>OZ014520.1:280241736-282869236 GCA_963966055.1 Lathyrus aphaca | reverse complement strand
TTCATAAAAGACGAAGCATCCAAGTCTAACACACATGTGGTCACCGTGTTTAACCGCAATAAGGGACATTTCAATGTTGATGAGATTATGGATCACAACGAAGGGAGACCGAGGGGATCCTATCGGGTAGAACTTGATAACAATTGGTGCGACTGTGGAAAATTTCAAGCCTTTCGCATGCCTTGCTCCCATGTCATAGCGGCATGTTCGAAGGTTCGACTGGACCCTTCAGGCTTACTATCCTCTGTTTACCAAGTGCACAATCTTTGCAACGTCTACAACAAAAGCTTTCCGGTTGTTGCAAATGAGGACTACTGGCCCTCCTACAACGGGGAAATAGTCTGGCATAATGAGAACATGCGAAGAAAGAAAAAAGGGCGTCCTAACAGCACGCGTATTCGCACCGAAATGGATACGGCGAATAAGATGGTGAGACTGTGTAGTTCATGTCGTCAGCCCGGTCACCATCGAAAAAAATGTCCCAACGTTGGACCAAGCTCAACATCGTAAATTAAAACATTGTAACCGTATTTATTTTAAATAGAAGCCTAGTTCGTTTCATTCATATTAGTAAAATCATAATACCACAAACACGAACATACATAAATAAAACAAGGAAATACATGATTCAAAACATGACCGTACTTAAATAAAACGAAAAAATACATAAATTCAAACATGACCATACATAAAAAGAACAACTGCAACATTCAACATATCTAGCCTATCAGAACCATCAGGACAACTTCACCTCCGCCTAGCATCATCGAAAGAACACCTGCATCATTGACAATTTTTCTCCATTTCGTCACACCAGACTCCACAACCCGCTTCTCAATTTTAATTATCTTTTCTTTGTGGCTGATCTCTCCTTCTAACCAGCGGGTTAATTCTCTGTGCAAGTGTTCCAAAGTTTGGGGGTTCCATAACAGCATCTTCATAGGAGGCTTTGTTGCCGAGAAAAACACTAAAGCATTTTTCTTCAAAATATCAAATTTTGGAAGCGGTTCTTCTGATGTTGAGGAAGACGGTGTCGATGCATAACTAGATGGACGGGGAGAAGCCATGTTGTGAGAGAGGGAGATTGAAAGGAATGAATGTTTAGGGTTTGTAAGGAAGGAGTGAGATAAATCTGATGTTTATGAGTGAGGCATATATATAGTAAAAAAATTTGCTAACCCTAAACATGCAACATTCCATTTGGCGAATGCATGCATGCATTTACAACTCATTCGCCAAATGGAATGGCGAATTAGGCAAATATTATTGAATCTAGCCAATCCATTTGGCGAATTCAAAACAATTTACACTTGTTCTTCACATGATTTGGCGAATGAGTTACCAAACTATGTTAGTTTGGTAATTTTTTTCAAAACTATGTTATTTTGGAAATTTAATTAATAAACTATGTTATATTAAAAAAAATTCTTTTAAAAACAACAAAGAAAACAAAGTTCATTTTTTAAAAGAAACAAACGAAACACAGAGACCATAAAACCCATTTTTCAAGATCATTCTATACTCTTCATTCGTGTTCTCGATAAAGGTCATCTTGAAGGAAAACCAAGAAGTTCATCGAACACAGTAAAGTCTCGCTCTGAAACACAGAGTCGTGAATCAATCGCATGAAATCAAGCAGCAATGGTCAAACCTTCATCAACACATTGATTCTCAAAGTGTTTCTCCCTTTGTTTCCAACCATGGTCTCGCACTCGGCTCTCCTTCTTCGAGAGAAAAGAGATGATGAGCCTTCATCGTGCATCATAGACCGTTTGAAACGTCATCAACAAATCAACACATGCAACAACAGTGTAATCATGAAATAAGGGTGAAGGTAGTTACCGAAAGGCGAAGAGGTCTTGCGCGAGCTTCTTTCAAGGTATGTGCTTTCCCCTTCTCGATGCCCAATTCTTCTTTTCCTGGTTCTCTTCACTGCTTGTGTGCGCGAGTGATAATGACGTAGTATGAAATGAGTTGCTTAGCTCAACTTTCTTTGAGTCTTAGATTGAGGCTCAGTGAAAGCTTCTGATGAAGAGCTTTTGTAAATTAGGGTTTAGGATGAATTGATTTCTGCCGTTTTTGCTTAGCCGCTAGGGTTTCTGTGTTGGTACCTCTTTATTGCCAATGATTGTGTCAATTATATAGTGGAAGATTTGTGTGAGGTTTTTTGGTACGTGAGAGAGAGTGAGGATCATGTGCAAATTGGAATTTCAATCCGTTAGAGAATCCGCAAAATCTTGTGTGGGGACCATTGGTGACTCAATTGTTTTTGTTTTGTCTGTAGTATACCAACTATGATTCTTTCTAGAAGCATGTGTGGTCCCTCAAACTATATTTTTTTACTGCAGAATTATTTCTTTTCACTGCTAAGAAATTGGCGTTTGGCTGCTACTGACTTACGTTGTCATAGTTATCTTTGTGTATTTTGACATTACCATGTCTTATCACCTGCTTTGCGGTATCGTCATGGTTACGTTTTTATGAATGTTGCAGGGTACTGACTGTCTAGCCTTTTCAATGGAAGTCTTCAATTATCACATGGATGTTTTGATGAATTCCAAAGAGAAAAGCTCTACAAGGATATTTCGTTGAATCACATTTCAGAGGTAATGAACCAAGCTCTGAGTTTTTTCATCCATGATAACTTCTCATACTTGTAATGCTTCTATTTGTTCTTGACATGACTATTAACTTCTTTTTTTGGTTGTACTTCAGCTGAGGTCCAAACCGTTGTGATTCAAGTGATCATTTGACTGATGTGGCGCTTTCGGAAATGCTTGTATGCTTGCTCCTGTCATTTGGAGTATGAATGGTCAGAAACAACTTTTTTTAATGGTTTGCTTGTAATACTTCTTGCTGCATAACTGTTGTAACCCTATTTCAATGATCGGTCTGAGCCTTGACGTCCCTTTTGACTGCTTGTTGTATGTGCTCGTGTTCTTGTTTATGGCACTAATTACTCGTGCTTATTCTTTCATGTGCAAATTTCGGAGTGATTTTGGCGTGATGATCCTGTTTCCATAATTGAGATTGGTTTCCATCATTAGGTGCCACATGAGGAAATGGAGGCCTAACAGTTGAGGAGCCTACAGCTGACTTGGCACCATCAGTAGCAGATGATTGCGCATTTGTTGGAAGAAAAGAAGCTAAAGTCGCAATGAGCTCCGGTGTTAATGTGACTCCAGCTTGAGACCCAAAAGCAGTATTTGGAGCATAATCTAGAGTTGCAGATTGAACTGAAGGCCCACTTATAGGTGGATATACTTGTTTTGTATGAAGCTTAGAATCTTCATGCAACATTCAGTTGTAGTCCATTGGCAAAACCTGATCGTCCTTTGCAGGATGCATATCATATTCAGCCTGTGAAGGAGGAAACTGCCGCATATATTGATTTGGCGATGGTGTAGGCATTTGTGAAGAGTGGTGCATGAGTTAACAAGGAAATAGAGCTGCTGCAGTAGTAATTAATGGCATGGTTGAAATGTTGTATCCCTCCTTCATTGTTATTTAGCTGTTGACACCATTCTCATGTTTCATGCCTTGTAGTTTTCCATGACCATTACGGCATGGTTCCATTATTTCTTAATTTGATTTTTGTTACTGTTGGAAACTCTTGCTTAGTGTTATGTCGTTATTACTTTCAAGTGCCACTCCAAGAACATAATCTTCCAAGCAAAGGCCGGATATGCTTAGAGGTTGTGATTGGTGTGAAGAATACAAAACAAAGTTGTTCAAGGAAATGGTTCAACATCAGTTAAATGCAGATGAATTTGTGACTTTGAATCTCATGTTTTATCTTTATAATCCCTGTTAATTTTGATGTCTGTTTTGGTTTTGGGTTATCAATTCATTGTTTCTTTTCCAGGTAATCATTATGGAGCATTATGCAGGAAGGGAAAAACTTCACACAAGCTAAAGGTGCTAGCATTTGGTGAGGACTTGGTCCAAAGCTTGAACTGTTATGATATAGAAGGCTCTAGACTTAATCATGGCTGCTGTTAGACACCATTTGATTGTTCTCAAATTGCTTAGGCTTGAATTATACATGTAATGTAATTAACATGAAGTACTTGGTGTTAGCTTCATCATATTGTAACTTTATTCTACACTTGTGTAATGACTTTTAGACTTGGCAATATTTGGTTTTATGATTTGAATCTTGATGCACGGCAATGTAGACTCCAAGTGAGCATGAGTGTTCTTGATTCCTTGAAAAGTATATGATGGAAGACCTTGAAACAAACTTGTAGTATGCTTTTGACGTGATTCAAATTAACATTGATAACCTTTAAAATTGTGCCATATATTTCGGTAACTTAGTCTTTAGGAACAAACAAAAAGTCTGAGGTTTTCCTTGAGTTTCGACGCCACGAGCTTGTTCCTATCTCAACAATCTGCACTTTTTGAACATAATTGAATAGTGCAACATTTCTGGAATTCTATTAATTCTAATAGTTCTCACTTTCGAGTATCCTTGAGACCAAATGCAACTTGCAACATGAATCTTGAATTTTAATATTGCAACACACTTGCATCCATTCTTACAAATGAAAACTCTTGGCAAAGCGCGTAGGATACGTGGAGTAAGAAAATGATAAGTTTCAATGATGCCATGGTTTTATGAGGAAGCAAACTTGTATCAAAGTTAAACATCATAATGAAGTAATGGGTGAACTCACTAAGTCCACCTTCTTGCATTTTGAATCAATCTTAATCAAACTTGACACTAAAAATAATGACTTCCTTTTTCATGATCTTAAGAGGCTAATCAACACCAAATTCAACCTTAAAAGTAACCCAGGTAACCCATGTGGTAATGCCTTATTTTATGATTCATGCCTTGAATAACCCTCATGAATTATTTCCTAAACCAATTCAAGATCCTCTTTGAAATTCATAATTCCCATTGAGATGAATGAAGTTAACATTAATCATAAATCCGTAACGAACATTGAACACCTCATGACTTTGAATCAAATTCTTGAGAAATGACATCAATTCTGACAACTGCCAATCAACTTGCACCACATGGGCCTACCCATCCGTATGACAAATGAAACAACACACACATTTTTTAAGATTTTGGATAATGGTTAGTAATGCAGTAACAAATGAAAATAATTATATGGGTAGGACAAATTTTGGGTATGACACCCAGGCCTTCACTTGGACTTCTTGATCTCTCAGGCCACCCTGCATGCTGCAGCAGGGAAGTGGGATGTTGTTTGTGCACTTCTAGCCCTCAGCATATATGGAGTTATCTTGTTTGCAGATGAGCCAAAGTTTGTAAGCAAGAGTGCTATTCACTTGTTTTTGTTGAGGAACCCAGTCCCTACTCTGCTTGGAGACTTTTATTACTCAGTGCACCAGAGGAATGAGAAGAAAATGGGAAGATTGGTCAGATGCTGTGCACCCCTTTTCTACTGTTGGTTGTTAAGACACTTTCTGAAGTCAGACACTTTCTTGAACCCTCACCAGCCAAGGAACTGGGCCAAAAGATTGATTGCCCTTAGATCAAAAGACATCAGATGGTGCACTCAGAGCACGAAGGTCAAGGATATCATTACTAGCTGTGGGCAATATCCTAATATGCCTTTGATTTGAGTAAAAGGTTGCATCAACTACAACCCCTTGCTTTTCAAGAGGCAATTAGGGTATGCTTTGGTTCATCCTCCAAGAGGGCAAGACTTGAAAATAACCCTCTATTGTGACATCCAACACAACTCTGCTATTGTCAGACAGGCAGCCTAGGCCTGGAACAACATTCAGACTAAGGGGACAACCATTCTAGGAAAGTGCAACAGTATAGCCTCAACACAGTATCTTGATTGGTCTCGTACCAGGGGGCAGATCACCCGGATGCCATTCACCTTAGAGGATGCACATGGACCATCAACAGTGCAGCCTACAACCACTGTAAGCTTAGAGGAGTTTGAGAAACTGAAGGAAAGAAATACTCAGCTCTCTTAAGCCTTGAAGAAGACCCTCTGGGAGAGGAATGACAGTCGTCTAGATAATGAGAGGTTAGAGAAGCTCCAGATTGAGCACTTGACCAAGATTGAGAAGACAGATGACTACATCAAAAAGGCTATGGCAGGGGAGTTGGTATTAAAGAATGCTTACAAGGAAGCTAAGACTCAGAAGGCTAGAGCTGAGCATTATCTAGGGGAGAGCCAGGATAGGTGGATCAGGATCACTGAGGCTCGCGCACAGGAAGATCAAAGAACTCAAGCTAAGATAGAGCAACTGGAGGCTAGTGAGAAGAAGAATCAAGCAGCTTTGTTAGCAGCACAAAAGGAGATCTCTGAGTTAAAACTCCGGGCGGGGTTGAAGAGATCAAAGGACCAGGATAAGCACAAGAAGTTGACCAATGCCATTGTCACCAGGAACCTCCTCATCAGGACCATTACAGAGCACCCAGTTGGCCCAGTGACTGAGGCTCTCCTGAAGGAAGTCAGAGAAGATGACTTTGGATTGGATGTTTGACTCTTTTTGTTTGTACTTCATTTTGATTGTATTTTTGTTGTTGTTGTATTTTGACCCACCACTGGGACTTTATTGTAATCAAACAATGTATCTCCATTTTTGTAATATATGGTTTGTATTATTGTGGGCTTGATTTCTCTTCAACATCAGCATTTCCTTAAGGTCAGGAAAGGTCAAAACCAAAGAACCAAACTGGATACCCTTGGAAGACAAATAGGCATCCTGCATTGCATACTAACATCATTTCTTTGTTTTGTAGGTTTTTGTTTTTTGTTTCTCACTTTGTTGTGATTTCAGGAAACATTGCTCGCAGAAGAGTTTTCCCTGTCAATAGAGTGCACCGGTATCCAACAAGAAACAACCTCCAGGTACTACAAATGGATCAGGTTCAACAGGATTTGGCTGATGTGAGGACCCAAATGGCCAATGAAAGGACAAAGATGAGGGCCCAAATGAATCAATTTATGACAGTGATGACTGGTTTGACTCAGAGCCTGGAGAGACTGAGGGAGTTGGTTGAGCGACAAACTCCTAAGGAAAACCATCCATGTATAAGGGGTACCAGCAACAACGATTACGTGCAGCCTCACACTGATCCTCCAGAGTTTGGACCTCATCAGAACCCAGACATCAATGCTATAAGAAACACCCAAGGTGACACTACTGGAGGAAGGGCCTTGCAGGAGGACTCTCAAGAGAAGCAGTTTACTGTGGTTGGGGCTGGAGACGAAGTTTACGACCGTCGGTTGGATGAAATTACAGAGAAGCTAAGGTCTCTTGAATCCCAAAACTCTCTAGGTTTTGATGTCATGGACATGGGATTGGTGGAATGGGTTAGAATTCGTCACAAATTCAAACCTCCTTGTTTTGAAAGATACAATGGCACGTCCTGCCCACGTACCCATCTTCAGTCTTTCCTGGGGAGATTGAAAGACTACACCATGGATGAGAAATTGTGGATGTTTTACTTCGAGGATAGCTTGACAGGGGCATCCCGGGAATGGTATTCTCACTTGACCAGAGCCACAGTGAGAAAATGGAAAGACTTGGCTGAAGCTTTCATCCGTCAATATCAGTATAATCTGGACATGGCTCCAAACAGAACCCTTCTGATGGGAATGTCACAGTCTTCCCGAGAAAGCTTTAGAGAGTACGCCCAAAGATGGAGGCAACTAGCTGCTGCCGTTCAGCCCCCGATGTGAGAAAGGGAGATGGCAGATATGTTCATGAATACCCTCCAGGGTACCTATATTGATAGATTGGCTGCATTTACTTCCACCAACTTTACAGATGTGGTGATAGTTGGGAAATATTTCTGACAACGGTGCCAGTTCAAACAGTGCAAGGAAGCCATTTGTGGGGCCCCGTAGATCTGGCGAAACAAATTTTGTACACATGGGAAGAGGGAGACCCCAATATCTGCCAAGATCAGTTGTTGCCGTCACTATCCCTACTCCACCTCCTCAGTATACTCAACAACCACATCACTTTCCTCAACAACCACAGTTTCCTCAACAAAGATCCTACAACAACAATAACAACAATCAACAACAACGCCCTTTTCAACAGCAGCCATCTCAGATCAACAAGGTGATTGACCATATTCCAATGCCATATGCCACATTGCTGCCACAACTCCTAAAGCTTAATCTTGTTGAGTTGAGGACATTGGCTCCACCTGATCCTCAGAACCTTCCGAGAAACTATGACGTCAACGCTAGGTGTGCTTTTCATTCTAATGCACTTGGTCACTCCACGGAAAAATGCAGGGCTCTGCATATGAAGGTCCAGGATCTAGTAGATTCAAAGGCCCTAAACTTTGCACTACCTCCCAATGTCATGAAAAATCCTATGCCAAGCCACAGTGGGACAAGGATTAATGCTATAGAGGAAGGCTCACCCATGAGTTTGATTGAAGATATTGCAAGTATTCAGACACCTCTGGAGGAGGTTAAAGCGCAGCTTTTGAAATGCCAAGTGTTTCCAGGTTGTGAGGCTTGTTGTGAATCTTGCCAGGTTTCCGTAAACGGGTGTGCAAGCTTAAGGGATGGCATCAATAGCTTGATCAGAGAAGGCATTCTACAAATAACCACAACAGCTTCTACAACACCAGGAAATCTTTTGTCAACAACAAGTGATTCTCCTACAACTACAACAACAATTGTTCCTACAGATTCTTCTACAACTTCAGCAACCACTTCTTCCATCACTTCAACAAACAACAGTTGCATTTCACCTCCTTCTACAACTTCAGCAACCACCAACAATGATGTCTCCACAGTTACTATTTATTATGACCCTACGACGGTCCCAAACTCCAGCAACTTTCAACAACAATCACAACAACAATTTCAGCAACAACCAAGCTTCAATTCATCACCTCCAACATCCACAAGAGGTCCTGTCACCATCTTCTATGATCCACATACAATAACGGTTCCAACCTCTGCTGTAGTGAGCCCAGTCACCTTCACGGTGTCAGGGACTATTCCATATGATAAAGACAATGTTGTACCATGGCATTATGGTGTTGACCTTTACTGCAACGGAGAAAAAGTCCTTCTTGATTCTTCAGTTCCTACTCCCCAAGTGGATAATGTTGGGGGAGGCGGAGGCTTCACCCGAAGCGGACGCCTCTTCGCATCACAAGCTCCAAAGACTAATACTGAGGCAGAGGCTGTTTCCAAAGCCAAAGGATAAAGTTTGATACCTGAAGAATTTGCATCAAAAGAAACTCATAAATCATCCTTTGATCAGGATGTGGATGAATTTATGAGGATAATTAAAAGAAGTGACTACAAAGTTTTGGACCAATGTAGTACCCCAAATTTGCCCTCTTCATTTTAAGCATCATAATACACCATTTTCATCATAAGCATATCATATATATAGCATTATAGCATAGAAAAATAAAGCATGACAAGCATCAAGCCCTAGCATGAGGCATATGGCCATCTGGGGAGGTGTTGAAGGCCATTTAAGCCAAGACAAAGGTTCCAATGGATTTCTGAGAGGCCTATGATGAGTCTAGACTCCTTTGGCAAGGCCAAGTTCACTTGCAAAAGCTCAGAAGATTGCTTAATCATCACAAGTTTCAAGACAATGCAAGGTTCCTAGGCAGTGCGACCAAATTAGGGTTTTGGTTTCAAGGGCCTTAACCTCATAATTTTGGCCAAATCTTTTGGGCAATGTTTTCTATATGATAAGAGGTTCCTACATGTCAATTTTCATGAAAATATTCCAAGTGGAAGTCAGTCATTGCCTCAGTTACTTGCAGATGAAGCAGAAAGTCAACTGGGCCCAGAAAAAGTCAACTGTGCCATTCCAAAGGGTCCAACCCATCTTTTTTGGCCAAATGAGGTCTATTCAATGTTATAAGATGTTTGGTTAGCTTAAAATGCAAAATTTTTGGTGGTTAGAGGGGTTTTGGCAAAAGTGCACAAATTTGGTTAAGGAAAAGTTACTAGTTTTGGCTATTTTGACCTAAAACTTCACAAGGCCTTAACTTGATCAAAAAATCTTCAAATGGACCAAAGGTAAACATGAAAGTTGGAGAGTAAGGGCTGCCATTTTTAAAAATTACAAGAGCATTTTCTGGAGATGTATAGATTTTTCTATAAGTCCCTCGAAAAAATGGGCATTCTAGGGCAAATTTCAAAATTTCAAGGCCAAGCCATTTGCACAAAGGCTCAAAAGTGGATAGTTTGCTATGCTATGTCCAAAGTAAGTTTACACAATCAAAATTAATATCATTTAGGTCATTTGGCTCAAAGAAAAGTGGCAAAATTCGTGCACATGAAAAAGTTCCATAAAACTTGCATTTTACACTTGAATTTGCACAAGGCATGACAATTGTGTGATAGCTTACATCCAAGGGCTGAAATTATTTGCTGGGAATCATTGGTGGGATGGTGAATGCACATGCAAGAGAGGCCAGCAAATCATGAGCTTGGCATGCTTATGGCATACTTGGGCCAAATTTGCATTTTCACAAAAATCAGCTCTCTCTCACGTGCATTTGTTCCAATCCTTTTGCATTGCCATATATATTCCATAACAATCAGAATTAGGGTTAGAGGCAGCCAGAATACACACTCATTCTCCCATTCTCATCTCTTGTGCAAAATTGCTCATTCTCCACAAATTCTTGCTACAAGACTCCATTCACAAAACTCTTGCTGGATTCTTGATCCTCATAACTCATAGATCATTTCCATACCATTTGTTTGGATTATTCTTCAAGAATCATTCATTTCCCATTTCTTGTGCACATTTGCATTTTGTGCCATAAATTTTGATCTAGGCAAGCTTTCTTCAATCCAAGACAATATCCATACTCCTCTCATCTCAAGGATCATTAAGCACCCATGGATCTAGATTTATAGTGAAGTTTGTTCAAGTGGCCATTTGAGGAGCTTTGAAGCACAAGGAAGCATATTGCTGGATTCACAAGTTTGCAAAGCCTTAGATGCATTTATTTTGCATCTAAGGGGATAAAGAGATAATTTGTCATCATTTTATACCATTCTTGACTTCAAATTTTGGACAACACCTCAGGTATGCTCAAAATTCGTATCTCATAGAAATGTGTTTGGTTGTGTGTTTTAGAATCCTCATGTTGCTCTGGTTACAATGCTCTTTGTAGTTTGTGAAATGGTTGAGTATTTACAAAGTTATGTTGATTTAAAGTTTGATGGACAATTTTATTTTCATTCATATCTTGAGTTTCTTTGAGTTTTGATCCAATCCAAGCATGTATTCTTGTTGAATGATGTTGGATTGTCCATTCTGGAAGTTTTCATGGCTGGCCGTGGCTTAGTTTGAGATTTCGTGAGGCTAGGGTTAGGGTTAGGGTTTTGGTTCATTAATGGTGGTGAGAGTTTTAGGGTTTTTTTTTCATGAAGAAGAAGGTGCAGCCCTCAGCGCTATCTGCACCCCCCATGCAAGGCCCATGCTTCTTTTGAACTAGCGTGTTTACTCTTGGCACCCCCTTGGCCCATTTGTTTCATTTTTTATTTTTCTTCTTTACCAATTTTATGTCATTTGCTTTTTATTCATTTTAAATATTTCCTTAACTCTATAAAATCCAAAAAAATTCATATGCACTCCTTGATTCATTTAGTTTTTTATCATGATTTTTCCAGATTTTTATTTTCATCCCACGTGGCCAAATAAATTCAGCATTAGGTATTGCTTTCTTGTGAACTCTCATAGACCAATCTGCCTTGTCCAATTTCTATTTTTCTCATCCTTTAAGCTATGAACCCCATTCTTTTTGCATTAAAACCCTAAGACACTCTACTATCTTCATGATTTATCTTTGATTTTTTACAAACTTCCTTGCTGGATTTATTTTGAGTTACTTCTGCCTTAATTTTCAAAACCCTAAATGGTAATACCTTGCATCCTTGAGCTTCATTGACCTAGTTTGGTGCTGAATTTTTGCAAACCCTTTTGGATTCTCATTTCCTTGTGTTTGGAGAGTTCTTTGCTGGTTGGGTAGAATTTTTAAGTGCTTGAATCTTTTTCTTGGGTATTTTCTTCCTCACCTTGCCTTGTTTTGCATTCTTTGAGTCTTCTAGTCTCTTTTAAGTTTAGAAGGGCACTTGTGCCAACTTCTCTTCATCTTTTGGGGTCCTTTAGAGGTTTATGGTTGCTCCTGGTCTTAGGATAGGGTTTTAATCTCTTTGAGTCTTGGTGTTGGGTCTCTTTTATGTGCTTTACTTCTTTAAGTGTTAAGCATGCCTTCATTGCATTTGTTTCACTTCCAATCATCTCAATATGATCTTGTGTTGCTTTGCTTATCATCTTGTGAACTCTTTGACATGCCTATATGCTTGTGTAGCTTCTGACTTGTTGGTCCATGCCTTTATTTTATGTTGTTACACTAACCTTGCAGGGGGCTATGGTAAGTTTGAGATGTGGGAATTGAGTTCCACATCTCCATTTCTCATCTCTTCTCATATTGTTTATATGGACTAACATCTTCTTGTTGGGCTTAGGCCTTTATCATCTCTCCTCTCATATTCTTCTTCTTCTCTTGAGATCTTGTTTTAATGTTAGAAGGACCTCACAAACCCTAGGAACTCCATGCATGCTAACTTAGGATAGAAACTTCCCCCTAGTTTTTTTCTTTCTTGCTCCTTTGGTGCTTTCTCTTCTCATCTTCAAATTCAATTTTAATTCATTTAATAAAGGTTGAGTACTTTCATGTGGCATGAGACTTTGCTATGAGATGCTTGCACGCGTTCCGTTTTGGGGCGAGGTGTGAGTCATCACTCGTGGTGGATAGGTCTTAGCATGAGTACCTCACAAAGAAAAAGCTAAAAAACATTTCTTAACCAAAAAAACACAAAAACACTTAATAATGGTAATAGGCCAGTGTGCTTAAGCCTTCACTTGTGGGACTAGCTTTGGGGATTTCCTCCATAGATAGGTGTGCCTCTTGCGCATTCCATTTCGGGATGATGTGAGATGTACACATCCCATTGAGTAAGACTTAGGTACACTTACCTATGCAAACCTTCACTCATAAAAGCTTCTAAAAAAACACCAAACAAACAATAAGCGCCTTTCCTTCGGGAATTCTTTTCTCACCTCATTCTCTCCTTACATGAACTTGCTCCTACTTGTCACTTTGCAAGACGGTTACGCACTCGTCGTCCAAGTCTGCAACACCTGAGCAATGGCATAGGCAGTTCAAGCCTTAATTCGCAAGCAATTTCCTTTTAGTACCCCTAGTTAGGGGAACTACGGCGTCTCTGATCCTCATTATCCTGATGAGGTACGTAGGCAGCGGGGTAGGGCCCGTTCGAGCACAATCTTTATTTTCCCTACATTTTTCCTTTGTTGTCTTATTCAATCCTTTTCTCTGTATCTTTTCCAGTTCATTTTCATTTCTTTGCTGCAGCTTTCATACCCTCACCCTTTGAAACAGTTTCTTTTTGCAAGCGTGGATCCCGTCGGATACGGCGGACGATCTGGGTGCTAATACCTTCCCAGGTCGTAACTGACTCCCGAACTCAGTCTCTTTGTTTCGCAGGACCTGTGTCCTTCCTCTTCTTTTCTTTTGGTTTGTGCAGCCTTACCATTCCATTTCTTCGGGATAAAAATGCCTGGCTGGCGACTCTATTCTTTTTCCGTGCCACTTTCGCGTTTGTACCAGGATGAAAATCCGGGGGAGCGACAGCTGTCAACTCTGCTGGGGATCGAACCCAGAGTCTCTGGTTCCCCTGTGAGTCTCTTCTAGCACTTGTGTGTTTCTGTTTCATTGGGTGATGTTTGTTTGTTGTGGCTTGTTGTATTGTATTGTTGTTTATTTACAGCTTTATTTACGGTTTTCAGTATTTATTTTCCGCATCATGTATATCATACTGGTCTGTCTGGACTGGTTTTCTGTTTGGTGGGCTCGGGTGATACTGTTTCTGAGAGATAAGCCAAGTACCCGGCTTGAGTGCACCCTAGGATTAGAGTGGACATATTTTACTCACATGTGGCATGATGAGTGGCGATGTGTTTCACGCCCAGATTGCGACTGCCTTGGAAATGTCTTGTGTGGGGATTTCCTC
Source organism: Lathyrus aphaca (assembly GCA_963966055.1). Classification (NCBI taxonomy): domain Eukaryota; kingdom Viridiplantae; phylum Streptophyta; class Magnoliopsida; order Fabales; family Fabaceae; genus Lathyrus; species Lathyrus aphaca. Next base: position 282,855,182 of record OZ014520.1, on the reverse strand, counting down.
CACTTCGGGATAGGACCTTGATAGTTATGTGCATCTGGGGACCGATCATTGAGAACCTTTGTGGAAACAACCCTCTCCAGTGGTGGCAGTGGCAGACCACATTTTGTGGCAAACCCATTCGCACCCGAGGGTCCACTGGGGACTCGCATAGGATGACCTGGTTCTCTTATAGGAACTCAGTCAAAGCATCTGGTCGTATGACATTAGTACTGTATCCTACAGGCTGAATGTACTATTGTTTCTCGATTTCAGCGCTCGAAGCTGGGGACTTATAAGGGATGCTTGTTTTCCCAGACTCAGCTGAGGCCTCCCTGCGTAGTACATAATGCCTAACCGATTCCCCGATTTGGTCATGAGCCATTTCTCGGAAATGGTGAAAGTATTATTGCTATTCGGCTTTGAGAGTCCGTGATGTTTGACCCGGAGCACACCCGTGAGGTTGGGAATGGGTTTACAGGTTTGCAGGAACCCTTGACCTCATCATACCCTTGTTACCAGTGCAGTTCATATTATGATACAGTTCCGGAGATCTGGTTTTCTTGTTCTGGTATTCTTGATACTGTGGTCTTGAGATCATCTTCAGAGAGTTGTGATTATCAGAGAGTGTGACTCAGTGGACTTTTAGTTTGTCAAGTTATTCAGAGGGGTCTTTGTCAGTGTCCAGATTCCAGACAGTCTCAGATGGCCATATGTCTTTGCATTTGCATCTGCATTGCATCATTGCATCATTAATCATTGTTTTTGTTCTCATTCACAGGTTCATATCTCTACTTCCGGTTCCGGTATTCTCTTCAAAGATGGAAGATCCTCGCAAGCAGAATATTCGTTTCAAGTTCTTTGATATCAAGGTTGGCTTGTTGAAAAAGATGGTAAAGCTGATTACACCCAACCAGGTAGAGAGATTCAGAAAAGCTTACGGGAGTATTCTTGATGTGGTAATAGAGCTAGATCCTTCCGAGAAGAGTTCCATTCATACATTGCTTCAGTATTATGACCCTCAGCTCTGTTGCTTCACCTTTCCTGATTTTTCAGTTGGGCCCTATGCTGGAGGAATATGCTCTGATCCTGGGTGTGCCGGTTCGAGACCAAGTTCCTTTCAATTCTGAGATGAGTAGACCGACACATGAGGCTATTGCTAAGGCTCTTTATTTGAGCCCTTCTGCTATGAAGTCTTTGACCATTATTAAAGGAGGTGTGTCTGGGTTTTCTTTGGAGGCTCTGGTGAAGAAGGCGGAAGAATTGGCTGTTGAAGGAGAATGGGATGTCGTCTGTGCTATCTTGGCTCTTTCTATCTATGGCATTATCTTGTTTGCTGATATGGAGAAGTTCATAGATATAAACGCCATACATCTCTTTTTGTTGAAGAATCCTGTGCCTACCTTACTCGGGGACTTGTATTACTCAGTTCATTACAAAACTGAGAAGAAGAGGGGAGGTTTGGTTCGTTGCTGTGCTCCATTATTTCACATGTGGTTCATGAGGCATTTGCCTAGTACGGGAGTGTTTAGTGACCACACTATGGTATGGGCTCAGAAGCTGGAAAAGTTGTTGGCCAAAGATGTTAGATGGTTCACTCAAAGGCTGCAAGGTGCACGTTTCATCACCAGCTGCAGGAGTTATCATAGTGTGCCTTTGTTGGGAATAACTGGAGGGATTAATTACAATCCAATCCTGTTAAGAAGACAATTAGGATACGCCTTGAGAGATGTGCCTGAAGATCTGAAGCTGACCCATATTTTATACTTCTCAGTGAAAGATAATATGCCCTTAGTGAGGAAGGTTGCGGGAGCTTGGAAGTGCATTAAAGGAGAAGGAATAGCTAGCTTTGGGAAGTGCAACAATCATACATTCCCAGAGTACGAAGCTTGGTTGAAAAACAGAGCTAGAAGAGTTTTGTTACCATTTTCAACATCAGTTCCCCCAGTTGCTGAGTCCATTGATACTGTGCCTCTAGTGGAATTCAAGAAGTTGGAAGCCCAGCTACATGCAGTTAGAGTTGAAAATACTGAGATGGTAAGCCTGTATCACCAAGCCAACAGGGCCAAGATTGAAGCTGAAGAGAATTTGCTGAAGATACAAACGACTTTGGAGGCTAAGGAGAAGGACTTTGCAGGTAGAGAAGCACATTTCCGCAGATTGGGGATGATGGAAGCCCAAAGAGAAGTTGAGCGCAAAAAGAAGTCAAAGACCCTCAGAGATGCTCGTCAGTCTATTGTCTGGTTGAAGGGACAGAGAGAGCAAGAGCTGAAGCAATATAAAGAAAAAGAAGAGTTCTTTGAAGTTCAGATGGCTTACAAAAAAGAAGAGGTGGAGCAAGTCCACAAAATTCGCAGTGAGAAGACCCAACAACTCGCAGACAGTCAACAAGCCCTCGAAGCAGCACTTAAAGAGATTGAAAACCTAAAGTTGATGGCGGGAGTCAAGAAGGTCAGATCTGATGGGGAGCTTAGTGATGGAGCTTCAGGGTCCTTAGGTGTTGGTTCTGCTTCTTAGTTTACTTTTCTTGTATCTGGATTACCTACAGGCATGTTGTAGGAGTCCTAGTTGGTTGTTTCTCCTTTGTAAAGACTTGTACCCTACGGGGAATTCTATGTTATTTGCCTAATAGGTTGATTTATGTTATGGTTTTTTCCATTATTTCTTGGTTCGCTTGCTGTTGTGGTTTGAATGTTGTCTCTCGCGAAGGTTTCTGGAAGTCGAGGATCAGTACCCATCTGGTTTTCTTTGCTAAATACCGGAACCGGGGCATAAATGACTTGTGATTGGAAACATAAACAACTGCATTGCATCCATATAACCTGTTTGTTGTTTTGCAGGTAGTGTCTCGGTTCCTAACGTGTTTTGTGTTTCTCAGGCACTATAGCTCCTCGTAAAGTTCGGGGACAACCAGCAGTACACAGATATCCAACCAAGATTAATAGAGAACGAGTCATGGACCAGTTACAAGCGGACTTGACAGATTTGAGACAAAGGATGGATAATTTTATGACAGTAATGGCCGGCATGGGGCAGACCCAAGAGCGTCTGCGGGAGATGGTTGAGAATCAGAACAGGAACACTGCGGCTACTGCTACTGCTGACAATCGTACCGGTGCGGGTGCACGTCAGGTCGAACCTCCTGTTACACAGCCAGGAGTGACAATAATCAACGATGGGTTGCACAACATTCAGATGGACAATCATGACGACCCGTTCACTCTACTTGATGAAGCTGAAGGTCAAGGAGCAGAGATGAACAAGAGGTTCGAAGAGATGGCTGAGCAAATCAAAGCTATTCAGTCCCAAAGCTCTATGGGATTTGACATAACCGACTTGGGCTTGGTTCCTGGGGTCAGGATCCCGTATAAGTTCAAAGTTCCAACCTTTGAGAAGTATGATGGCACTACTTGCCCGAAGACCCATCTGCAATCATTTGTCGAGAGAATTGTCGCTCATACAGATGATGAGAAACTTTGGATGTATTATTTTCAGGATAGCTTGGTGGGAGCTTCTCTTGAAAGGTACATGAAGCTCAATAGGGTCAATATCAAGAGTTGGAAGGATTTAGCTGAAGCCTTTGTGAGGCAGTATCAATATAACATGGACATGGCTCCGAAACGCAAGCACTTGCAGCACATGGCTCAGGCGGCAAAAGAAAGTTTCAAAGAATATGCCTAGAGGTGGCGCCAGCTAGCTGCCAGGGTGCAACCACCCCTCTTAGAGGACGAAATGGCCGACATGTTTATGGGCACTCTTCAAGGTGTTTTTCTGGAGAGGTTGGCGTCTAGCTCGGCCACCAAGTTCAATGATATAGTGATTGCTGGAGAGAGAGTTGAGACTCTGTTAAAGACGGGGAAGATTCAGGACCCTAATACTGCTGGTAGCTCTGGAGGAGCGAGGAAAGCCTTTGACGGACCTCTTAGAATAAGAGAAGGGGAAGCTAACGCAGTATATGGCCGAGGCAGAGGCAGAGGTTATAGACGAGAATACAATCAGATAGCTGCAGTCACAATTCCCACTACACCAATTCAACCAGCTCAACAGGCTCTACAACAGCCTCAGCAACAACAGCAACGCAACTATCAACAGAGACCGTATCAACAGAGGCAGCCACGCCAAGCTGATAGGGTTTTTGATGTGATTCCAATGACTTACACAGCTTTACTCCAGAGATTGTTGGAACTGAACTTAATTCAACTGAGGACCTTGGCTCCATCTACTGGAACTCTTCCTCCAGGTTACGACGCCAATGTTCGATGTGCTTTCCATTCTGGGGCACCCGGGCACTCAACAGAGAAGTGCAGGGCTTTGCACTATAAAGTTCAGGAATTGATCGACTCCAAGGCAATCAATTTTGCGCCGCCTCCGAATGTCACGAATAAACCTATCCCTAATCATGGGGGAGCCAGGATTAATGCTATTGAGATGGAGGAGAGGTTGAACTTGGTGGAGAAGGTTGAAGAAGTGAAGACCTCCTTGTTGCTGGTCAAGAAGAGGTTGTTGAAGGGTCAGGTTTTTCCAGGTTGTGGGCTTGATTGCGAAGGCTGTGTTGAGTCAAAGAATGGTTGTGACAGATTGAAGACTGGTTTACAGAGACTGATGGATGATGGGCTGTTACAGTTCGACAGGGTTGATAAGAGGACTGATGAAGTGTCAACGGTTATCATATACTATGATCCTGCTGAAATGCCAGCGCAAAGAGAGCCGGTTACTATTTATGTCCCGGAAGTAAGTCCCGTCACCATCACGGTGCCTGGGCCTATTCCGTATTCAGATGAGAAGGCTATTCCGTGGCATTACGGATCAGAAGTGTATGTCGGAGGACAGAAAGTGGAAAATAAGACAGTAACCATGGACCCAACTGTGGTGAATGTTGGGGGAAGTGGAGGTTTCACGAGGAGTGGTCGCTTATTCGCTCCCCAGACTTTGAGAGGAGACACTGATGCTGAGGTTTCTGCTAAAGCCAAAGGGAAGCAAATAGCAACTGACGATAATGCCACTCCCGCTACTGGTCAAAGTACTTTCGAGAAGGAAATGGAGGAGTTCATGAGGATTATTAAGAGGAGCGACTACAAAGTGGTCGAGCAGCTAAATCAAACTCCCTCCAAAATCTCTATCTTGTCGCTGCTGATGTGCTCACCAGCTTATAGAGAAGCCCTTCTGAAGGTGTTGCAGATGGCGTATGTTCCTCAGGAGATTATCGTGAATCAGTTAGAAGCTGTGGTGGGAAGTGTAAATGCGAGCCATGGTTTGGGCTTTACTGATAGGGACCTTACTACTGAAGGGAGGAATCATAACAAGGCTCTCCACATCACAATTGAATGCAAAGGGGTTGTGCTGTCCCATGTCCTGGTTGATACTGGGTCATCTCTTAATGTCTTGCCGAAGAAGGTGTTAATGAAACTTAATGTGGAAGGGGTTGTTTTGAGGCCAAGTGATTTGGTGGTAAAGGCTTTCGACGGTTCTCGGAGGTCTGTCTTTGGAGAGGTTGAGTTGCCAATCAAGGTTGGGTCGCAAGTGTTTAAGAGCACGTTCTACGTGATGGACATCCAACCTGCTTATAGCTGTCTGCTTGGCCGACCTTGGATTCATGCCGCAGGGGCTGCTACGTCAACCTTGCACCAGAAGCTCAAGTACGTAGCGGATGGTCAGGTTGTGACTGTGTGCGGTGAAGAGGACATATTTGTGAGCCATCTATCTACATTCAAATATGTGGAGATGGATGGTGAAATTCATGAAACCCTGTGTCAGGCATTCGAAGCAGTGAATGTTAGTTCCTTGTCTCCTCTGAGTAGGGCTGAAGATAAAGAAGGTACGTCTATTACGTCCTACAAGCAGGCCAAGGAGGTTGTGCAATCAGGCAGTACCCAGGGCTGGGGAAGACTACTGGAGCTGGAAAAAAAGGAAGACAAGTTTGGGCTTGGGTATCAGCCTGATGGGCTCGTCCGTTCATCAGACAACAAGACCATTACCTTTACTAGTGCTGGGTTGCTGGACCGCAACCATATATGTGCTACCAGTGAAGACGAAGATAGCGAGTGCGATCTGGATAATTGGATCCGCCCGTGTGCACCGGGAGAGGAGCTGCCCAATTGGTCTACGGAAGACATCATCGAAGTCACCTGGATCACAAAGTAATTGTTTATTTGTCATTTTTCTACATACTGCATGTCAAATCCTGTACTCTGCCCAAGGTACAAGGATCCATTGTATGGGCCTCCATGTTTTGAAAGCATTTATTTGTCATAAATAAAGGACATTTTTCAATCAGATCGTTCCTTTTCTTTCAATTTTAATTTTTTGCACAATTAAAGAAAATGGAAATGTGTTTTTCTTTCTTGCTTTTGGTGTGCGTTTTCTCTGAACAGATTCTGAATGAGCACATCACTTGTGCAGTGTCGATCAACCGGATTCCATTGACGACTATCCTGCTCTTACTGAGCATAACTTTGACAATCCAATCTACCAAGCCGATGAAGAGGTTGAGGAAGATTATGAACACCCTGAAGAACTGGTCAGGTTGTTGAAGCAAGAGGAAAGAGCTATTCAGCCTCATCAGGAGGAAATCGAGGTTATCAACATCGGTACAGAAGAAGTTAAGAAGGAAATCAAGATAGGTGCCAGCCTGCAGACTGAAGTTAAGAAGGGGTTGATTGAAATGTTGCGTGAATATGTTGACATCTTTGCCTGGTCATATCAGGACATGCCAGGGTTGGATACAGACATAGTTGTGCATCGACTACCGTTAAAAGAAAACTGTCCTCCTGTTAAGCAAAAACTGAGAAGAACTCGCCCCGACATGGCGATGAAGATCAAAGAGGAGGTACATAAACAATGGGACGCCGGGTTCCTCGCCGTGACTAGTTACCCACCTTGGGTAGCTAACATCGTTCCAGTGCCAAAGAAAGATGGCAAGGTGAGGATGTGTGTAGATTACCGGGACCTGAACAGAGCCAGCCCGAAAGATGATTTCCCTTTACCTCACATTGATGTATTGGTCGACAATACGGCTCAGTTCTCGGTGTTCTCCTTCATGGATGGATTTTCAGGATACAATCAGATCAAAATGTCACCTGAAGATATGGAGAAGACAACTTTCATCACACCCTGGGCACATTCTGTTATAAGGTGATGCCTTTCGGCCTGAAGAATGCTGGTGCTACTTATCAACGGGCTATGGTAATATTATTCCATGACATGATCCATAAAGAAATCGAATGTTATGTGGATGACATGATTGCCAAGTCCCTCACAGAAGAAGACCACCTGGTAAATCTGTTGAAGTTATTCAAGCGTCTGAGGAAGTACCAATTGAAGCTAAACCCCAACAAATGCACATTCGGGGTATGATCTGGTAAGCTGTTGGGATTTATTGTAAGTGAGAAAGGGATTGAAGTTGACCCTGACAAAGTTAAAGCTATTCAAGAAATGCCTGCACCAAAAACTGAGAAAGAAGTTCGAGGGTTCCTAGGTAGATTGAACTACATTTCAAGGTTCATATCTCATCGTACAGCAACCTGCGAGCCCTTGTTCAAGCTATTAAGAAAAGAACAAACGGTCAGGTGGAATGAAGACTGCCAGAGGGCTTTTGACAAAATCAAGGAATACTTACAGGAGCCTCCGATCCTTATGCCTCCAGTTGAAGGAAGACCTCTGATCATGTACTTGACAGTATTAGAAAAGTCAATGGGGTGTGTGTTGGGCCAGCATGACGAGTCTGGTCGAAAAGAGTATGCAATATACTACCTAAGCAAAAAGTTTACCGACTGTGAACAACGTTATTCACTGCTCGAGAAAACTTGCTGTGCTTTAGCGTGGGCTGCTCGCCGACTAAGGCAGTATATGTTGACCCACACTACCTTGTTGATCTCCAAGATGGATCCAGTCAAGTATATATTTGAGAAGCCAGCACTTACCGGACGGGTTGCAAGATGGCAAATGATTCTCACAGAATATGACATTCAGTACACATCCCAAAAAGCAATCAAAGGCAGTGTATTGTCTGATTATCTCGCTGAGCAACCCATTGATGATTATCAGCCTATGAGATTTGACTTCCCTGATGAAGACATCATGTTCATAAAAGCAAAAGATCATGAAGAGCCTATCACACTGAAGGGCCTGACCCAGAAGAAGAATGGACTATGATGTTTGATGGGGCTGTTAATATGAATGGTCGTGGTGTTGGTGCAATACTCATTACACCTAAGGGAGTTCACATGCCTTTCTCGGCAAAACTCACCTTTAACTGCACTAACAACGAAGCTGAATACGAAGCTTGTATTATGGGTCTTGAGGAAGCCATTTACCTCAGGATCAAGACTTTGATTGTGTTCGGAGATTCAGCTCTGGTAATTAATCAAACCAACGGCAAATGGTACACGCATCAAGATCATATGATACCTTATCGGGACTACACAAGGAGGTTGTTGACTTTCTTCACAACAGTCAAGCTTGAGTACATCCCTCGAGACGAAAATCAGTTTGCAGATGCTCTGGCTACCATTTCATCCATGATCAAAGTGCAAGCTGCCAACTTTGTGCCCCAAATTGCAGTATCCCGACTTAATAGGCCAACATATGTGTTCTCAGTAGACATTGTCAAAGATGATAAGCCCTGGTACCATGACATCAAATGCTTCTTGGAGGATCAAACATTCCCACCTGGGGCATCTTCCAATGATAAGAAGACATTAAGAAGGCTAGCTGGTAGTTTCTTCCTGAACACTGATGGTTCCCTGTATAAGAGAAACTTTGATATGATACTTCTCAGATGCGTTGATAGGGCAGAAGCAGACCTGCTGATGCACGAGGTGCACGAAGGATCCTTTGGTACCCATGCTGGAGGGCATGCAATGGCCAAAAAGTTGCTAAGATCAGGCTATTATTGGATCACAATGGATGCAGACTGTTGTGCCTATGCCAGAAAGTGTCATAAATGCCAGATTTATGCGGATAAAGTGCATCTGCCTCCAAATCCTCTGAATGTGATGTCTTCACCCTGGCCCTTTGCCATGTGGGGGATTGATATGATTGGTAAGATTGAACCAACGGCGTCAAACAAACATCGCTTCATCTTGGTCGCGATTGATTACTTCACCAAATGGGTAGAAGCTGCATCTTATGCCAATGTTACTCGCCAGGTGGTAGCAAAATTCCTGAAAAGAGATATCATATGCAGATATGGAGTGCCCGAGCGAATCATTACTGATAATGGTTCTAATCTGAACAATAAGATGAAGGCAGAACTGTTTGGGACTTCAAAATCCAACATCACAATTCCTCTCCTTACCGACCAAAGATGAATGGTGCGGTAGAGGTAGCTAACAAGAATATCAAGAGGATTGTACAGAAAATGGTTATCACTTACAAAGATTGGCATGAGATGCTACCGTTTGCGTTACACGGGTACCGAACGTCAGTCAGGACACCAACTGGGGCAACCCCTTTCTCTTTAGTCTACGACATGGAGGCAGTCTTGCCTGTTGAAGTAGAAATCCCTTCACTGCGGGTGTTGATGGATGTCAAGCTTGAGGAGGCTGAATGGGTACGTGCTCGATACGATCAACTATGCCTAATTGAGGAAAAGAGGTTAGAAGCTATCTGTCATAGCCAGATTTATCAAAGGAGAATGAAGCGAGCCTTCGATCAGCGAGTACGTACTCGGGAGTACCAAGTAGGCGAGCTTGTACTCAAGAGGATCATTCCTCCTAGTTCAGATCACAGGGGCAAGTGGACCCCAAATTATGAAGGACCATTCATAGTGAAGAAAGTATTCTCAGGCGGAGCACTGATGCTCACCACTATGGATGGCGAAGACTTCCAATACCCTGTTAACTCGGACGCAATTAAAAAATACTTCGCATAAAAGACCCACTAGACACAAAAACAGAATTATGGTCCAGGCAAAAAAAGGGCATCCCGGCGAGCTAAAAACAGAATAAAAGCTCAGGCAAAAATTAGGGAAAAATATAAAAAAAATGTACACCCGCTGAGTTGAAAAGCCACATCGGACAACTCAGGCAAAAAAGGGTAACTCGGTGGATTGAAAACCCTAAAGGGCGATCCACGCAAAATCAGGGAATAAGCGAACAACTGCGCTCCGGGTAATCTGAACCACATCACCGCTTCAAACAACTTGACCATATCAGAAGGGTAGAGATCAGCCCCCTCATTTTCTTCAGAAGGCCGAAGACGGAACGGAAAGTCTTGAGGATATGCCAGTCATAGCAGGAAGGAAACTCTTTGGAATGCCGTGCCATTGCCATTAGGATAGTTTCTTTTCTCAATTTTACAGTAGCTACCTCTTTCCAGGTGGTTACTTCATGATGTAAAATCTTGCCTATTCAGAGGCCAATCAATAAAAAGAATATTCAGTCAAACACCGTGTTATGTTTATTTTGTTACAAAAATGTCCTGAATTTTTGACAAATAACATTGCATGCGAAACATGTTGCTTTTTAAACTGATAAAAATGACATTGCAGAGACACTTAACATCGCTTTGAGTGTCAGGTGACGGAAGAGGAATAGATCAGGCCGTACCAATCTTGGTGCATATGTGTGTATTCTGTTATTGCAGGATTTGCAGGTTATCACCGTATCCCCAAGCAGCAGAGGGTTATTCTCCAAGTAGAGGTATTTCCCCGACAGAGCGCCTGTTTACAAGTGAATTATTCTCAACAGGTATCTGAACACCTGAACTCCCCAGAGGTCGGGTCAATGCCCAACAGGAGTCAGTAGAAGTCTCCCATCCTCAGTGGAGTTGTCAGAAGTTTATTATCCGCAACGGAATCGCTAGAAGCTCTCCTTGCCCAGCAGAATTGCAGGTAACTTCATTTCCCCATAGAGTCATCGGGATTCTCATTCCCAAGGGATTTCCCCAGCAGAGCAAGAAGAAATTCTCCCCAGTGGAGTCAGAGCAGGATGATCAGATCCTCAGCAGATGTTCAAAGTAGTTAAACGAAGTATACCTCACGCAGAGTCGTCTTTCTTCCAGTGAAAGCCTCTCCAGCAAGCATCAGGTTGCCAACACTTCGTTTCCATCAGAGTTAAAAGTTTTAAGCCCCCAACAGGTTGCTGGAATCTTCTCCCACAGGTCGCCAGGACTTCATTCCCCAGCCAAAGTGGAATTGTCTACTTCCCCAACATAATCAGCCTTTGTCTGTGTTGATACTTATTCAGTGTTTGTTCGCACTCTTAAACACTTATCTAATGATTCAGTTTGCTCATCCGCAGTCTCCAGAAGAACTAGCACTCGTCTGTGCTCGCATCTTTATTTGATGCTCATCCTCTTTCAGAACTCGTATGTGCACTTTCCCCAGTAGAGTCTATATCTACTAGCACTCGTCTGTGCTCGCATCTTTATTTGATGCTCATCCTCTTTCAGCACTCGTCCGTGCCTTTTCCTCAGCAGGTTCCTCTTTATTTGAGGTATTCCCCAACACTCGTCCATGCTAGCATCTTTATTTGATGACCGTCCGCAGCTCTCGGCACTCGTCCGTGATTATTAGTTCTTTGAAGTTTTTCCCCAGTGAAGTTGCCCGTACTCGTCTGTGTGCGCATCTTCATTTGGTGCTCGTCTGCATCCCTGCAGCACTTGTCTGTGCATTTTTCGATTCCTCTTTATTTGAGGCATATCCCCAGGAAAGTCGCCAGTACTCGTCCGTACTCGCATCTTTACTTGATGCTCGACCACATCTCTTAGCACTCGTATGTGCTTGTTACTCCTTTGAAGATTGCTCGTCCGCATCCTTCGACACCCGTCCGTGTTTATTACTTATCTAGTACTCGTCTGCACGCCCCGACACTCGCCCGTGTTTGGTATTTTCTTTTGAAGATCGTCTGAAATAAGCTGATACTCGTCTGTATCTTCGATGACACTCGTCCGTGTTAGATTGTTCCCCATTGAAGATTCTGATGCTCGTCTATGATGGATTTCTGGTATTCGTGTATACCAGTGATTGATGCTCGTCCATATCATTATTATAAGCACTCGTCCGTGTTTCTTGGATCATCGTCCGAAACTCGTCCGTATCGTCGACTTATGACACTCGTCTGTGTTTCTTTGATGATCATTCTGATGCTCGTCCGCATTGAAGAGGTTGAAAATCCTGACGGTGGGATTAAAACGTCAAAACCATTTCCGGAACCTGCGTAAGGGTTATCCGAAGAAGACTCGTCCGTCTTATTCCACTTATCTGCGTAAGGATTCGTGAAGAGGTTGAAAATCCTGACGGTGGGATCAAGACGTCAAAACAATTCCCGGAGCCTGCGTAAGGTATATCTGAAGAAGACTCGTCCGTCTTATTCCAATTATATACGTAAGGATTCGTGAAGAGGATTCGTCCATCCTAGTTGCATGTCTATCCCACAGACTTATATGCATTCCCGGAGCCTGCGTAAGGGTTATCCGAAGAAGACTCGTCCGTCTTATTCCACTTATCTGCGTAAGGATTAGTGAAGTAGATTCGTCTATCTCAGGTTACTTTGAAGATTCTTAAGGGGCTCGTCCACTCTATGCACCTGGCGTCACAGGTCATTCGAAGACTCGTCCGTCTCATGTTTCATCAGAACCTTTGGTTTCGTTAGAAGGAGCTCATCTGCTCATCTCTCAGCTCAGTTGCAACGTCATTGGATTTGGTTTATTTCCCATTTCTTGTTTTCTGCATCAGAGCGCAAATTTCCATTTTTCTTGGGTATTCAACCACAGTTTATCTTGAACGGTCGAAAGCGGAAGCAATCGTCCTTTTCAGATCAACAGTTGCTTGAATAGGGGCAGCTGTAGAACCCCAAATTTGCCCTCTTCATTTTAAGCATCATAATACACCATTTGCATCATAAACATATCATATATATATCATTATAGCATAGAAAAATAAAGCATGACAAGCATCAAGCCCTAGCATGAGGCATATGGCCATCTGGGGAGGTGTTGAAGGCCATTTAAGCCAAGACAAGGCTTCCAATGGATTTGTGAGAGGCCTATGATGAGTCTAGACTCCTTTGGCAAGGCCAAGTTCACTTGCAAAAGCTCAGAAGATTGCTTAATCATCACAAGTTTCAAGACAATGCAAGGCTCCTAGGCAGTGCGACCAAATTAGGGTTTTGGTTTCAAGGGCCTTAACCTCATAATTTTGGCCAACTCTTTTGGGCAATGTTGTCTATATGATAAGAGCTTCCTACATGTCAATTTTCATGAAAAAATTCCAAGTGGAAGTCAGTCATTGCCTCAGTTACTTGCAGATGAAGCAGAAAGTCAACTGGGCCCAGAAAAAGTCAACTGTGCCATTCCAAAGGGTCCAACCCAACTTTTTTGGCCAAATGAGGTCTATTCAATGTTATAAGATGTTTGGTGAGCTTAAAATGCAAGAATTTTGGTGGTTTGAGGGGTTTTGGCAAAAGTGCACAAATTTGGTTATGGAAAAGTTACTAGTTTTGGCTATTTTGACCTAAAACTTCACAAGGCCTTAACTTGATCAAAAACTCTTCAAATGGACCAAAGATAAACATGAAAGTTGGAGAGTAAGGGCTGCCATTTTTAAAAAGTACAAGAGCATTTTCTGGAGATGTATAGATTTTTCTATAAGTCCCTCGAAAAAATGGGCATTCTAGGGCAAATTTCAAAATTTCAAGGCCAAGTCATTTGCACAAAGGCTCAAAAGTGGATAGTTTGCTATGCTATGTCCAAAGTAAGTTTACACAATAAAAATGCATCTCATTTAGGTCATTTGGCTCAAAGAAAAGTGTCAAAATTCGTGCACATGAAAAAGTTCCATAAAACTTGCATTTTACACTTGAATTTGCACAAGGCATGACAATTGTGTGATAACTTACATCCAAGGGCTGAAATTATTTGCTGGGAATCATTGGTGGGATGGTGAATGCACATGCAAGAGAGGCCAGCAAATCATGAGCTTGGCATGCTTATGGCACACTTGGGCCAAATTTGCATTTTCACAAAAATCAGCTCCCTCTCACGTGCATTTGTTCCAATCCTTTTGCATTGCCATATATATTCCATAACAATCAGAATTAGGGTTAGAGGTAGCCAGAATACACACTCATTCTCCCATTCTCATCTCTTGTGCAAAATTTCTCATTCTCCACAAAATCTTGCTACAAGACTCCATTCACAAAACTCTTGATGGATTCTTGATCCTCATAACTCATAGATCATTTCCATACCATTTGTTTGGATTATTCTTCAAGAATCATTCATTTCCCATTTCTTGTGCACATTTGCATTTTGTGCCATAACTTTTGATCTAGGCAAGCTTTCTTCAATCCAAGACAATATCCATACTCCTCTCATCTCAAGGATCATTAAGCACCCATGGATCTAGATTTATAGTGAAGTTTGTTCAAGTGGCCATTTGAGGAGCTTTGAAGCACAAGGAAGCATATTGCTGGATTCACAAGTTTGCAAAGCCTTAGATGCATTTATTTTGCATCTAAGGGGATAAAGAGATCATTTGTCATCATTTTATACCATTCTTGACTTCAAATTTTGGACAACAACTCAGGTATGCTCAAAATTTGTATCTCATAGAAATGTGTTTGGTTGTGTGTTTTAGAATCCTCATGTTGCTCTAGTTACAATGCTCTTTGTAGTTTGTGAAATGGTTGAGTATTTACAAAGTTATGTTGATTTAAAGTTTGATGGACAATTTTATTTTCATTCATATCTTGAGTTTATTTGAGTTTTGATCCAATCTAAGCATGTATTCTTGTTTAATGATGTTGGATTGTCCATTCTGGAAGTTTTCGTGTATGGCCGTGGCTTAGTTTGAGATTTCGTGAGGCTAGGGTTAGGGTTAGGGTTTTGGTTCATTAATGGTGGTGAGAGTTTTAGGGTTTTTTTTCATGAAGAAGAAGGTGCAGCCCTCAGCGCTATCTGCACCCCCCATGCAAGGCCCATGTTTCTTTTGAACTAGCGTGTTTACTCTTGGCACCCCCTTGGCCCATTTGTTTCATTTTTTATTTTTCTTCTTTACCAATTTTATGTCATTTGCTTTTGATTCATTTTAAATATTTCCTTAACTCTAAAAAATCCAAAAGAATTCATATGCACTCCTTGATTCATCTAGTTTTTTATCATGATTTTTCCATATTTTTATTTTCATCCCACGTGGCCAAATAAATTCAGCATTGAGTATTTCTTTCTTGTGAACTCTCATAGACCAATCTGTCTTGTCCAATTTCTATTTTTCTCATCCTTTAAGCTATGAACCCCATTCGTTTTGCATTCAAACCCTAAGACACTCTACTATCTTCATGATTTATCTTGGATTTTTCACAAACTTCCTTGCTGGATTTTGTTTGAGTTACTTGTGCCTTAATTTTCAAAACCCTAAATGGTAATACCTTGCATCCTTGAGCTTCATTGACCTAGTTTGGTGCTGAATTTTTGCAAACCCTTTTGGATTCTCATTTCCTTGTGTTTGGAGAGTGCTTTGCTGGTTGGGTAGAATTTTTAAGTGCTTGAATCTTTTTCTTGGGTATTTTCTTCCTCACCTTGCCTTGTTTTGCATTCTTTGAGTCTTCTAGTCTCTTTTAAGTTTAGAAGGGCACTTGTGCCAACTTCTCTTCATCTTTTGGGGTCCTTTAGAGGTTTATTGTTGCTCCTGGTCTTAGGATAGGTTTTGAATCTCTTTGAGTCTTGGTGTTGGGTCTCTTTTATGTGCTTTACTTCTTTAAGTGTTAAGCATGCCTTCATTGCATTTGTTTCACTTCCAATCATCTCAATATGATCTTGTGTTGCTTTGCTTATCATATTGTGAACTCTTTGCCATGCCTATATTCTTGTATAGCTTCTGACTTGTTGGTCTATGCCTTGATTTTATGTTGTTACACTAACCTTGCAAGGGGCTATGGTAAGTTTGAGATGTGGGAATTGAGTTCCACATCTCCATTTCTCATCTCTTCTCATATTGTTTATATGGACTAACATCTTTTTGTTGGGCTTATGCCTTTCTCATCTCTCCTCTCATATTCTTCTTCTTCTCTTGAGATCTTGTTTTTAGGTTAGAAGGACCTCACAAACCCTAGGAACTCCATGCATGCTAACTTAGGATAGAAACTTCCCCCTAGTTTTTTTTCTTTCTTGCTCCTTTGGTGCTTTCTCTTCTCATCTTCAATTTCAATTTTAATTCATTTAATAAAGGTTGAGTACTTTCATGTGGCATGAGACTTTGCTATGAGATGCTTGCACGCGTTCCGTTTCGGGGCGAGGTGTGAGTCATCACTCGTGGTGGATAGGTCTTAGCATGAGTACCTCACAAAGAAAAAGCTAAAAAACATTTCTTAACCAAAAAAACACAAAAACACTTAATAATGGTAATAGGCCAGTGTGCTTAAGCCTTCACTTGTGGGACTAGCTTTGGGGATTTCCTCCATAGATAGGTGTGCCTCTTGCGCATTCCATTTCGGGATGATGTGAGATGTACACATCCCATTGAGTAAGACTTAGGTACACTTACCTATGAAAACCTTAACTCATAAAAGCTTCTAAAAAAATACCAAACAAACAATAAGCGCCTTTCCTTCGGGAATTCTTTTCTCACCTCATTCGCTCCTTACGTGAACTTGCTCCTACTTGTCACTTTGCAAGACGGTTACGCACTCGTCGTCCGAGTCTGCAATACCTGAGCAATGGCATAGGCAGTTCAAGCCTTAATTCACAAGCAATTTCCTTTTAGTACCCCTAGTTAGGGGAACTACGACGTCTCTGATCCTCATTATCCTGATGAGGTACGTAGGCAGCGGGGTAGGGCCCGTTCGAGCACAATCTTTATTTTCCCTACATTTTTCCTTTGTTGTCTTATTCAATCCTTTTCTCTGTATCTTTTCCAGTTCATTTTCATTTCTTTGCTGCAGCTTTTATACCCTCACCCTTTGAAACAGTTTCTTTTTGCAAAGCGTGGATCCCGTCGGGTACGGCGGACGATCTGGGTGCTAATACCTTCCCAGGTCGTAACCGACTCCCGAACTCAATCTCTTTGGTTTGCAGGACCTGTGTCCTTCCTCTTCTTTTCTTTTGGTTTGTGCAGCATTACCATTCCCTTTCTTCGGGATAAAAATGTCTGGCTGGCGACTCTATTCTTTTTCCGCGCCACTTTCGCGTTTGTACCAGGATGGAAATCCGGGGGAGCGACAGCTGGCGACTCTGCTGGGGATCGAACCCAGAGTCTCTAGTTCCCCTGTGAGTCTCTCCTAGCGCTTGTGTGTTTCTGTTTCATTGGGTGATGTTTGTTTGTTGTGGCTTGTTGTATTGTATTGTTGTTTATTTACAGCTTTATTTGCGGTTTTCAGTGTTTATTTTCCGCATCATGTATATCATACTGGACTGTCTGGACTGGTTTTCTGTTTGGTGGGCTCGGGTGATACTGTTTCTGAGAGATAAGCCAAGTACCCAGCTTGAGTGCACCCTAGGATTAGAGTGGACATATTGTACTCACATGTGGCATGATGAGTGGCGATGTGTTTCACGCCCAGATTGCGACTGCCTTGGAAATGTCTTGTGTGGGGATTTCCTCCACTTCGGGATAGGACCTTGATAGTTATGTGCATCTGGGGACCTATCATTGAGAACCTTTGTGGAAACAACCCTCTCCAGTGGTGGCAGTGGCAGACCACATTTTGTGGCAAACCCATTCGCACCCGAGGGTCCACTGGGGACTCGCATAGGATGGCCTGGTTCTCTTATAGGAACTCAGTCAAAGCATCTGGTCGTATGACATTAGTACTGTATCCTACGGGCTGAATGTACTATTGTTTCTCGATTTCAACGCTCGAAGCTGGGGACTTATAAGGGATGCTTGTTTTCCCGGACTCAGCTGAGGCCTCCATGCGTAGTACATAATGCCTAACTGATTCCCCGATTTGGTCATGAGCCATTTCTCGGAAATGGTGAAAGTATTATTGCTATTAGGCTTTGAGAGTCCGTGATGTTTGACTCGGAGCACACCCGTGAGGTTGGGAATGGGTTTACAGGTTTGCAGGAACCCTTGACCTCATCATACCCTTGTTACCAGTGCAGTTCATATTATGATACAGTTTCGGAGATCTGGTTTTCTTGTTCTGGTATTCTTGATACTGTGGTCTTGAGATCTTCTTTAGAGAGTTGTAATTATCAGAGAGTGTGACTCAGTGGACTTTTAGTTTGTCAAGTTATTCAGAGGGGTCTTTGTCAGTGTCCAGATTCCAGACAGTCTCAGATGGCCATATGTCTTTGCATTTGCATCTGCATTGCATCATTGCATCATTAATCATTGTTTTTGTTCTCATTCACAGGTTCATATCTCTGCTTCCGGTTCCGGTATTCTCTTCAAAGATGGAAGATCCTCGCAAGCAGAATATTCATTTCAAGTTCTTTGATATCAAGGTTGGCTTGTTGAAAAAGATGGTAAAGCTGATTACACCCAACCAGGTAGAGAGATTCAGAAAAGCTTACGGGAGTATTCTTGATGTGGTAATAGAGCTAGATCCTTCCGAGAAGAGTGCCATTCATACATTGCTTCAGTATTATGACCCTCAGCTTCGTTGCTTCACCTTTCCTGATTTTCAGTTGGGCCCTATGCTGGAGGAAGATGCTCTGATCCTGGGTGTGCCGGTTCAAGACCAAGTTCCTTTTATATCTGAGATGAGTAGACCGGCACCTGAGGCTATTGCTAAGGCTCTTTATTTGAGACCTTCTGCTATGAAGTCTTTGACCATTATTAAAGGAGGTGTGTCTAGGTTTTCTTTGGAGGCTCTGGTGAAGAAGGCGGGAGAATTGGCTGCTGAAGGAGAATGGGATGCTGTCTGTGCTATCTTGGCTCTTTCTATCTATGGCATTATCTTGTTTGCTGATATGGAGAAGTTCATAGATATAAACGCCATACATCTCTTTTTGATGAAGAATCCTGTGCCTACCTTACTCGGGGACTTGTATTACTCAGTTCATTACAAAACTGAGAAGAAGAGGGGAGGTTTGGTTCGTTGCTGTGCTCCATTATTTCACATGTGGTTCATGAGGCATTTGCCTAGTACGGGAGTGTTTAGTGACCACACTCTGGTATGGGCTCAGAAGCTGGAAAAGTTGCTGGCCAAAGATGTTAGATGGTTCACTCAAAGGCTGCAAGGTGCACGTTTCATCACCAGCTGCGGGAGTTATCATAGTGTGCCTTTGTTGGGAATAACTGGAGGGATTAATTACAATCCAATCCTGTTAAGAAGACAATTAGGATACGCCTTGAGAGATGTGCCTGAAGATCTGAAGCTGACCCCTATTTTCTACTTCTCAGTGAAAGATAATATGCCCTTAGTAAGGAAGGTTGCGGGAGCTTGGAAGTGCATTAAAGGAGAAGGAATAGCTAGCTTTGGGAAGTGCAACAATCAGACATTCCCAGAGTACGAAGCTTGGTTGAAAAACAGAGCTAGAAGAGTTTTGTTACCATTTTCAACACCAGTTCCCCCAATTGCTGAGTCCATTGATACTGTGCCTCTAGAGGAATTCAAGAAGTTGGAAGCCCAGCTACATGCAGTTAGAGTTGAAAATACTGAGATGGTAAGCCTGTATCACCAAGCCAACAGGGCCAAGATTGAAGCTGAAGAGAAGTTGCTGAAGATACAAACGACTTTAGAGGCTAAGGAGAAGGACTTTGCAGGTAGAGAAGCACATTTCCGCAGATTGGGGATGATGGAAGCCCAAAGAGAAGCTGAGCGCAAAAAGAAGTCAAAGACCCTCAGAGATGCTCGTCAGTCTATTGTCTGGTTGAAGGGACAGAGAGAGCAAGAGCTGAAGCAATATAAAGAAAAAGAAGAGTTCTTTGAAGTTCAGATGGCTTACAAAAAAGAAGAGGTGGAGCAAGTGCACAAAATTCGCAGAGAGAAGACCCAACAACTCGCAGACAGTCAACAAGCCCTCGAAGCAGCACTTAAAGAGATTGAAAACCTAAAGTTGATGGCGGGAGTCAAGAAGGTCAGATCTGATGGGGGACTTAGTGATGGAGCTTCAGGGTCCTTAGGTGTTGGTTCTGCTTCTTAGTTTACTTTTCTTGTATCTGGATTACCTACAGGCATGTTGTAGGAGTCCTAGTTGGTTGTTTCTCCTTTGTAAAGACTTGTACCCTACGGGGAATTCTGTGTTATTTGCCTAATAGGTTGATTTATGTTATGATTTTTTCCATTATTTCTTGGTTCGCTTGCTGTTGTGGTTTGAATGTTGTCTCTCGCGAAGGTTTCTGGAAGTCGAGGATCAGTACCCATCTGGTTTTCTTTGCTAAATACCGAAACCGGGGCATAAATGACTTGTGATTGGAAACATAAACAACAGCATTGCATCCATATAACCTGTTTATTGTTTTGCAGGTAGTGTCTCGGTTACTAACGTGTTTTGTGTTTCTCAGGCACTATAGCTCCTTGTAAAGTTCGGGGGACAACCAGCAGTACACAGATATCCAACAAAGATTAACAGAGAACGAGTCATGGACCAGTTACAAGCGGACTTGACAGATTTGAGACAAAGGATGGATAATTGTATGACACTAATGGCCGGCATGGGGCAGACCCAAGAGCGTCTGCGGGAGATGGTTGAGAATCAGAACAGGAACACTGCGGCTGCTGCTACTGCTGACAATCGTACCGGTGCGGGCGCACGTCAGGTCGAACCTCCTGTTACACAACCAGGAGTGACAATAATCAAAGATGGGTTGCACAACATTCAGATGGACAATCATGACGACCAGTTCACTCTACTTGATGAAGCTGAAGGTCAAGGAGCATAGATGAACAAGAGGTTCGAAGAGATGGCTGAGCAAATCAAAGTTATTCAGTCCCAAAGCTCTTTGGGATTTGACATAACCGACTTGGGCTTGGTTCCTGGGGTCAGGATCCCGTATAAGTTCAAAGTTCCAACCTTTGAGAAGTATGATGGCACTACTTTCCCGAAGACCCATCTGCAATCATTTGTCGGGAGAATTGCCGCTCATACAGATGATGAGAAACTTTGGATGTATTATTTTCAGGATAGCTTGGTGGGAGCTTCTCTTGAATGGTACATGAAGCTCAATAGGGTCAATATCAAGAGTTGGAAGGATTTAGCTGAAGCCTTTGTGAGGCAGTATCAATATAACATGGACATGGCTCCGAAACGCACGCACTTGCAGCACATGGCTTAGGCGGCAAAAGAAAGTTTCAAAGAATATGCCCAGAGGTGGCGCCAGCTAGCTGCCAGGGTGCAACCACCCCTCTTAGAGGACGAAATGGCCGACATGTTTATGGGCACTCTTCAAGGTGTTTTTCTGGAGAGGTTGGCGTCTAGCTCGGCCACCAAGTTCAATGATATAGTGATTGCTGGAGAGAGAGTTGAGACTCTGTTAAAGACGGGGAAAATTCAGGACCCTAATACTGCTGGTAGCTCTGGAGGAGCGAGGAAAGCCTTTGACGGACCTCCTAGAAGAAGAGAAGGGGAAGCAAACGCAGTATATGGCCGAGGCAGAGGCAGAGGTTATAGACGAGAATACAATCAGATAGCTGCAGTCACAATTCCCACTACACCAATTCAACCAGCTCAACAGGCTCTACAACAGCCTCAGCAACAACAGCAGCGCAACTATCAACAGAGACCGTATCAACAGAGGCAGCCACGCCAAGCTGATAGGGTTTTTGATGTGATTCCAATGACTTACACAACTTTACTCCAGAGATTGTTGGAACTGAACTTAATTCAACTGAGGACCTTGGCTCCACCTACTGGAACTCTTCCTCCAGGTTACGACGCCAATGTTCGATGTGCTTTCCATTCTGGGGCACCCGGGCACTCAACAGAGAAGTGCTGGGCTTTGCACTATAAAGTTCAGGAATTGATCGACTCCAAGGCAATCAATTTTGCGCCGCCTCCGAATGTCACGAATAACCCTATCCCTAATCATGGGGGAGCCAGGGTTAATGCTATTGAGATGGAGGAGAGGTTGAACTTGGTGGAGAAGGTTGAAGAAGTGAAGACCTCCTTGTTGCTGGTCAAGGAGAGGTTGTTGAAGGGTCAGGTTTTTCCAGGTTGTGGGCTCGATTGCGAAGGCTGTGTTGAGTCAAAGAATGGTTGTGACAGATTGAAGACTGGTTTACAGAGACTGATGGATGATGGGCTGTTACAGTTCGACAGGGTTGATAAGAGGACTAATGAAGTGTCAACGGTGACCATATACTATGATCCTGCTGAAATGCCAGTTCAAAGAGAGTCGGTTACTATTTATGTCCCGGAAGTAAGTCCCGTCACCATCACGGTGCCTGGGCCTATTCCGTATTCAGATGAGAAGGCTATTCCGTGGCATTACGGATCAGAAGTGTATGTCGGAGGACAGAAAGTGGAAAATAAGACAGTAACCATGGACCCAGCTGTGGTGAATGTTGGGGGAAGTGGAGGTTTCACGAGGAGTGGTCGCTTATTCGCTCCCCAGACTTTGAGAGGAGACACTGATGCTGAGGCTTCTGCTAAAGCCAAAGGGAAGCAAATAGCAACTGACGATAATGCCACTCCCGCTACTGGTCAAAGTACTTTCGAGAAGGAAATGGAGGAGTTCATGAGGATTATTAAGAGGAGCGACTACAAAGTGGTCGAGCAGCTAAATCAAACTCCCTCCAAAATCTCTTTCTTGTCACTGCTGATGTGCTCACCAGCTCATAGAGAAGCCCTTCTGAAGGTGTTGCAGATGGCGTATGTTCCTCAGGAGATTACCGTGAATCAGTTAGAAGCTGTGGTGGGAAGTGTAAATTCGAGCCATGGTTTGGGCTTTACTGATAGGGACCTTACTACTGAAGGGAGGAATCATAACAAGGCTCTCCACATCACAATTGAATGCAAAGGGGTTGTGCTGTCCCATATCCTGGTTGATACTGGGTCATCTCTTAATGTCTTGCCGAAGAAGGCGTTAATGAAACTCAATGTGGAAGGGGTTGTTTTGAGGCCAAGTGATTTGGTGGTAAAGGCTTTCGACGGTTCTCGGAGGTCTGTCTTTGGAGAGGTTGAGTTGCCAATCAAGGTTGGGTCGCAAGTGTTTAAGAGCACGTTCTACGTGATGGACATCCAACCTACTTATAGCTGTCTGCTTGGCCGACACTGGATTCATGCCGCAGGGGCTGTGACGTCAACCTTGCACCAGAAACTAAAGTACGTAGCGGATGGTCAGGTTGTGACTGTGTGCGGTGAAGAGGACATATTTGTGAGCCATCTATCTACATTCAAATATGTGGAGATGGATGGTGAAATTCATGAAACCCTGTGTCAGGCATTCGAAGCAGTGAATGTTAGTTCCTTGTCTCCTCTGAGTAGGGCTGAAGATAAAGAAGGTACGTAAATTACCTCCTACAAGCAGGCCAAGGAGGGTTTGCAATCAGGCAGTGCCTAGGGCTGGGGCAGACTACTGGAGCTGGAAAAGAAGGAAGACAAGTTTGGGCTTGGGTATCAGCCTGATGGGCTCGTCTGTTCATCAGAAAACAAGACCATTACCTTTACTAGTGCTGGGTTGCTGGACCGCAACCATATCTGTGCTACCAGTGAAGACGAAGATAGCGAGTGCGATCTGGATAATTGGATCCGCCCGTGTGCACCGGGAGAGGAGCTGCCCAATTGGTCTACGGAAGACATCATCGAAGTCACCTGGATCACAAAGTAATTGTTTATTTGTCATATTTCTACATACTGCATGTCAAATCCTGTACTCTGCCCAAGGTACAAGGATCCATTGTATGGGCCTCCATGTTTTGAAAGCATTTATTTGTCATAAATAAAGGACATTTTTCAATCAGATCGTTCCTTTTCTTTCAATTTTAATTTTTTGCACAAATAAAGAAAATGGCAATGTGTTTTTCTTTCTTGCTTTTGGTGTGCGTTTTCTCTGAACAGATTCTGAATGAGCACATCACTTGTGCAATGTCGATCAACCGGATTCCATTGACAACTCTCCTGCTATGACTGAGCATAACTTTGACAATCCAATCTACCAAGCCGATGAAGAGGTTGAGGAAGATTATGAACTCCCTGAAGAACTGGTCAGGTTGTTGAAGCAAGAGGAAAGAGCTATTCAGCCTCATCAGGAGGAAATCGAGGTTATCAACATCGGTACAGAAGAAGTTAAGAAGGAAATCAAGATAGGTGCCAGCCTGCAGACTGAAGTTAAGAAGGGGTTGATTGAAATGTTGCGTGAATATGTTGACATCTTTGCCTGGTCATATCAGGACATGCCAGGGTTGGATACAGACATAGTTGTGCATCGACTACCGTTAAAAGAAAACTGTCCTCCTGTTAAGCAAAAACTGAGAAGAACTCGCCCCGACATGGCGATGAAGATCAAAGAGGAGGTACAGAAACAATGGGACGCCGGGTTCCTCGCCGTGACTAGTTACCCACCTTGGGTAGCTAACATCGTTCCAGTGCCAAAGAAAGATGGCAAGGTGAGGATGTGTGTAGATTACCGGGACCTGAACAGAGCGAGCCCGAAATATGATTTCCCTTTACCTCACATTGATGTATTGGTCGACAATACGGCTCAGTTCTCGGTGTTCTCCTTCATGGATGGATTTTCAGGATACAATCAGATCAAAATGTCACCTGAAGATATGGAGAAGACAACTTTCATCACACCCTGGGGCACATTCTATTATAAGGTGATGCCTTTCGGCCTGAAGAATGCTGGTGCTACTTATCAACGGGCTATGATAATATTATTCCATGACATGATCGATAAAGAAATCGAATGTTATGTGGATGACATGATTGCCAAGTCCCTCACAGAAGAAGACCACCTGGTAAATCTGTTGAAGTTATTCAAGCGTCAGAGGAAGTACCAATTGAAGCTAAACCCCAACAAATGCACATTCGGGGTACGATCTGGTAAGCTGTTGGGATTTATTGTAAGTGAGAAAGGGATTGAAGTTGACCCTGACAAAGTTAAAGCCATTCAAGAAATGCCTGCACCAAAAACTGAGAAAGAAGTTCGAGGGTTCCTAGGTAGATTGAACTACATTTCAAGGTTCATATCTCATCTTACAGCAACCTGCGAGCCCTTGTTCAAGCTATTAAGAAAAGAACAAACAGTCAGGTGGAATGAAGACTGCTAGAGGGCTTTTGACAAAATCAAGGAATACTTACAGGAGCCTCTGATCCTTATGCCTCCAGTTGAAGGAAGACCTCTGATCATGTACTTGAAAGTATTAGAAAATTCAATGAGGTGTGTGTTGGGCCAGCATGACGAGTCAGGTCGAAAAGAGTATGCAATATACCACCTAAGCAAAAAGTTTACCGACTGTGAACAACGTTATTCACTGCTCGAGAAAACTTGTTGTGCTTTAGCGTGGGCTGCTCGCCGACTAAGGCAGTATATGTTGACCCACACTACCTTGTTGATCTCCAAGATGGATCCAGTCAAGTATATATTTGAGAAGCCAGCACTTACCGGACGGGTTAAAAGATGGCAAATGATTCTCACAGAATATGACATTCAGTACACATCCCAAAAAGCTATCAAAGGCAGTGTATTGTCTGATTATCTCGCTGAGCAACCCATTGATGATTACCAGCCTATGAGATTTAACTTCCCTGATGAAGACATCATGTTCATAAAAGCAAAAGATCATGAAGAGCTTATTCACACTGAAGGGCCTGACCCAGAAGAAGAATGGACTATGATGTTTGATGGGGCTGTTAATATGAATGGTCGTGGTGTTGGTGCAGTACTCATTACACCTAAGGGAGTTCACATGCCTTTCTCGGCAAAACTCACCTTTAACTGCACTAACAACGAAGCTGAATACGAAGCTTGTATTATGGGTCTTGAGGAAGCCATTGACCTCAGGATAAAGACTTTGACTGTGTTCGGAGATTCAGCTCTGGTAATTAATCAAACCAACGACAAATGGTAAACGCATCAAGATCATCTGTTACCTTATCAGGACTACACAAGGAGGTTGTTGACTTTCTTCACAACAGTCAAGCTTGAGTACATCCCTCGAGACGAAAATCAGTTTTTAGATGCTCTGGCTACCATTTCATCTATGATCAAAGTGCAAGCTGCCAACTTTGTGCCCCAAATTGCAGTATCCCGACTTAACAGGCCAGCATATGTGTTCTCAGCAGACATTGTCAAAGATGATAAGCCCTGGTACCATGACATCAAATACTTCTTGGAGGATCAAACATACCCACCTGGGGCATCTTCCAATGATAAGAAGACATTAAGAAGGCTAGCTGGTAGTTTCTTCCTGAACACTGATGGTTCCCTGTATAAGAGAAACTTTGATATGATACTTCTCAGATGCGTTGATAGGGCAGAAGCAGACCTGCTGATGCACGAGGTGCACGAAGGATCCTTTGGTACCCATGCTGGAGGGCATGCAATGGCCAAAAGGTTGCTAAGATCAGGCTATTACTGGATCACAATGGATGCAGACTGTTGTGCCTATACCAGAAAGTGTCATAAATGCCAGATTTATGCGGATAAAGTGCATGTGCCTCCAAATCCTCTGAATGTGATGTCTTCACCCTGGCCCTTTGCCATGTGGGGGATTGATATGATTGGGAAGATTGAACCAACGGCGTCAAATGGACATCGCTTCATCTTGGTCGCGATTGATTACTTCACCAAATGGGTAGAAGCTGCATCTTATGCCAATGTTACTCGCCAGGTGGTAGCAAAATTCCTGAAAAGAGATATCATATGCAGATATGGAGTGCCCGAGCGAATCATTACTGATAATGGTTCTAATCTGAACAATAAGATGAAGGCAGAACTGTTTGGGACTTCAAAATCCAACATCACAATTCCTCTCCTTACCGACCAAAGATGAATGGGGCGGTAGAGGCAGCTAACAAGAATATCAAGAGGATTGTACAGAAAATGGTTATCACTTACAAAGATTGGCATGAGATGCTACCATTTGCGTTACACGGGTACCGAACGTCAGTCAGGACACCAACTGGGGCAACCCCTTTCTCTTTATTCTACGGCATGGAGGCAGTCTTGCCTATTGAAGTAGAAATCCCTTCACTGCGGGTGTTGATGGATGTCAAGCTTGAGGAGGCTGAATGGGTACGTGCTCGATACGATCAACTATGCCTAATTGAGGAAAAGAGGTTAGCAGCTATCTGTCATAGCCAGCTTTATCAAAGGAGAATGAAGCGAGCCTTCGATCAGCGAGTACGTACTCGGGAGTACCAAGTAGGCGAGCTTGTACTCAAGAGGATCATTCCTCCCAGTTCAGATCACAGGGGCAAGTGGACCCCAAATTATGAAGGACCATTCATAGTGAAGAAAGTATTCTTAGGCGGAGCACTGATGCTCACCACTATGGATGGCGAAGACTTCCAATACCCTGTTAACTCGGACGCAATTAAAAAATACTTCGCATAAAAGACCCGCTGGACACAAAAACAGAATTATGGTCCAGGCAAAAAAAGGGCATCCCGGCGAGCTAAAAACAGAATAAAGCTCGGGAAAAAATTAGGGAAAAATATAAAAAAAATGTACACCCGCTGAGTTGAAAAGCCACATCGGACAACTCAGGCAAAAAAGGGTAACTCGGTGGATTGAAAACCCGAAAGGGCGATCCACGCAAAATCAGGGAATAAGCGAACAACTGCGCTTCGGGTAATCTGAACCACATCACCGCTTCAAACAACTTGACCATATCAGAAGGGTAGAGATCAGCCCCCTCATTTTCTTCAGAAGGCCGAAGACGGAACGGAAAGTCTTGAGGATATGCCAGTCATAACAGGAAGGAAACTCTTTGGAATGCCGTGCCATTGCCATTAGGATAGTTTCTTTTCTCAATTTTACAGTAGCTACCTCTTTCCAGGTGGTTACTTCATGATGTAAAATCTTGCCTATTCAGAGGCCAATCAATAAAAAGAATATTCAGTCAAACACCGTGTTATGTTTATTTTGTTACAAAAATGTCCTGAATTTTTGACAAATAACATTGCATGCGAAACATGTTGCTTTTTAAACTGATAAAAATGACATTGCAGAGACACTTAACATCGCTTTGAGTGTCAGGTGACGGCAGAGGAATAGATCAGGCCGTACCAATCTTGGTGCATATGTGTGTATTCTGTTATTGCAGGATTTGCAGGTTATCACCGTATCCCCAAGCAGCAGGGGGTTATTCTCCAAGTAGAGGTATTTCCCCGACAGAGCGCCTGTTTACAAGTGACTTATTCTCAACAGGTATCTGAACACCTGCACTCCCCAGAGGTCGGGTCAATCCCCAGCAGGAGTCAGTAGAAGTCTCCCATCCTCAGTGGAGTTGTCAGAAGTTTATTATCCGCAACGGAATCGCTAGAAGTTCTCCTTGCCCAGCATAATTGCAGGTAACTTCATTTCCCCACAGAGTCATCGGGATTCTCATTCCCAAGGGATTTCCCCAGCAGAGCAAGAAGAAATTCTCCCCAGTGGAGTCAGAGCAGGATGATCAGATCCTCAGCAGATGTTCAAAGCAGTTAAACGAAGTATACCTCACGCAGAGTCGTCTTTCTTCCAGTGAAAGCCTCTCCAGCAAGCATCAGGTTGCCAACACTTCGTTTCCATCAGAGTTAAAAGTTTTGAGCCCCCAGCAGGTTGCTGGAATCTTCTCCCACAGGTCGCCAGGACTTCATTCCCCAACAAGAGTGGAATTGTCTACTTCCCCAACATAATCAACCTTTGTCTGTGTTGATACTTATTCAGTGTTTGTTCGCACTCTTAGACACTTATCTGATGATTCAGTTTGCTCATCCGCAGTCTCGAGAAGAACTAGCACTCGTCTGTGCTCGCATCTTTATTTGATGCTCATCCTCTTTCAGCACTCGTATGTGCACTTTCCCCAGTAGAGTCTATATCTACTAGCACTCGTCTGTGCTCGCGTCTTTATTTGATGCTCATCCTCTTTCAGCACTCGTCCGTGCCTTTTCCTCAGCAGGTTCCTCTTTATTTGAGGTATTCCCCAGCACTCATCCGTGCTAGCATCTTTATTTGATGACCGTCCGCAGCTCTCGGCACTTGTCCGTGCTTATTAGTTCTTTGAAGTTTTTCCCCAGTGAAGTTGCCCGTACTCATCTGTGTGTGCATCTTCATTTGGTGCTCGTCCACATCCCTGCATCACTCGTCCGTGCATTTTTCGATTCCTCTTTATTTGAGGCATATCCCCAAGGAAGTCGCCAGTACTCGTCCGTACTCGCATCTTTACTTGATGCTCGACCGCATCTCTTAGCACTCGTACGTGCTTGTTACTCCTTTGAAGATTGCTCGTCCGCATCCTTCGACACTCGTCCGTGTCTATTACTTATCTAGTGCTCGTCTGCACGCCCCGACACTCGCCCGTGTTTGGTATTTTCTTTTGAAGATCGTCTGAAATAAGCTGATACTCGTCTGTATCTTTGCTGACACTCGTCCGTGTTAGATTGTTCCCTATTGAAGATTCTGATTCTCGTCTGTGTTGGATTTCTGGTATTCGTCTATACCAGTGATTGATGCTCATCCATATCATTATTAGAAGCACTCGTCCGTGTTTCTTGGATCATCGTCCGGTGCTCGTCCGTATCGTCGACTTATGACACTCGTCTGTGTTTCTTTGATGATCATTCTGATGCCCGTCCGCATTGAAGAGGTTGAAAATCCTGACGGTGGGATTAAAACGTCAAAACCATTTCCGGAACCTGCGTAAGGGTTATCCGAAGAAGACTCGTCCGTCTTATTCCACTTATTTGCGTAAGGATTCGTGAAGAGGTTGAAAATTCCTGACGGTGGGATCAAGACGTCAAAACAATTCCCGGAGCCTGCGTAAGGGTTATCTGAAGAAGACTCGTCCGTCTTATTCCACTTATCTGCGTAAGGATTCGTGAAGAGGATTCGTCCATCCTAGTTGCATGTCTATCCCACAGACTTATATGCATTCCCGGAGCCTGCGTAAGGGTTATCCGAAGAAGACTCGTCCGTCTTATTCCACTTATCTGCGTAAGGATTCGTGAAGAGGATTCGTCCATCCTAGTTGCATGTCTATCCCACAGACTTATATGCATTCCCGGAACCTACGTAAGGGTCATCCAAAGAAGACTCGTCCGTCTTATTCCACTTATCTGCGTAAGGATTAGTGAAGGAGATTCTTCTTTCTCAGGTTACTTTGAAGATTCTTAAGGGGCTCGTCCGCTCTATGCACCTGGCGTCACAGGTCATTCGAAGACTCGTCCGTCTCATGTTTCATCAGAACCTTTGGTTTCGTTAGAAGGAGCTCGTCTGCTCATCTCTCAGCTCAGTTGCAACGTCATTGGATTTGGTTTATTTCCCATTTCTTGTTTTCTGCATCAGAGCGCAAATTTCCGTTTTTCTTGGGTATTCAACCACAGTTTATCTTGAACGGTCGAAAGCGGAAGCAATCGTCCTTTTCAGATCAACAGTTGCTTGAATAGGGGCAGCTGTAGAACCCCAAATTTTCCCTCTTCATTTTAAGCATCATAATACACCATTTGCATCATAAGCATATCATATATATAGCATTATAGCATAGAAAAATAAATCATGACAAGCATCAAGCCCTAGCATGAGGCATATGGCCATCTGGGGAGGTGTTGAAGGCCATTTAAGCCAAGACAAGGGTTCCAATGGATTTGTGAGAGGCCTATGATGAGTCTAGACTCCTTTGGCAAGGCCAAGTTCACTTGCAAAAGCTCAGAAGATTGCTTAATCATCACAAGTTTCAAGACAATGCAAGGCTCCTAGGCAGTGCGACCAAATTAGGGTTTTGGTTTCAAGGGCCTTAACCTCATAATTTTGGCCAACTCTTTTGGGAAATTTTGTCTATATGATAAGAGGTTCCTACATGACAATTTTCATGAAAACATTCCAAGTGGAAGTCAGTCATTGCCTCAGTTACTTGCAGATGAAGCAGAAAGTCAACTGGGCCCAGAAAAAGTCAACTGTGCCATTCCAAAGGGTCCAACCCAACTTTTTTGGCCAAATGAGGTCTATTCAATGTTATAAGATGTTTGGTGAGCTTAAAATGCAAGAATTTTGGTGGTTTGAGGGGTTTTGGCAAAAGTGCACAAATTTGGTTATGGAAAAGTTACTATTTTTGGCTATTTTGACCTAAAACTTCACAAGGTCTTAACTTGATCAAAAAATCTTCAAATGGACCAAAGGTAAACATGAAAGTTGGAGAGTAAGGTCTGCCATTTTTAAAAAGTACAAGAGCATTTTCTGGAGATGTATAGATTTTTGTATAAGTCCCTCGAAAAAATGGGCATTCTAGGGCAAATTTCAAAATTTCAAGGCCAAGCCATTTGCACAAAGGCTCAAAAGTGGATAGTTTGCTATGCTATGTCCAAAGTAAGTTTACACAATCAAAATTCATCTCATTTAGGTCATTTGGCTCAAAGAAAAGTGGCGAAATTCGTGCACATGAAAAAGTTCCATAAAACTTGCATTTTACACTTGAATTTGCACAAGGCATGACAATTGTGTGATAGCTTACATCCAAGGGCTGAAATTATTTGTTGGGAATCATTGGTGGGATGGTGAATGAACATGCAAGAGAGGCCATCAAATCATGAGCTTGGCATTCTTATGGCACACTTGGGCCAAATTTGCATTTTCACAAAAATCAGCTCTCTCTCACGTGCATTTGTTCCAATCCTTTTGCATTGCCATATATATTCCATAACAATCAGAATTAGGGTTAGAGGCAGCCAGAATACACACTCATTCTCCCATTCTCATCTCTCGTGCAAAATTGCTCATTCTCCACAAACTCTTGCTACAAGACTCCATTCACAAAACTCTTGTTGGATTCTTGATCCTCATAACTCATAGATCATTTCCATACCATTTGTTTGGATTATTCTTCAAGAATCATTCATTTCCCATTTCTTGTGCACATTTGCATTTTGTGCCATAACTTTTGATCTAGGCAAGCTTTCTTCAATCCAAGACCATATCCATACTCCTCTCATCTCAAGGATCATTAAGCACCCATGGATCTAGATTTATAGTGAAGTTTGTTCAAGTGGCCATTTGAGGAGCTTTGAAGCACAAGGAAGCATATTGCTGGATTCACAAGTTTGCAAAGCCTTAGATGCATTTATTTTGCATCTAAGGGGATAAAGAGATAATTTGTCATCATTTTATACCATTCTTGACTTCAAATTTTGGACAACACCTCAGGTATGCTCAAAATTCGTATCTCATAGAAATGTGTTTGGTTGTGTGTTTTAGAATCCTCATGTTGCTCTGGTTACAATGCTCTTTGCAGTTTGTGAAATGGTTGAGTATTTACAAAGTTATGTTGATTTAAAGTTTGATGGACAATTTTATTTTCATTCATATCTTGAGTTTCTCTTAGTTTTGATCCAATCCAAGCATGTATTCTTGTTTAATGTTGTTGGATTGTCCATTCTGGAAGTTTTCATGGCTGGCCGTGGCTTAGTTTGAGATTTCGTGAGGCTAGGGTTAGGGTTAGGGTTTTGGTTCATTAATGGTGGTGAGAGTTTTAGGGTTTTTTTTTCATGAAGAAGAAGGTGCAGCCCTCAGCGCTATCTGCACCCCCCATGCAAGGCCCATGTTTCTTTTGAACTAGCGTGTTTACTCTTGGCACCCCCTTGGCCCATTTGTTTCATTTTTTATTTTTCTTCTTTACCAATTTTATGTCATTTGCTTTTGATTCATTTTAAATATTTCCTTAACTCTAAAAAATCCAAAAAAATCATATGCACTCCTTGATTCATCTAGTTATTTATCATGATTTTTCCAGATTTTTATTTTCATCCGACGTGGCCAAATAGATTCAGCATTGAGTATTGCTTTCTTGTGAACTCTCATAGACCAATCTGCCTTGTCCAATTTCTATTTTTCTCATCCTTTAGTCTATGAACCCCATTCTTTTTGCATTCAAACCCTAAGACACTTTACTATCTTCATTATTTATCTTGGATTTTTCACAAACTTCCTTGCGGGATTTTGTTTGAGTTACTTGTGCCTTAATTTTCAAAACCCTAAATGGTAATACCTTGCATCCTTGAGCTTCATTGACCTAGTTTGGTGCTGAATTTTTGCAAACCCTTTTGGATTCTCATTTCCTTGTGTTTGGAGAGTGCTTTGCTGGTTGGGTAGAATTTTTAAGTGCTTGAATCTTTTTCTTGGGTATTTTCTTCCTCACCTTGCCTTGTTTTGCATTCTTTGAGTCTTCTAGTCTCTTTTAAGTTTAGAAGAGCACTTGTGCCAACTTCTCTTCATCTTTTGGGGTCCTTTAGAGGTTTATGGTTGCTCCTGGTCTTAGGATAGGTTTTGAATCTCTTTGAGTCTTGGTGTTGGGTCTCTTTTATGTGCTTTACTTCTTTAAGTGTTAAGCATGCCTTCATTGCATTTGTTTCACTTCCAATCATCTCAATATGATCTTGTGTTGCTTTGCTTATCATCTTGTGAACTCTTTGCCATGCCTATATGCTTGTGTAGCTTCTGACTTGTTGGTCCATGCCTTGATTTTATGTTGTTACACTAACCTTGCAGGGGGCTATGGTAAGTTTGAGATGTGGGAATTGAGTTCCACATCTCCATTTCTCATCTCTTCTCATATTTTTTATATGGACTAACATCTTATTGTTGGGCTTAGGCCTTTCTCATCTCTCCTCTCATATTCTTCTTCTTCTCTTGAGATCTTATTTTTAGGTTAGAAGGACCTCACAAACCCTAGGAACTCCATGCATGCTAACTTAGGATAGCAACTTCCCCCTAGTTTTTTTTCTTTCTTGCTCCTTTGGTGCTTTCTCTTCTCATCTTCTAATTCAATTTTAATTCATTTAATAAAGGTTGAGTACTTTCATGTGGCATGAGACTTTGCTATGAGATGCTTGCACGCGTTCCGTTTCGGGGCGAGGTGTGAGTCATCACTCGTGGTGGATAGGTCTTAGCATGAGTACCTCACAAAGAAAAAGCTAAAAAAAATTTCTTAACCAAAAAAACACAAAAACACTTAATAATGGTAATATGCCAGTGTGCTTAAGCCTTCACTTGTGGGACTAGCTTTGGGGTTTTCCTCCATAGATAGGTGTGCCTCTTGCGCATTCCATTTCGGGATGATGTGAGATGTACACATCCCATTGAGTAAGACTTAGGTACACTTACCTATGCAAACCTTCACTCATAAAAGCTTCTAAAAAACACCAAACAAACAATAAGCGCCTTTCCTTTGGGAATTCTTTTCTCACCTCGTTCGCTCCTTACGTGAACTTGCTCCTACTTGTCACTTTGCAAGACGGTTACACACTCATCGTCCGAGTCTGCAACACCTGAGCAATGGCATAGGCAGTTCAAGCCTTAATTCACAAGAAATTTCCTTTTAGTACCCCTAGTTAGGGGAACTACGGCGTCTCTGATCCTCATTATCCTGATGAGGTACGTAGGCAGCGGGGTAGGGCCCGTTCGAGCACAATCTTTATTTTCCCTACATTTTTCCTTTGTTGTCTTATTCAATCCTTTTCTCTGTATCTTTTCCAGTTCATTTTCATTTCTTTGCTGCAGCTTTCATACCCTCACCCTTTGAAACAGTTTCTTTTTGCAAGCGTGGATCCCGTCGGGTACGGCGGACGATCTGGGTGCTAATACCTTCCCAGGTCGTAACCGACTCCCGAACTCAGTCTCTTTGGTTTGTAGGACCTGTGTCCTTCCTCTTCTTTTCTTTTGGTTTGTGCATCATTACCATTCCCTTTCTTCGGGATAAAAATGCCTGGCTGGCGACTCTATTCTTTTTCCGCGCCACTTTCGCGTTTGTACCAGGATGGAAATCCGGGGGAGTGACAACCAGCTCCACCAGACTCCTTCTAAGATCTCTAAACTATCCCTGCTGTTGTGTTTCACTACTCAAAGTTCTGCATGCTGCCTACGTGCCAAAATAGATCACAGTGAATCAGCTTGAGACAATGGTGTCTAATGTCAATACTAGCCATGGGTTAGGTTTCACCAATGCTGATATAACAACAGAAGGACGTCACCACAACAAGGCTTTGCACATCACCTTGGAGTGCAAAGGGGCTGTACTATCTCATGTTCTTGTAGACACTGGGTCCTCACTCAATGTCTTGCCGAAGAAAGCTCTTGTCAAGCTCGAATATGATGGAATAGCTCTCCGACCAAGCAATTTGGTGGTCAGGGCTTTTGATGGCTCCAAGAGGCCTGTTCTTGGGGAGGTGGAGTTACCTGTGATA
Source organism: Lathyrus aphaca (assembly GCA_963966055.1). Lineage (NCBI taxonomy): Eukaryota > Viridiplantae > Streptophyta > Magnoliopsida > Fabales > Fabaceae > Lathyrus > Lathyrus aphaca. The sequence continues at coordinate 282,820,001 of OZ014520.1, read as the reverse complement.
ATCGCTCCACAGGTCTTTCAGACTACTTTCTATGTGATGGACATTCAGCCAGCCTACAACTGTTTATTGGGTCGACCATGGATTCACGCCGCTGGCGCAGTTACGTCGACCCTTCACCAGAAATTGAAATATGAGTTGGAAGGACAGATTATCACCATCTGTGGTGAGGAGGACATCTTTGTTAGCCATCTGGCTACATACAAATACATTGAGATGGATGGTGAAATCCATGAAACTATGAGCCAAGGGTTCGAGGCCCTGAATATCAATGAGGCGACAACTGAATTTTTTGCTGCATCCCATGAAGATTTGATGGGTACTTCAATTGTCTCCTATCAGCAAACCTGGAAGGTTGTTGAAGATGGTAATGCCCAAGGCTGGGGAAGGCTGCTACCGGTGGAGAAGAAGGAGGACATATTCGGTTTGGGTTACAAACCATTCCGACACGATTAATCAGAGGCTACCAAAGAGCCTAAGTTCATCAGTGGGGCGATGCTTACCCCAGATGTTGTTAACAACATGGAAGACAAGGCGGAAAGCGACCTCAACCTGGAGAGATGGATATGTCCAAGGATCCCGGGTCATCAAGTCCTTAACTGGTCTTCCCAGGAAATTATAAGGGTTACTCCTGCAGAGTAATTATTATTTCCTGCTTTTTTCAGCATGCATCAAGTCCTGCATCTTGCCCAAGGTGCCAGGACTCATTTTGTAATAGGGCCATATTGTAATTTTGTGCAAATGGATTATCAATGAATATCGGACATCTTTTGCAAACAAGTCTCTTTTTCACTCACTATCTTTTCATTTTTCACATTTGTACAACACAATAAAATGGCAATGTTTTCAAAATAAATAACTTCATTTTTACACTTTTCTAAACAAAGATTAAAATTGATCACTAAAATGAACAAATCTCAATCCTTGCAGAGATTATCCTCCAGATTGCACCGACAACAACACTGTTATGACCATGTATGACTTCGACAATCCGATTAATCAAGCCGATGAAGGGGTTGAAGAAGACTTTGAGTTACCCGAAGAGTTAGCCAGGTTGTTGAGGCTAGAAGAGAAAGTGATCACTCCTCATCAGGAGGAGGTTGAAACAGTTAATGTACCGAAGAGGATTTGAAAGAAGTAAAGATTGGAGCCAGTCTGCAGGCTTCAGTAAAAGAACAGCTCATTGACATGTTTCGAGAATACGTCGACGTCTTTGCTTGGTCCTACCAAGACATGCCAGGTTTAGATATGGGTATTGTTATGCACAAGCTGCCATTAAAGGAAAATTGCCCTCCAATGAAGCAAAAGCTACACCGTACTCGTCCAGATATGGCCATGAAGATTAAGGAAGAAGTGCAAGAATAGTGGGACGCGGATTTCCTTATTGTAACTAGTTACCCGCCGTGGGTTGCTAACATTGTACCAGTGCCTAAGAAGGATGGCAAAGTACAGATGTATGTGGATTACCGGGATCTGAACAGAGCTAGCCCGAAGGATGATTTCCCATTAACTCACATCGATGTATTGGTCGACAACATAACTCATTTCTCGGTATTTTCCTTCATGAATGGTTTTTCTGGGTATAATCAGATCAGGATTTCACCCGAGGACATGGAGAAGACAACTTTCATCACACCCTAGGGCACATTTTGTTACAAGGTAATGCTTTTTGGACTGAAGAACACCGACGCAACATATCAATGGGCTATGGTAACATTATTCCATGATATGATCCACAAGGAAATTGAATGATACGTGGATGACATGATTGCCAAGTCCCTTACTGAAGAAGATCATCTGGTAAATCTGCTGAAATTGTTCAAGCATCTGAGAAAGTATCAGCTGAAGCTAAACCCCAACAAATGCATATTCGAGGTACGGTCCGGTAAACTGCTGGGATTCATTGTAAGTGAAAAAGGAATTGAGGTTGATCCTGACAAAGTCAAAGCCATTCAGGAGATGCCTGCACCTAGGACCGAAAAAGAAGTTTGGGGCTTCTTAGGTAGATTGAACTACATATCAAGGTTCATATCTAGCCTCACTACAACCTGTGAACCCTTGTTCAAACTTTTGAGAAAGGAACAGACAGTCAAGTGGAACGACGATTGTCAGAAAGCTTTTGACAAGATCAAGGAATACTTATAAGAACCTCTGATTCTTATGCCTCCAGTTGAAGGAAGACCTATAATAATGTACTTGACAATATTAGAAGGGTCAATGGGGTGTGTGATGGGCCAGCATGACGAGTCTGGCCGAAAAGAGTATGCAATATACTACCTAAGCAAAAAGTTTACCTACTATGAACAACGTTATTCACTGCTCGAGAAAACTTGTTGTGCTTTAGCGTGGGCTGCTCGCCGACTAAGACAGTATATGATGACTCACACTACCTTGTTGATCTCAAAAATGGACCCTGTCAAGTACATATTTGAGAAGCCAGCACTTACCGGAAGGGTTGTAAGATGGAAAATGATTCTGACAGAGTATGACATTCAGTACACATCTCAAAAGGCCATCAAAGGCAGTGTACTATCTGACTATCTGGCTGAGCAACCCATTGATGATTACCAGCCTATGAGATTTGACTTCCCTGATGAAGACATCATGTTCTTAAAAGCAAAAGATCATGAGGAGCATGTTCACACTGAAGGGCCTGACCCAGAATAAGAGTGGACAATGATGTTTGATTGGGCTGTTAATATGAATGGTCGTGGAGTTGGTGCAGTGCTCATTACACCAAAAGGAGTTCACATGCCTTTCCCGGAAAGACTCAACTTTGCCTGCACTAACAACGAAGTTGAATACGAAGCCTATATTATGGGTCTTGAGGAAGCCATGGACCTTAGGATCAAGACATTGAATGTATTCAGAGATTCGTCTTTGGTAATCAATCATACCAATGGCAAATGGTATACTCACCAAGAGCATCTAATTTCGTATCGTGACTACACGAGGAGATTATTGACTTTCTTCACAACAGTCAAACTTGAGTACATCCCTCGAGACGAAAATCAGTTTGCGGATGCTTTAGCTACCATTTCCTCCATGATCAAAGTTCAAACTGTAAATTATGTGCCTCGGATTTTGGTATCCAAACTAGACCGACCAACATACGTATTCTCTGTGGACATTGCCAAAGATGACAAGTCGTGGTTCCACGACATCAAAAGCTTCTTAGAGGATCAGACATACCCACCTGGGGCATCATCCAATGATAAAAAGACATTAAGAAGGCTGGCTGGTAGTTTCTTCCTTAATGCCGATGGTTCATTATACAAACGAAACTTTGACATGGTACTACTCACATGTGTTGATAAGAAAGAAGATGACTTGCTAATGCACGAGGTACATGAAGGATCTTTTGGTACCCATGCTGGAGGACATGCAATGGCTAAGAAATTTTTAAGATCGGGTTACTATTGGATCACAATGGATGCAGATTGTTGTGCCTATGCCAGAAAGTGCCACAAATGCTAGATCTACGCAGATAAAGTGCATGTGCCTCCAAATCCTTTGAACGTAATGTCTTCACCTTGGCCCTTTGCCATGTGGGGCATTGACATGATTGGAAAGATCGAACCAACTACGTCAAATGGCCACAGATTCATTCTAGTAGCCATTGATTACTTCACCAAATGGGTTGAAGCAGCTTCATATGCAAACATCACAAGACAAGTGGTAGCCAGATTTCTGAAAAGAGACATCATCTGTCGATTTGGAGTTCCCGAGAGAATCATTACTGACAATGGTTCCAATTTGAACAACAAAATGATGGCAGAACTGTGTCGGGACTTCAAAATCCAACATCACAACTCTTCTCCTTATAGGCCAAAGATGAATGGCGTTATTGAGGCAGCTAACAAAAACATCAAGACGATTGTGTAGAAGATGGTGGTTACTTACAAAGAGTGACATGAGATGCTACCATTTGCCTTGCATGGGTATCGAACCTCAATCAGAACATCTACTGGGGAAACACCTTATCAACTGGTGTACGGTATGGAAGTTGTCCTGCCTGTGGAAGTTGAGTTACCCTCCTTACGGGTACTGATGGATGTGAAGCTGAATGAAGCAGAATGGGTCAGATCTTGGTACAATCAACTGAATTTGATCGAAGAAAAGAGATTAGCTGACATCTGCCATGGGAAGCTATATCAGAAAAGAATAAAGAAAGCCTTCGATCAGAAAGCCAGGCTTCGAGAATACCAAGTGGGAGATCTTGTGCTAAAGAGACTTCTTCCTCCTCATACAGACCACAAGGTCAAATGTACTCCGAACTATGATGGTCCATTCATAGTAAATAAGGTCTTCTCTGGTGGAGCACTGATGCTCACTACTATGGATGGTGAATATTTCTTATCCCCTGTGACTTCAGATAGAGTTAAAAAATACTTTGCATAAAATGACCCGTTAGACATAAAAACAGAATGTAAGTCCAGGCAAAAATAGGGCATCCCGGCGAGTCAAAAACATAATAAAAGACTCGGGAAAAAATAAGGGAAAATTGAAAAAAAAATGTACACCCGCTGAGTTGAAAAGCCGCATTGGACAACTCAGGCAAAAATGGGTATCCCGGTGGATTGAAAATCCGAAAGGGAGATCCACGCAAAATCAGGGAATAAGCGAACAACTGCATTCTGAATTCGCCTATATCATTCACAACATGGCAAGCTTCGAAAGGATAAAGCATCAGTCATAACCAACTTTCTTCAGAAAGCAAGATGAGAAGAACGTCAAGGTCATATAGGTCATATCAAAGGAAGTTCACTGAAACGTCGTCATCAACATTGCCAACACTTTTATTTTCTAAATTTATAGTAATCTTCTCATTCCAGGGGATTTGTTTCTTTGACTGTATTTGCCAATTCAGGGCACCCAGAACAATAAAATCAGAGTTTTCAGTCACACCGTGTTTTGTACATTTTTGTTTCGTTTGCAAAATGTCCAATATTCATGATACATTACTTGCATGAAACAAATGAGCCATTTTTAATAAACGATTGCAGGAGATATATATTATTTTCAGGAATATCTAACTCCTATGACGAAATCCGGTAAGGTATACCTCGGGATACTTGTGCGTTTCTTTTTGTCTTAATAGGTTGCAGGTATTCAATACGCAACATGGGGCATACCAAGCATCACTTCCCCAGCATACTTCCTCCCCAGGAAATATCTAGAATGCTTTCCCCCAGCGGAGTTGTCAAAGCTCCTCATCTCCAGCACAAGTCTACTCAACAGGAGCATCCCTAACTAATCTCCCCACTGAGTTTCCAACTTCTCCCCAGTAGTGCAATGTCTGAAACTCTTACACAACAAAGTGACGAAAGTTTCTTCCTCCCCAGCTGAGTTTTCCTTACGGAAAGATCTACCAATGATCTTTTTTTCCCCAAGCAGAGTTCTCTCTCCTGTCAGATCTACCAATGATCTCTTCCCCAGTTGGGATATCCCTTCAAGCAGATCAGTCGGAGATCTTGTCTTCAGCGGGATCTGAATCCCGAATCGGTTTCTCTTTTGCATAATCATGACATTCGCATCATAAATCACCGAAATAAGTGTAGAATTTCGTCTAATACGGAGCATTACGGCAAAAATCAAACATTTGCATGATCACAAGCCAGGTTCGAGCCAGTCACCTGCAATTACCATTAGTATTTCATCAATAATGTATATAAAACTCACATCCCCTGCAAATAAAAGCCAAAGCGTCCCCCTTGCACTCTCCAACACAAATGCCTGTTCATATATACTCCTCTCGACACTCGTCCGTGTCATACTATTCCCCTGCATATATAAGCCAAAACATCTCCTTTTGCACTCTCAAATACATACTTTTTTGACTCTCGTCTGTGTCATCCTTCCCCAGCATGATTGCCAAATCCCTTGTGGCAAACCAATACACACTCTTTTTAGACACCCGTCTGTATCATCCTATCCCCACAGGTCGCCAGGACTCCTTTTTACAAGCTCATATACAAATGTTTGTTCATAACTTATAGTCTCTTTTGACACTCGTCCGTGTCATACGTTCCCCAGCAAGTTGAACACTCGTCCGTGTCTTGTTCATACTTCACCTATAAACCAATATTCATACTTATACAGGAGTTTTTGATACTCGTCTGTATCTTGCATATATATCACTCCTCAACAAATTCGACACTCGTCCGTGTTCTTTGTTAACCAGTTGGTACTCGTCTGTATCATCATCTCTAAACATGCGTCAGCGTTTGTTTCTACCGTTACTCGTCCGTATCATTGTCTTAAGGAAGCTCGTCCGCATCTTTAATCTATACACAGCGTCAAACACTTATGCCATCTATTCTTGAGCGTGAGTACTCGTCTGTGCTTACCGTTCCCCAGTAAGTCACCAACAAAACAACTTTCTCTAATCTGACGTTCATCCTATGTTGTGATACGTTCGGCAGCCGTCCCCCGCCGGATGATCGTCCTTCACCCTTGGATGACCGTCCCTCATTCTTTCCACAACGGAGTCTCCATTATTGGAACCTTTTTCTATCCGACATTGATCCTATGTCGTGATAAAGAGCAGCCGTCCCCTGCTAGGTGATCGTCCTTCACCTTTTGATGATCGTCCCTCATCATTTCATCTGATAGTCATCCCCATCATTGATCTTTTTATTCGACATTCAGCCTATGTCGTGATAAACCTCGAAGAGCAGCCGTACCTTGATTGGTGATCGTCCTTCACCTCTTGATGATCGTCCTTCACCATGCTTACCCGATGGTCGTCCCCATCGTCGACCTTTTCTATCCGACATTCGTCCTATGTCGTGATAAAGAGTAGTCGTCCCCTGCTAGGTGATCGTCCTTCACCTTTGATGACCGTCCCTCATCATTATTTCATTTATTCTTTAAACCGATGGCCGTCCCCATTGTTGTTTACTTTAACTTGCAAACCTGATGGTCTTCCCCATAATTGCCTTTACTTTAATCCCCCAGAGAGTTTTATTTTCTTATCCGATGGCCGTTCCCGTCGTGGTCTCTTTATTTCCCTAGCTTGTCGCCCGTCCCCGTCATTGCTTAACTTACCACTTTATCCCCAGAAGTCGTCCTCTGCTTGATGGTCGTACTCCATTTCCTTCATTTGATAATCATGCTATACTACCTTTTACAATTTATATCCCTTTTCTTCTTCTATCCAACGAGTGCAAATTTTGGACTGTCTTTGGTATTCAACCACAAGTTATCTTGTTTGTCTGTTAAGCCAGGCGCGAACATCCTGCACAGCTAACTCATGTTTGAATAGGGGCAGCTGTAAACACCCCAAATTTTCCCTCACTCTTTATCACACCATGGCTTGTGATCTTTCATTTTTTTAACATAAGCATTACATCTCATATTGCATTTCTTGCTTCACTGCATAGTTCAAGTTCATCTACATCTATGGTTTGTGATCTGAGCAATCCAAGAATCCATCTGAGCCATCCCAAAGGCCTTAAAGCTTTTCAAGAGGGTCCATGTGTGTTCTACCATCATTTTATATCCCTCAAAGTTCATAGAAGTCAAGAAATCACAAGAACAGGCAAGGCATGGAAGCAGAGCTAGGGTTTTCACTACACAGATGACCAAAATTAGGGTTTTGGTTTCAGAGGCCTCAACTCCAAATTTTTGAGCCATTCTTGTTTCAAATGTTCTTATGATGTTATAAGGATCATGTGTACCAAGCTTGATGAAGAAATTCATTGTGGAAGTCATTTGTTCACTGGGTAACTTCTTGAGCAAGTAAAGTCAAAATCAGGGCATCTGGGGCCCCCAACAATGGAACCAAAAGGGTATTCTCATCAAATTGAAGTTATATGAACTTTATTTGATCTTAGAAGAGATTGGAAGTTCACAAGATTGAAGAATTTTGAGCCATTTGAAAAGTTGCCTAAAATGGAAGTGACTTGTAATGGAAACTTTCCATTTTGGGAATGTTTTTCAACCTCCTCAAATGAAAAAATTTTGGTCATGAAAGTTGTAGATTAGGTCTTTCCCTTTTCAAAAAGTACAAGAACATGTTCTGATTCATTTTAGAACTCATGTTAAGATCATTCAAAGTTGGTAAAAATCCTATAATTTTCAAGAATGCACAAAAGAGGGATGTTTGCAAAACCACTTGCCAAGGCTTCTAATGACTTCTAATGTGCCCAAATACTTCATAACATGATCAAGCAACTTCAAAAACTCAGAATTGGCCCAAGAATTGAATCATTTCATGCCTTGAATCACAAGATACACCTAAGAGGGAAAATATGCAAAACTCATAGAAACCCTAGCATCAAGTGTTCCAGTTGCAATCTTTCAATCCTATGGCTTTCCTTGATCCATGCTGAGGCCAGACACCCCAAAATCTTAGGCCTGCACCATGCCCATACCTCAAGAACACAATGTTGACTTTTTTGCAAAACACACCATACCAATCACACTATGACACACCAATTCCTCTGACCAATCACAGTTGCATATACAAACCTTATGGATCACATTTCATATAACACATTGGCCTAAAACTCACCCAAGCTCAGATTACACAAAATCCTCTCAAAACTTCATCTCTTCGAATCTCCCAACTCAGCCATCAAAACCTCAAAATTCTTTCACCAATCATCTCCACATAACCCCAGGATCATTTCCCACCCCTCACATTAGCCTGAAACCACCTCAAACAAAAACACAATTTTGACATGCTCTGAACTGAAACCTTCAAAGCAGCCTACATAAACTCCTTTCAAGCATTCCAGAAGCATAAGGGGATCAAGGGGAGTGGTTTACCACCAAAGAAGGGCCCAGAAAGTTCCAGTTTCGAAAGCTTCAACTCAGATAACCTCGAGAACATTTTTTCCAGAAATGCATTTTTAAGTTCTTAGATGAATCTTCATGATGTGCTGACGATCCTGATGTGTTTAGTTTTGAAAATGATTGAGTATTAAGCATGTATGAGCTCTCTGAAATTTTTTGACCTACAACTAATTTGCTTCGATTCAGCTTTAATACGTGAAATAAATTTGTTTTGTTAGATGATTCTTGTTGTATGATGTTTGGGGTTTGATTCTGGGCAGAGAGATTGGGTTTTAGAAGCTTAGGGAAAGAGATAGCATTTTGGTTCGCCAGAGAAGATGACCGGAGCATTGTTCTGGTCATCTAAAAATGGGTAGGGTTTAATCAGTGTAATTAGTGAAGTTTGAATTATGGCCCTTATATTTGAGTTCCTGCGCGTGTTTCGATGGTTCAGATTATGTCATTAGCCCTAATTCTTGTTTAATTAAATTAATCAAAATTAATTATCCATATTAAATCCCATCCACTGGATTGCGCGCCAGGTAACCTTTTCCCCCTAACTTTGAATCTCAGCCCTCAGATTGGCATACTTTTCCTTTTATTCATCTTTAATTCATTTTTTATCCATTTCTTTTCATATAATTATTTAAAATAGCAAAAATGATTTAAAAATTCTGGAAATTTTTATCATAACTTTTATTAATTTTCAGAAACAAAAAATATTTTTATTTTTATTTTCTGCATTAAAAAAGTATTTTTAAATCATTTAAATGTTTTATTTAATTAATTAATTCATTTTGATTAATTAAAAATACATTTAAGTATTTAAAAATCACCAAAAAAATTAGGGAACATTCTTAGACATTTAGAAGCATTTACAAACTCACCATACCAATTTTTTTTTGGCTTTGATCATACTTTGAGATTTTTCATTGAATTAGGATTCCTAAAATGACCTATTTTCTAACCCTAACTTCAAACATTCATAACTTTCAAACCAAGTTGAATTTATGAATGGTTCTTTTTGCATTGTTCTATGCATGTCTTCTAGCATCCAAAAACATTTTTGTTTCATTTTTATCTTTCATTTTTTAATTGTTTGGCATTTTACATTGAAGATCACCCAAAAAACCCTAGAAACTTAGGAAATTCATAACTTCTCCTAGGTTTAGCTTCTGACCTCCCCCTTTGGATGGTAACCTAGTATAGGTTTAAGGTTCCTTTGAGAGCATTTTCAATTTTTTATCTTGTACATTTCATCTGTTTTGGTCATATGCATCTCATACATTCATAAAACCCTAATTTCTCATGTTCATTTGCATTCATCTTTGCATAAACATCAATGCATGAACTTGCCATGACATTTTCTTGCATTCATATGTCATCTTAGGCATCTTAAGACATGTTAGAATCATGCTTGATCATTTCTTCATTCATTTGCCATGATTTACATTCATTACATTTCATTAACTCTCATGAACTTTCAAACTTCATAGCATGCTTACATGACATCCCATCTTTGTATGATCATACATATGCACTTTTTATGCCTTTGCATCATCTCACATGACATTAACATTGCATAAACACTTCTGACTTTGGTCATTTCATCTCATCTCATCTCATATCATTTCATTTCACTTCTTTGTGCTTTATATCTTATGCATTCATGCTAACATTTTCAGGTGGTAAGTTACTTTGAGAAGTGAATTTGCCTTCACTTTTCATTCTTCTTTATCTCTTTCATTTGCATCTTTCTGGTTTTGAAGTGAACTTGTTCACTTGTGTTCTTTCTTTCTCACTTTCTTTCTTTAAGTTACTTATCTTCTTCAATGAAGTAAGTAACTTATTTCTTCTGTTTCTTCCTCCTTTCTTCTGCTTCTTCCTTTGGTGGCCATCTTGAAGATCTTTCTCAAGCCTTACAAACCATAGGAAAATCCAAGCATGATAATCTTAGGATTGTAATTAGTCCCCATTAGCCTTTTTACCTTTGAGTCTCCTTGAGTCTCTTTTCTCATCTCTTAATCAGAGACTAAACTCTTAAAGTTTTAGGACTTTGGAATTAGGGTTATGCCTGCATCCTTCTCTTAGGATGGAGTGTATAACTTTAATCCTAAGTTTTAAACCTTTAATTTGTTTTAACCTCTTAATCAAATCATCTTAATAATAACTAAGACTTCATCTTGTAACTTGGGCCTTACATTAGGGGTCTAATTCTTCCTTTATGGTTAAGAAGGACTAACCCTAGTGTTTAATGGACAAGTCCCCCTCAAGTTGTCTTACAAACCATAAAAATCATTTCTTAATCTCACCCTTAATTAAATTCACTTAATAAAGGCTTTGTTATATAATGAATTTAATCCCTAACCATGGATTAATTTGAGGTATCTTCCTCAGCTTAAGTGTTCTCATCTATTATCCTTCTATTAGGATGGTGTAATGAGTTCACTAATCTGTGATTAGAGATTAAACTCATTACTTAACACTAATAAAAAAACCAAAAACATCTAAATAATCACAAGTAGGTTAGTGATCTTAATCCTACATCATCATGGTAATTAAGTTGAGATGCTTATCTCATACTTAAGTAGGCTCATTATCCCTAATCAGGGAGGATATAATGAGTTTACAAGCCTTTGATTTAGGCTTATTCTCATTAACTTATGCAAAACACCAAAAACAGAAACAAAACTGAAAACACAAAAACAAACAATAATCGTCTCCTTCGGGATTCTTTTCTCATCATACTCACTAATAAATGAGAACTTGCTTCTTCCGTCTAATGCAAGACAGTTAACACTCGAGCTAGACGAGTCATACACTTGAGCATAGGCAAGAAGACAGTTCACATTCAATTTATCTTTCAGTCTCTTTGAGTCAAAATACGGTGTTCTGACTTCCTCATTTCACGAGAGGAAACGTAGGCATAAATTAACTGTTATCGAACAAAAGTCTATGTGTCTTTCCCCTCTTTCAGCATTCTTTTCTAAAGCCTCAGTTCTTGAGCATTCACCCTTTTACACTGACACTTGTACATTTCTTTTCCAGCTTTTGCACAAAGATAGCACATACACTACCCCTTTTTAGCACAATCTTTCAAGCGTGGATCCCGTCGAGTACGATGGACAATCTGGGTGCTAATACCTTCCCAGGTTGTAACCAATCCGCTTTCTCAGTTTCTCTGGTTCGCAACCGTCTTATCCATCTCTTTCCAGGTTTATGCAACATTGCCTTTCTTTCGGGATAAAAATGCCTAGCTGGCGACTCTATTCATCTTCACTTCATTTCTCCTTTCGCCGATCGTTCGCGTATGTACCCTATCTGACCCGATGTCTTTTCGGGGGAGCGACACCAGGGAATTCTGACATTCCATGGCCTTAATCTTCTCTGCCAACTCTTCATACATTCGATTGTTGACCTCATTCATATTACCCATATCAGCATCCAGTAGAGTGAACTGGTCCTCTTGCGTGTCTTCATTACGGGCCGCAGTCCCATTTAGATTTGGCCCTCTGTTACGGGCAGTGTTAGGATCCACATTCTCAGTCGGTGTTCCAGTATTAGCATTCACATGGGGTTGCTCAACCATCAACCTGAGACGCTCCTGGTTCTGGGCCATGCCAGCCATCATTTCCATGAACTGATCCATCCCCTGTTGGAGCTCATTGAGATCAGTCTGCATTCGTTCAGCCATTCTCACTCGGTTTCTTTTTGTTGGATAACGATGAACGCGTTGACCAGCTATATATCCTGAAGTTGAATAAGTTAGGAAGTCCGAATAACTTGTTAAAAATGCAAAATATGCAAATTGTGCAGTAAATGTGTATGATATGTTCATGAGGATGCGACATGCGACTTTGCAAATGAGTAAACATGTGTTAGTAATGCAAGCATGCAGAGGATGTTATGCAATGCACTAGCATGTGCTCAGAGGTTTGGAGATCACTGGTCTGATGTTGGTGTTGAGAAGTGTCGCACCCTGAAAAATACGACCTCACACGATCCGAAAAGAGAAGAGCCGCGCACTGGACAGACTAGAGAGTCGCCACCTAATTCTATTTATTCCTGAAGAGGGAAAGGGAAGATATAGATACAACCCGGGAAGAGAGGGCTGAGGATAAAGGTCAACGGAACCATTGCCTGGGTTCGGGAGTCGGTTATGCAGGGGAAGGTATTAGCACCCCCTACATCCATCGTACTCGATGGGAACCATCTAGGTTATCACGCGCGAAAGGATGTCTATGTTTAAACGAATTACTTGCTAGAGGGAAATGAGTTTGAATTATAAGTTATATTGATCCTAGGTGCTCGGCAAAGATTGAGATCCTTGTGCCTACGTACTCCCGCGTGCAATGGGAAAGTCAGAACCTCGTAGTTCGGCGTACTATAGTTGGTTGGTTGTTCATTTTATTACCTTTCTTCGATGAAAGGGTTTAGGAGTTGAATTGCACTAAAGACTATGGATAGTTTATTCCGTCCAACAAGACGAACGTCTTACGTTGAAATAATTGGAGCGAGTAACGAGAGCTCGTTATCCTCCTTTCTACCGCTTAAGGCTCGTGGCGTACAGTTCTTCTCGTATTATTAGAATGTGTTTTATTTTCTAAGACCGCTTGACGTTGGATCAAGGGTTTGGATATAAAAGTAACATTTCAGTTTTTTGAGGTTTGAGGGTGAATGCAAGTGGAGGTTTATTTTGTGGTTTGTTTAGCGAGACACAATGCGCTCGGCTCGCAAGGTGAGGTGGATCCTAATAAATGAAACGATAACTGAAAAATAAAGTGTGAGTGTGCAAGTGCAACCGCTTGGCGTTGGCCCAAGGGTTCGCGAATGAAATAAAATACGAAAAATAAAATGCGTACATAAAATGGGGGAGGGATACAAAATAAATTACAGGGGATTGCGAGAAATAAAGGGGTCTCGTTGTAGTTTGCCCAAGAGAAAGCGTGTGTGCAGTGTTTTTGAACTGTTCGAAGGCATTCGGTCTTTTTATTCGGAAACAACTATTCGAAGGCATTAGACCTTTTTGGACGCGTCGAGATGTGGCTCGTTAACTGCCTTAGAAACGATTTAATGAAATTGTTCTATGAGGAGTCGAATCGCTTTTTGTTGGAATGCGATAAAATAAATAAATTAAATTAAATTGAATTGCAAAAATTAAATTAAAATAGAATAATAAATACAAATAATAAATTAATAATGTTGAGAATACTTATAATGATATAATGAATAAAATAAATTAAATTAGATGTTATTGGTCAAAACAAAATAATAAAATAAAAACTAACTAAAAGAAAGGGCCTCATATTGATTAAACGTTTCGACTCAATAAAATCGGAACAAATTTAATCTTTTAGCATATCATCGGCCCTCAAGTAACATAAATAAAAATAAATCACTACTAAAAAATCTTTTTAGAGATTTTTCTTAAACAATTTAGTCAAAAATAATTGAATTGAAATTAAAGAGAACTTATAAGACTTATTATATAAAACACAAAATAAATTCTAGTATTACCAAGTAATTATCACAACATAATGAAAACTTAAAAACAAACAAAAAATATAAAAACAAAAGAGGGAGGAGGCGCTGAATCATAGAGTATGCGCCTAGAAAAATCACTTGGGCTTACTGCTATGTCCATCCATGACATATTAAAAATAAAACATCAATAAGGTTTTCTTAAAATAAATAAAATAAAAAAATAATCAAGAAATTTTTTTTATTAAAAGAGAAACAAGGGTTAGCACAAAAACACGTTTCAAGAAATGAAGAACTCATGGTCCTCTCTTTAAAACAAAACAATAAAATAAAAAAGAAAGAAAGTGAGAAACCCACCCTCAATCTCTGCTCACACATTTCATAGAAGATAAAAGATTTTGCCGCTCGCGTCCTCTCACAACCGATCTCAGCGGCGGCGGTTTCTCTCAGTCTCACTTTCTCTTCGCGATGCTCTCTCTCTCAGTTGTTCGATCCGCTTCCTCACCTTTCACTCTCAAACGCTCATGGTTCTAAAACGGTCGAGAGGCGGATGGTGTAAATGGTGATGAGAAGGAGATTTTTGGTTTCCGCTGGCGTTTGACACGGTGGTGGTGAGTGATTTGGAGGTTTGATGGTTGGGTGTTTGAGAATGGTTGTCTGTGCGGCTACGGTAGTTCAATGACTCAGTTTTGTCTCTCTCTGCGGTTTTGGTTTCTGTTTTCGATTTTTCGGCTCTACGATTGGATCTCGTTCGGTGACTTGATTTCAGTTTCGTATTGAAGGTTTTTTGATTGGGTCTGGTTATGCGAGATTTGTTTTTTTTCCGTTCAGATTTGTAATGGTTTTGGTGTGGAAATGTTGAGGAAATAGTTTGAGGCTTTCTGCCGTTCTATTTTGCGGATCTTCAAGGATATTAAATTGAAGAATGTTTTTTTGTTTTGGTTTTGGCCTTTGAAGCTTTGATATTTATTTCTTCAGAGGTTTTGCAAGTTTTTTTCGTGTCTCCTCATTGAATGAATTTGGTACTGTTTTATAACAGAGTTTGAGTGAGGATAAAAATAGAATTTTGAGTGAAGATTTGGATAGGATTGAAAGATTGTGTGAGCTGTATTTGTTGCTGAGTGGAATTGAAGATTTGTTGTGCTAGTGCGCTGGATGTGTACTGGGTATTGGGAGTGGGGAAAAAATTGATTGTGGTGTGTGGATAAATTGTGATGGCTGTTATAAGAAGAAAAAGCAAACAAACAAAAATTGATATTTGGGTTTAAAAAAAAAGAAATAATAAAACTAATAATAATGATAATAATAGTAAATGAAAGTTAATAGAAATAATAAAATTAATAATAATAATAGAAATAATAATAAATGAATAATAATAAAAATAGCAAATAATGAAAAAAGAAAAAATGAATTTTTAGTGAATTAGAAAGAAAAAGATTATTGATAGAAATTCTTTATGACAAAATAGAAATTGGATAAAAAAAACTAAAAGGACAATGATGTTATTTGTGTGATAGTAACAAGAATAAACAATAATAATAATAACAAGAATAAACTAAATAATAATGAAATAATAAGAATAAGAATAAACTAATAATAATGAAATAATAATAATAATAATAATAATAATAATAATAATAATAATAAAGCTGATAAAAATGATAATGCTAATAATAATGAAAATAATAATAAAAGTGAATAAAAATAATAAAATATAATAAGAATATGGAAATTAAATTTTGTGATGGGCTTAAGAGTAAAAGAGAGATAATGGGCTTTTGTAAAAATGGTCTTAATAAAAATAATAAAAATTTCTTTGAATTTTTTTAGATAGTGAATTAAATAACAAAAATAATAATAAAAAAAGAAATTGAATTTTAAATTAAGAAATAAATGCTTTTTTTTTAATACTAGACAAAAAATAAAGTAATACATATTTTTTGGATTTTTGAAACAATGGTTAGACAGTAAAATAAACTGGCGCGGGTAGGACAAATTTGGGGTATGACAGATGCCCCTATCGAATTGGCTTAGACCGAGTAAGATGAACTGGCTCGCGTTCAATCTTTCAAGGTATAAGATAATTAGATATTAAAAGACTCTAAATTTGTCCGAAAAGAATGAAATTGTGAAAATAAAAAGATGATTAAAATTGGAAATGATGGGTGACACAACAAGAAACAAGTTGACAAAATAAATCATTTGTCACCGACGGGTGATAAAGCGAATAACTGAAAATAAAATCACTTATCACTGAAGGATGATAAGGCAAATGACTGAAAATAAAAATCACTTATCACCAGAGGATGATAAGGCAAAGGACTAAAAATAAAATCACTTATCACCAGAGGATGATAAGGCAAATAACTGAAAATAAAATCACTTATCACCAGAGGATGATAAGGTAACTGACTGAAAATAAAATCACTTATCACCAGAGTATGATAAGGCGAATTACTAAAAATAAAATCACTTATCACAAGAGGATGATAAGGCGAATGACTGAAAATAAAATCACTTATCACCAGAGGATGATAAGGCAACTGACTGAAAATAAAATCACTCATCACTAGAGGATGATAAGGCAAATGAAATTTAAATACGACCATTACTAAAGGGAAAACCGAGTTCCTCGAAATTAAAATAGTTGAAGAGAGAAAAAAAATTCAATGGGGGATGACTACTGAATCCGCTGAGAGGATGCCTGGAATTTTCGATTGATATGATCCTGACTTCTGCTGGGGAAAGGACCAGAAACTTATGTTGATCCTGGATCTTGAATTATGCAACTATGCTTATCTGTTTTTGAAATGGTATTCCATAATGATGGAGATACGATGCAAGTGCTTATGCATTGCTTAAAGTTAAAACTATTGGGAGTATGAAAAATTGATTTATTGAGGTATGCATATGATGCACATGTTGTAAATGATTGATATAAATGATGCTTATGATGTTGATGATGCATAATGATGCATATGAGCGAATGAAAGGTGCCAGCTTGGTGGTCTTTTGGTCTGGTAGTTGCCAATAACGATTGGACTTTGGGTGGGTGGATGGCTTGATTCCCCGACACTCGATCTTCGACGATGCGTGGTCAGAAGATGGATCTGAATGCTCCAGGTTCAGTTATATGCTGATGAGCAAAGCGACTTGATTGAAGCATGAGAATTGATTTGCTTTGAATGATTTCCAACGTCCAGTGAGGACTGCCTGTTCAGCTGGCGAGAAGAGAGAGGAAGACTTGCTCCTCGTATGGCTGCCCCTGCCTGTAGGGTATTTGAAATAAATCTGGTGGGGAATCTTTGACAATGGCCATGACATGATCTTCCCCAGTATCTGGATTTGGTAGGCGTCTGCCCCTGATTGAGCCTTTGGAGGTGATCTTGCCCCTGATTTAGCTGTTTGAAAATAATTTTCTCTTGACTGGGCCACTGAAAATGGTTTTGCCCCTGATTGAGCTGATTTTGAAGAAGTATTGATTCAAATTCCTCTTTTGATTGCCCCTTGTTGGGATTGCACTGATGTCAAGCACTGATTTGCAATTAAATTGTTCATACACAAATGGTAGTGTTAATGCAACGTTCATGTAAGTTTGAAAAAAAAATCGTTTATTTGAATGATTGTGATAGTGTAACGGATGGACCGCTAGTCCACACGAGGTGCTGATTTAGAAAGTGCTTGAAAGATGCAGCAAGAATAATGTGCAATCAAGATTGAAGAATAGTAAATAATGTGCAATCAAGATTGTTGGTAGCATGCTTTCAAAATAAACCATGACTCAATTAGGTCTTTCGAGGGTTGTAACGTGGTTTGGTTAATGGTTTGAGAAATAAAGGATATAAGGCTCAAAGTTTGATTTGTACCCACCCCTCTTCGTGATATTCTCCAGTCCTATGTTCAGTTAACTCTACACATGCATTTGTTTTGACGTTGCAAGAGTGAAGATGAAGCTTTAAAGTTCGCTTGGAAGTGGGAATCATCTTATTTTGCTGGAGACCCTTTGATTCTTGATTTGGTGGTCACTGATATTTGTTTTGCTTTTGCTGAGGATTTGAATTCCTCTTTTGATTGCTTTTTTTCGACTAAGTTTCCCTTAGGGTGCTCAACTTAGTGGTTTTTTTTCTTCTACTTTTTCGTATTTTGTTGAATGTTGTGACTGCCAAGTCATTTGTTAATGGTCCTCCGAAGGGATGTCTCATCTTGCGATTTGGAAGTGTAGTCAGGTTAACTGAACAACTACCCTGCCCCGGGTTAGATGTAAAGGTTGTATCCGAAAGAAACTCCAACTTCTAGGCTCGAAGTGGTTGGCTAGGGATTAACTCCTTGTATCTTCAGTGTTTGGGGATTTGAAAAAATGCATGTACATCATTGACGAGGTTTTATCTGAAAGCATACCGCAACAGTTATGGGTATTTCGTTTTCATCATCCTGCCTCAAATATTTGCTAAAGTGAAGTGAGGAAATATTTTTGTGATTTTTGTTATAAATGATAAATAATGAGCGAATGCGAATAGACTGATTCAAAACATGCATAAACATAATATTAACAAAACCAAGTACAAACGATAATGTTCAAAGCAAATAGTACTTAACAAACAATACAAAATAACAAAGATGCGAAAATGATAAATGGAGATGGCTTCCTTGATTTGAGGAATGAACTTCTCTTGATTGAATGATTCAAAGTTGGTGACTACTCAGCTTGGTTTTCAACAACCCCTTCAAATGTCTTCACTTGTTGGCACCATGCGGCGGCATTGGATTGTTCTGGACATTTGGATTTCTCGGAGTGAGGGTAAGATCCTTAGAGTTGATCATATCTTGAACTTTGTGCTTGAAGGTATGGCAGTTCTCGATTGTGTGACCTGGAGCGCCTTTGTGATACTCACAACGAGCATTGGCATCATAATTATGGGCGTTACCAGCCTGGGGTGGCATATCTTTCAAAATAAGATATCCTTTTGCCATCATCCCATTAGAGATTTCGGAATATGTCATAGGCAGGGGATCAATGTGTCTATCGTATCCTCTTTGTTGATATGGTGGGCGCTGTTGAGGAGCACGTTGTTGTTGTTGACCAGGCCGTTGTGGGTAGGCCGGTTGCTGGTACGGATTGGGCGCATACCGCGCAGCTGCAACTATAGGATAAGGACGTGGTTGATAAGCCATCTGAGGTGGAAATGGAGCCCGAATAGCTGGCCGGTAAGGCATTGGAGAAACTGGTTGATATGGCACAAGAGCGTATTGTGCAGCAACAACATACGGATACTGGTAGTAGGGATTTGGAGTAGGTGCACTCTGTTGAGGATTCCCACTTGCAGCAGAAATGGCATTTGTTTCGCCCTTTTTGTACCCGTTGAAAGGTTTCTTGACATTGGTTTGGTTGCTAGAACCTCCTTGGATCTTTCCACTCTTCAGACCTTCTTCGATTCTTTCTCCGACCATCACCATGTCAGAAAATCCAGAAGATAGCTGCTGATCAGCTTTTAGTAGTATGGCCCCTGTAAGGTACCCATGAAGATGTCGATCAATTCATGGTCAACCAAAGGCGGATGCACTCTGGCAGCTAACTCCCTCCAGCATTGGGAGTACTCCTTAAAGGATTCACTTTCCTTTTGAGTCATACTCTGAAGCTGAGTATGGTTAGGAGCTAAGTCAGTGTTGTACTTATATTGCTTTTTAAATGCATCAGATAGATCAAGCCAAGTACGCATATTATTGCGCTCAAGTTGCATGTACCATTCTAGAAACGCTCCAGACAGGCTTTCTTGGAAGCAATGGATCATGAGCTTGTCATCTTTGGCATGAGCGGCCATTTTTCTGCAATACATCCTTAAGTGGAGTTCAGGACAACTGAGGCCTTTGTATTTTTCGAATTCTGCAGTTTGAACTTAGCAGGGATCACAACATCTAGAACTAAGTGTAAACACCCCAAATTTTCCCTCACTCATTTCATCATGGCTTGTGATTCTTTTCATATTGCATAAGTTCAATCATATCATCTCATATTTCATTTTTGTTTCACTGCATTGGTTCAAAGCCATCTGCATCTAAGGTTTGTGATCTGAGCAATACCTGAGCCATCTGAGCCACTCCAAAGGTCTTCAATCATCTCAAGAGGGTCCATGTATGCTCAAGCATCATATTATATCCTCCCAAGGTCAAGGAAGTCAAAGAATCACAAGAACTGAGAAAGGCATGGAAGCAGAGTCAGGCTTAACTGCACAGATGACCTGAAATTAGGGTTTTGGTTTTAAAGGCCATAACTCCAAATTTTTTGGTCATTATTGATTCTATGGGTCTCTATATGATATGAGGATCATGCATATCAATTTTCATGGAGAAATTCAATGGGGAAGGCATCTGATCACAAGATGACTTCTTGAGCAAGTTAGTGCAAAATCAGGGCATCTGAGGCCCCCAATGACCCAACCAAAGGGGTTTCTCCATCATTTTGAATGTGTATGATCTTTATTTGATCATAGAAGATGGTAGAAGTTCACAAAATTGAAGAATTTCAAGCCATTTGCAAAGTTTCCTTTTTGGGAAAGTGACTTATAATGTAAACTTGCCATTTTGGGAAAGTTTTTCAACCTCCTCTTTTTGATTCAAAAATGCTTCAAATGAAAAATCTTTGGTCATGAAAGTTGTAGATTGGATCCTCCCATTTTCAAAAAGTACAAGAACTAATTCTAATTCATTTTTGATCAAAAGTTATGGTTTGTCAAAGTTGGGAAAAATCACTTATTTTTCACTTTGGCACCAAAGAGGGAAACTTGCAAATTCACATGCCAAGCATTTCTATGACTTCAAAATGACTTCTAAGCATCACATAAACATAACACATGACCTAAAATTCAGATTGGCCCAAAGAATCATTCATTTTCATGCCTTGATCATTAAGAAATCTCAAAAGGGCTAAAGGTTCACAAAATTGCAAAAAACCCCATAAGCTTCAATCCACTTGCTGGTTTGCCTCAACCTCACTTCCATGGTTCTCCTTAATCACAACTGCATAAGACATGCCTTTGTCCTTGGTCTGAACTTGCCCATACCTCAAAGGACACCTAACCTTGACTTTTGGCAAAATGAACCATACCAATCAGCATAGCCCACACCAACTCCACAGACCTATCACAGCTTGATAAGTGGACAAAATGAAACTCAAAACACACAAGAGGCAGGCCTGAAACCACAACATCACCATAGCTCACAAAAATCCCTCCTTTTGCATTTTCTATCGAATCTCTCAACTCAGCAACTCAAACTTAAAACTTCTTCCACCATTCATCTTAGAATGCATCACTGATCACAAACCACCCTTTACTTTGCCTTAAAAGCCATCACACACCAAATACAATTTTTCTCCCTTTTGAACTAAACTGAATCAATCTCCCAAACCAGCCATAAGAAACTCCAATCAAGCTTTGCAAACTCTTGAGGGAGGTCAGTAGAGGTGATTGGAAGCAAAGAACTGCCCAGAAAGTTGCAAACTGAGAAAGCTCAAGCTCAGGTACCTCAAGAACATTTTTTTCCAGAAATTGCTTTTTATGCTATAGAATTGTTGCTTATGCTTCACTGATCACTCTGGTGTTTTTACTTTTTGAAATGGTTGAGAAATAAGCCTGTATCGAAGCTCTGAAATTTTTCCAGTTTTTCTGTTTTGATCTATATCTTGAGGTGTAGGTTGTAGAAATTCGTTTTGATGCTTGATTCATCTTCAGGGTAGTTAGGAGGTACGATCTGGAGCTTTAGAGCTTTTGATTTTGCCAATAGAAGAAGTTAGTCTTTTGTGCTTGCCGGAGAAGATGACCGGAACCACTGTTCCGGTCATCTGAAAGTAATTAAATTAGGGTTAGGGTTAGGCTGGATTTGAATATGAACCCTTGGATCCTCTTTCCCGCGCGTAACCAATGGCCCAGATCGTGTGTTTTAGCCCTAATCTTTGATTAATTAGGTTAATTATGTTTAAGGAAATTCAAAACCTCAGATTTGATCCTGGCCACCCATTTTCGCGCGAGTCAACTCCCTCCAATTCTATTTGAATTCCAGCCATAGGATCTGCATACTTTTTCATTTTATTAATTTTATTTCATTTTCTTCCTATTTAATTTCCACGAATTTTTAAAAATAGTAAAATGCATTAAAAAATTCTGAAATTTTTTATCAAATCTTTTATTAATTTTCAGAACCCAAAAATATTTTTATTTTTATTTTTTGCATTAAAATTTATTTTTTAAATCTTTTAAATGTTTATTTTTAATTAGTTAATGAAGATTAATTAATTAAAAATGCATTTAGGTATTTAAAAATCACCAAAAAATTCACATTGCATTTTAAAACATTTAGAAACATTATCAAACTCCTCAAACAAATTTCTTTTTGGTTCTTGACCTATTTTGACATTTTTCTTGGGAATTAAAGTTCTTTAAAGGCAATATTTTTGTTCTAACTTAGAAAAATTCATTCTTCCTAACCATGAAGAGTTTGATGATGGTTCTTCTTGCATTGCATCCCTCATATCATGTAGTTTCTAGGGTAAAATTGGTTTGAAAATATCTTTCATTTTCAATTTAATGTGCATTTTTCCTTTTGAAGTGCCTTGAAACCCTAGTTGACTTGAGAAAATCATAACTTCCAATAGGTTAAGACTTGGGTCCCCTCCTTTGGGCAGTGAACTTGTATAGGTTTAGGGTATCTTTGATTGCATTTTCAATTTTTTTATCTTGCCACTTGCTTCTGATTTTGGATTTTTGCATTGTATCTTGTTCATAAACCCTAATTCTTGCCTTCCTTTGCATCCATCTTCCACATGCTTGCATTCAAGGACTTGCCATGACATTTTGTGCATCCATGTGACATATAAGACATCTTAGGACATATTAGAATCATATTTGATCATTGCATCTTTCATTTTCCATGTTGTGCATTCATTTCATTACATAAACTTTCATGAACTTTCATGGTTCAAAGCATGCTTCATTTGCATCCTCATCCTTGTATGATCATCCACAACTCTTGACATGTGTTTGCATCATCTCTTAGCATCATTAACATCATGTTCATGCTTCTGAATTTAGTTTGCATCATTGCATTTCATCTCATTTTCACTTCATTTCATCTTTTGTTACTAACTTTTCAGGTAGTAAGTCATTGAGAAGTGAATTTGCCTTCACTTCTCACAATCTCTTCTCATCTCTTATGCATTCATTGCTGAATTTTACTTTTGTTCTAGAGTGAGCTTGCGCATTCATGCTCTTCCTCACTTTCTTTCTTCAAGCAACTTGTCTTCTTAAGTGAAGCAAGTTGTCTTGCTTCTTCTTGCTTCTCCTTCTTTCATCCTGCTTCTTCCTTGGTGGCTTTTCTCTTGAAGACTTATTGCAAGCCTCATTAACCCTAGGAACACCCAAGCATGATCACAATTAGGGTTTGATTAGTCCCCCATTAGTTTTACCTTTGTGTCATCTTTGAGTCTTCTCTTCTCATCCCATAATCAAGGACTAAACCTTAAAGGTTTTAAGGCTTTGTGATTAAGCTTATGCCTGCATCCTTCTATTAGGATGGAGTGTATAACTTTAATCCTAAGTGTTAAACCCTTAATGTGTTTAAATCTTTTAATCAATCCATCTAATAATCCCTAAGACATCAAGCTTGTAACTTGGGCCTTGCATTAGGGTTCTAATTCTTCCTTAAAGAAGGACTAACCCTAGAGTTAATGGACAAGTCCCCCTCAAGTTTGTCTTACAAACAATAAAATCCACTTCTTAATCTTACCATTAACTAAAATCCACTTTAATAAAGGTTTTGTTAGGTCATGAGGTTAATCCCTAATCATGGATTAAGTTGAGGAGCCTTCCTCAGCTTAAATGTTCTCATCTATTATCCTTCTATTAGGATGGTGTAATGAGTCCATTAAATCCTTGATTATGGCTTAAACTCATTACTTAACACTAAACAAAAACTCCAAAAACATCTAAATAATTACAAGTAGGTTAATGATCTTAATCCTACATCATGGTGATTAAGTGTGAGGTGCTTACTTCATACTTAAGGTATTCTCATTATCCCTAATCAGAGGGGAGATATGATGAGTTTACTAACCCTTGGTTTAGGCTTAAGCTCATTCTCTTATGACAAACACAAAAAAGCAATAAAAGTTGAAAATAAAAAAACCAACAATAATCGTCTCCTCAGGGATTCTTTTCTCATCTCGTTCACTCATAAACGAGAACTCGCTTCTTCCGTCTAATTCAAGACATTTTGCACCTGAGCCAGACAGGTCATACACTTGAGCATAGACAAGAAAGCAGCTCACAGGTCAATTTATCTTTCAGTCTCTTTGAGTCGAACTACGGTGTTCTGACTTCCTCATTGCACGAGAGGATACGTAGGCATAACTTAACAGTTATCGAACAAAAGTCTCTATATATTCCCCCTCCTTCCAGCATTATCCTTTAAGCCTCATAGTCTTGAGCTTCACATTCTTTCCTTACACTGACATTCTTTCATCTCACTCCACATTTCCTTTTGCACTGACACTTGCATTCTTTTCCAGCTTTTGCACACAAATAACACTGACACTACCCCTTTAAAACACAAATCTTTCAAGCGTGGATCCCGTCGAGTATGACGGACAATCTGGGTGCTAATACCTTCCCAGATTGTAACCAACCCCCTTTCTCAGTTTCTCTGGTCCGCAACCGTCTTATCCATCTTTTCTTAGGTTTATGTAGCATTACCTTTCCTTCGGGATAAAAATGCCTAGCTGGCGACTCTATTCATTTCCTTCTCTTTCGCCGACCGTTCGCGTCTGTACCCCTCTTGGCCAGGTGTCATTTGGTGGGAGCGACACTAAGCACATGTCTGAGGCACTCAGAGAAGTTGAGTTGTGTCCTTCCATGATTCAGAGTTTTTCAGCTAACTCGCGACACATCTTTATAGCTTCAGATTCTTGAACAGCATGAGGATTGGTGATTGGAACAACAGTATGCATCTCATACTCAACTTGATGATCCTCTTCAACATGAGGAAACTGGACTTGATTTGGAATAGGTTGAGCTTGAGGAATAACACCAACAGTAACACCAGAGGTAGGTATTGGTTGGGAAGTGGCCTCTTCAACGGCAGGAGTGAAGCCTGGAGGAAAACCATATACCAAAGGATTTGGAACTGGAACTGAAGGCATTGCTCGTGAGGCAGATCCTTGCACTAGAGCGTTGTTCATTGCGGCAGCAGCTTCACGACGTTCTTCCATCCTAGCTGTAACACCCTTCTATACCCCGCGTAAAATATACATAATCAGAGTAATTCATCATGCATCTCAAGTAAGGGTGTCACATATAATTCAAAACATCATACAACACCTGTCATGCTCAATAACACTTGAAAATAAATTCATGATTTTCTGATAAATTTTTCACAATTGCATGTAGCAGCGGATATACTTCAATCATGTTAAACATAAATAGAGTTTCATACTCAATTCTTAGGCATAACATGCCAATACTCCACAATAGTCAAATATCAATAACAACATAAGTAGAGTACATAAAGCATCTCTCGGAACATAAATCGAATAACAACCCCAGTGTTACATGATCAGAGCATGACTCGACCCAATACAAATAAAGACTAAGCAAGCTGCTCCAAACACTACCTCGAGCTAGAAGCAACCCTACTCTTGGGTACCTGATCAATGTCGTACAAAACATCATTCCAACCGAAGGGTGAGAATTCATATAATTATTGAAATCATAAGTTAATATATAATGTAAGGCATTCAACACAATTAAATTATTCTCACACTTCCAAAATTCATCAATAAATTATTAATCAAAGAATCACACCATTCATAAGTCAACACACAAGTTACAATTTTACTAATCTAACAATGTACATAAGCCACATAATCTCATACTCAATCATAAACATAATGAGACTCGATCCAAGACTCAATGCAACTCACGCATGTGGTACCAATCACTTGTTATCATTTTTCAGTTTTTACATTTAAACCGGGTCCGTCCTCTAGACCGATAAGACATCAAAAGCTCGTCCTCTAAGCTTTCAAACCCGTCCTCTAGGTTTGGGACAAGTCACTAGCTCCCACGGAACTAGCAAACATTGCCTCTTGACACAGATGATGCATGTACAAGTTCAACAACCATATTCAATTAAGACCGTCCTCTAATCTTAATATTCATGCATATCTTCAATAATTCATCACATTTGAATTACCACATTATTACACATACTTGCACATTTATGCATCATCCACACATAAATCATTTCAAATAGTATACAACACCTTTTACAATACAATCTCAACGGCATTATCTCACAACAAGCAAGTAATCCATGAGGTATCAACATAATTCAACCTCAATTCACAAAATACACATTACCGATTAAACATGGAATGATTAATTTATCATCAAGTTAATCACCAAATTAATTAAGAAATTAATATAGAATAATAATCCATCATCAATTAATTAAATCCTATATTCAATAAATATCCAATATTCAATAATTATATTAATTTTCAATTTCTATAGTTCTTAATTTAATGAATTTAATCACATTTCCAATTCAAACTCTAACTCACCAACTATCTAAAATCCAATTCACCATCTATTAATAAACAATGTTATCAACCTAACAAACTTACTTTTGAATCAATTAGCACTAACCCCTGTAACTACCATGTTGTAACAATTAACCAAAATAGTTACATTTCAATCCCTATAATACTGGAATTACAAACAATTACCCAAACTAATACTTCATATTTCTAAATTCAGAATTTTAAAAATTTAAAACATAGAAACATACACCTATAGTAGAGAAAAAAACAACCATGTAAAACCTAAAAATTATTTCATCACAAATCAAAGATTATTAGCAAAACCTAAAAATTATGGAATCCTAGAAAAATTGGGGTTTCATCCTAACCACATTTCTAACCATTACACACTATCCAATAATCCCAATAATTTTATGAAAACTCACCCTTACCTTGGATTTCTTGAGTTTTCCTATCTTTGTTCTTGAGCTCTTCTTCTCCTCTTTCTCTCCTCTTTCTCTCCTTTTCCTCTTTCTATCCTTCTACTCTTCTATTTTTCTATCTTCTTCTTTTTTTTTTAAACCCTAACCTTAACTCATAATAACTCTATTCTCTTATTGGGCCTTCTAACCCACTTACTAACTTACTAATTACATACTCACAATAGCCTAATTACTCAAATATATTAAATCTATTTTATTCCACTAAATAAAATAAATCTAATAAATTAAATAATTCAATTTAATCAAATAATTAAACTATTTCACACAAACCAAATAAATCTATTAACTAAATTAAATCACATAATTCAATTAAATTAATTAATCATATTAATCGAAATAATTAATTAATCTATTTGTCACAAAATCACATAATTAATTAATAAATAACTAATTACGAAAATTGAGGTGTTACACTAGCCAAAGCTTGTATGGTCTCATAAATCTGATCAATCTTGTTTTTGACCGAGTCAATCTCTTCCCTCATAGCAGCTTGCTCTTCTTGAATCACGTCCATCGGTCTTCTAGTGTTGGCTCGAGTTAGGTACGGGCGTCTAACTCGATACGGGCGTCGGGAAACCAGCTTGATTAACTGAATATGGAGGAACAAGAAATGAGTTCTCGACTTTGGAATGAAATGCAATATGAATAAATAATGCAAATGAAATGATATGCAATGTCAGAATCCAGGATCACAAGATCAGGGTCTCACGAGTCCAAGGTACAGATGGATGATACTCTGATCAGGAACTCACTGGGTAGACTCTAAGGTTTTAGGGACCCCAAAGTTATCAATTGATATGGGTGTTCATCACACATGCCACAAGCATGACGGTTGATTGACTCCCCCATATGAATCTATTTTGGGTGAGATCTTTGTATCGACAACCCACGAGAGCAAATTTTCTCGGGAGCCTATACTACGCGATCATCGACACGAGGTTTAAACAAAGGCCTCCGAGTTATGGACGTTTCTCAAATGTTTGATACACATGTCAGCTCTTGACAGTCAATCAACTCCATTGAGAAAATCTATTCCGAGTGAGGTCTTCGTATCGACAACCCACGAGAGAAAATTTCTCAGGAGTCCATACTACGCGACCATCAATCGATGTTTTAACTAAAAGGTTCTAAGGGTCCTCAGAGTCGATGACCCTAATGAAAACAACTGAGCACACACGCCAAGAACTTGACGGTCGTCAGTATTTTCATTAGAATCTACTCCAAGTGAGGTTTTCGTATCGACTACCCACGAGAGTGGTTCCCTCGGGAGCCCATACTACACAACCTCGCTAACTTATGTTTGTACTCGTAAGCCCGGGTATAGAGCCTTTCCCTCAAGTTTCTTTTGCAAAGTATCAATCCAAATTATAGTACCAAGGAGCCACAGGATATATAAGATGGAATGCGATAAAGAAAGCGATAAAAAATAAATAAGAAAGGCATAAAAGCAAACATCCAAAAAAGCGTAGAAACCTAGACTAGGCTTGACTCGCATAGGGGTGAACCAGTCCCCAGCAGAGTCGCCAGCTGTCGCACCCCGAAAAATACGACGTCACGCGATCCGAAAAGAGAAGAGCCGCGCGCTGGACAGACTGAAGAGTCGCCACCTAATTCTATTTATTCCTGAAGAGGGAAAGGGAAGATATAGATACAACCCGGGAAGAGAGGGATGAGGACAAAGTTCAACGAAACCATTTCCTGGGTTCAAGAGTCGGTTATGCAGGGGGGAGGTATTAGCACCCCCTACATCCATCGTACTCGATGGGAACCATCTAAGTTATCATGCGTGAAAGGATGTCTATGCTTAAACGAATTACATTCTAGAGGGAAATGGGTTTGAATTATAAGTTAGATTGATCCTAGGTGCTCGACAAAGATTGAGATCCTTGTGCCTACGTACTCCCGCGTGCAATGGGAAAGTCAAAGCCTCGTAGTTCGGCCTACTATAGTTGGTTGGTTGTTCATTTTATTAGCTTTCTTCAATGAAAGGGTTTAGGATTTGAATTGCACTAAAGACTATGGATAGTTTATTCCGTCCAACAAGACGAACGCCTTGCGTCGAAATAATCGGAGCGAGTAACGAGAGCTCGTTATCCTCCTTTCTACTGCTTAAGGCTCGTGGCGTACAATTTTTCTCGTATTATTAGAATGTGTTTTATTTCCTAAGACCGCTTGAAGTTGGATCAAGGGTTTGGATCTAAGAGTAACATTTCGGTTTTTTGAGGTTTGAGGGTGAATGCAAGTGGAGGTTTATTTTGTGGTTTGTTTAGCGAGACACAATGTGCTCGGCTCGCAAGGTGAGGTGGATCCTAATAAATGAAACGATAACTGAAAAATAAAGTGTGAGTGTGCAAGTGCAACCGCTTGGCGTTGGACCAAGGGTTCGCGAATGAAATAAAATACGAAAAATAAAATGCGTACATAAAATCGGGGAGGGATACAAAATAAATTACAGGGGATTGCGAGAAATAAAGGGGTCTCGTTGTAGTTTGCCCAAGAGAAAGCGTGTGTGTAGTGTTTTTGAACTGTTCGAAGGCGTTGGGCCTTTTTATTCGGAAATAACTATTCGAATGTGTTGGACCTTTTCGGACGCATCGAGATGTGGTTCGTTAACTGCCTTAGAACCGATTTAATGAAATCGTTCTATGAGGAGTCAAATCGCTTTTTGTTGGAATGCGATAAAATAAATAAATTGAATTGAATTGAACTGCGAAAATTAAATTAAAATAGAATAATAAATTAATAATGTTTAGAATACTTATAATGATATAATGAATAAAATAAATTAAATTAGATGTTATTGGTCAAAATAAAATAATAAAATAAAAACTAACTAAAAGAAAGGGCCTCATATTTGATTAAACGTTTCGACTCAATAAAATCGGAACAAATTTAATCTTTTAGCATATCATCGGCCCTCAAGGAACATAAATAAAAAATAAATCACTACTAAAAAATCTTTTTAGAGCTTTTTCTTAAACAATTTAGTCAAAAATAATTAAATTGAAATTAAAGAGAACTTATAAGACTTATTATATAAAACACAAAATAATTTCTAGTATTACCAAGTAATTATCACAACATAATGAAAACTTAAAAACAAACAAAAAATATAAAAAAAAAGAGGGAGGAGGCGCTGAATCATAGAGTATGCGCCTAGAAAAATCACTTGGGCTTACTGCTATGTCCATCCATGACATATTAAAAAAAAAAAACATCAATAAGGTTTTCTTAAAATAAATAAAATAAAGAAATAATCAAGAAAAAAAATTTATTAAAAGAGAAACAAGGGTTAGCACAAAAACACGTTTCATGAAATGAAGCACTTATGGTCCTCTCTTTAAAACAAAACAATAAAATAAAAAAGAAAGAAAGTGAGAAACCCACCCTCAATCTCTGCTCACTCATTTCACAGAAGAAAAAAGATTTTGCCGCTCGTGTCCTCTCACAACTGATCTCACCGGCGGCGGTTTCTCTCAGTCTTGCTCTCTCTTCGCGATGCTCTCTCTCTCAGTTGTTCGATCCGCTTCCTCACCTTTCTCTCTCAAACGCTCATGGTTCTCAAACGGTCGAGCGGCGGATGTTGGAGATGGTGATGGGAAGGAGAGTTTTGGTTTCAGCTGGTGTTTGACGCGGTGGTGGTGAGTGATTTGGAGGTTTGATGGTTAGGTGTTTGAGAATGGTTGTCTGTGCGGTTACGGTTGTTCTATGACTCAGTTTTGTG
Organism: Lathyrus aphaca; assembly: GCA_963966055.1. NCBI lineage: Eukaryota > Viridiplantae > Streptophyta > Magnoliopsida > Fabales > Fabaceae > Lathyrus > Lathyrus aphaca. The sequence continues at coordinate 282,788,947 of OZ014520.1, read as the reverse complement.
TCTCTCTGCGGTTTTGGTTTCTGTTTTCGATTTTTCGGCTCTGCGATTGGATCTCGTTCGGTTACTTGATTTCAGTTTCGTATTGAAGGTTTTTTGATTGGGTCTGGTTATGCGAGATTTCTGTTTTTTCGTTCAGATTTGTAATGGTTTTGGTGTGGAAATGTTGAGGAAATAGTTTGAGGCTTTCTGCCGTTCTATTTTGCGGATCTTCAGGGATATTAAATTGAAGAAAGTTTTTTTGTTTTGTTCTTGGCTTTTGAAGCTTTGATATTTATTTCTTCAGAGGTTTTGCAAGTTTTTTTCGTGTCTCCTCATTGAATGAATTTGGTACTGTTTTATAACAGAGTTTGAGTGAGGATAAAAATAGAATTTTGAGTGAAGATTTGGATAGGATTGAAAGATTGTGTGAGCTGTATTTGTTGCTGAGTGGAATTGAAGCTTTATTGTGCTAGTGCACTGGATGTGTACTGGGTATTGGGAGTGGGGGGGAAAATTGATTGTGGTGTGTGGATAAATTGTGCTGGCTGTTATAAGAGGAAAAAGCAAACAAATAAAAATTGATATTTGGGTTTAAAAAAAAAGAAATAATAAAACTAATAATAATGATAATAATAGTAAATGAAAGTTAATAGAAATAATAAAATTAATAATAATAATAGAAATAATAATAAATGAATAATAATAAAAATAGCAAATAATGAAAAAAGAAAAAATGAATTTTTAGTGAATTAGAAAGAAAAAGATTATTGATAGAAATTCTTTATGACAAAATAGAAATTGGATAAAAAAAACTAAAAGGACAATGATGCTATTTGTGTGATAGTAACAAGAATAAACAATATTAACAATAATAAAAATAACAAGAATAAACTAAATAATAATGAAATAATAAGAATAAGAATAAACTAATAATAATGAAATAATAATAATAATAATAATAATAATAATAATAATAATAAAGCTGATAAAAATGATAATGCTAATAATAATGAAAATAATAATAAAAGTGAATAATAATAATAAAATATAATAAGAATATGGAAATTAAATTTTGTGATGGGCTTAAGAGTAAAAGAGAAATAATGGGCTTATGTAAAAATGGTCTTAATAAAAATAATAAAAATTTCTTTGAATTTTTTTAGATAGTGAATTAAATAACAAAAATAATAATAAAAAAAAGAAATTGAATTTTAAATTAAGAAATAAATGCATTTTTTTTTCCGAATACTAGACAGAAAAATAAAGTAATACATATTTTTTGGATTTTTGAAACAATGGTTAGACAGTAAAATAAACTGGCGCAGGTAGGACAAATTTGGGGTATGACAAGAAGACACTCATATGCTATTGAAGAGTCAGAATAACAGTACCACTGAAATCCTGGATTTCAAAACCAAAGGACCATGTAGAACCTGATCATTATACTAAACAATGCTGGAAAAGCAGTTATGTTGGAAGTTTCAGGGTTCTTGCAAACTTGTAAACCTCTTCCATCTCACGAGTATGCTACTCCGTGTCAACATCACGGACTCTCAAAGCCGAGCAGCAATAATACGTTCACCATTTCCGAGAAATGGCTCATGACCAAATCAGGGAATCGGTTTGGCATTATATACTATCCAGGGAGGTCTCAGCTGAGTATGGGGAAAACAAGCATCCCTCATAAGTCCCCAACTTCAAGCACTGAATTGAGAAACAATATTACATTCATCCCGAAGGGTATAATACTATCGTCATACGAACATTTTTCCTTGACTGGGTTCCTATAAGAGAACCAGGCCATCCTATGCGAGTTCCCAATGGACCCTCGGATGCGAGTGGGTTTGCCAACAAATGTGGTCTGCCACTGTCATCACTGGAGAGGGGTGTTCCCATTAAGGTCCTCGAAGATCGGTCACCAGATGCACATAACTATCAAGTTCGTACCTTGAAGTGGGGAAGAACCTCCACACAGAATAGTTCCAAGACGGTCGCAGTCTGGGTGTGGAACACATCGCCACTCATCATGTAACCATGCGAGTACAATGTCTGTCCACACTAATCCTATAGTGCACTCAAGTCGGGTATTTGGCTTATCTCACAATAACTCTCATCCCACAGAAAATGGAAACCAGCACAGCCAGACAGTAACAGTGTTGCATGATAAATACTGAAAGCAGTAAATAAATGTTGTAAAGTAAAGCTGTAAAGTAAAACTTTAAATGAAAATAGTGAATCTAAACTAAAGCACACAACAAACAAATAAACACCCAAAGAAATAAAACAAACAAGAGCTAGGATTGACTCTACAAGGGAAACCAGAGATTCTGGGTTCGATTCCCAGCAGAGTCGCCAGCTGTCGCTCCCGGGATTTTCATCCTAGTACAAATGCGAAAGTGGCACGGAAAAGGTAGAGTCGCCAGCCAGGCATTTTTATCACGAAAGTATGGGAAAGGTAATGCTGCACAAACTTGAGGAAGAAGGAAATGACAAGGTCCTGCGAACGAAAGATCTGGGTTCAGGAGTCGGTTAGGACCTGGGAAGGTATTAGCACCCAGATCGTCCGCCGTATCCGACAGGATCCACGCTTGTTTGCTTGTTTCAAAGGGTAAAAGAATAATACTGCTGCTGAATAAAACTGCTGCTAGAACTAGAATGGAATGAGAAAGGGAACTGAGAAAGGAACTGGAGAATGGAAATAAAGAGGGGAAAATGTAGGGAAAATAAAGAATGTGCTTGAACGGGCCCTACCCCGCTGCCTACGTAACTCATCGGGATAATGAGGATCATAGTTGACGTAGTTCACCTAACTAAGGCGGGAACTATTTTTGTGTTTTTTAGGATGACGTTGCCATAGCTCTAGCTCAGGTGTTACCGGCTCTGACTTGAGGGTGTTTACCGTATCGCTGTTTGAACTGTCGAGGCAAGTCAGATTCATCCGTAAAGATTAGGAGATGAGATGAGAAGATGCGATGTCTTTGTTTGTTGTCTTTTATGATAAGTGTTTTGAGTTTATTTTTTGTGAATATTCTCATACAAAGACTTATCTATCGTGGTAGATAACTTACACCTTTCCCCGAGACGAGACGTGCATAAGTACTTCGCAACAAAGTCTCATGTCGTATGAGAACATTCAACCTTTATTAGGTATTTTATTATTTTCTTTATGAGATGAGAAAGAAGGACTCAAGTGGAAATAAGGACAAAACTAGGGGGACTAAGACACAACCCTAAGTTAGTTATCATATATAAAAGGGAGATCCTAATAGTCTGTGAGGTTTTCTAAACCTAATAAGCAAAAGGAAAAGAAAAAGGAATAGAATGCAACTTACTTCCTAAGGAAGTTAAGTTGAATCTAAAGAACATAGGGGAATCTTACCAAACACAAACATGAAAGGTCAAGGAAATAAATGCATAAAGAAATGCATAAAAGAATTAAAAGGATAAGGTGTAAGGAAACATACCTCAACCTCCTTACAAAACAAGGGTTAGTGGTGTACATTTAATAAAAAGGAATGAGGTAAACACATACCAAATAATTCCTAAGGCAACTTGGACCTAAACTAGACTCAATCTTAAGTTTAAGGGTGCCTACACTATGCTAAACTAAAATTCAGCAGCTATTTACAACACTTAAGCACACAATCAGCTATGAATGACATCACACAATACAAACAACATACAACATCTATCAAACAACATGAAAGTAGGTGTAAAAAGTCACAAACAACATGAACTACACAATAAGCAGCATACATTTTACAGCTCCTATATGCAATGACAACTATGAAATGTAAAATGCAGCTTTGATTATTTTCATTTTTAATGCACAACTCAATCATGAAATGCTCAATTAACATGAATATGCAATATGAATATGTATCAAGCACATAATTGAATGTCATGATTATTTTTGAGGGATTATGCAAGAATGCACCACATGATTTATTATGCAACAAGTATGCAAAATATGGCACATGAACATGGCATATGAACATAATGAACATTGATCATTAAAATGCAACATGATACATCAACAAGAATGCCAAGCTTAATGCAAAATTCAGAATTGAAATGATGTGATCAAACATGCAACCAAAATGCACCCAAATGCACATACATACATGGTTATGTGAAATGCAACATATATATTGATACAATGAATGCAAATGAGTTAACAAAACATGCGAAAGATGAAAAAACAGAATGCAACATGATTATTTACATGACAAAAGGTGCATGGATATAACAACAATATGCAATAAGTCATTTCATGCATAAAATATGAGAAATGGACGGAAGCATGTCGAAACGACTCGAAATGGAAGAATGAGATGTCGAAACTAATCTTGAAAATTCCCTAAAATCAAGACATATCAATCTATGGTGGCAAAGGGGGAAGTAATGCCCAAGAAAATGAGGGAAAAACACTTCTTGCAATCGACTTATATCCTAAAGCTCCTAATGCAACTACTATCTAGTGAGCACAAATTTTACACCTAAAAGTCATAATCTCAACCTTAATGGCACCAAGAATAAGCTATAATTCTAACTAAGAATAAACAAAGTGATCAAATCGTAATCAAGACGAAATTAAAAGGTCAAACGCATACACAACGATAAACATACGAAGAATCCCGTCATGGCGAGATGAAGAGAATAAGTTAAATCAAGAAGCGGATTTAGATCACCAACCTACGAAGAGGAGGATTGCTTTGGTGAGTGTTGCAATGTAGATCAAAATGAAAATGGAGAAGAAAACTTGAGAGTCGAAGCTTCGATCTGTGAACGCGTAAAATAAATGCAGTTGATGATGCCTCTTGATGAACACTTGATCAATAACCTCCAATAAGCTCAAAACTCTTCCAAAATCAGAATTGTTTCTTCAAATAAGCTTCACAATGAGATGATTAATGGAGGTTTTAGCTTCAAGTTCTTCAAATTCCAATGAAGAATTTGAAGAACTTTTAGAAGGAAGCTTTGGTGAGAGGTTGAAAATGGTGGAAAAGTTTGAGAGAAGAATGAAAGAGATGAAGTGAAAATGAAGAAGAATAGTGAAACAAATGGGAGCGAGCTTAGCTTTGGGATGGTTTAAGTTTATATAATGTGTAGGCTTGGCATGAGATTTGGGAATGGAGGTTGCTTAGGAGTTAGGCTAGGTTTGGAGTTGGTTAGGATTCTAGAGAGTTCTAGAGTATTCTTTGGAATATTCCTTAGAATATTCCTTGGAAGGTTGTAGAAGACTCTAGAATATGGTAGAGTAATCAAAAAGAAGAGTGTGGAACAAATGTGAAGAGTGTGGAACAAAATGTGAAGGAAAGGAAAAAACAGAAAAAAAAACAGCAAAAAACAGCTAATGTATCGATACGAAACTGCATGCATCGATACATCTCAGTTTTATAACTGATATGTATCGATACGAAAATGTATGCATCGATACATACTGAAGTTTGGCGAATTAATTGAATCATGTATCAATACGAAACTTATATGTATCGATACATACATGCTTATGTATCGATACGAAATGCGTATGCGTCTATACGAAATGAGAATTTTTTTTTAAATTTTTTTTTTAGTTTCTCCATCATTTCTTGACCAAAATAAGAGGGCAAATTTTGGGGTGTTACACCTGTCGATGGCGTCCACAGAAGAAGATCCAGAAATGTAACGAGAAAAGGATGGTGGGGAGCGACCATAAAGAGCTTCAAATAGAGTCATGTTGATGGAGCTATGAAGAGCGGTGTTATGCCAATATTTCGCTAAATATAAGTACTTAAACCACTGTTTTGGTTATTCTCTTGTAAAACAACATAAGTACGCTTCTAAACAGCGGTTGGTAACTTCAGTTTGACCGTCTGCTTCAGGATGGTAGACTGAACTATACTTCAAGGTTGTACCCTGAACTCGAAATAACTCCTCCTAAAAGGTGGTTAGAAATAAAGGATCCCGACCTGAGACAATGGATTTAGGGATACCATGCAACTGACAAATTTCAATAGAGAAACGTAAGGCCAGGTTCTTTGCAGAGTATTTCATTTGAAACCCCATGAAATGACAAAACTTTGTTAACTTATCGCATATAACCCAGATCATCGTGTGACCAAAAGAACTTGGTAAGTGTGTTAATGAAGTCCATAGACAAATAATCCCATACTTTGCTTGGTATTGGTAACGGCTGTAGGAGCCCTTGTTTTTTTGTTGTAAGGTACTTATTTTGTTGGCAGACAATGCATGTTTGACAGATTTGTTTGTGTCACTGTAGATTCTTGGCCAGAGAAAGGTTGCAGATATACGAGCAAGAGTTGGTTGGAGACCAGAATGGCTAACAATTAATGTTGAGTGATATTCTTGAAGAAGCTTCTGTCACAACTCACTCACTTCAGGTATGCAATTTTTTTTCTTGTAGTATAGAAATCCATCCATAACTTGAAAAATAGGAGTTGAAATTGGATCTGTCAAAACTTTGCTTTTGAGATTCTGACCATCCCTTTCTTCATCTTAGTACGTTTTGAGCTGACTGACCAGTAGTGGTACTGGGGAAGATTTGGAAAGGAGCATATCATCCTCCTCAAGGTCAATACGGCTTAACACATCAGCGACTTATTTTGATCTTCCAGGTTTCTAAAAAATTTTAAAGTTGAATCTATGTAACTTAGTAGCCCATTTCTGTTGTTCATGAGTTTGAATAGTTTGCACCAACAAATTTTCCAAACTTTTTTTATTAGTATAAATGTGAAAGTGTATTCCAATCAAACATTGATGCCATTTTTTATAGCTTTTGTAATGGCTTACATCTCACGAACATACACCGATGATGCTTGAAGGAGATTGCACAACTTCTTGCTGAAGAAAACCAAAGGGTGGCCCTGTTGTGACAAGACAACGCCTATAGCCACTGCTGAAGCATCTGTTTCCACCACGAAGATTTGGGAGAATTCGGGAAGGAACAACACCGGAGTTTCTGTCATTTTAGTTTTCAATGTTGTAAAAGTTGACTCAACTGATGTACTCCATACTAATTTAGTGGAACATAATAAATCGGTGAGAGGAGTGGCGTTAGTGGCGTAATGAAGAACAAAACATCGATAAAAGCTGGTGAGACCTAAAAAAACCCTGAGAGCCATTAGAGAATGTGTCTTCTGCCAACTCAGTATTTCTTGAATCTTTTTTTGTATCTGGGGTTACACCTTCTTTGGAGATAATATGACCGAAGTAATCAACATTAGGAACAACAAAAACACATTTGGATAATTTGGCATAAAATTGATGGGATAAAAGTAAGTCTAAAATCAGTTTGAAATGGTGAGCATGTTCAGAAATGGAACGACTATAAATTAAGATGTCATAAAAAACTAAAACAAACTGTCGTAAATATGGGTGAAGGAAATCATTCATCGCATATTGAAAAGAACTAGGAGCATTAGTTAGTCCAAAGGGCATAACCAAAAGCTTGTAGTGTCCATGAAATGTTCTTGATGTTGTTTTGTGTGTGTCTTCTGATGTTACCCGGATTTGGTGATAACCAGATCGTAGATCAATCTTAGAAAAAGTAATTACAGAACCCAGTTCATCAATGGTGGGTATGGACTAGTAGAACAAGTGATGAGTAAGGGCTATTACTTGGTTTAATTATTCCCTCTTGAAGCATATCATTATCAATTATTGTCATTGCTTCCTTTTGTGAATGAGGGTGGTGGTATGGTTTCACATTGATAAGGGGGGGTGTTTGGGTGAAGTGGAATATGGTAGTTATATGGTCTATTGGGTGGTAGTCGTTTTGGGTGGGTAAAACAGCAACAAAGGATTTTAGGATGGATTGGATTTGTTTGGGTATAGATGTGGGAAATGGTTCAATCGAGTTTGCAAGTGGTTGTGAGGGGTTTATGTCAGTTTCATTTAAAGTTTGGTATAAGAGCAGGTGGATTGAGGAAGCAAAATGAGTGAATTTGTTGTTGTTGTGATGAAGAGCAGAACGAGAATGGGAGAATTTGCTCTGCAAATGAGAGTATGAAGTGAGGTAGGCGAGTGCTTTAATATCTTATGTTGCTGGGAGAATTGGTTTTTGTGATTATTGAGAGGTTTTTTTTAGAAAGAAGCAGTGTGTAGCGGAATAAATGAGGGTGAGGGAAGAGTAGAGTGGTATTGTGAAATGTGTTTGTTGTGTTGGAATCAATGGCAGCTGGAAATCGTGGTACAAGTTTGTTGTGCGTTGGTGTGTGGCGTACGGAGGAATTAGTTGGAAACATCACGTGATATATGAGTGGACGCTTTGTGTATTATTGTGATTTATGAAAATTGTTGTGGCTGGTAATTGTAAGGGAACAGGAGTGTCATGGTGCATAATGTTGTACCGAGTGTGGCGAAAATGTTGTTATAGAGAGTATCATTATGGTACTGAACGCATTTGCACGAGGAGTGTGTATTCTATGCTTTGGTGGATTTTTGAGGTTGCTGAAAGTTGATGAATGGAGGATGACGTGAGGAGCTAGTATTTGGCTGGTTGTAATTTACTTTTCCTTAACTTTTTTTCAATTATTTATGAATAAATTCTAGAAAGTGTAATGGGCTAAAGAATAAATATGGGGTTTTTTATAATGTTAAATTTTGTGTGCCTAAAGGGCTTAATACATGGACCAAATGGATTTTGAATGGGATTTAGAAAAAAAATTAAGGATTTTTAATGGAAATTAAACATGTGTAAACACCCCAAATTCGCCCTCACTTTTTCTCTCACACCATGGCTTGTGATCTTTCATTTTTTGCATAAGTATAAGCATATCATATCTCATTGCATAGTTCATTTTCATCTGCATCTAGGGTTTGTGATCTGAGCAATCCAAGAAGTGATCTGAGCCATCCCATTGGTCTTGAAGCTCGCCAAGAGGGTCCATGTGTGTTCCATGATCATAATATGCCCCCCAAAGTTCATAAAAGTCGAGGGATCACAAAGCATGGCAAGGGCATAGAGGCAGACTGAAGATTTCCTGCACAGTTGACCTAAAATTAGGGTTTTGGTTTCAGAGGCCTTAATCCCAAGTTTTATGGTCATTCTTGTTTCTAATGGTCTTAATATTTTATAAGTATCATTTGTACCATGTTTGATGAAGAAATTCATTGTGGAAGTCATCTGTTCACTGGGTAACCTCCTGAGCAAGTAAAGTCAAAATCAGGGCATCTGAGGCCCCCAACAATGGTACCAAAGGGTCACATTCATCATTTTTAGGTTCTATGATCTTTATTTGATCTTAGAAGTGGTTATAAGTTCACAAGATTGAATAATTTTGAGCCAAATGCAAACTTGCTATTTTTGGAAAGGACTTGTAATGGAAACTTTCCATTTTGGGAAAGATATTCAACCTATTCTTTCATGACCAAAAATGCTTCAAATGAAAAATTCTTGGACATGAAAGTTGTAGATTATGTCTTCCCATTTTCAAAAGGTACAAGAACATGTCTTGATTCATCCTAGAACTCAAGTATGGCCTTTCAAAGTTGGCAAAAATCCTATAATTTTCAAGTGTGCACCAAAGAGGGAATTTTGCAAATTTACTTGCCAAGCCATTTCATGACCTCTAATTGACTTCTAAACATCATACCAATATAGTGCAACACATTTGGACCAGAATTGTGCCTTGGATCACAAGAAACCATGCCTCATTTTCACAAAATGTTCAAAGAGGGAAAAATGCATAAAGTTAGCAAAACCTATGATATCTCCTCATCCATGTGATCCAGCTGCACAAATTCAATCCCAGGGCTCTCCACAAACTCAGTTGATGCTAAAACACCCCTAAAAACATCTCTGAACCATGCCCATACCTCAAGTACACAATGTTGACATTTTTGCAACTTGGCCCATACCAATCACACTATGCCACCACCCACTTTCTGATCACTCCCATTGGCCTATACTAACCTTATGCAGCTCATTTGATAAAACACACAAGCCTGAAACATCACACAACTCAGATTTCTCAAAAATCCCCAAAACCTTCAAGCTTTCGAAACTCACTCCTCAGCCACTCAAACTCAAAACTTTCACCACCAATTATCTCCACACATCATAAGGATCATTTCCAACCCATTGCCATGGCCTGAAACCTCATAAAACAAAAACACGATTTCTGCCTTAGCAGAACTGAATCTCAAAAACCAAGCCATACAAACTTGTTTCAAGCCTTTCAGAAGCACAAGGGGTATCATTGGAGTGGTTTTGCACCAAGGAGTTGTCCAGAAATCTCAGATTGAGAAAGCTTCATCTCGGGTATCATCAAGAACAATTTTTCTAGAACTTGTTTCTTAAGTTACAAATTGATTCTACATGATGTGCTGATCATTGTGATATGTTTACTTTTGAAAATGGTTGAGTATTAAGCATGTATTTAACTTCGGAAAGTTTTCCCGTGAAACATGTTCTTGCTTGATTCTCTTGATTGATGCAAAATAAATGTTGTTTGTTGGTGGATTCATGCTCAGTGATGTTTAGGGAGTGATTCAGGAGAGTTTGGGAGGTTCTCATAGCCTTGGGAGAGAGATAGCATGAAGGGCTCGCCAGAGAAGATGACTGGAGCTTGCTCCGGTCACCTGAAAATGTTTAGGGTTAGGATTAGGGTTAATCTTCCCAGTTTGAATTCAGGCCCTTGGATCTTGCTTAGCGCGTTTTTGAATGGCCAGGATCATTTCATTAAAACCCTAAATCTGATTAATTAGTTTTAATTAAGATTAATTAATTTAAAATGCCAGATTGAATCATAGCCCTTAGATCGCACGCGCAATCAACCCCTCCCCCCTCAGTTCAAATCTGGACCACTGGAACATTTGACTTTCCTTTATTTTAATTTTATTTCATTTTGCTTGCATTTCTTTTGTCCATTTTATTTAAAATAGCAAAAACCATTCAAAAAATATCAAATTTAGCATTTCTGTTTCAAATATTATTCTTTACCTAAACACAATTTTAATTTTAATTTTTGCATTAAAAAAGTATTTTTAAAATATTTAAATGTTTTATTTAATTAATTAATTGATTTTAATTAATTAAATATGCATTTAGGTTTCAAAAAATCACCAAAAAAACCATGAAGCATTCCAACACATTTAGAAACATTGTCAAACTCACCATACAAATTTCTTTTTAGGTTTGATCACATTTTCACAATTTTCTTTGAATTAGGGTTCTTAAATTTCACATTTTTTAACCCTATCATGAAAAATTCATTTCTACCTAACCATGATGAGTTTGAACTTGATTCTTTTTGCATTGTTTCACATATTGCATATAGTTTCTAGATTATTTATCTCATATTTTTATCCCGCATTTTCAGTTTGATTTGCATTTTCCCTCTAGAAGCACCCAAAAACCCTAGTTAACTTAGGAATTTCATAACTTTCACTAGGATTGGCTTCTGATCTTCTCCTTTGGGGTGTGATCTTGTATAGGTTTAAGGTTTGTTTGAGCTAAATTTCAATTTTTTATATTGGTGATTTCTTGTGTTTTGGTCATATGCATCTCATGTTTCCTTAAAACCCTTATTTTGCATCTTCATTTGCATTCTTCTTTGCATATCATGAACTTGTGAACTTGCCATGCCATTCCATTATTTTTTTATGTCATATTAGACATCTTAGGACATGTTTGGAACATTTCTTGATCATTGTTGCATCATTTTGGCATGCTTCATTTGCACTCAATTTCTTGTATGATCATTCATATGCGTCTTGTATGACTTTGCATCATCTCATAACACATTTGCATTGCATAATCACTTCTGACTTTGGTCTTTGTATCCTTATTCATCTCATTTCTTTGTGTTTTATGTCTTATGCATTCATACTAACATTTCAGGAACTTTTGGCAAGTTATTTGGGAGGTGGATTTGCCTTCACCTCCCACCTCTCCTTTCCTTTGCATTTGCATTCTTATTTGTCTTTGAAGTGAGCTTGCTTCACTTATGTCTCTCTTGCTCCTCTCTTTTCTCCTAAGTTACTTATCTTCTTCAGGAAGTAAGTAACTTATTCTTCTTCCTCCTTCTCTTTTCATCTGCTTCTTCCATGGTGGCCCTCTTGAAGATCCTTTCTCTTAAGCCTCACAAACCATAGGATATCCTAGCATGATAACTTTTAGGGGTGTATATAGTCCCCCTAGCTTTTTACCTTTGAGTCTCCTTGAGTCTCTCTTCTCATCTCTTAATTAGAGGCTAAACTCCTAAAGCTTTAGGACTTTGGCATTAGGGTTATGCTTGCATCCTTATCTTAGGATGGAGTGTATAACTTTAATCCTTAGTGTTAAACTTTTAATTTGTTTACACCTCTTAATCAAAACACATTAATAATCACTAAGACTTTATCTTGTAACTTGGGCCTTACATTAGGGTTCTATCTCTTCCTTATGGTTAAAAGGGACTAACCTTAGTGTTTAATGGACAAGTCCCCCTCAAGTTTTCTTACAAACCATAAAATCTACTTCTTAATCTCATCCTTTAATTAAAATCCATTTAATAAAGGTTTTTTATATAATGAATTTAATCCCTAACCATGGATTAAGTTGAGGTATCTTCTTCGGCTTAAGTGTTCTCATCTATCATCCTTCTATTAGGATGTTGTAATGAGTTCACTAATTTGTGATTAGAGATTAAACTCATTACTTAACACTAAACAAAACCCAAAAACATCTTAATAATCTCAAGTAGGTTAATGGTCTTAATCCTACATCATCATGGTAATTAAGTTGAGATGCTTATCTCATACTTAAGTAGGCTCATTATCCCTAATCAAGGAGGATATAATGAGTTTACAACCCTTGATTTAGGCTTAAGCTCATTATCCTATGAAAAACACCAAAAACAATAAAAAACTAAAAACACAAAAACAAACAATAATCGTCTCCTCCGGGATTCTTTTCTCATCACACTCATTCTATAAACGAGAACTTGCTTCTTCCGTCTAATGCAAGACAGTTAGCACTCGAGCCAGACGAGTCATACACTTGAGCATAGACAAGTAAGCAGTTCACAGTCAAAGTCATTTCCAGTCTCTTTGAGTCGAACTATGGTGTTCTGACTTCCTCATTGCACGAGAGGATTCATAGGCATAACTTAACGGTTATCAAACAATAGTCTCTTTGTCATCCCCCTCTTTTAGCATTCTTTTTTTTAAGCCTCGGTTCCTGAGCAATTCACACCTTTTGCACTGACACCTTGGGGACTTAATGTCTTTTCAGTGGAGTGACAACTTGGCGACTCTACTGGGGATCTTATCTTGCAACCAGGGCTTCTGGTTCTTTTTGTGGATTTCTCCTAGCGCTTGTTTGATTTGTGTTTATGGGGGTGTTATGTGTTATGTATGCTTTTTGTTTATTGCTTTATTTATTGCTTTCTGTACAATTTTATTTATCACTTCCATTTACTGTTTTATGCATTTCATATTATTGTCATCATATCATGTGCTGGATTTGTTTGTTTACCTTGGTGGGAGGGGTATCTCAGTGAGCAAGGTTCCACACCGGGAGCTTGAGTGACACATAGGATTAGATTGGCTTCATATTCTTTCCAATTCCATTTCGGTCTGGTGTGGGAATATGAAACACGGTTCAGACATGGGTTTCTTCTTGAGAACTATGTGCTATGGATTTCTTGAAGTACTAGGGCTATCTGGGAAGCCTGCTAAGTTTGTATGACCTTTTTAGATGATCTTCAGCATCTGAGGTGAAATAGAGGAGGGTCCTTTATGATTAATATAAACAATGTACCTCCGAGTTAGAAGTGTTTACACTTCTCATAATAGATCCAAGTCTGAGGATCCTTGTTCTAGAGCAATACCTGTGAGTGGGTTGGGCTGTTTACAGGTTTGCAGGAACCCTTGGCCTCAACATACCTTGTTACTGATATTGTTTTAAGGTCACACTATTTTGGATTGATCTTATGAAACCCTGGACTTGTGACTCATTATTTGAGTCCCCCACCTGGTTGCTGGTTCTCTAGCCTTCATCTGGACTTATGAACACTCATGAATCCTATCAAAGCAAATGGCAAATCCAACACCTGATCACAAACCCTTGCATATCATTTTGCATACATCATTTTACATCATTTAACCTTTTTCTATTTGTTTTACATGGTATCCACATCTTCTTTGGTTTGGTTTTGACTGTTCTTCTACTCAGCCATCTTCATCAGTTATCTTCATCAGAGATCTTCTTCAGCTGATATCTCATCCAGTTATCTTCATCAGTTATTTCCTTCATTTATCTTTATATGCACCCATTATCTATATGGATTCATCCAGGAAGAGCAACATCACTTATCATTTCTTTTAGCCTTCCCTAGTAGGCATCAGGCAGATTCAGGCACTTATCACTCCTGATCATGTCCCTCTATTCATGGAACATTATGGTGGTATTATGGACATGATCATGGACTTGGATGCATCACAGAGGAGCATGCTTCACACTGGCCTTCAGTTCTATGAATCTCCTCTCACATGTTTCACTTTCCCATACTTTCATATGGGTCCTTTGTTAGAAGCGTTTTCCATGTTGTTAGGTGTCCCTATCAGAAGGGGAATCCCTTTCAACCCTGAGATGAATAATCCTAGGAATGAAGATATAGCTAAGGCTCTGTATTTGGAAACCACGATCATTGATCAGCATATGACCACCAAGGCTGGAATTCCAGGCCTCCATTTGGATTTCTTAATCACCCAGGCCACCAGTCATGCTGCAGCAGGGAAGTGGGAAACTGTTTGTGCTCTCCTGGCTCTTAGTGTATATGGAATCATCTTGTTTGCAGACGAGCCTAAGTTTGTAAGCAAGAATGCTATCCATATCTTCCTGATGAAGAATCCAGTTCCTACCTTACTAGGGGATTTCTACTACTCAGTGCATCAGAGAAATGAGAAGCAGAGGGGAAGGCTAGTCAGATGTCATGCACGTCTCTTCTACTGTTGGTTATTGAGACACCTGCTAATGACAGAAGCTTTCCTGAATTCTCATCAGTCAAGAAATTGGGCTAAGAGAATGATTGCTCTCACTTCAGAAGGCATCAGGTGGTGTACTCAGAGCACCAAGGGCAGGGACATAATTACAAGCCGTGGGCAGTATCCCAATGTACCTCTTATTGGAGTGAAGGGTTGCATCAACTACAATCCTTTTCTTTTCAAAAGGCATCTAGGGTATGCCTTAGTACATCCACCAAAAGAGAAGGACTTAGCAGACACCCTTTACTGTGATATTAAGAATAATCATGTCATCGTCCGACAAGCAGCTTGGGCTTGGGATAACATACAGACAAAAGGGACTGCTATTCTTGGCAAGTGCAACAACATAGCTTCAACTTAGTACATTGATTGGTCTCGCATCAGAGGACAGATCACTCGCATGCCATTCACCCTGGAAGATGTGTCAGGGCCATCAACAGTAGAGCCTGTAGCTACAGTCAGTTTAGAGGAGTTTGTGAAGCTAAAAGGGAGGAATGCTTAGCTTTCTGAAGCTCTAAAGAAGACCCTCTGGGAGAGGAATTATAGTCGTCTGGACAACGAGAGGTTAGGGATGCTCTGTATCGAGCATATGACTAAGATTGAGAAGACTGACGATTACATCAGAAAAGCCCGAGCATGGGAGTTGGTATTGAAGAATGCTTGAAAAGAAACTAAGATTCAGAAAGCCAGAGCTGAGCATTACCTAGAGGAAAGTCTGGCTAGGTGGATTAGAATTATTGAGGCTCATTTGCAAGAAGATCAGAAGACATAGGCTAGGATAGAGCAGCTGGAAGCTAATGAGAAGAAGAGTCAGGAAGCCTTGTTAGCAGCACAAAAGGAAATCTCCGAGTTGAAACTCCGGGCGGGGTTGAAGTGATCAAAGGACCAAGACAAGTACCAGAAGTTGACAAGTGTCATTGCCACCAGGAACCTTCTTATCAGGACCATCACAGAGCATCTAGTTGGACCAGTGACTGATGCTTTCCTGAAGGAAGTCAAGGAGGATGGCTTTGGACTAGATGTTTGATTTCTTTGTACTTGTATTTTATTTTTGGTTGTACTTTTTTTCTCATGGTGATTCTGTTGTATTTCTTGGATTGATTGTATTTTGACCCACCATGGGAACTTGTTTTAATCATAAACTATGTATCTGTTGCATTTGTAATATATGGTTAATGTATTACTTGGATTTTCTGATGGGCTTTGATTTCTCTTCAACATATTCATTCTTAGAGGTCTGGAAGGTCAAAACCAAAGAACCAAATCGGATACCCTTGGAAGACAAACATGCATACTGCATTGCATACTAACCTCATTCTTTGTTTTGTAGGTGTTTTTGGTGTTATTTTCTCACTTTGCTATGTGTTTCAGGAAACATTGCTCGTAGGAGGGTTTTCCCTATCAATAGAGTTCACAGGTATCCTACAAGAAACAACCTTCCGAGCTTATAGATGGACCAAGTTCACCAAGATTTGACTGACGTGAGAACTCAGATGGCTAATGATAGAAATGAGATGAGGGCTCAAATGAACCAGTTCATGGCAGTAATGTTGGGTTGGCCCAAAGCCAAGAAAGGAGAGTTAGTCGAGCGGAAAACTCCAGAAGAGAATCATCCAGGTATAGAAGGTACAAGCAATAATGATCATGGGAAGCCACGAACAGATGCACCAAAGTTTGGGCCTCACCTCAATCCTGAAGTCAATGCTATCAGAAATACTCAAGGAAACACTGCAGGTCGTGCCTTACAAGAGGACCCTCAAGAGGAACAGTTTACAGTAATTGGTGCTGGAGATGAAGCCTATGATCGTCGTCTGGACGAAATAGCAAAGAAGCTGAGATCTTTGGAGTTCCAAAACTATTTGGGGTTTGATGTAATGGACATGGGTCTAGTTGAGGGAGTCAGGATTCCTCACAGTCTGACTGGAGCATCCCGTGAATGGTATTCTCACATATCCAGAGCAACAGTAAAAAACTGGAAGGATTTGGCCGAAGCTTTCATACGCCAGTATCAATATAACTTGGACATGGCTCCCAGCAGGACCCTCCTAATGGGTATGTCTTAGTCTTCAAGAGAAAGCTTCAGGGAATATGCCCAAAGATGGAGACAGCTTGCTGCTGTTATCCAACCTCTGATGTCTGAGATATAAATGGACGACATGTTTATGAACACCCTACAGGGGACATACATTGACAGACTTGCTGCTTTCTCGTCCAACAGCTTTGCGGATGTAGTTATAGCTGGTGAGAGAATTGAGAGTCTTTTGAAGATGGGAAAAATTTTAGACAACGGTGCTAGTTTCAGTAATACAAGAAAACCTTTCTCAGGGGCTCGTAGGACAGGTGAGACCAACTCAGTACACATGGGCAGAGGTAGGCCTCAATACATGCCAAGATCAGTAGCTGCTGTCACCATTCCAGCTCCAGCACCTCAACAATAGTATCCTCCACAACCGCAACACTTCCCACCACAACAACAATTTCCTCAACAGAGATCTTACAACAATAACAATCAGCAACAACGTCCGTTTCAACAAAGGACTTCATAAATTAACAGGGTTATCGATCCCATTCCGATGCCATATGTTGCCTTACTTCCACAATTACTGAAGATCAATCTGATCGAATTAAGGACTCTGGCCCTACCAGATCCCCAAAATCTTCCAAGAAACTATGATATCAACGCCCGGTGTGCCTTCCACTCCAATGCACCTGGCCATACTAAAGAGAATTGCAGAGCCTTACACATGAAAGTTCAGGACTTAGTTGATTCCAAAGCTCTAAACTTTGAACCCCCTCCAAGTGTTACCAAGAATCCTATGCCTAGCCATGGTGGGCCTAGGATAAATGCCATTGAAGAGGATCAACCAGTGAACCAAATTGACAGTGTTGCAAGTATTCAAACTCCTCTGGCCGAGGTTAAAACCCAACTTTTAAAGTGCCAAGTGTTTCCAGGTTGTGAGGCCCATTGCGAAGCTTGCAAGATTTTTATCAACGATTGTGCAAGTTTGAAGACCGATATTAACAATCTTATCAAAGAAGGCACTTTACAGATCACTTCAACAGTCATAGCTCCTACAACATCAGCAACCATTCCTCCTACAACACCAACACACATCATTCCATCAGATGCAACAACCATTCCTCCTACAACTTCAACAACAATTATTCCAACATATTCTTCTATAACATCAACAACCATCCCTTCTTCAACTTCAACAGACATCAGTTCAACACATTCTTCTACAACAATAGAAACCATCAATGAAGAAATTTCCACAGTTACCATTTACTATGATCCTGCAACAATCTGCGTTCCAGATTCTTTCAACAACTCACATAAACGCCTCCATCAACATCATTAACCTTCATCACATGTACCATCTACGGTCAGACCTCCTGTTACAATTTATTATGAACCTCAGACTGTCTCAATTCCTTCTTCCGCAGCAATCAGTCCGATTACTATCACGGTACCAGGACCAGTTCCATATGACAGCAGCAGTGTCGTACCTTGGCACTATGGCTCATATTTATATTGAACTTTTACACCACGGATTGATAATGTGGGGGGAGGCGGAGGCTTCACTCGAAGCGGACGTCTCTTTGCCTCACAATTCCAGAGAACTAATGTTGAAGCAGAAGCTGCTGCCAAGGCTAAGGGCAAGAGTGTGGTGCCTGAAGAACCTATTACCAAGGAAGCTCAGAAGACATCCTTTGACCAGGATGTAGACGAGTTCATGAGAATAATCAAGAAGAATGACTATAAGGTTGTGGACCAGCTCCATCAGACACCCTCCAAAATCTCTATTCTATCACTACTAATGTGTTTCGAAGCTCACAGGAATGCACTTCTCAAAGTCCTGCACGCAGCTTACGTGCCAGAAGAGATTACAGATAATCAGCTAGAAACTGTGGTTTCTAATGTCAATACTAGCCATGGGCTAGGTTTTACTGATGCTGATCTAACTACAGAGGGCCGTAACCATAATAAGGCTTTGCATATCACCTTGGAGTGTAAAGGTGTTGTTCTCTCCCATGTCTTGGTTGACACTGGGTCTTCTCTCAATGTTCTTCCAAAGAAAGCCTTGGTCAAGATGGAATATGATGGCCTTGCACTACGTCCAAGTAACCTGGTGGTAAGAGCCTTTGACGGTTCTAAAAGATCGGTTCTTGGGAAAATTGAGCTGCCTGTGGTGATTGGCCCACAGATCTTCAAAAATATCTTCTACGTGATGGACATTCAGCCTGCCTATAGCTGTTTGTTGGGTTGTCCATGGATTCATGCCGCTGGCGCTATAACGTCGACCCTTCACCAGAAGTTAAAATACGAATGGGAGGGCCAAGTTATGACAATCTGTGGGGAGGAGGATATTTTCGTCAGTCATCTAGCTACTTACAAGTATATTGAGATGGACGGAGAGATCCATGAGACAATGAGACAAGGGTTTGAGGCCCTCAATATCAATGAAGCAAGAACTGAAGTGTCTGGTACTTAAATCTCTTCTTATAAACAAGCTCGGAAGGTTGTTGAAGACGGGAACGCCCAGGGCTGGGGCAAGCTACTGCATGTTCAGATCAAGGAAGACAAGTTCGGGTTGGGTTACAAACCATCCCGACAGGACCAAGAGGAGGTTGCTAAAGCTCCCAAGTTTATCAGTGGGGGAATGCTAACCCCGAATGCAATCAACAATGTGGAAGATGAGGCTGAAAGTGACTTCAACCTGGAAAGTCAGATTCATCCAAGGGTCCCAGGCCAGCAAGTCCTCAACTGGTTTTCCTAAACAAGATAAAATCAATCACTAAAATGAACAAATCTCAACCCTTGCAGAGATAATCCTCCAGATTGCACCGACAACGACACTGCTATGACCTTGTATGACTTTGAGAATCCAATTAATCAAGCAGATGAATGGGATGATGAAGACTATGATTTGCCAGAAGAGTTGGCTAGGTTGTTGAGGAAAGAAGAAAAAGTGATTGCTCCTTATCAAGAGGAGGTTGAAACTATAAATATTGGTACCGAGGAATATGTAAAAGAAGTGAAGATCGGGGCCAATCTGCAAGCTCCAGTAAAAGAACAGCTCATCAGTATGCTTCGGGAATATGTTGACGTCTTTGCTTGGTCCTATCAAGATATGCCAGGTCTAGATACAGATATCTTCATGCACAGATTGCCACTAAAAGAAGATTGTCCGCCAGTTAAACAGAAGCTACGCCGTACTTGCCCAAACATGGCCATGAAAATCAAAGAGGAAGTACAAAAGCAGTGGGACGCCAGTTTCCTCGTTGTAACTAGTTACCCGCTGTGGGTTGCTAACATTGTACCCGTGCCTAAGAAGGATGGAAAGGTGCGTATATGTGTGGATTACCGGGACCCGAACAGAGCTAGCCCGAAGGATGATTTCCCATTACCTCACATTGATGTATTGGTGGATAACACGGCTCAGTTCTCGGTATTTTCTTTTATGGATGGATTTTTTGGATACAAACAGATTAAGATGTCACCTGAAGACATGGAGAAGACAACTTTCATCACCCCCTGGGGCACATTTTGTTACAAGGTAATGCCGTTTGGTCTGAAGAACGCTGGTGCAACATATCAACAGGCTATGGTAACATTATTCCACGATATGATCCACAAATAAATCGAGTGCTATGTGGATGACATGATTGCCAAGTCCCTTACAGAGGAAGATCATTTGGTGAATCTACTGAAACTGTTCAAGTGTCTAAGGAAGTTGTAGATGTTAGAAATTGGCAGAATTTTTGACAAACAAAGTAAAAGTTATGAACTTAGTTCAGGACATCAGGATGTCACACCAAATGTTGTGACATCGCGAACCTGATATCTGCCCTAAATGAAACGCTACAGAAGTGCTTAAAATCAGGAGTAAATATCTGGAAGTAAACATAAAGGGTGAGCACTCCAAGGCACCTCTTTAGGAAGTTAAGTTATCTGGTTCCAGTTTAAAGGAAACAGAAAACTAACTCACCTTAATTCAAGGAGATAACTGTGGAATTTAAAACAGAAAACTAACTCACCTTTATTCAAGGAGATAAATGTGGGATTTATCAAAGTCTGGATAATTTGCAAAAAGCCCACAAACTCAGCATCTATTTAAGAAACTGATACACTCAAGTAAAAGCAACGACTTTAAGCAGAGTGTCAAGGGTGTTAGTGAAGCTAGCAGGTTCTATTTGTTTGTTATTCACTTTATAAGCTTTTAAGCAAAAAGTGAATTGTGTCTTGATTGAAACTGATAAGTAAGATCAAGCTGGTGTTTCTGAAGTGTGACTTCAAACTTATTAATTATTCTAAGTTAGAGATCACTGTGTGATTGAGGGGGAGTGAGTAGGTACTCATATCTAAGTAGAGTCTTAGATAGAAATTGCCTTAGGTAGATATTAAGTGAAGGATTAAACTGATTGGTTTAACTCCCTAATTAATATTACTTATATTGAATTTCCTTCCTGGCTTGGTAGCCCCCAGATGTAACTGTGGAGATACACTGAACTGGGTTAACAATTTCCTGTGTTACTTAATTTACTAGCTCATTAATTTATTGCTTAAGATATCAGTGTCTAAACATCTGTTTCGACATCACATATCTGATCCCAGAATTTCAATTGCCATCAGAGCAGGCACCCTGCCTATATAACTGGGTGAGATCTAGGGACTACAAATTTTGGGAACATGGACAGAGATGTAGGATCTGTGAATCGACCACCTATTTTGGATGGATCCAACTATGATTACTAGAAGCCAAGAATGGTAGCATTCTTAAAATCTCTTGATAGCAGGGCTTGGAAAGCAGCTAACAAAGGATGGGAGCACCCTGTCAAAGACAATAAGGATGGGGCAAAAGTGGTGAAGCCTGAAGAAGAGTGGAGCAAGGAGGAAGAGGAGTCAGCACTTGGAAATTCCAAAGCCTTAAATGCCTTGTTCAATGGAATTGACAGGAACATATTTAGGCTTGTGCACCACTGTGAGCTAGCCAAGGATGTTTGGGACACCCTCAAAACTACTCATGAAGGAACATCAAAGGTGATGATGTCAAGACTTCAACTTCTCACCACCAAGTTTGAGAACTTGAGGATGAAGGAAGATGAGACCATTCATGAGTTCTACATGAACATCCTGGAGATTGCTAATACTTCTAGTGCCTTGGGAGAGAAGATGAGTGCTGCAAAGTTGGTAAGGAAGATTCTCAGATCACTGCCCAAGAGGTTTGACATGAAGGTCACTGCCATAGAAGAAGCTCAGGACATCTGCACAATGAAAGTTGAGGAGCTCATTGGTTCCCTTCAAACCTTTGAGATGGGAATGAGTGATATTATTATGAAGAAAAACAAGAGCACATCCCTGGTCTCAAACACTGATAAGGAAGAAGAAAGTCATGAAGCAGGCTCTGAGGATAACTTATCAGATGCAATTGCTATGCTTGGGAGGCAATTTAACAAAATTATCAAAAGACTGGACAACAGGCCTAGATCAAGTGGAAGGAACTCAACCTTTGAGAGTAAAAGATCTTATGACTCTAACAGAAGATCAAACTATGATGAGAAGACTAATCAAGGAAAAGGGATCCAATGTCATGGATGTGAAGGTTATGGACACATTAGAAGTGAATGCCCAACCTATCTAAAGAAGCAAAAGAAAGGCCTTTTTGTGTCCTGGTCAGATGAAGACTCAGGCAGTGAGTCAGAAGAAGAGTCTGCAAAGCACATCACTGCTCTAGCTGGAGTATGTGAAACTGAAGGGGAATCTAGTGATGAGGATTTGACACTTGAAGAACTTGAAACATCTTACAGGATGCTGTGTGAAAGGAGCACTGAGGTATGCAAGGAAATTGAATAGCAGAAGAAGCAGATTGAGGAATTAAAAGCTGAAAAGGCAAGTCATCTGGAGATCATTGCCACTTTGAAAAATGAAGTCAGCCTACTCAACTCCAAAATGGAACATATGTCCAAATCTGTCAGAATGCTGAACAGTGGCTCAAACACAATGGATTCCATTCTCAACAACAACAAGCACTCAGGGGATAGAACTGGGCTGGGATTTAATAAAGCTCAAAACTCTGAGGCTAGCACCAGCCAAACAACTCCAGATCTTATGAAGTCAAACAAGATGTTCAAGCAGATGTCTCAACATCATGAGAAATACTTGATGAAAAAGAAATATCAAATTTGGAGATGCCATCACTGTGGAAGGTTTGGTCACATCAAACTTTTTTGCTACAAACTGCATGGATACCCCAATCAGAGTTCCCAGCACCTTTCTAAGCAGAAGACAAAGGTCACCAGGAAAACTTGGATACCTAAAGCTAGACATTATACTGATCAAAGCTACCAGTACATGCCTAAGCAGAAGAACAAGTTCACCAGGCAACCTTGGAACTTTAGAGATGAACACTACCCAGGGCAGATGCATCAGAGGAGACACACATATATCCAGCAGTGGGAGCCTAAGAGAGGAAGACAACCTGATCTGAACTCACACTCTAGGCAAAGGAAACCTCACAACTGGCACAAGTGGTCCAAGCAGGTTGTTGCCTCTATAGCACACACATCTCTCAGGGTATCTGCTAAGGAAGACAGGTATTTTGACAGTGGCTGCTCAAGGCACATGACTGGACTGAAGAATCTGTTGGTAGACTTAAAGCCACACTCATCCAGCTATGTAACCTTTAGAGATGGAGCAAAGGGGGAAATCAAGGGAGTTGGGACCCTGGACTGCTCAGGTGTACCAAGTCTAGATGGTGTGATGTTGGTGAAAGGGTTAACTGCTAACTTGATCAGCATAAGTCAATTATGTGACCAAGGGTACAATGTCAGCTTCACCAAAGCTGAGTGCATAGTTACTGATAAAGAGCAGAAAGTGGTCATGAGAGGAGCTAGATCAAAAGATAACTGCTATATGTAGGAACCTCAAGATTCCAGCCTCACATCTACTTGTTCCATAGCCAAAGAAGAAGAAGTGAAGCTATGGCACCAAATATTGGGTCATCTCCATCTCAGAGGAATGAAGAAGATCATCTCTATGGAGGCTATAAGAGGGATCCCAAAACTTAAGATTGATGAAGGAAAAGTGTGTGGTGAATGTCAAATAGGTAAGCAAACCAAGATGTCACACCCAAAGCTTCAACATCTGACAACCTCCAAAGTCTTGGAATTACTGCACATGGACCTTATGGGACCAATGCAGGTAGAGAGTCTTGGTGGAAAAAGATATGCATATGTGATTGTTGATGACTTCTCAAGATATACCTAGATAAGTTTCATCAAATAAAAGTCAGATGTGTTTGAAATATTTAGAGATATGTGCCATAGGATCCAAAGAGAAAAGGCAAGTTGTGTGGTCAGAATAAGAAGTGATCATGGAAAGGAGTTTGAAAATCAAAAATTCTCAGACTTCTGTTCATCAGAAGGGATCAACCATGAGTACTCTTCTCCTATCACCCCTCAACAGAATGGGGTTGTAGAAAAAAAAACAGAACTATTCAGGAGTCAGCTAGAGCCATGATTCATGCCAAGAAGTTACCCCTGTACTTTTGGGCTGAAGCCATGAACAAAGCATGCTACATCCACAATAGAGTCACACTAAGAAAGGGAACTCTATCCACCATCTATGAAGTCTGGAAGGGTAGAAAACCTACAGTCAAGTACTTTCATGTATTTGGAAGTAAGTGCTACATCCTGGCTGATAGGGATCAAAGAAGGAAGATGGATCCTAAGAGTGATGAAATGATATTTCTTGGATACTCTATAAATAGAAGAGCTTACAGAGTATTTAACTCCAGAACCAAGGTTATGATGGAGTCAATAAATGTGACTATTGATGATACATATGCAAAGACATATTTGCTGATGATGTTGGAACATCTGTTGACAATCCAACTGAAGTTAAAATAGAAAGTGATAATCTTGACTTCACTTTAACTGAGGCAAAGTCAGAGCAATCCAACAAATCTCCCTCCATCAGAATCCAGAAAGATCATCATAAAGAACTGATAATTGGTAATCTCAACAGTGGTGTCACCACTAGATCAAGAGAGATGATCTCAGGTTCCTGCTTTGTTTCAAAGGTAGAACCTAAGAACATCAAGGAAGCTCTGAATGATGAGTACTGGATCTCTGCTATGCAGGAAGAATTAGGCCAGTTTACAAGGAATGAAGTATGGGATCTTGTTCCTAGGCCTGATGGCATTAATGTAATTGGCACTAAGTGGGTGTACAAAAACAAGTCTAATGAGCAGGGAGTAGTTACAAGAAACAAGGCTAGGCTTGTGGCTCAAGGATATACTCAAATTGAGGGGGTGGATTTTGATGAAACTTTTGCACCAGTAGCAAGACTTGAATCCATCAGACTACTCCTAAGAATTGGTTGCATCCTAAAGTTCAAATTATTTCAGATGGATGTTAAAAGTGCCTTCCTAAATGGGTACATTACTGAGGAAGTATATGTGGAGCAACGAAAGGGATTTGTTGATCCAAGCTGTCCAGACCTTGTATATAAGCTGAGGAAGGCTCTGTATGGGCTAAATCAAGCTCCCAGAGCATGGTATGAAAGACTGACCACCTTTCTCATTAAGCATGGATACAGGAAGGGAGGAATAGACAAAACCCTGTTTGTAAAGGAGGAAGAGGGAAAGGTTATGATTGCTCAGATATATGTGGAAACATATTGTTTGGTGGGATGTCAGACAGGATGGTTAAACATTTTGTGACTCAAATGGAGTCTGAGTTTGAAATGAGCCTAGTGGGAGAATTGAATTACTTCCTTGGACTGCAAATCAAACAAATGGAGGACTCCATGTTCATATCCCAAAGCAAGTATGCAAAGAACACTGTCAAGAAGTTTGGGATGGACAATGCAAGTCACAAGAGAACACCTGCCCCCACTCATCTGAAACTGACAAAGGATGACAAAGGTGAGAGTGTGGACACAAGCTTGTACAAGAGCATGATTGGAAGTCTACTATATCTTACAGCTAGTAGACCAGATATAGCTTTTGCAGTAGGTGTGTGTGCAAGGTATCAAGTTGAACCAAAGGTGAGCCATCTCAACAAGGTTAAGAGGATCTTGAAATATGTTAATGGCACTTGTGACTATGGCATAATGTACTCTCATGGTTGTGAACCCATCCTCACTGGGTTTTGTGATGCTGACTGGGCTGGAAGTGCTGATGATAGAAAGAGTACATCAGGAGGATGCTTCTTTCTAGGAAACAATTTAATTTCTTGGTTCAGTAAGAAACAAAATTTTGTGTCCTTATCCACTGCTGAAGCTGAATACATTGCAGCTGGTAGCAGTTGTTCACAGCTGGTATGGATGAAACAAATGCTCACAGAATACAATGTCACACAAGATGTCATGACATTGTACTGTGACAATTTAAGTGCTATTAATATCTCCAAAAAACCTATCTAACACAGCAGGACTAAGCACATAGATATCAGACATCACTTCATCAGAGACCTTGTGGAGGAGAAAGTGATCACATTGGAGCATGTAGCCACAAAGCTGCAATTAGCTGACATATTCACCAAGGCTTTGGATGCTACTCAATTTGAAAACCTAAGGGGTAAATTTGGGATCTGCATGTGTGATATATAGAAATTATGGAGAAGTGCCAGCATGTCTTATGACATCATGGGGCATGACCACCAGGTGGCAACACTAGTCTGGCCAATAACCGTTTGTATTCCAGTTTTAAAAATTCCAATAGAAACGTGCTCTATTTATGTACAAACGTGCCTTCAACTTCTCACATTCTCATTAGCACCACTGAACCCTTTGCATGCTACAACTGAGATTCTGAACTCATCAAAGTCTATCATCAAACCTTTTTGCATCCTCACTACAATCTCAAACATGTCACAACATCAGAACCCTAACTCCATTGATGAGGGTCTCCTTCAGGAAGACGTAGTGGATGTCACTCCATTATCTGTAGTACCCATGGATGCGACACCCATAAACGTTGTCATAGGAAGCATTCCCATTGCTCAAAAGCCCAGGACTCCCCATGCAAGAAGACCCAAGGAGCCAGTCTTCAGCAAAAGTAAGGGAGCCTCTTCAACTTCCAGTGCTCCCAAAGCTTCTGCTTACGTGGACTCCATAATCAGAAATCTTGTAACCAGGATCCTGACAGAAGAAAGGATTGTGCGTGGGGTGTCAGTTCCCTTGAACAGGATGCCTGCCTCACCTCCCAGCAACCAACCTGAAGAAGACATACCTGCTCCACAAGATGTCCCAAGCAATGTTGAGACAACTGAGGGCCAGGACAAAGCCCCAAATGATGATGAAGGAGTAGAAGGTTCTACTGATGATCAAGTTGCTGAGAATGAGGCTTCCCAACCTCCACCGGCTGTGAACCTGGACGATGATTCTGACACAGAGATCATAGCAGTTGTTGATCCTAGCATAGCCAAGAGGCTTATGGCTAGGAAGGATAAGAGGTCAGCTGCTCAAGCAACTCCTGAGAAAAGACAGCCAACCCCCAAGAAGGATAAGGTCAAAACTACTTTTGGACCTACAAAGCCATGGAGTAAGGTCAACACACAGAAGAGGAAGGCCACAACTCCATCTGATTCTGATGTTGAGGAGGATGTCCCAACATCTCAACCCAGAAAGAGGCCAACACCTTCTAGGACTGCCACTGCTGTCCCTGAAGCACCCCTGGATAATGTGTCCTTCCACCATGTCTCCAGCGTAAGCATGTGGAAATATGTCTATTAGAGAAGGGTGGCTCTGAAACGAGAGCTGGGTAGTAATTCCTTGGAATGTACTGAGGTAATTGATTTAATCTCCAATGCTGGACTGTTCAAGACTGTCTCTAAATTTTCTCCTTGTTATGAGTTGCTGGTAAAAGAGTTTATAATGAACTTACAAGAAGGATGTGTTGATGGGAAATCTGAGGATTTCAGAAAAGTGTATGTAAGGGGAAGATGTGTATACTTTTCTCCTAGAGTGATCAATCAGTACCTGGGGAGTGAAGCAGATGAGCCAACTGAGCTTGGCAAGACTGACAATCAAGTGTGCAAAATAATTTCAGCTAACCAGGTCAAGACATGGCCAGTAAAAGGCAAACTCTCAGTCAGCTTGTTAACCAGGAAATATGCCATGCTACACAGAATTGGGACAGCCAACTGGGTCCCAACCAACCACACCTCAACCATAGCCACTGGGCTTGGGAGGTTTATCTGTGTTGTAGGCACCCAAACCAAGCTGGATTATGGAGCATACATCTTTGACCAGACTCTCAAGCATGCAGGAACCTCAGCCATCAAGCTTCCAATAGCCTTCCCATCACTACTTTGTGGGGTGATTCTCAACCAGTATCCGGGAATCCTTACTGACAAGGACTCTGTCTGTAAAAGGGAAAGTCCACTGTCTTTCCATTACAAGTTGTTTCTAGGTCATCATGTTGCAGATGTTGAAGCACCAGGTGGGACATCTGCTGGGACATCTGCTGTCAAGACACCTATATCAAAGGCAGCCCTAATTGCAGAGCTCAGGACAACCTGCAAGGAGCTGGAAGAAAGGAAGAAGAAGCTTGAGGACCTAATTCAAAGACTGAAGCTGGAAGAGGCTGTTGGGAATGATGATGGAGCTGGTAATGAGTCAGAGGATACAGAGGATGATGGGTCTGAGGATACAGAGGATGAAGAGTGAAGCTGTTTGTTGGTGGAAAATGTTTGTTTAGTGTATGTCTGTTCTGTCTGTTCTGAATTGTATGTTCTGTTTCTTTAATGTTTTGTTTGGCCCCAAAATTTATGTCTAACAAGGGGGAGAAAACTGTGTGTGTTGAACAATGATGTTAATGTCTGTCTGCTGAACTAAGTTGAATTTTCAATGGAATATTTTGGACCTATCAAAGTCTGTTGGGCCAAGTCATGGCAGTGTACATCTCAGGTAACTACATGTTTGAGGGGGAGCAAATTCTTAGCTCTCACATGATCCAACAGAGAGGAACTCCGCTGCTCTCTGACAAAACCAGAAGAATATGTTAGCCAAAAATTAGCCAAAGGGGGAGTTTGTAGATGTTAGAAATTGGCAGAATTTTTGACAAACAAAGTAAAAGTTATGAACTTAGTTCAGGACATCAGGATGTCACACCAGATGTTGTGACATCACGAACCTGATATCTTCCCTAAATGATATGCAACAGAAGTGCTTAAAATCAGGAGTAAATATCTGGAAGTAAACATAAAGGGTGAGCACTCCAAGGCGCCTCTTTAGGAAGTTAAGTTATCTGGTTCCAGTGTGTAAACACCCCAAATTTGCCCTCACCCATTCACACCATGGCTTATGATCATCCTCATATGCATAAACACAATCATATCATCTCATATTTCACTTTTGTTTCACTGCATAGTTTCTAAGGCATCTGCACCTAGGGTTTGTGATCTGAGCAATCCCAAAGCATCTTGAGCCATTCCAAAGGCCACCAGTCAACTCAAAGAGGTCCATGTGTGTTCTTATATCACATTTCATTCCCTCAAAGTTAAAGTTACAGAGGAATCACAAGGACTAGGGTTTGAGTGGATGCAGAGCCAGGTTAAACTGCACAGTTGACTGAAAATTAGGGTTTTGGTTTCAGAGGCCATAACCCAAAAATTTTTGGTCATTCTTGTTTCCATGGATCTCTATATGGTATAGGGAGTATGCATATCAATTTTCATGAAGAAATTCCATGGGGAAGTCCTCTGATCAAGGGTTGACTTTTCAGACAAGTCAGTGTAAAATCAGGGCATCTGAGGCCCCCAATGACCCAACCAATGGGTGATCTTCATCATTTTGAGTGTATATGATCTTTATTTGATCATGGAAGAAGGTTGAAGTTCATAGAAATCAAGAATTTAGGGTTTTTGCAAATGTTGACTTTTGGGGCATAGTTGACTTTTCAAGAATGCATCATTTTAGGTCATTTTTCAAGCCATGATTCATGATCCAAAAATGCTTCAAATGGAAAAACTTTGGTCATGAAAGTTGTAGATCTCATCTTTCCCTTTTAAAAAAGTACAAGAACATGATCAAACTCTTCTTGGATCAAAAGTTATGGCAATGCAAAGTTGGCAAAAATCACTTATTTTCAAGATATGCACCAAGTGTGAAAATTGCAAAATCATGTGCTAAGTCAAATTGCAACTTCTAATTGGTATCAAACCATTACACAAACATTCTCTAAGTCACAAAAATCAGAATTTGACCAAGGTTCACATGTTTATGGTTTGTGTAATGAGAGGTTTTCATGAAAAGGCAAAAAGTAACCAAGTTGCAAAACACTCATGACACTTCCCTCAACTTGCTGCCTTGGCCTTTGAACCTTGCTGGCTCTCTCACCACACCATGCTGCGCCAGCCCTAGCCTTTGTACCAAGCTAGTATCAAGCCCATGCCTCTCTTACAAGATTTTTGACTTTTGGCAAAAGCAAACATCCCAATCACCACAGGCCATGTCACATCCTCTGGCCACTTGCATTTGTTTATTGTATCCTTTGGCAAGCCATAACACTAGGTAAGCAAGGCTGAAGCTCTCTCATTCATCACATACACAAAAACTCACCATCTTGCAACTTGCTTCGAATTCCTCTCCACAGCCACTAAACACTCAAGCCAACTTCACCAATCATCTCACCTTGCTCCATAGACCTCAAACCACCCAAAGCACAAGCCTGAAACAGCCAGAACATCCCACTGCCATTCTTCACCTTCATTTTGCAGTTTCATTCGAAACTCTCACCCTAGCTCACAAACAGCCAAACAAACCTTGCAGACCTTCTCCACATATCATTTGGACCTCAAACAATCATTCACAATGACCTGAAAGAGCCTGAAACACCATAGCCATTTCTGACTGAGCTTGAAGCAGGAGCTTTCGAAACTCACTATCCAGCCAACATAAACTCTGTTTGAGCATCCAAACATCTTCTGGGGATCAAGTGGAGTGGATTGCACAAGGAGAAGTGGCCAGAAAGTCCTCAAGTTGAAAGCTCCAAATCTCAGGTAGCTCGAAAATAATTTTTCCAGAAATCATTTCTTTTGTTCCAAACTTGTTCTTTGCGTTATCCTGATCATGAATATGCCTTTGGTTTTTGAAATGGTGATGAAATAAGCATTTAATTGAACTCTGAAACTGGTTTGCCCTAAAATTTGTTTTGCTTGATTCGTGGATTTGAGGAAGAATAAATTTGTTATGGCTTAGGGTTTTGATTCAGGGGATCATGGGAATCATTTTGGTATGCTTAGATTTCATTTTTGATACGTTTTGAGAGGTTTTGGAGATTTTCAGGTGGACTTCCCACCGGAGAAGACGACCGGAGGTCTTCTCCGGCCACCTGAAAATGGTTAGGGCTTAATCCCTGTAATTAGTGCCATTTGAATTTGGGCCGTAGGATCCGTTGACTCCCTTGACCTCCCGCGCGTATGAATGGCTAGGATCTTCCCAATTAGCCCTAATCTCTCTCATTAGTTTAATTAATTATTAATTAGGATAATTTGCCCAGATTGCATCCCCACCCTTCATTGACGCGCGCAGTCAACCATTTTAAACCCTGGGCTCATCTCATCCATCCATCCTGATTACTTTCATATTTATTTGATTTTTATTTCATTTTATTTCAATTAACTTGCATATTTATTTTAAAATAGTAAAAAATTCCTAAAAATTATGAAACTTTTTCCTCTGAGTTTTATTAATTTTTATGACACAAAAATATTTTTATTTTATTTTTTATCATTAAAAAAGTATTTTTAAATATTTAAAAGATTATTTTTAATTGATTAATGGGAATTAATTAATTAAAAATACTTTTAGGTATTTAAAAATTACAAAAAAATTCATGAAATGTTCTAAGACATTTAGAAACATTGTCCAACCTTCAAACCAAATTTCTTTTTTGATCTTGATGCATTTTAAGAATTTTTCATTGAATTAAATCATTTTTTATGCATTATTTTGATCATGGATTCAAAAATTCATTTCTGCCTATTGGAGAAGGTTGAGACATTGATTCTTCTTGCATTGTTTTGTGTTTGGCATGTAGTTTCTAGGGTAAAATGGCCATGATTTGATCTTGCATTTTCTATTTGTTTGGCATTTCTTTTGTTAAGAACCCTAAAAAACCCTAATGACTTAGAAAATTCATATCTTGAGATTGGTTAAGAGTTGAGAGTTCCCCTTTGGGCAGTGGTTTATTATGGGTCTAGGGTTTCCTTGGGTAGCATTTTCCATTTTTTATCTTAGGGTTTGCTTCTGTTTTGGGTTTTTGTTTGATGTTTGATCCATAAACCCTAATTTGGGCTTTCTCTTGCATCCTTCTTGCATTTCCTTGCATAGCATGACTTGTCTTTGCATTTTGTGCATTCTTGTGATCCATTTGACATCTTAAGACATGTAGGAAGCATGTTTGATCATTGCATTGCATATTTGCCATGTCATTTACCTTGTATGCTTCATAACTTTCCATGCTTGTTCATGCTCCTTAACTTGTTTCATTTGCACTCATGAACTTGTATGATCATCTCCATGTCTTGCCTCATGTTTGCAGCACCTCATAACATCATAATCATCATTAACATGCTTCTGGTTTTGCTTAGCATCATGTCATTTCATTTCATCTTGCATTGCATTGCATTTCTTTCTAACATTTCAGGTGGTAAGTAAACTTGAGAAGTGAATTTGCCTTCACTTCTCATAACTTTTCTTTTCATCTCTCTTGCATCCATTGCTGCATTCTTATTTGTGTTTGAGTTTGAGCTTGCTCATTCTTCTTCCTCCCACTTTCTTTCTTCAAGTGACTTGACTTCTTGAATGAAGCAAGTCACTTTGCTTCTCTTGATCTTGTTCATCTGCTTCCTGGTGGTTCTTCTGAAGATTCTTCTTGCAAACCTCACAAACTTTAGGGACAACCAAGCATGATGATGAATTAGGGTTTTGATTAGTCTCCCTTCATAGTTTTTACCTTTGTGTCTCTCTTTGAGTCCTCTCTTCTCACCTCATAATCAGAGACTAAACCCTAAAGGCTTTAAGACTTTGTGATTAAGCTTATGCCTGCATCCTTCTTTTAGGATGGAGTGTATAACTTTAATCCTAAGTATTAAACCCTTAATGTGTTTAAGTCTCTTAATCAACTCACTTAATAAATATCAAGACATCACACTTGTAACTTGGGCCTTGCATTAGGGTTCTAATTCTTCCTTAAGTGGTTAAGAAGGACTAACCCTAGTGTTAATGGACAAGTCCCCCTCAAGTTGTCTTACAAATCATAAAATTCACTTCATCATCATATCATTAACTAAAATCCACTTAATCAAAGGCTTGTTTTGTCATGAGTTTAATCCCTAATCATGGATTAAGTTGAGGAGTTTTCCTCAGCTTAAACATTCTCATCTATCATCCTTCTTTTAGGATGGTGTAATGAGTCTGTTTAATCCATGATTATGGCTTAACCTCATTACTCAACACTAAACAAAATCACAAAAACATCTAAATAATCACAAGTAGGTTAATGAACTTAATCCTATGTCAAAGGTGATTAAGTGTGAGAATCTGACTTCACACTTAAGGTATTCTCATTACCCCTAAACAGAGGGACGATGTGATGAGTTTACTAAATCCATTGGTTTAGACTTAAGCTCATTAACTTATGACAAACTTTCAAAAGCAATAAAAGACTGAAAACTCAAAAACAAACAATAATCGTCTCCTCCGGGATTCTTTTCTCATCTCACCCACTCACAAACGAGAACTTGCTTCTTCCGTCTAATGCAAGACAGTTAGCACCTGAGCCAGACAGGTCATACACTTGAGCATAGACAAGTAAGCAGTTCATCAGTCAATTCATCTTTCGGTCTCTTTGGGTCGAACTACGGTGTTCTGACTTCCTCATTGCACGAGAGGATACGTAGGCATAACTTAACAGTTATCGAACAAAAGTCTCTGTATATTCCCCCTCTTTCAGCATCATTCTCTTAGCCTCATGATCATGAGCATACTCTATCCTTACACTGACACATCATTTATACACTTCACACTCACTTTACACTGACACCTGTACATCTTTTCCAGCTATTTTATACACAAATTGCACTGACACTACCCCTTTAAAACACAAATCTTTTAAGCGTGGATCCCGTCGAGTACGGCGGACAATCTGGGTGCTAATACCTTCCCAGGTTGTAACCAACCCCCTTTCTCAGTCTCTCTGGTTCGCAAACCGTCTTATCCGTATCTTTCTAGGCTTATGCAGCATTGCCTTTCCTCCGGGATAAAAATGCCTAGCTGGCGACTCTATTCATCTCCAGTGAGTTCACGGCTGTGTGTTCTCATTGTCCCTCTCGCCGACCGTTCGCGTCTGTACCTTCATCTGATCAGTTTCATTTGTCGGGAGCGACAGCTTGGCGACTCTGCTGGGGACCCTTATACTGCAACCAGGGCTTCTGGTTCTTTTTGTGGGTTCCTCCTAGCGCTTGTTTGATTTGTGTTTATTGGGGGTGTTATGTGCTGTCTGTATGTGTATATTTGCTTTATTTATTGCTTTCTTTACTGTTTTTATATCATATTGTCATTGCTGCTGGCTGGATCTGGTTATTTGCCTTGGTGGGTGGGTGATTCATTGAGAGTTAAGGTCCTATACCTGGGACCTGAGTGACACCTAGGCTAGAGTGAATCATATTCTTTCCCATTCCATTTCGGTCTGGTGCGGGAATATGAAACACGGTTCAGATATGGGTTTCTTCTTGAGAACTCTGTGTTGCAGATTTCCTGCAATGCTAGGGCTATCTGGGAAGCCTGCTAAGTCTGGATGACCTTTTAGTATTGACCTTCAGAAACTGAGGTGAATTAGAGGAGGAACTTTTATGGTTATTGTAAACACTGTACCTCCGGGTTAGAAGTGTTTACACTTCTCATAACTGATCCAAGTCTGAGGATCCTTGTTCTAGATCACCACCTGTGAGGGGGTTGGGCTGTTTACAGGTTTGCAGGTGCCTCGACCTCAGAATACCCTGTTACTTTGACTTTGTTAAGAATACTCCATGTTGGACAGTTCTTGTGATTTTAAACCCTGGACATGTGGCTCTTTATTTGAGCCCCCCACCCTGGTTACTGGATTTTTAGACCTCCAACTGGAATTCTTGAACACACTTGGACCTATATCAGGGCATTTTGATCAGATCCAGCTCAGTCACAAACCCTTGAATTTCATTTGCATACATACTCATTGCATCATTTTAACATGTGCTTATTTGTGTTTCAGGGTATCCATTTTTCATCTGGTTTTGGTTTTGACCCCATCTGCATCATTGACCTATCTCCACCAGTACTTGCTTCAGCTTGTCAGCCATATACTTCAGTCACTTGCACTA
The DNA here is from genome assembly GCA_963966055.1 of Lathyrus aphaca. Classification (NCBI taxonomy): domain Eukaryota; kingdom Viridiplantae; phylum Streptophyta; class Magnoliopsida; order Fabales; family Fabaceae; genus Lathyrus; species Lathyrus aphaca. The sequence goes on along the minus strand of OZ014520.1, from coordinate 282,753,619 downwards.
GCTAGCCAGTGGCCCACTCCTCAGCATCTTCATCAGCACTTATTCTACTCAGTCTCAGCATCATGGCTCCAAAGAAAAGCAACATCACCTATCATTTCTTCCAACCAGACTTATCAGACATCAGGAGGATCCAGACCCTGATCACCCCAGATCACACACCTTTATTCAGGGAGCATTATGGGGATATACTTGACTTGGTCATGGATCTGGACCCATCTCAGAGAAGCCTGATCCATACCTGTATTCAGTTCTATGACCCCCCATTGAGATGTTTCACCTTTCAAGACTTTCAGTTAGGTCCTCTCTTGGAAGAATACTCATCTTTGATTGGTTTGCCTATCAAGAGAGAAATTCCTTTCAACCCTGAAATGGTCTTTCCCAGCAATGGAGAGGTGGCAAAAGCTCTGCACCTGGAACTTGCTTTGATTGAGCAGCATATGACCTCTAAGGCTGGGATCCCTGGTTTTCATCTTGACTTCCTGATTTCCCAAGCTAGTCTGAAGGCCTCCCTGGGGGAGTGGAAAGCTGTTTGTGCTCTGTTGGCCTTAAGTGTATATGGAATTGTGTTGTTTGCAGATGAGCCTCGATTCATCAGCAAGAATGCAATCCATTTGTTCATCCTGAAGAACCCAGTGCCAACTTTGCTAGGAGATCTCTATTACTCAGTACATCAGAAGAATGAGAAGCAGAGGGGAAGGCTAGTGAGGTGTTGTGCTCCATTATTCCATGCTTGGCTTCTTAAGCATCTACCCAGGACAGATGCATTCCTAAATCCTCATCAGCAGAGCAACTGGGCTAAGAGGCTCACTACTCTCACTTCAGCAGACATCAGATGGTGTACTCAAAGCACCAAGGGCAGAGATATAATCACAAGCTGTGGACACTTTCCCAATGTGCCTTTAATAGGGGTTAAGGGAAGTATCAATTATAACCCTCTGCTGTTCAGGAGGCAATTAGGCTATGCACTGGTTCATATTCCTAGGGAACAAGACTTGGTTGAGACCCTCTACTGTGAGAACAAGATTAGTTTGGCTGTTGTTAGGCAGGCTGCCTGGGCCTGGGATCATGTTCAAACCAAGGGAATCACCATTCTGGGGAAGAGCAATAATGTGGCATCAGTCCAATATTATGAGTGGTCCCATGCTAGGGCCCAATTCTCTGGAATGCCCTTTACCATAGAAGACATGCCTGAGTCATCTTCAGCACCACCCCCTGCCACTATCAGTCTGGAGGAATTTCAAAGCTTGAAGGAAAGAAATGAGAAGTTAACCCAGGCTTTGCAGAAGACCCTCCGGGAAAGGAGTGAAGGTGTGAGGGAGATTGAGAGACTGGAGAAGTTAAGAGTGGAACACTTGACTAAAATTGAGAAGTCTGGAGATTATATCAACAAGTCTAAAGCTGGTGAACAGATTCTGAAGAATGCTTGTAAAGAAGCCCAGTTCCAAAGAGCGAGAACAGACTTGTATTTGAAGGAAAGTCAGGCCAGGTGGGTCCGGATCACTGAGGCCCGTACTCTAGAAGACAAGAGAGTTCAAGACAAAATGGAACAGATGGAAAAAGCCCTGGCAGCAGCCCAGAAGGAAATATCAGAGCTAGAAATCAGAGCTGGAGTGAAGAGGTCTAAGGACCAAAGTCAGAACAAGAAGTTGACTGCAGCTGTTGCAACAAGAAACCTTCTCATCAGAAATCTTACGGAGCACCCGGCTGATCCTGTGACCGAAGCACTTCTCAAGGAAGTTCGTGAGGATGAGTTTGGCCTCGGAGTTTGATCATTTGTTTGTTGTTGCTTTCTTTCCATGTACTTTTATTTTTGTACTGTATTTTGACCCCTTAGCGGGCTTGTGTTGTAAAATGAACAAGATGTATTATTTCACCTTCTGTAATATATTTGTGTTAGTTTCCACCTGGGTTTATTTCGAAAGCAACTTCAACAGCAACATCTTCAAGGGTCTGGAAGGGTCAAAACTGAAGACCAAACCGGATACCTTGAGAACAAATAAGCATAACTGCATTGCATACTAACCCTTCTGTTTGTTTTGTAGGTTTTGTTTTATTGTTACTAACCTCTGTTGTGATATTCAGGAATTATTGCTCGCCGCCGGGTATTTCCTCTCAACAGGCCTCACAGGTACCCAACTAGAAACAACCTTCCGGGAATTCAGATGGATCAGATGCAGCAGGACCTTACGGAGGTCAGAAACCAGATGGCCAACGAAAGGTTGGAGATGAGAACCCAGATAACCCAGTTCATGGAAGTGATGAACAACTTAGCTCAAAGCCAGGAGAGGCTCAGAACTTTGGTAGAAGGGAGGAATCAAGAGGAGCCCCATGCGGGTACTGCTGGCACAAGTAACAACGAGAGGGTCCAACCTCATGTCAATCCCCCAGTTTTTGGACCCCATCTCCATCCAGAGGCCAACATCCCAGTCAACATTCAAGGGACAGCCACAGCAGCCAGAGTACTTCAAGAAGATCCTCAGGAGGACCAGTATACAGTAATGGGTGCTGGAGAAGAGACTTATGATAGACGATTGGAAGAGATAGCTGAAAAGTTGAGGTCCTTAGAATCTCAAAATTCTTTGGGTTTCGACGTCATGGACATGGGTTTGGTGGAAGGGGTCAGGATCCCCCATAAGTTCAAGCCTCCTTGTTTCGAAAAGTATAATGGGACTTCATGCCCCCGGACTCATCTACAATCATTTCTGGGAAGGCTGAAGGCCTATACAATGGATGAGAAGCTTTGGATGTTCTACTTTGAAGACAGCCTGACTGGAGCATCAAGGGAATGGTATTCCCATTTGACAAGGGCAACTATTAGATGCTGGAAGGACCTGGCAGAGGCCTTCATCCGACAGTATCAGTACAACTTAGACATGGCACCCAACAGGACTCTCCTAATGGGAATGTCACAGTCTTCGAGGGAGAGTTTCCGAGAATATGCTCAAAGGTGGAGGCAACTGGCTGCTGCTGTTCAACCACCTATGTCAGAACGGGAAATGGCAGATATGTTCATGAATACCCTTCAGGGAACCTATATTGACAGGTTGGCTGCTTTCTCTTCCACTAGCTTCGCAGATGTTGTCATAGCTGGGGAGAGAATTGAAAGCCTGTTGAAGATGGGTAAGATCTCTGATAATGGTGCCAGCTCGTCCAGTAGTACAAGAAAGCCTTTTGCAGGCCCGAGAAGAACTGGCGAGACCAATGCCATTCACACCAACAGGGGTAGGCCCCAATATGTTCAAAGGACAATAGCAGCAGTCACTATCCCTGCTCCAGCTCATCCACAGCCAGTCTATCAACCTCCTCAACAAAACTTCCAACAACAACCTCAGTATCAGCAGAATCAGTATCCTCCAAGGAACTACAACAACACCAACAACAACAGTCAACAAAGGCCATTTCAGCAGAGGCCCTCTCAAGCTAACCGAGTGATCGACCCGATCCCAATGCCGTATGCTGCCTTGCTGCCACAACTTTTGAAACTCAACCTAGTTGAGCTAAGAACGTTGGCACCTCCGGATCCCAACAGTCTACCAAGGAACTATGACTCCAATGCTAGGTGTGCTTTTCATTCGAACGCACCTGGCCACAGTACAGAAAAATGCAGGGCTCTGCATATGAAGGTACAAGACTTGGCAGACTCCAAGGCTCTGAATTTTGCACCGCCGCCCAATGTCAATAAAAACCCTATGCCAAACCATGGTGGTCCTCGAATTAACGCTATTGAAGAAGACCAACCGTCTTATTTGATAACTAGTGTGGATCAGATCAGGACACCATTGGTGGAAATCAAGGCTCAACTCCGCGAAAACCAAATATTTCCGGGGTGTGAACTAGGGTGTCCCTATTGTAATATTTCATGGAATGGGTGCGAGGACCTGAGGAATGGCATTGACAGCCTTATTCAGAGTGGCCTGCTACAGATCACTACATCATTCCCGACAAATCCGGCAACTTCATCAGCAACGGTTTCAGACCCTCCTACAACTGCAGCAACTATTGTTCCCGACAATTCATCAGCACCATCAACCAGTACTTCATCTGTCCTCCCAAATGATCAGTTTTCAACAGTTTCTCCTGCTACAACTTCAGCTTCATTCCATTTCGAATCTCCATCAACAACAACATCAGTCCTTCCAACAGAACCTCCTACAACACCAGCAATCAATCATGAAGATGTCTCTACTGTTACCATATTCTATGATCCGGAAAACAACTCTGCCTACCATTCGGAAGGTGCTGCTCCCGCCAGAGCACCGGTTACAATCTTTTATGATCCACAAACAATTACAGTCCCTTCAGCAGCAGCAATCAGTCCGGTCACTGTCACGATGCCTGGACCAGTACCATATGAAAGCAATAGGGCCATCCCTTGGCACTATGGCTCTGACGTGTACCGAGAAGGAAAAAGAATCACTCTTGAAACATCAGCACCTGCACCACAAGTAGATAATGTGGGGGGAGGCGGAGGCTTCACTCGAAGCGGACGTCTCTTTGCTTCACAAGTTCAAAGAACTACTGCCGAAGCAGAAGCTGCTGCCAAGGCAAAAGGAAAAGGCCCGGTGCAGGAAGATCCAGCTGCCAAAGAAGCCTTGAAAACACCGTTCGATCAAGAAGTTGATGAGTTTATGAGAATCATCAAAAAGAGTGACTACAAAATTGTGGATCAACTTCACCAGACGCCATCCAAAATCTCTATCCTCTCACTGCTTATGTGCTCCGAAGCCCATCGGAATGCACTACTTAAAGTCTTGCACGCAGCTTACGTGCCTGAGGAGATTACTGTCAACCAATTGGAAACCGTGGTTGGAAACGTTACTGCTAGCAATGGGCTAGGGTTTACCAATTCTGACTTGACAGCGGATGGCCACAACCACAACAAAGCCTTGCACATAACCATGGAATGCAAAGGAGTTGTCCTTTCTCATGTGCTGGTGGACACAGGTTCTTCCCTGAATGTCTTACCAAAGAAGGCTCTGGTGAAGTTAGAATATGATGGATTGGCATTGAGACCCAGCAACCTGGTGGTAAGAGCCTTTGATGGCTCGAAGAGATCGGTTCTGGGAGAGATTGAGCTGCCCGTGACAATTGGCCCACAGACCTTTAAAACTATCTTTTATGTGATGGACATTCAGCCCGCCTACAGCTGTTTGTTGGGTAGACCCTGGATTCACGCCGCCGGCGCAATAACGTCTACCCTTCACCAAAAGTTAAAATTTGAGTGGGAGGGTCAAGTTGTCACAATCTGTGGGGAAGAGGATATTTTTGTCAGCCACCTGGCAACCTATAAGTACATTGAAATGGATGGGGAGATCCATGAAACAATGAGCCAGGGGTTTGAAGCTTTGAATGTGAATGAGGCATCTGCTGTATCTGGTACTCCAATGTCGTCATACCAACAAGCCCGAAAGGTTGTTGAGGAAGGAACTGCCCAAGGCTGGGGCAAACTGCTATCAGTGGAGAAAAAAGAGGACAAGTTTGGGTTGGGTTACAGACCAACTCAACATCAAGCAAAGGCTGCTGCAGAGCCTGGTTTTGTCAGTGGGGGGATGCTCACCCCCGATGCTATCAACTGTCTGGAAGACGAGCTGGAAGAGGAGCGCAATCTGGAGAATTGGATTCGTCCAAAGATCCCGGGGAGCAGTGTCTCGAACTGGTCTTCCCAGGAAATTATAAGAGTTACTCATGCAGAGTAATTATTATTTCCTGTATTTTTATAGCATGCATCAAAGTCTTGCATCTTGCCCGAGATGACAAGACTCATTTTGTAATCAGGGCCATCTGTACTTTTTGTGCAAACAAGATTAAATTAATGAAATATCAGACATATTTTTGCAAACAAGGCTTTTTTTTCTTCTTTTCTGCTCACTGTTTTTCCATTTTCTCTTTTTGTACAAAAATAAATGGCGGTGTTTTCAAAATGATAACTTCATTTCACTTTTTTTTCTAAAGCAAGATTAAAATCAATCACTAAAATGAACAACTTAACCCTTGCAGAGAGTGCCTTCCTGACAGCACCGACAACAGCACGGCTATGACATCGTATGACCTTGACAATCCGATCAATCAAGCTGATGAAGGGGTTGATGAAGAATATGAGCTCCCCGAAGAGCTAGCCAGGTTGTTAAGGCAAGAGGAAAAGGTTATTACCCCTCACCAGGAGGAGATTGAAGTGGTTAATCTTGGTACGGAGGAAGACGTGAAAGAGGTTAAAATAGGGGCCTGCCTGCAAGACTCAGTGAAGAGACAACTGATAGATCTGCTTCAAGAGTATGTTGATGTGTTTGCTTGGTCGTATCAAGATATGCCAGGGTTGGATACCGATATAGTTGTGCACAAGCTGCCTTTGAGAGAGGAATGCCCACCAGTCAAACAAAAGCTACGCCGTACTCGTCCAGACATGGCTATGAAAATCAAAGAAGAGGTACAAAAGCAGTGGGACGCCGGGTTCCTTGCTGTGACTAGTTATCCTCCATGGGTTGCTAACATAGTACCTGTGCCTAAGAAGGACGGAAAAGTTAGAATGTGTGTTGATTACCGGGATCTGAACAGAGCCAGCCCGAAGGATGATTTCCCATTACCTCACATTGACGTATTGGTTGATAACACGGCTCAGTTCTCGGTATTCTCCTTCATGGATGGATTTTCAGGATATAACCAGATCAAGATGTCACCTGAAGACATGGAGAAGACAACATTCATCACACCTTGGGGCACGTTCTGCTACAAGGTAATGCCATTTGGGCTCAAGAATGCTGGTGCCACATATCAACGGGCTATGGTGACATTATTCCACGATATGATCCACAAGGAAATAGAATGTTATGTGGATGATATGATCGCCAAGTCCCTTACAGAAGAAGATCACCTGGTGAATCTGCTCAAATTATTCAAGCGTCTGAGGAAGTACCAATTGAAGCTGAACCCCAACAAATGCACATTCGGGGTGCGATCCGGTAAGCTGCTGGGCTTTATTGTAAGTGAGAAAGGGATTGAAGTTGACCCTGATAAAGTCAAAGCTATTCAAGAAATGCCTGCACCGAGGACTGAGAAAGAAGTTCGAGGGTTCTTAGGTCGATTGAACTACATTTCAAGGTTCATATCTCACCTTACAGCAACCTGTGAACCCTTGTTCAAGCTATTAAGAAAAGAACAAACGGTCAGGTGGAACGAAGATTGCCAGAAAGCTTTTGACAAGATCAAGGAGTATTTGCAAGAACCTCCAATCCTCATGCCGCCAGTTGAAGGAAGACCTCTGATTATGTACTTGACAGTGCTAGAAGAGTCAATGGGGTGTGTGTTGGGCCAGCATGACGAGTCTGGTCGAAAAGAGTATGCGATATACTACCTAAGCAAAAAGTTTACCGACTGTGAACAACGTTATTCACTGCTCGAGAAAACTTGCTGTGCTTTAGCGTGGGCTGCTCGCCGACTGAGACAGTATATGTTGACCCACACTACCTTATTAATCTCAAAAATGGATCCAGTTAAGTACATTTTCGAGAAGCCAGCTCTTACCGGACGGGTTGCAAGATGGCAGATGATTCTCACAGAATACGACATACAGTACACATCTCAGAAAGCCATCAAGGGCAGTGTACTATCTGAATATCTTGCTGAGCAACCCATTGATGACTACCAGCCTATGAGGTTTGACTTCCCTGATGAAGACATCATGTTCATTAAAGCAAAAGATCACGAAGAGCCTGTTCACACCGAAGGGCCTGACCCGGAGGAAGAATGGACTATGATGTTTGATGGGGCTGTTAACATGAATGGTCGTGGTGTTGGTGCAGTACTCATTACACCTAAAGGAGTTCACATGCCTTTCTCGGCAAAACTCACTTTCAACTGCACTAACAACGAAGCTGAATACGAAGCTTGCATTATGGGTCTCGAGGAAGCCATTGACCTCAGGATCAAAACATTGACCGTATTCGGAGATTCAGCTTTGGTAGTCAATCAAACCAACGGAAAATGGTACACCCACCAGGATCATCTGATACCTTACAGGGATTATACAAGAAGGTTATTGACTTTCTTCACAATAGTCAAGCTTGAGTATATCCCTCGGGACGAGAATCAGTTTGCAGATGCCTTGGCTACCATTTCATCCATGATCAAAGTTCAAACGGCTAACTTTGTACCCCAGATTTCAGTGTCTAGACTGGATAGACCAGCATATGTATTTGCAGCGGAAGTTGTCAAAGATGATAAGCCTTGGTTCCATGACATTAAGTGCTTCTTGGAGGATCAAACATACCCACCTGGGGCATCTTCCAATGATAAGAAGACTTTGAGAAGGCTTGCTGGAAGTTTCTTTTTGAACACTGATGGATCTTTATACAAAAGGAACTTTGATATGGTACTCCTCAGATGTGTTGACAAGACGGAAGCAGATTTGTTGATGCACGAAGTGCACGAAGGATCCTTTGGCACCCATGCAGGGGGGCATGCCATGGCTAAGAAATTGTTGAGGTCAGGCTATTACTGGATCACAATGGATGCAGACTGTTGTGCTTATGCCAGAAAGTGCCATAAATGCCAAATCTATGCAGATAAAGTGCATGTGCCTCCAAATCCCTTGAACGTAATGTCTTCACCATGGCCCTTTGCAATGTGGGGCATTGATATGATTGGCAAGATTGAGCCAACTGCTTCGAATGGCCACAGATTCATCCTGGTCGCCATCGACTATTTTACCAAGTGGGTCGAAGCAGCCTCTTATGCAAATGTTACAAGACAAGTGGTAGCCCGATTTCTGAAGAGAGATATCATCTGTCGGTATGGAGTGCCCGAGCGAATCATTACTGATAATGGTTCCAATCTCAACAACAAAATGATGGCAGAACTATGCCGGGACTTCAAGATCCAACACCACAATTCTTCTCCTTACAGGCCAAAGATGAACGGCGCTGTTGAGGCAGCTAACAAGAATATTAAGAAGATTGTGCAGAAGATGGTAATCACATACAAAGACTGGCACGAAATGCTACCGTTTGCCTTGCATGGGTACCGCACGTCAATCAGGACATCCACTGGGGCAACACCGTATCAGCTTGTATATGGCATGGAAGAAGTCCTACCCGTTGAAGTCGAACTACCCTCGTTACGGGTATTAATGGATGTTAAACTGAGTGAAGCAGAATGGGTTCGGTCCCGAATCGAACAACTGAGTCTGATTGAAGAGAAAAGATTGGATGCAATTTGTCATGGGCAGTTATATCAGAAAAGAATGAAGAAAGCCTTTGATCAGAAAGTCAGGCATCGAGAGTACCAAGTAGGAGATCTTGTGCTGAAAAGACTCCTCCCTCCTCATACAGACCGCAGGGGCAAATGGACTCCAAATTATGAAGGACCATTCGTTGTAAAGAAAATTTTCTCTGGTGGAGCACTGATGCTCAGCACCATGGATGGTGAAGATTTCCCGTCCCCTGCGAATTCAGATGCAGTTAAAAAATACTTCGCATAAAATGACCCGCTGGACATAAAAACAGAATGTAAGTCCAGGCAAAAATAGGGCATCCCGGCGAGTCAAAAACAGAATAAAAGACTCGGGCAAAAATAAGGGAAATAAATGAAAAAATGTACACCCGCTGAGTTGAAAAGCCGCATTGGACAACTCCGGCAAAAATGGGTATCCCGATGGATTGAAAACCCGAAAGGGCGATCCATGCAAAATAAGGGAATAAGCGAACAACTGCACTCTGAATTCGTCTGTATCACTTACAACTTGGAAAGCTTCGACAGAATCAAGCTTCAATCAGAATCAACTTTCTCCAGAAAGCAAGACGAGAAGAAAGTCAAAAGTCATACGAGTCATAGTGAAGAGGAAGCTCCTTGAAAGCGTCGTCAGCATCGCCAGCATTTTGTTTCTCAATTTGTAACAATCTCTTCATTTCAGGAGATATGTTTCCTTGACTGTATCTTGCCAATTCAGGGTACATGAATTAATAAAATCAGATTTTCGGTCATGTTTCGTTTTTTACATTTATGTTTTGCAAAGAGTTGTCTGATATCTCTAAAAATACAATTGCATAAGTACATATGCCTTTCTCTAAAAATAAAAACACATGCTTACAGGGAATGTGATTATTCTCGAAAGTACTTAACTCCTATGACGGAATCCAGTAAGGGATACCTCGGGACCTTTTGTACGTTCCATTATCTTTGCAGGATTGCAGGTATCCAGAACGCAACTTGGGGCATGCAAGTTACATCTCAGCAAGCTGGCTAATCAACAAAAGATATCAGCATCCGAGATGCTCTATCCCTAGCTGAGTTGCTCCCCATTTCCTTCCCCAGCAAAGTTGCCAAATCAACTAACAGGCTTAACACTCAGGATGTTTTCTCCCCAGCCGAGTTGCCTCTCATTACTCTCCCCAGCTGAGTTATCAACAGCATTCCCCAGCTGTAGTGCCAACCATTCTTCCTCAGCAGAATGCAGAAGTCAGGGAATCATCTCCCCCACAGAATCCCCAGCCTCTATTCAGAAGAGCAACGCACGGAGAAGTCACAACAGAGTACGGAAAGCTTCTACAAACCCCAGCTGGGTCCCATATTATAAGGATATGTCAATCAGTGACCTATATCCCCAAGCAGATACATCATTAGATCTACCAGTGATCTCATCCCCAGCTGGGATGTTCACTTCAAGCAGATCAACCAGAGATCTTCGCGGCAACGGGATCCGAGTCCCGGATCGGTGCCTCTTTGCATGATCATAGCATTCGCATCATACTATCCCCTCAGAGCGTAGCATTCCGTCTAATACGGAGCATTACGGCAAAAATCAAACGCATAGCATAATCATAAGCCATGTTCTGAAGTAACACTTGTGAATAACAAACCATTCATCATCATTATACAGAAATCCTCACCAGAATCCCAGCAAAAACAGTTGCCTCATATTCACAAATACCAACATATTTTCTTTTGATACCCGTCCGTGTCATCACTTCCCCAAACAGGTTGCCTGAATACACTTTACAAACAAAATCACCCGTACTACAGGTACTTCCTGACACCCGTCCGTGTCAAATCACCAGCAGAAAGCCAAAGACATCCTCTTTGCACTCACATATACTTACATACACTTTTCTTGACACCCGTCCGTGTCATATCCCCAGCGCAGTCGCTTACACCTTCATCACCCATATACTTGTTAATATTATACTTTTCTCTCTTGACGCTCGTCCGTGTCACTCTCCCCAGCAGTTAACACTCATCTATACAATACAATGCTCATTACTCATGGTACACTTATACAGATACTCGTCCGTACCTTGTATACACCATCACTCATATCCCCACAGATTCGACAGTAGTCCTTGTTCTTTGTTAACCAGTTGGTACTCTTCCGTATCATCATCTCAGAACATTGCGTCTAGTGTTTGTTTCTACATGATACTCGTCCGTATCATAGTCTTAAGGATGCTCGCCCGCGTCTTTAATCCATACACCGTGTCAAACACTTATGTCTCCTTGAATATAGATACTCGTCTGTGTCTACTATTCCCCAGAAGAGTCCCCTCAGATTCAACACTCGTCTGTGTTCCTTGTTAACCAGTTGATACTCGTCCGTATCATCATCTCTGAACATGTGTCAGTTTGTTTCTACGTGATACTCGTCCGTATCATAGTCTTAAGGATGCTCGTCCGCATCTTTAATCTATACACAATACCAAACACTTATACCTTTTGTTTCTTGGATATAAACACTCGTCCGTGCTTATATTATCCCCAGTAGATCACCAACAAATTTTCTTTTTATCTAACACTCGTCCTGTGTTATGATACCTTTGAGAGCAGCCGTACCCTGCTGAGTGGTCGTCCTCCACTTCTTGATGGTCGTCCTCCATCATGCTCATCCGATGGCCGTCCCCATCGTTGATTTTAGCAGCCGTCCCCTGCTAGGTGGTCGTCCTCCACCTTTTGATGATCGTCCTTCATCAACTTTATCCAATGGCCGTCCCCATTGTTGATTTTGGTTATCTGACACTCGTCCTGTGCCATGATAAGCCTTGAGAGCAGCCGTCCCCTGCTGAGTGGTCGTCCTCCACTTCTTGATGGTCGTCCTCCATCATGCTCGTCCGATGGCCGTCCCCATCGTTGACCTTTTCTATCCGATGGCCGTCCCCATCGTTGATATTTTCGGCAGCCGTACCCTGCCAGGTGGTCGTCCTCCACCTTTGATGGCCGTCCCCATCATATTCCTTTTGTCCCCCAACAGAGCAGCCGTCCCCTGCTAGGTGATCGTCCTTCACCTTTGATGGCCGTACCCCATCATCTGTTCATTCCATTTATTCTTTAACCCGATGGCCGTCCCCGTCGTGGTCCCTTTTCCTTTTTTAGCCCGATGGCCGTCCCCATCGTTGTTTGCTTTACCTTTATGAACCTGATGGCCGTCCCCGTCATGTTTCATTTATCCCCAGAGAAGCGTGCAGCTTTACCTTGATGGCCGCCCTCATCATGATTTCTTATGTTTCCCCAGCTAGTCGGCCGTCCCCGTCTTAGCTCTACCTTTTATCCCCAGCATGTCGGCCGTCCCCGTCAGTGCTTTATTTTCCGCACCTTCCCCAGCATGTCGGCCGTCCCCGTCATTGCTCTTTACCCAGCAGTCGTCCTCTGCTCGACGGTCGTCCTCCGTCGCCCACACTTTACAATATACTTTATTTGCTTTTACAATCTATATCCCTGTTCTTCTTCATTTCTGTGAGTGCAAATTTTGGACTGTCTTTGGTATTCAACCACAAGTTATCCTGTTTGCCTGTTAAGCTGTCGCTTACAACCTGCACAGCTAACTCATGTTTGAATAGGGGCAGCTGTAAACACCCCAAATTTGCCCTCACCCATTCACACCATGGCTTGTGATCATCCTCATATGCATAAACACAATCATATCATCTCATATTTCACTTTTGTTTCACTGCATAGTTTCTAAGGCATCTGCACCTAGGGTTTGTGATCTGAGCAATCCCAAAGCATCTTGAGCCATTCCAAAGGCCACCAGTCAACTCAAAGAGGTCCATGTGTGTTCTTATATCACATTTCATTCCCTCAAAGTCAAAGTTACAGAGGAATCACAAGGACTAGGGTTTGAGTGGATGCAGAGCCAGGTTAAACTGCACAGTTGACTGAAAATTAGGGTTTTGGTTTCAGAGGCCATAACCCCAAAATTTTTGGTCATTCTTGTTTCCATGGATCTCTATATGGTATAGGGAGTATGCATATCAATTTTCATGAAGAAATTCCATGGGGAAGTCCTCTGATCAAGGGTTGACTTTTCAGACAAGTCAGTGTAAAATCAGGGCATCTGAGGCCCCCAATGACCCAACCAATGGGTGATCTTCATCATTTTGAGTGTATATGATCTTTATTTGATCATGGAAGAAGGTTGAAGTTCATAGAAATCAAGAATTTAGGGTTTTTGCAAATGTTGACTTTTGGGGCATAGTTGACTTTTCAAGAATGCATCATTTTAGGTCATTTTTCAAGCCATGATTCATGATCCAAAAATGCTTCAAATGGAAAAACTTTGGTCATGAAAGTTGTAGATCTCATCTTTCCCTTTTCAAAAAGTACAAGAACATGATCAAACTCTTCTTGGATCAAAAGTTATGGCAATGCAAAGTTGGCAAAAATCACTTATTTTCAAGATATGCACCAAGTGTGAAAATTGCAAAATCATGTGCTAAGTCAAATTGCAACTTCTAATTGGTATCAAACCATTACACAAACATTCTCTAAGTCACAAAAATCATAATTTGACCAAGGTTCACATGTTTATGGTTTGTGTAATGAGAGGTTTTCATGAAAAGGCAAAAAGTAACCAAGTTGCAAAACACTCATGACACTTCCCTCAACTTGCTGCCTTGGCCTTTGAACCTTGCTGGCTCTCTCACCACACCATGCTGCGCCAGCCCTAGCCTTTGTACCAAGCTAGTATCAAGCCCATGCCTCTCTTACAAGATTTTTGACTTTTGGCAAAAGCAAACATCCCAATCACCACAGGCCATGTCACATCCTCTGGCCACTTGCATTTGTTTATTGTATCCTTTGGCAAGCCATAACACTAGGTAAGCAAGGCTGAAGCTCTCTCATTCATCACATACACAAAAACTCACCATCTTGCAACTTGCTTCGAATTCCTCTCCACAGCCACTAAACACTCAAGCCAACTTCACCAATCATCTCACCTTGCTCCATAGACCTCAAACCACCCAAAGCACAAGCCTGAAACAGCCAGAACATCCCACTGCCATTCTTCACCTTCATTTTGCAGTTTCATTCGAAACTCTCACCCTAGCTCACAAACAGCCAAACAAACCTTGCAGACCTTCTCCACATATCATTTGGACCTCAAACAATCATTCACAATGACCTGAAAGAGCCTGAAACACCATAGCCATTTCTGACTGAGCTTGAAGCAGGAGCTTTCGAAACTCACTATCCAGCCAACATAAACTCTGTTTGAGCATCCAAACATCTTCTGGGGATCAAGTGGAGTGGATTGCACAAGGAGAAGTGGCCAGAAAGTCCTCAAGTTGAAAGCTCCAAATCTCAGGTAGCTCGAAAATAATTTTTCCAGAAATCATTTCTTTTGTTCCAAACTTGTTCTTTGCGTTATCCTGATCATGAATATGCCTTTGGTTTTTGAAATGGTGATGAAATAAGCATTTAATTGAACTCTGAAACTGGTTTGCCCTAAAATTTGTTTTGCTTGATTCGTGGATTTGAGGAAGAATAAATTTGTTATGGCTTAGGGTTTTGATTCAGGGGATCATGGGAATCATTTTGGTATGCTTAGATTTCATTTTTGATACGTTTTGAGAGGTTTTGGAGATTTTCAGGTGGACTTCCCACCGGAGAAGACGACCGGAGGTCTTCTCCGGCCACCTGAAAATGGTTAGGGCTTAATCCCTGTAATTAGTGCCATTTGAATTTGGGCCGTAGGATCCGTTGACTCCCTTGACCTCCCGCGCGTATGAATGGCTAGGATCTTCCCAATTAGCCCTAATCTCTCTCATTAGTTTAATTAATTATTAATTAGGATAATTTGGCCAGATTGCATCCCCACCCTTCATTGACGCGCGCAGTCAACCATTTTAAACCCTGGGCTCATCTCATCCATCCATCCTGATTACTTTCATATTTATTTGATTTTTATTTCATTTTATTTCAATTAACTTGCATATTTATTTTAAAATAGTAAAAAATTCCTAAAAATTATGAAACTTTTTCCTCTGAGTTTTATTAATTTTTATGACACAAAAATATTTTTATTTTATTTTTTATCATTAAAAAAGTATTTTTAAATATTTAAAAGATTATTTTTAATTGATTAATGGGAATTAATTAATTAAAAATACTTTTAGGTATTTAAAAATTACAAAAAAATTCATGAAATGTTCTAAGACATTTAGAAACATTGTCCAACCTTCAAACCAAATTTCTTTTTTGATCTTGATGCATTTTAAGAATTTTTCATTGAATTAAATCATTTTTTATGCATTATTTTGATCATGGATTCAAAAATTCATTTCTGCCTATTGGAGAAGGTTGAGACATTGATTCTTCTTGCATTGTTTTGTGTTTGGCATGTAGTTTCTAGGGTAAAATGGCCATGATTTGATCTTTCATTTTCTATTTGTTTGGCATTTCTTTTGTTAAGAACCCTAAAAAACCCTAATGACTTAGAAAATTCATATCTTGAGATTGGTTAAGAGTTGAGAGTTCCCCTTTGGGCAGTGGTTTATTATGGGTCTAGGGTTTCCTTGGGTAGCATTTTCCATTTTTTATCTTAGGGTTTGCTTCTGTTTTGGGTTTTTGTTTGATGTTTGATCCATAAACCCTAATTTGGGCTTTCTCTTGCATCCTTCTTGCATTTCCTTGCATAGCATGACTTGTCTTTGCATTTTGTGCATTCTTGTGATCCATTTGACATCTTAAGACATGTAGGAAGCATGTTTGATCATTGCATTGCATATTTGCCATGTCATTTACCTTGTATGCTTCATAACTTTCCATGCTTGTTCATGCTCCTTAACTTGTTTCATTTGAACTCATGAACTTGTATGATCATCTCCATGTCTTGCCTCATGTTTGCAGAACCTCATAACATCATAATCATCATTAACATGCTTCTGGTTTTGCTTAGCATCATGTCATTTCATTTCATCTTGCATTGCATTGCATTTCTTTCTAACATTTCAGGTGGTAAGTAAACTTGAGAAGTGAATTTGCCTTCACTTCTCATAACTTTTCTTTTCATCTCTCTTGCATCCATTGCTGCATTCTTATTTGTGTTTGAGTTTGAGCTTGCTCATTCTTCTTCCTCCCACTTTCTTTCTTCAAGTGACTTGACTTCTTGAATGAAGCAAGTCACTTTGCTTCTCTTGATCTTGTTCATCTGCTTCCTGGTGGTTCTTCTGAAGATTCTTCTTGCAAACCTCACAAACTTTAGGGACAACCAAGCATGATGATGAATTAGGGTTTTGATTAGTCTCCCTTCATAGTTTTTACCTTTGTGTCTCTCTTTGAGTCCTCTCTTCTCACCTCATAATCAGAGACTAAACCCTAAAGGCTTTAAGACTTTGTGATTAAGCTTATGCTTGCATCCTTCTTTTAGGATGGAGTATATAACTTTAATCCTAAGTATTAAACCCTTAATGTGTTTAAGTCTCTTAATCAACTCACTTAATAAATATCAAGACATCACACTTGTAACTTGGGCCTTGCATTAGGGTTCTAATTCTTCCTTAAGTGGTTAAGAAGGACTAACCCTAGTGTTAATGGACAAGTCCCCCTCAAGTTGTCTTACAAATCATAAAATTCACTTCATCATCATATCATTAACTAAAATCCACTTAATCAAAGGCTTGTTTTGTCATGAGTTTAATCCCTAATCATGGATTAAGTTGAGGAGTTTTCCTCAGCTTAAACATTCTCATCTATCATCCTTCTTTTAGGATGGTGTAATGAGTCTGTTTAATCCATGATTATGGCTTAACCTCATTACTCAACACTAAACAAAATCACAAAAACATCTAAATAATCACAAGTAGGTTAATGAACTTAATCCTATGTCAAAGGTGATTAAGTGTGAGAATCTGACTTCACACTTAAGGTATTCTCATTACCCCTAAACAGAGGGAAGATGTGATGAGTTTACTAAATCCATTGGTTTAGACTTAAGCTCATTAACTTATGACAAACTTTCAAAAGCAATAAAAGACTGAAAACTCAAAAACAAACAATAATCGTCTCCTCCGGGATTCTTTTCTCATCTCACCCACTCACAAACGAGAACTTGCTTCTTCCGTCTAATGCAAGACAGTTAGCACCTGAGCCAGACAGGTCATACACTTGAGCATAGACAAGTAAGCAGTTCATCAGTCAATTCATCTTTCGGTCTCTTTGGGTCGAACTACGGTGTTCTGACTTCCTCATTGCACGAGAGGATACGTAGGCATAACTTAACAGTTATCGAACAAAAGTCTCTGTATATTCCCCCTCTTTCAGCATCATTCTCTTAGCCTCATGATCATGAGCATACTCTATCCTTACACTGACACATCATTTATACACTTCACACTCACTTTACACTGACACCTGTACATCTTTTCCAGCTATTTTATACACAAATTGCACTGACACTACCCCTTTAAAACACAAATCTTTTAAGCGTGGATCCCGTCGAGTACGGCGGACAATCTGGGTGCTAATACCTTCCCAGGTTGTAACCAACCCCCTTTCTCAGTCTCTCTGGTTCGCAAACCGTCTTATCCGTATCTTTCTAGGCTTATGCAGCATTGCCTTTCCTCCGGGATAAAAATGCCTAGCTGGCGACTCTATTCATCTCCAGTGAGTTCACGGCTGTGTGTTCTCATTGTCCCTCTCGCCGACCGTTCGCGTCTGTACCTTCATCTGATCAGTTTCATTTGTCGGGAGCGACACAGTGTAAAGGAAACAGAAAACTAACTCACCTTAATTCAAGGAGATAACTGTGGAATTTAAAACAGAAAACTAACTCACCTTTATTCAAGGAGATAACTGTGGGATTTATCAAAGTCTGGATAATTTGCAAAAAGCCCACAAACTCAGCATCTATTTAAGAAATTGATACACTCAAGTAAAAGCAACGACTTTAAGCAGAGTGTCAAGGATGTTAGTGAAGCTAGCAGGTTCTATTTGTTTGTTATTCACTTTATAAGCTTTTAAGCAAAAAGTGAATTGTGTCTTGATTGAAACTGATAAGTAAGATCAAGCTGGTGTTTCTGAAGTGTGACTTCAAACTTATTAATTATTCTAAGTTAGAGATCACTGTGTGATTGAGGGGGAGTGAGTAGGTACTCATATCTAAGTAGAGTCTTAGATAGAAATTTCCTTGGGTAGATATTAAGTGAAGGATTAAACTGATTGGTTTAACTCCCTAATTAATATTACTTATATTGAATTTCTTTCCTGGCTTGGTAGCCCCCAGATGTAAGTGTGGAGATACACTGAACTAGGTTAACAATTTCCTGTGTTACTTAATTTAATAGCTCATTAATTTATTGCTTAAGATATCAGTGTCATCACATATCTGATCCCAGAATTTCAGAAGTAATAGTTAAAGTTGAACCCCAACAAGTGCACATTCGGGGTACATTCCGGTAAACTGCTGGGTTTTATTGTAAGTGAAAAGGGAATTGAGGTTGATCCCGACAAAGTCAAAGCCATTTAGAATATGCCTGTACCTAAGACTGAGAAAGAAGCTCGAGGTTTCCTAGGTAGATAGAACTACATCTCAAGGTTCATATCTCACCTCACTGCAACCATGGAACCCTTGTTCAAACTGTTAAGAAAAGAACAAACAATCAGGTGGAATGATGATTGTCAGAGAGCTTTTGACAAGATCAAAGAATATCTTCAAGAACCTCCAATTCTCATGCCTCCAATCGAAGGAAGAACTCTAATCATGTACCTGACAGTATTAGAAGAGTCTATGGGGTGTGTGTTGGGTCAGCATGACGAGTCTGGTCGAAAAGAGTATGCAATATACTACCTAAGCAAAAAGTTTATCGACTGTGAACAACGTTATTCACTGCTTGTGAAAACTTGTTATGCTTTAGCGTGGGCTTCTCGCCAACTAAGACAATATATGTTGACTCATACTACCTTATTGATCTCAAAGATTAATCCAGACAAGTACATACTTGAGAAGCCAACACTTACCAGAAGGGTTGCAAGAAGGCAAATGATTCTAACGGAATATTACATTCAGTACACCTCTCAGAAAGCCATCAAGGGCAGTGTATTGTCTGACTATCTGGCTGAGCAACCCATTGATGATTACTAGCCTATGAGATTTGACTTCCCTGATGAAGACATCATGTTCTTAAAGTCAAAAGATTGTGAAGAGCCTATTCACACTGAAGGGCCTGACCCAGAAGAAGCAAGGACTATGATGTTTGATGGGGAAGTTAATTGTAATGGCCGTGGAGTTGGTGTAGTGCTTATTACACCCAAGGGAGTCCATATGCCTTTCTCAACAAAACTCACCTTTGCCTGCACTAACAATGAAACAGAGTACGAAGCTTGTATCATGGGTATTGAGGAAGCCATTGACCTCAGGATTAAACCTTGAATGTATTTAGAGATTCAGCTTTGGTAATCAACCAGACCAACGACAAGTGGTACACTCATCAGGAGCATCTGATTCCCTACCGTGACTATATGAGGAGATTGTTGACCTTCTTCACCATAGTCAAGCTTGACTACATCCCTCGAGATGAGAAACAGTTTGCAGATGCTTTGGATACCATTTCATCTATGATCAAAGTATAAGTTGCCAATTATATACCTCAGATTTTGGTATCCAGACTTGACAGACCGGCATATGTATTCTCTGTGGACACTATTACTGACAACAAGCCTTGGTACCATGACATCAAATGCTTCTTGGAGACTCAGACATAACCACTTAGGGCATCGTCAAATGATAAGAAGATATTAAGAAGGCTAGCCGGCAGTTTCTTCCTCAATGCTGATGATTCTTTGTACAAGCGAAACTTCGACATGGTCTTGCTCAAATGTGTTGACAAGAAGGAAGAAGACCTACTGATGCACGAAGTACATGAAGGTTCTTTCGGTACCCATGTCGGGGGACATGCAATGGCAAAAAATTTATTAAGATCGGGTTACTATTGGATCACAATGGATGCATACTGTTGTGCCTATGCCAGAAAATGCCACAAATGCCAGATCGACAGAGATAAAGTGCATGTGTCTCCGAATCCTTTGAATGTAATGTCTTCACCTCGACCCTTCGCCATGTGGGGCATTGATATGATTGGAAATATTGACCCGACTACTTCAAATGGTCATAGATTCATCCTGGTAGCCATTGATTACTTCACCAAATGGGTTGAAGCAGTTTCGTATGCAAATGTCACCCGGCAAGTGGTAGCTCGATTTCTGAAAAGGGATATGATCTGTCGATACGGAGTTCCCGAACGAATCATTACTGATAATGGTTCCAATTTGAACGACAAGATGATGGCAGAACTTTGTCGGGATTTCAAAATTCAACACCACAACTCTTCTCCTTACAGGACAAAGATCAATGGCGCTGTTGAGGCCGCTAACAAGAATATCAAGAAGATTGTGCAGAAGATGGTAGTCACCTACAAAGACTGGAACGAGATTCTACCATTTGACTTACATGGGTATCGAACCTCTATCAGAACATCTACTGGGGAAACACCTTATCAGCTTGTGTATGGTATGGAAGTTGTCCTACCTGTTGAAGTTGAACTACCCTCCTTACGGGTACTAATGGATGTGAAACTGGATGAAGCAGAATGGGTTCGGTCTCGATACAACCAACTGAGTCTGATTGAAGAAAAGAGATTAGCGGCCACCTGTCATGGGAAGTTATATCAAAAGCGAATGAAGAAAGCCTTCGATTAGAAATTCAGACCTCGGGAATACCAAATGGGAGAGCTTGTTCTGAATAGACTTCTTCCTCCTCATACAGACCACTAGGGCAAGTGGACACCAAACTACGAAGGTTCGTTCATAGTAAAGAAAGCTTTCTCTGGTGGAGCACTGATGCTCACTACTATGAATGGCGAGGATTTCCCATCTCTTGTGAATTCGGATGCATTTTAAAAATACTTCTCATAAAATGACCCGCTAGACATAAAAATAGAATGTAAGTCTAGGAAAAAATAGGGCATCCCAGCGAGTCAAAAACAGAATATAAGACTCGGGCAAAAATAAGGGAAAAATAAAAAAATGTACACCCGCTGAGTTGAAAAGCCACATCAGACAACTCAGGCAAAAATGTGTATCGTGGTGGATTGAAAACCCGAAAGGGCGATCCACGTAAAATCAGGGAATAAGCGAACAACTACATTTTGAATTCGTTTGTATCACTCACAACATGGCAAGTTTCGAAAGGATAAAGCATCGGTCAGAATCAACCTTCTTCGGAAAGCTGGATAAGAAGAACGTCAGGGTCATACGGGTCATAGCAAAGGAAGCTCACTAGAGCGTCATCTTCAACATTGCCAACACTTTTATTTTCTCAATTTACAACAATCTCCTCCTTTTAGGGGATTCGCTTATTTGACTGTACTTGCCTATTTAGGGCACACAAAACAATAAAATCAGAATTTTCAGTCACACTTTGTTTAGTACATTTTTGTTTCGTTTGCAAAATGTCCAAAATTCATAATACAATACTTGCATGAAAACATATGAGCCATTTTAATAAATTCTTGCAGGAAATATGAATTCTTAAGCAAATCTAACTCCTATAATGGAATCCGGTTGAGGATACCTCGGGACACTTGTGCGTTTCCTTTGTTTAATAGGTTGCAGGTACTCAAGGCAGACCATTTCACAGCATGAGGCATATCGGGCATTATATCCCCAACCAAGCTAGCAATCACATCATCAGCAGGACTCCTTGACAAGAAGTATCTCCTCGCAAAGTTTTTATCCCCCCAGAGGATCCCTTGAGGAATTCATCAATCCCTAGCGTATTACTTCCCAGAAGCTATCTCCTCCCCTAGCGGGATCTCCCGAGCAATGCCTGATGGCTTTTTTCCCTAGCAAAGTGGTCAGGAACATTCTAATCACCATCAGAGTTTCCAGGATTTTCTCATCCTCAGCAGAGTCGGTGGATTTGTTTCCCCACAGAGTTGCCATTCTCTCCCCAGTAGAGCAATACATGAAATACTTCCCCAGCGGAGTTGCTTAAACTTCCTCGTCCTAAACAGAGTTCTCCCTCTGGACAAATAGACCAAAGATCTTTATCCCCGCAGGATCCGGATCTCGGATTGGGTTTCTCATTTTCATAATCATAGCATTCACATCATTTATTCACCAAACAAAGCGTAACATTCCGTCTAATACGGAGCATTACAAAAAAATCAAACATTTGCATGTTCATAAGCCAGGTTCGAGCCAGTCACCTGCAAATATCAATAACACTTCATATAAAACTCATATCACCTGCAGATAAAAGAAAAGATATCCCCTTTGCACTCTCAAACACAGATGCCTGTTCATATTTATACGTGCTCTTTTTGACACTCGTTCGTGTCATCTTTCCCCAGTAAAGCCTCCATAAATCCTTTATGTAAACACCCCAAATTTGCCCTCACTAAGTTCACACCATGGCTTGTGATCTTTCATCTTTTCATTAGTCTAAGCATACCATCTCATATTGCATTTTTGTTTCACTTTATTAGTTCAAGTTCATCTGCATTTAGGGTTTGTGATCTGACCAATCCAAGGATCCATCTGAGCCACTCCAAAGGTCTCCAATCATTCCAAGAGGGTCCATGTGTGTTCTATCATCATATTATATCCCTCAAAGATCTAGGAAGTCAAGAAATCACAAGAACTGGCAAAGCATGGAAGCAGAGCTAGGGTTTCACTGCATAGATGACCTGAAATTAGGGTTTTGGTTTCAGAGGTCATAACTCCAAATTGTTTGGCCATTATTGTTTCTAATAGTCTCAATATGTTATAAGGATCATGTGTACCAATTTTGATGAATATATTCATTGTGGAAGTCATTTGTTCACTGGGTAACTTCTTGAGTAAATCAGAGCAAAATCAGGGCATCTGAGGCCCCCAACAATGGAACCAAAGTGGATTTTTCATCAAATTGAAGTTATATGATCTTTATTTGATCATTGAAGTGCTTGTAAGTTCAAAAAATTGAAGAAAAGTGAGCTAAACCAAAATTTGCCAAAATGGAAATGACTTGTAATGGAAACTTTCCATTTTGGGAAAGTATTTCAACCTCCTCTTTCTCAACCAAAAATGCTTCAAATGAAAAATTGTTGGTCATGAAAGTTGTAGATTGGATCATTCCCTTTTCAAAAATTACAAGAACAAGTTCTAATTCATTATGGAACTCAAGTTATGGCTTGGCAAAGTTGGCAAAAATCTTATAATTTTCACTTTCACACCAAAGAGAATTTTGTGCAATTTCACATACCAAGTCATTTTGTGACCTCTAATCACTCTCTAAGCATCATACAAACATACTACAATGCATTATGACCAAAATTTCCCAAATAATCATTACATTTCATGCCTTGAACTTCAAGGAATTCAAAAGGGGCCAAACTTCTTCAAATTTGCAAAAGGGCATGAAACTTCTCATACACTTGCTGCAGCACCCCAATCTCAATTCCATGGTTCTCCTTGATCCTTGTTGAGCCAAGACATGCCCTAAAACAGCTGCAACATGAGCCCATACCTCAAGTACACCTAATGTTGACATTTTGGAAACTTTCCCATACCAATCACCACAGTCCACCACCCACTTTCTGACCTATCAAACAATGTTATGTGGATCAAAAGCAAGCCAATCCATAACACACACAAGCTCAGATCATTCCATACACCAAGTTCCTCAAAAATCACCTTGAAGCAAAAGCCTTCGAAACTTTCTGTCCTGCCATCAAACTTCAAAACAAACATCACCATTCATTCAGAAATGATCCATAGAACATAAACCAACCATCAAACAAGCCTAAAAGCCCCTCTACACAAAACACGATTCTGGTGCCGCAAGAGTGCAAGCTCTCATTCCAGCCATTCTAAGCTCCTTCCAAGCATTGCAACTTCATCAGGGGGTCAAGAGGATGCTCAAGCTCAGGTAACCTCAAGAACAATTTTTCTAGAAACTTTATTTTATGTTATAGAAATGTTCCCCATGCTCCCCTGATCACACTGCACTTGTTGTTTTTGAAAATGGTGAAGAAATGAGCATGAATCGAATCTCTGAAATTTTTGACCTAAAAGAAGTTTGCTTCGATTCATGCTGGTTTCTGAAAATAAATGATTTTGAATGTTGGATTATTGTTTATTGATGTCCATAGATCATTTTTGGAGATTTTGGTGAAGTTTCATGGCCTGTGGTGGAAGTTGGGTTGAAGGATCACCGGAGAAGATGACCGGAGCTAGCTCCGGTCACCTGAAAATGTTTAGGGTTGTAATTAGGGTTAATCTAGCCAGTTTGAATGTCAGCCGTAGGATCTTGTTTAGTGCGTGTTCGTAGGGTCCAGATTAATCCACTTAAGCCCTAATTCAGTTTAATTAATTTAATTAGGTTTAATTAATTAATTAACTCACTTTAAATTTGAACCATTGGATATCGCGCGTAGTCTTTCCCTCCAAACCCCAGTTAGAATCTGATCCTTTGGATGCGTTGACCAGCCCTTTAATTCATTTTATTTTCATTTTTTATCAATTTATTTTGTGCATTTTATTTAAAATACTGAGAAAATCCTAAAAATATTTCCTTCTGCAATTTAATTTAAAATATTTTTCTTCACCCAAAAACATTTTTATTTTTATTTTTTGCATTAAAAAATCATTTTAAAAATATTTAAATGTTTATTTTAATTAATTAATGGAAATTAATTAATTAAAATACCATTTAGGTTTCTAAAAATTCCAAAAAAATTCACATTGCATCTTATGGCATTTAGAAACATTGTAAAACCATTCATACAAATTTCGTTTTGGTTTTGATCAAATTTTGACATTTTTCTAGAATTTAGGGTTCATAAAAATCCCTTTTTGGAACCCTAACTTTGAAAATTCTTTTCTGCCTAACCATGAATGGTTTGACATTGGTTCTTTTTGCATTGTTCTTAATATAGCATTTAGTTTCTAGGATATATTTTTCACAAATTTATCTTGCATTTTCCATTTGATTTGTATTTTCCCTCTTAAGGTACCCTAAAACCCTAGTTAAATTAGAAAAATCACAACTCTCTTTAGGTTAAGAGTTAGACCTTCTCCTTTGGGGTGTGATATCATATGGGGTTAGGGTTCATTTGAGTTCATTTGCAATTTTTTATCATGTGATTTGCTTCTGTTTGTGACATTTGCATCTCATCCTTCCATGTAACCCTAATCTTGCATACATACTTGCATCTTACATTGTATTGCATGAACATGTGAACTTGCCATGACATTCTAAGCACTTGTATGCCATATTAGACATCTTAAGACATTTTTTGAACATTGCTTGATCATTTCTTCATACATTTTCTATGCTTTGCATCCATATCATTTCATAAACATCCATGTGTTTTCATGCTTCCCACATGCTTCACTTGCATCTTTTCTCTTTGTATGAACATTCATAGCATTTGGTATGCCTTTGCATCATCTCATAGCATCATTTGCATCATGTGTTTGCTTCTGGTTTTGGGTTTTACCTTTGCATGATCTTCATTTCATTTCATTTCTTTCCTTTATGCTAACATTTTCAGGTGGTAAGTAACTTGAGAGGTGAATTTGCCTTCACTTCTCATTTCTCTTCTCATTCTTCTTATGCATCATTGCTGCATTTTCATTTTCCTTAGAGTGATCTTGCTCATTCATGTTCATCATTCACTTTCTTCCTCCAAGTTACTTATCTTCTTCAATGAAGTAAGTAACTTGTTTCTTCTGCTTCTCCTCCTTTCATCTGCTTCTTCCATTGGTGGCTTCTCTGAAGATCTCTTTTAAGCCTTAAAAACCATAGGAAAATCCAAGCATGAAAATAATTAGGGTTGTGATTAGTCCCCCTTTAGCTTTTACCTTTGTATCTTATTTGTGTCTCTCTTCTCATCTCATCATTAGAGACTAAACCTTTAAGGTTTTAAGATTTGTGATTAGGGTTATGCATGCATCCTTCTCTTAGGATGGAGTGTATAACTCTAATCCTAAGTGTTAAACCCTTAATTTGTTTAAAACTCTTAATCAATCCATCTTAATAATCACCAAGACAATAGCTTGTAACTGTCGCTCCCGAAAGATGAGACTGAGCTCAAATATGGTACAGACGCGAACGGTCGGCGAAAAGGAGGAAGTGAGAACACACAGGAGTGAACTCACAGGAAAAGAAAAGAGTCGCCAGCTAGGCATTTTTATCCCGGAGGAAAGGTAATGCTGCATAGACCTAGAAAGATATGGATAAGACGGTTGCGAATCAGAGAGACTGAGAAAGGGGGTTGGTTACAACCTGGGAAGGTATTAGCACCCAGATTGTCCGTCGTACTCGACGGGATCCATGCTTAAATGATTTGTGTTTTAAAAGGGGTAGTGTCAGTGCAATTTGTGTACAAAAGAGCTGGAACAGGATGTACAGGTGTTAGTGTAAAAGAAATGTGAAGTGTATAAGAGAAGTGTTAGTGTAAAAACAAGAATGAAATGCTCAAGACTGAGGCTTAAAGAATAATGCTGGAAGGAGGGGGAATATACAGAGACTTTTGTTCGATAACTGTTAAGTTATGCCTACGTATCCTCTAGTGCAATGAGGAAGTCAGAACACCGTAGTTCGACCCAAAGAGACTGAAAGATGAATTGACTTGTGAACTGCTTGCTTGTCAATGCTCAAGTGTATGACCTGTCTGGCTCAGGTGCAAACTGTATTGCATTAGACGGAAGAAGCAAGTTCTTGTTTATGAGTGAATGAGATGAGAAAAGAATCCCGGAGGAGACGATTATTGTTTGTTTTTGTGTTTTCAGTCTTTTATTGCCTTTTGAATTTGTCATAAGTTAATGAGCTTAAACCTAAACCAATGGATTTAGTAAACTCATCACATCTTCCCTCTGATTAGGGGTAATGAGAATGCCTTAAGTGTGAAGTCAGCTTCTCACACTTAATCACCTTTGATATAGGGTTAAAATCATTAACCTACTTGTGATTATTTAGATGTTTTTGTTGTTTTTGTTTAGTGTTAAGTAATGGGATTAAGCCATAATCAGGGATTAAACAGACTCATTACACCATCCTAATAGAAGGATAATAGATGAGAATGTTTAAGCTGAGGAAAACTCCTCAACTTAATCCATGATTAGGGATTAAACTCATGACAAAAAAAAGACTTTATTAAGTGGATTTTATTTAATGATATGATGAAGAAGTGATTTTTAGGGTTTGTAAGACAACTTGAGGGGGACTTGTCCATTAACACTAGGGTTAGTCCTTCTTAACCAATTAAGGAGGAATTAGAACCCTAATGCAAGGCCCAAGTTACAAGATTGATGTCTTGATGATTATTAAGTGGATTGATTAAAGGATTTAAACACATTAAGGGTTTAACACTTAGGATTAAAGTTATACACTCCATTCTAATAGAAGGATGCAGGCATAAGCTTAATCACAAAGCCTTAAAGCCTTTATGGTTTAGTCCCTGATTATGAGATGAGAAGAGAAGACTCAAGGTGACACAAATGTAAAATCTAAATGGGGAGACTAATCAAAACCCTAATCATTGTCATGCTTGGTTGTTCCTAAGGTTTGTGAGGTTAACAAGAGAAATCTTCAGAGAAACCACCAGGAAGCAGATGAAAGGAGCAAAGGAAGCAAAGTAACTTGCTTCATTTAAGAAGACAAGTCACTTGAGGAAAGAAAGTAAGGGGAAAAATAAAGAGCAAGCTCAATCTCAAACACAAGATAAAATGCAGTAATGATGCATAAGAGAGATGAAAAGAAAATGTGAGAAGTGAAGGCAAATTCACTTCTCAAAGTTGCTTACCACCTGAAAAGTTAGTGAAAGAAATGGAATGCAATGCAAAATGGCATGATGCAAATCAAAACCATAAGCATAAGTATGATGATAATGATGCTATGAGATGATGAAAACATGAAACAAGGCATGGGGATGATCATACAAACATATGGATGCAAATGGAGCATGCTTAGAACCATGAACATACATGAAAAGTTATGAAATGCAAATGACATACAACATGGCAAATGAAAGATGCAATGATCAAACATGCTTCTAATATGTCTTAAGATGTCTAATGGATCAAATGGATGCACAAAGTGCTATGGCAAGTCATGGAATGCAAGCAAATGCAAGATGAATGCAAAAGAAAGCCCAAATTAGGGTTTATGATCAATGCATCAAACAAAAACCAAAACCAGAAGCAAACATCAAGATAAAAAATTGAAAATGCATCCAAGGGAACCCTAAACCTATACAAACTCACTGCCCAAATGAGGGGATCCAATTCTTAACCTAGTGAAAGTTATGAATTTCCTAAGATTTCTAGGGTTTTAAGGTACCTTGTCAAGAAAAATGTCAAACAAATTGAAAATGCAAGATCAATTCATGCCAATTTAATCCTACAAACTACATGATATGCAAGACACAATGCAAAAAGAATCAAAATCCAACTCTCAAAGATTAGGCAAAAATGAATTTTTGAACATTGGATCAAAATAATGCTTTGAAATTGAATTAATTCCATGGAAAATTGTCGAAATGCATTAAGATCAAAAAATAAATTTGGTTTGAGGGTTGGACAATGTTTCTAAATGATTTTAAAGGTTTCATGAATTTTTTGGTGATTTTTAAATACCTAAAAGTATTTTTAATTAATTAATTCTCATTAATTAATTAAAAATAAACTTTTAAATGATTTAAAAATATTTTTTAATGCAAAAAATAAAAATAAAAATGTTTTTGGTTTCTGAAAATTAATAAAAGTTTGTACAAAAATTTTCAGAATTTTTAAAATTGTTTTGCTATTTTAAATAAATTATAGAAAACAAATGAAATAAAAAGAAAAATAAAATGAATTTAAACTGAAAAAGAAAAAGTCAGCGCATCCAAAGGCTATGATTCAAACTAAAAGGGAGGGAATTGACCTGCGCGCGCATCTGGACGGCCCAAATTCAAATTTCCCTAATTAATGTCATTAACCCTAATCCTGCCCTAATCACATTCAGGCGACCGGAACACTGTTCCGGTCGTCTTCTCCGGCTAGCTCAAATCCCTAACTCCCTCTACACGCAACAAAAATGAAAACTAACTGCCCAGAATTCATCCCCATTCAAAACCGAATCAAACCCCCCAAACAAACATCATTTTTCATTCATCAATCAGCCAAATCGAATCAAAACATTTTTAGGGCAAAAAGTTTCAGAGCATTCATACATGCTGGTTTCTCAACCATTTTCAAAAGTAAACACATATTCATGATCAGGGGAGTGCATAGAAGCTTCTAAGAAATTAAAATGAAGTTTCTGGAAAAAAAGTTTGAGATGGCTACCTGAACTGAAGCTTTAGTTTCTGGTACTTTCTGGCTGGTTTCTTGCTTGCAATCAACTCCCCTTGACCTCCTGAGAAGCTTTCAATGCTTGTTTGAAGTTTATAATGGATGGTTTGAGAGATGGCAGAAGTTTTGTTCAAGGGAAGGTGGTGATCGTGTTTTTGATTCTTTGAGTTTCAGGCTATGGTGAGGGGTGCTTTGTGATCAGGGAAGTGTGTTGAGTTGATTTGTGAAGTTGTTTTTTGTGTTTGCAGCTTGTACTGAGAGTTTCGAATGCTTTTGCAAGATGGTGTGAAAATGAGAACGCTGTCTTGGAGAGTGTTTCAGGCTTGTGTTGTATGTGTTTTGGCTTGCCTTTTGTTTGCATAAACTATTGTGATAGGTCAGATGAGTTGATGTGTGCTTTTGTGATAGGTATGGCTCAAGTTGCCAAAATGTCAAAGTTGTGTAAGAGAGGCATGGGCTACTTGCTAGCCAAGGACAAAAGGTGTGTCCTGCGCAGCATGATGTGGGGAGAACCCTAGGATTGATCATGAAGTCAGCAAGCAAGTGGATTCACACTTGAGTGAGTTTTTGCAACTTGCCTCACTTTTGCTTCTTATGAGATTTCTTGCTCCATAGGCCATAAAAATGAGTGATCCCTTGGCCCATTCTGAATTTTTGGTGTTGTATGATCATGTTGTGAAGTTTAGAAGTCCATTTGATAGCTCAATTTGCCTTGACATGTGAATTTGCAACTTTGCCTCTTTGGTAGAAACTTTGAAATTTTGTGATTTTAGCCAACTTTGACAAGCCATAACTTTGGATTCAAAATGAATTAGGTCATGTTATTGTACTTTTTGAAAAGGGAATGATCTATTATACAACTTTCATGACCAAAGTTTTTCCATTTGAAGCATTTTTGAATCAAAAAGTAAAGGTTGAAAAAGTTTCCTAAAATGGCAATTTCATTTAAAAGTCAACTTTCCCAAAAGGTCAACTTTGCAAAAGACTTGAAATTCTTCAATTTTGTGAACTTATAACATCTTCCATGATCAAATAAAGATCATATACAATCAAAATGATGAAGAACCCCCTTTGGTTGGGTCATTGAGGGTCTCAGATGCCCTGATTTTGCACTGACTTGCTTGAAAAGTCAACTCTTGATCAGATGACTTCCCCATGGAATTTCTTCATGAAAATTGATATGCATACTCCCTATACCATATGGAGACGCATAGAAACAAGAATGAACAAAAAATTTGGAGTTATGGCCTTTGAAACCAAAACCCTAATTCTAGGTCATTTGTGCAATCAATCCTGGCTCTGCTTCCATGCCATTCTCAGTTCTTGTGTTTTTTTGACATTTTTGACTTTGAGGGGACATAATATGATGCTTGAACATACATGGACCCCTTTGAAGTGATTGATGACCTTTGGAGTGGCTCAAAAAGCTCTTGGATTGCTCAGATCACAAACCCTAGGTGCAGATGACTTTGAATCAATACAGTGAATCAAAAATGTGATATGGGGTGCTATGATTGAGTTTATGCATATGAAGTGATCACAAGCCATGGTGTGAATGGGTGAGGGCAAATTTGGGATGTTTACAGTAACTTGGGCCTTGCATTAGGGTTCTAATTCTTCATTTATTGGTTAAGAAGGAGTAACCCTAGTGTTAATGGACAAGTCCTCCTCAAGTTGTCTGACAAATCATAAAACTCACTTCTTAATCTCACCCTTTAATTAAAATCCATTTAATAAAGGTTTGTTTTGTCATGAGGTTAATCCCTAATCATGGATTAAGTTGAGGTATCTTCCTCAGCTTAAGTGTGCTTATCTATTATCCTTCTATTAGGATGGTGTAATGAGTTCACTAATCCTTGATTATGGCTTAAACTCATTACTTAACACTAAATAAAACCCCAAAAACATCTAAATAATTAAAAGTAGGTTAATGATCTTAATCCTACATCATCATGGTAATTAAGTTGAGATGTTTATCTCATACTTAAGGTATTCTCTTTATCCCTAATCAAAGGGAGGATATGATGAGTTTACAAGCCCTTGGTTTAGGCTTAAGCTCATTAACTTATGACAAACACCAAAAAACAATAAAATATTGAAAACACAATAAACAAACAATAATTGTATCCTCCGGGATTATTTACTCATCATCTTCATTCACAAACGAGAACTTGCTTCTTCCATCTAATGCAAGACAGTTAGCACTCGAGCCAGACGAGTCATACACTTGAGCATAGACAAGAAAGAAGTTCACCAGTCAATTTATCTTTCATTCTCTTTGAGTCGAACTACGGTGTTCTGACTGCCTCATTGCACGAGAGGATACGTAGGCATAACTTAACTGTTATCGAACAAAAGTCTCTGTATCTTTCCCCCTCTTCCAGCATTATCTTTTAAGCCTCATTCCTGAGCACCTCACTTCATTTTCTTGCACTGACACTTGTATTTTCCTTTTCCAACTTTTGCACACAGATAACACAGACACTACCCCTTTAAACACAAACTTTCAAGCGTGGATCCCGTCGAGTACGACGGACAATTTGGGTGCTAATACCTTCCCAGGTGTTAACCAACCCCCTTTCTGAGTTTCTCTGGTTCGCGACCGTCTTGTCCATCTTTCTCTAGGTTTATGAAGCATTACCTTTCCTTCGGGATAAAAATTCCTAGCTGGCAACTCTATTCACTTCATCTCATTTCTCCTTTCACTGACCGTTCGCGCTTGTACCGGGATGCAAATCTTCGGGAGCGACTGCTTGGCGACTCTGCTGGGGACCCTTATATTGCAACCAGGGCTTATGGTTCTTTTTGTGGGTTCCTCCTAGCGCTTGTTTGATTTGTCTTTACTGGGGTGTTATTTGCTACTTGTGCTTATTTATTTGCTTTATTTATTGCTCTATGTACAGCTTTATTTATGGCTTTTTTTCTTCAGTTTTATACATTTCATAATGTCATTATCATGTGCTGGATCTGTGTTGTCTTGGTGGGTGGGGATCATTGAGTGATTAAGGTCCTATACCTGGGACCTGAGTGACACATAGGCTAGAGTGGATTCATATTCTTTCCCATTCCATTTCGGTCTGGTGCGGGAATATGAAACACGGTTCAGACATGGGTTTCTTCTTGAGAACTCTGTGCTACAGATTTCCTGTAGTACTAGGGCTATCCGGGAAGCCTGCTAAGTCTGGATGACCTTTTTATGACCTTCAGAATCTGAGGTGAATTAGAGGAGGATCTCTTATGGTTATTGTAAACATTGTACCTCCAGGTTAAAAGTATTTACACTTCTCATAACTGATCCAAGTCCGAGGATCCTTGTTCTAGAACATTACATGTGAGGGGGTTGGGATGTTTACAGGTTTGCAAGAACCCTTGGCCTTATCATACATTGTTGCTAGATTTGTTAAGGTTGTATTATTTGGAAAGTTCTTGTGATTACCCCGGACTTGTGACTCTTTATTTGAGTCCCCCACCTGGTTACTGGATTTCTAAGCCTCCATCCGGACTTATGAACATACATGGACTTTTACCAAGACAGATAAACAGATCCAGCACTTGATCACAAACCCTTTGCATATCATTTTGCATACATCATTTCTGCATCATTTAACATTTGCTTATTTGTTTTACAGGGTATCCATCTTATCATCTTTGGTTTGGTTTTGACCCCTTCTGCTGCTTAAAATCCTTTAGTTATCTTCTCCAGCACCTTCATCAGTCTGTCAGTGATTCTTCTCCAGCTATCTTCATCAGAGACTCATCTCCAGCATCTCATTCAATGCCCTTCATCAGCAGTTGATCTCAACTTCTTCATTAACATCCATCATCAACATGGACACTTCAAGAAAGAGCAACATCACATACCACTTCTTTGAGCCTACCCTGACTGGCATCAGGCAGATCCAGTCCCTCATTACTCCTGACCATGTCCCACTATTCAGAGAGCATTATGGAGGTATATTAGACATGGTCATGGATCTAGATGCATCTCAGAGGAGCATGATCCATACTTGCTTGTAGTTTTATGATCCTCCACTCAGATGTTTCACTTTTCCTGATTTCCAGTTGGGACCTCTGTTAGAAGAATTTTCCATGTTGTTAGGAGTTCCTATCAGGAGAGGGATTCCTTTCAACCCTGAGATGGTTGCTCCCAGAAATGAATACATATCTAGGGCATTACATTTGGAGCTTTCCCTCATTGATCAGAATATGACAACCAAGGCTGGGGTTCCAGGTCTTCACCTAGACTTCTTGATCTCCCAGGCTACCCTGCATGCTGCAATAGGGGAATGGAAAAATGTCTGTGCACTTATAGCCCTCAGTATATATGGGGTTATCTTGTTTGCAGATGAGCCCAAGTTTGTGAGCAAGAATGACATTCACTTGTTCTTATTGAGGAACCCAGTTACTACATTGATAGGAGACTTCTACTACTCAGTACATCAGAGGAATGAAAAGCAAAGAGGAAGACTGGTCAGATGATGTGCTCCTCTCTATTACTCTTGGCTGCTAAGACACTTGCCAAAGTCAGACACCTTCTTGAACCCTCATCAGCAGAAGAAATGGGCTAAGAGATTTATTGCCTTGACATTGTCGCTCCCACTAAATGAAGTCGGGTCAAATAGGGTACAGACGCGAACGGTCGGCGAGAAGAGGATGTGAGAACACACAGGAGTGAACTCACAGGGAATGAAAGAGTCGCCAGCTAGGCATTTTTATCCCGGAGGAAAGGCAATGCTGCATAGACCTAGAAAGATATGGATAAGACGGTTGCAAACCAGAGAGACTGAGAAAGGGGGTTGGTTACAACCTGGGAAGGTATTAGCAACCAGATTGTCCGTCGTACTCGACGGGATCCACTCTTAAAAGATTTGTGTTTTAGAGGGGTAGTGTCAGTGCAATTTGTGTATAAAATAGCTGGAAAAGGATGTACAGGTGTTAGTGTAAAAAGAATGTGAGGTGTGTAAATGTACAGTGTCAGTGTAAGAACAGGAATAAGATGCTCAAGATCATGAGGCTTAAAGAATAATGCTAGAAAGAGGGGGAATATACAGAGACTTTTGTTCGATAACCGTTAAGTTATGCCTACGTATCCTCTCGTGCAATGAGGAAGTCAGAACACCGTAGTTCGACCCAAAGAGACTGAAAGATGAATTGACTTGTGAACTTCCTACTTGTCTATGCTCAAGTGAATGACCTGTCTGGCTCAGGTGCAAACTGTCTTGCATTAGACGGAAGAAGCGAGTTCTCGTTTATGAATGAGTGAGATGAGAAAAGAATCCCGGAGGAGACGATTATTGCTTGTTTTTGAGTTTTCAGTCTTTTATTGCTTTTGGAGATTTGTCATAAGTTAATGAGCTTAAGCCTAAACCAAGGGTTAGTAAACTCATCACATCCTCCCTCTGATTAGGGGTAATGAGAATACCTTAAGTGTGAAGTCAGTATCTCACACTTAATCACCATGGTGTAGGATTAAGATCATTAACCTACTTGTGATTAGTTAGATGTTTTTGTCGTTTTTGTTTAGTGTTGAGTAATGAGATTAAGCCATAATCAGGGATTAAACAGACTCATTACACCATCCTAATAGAAGGATAATAGATAAGAATGTTTAAGCTGAGGAAAACCCATCAACTTAATCCATGATTAGGGATTAAACTTATGACAAAACAAAGCCTTTATTAAAGTGGATTTTAGTTAATGGTAAGATGAAGAAGTGAGTTTTTATGATTTGTAAGACAACTTGAGGGGGACTTGTCCATTAACACTAGGGTTAGTCCTTCTTAACCAATTAAGGAAGAATTAGAACCCTAATGCAAGGCCCAAGTTACAAGCTTGATGTCTTGATGATTATTAAGTGAATTGATTAAAGGATTTAAACACATTAAGGGTTTAACACTTAGGACTAAAGTTATACACTCCATCCTAATAGAAGGATGCAGGCATAAGCTTAATCACAAAGCCTTAAAGCCTTTAGGGTTTAGTCCATGATTATGAGGTGAGAAGAGAAGACTCAATGAGACACAAAGGTAAAACTAAGTGGGGGGAACTAATCAAAACCCTAATCATTGTCATGCTTGGTTGTTCCTAAGGTTTGTGAGGTTTACAAGAGAAGTCTTCAATGGAACAACCAGGAAGCAGATGAAAGGATCAGGAGAAGCAAAGTAACTTGCTTCATTGAAGAAAACAAGTCACTTGAGGAAAGAAAGTAAGAAGAAAAAGAATGAGCAAGCTCAATCTCAAACACATAACAAAATGCAACATGGATACAAGAGAGTGATGAAAAGAAATTGTGAGAAGTGAAGGCAAATCCACTTCTCCAAGTTACTTACCACCTGAAAAGTTAGTGAAAGAAATGCAATGCAATGCCAAATGAAATGAAATGGCATGATGAGAAACAAAACCAGAAGCACATACATGATGTTAATGATGCTATGAGATGCTACAAACATGGATCAACACATGGGGATGATCATACAAGCTTATGGATGCAAATGAAACAAGTCAAGAACCATGAACATACATGAAAAGTTATGAAATGCAAATGGCATACAACATGGCAAATGCAAGATGTAATGATCAAACATGCTTTCAATATGTCTTAAGATGTTAAATGAATCAAATGGATGCATAAAATGTCATGGCAAGTCAAGGTATGAATGCAAATGCAACATGGATGCATATGGAAGCCCAAATTAGGGTTTATGATCAAAGCATCAAACAAAAAACCAAAATCAGGAGCAAACATCAAGATAAAAAATTGAAAATGCACTCAAAGGATCCCTAAACCTATACTAACTCACTGCCCAAACAAATGGAAAATGAAATATCAAACCATGCCACTTTATTCTCACATACTACATGCTAAACACAATGCAATGCAAAAAGAATCAAGGTCCAACTCTCAACGGTTAGGCAGAAATGATTTTTGGAAGTTTGGGTCAAAATAATGCCTTAAAATGATTTTAATTCCATGAAAAATTCTCAAAATGCATCAAGATCAAAAAAGAAATTTGGTTTGAGGGTTGGACAATGTTTCTAAATGTTTTTAAAGGTTTCATGAATTTTTTGGTGATTTTTAAATACCTAAAAGTATTTTTAATTGATTAATTCTCATTAATTAATTAAAAATAAACTTTTAAATATTTAAAAATATTTTTTTAATGCAAAAAATAAAAATAAAAATATTTTTGTGTTCTGAAAAATAATGAAAACCTTGACAAAAATTTCCATAATTTTTAAACATTTTTTGCTATTTTAAATAAATTGGAGAAAAGAAATGAAATAAAATGAAATAAAAATTGAATTAAATGAAAAGTATGCCAATCCAACGCATCAGATTCAAAGTTGGGGGTCAAAGGTTGACTGCGCGGGAGTGGACTAAGTCAACTCATCCAACGCGCAAGATTCAAACTACATTAATGACAGGGATTAAACCCTAATTATTTTCAGGTGGCCGGAGAAGACCTCCGGTCGTCTTCTCCGGTGGGAACCCCACCTGAAAATCCCTAAAACCTTCAAAACTTGACTAAAACGAAATCTAAAAGAACAGAAATCGTCCCCACATCCCCCTGAATCAAAACCCTAACTCAAAAACCATTTATCTTTCATCAATCGCACGAATCGAAAGCAAACATTTTTAGGTCAGACAAGTTTCAGAGTGAGATTAAATGCTTATCTCTCAACCATTTTCAAAACCAAAAACATCAGAGTGATCAGTGAATCATGAAGAACAACTTAGGAACTTAAAAATCAATTTCTGGAAAAAATGTTCATGAAGCTACCTGAGTTTGAAGCTTTTCAGTTTGTAACTTTCTGACCTCTTCTCTTTGTGCAATCCACTCCTTTTAGGCCCATGATGACATCTTGATGCTTAGAGAGAGTTTGTGTTGGCTGGTTTGGAAGTTTGAACAAGTTCTGTTCAAGGTCAGGTGAGAATCATGTTTGTGATTCTATGGCTTTCAGGCTGTTTTGAAGGTTGGTTTGTGTTTAGTGAAGCATGGTGAGAAGGTTTGTGAAGTTTGTTTGAGTGTTTGAAGCTTGTATGATGATTTTCGAAAGCTTTTGCAAGTGAGGGTGAAAATGTGAATGTTGTGTTGTGGTGTGTTTCAGGCTGGCCTCTTGTTATGTTTGGCTTGCAATTGATTTGTATAAACAATTCCCATTGGTCAGAAGATGTGATGTGTGCTTTTGTGATAGGTATGGGTGCTTTTGCAAAATGTCAACTTTTGTGTAAGAGAAGCATGGGTAATGTTCTAGCCAAGTACAAGGAGGGTTTGTTGCGCAGCATGTAGTGTGGAAAGGCCTAGGTTTGATCAACAAGCTATCCAGCAAGTGGATGAGAAGTTATCATGACTTTTGCAACTTGCCTTGCCTTTGGTTTTCATGAAAGGAACTTGATCCATGGGCCATAAAACATGTGATTCTTTGGGTGCAATCTGACTTTTGAATGTTGTGTGATCATGTTGTATGGATTAGAAGCCCATTTGATGACTTAATTGGCCTTGAGAAGTGAATTTGCAACTTTGCCTCTTTGGTGCATGACTTGAAATTTAGTGATTTTTGCCAACTTTGACAAACCATAACTTTTGATCCAAAATGAATTAGGTCATGTTCTTGTACTTTTTGAAAAGGGAAAGATCTATTCTATAACTTTCATGACCAAAGTTTTTCCATTTGAAGCTTTTTTGAATCAAAAAGTAAGGGTTGAAAAAGTTGCCTAAAATGACATTTTCATTAATAGTCAAACTTGCCCAAAAAGTCAACTTTGCAAAAGACTTGAAATTCTTGAATTTTGTGAACTTCCAATGTGTTCTATGATCAAATAAAGATCATATGCAATCAAAATGATGAAGATCACCCCTTGGTTGGGTCATTGGGGGCCTCAGATGCCCTGATTTTGCACTGACTTGCTTGAAAAGTCAACTCTTGATCAGATGACTTCCCCATGGAATTTTTTCATGAAAATTGATATGCATACTCCCTATACCATATAGAGACCAATAGAAACAAGAATGACCAAAAAAATTGGAGTTATGGCCTCTGAAACCAAAACCCTAATTTTAGGTCAACTGTGCAGTCAAGCCCGACTCTGCTTCCACACCATTCTCAGTTCTTGTGATTCTTTGGCATTATTGAATTTGAGAGGATATAATATGATACTTGAACACACATGGACCCCTTTTAAGTGATTGATGACCTTTGTAATAGCTCAAGTGGCTCTTGGATTGCTCAGATCACAAACCCTAGATGCAGATGACTTTGAATCTATGCAGTGAATTCAAAAATGTAATATGAGATGCTATGATGGTGTCTATGCTTATGAAATGATCACAAGTCATGGTGGGAATGAGTGTGGGCAAATTTGGGGTGTTTACAGCTGCCCCTATTCAAACATGAGTTAGCTGTGTAGGATGTAAGCGACGGCTTAACAGGCAAACAAGATAACTTGTGGTTGAATACCAAAGACAGTCCAAAATTTGCACTCACAGAATGAAGAAGAAAAGGGATATAGATTGTAAAAGAAAGTAAAGTATATTGTAAAGTGTGGGCGACGGAGGACGACCATCGAGCAGAGGACAACTGCCGGGTAAAAAGCGATGACGGGGACGGCCGACATGCTGGAAAGGTGTGGGGAATAAAGCGATGACGGGGACGACCGACATGCTGGGGATAAAGGGGATTATGATGGGGGACGACCATCGAGAAAAAGTTGTAAGATTCTCTGGGGATTAACGAAACATGACGGGGACGGCCATCAAGTTCATAAAGTAAAGTAACCAACGATGGGGACGGCCATCGGGCTAAACTGATGAAGGACGATCACCAGGAAAAGAAAAAGGGACCACGACGGGGACGGCCATCGGGTTAAAGAATAAATGAAATAAACAGATGATGAGGTACGGTCATCAAAGGTGAAGGACGATCACCTAGCAGGGGACGACTGCTCTGTTGGGGATAAGATGAGGGACGGTCATCTAAGGTGGAGGACGACCACCTAGCAGGGTACGGCTGCCGAAAATATCGCGACATAGGACGAATGCCGGATAAAAGGTCAACGATGGGGACGGCCATCGGACGAGCATGATGGATGACGACCATCAAGAGGTGGAGGACGACCACCTAGCAGGGGACGGCTGCTCTCGAGGTTTATCATGACACAGGACGAATGTCAGATAAAAAGAAAATTTGCTTTGTTGGCGATCTACTGGGGAATAGTAAACACGGACGAGTGTTTATATCCAAGAAACAAAAGGTATAAGTGTTTAGATGCTGTGTATAGATTAAAGATGCGGACGAGCATCCCTAAGACTATGATACGGACGAGTATCGGGTAGAAACAAAAACTGACATGTGTTTCGAGATGATGATACAGACGAGTATCAACTGGTTAACAAGGAACACGGACGAGTGTTGATTCTGAGGAGACTCTTCTGGGGAATATTAGACACAGACGAGTGTCTATATTCGTGAAGACAAAAGTTTTTGACACGGTGTATGGATTAAAGATGCGGACGAGCATCCCTAAGACTATGATACAGACGAGTATCAGGTGGAAACAAACGCTTGACACATGTTCTGAGATGATGGTACGGACGAGTACCAACTGGTTAACAAAGAACACAGACGAGTGTCGAATCTGCGGGGATATAAATGGTGTATACAAGATACGGACGAGTATCTGGTAGAGTGAAAACAGGAGTAATAAGTATGAGTGGTGTATAGACGGGTATTTAACCTGCTGGGGAGAGTGACATAGACGAGTGTCAAGGGGCATATTATAAACAAGTATATGCTTTACAAAGTGTTTGTGTTACTGTACTGGGAAAAGTGACACAGACGTATGTCAAGGAAATGTATACATAAGTACATGTGAGTGCAAAGAGGAGGTCTTTGGCTTTCTGCTGGGGATATGACACGGACGGGTGCCACAAGGAGCGTGTACTTAATGTTTATGAGTATAAGGCAACCGCTTTTGCCAGGGAATCTGGGGGGAATTCCGTATATTGCTGATGGTTTGTCATTATTCACAAGTGTTTGATTCAGAACATGGCTTATGATTATGCAATATGTTGGATTCCTGCCGTAATGCTCCATATTAGACGGAATGCTACGCTTCGTGGGTGAATATGATGCAAATGCCATGATTATGCAAAGATACCAAACCGGGATTTGGATCCCGTTGCTGTGAAGATTTCTGGCCGATCTGCTTGAAATGGACATCCCAGCTGGGGATGAGATCATTGGTAGATCTGATGAGACGTGTTTGCTTGGGGAGATAGGTCACTGATAGACCCATCCTGATAATGAGGGACCCAACTGGGATTTGTAGAAGCTTTCGTTGCTCTGTCGTGATCTCTTCGTGCGTTGCTCTTCCCTGGGTTTTGTATTCTGCTGAGGAAGAATGATTGGCAAACTCGGTTGGGAGAAGCAATAAGTAGCCACTCAGCTGGGGAGAGAACACTTTGAGTGCTAAAACTGAGTGAGTGCTTGTCATCTTGCCGGGATGAAGTCTTTATGCCCCATGTTACGCTTTGGATACCGGCAATCCTGCAAAGATAGAGAAACGTACAAATAATCCCGAGGCATCCCTTACCGGATTCCGTCATAGGAGTTAGACACTTCTGAGAGTAAATATATTCCCTGCAAGCACGTGCTTTATTTTTTTAAAGATAAACATCTGTATTCGTGCACTCAGTTTTTCCTAAGACATCAGACATTCTTTTCAAATAAAAATGTACAAAACGAAACATGACTGAAAAATCTGATTTTATTAATTCATGTGCCCTGAACTGGAAAGATACAGTCAGAGAAACATATCTCCTGAAATGAGGAGATTGTTACAAATTGAGAAACAAAATGCTGGCAATGTTGACGACGCTTTAAGGAGCTTCCTCTTGCTATGACTCGTATGACTTTTGACATTCTTCTCGTCCTGCTTTTTGAAGAAGGCTGATTCTGACAGAAGCTTGATATTTTTGAAGCTTACCAAGTTGCAGGCGATACAGATGAATTAAGAGTGCAGTTGTTCGCTTATTCCCTTATTTTGCATGGATCGCCCTTTCGGGTTTTCAATCCATCGGGATACCCATTTTTGCCTGAGTTGTCCGATGCGGCTTTTCAACTCAGCGGGTGTACACATTTTTTTATTTATTTCCCTTATTTTTTCCCGAGTCTTTTATTCTGTTTTTGACTCGCCGGGATGCCCTATTTTTGCCTGGACTTACATTCTGTTTTTATGTCCAGCGGGTCATTTTATGCGAAGTATTTTTTAACTGCATCTGAATTCACAGGGGACGGGAAGTCTTCACCATCCATGGTACTGAGCATGAGTGCTCCACCAGAGAAAACTTTCTTTACCATGAAGGGTCCTTCATAGTTCGGAGTCCATTTGCCCCTGTGGTCTGTATGAGGAGGGAGGATTCTTTTCAGCACAAGATCTCCCACTTGGTACTCTCGGTGCCTGACTTTCTGATCGAAGGCTCTCTTCATTCTTTTCTGATATAGCTGCCCATGACAGATTGCAGCCAATCTTTTCTCTTCAATCAGACTCAGTTGTTCGTATCGGGACCGGACCCATTCTGCTTCGTTCAGCTTAACATCCATCAGTACCCGTAGAGAGGGTAATTCAACTTCAACAGGTAGGACTGCCTCCATACCATACACAAGCTGATACGGTGTTGCCCCAGTAGATGTTCTGATTGACGTGCGGTACCCATGCAAGGCAAATGGCAGCATCTCATGCCAGTCTTTGTAGGTGATTACCATCTTCTGCACAATTTTTTTGATATTCTTATTAGCCGCCTCAACAGCGCCATTCATCTTTGGCCTGTAAGGAGAAGAATTGTGGTGTTGGATCTTGAAGTCCCGGCATAACTCAGCCATCATTTTGTTGTTTAAGTTGGAACCATTATCAGTAATGATTCGCTCGGGCACTCCATACCGACAAATGATATCTCTCTTCAGGAATCGGGCTACCACTTGTCTCGTAACATTGGCATAAGAAGCTGCTTCAACCCACTTGGTGAAATAGTCAATGGCGACCAGGATGAATCTGTGGCCATTTGAAGCAGTTGGTTCAATCTTACCAATCATATCAATGCCCCACATGGCAAAGGGCCAGGGTGAAGACATTATATTCAGAGGATTGGGAGGCACATGCACCTTATCCGCATAGATCTGGCATTTATGGCATTTTCTGGCATAGGCACAACAGTCGGCATCCATTGTGATCCAGTAATAACCTGATCTTAGCAATTTCTTAGCCATTGCATGTCCTCCAACATGGGTACCAAAG
This sequence comes from Lathyrus aphaca, assembly GCA_963966055.1. Lineage (NCBI taxonomy): Eukaryota > Viridiplantae > Streptophyta > Magnoliopsida > Fabales > Fabaceae > Lathyrus > Lathyrus aphaca. Next base: position 282,710,745 of record OZ014520.1, on the reverse strand, counting down.
GATCCTTCATGCACTTCATGCATCAACAAGTCTGCTTCTGTTTTATCAACACATCTGAGGAGTACCATATCAAAGTTTCTCTTGTACAGGGAACCATCAGTGTTCAAAAAGAAACTACCAGCAAGCTTTCTCAAAGTCTTCTTATCATTGGAAGATGCCCCAGGTGGGTATGTTTGATCCTCCAAGAAACACTTGATGTCGTGGAACCAGGTCTTATCATCTTTGACAGCATCTGCTGCGAACACATATGCTGGTCTGTCAAGTCTGGACACTGAAATCTGCAGTACAAAGTTGGTAGCTTGAACTTTGATCATGGATGAAATGGTAGCCAGAGCATCTGCAAACTGATTCTCGTCCTGAGGGATATACTCAAGCTTGACTGTTGTGAAGAAAGCCAATAACCTTCTTGTGTAATCCCTGTAAGGTATCAGATGATCCTGGTGTGTGTACCATTTGCCATTGGTTTGATTAACTACCAGAGCTGAATCTCCGAATACAGTCAAAGTCTTGATCCTGAGGTCGATGGCTTCCTCAAGACCCATAATGCAAGCTTCGTATTCAGCTTCGTTGTTAGTGCAGTTGAAAGTGAGTTTTGCCGAGAAAGGCATGTGAACTCCTTTAGGTGTAATGAGTACTGCACCAACACCACGACCATTCATATTAACAGCCCCGTCAAACATCATAGTCCATTCCTCTTCCGGGTCAGGCCCTTCAGTGTGAACAGGCTCTTCATGATCTTTCGCTTTTATGAACATGATGTCTTCATCAGGGAAGTCAAATCTCATAGGCTGGTAATCATCAATAGGTTGCTCAGCAAGATATTCAGACAATACACTGCCCTTGATGTCTTTCTGAGAGGTGTACTGGATATCATATTCTGTGAGGATCATTTGCCATCTTGCAACCCGTCCGGTAAGAGCTGGCTTCTCAAAAATGTACTTAACTGGGTCCATTTTTGAAATCAATAGAGTAGTGTGGGTCAACATATACTGTCTTAGTCGGCGAGCAGCCCACGCTAAAGCACAACAAGTTTTCTCGAGCAGTGAATAACGTTGTTCACAGTCGGTAAACTTTTTGCTCAGGTAGTATATTGCATACTCTTTTCGACCAGACTCGTCATGCTAGCCCAGCACACACCCCATTGAGTCTTCTAATACTGTCAAGTACATAATTAGAGGTCTTCCTTCAACTGGAGGCATAAGGATTGGTGGTTCTTGCAGGTATTCCTTGATCTTGTCAAAAGCCCTCTGGCAGTCTTCATTCCACCTGACCGTCTGTTCTTTTCTTAACAGTTTGAACAAGGGTTCACAGGTTGCTGTAAGGTGAGATATGAACCTTGAAATGTAGTTCAATCTTCCTAGAAACCCTCGAACTTCTTTTTCTGACTTTGGTGCAGGCATTTCTTGAATGGCTTTGACTTTATCAGGGTCAACCTCAATCCCTTTCTCGCTTACAATAAAACCCAGCAGCTTACCAGATCGCACCCCGAATGTGCACTTGTTGGGGTTCAGCTTCATTTGGTACTTCCTCAGACGCTTGAATAGCTTCAGCAGATTTACCAGGTGGTCTTCTTCAGTGAGGGACTTGGCAATCATGTCATCCACATAACATTCGATTTCCTTATGGATCATATCGTGGAATAACGCCACCATAGCCCGTTGATATGTTGCACCAGCATTCTTCAGTCCAAATGGCATCACCTTGTAGCAGAACGTGCCCCAGGGCGTGATGAAAGTTGTCTTCTCCATGTCTTCAGGTGACATTTTAATCTGATTGTATCCTGAAAATCCGTCCATGAAGGAGAATACCGAGAACTGAGCCGTGTTATCAACCAATACATCAATGTGAGGTAATGGGAAGTCATCTTTCGGGCTGGCTCTGTTCAGATCTCGGTAGTCAACACACATCCTTACTTTGTCGTCTTTCTTGGGCACAGGCACAATATTAGCAACCCACGGTGGATAGCTAGTTACAGCAAGGAACCCGGCGTCCCACTGCTTTTGCACCTCTTCTTTGATCTTCATTGCCATGTCTGGGCGAGTGCGGCGCAGTTTCTGTTTAACCGGTGGGCATTCTTCCCTTAAAGGCAGCTTGTGCATAACAATGTTGGTGTCCAACCCTGGCATATCTTGGTAAGACCAAGCAAACACATCCACATATTCTTGAAGCAGGTCAATCAGCTGTCTCTTCACTGAGTCTTGTAAGCAGGCCCTGATTTTAACTTCTTTCACATCTTCATCTGTACCAAGATTAATTGTTTCGACCTCCTCCTGATGAGGAGTGATAGCCTTCTCCTCTTGTCTCAACAGTCTGGCTAGCTCTTCAGGAAGCTCGTAATCTTCTTCAACCCCTTCATCAGCTTGATTGATCGGATTGTCAAAGTCATACGAAGTCATAGCCGTGTTGTTGTCGGTGCTGTCTGGAAGGCCTTCTCTGCAAGGGTTCAGTTTGTTCATTTTAGTGATTGATTTTAATCTTGTTTTAGAAAAGTGAAATAAAGTTGTCATTTTGAAAACATTGCCATTTATTTTTTTGTACAAAAAGAAAAATGGAAAAACAGTGAGCGAAAAAGAAAAAGACTCATTTGCAAAAGACGTCTGATATTTCATTGATTAATCTTGTTGCACAAAAATTACAGATGGCCCGTTTACAAAATGAGTCTTGTCATCTTGGGCAAGATGCAAGACTTGATGCATGCTTAAAATATACAGGAAATAATAATTACTCTGCAGGAGTAACTCTTATAATTTCCTGGGAAGACCAGTTTGAGATACTGCTTCCCGGGACCTTTGGACGTATCCAACTCTCCAGGTTGCGGTCATCTTCCGACTCATCTTCCAAGTTGTTGACAGCATCGGGGGTGAGCATCCCCCCACTAACAAAGTTGGGCTTCTTAGTAGCCTCTGCTTGATCTTGTTGAGTTGGTTTGTAACCCAACCCAAATCTATCCTCTTTCTTCTCCACAGGCAACAGTTTGCCCCAGCCTTGAGCGGTTCCTTCTTCAACAACCTTCCGGGCTTGTTGATAAGATGTCATTAAGGTTCCAGGTACAGCAGATGTTTCATTAATATTCAGGGCCTCAAACCCTTGACTCATCGTTTCGTGGATCTCCCCATCCATCTCAATATATTTGTATGTAGCCAGATGGCTAACAAAAATATCCTCCTCTCCACAAATAGTAACAACTTGGCCCTCCCACTCGAATTTTAACTTCTGGTGAAGGGTAGACGTAACTGCGCCAGCGGCATGAATCCATGGTCTACCCAACAAACAGCTGTAGGCAGGCTGAATGTCCATCACGTAGAAGGTCGTTTTGAAAGTTTGTGGGCCAATCGTTACAGGCAACTCAATTTCTCCCAGAACTGATCTCTTAGAGCCGTCAAAAGCTCTCACTACCAAGTTACTGGGACGCAACGCCAATCCTTCATATTCCAGCTTCACAAGGGCCTTTTTAGGTAAGACATTGAGGGACGACCCTGTGTCTACCAGCACATGGGAAAGAACTGCACCTTTACATTCCATGGTAATGTGCAAAGCCTTGTTATGATTGCGGCCTTCCGTAGTCAAATCAGTATTGGTGAATCCTAGTCCATTACTAGCATTAACATTCCCAACCACAGCTTCCAACTGATTGACCGTGATCTCTTCTGGCACATAAGCTGCGTGCAAAACTTTTAGTAGTGCGTTCCGATGAGCCTCGGAGCACATAAGCAATGATAGAATGGAGATCTTGGAAGGCGTCTGATGAAGCTGGTCCACTATCTTGTAATCACTTTTCTTGATGATTCTCATGAATTCATCAACTTCTTGATCAAAAGGTGTTTTCAAAGCTTCTCTAACAACTTGCTCTTCTTGCACCATGCTCTTCCCTTTTGCCTTGGCAGCAGCTTCTGCTTCAGCAGTGGGTCTTTGAATTTGCGGGGCAAAGAGACGTCCGCTTCGAGTGAAGCCTCCGCCTCCTCCCACATTGTCTATTTGTGGTGAAGAAGTTGATGATTCAAGAGTGATTTTCTGTCCTTCGCAGTACAGATCAGAGCCGTGATGCCAAGGGATGGCATTACTGCTTTCAAAAGGTACTGGCCCAGGCACTGTGATAGTGACTGGACTGATGGCAGCTGCAGAAGGGACCATGATAGTCTGTGGATCATAGTATATTGTGACTGGTGCTCTGGTAGGAGTGGCATTTTGTGAGTTGTAGGCAGAGTCATTGGCAGGATCATAATAAATTGTAACTGTTGAGACACTTGCATTGTTTGTTGCTGATGTTGTAGGAGACATTGTTGGAAGGATGGGTGTTGTTGTTGTAGGAGACTATGAATGAAGGGGTGCTGAAGTTGTAGAAGGGATGTTCGTCGATATTTGGTGTGTTGAAATAACAGATGAAGCATTTGTTGATGAAACCGAAGAGTTGTTTGGAACAATGGTTGTTGCAGTTGTAGGAGATATTGGGATTGTTGCTGATGAGATTGCTGGATTGGTAGGAACTGATGTTGTGATTTGAAGCAGGCCACTCTGGATGAGACCATCTATGCCATCTCTCAGGTTATCACAACCATTCACTGAAATGTTGCAGTAAGCACACCCTAGCTCGCATCCCGGGAACATTTGACATTCGAGGAGTTGAGCTTTAATCTCTACCAACGGTGTCCGAATCTGACCCACACTGGTTATCAAGTAAGACGGCTTGTCTTCTTCAATAGCATTGATTCTGGGACCACCATGATGTGGCATAGGGTTCTTGTTGACATTCGGTGGTGGTGCGAAGTTTAGAGCTTTGGAATCTACCAAATCATGTACTTTCATGTGCAAAGCTCTGCACTTCTCTGTACTGTGGCCAAGTGCATTTGAGTGAAAAGCACATCTGGCGCTGGCGTCATAATTTCTGGGTAGACTGGAAGGATCTGGAGGTGCCAATGTCCTTAGCTCAACCAGGTTGAGTTTCAGGAGTTGTGGCAGTAATGTGGCATAGGGCATAGGGATCGGATCGATCACCCTATTGGCCTGAGAAGGTCTCTGTTGGAATGGTCTTTGCTGATTGCTGTTGTTGGTGTTGCTGTTGTTATAATTTCTCTGAGGAGGATAAGGAGTTTGTTGCTGGTAATTCTGTTGCTGAGGTTGATAAGCTGGTTGAGGATGAATTGGAGCGGGAATGGTGACTGCTGCCACAGACCTATGAACATACTGGGGTCTGCCTCTGCCGGTATGGATAGCATTGGTTTCACCAGTTCTTCTTGGGCCCACAAAAGGCTTTCTTGGGTTGCTGGATGAGCTCGCACCGTTGTCAGAAATCTTACCCATTTTTAACAGGCTCTCAATTCTCTCCCCGGCTATGACTACATCAGCAAAGCTAGTGGAGGAAAAGGCAGCTAGCCTGTCAATGTATGTTCCTTGGAGGGTGTTCATAAACATATCAGCCATCTCCCTCTCTGACATGGGTGGCTGGACGGCAGCAGCAAGCTGTCTCCACCTTTGAGCATACTCCCGGAAGCTTTCCCTGGATGATTGTGACATTCCCATCAGGAGGGTCCTATTGGGAGCCATATCCAAGTTATACTGATACTGTCTGATAAAGGCCTCTGCCAGGTCCTTCCAGCATCTAATGGTTTCTCTAGTTAGATGAGAGTACCATTCCCTTGAAGCTCCTGTTAAGCTATCCTCAAAATAAAACATCCATAGCTTTTCGTCCATGGTATATGCCTTCAGCCTCCCCAGAAAGGATTGTAAATGGGTCCGGGGACAGGAAGTTCCGTTATACTTCTCAAAGCATGGTGGTTTAAATTTGTGTGGAATCCTGACCCCGTCCACTAGACCCATGTCCATAACATCAAAGCCCAAAGAATTCTGGGACTCCAGGGATCTTAGCTTCTCAGCAATCTCATCTAGCCTTCTGTCATAGGCTTCCTCCCCAACTCCCATCACTGTGAACTGATCTTCCTGGGGGTCTTCTTGCAATACTCTACCCGCAGTGGCAGTCCCTTGCACATTAACAGGGATGTTGATCTCTGGATGCAGGTGGGGTCCATAGACCGGGGGATTAACATGAGGTTGAACTCTTTCATTGTTACTGGTCCCAGCAGTCCCTGGATGAGGGTCTTCCTGATTCCTCCCCTCTACCAGTGCTCTTAACCTCTCTTGGCTTTGAGCCATATTATTCATCACCTCCATAAACTGTGTCATCTGATTCCTCATTTCCAACCTCTCGTTGGCCATTTGATTCCTGACCTCTGTAAGGTCCTGCTGTACTTGGTCCATTTGTATGCCCGGAAGATTGTTGCGGGTGGGATATCTGTGTGGACGGTTGAGTGGAAACCCTCGACGTCGAGCAATAGTTCCTGAAGTCACAACAGAGTTAGTAACAATAAAACAAAAACCTACAAAACAAAACAAAAGGTTAGTATGAAATGCAGTATGCTTATTTGTATCCAAGGTATCCGGCTTGGCACTTGGTTTTGACCTTTCCAGACCCTTGAGGAAGATGCTTGTGATGTTGCTTTGAAAGAACTCAGATAAAACAAACCAACACATATATTACAAAAAGTAAAATGATACATAGTTTGTTTCTTTTTTACAATACATGCCCTCTGAGGGGTCAAAAATACATCATAAAGAAAAATACATGAAATGAAAGCAACAACAAGCAAAAGTCAAACACCAAGACCAAACTCATCCTCCTGAACTTCCTTGAGAAGTGCTTCAGTCACAGGATCAGCTGGACGCTCTGTAAGATTCCTGATAAGGAGATTCCTTGTAGTAACAGCTGCAATTAGCTTCCTGTGTCGACTCTGGTCCTTTGACCTCTTCACACCAGCTTTAATCTTCAACTCTAAGATCTCTCTCTGGGCTGCTGCCAGGGCTTCCTGTTGCTCTTTTGCATTAGCTTCCTGCTGTTCAATCTTATCCTGAGTCCTTTTATCCTCCTGAGTACGAGCTTCGGTGATCCTGACCCACCTAGCTTGACTCTCCTTCAGAGACAAATCAGTCCTGGCCTTCTGGAACTGAGCTTCCTTGCAAGCATTCTTCAAAATCTGTTCTCCAGCCCTAGACTTCTTGATATAGTCCTCTGACTTCTCAATCCTAGTTAAATGCTCTACTTTCAACTTCTCTAACCTCTCAATGTCCAAGCGACCATCACTCCTCTCCCAGAGGGTCTTCTGTAGAGCCTGAGTCAGTTTCTCATTTCTCTCTTTCAATTTCTCAAACTCTTCTAAACCGACAGTTGCTGGAGGTGGTGTTGTGGAGGGTCCAGGCACATCTTCAAGGGTGAAGGGCATCCCAGTAATTTGAGCTCTGGTATGAGACCACTCATAGTACTGAGCTGAGGCCACATTATTGCATCTCCCAAGAATGGTTACCCCCTTAGTCTGCACATTGTCCCAGGCCCAGGATGCCTGCCTGACAATATCCAGATTAGGCTTGATTTCACAATAAAGGGTCTCAGTCAGATCCTGTGTCCTAGGAGGGTGGACTAATGCATAGCCCAGTTGTCTTTTGAATAGCAGAGGGTTGTAGTTGATGCAACCCTTCACTCCTATCAGAGGCACATTGGGAAATTGCCCACAGCTAGTAATGATGTCTCTGCCCTTGGTGCTCTGAGTGCACCACCTGATATCATCCGAGGTTAGAGCAACAAGCCTCCTAGCCCAGTTCTTTTGCTGTTGAGGGTTCAAGAATGCATCAGTTTTTGGAAAATGTTTGAGCAGCCAAGTATGGAACAAAGGAGCACAACATCTTACTAATCTTCCCCTTTGCTTTTCATTCCTTTGATGAACAGAGTAGTAAAGATCTCCCAGTAAGGTGGGCACTGGGTTCCTCAGGATGAAAAGATGGATTGCATTCTTGCTAACAAACTTAGGCTCATCTGCAAAAAGTATGACCCCATATATGCTAAGGGCCAACAAAGCACAGACTGCCTTCCACTCCCCCAGGGAGGCCTTCAGAATAGCCTGAGAAGTCAAGAAATCCAGATGAAAACCAGAGACTCCAGCTTTAGCTGTCAAATTCTGCCCAATCAGAACTGGCTCCAGATACAAGGCTTTTGCCACTTCTTCATTACTTGGAAAAGCCATCTCAGGGTTGAAGGGGACCCCACCCCTGATAGGAACACCAACCAATGATGAATACTCTTCCAACAAGGGTCCCAACTGAAAATTCCAGAAGGTGAAGCACCTTAGGGGGGATCATAGAACTGCAAGCAAGTATGAATCAGGCTCCTCTGGGAAGGGTCCAAATCCATAACCACATCAAGTATTCCTCCATAATGTTCTCTAAAAAGTGGTATATGGTCTAGAGTAATCAGGGTCTGAATCTTCCTGATGCTGGCCAACTCAGGCTCAAAGAAATGATAAGAGATGTTACTCTTCTTGGGTGCCATATTGCTGAAGAAGAGCTGAGACAGATGCTGAGAATAAAACTGAAGATAGGCCTCTGATAGGCTGAGACTGGTGATGCAGGTGACTGAAGCAGGGTAGCTGATAGCTGAAGTAAGTACTGATGAAGACAGTTCTATGCTGAATAAGGGGTCAAAACCAAGCCAAAATGATAGGATGGATACCCTGAAAAACAAATAAACACATGTTAAAATGATGCAATGAGGATGTATGCAAATGATATGCAAGGGTTTGTGACTGAGCTGGATCTGATTAACTGCTCTGATATGAGTCCATATATGTTCAAGAAATCCAGATGGAGGTTCATAAGTCCAGTAACCAAGGTAGAGGGACTCAAATAAAGAGTCGTATGTCCTGGGTTAGAAAATCACAAGAACTGTTCCAAAGTGGAGTACTCTTAATCATCACAAAGTAACAGGGTATGCTGAAGTCAAGGGGTACCTGCAATCCTGTAAACAGCCCAACCCTCCTCACAGGTGATGTTCTAAAACAAGGATCCTCAGACTTGGATCAGTTATGAGAAGTGTAAACACTTCTAACCCGAAGGTACAATGTTTACAATAACCATAAAAGATCCTCCTCTAATTCACCTCAGTTTCTGAAGGTCAATACTAAAGGTCATCCAGACTTAGCAGTCTTCCCAGATAGCCCTAGCACTGCAGGAAATCTGCAACACAGAGTTCTCAAGAAGAAACCCATATCTGAACCGTGTTTCATATTCCCGCACCAGACCGAAATGGAATGGGAAAGAACATGAACCACTCTAGCCTAGGTGTAACTCAGGTCCCAGGTGTAGGACCTTAAACTCTCAATAGAACCCCCACCCATCAAAGCAAAAAAACAGATCCAGCCAGCACAATATGACAGTATGATATATGTAAAGCTATAAAGAAAGCAATAAAACAATTGTACATAAAGCAAAAACAAAACAAATATACAAGCACAAATAGCACATAACACCCCAGTAAACACAAATCAAACAAGCGCTAGGAGGAACCCACAAAAAGAACCAGAAGCCATGGTTGCAATATAAGAATCCTCAGCAGAGTCGCCAAGCTGTCGCTCCCACTAAATGAAGCCGGGTCAAATAGGGTACAGACGCGAACGGTCGGCGAGAGGAGGATGTGAGAACACACAGGAGTGAACTCACAGGGAATGAAAGAGTCGCCAGCTAGGCATTTTTATCCCGGAGGAAAGGCAATGCTGCATAGACCTAGAAAGATATGGATAAGACGGTTGCGAACCAGAGAGACTGAGAAAGGGGGTTGGTTACAACCTGGGAAGGTATTAGCACCCAGATTGTCCGTCGTACTCGACGGGATCCACGCTTAAAAGATTTGTGTTTTAGAGGGGTAGTGTCAGTGCAATTTGTGTATAAAATAGCTGGAAAAGGATGTACAGGTGTCAGTGTAAAAAGAATGTGAGGTGTGTAAATGTACAGTGTCAGTGTAAGAACAGGAATAAGATGCTCAAGATCATGAGGCTTAAAGAATAATGCTAGAAAGAGGGGGAATATACAGAGACTTTTGTTCGATAACCGTTAAGTTATGCCTACGTATCCTCTCGTGCAATGAGGAAGTCAGAACACCGTAGTTCGACCCAAAGAGACTGAAAGATGAATTGACTTGTGAACTGCCTACTTGTCTATGCTCAAGTGAATGACCTGTCTGGCTCAGGTGCAAACTGTCTTGCATTAGACGGAAGAAGCGAGTTCTCGTTTATGAATGAGTGAGATGAGAAAAGAATCCCGGAGGAGACGATTATTGCTTGTTTTTGAGTTTTCAGTCTTTTATTGCTTTTGGAGATTTGTCATAAGTTAATGAGCTTAAGCCTAAACCAAGGGTTAGTAAACTCATCACATCCTCCCTCTAATTAGGGGTAATGAGAATACCTTAAGTGTGAAGTCAGTATCTCACACTTAATCACCATGGTGTAGGATTAAGATCATTAACCTACTTGTGATTAGTTAGATGTTTTTGTTGTTTTTGTTTAGTGTTGAGTAATGAGATTAAGCCATAATCAGGGATTAAACAGACTCATTACACCATCCTAATAGAAGGATAATAGATAAGAATGTTTAAGCTGAGGAAAACCCCTCAACTTAATCCATGATTAGGGATTAAACTTATGACAAAACAAAGCCTTTATTAAAGTGGATTTTAGTTAATGGTAAGATGAAGAAGTGAGTTTTTATGATTTGTAAGACAACTTGAGGGGGACTTGTCCATTAACACTAGGGTTAGTCCTTCTTAACCAATTAAGGAAGAATTAGAACCCTAATGCAAGGCCCAAGTTACAAGCTTGATGTCTTGATGATTATTAAGTGAATTGATTAAAGGATTTAAACACATTAAGGGTTTAACACTTAGGACTAAAGTTATACACTCCATCCTAATAGAAGGATGCAGGCATAAGCTTAATCACAAAGCCTTAAAGCCTTTAGGGTTTAGTCCCTGATTATGAGGTGAGAAGAGAAGACTCAATGAGACACAAAGGTAAAACTAAGTGGGGGGAACTAATCAAAACCCTAATCATTGTCATGCTTGGTTGTTCCTAAGGTTTGTGAGGTTTACAAGAGAAGTCTTCAATGGAACCACCAGGAAGCAGATGAAAGGATAAGGAGAAGCAAAGTAACTTGCTTCATTGAAGAAAACAAGTCACTTGAGGAAAGAAAGTAAGAAGAAAAAGAATGAGCAAGCTCAATCTCAAACACATAAAAAAATGCAACATGGATACAAGAGAGTGATGAAAAGAAATTGTGAGAAGTGAAGGCAAATCCACTTCTCCAAGTTACTTACCACCTGAAAAGTTAGTGAAAGAAATGCAATGCAATGCCAAATGAAATGAAATGGCATGATGATAAACAAAACCAGAAGCACATACATGATGTTAATGATGCTATGAGATTCTACAAACATGGATCAACACATGGGGATGATCATACAAGCTTATGGATGCAAATGAAACAAGTCAAGAACCATGAACATACATGAAAAGTTATGAAATGCAAATGGCATACAACATGGCAAATGCAATATGTAATGATCAAACATGCTTTCAATATGTCTTAAGATGTTAAATGAATCAAATGGATGCATAAAATGTCATGGAAAGTCAAGGTATGAATGCAAATGCAAGATGGATGCATATGGAAGCCCAAATTAGGGTTTATGATCAAAGCATCAAACAAAAAACCAAAATCAGGAGCAAACATCAAGATAAAAAATTGAAAATGCACTCAAAGGATCCCTAAACCTATACTAACTCACTGCCCAAAGGAGAGGTTCCAACTCTTAACCTAATTCAAGTTATGATTTTCCTAAGTTTTCTAGGGTTTTAGGGATCCTTAACAAGATAAAATGCCAAACAAATGGAAAATGAAAGATCAAATCATGCCACTTTATTTTCACATACTACATGCTAAACACAATGCAATGCAAAAAGAATCATGGTCCAACTCTCAACGGTTAGGCATAAATGATTTTTGGAAGTTTGGGTCAAAATAATGCCTTAAAATGATTTTAATTCCATGACAAATTCTCAAAATGCATCAAGATCAAAAAAGAAATTTGGTTTGAGGGTTGGACAATGTTTCTAAATGTTTTTAAAGGTTTCATGAATTTTTTGGTGATTTTTAAATACCTAAAAGTATTTTTAATTGATTAATTCTCATTAATTAATTAAAAATAAACTTTTAAATATTTAAAAATATTTTTTTAATGCAAAAAATAAAAATAAAAATATTTTTGTGTTCTGAAAAATAATGAAAACCTTGACAAAAATTTCCATAATTTTTAAACATTTTTTGCTATTTTAAATAAATTGGAGAAAAGAAATGAAATAAAATGAAATAAAAATTGAATTAAATGAAAAGTATGCCAATCCAACGCATCAGATTCAAAGTTGGGGGTCAAAGGTTGACTGCGCGCGCAATCCTACGGCTGGCATTCAAACTAGCTAAAAATGAATTAATTAACTTAATTAATTAAGATTAGGGCTAAGTGGATGATCTGAGCCATTGAGCACGCGCGGGAGTGTACTAAGTCAACTCATCCAACGCCCAAGATTCAAACTACATTAATGACAGGGATTAAACCCTAATTATTTTCAGGTGGTCGGAGAAGACCTCTGGTCGTCTTCTCCGGTGGGAACCCCACCTGAAAATCCCTAAAACCTTCAAAACTTTACTAAAACGAAATCTAAAAGAACAGAAATCATCCCCACATCCCCCTGAATCAAAACCCTAACTCAAAAACCATTTATCTTTCATCAATCGCACGAATCGAAAGCAAACATTTTTAGGTCAGACAAGTTTCAGAGTGAGATTAAATGCTTATCTCTCAACCATTTTCAAAACCAAAAACATCAGAGTGATCAGTGAATCATGAAGAACAACTTAGGAACTTAAAAATCCATTTCTGGAAAAAATGTTCATGAAGCTACCTGAGTTTGAAGCTTTTCAGTTTGCAACTTTCTGACCTCTTCTCTTTGTGCAATCCACTCCTTTTAGGCCCCTGATGACATCTTGATGCTTAGAGAGAGTTTGTGTTGGCTGGTTTGGAAGTTTGAACAAGTTCTATTCAAGGTCAGGTGAGAATCGTGTTTGTGATTCTATGGCTTTCAGGCTGTTTTGAAGGTTGGTTTGTGTTTAGTGAAGCATGGTGAGAAGGTTTGTGAAGTTTGTTTGAGTGTTTGAAGCTTGTATGATGATTTTCGAAAGCTTTTGCAAGTGAGGGTGAAAATGTGAATGTTGTGTTGTGGTGTGTTTCAGGCTAGCCTCTTGTTATGTTTGGCTTGCAATTGATTTGTATAAACAATTCCCATTGGTCAGAAAATGTGATGTGTGCTTTTGTGATAGGTATGGGTGCTTTTGCAAAATGTCAACTTTTGTGTAAGAGAAGCATGGGTCATGTTCTAGCCAAGTACAAGGAGGGTGTGCTGCGCAGCATGTAGTGTGGAAAGGCCTAGGTTTGATCAGCAAGCTATCCAGCAAGTGGATGAGAAGTTATCATGACTTTTGCAACTTGCCTTGCCTTTGGTTTTCATGAAAGGAACTTGATCCATGGGCCATAAAACATGTGATTCTTTGGGTGCAATCTGACTTTTGAATGTTGTGTGATCATGTTGTATGGATTAGAAGCCCATTTGATGACTTAATTGGCCTTGAGAAGTGAATTTGCAACTTTGCCTCTTTGGTGCATGACTTGAAATTTAGTGATTTTTGCCAACTTTGACAAACCATAACTTTTGATCCAAAATGAATTAGGTCATGTTCTTGTACTTTTTGAAAAGGGAAAGATCTATTCTACAACTTTCATGACCAAAGTTTTTCCATTTGAAGCTTTTTTGAATCAAAAAGTAAGGGTTGAAAAAGTTGCCTAAAATGACATTTTCATTAAAAGTCAAACTTGCCCAAAAAGTCAACTTTGCAAAAGACTTGAAATTCTTGAATTTTGTGAACTTCCAATGTCTTCTATGATCAAATAAAGATCATATGCAATCAAAATGATGAAGATCACCCCTTGGTTGGGTCATTGGGGGCCTCAGATGCCCTGATTTTGCACTGACTTGCTTGAAAAGTCAACTCTTGATCAGATGACTTCCCCATGGAATTTCTTCATGAAAATTGATATGCATACTCCCTATACCATATAGAGACCAATAGAAACAAGAATGACCAAAAAAATTGGAGTTATGGCCTCTGAAACCAAAACCCTAATTTTAGGTCAACTGTGCAGTCAAGCCTGGCTCTGCTTCCACACCATTCTCAGTTCTTGTGATTCTTTGGCATTCTTGACTTTGATAGGATATAATATGATACTTGAACACACATGGACCCCTTTTAAGTGATTGATGACCTTTGGAATGGCTCAAGTGGCTCTTGGATTGCTCAGATCACAAACCCTAGATACAGATGACTTTGAATCTATGCAGTGAATCAAAAATGTAATATGAGATGCTATGATGGTGTCTATGCTTATGAAATGATCACAAGTCATGGTGGGAATGAGTGTGGGCAAATTTGGGGTGTTTACAGACATCAGATGACATCAAATGGTGCACTCAGAGCACCAAAGGCAAGGACATCATTACTAGCTGTGGGCAATATCCTAATGTGCCTTTAATAGGATTGAAAGATTGCATCAACTACAACCATTTACTGTTTAAGAGACAATTAGGGTATGCTTTGGTTCATCCTCCCAAAGGACAAGATTTGGCTGAGACCCTCTACTGTGAAATCCAACCCAACTCTGCTGTTGTTAGGCAAACTGCCTGGGCTTGGGATAACATTCAGACCAAAGGGACAGCCATCCTTGGCAAGTGCAACAACATTGCTTCAACACAGTATTCTGATTGGTCTTGTACCAAAGCTCAGATCACCCGGATGCCATTCACTCTAGAAGATACACCTGGACCTTCTACAGTACAACCTGCAGCTACTGTCAGTTTGGAAGAGCTTGAAAAGCTGAAGGAAAGGAATACCCAACTATCTGAAGCCTTGAAGAAGACTCTCTGGGAGAGAAATGACAGTCGTGTAGATAATGAGAGATTGGAAAGGCTCAGGGTTGAGCATCTGACCAAGATTGAGAAGACGGATGACTATATCAGGAAGGCAAGAGCAGGGGAGTTAGTACTGAAGAATGCTTGCAAGGAGGCAAAGACTCAGAAGGCTAGGGCAGAGCATTATCTAGAGGAGAGCCAGGCTAGGTGGATCAGGATCACTGAAGCCCGTGCACAGGAAGACCAAAGGACTCAGGCTAAGATAGAGCAGTTGGAGGCTAGTGAGAAGAAGCATCAGGAGGCAGGGTTGAAGAGGTCAAAGGATCAGGACAAGCATAAGAAGTTAACCAATGCCATTGCTACAAGGAACCTCCTCATCAGGACTATTACATAACACCCAATGGGACCAGTGACTGAGGCCTTCCTGAAGGAAGTCAAGGAGGATGACTTTGGATTAGATGTTTGACTCTTTTGTTTGTACTTTTCCTTTTGTTCTACTTTTATTTTGTTGATATATTTTGATCCACCATGGGGATGTTATTTGTAATCAAACTATGTATTTTCACTCTTTGTAATATATCAGTTCGTATTATTTTTGGTGGGCTTTATCTATCTCTACAACATCATCAACATTTCCTCGAGGTCTGGAAAGGTCAAAACCAAAGAACCAAACCGGATACCCTTGGAAGACAAATATGCATACTGCATTGCATACTAACATTTTCTTTGTTTTGTAGGTCTTTTTTTATTGTTGTTTCTCACTTTGTTGTGGTTTCAGGAAACATTGCTCGCAGAAGAGTGTTCCCTGTCAACAGAACACACCGGTACCCGACAAGAAACAACCTTCCGGGACTCCAGATGGATCAAGTTCAGCAAGACTTGAATGAATTAAGGGCCCAAATAGCCAATGAGAGGGTTGAGATGAGAAATCAGATGACCCAATTCATGACTGTGATGACTGGTTTAGCTCAAAGCCAGGAAAGACTAAGGGAGTTGGTTGAAAGGCAGACTCCTGAAGAACACCATCCAGGTGCAACCTCGCAACGATCACGTGCAACCTCGCAACAATCACGTGCAACGTCCATGACATCAATGCCATAAGGAATACTCAGGGTAACACTTCTGGAGGAAGGGTCTTGCAAGAGGATCCTCAAGAAGAGCAGTTTACAGTTGTTGGAGCTGGGGACGAAGTTTACGACCGTCGGTTGGATGAGATTGAAGAGAAGCTGAGATCTCTTGAATCCCAAAACTCCCTAGGTTTTGATGTCATGGACATGGGATTGGTGGAAGGGGTGAGAATTCCTCACAAGTTCAAACCCCCTTGTTTTGAAAGATATAATGGCACATCCTTCCCACGCACCCACCTTCAGTCATTCTTGGGAAGATTAAAAGCATACACCATGGACGAGAAGCTATGGATGTTTTACATCGAGGATAGCTTGACAGGGGCATCCCGAGAATGGTATTCCAACTTGACCAGAGCCACAGTAAGAAACTAGAAAGACTTGGCTGAAGCTTTCATCCGTCAGTATCAATATAATCTGGATATGGCTCTAAACAGGACCCTTCTGATGGGAATGTCTCAATCTTCCCGTGAAAGCTTTAGGGAGTATGCCCAAAGGTGGAGGCAATTGGTTGCTGTCGTTCAACCCCCGATGTCTGAAAGGGAAATGGCGGACATCTTCATGAATACTCTCCAGGGTACCTATATTGACAGATTGGCCGCATTTTCCTCCACCAGCTTTGCAGATGTGGTGATAGCTAGAGAAAGAATAGAGAGCCTATTGAAGACGGGGAAGATCTCCGATAACTGTGCCAGTTCAAGCATTACAAGAAAACCATTTTCTGGGCCCCGTAGATCTGGTGAGACAAACTCTGTGCACATGGGAAGAGGGAGACCCCAATACTTGCCCAGAACAGTTGCCGCTGTTACTATCCCTGCTCCACCTCCACAGTATGCTCAACAACCGCAACACTTTCCGCAACAACAACAATTTCTGCAACAGAGATCATACAAAAACAATAACAACAATCAACAACAATGCCCGTTTCAACAGCGGCCATCTCAGGTCAACCGGGTAATTGAGCCCATTCCAGTGTCGTATGCTACACTGCTGCCACAACTCCTGAAGCTCAATCTTGTTGAGTTGAGGACATTGGCTCCACCCGATCCTCAAAACCTTCCAAGAAACTACGATGTCAATTCTAGGTGTGCTTTTCACTCTAACACACCTGGTCATTCTACGGAAAAATGCAGAGCTCTGCATATGAAGGTTCAGGATCTGGTAGATTCAAAATCCCTGAACTTTGCACCTCCTCCCAATGTAATGAAAATTCCTATGCCAAGCCACAGTGGGCCAAGGATTAATGTTGTAGAGGATGGTTCACCCATGAGTTTAATAGAAGACATTGCAAGTATTCAGACACCTCTGGCATAGGTTAAAGCCTAGCTTTTAAAAAGCCAAGTGTTCTCAGGTTGTGAGGCCTGTTGTGAATCATGCAAACTTTCTGAGAACGGGTGTCCTAGCTTGAGGAAAGGAATTAATGACTTGATTAAAGAAGGCATTCTGCAAATCACAACCACAACTTCTACAACACCAGCAACCCTTTTGTCAACAACAAGTGATTCTTTTACAAATGCAACAACCATCTTTCCAAGTGTTTCTTCTACAACTGCAACAACCATTGTTCCAACTGATTCAGCTACAACTTCAGCAATCATTCCATCTTTCACTTAAACACACAACAATTCATTTGCACCAGCTACTACAACTTCAGCAACCACCAATAATGATGTTTCCACTATCACAATTTATTATGACCCGACAACGGTCCCGAATTCCAACAACTTTCGACATCCTCAACAACAGTCTCAACAAAGCTTCAATTCACCTCCACCAACATCCACCAGAGGTCCTGTCACTATTTTCTATAATCCACAAACTATTACAGTCCCAACATCTACTGCAGTAAGCCCAGTCACTATCGCGGTGCCCGGGCCGATCTCATATGATAAAGATAGTGCTATACCATGGCATTATGGTGCTGATCTATACTGCAACAGAGAGAAAGTCCTTCTTGATTCTCCAGTTCTCACTCCCCAAGTGGATAATGTTGGGGGAGGCAGAGGCTTCACCCGAAGCGGACGTCTCTTCGCATCACAAGTCCCTAGAACCAACACTGAGGCAGAGGCTGTTGCCAAAACCAAGGGGAATAATGTGATACCGGAAGAATCTGCACCAAAAGAAACTCATAAATCATCCTTCGATCAAGATGTGGATGAGTTTATGAGAATTATTAAAAGAAGCGACTATAACGTTGTGGACCAGCTCCACCAGACTCCTTCAAAGATCTCAATCCTATCACTGCTGTTGTGTTCCGAAGCCCATCGGGATGCACTACTCAAAGTTCTGCATGCTGCCTACGTGCCAGACGAGATCACTGTGAATCAGCTGGAAACAATGGTGTCAAATGTCAATACTAGCCATGGGCTAGGTTTCACTGATGCTGATTTAACAACAGAAGGACGTCTCCACAACAAGGCTTTGCACATAACCCTGGAGTGCAAAGGAGCTGTATTATCTCATGTTCTTGTAGACATTGGGTCCTCACTCAATGTCTTACCCAAGAAAGCCCTTGTCAAGCTCGAGTATGATGGGATAACTCTCCGGCAAAGTAATCTTATGGTCAGGGCTTTTGACGGCTCCAAGAGATCTATTCTTGGAGAGGTGGAGTTACCAGTGATAATCGGTCCACAAGTCTTTAAGACCATTTTCTATGTGATGGACATACAGCTGGCATACAGCTGTTTGCTAGGTCGACCCTGGATTCACGTCGTAGGTGCAGTAACATCGACCCTTCACTAGAAATTGAAGTACGAATGGGAAGGATAGATTATCACCATCTGTGGTGAGGAGGACATATTTGTTATCCATCTGGCTACATATAAGTATATTGAGATGGATGGTGAAATCCATGAGACAATGAGCCAAGGGTTCGAGGCCCTGAATATCAATGAGGCTACTGAAGTATTTGGTGCATCCCAAGAAGACATGATGGGTACTTCAATTGTCTCTTACCAGCAATCTCAGAAGGTTGTTAAAGAAGGTAATGCTCAAGGCTAGGGCAAGCTGCTGCCAGTGGAAAAAAAGGAAGATAGATACGGTTTGGGTTACAAACTATTATGACAAGATCAATCAGAGGCTGCAAAGGAGCCCAAATTCGTCAGGGGGGGATGCTCACCCCAGATGCTGTTAAAAATCTAGAAGACAAGGCGGAAAGCGACCGCAACCTGGAGAGCTGGATACGTCCAAGGATCCCGGGGAACCAAGTCCTTAACTGGTCTTTCCAGGAAATTATAAGGGTTACTCCTGAAGAGTAATTATTATTTCCTGTCTTTTTAGCATGCATCAAGTCTTGCATCTTTCCCAAGGTGTCAGGACTCATTTTGTAATAAGGCCATATTGTAATTTTGTGCAAATGATTAATCAATGAATATCAGACATCTTTTGCAAACGAGTCTCTTTTTCGCTCACTGTCTTTTCATTTTTCACTTTTGTACAAAACAA
The DNA here is from genome assembly GCA_963966055.1 of Lathyrus aphaca. Classification (NCBI taxonomy): domain Eukaryota; kingdom Viridiplantae; phylum Streptophyta; class Magnoliopsida; order Fabales; family Fabaceae; genus Lathyrus; species Lathyrus aphaca. Next base: position 282,691,289 of record OZ014520.1, on the reverse strand, counting down.
TAAAATGGCAATGTTTTCAAAATAAACAACTTCATTTTCACTTTTTCTAAAAAAGATTAAAACTGATCACTAAAACGAACCAATCTCAACCCTTACAGAGATTATCCTCCAGATTGCACCAACAACAACACTGCTATGATCTTGTATGACTTCAACAAACCGATTAATCAAGCTGATGAAGGGGTTGAAGAAGACTATGAGTTACCTGAAGAGTTAGCCAGGTTGTTGAGGCAAGAAGAGAAGGTGATTACTCCTCATCAGGAGGAGGTTGAAACAGTTAATCTTGGTACCGATGAAGATTTGAAAGAAATGAAGATCGGGGCCAGTCTGCAAGATTCAGTGAAGGAACATCTCACTGACATGCTTCGAGAATACGTTGACGTCTTTGCTTGGTCCTATCAAGACATGCCGGGTCTGGATACTGACATTGTTATGCACAAGCTGCCTTTGAAAGAATATTGTCCTCCAGTGAAGCAGAAGGTACGCCGTACTCGCCCAGATATGGCCATGAAGATTAAACAAGAGGTACAAAAACAGTGGGACGCCGGTTTCCTTGTTGTAACTAGTTACCCACCGTGGGTCGCTAATATTGTACCAGTGCCTAAGAAGGATGGCAAAGTACGAATGTGTGTGGATTACCGGGATCTGAACAGAGCTAGCCCAAAGGATGATTTCCCATTACCTCACATAGATGTATTGGTCGACAACACAACTCAATTCTCGGTATTTTCCTTCATGGATGGATTTTCTGGGTATAATCAGATCAGGATGTCACCCGAAGACATGGTGAAAACAATCTTCATCACACCTTGGGGCACATTTTGTTAAAGGGTAATTCCATTTGGACTGAAGAATGTCGATGCAACTTATCAACGGGCTATGGTGACATTATTCCACGACATGATCCACAAAGAAATTTAATGCTACGTGGATGACATGATTTCCAAGTCCCTCACTGAAGAAGATCATCTGGTAAATCTTCTGAAGTTGTTCAAGCGTCTGAGGAAATATCAACTGAAGTTGAACCCCAACAAATTCACATTCGGGGTACGTTCCGGTAAGTTGCTGGGATTTATCGTAAGTGAAAAAGGAATTGAAGTTGATCCTGACAAAGTCAAAGCCATTCAGGAGATGCCTGCACCTAGGACTGAAAAGGAAGTTCGGGGGTTCTTAGGTAGATTGAACTACATATCAAGGTTCATATCTCATCTTACTACAACCTGTGAACCCTTGTTCAAACTGTTAAGAAAGGAAGAAACGGTCAGGTGGAACGAAGATTGTCAGAAGGCTTTTGACAAAATCAAGGAATATTTACAAGAACCTCCAATTCTTATGCCTACAGTTGAAGGAAGACCTCTAATAATGTATTTGACAGTATTAGAAGGATCAATGGTGTGTGTGTTGGGCCAGCATGACGAGTCTGGTCAAAAAGAGTATGCAATATACTACCTAAGCAAAACGTTTACCGACTGTGAACATCATTATTCACTGCTCGAGAAAACTTGTTGTGCTTTAGCATGGGCTACTCGCCGACTAAGACAGTATATGTTGACTCACACTACCTTGTTGATCTCAAAGATGGACCCCGTCAAGTACATATTTTAGAAGCCAGCACTTACCGTAAGGGTTGCAAGATGGAAAATGATTCTGACAGAGTACGACCATCAGTACACATCTCAAAAGGCCATCAAAGGCAGTGTACTGTCTGACTACCTAGCTGAGCAACCCATTGATGATTACCAGCCCATGAGATTTGAATTCCCTGATGAAGACATCATGTACTTAAAAGCAAAAGATCACGAAGAGCCAGTTCATACCGAAGGGCTCGACACGGAGGAAGAGTGGACTATGATGTTTGATGGGGCTATCAATATGAATGGTCGTGGAGTTGGTGCAGTGCTCATTACACCTAAGGGAGTTCATATGCCTTTCTCGGCGAAGCTCACCTTTGCATGCACTAACAACGAAGCTGAATATGAAGCCTGTATCATGGGTCTTGAGGAAGACATTGACCTCAGGATCAAAACTTTAACTGTATTTGGAGATTCAGCACTGTTAATCAATCATACCAACGACAAATGGTACACTCACCAAGAGCATCTGATTCCATACCGTGACTATACGAGGAGATTATTGACTTTCTTCACAACAGTTAAACTTGAGTATATCCCTCGAGACGAAAATCAGTTCGCAAATGCTTTAGCTACCATTTCCTCCATGATCAAGTTTCAAACTGCTAATTATGTCCCTCGGATATCGGTATCCAGACTTGACCGACTGACATACGTATTCTCTGTAGACATTGCTAAAGATGACAAGCCTTGGTTCCATGACATCAAATGCTTCTTATAGGATCAAACATACCCACCTGGGGCATCATCCAATGATAAAAAGACATTAAGAAGGCTGGCTGATAATTTCTTCCTTAATGCTGATGGTTCATTATACAAGTGAAACTTTGACATGATTCTGCTCAGATGTGTTGATAAGAAAGAAGCAGACTTGCTGATGCACGAAGTGCATGAAGAATCCTTCCGTACCCATGTTGGAGGACATGTAATGGCTAAGAAATTATTATAATCAAGTTACCACTGGATCACAATGGATGCAGACTGTTGTGCCTATGCCAGAAAGTGCCACAAATGCGAGATCTATGCAGATAAAGTACATGTGCCTCCAAATCCGTTGAATGTGATGTCTTCACCTTGGCCATTTGCTATGTGGGGCATTGACATGATTGGAAAGATTGAACCGACTGCTTCAAATGGCCACAGATTCATCCTGGTAGCCATTAATTACTTCACCAAATGGGTTGAAGCAGCTTCATACGCAAACGTCACCAGACAAGTGGTAGCCAGATTCCTGAAAAGAGACATCATCTGTCGATATGGAGTACCCGAGCGAATCATTATTGATAATGGTTCCAATTTGAATAACAAAATGATGGCAGAACTGTGTCGGGACTTCAAAATCCAACACCACAACTCTTCTCCTTACAGGCCAAAGATGAATGGCGCTGTTGAGGCAACTAATAAGAACATTAAGAAGATTGTGCAGAAGATGGTGGTTACTTACAAAGACTGGCATGAAATTCTACCATTTGCCTTGCATGGGTACCGCACCTCAATCAAAAAGTCTAATGGGGCAACACCTTATCAGCTTGTGTATGGTACGGAGGCAGTCCTACCTGTTGAAGTTGAATTACCCTCCTTACGGGTACTAATGGATGTCAAGCTAAATGAAGCAGAATGGGTCCGTTCTCGGTACAATCAACTGAATCTGATCGAAGAGAAGAGATTAGCTGCAATATGTCATGGATAGTTATATCAGAAGAGAATGAATAAAGCCTTCGATCAGAAAGTCAGGCTTCAGGAATACCAAGTAGGAGATCTTGTTCTGAAAAGACTCCTTCCTCCTCTGGTGGAGCACTGATGGTCCTTTCATAGTAAAGAAGGTTTTCTCTGGTGGAGCACCGATGCTCACTACTATGGATGGTGAAGATTTCTTATCCCCTGTGAATTCAGATGCAATTAAAAAATACTTCGCATGAAATGACCCGCTGGACATAAAAACAGAATGTAAGTCCAGGCAAAAATAGGGCATCCCGGCGAGTCAAATACAGAATAAAAGACTCGGGCAAAAATAAGGGAAAATCAAAAAAATGTACACCCGCTGAGTTGAAAAGCCGCATTGGACAGCTCAGGAAAAAATGGGTATCCCGGTGGATTGAAAACCTGAAAGGAAAAGAATCGGTCAAAATCAACCTTCTTCAGAAAGCAAGATGAGAACAGCGTCAAGGTCATACGGGTCATAGCAAAGGAAGCTCACCGAAGCATCGTCAACATTGCCAGCACTTTTACTTTTCTCAATTTGTAACAATCTCCTCATTGCAGGGGATTTGTTTCTTTGACTGTATTTGCCAATTCAGGGCACCCCGATTAATAAAATCATATTTTTAGTCACACCTCGTTTCGTACATTTTTGTTTCGTTTGCAAAATGTCCAATATCTGTGATATAATATTTACATAAAACAAATGAGCCATTCTTAATAAATTCTTGTAGGAAATAATATTACTTCCAGGAATATCTAACTCCTATGAAGGAATCCGGTAAGGGATACGTCGGGATACTTGTGCGTTTCTTTGTCTTAACAGGATTGCAAGTAGTCAAATACGTAGCATGGGGCATGCCAACAATCACTCCCCCAACACATCTTCTCCAAACAATATCTAGAAATCTTTTCCCAGCGGAGTTGTTAAAGCCTCCTCATCCCTAGCCGGGATCCCCACAGATATCTCTAGGAAAATCGTTTAGTGATCTTTCGTTCCCCAAACAGAGTATCAAGTCTCTCAAAGACAAGAGAATCATCTCCCCGTAGAGTTCCAGCCTCTTCTCAGAAGAGCAATGCCTGAAATTCTCACACAACAAAAGTGACCGAAGCTTTCTCATCCCCAGCTGGGTTTTCTCCTTACCGGATAAATCTATCAGTGATCTATTTCCCCAAGCAAAGCCATATATCTTATCAGATCTACCAATGATCTCTTCCCCAGCTGGGATATCCCTCAAAGCAGATCATCCAGAGATCTCCGCAACGGCAGGATCTGAATCCCGAATCGGTTTCTTTTTGCATAATCATAGCATTCGCATCATATTCCCCCACAGAGCGTAGCATTTCGTCTAATACGGAGCATTACGGGAAAAAACAAACATTTGCATGATCACAAGTCAGGTTCGAGCCAGTAACCTGCAAATGCCATCAGTAATGTATATAAAAACTCACATCCCCTACAAATGAAAGCCAAAGCGTCCGTTTTGCACTCTCCAATACAAAATCCTGTTTATTTATACTCTTGCGACACCCGTCCGTGTCATATCATTCCCTCGCAGATAAGCCAAAACATCTTCACAAATACAGATACCTATACATACTCTTTTGACACTCGTCTGTGTCACCTTCCCCAGCACAGTTGCCCAAACACTTGTTGCAAACCAAACACTTCTCCATAATACACTCTTGACGACACCCGTCTGTGTCATCCCATCCCCACAGGTCACCGAAACACCTTTTATACTCTCACATACAAATATACATTTTCTTTTGACACTCGTCCGTATCATACTGTCCCCATCAAGTTGAACACTCGTCTGTGTCTTGCTCATGCTTCACCAACAATATTTACTCACACTTATATAGATACTCGTCCGTATCTTGTATATATATTCATCCTCCCACATATTCGACACTCGTTCGTGTTCTTTGTTAACCAGTTGGTACTCGTCCGTACCATCATCTCTGAACATGCGTTAGTGTTTGTTTCTACCGATACTCGTCCGCTGGTCTTAAGGATGCTTGTCCGCATCTTTAATCTATACACAACGTCATAACACCTATACCTTTTTATTCTTAAGTGTAAGCACTCATCCGTGTTTACCATTCCCCAATAAGTCGCCAACAGAACAACTTTTCTCCTATCCAACATTCATCCTATGTCGTGATACTTTCGGCAGCCGTAGCCTGCCAGGTGATCCTCCTTCACCTTTGGATGACCGTCCCTCATCCTTTCCCCAGTGGAGTCTCCATTATTGGAACCCTTTTCTACCCGACATTCATCCTATGTCGTGGTATTTAGCAGCCATCCCCTGCTAGGTGATCGTCCTTCACCTTTTTGATGATCGTCCTTCATCATTTTATCCGATGGCCGTTCCCATCGTTGATCTTGGTTATCTGACATTCGTCCTATGTCATGATAAACCCTGAGAGCAGCCGTTGTCGCTCCCACTAAATGAAGCCGGGTCAAATAGGGTACAGACGCGAACGGACGGCGAGAGGGACAATGAGAACACACAGCAGTGAACTCACTGGAGATGAATAGAGTCGCCAGCTAGGCATTTTTATCCCGGAGGAAAGGTAATGCTGCATAGACCTAGAAAAAGATGGATAAGACGGTTGCGAACCAGAGAGACTGAGAAAGGGGGTTGGTTACAACCTGGGAAGGTATTAGCACCCAGATTGTCCGTCGTACTCGACGGGATCCACGCTTAAAAGATTTGTGTTTTAAAGGGGTAGTGTCAGTGCAATCTGTGTATAAAAGAACTGGAAAAGATGTACAGGTGTCAGTGTAAAAGGATGTGAAGTGTAATATACAGTGTCAGTGTAGGAACAGGAATAAGGTGCTCAAGATCATGAGGCAAGAGAATGATGCTAGAAAGAGGGGGAATATACAGAGACTTTTTGTTCGATAACTGTTAAGTTATGCCTACGTATCCTCTCGTGCAATGAGGAAGTCAGAACACCGTAGTTCGACCCAAAGAGACTGAAAGATGAATTGACTTGTGAACTGCTTACTTGCCTATGCTCAAGTGTATGACCTGTCTGGCTCAGGTGCAAACTGTCTTGCATTAGACGGAAGAAGCAAGCTCTCGTTTATGAGTGAAGATGATGAGAAAAGAATCCCGAAGGAGACGATTATTGTTTGTTTTTGTGTTTTCAGTCTTTTATTGCTTTTGAGAATTTGTCATAAGTTAATGAGCTTAAGTTTAAACCAATGGATTTAGTAAACTCATCACATCCTCCCTCTGATTAGGGGTAATGAGAATACCTTAAGTGTGAAGTCAGATTCTCACACTTAATCACCTTTGGTGTAGGATTAAGACCATTAACCTACTTGTGATTATTTAGATGTTTTTGTGGTTTTTGTTTAGTGTTAAGTAATGAGGTTAAGCCATAATCAAGGATTAAACAGACTCATTACACAGTCCTAATAGAAGGATAATAGATGAGAATGTTTAAGCTGAGGAAAGCTCCTCAACTTAATCCATGATTAGGGATTAAACTCATGACAAAACAAACCTTTGATTAAGTGGATTTTAATTAATGGTATGATGATGAAGTGAGTTTTATGATTTGTAAGACAACTTGAGGGGGACTTGTCCATTAACACTAGGGTTAGTCCTTCTTAACCAATTAAGGAAGAATTAGAACCCTAATGCAAGGCCCAAGTTACAAGTTTGATGTCTTGGTGATTATTAAGTGAATTAATTAAAGGATTTAAACACATTAAGGGTTTAACACTTAGGATTAAAGTTATACACTCCATCCTAATAGAAGGATACAGGCATAAGCTTAATCACAAAGCCTTAAAGCCTTTAGGGTTTAGTCCCTGATTATGAGATGAGAAGAGAAGACTCAATGAGACACAAAGGTAAAACTAAATGGGGGGACTAATCAAAACCCTAATCATTATCATGCTTGGTTGTTCCTAAGGTTTGTGAGGTTTTACAAGAAAGATCTTCAGAGGAACCACCAGGAAGCAGATGAAAGGAGCAAAGAGAAGCAAAGCAACTTGCTTCATTCAAGAAGACAAGTCACTTGAAGAAATAAAGTGGGAGGAACAAGAATGAGCAAGCTCAAACTCAAACACATAAAAAATGCAGCAATGGATGCAAGAGAGATGGAAAGAAAAGTTATGATAAGTGAAGGCAAATTCACTTCTCAACATCACTTACCACCTGAAATGTTAGAAAAGAAATGTGTCGCTCCCGACAAATGAAAACGGATCAGATGAAGGTACAGACGCGAACGATCGGCGAAGGGAACAGCGAGAACACACAGCCGTGAACTCACTGGAGAATGAAAAGAGTCGCCAGCTAGGCATTTTTATCCCGGAGGAAAGGCAATGCTGCATAAGCCTAGAAAAAGATGGATAAGACGGTTTGCGAACCAGAGAGACTGAGAAAGGGGGTTGGTTACAACCTGGGAAGGTATTAGCACCCAGATTGTCCGCCGTACTCGACGGGATCCACGCTTAAAAGTTTTGTGTTTTAAAGGGGTAGTGTCAGTGCAATCTGTGTATGAAATAGCTGGAAAGAATGTACAGGTGTCAGTGTATAGTGTATAAGTGATATGAAGTATGAAAGTGTCAGTGTGAGGAAGGAGTGAAATGCTCATGATCATGAGGCTAAAGAATGAAGCTGGAAAGAGGGGGAATATACAGAGACTTTTGTTCGATAACTGTTAAGTTATGCCTACGTATCCTCTCGTGCAATGAGGAAGTCAGAACACCGTAGTTCGACCCAAAGAGACTGAAAGGAAAGACTGGTGAACTGCTTGCAGTCTAAGCTCAAGTGTATAATCTGTCTGGCACAGATGCAAACTGTCTTGCATCAGACGGAAGAAGCAAGTTCTCGGTTGTGAGTGAAGGTGATGAGAAAAGAATCCCGAAGGAGACGATTATTGTTTGTTTTTGAGTTTTCAGTCTTTTATTTCTTTTTGGAGTTTGTCATAAGATAATGAGCTTAAACCCAAATCAATGGATTTGGTAAACTCATCACATCGTCCCTCTGATTAGGGGTAATGAGAATTACCTTAAGTGTGAAGTCAGATTCTCACACTTAATCACCTTTGATGTAGGGTTAAGATCATTAACCTACTTGTGATTAATTAGATGTTTTTGTGATTTTTGTTTAGTGTTAAGTAATGAGGTTAAGCCATAATCGGGGATTTAACAGGCTCATTACACTATCCTAAAAGAAGGATAATAGATGAGGGTGTTTAAGCTGAGGAAGGATCCTCAGCTTAATCCATGATTAGGGATTAAACCCATGACAGAACAAACCTTTGATTAAGTGGATTTTATTAATGATATGATGATGAAGTGTTTTTTATGATTTGTAAGACAACTTGAGGGGGACTTGTCCATTAACTTTAGGGTTAGTCCTTCTTAACCAATTAAGGAAGAGTTAGAACCCTAATGCAAGGCCCAAGTTACAAGTGTAATGTCTTGATGATTATTAGATGGATTAATTAAGAGAGTTCAACAACTTTAAGGGTCCAAGACTTAGGATTAAAGTTATACACTCCATCCTAAAAGAAGGATGCAGGCATGATCTTAATCACAAAGTCTTAAAGCCTTGAGGGTTTAGTCCCTGATTATGAGGTGAGGAGAGAAGACTCAAAGAGAGACACAAAGGTAAAAACTATGGGGGAGACTAATCAAAACCCTAATTCATTATCATGCTTGGTTGTCCCTAAGGTTTGTGAGGTTTGCAAGAACAATCTTCAATGGAACCACCAGGAAGCAGATGAACAGGATCAAGAGAAGCAAAGTGACTTGCTTCATTCAAGAAGTCAAGTCACTTGAAGAAAGAAAGTGGGAGGAAGAAGGATGAACAAGCTCAAACTCAAGCACACATAAAAATGCAGCAATGGATGCAAGAGAGATGAAAAGAAAAGTTATGAGAAGTGAAGGCAAATTCACTTCCCAAGTTTACTTACCACCTGAAATGTTAGAAAGAAATGCAATGCAATACAAGATGAGGTGAAATGGTATGATGCTAGACCAAACCAGAAGCATGTTGATGATGATGATGATGCTATGGAGTGCTATGAACATGAGACAAGACAATGGAGATGTTCATACAAGATTATGAATGCAAATGATGCAAGTTAAGGAGCATGAATGAACATGAAAAGTTATGAATCATACAAGACAAATGACATGGCAAATATGTAATGCAATGGTCAAACATGCTTTCTATATGTCTTAAGATGTCAAATGGATCACAAGAATGCACAAAATGCAAAGACAAGTCATGTTATGTAAGGAAATGCAAGAGGGATGCAAATGAAAGCCCAAATTAGGGTTCATGGATCAAACATCACACATAAACCAAAAACAGAAGCAAACCTTAACATAAAAAATGGAAAATGGTACCCAAAGAAACCCTAGACCTATAATGAACCACTGCCCAAAGGAGAACTCTCAACTCTCAACCAAACTCAAGTTATGATTTTTACAAGTTATTAGGGTTTTTTAGGGTTCTCATCAAAATAAATGCCAATCAATTGGAAAATGCAAGATCAAATCATGGCCTTTTTATCCTAGGAAATACATGCAAAACAAAAGACAATGCAAGAAGAATCAATGTCTCAACCTTCACCAATTGGCAGGAATGAATTTTTGAATCCATGATCAAAATAATGCACAAAATATGATTTAATTCAATGAAAAATTCTTAAAATGCATCAAGATCAAAAAAGAAATTTGGTTTAAAGGTTGGACAATGTTTCTAAATGTCTTAGAACATTTCATGAATTTTTTTGTAATTTTTAAATACCTAAAAGTATTTTTAATTAATTAATTCCCATTAATCAATTAAAAATAATCTTTTAAATATTTAAAAATACTTTTTTAATGATAAAAAATGAACTAAAAATATTTTTGTGTCATAAAAATTAATAAAGCCTTAAAGAAAAAGTTTCATAATTTTTATGATTTTTTAACTATTTTAAATGAATTGTACAAGTTAATTGAGAATAAAATGAATTAAAATTAAATTAAATGAAAAGTAATCAAGATGGACGAATGAGATTGGCTCTGAGTTCAAACAGGTTGACTGCGCGCGCTAGTGGAGGGCCAGGATTCGTTCTGAGCTAATTACACTTAATTAGAATTAACCACGTGGATTAGGGTTAAGTGGATGATCTGAGCCATCAAAAAGGGTGGGAAGTCAACCAGTCAACGCGCATCAATGGCTCAAATTCAAACTAGCATTAAACACGCAATTAGGGCACAAATGACTTTCAGGTGGCCGGAGAAGACTTCCGGTCATCTTCTCCGGCCAGCTCTCACCTGAGAAACTTCCAACTCTCTCAAATCGTAACAAAAATGAAATCTATGAATTGGGAAATGATCCTAACACTCTCACGAATCAAACCCCTCTCCCAAAACAAATTTATATAACCTAAACAAGCTGAATCGAAAAGAACTAGTTCTAGGGTTCGTAAGCTTCAAACACGAATTAAATTCTTAAAACGCAACCATTTCAAAAACTAGAAGCATCAGGATGATCAGTGAATCACATAGAACAAGTTTGGAACAAAAGAAATGATTTCTGGAAAAATTATTTTCGAGCTACCTGAGATTTGGAGCTTTCAGTTTGAGAACTTTCTGGGCTCCTCTTTCAGTGTAAACCACTCCTCTTGATCCCCCAAGGATGTTTGAATGCTCAATGAGAGTTTAAGTTTGCTGGATGATGAGTTTCGAAGGCTCCTGCTTCAGTTCAGTCAAAAATGGCCATGGAGTTTCAGGCAGTTTTAGGCTATGAGAAGAGTTTGTTTGTGATCCTGAGGGTTAATGGAGAAGGTCTATGGTGTTTGTTTGGGTGTTTGTGGCTTGTGGGGAGAGATTCGATAGAATCTGCAGCTTGAGGTGAGAGATGGCAACAAGAGTTTCTGGCTGTTTCAAGCTTGGGCTTTGGGTGCTTTGTGATCTATGAGGCCAGGTGAGATGAATGGTGAAGTTAGTTTGTGTGTTTTCAGGCTGTGTAGAGAGATTCGATAGAAGTTGCAAAATGGAAGGTTTTCTTGTAAGTGATGAATGGTGTGGTTTCAGCCTTAGCTCTTGATATATTCAGCTTGCAAATTGATAACTTATTTTAATCCTATAGGTCAGATGATGTGACCTGGCCTATAGTGATTGGTAAGTTTACTTTTTGCAAAATGTCCATTTCTTTGTAAGAGAAAGCATGGCTTGATCTAGGCTGGGTACAAGGCTAGGGCTGGCGCAGCATGGGGTGGAGGGTGAGCTAGCAAGGTCAGCATCCAATGTTGCAAGTTGTGAGAAGTGATCATGAGTGTTTTGCAACTTGTTGTACCTTTGGTTCACATGTGACTTTTTGGCTAATCAAGCATAAACCATGGGCAAACTTAGTTCAAATCTGATTTTATGACTTAAAGAAATGTTTGTGTACTGGTTTTAGAGGAATTAGAAGTCACATAATGCATTAATCCAAGGTTTTGCAAAATTTCCATTTGATGCATAACTTGAAAATCAATGATTTTTGCTAACTTTGCATTGCCATAACTTTTGATCCATGAAGAGTTTGATCATGTTCTTGTACTTTTTGAAAAGGGAAAGATGAGATCTACAACTTTCATGACCAAAGTTTTTCCATTTGAGGCCTTTTTGGATCATGAATCAAGGCTTGAAAATTGACCTAAAATGAGGCATTCTTGAAAAGTCAACTATACCCAAAAAGTCAACATTTGCAAAAACCCTAAATTCCTGATTTTTATGAACTTCAAACTTCTTCCATGATCAAATAAAGATCATATACACTCAAAATGATGAAGATCACCCATTGGTTGGGTCATTGGGGGCCTCAGATGCCCTGATTTTGCACTGACTTGTCTGAAAAGTCAACTCTTGATCAGATGACTTCCCCATGGAATTTCTTCATGAAAATTGATATGCATACTCCCTATACCATATAGAGACCAATGGAAACAAGAATGACCAAAAAATTTGGAGTTATGGCCTCTGAAACCAAAACCCTAATTTTCAGTCAACTGTGCAGTTCATCCTGGCTCTGCATCCACTCAAACCCTAGTTCTTGTGATCCCTCTGCAATTTTGACTTTGTGAGGATGTAACATGATATAAGAACACACATGGACCCCTTTGAGTTGATTAGTGGCCTTTGGAATGGCTCAAGATGCCCTGAGGTTGCTCAGATCACAAACCCTAGGTGCAGAGGCCTTAGAAACTATCCAGTGAAACCAAATGAGACATGAGATGATGTGATTGTGTTTATGCATATGAGATGATCACAAGTCATGTGTGAATGGGTGAGGGCAAATTTGGGGTGTTTACAGCTGCCCCTATTCAAGCATGAGTTAGCTGTGCAGGTTGTAAGCGGCGGCTTAACAGGCAAACAAGATAACTTGTGGTTGAATACCAAAGACAGTCCAAAATTTGCACTCACAGAATGAAAAAGAAAAGGAATATAGATTGTAAGAGCAAAACAAAGTATATCGTAAAGTATGGGCGACGGAGGACGACCGTCGAGCAGAGGACGACTGCTGGGTAAGGTGGTATGTGAAGCAAAGCGATGACGGGGACGGCCGACATGCTGGTAAAGTGTATAAAGCGACGACGGGGACGACCGACATGCTGGGGATAAAAGATAAAGCTAGGACGGGGACGGCCGACTAGCCGGGAAAACTAAGATAATATGATGGGGACGGCCATCAAGATAAAGTAGTAACATTCTCTGGGGATTGGTGAAGCATGACGGGGGCGGCCATCAAGTTCACAAAGGTAAAGTAACCAACGATGGAGACGGCCATCGGGTTAAAAAAGAAAAGGGACCACGACGGGGACGACCATCGGGTTAAAGAATAAATGAAATAAACAGATGATGGGGTACGGCCATCAAAGGTGAAGGACGATCACCTAGCAGGGGACGACTGCTCTGTTGGGCATGAAAGAAATATGATGGGGACGACCATCAAAGGTGGAGGACGACCACCCGGCAGGGTACGGCTGCCAAAATATCAACGATGGGGACGGCCATCGGATAGAAAAGGTCAACGATGGGGACGGCCATCGGACGAGCATGATGGAGGACGACCATCAAGAAGTGGAGGACGACCACTCAGCAGGGGACGGCTGCTCTCAAAGTTTATCATAACACAGGATGAGTGTTTAGACAACTAATATCAACAATGGGGACGGCCATTGGATAAAGTGATGAAGGACGATCATCAAAAGGTGGAGGACGACCACCTAGCAGGGGACGGCTGCTAAAATATCAACGATGGGGACGGCCATCGGATGAGCATGATGGAGGACGACCATCAAGAAGTGGAGGACGACCACTCAGCAGGGTACGGCTGCTCTCAGAGGTATCATAACACAGGACGAGTGTTAGATAAAAAGGAAATTTGACTGCGATCTACTGGGGATATAGTAAACACGGACGAGCGTTTACATCCAAGAAACAAAAGGTATAAGTGTTTGGTATTGTGTATAGATTAAAGATGCGGACGAGCATCCTTAAGACTATGATACGGACGAGTATCATGCAGAAACAAACTGACACGTGCTCAGAGCTGATGATACGGACGAGTATCAACTGGTTAACGAGGAACACGGACGAGTGTTGCATCTGAAAGTATCCTTCTGGGGAATAGTAGACACAGACGAGCATCTATGTTCACGAAGACATAAGTGTTTGACACGGTGTATGGATTAAAGATGCGGACGAGCATCCTTAAGACTATGATACGGACGAGTATCATGTAGAAACAAACATTAGACGCAATGTTCTGAGATGATGGTACGGACGAGTACCAACTGGTTAACAAAGAACAAGGACTATGGTCGAATCTGCGGGGATATACATGGTGTATATAAGATACGGACGAGTATCTGAGTAGGTGTACCAATGAGTAGTGAGTATATAATGTATAGGGGAGTGTTTATCTGCTGGGGATATGACACGGACGGGTGTCAGGAAAGTGTATATACAAGTATAGGCGACCACGCTGGGGATATGACACGGACGGGTGTCAAGAAAGTGTATAGGTATATGTAAGTGCAAAGAGGGTGTCTTTGGCTTTCTGCTGGTGACACGACACGGACGAGTGTCAGGATGTATCTGCGATACTGGTGATCTTGGTTTGTAAAGTGTATTCAGGCAACCTGCTGGGAAATGATGATACGGACGGGTATCAAAAAGGAGATATGCACTGGTGTTTGTGATATGGGGGCAACTGCTTTTGCTGGGACTCTAATGGGGATGTATTCTGTATGCCGACAGATTGTCAATATTTACAAGTGTTCAAATCACAACATGACTCATGATTATGCTATGCATTTGATTTTTTTGCCGTAATGCTCCGTATTAGACGGAATGCTACGCTCTGGGGGTGAATATGATGCGAATGCTATGATTATGCAAAGAGGCACCGATCCGGGATTCGGATCCCGTTGCTGCAAAGATCTCTGATCGATCTGCTTGAAGTGAACATCCCAGCTGGGGATGAGATCATTGATAGATCTGTAGTTGTATCTGCTTGGGGATATACGTCATCGATTGACATATTCTTATAATACGGGACCCAGCTGGGGTTTGTAGAAGCCTTCCCTCTCTCTGTTGTGACTTCTTCGTGTGCTGCTCTTCTGAATATAGGCCTGAAGCTCTGTGGGGAGATGATTCCTCGATTCTCGCATCCTGCTGAGGAATAATGGCTGGTATTGCAGCTGGGAGATGCTGTTGGTAATTCAGCTGGGGCGAGCAACAAGAAGCAAACTCAGCTGGGGATAGAGTGTCTCCGATGCCGTACGTCGATTTGGCAACTTTGCTGGGGAAGTGGGCACCTCCCAGTGCCAGGTGAGTTGATAATGATTTGCCAGTTGCTGAGACGTAACTTGCATGCCCCAGGTCGCGTCCTGGATACCTGCAATCCTGCAAAGATAAGGAAACGTACAAAAGGTCCCGAGGTATCCTTTACCGGATTCCGTCATAGGAGCTAAGTACTCTCAAGAGTAATCACATTCCCTGTAAGCATGTGTTTTATTTTTAAAGACAGGCATCTGTACTTATGCAGTTGTGTTTTTAGAGACATCAGACAACTCTTTGCAAAACATAAATGTAAAAAACGAGACATGACTGAAAATCTGATTATATTAATTCGTGTGCCCTGAATTGGCAAGATACAGTCAGAGAAACATATCTCCTGAAATGAGGAGATTGTTACAAATTGAGAAATAAAGTGCTGGCGGTGCTGGCGATGCTTTCAAGGAGCTTCCTCTCCTACTATGACTCGTATGACAATGACGTTCTTCTCGTCTTGCTTTCTGGAGAGAGTTGATTCTGATTGCAGCTTGATCCCTTGGAGCTTACCAAGTTGTAGGTGACACAGACGAATTCAGAATGCAGTTGTTCGCTTATTCCCTTATTTTGCATGGATCGCCCTTTCGGGTTTTCAATCCATCGGGATACCCATTTTTGCCTGAGCTGTCCAATGCGGCTTTTCAACTCAGCGGGTGTACAATTTTTTTTATTTATTTTCCCTTACTTTTGCCCGAGTCTTTTATTCTGTTTTTGACTCGCCGGGATGCCCTATTTTTGCCTGGACTTACATTCTGTTTTTATGTCCAGCGGGTCATTTTATGCGAAGTATTTTTTAACTGCATCTGAATTCACAGGGGACGGGAAATCTTCACCATCCATGGTGCTGAGCATCAGTGCTCCACCAGAGAAGACTTTCTTCACAACAAATGGTCCTTCGTAATTGGGAGTCCACTTGCCCCTGTGGTCTGTATGAGGAGGGAGGATTCTCTTCAACACAAGATCTCCCACTTGGTATTCTCGGTGCCTGACTTTCTGATCGAAGGCTCTCTTCATTCTCTTCTGATATAACTGCCCATGACAGATTGCAGCCAATCTCTTCTCTTCGATCAGACTCAGTTGTTCGTATCGGGCCCGAACCCATTCTGCTTCACTCAGTTTAACATCCATTAATACCCGTAAGGAGGGTAGTTCAACTTCAACCGGTAGGACTGCTTCCATACCATACACAAGCTGATATGGCGTTGCCCCAGTGGATGTTCTGATTGACGTGCGGTATCCATGCAAGGCAAACGGTAGCATTTCATGCCAGTCTTTGTAGGTGATTACCATCTTCTGCACAATCTTCTTGATATTCTTATTTGCTGCCTCAACAGCGCCGTTCATCTTTGGCCTGTAAGGAGAAGAATTGTGATGTTGGATCTTGAAGTCCCGGCACAGCTCTGCCATCATTTTGTTGTTCAAGTTGGAACCATTATCAGTAATGATTCGCTCGGGCACTCCATACCGACAGATGATATCTCTTTTCAGAAATCTGGCTACCACTTGCCTTGTGACATTTGCATATGAGGCTGCTTCAACCCACTTTGTAAAATAATCGATGGCGACCAGGATGAATCTGTGGCCGTTCGAAGCAGTTGGCTCAATTTTGCCAATCATGTCAATGCCCCACATAGCAAAGGGCCATGGTGAAGACATTATGTTCAGGGGATTGGGAGGCACGTGCACCTTATCTGCGTAGATCTGGCATTTATGGCATTTTCTGGTGTAAGCACAACAGTCTGCATCCATTGTGATCCAGTAATAGCCTGATCTTAGCAATTTCTTAGCCATTGCATGTCCTCCAGCATGGGTACCAAAGGATCCTTCGTGCACTTCATGCATCAGCAAATCTGCTTCCGTCTTGTCAACACATCTGAGGAGTACCATATCAAAGTTCCTCTTGTATAAAGATCCATCAGTGTTCAGAAAGAAACTTCCAGCAAGCCTCCTTAAAGTCTTTTTATCATTGGAAGATGCCCCAGGTGGGTACGTTTGATCCTCCAAGAAGCACTTGATGTCATGGAACCAAGGCTTATCATCTTTAGCAATATCTGCTGCAAATACATATGCTGGTCTATCAAGTCTCGATACTGAAATCTGAGGTACAAAGTTAGCAGCTTGAACTTTGATCATGGATGAAATGGTAGCAAGAGCATCCGCAAACTGATTCTCGTCCCGAGGGATATACTCAAGCTTGACTGTTGTGAAGAAAGTCAATAACCTTCTTGTATAATCCCTGTAAGGTATCAGATGATCTTGGTGGGTGTACCATTTTCCGTTGGTCTGATTGACTACCAAAGCTGAATCTCCGAATACGGTCAATGTCTTGATCCTGAGGTCAATGGCTTCCTCAAGACCCATAATGCAAGCTTCGTATTCAGCTTCGTTGTTAGTGCAGTTGAAAGTGAGCTTTGCCGAGAAAGGCATGTGAACCCCTTTAGGTGTAATGAGTACTGCACCAACACCGCGGCCATTCATGTTGACAGCCCCATCAAACATCATAGTCCATTCTTCTTCTGGGTCAGGCCCTTCAGTGTGAATAGGCTCTTCATGATCTTTTGCTTTAATGAACATGATGTCTTCATCGGGGAAGTCGAACCTCATAGGCTGGTAGTCATCAATGGGTTGCTCAGCAAGATATTCAGATAGTACACTGCCCTTGATGGCTTTCTGAGATGTGTACTGTATGTCGTATTCTGTGAGAATCATCTGCCATCTTGCAACCCGTCCGGTAAGAGCTGGCTTCTCGAAAATGTACTTAACTGGATCCATTTTTGAGATCAATAGAGTAGTATGGGTCAACATATACTGTCTCAGTCGGCGAGCAGCCCACGCTAAAGCACAGCAAGTTTTCTCGAGCAGTGAATAACGCTGTTCACAGTCGGTAAACTTTTTGCTTAGGTAGTATATCGCATACTCTTTTCGACCAGACTCGTCATGCTGACCTAGTACACACCCCATCGATTCTTCTAATACTGTCAAGTACATAATCAGAGGTCTTCCTTCAACTGGAGGCATAAGGATTGGAGGTTCTTGCAAATACTCCTTGATCTTGTCAAAAGCTTTCTGGCAGTCTTCGTTCCACCTGACCGTTTGCTCCTTTCTTAACAGCTTGAATAAGGGTTCACAAGTTGCTGTAAGGTGAGATATGAACCGTGAAATGTAGTTCAATCGACCTAAGAACCCTCGAACTTCTTTCTCAGTTTTCGGTGCAGGCATTTCTTGAATAGCTTTGACTTTATCAAGGTCAACTTCAATCCCTTTCTCACTTACAATAAAGCCCAGCAGCTTACCGGATCGCACCCCGAATGTGCATTTGTTGGGGTTCAACTTTAGTTGGTATTTCCTCAGACGCTTGAATAACTTGAGCAGATTTACCAGGTGATCTTCCTCTGTAAGGGACTTGGCGATCATATCATCCACATAACATTCTATTTCCTTATGGATCATGTCGTGGAATAATGTCACCATAGCCCGTTGATATGTGGCACCAGCATTCTTCAGTCCGAATGGCATCACTTTGTAACAGAACGTGCCCCAAGGTGTAATGAATGTTGTCTTCTCCATGTCTTCAGGTGACATCTTGATCTGATTATATCCTGAAAATCCATCCATGAAGGAGAATACCGAGAACTGAGCCGTGTTATCCACCAATACATCAATGTGAGGTAATGGGAAGTCATCTTTCGGACTGGCTCTGTTCAGATCCCGGTAATCAACACACATTCTTACTTTTCCGTCCTTCTTAGGCACAGGTACTATGTTAGCAACCCACGGAGGATAGCTAGTCACAGCAAGGAACCCGGCGTCCCATTGCTTTTGTACCTCTTCCTTGATTTTCATAGCCATGTCTGGGCGAGTTCGGCGCAGCTTCTGTTTGACTGGTGGGCATTCTTCCCTCAAAGGCAGCTTATGCACAACAATATCGGTATCCAACCCTGGCATATCTTGGTAGGACCAAGCAAACACATCAACATACTCTTGAAGCAGATCTGTCAGCTGTCTCTTCACTGAGTCTTGCAGGCAGGCCCCGATTTTGACTTCTTTCACATTCTTCCTCTGTACCAAGATTAATCACTTCAATCTCCTCCTGATGAGGAGTAATAACTTTTTCCTCCTGTCTCAGCAACCTGGCTAGCTCTTCAGGAAGTTCATATTCTTCATCAACCCCTTCATCAGCTTGATTGATCGGATTGTCAAAGTCATACGATGTCATAGCTGTGCTGTTGTTGGTGCTGTCTGGAAGGCACTCTCTGCAAGGGTTAAGTCGGTTCATTTTAGTGATTGATTTTAATCTTGCTTTAGAAAAAAGTGAAATGAAGTTATCATTTTGAAAACACCGCCATTTATTTTTGTACAAAAAGAAAAATGGAAAAACAGTGAGCAGAAAAGAAAAAGACTCGTTTGCAAAAAGATTGTCTGATATTTCATTAATTTAATCTTGTTTGCACAAAAGTACAGATGGCCCTGATTACAAAATGAGTCTTGTCATCTTGGGCAAGATGCAAGACTTTGATGCATGCTATAAAAGATACAGGAAATAATAATTACTCTGCTCGAGTAACACTTATAATTCCCTGGGAAGACCAGTTCGAGACACTGCTCCCTGGGACCTTCGGACGAATCCAATTCTCCAGGTTGTGCTCCTCTTCCAGCTCGTCTTCCAGACAGTTGATAGCATCGGGGGTTAGCATTCCCCCACTGACAAATCCTGGCTCTGCAGCAGCCTTTGCTTGATGTTGAGTTGGTTTGTAACCCAACCCAAATTTGTCCTTCTTCTCCTCCACAGCTAAGACCTTGCCCCAGCCTAGGGCAGTTCCTTCTTCAACAACCTTCCGGGCTTGTTGATATGACGACATGGAGATTCCTGAAACAGCAGATGCTTCATTCACATTCAAGGCTTCAAAGCCTTGGCTCATCATTTCATGGATCTCTCCGTCCATCTCAATGTATTTATAAGTTGCCAGGTGGCTAACAAAAATGTCTTCCTCTCCGCAGTTAGTGACAACTTGACCTTCCCACTCAAATTTTAACTTTTGGTGAAGGGTAGACGTTATTGCGCCGGCGGCGTGAATCCAGGGTCTACCCAACAAACAGCTGTAGGCGGGCTGAATGTCCATCACATAAAAGATAGTTTTAAAGGTCTGCGGGCCAATTGTCACGGGCAGCTCAATCTCTCCCAGAACCGATCTCTTTGAGCCATCAAAAGCTCTAACCACCAGGTTGCTGGGTCTCAATGCCAATCCATCATATTCTAACTTCACCAGAGCCTTCTTTGGTAAGACATTCAGGGAGGAACCTGTGTCCACCAGCACATGAGAAAGGACAGCTCCTTTGCATTCCATAGTTATGTGCAAGGCTTTGTTGTGGTTGCGGCCATCCGCTGTCAAGTCAGAATTGGTAAACCCTAGCCCATTGCTAGCAGTAACATTTCCAACCACGGTTTCCAATTGGTTGACAGTGATCTCCCCCGGCACGTAAGCTGCGTGCAGGACTTTAAGTAGTGCATTCCGATGGGCTTCGGAGCACATAAGTAGCGAGAGGATGGAGATTTTGGATGGAGTTTGGTGAAGTTGATCCACAACTTTGTAATCACTCTTTTTGATGATCCTCATAAACTCATCAACTTCCTGATCGAATGGAGTCTTCAGGGCTTCTTTGGCAGCTGGATCTTCCTGCACCGGGCTTTTTCCTTTTGCCTTGGCAGCAGCTTCTGCTTCGGCAGTAGGTCTTTGGACTTGTGAAGCAAAGAGACGTCCGCTTCGGGTGAAGCCTCCGCCTCCGCCCACATTATCAATTTGTGGTGCAGGTGCTGATGTTTCAAGAGTGATTCTTTTTCCTTCGCAGTACACGTCAGAGCCATAGTGCCAAGGGATGGCCCTATCGCTTTCATATGGTACAGGTCCAGGCACCGTGACAGTGACCGGACTGATTGCTGCTGCTGAAGGGACTGTTATTGTTTGTGGATCATAAAAGATTGTAACTGGTGCTCTAGTGGGAGCAGCACCTTCTGAATGGTAGGCGGAATTATTTTCTGGATCGTAGAATATGGTAACTGTGGAGACATCTTCATGATTGTTTGCTGGAGTTGTAGAAGGTTCTGTTGGAAGAACTGTTGTTGTTGTTGATGGGGAGTCGAAGTGGACTGAAGCTGAAGTTGTAGCAGGAGAAACTGTTGAAAACTGATCATTGGGTAGAACAGATGAGGTACTTGCTGATGTTGCTGATGAATTGTTGGGAACAATTGTTGCTGTATTTGTAGGAGGATCTGAAACCATTGCTGATGAAGTCGTCGGGTTTGCCGGGAATGATGTAGTGATCTGCAGTAAGCCACTCTGAATAAGGTTGTCAATGCCATTCCTCAAGTCTTCACACCCATTCCAAGAAATATTGCAGTATGGGCACCCTAGTTCACACCCCGGAAATATATTGCTTTCACGGAGTTGAGCCTTGATTTCCACCAATGGTGTCCTGATCTGATCCACACTGGTTATCAAATAAGACGGTTGGTCTTCTTCGATAGCATTAATTCGGGGACCACCATGGTGTGGCATTGGGTTTTTGTTGACGTTGGGCGGAGGTGCAAAGTTCAGAGCCTTGGAGTCTACTAAGTCTTGTACTTTCATATGCAGTGCCCTGCATTTTTCTGTACTGTGACCAGGCGCGTTTGAGTGAAAAGCACACCTAGCATTAGAGTCATAGTTTCTTGGTAGACTGTTTGGATCCGGAGGTGCCAACGTTCTTAGCTCAACTAGGTTGAGTTTCAGAAGTTGTGGCAGCAAAGCAGCATATGGCATTGGGATCGGATCTATCACTCGGTTAGCTTGAGACGGCCTCTGTTGGAATGGCCTCTGTTGATTGTTGTTGTTGGAGTTGTTGTTGTGGAAGTTCCTTGGAGGATATTGGTTCTGCTGATACGGAGGTTGTTGTTGGAAGTTTTGTTGAGGAGGTTGATAGACTGGCAGAGGATGTGCTGAAGCAGGGATAGTGACTGCTGCTATGGACCTTTGAACATATTGGGGCCTACCCCTGTTGGTATGAATGGCATTGGTCTCGCCAGCTCTTCTAGGGCCTGCAAAAGGCTTCCTCGTACTGCTGGACGAACTGGCGCCATTATCGGAAATTTTACCCATTTTTAACAGGCTTTCAATTCTCTCCCCGGCTATAACAACATCTGCGAAGCTGGTGGAAGAGAAAGCAGCTAGCCTATCAATATAGGTTCCCTGAAGGGTATTCATGAACATATCAGCCATCTCTCTTTCAGACATAGGTGGCTGGACAACAGCAGCAAGCTGTCTCCATCTTTGAGCATATTCTCTGAAGCTCTCCCTTGATGATTGTGACATCCCCATTAGGAGGGTCCTATTGGGTGCCATATCCAGATTATACTGATACTGTCTGATGAAGGCCTCTGCCAGGTCCTTCCAGCATCTTACAGTTGCTCTTGTCAGATGGGAATACCATTCCCTTGATGCTCCAGTCAAACTGTCTTCGAAGTAAAACATCCAGAGTTTCTCATCCATTGTATAGGCCTTCAGCCTTCCCAGAAACGATTGCAAATGAGTCCGGGGGCATGAAGTCCCATTATATCTTTCGAAACAAGGAGGCTTGAACTTATGAGGGATCCTGACCCCCTCTACTAAACCCATGTCCATGACATCGAACCCCAAAGAATTTTGGGATTCCAAAGACCTCAACTTCTCAGCCAACTCATCCAATCTCCTATCATAGGTTTCCTCTCCAGCACCCATGACTGTAAACTGGTCCTCCTGAGGATCCTCTTGAAGTACTCTGGCTGCAGTGGCTGTTCCTTGAACGTTTGCAGGAATATGAATCTCAGGATGTAGATGCGGACCAAACACAGGGGGGTTAACATGTGGTTGCACCCTTTCATTGTTACTGGTGCCAGCAGTTCCCACATGGGGGTCATCTTGAGTTCTCCCCTCTACCAGAACTCTAAGCCTCTCCTGGCTTTGAGCTAAATTATTCATCACTTCCATGAACTGAGTTATTTGGGTTCTCATCTCCACCCTTTCATTAGCCATCTGGGTTCTGGCCTCATTGAGGTCTTGCTGCAACTGGTCCATCTGGATGCCCGGAAGGTTGTTTCTTGTAGGGTACCTGTGTGGCCTGTTGAGAGGGAATAGCCTGCGGCGAGCAATAATTCCTGAATGTCACAACAGAGGTTAGAAACAATAAAACAAAACCTACAAAACAAACAAAAGGGTTAGTATGCAATGCAGTATGCTTATTTGCTATCAAGGTATCCGGCTTGGTCTTCAGTTTTGACCCGTCCAGACCCTTGAAGATGATGCTGTTGAAGTTGCTTTTGAAGTGAACCCAGATGGGAACAAACACAAATATATTACAAAGGTAAAATAATACAAATCGTTCATTTTTTACAACACCAGCCCTCTAAGGGGTCAAAAATACATCACCAAAAAGCAAAAGTACATGGAAAAGGAACAACAAGCAAATAATCAGACTCCAAGGCCAAACTCATCCTCGCGAACTTCCTTAAGAAGTGCTTCGGTCACAGGATCAGCCGGATGCTCCGTAAGATTCCTGATGAGAAGGTTTCTTGTTGCAACAGCTGTAGTCAACTTCTTGTTCTGGCTTTGGTCTTTGGATTTCTTCACTCCAGCTTTGATTTTTAACTCTGAAATTTCCTCCTGGGCTGCTGCCAGGGCTTTTTCCATCTGCTCCATCTTATCTTGAACTCTCTTGTCTTCTAGAGTACGGGCTTCAGTGATCCGGACCCACCTGGCCTGACTCTCTTTCAAGTACAAGTCTGTCCTTGCTCTTTGGAACTGGGCTTCTTTACAAGCATTTTTCAGAATCTGCTCACCAGCTTTAGACTTGTTGATATAGTCTCCAGACTTCTCAATCTTAGTCAAGTGTTCCACTCTCAGCTTCTCCAATCTTTCAATCTCCCTTACACCTTCACTCCTCTCCCTGAGGGTCTTCTGCAGGGCTTGGGATAGCTTCTCATTTCTTTCTTTCAAGCCTTCAAACTCTTCCAAACTGACAGTAGCAGGGGGTGGTGCTGATGATGACTCAGGCATGTCTTTGATGGTGAAGGGCAATCCTGAGATTTGGGCCCTAGCATAGGACCACTCATGATATTGGGCTGATGCCACATTATTGCACTTCCCCAGAATGGTGATTCCCTTGGTTTGAACATGATCCCAGGCCCAGGCAGCCTGCCTAACAACAGTCAAACTGGTCTTGTTCTCACAGTAGAGGGTCTCAACCAGGTCTTGTTCCCTAGGAGCATGAACCAGTGCATAGCCTAATTGCCTCTTGAACAGCAGGGGGTTGTAGTTGATACTTCCCTTAACTCCTACCAAAGGTACATTGGGAAAGTGCCCACAGCTTGTGATCATATCTCTGCCCTTGGTGCCTTGGGTGCACCATCTGATGTCTGCTGCAGTGAGAGTAGTGAGCCTCTTAGCCCAGTTGCTTTGCTGATGAGGATTCAGGAATGCATCCGTCCTGGGTAGATGCTTGAGAAGCCAAGCATGGAATAGTGGAGCACAACACCTCACTAGCTTACCCCTCTGTTTCTCATTCCTCTGATGTACTGAGTAATAGAGGTCACCCAACAAGGTTGGCACTGGGTTCTTCAGGATGAACAGGTGGATGGCATTCTTGCTGATGAATCTGGGCTCATCTGCAAACAACACAATTCCATATACACTCAAGGCCAACAATGCACAAACAGCTTTCCAATCCCCCAGGGAGGCCTTCAAACTAGCTTGAGAAATCAGGAAGTCCAGATGAAATCCAGGGATCCCAGCTTTAGAGGTCAAGTGTTGCTCAATCAAAGCAGGTTCCAGGTGCAAAGCTCTTGCTATCTCTCCATTGCTGGGAAAGACCATTTCAGGGTTAAAAGGAATTTCTCTCTTGATAGGCAAACCAACCAAAGATGCATATTCTTCTAAGAGAGGTCCCAACTGAAAGTCTTTAAAGGTAAAACACCTCAATGGGGGGTCATAGAACTGGATGCAAGTATGGATCAGGCTCCTCTGAGATGGGTCCATATCCATGACCAAGTCAAGTATATCCCCATAATGCTCTCTGAACAGAGGTATGTGCTCTGGAGTGATCAGGGTTTGGATCCTCCTGATGTCTGATAAGTCTGGTTGGAAGAAATGGTAAGTGATGTTGCTTTTCTTTGGAGCCATGAGTGCTGAGGACTGAGTAGAATAACTGCTGATGAAGATGCTGAGGAGTGAGCCACTGACTGGCTAATGCAAGCAACTGAAGTATATGGCTGACAAGCTGAAGCAAGTGCTGGTGGAGACAGGTCAAAACTGCAGATGGGGTCAAAATCAAAAACCAGATGAATAATGGATACCCTGAAACACAAATAAGCACATGTCAATATGATGCAATGAGTATGAATGCAGATGATGTGCAAAGGGTTTGTGACTGAGCTGGATCTGGATAAACTGCCTTGGTATAGATCCATGTGTGTTCAAGAATTCCGGATGGAGGTCTATAAATCCAGTAACCAAGGTGGGGGACTCAAATAAAGAGCCACATGTCCAGGGTTTTAGAATCACAAGAACTATCCAACATGGAGCATTCTTAACAAAGTCAAAGTAACAGGGTATTCTGAGGTCAAGGTACCTGCAAACCTGTAAACAGCCCAACCCCCTCACAGGTAGTGATCTAGAACAAGGATCCTCAGACTTGGATCAGTTATGAGAAGTGTAAACACTTCTAACCCGGAGGTACAGTGTTTACAATAACCATAACAATTCCTCCTCTAATTCACCTCAATTTCTGAAGGTCAATACTAAAAGGTCATCCAGACTTAGCAGGCTTCCCAGATCCCCCTAGCACTACAGGAAATCCGTAGCACAGAGTTCTCAGGAAGAAACCCATATCTGAACCGTGTTTCATATTCCCGCACCAGACCGAAATGGAATGGGAAAGAATATGATTCACTCTAGCCTAGGTGTCACTCAGGTCCCAGGTATAGGACCTTAACTCTCAATGGAACACCCACCCACCAAAGAAAAACCAGATCCAGCCAGCACAGTATGACAGTATGATATATAAAAGCAGTAAAGAAAGCAGTAAAGTAACTGTACATAAAGCAATAAACAAAAATAAATACAAGCACAAACAAGCACATAACACCCCAGTAAACACAAGTCAAACAAGCGCTAGGAGGAACCCACAGAAGGAACCAGAAGCCCTGGTTGCAGTATAAGGTTCCCCAGCAGAGTCGCCAAGCTGTCGCTCCCGACAAATGAAAACGGATCAGATGAAGGTACAGACGCGAACGATCGGCGAAGGGAACAGCGAGAACACACAGCCGTGAACTCACTGGAGAATGAAAAGAGTCGCCAGCTAGGCATTTTTATCCCGGAGGAAAGGCAATGCTGCATAAGCCTAGAAAAAGATGGATAAGACGGTTTGCGAACCAGAGAGACTGAGAAAGGGGGTTGGTTACAACCTGGGAAGGTATTAGCACCCAGATTGTCCGCCGTACTCGACGGGATCCACGCTTAAAAGTTTTGTGTTTTAAAGGGGTAGTGTCAGTGCAATCTGTGTATGAAATAGCTGGAAAGAATGTACAGGTGTCAGTGTATAGTGTATAAGTGATATGAAGTATGAAAGTGTCAGTGTGAGGAAGGAGTGAAATGCTCATGATCATGAGGCTAAAGAATGAAGCTGGAAAGAGGGGGAATATACAGAGACTTTTGTTCGATAACTGTTAAGTTATGCCTACGTATCCTCTCGTGCAATGAGGAAGTCAGAACACCGTAGTTCGACCCAAAGAGACTGAAAGGAAAGACTGGTGAACTGCTTGCAGTCTAAGCTCAAGTGTATAATCTGTCTGGCACAGATGCAAACTGTCTTGCATCAGACGGAAGAAGCAAGTTCTCGGTTGTGAGTGAAGGTGATGAGAAAAGAATCCCGAAGGAGACGATTATTGTTTGTTTTTGAGTTTTCAGTCTTTTATTTCTTTTTGGAGTTTGTCATAAGATAATGAGCTTAAACCCAAATCAATGGATTTGGTAAACTCATCACATCGTCCCTCTGATTAGGGGTAATGAGAATTACCTTAAGTGTGAAGTCAGATTCTCACACTTAATCACCTTTGATGTAGGGTTAAGATCATTAACCTACTTGTGATTAATTAGATGTTTTTGTGATTTTTGTTTAGTGTTAAGTAATGAGGTTAAGCCATAATCGGGGATTTAACAGGCTCATTACACTATCCTAAAAGAAGGATAATAGATGAGGGTGTTTAAGCTGAGGAAGGATCCTCAGCTTAATCCATGATTAGGGATTAAACCCATGACAGAACAAACCTTTGATTAAGTGGATTTTATTAATGATATGATGATGAAGTGTTTTTTATGATTTGTAAGACAACTTGAGGGGGACTTGTCCATTAACTTTAGGGTTAGTCCTTCTTAACCAATTAAGGAAGAGTTAGAACCCTAATGCAAGGCCCAAGTTACAAGTGTAATGTCTTGATGATTATTAGATGGATTAATTAAGAGAGTTCAACAACTTTAAGGGTCCAAGACTTAGGATTAAAGTTATACACTCCATCCTAAAAGAAGGATGCAGGCATGATCTTAATCACAAAGTCTTAAAGCCTTGAGGGTTTAGTCCCTGATTATGAGGTGAGGAGAGAAGACTCAAAGAGAGACACAAAGGTAAAAACTATGGGGGAGACTAATCAAAACCCTAATTCATTATCATGCTTGGTTGTCCCTAAGGTTTGTGAGGTTTGCAAGAACAATCTTCAATGGAACCACCAGGAAGCAGATGAACAGGATCAAGAGAAGCAAAGTGACTTGCTTCATTCAAGAAGTCAAGTCACTTGAAGAAAGAAAGTGGGAGGAAGAAGGATGAACAAGCTCAAACTCAAGCACACATAAAAATGCAGCAATGGATGCAAGAGAGATGAAAAGAAAAGTTATGAGAAGTGAAGGCAAATTCACTTCCCAAGTTTACTTACCACCTGAAATGTTAGAAAGAAATGCAATGCAATACAAGATGAGGTGAAATGGTATGATGCTAGACCAAACCAGAAGCATGTTGATGATGATGATGATGCTATGGAGTGCTATGAACATGAGACAAGACAATGGAGATGTTCATACAAGATTATGAATGCAAATGATGCAAGTTAAGGAGCATGAATGAACATGAAAAGTTATGAATCATACAAGACAAATGACATGGCAAATATGTAATGCAATGGTCAAACATGCTTTCTATATGTCTTAAGATGTCAAATGGATCACAAGAATGCACAAAATGCAAAGACAAGTCATGTTATGTAAGGAAATGCAAGAGGGATGCAAATGAAAGCCCAAATTAGGGTTCATGGATCAAACATCACACATAAACCAAAAACAGAAGCAAACCTTAACATAAAAAATGGAAAATGGTACCCAAAGAAACCCTAGACCTATAATGAACCACTGCCCAAAGGAGAACTCTCAACTCTCAACCAAACTCAAGTTATGATTTTTACAAGTTATTAGGGTTTTTTAGGGTTCTCATCAAAATAAATGCCAATCAATTGGAAAATGCAAGATCAAATCATGGCCTTTTTATCCTAGGAAATACATGCAAAACAAAAGACAATGCAAGAAGAATCAATGTCTCAACCTTCACCAATTGGCAGGAATGAATTTTTGAATCCATGATCAAAATAATGCACAAAATATGATTTAATTCAATGAAAAATTCTTAAAATGCATCAAGATCAAAAAAGAAATTTGGTTTAAAGGTTGGACAATGTTTCTAAATGTCTTAGAACATTTCATGAATTTTTTTGTAATTTTTAAATACCTAAAAGTATTTTTAATTAATTAATTCCCATTAATCAATTAAAAATAATCTTTTAAATATTTAAAAATACTTTTTTAATGATAAAAAATGAACTAAAAATATTTTTGTGTCATAAAAATTAATAAAGCCTTAAAGAAAAAGTTTCATAATTTTTATGATTTTTTAACTATTTTAAATGAATTGTACAAGTTAATTGAGAATAAAATGAATTAAAATTAAATTAAATGAAAAGTAATCAAGATGGACGAATGAGATTGGCTCTGAGTTCAAACAGGTTGACTGCGCGCGCTAGTGGAGGGCCAGGATTCGTTCTGAGCTAATTACACTTAATTAGAATTAACCACGTGGATTAGGGTTAAGTGGATGATCTGAGCCATCAAAAAGGGTGGGAAGTCAACCAGTCAACGCGCATCAATGGCTCAAATTCAAACTAGCATTAAACACGCAATTAGGGCACAAATGACTTTCAGGTGGCCGGAGAAGACTTCCGGTCATCTTCTCCGGCCAGCTCTCACCTGAGAAACTTCCAACTCTCTCAAATCGTAACAAAAATGAAATCTATGAATTGGGAAATGATCCTAACACTCTCACGAATCAAACCCCTCTCCCAAAACAAATTTATATAACCTAAACAAGCTGAATCGAAAAGAACTAGTTCTAGGGTTCGTAAGCTTCAAACACGAATTAAATTCTTAAAACGCAACCATTTCAAAAACTAGAAGCATCAGGATGATCAGTGAATCACATAGAACAAGTTTGGAACAAAAGAAATGATTTCTGGAAAAATTATTTTCGAGCTACCTGAGATTTGGAGCTTTCAGTTTGAGAACTTTCTGGGCTCCTCTTTCAGTGTAAACCACTCCTCTTGATCCCCCAAGGATGTTTGAATGCTCAATGAGAGTTTAAGTTTGCTGGATGATGAGTTTCGAAGGCTCCTGCTTCAGTTCAGTCAAAAATGGCCATGGAGTTTCAGGCAGTTTTAGGCTATGAGAAGAGTTTGTTTGTGATCCTGAGGGTTAATGGAGAAGGTCTATGGTGTTTGTTTGGGTGTTTGTGGCTTGTGGGGAGAGATTCGATAGAATCTGCAGCTTGAGGTGAGAGATGGCAACAAGAGTTTCTGGCTGTTTCAAGCTTGGGCTTTGGGTGCTTTGTGATCTATGAGGCCAGGTGAGATGAATGGTGAAGTTAGTTTGTGTGTTTTCAGGCTGTGTAGAGAGATTCGATAGAAGTTGCAAAATGGAAGGTTTTCTTGTAAGTGATGAATGGTGTGGTTTCAGCCTTAGCTCTTGATATATTCAGCTTGCAAATTGATAACTTATTTTAATCCTATAGGTCAGATGATGTGACCTGGCCTATAGTGATTGGTAAGTTTACTTTTTGCAAAATGTCCATTTCTTTGTAAGAGAAAGCATGGCTTGATCTAGGCTGGGTACAAGGCTAGGGCTGGCGCAGCATGGGGTGGAGGGTGAGCTAGCAAGGTCAGCATCCAATGTTGCAAGTTGTGAGAAGTGATCATGAGTGTTTTGCAACTTGTTGTACCTTTGGTTCACATGTGACTTTTTGGCTAATCAAGCATAAACCATGGGCAAACTTAGTTCAAATCTGATTTTATGACTTAAAGAAATGTTTGTGTACTGGTTTTAGAGGAATTAGAAGTCACATAATGCATTAATCCAAGGTTTTGCAAAATTTCCATTTGATGCATAACTTGAAAATCAATGATTTTTGCTAACTTTGCATTGCCATAACTTTTGATCCATGAAGAGTTTGATCATGTTCTTGTACTTTTTGAAAAGGGAAAGATGAGATCTACAACTTTCATGACCAAAGTTTTTCCATTTGAGGCCTTTTTGGATCATGAATCAAGGCTTGAAAATTGACCTAAAATGAGGCATTCTTGAAAAGTCAACTATACCCAAAAAGTCAACATTTGCAAAAACCCTAAATTCCTGATTTTTATGAACTTCAAACTTCTTCCATGATCAAATAAAGATCATATACACTCAAAATGATGAAGATCACCCATTGGTTGGGTCATTGGGGGCCTCAGATGCCCTGATTTTGCACTGACTTGTCTGAAAAGTCAACTCTTGATCAGATGACTTCCCCATGGAATTTCTTCATGAAAATTGATATGCATACTCCCTATACCATATAGAGACCAATGGAAACAAGAATGACCAAAAAATTTGGAGTTATGGCCTCTGAAACCAAAACCCTAATTTTCAGTCAACTGTGCAGTTCATCCTGGCTCTGCATCCACTCAAACCCTAGTTCTTGTGATCCCTCTGCAATTTTGACTTTGTGAGGATGTAACATGATATAAGAACACACATGGACCCCTTTGAGTTGATTAGTGGCCTTTGGAATGGCTCAAGATGCCCTGAGGTTGCTCAGATCACAAACCCTAGGTGCAGAGGCCTTAGAAACTATCCAGTGAAACCAAATGAGACATGAGATGATGTGATTGTGTTTATGCATATGAGATGATCACAAGTCATGTGTGAATGGGTGAGGGCAAATTTGGGGTGTTTACAAAATGCAATGCAATGCAAAATGGGATGAGATGACATGATGAGAAACAAAACCAGAAGCATTTTGATGATGCTAATGATGCTATGAAGTGATACAAACATGAAACAAGGCATGGAGATGATCATACAAGCTTATGGATGCAGATGAAGCAAGTTAAGAAGCATGGACATACATGAAAAGCTATGAAGTGCACATGGCATACAACATGGCAAATACATGATGCAATGATCAAACATGCTTTCAATATGTCTTATGATGTCAAATGAATCACAAGAATGCATAAAATGCTATGGCAAGTCATGCTATGCAAGAGAATGCAAGATGGATGCATATGAAAGCCCTAATTAGGGTTTATGAACCAAACATCAAACAAAAACCAAAATCAGAAGCAAACCCTAAGATAAAAATTTGAAAATACCACACAAAAGACCCCTAATCCTATACTAAACCAAAGCCCAAAGGAGAGGTCTCAACTCTTAACCAATCTCAAGTTATGATTTTTACAAGATTTTAGGGTTTTTAGGGTTCCTAAACAAAAGAAATGTCAAACAATTGAAAAATGCAAGATCAAATCATGGCCATTTTATCTCAAAAACTACATGCTAAACACAATGCAATGCAAGAAGAATCAATGTCCAACTCCTCATGAATAGGCAGAAATGATTTTTTGAACTTTGGATCAAATTAATGCATAAAAATGATTTTTATTCAATGAGAAATTCTTAAAATGCATCAAGATCAAAAAAGAAATTTGGTTTGAAGGTTGGACAATGTTTCTAAATGTCTTAGAACATTTCATGAATTTTTTGGTGATTTTTAAATACCTAAAAGTATTTTTAATAAATTAATTTCCATTAATCAATTAAAAATAATCCTTTAAATATTTAAAAATACTTTTTTAATGATAAAAATAAAAACAAAAATATTTTTGTGTCATAAAAATTATTAAAACTTTTGAGAAAAAGTTTCATAATTTTTAGACAATTTTTACTATTTTAAATTAATTATGCAAATAAAATGAAAAGAAATGAAATTAAATTAAAATAAATGGAAAGTCAAACGAATGGAAGGCAGGGATTGAATCTGGGTTTGAATGCGTTGACTGGCGCCAGATCTAGTGGCCAGGATTGCATCTGAGTTAATTAACCTAATTATGAATTAATTAATCTAAATAAGTGGATTAGGGCAAAGCAAGAGGATCTGGGCCCTTCATGCGCGCGGGAAGTCCACTGAGTCAACCAATCCAACGCCCAATATTCAAACACACTTAATGACCTGAGATTAGGGCTAACCACACTCAGGTGACCGGAGAGAAGCTCCGGTCATCTTCTCCGGCACCCCAAAAACCCTAAAACATGATTCAGGCACCTATTCCACAAATTAAACACACCTAAGTGATCCTCTAACATCCTAGGACACGAATCCACCCTCAAACAACATTTAAACACCATGAATCAAGCGAATCGAAGGAAACAAAATCCACGGGCAAAATTTCAGAGGGATCATACAAACTCATTTCTCACTTATTTTTGATTCTGAAACCATCCCCATGACCAGCAAGACATGAGCAATCATATTATAACTTAAAATGCAAGCTTTGGGAGAAAGTGTTCATGTTCATACCTGAGCTGGAAAGCTTCAAAACTGAGCTTCCAGAGCTTCCTTTGCGTGCAAATGGATCCCTTTGACTCCCCTGATGCTAATGGAAGGCTTGAAATGAGCTTAGACAAGCTGCCTTGAGCAATCCAGTTCTGGTGTAGCAGAAAATGCAGTTTGTGTATAGGCTGTTTCAGATCAATGTGAAGGGTGGTTTTGGTTCCTTTTGAGGTGTTTGATCTGTTGGTGAAAGAAGTTTGGATGTTTGATGGCTGTGGAAGGTGATTCGAAGAAAAATGCAGGCTGAGGTGAAAAATGGTAATGAGGTGTTCTTGCTCAAATCAGGCCTGAATCTTGTTGGTTTCTACTCAATGAGGCAAGGTGAGATGATTAGAGGAATTTGTTTTAGTGTTTGTGAGTTGTGCAGGCAGATTCGAAGAGAAATGCCAATGGGGTCAGTTTGGTGTATGTGATGCTATGGAGTGTTTCAGCCTTGCTTCTTCTTATGTTTTGCTTGCCAAAGGATAGTATAAACAATTCCAAGTGGCCAGAGGATGTGACATGGCCTGCTGTGATTGGGATGTTTGCTTTTGCCAAAAGTCAACTTTTTTGTAAGAGAGGCATGGGCTTGGTTCTAGCTTGGTACAATGGCTAGGGCTGGCGCAGCATGGTGTGGTGAGAGACTATGGCTGGTTCAAAGGCCAAGGCAGCAAGTGGGTGAAGTGTGATAAGTGATTTTGCAAGTTGTTCACTTTTGAAACTTCATGAAAAAGTCTTGTTGCACAAACCATGAACATGAGAAACTTTGGTCCAATTCTGATTTTTAGAACTTATGTGATGTTTGTACATTGGTTTGAAGTGAATTAGAAGTTACAAATGGCATTGGTTCATGATTTTGCAAAATTCACATTTGGTGCACATCTTGAAAATCAATGATTTTGGCCAACTTTGTCACACCATAACTTTTGGTCCAAGAAGAATTTGATCATGTTCTTGTACTTTTTGAAAAGGGAAAAATGTATTCTACAACTTTCATGACCAAAGTTTTTCCATTTGAAGCTTTTTTGGATCAAGAATCAAGGCTTGAAAAATGACCTAAAATGACATATTCTTGAAAAGTCAACTATGCCCAAAAAGTCAACATTTGCAAAAACTTGTAATTCTTGATTTTTGTGAACTTCAACCTTCTCCCATGATCAAATAAAGATCATATACACTCAAAATGATGAAGATCACCCATTGGTTGGTCATTGGGGGCCTCAGATGCCCTGATTTTGCACTGACTTGTCCAGAAAGTCAACTCTTGATCAGATGACTTCCCCATGGAATTTCTTCATGAAAATTGATATGCATACTCCCTACACCATATAGAGACCAATGGAAACAAGAATGACCAAAAAATTTGGAGTTATGGCCTCTGAAACCAAAACCCTAATTTTAGGTCAACTGTGCAGTCTATCCTGGCTCTGCTTCCATGCAAACCTCAGTTCTTGTGATCCTCTTGCATTCTTGACTTTGAGAGGATGTAATATGATATAAGAACACACATGGATCCCTTTGAAGTGATTGGTGGCCTTTGGAGTGGCTCAAGAGGCTCTTGGATTGCTCAGATCACAAACCCTAGGTGCAGATGACCTAGAAACTATGCAGTGAATCAAAAATGAGATGTGAGATGATATGATTGTGTTTATGCATATGAAATGATCATAAGCCATGGTGTGAATGGGTGAGGGCAAATTTGGGGTGTTTACAGCCGTACCCTGCTAGGTGATTGTCCTTAGCCTCTTGATGACCGTCCTTCATCATGCTTATCCGATGGCCGTCCCCATCGTTGACTTTTTCTATCCGACATTCATCCTATGTCGTGATAAAGAGCAGCCGTCCCCTGCTAGGTGATCGTCCTTCACATCTGATGACCGTCCCTCATCATTATTTCATTTATTATTTAACCGATGGACGTCCCCATCGTTGTTTACCTTACTTTGCAAACCTGATAGTCGTCCCCATCACTGCCTTTACTTTAATCCCCAGAGAACCTTGTTACTTTGCCTGATGGTCGTCCCCATCATGATCTCTTTATTTCCCTGGCTTGTCGGTCGTCCCCGTCATTGCTTTATCCCCAGCAGTCGTCCTCTGCTTGATGGTCTTCCTTAATCGCCTTCATAATCATACTATAATTTATTTTACAATTTATATCCCTTTTCTTCTTCTCCCCAGTGAGTGCAAATTTCGGACTGTCTTTGGTATTCAACCACGAGTTATCTTGTTTGTCTGTTAAGCCCGTCGCTTACATCCTACACATCTAACTCATGTTTGAATAGGGGCAGCTGTAAACACCCCGAATTTGCCCTCAATAAGTTTACATCATGGCTTGTGATCTTTCATCTTTGCATTAGTCTAAGCATACCATCTCATATTGCATTTTTTGTTTCACTGCATTAGTTCAATTTCATCTGCATCTAGGGTTTGTGATCTGAGTAATCCAAGGATCCATATGAGCCACTCCAAAGGTCTCCAATCATTCCAAGAGGGTCCATGTGTGTTCTATAATCATATTATATCCCTCAAAGATCAAGGAAGTCAAGAAATCACAAGAACTGGCAAAGCATGGAAGCAGAGTTAGGGTTTCACTACACAAATGACCTGAAATTAGGGTTTTGGTTTTAGAGGCCATAACTCCAATTTTTATGGTCATTCTTGTTTCTAATAGTCTCAATATGTTATAAGGATCATGTGTACCAAGTTTTATGAAGAAATTCATTGTGGAAGTCATCTGTTCACTGGGTAACTTCTTGAGCAAGTCAGAGCAAAATCAGGGCATCTGAGGCCCCCAACAATGGAACCAAAGTGGATTTTTCATCAAATTGAAGTTATATGATCTTTATTTGATCATTGAAGTGCTTAGAAGTTCACAAAATTGAAGAAAAGTGAGCTAAACCAAAAGTTGCCAAAAATGGAAATGACTTGTAATGGAAACTTTCCATTTTGGGAAAGTATTTCAACCTCCTCCTCTCAACCAAAAATGCTTCAAATGAAAAATTGTTGGTCATGAAAGTTGTAGATTGGATCATTCCCTTTTCAAAAAGTACAAGAACAAGTTCTAATTCATTATGGAACTCAAGTTATGGCTTGGCAAAGTTGGCAAAAATCTCATAATTTTCCCTTTCACACCAAAGAGGATTTTGTGCAATTTCACATACCAAGTCATTTTGTGACCTCTAATCACTCTCTAAGCATCATACAAACATACTACAATGAATTGTGACCAAAATTGCCCAAAAAATCATTCCATTTCATGCCTTGAACTTGAAGGAATTCAAAAGGGGCCAAAGTTCTTCAAATTTGAAAAAGGGCATGAAACTTCTCATACACTTGCTGCAGCACCCCAATCTCAATTACATGGTTCTCCTTGATCCTTGCTGAGCCAATACATGCCCTAAAACAGCTGCAACATGAGCCCATACCTCAAGTACACCTAATGTTGACATTTTGGCAACTTGCCCATACCAATCACCACAGTCCACCACCCACTTTCTAACCTATCAAACAATGTTATGTGGATCAAAAGCAAGCCAATCCATAACACACACAAGCTTAGATCATTCCATACACCAAGTTCCTCAAAAATCACCTTGAAGCAAAAGCCTTCGAAATTTTATGTCTAACCATATGTGGATCAAAAGCAAGCCAATCCATAACACACACAAGCTTTGATCATTCCATACACCAAGTTCCTCAAAAATCACCTTGAAGCAAAAGCCTTCGAAACTTTCTGTCCAGCCATCAAACTTCAAAACAAACTTCACCATTCATTCAGAAATGATCCATAGAACATAAACCAACCATTAAACAAGCCTAAAAGCCCCTCTACACAAAACACGATTCTGGTGCAGCAAGAGTGCAAGCTCTCATTTCAGCCATTCTAAGCTCCTTCCAAGCATTACAACTTCATCAGGGGGTTAAGAGGAGTAGATTTGCACAAGAGAAGAGGTCCAAATGCTCCAAACTGAGAAAGCTCAAGCTCAGGTAACCTCAAGAACAATTTTTTCAGAAACTTTATTTTATGTTATAGAAATGTTCCCCATGCTCCCCTGATCACACTGCATTTGTTGTTTTTGAAAATGGTGAAGAAATGAGCATGAATCGAATCTCTGAAATTTTTGACCTAAAAGAAGTTTGCTTTGATTCATGCTGGTTTCTGAAAATAAATGATTTTGAGTGTTGGATTCTTTTTTAGTGATGTTCATAGATCATTTCTGGAGATTTTGGTGAAGTTTCATTGCCTGTGGTGGAAGTGAGGTTGAAGGATCACCGGAGAAGGTGAACGGAGCTAGCTCCGGTCACCTGAAAATTTTTAGGGTTTTAATTAGGGTTAATCCCGCCAGTTTGAATGTCAGCCGTAGGATCTTGTTTAGCGCGTGTTCGTAGGGTCCAGATTAATCCACTTAAGCCCTAATTTTGTTTAATTAATTTAATTAGGTTTAATTAATTAATTAACTCAGTTTAAATTTGAACCATTGGCTAGCGCGCGTAGTCTTTCCCTCCAAACCCCAGTTTGAATCTGATCCCTTGGATGCGTTGACCAGCCCTTTAATTCATTTTATTTTCATTTTTTATCCATTTATTTTGTGCATTTTATTTAAAATACTTAGAAAATCCTAAAAATATTTTGTTCTGCATTTTAATTTAAAATATTTTTCTTCACCTAAAAACATTTTATTTTTTATTTTTTGAATTAAAAAATAATTTTAAAAATATTTAAATGTTTATTTTAATTAATTAATGGAAATTAATTAATTAAAATACCATTTAGGTTTCTAAAAATTCCAGAAAAATTCACATTGCATCTTAGGGCATTCAGAAACATTGTCAAACCATTCATACAAATTTATTTTTGGTTTTGATCCAATTTTGACATTTTTCTTGAATTTAGGGTTCATAAAAATCCCTTTTTGGAACCCTAACTTTGAAAATTCTTTTCTGCCTAACCATGAGGGTTTGACATTGGTTCTTTTTGCATTATTCTTCATATAGCATGTACTTTCTAGGATGTTTTTGTCACAAATTTATCTTGCATTTTCCATTTGATTTGTATTTTCCCTCTTAAGGTACCCTAAAACCCTAGTTAAATTAGAAAAATCACAACTTTCTTGAGGTTAAGAGTTAGACCTTCTCCTTTGGGGTGTGATATCATATGGGGTTAGGGTTAATTTGAGTTCATTTGAAATTTTTTATCATGTGATTTGCATCGGTTTTTGACATTTGCATCTCATCCTTTCATGTAACCCTAATCTTGCATCCATACTTGCATCTTTCATTGTATTGCATGAACATGTGAACTTGCCATGACATTCTAAGAACTTGTATGCCATCTTAGACATCTTAAGACATTGATTGAACAAAGCTTGATCATTTCTTCATACATTTTCTATGCTTTGCATCCATTTCATTTCATAAACATCCATGTGTTTTCATGCTTCCCACATGCTTCACTTGCATCTTTTCTCTTTGTATGAACATTCATAGCATTTGGTATGCCTTTGCATCATCTCATAGCATCATTTGCATAAAGTGTTTGCTTCTGGTTTTGGTTTTTACCTTTGCATGATCTTCATTTCATTTCATTTCTATCCTTTATGCTAACATTTTCAGGTGGTAAGTAACTTGAGAAGTGAATTTGCCTTCACTTCTCATTTCTCTTCTCATTCTTCTTATGCATCATTGCTGCATTTTTCATTTTCCTTAGAGTGAGCTTGCTCATTCATGTTCATCATTAACTTTCTTCCTCCAAGTTACTTATCTTCTTTAATGAAGTAAGTAACTAGTTTTTTCTGCTTCTCCTCCTTTCATTTGCTTCTTCCATTGGTGGCTTCTCTGAAGATCTCTTTTAAGCCTTACAAACCATAGGAACATCCAAGCATGACAATAATTAGGGTTGTGATTAGTCCCCCTTTAGCTTTTACCTTTGTGTCTTCTTTGTGTCTCTCTTCTCATCTCATCATTAGAGACTAAACCTTTAAGGTTTTAAGACTTTGTGATTAGGGTTATGCCTGCATCCTTCTCTTAGGATGGAGTGTATAACTTTAATCCTAAGTTTTAATCCCTTAATTTGTTTAAATCTCTTAATCAATCCATCTTAATAATCACCAAGACAATAGCTTGTAACTTGGGCCTTGCATTAGGGTTCTAATTCTTCCTTTATTGGTTAAGAAGGACTAACCCTAGTGTTAATGGACAATTCCTCCTCAAGTTGTCTTACAAATCATAAAACTCACTTTTTAATCTCACCCTTTAATTAAAATCCATTTAATAAAGGTTTGTTTTGTCATGAGGTTAATCCCGAATCATGGATTAAGTTGAGGTATCTTCCTCAGCTTAAGTGTGCTTATCTATTATCCTTCTATTAGGATGGTGTAATGAGTTCACTAATCCTTGATTATGTCTTAAACTCGTTACTTAACACTAAAAAAAACCCCAAAAACATCTAAATAATCACAAGTAGGTTAATGATCTTAATCCTACATCATCGTGGTAATTAAGTTGAGATGTTTATCTCATACTTAAGGTATTCTCATTATCCCTAATTAAAGGGAGGATATGATGAGCTTACAAGCCCTTGGTTTGGGCTTAAGCTCATTAACTTATGACAAACACCAAAAAACAATAAAAGATTGAAAACACAAAAAACAAACAATAATCGTCTCCTCCGGGATTCTTGTCTCATCATCTTCATTCACAAACGAGAACTTGCTTCTTCCGTCTAATGCAAGACAGTTAGAACTCGAGCTAGACGAGTCATACACTTGAGCATAGACAAGCAAGAAGTTCACTATTCAATTTATCTTTCAGTCTCTTTGAGTCGAACTACGGTGTTTTGACTTCCTTATTACACGAGAGGATACGTAGGCATAATTAACTGTTATTGAACAAAAGTCTCTGTCTCTTTCCCCCTCTTCCAGCATTATCTTTTAAGCCTCATTCCTGAGCACCTCACTTCATTTTCTTGCACTGACACTTGTATTTTCCTTTTCCAGCTTTTGCACATAGATAACACAAACACTACCCCTTTAAACACAAACTTTCAAGCGTGGATCCCGTCGAGTACGATGGACAATCTGGGTGCTAATACCTTCCCAGGTTGTAACCAACCCCCTTTCTCAGTTTCTCTGGTTCGCAATCGTCTTGTCCATCTTTCTCTAGGTTTATGCAGCATTACCTTTCCTTCGGGATAAAAATGCCTTGTTGGCGACTCTATTCACTTCATCTCATTTCTCCTTTCACCGACCGTTCGCGCTTGTACCGGGATGCAAATCTTCGGGAGCGACACTTTTGAATTCTCAAACACTTGTTCATAACTTGTACATATTCTTTTTGACACTCACTCGTGTCATACTTCCCCAGCAAGTCAAAAAACTCGTTTGTGTCCCTTGCTCAACCTTTTGGCATTCGTCTGTGTCCCTTGCTCAACCTTTTGGCACTCGTCAGTGTCTTGCACATATTTCCCCAGCAGATCATACTTGTGCATACTTATACAGAAGTCTTTGATACTCGTCCGTATCTTATATATATCACCCCTCAGCAGATTCAACACTCGTTTGTGTTCCTTGCTTAACCAATTGATACTCGTCTGTATCCTCATCCTTAAACACGTGTCAGAGTTTGTTTCTATCGATACTCGTCCGTATCATGGTCCTAAGGATGCTCGTCCGCATCTTTAGTCTATACACACCGTCAAACACTTATACCTTTTATTTTAAGGCGTAAGCACTCGTCCGTGTTTACATCCCCACATAAGTAAAACAACTTTTTCTATCAGACATTCTTCCTATGTCGTGATATTTTCGGCATCCGTCCCCTGCCAGGTGTTTGTCCTTCACCTTTGGATGACCGTCCCTCATCTTTTCCCCAATAGAATCCCCATTGTTGGAACTTTCTATCCAACATTCGCCCTATGTTATGATAGTTTTAGCAGCCGTCCCCTGCTAGGTGATCGTCCTTCACCTTATGATGATCGTCCCTCATCATTTATCCGATGGCCGCCCCCATCATTGATTTTGTTATCCGGCATTCATCCTATGTCGCGATAATCCCCCAAGAGCAGCTGTCCCCTACTAGGTAATCTTCCTTCACCTCTTGATGATCGTCCTTCATCATGTTTATCCAATGGCCGTCCCAATCGTTGATTTTTTCTATCCGGCATTCATCCTATGTCGTGATAAAGAGCAGGTCGTCCCCTGCTAGGTGATCGTCCTTCACCCTTGATGAACGTCCCTCATCAAATATTTCATTTATTCTTTAGCCCGATGGTCGTCCCCATCGTGGTTTATTTTACTTTCCAAGCCTGATGGCCGTCCCCATCAATGGTTTTCTCAAATCCCCAGAGATTTTTATTTCTTTACCCGATGGTCGTCCCTGTCGTGGTCTTTTCTCTTTTGATGATCGTCCTTCACCACTTTACCCGATGGCCGTCGCCGTCGCGGTTTCTTTATTTCACAGCATGATGGCCGTCCTCGTCATTGCTTTGCTTACCGGTTTACACCCAGAAGTCGTCCTCTGCACGATGGTCGTCTTCCATCGCTTTCATTCGATACTCATACTATACTATCTTTTACAATTTATATCCCTTTTCTTCTTCTCCCCAGTGAGTACAAATTTTGAACTTTCTTTGGTATTCAACCACAAGTTATCTTGTTTGTCTGTTAAGCCAGGCGCTTACATCCTGCACAACTAACTCATGTTTGAATAGGGGCAGTTGTATACACCCCAAATTTTCCCTCACTTTTTTTATCACACCATGGCTTGTGATCTTTCATTTTCTGCATAAGCATAAGCATATCATATCCCACTGCATAGTTCATTTCATCTGCATCTCGGGTTTGTGATATGAGCAAACCAAGAAGTGATATGAGCCATCCCATTGGTCTTGAAGCTTGCCAAGAGGGTCCATGTGTGTTCCATGATCATAATACGCCCCCAAAGTTCATAAAAGTCAAGGGATCATAAAGCATGGCAAGGGCATAGAGGCAGACTGAAGATTTCCTACACAGTTGACCTAAACTTAGGGTTTTGGTTTTAGAGGCCTTAATCCCAATTTTTTTGGTCAGTCGTATTTCTAATAGTCTTAATATGTTATAAGGATCATGTGTACCAAGTTTGATGAAGAAATTCCCTGTGGAAGTCATCTGATCATTGGGTAACTTCTTGAGCAAGTAAATTCAAAATCAGGGCATATGAGGCCCCCAACAATGGTACCAAAGGGTCACAATCATCATTTTGAGCTTCTATGATCTTTATTTGATCTTAGAAGTGGTTAGAAGTTCACAAGATTGAATAGTTTTGAGCCAAATGCAAACTTTCTATTTTTGGAAAGGACTTGTAATGGAAACTTTCCATTTTGGGAAAGATATTCAACCTATTCTTTCATGACCAAAAATGCTTCAAATGAAAAATTCTTGGACATGAAAGTTGTAGATTATGTCTTCCCATTTTCAAAAAGTACAAGAACATGTCTTGATTCATCCTAGAACTCAAGTTATGGCCTTTCAAAGTTGGCAAAAATCGTATAATTTTCAAGTGTGCACCAAAGAGGGAATTTTGCAAATTCACTTGCCAAGTCATTTCATGACCTCTAATTGACTTCTAAACATCATACCAACACAGTGAAATACATTTTGACCAGAATTGTGCCTTGGATCACAAGAAACCATGCCTCATTTTCACAAAATGATCAAAGAGGGGGAAATGCATAAAGCTTGCAAAACCTATGATATCTCCTCATCCAAGTGATCGAGCTGCACAAATTCAATCTAGGGCTCTCCAAAAACTCACCTGATGCCAAGACACCCTTAAAAACAGCTCTGAACCATGCCCATACCTCAAGTACACAATGTTGACATTTTTGCAACTTGGCCCATACCAATCACACTATGCCACCACTCACTTTCTGATCACTCCCATTGGCCTATACTAACCTTATGCAGCTCAGTTCATAAAAC
Source organism: Lathyrus aphaca (assembly GCA_963966055.1). Classification (NCBI taxonomy): domain Eukaryota; kingdom Viridiplantae; phylum Streptophyta; class Magnoliopsida; order Fabales; family Fabaceae; genus Lathyrus; species Lathyrus aphaca. Next base: position 282,648,150 of record OZ014520.1, on the reverse strand, counting down.
ACACAAGCCTGAAACATCACACAACTCAGATTGATCAAAAATCCCCAAAACCTTCAAGCTTTCGAAACTCACTCCTCAGCCACTCAAACTCAAAACTTTCACCACCAATTATCTACACACATCATAAGGATCATTTCCCACCCCTTGCCATGGCTTGAAACCTCACAAAACAAAAACACGATTTATGCCTTAGGAGAACTGAATCTCAAAAACCAAGCCATACAAACTTGGTTCAAGCCTTTCAGAAGCATAGGGGGATCATTGGAGTGGTTTTGCACCAAGGAGAGGTCCAGAAAGCTCAGATTGAGAAAGCTTCATCTCAGGTATCATCAAGAACAATTTTTCCAGAACTTGTTTTTTAAGTTACAAATTCATTCTACATGATGTGCTGATCATAGTGATATGTTTACTTTTGAAATTTTTGAGTATTAAGCATGTATTTAACTTCTGAAAGTTTGCTCGTGAAACATGTTCTTGATTGATTCTCTGGATTGATGCAAAATAAATGTTGTTTGTTGGTGGATTCATGCTCAGTGATGTTTAGGGAGTGATTCTGGAGAGTTTGGGAGGTTCTCATAGCCTAGGGAGAGAGATATCATGAAGGGCTCGCCGGAGAAGATGACTGGAGCTTGCTCTGATCACCTGAAAATGTTTAGGGTTAGGATTAGGGTTAATCTTCCCAGTTTGAATTCAGGCCCTTGGATCTTGCTTAGCGCGTTTTTGAATGACTAGGATCATTTCATTAAAACCCTAAATCTGATTAATTAGTTTTAATTAAGATTAATTAATTTAAAATGCCAGATTGAATCTTAGCCCTTAGAGTGTGCGTGCAGTCAAACCCTCCCCCACAGTTCAAATCTGGACCACTGGATCATTTGACTTTCCGTTATTTTAATTTTATTTCATTTTTCTTGCATTTCTTTTGTCCATTTTATTTAAAATAGCAAAAACCATTCAAAAAATCTCAAACTTTGCATTTCTGTTTCAAATATTATTCTTTACCTAAAAACATTTTTTATTTTAATTTTTTCATTAAAAAAGTATTTTTAAAATATTTAAATGTTTTATTTAATTAATTAATTGATTTTAATTAATTAAATATGCATTTTGGTTTCTAAAAATCATCAAAAAATGCATGAAGCATTCCAACACATTTAGAAACATTGTCAAACTCACCATACAAATTTCTTTTTAGGTTTGATCACATTTTCACAATTTTCTTTGAATTAGGGTTCTTAAATTTCACATTTTTTAACCCTAGCTTGAAAAATTCATTTCTGCCTAACCATGATGAGTTTGAACTTTATTCTTTTTGCATTGTTTCACATATTGCTATAGTTTCTAGGTTATTTATCTGATATTTTTATCTTGCATTTACAATTTGATTTGCATTTTCCCTCTAGAAGCACCCAAAAACCCTAGTTAACTTAGGAATTTCATAACTTTCACTAGGATTGGCTTCTGACCTTATCCTTTGTGGTGTGATCTTGTATAGGTTTAGGGTTTGTTTGAGCTCCATTTCAATTTTTTATCTTGGTGATTGCTTCTATTTTGGTCATATGCATCTAATGTTGCCTTAAAACCCTAATTTTGCATCTTCATTTGCATTCTTCTTTGCATATCATGAACTTGTGAACTTTCCATGCCATTCCATTCTTTTGTATGTCATATTAGACATCCTAGGACATGTTTGAAACATTGCTTGATAATTGTTGCATCATTTTGGCATGCTTTGCATTCATTTTACTTCATGAACATTCATGTGTTTTCAAGCTTCCTTCATGCTTCATTTGCACTCAATTTCTTGTATGATCATTCATATGCATCTTGTATGACTTTGCATCATCTCTTAACACATTTGCATTGAATAATCACTTCTGACTTTGGTCTTAGTCTCCTTATTCATCTAATTTCTTTGTGCTTTATGTCTTATGCATTCATACTAACATTTCAGGAACTTTTGGTAAGTTATCTGGGAGGTGGATTTGCCTTCACCTCCCACCTCTCCTTTCCTTTGAATTTGTATTCTTATTTGTCTTTGAAGTGAGCTTGCTTCACTTATGTATCTATTGCTCCTCTTTTTTCTCCTAAGTTACTTATCTTCTTCAGGAAGTAAGTAACTTATTCTTCTTCCTCCTTCTCTTTTCATCTGCTTCTTCCATGGTGACCCTCTTAAAGATCCTTTCTCTTAAGCCTCACAAACCATAGGATATCCAAGCATGATAACTTTTAGGGTTGTATATAGTCCCCCCTAGATTTTTACCTTTGAGTCTCCTTGAGTCCCTCTTCTTATCTCTTAATCAGAGGCTAAACTCTTAAAGCTTTAGGACTTTGGAATTAGGGTTATGCCTGCATCCTTATCATAAATTGGAGTGTATAAATTTAATCCTTAGTTTTAAAATTTTAATTTTTTTACACCTCTTAATCAAAACACATTAATAATCACTAAGACTTTATCTTGTAACTTGGGCCTTACATTAGGGTTCTATCTCTTCCTTATGGTTAAGAGGGACTAACCCTAGTGTTTAATGGACAAGTCCCCCTCAAGTTGTCTTACAAACCATAAAATCCACTTCTTAATCTCACCCTTTAATTAAAATCCATTTAATAAAGGTTTATTATATAATGAATTTAATCCCTAACCATGGATTAAGTTGAGGTATCTTCCTCGGCTTAAGTGTTCTCATCTATCATCCTTCTATTAGGATGGTGTAATGAGTTCACTAATCTGTGATTAGAGATTAAACTCATTACTTAACACTAAACAAAACCCAAAAACATCTTAATAATCACAAGTAGGTTAATGATCTTAATCATACATCATCATGGTAATTGAGTTGAGATGCTTATCTCATACTTAAGTAGGCTCATTATCCCTAATCAAGGAGGATATAATGAGTTTACAACCCTTGATTTAGGCTTAAGCTCATTATCTTATGCAAAACACCAAAAACAATAAAAAACGAAAAACACAAAAACAAACAATAATCGTCTCCTCTGGGATTCTTTTCTCATCACACTCATTTTATAAACGAGAACTTGCTTCTTCCGTCTAATGCAAGACAATTAGCACTCGAGCCAGACGAGTCATTCACTTGAGCATAGACAAGTAAGCAGTTCACAATCAAAGTTATTTCCAGTCTCTTTGAGTTGAACTACGGTGTTCTGAATTCCTCATTGCACGAGAGGATACGTAGGCATAACTTAACGGTTATCGAACAAAAGTCTCTTTGTCATCCCCCTCTTTCAGCATTCTTTTTTTTAAGCCTCAGTTCCTGAGCAATTCACAACTTTTGCACTAACACCTATACTTTCTTCCCCTAGCTTTTGCACACAGATAACACATACACTTACCCCTTTTAAACACAATCTTGTAAGTGTGGATCTCGTCGAGTACGATGGATGATCTAGGTGCTAATACCTTCCCAGATCGTAACCAACCCCTTTTCTCAGTTTCTCTGGTTCGCAACCGTCTTATCCATCTTTCCAGGTTTATGCAGCATTACCTTTCCTTCTGGATAAAAATGCCTAGTTGGCGACTCTATTCAATTCAACCCTTTTCTTTCGCCGACTATTTGTGTTTGCACCGTGGGGACTTAATGTCTTTTCAGGGGAGCGATAACATGGATTAATTTGTTGATTATGAATTTGAAATGGAATGATGGATAATGGTAATTTGATGAAATGGGCTTAATTTGGTTATGAAATTGAAAATAGAAAAATGGAATGGATACTTAAAATCGGTTATGGAAATGTGGTATTTGAATAAAGATCGGATAATGGATAGGGAATAATGGAAATAACGGGCATGGATATGGACATGAACCACTACCAAAATCCACCGATGCACACATATTACACATGAGTTTAATCCAAAGACCACACTCGAAACTCTTCCAACAACTCCTTGATTATTGAACCCACACTGAGGAAAATAAATCCGCACACCACTGAACTATAATCACAATAAACTGATTTTCTGAACCAAACCTCCCATGAACCACTGCTTAATACCCTGATGAATTCCACGCATGAAAGCCTAACCTTGGATACATATTTCCTTAGAAATATCCCATATATATCGATGATTTGCAGTTGAAGAAAACTCCTGATAGTTTGACCAAGATTAGGTCAAACATCCATCTAAGCTTGGTCGCAACTGAGTAACCACACGTGAACCGAAACCAAAGCTTTTGAAATGTTGAGAAATAAGAAAAAAACCTAGAAATGTTGAGAAGAAGAGAATATCCTTGTAACTTGGTGAAGAAGATACCTTTAAGTCGCACTTCACTGCTGATGATAGGCTATATGTATCAGTGAATAGTCTTCAGACGTGAAATCCTTAATACCAATGAATCGGGGAAATAAACCCTAATTCTCTTATGATTTTGATCCCATGTCATAGGAGCTTATGCAAATGATTGAATGCAAAGTGTTAATGATCTAATGAGAATTCAAATGAAAGCGAAACAAAAGGTCAGCTAAAGATAGAAAACTAGAGGGAAAATTTTGGGGTGTTACACCAATTCTCAGATGTTGCAGGATCACCTTGAACGAATGCGTTTTCCGTCTTGCAAATAGACAAGTTGAAGCGAGTTCTTTCGTTAAGAGTGAAGGAGATGAGAAGAGAATTCCCGCAGGAAAGACGCTTGTTTTTGGTTTGTAGCTTTTATAATCTTTTATTGAGTTTGGCTAGGAGAATGTATCCAAGTCTCTTTCAATGGGATGTGTACTTCTTACATCATCCCTAAATGGAATGGTTAAGAAGCACACCTGGTGTAAACACCCCAAATTTTCCCTCACATTTTCTCACACCATGGCTTGTGATCTTTCATTTTTGTTTTAGTATAAGCATACCATCTCATATTGCATATTTGTTTCACTACATAGCTCCATTTTCATCTGCATCTAGGGTTTATGATCTGAGCAATCCATGAAATCAATCTGAGCCATACCAATGGTCTTGAAGCATTCCAAGAGGGTCCATGTGTGTTCTATAATCATAATATACTCCCTAAAGTTGATGAAAGTCAAGAGATCACAAAGAATGGCAAAGGCATGGAAGCATAGCTAGGGTTTTCCTACACAAATGACAAAAATTAAGGTTTTGGTTTCAGAGGCCTTAACTCCAAATTTTTTGGTCATTATTGTTTCTAATGTTCTTAATATGTTATAAGGATCATGTGTACCAAGTTTTATGAAGAAATTCATTGAGGAAGTCATCTGATCATTGGGTAACTTCTTGAGCAAGTAAAGTCAAAATCAGAGCATCTGAGGTCCCCAACAAGGGTACCAAAGGGTCATCATCATCATTTTGAGTCTCTATGATCTTTATTTGATCTTAGAAGTGGTTATAAGTTCACAAAGTTGAATAATTTTGGGCCAAATGCAAACTTGCAATTTTTGGAAATGACTTGTAATGGAAACTTTCCGTTTTGGGAAAGATTTTCAACCTATTCTTTCGTGACCAAAAATGCTTCAACTGAAAAATTCGTGGGCATGAAAGTTATAGATTATGTCTTTCCCTTTTCAAAAAGTACTAGATCATGTCTTGATTCATCCTAGAACTCAAGATATGGCCTTTCAAAGTTTGCAAAAATCCTATAATTTTCAAGTTCATGCAAAAGAGGATTGTTTGCAAATTCAAGTTCCAAGCCATCTCTGACCTCTAATCAACTTCTATGCATCATAACATGTCAAGGAAACTTCCAAAGATCATAATTGGCCCAAGATTGCATAATTTTAATTACTTGATCAATAAGAAATCTCAAAAGGGCCAAAACACACAAACTTTGCAAAATGCTTTGGAACCTTCCATCCACTTGTGCCAGCTGCATAAAACCAATTCTATGTGTCGCTCCCTGGATTTCCATCCCGGTACAAACGCAAAAGTGGCGCGGAAAAGGTTAGAGTCGCCAGCCAAACATTTTTATCCAGAAGGAACGGGAATGGTAATGTTGCACAAACCAGAAGAAAAGAAGAGGAAGTACACGCGTCCTACGAACCAAAGAGACTGGGTTCGGGAGTCGGTTACAACCTAGGAGTGTATTAGCACCCCAGATCGTCCGTCGTACCCGACGGGATCCACGCTTGCAAAGAAACTGTTTCAAAGGGTAAAGAAATGAAAGCTGTTGCAAAACTGAAACTGAAACTGGATAAAAAGAAAATAAAAGGGAACTGAGAAAGAAATGAAAAAAAGAAAGATGTATGGAAAATAAAGATTTTGCTCGAACAGGCCTTACCCCGCTGCCTACGTACCTCATCTGGACAATGAGGACCAGAGTCGCCGTAGTTCCCCTAACTAGGGGTGGAAACGATTTCTTGTGAATTAAGGCTTGGACTGCCTATGTCAATGCTCAGGTGTTGCAGGCTCGGACGACGGGTGCGTAACTGTCTTGCATAATGATAAGAAGAAGCGAGTTCGTGGACAGAGAGAAGGAGATGAGAAAAGAATTCCCGAAGGAAAGACGATTATTGTTTGTTTTTGTGTTTTTTAGAGCTTTTTATTTGTGTGGCACAAGAGAATGAACTCAAGCTCTTTTCTATGGAATGTGTACTTGTCACTACATTCCAAGATGGAATAATAGAACAAGCACACCAAGCAGGGAGAACGTATCCAAGACTTGTTTCCAAAGGCAAGGGCCTAATTTCATTGACTTGTTGAATTTATTAAGTGTCTTAGTGATTAAAAATGAAGAAGTGTTTTTTAGAGTTTTTCTTGATGAAGATGACTTCATGATCCTACTTGTGCATCATGCTAGACAAATGCATTATTCCAATATGGAATGAATACATATGCCCCATGGAATAAGGCTATTACACAAGAAGTCGCTTCTTTTTATTAATGTTTTTTAGATTTTGTTTTGAGATGAGGAGAGAAAGAAACCAAAGGAGAAAAAAGGTAAAAGTCTAAAATGGGGAAAGACTAATCCTAATGTTATCATGGAAAAGAGGCCCTAGGGTTAGTGAGGATTCAACTATCCTAAATAAGAAGGAAAGAAAGAAACCAAGAGCAGCAAGAAGAAGAGGAAGCAAGAGCTAGCAAGCAACTTACTCCTCTAAAGGAGATAAGTTGCTCCTAGAGGGGGAATAAAAGAGTTGAATTACATGATGGCATAAGGCACATCAAAGCACAAAGGGAAAGCAACTTAAAAAAAGGAAAAGGATGAAGAGTTGAAATGTGGATGAACATCCACACTTCTCTTACCATGAGCCCCTGTAAATTAGCCAAAATCCAGCACATGCTCATCAATAAAATCAGGGCATTGACATGCTCAAGGTTCACACCAATCGAGATCAAGCAATCATATCAAACATAGCACACACAAGCATTTAGGTGTCGAGAACACGGAAGCATGCATCAAACAGCAAGAGAATCACCCAAACAATCATATTCAATGATCATATAATGATCCATGACATTTAGAACAATTAAGGGGATCAAACATGCTTGAAATAAGGCAACAATGGCTCACTACTACAATGTAAACCAGTTAACCAAAGCGTTAACCGGTTAATTATGTCAAAACCTGCATAAACACAACATAAAACAGGTGCGTTAACCGGTTAACCAATCTGTTAACCGGTTAACGCTGTTAAAACAGCAACAATCCTGTAGAAAATCAGCTTATAAAAATCTCTTCCGAACAATCTCAAACCAGACCAACAAGCATTTGAACATGAAAATCATGCATCAATTCACATCAAATGGCATCATCAAGCTTATGAACATGAATACATGGATCCAGTCAGAAATCGATCAATCAATTCAATCAACACAAGCAAATACGCAAGCACATGGCGGATCTAAATCGCAAGCATGCAAATAAACTAAAACAGAGCTAGATCTGAAATTAACCAACCTACAAAGCTGAGGTATGCTTTCGTAATTGTTGATCGAGCTGAAAACGATAGATCTTGCACAAATTCTTGAAGATCCGATGCTAAGCTTCACACCCTGTGCAAAATAAATGCAAGAAAAAGCTCTTGATGCAGAATTTTGGACCCAAAAGCACTTCTAGATCCCAAACCAGATCTGAATCACCACTTACACCAGAAAAAAGATGCAATGAAGCTATAAATGGAGGTCTAGTTCCAAGATCTACACACCTCAATACAAGGTTATGTGATCTTCAAAGAGGAACTTTGAGTGATTTGGAAAATTGGGAGATTAAAGTGAGAGAATTGTGAGTGAGAGGAGTGAAAATTCAGAAAATGAGTGTGAAAAGTGAGGGAGAGCCCCTTGTGGTTTGGAGAGGAATGATTAAATATGGTTTAGGTTTGGGGCCCAAAAATTAGGCTTGGGATCCAAAATTATGGTTTGGGTAGTGTCATTAGGATGTAGCAATGGGATTAGGCTTGGACAAGTGCTTTAGATCCTTCTTTTTAATTTCCAATTAATTCAAAAATAAATAAAATCAGAAAATGGGAATTGGAGCAAAAATCACACATGCTGAATTGCTGCTGGAAATTCAAAACTCGTGGCCGTTAACCGGTTAACCAATCCGTTAACCGGTTAACACTAGTGAATTTTGAATTTCCCTCCTTTTGGTGGGAACCTTAAAAAATAAGCCGGTGCCAACCGCTTTGATCTGATTTTGATACTCAATCCTTTCTAATGCCTTGACACTAATGTCAACCTTGTAACCTGCCTTGTGAACTTCGAATTCCCCTGATGATTGATCATGTGCCTTATGCTGGAATATGCAAGTGCCATGCTTCATTTTTCAATGCAATATGCTAAGGACATGACATGCTGATGTAGAATATGATATGATGATGATGCTAAACAGGAGAGGGCAAATATGGGGTGTTACAGCTACCCCTATTCAAGCAACTGTTAATCTGAAAAGGACGATAGCATGGGCTATCGACCGTTCAAGATGAACTGTGGTTGAATAACAAGAAGACCTGAAATTTGCACTCTGTTGGAGAATGCAAACGATGGGAAATAAACCCGACCAAATGACGCTTTGGTGACCGGAGTGAGGAACAAAGCAGACGAGCTCTTTCCAACCTGAATTGCTACTTCGGATAGAAAAACCTAGACAGACGAGTCTTCTTCTAACAAAACCTGTTACGCCAGGTGCTGGACATACGAGCCCTCCTCGAACAATTCTGTCACGCCAGGTACCGGACATATGAGCCCTCATACATTTTGCAACATACGATCTGAGACAGACGAACCTCCTTCGGGTAAACCTGTTATGCCAGGACCGGTGATGCACTTATGTCTGTGGGATAGACATGCATAATATTGATAGACGAACCTTCCTCATATATTATTCGTGGATATATAGTCTAAGACAGACGAGCCTTCTTCAGATAACCTGTTACGCCAGGTGCGACATTAGGATTTGACGAACACTCTTCACAGATCTTACGCAGATAAGTGGTCTTTGAGACAGACTAACCTCCTGTCGCTCCCACCAAATGAGGCTAACTCAAATGGGGTACAGACGCGAACGGTCGGCGAAAAGGAGAGAACACACAAGGGTGAACTGAAAAGAAAAGAGTTGCCAGCTAGGCATATTTATCCTGAAGGAAAGGTAATGCTGCATAAACCTAAGAAAAGATGGATAAGACGGTTGCGAAACAGAGAAACTGAGAAGGGGGTTGGTTACAACCTGGGAAGGTATTAGCACCCAGATTGTCCGTCGTACTCGACGGGATCCACGCTTGAAAGGTTTGTGTTTTAAAGGGGTAATGTCAATGCAATCTGTGTATCAAAGCTAGAAAGAATGCAAGTGTCAGTGCTGGAAGAAAGTGAAGTGAAATATGTGAAGTGTCAGTGTAAGAACAGGAGTGGAATGCTCAAGAACATGAGGCTAAAAGAATAATACTGGAAGAGGGGGAATATACAGAGACTTTTGTTCGATAACTGTTAAGTTATGCCTACGTATCCTCTCGTGCAATGAGGAAGTCAGAACACCGTAGTTCGACCCAAAGAGACTGAAAGATAAATTGACTGATGAACTGCTTGCTTGTCTATGCTCAAGTGTATGACCTGTCTGGCTCAGGTGCAAACTATCTTGCATTAGACGGAAGAAGCGAGTTCTCGTTTGTGAGTGAATGAGGTAAGAAAAGAATCCCGAAGGAGACGATTATTGTTTGTTTTTTTGAGTTTCAGTCTTTTATTGCTTTTGGAGTTTGTCATAATAATATGAGCTTAAGCCTAAACCAAGGGTTAGTAAACTCATCACATCTTCCCTCTGATTAGGGGTAATGAGAATACCTTAAGTGTGAAGTAAACACCTCACACTTAAGCACCATGATGTAGGATTAAGTTCATTAACCTACTTGCATTTATTTAGATTTTTTTGAGTTTTTGTTTAGTGTTAAGTAATGATTTTAAGCCATAATCAAGGATTTAATGGACTCATTACACCATCCTAATAGAAGGATAATAGATGAGAACATTTAAGCTGAGGAAGGCTCCTTAACTTAATCCATGATTAGGGATTAACCTCATGATAAAACAAAGCCCTTATTTAAATGGATTTTAGTTAATGATAAGGTTAAAAAGTGAATTTTATGGTTTGTAAGACAACTTGAGGAGGACTTGTCCATTAACACTAGGGTTAGTCCTTCTTAACCAATTAAGGAAGAATTAGAACCCTAATGCAAGGCCCAAGTTACAATCTTGATGTCTTAGTGATTATTAGATGGATTGATTAAAGGAATTAAACACATTAAGGGTTTAACACTTAGGATTAAAGTTATACACTCCATCCTAATAGAAGGATACACGCATAACCCTAATCACAAAGCCTTAAAGCCTTAAGGGTTTAGTCCTTGATTAAGAGATGAGAAGAGAAGACACAAAGATGACACAAAGGAAAAAACTAATGAGGAACTAATAAAAACCCTAATTGTTATCATGCTTGGGTGTTCCTAAGGTTCATGAGGCTTGCAAAAGATCTTCAAGAGAAAAGCCACCAAGGGAGAAGCAGATGAAAGGAGGAAAAGCAGAAGAAGCAAGAAGAAGCAAGACAACTTGCTTCACTCAAGATGACAAGTTGCTTGAAGAAATAAAGTGAGGAGGGAACATGAATGAGCAAGCTCACTCTAATTCACAAATAAAATGCAGCAATGATGCACAAGAGAGATGAGAAGAGATTATGAGAAGTGAAGGCAAATTCACTTCTCAAACACTTACCACCTGAAAAGTTAGCAACAATAAATGAAATGAAATGGAAATGAGATGAAATGCAAAGATGAAAACCAAAGTCAGAAACATATGAATATGTAAATGATGCTAAGAGATGATACAAATGGTTGTCATGAGATGTGGATGATCATACAAGTAATGAAGATGCAAATGAGACATGAAAGGATCATGAAAGTTCATGAATGCATATGAAAGCAAAAGCATGGCAAATGGATGATGCAATTATCAAACATGATTCTAATGTGTCCTAAGATATCTTATATGTCATGTGGATGCACAAAATGTCATGGCAAGTTCATGTATGCAAGCTTATGAAGGATGAATGCAAATGAAGATGTAAATTAGGGTTTACATACAATATGCAATGCAAAATTCAAAATCAGAAGCAAATGACATGATAAAAAATTGAAAATAGGATCAAAGGTACCCTAAACCTATACAAGTTCACTGCCCAAAGGAGGAGACCTAAATCTTAACCTAATGGAAGTTATGATTTTCTCAAGTTGGCTAGGGTTTTAAGGCACTTCAAAAGTAAAAATGTAAAGCAAATTGAAAATGAAAGATAAATTCATGCCCATTTTATCCTAGAAACTACATGGTATGAGGAATGCAATTCTAAAAGAATCATCATCAAATTCTTCATGGTTAGGCAGAAAGGATTTTTCTAAGTTAGGGCAAAAATATTGACTTTTAAGAACCCTAAATCCAAAGGAAATTGTCAAAATAGGTCAAGAACCAAAAAGAAATGTGTGTGAAGGGTTTGATAATGTCTCTAAATGTATCAAGATGCAATATGATTTTAAATGGTCTCTAAATGAAGTTGGCAGAAATTCAGTTCAAGCGATGTCAAAATCGTGTTTTTGATTCCGGGTGTTTTAGGGCAAAATGAAAGGTGGGAAATGATCAGTGATGATTATGGAGTTGGATGGTGGAAAAAATTTGGAGGTTTGATGGCTGAGCTATGAGTTTCGAAGGCTTTTGCATAAGAGGGAGTTTTGGTGATTGTTGAGTTCATGAGGTTTCAGCTTGTGTTATGTTATGGAATGGCTTGCTTTTGGTACACATATCATGCTGGGATAGGTCAGTGTAGTGGTTGTGGGCTATGCTGATTGGTATGGGGCAAAATGCACAAAGTCAAGAGTTGGTGTACTTGGGGTATGGGCAAGTGGCAGGCTGTGACAGGGGCATGTCTATGCGCAACAAGGATCAAAGAATGCTATGAAGTTAGATTTGATGAGCTGTGGCAATTGGATAAGAGGTTTTGATCCATTATGCAAATTCATGAAGTTTTGGCCCCTTTTGGATTTTGTAAAGTTCAAGGCATGAAACTTGGAATTTCTTTGGGCAATTCTGAATTATAGGTCATATGTGATGTTTGTACAATGCTTAGAAGTCAAATTGAGGTCACAAAATGCTTTGGCAAGTGTTTTTGCAAGTTTCCCTCTTTGGCACATAAGTGAATTTTTGTGATTTTTCCCAACTTTGCAAAGCGATAACTTGAGTTCTATGATGAATTAGGTCAAGTTCTTGTACTTTTTGAATAGTAAATGATTCAATCTACAACTTTCATGACCAAGAATGTTTCATTTGAAGCATTTTTGAATCAAAAACAGGAGGTTGAAAAACTTTCCCAAAATGGCAAGTTTACATTACAAGTCACTTTCCCAAAATGACAACTTTGCAAATGGCTTAAAATTCTTCAATTTTGTGAAATTCTAAACTCTTCTAAGATCAAATAAAGATCATATACACCCAAAATGATGGAGAAGACCCTTTGGTTGGATGATTGGGGACCTCAGATGCCCTGATTTTGCACTGACTTGCTCAAGAAGTCATCTATTGATCAAATGCCTTCCCCATTGAATTTCTTCATGAAAATTGGTATGTATGATCCTTATAAGATATAAAGACCAATAGAAACAATAATGACAAAAAAAATTAGAGTTATGGCCTCTGAAACCAAAACCCTAAATTTAGGTCATCTGTGCAGTTAAACTTGGCTCTACTTCCATACCTTCCTCAGTTCTTGTGATTTCTGACTTTCTTGATCTTGGGAGGATATAATATGATGATTGAACATACATGGACCCTCTTGAGATGATTGAAGACCTTTGGAGTGGTTCAGATAGCTCAGGGATTGCTCAAATCACAAACCCTAGATGCAGATGACTTTGAATCCATGCAGTGAAGAAAAAATGTAATATGAGATTATATGATTAAACTTATGCTAATGAAAAGATCACAAGCCATGGTGAAATGAGTGAGGGAAAATTTGGGGTGTTTACAGCTGCCCCTATTCAAACATGAGTTAGCTGTGCAGGATGTAAGCAGCGACTTAACAGGCAAACATGATAACTTGTGGTTGAATACCAAAGACAGTCCAAAATTTGCACTCATTGAATGAAGAAGAAAAGGGATATAGATCGTAAAAGGAAGTAAAGTGTGATTATAAAGTGCGGGAGACGGAGGACGACCGTCGAGCAGAGGACGACTGCTAGGGATAAAGCAATGACGGGGACGGCCGACATGCTGGGGAAACGGAGGTATCATGATGGGGACGGCCATCAAGAAAAGGGACAAAACTCTATGGGGATTAAAGGTAAAGCAAATGATGGGGACGACCATCAAGTTCAAAGCATAAATGAAATAAATGATGAGGTACGGTCATCAAAGGTGAAGGACGGTCACCTAGTAGGGGACGGCTGCTCTGTTGGAGATAAGGATGAGGGACGGTCATCCAAGGTGAAGGACGATCACCTGGCAGGGAACGGCTGCTAAAAATATCACGACATAGGACGAATGCCAGATAGAAAAGGTCGATGATGGGGACGGCCATCAGATAAGCATGACGAAGGACGATCATCAAGAGGTGAAGAACGATCACCTAGCAGGGTACGGCTGCTCTCGGGGTTTGTCATGACATAGGACGAATGTCAGATAACAAGATCAACAATGGGGACAGCCATTGGATAAAATGATGAAGGACGATCACCTAGCAGGGGATGGCTGCTAATTATCACGACATAGGACGAATGCCGGATAACAAAGGGGTTCCAATAATGGAGACTCCGCTGGGGGAATGATGATGGACGGTCATCAAAAAGGTGAAGGACGATCACCTGGCAAGGTACGGTTGCCGAGAGTATCACGACATAGGACGAATGTCAGATAGAAAGGAAATTTTGCCAAGAATTTGCTGGGAACTCTTCTGGGGAATGGTAGACACAGATGAATGTCTAAATTCAAGAAAGAAAAGGTAAAAGTGTTTGACACCGTGTATAGATTAAAGATGCGTACGAGCATCCTTAAGACCTTGATACGGACGAGTATCGGTAGAAACAAACGCTGACGCACGTTCAGATATGATGGTACGGACGAGTACCAACCGGTTAACAAAGAACTTGGACGAGTGCCGACTCTGAGGGGAAATAGGTGGTGTATACAAGGTACAGACGAGTATCTGTATGAGTAAGAAAGTATGAGTGAAACAAAGATGAGTGTTCAACTTGCTGGGGAGAGTATGATACAGACGGGTATCAAAAGAGAAAATGTATAAGTTATGAATTTATAAATATAAAAGGTGTTCGACGACCTGTGGGGATAGGATGACACGGACGGGTGTCTGGAAAGTATATTATAAACAAGTGTTTAGGCAACTATGTTGGGGATAGGTGACACGGACGGGTGTCATGAGAGTGTGTTAATATGTTTTTGTGAGTGCAAAGGGGACGCTTTGGCTTTCTGCTGGGGATATGACACAGACGAGTGCCGAGGATTATCTGTAATGTATAAGTATCTGTTTGTGGAAAGTGTTATGGCGACCTTCTGGGGCAAGATGACACGGACGAGTGTCAAAAGGGGCATGTATCTGGAAATGTAAAGAAAACGCTTTGGCATTCTGCCGGGAATTTTGAGAGGTGTCTCGTATATTGTTGATGGGAGTCAATATTCACGGGTGACTAATTCAGAACATGGCTTGTGATTATGCCATATGTTTGATTTTTGCCGTAATGCCCCGTGTTAAACGGAATGCTACGCTTTGGGGGAAAAATATGATGCGAATGCTATGATTATGCAAAAGATACCGATCCGGGATACGGATCCCGTTGCTGCGAAGATCTCTGGCTGATTTGCTTGCAGGGATATCCCAGCTGGGGATAAGATCATTGGTAGATCTGCTAAAATGTATGACTGCTTGGGGATACAGGTTACTGATAGACCTATATTTGATGATGAGTGGCCCAGCTGGGACTGCGGGAGCTCTTGTCACCTCGTTGTGAGATCTTCAGATATTGCTCTTCTAGATAGAGGTTGAAACTCCGCGGGGAGATGGTTCCATGTCTTTGCACTTGACCGGGGAGGAACGATCACTGAACGACCTTCCTAGAGGCTTCTGTAGAGATCCTGCTGAGGATGGTGAAATTTGCTACGGATATGAGTCTCTCATGATGCTACTTTTGAAAAAAGATGCTGGGGGACAATGCTTTTGGCAACCTGCTGGGGAGAAGTTTTCATGCCCCATGTTGCGCTTTGGATTCCTGCAATCCTGTTATGACAAAAGAAACGTACAAATATCCCGAGGTATCCCTTACTGGATTCCATCATAGGAGTTCAGACACTCCCGGGAGTAAATATATTTCCTGCAAGCATGTAATTTAGAAAAGACGCATCTGTATTTATGCAACCATTATATTTAAGGACATCGCACATTTTTTGCAACTAAAGATAAAAATGTTCGAGACAAAAGTGTGACTGAAGATCTGATTTTATTAATTTGTGTGCCCTGAATTGGCAAGTACAGTCAAAGAAACAAATCCCCTGAAATGAGGAGATTGTTACAAATTGAGAAACAAAAAGGTGCTGGCAATGTTGATGACGCTTCAGTGTGCTTCCCTTTGCTATGACCCGTATGACACTTGACGCTCTTCTCGTCTTGCTTTCTGAAGAAGGTTGATTCTGACCGATGCTTTAACCTTTCGAAGTTTGCCATGCTGTGAGTGATACAGACGAATTCAGAGTGCAGTTGTTCGCTCATTCCCTAATTTTACGTGGATCGCCCTTTCGGGTTTTCAATCCACCGAGATACCCATTTTTGCCTGAGCTGTCCAATGTGGCTTTTCAACTCAGCGGGTGTACACAATTTTTTTTTTATTTTCCCTTATTTTTGCCCGAGTCTTTTATTCTGTTTTTAACTCGCCGGGATGCCTTATTTTTGCCTGGACCTACATTCTGTTTCTATGTCCAGTGGGTCATTTTATGCGAAATTTTTTTAACTGCATCTGAATTCACAGGGGACTGGAAGTCTTCACCATCCATAGTACTGAGCATCAGTGCTCCACCAGAGAAAACATTATTTACTATGAACGGGCCATCGTAACTCGGAGTCCACTTGCCCCTGTGGTCTGTATGAGGAGGTAGAAGTCTTTTCAGCACAAGATCTCCTACTTGGTACTCTAGAAACCTGACTTTCTGATCGAAGGCTTTCTACATTCTTTTCTGATATAACTTCCCATGACAGATTGTCGCTAACCTTTTTTCTTCGATCAGATTTAGTTGTTCGTACCGGGATCAGACCCATTCTGCTTCATTCAGTTTGACATCCATCATTACTCGCAAGGAGGGTAATTCAACTTCAACAGGTAGGACTTCCTCCATACCATACACAAGTTGATACGGTGTTTCCCCAATGGATGTTCTAATTGATGTATGGTACCCATGCAAGGCAAATGGTAGCATTTCATGCCAGTCTTTGTATGTGACCACCATCTTTTGCACAATCTTCTTGATATTCTTGTTAGTTGCCTCAACAGCGCCATTCATCTTTGGCCTGTAAGGAGAAGAGTTATAGTGTTGGATTTTGAAGTCCCGACACAGTTCTGCCATCATTTTATTGTTCAAGTTGGAACCATTATCAGTAATGATTCGCTCGGGCACTCCATACCGACAGATGATGTCTCTCTTTAGGAATCGGGCTACCACTTGCCTGGTGACATTGGCGTAGGAAGCTGCTTCAACCCACTTGGTAAAATAATCAATAGCTACCATGATGAATCTGTGGCCATTTGAAGCAGTCGGTTCAATATTGCCAATCATATCTATGCCCCACATGGCGAAAGGCCAAGGGGAAGACATCACATTCAAAGGATTGGGAGGTACATGCACTTTGTCTGCATAAATCTGGCATTTATGGCACTTCCTGGCGTAAGCACAACAGTCTGCATCCATTGTGATCCTGTAGTAGCCTGATCTTAGCAACTTTTTAGCCATTGCATGCCCTCCAACATGGGTACCAAAAGATCCTTCGTGCACCTCGTGCATCAACAAATCTGCCTCTGTCTTATCAACACATTTGAGGAGTATCATATCAAAGTTTCTCTTGTACAAGGAACCATCAACATCCAGGAAGAAACTACCAGCTAGCCTTCTTAGTGTCTTCTTATCATTGGATGATGCCCCAGGTGGGTATGTTTGATCCTCCAAGAAGCATTTAATGTCGTGGAACCAAGGCTTATCATCTTTAGCAAGGTCTGCTGAGAATACATATGCTGGTCTATCAAGCCTGGATACTGAAATCCGAGGAACAAAGTTGGCAGCTTGAACTTTGATCATGGATGAAATGGTAGCCAGAGCATATGCAAACTGATTTTCATCTCGAGAGATATACTCAAGCTTAACTGTTGTGAAGAATGTGAGTAACCTCCTTGTATAATCCCGGTAAGGTATCAGATGCTCCTGGTGAGTGTACCATTTGTCGTTGGTTTGGTTGATTACCAGAGCTGAATCTCCAAACACAGTTAAAGTCTTGATCCTGAGGTCAATGGCTTCCTCAAGACCCATAATACAAGCTTCGTATTCAGCTTCGTTGTTAGTGCATTTAAAGGTGAGTTTTGCCGAGAAAGGCATGTGAACTCCTTTAGGTGTAATGAGTACTGCACCAACACCACGACCATTCATATTAACAGCCCCATCAAACATCATAGTCCATTCTTCTTCTGGTTCAAGCCCTTCAGTGTGAATGGGATCTTCATGATCTTTTGCTTTTATGAACATGATGTCTTCATCAGGGAAGTCAAATCTCATAGGCTGGTAATCATCAATGGGTTGCTCAGCAAGATAATCAGACAACACACTGCCCTTGATGGCTTTTTGAGATGTGTATTGAATGTCATATTCTGTGAGGATCATTTGCCATCTTGCAACCCGTCCGGTAAGCGCTGGCTTCTCAAATATGTACTTAACTGGGTCCATCTTTGAGATCAATAAGGTAGTGTGGGTCAACATATACTGCCTTAGTCGGCGAGCATCCCACGCTAAAGCACAACAAGTTTTCTCGAGCAGTGAATAACGTTGTTCACAGTCGGTAAATTTTTTGCTTAGGTAGTATATTGCATACTCTTTTCGACCATACTCATCATGCTGGCCCAACACACACCCCATTGACACTTCTAATACTGTCAAGTACATTATTAGAGGTCTTCCTTCAACTGGAGGCATAAGGATTGGAGGCTCCTGTAGGTATTCCTTGATTTTGTCAAAAACCCTTTGGCAGTCTTCATTCCACCTGACCGTTTGTTCTTTTCTCAACAACTTGAACAAAGGTTCACAGGTCGCAGTAAGGTGAGATATGAACCTCGAAATGTAGTTCAACCTACCTAGGAACCCTCGAACCTCTTTCTCAGTCTTTGGTGCAGGCATCTCTTGGATGTCTTTGACTTTATCAGGGTCAACTTCAATTCCCTTTTCACTCACAATAAATCCCAGCAGCTTACCGGATCGCACCCCGAATGTGCACTTGTTGGGGTTCAGCTTCAATTGATACTTCCTCGGACGCTTGAATAGCTTCAACAGATTCACCAGGTGATCTTCCTCTGTGAGGGACTTGGCAATCATGTCATCCACATAACATTCAATTTCTTTATGGATCATGTCGTGGAATAATGTTACCATAGCCCGTTGATAATTGGCACCAGCATTCTTCAGTCCGAATGGCATCACCTTATAACAGAATGTGCCCCAGGGTGTGATGAAAGTTGTCTTCTCCATATCTTCAGGTGACATCTTGATCTAGTTATATCCTGAAAATCCGTCCATGAAGGAGAACACCGAGAACTGAGCCGTGTTGTCGACCAAAACATCAATGTGAGGTAAAGGGAAGTCATCTTTCGGGCTGGCTCTGTTCAGATCCCGGTAATCCACACACATCCTCACGTTGCCGTCCTTCTTAGGCACTGGTACAATGTTAGCAACCCACGGCGGGTAACTAGTTACAGCAAGGAAACCGGCATCCCACTGTTTCTGTACCTCTTCTTTTATCTTCATTGCCATATCTGGGCGAGTACGGCGCAACTTCTGTTTTACTGGCGGACAGTCTTCTTTCAGAGGCAGCTTGTGCATAACAATGTCGGTATCCAGACCCGACATATCCTGATAAGACCAAGCGAAACCATCCACATACTCCCGAAGCATGTCAATAAGTTGTTCTTTCACTGAATCTTGCAGACGGGCCCCGATTTTCACTTCTTTCAAGTCTTCTTCTGTACCAAGATTAACCGTTTCAACCTCCTCCTGATGAGGAGTTATAACCTTCTCCTCTTGTCTCAACAACCTAGCTAGCTCTTCAGGTAGCTCATAATCTTCTTCAACCCCTTCATCGGCTTGATTAATCGGATTGTCAAAGTCATATGAGGTCATAGAAGTGTTGTTGTCGGTGCAGTCTGGAGGGCATTCTCTGCAAAGGGGTTAGATTTGTTCATTTTAGTGATCAGTTTTATCTTGCTTAGAAAAAGTGAAAATGAAGTTATTATTTAGAAAAACATTGCCATTTTATTTTTGTACAAAAAATAAAAAATGAAAAACAGTGAGGGAAAAAGAAAAAGACTCATTTGCAAAAGATGTCCTGATATTCATTAATTGATCGTTTGCACAAAATACAAGATGGCCCGATTACAAAATGAGCCCTAACATCTTGGGAAAGATGCAGGACTTGATGCATGCTTAAAAAAACAGGAAATAATAATTACTCTGCGGGAGTAACTCTTATAATTTCCTGGGAAGACCAGTTTGAGACGTGGCTCCCTGGGATCCTTGGACGTATCCAGCTTTCCAGGTTGCGCTCGTCTTCTGACTCATCTTCCAAGCTATTCACAGCATCCGGGGTGAGCATCCCCCCACTAACAAACTTGGGCTCCGTTGCAGCCTCTTGTTGATCTTGTTGAGTTGGTCTGTAACCTAACCCGAATCTGTCTTCCTTCTTTTCAACTGGCAGCAGCTTGCCCCAGCCTTGAGCGGTACCCTCCTCAACAACCTTCCGGGCTTGTTGATATGATGTGATGGAAGTCCCCAATACAGCAGATGCTTCATTAATATTCAAGGCCTCAAACCCTTGACTCATGGTTTCGTGGATCTCCCCATCCATTTCAATGTATTTGAAAGTAGCCAGCTGTCTAACAAAGATATCCTCCTCCCCACATATAGTAATGACTTGGCCTTCCCACTCGAATTTTAACTTCTGGTGAAGGGTTGACGACACGGCGCCAGCGGCGTGGATCCATGGTCTACCCAATAGACAGCTGTAGGCAGGCTGTATATCCATCACAAAGAAGGTCATTTTGAAAACCTGCGGCCCAATCAATATAGGCAACTCTATCTCTCCCAGAACTGATCTCTTTGAACCGTCAAAGGCTCTCACTACCAAGTTGCTTGGGCATAGTGCCAGTCCGTCATACTCCAGCTTCACTAGGGCTTTCTTGGGTAGGACATTGAGGGATGACCCTGTGTCTACCAGTACGTGAGAAAGAATTGCACCCTTACACTCCAAGGTAATGTGCAAAGCCTTGTTGTGATTGTGACCTTCCGTTGTCAGATCAGTGTTGGTAAATCCTAGTCCATGACTAGCGTTGACATTTCCAACCACGGTGTCTAACTGATTGACAGTAATCTCTTCCGGCACATAAGCTGCGTGCATGACCTTTAATAGTGCGTTCCGGTGAGCTTCGGAGCACATTAGTAATGATAGTATGGAGATCTTGGAAGGTGTTTGGTGAAGCTGGTCTACCACCTTGTAATCACTATTTTTGATGATCCTCATGAACTCATCAACCTCTTGATCAAAAGGAGTCTTCAAAGTTTCCTTCACAACTGGTTCTTCTTGCACCATGCTCTTCCCTTTTGCCTTAGCGGCAGCTTCTGCTTCAGCAACGGGTCTTGGTATTTGCGAGGCAAAGAGACGTCCGCTTCTAGTGAAGCCTCTGCCTCCCCCCACACTGTCTATCTGAGGTGAAGAAGTTGATGACTCTAAAGTGATTTTCTTCCCCTCGCAGTATATATCTGAGCCATAATGCCAAGGGATGGCATTACTGCCTTCGTAAGGAACTGGCCCAGGTACTGTGATAGTAACTGGACTGATAGCAGCTGCAGAGGGGACCACAATGGTGTGCGGGTCATAATATATGGTAACCGGAGTTTTGACAGGAGTAGTAATTTGTTGTAAGTTGTTGGAAGGAACATTTGCGAGATCGTAGTATATCGTAACCGTTGAGACGCTTTCATTAATTGTTGCTGATGTTGTAGAAGGTGTTGAAGTTGTAGCAGGAACTGATGGAATAATGGGTGTTGTCGTTGTAGAAGTAATGGTGACTGAACTTGTATCCGTTGAAGTGATTGATTGAGCAGTTGTTGGAGTCGTAGTAGAATCTGTTGGAACAATGGTTGCTGACGTTGTAGGAGTATCTGTGATTGTTGGTGAAGGAATTGTTGGAGTTGTAGTCGCTGTTGTCGTAATCTGAAGAATGCCCTCCTTAATAAAACCATCTATGTCGTTTCTCAGTCTCTCACATCCATTAACAGCAATGTTGCAATATCCACAGCCGAGCTCACATCCGGGGAACACTTGGCATTCTAACAGTTGAGCTTTGATTTCAACCAAGGGTGTTCGGATTTGTGCAACACTGGTAATTAATGTGGATGGTTTTCCCTCCTCAATAGCATTAATCCTTGGTCCGTTGTGACTAGGTATTGGATTCTTGTAACATTTAGGGGAGGTGCAAAATTGAGAGCTTTTGAGTCCACCAAATCCTGGACTTTCATCTGTAAGGCCCTGCATTTTTCAGTATTATGCCCCGGTGCGTTTGAGTGGAACGCACACCTGGCATTTGCATCATAGCTCTTTGGCATATTAAGAGGATCTGGAGGTGCCAATGTCCTTAACTCAACTAGGTTGAGCTTTAGGAGTTGTGGCAAGAGTGAAACATACGGCATTGGGATTGGGTCAATTACCTTGTTTGCTTGTGATGGCCTTTGTTGGAAAGGACGCTGTTGTTGGTTGTTATTACTGTTGTTGTAGGTTCTCTGTTGCGGAAAATGAGATTGTTGCTGATAGTGAGATTGTTGTTGATACTGTGGCTGTTGTTGTTGAGGGTATGATGGTTGCTGTGGAATTGGAGCTGGAATGGTAACAGCTGCTACTGACCGGTGAGCATATTGAGGCCTGCCCCTGCTTGTATGAATAGAATTAGTTTCACCTGCCCCCCGGGGTCCTGCAAATGGTTTTCTTGGATTGCTGGAGGAACTTGCACCACTGTCGGTGATTTTTCCCATCTTCAAGAGACTTTCAATTCTTTCACCAGCTATGACTACGTCAACAAAACTGGTAGAGGGAAAAGCAGCCAGCCTATCAATATAAGTCCCTTGCAATGTATTCATAAACATGTCGGCCATTTCCCTCTCTGACATGGGTGGTTGGACAGCAGCAGCAAGCTGTCTCCATCTTTGAGCATACTCCCGGAAGCTCTCTCTAGAAGATTGAGACATACCCATTAGGAGGGTCCTATTGGGGGCCATGTCCAGGTTGTATTGATACTAACGGACGAAAGCCTCAGCCAAATCCTTCCAGTATCTTATGGTGGCTCTAGACAAATGCGAATACCATTCCCTCGAAGCTCCGGTCAGACTGTCCTCAAAGTAGAAAATCCACAACTTTTCATCCATAGTATAAGCTTTGAGCCTTCCCAGGAAAGACTGCAGGTGAGTGCATGGACAGGAAGTACCATTGTATTTTTCAAAGCATGGGGGGTTGAATTTGTGGGGAATTATCACCCCATCCACTAAGCCCATGTCCGTCACATCGAAGCCCAAAGAATTCTGAGATTCCAAAGATCTTAACTTTTCAGCAAGCTCATCCAACCTCCTGTCATATACTTCATCTCCAGCTCCTATGACAGTGATTTGTTCCTCCTGGGGATCCTCCTGCAGGATTCTGCCCCCAGTAGTGTTACCTTGAACATTCCTCGGGATGTTAACCTCTGGATCTAGATGAGGTCCATATACT
This sequence comes from Lathyrus aphaca, assembly GCA_963966055.1. Taxonomy (NCBI): domain Eukaryota; kingdom Viridiplantae; phylum Streptophyta; class Magnoliopsida; order Fabales; family Fabaceae; genus Lathyrus; species Lathyrus aphaca. The sequence continues at coordinate 282,624,655 of OZ014520.1, read as the reverse complement.
GGTGGGTCAATACGAGGCTGGCCCCGTTCATTGTTGCTAGTTCCTCCTGTTCCGAGATGAGGCTCCTCAGGAGTTTGTCTTTCCACCAGGTCTCTTAATCTTTCTTGACTCTGGGCTAAGCCAGACATCACTGCCATAAACTGAGACATCTGATTTCTCATCTCCACTCTCTCATTGGCCATCTGGTTTCTGACCTCAAACAGGTCCTGCTGTACTTGTTCCATTCGAATGCTGGGAAGATTGTTACGAGTCGGGTACCGGTGCGTGCGGTTGACAGGGAACACTCGGCGACGAGCAATGTTTCCTAAGATCACAACAAAGTTAGAAACAATAATAATTACAAAACCTACAAAACAAAAACAAAGTTAGTATGCAATGCAGTATGCTTATTTGTTTTCCAAGGTATCCGGTTTGGTTCTTGGTTTTGACCTTTCCAGACCTCGAGGAAGATGCTTGATGTTGTTGAGAGTAAACCCAAATGAAAACAAACTAGAATATATTACAAATGGTGAACAATACATAGTTTGTTTTACAATACATGCCCATGGAGGGTCAAAATACAACAAAAGGAAAAGTACATCAAATGGAAACAACAACAAACAAAGAATCAGACATCCAGCCCAAATTCATCTTCTCTGACCTCCTTCAGGAGTGCCTCAGTCACTGGACCAGCTGGGTGCTCTGTAATGGTCCTAATGAGGAGGTTCCTGGTAGCAATGGTAGTGGTCAGCTTCTTATGTCTGTCCTGGTCCTTTGATCTCTTCAATCCTGCTCTGAGCTTCAACTCTGATATCTCTTTCTGAGCTGCCAACAAAGCTTCCTGCTGCTTCTTCTCATTGGCCTCTAGCTGTTCAATCTTTGCTTGAATCTTCTGGTCTTCTTGTGTACGGGCTTCAGTGATCCTGAACCACCTAGCCTGACTCTCTTGCAGATAGTGCTCAGCCCTAGCTTTCTGAATTTTGGCCTCCTTACAGGCATTCTTCAATATTTGTTCCCCGACCCTTGCTTTCCTTATGTAATCATCTGTCTTCTCAATTTTGGCAAGATGCTCAACCTTGAGCTTCTCCAATCTCTCAATGTCCAGGCGACCATCACTCCTTTCCCAAAGAGTCTTCTTCAAGGCTTGAGATAGGTTCTCATTCCTTTCCTTCAACTTTTCAAATTCCTCCAGGCTAACTGTTGCTGCAGGCTGTACTGTGAATGGTCCAGGCATGTCTTCCAAGGTGAAAGGCATTCTGGTAATCTGAGCTCTAGTACGGGACCAGTCATAGTACTGAGATGAAGCAACATTATTACATCTTCCAAGAATAGCTATCCCTTTTGTCTGGATGTTGTCCCAAGCCCAGGATGCTTGTCTGACAACAACTGAATTAGGTTGCACTTCACAATATAGGGTCTCAGCTAAATCCTGTCCCCTGGGAGGGTGAACCAAGGCATAGCCCAGTTGTCTCTTAAATAGCAAAGGATTGTAGTTGATGCAACCCTTCACTCCTATCAGAGGCACACTTGGGTATTGTCCACAGCTGGTGATAATGTCCTTGCCTTTGGTGCTCTGGGTGCACCATCTGATATCATCTGAAGTCAAAGCAATGAGCCTCTTGGCCCAATTCTTCTGTTGGTGTGGGTTCAAGAAGGCATCTGTTTTAGGCAGGTGTCTGAGTAGCCAGGTGTAAAACAAAGGAGCACAACATCTTACCAACTTCCCCCTTTGTTTCTCATTCCTCTGATGGATGGAATAATAAAAATCTCCCAGCAATGTGGGTACTGGGTTCTTCAGGAGAAACAAATGGATGGCATTCTTACTGACAAATTTGGGCTCATCTTCAAACAGTATAGCCCCATATATGATTAGGGCTAACAGTGCACAGACTGCCCTCCATTCTCCCAATGAGGCCTTCAAGATAGCTTGAGAAATCAAGAAGTCCAAGTGCAAACCAGGGATACCAGCCTTTGTGGTCATACTTTGCTCAATCAGGGAAGGCTCCAAGTACAGTGCCCTTGCTATCTCTTCATTCTTGGGAGAAGTCATTTCTGGGTTGAAGGGGATTCCACCTCTGACAGGCACTCCAATCAAAAAAGAGAATTCTTCCAGTAGAGGCCCTAACTGAAAGTCTGGAAAGGTGAAACATCTCAAAGAAGGGTCATAGAACTGTAAGCATGTGTGGATCATGCTCCTCTGAGAAGGATCAAGGTCCATAACCATATCCAAGATACCCCCATAGTGCTCTCTAAACAGTGGGATGTGGTCAGGTGTGATGAGTGACTGGACTTGCCTGATACCAGTCAACACAGGCTCAAAAAAGTGGTAGGATATGTTACTCTTCCTTGGAGTAGTCATGAGTGCTGATGAAGAAGCTGAAGATAAGTGCTGATGAAGATCACAGACTAAGACTGGAGATAAGTCTCTGATAGACTGATGCTGGTGAGGGTGGAGATGACTGAAGCAGAAAACTGATGAAGACAGCTGAAGCAGAGGTCTATGCTGATGAAGGGGTCAAAACCAAAACCAAGATAATGAGGTGGATACCCTGAAAAGAAAATAAACAAATGTTAAATGATGTAATGATGAGGTATGCAAATGATATGCAAGGGTTTGTAATCAAGCCGGATCTGATTATTTGTCTTGATATAAGGTCCGTGTATGTTCAAAAGTCCAGATGGAGGTTTGAGAATCCAGTAACCAGGGTGGGGGACTCAAATAAAGAGTCACATGTCCAGGGTTAATCACAAGAACCATCCAAAGTGATGCATTCTTAAAACAAAACAAGTAACTGGGTATGATGTGGCCAAGGGTTCCTGCAAACCTGCAAACAACCCAACCCCCTCACAGGTAATGTTCTAGAACAAGGATCCTCAGACTTGGATCAGTTATGGGAAGTGTAAACACTTCTAACCCGGAGGTACAGTGTTTACAATAACCATAAAAGATCCTCCTCTAAATCACCTCAGCTTCTAAAGGTCATAATAAAGGTCATCCAGACTTAGCAGGCTTCCCAGATAGCCCTAGTACTACAGGAAATCTGTAGCATAGAGTTCTCAAGAAGAAACCCACATCTGAATCGTGTTTCATATTCCCGCACCAGACCGAAATGGAATGGGAAAGAACATTAACCACTCTAGCCTAGGTGTCACTCAGGTCCCAGGTATAGGACCTTAAACTCTCAATGGAACCCCACCCACCAAAACAGAAAACCAGATCCAACACAACGATAATGACAGTATGAAATATGCAACTGTAAAGAAAGCAATAAATAAAGCTGTACATAAAGCAATAAATAAAGCAAAATAAAATAAACACACATAGCACATAAGACCCCAGTAAACACAAATCAAACAAGCGCTAGGAGGAACCCACAAAAAGAACCAGAAGCCCTGGTTACAATATAAGGTTCCCCAGCAGAGTCGCCAAGCTATCGCTCCCACCAAATAAGGCTAACTCAATTGGGGTACAGACGCGAACGGTCGGCGAAAAGGAGAGAACACACAAGGGTGAACTGAAAAGAAAAGAGTCACCAGCTAGGAATGTTTATCCCGAAGGAAAGGTAATGCTGCATAAACCTAAGAAAAGATGGATAAGACGGTTGCGAACCAGAGAAACTGAGAAAGGGGGTTGGTTACAACCTGGGAAGGTATTAGCACCCAGATTGTCCGTCGTACTTGACGGGATCCACGCTTGAAAGGTTTGTGTTTTAAAGGGGTAATGTCAATGCAATCTGTGTATCAAAGCTAGAAAGAATGCAAGTGTCAGTGCTGGAAGAAAGTGAAGTGAAATATGTGAAGTGTCAGTGTAAGAACAGGAGTGGAATGCTCAAGAACATGAGGCTAAAAGAATAATACCGGAAAAGGGGAAATATACAGAGACTTTTGTTCGATAACTATTAAGTTATGCCTACATATCCTCTCGTGCAATGAGGAAGTCAGAACACCGTAGTTCGACCCAAAGAGACTGAAAGATAAATTGACTGATGAACTGCTTGCTTGTCTATGCTCAAGTGTATGACCTGTCTGGCTCATGTGCAAACTGTCTTGCATTAGACGGAAGAAGCGAGTTCTCGTTTGTGAGTGAATGAGGTGAGAAAAGAATCCCGAAGGAGACGATTATTGTTTTTTTTTTTGAGTTTCAGTCTTTTATTTCTTTTGGAGTTTGTCATAAGAAAATGAGCTTAAGCCTAAACCAAGGGTTAGTAAACTCATCACATCTTCCCTCTGATTAAGGGTAATGAGAATACCTTAAGTGTGAAGTAAACACCTCACACTTAAGCACCATGATGTAGGATTAAGTTCATTAACCTACTGGCATTTATTTAGATTTTTTTGGAGTTTTTGTTTAGTGTTAAATAATGAGTTTAAGCCATAATCAAGGATTTAATGGACTCATTACACCATCCTAATAGAAGGATAATAGATGAGAACATTTAAGCTGAGGAAGGCTCCTTAACTTAATCCATGATTAAGGATTAACCTCATGACAAAACAAAGCCCTTATTTAAATGGATTTTAGTTAATGATAAGGTTAAGAAGTGAATTTTATGGTTTGTAAGACAACTTGAGGAGGACTTGTCCATTAACACTATTGTTAGTCCTTCTTAACCAATTAAGGAAGAATTAGAACCCTAATGCAAGTCCCAAGTTACAAGCTTGATGTCTTAGTGATTATTAGATGGATTGATTAAAGGAATTAAACACATTAAGGGTTTAACACTTAGGATTAAAGTTATACACTCCATCCTGATAGAAGGATACATGCACAACCCTTATCACAAAGCCTTAAAGCCTTAAGGGTTTAGTCCTTGATTAAGAGATGAGAAGAGAAGACACAAAGATGACACAAAGGAAAAAACTAATGGGGAACTAATCAAAACCCTAATTGTTATCATGCTTGGGTGTTCCTAGGGTTCATGAGGCTTGCAAAAGATCTTCAAGAGAAAAGCCACCAAGGGAAAAGCAGATGAAAGGAGGAAAAGCAGAAGAAGCAAGAAGAAGCAAGACAACTTGCTTCACTCAAGAAGACAAGTTGCTTGAAGAAAGAAAGTGAGTAGGGAACATGAATGAGCAAGCTCACTCTAATTCACAAATAAAATGCAGCAATGATGCACAAGAGAGATGATAAGAGATTATGAGAAGTGAAGGCAAATTCACTTCTCAAGAAATGAAATGAAATGGAAATGAGTTGAAATGCAAAGATGAAAACCAAAGTCAGAAACATATGAAGATGTAAATGATGCTAAGATATGATACAAATGGTTTTCATGAGATGTGGATGATCATACAAGTAATGAAGATGCAAATGAGACATGAAAGGATCATGAAAGTTCATGAATGCATATGAAAGAAAAAGCATGGCAAATGGATGATGCAATGATCAAACATGATTCTAATGTGTCCTAAGATGTCTTATATGTCATGTGGATGCATAAAATGTCATGGCAAGTTCATGTATGCTAGCTTATGAAGGATGAATGCAAATGAGGATGCAAATTAGGGTTTACATACAATATGCAATGCAAAATTCAAAATCAGAAGCAAATGACATGATAAAAAATTGAAAATAGGATCAAAGGTACCCTAAACCTATACAAGGTCACTGCCCAAAGGAGGAGACCTAAATCTTAACCTAATGGAAGTTATGATTTTCTCAAGTTGGATAGGGTTTTAAGGAACTTCAAAAGGAAAAATGCAAAGCAAATTGAAAATGAAAGATAAATTCATGCCCATTTTATCCTAGAAACTAAATGGTATGAGGAATGCAATTCAAAAAGAATCATCATCAAACTCTTTTCGGTTAGGCAGAAAGGATTTTTCTAAGTTAGGGCAAAAATATTGACTTTTAAGAAACCTAAATCCAAAGGAAAATGTCAAAATAGGCCAAGAACCAAAAAGAAATTTGTGTGAAGGGCTTGATAATGTCTCTAAATGTATCAAGATGCAATATGATTTTTTTGGTGATTTTTAGAAACTTAAATGGTATTTTAATTAATTAATTCTCATTAATTAATTAAAATAAACATTTAAATATTTTAAAAATACGAAATTTATGCAAAAAATAAAATAAAAAGTATTTTCAGAATGAGAAAAATATTTAGAACCATGATGCAAAAAATGAAATTTTTTGAATGAGCTTTGCTATTTTTAATAAAATGTACAAAGAAATGCAATTAAAATGAAATTATAATGTGAATTAATGGAAGTATGCTGATCCAGTGGCCCAGATTCAAAAGGAAAAGGGAGGGAATTGACTTCGCGCGCTATCCAAGGGCCAGAATTCAAACTACGCTAATTACACAATTAAACCCTAATCTGAACCCTAATCACTTTCACGTGACCGAAACAGTATTCTGGTCATCTTCTCCGGTTATCCCCTCATGCTATCTCACTCTATACGTAACCCCAAGCCCTAAAACTCTCCAGAAATGATCCTCACACCAACCCCAACAAGAATCACACCACAAAATTCATTTATTCATCATCAAGAACATGAATCGAAGCAAAACGGAAAACATATCAGAAATTTCAAAAGCTTATTAAATGTTTATTTCTCAATCATTTTCAAAAGTAAAGACATCATGATCATCAGTAGTGCACATAGAATCGATTGAGAACTTAAAATGAAGGTTCTGGAAAAAAAGTTCTTGAGCTCACCTGAACTGAAGCTTTCGAAAATGGCACTGGCTGGCTGCTTCTTTGCCTCAAATCTGCTCCAATGATCCCCCTGAAGAGTTTGTGATGCTTGGTTGGAGTTTAAATGGCCTCTAAATGAAGTTGGCAGAAATTCAGTTCAAGCAATGTCAAAATCGTGTTTTTGATTCAGGGTGTTTTAGGGCAAAATGAAAGGTGGGAAATGACTAGTGATGATTATGGAGTTGGATGGTGGAAAAAGTTTGGAGGTTTGATGGCTGAGCTATGAGTTTCGAAGGCTTTTGCATAAGAGGGAGTTTTGGTGATTGCTGAGTTCTTGGAGGTTTCAGCTTTTGTTATGTTATGGAATGGCTTGCTTTTGGTACAGATATCATGTTGGGATAGGTCAGTGTAGTGGTTGTGGGCTATGCTGATTGGTATGGGGCAAAATGCACAAAGTCAAGAGTTGGTGTACTTGGGGTATGGGCAAGTGGCAGGCTGTGACAGGGGCATGGCTATGCGCAACAAGGATCAAGGAATGCTATGAAATCAGATTTGATGAGCTGTGGCAAGTGGATGAGAGGTTTTGATCCATTTTGCAAATTCATGAAGTTTTGGCCCCTTTTGGATTTTGTAAAGTTCAAGGCATGAAACTAGGAATTTCTTTGGGAAATTCTGAATTATAGGTCATATGTGATGTTTGTGCAATGCTTAGAAGTTAAATTGAGGTCACAAAATGCTTTGGCAAGTGTTTTTGCAACTTTCCCACTTTGGCACATAAGTGAATTTTTGTGATTTTTCCCAACTTTGCAAAGCCATAACTTGAGTTCTATGATGAATTAGGTCAAGTTCTTGTACTTTTTGAAAAGGGAATGATGCAATCTACAACTTTCATGACCAAGAATTTTTCATTTGAAGCATTTTTGAATCAAAAAGAGGAGGTTGAAAAACTTTCCCAAAATGGCAAGTTTACATTACAAGTCACTTTCCCAAAATGGCTTAAAATTCTTAAATTTTATGAACTTCTAAACTCTTCTAAGATCAAATAAAGATCATATACACCCAAAATGATGGAGAAGACCCTTTGGTTGGATGATTGGGGACCTCAGATGCCCTGATTTTGCACTGACTTGCTCAAGAAGTCATCTATTGATCAGATGACTTCCCCATTGAATTTCTTCATGAAAATTGGTATGTATGATCCTTATAAGATATAAAGACCAATAAAAACAAGAATGACCAAAAAAAATTGGAGTTATGGCCTCTGAAACTAAAACCCTAATTTTAGGTCATCTGTGCAGTTAAACATGGCTCTGCTTCCATACCTTCCTCGGTTCTTGTGATTTTCTGACTTTCTTGATCTTGGGAGGATATAATATGATGATTGAACATACATGGACCCTCTTGAGATGATTGAAGACCTTTGGAGTGGTTCAAATAGCTCAGGGATTGCTCAAATCACAAACCCTAGATGCAAATGACTTTGAAACCATGCAGTGAAGAAAAAATGTAATATGAGATGATATGATTGAACTTATGCTAATAAAAATATCACAAGCCATGGTGAAATGAGTGAGGGAAAATTTGGGGTGTTTACACCTCCTTCGGATATACTTGTTACGCCAGGACCGACAACCATTTTGACGTTTACTCCCACCGTCAGGACTTCAAACCTCTTCAATACAGACGAGTATTGGATGATCATCAAGAGAACACATACGAGTGCCAGAGTCAATGATACAAATGAATATCAGACGATGATCCAAGAAACACAGACGAGCGCCTCATCTAATGATATAGATGAATACCATCCACTGATACGGACGAATAACAAAAAACTAACACATACGAGCAATTGGAACAACAATACAAATGAGTATCCAACAATGCAGACATGCTTCAAACAAATAGCAAACACAGACGAGTGCTGGAGGGCGCAGACGAGCACCAAATTGTAAACACATACGAGTGTTGAGGAACATGCAGACGAGCAACAAACTGTAAACACATACGAGTGCTGAGGGACATGCAGACGAGCAACAAACTGTAAACACATACGAGTGGCGAGGAACATGCAGACGAGCAACAAACTGTAAACACATATGAGTGCTAAGGAACATGCATACAAGCAACAAACTGTAAACACATACGAGTGCTAAGGAACATGCAGACGAGCAACAAACTGTAAACACATACGAGTGCTAAGGAACATGCAGACGTGCAACAACATCTCAGTAAGAAATACAACTCTGCGGGGTAAAAAGTTCATGATCGAGCGAGTGCTGGGGAGTGCGGATAGACATCCAGCTGATATCAAGCACAGACGAGTGTTGGGGGAGAGCCATTAGATTCCGAACACAGACGAGTGCTGGAGAAGCATCATTAAATTTCGAACACAGATGAGTGTTGGAGACTATGCAGACGAGCATCAGAATATACCACCCATATGCGACTACTGGGGAAAGCATACAAGCAACAACATCCCAGTAGGATGTACCACTCTGCTAGGACGACATGGACGAAGAGTAATTTGCGAACGAGTGAGTGCTGGAAATGCAGACAGACATCTAGCAGGTTTCAAACAGATACGAGTGCTGAGAAGTGCGGATGAGCACAAACAGATATTCAGCACAGACGAGTGCCTGGAGATGCAGACGAGCAATCACGGAATGCCCTGATTGGAAACACTAATCCCTAGTCTGCAGGGGATACAGGTCAAGAGGCTTTGACAATGCCTGACTCTGACTGGGGAGATCAACGACGGCTCATATTATCACATAGACTAGCCATTTCTCTGGGGAATATTCCGATGATGGGGGTGAATCTCGATTACGACTCTGCGGGAAAATGACGATCTTTAGACCCGGCTGGGGACTTTACTAGGGAAACAAACATTCAGATGCTTTGTTAAATAACCCTTGCTGGGGAGAGAATTCTGATGATTCTCACTCTGTGGGGAAGTAAGGCATTCAACTACTCGCTGGGGAAAGCCTTGTTGCTAACTCCACTTTTGTCCCATGGGCCAAAAATAAATTGGCGAACTCACTGGGGAAATAAGAATTCAGTTGCTCGCTGGGGATAGTCCATAAGGACCCCGATTGGTGACGAACCTCTTCGGTTAGGTTTGCAACTTTGCTGAGGAACTCACTTACTCTAGCTCGGCTGGGGACGGTTCCCTTTGAACTCTATTGGGGATGACCATGTCTTTCTCGTGAAGAACAACCACTCAGGGGGGATACACCATCTCTTGATTAGATTTGAACATATGATAGGGATTTCACTGTTGTAGCTCAGCTGGGGAGCATTCTCTGCTTGGGGAAGTGCAATATCGCCCTGCAAAACCTGCAACAACAGTATACGCACATGTGCCCCGGGGACTTGCATGGTATGATATGTTCATCCATTATAACCCGACACTCAAAGACAGTTTTAATTACTTCCCTGCAATGTCAATTTGTATCAGAAAAATCAACATGTTTCAGATGCAATGTTCCTTTTGTCAAAAATTCAGGACATTTTTGCAAACAAAGTAAACACAACGCAACACGGCTTTTGACTGAATATTAATTTATTGAATGGCCTCTGAATAGGAAAAGTTTTACATCAGGAAGAAACTACCTGGAAAGAGGTAGTTGCCATACAATTGAGAAAAGAAACTATCCTAATGGCAATGTGCACGACACTTCAATGAGTTTCCTTCTTGCTATGACTAGCATGTCTTCAGGACTTTTCTGTTCTTGTCTTTGCTTTCTGAAGAAGATGAGGGATCTGATTCCTATCCTTCTGATATTGTCTGGCTGTACAAAATGGTGACTTGGTTCAGATTACCAATATTGCAGTTGTTCGCTTATTCCCTTGTTTTGCGTAGATCGCCCTTTCGGGTTTTCAATCCACCGGGATACCCTTTTTTGCCTGAGCATTCCGATGTGGCTTTTCAACTCAGCGGGTGTACATTTTTTTATTTATTTCCCTAACTTTTGCCCGAGCTTTTTATTCTGTTTTTAGCTCGCCGGGATTCCCTTTTCTTGCCTGGACTTTAGTTCTGTTTTTGTGTCCAGTGGGTCTTTTTATGCGAAGTATTTTTTAACTGCGTCCGAGTTAACAGGAGACTGGAAATCTTCTCCATCCATAGTAGTGAGCATTAGCACCCCACCTGAGAAAACTTTCCTTACTATGAATGGGCCTTCCTAGTTTGGGGTCCACTTACCCCTATGATCTGAACCTGGAGGAATGACCCTCTTGAGCACAAGCTCGCCTATTTGATACTCCTGAGTACGTACTCGTTGGTCGAATGCTCGCTTCATTCTCCTCTGATAAAGCTGACCATGACAGATAACCGTTAATCTCTTTTCCTCAATTAGGCACAACTGATCGTATCAGGCACATACCCACTCAGCCTCATCAAGCTTCACGTCCATCATCACACGCAATGAAGGAATTTCTACCTCAACAGGCAAGACCGCTTCCATGCCATACACTAACGATAAAGGAGTTACCCCAGTTGATGTCCTGACTGACGTTCGTTACCCATGTAGTGCAAATGGTAACATCTCATGCCAATCTTTGTAAGTGACAACCATTTTCTGCATAATCTTTTTAATGTTATTGTTAGCCACCTCTACCGCGCCATTCATCTTTGGCTGGTAAGGAGAAGAATTGTGATGCTGAATCTTAATGTCCTGGCACAACTCTGCCATCATCTTGTTGTTTAAGTTGGAACCATTGTCAGTAATGATTCACTTGGGCACTCCATATCTGCAAATGATGTCTCTTTTCAGAATTTTGGCTACCACTTGACGAGTGACATTGGCATAAGACGCTGCTTCAACCCACTTGGTGAAGTAATCAATCGCAACCAAGATGAAATGATGATCGTTTGAAGCAATAGGCTCTATCTTCCAGATCATGTCAATGCCCCACATAGAAAAGGGCCAAGGAGATGACATGACATTGAGCGGGCTTGGAGGGACATGCACCTTGTCTGCATATATCTGGCACTTGTGGCACTTACGGGCGTACGAACAACAATCTGCATTCATTGTTAGCCAATAATACCCTGATCTCAATAACTTATTAGCCATAGCATGCCCTCCTGCATGAGTACAGAAAGATCCCTCTTGGACTTCCTCAATTAACAGGCCTGCTTCGTGTCTATCCACGCATCTGAGCAAGACCATGTCAAAATTCCTCTTATACAAAACCCCATTTGTATTCATGAAGAAACTAGCGGCAAGTCGCCTCAAGGTCTTATTTTCATTGGATGATGCCCCAACTGGGTATTCTTGTTTTTCCAGGAAATGCTTGATATCAAAATACCAAGGTTTCTCGTCAAACATTGCGTCTACAGAGAAAGCATAAGCTGGTGTGTCGAGCCTGGAAATGCCAATCCTGGGCAGATAGTTCCAACACAAGACTTTGATGGACGAAGAGTGAGTAGCCAATGCATCGGCGAATTGATTCTCATCTCGTGGTATGTACTGAAGCTTAACCGATGTGAAGAACGTCAACAGTCTTCTGGCATAATCCTTATAAAGAATTAAGTGTTCTGGATGTGTATACCACTTGTCGGTAATCTAATTGATGACGAGAGCTGAATCTCTGAGTATATCGAGAGTCTTAATCCGAAGATTAATAGCGTCCTCTATTCCCATTATGCACGCCTCGTATTCCGCTTCATTGTTGGTGCAGCCAAAAGTAATTCTGGCATCGAAGGGAATATGAACACCTTCAGGGGTGATAAGAACAACACCAACTCCACGTCCGTTGATATTGACTGCCCCATCAAACATCAACTTCCATTTGGATTCAGGTTCAGGCCTCTCCTCCGGAAGTGGTTCCTCACAATCTCTTGCCTGGAGGTACACGATGTCCTCATCAGGGAAATCAAACTTCATTGGCTGATAGTCGTCTTCAAGTGGTTGATGTGCAAGATAATATGACAATATACTTCCTTTGATGGCTTTCTAGGAAGTGTATTGTATGTCATACTCTGTTAAAATCATTTGCCACCTTGTAACCCTTCCGGTTAATGCTGGTTTCTCAAAAATGTACTTGACGGGGTCCATTTTTGAGATTAGCAGTGTGGTATGGGTCAACATGTACTGTCTCAGTCGGCGAGCAGCCCATACCAAAGCGCAACAAGTTTTCTCGAGCAGTGAGTAACGGGATTCACAGTCGGTAAACGTTTTGCTAATTTAGTAAATAGCATGCTCTTTTCGACCAGACTCGTCATGTTGGCCTGGAACACACTCCATCGACCATTCTAACACAGTCAAGTACATGATAAGCGGCCGTCTTGGAACTGGAGGCATTAGAATCGGAGGCTCCTGCAAATATTCTTTTATATTTTCAAAGGCTCTTTGACAGTCCTCATTCCACCTAACCGTTTGTTCTTTTCTCAACAATTTGAATATTGGCTCGCATGTGGCAGTTAGATGAGATATAAACCGCGAAATGTAATTCAATCTCCCTAAAAACCCACACACTTCTTTTTCTGTTTTCGGTGCAGGCATGTCTTGTATTGCTTTTACTTTTGCAGGATCTACCTCGATCCCCCTCTGACTTACAATGAAACCCAACAATTTACCAGAACGCACTCCGAATGTACATTTGTTTGGATTCAACCTCAATATATGTACTTTATCAACCTATCAAACAACTTTCTGAGATTGACCAAATGCCCTTCTTCGTCCTGGGACTTGGCAATCATGTCGTCCACATAACATTCAATTTCCTTGTGTATCATGTCGTGGAACAGGGTTACCATAGCCCGTTGATACGTCGCCTCGACATTCTTCAATCAAAAGGGTATAACCTTGTAACAGAACGTACCCCACGGGGTAATGAACATCGTTTTCTCCATGTGTTCCGGCGCCATCATGATCTGATTGTACCCGGAGAAGCCATCCATGAAATAAAATACCGAGAACTGAGCGATATTATCTACCAACACATCGATGTGAGGTAATGGAAAGTCATCCTTTGGACTTGCTCTGTTTAAATCCCGATAATCGACGCACATCCGGACCTTGCCATCTTTCTTCGGTTCAGGCACAATGTTAGCTACCTGTAAACACCCCAAATTTTACCTCACTTATTTCACCATGGCTTTTGATTCTCTCATATGCATAAGTTCAATCATAGCATATCATATTGCATTTTTGCTTCACTGCATTGGTTCAAAGTCATCTGCATCTAGGGATTGTGATCTGAGAAATCCCTGAGCTATCTGAGCCACTCCAAAGATCTCCAATCATCTCAAGAGGGTCCATGTATTTTCAATCATCATATTATATCCTCACAAGATCAAGAAAGTCAAAAAATCACAAGAACTGGGAAAGGCATGGAAGCAAAGCCAGGTTTAACTACACAGATGACCTGAAATTAGGGTTTTGGTTTCAGAGGCCATTACTCCAAATTTTTTGGTCATTCTTATTTCTATGGGTCTCTATATGATGTAAGGATCATTAATACCAATTTTCATGAAGAAATTCAATGGGGAAAGCATTTGATCAATAGATGACTTCTTGAACAAGTCAGTGCAAAATCAGGGCATCTGAGGCCCCCAATCATCCAACCAAAGGGTCTTCTCCATCATTTTGGATGTATATGATCTTTATTTGATCTTAGATAAAGTTAGAAGTTCACAAAATTGGGTAATTACAAGCCATTTGCAAAGTTGCCATTTTGGGAAAGTGACTTGTAATACAAACTTGCCATTTTGGGAAAGTTTTTCAACCTCCTCTTTTTTATTCAAAAATGCTTCAAATGAAAAATTCTTGGTCATGAAATTTGTATATTGGATCATTCCCTTTTCAAAAAGTACAAGAACTTGACCTAATTCATCATAGAACTCAAGTTATGGCTTTGCAAAGTTGGGAAAAATCACAAAATTTCACTTGAGCACCAAAGAGGGAAACTTGCAAAAACTCATACCAAGGCAATTTGTGACCTCTAATTGATGTCTAAGCATTGCACAAACATCATACATGACATAAAATTCATAATTTCCCAAAGATTTCTCAATTTTCATGCCTTGATCATTAAGATTTCTCAAAGGGGCCAAAACCTTCATAATTTGCAAAATCACCCACAAACTTCATTCAACTTGCTGCCTTGCCTCAAAACTGATCCCATGGACCTCCCTAAAGCCAGCTGCGCAGGACACCCCATTGTCCTTGGCCTTCCATGTGCCCATACCTCAAGTACACCAACTTTTGACTTTATGCATTTTGCCTCATACCAATCAACATAGGCCACCACCCACCCTCTGACCTATCATAGCTTATTATGTGGATCAAAACCAAGCCAAAGCACACAACATTGCAGCCTAACACTTGAGAATCCTCAACATTGCCAAAAACTCTCAAACCTGCAAAACTCTTCGAAACTCAACACACAAGCTTCAAACCTCAAAACAAATTCCATAGAACAACTCACCATGACTCTCTGATCATCTTCCATCCATCACTTTGCCCTGAAACACCCTAAATTAAAAACACGATTTTCACATTTTCTTGAACTGAGTTTCAACCAACATTAATTAGAGGCCATATAAACTCCAACCAAGCATCACAAACTCTTCAGAAGGATCAGTGGAGTTTATTTGAAGCAAAGAACTGGCCAGAAAGTACCAAAGGTGAAAGCTCAAGTTCAGGTGAGCTCAAGAACTTTTTTTCCATAACTCCCATTTTAAGTTTCTAATTGATCCTTTATGCTCCACTGATCACCATGATATGATTTGTTTTGAAAATGAGTAAAAAATGGCCATGTATGCTTGTTCTGAAATTTTGCCCGTGAAACTTGATTGCTTCGATTCTTGTTGTTGATGTAATATAAATGGATTTCGTTCCTGGATTCTTGTTTATTGTTGTTCATTGATCATTTCTGGATATTTTGAGGGCTTGGGGTTGCGTATTGAGAGAGATTGAATGAGAGGCTAGCCGGAGAAGATGACCGGAACACTGTCCGGTCACCTGAAAGTAATTAGGGCTCAGATTAGGGTTTTAATCTTAATTAGTGACGTTTGAATTCTGGCCCTTGGATTACGCGCGAAGTCAATTCCCTCCCTTTTTCATTTGAACCTAGACCACTAGATCAGCATACTTCCATTAATTCTCAATTTAATTTTCATTTTAATTGCATTTCTTCATCATTTTATTAAAAATAGCAAAACACTTTCAAAAATTTTTATCTTTTGCATTTCCCTTTCAAATATTTTTCTTATTCTGAAAATAATTTTTATTTTATTTATTGCATAAAATTCGTATCTTTAAAATATTTAAATGTTTATCTTAATTAATTAATGAGAATTAATTAATTAAAATACCATTTAAGTTTCTAAAAATCACCAAAAAAATCACATTGCATCTTGATACATTTAGAAACATTATCAAACCCTTCACACAAATTTCTTTTTGGTTCTTGACCTATTTTGACATTTTTCTTTGGATTTAGGGTCTTTAGAAATCAATATTTTTACCCTAACTTAGAAAACTTCTTTCTGCCAAACCATGAAGAGTTTGTTGATGGTTCTTTTTGCATTGCATTCCTCTTGTCATGTAGTTTCTAGGATAAAATTGGCATGAATTTATCTTTCATTTTCAATTTGTTTTGCATTTTTGCCTTTTGAAGTGCCTTAAACCCTAACAAACTTAGGAAAATCATAACTATCCTTAGGTAAAGAGTTAGGTCTTCCCCTTTGGGCAGTGAACTTATATAGGTTTAAGGTACCTTTGATCCTATTTTCAATTTTTTATCTCAAACTTGCTTCTGGTTTGGAATTTTGCATTGCATGTAATATATAAACCCTAATTTTTGCCTTCATTTGCATTCATCCTTCATATGCTTGCATACTTGAACTTGCCATGACATGTTGTGCATCCAAATGACATATAAGGCATCTTAGGACATATTGAAATCATGTTTGATCATTGCATCATCCATTTTCCATGCTTTTGCATCCATTTGCATTTCATAAGTTTTCATGAACTTTCATATCTCATTTGCATTCCCATCTCTTGTATGATCATTCCTCTCACTTGTCATGCTTTCATACCATCTCTTTGCATCATTTACATCTTGATTATGCTTCTGGTTTTGGTTTGCATCCTTGCATCTTTCTCATTTTCATTTCATTTCATCTCCTTTTGCTAACTTTTCAGGTGGTAAGTGCTTTGAGAAGTGAATTTGCCTTCACTTCTCATAACCTCTTCTCATCTCTTTTTTGCATCTTAGCTGCATTATTACTTGTGGATTAGAGTGAGCTTGCTCATTCATTCTTCCTCTCCTTTCTTCTTTCTTCAAGCAACTTGTCTTCTTAAGTGAAGCAAGTTGTTTTGTTTCTTGCTGCTTCTTTTCCTTTCATTTGTTTCTTCCTTGGCGGTGCTTCTTGAGGATCTTCTTGCAAGCCTCATAAACCCTAGGAACATCCAAGCATGTTAACAATTAGGGTTTGATTAGTCCCCCATTTAGTTTTACCTTTGTGTCATCTTTGAGTCTTCTCTTCTCATCTCTTAATCAGGGACTAAACCTTTAAGGTTTTAAGGCTTTGTGATTAAGGTTATGCCTGCATCCTTCTATTAGGATGGAGTGTATAACTTTAATCCTAAGTGTTAAACCCTTAATGTGTCTAAATCTCTTAATCAATCCACCTAATAATCACTAAGACACCAAGCTTGTAACTTGGGCCTTGCATTAGGGTTCTAATTCTTCCTTAATTGGTTAAGAAGGACCAACCCTAGTGTTAATGGACAAGTCCTCCTCAAGTTGTCTTACAAACCTTAAAATCCATTTCTTAATCTTACCATTAACTAAAATCCACTTTAATAAAGGCTTTGTTTTGTCATGAGGTTAATCCCTAATCATGGATTAAGTTGAGGTATCTTCCCTAGCTTAAATGTTCTCATCTATTATCCTTCTATTAGGATGGTGTAATGAGTCCATTAAATCCTTGATTATGGCTTAAACTCATTACTTAAAACTACACAAAAACTCCAAAAACATCTAAATAATCACAATTAGGTTAATGATCTTAATCCTACACCATGGTGATTAAGTGTGAGGTGCTTACTTCATACTTAAGGTATTCTCATCACCCCTAATCAGAGGGAAGATGTGATGAGTTTACTAACCTGTGGTTTAGGCTTAAGCTCATTAACTTATGACAAACACAAAAAAGCAATAAAAGATTGAAAACACAAAAACAAACAATAATCGTCTCCTCCGGGATTCTTTTCTCACCTCATTCACTCACAAACGAGAACTCGCTTCTTCTGTCTAATGCAAGACAGTTTGCACCTGAGCCAGATAGGTCATACACTTGAGCATATACAAGTAAGCAGTTCACAAGTCAATTTATCTTTCAGTCTCTTTGAGTCGAACTAAGGTGTTCTGACTTCCTCATTTCACGAGAGGATACGTAGGCATAACTTAACAGTTATCGAACAAAAGTCTCTGTCTCTCCCCCTTCTTCTAGCATTATTCTTTAAGCCTCATAATCTTGAGCTTCATACTCTTTTCTTGCACTGACACTCCTTTTATTCACTTCACACTTCTTTTGCACTGACACTTGTATTCTTTTCCAGCTTTTGCACACAGAATAGCCCTGACACTACCCCTTTAAACACAAATCTTTTGAGCGTGGATCCCGTCGAGTACGACGGAAAATCTGGGTGCTAATACCTTCCCAGATTGTAACCAACCCCCTTTCTCAGTTTCTCTGGTTCGCGACCATCTTGTCCATTTCTTTCCTAGGTTTATGCAGCATTACCTTTCCTTCGGGATAAAAATGCCTAGCTGGAGACTCTTCTCAGTTCACCCTTGTGTTCTCCCCTTCGCCGACTGTTCGCGTCTGTACCCCTCTTGGACCAGTGTCATCAGGTGGGAGCGACAGCTTGGCGAATTCACTGGGGACCCTTATATTGCAACCGGGGCTTCTGGTTCTTTTTGTGGGTTCCTCCTAGCGCTTGTTTGATTTGTGTTTATTGGGGTGTTATGTGCTATGTGTGTTTATTTATTTTTCTTTATGTATAACTTTATTTATTTGCTTTCTTTACAGTCTTATGCATATTTCATATTGTCATTGCTGGATCTGGTTTTTTGTTTTGGTGGGTGGGGTTCCATTGAGAGATTAAGGTCCTATACCTGGGACCTGAGTGACACCTAGGGTAGAGTGGTTCATGTTCTTTCCCATTCCATTTCGGTCTGGTGCGGGAATATGAAACACGGTTCAGATGTAGGTTTCTTCTTGAGAACTCTGTGCTACAGATTTCCTGTAGTGCTAGGGCTATCTAGGAAGCCTGCTAAGTCTGGATGACCTTTATTATGACCTTCAGAAGCTGAGGTGAATTAGAGGAGGATTTTTTATGGTTATTGTAAACATTGTACCTCTGGGTTAGAAGTGTTTACACTTCTCATAACTGATCCAAGTCTGAGGATCTTTGTTCTAGAACACTACCTTTTAGGTGGTTGGGCTGTTTACAGGTTTGCAGGAACCCTTGGCCACATCATACCCTGTTACTGTATTGTTTAAGAGTACCCCACTTTGGACAATTCTTGTGATTAACCCTGGACATGTGACTCGTTATTTGAGTCCCCCACCCTGGTTACTGGATTTCTAAGCCTTCATCTGGACCTTTTGAACATACATGGGCCTTATATCAAGACAGACAATCAGATCCGGATTTATCTCAAACCCTTGCATATCATTTTCATATTCATCATTGCATCATTTAACATTTGTTTATTTGCTTTTCAGGGTATCCACCTCATTATCTTGGTTTTGGTTTTGACCCCTTCATCAGCATAGACTTCTTCTTCAGCTGTCTTCATCAGTTATCTGCTTTAGTCATCTCCATACTTACCAGCATCAGTCTGTCAGAGACCTATTTCCAGCTCCTTAGCCTATGATCTTCATCAGCACTTATTTTCAGTTTCTTCAGCAGCACTCATGGCTACTCCAAGGAAGAGCAACATATCCTACCCCTTTTTTGAGCCTGTGTTGACTGGTATCAGGAAGGTCCAGTCACTCATCACACCTGACCATATACCACTGTTTAGAGAGCACTATGGAGGTATCCTGGACATGGTTATGGACCTTGATCCTTCTCAGAGGAGCATGATCCACACATGCTTGCAGTTTTATGATCCTTCCTTGAGATGCTTCACCTTTCCTGACTTCCAGTTAGTGCCTCTACTGGAAGAGTTTTCTTTATTATTTGAGTACCTATCAGAGGTGGAATCCCCTTCAACCCAGAGATGACTACTCCTAGAAATGAAGAGATAGCAAGGGCATTGTACTTGGAGCCTGCCCTTATTGAGCAAAACATGACAACAAAAGTTGGGATTCCTGGTTTACATTTGGATTTCTTGATTTCTCAAGCCACCCTGAAGGCTTCATTTGGAGAGTGGAGGGCAATCTGTGCATTGTTGTCCCTCAGCATGTATGGGACTATACTGTTTGCAGATGAGCCCAAATTTGTCAACAAGAATGCCATCCATCTGTTTCTGCTGAAGAACCCAGTACCTACACTGCTAGGAGATTTTGACTACTCCATTCATCAGAGGAATGAGAAACAAAGGGGGAAGTTGGTAAGATGTTGTGCTCCTTTGTTTTACACCTGGCTGCTCAGACACCTGCCTAAATTTGATGTTTTCTTGAACCCACACCAGCAGAAGAATTGGGCCAAGAGGCTCATTGCTTTGACTTCAGATGATATCAGATGGTGCACCCATAGCACCAAAGGAAAAGACATTATCACCAGCTGTAGACAGTACCCAAATGTGCATCTGATAGGAGTAAAGGGTTGCATCAACTACAATCCTTTACTGTTTAAGAGACAACTGGGTTATGCCTTGGTTCACCCTCCCAGAGGATAGGATTTAGCTGAGACACTGTATTATGAAGTGCAACCTAATTCAGTTGTTGTCAGACAAGCATCCTGGGCATGGGACAACATCCAGACAAAAGGGGTAGCTATTCTTGGAAGATGTAATAATGTTGCTTCAGCTCAGTATATAGACTGGTGTTACACCCCAAAATTTTCCCTCACAAGACAAGACTTTGTGTACTAAGAGGCTCAAAAGGTTCACAAAGTTCACAATTAGTCAGAAAGTTTGACATTTCCCTCAGACAATGCATCCTCCTAAGCAATGCACCCTAAACTAGGGTTTTGACTTTAATAAGGCTAAATGGATTTCCAAGACTTCAAGTGAGCTTCATAACATCTTATATGTGTTTAAGAATCCCTATGACAAGTTTCAAGACTTTTCCCAAAGGTTTGCTTAGTCAGATGATCAGATAGGTCAAAATCAGTCAAAGTAGTTAAAAAGTCAAACTGAGGTCAACTATGGTCAAACCAAAGTCAAATTTCATGATTTTTTGCCAACATCAAGTATATGAAGTAAAATTCATCATTTTATCAAGGGTTGATCATGATTCATCAAGGAGATTTCAGATCATCAAGAATCAGGAGTTTCTAAATTAGGGTTTCCTCAGGAGAAGTCAACTGAACTTTGACCAGCCATAACTTTCACATGCTTCATCAAATTTTTCCCATCCAAAGCTCATTTTTAAGGAAATTGAATTCTCTACAACTTTGATTCTCATAAGCCAAGCCCAAAAATGCTTCATTTGGAAGGTATGAGCTAAGACATTATAGGTCCTTTTGAAAGTCAACAAAAGTCAACAACTTCAAAAGAGTATAACATGAGAATGGTAAAAGATATGGACATGAAACCAATGGGGTTGGTTAGAGTACTCTTTAAGCTTTCCAAAATGTCCATGAACACCCTCATAGCATTAAAATTGAAGTATTTGTGCCCTTGCAAAGTTGGGAAATTTTTGAGTGGTTTATGAAGTAAATGGGGTCTTAAAACCATAATTCTTCAAATGGGCTGACTTTTTTGTGACCCAATGTGTTCCATGACATCATGCACGAAATTTATTTAATATTTTCATAATTTTCATAATTTTATTTTTATTTATTATGATTTTTTATATTAAAAATCATTTTAAATTCAAATAAAATATAAAATGATGGAGATTTAAAAATATTTTGCTTCTAGAAAGTCATGAAAGTTGATTGGATTTAATTGATATGAAAATTATGAAGATTGTCCCAAAATAGCAAGGTTAGATCAAATGAAAATCATGTTTTATGACATGATCTTTTTCAATATTCAATCATCCAAAAAGTCCAAAGAATCATACAATTGTTTGACCTAATTCAGTTCACATATATACATGGAACATATCACAACCAAGGGGACAAATTTTTGCAGCCTCTAAGACCTATTTCAAACTTCACAAAATACATCAAAAAATCAATTTTCGGTTTCACTCCTAGAAGAGGTTTCAAGGTATTCTAAGTACACAACAAGCTTCCTTAAGCTCCCCTGAATCGAAACCAACCCTTACATACCTTTGATTCATTCTCATTTGCATAACCTGAAGCATATATGCCCTTGATATATTTTTCTTTGATTCCTTGAATTTGCTTGTTTATAATGAATTTTGGTTATGTATTAATGTTTGTTGTTGCTTATAGATGGTTTCTGGATGATTTTTGTGAAGAACCATGGCCGAATCATGAAAGTACCATTGTTAGGGTTTGAATGGCCGTTTAGGGTTTCTTGATTGCACTAATATAAATAAAATCTAAAACCATAAATCAATGCCAATCAATCTCTGGATCATATTTGTACAATTAATTTGATGAAATTTTGCAGTTTTGATGATGATTAAGATTCGTAGGTTTTGCTGCAAGAAAAAATTCGCAGGAAAGCTTGTAGTTAATTTCGCAGCAAAATTCGTAGATCCAAAGGTAGAAGATGAAGTCAGATGGCGCCAAAGCTAGAATTCAAAATTGAGATTAATATTTTATTGTTATGTTTCTGTATTATTTCAATTGATGTTGCCTGGCCCAGTGGTAAGAGTCATGCGCGTGTGAGGCAAAGGTCAAGGGATCAGATCCCAGCTTCACCAATTTTTGGTGTTTTATCCATTTATTTTCCAGGTTAAAAATATAATGATTCGCATCCATTTATTATCACCAAACGCACGCTGGCCTGTTGGAGAGCTTGCTGGTCTTAAGGATACAAAGCCTAGGGCCTGGGTTCGAATCCCAGCCCCAGGTAAGTCTGTTTTTTTCACTTTTTCTTATTTTTTTTATTTTTGTTTATATTTTAATTGATTTAATAAATGAATAAATGCTAAAACAAAAAATGCTTATATTATTTTCTTGTATATATTTCAAAATTTATATTTTTTAAAATTTAAACTTTATTAATAATATTATTTAATATTTATTTTATTGTATATTATATGGTTTTGTATAAATAATTTAATTATATTTATATTAAATAATTAACCCTAAAATTTTATATGTAAAAAACCTAATTTTTTATATAAACCCTAATTTTCTTTTATAAACCCTAATTATATTGTAAATATTAATTTATTTGTTTATTTTAATTTTATAATTTGTTCATATTATATGTAGTTTTATAATTTAAATAATTTAATTAAGTAGTAAACCCTAATTTATTTTTCCTAATAATTAAAAAACCCTAACTTTATTTTATGAATTTAATTAATTATAATTAGATATTTTTATAATATGTATATAAAATTAAATTATTAGAATTATTAGTCACATTTATTAGTATATAATTATTATTATTTATTTCTTTTATTAAAATTCTCTTAAAAATATTTATTTATTTAATTTTGAACTTTTAATTTATTTCTATATTATATTATTATACTAACCCTCTTATATTTATTTATTTTTGTTTATTGTTACTAACCCATTTAATTATTTATTTATTTGCTTATTTATTTTAATTATTTTAAATATTATAATGTAATTGTACCCACTATGTAATAGTTGTAGAATTTCTTATTATTTATTTTAAATTGCAATGGTTAGTAAAATAGGGAGTGTAAAACATGTTTGTATTTAAAATTGAATTTAGATCACTAATTTGTAAGATAAATATTTGAATTTGTACACGCACACACGTAAGTCGATCTTGGATTGCCATCTCACATTCTTAAGGATACTGTCGCTCCCGATAAATGGGAATGGCCCAAATAAAGGTACAGACGCGAACGGTCGGCGAGAGGGACAATGAGAACACACAGCCGTGAGCTCACTGGAGATGAAAAGAGTCGCCAGCTAGGCATTTTTATCCCGGAGGAAAGGTAATGCTGCATAGACCTAGAAAGAGACGGATAAGACGGTTGCGAACCAGAGAGACTGAGAAAGGGGGTTGGTTACAACCTGGGAAGGTATTAGCACCCAGATTGTCCGTCGTACTCGACGGGATCCACGCTTAAAAGATTTGTGTTTTAAAGGGGTAGTGTCAGTAAAATTTGTGTATCAAAGCTGGAAAGAATGAAAGTGTCAGTGTAAGAGGAAAAGTGAAGTGTATAAGTGAAGTGTCAGTGCAAGAACAAGAGTGGAATGCTCAAGACTGAGGCTTGAAGAATAAAGCTAGAAAGAGGGGGAATATACAGAGACTTTTGTTCGATAACTTGTTAAGTTATGCCTACGTATCCTCTCGTGCAATGAGGAAGTCAGAACACCGTAGTTCGACCCAAAGAGACTGAAAGATGAATTGACTGATGAACTGCTTACTTGTCTATGCTCAAGTGTATGACCTGTCTGGCTCAGGTGCAAACTGTCTTGCATCAGACGGAAGAAGCGAGTTCTCGTTTATGAGTGAATGAGATGAGAAAAGAATCCCGAAGGAGACGATTATTGTTTGTTTTTGTATTTTCAGTCTTTTATTGCCTTTGAAAGTTTGTCATAGGATAATGAGCTTAAGCCTAATCCAATGGGTCAGTAAACTCATCACATCTTCCCTCTGTTTAGGGGTAATGAGAATACCTTAAGTGCGAAGTCAGATTCTCACACTTAATTACCTTTGATGTAGGATTAAGATCATTAACCTACTTGTGATTATTTAGATGTTTTTGGTGTTTTTGTTTAGTGTTGAGTAATGAGGTTAAGCCATAATCAAGGATTAAACAGACTCATTACACCATCCTAATAGAAGGATAATAGATGAGAATGTTTAAGCTGAGGAAAGCTCCTCAACTTAATCCATGATTAGGGATTAAACTCATGACAAAACAAACCTTTGATTAAGTGGATTTTATTTAATGATATGATGATGAAGTGATTTTTAGGGTTTGTAAGACGACTTGAGGGGGACTTGTCCATTAACACTAGGGTTAGTCCTTCTTAACCAATTAAGGAAGAATTAGAACCCTAATGCAAGGCCCAAGTTACAAGTGTGATGTCTTGATGATTATTAAGTGGATTGATTAAAGGAGTTAAACACATTAAGGGTTTAACACTTAGGATTAAAGTTATACACTCCATCCTAATAGAAGGATGCAGGCATAAGCTTAATCACAAAGCCTTAAAGCCTTTAGGGTTTAGTCCCTGATTATGAGGTGAGAAGAGAAGACTCAAGAGACACAAAGGCAAAACTAAGAGGGAGACTAATCAAAACCCTAATCATTATCATGCTTGGTTGTTCCTAAGGTTTGTGAGGTTTAACAGAGAAGATCTTCAAAGGAACCACCAGGAAGCAGATGAAAGGATCAGGAGAAGCAAAGTAACTTGCTTCATTCAAGAAGTCAAGTCACTTGAAGAAAGAAAGTAAGAAGAAGAAGAATGAGCAAGCTCAAACTCAAACACAAACAAAAATGCAGCAAGGATGCATAAAAGAGATGAAAAGAAATGGTGAAAAGTGAAGGAAAATTCACTTCTCAAAATTACTTACCACCTGAAAAGTTAGTGAAGGAGATGCAATGCAATGCAAAATGGGATGAGATGACATGATGAGAAACAAAACCAGAAGTACATACATGATGTTAATGATGTTATGAGATGTTACAAACATAAGGCAGCACATGGGAATGATCATACAAGCTCATGAATGCAAATGAAGCAAGTTAGGAATCATGAACATACATGAAAAGTTATGAGATGCATATGGCATACAACATGGCAAATACATGATGAAATGATCAAACATGCTTTCAATATGTCTTATGATGTCAAATGAATCAAATGGATGCTTGAAATGTCAAGGCAAGTCATGTTGTGCAAGCAAATGCAAGATGAATGCATATGGAAGCCCAAAATTAGGGTTCATGATCAAAGCATCAAACACAAACCAAAATCAAAAGCAAACAACATTATAAAAAATTGAAAATGCACTCAAAATACCCCTAATCCTATACTAAACCAATGCCCAAAGGAGAGGTTTCAACTCTTAACCAAATTCAAGTTATGATTTTCCTAAGTTTTCTAGGGTTTTAGGGTTCCTAAACAAGAAAATTACCAAACAAATGGAAAATGAAAGATCAAATCATGGCCATTTAATCTCACAAACTACATGCTAAACACAATGCAATGCAAAAATAAACAAGGTCCAACTCTTTAGGGTTAGGCAGAAATGATTTTTTGAAGTTAGGATCAAAATAATGCATCAAAATGATTTTAATTCCATGGAAAATTCTCAAAATGCATCAAGATCAAAAAATAAATTTGGTTTGAGGGTTGGACAATGTTTCTAAATGTTTTTAAATGCTTCATGAATTTTTTGGTGATTTTTAAAATACTTTTTAAATGCAAAAAATGAAAATAAAAATATTTTTGTGTTCTGAAATTAAATAATACCTTGTATAAAAAATTTCAGATTTTTTAATGTATTTTTGTTATTTTTAATAAATTGTATAAAACAAATGAATTAATATGAAAATAAAATGAATTTTTAAACTGAAAAAGAAAAGTCAGCCAATCCAATGGCCCTCATTCAAATTGAAACACGCGTGCATTGACTTGGCGCCAGATCCCACGGCCAGCATTCAAATTCAGCTAATTAATGATTAAGCCCTAATCCTGCCGTTAATGACCCTCAGGTGACCGGAACAGTGTTCCGGTTATCTTCTCCGTTCACTCCAAATTCCAAACTCTCTCAAAACGCATCTAAAATGAAATCTAACTACACAGGAATGATCCCCACCCAAACACGAATCAAAACCCTCAATCAAAACAAATTTATCATTCCTAAAATGGCTGAATCGAATCAAACAAAAACTAGGGCAAAAAGTTTCAGAAACTGATTAAACTCTCATCTCTCCACCATTTTCAAAACCAATGACATATTCATGATCAGGGAGGCATATAGAACAACTTAGGAACTTTAAAAATCATTTCTGGAAAAAAAGTTCTTGAGCTACCTGAGTTTTGAAGCTTTCAGTTCTGCAACTTTCTGACCTCTTTCTTTGATGCAAACCACCCCCTTTGGTCCCTTGATGATGTCTGGATGCTTAGCAAGAGTTTATGTTGGCTGGTTTGAGAGTTTGAACAAGTTCTGTTCAGTGAGGTGAAGGAATCGTGTTTCTGATTCTTTGAGTTCTGGGTTGCTTTGAAGGGTGCTTTTTGATCAGTGAGGTATGGTGAGATGATTTGTGAAGTTTGTTTGTAGGTTTGTGGCTTGTATGCTGAGTTTCGAAGGGTTTTGCTCTTGAGAGTGAAAATGAGAAAGTGATGCTCTTGCTGGTTTCAGGCTTGCTGGCTATATGAAATGTCTTGCTTTTTGTTTGTATAAACAAATGGGATTGGTCAGAAGATGTGACCTGTGCTTTAGTGATAGGTGTATCTACTTTTGCCAATTTGTCAACTTTGGTGTAAGAGAAGCATGGGTCACTTTTAGCCAAGTACAATGGGTGTGGGATGCGCAGCAAGGTGAGGGGGAAAGGCTAGGAGTGGTCAGCAACATAGGCAGCAAGTGGGTGAAGTGTTATCATGGTTTTCGCAACTTGCTTACTTTTAGTTCACATGGAAATATCTTGCTCCCAAGGCCATACAAACATGCAACTCTTTGGTTCAATCTGAACTTTAGATGTTACATGATCATGTTATGTGAATTATAAGTCCATTTGATAGCCTTAAAACACTTGATCAAGTCATTTTGCAAAATACCTCTTTGGTAAAAACTTTGAATTTTAGTGATTTTTGCCAACTTTGACAAACCATAACTTTTGATCCAAAATGAATTAGGTCATGTTCTTGTACTTTTTGAAAAGGGAAAGATCTAATCTACAACTTTCATGACCAAAGTTTTTCCATTTGAAGCATTTTTGGATCAAAAAGTAAGGGTTGAAAAGTTGCCTAAAATGACAAAATCCTTAAAAGTCAAACCTAACCCAAAAAGTCAACTTTGCAAAAACTTGTAATTCTTGAATTTTGTGAACTTCAACCTCCTTCCATGATCAAATAAATATCAAATACACTCAAAATGATGAAGATCACCCCTTGGTTGGGTCATTGGGGGCCTCAGATGCCCTGATTTTACACTGACTTGTCTGAAAAGTCAACTCTTGATCAGATGACTTCCCCATGGAATTTCTTCATGAAAATTGATATGCATACTCCCTATACCATATAGAGACCAATAGAAACAAGAATGACCAAAAAATTTGAAGTTATGGCCTCTGAAACCAAAACCCTAATTTTAGGTCATCTGTGCAGTCAAGCCTGGCTCTGCCTCCATACCAATCCCAGTTCTTGTGATTTTTGGCATTCTTGACTTTGAGAGGATGTAATATGATATAAGAACACACATGGACCCCTTTGAAGTGGTTGATGGCCTTTGGAGTGGCTCAAGAAGCTCTGGGATTGCTCAGATCACAAACCCTAGATGCAGATGACCTAGAACCAATGCAAAGATTCAAAATTGTGGTATGAGATGTTATGATTGTGTTTATGCATATGAAAAGATCACAAGCCATGGTGTGAATGGGTGAGGGAAAATTTGGGGTGTTTACAGCTGCCCCTATTCAAACATGAGTTAGCTGTGCAGGATGTAAGCGACGGCTTATCAGGCAAACAAGATAACTTGTGGTTGAATACCAAAGACAGTCCAAAGTTTGCACTCACGGAATGAAGAAGAAAAGGGATATAGATTGTAAAAGGAAGTAAAGTATATTGTAAGGTGTGGGCGACGGAGGACGACCGTCGAGCAGAGGACGACTGCTGAGTAAAGAGCAATGACGGGGACGGCCGACATGCTAGTAAAATGCGGAAAATAAAGCCATGACGGGGACGGCCGACATGCTGGGGATAAAACAAAATATGATGGGGACGGCCATCAAGTACAGTTGCAAGATTCTCTGGGGATCAATGAAACATGACGGGGACGACCATCAAGTTCATAAAGTAAAGTAACCAACGATGGGGACGGCCATCGGGCTAAAAAGAAAAGAGACCACGACGGGGACGGCCATCGGGTTAAAGAATAAATGAAATAAATAGATGATGAGGTACGGTCATCAAAGGTGAAGGACGATCACCTAGCAGGGGACGGCTGCTCTGTCGGGTTAAGATGAGGGACGGTCATCTTAGGTGGAGGACGACCACCTGGCAGGGTACGGCTGCCGAAAATATCGCGACATAGGACGAATGTCGGATAAAAGGGTCAACGATGGGGACGGCCATCGGACGAGCATGATGGAGGACGACCATCAAGAGGTGGAGGACGACCACCTAGTAGGGGACGGCTGCTCTCGAGGTTTGTCATGACATAGGACGAATGTCAGATAACCAAAATCAACAATGGGGACGGCCATTGGATAAAATGATGAAGGACGATCATCAAGAGGTGGAGGATGACCACCTAGCAGGGGACGGCTGCTAAATATCAACGATGGGGACGGCCATCGGATGAGCATGATGGAGGACGACCATCAAGAGGTGGAGGACGACCACCCAGCAGGGTGCGGCTGCTCTCAGGGTTTATCATGACATAGGACGAATGTCAGATAAAAAGAAAATGCTTTACTGGGGAATAGTAAACACGGACGAGTGTTTACATTCAAGAAAATAAAGGCATAAGTGTTTTGATGCTGTGTATAGATTAAAGATGCGGACGAGCATCCCTAAGACTATGATATGGATGAGTATCGGGTAGAAACAAAAACCGACACGTGTTCCGAGATGATGATACGGACGAGTATCAACTGGTTAACAGAGAACACGGACGAGTGTTGAATCTGAAGGGACTCTTCTGGGGAATAGTTAGACACAGACGAGTATCTACATTCAAGAAGACATAAGTGTTTGACACGGTGTATGGATTAAAGATGCGGACGAGCATCCTTAAGACTATGATACGGACGAGTATCATGTAGAAACAAACACTTGACGCATATTCTGAGATGATGGTACGGACGAGTACCAACTGGTTAACAAAGAACATGGACCAATGCCGAATCTGTGGGGATATAAGTGGTATATACAAGATACGGACGAGTATCTGTATAAGTGTAACATGAGTAGTGGATATGAGTATTGGTGATGAGTATTTTAACTGCTGGGGAGAGTGACACGGACGAGTGTCAAAAGGAGAAAAGTATAGTATGAACTGAGTATCTGATGTACAAAGTGTTTAGGTTACTGTGCTGGGAAAAGTGACATGGACGGATGTCAAGGAAATGTATGTAAGTAGATGTGAGTGCAAAGAGAATGTCTTGGTTTTCTGCTGGTGGTATGACACAGACGGGTGTCGAAAGACATCTGCAATGCGGGTGGTCTTGTTTGTAAAGAGTGTTTAGGCGACTTTACTGGGGAATGATGACACGGACGGGTGTCAAAATGAGTATATACTGGTGTTTGTGAATTGTGAGGCAACTGCTTTTGCTGGGGGATCTTGGGGATTTCTCTGTATATTGTTGATGAACGGTTATTATTCACAAGTGTTCGATTCACAACATGGCTTATGATTATGCTATATGTTGGATTTTTTCCGTAATGCTCCGTATTAAACGGAATGCTACGCTTTGTGGGTGAATATGATGCGAATGCTATGATTATGCAAGGATACAGCTCCGGGATTCGGATGCCACTGCCGCGAAGATCTCTGGCTGATCTGTTTGAAATGGGCATCCCAGCTGGGGATGAGATCATTGGTGGATCCGACGAGATGTATCTGCTTGGGGACACAGGTCACTGACTGACATATCCTTGAAATTAGGGACCCAACTGGGGTTTGTAGAAGCTTTCTATACTCTGTTGTGACTCCTTCATGCGTTGCTCTTCTGAATAGAGGCTGAAGCTCTGTGGGGAGATGGTTCCCTGACTTTTGTATTTTGCTGAGGAAGAATGATTGGCACCTCGGCTGGGAGGAGTGACAAGTGGCAATTTAACTGGGGGAAGTTATCAGTGGCAACTCAGCTGGGGAGAAAGCACCTCAGATGCTGAGAATGAGTGTTGATTTGTCAGCTTGTTGGGATGAAGCTTACATGCCCCAAGTTGCGTTCTGGATACCTGCAATCCTACAAAGATAGGGAAACGCACAAATGATCCCGAGGTATCCCTTACCGGATTCCGTCACAGGAGTTAGACACTTCTGAGAGTAAGTATATCCCCTGCAAGCATGTGTTCTTATTTTTTTAGAGAAAAGCATCTGTACTTATGCAATTAATTTTTCTTTAGAGACATCAGACATCCTTTGCAAATAAAAATGTACAAAACGAAACATGACTAAAAATCTGATTTTATTAATTCAAATGCCCTGAATTGGCGAGATACAGTCAAAGAAACAAATCTCCTGAAATGAGGAGATTGTTATATATTAAGAAACAAAATGCTGGCGATGTTGACGACGCTTTCAAGGAGCTTCCTCGTTTGCTTATGACTCGCATGACTTTTGACATTCTTCTCGTCTTGCTTTCTGAA
Source organism: Lathyrus aphaca (assembly GCA_963966055.1). Lineage (NCBI taxonomy): Eukaryota > Viridiplantae > Streptophyta > Magnoliopsida > Fabales > Fabaceae > Lathyrus > Lathyrus aphaca. The sequence continues at coordinate 282,593,279 of OZ014520.1, read as the reverse complement.
GAAGGCTGATTCTGATTGAAGCTTGATCCTTTAGAGGCTTACCAAGTTGTAGGTAATACAGACGAATTTAGAATGCAGTTGTTCGCTTGCTCCCTTATTTTGCATGGATCGCCCTTTCGGGTTTTCAATCCATCGGGATACCCATTTTTGCCTGAGTTGTCCAACGTGGCTTTTCAACTCAGCGGGTGTACATTTTTTCTATTTATTTCCCTTATTTTTGCCCGAGTCTTTTATTCTGTTTTTGACTCGCCGGGATGCCCTATTTTTGCCTGGACTTTCATTCTATTTTTATGTCCAGCGGGTCATTTTCATGCGAAGTATTTTTTAACTGCATCTGAATTCACAGGGGACGGGAAATCTTCACCATCCATGGTGCTGAGCATCAGTACTCCACCAGAGAAAACTTTCTTTACCATGAATGGTCCTTCATAATTTGGAGTCCATTTGCCCCTGTGGTCTGTATGCGGAGGGAGGATTCTCTTCAGCACAAGATCTCCTACTTGGTATTCTCGGTGCCTGACTTTCTGATCGAAGGCTTTCTTCATTCTTTTCTGATACAACTGCCCATGACAGATTGCAGCCAATCTTTTCTCTTCAATCAGACTCAGTTGCTCGTATCGGGACCGGACCCACTCTGCTTCGTTTAGCTTAACATCCATCAGTACTCGTAGAGAGGGTAATTCAACTTCAATAGGTAGGACTGCTTCCATACTATACACAAGTTGATACGGCGTTGCCCCAGTGGATGTTCTGATTGACGTGCGGTACCCTTGCAAGGCAAATGGTAGCATTTCATGCCAATCCTTGTAAGTGACTACCATCTTCTGCACAATCTTCTTGATATTCTTATTTGCTGCTGTCGCTCCCGTTAAATGGGAAAGGCCCAAATAAAGGTACAGACGCGAACGGTCGGCGAGAGGGACAATGAGAACACACAGCAGTGAACTCACTAGAGAAGAATAGAGTCGCCAGCTAGGCATTTTTATCCCGGAGGAAAGGTAATGCTGCATAGACCTAGAAAGAGATGGATAAGACGGTTGCGAACCAGAGAGACTGGGAAAGGGGGTTGGTTACAACCTGGGAAGGTATTAGCACCCATATTGTCCGCCGTACTCGACGGGATCCACGCTTGAAAGATTTGTGTTTTAAAGGGGTAGTGTCAGTGCAGTCTGTGTGTAAAATAGCTGGAAGAGAATGTACAGGTGTCAGTGTAAAAGAAGTGAAGTGTGATATATATGCAGTGTCAGTGTAAGGATGAGAGTATACTCAAGATCATGAGGCAAAAAGAATGATACTGGAAGGAGGGGGAATATACAGAGACTTTTGTTCGATAACCGTTAAGTTATGCCTACGTATCCTCTCGTGCAATGAGGAAGTCAGAACACCGTAGTTCGACCCAAAGAGACTGAAAGATGAAATGACTTGTGAACTGCTTGCTTGCCTATGCTCAAATGTATGATCTATCTGGCACAGATGCTAACTGTCTTGCATTAGACGGAAGAAGCAAGTTCTCGTTTGTGAGTGAATGAGATGAGAAAAGAATCCCGAAGGAGACGATTATTGTTTGTTTTTGTATTTTCAGTCTTTTATTGCTTTTGAAAGTTTGTCATAAGAAAATGAGCTTAGGCCTAAACCAGTGGATTAGCAAACTCATCACATCTTCCCTCTGATTAGGGGTAATGAGAACACCTTAAGTGCGAAGTCAGATTCTCACACTTAATCACCTTTGATGTAGGACTAAGATCATTAACCTACTTGTGATTATTTAGATGTTTTTGGGTGTTTTTGTTTAGTGTTGAGTAATGAGGTTAAGCCATAATCAGGGATTAAACAGACTCATTACACCATCCTAATAGAAGGATAATAGATGAGAATGTTTAAGCTGAGGAATGCTCCTCAACTTAATACATGATTAGGGATTAAACTCATGACAAAACAAGCCTTTGATTAAGTGGATTTTATTTAATGGTGAGATGATGAAGTGGATTTTATGATTTGTAAGACAACTTGAGGGGAACTTGTCCATTAACACTAGGGTTAGTCCTTCTTAACCAATTAAGGAAGAATTAGAACCCTAATGCAAGGCCCAAGTTACAAGTGTGATGTCTTGATGATTATTAAGTGGATTGATTAAGAGATTTAAATACATTAAGGGTTTAACACTTAGGATTAAAGTTATACACTCCATCCTAATAGAAGGATGCAGGCATAAGCTTAATCTCAAAGCCTTAAAGCCTTTAGGGTTTAGTCCCTGATTATGAGATGAGAAGAGAAGACTCAAAAGAGACACAAAGGTAAAACTAAGTGGGGGACTAATCAAAACCCTAATCATTGTCATGCTTGGTTGTTCCTAAGGTTTGTGAGGTTTGCAAGAAGAATCTTCAATGGAACCACCAGGAAGCAGATGAAAGGATCAAGAGAAGCAAAGCAACTTGCTTCATTCAAGAAGTCAAGTCACTTGAAGAAAGAAAGTAAGAAGAAGAGGAATGAGCAAGCTCAATCTCAAACACATACAAAAATGCAGCAAGGATGCATGAAAAGAGATGAAGAGAAGTTATGAGAAGTGAAGGCAAATTCACTTCTCAAAGTCACTTACCACCTGAAAGGTTAGAAAAGAAATGCAATGCAATGCAGAATGGGATGAGATGACATGATGAGAAACAAAACCAGAAGCATATACATGATTTTATTAATGCTATGAGGTGATACAAACATGAGACAACACATGGAGATGATCATACAAGCTTATGGATGCAAATGGAGCAAGTTAAGACACATGAGCATACATGAAAAGTTATGAGATGCATATGGCATACAACATGACAAATGCAAGGTGCAATGATCAAACATGCTTTCAATATGTCTTATGATGTTAAATGAATCAAATGGAAGCATGGAATGTCATGGCAAGTCATGTTATGCAAGAGAATGCAAGATGGATGCATATGGAAGCCCAAATTAGGGTTTATGATCAATGCAACAAACAAAAACCAAAACCAGAAGCAAACAACATTATAAAAAAATGAAAATGCACTCAAAGGACCCCTAATCCTATACTAACTCACTGCCCAAAGGAGAGGTCTCAACTCCTAACCAAATTCAAGTTATGATTTTCTTAAGATTTCTAGGGTTTTAGGGTTCCTTAACAAGAAAATTACCAAACAAAAGGAAAATGAAAGATCAAAACATGGCCATTTAATCTCACAAACTACATGCTAAACACAATGCAATGCAAAATGAATCAAGGTCCAACTCTTCATGGATAGGAAGAAATGATTTTTGGAACATTGGATCAAAATAATGTATCAAAATGATTTTAATTCAATGAAAAATCCTCAAAATGCATCAAGATCAAAAAATAAATTTGGTTTGAAGGTTGGACAATGTTTCTAAATGTCTTAGAACATTTCATGAATTTTTGGGTGATTTTTAAATACCCAAAAGTATTTTTAATAAATTAATTTTCATTAATCAATTAAAAATAAACTCTTAAATATTTAAAAATACTTTTTTAATGTAAAAAAATGAAAATAAAAATATTTTTGTGTTTTAAAAATTAATGAAACTCTTGACAAAAAGTTTCATAATTTTTAAAGCAATTTTGCTATTTTAAATAAATTGTACAAAACAAATGAATTAAATATGAAAATAAAATGAAATAGACTGAAGTCAACTGAATGGAGGGCTAGGATTTACTCTGGGTTTGAAACTGTTGACTGCGCGCCAGATCTAGTGGCCTGGGTTGGTCCTGATTAAATTAATTTAATTATGATTAATTAAACTAACTAAAGGGGATTAGGGCAAATGAGCGAATCTGGGCCATACGTGTACGCGGGAAGTCAACAAAGTCAGGCCATCTAACGTATGAGATTCAAATGGACTTAATGACTGGGATTAGGGCTAATAACATTCAGGTGACCGGAGGGAAGCTCCGGTCATCTTCTCCGGCGACAACAAAACCCTAGATCCTGATTTAGGCTTCTAAACATCAAATTAAACACAGCCAAGTGATCCTCTAACAACCTAGGACACGAATCCACCCTCAAACACCATTTAAACCCCAAGAAACAAGCAAATCGAAGGAAACAAATTTCACGGGTGAAATTTCAGAGTAACAATACAAACTCATTTCTTATTCATTTTCGATTCTAAGAGTATTCCCATGACCAGCAAGACATAAGCAATCAATTTATAACTTAAAATGCAAGCTTTGGGAGAAAAAATCCATGGTCATACCTGAGCTGGAAAGCTTCAATACTGAGCTTTCAGAGCCTCCTTTGTGTGCAAATGAACTTCTTTGACTCCCTTGAACTCAAAGAGAAGCTTCAAAGTTCTTGTGGATGGCTGGTTTGAAGAGAAGTGTTCTGGTGTAGCAGGTTTCACAGTCAGGAAATGTGAGGTTTCAGGCTACTCCAATGGTGGATTCTTGCTCCTTTGAGTGTGTTTGACTTGTTGGTGAAGAGAAATGGGGTGTTTGATGGCTGGAAAATGAGATTCGAAAGTTCTGGCTTTGAGAATGAAAAATGGTGAAGCTCAGTTCTTGCTTGGTTCAGGCCTAGGTCTTGCTGGTTTTGGCTCAGTGAAGCAAGGTGAGTTGATCAGTGGAGTTGGTTTTTGTGTTTGTGAGTTGTGTGGAGAGATTCGAAGAGTTTTGCTTGATGGAGTGAGTTTGTGAATGTGATGTTCTTGTGTGTTTCAGCCTGGCTTGTTATCTGAAATGGCTAGCATTTGATTCACATAAAAAACTCCCATTGGTCAGATGATGTGACTTGGCCTTTATTGATTGGTAAGGTGCCTTTTGCAAAATGTCAACTTTGGTGTAAGGAAAGCATGGGTTGAGCCCTAGGCTAGTACAAGTGTGTGGGCTGGCGCAGCATGGTGTGTGAGAGATGCTAGAATGGTTCAGCAGCCAAGGCAACAAGTGGGTGAGGTGTGATGATGGTTTTTGCAAGTTGTTCACTTTTGGTTCATATGAAACTTTCTTGTCCCAAAAGCCATAAAACATGAGGAAATCTTGGTCCAATCTGAACTTTAGGACTCACATGATGCTTGTGTAATGGTTTGGCATGAATTAGAAGTTACAAATGCCTTGGTACAAAGTTTTTGCAAGTTTCTCATTTGAGGCATATCATGAAAATTAGTGATTTTTGCCAACTTTGACACACCATAACTTTTGATCCAAAATGAATTAGATCATGTTCTTGTACTTTTTGAAAAGGGAAAGATCTAATCTACAACTTTCATGATCAAAGTTTTTCCATTTGAAGCATTTTTGGATCAAAAAGCAAGGGTTGAAAAAGTGGCATAAAATGACATTTCATGAAAAGTCAACCATGCCCTAAAAAGTCAACTTTGCAAAAACTTGTAATTCTTGAATTTTGTGAACTTCAACCTTCTTCCATGATCAAATAAAGATCATATACACTCAAAATGATGAAGATCACCCCTTGGTTGGGTCATTGGGGGCCTCAGATGCCCTGATTTTGCACTGACTTGTCCAGAAAGTCAACCTTTGATCAGATGACTTCCCCATGGAATTTCTTCATGAAAATTGATGTGCATACTCCCTATACCATATAGAGACCAATAGAAACAAGAATGACCAAAAAAATTGGAGTTATGGCCTCTGAAACCAAAACCCTAATTTTAGGTCAACTGTGCAGTTAAACCTGGCTCTGCCTCCATACCAATCCCAGTTCTTGTGATTCTTTGGCATTCTTGACTTTGAGAAGATGTAAGATGATATAATAACACACATAGACCCCTTTGAAGTGATTGATGACCCTTGGAGTGGCTCAAGAGGCTCTTGGATTGCTCAGATTACAAACCCTGGGTGCAGATGACTTAGAACCAATGCAGGGAATCAAAATTGTGGTATGAGATGGTATGATTGAGCTCATGCATATGAAATGATCACAAGCCATGGTGTGAATGGATAAAAGGTAAAGCCAAGACGGGGACGGCCGACTAGCTGGGAAAAATAAGAGATTATGATGGGGACGGCCATCAAGATAAAGTTGTAAGATTCTCTGGGAATTAATGAAACATGACGGGGACGACCATCAAGTTCATAAAGCAAAGTAACCGACGACGGGGACGGCCATCGGGCTAAAAAGAAAAGGGACCACGACGGGGACGACCATCGGGTTAAAGAATAAATGAAATAAACAGATGATGAGGTACGGTCATCCAAGGTGAAGGACGATCACCTAGCAGGGGACGGCTGCTCTGTTGGGGTTAAGATGAGGGACGGTCATCTAAGGTGGAGGACGACCACCAGGCAGGGTACGGCTGCCGAAAATATCTCGACATAGGACGAATGCCGGATAAAAGGTCAACGATGGGGACGGCCATCGGATGAGCATGATGGAGGACGACCATCAAGAGGTGGAGGACGACCACCTAGCAGGGGACGGCTGCTCTCAAGGTTCATCATGACATAGGACGAATGCCAGATAACCAAAATCAACAATGGGGACGGCCATTGGATAAAATGATGAAGGACGATCATCAAGAGGTGGAGGACGACCACCTAGCAGGGGACGGCTGCTAAAAATCAACGATGGGGACGGCCATCGGATGAGCATGATGGAGGACGACCATCAAGAGGTGGAGGACGACCACCTAGCAGGGGACGGCTGCTCTCAAGGTTCATCATGACATAGGACGAATGCCAGATAACCAAAATCAACAATGGGGACGGCCATTGGATAAAATGATGAAGGACGATCATCAAGAGGTGGAGGACGACCACCTAGCAGGGGACGGCTGCTAAAAATCAACGATGGGGACGGCCATCGGATGAGCATGATGGAGGACGACCATCAAGAGGTGGAGGATGACCACCTAGCAGGGGACGGCTGCTCTCAAGGTTTATCATGACATAGGACGAATGTCAGATAAGAAGAAAATTCACTTTACTGGGGAGTGATAAACACAGACGAGTGTTTACATCCAAGAAATAAAAGGTATAGGTGTTTAGATGATGTGTATAGATTAAAGATGCGGACGAGCATCCTTAAGACTATGATACGGACGAGTATCAGGTAGAAACAAGTACTGACACATGTTCAGAGATGATGATACGGACGAGTATCAACGGGTTAACAAAGAACACGGACGAGTGTTGAATCTGAAGGGACTCTTCTGGGGAATGTTAGACACAGACGAGTATCTACATTCAAGAAGACATAAGTGTTTGACACGGTGTATGGATTAAAGATGCGGACGAGCATCCTTAAGACTATGATACGGACGAGTATCATGTAGAAACAAACGCTTGACGCATGTTCTGAGATGATGATACGGATGATTACCTTCTGGTTAACAAAGAACACGGGCGAGTGTCGAATCTGTGGGGATATAAATGGTATATACAAGATACGGACAAGTATCTGTATAAGTACGAGTGTGAATATTGTATAGATGAGTATTTATCTGCTGGGGAAAGTGACACGGACGAGTGTCAAAAAAGGAGAAAAGTATAGTATCAACAAGTATATAGGTTGTAAAAGTGTGTATGTTACTGTGCTGGGAAAAGTGACATGGACGGATGTCAAGGAAATGTATACACAAGTATATGTGAGTGCAAAGAGGACGTTTTTGGCTTTCCGCTGGGGATATGACACGGATGGGTGTCAGGAAGTATCTGTAATACGGGTGGTCTTGTTTGTAAAGAGTGTTCGGCGACTTTACTGGGGAGTGATGACACGGGCGGGTGTCAAAAGGAGTATATATACTGGTGTTTGTGATTTGTGAGGCAACTGCTTTTGCTGGGGACTCTGGTGGGGATTTTGGGGAAAGTATTCTGCATTTTGATGAATGGTTATTATTCACAAGTGTTCGATTCACAACATGGCTTATGATTATGCTATGTGTTTGATTTTTGCCGTAATGCTCCGTATTAGACGGAATGCTACGCTTTGTGGGTGAATATGATGCAAATGTCATGATTATACAAAGATATCAAACCGGGATTCGGATCCCGTCGCTGTAAAGATCTTTGGTCGATCTTCTCGAAATGGACATCCCAGCTGGGGACGAGATCATTGGTAGATCTGGCGAGATGTATCTGCTTGGGGATATAGGTCACTGATTGACATATCCTTGTAATATAGGACCCAGCTGGGGTTTGCAAGAGCCTTCGTCACTCTGTTGTGACTCCTTCATGCGTTGCTCTTCTGAATAGAGGCTGAGGATTTTGTGGGGAGATGGTTCCCTGACTTCTGCATTCTGTTGAGGAAGAATGATTGGCACTACGGCTGGGGAAATTGACAAGTGGCAACTTAGCTGGGGGAAGTTATCGGTGGCAACTCGGCTGGGGAGGAAGCACCTCTGGTGCCAAGAATGAGTGTTGATTTGCCAGCTTGCTGGGATGAAGCTTGCATGCCCCAAGGGGCGTTCTGGATACCTGCAATCCTGCAAAGATAAGGAAACGCACAAATGGTCCCGAGATATCCTTTACTGGATTCCGTCATAGGAGTTAAGCACTTTCGAGAGTAAGTATATTCCCTGTAAGCACGTGTTTTTGAAGAAAAACATCTGTACTTATGCAATCAGTTTTTTTTAGAGACATCAGACATCCTTTGCAAATAAAAATGTACAAGACGAAACATGACTGAAAAATCTGATTTTATTAATTTATGCGCCCAGAATTGGCGAGATACAGTCAAAGAAACGAATCTCCTAAAATGAAGAGACTGTTACAAATCGAGAAACAAAGTGCTGGCGATGTTGATGACGCTTTAAGGAGCTTCCCCTTTTGCTATGACCCGTATGACTTTTGACGTTCTTCTCGTCTTGCTTTCTGAAGAAAGTTGATTCTGACTGAGGCTTGATCCTTTCGAAGCTTACCAAGTTGTAGGCGATACAGACGAATTCAGAATGCAGTTGTTCGCTTATTCCCTTGTTTTGCATGGATCGCCCTTTCGGGTTTTCAATCCATCGGGATACCCATTTTTGCCTGAGTTGTCCAATGCGGCTTTTCAACTCAGCGGGTGTACATTTTTTGTTTATTTTCCCTTATTTTTGCCTGAGTCTTTTATTCTGTTTTTGACTCGCCGGGATGCCCTATTTTTGCCTGGACTTACATTCTGTTTTTATGTCCAGCGGGTCATTTTTATGCGAAGTATTTTTTAACTGCATCCGAATTCACAGGGGACGGGAAGTCTTCACCATCCATGGTGTTGAGCATCAGTGCTCCACCAGAGAAAACTTTCTTTACCACGAATGGCCCTTCATAATTTGGAGTCCATTTGCCCCTGTGGTCTGTATGAGGAGGGAGGATTCTTTTCAGCACAAGATCTCCTACTTGGTACTCTCGGTGCCTGACTTTCTGATCGAAGGATCTCTTCATCCTTTTCTGATATAGCTGCCCATGACAGATTGCAGCCAATCTTTTCTCTTCAATCAGACTCAATTGTTCGAACCGGGACCGAGCCCATTCTGCTTCGTTTAGCTTAACATCCATCAATACCCGGAGGGAGGGTAATTCAACTTCAACAGGTAGGACTGCTTCCATCCCATACACAAGCTGATACGGTGTTGCCCCAGTGGATGTTCTGATTGATGTGCGGTACCCATGCAAAGCAAATGGTAGCATCTCATGCCAGTCTTTGTAGGTGACTACCATCTTCTGCACAATCTTCTTGATATTCTTGTTTGCCGCCTCAACAGCGCCATTCATCTTTGGCCTGTAAGGAGAAGAATTGTGGTGTTGGATTTTGAAGTCCCGGCATAACTCAGCCATCAATTTGTTGTTTAGATTGGAACCATTATCAGTAATGATTCGCTCGGGAACTCCATATCGACAGATGATATCTCTCTTCATAAATCTGGCTACCACTTGTCTTGTAACATTTGCATATAAGGCTGCTTCAACCCACTTGGTGAAATAATCAATGGCGACCAGGATGAATCTGTGGCCATTTGAAGCAGTTGGCTCAATCTTGCCAATCATATCAATGCCCCACATGGCGAAGGGCCATGGTGAAGACATTATGTTCAAAGGATTGGGAGGTACATGCACCTTGTCTGCATAAATCTGGCATTTGTGGCATTTCCTGGCATAAACACAACAGTCTGCATCCATTGTGATCCAGTAATAGCCTGATCTTAACAGTTTCTTAGCCATGGCATGCCCTCCAGCATGGGTACCAAAAGATCCTTCGTGCACTTCATGCATCAACAAATCTGCTTCCGTCTTGTCAACACATCTGAGGAGTACCATATCAAAATTCCTCTTGTACAGGGAGCCATCAGTGTTCAAAAAGAAACTACCAGCAAGCCTTCTTAAAGTCTTCTTATCATTGGAAGATGCCCCAGGTGGGTATGTTTGATCCTCCAAGAAGCATTTAATGTCATGGAACCAAGGCTTATCGTCTTTGACAACATCTGCTGCAAACACATATGCTGGCCTATCAAGTCTGGACACTGAAATCTGAGGCACAAAGTTGGCAGCTTGAACTTTGATCATGGATGAAATGGTAGCCAGAGCATCTGCAAACTGATTCTCGTCCCGAGGGATATACTCAAGCTTGACTGTTGTAAAGAAAGTCAATAACCTCCTTGTATAATCCCTGTAAGGTATCAGATGATCCTGGTGTGTGTACCATTTTCCGTTGGTTTGATTAACTACCAGAGCTGAATCTCCGAATACGGTCAATGTCTTGATCCTGAGGTCAATGGCTTCCTCAAGACCCATAATGCAAGCTTCGTATTCAGCTTCGTTGTTAGTGCAGTTGAAAGTGAGTTTTGCCGAGAAAGGCATGTGAACTCCCTTAGGTGTAATGAGTACTGCACCCACACCACGACCATTCATGTTAACAGCCCCATCAAACATCATAGTCCATTCTTCTTCCGGGTCAGGCCCTTCAGTGTGAATAGGCTCTTCATGATCTTTTGCTTTAATGCACATGATGTCTTCATCAGGGAAGTCAAATCTCATAGGCTGGTAGTCATCAATGGGTTGCTCAGCAAGATATTCAGACAGTACACTGCCTTTGATGGCTTTCTGAGAGGTGTACTGGATGTCATATTCTGTGAGAATCATCTGCCATCTTGCAACCCGTCCGGTAAGAGCTGGCTTCTCGAAAATGTACTTGACTGGGTCCATTTTTGATATCAACAAAGTAGTGTGGGTCAACATATACTGTCTCAGTCGGCGAGAAGCCCACGCTAAAGCACAACAAGTTTTCTCGAGCAGTGAATAACGTTGTTCACAGTCGGTAAACTTTTTGCTCAGGTAGTATATTGCATACTCTTTTCGACCAGACTCGTCATGCTGGCCCATCACACACCCCATTGACTCTTCTAATACTGTCAAGTACATTATCAGAGGTCTTCCTTCAACTGGAGGCATAAGGATTGAAGGCTCTTGTAAGTACTCCTTGATCTTGTCAAAAGCCCTTTGGCAGTCTTCGTTCCACCTGACCGTCTGTTCTTTTCTTAACAACTTAAACAAGGGTTCACAGGTTGCTGTAAGGTGAGATATGAACCGTGAGATGTAGTTCAATCGACCTAAGAACCCTCGAACTTCTTTCTCTGTTTTCGGTGCAGGCATCTCTTGAATAGCTTTGACTTTATCAGGGTCAACTTCAATCCCCTTCTCGCTTACAATAAAGCCCAGCAGCTTACCAGATCGCATCCCGAATGTGCATTTGTTGGGGTTCAGCTTTAGTTGGTACTTCCTCAGACGCTTGAATAGCTTCAGCAGATTCACCAGGTGATTTTCTTCAGTAAGGGACTTGGCGATCATGTCATCCACATAACATTCTATTTCTTTATGGATCATATCGTGGAATAATGTCACCATAGCCCGTTGATATGTGGCACCAGCATTCTTCAGTCCGAATGGCATCACTTTGTAACAGAACGTGCCCCAAGGTGTAATGAAGGTTGTCTTCTCCATGTCTTCAGGTGACATCTTGATCTGATTGTATCTTGAAAATCCGTCCATGAAGGAGAATACCAAGAACTGAGCCGTGTTATCCACCAATACATCAATGTGAGGTAATGGGAAGTCATCTTTTGGGCTGGCTCTGTTCAGATCCCGGTAGTCAACACACATCCTCACTTTTCCGTCTTTCTTAGGCACAGGTACTATATTAGCAACCCACGGCGGATAGCTAGTTACGGCAAGGAACCCGGCGTCCCATTGCTTTTGTACCTCTTCCTTGATCTTCATTGCCATGTCTGGGCGGGTGCGGCGCAGTTTCTGTTTAACTGGTGGGCATTCTTCTCTTAAAGGCAGCTTGTGCACAACTATATCGGTGTCCAACCCTGGCATATCTTGATACGACCAAGCAAACACATCCACATATTCTTGAAGCAGATCAATCAGTTGTCTCTTCACTGAATCTTGCAGGCAGGCCCCGATTTTAACCTCTTTCACGTCTTCATCTGTACCAAGATTAATCGTTTCGACCTCCTCCTGATGAGGAGTGATAACCTTCTCCTCTTGCCTCAATAACCTGGCTAGCTCTTCAGGAAGCTCATATTCTTCTTCAACCCCTTCATCAGCTTGATTGATTGGATTGTCAAAGTCATACGAAGTCATAGCCGTGCTGTTGTCGGTGCTGTCTGGAAGGCACTTTCTGCAAGGGTTCAGTTTGTTCATTTTAGTGATTGATTTTAATCTTGTTTAGAAAAGTGAAATAAAGTTGTCATTTTGAAAACATCGCCATTTATCTTTTGTACAAAAAGAAAAAAAATGGAAAACAGTGAGCGAAAAAGAAAAAAGACTCATTTGCAAAAAGATGTCCGATATTTCATTGATTAATCTTGTTTGCACAAAAAGTACAGATGGCCCGATTACAAAATGAGTCTTGTCATCTTGGGCAAGATGCAAGACTTCGATGCATGCTATAAAATACAGGAAATAATAATTACTCTGCATGAGTAACTCTTATAATTTCCTGGGAAGACCAGTTTGAGATACTGCTCCCCGGGATCTTTGGACGAATCCAGCTTTCCAGGTTGCGTTCTTCTTCCAGCTCGTCTTCCAAATTGTTGATAGCATCAGGGGTGAGCATCCCCCCACTGACAAAACCGGGCTTCTCAGCAGCCTCTGCTTGATTTTGTTGAGTTGGTCTGTAACCCAACCCAAATTTATCTTTCTTCTCCTCCACAAATAAAACCTTGCCCCATCCTTGGGCAGTTCCTTCCTCAACAACCTTCCGGGCTTGTTGATAAGATGACATGGAGATTCCAGATACAGCAGATGCTTCATTAACATTCAAGGCCTCAAATCCTTGACTCATCGTTTCATGGATCTCCCCATCCATCTCAATATACTTATAAGTGGCCAGATGGCTAACAAATATATCCTCCTCCCCACAGATAGTAACGACTTGGCCTTCCCACTCAAATTTTAACTTCTGGTGAAGGGTAGACGTTACTGCGCCAGTGGCATGAATCCACGGTCTACCCAACAAACAGCTGTAGGCGGGCTGAATTTCCATCACGTAGAAGGTCGTTTTAAAAGTTTGTGGGCCAATCGTTACAGGCAGCTCAATTTCTCCCAGAACCGATCTCTTAGAACCATCAAAGGCTCTTACTACCAGGTTACTGGGACGCAATGCTAATCCTTCATACTCTAGCTTCACCAGGGCCTTTTTCGGTAAGACATTAAGGGATGACCCTGTGTCTACCAGCACATGGGAAAGGACTGCACCTTTACATTCCATGGTGATGTGCAAGGCCTTGTTATGGTTGCGGCCTTCCGTTGTCAAGTCAGTATTGGTGAACCCTAGCCCATTGCTAGCAGTAACGTTTCCAACCACGGTTTCCAACTGATTGACGGTGATCTCTTCAGGCACGTAAGCTGCGTGCAAGACTTTGAGTAGTGCATTCCGATGGGCTTCGGAGCACATAAGCAATGATTGGATAGAGATCTTGGATGGCGTCTGGTGAAGCTGATCCACTATTTTTTAATCACTCTTTTTGATGATTCTCATGAACTCATCAACTTCTTGATCGAATGGTGTTTTCAAAGCTTCCTTAACAGCTTGATCTTCCTGCACTGGGCTCTTTCCTTTTGCCTTGGCAGCAGCTTCTGCTTCGGCAGTGGGTCTTTGAATTGGTGGAGCAAAAAGACGTCCGCTTCGAGTGAAGCCTCCGCCTCCTCCCACATTGTCTATTTGTGGTGCAGGTGTTGATGGTTCAAGGGTGATTTTCTTTCCTTCGCAGTATACGTCAGAGCCGTAGTGCCAAGGGATGGCCCTACTGCTTTCATAAGGTACTGGTCCAGGCACTGTGACAGTGACTGGACTGATGACAGCTGCAGAAGGGATTGTGATAGTCTGTGGATCATAATAAATTGTGACTGGTGCTCTGATGGGAGCAGCACTTTCTGAGTTGTAGGCAGAGTTGTTTTCAGGGTCATAAAATATTGTGACAGTTGAGACATCTTCATGATTTGTTGCTGATGTTGTAGGAGATATTGTTGGAAGGATGGGCGTTGTTGTTGTAGGAGTTTCAAAATGAAGTGGCGCTGAAGTTGTAGAAGGAAAATTTGTTGATAGCTGATCAGTTGAGATGACAGATGAAGTACTTGTTGATGAAGCCGAAGAGTTGTCGGGAACAATGGTTGTTGCAGTTGTAGGGGATACAGGAATTGCTGCTGATGAGATTGCTGGATTTGTTGGAAATGATGTGGTAATTTGAAGCTGGCCACTCTGAATGAGACCATCTATGCCATTTCTCAAGTCATCGCACCCATTTACTGAAATATTGCAGTAAGCGCACCCTAACTCACACCCCGGGAACATTTGACTTTCGAGGAGCTGAGCCTTAATCTCTACCAACGGTGTTCGAATCTGACCCACACTGGTTATTAAATAAGACGGCTTGTCTTCTTCAATAGCGTTGATCCTGGGACCCCCGTGGTTTGGCATGGGGTTCTTATTGACATTGGGTGGTGGTGCGATATTCAGGGCCTTAGAGTCTACCAGGTCTTGTACCTTCATGTGCAAGGCTCTGCACTTTTCTGTACTATGGCCAGGTGCATTTGAATGAAAAGCACATCTGGCGTTTGAGTCATAATTCCTGGGTAGACTGTTGGGATCTGGAGGTGCCAATGTCCTTAGCTCAACTAGGTTGAGTTTCAGGAGTTGTGGCAGCAATGTAGCATATGGCATAGGGATCGGATCGATCACCCTGTTGGCTTGAGATGGCCTCTGCTGGAATGGCCTTTGCTGGTTATTGTTGTTGGTGTTGCTGTTGTTGTAGTTTCTCGGAGGATACTGAGCTTGTTGATGGTACTGAGGTTGTTGCTGATAGTTTTGCTGTGGAGGTTGATAGGCTGGTTGTGGATGAGCTAGAGCGGGAATGGTGACTGCTGCCACAGATCTATGAACATATTGGGGCCTGCCCCTGTTGGTGTGGATGGCATTGGTCTCACCAGTCCTTCTTGGGCCCGCAAAAGGCTTTCTTGCATTACTGGATGAGCTTGCACCGTTGTCTGAGATCTTACCCATCTTCAATAGGCTTTTAATTCTCTCTCCGGCTATGACTACATCTGCAAAGCTGGTAGATGAGAAAGCAGCTAACCTATCAATGTAAGTCCCCTGAAGGGTGTTCATGAACATATCAGCCATCTCCCTTTCTGACATAGGTGGCTGGACAGCAGCAGCAAGCTGTCTCCATCTTTGAGCATACTCTCGGAAGCTCTCTCTAGATGACTGTGACATTCCCATTAGGAGGGTCCTGTTGGGTGCCATATCCAGATTATACTGATACTGTCTGATGAAGGCCTCTGCCAGGTCCTTCCAGCATCTAATAGTTGCTCTTGTCAGATGGGAATACCATTCCCTCGAAGCTCCAGTCAAGCTATCCTCAAAATAGAACATCCATAGCTTCTCGTCCATGGTATAGGCCTTTAGCCTCCCGAGAAAAGATTGTAGATGGGTCCGGGGACAGGAAGTCCCATTATACTTCTCAAAGCATGGTGGCTTAAACTTGTGGGGAATCCTGACCCCATCTACCAAACCCATATCCATAACATCAAAACCCAAAGAGTTTTGAGACTCTAAGGATCTTAATTTCTCAGCTATCTCATCCAGCCTTCTATCATAGGCCTCCTCCCCGGCTCCCATCACTGTGAACTGGTCTTCCTGGGGGTCTTCTTGCAGTACCCTCCCTGCTGTGGCAGTCCCTTGTATATTGACAGGGATGTTGGCCTCTGGATGGAGGTGGGGTCCAAAGACTGGGGGATTGACATGAGGTTGGACTCTTTCATTGTTGCTAGTCCCAGCAGTCCCTGGCTGATGATCTTCCTGATTTCTCCCTTCCACCAGTGCTCTGAGCCTCTCCTGGCTTTGAGCCATGTTGTTCATTACCTCCATAAACTGTGTCATTTGGTTCCTCATTTCCAACCTCTCGTTGGTCATTTGGTTCCTGACCTCTGTAAGGTCCTGCTGCATCTGATCCATCTGTATGCCCGGAAGGTTGTTACGGGTTGGATATCGGTGCGGACGGTTGAGGGGAAATACCCGGCGTCGAGCAATAGTTCCTGAACATCACAACAGAGTTAGCAACAATAAAACAAACACCTACAAAACAAACAAAGGGTTAGCATGCAATGCAGTATGCTTATTTGTTTTCAAGGTATCCGGCTTGGCATTCAGTTTTGACCCTTCCAGACCCTTGAAGATGCTGTTGATGTTGCTTTCGAAGTAAACTCGGATGGAACAAACTAATACATATATTACAAAAGGCCAATGGTACACAGTTTGTTTACAAATACAAGCCCTCTGAGGGGTCAAAATACATTACAAGAAAATAAAAGTACATGGAATGAAAGCAACAACAAGCAAATGGTCAAACACCAAGACCAAACTCATCCTCCCGAACTTCCTTGAGAAGTGCTTCGGTCACAGGATCAGCTGGGTGCTCCGTGAGATTCCTGATAAGGAGGTTCCGGGTAGTAACAGCTGTAGTCAGCTTCTTGTGTTGACTTTGGTCCTTTGACCTCTTCACCCCAGCTTTGATCTTCAGCTCTGATATCTCCCTCTGGGCTGCTGCCAGGGCTTCCTGCTGCTCTTTTGCACTAGCTTCCAGTTGCTCTATCTTGTCTTGGACCCTCTTGTCCTCCAGAGTACGAGCCTCGGTGATCCTGACCCACCTAGCCTGACTCTCCTTCAGATACAAGTCTGTCCTGGCTTTCTGGAATTGGGCTTCCTTGCAAGCATTCTTCAGGATTTGTTCTCCAGCCCTAGATTTCTTAATGTAATCCTCAGACTTCTCAATTCTAGCCAAGTGCTCCACCTTCAACTTTTCCAACCTTTCAATATCCAACCTACCATCACTCCTCTCCCAGAGGGTCTTCTGTAGAGCTTGAGTCAGCTTCTCATTTCTCTCTTTCAACTTCTCAAACTCCTCTAAGCTGACAGTTGCTGGAGGTGGTGTTGTGGAAGGCCCAGGCATATCTTCAATAGTAAAGGGCATCCCAGAAAAATGAGCCCTGGCATGGGACCAATCATAGTATTGTGCTGATGCCACATTGTTGCACTTCCCCAGGATGGTTATCCCCTTAGTCTGCACATTGTCCCAGGCCCAGGCCGCCTGCCTAACAATAGCCAGATTAGGCTTGTTCTCACAATAAAGAGTCTCAACCAAGTCCTGTGCCTTAGGAGTGTGGACCAGTGCATAGCCCAGTTGTCTTTTGAACAGCAGAGGGTTGTAATTAATACTACCCTTAACTCCTATTAGGGGCACATTGGGAAAATGCCCACAGCTGGTGATGATATCCCTGCCTTTTGTGCTTTGAGTGCACCACCTGATATCAGCTGAAGTTAGAGTAGTGAGCCTTCTAGCCCAGTTTTTCTGCTGATGAGGATTCAAAAATGCATTTGTCTTGGGTAGATGCCTGAGAAGCCAAGTATGGAACAAAGGAGCACAGCACCTCACTAATCTTCCCCTCTGCTTTTCATTCCTCTGATGCACTGAATAGTAGAGATCCCCCAATAAAGTTGGCACTGGGTTCCTTAGAATGAACAGATGGATTGCATTCTTACTAATGAATCGAGGCTCATCTGCAAATAATACAATCCCATATATGCTCAAGGCCAATAAAGCACAGACTGCTTTCCACTCTCCTAAAGAAGCTTTCAAGGTGGCTTGAGAGATCAAGAAATCCAGATGCAGGCCAGGGATTCCAGCCTTAGAAGTCATATGCTGCCCTATCAGAACTGATTCCAGATGCAAGGCCTTTGCTACTTCTTCATTTCCAGGAAAGACCATCTCAGGGTTGAAAGGGATTCCACCCCAGATAGGTATACCAACCAATAATGAGTATTCTTCCAATAAGGGGCCCAGCTGAAAGTCTTGAAAAGTGAAACATCTCAGTGGGGGATCATAAAACTGAAGGCAAGTGTGGATCAGGCTTCTCTGTGAGGGGTCCAGATCCATAACTATATCAAGTATATCTCCATGGTGTTCCCTGAACAGTGGTATATGGTCGGGAGTGATCAGGGTCTGAATCCTCCTGATGTCAGCTAACTCTGGCTGGAAGAAGTGGTAGGTGATGTTGCTCTTTTTAGGTGCCATGATGTTGAGGATGAGTAGAGACATGTGCTGATGATAATGCTGAAAATGGGCCACTGGCTGGCTGGTGCAGGTGACTGGAGTAGACAGCTAATAGCTGAAGCAGGTGCTGATGAAGATAGGTCAATACTGAAGATGGGGTCAAAACCAAAACCAAATGAAGATGGATACCCTGAAACACAAATAAGCAAATGTCAATATGATACAATGATTATGTATGCAAATGATATGCAAGGGTTTGTGACTGAGCTGGATCTGATCAAGTGCTCTGATATAAGTCCATGTGTGTAAGAAATCCAGATGGAGGTCTATAAGTCCAGTAACCAAGGTGGGGGGCTCAAATAAAGAGCCACATGTCCAGGGCTTAGAATCACAAGAACTGTCCCAACATGGAGTATTCTTAACCAAATCAAAGTAACAGGGTATTCTGAGGTCAAGGTACCTGCAAACCTGTAAACAGCCCAACCCCCTCGCAGGTGGTGTTCTAAAACAAGGATCCTCAGACTTGGATCAGTTATGAGAAGTGTAAACACTTCTAACCCGGAGCTACAGTGTTTACAATAACCATAAAATTTCCTCCTCTAATTTACCTCAGTTTCTGAAGGTCAATACTAAAGGTCATCCAGACTTAGCAGGCTTCCCAGATAGCCCTAGCATTGCAGGAAATATGCAACACAAAGTTCTCAAGAAGAAACCCATATCTGAACCGTGTTTCACATTCCCGCACCAGACCGAGATGGAATGGGAAAGAATATGAACCACTCTAGCCTAGGTGTCACTCAGGTCCCAGGTATAGGACCTTAACTCTCAATGGAACACCCACCCACCAAAGCAAGCAACAGATCCAGCCAGCAGCACAGTATGGTAGTATGATATAATGCAAAGCTATAAAGAAAGCAGTAAAGCAACTATACACAAAGCAAAAATAAATTCAAATATACAAACACAAATAAACACATAACACCCCAGTAAACACAAATCAAACAAGCGCTAGGAGGAACCCACAAAAAGAACCAGAAGCCCTGGTTGCAATATAAGGGTCCCCAGCAGAGTCGCCAAGCTGTCGCTCCCGATAAATGGGAAAGGCCCAAATAAAGGTACAGACGCGAACGGTCGGCGAGAGGGACAATGAGAACACACAGCAGTGAACTCACTGGAGAAGAATAGAGTCGCCAGCTAGGCATTTTTATCCCGGAGGAAAGGTAATGCTGCATAGACCTAGAAAGAGATGGATAAGACGGTTGCGAACCAGAGAGACTGAGAAAGGGGGTTGGTTACAACCTGGGAAGGTATTAGCACCCAGATTGTCCGCCGTACTCGACGGGATCCACGCTTGAAAGATTTGTGTTTTAAAGGGGTAGTGTCAGTGCAGTCTGTGTGTAAAATAGCTGGAAGAGAATGTACAGGTGTCAGTGTAAAAGAAGTGAAGTGTGATATATATGCAGTGTCAGTGTAAGGATGAGAGTATACTCAAGATCATGAGGCTAAAAGAATGATACTGGAAGGAGGGGGAATATACAGAGACTTTTGTTCGATAACCATTAAGTTATGCCTACGTATCCTCTCGTGCAATGAGGAAGTCAGAACACCGTAGTTCGACCCAAAGAGACTGAAAGATGAAATGACTTGTGAACTGCTTGCTTGCCTATGCTCAAATGTATGATCTATCTGGCACAGATGCTAACTGTCTTGCATTAGACGGAAGAAGCAAGTTCTCGTTTGTGAGTGAATGAGATGAGAAAAGAATCCCGGAGGAGACGATTATTGTTTGTTTTTGTATTTTCAGTCTTTTATTGCTTTTGAAAGTTTGTCATAAGAAAATGAGCTTAGGCCTAAACCAGTGGATTAACAAACTCATCACATCTTCCCTCTGATTAGGGGTAATGAGAACACCTTAAGTGCGAAGTCAGATTCTCACACTTAATCACCTTTGATGTAGGACTAAGATCATTAACCTACTTGTGATTATTTAGATGTTTTTGGGTGTTTTTGTTTAGTGTTGAGTAATGAGGTTAAGCCATAATCAGGGATTAAACAGACTCATTACACCATCCTAATAGAAGGATAATAGATGAGAATGTTTAAGATGAGGAATGCTCCTCAACTTAATCCATGATTAGGGATTAAACTCATGACAAAACAAGCCTTTTATTAAGTGGATTTTATTTAATGGTGAGATGATGAAGTGGATTTTATGATTTGTAAGACAACTTGAGGGGAACTTGTCCATTAACACTAGGGTTAGTCCTTCTTAACCAATTAAGGAAGAATTAGAACCCTAATGCAAGGCCCAAGTTACAAGTGTGATGTCTTGATGATTATTAAGTGGATTGATTAAGAGATTTAAATACATTAAGGGTTTAACACTTAGGATTAAAGTTATACACTCCATCCTAATAGAAGGATGCAGGCATAAGCTTAATCTCAAAACCTTAAAGCCTTTAGGGTTTAGTCCCTGATTATGAGATGAGAAGAGAAGACTCAAAAGAGACACAAAGGTAAAACTAAGTGGGGGACTAATCAAAACCCTAATCATTGTCATGCTTGGTTGTTCCTAAGGTTTGTGAGGTTTGCAAGAAGAATCTTCAATGGAACCACCAGGAAGCAGATGAAAGGATCAAGAGAAGCAAAGAAACTTGCTTCATTCAAGAAGTCAAGTCACTTGAAGAAAGAAAGTAAGAAGAAGAGGAATGAGCAAGCTCAATCTCAAACACATACAAAAATGCAGCAAGGATGCATGAAAAGAGATGAAGAGAAGTTATGAGAAGTGAAGGCAAATTCACTTCTCAAAGTCACTTACCACCTGAAAGGTTAGAAAAGAAATGCAATGCAATGCAGAATGGGATGAGATGACATGATGAGAAACAAAACCAGAAGCATATACATGATTTTATTAATGCTATGAGGTGATACAAACATGAGACAACACATGGAGATGATCATACAAGCTTATGGATGCAAATGGAGCAAGTTAAGACACATGAGCATACATGAAAAGTTATGAGATGCATATGGCATACAACATGACAAATGCAAGGTGCAATGATCAAACATGCTTTCAATATGTCTTATGATGTTAAATGAATCAAATGGAAGCATGGAATGTCATGGCAAGTCATGTTATGCAAGAGAATGCAAGATGGATGCATATGGAAGCCCAAATTAGGGTTTATGATCAATGCAACAAACAAAAACCAAAACCAGAAGCAAACAACATTATAAAAAAATGAAAATGCACTCAAAGGACCCCTAATCCTATACTAACTCACTGCCCAAAGGAGAGGTCTCAACTCCTAACCAAATTCAAGTTATGATTTTCTTAAGATTTCTAGGGTTTTAGGGTTCCTTAACAAGAAAATTACCAAACAAAAGGAAAATGAAAGATCAAAACATGGCCATTTAATCTCACAAACTACATGCTAAACACAATGCAATGCAAAAAGAATCAAGGTCCAACTCTTCATGGATAGGAAGAAATGATTTTTGGAACATTGGATCAAAATAATGTATCAAAATGATTTTAATTCAATGAAAAATCCTCAAAATGCATCAAGATCAAAAAATAAATTTGGTTTGAAGGTTGGACAATGTTTCTAAATGTCTTAGAACATTTCATGAATTTTTGGGTGATTTTTAAATACCCAAAAGTATTTTTAATAAATTAATTTTCATTAATCAATTAAAAATAAACTCTTAAATATTTAAAAATACTTTTTTAATGTAAAAAAATGAAAATAAAAATATTTTTGTGTTTTAAAAATTAATGAAACTCTTGACAAAAAGTTTCATAATTTTTAAAGCAATTTTGCTATTTTAAATAAATTGTACAAAACAAATGAATTAAATATGAAAATAAAATGAAATAGACTGAAGTCAACTGAATAGAGGGCTAGGATTTACTCTGGGTTTGAAACTGTTGACTGCGCGCCAGATCTAGTGGCCTGGGTTGGTCCTGATTAAATTAATTTAATTATGATTAATTAAACTAAATAAAGGGGATTAGGGCAAATGAGCGAATCTGGGCCATACGTGTACGCGGGAAGTCAACAAAGTCAGGCCATCTAACGTATGAGATTCAAATGGACTTAATGACTGGGATTAGGGCTAATAACATTCAGGTGACCGGAGGGAAGCTCCGGTCATCTTCTCCGGCGACAACAAAACCCTAGATCCTGATTTAGGCTTCTAAACATCAAATTAAACACAGCCAAGTGATCCTCTAACAACCTAGGACACGAATCCACCCTCAAACACCATTTAAACCCCAAGAAACAAGCAAATCGAAGGAAACAAATTTCACGGGTGAAATTTCAGAGTAACAATACAAACTCATTTCTTATTCATTTTCGATTCTAAGAGTATCCCCATGACCAGCAAGACATAAGCAATCAATTTATAACTTAAAATGCAAGCTTTGGGAGAAAAAATCCATGGTCATACCTGAGCTGGAAAGCTTCAATACTGAGCTTTCAGAGCCTCCTTTGTGTGCAAATGAACTTCTTTGACTCCCTTGAACTCAAAGAGAAGCTTCAAAGTTCTTGTGGATGGCTGGTTTGAAGAGAAGTGTTCTGGTGTAGCAGGTTTCACAGTCAGGAAATGTGAGGTTTCAGGCTACTCCAATGGTGGATTCTTGCTCCTTTGAGTGTGTTTGACTTGTTGGTGAAGAGAAATGGGGTGTTTGATGGCTGGAAAATGAGATTCGAAAGTTCTGGCTTTGAGAATGAAAAATGGTGAAGCTCAGTTCTTGCTTGGTTCAGGCCTAGGTCTTGCTGGTTTTGGCTCAGTGAAGCAAGGTGAGTTGATCAGTGGAGTTGGTTTTTGTGTTTGTGAGTTGTGTGGAGAGATTCGAAGAGTTTTTCTTGATGGAGTGAGTTTGTGAATGTGATGTTCTTGTGTGTTTCAGCCTGGCTTGTTATCTGAAATGGCTAGCATTTGATTCACATAAAAAACTCCCATTGGTCAAATGATGTGACTTGGCCTTTATTGATTGGTAAGGTGCCTTTTGCAAAATGTCAACTTTGGTGTAATGAAAGCATGGGTTGAGCCCTAGGCTAGTACAAGTGTGTGGGCTGGCGCAGCATGGTGTGTGAGAGATGCTAGAATGGTTCAGCAGCCAAGGCAACAAGTGGGTGAGGTGTGATGATGGTTTTTGCAAGTTGTTCACTTTTGGTTCATATGAAACTTTCTTGTCCCACAAGCCATAAAACATGAGGAAATCTTGGTCCAATCTGAACTTTAGGACTCACATGATGCTTGTGTAATGGTTTGGCATGAATTAGAAGTTACAAATGCCTTGGTACAAAGTTTTTGCAAGTTTCTCATTTGAGGCATATCTTGAAAATTAGTGATTTTTGCCAACTTTGACACACCATAACTTTTGATCCAAAATGAATTAGATCATGTTCTTGTACTTTTTGAAAAGGGAAAGATCTAATCTACAACTTTCATGATCAAAGTTTTTCCATTTGAAGCATTTTTGGATCAAAAAGCAAGGGTTGAAAAAGTGGCATAAAATGACATTTCATGAAAAGTCAACCATGCCCTAAAAAGTCAACTTTGCAAAAACTTGTAATTCTTGAATTTTGTGAACTTCAACCTTCTTCCATGATCAAATAAAGATCATATACACTCAAAATGATGAAGATCACCCCTTGGTTGGGTCATTGGGGGCCTCAGATGCCCTGATTTTGCAATGACTTGTCCAGAAAGTCAACCTTTGATCAGATGACTTCCCCATGGAATTTCTTCATGAAAATTGATTTGCATACTCCCTATACCATATAGAGACCAATAGAAACAAGAATGACCAAAAAAATTGGAGTTATGGCCTCTGAAACCAAAACCCTAATTTTAGGTCAACTGTGCAGTTAAACCTGGCTCTGCCTCCATACCAATCCCAGTTCTTGTGATTCTTTGGCATTCTTGACTTTGAGAAGATGTAATATGATATAAGAACACACATAGACCCCTTTGAAGTGATTGATGACCCTTGGAGTGGCTCAAGAGGCTCTTGGATTGCTCAGATTACAAACCCTGGGTGCAGATGACTTAGAACCAATGCAGGGAATCAAAATTGTGGTATGAGATGGTATGATTGAGCTCATGCATATGAAATGATCACAAGCCATGGTGTGAATGGGTGAGGGCAAATTTGGGGTGTTTACAGCTGCCTCAACAGCGCCGTTCATCTTTGGCCTGTAAGGAGAAGAATTGTGGTGTTGGATCTTGAAGTCCCGGCATAACTCAGCCATCATCTTGTTGTTTAAGTTGGAACCATTATCAGTAATGATTCGCTCGGGAACTCCATACCGACAGATGATATCTCTCTTCAGAAATCTGGCTACCACTTGTCTTGTAACATTTGCATACGAGGCTGCTTCAACCCACTTGGTGAAATAGTCGATGGCAACCAGGATGAATCTGTGGCCATTCGAAGCAGTTGGCTCAATCTTACCAATCATATCAATGCCCCACATAGCAAAGGGCCAGGGTGAAGACATTATGTTCAAAGGATTGGGAGGTACATGCACCTTATCTGCATAGATCTGGCACTTATGGCATTTTCTGGCGTAGGCACAACAGTCTGTATCCATTGTGATCCAGTAATAACCTGATCTTAACAACTTCTTAGCCATGGCATGCCCTCCTGCATGGGTACCAAAAGATCCTTCGTGCACCTCGTGCATCAACAAGTCTGCTTCTGTCTTATCAACACATCGGAGGAGTACCATATCAAAGTTCCTTTTGTATAAAGACCCATCAGTGTTCAGAAAGAAACTACCAGCAAGCCTTCTCAAAGTCTTCTTATGATTGGAAGATGCCCCAGGTGGGTATGTTTGATCCTCCAAGAAGCATTTAATGTCATGGAACCAAGGCTTATCGTCTTTGACAACTTCTGCTGCGAACACATATGCTGGTCAATCAAGTCTGGACATTGAAATCTGAGGTACAAAGTTAGCAGCTTGAACTTTGATCATGGATGAAATGGTAGCAAGAGCATCTGCAAACTGATTCTCGTCCCGAGGGATATACTCAAGCTTGACCGTTGTGAAGAAAGTCAATAACCTTCTTGTATAATCCCTGTAAGGTATCAGATGATCCTGGTGGGTGTACCATTTTCCGTTGGTTTGATTAACTACCAGAGCTGAATCTCCGAATACGGTCAATGTCTTGATCCTGAGGTCAATGGATTCCTCAAGACCCATAATGCAAGCTTCGTATTCAGCTTCGTTGTTAGTGCAGTTGAAAGTGAGTTTTGCCGAGAAAGGCATGTGAACTCCCTTAGGTGTAAGGAGTACTGCACCAACACCACGACCATTCATATTAATAGCCCCATCAAACATCATAGTCCATTCTTCTTCCGGGTCAGGCCCTTCAGTGTGAACAGGCTCTTCATGATCTTTTGTTTTAATGAACATGATGTCTTCATCAGGGAAGTCAAACCTCATAGGCTGGTAGTCATCAATAGGTTGCTCAGCAAGATATTCGGACAATACACTGCCCTTGATGGCTTTCTGAGATGTGTATTGGATGTCATATTCTGTGAGAATCATTTGCCATCTTGCAACCCGTCCGGTAAGTGCTGGCTTCTCGAAAATGTACTTAACTGGGTCCATCTTTGAGATCAATAAAGTAGTGTGGGTCAACATATACTGTCTCAGTCGGCGAGCAGCCCACGCTAAAGCACAACAAGTTTTCTCGAGCAGTGAATAACGTTGTTCACAGTCTGTCGCTCCCGATAAATGAGGATAAGTCAAATGGGGTACAGACGCGAACGGTCGGCGAGAGGGACAATGAGAACACACAGACGTGAACTCACTGGAGATGAAAAGAGTCGCCAGCTAGGTATTTTTATCCCGGAGGAAAAGTAATGCTGCATAGACCTAGAAAGATACAGATAAGACGGTTTGCGAACCAGAGAGACTGAGAAAGGGGGTTGGTTGCAACCTGGGAAGGTATTAGCACCCAGATTGTCCGTCGTACTCGACGGGATCCACGCTTAAAAGATTTGTGTTTTAAAGGGGTAGGGTCAGTGCAATTTGTGTACAGAAAGCTGGAAAAGATGTACAGGTGTCAGTGTATAGTGTATAAGTGATATGAAGTATGAAAGTGTCAGTGTAAGGACAAGAGTGAAATGCTCATGAACATGAGGCTAAAAGAATAAGGTTGGAAAGAGGGGGGATATACAGAGACTTTTGTTCGATAACTGTTAAGTTATGCCTACGTATCCTCCCGTGCAATGAGGAAGTCAGAACACCGTAGTTCGACCCAAAGAGACTGAAAGATGATTTGACTTGTGAACTGCTTGCTTGCCTATGCTCAAGTGTATGATCTGTCTGGCACAGATGCAAACTGTCTTGCATTAGACGGAAGAAGCAAGTTCTCGGTTATTGCTGAATGAGATGAGAAAAGAATCCCGGAGGAGACGATTATTGTTTGTTTTTGAGTTTTCAGTCTTTTATTGCTTTTGAAAGTTTGTCATAAGTTAATGAGCTTAAGCCTAAACCAATGGATTTAGTAAACTCATCACATCTTCCCTCTGATTAGGGGTAATGAGAATACCTTAAGTGTGAAGTCAGATTCTCACACTTAATCACCTTTGGTGTAGGATTAAGATCATTAACCTACTTGTAATTATTTAGATGTTTTTGGTGTTTTTGTTTAGTGTTGAGTAATGAGGTTAAGCCATAATCAAAGATTAAACAGACTCATTACACCATCCTAATAGAAGGATAATAGATGAGAATGTTTAAGCTGAGGAAAGCTCCTCAACTTAATCCATGATTAGGGATTAAACTCATGACAAAACAAGCCCTTTGATTAAGTGGATTTTATTTTAATGGTATGATGAAGAAGTGATTTTTATGATTTGTAAGACAACTTGAGGGGGACTTGTCCATTAACACTAGGGTTAGTCCTTCTTAACCAATTAAGGAAGAATTAGAACCCTAATGCAAGGCCCAAGTTACAAGCTTGATGTCTTGATGATTATTAAGTGGATTGATTAAAGAAGTTAAACACATTAAGGGTTTAACACTTAGGATTAAAGTTATACACTCCATCCTAATAGAAGGATGCAGGCATAAACTTAATCACAAAGCCTTAAAGCCTTTAGGGTTTAGTCCCTGATTATGAGGTGAGAGGAGGAGACTCAAAGAGAGACACAAAGGTAAAACTAAGAGGGGAGACTAATCAAAACCCTAATCATTGTCATGCTTGGTTGTTCCTAAGGTTTGTGAGGTTTACAAGAACAATCTTCAATGGAACCACCAGGGAGCAGATGAACAGGATCAAGAGAAGCAAAGTGACTTGCTTCATTCAAGAAGTCAAGTCACTTGAAGAAAGAAAGTGGGAAGAAGAAGAATGAGCAAGCTCAAACTCAAACACATGCAAAAATGAAGCAATGGATGCAAGAGAGATGAAAAGAAAAGTTGTGAGAAGTGAAGGCAAATCCACTTCTCAAATTCACTTACCACCTGAAATGTTAGAAAAGAAATGCAATGCAATGCAAAATGGGATGAGATGACATGATGAGAAACAAAACCAGAAGCATATACATGATGCTAATGATGCTATGAGATTATACAAACATGAAACAAGGCATGGAGATGATCATACAAGCTTATGGATGCAGATGAAGCACATTAAAAAGCATGGACATGCATGAAAAGTTATGAAGTGCACATGGCATAAAACATGGCAAATATGTGATGCAATGATCAAACATGCTTTCAATATGTCTTATGATGTCAAATGAATCACATGAATGCTTGAAATGTTATGGCAAGTCATGTTATGCAAGGAAATACAAGAGGGATGCAAATGAAAGCCCCAAATTAGGGTTTATGAACCAAACATCAAACAAAAGTCAAAATCAGAAGCAAACCCTAGGATAAAAAATTGAAAATACCACACAAAGGACCCCTAACCCTATACTAATCCAATGCCCAAAGGGGAGGTCTCAACTCCTAACCTAACTCAAGATATGAATTTTACAAGTTATTAGGGTTTTTAGGGTTCCTAAACAAAAGAAATGCCAAACAAATTGAAAATGAAGAAACAAATCATGGCCATTTTATCTCAAAAACTACATGCTAAACACAATGCAATGCAAGAAGAATCAATGTCCAACTCTTCATGGATGGGCAAAAATGATTTTTTGAACTTTGGATCAAAATAATGCACAAAAATGATTTTTATTCAATGAGAAATTCTTAAAATGCATCAAGATCAAAAAAAGAAATTTGGTTCGAAGGTTGTACAATGTTTCTAAATGGTTTTAAAGGTTTCATGAATTTTTTGGTGATTTTTAAATACCTAAAAGTATTTTTAATAAATTAATTTCCATTAATCAATTAAAAATAATCCTTTAAATATTTAAAAATACTTTTTTAATGATAAAAATAAAAACAAAAATATTTTTGGGTCTTAAAAATTAATAAAACTCATGAGAAAAAGTTTCATAATTTTTAGACATTTTTTACTATTTTTAATAAATTGTGCAAAACAAATGAATTAAATGAAAAAATAAAAATGAAATAAACTGAATTAAATAAAAGTCATGCAATCTGATGGTGGAGATTCAAAGGAAAACACGCGCGCGTTGACCTGGCGCCAAATCCAAAGGCCAGCATTCAAACCTGGCTAATTAATGTTTAAACCCTAACCCTGCCGTTAATCACTTTCAGATGACCGGAACAGTGTTCCGGTCATCTTCTCCGTTCACCCCAAAATGCTAACTCTCTACACACGTATCTAAAATGAAATCTAAGAACACAGGAATGATCCCCACTCACTCACGAATCAAAACCCCAACTCAAAACAAATTTATCATTCCTACAATGGCTGAATCGAATCAATCTATTTCTAGGGCAAAAAGTTTCAGAAGCATGATAAACTCTCATCTCTCCACCATTTTCAAAACCAAAGGCATATTCATGATCAGGAAGACATATAGAACAGATTAAGAACTTAAAAAATGATTTCTGGAAAAAAAGTTCTTGAGCTACCTGAGATTCGAAGCTTTCACTCCAGCAACTTTCTGACCTCCCCTCTTGGTGAAATCCACTCCTTATGACCTCTTGATGATGCTTGAATGCTTGGGAGAAATTTATGTTGGCTGGATGAAGAGTTTGAACAACTTCTGCTCAAGCTCAGTTGAAAATGGCAATGGTGATTCAGGCTGTTTCTGGCAATGGTGAAGGGTTGTTTGTGGTCCAGATGATGAGTGGAGAAGGTTTGTGGAGTTTGTTTGGATGTTTGTGAGCTGTGGAGTGAGTTTCGAAAGAAACTGCAAGTTGGAGTGAAAATGGTGAAGTGGTGTTATGGCTTGTTTCAGGCCTGGTGCTTTGTTGGTTTCTACTTAATGGAACATGGTGAGATGATTGGTGAAAATGGTTTGGATGTTTGAAGTTTGTGGAGGCAGATTCGAAGACAAATGCAATTAGGGTGAGTTTTGTGTATGTGATGTTGTGTGTAGTTTCAGCCTTGCTTCTTGAGTGTTATGGCCAGCATTTTCCTTGCATAAAGAACTCCCATTGGTCAGGTGATGTGACCTGGCCTGCTGTGATTGGGATGTCCACTTTTGCAAAAATGTCAACTTTGTTGTAAGAGAGGCATGGGCTTGGTTCTAGCTTGGTACAAGGGCTAGGGCTGGCGCAGCATGGTGTGGTGAGAGACTATGGCTGGTTCAAAGGCCAATGCAGCAAGTGGTGAGAAGCATCATGATGGTTTTGCAAGTTGGCTCATTTTTGAAACTTCACAGAAAGTCTTGTTACACAAACCATAAATATGTGAAACTTTGGTCCAATTCTGATTTTTAAGGCTCATGGAATGTTTGTGTCATGGTTTGATGTCAACTAGAGGTTGCAAACAGCCTTGGTTCATGATTTTGCAAAATTCACATTTGAAGCATGCCTTGAAAATCAATGATTTTTGCCAACTTTGTCACACCATAACTTTTGATCCAAGAAGAATTTGATCATGTTCTTGTACTTTTTGAAAAGGGAAAAATGTATTCTACAACTTTCATGACCAAAGTTTTCCCATTTGAAACATTTTTGGATCAAGAATCAAGGCTTGAAAAATGACCTAAAATGACACATTCTTGAAAAGTCAACTATGCCCAAAAAGTCAACATTTGCAAAAACTCCAAATTCTTGATTTTTGTGAACTTCAACCTTCTTCCATGATCAAATAAAGATCATATACACTCAAAATGATGAAGATCACCCATTGGTTGGGTCATTGGGGCCCTCAGATGCCCTGATTTTACACTGACTTGTCCAGAAAGTCAAACCTTGATCAGATGACTTCCACATGGAATTTCTTCATGAAAATTGATATGCATACTCCCTATACCATATAGAGACCAATGGAAACAAGAATGACCAAAAAATTTGGGGTTATGGCCTCTGAAACCAAAACCCTAATTTTAGGTCAACTGTGCAGTCTACCCTGGCTCTGCTTCCATACAAACCTCAGTTCTTGTGATTCTTTGGAATTTTTGACTTTGAGAGGATGTATTATGATGATTGAACACACATAGATCCCTTTGAAGTGATTGGTAGCCTTTGGAGTGGCTCAAGAGGCTTTTGGATTGCTCAGATCACAAACCCTAGGTGCAGATGACTTAGAAACTATGCAGTGAATCAAAAATGAGATGTGAGATGATATGATTGTGTTTATGCACATGAAATGATCACAAGCCATGGTGTGAATGGGTGAGGGAAAATTTGGGGTGTTTACAGCTGCCCCTATTCAAACATGAGTTAGCTGTGCAGGATGTAAGCGATGGCTTAACAGGCAAACAAGATAACTTGTGGTTGAATACCAAAGACAGTCCAAAATTTGCACTCACAAAATGAAGAAGAAAAGGGATATAGATTGTAAAAGGAAAATAAAATATATTGTAAAGTGTAGGCGACGGAGGACGACCGTCGAGCAGAGGACGACTGCTGGGTAAAGAGCAATGACGGGGACGGCCGACATGCTGGGAAAAGTGTGTAAAGTAAAGCGATGACGGGGACGACCGACATGCTGGGGATGAGAGGTGAAGCCAGGACGGGGACGGCCGACTATCTGGGGAAAATAAGAGATTATGATGGGGACGGCCATCAAGATAAAGTTGTAAGATTCTCTGGGGATTAAATGAAACATGACGGGGACGACCATCAAGTTCATAAAGTAAAGTAACCAACGATGGGTACGGCCATCGGGCTAAAAAGA
The DNA here is from genome assembly GCA_963966055.1 of Lathyrus aphaca. Lineage (NCBI taxonomy): Eukaryota > Viridiplantae > Streptophyta > Magnoliopsida > Fabales > Fabaceae > Lathyrus > Lathyrus aphaca. The sequence goes on along the minus strand of OZ014520.1, from coordinate 282,561,509 downwards.
AAAGGAAAAGGGACCACGACGGGGACGGCCATCGGGTTAAAGAATAAATGAAATAAACAGATGATGAGGTACGGTCATCAAAGGTGAAGGACGATCACCTAGCAGGGGACGGCTGCTCTGTCGGGGTTAAGATGAGGGACGGTCATCTAAGGTGGAGGACGACCACCAGGCAGGGTATGGCTGCCGAAAAGTATCGCGACATAGGACGAATGCCGGATAAAAAGGTCAACGATGGGGACGGCCATCGGACGAGCGTGATGGAGGACGACCATCAAGAGGTGGAGGACGACCACCTAGCAGGGGACGGCTGCTCTCGAGGTTTCTCATGGCATAGGACGAATGCCAGATAACCAAAAATCAACAATGGGGACGGCCATTGGATAAGGTGATGAAGGACGATCATCCAGAGGTGGAGGACGACCACCTAGCAGGGGACGGCTGCTAAAAATCAACGATGGGGACGGCCATCGGATGAGCATGACGGAGGACGACCATCAAGAGGTGGAGGACGACCACCTAGCAGGGTACGGCTGCTCTCAAGGTTTATCATGACACAGGACGAGTGTCAGATAAAAAAGGAAAATTTGCTTTGCTGGTAATCTACTGGGGATATAGTAAACACGGACGAGTGTTTACATCCAAGAAACAAAAGGTATAAGTGCTTAGATGCTGGTGTATAGATTAAAGATGCGGACGAGCATCCTTAAGAGTACGATACGGACGAGTATCGGATAGAAACAAGTACTGACACATGTTCCGAGATGATGATACGGACGAGTATCAACTGGTTAACAGGGAACACGGACGAGTGTTGAATCTGAAGGGACTCTTCTGGGGAATAGTAGATACAGACGAGCATCTATATTCAAGAAGACACAAGTGTTTGACACAGTGTATGGATTGAAGATGCGGACGAGCATCCTCAGGACTATGATACGGACGAGTATCATGTAGAAACAAACACTAGACGCATATTCTGAGATGATGGTACGGACGAGTACCAACTGGTTAACAAAGAACATGAACCAATGTTGAATCTGTAAGGATATAAACGGTGTATACAGGATTCGGACGAGTATCTGTATAAGTGTAACACGAGTAGTGAGTATGAGTTTTGTATGGGTGAGTGTTTATCTTGCTGGGGAAGATGACACGGACGAATGTCGAAAGGAGAAGAGTATAATAATATCAACAAGTATATGGGTTGTAAAAGCGTAAGCGACTGCGCTGGGGATGTGACACGGACGGGTGTCGAGAAAGTGTATATAAGTAGGTGGGTGTAAAGATGATGTCTTTGGCTTTCTGCTGGTGATATGACACAGACGGGTGTCAGGAGGCATCTGTAATACGGGTGACCTTGTTTGTAAAGGGTGTTCAGGTAACTTTTACTGGGGAGTGATGACACGGACGGGTGTCTAAGGAGTATATGCTGGTGTTTGTGATTTGTGACGCAACTGCTTTTGCTGGGGACCCTAATGGGAATTTCTGTACAGTGATGATGAACGGTCATTATTCACAAGTGTTCGATTCACAACATGACTTATGATTATGCTATGTATTTGATTTTTGCCGTAATGCTCCATATTAGACGGAATGCTACGCTTTGTGGGTGAATATGATGTAAATGCTATGATTATGCAAAGAGGTACAGATCCGGGATTCGGATCCCGTTGCTGTAAAGATCTCTGGTCGATCTGCTTGAAGCGGACATCCCAGCTGGGGATGAGATCATCGGTAGATCTGATGAATTGTATCTGCTTGGGGAATAAGTCACCGATTGACATATCCTTGCAGTATTGGACCCAGCTGGGGTTTGTAGAAGCCTTCTGTACTCTGTTGTGACTTCTTCATGCGTTGCTCTTTTGGACAGAGGCTGAGGATTCTGTGGGGAGATGGTTCCCTGATTCCTGCATTCTGCTGAGGAAGAATGATTGGTACTACAGCTGGGGAGAGAGCACTTCGGGTGCTGAGATTATTTGCTGATTTGCCAGTTTGCTGGGGTGCATCTTGCATGCCCCAAGTTGCGTCCTGGATACCTGCAATCCTGCAAAGATAAGGAAACGCACAAAAGGTCCTGAGGTATCCTTTACTGGATTCCGTCATAGGAGTTAAGCACTCCCAAGAGTAAATATATTCCCTGTAAGCATGTGTTTTTATTATTTTTTTTTAGAGAAAAACATCTGTACTTATGCAATCAGTTTTTAGAGACATCAGACAATTCTTTGCAAAATATAAATGTACAAAACGAAACATGACTGAAAAATCTGATTTTATTAATTCATGTGCCCTGAATTGGCAAGATACAGTCAAGGAAACATATCTCCTGAAATGAAGAGACTGTTACGAATTGAGAAACAAAGTGCTGGCGATGTTGACGATGCTTTGAGGAGCTTCCTCTTCTGCTATGACTCGTATGACTTTTGACTTTCTTCTCGTCTTGCTTTTTGGAGAAAGTTGATTCTGATTGAAGCTTGATCCTTTGGAAGCTTTCCAAGTTGTAAGTGATACAGACGAATTCAGAATGCAGTTGTTCGCTTATTCCCTTGTTTTGCATGGATCGCCCTTTCAGGTTTTCAATCCATCGGGATACCCATTTTTGCCTGAGTTGTCCAATTGTGGCTTTTCAACTCAGCGGGTGTACATTTTTTATTTATTTTCCCTTACTTTTGCCCGAGTCTTTCATTCTGTTTTGACTCGCCGGGATGCCCTGTTTTTGCCTGGACTTACATTCTGTTTTTATGTCCAGCGGGTCATTTTATGCGAAGTATTTTTTAACTGCATCTGAATTCACAGGGGACGGGAAGTCTTCACCATCCATGGTGCTGAGCATCAGTGCTCCACCAGAGAAAACTTTCTTTACCACGAATGGTCCTTCATAATTTGGAGTCCATTTGCCCCTATGGTCTGTATGAGGAGGGAGGATTCTCTTCAGCACAAGATCTCCTACTTGGTACCCTCGGTGCCTGACTTTCTGATCGAAGGCTTTCTTCATTCTCTTCTGATACAACTGCCCATGACAGATTGCGGCCAATCTTCTCTCTTCGATCAGACTCAGTTGTTCATATCGGGCTCGAACCCATTCTGCTTCGTTCAGCTTAACATCCATCAATACCCGGAGGGAGGGTAATTCAACTTCAACAGGTAGGACTGCCTCCATACCATACACAAGTTGATACGGTGTTGCCCCAGTAGATGTTCTGATTGACGTGCGGTACCCATGCAAGGCGAACGGTAGCATCTCATGCCAGTCTTTGTAGGTGACTACCATCTTCTGCACAATCTTCTTGATATTCTTGTTAGCTGCCTCAACAGCGCCATTCATCTTTGGCCTGTAAGGAGAAGAATTATGGTGTTGGATCTTGAAGTCCCGGCATAACTCAACCATCATTTTGTTGTTTAAGTTGGAACCATTATCAGTAATGATTCGCTCGGGAACTCCATATCGACAGATGATATCTCTTTTCAGAAATCTGGCTACCACTTGCCTTGTAACATTTGCATAGGAAGCTGCTTCAACCCACTTGGTAAAATAGTCAATGGCGACCAGGATGAATCTGTGGTCGTTTGAAGCAGTTGGCTCAATCTTGCCAATCATATCAATGCCCCACATGGCAAAGGGCCATGGTGAAGACATGATGTTCAAAGGATTGGGAGGTACATGCACTTTATCTGCATAGATCTGGCATTTGTGACATTTTCTGGCGTAAGCACAACAGTCTGCATCCATTGTGATCCAGTAATAACCTGACCTTAACAGTTTCTTAGCCATGGCATGTCCTCCAGCATGGGTACCAAAGGATCCTTCGTGCACTTCATGCATCAACAAATCTGCTTCCGTCTTATCAACACATCTGAGGAGTACCATATCAAAGTTCCTCTTGTATAAAGACCCATCAGTGTTCAGAAAGAAACCACTAGCAAGCCTTCTCAAAGTCTTCTTATCATTGGAAGATGCCCCCGGTGGGTATGTTTGATCCTCCAAGAAGCATTTAATGTCATGGAACCAAGGCTTATCATCTTTGAAGACTTCTGCTGCAAACACATATGCTGGTCTGTCGAGTCTGGACACTGAAATCTGAGGTACAAAGTTAGCAGCTTGAACTTTGATCATGGATGAAATGGTAGCAAGAGCATCTGCAAACTGGTTCTCGTCCCGAGGGATATACTCAAGTTTGACTGTTGTGAAAAAAGTTAATAACCTTCTTGTATAATCCCTGTAAGGTATCAGATGATCCTGATGGGTGTACCATTTTCCGTTGGTTTGATTTACTACCAGAGCTGAATCTCCGAATACAGTCAATGTCTTGATCCTGAGGTCAATGGCTTCCTCAAGACCCATGATGCAAGCTTCGTATTCAGCTTCATTGTTAGTGCAGTTGAAAGTGAGTTTTGCCGAGAAAGGCATGTGAACTCCTTTTGGTGTAATGAGTACTGCACCAACACCACGACCATTCATGTTAACAGCCCCATCAAACATCATAGTCCATTCTTCTTCCGGGTCGGGCCCTTCAGTGTGAATAGGCTCTTCATGATCTTTTGACTTTATGAACATGATGTCTTCATCAGGGAAGTCAAACCTCATAGGCTGGTAGTCGTCAATGGGTTGCTCAGCAAGATATTCAGATAGTACACTGCCCTTGATGGCTTTCTGAGATGTGTACTGGATGTCATATTCCGTGAGAATCATTTGCCATCTTGCAACCCGTCCGGTAAGAGCCGGCTTCTCGAAAATGTACTTAACTGGGTCCATCTTTGAGATCAACAAAGTAGTGTGGGTCAACATATACTGCCTTAGTCGGCGAGCAGCCCACGCTAAAGCACAGCAAGTTTTCTCGAGCAGTGAATAACGTTGTTCACAGTCGGTAAACTTTTTGCTTAGGTAGTATATTGCATACTCTTTTCGACCAGACTCGTCATGCTGGCCCAGCACACACCCCATTGATTCTTCTAATACTGTCAAGTACATTATCAGAGGTCTTCCTTCAACTGGAGGCATAAGGATTGGAGGTTCTTGTAAGTACTCCTTGATCTTGTCAAAAGCCCTTTGGCAGTCTTCGTTCCACCTGACCGTCTGTTCTTTTCTCAATAGTTTGAACAAGGGTTCACAGGTTGCCGTAAGGTGAGATATGAACCTTGAGATGTAGTTCAATCTACCTAAGAACCCTCGAACTTCTTTCTCAGTTTTCGGTGCAGGCATCTCTTGAATAGCTTCGACTTTATCAGGGTCAACTTCAATCCCCTTCTCGCTTACAATAAAACCCAGCAACTTACCGGATCGCACCCCGAATGTGCACTTGTTGGGGTTCAGCTTCAATTGGTACTTCCTCAGACGCTTGAATAACTTCAGTAGATTCACCAGGTGATCTTCCTCTGTAAGGGACTTGGCAATCATGTCATCCACGTAACATTCGATTTCCTTATGGATCATATCGTGGAATAATGTCACCATAGCCCGTTGATATGTTGCACCAGCATTCTTCAGTCCGAATGGCATCACTTTGTAACAGAACGTGCCCCAAGGCGTGATGAATGTTGTCTTCTCCATGTCTTCAGGTGACATCTTGATCTGATTATATCCTGAAAATCCATCCATGAAGGAGAATACCGAGAACTGAGCCGTGTTATCCACCAATACGTCAATGTGAGGTAATGGGAAATCATCTTTCGGGCTGGCTCTATTCAGATCCTGGTAGTCGACACACATCCTTACCTTGCCGTCTTTCTTAGGCACAGGCACTATGTTAGCAACCCACGGCGGGTAACTAGTCACAGCAAGGAACCCGGCGTCCTATTGCTTTTGTACCTCCTCTTTGATTTTCATTGCCATGTCCGGGCGAGTGCGGCGCAATTTCTGTTTGACCGGTGGGCATTCTTCCCTCAAAGGCAGCTTGTGCACAACAATGTCGGTATCCAATCCTGGCATGTCTTGATACGACCAAGCAAACACGTCCACATATTCTTGAAGTAGATCAATCAGTTGTCTCTTCACTGAGTCTTGTAGGCAGGCCCCGATTTTAACTTCTTTCACGTCTTCATCTGTACCAAGATTAATCACTTCAACCTCCTCCTGGTGAGGAGTAATAACCTTTTCCTCTTGTCTCAACAACCCGACTAGATCTTCAGGAAGCTCATATTCTTCTTCAACCCCTTCATCAGCTTGATTGATTGGATTGTCAAAGTCATACGAAGTCATAGCCGTGCTGTTGTCGGTGCTGTCTGGAAGGCACTCTCTGCAAGGGTTCAGTTTGTTCATTTTAGTGATTGATTTTAATCTTGCTTAGAAAAGTGAAATAAAGTTATCATTTTGAAAACATCGCCATTTATTTTTTTGTACAAAAAGAAAAATGGAAAAACAGTGAGCAGAAAGGAAAAAGACTCATTTGCAAAAAGATGTCTGATGTTTCATTAATTAAACTTGTTTGCACAAAAAAGTACAGATGGCCCTGATTACAAAATGAGTCTTGTCATCTTGGGCAAGATGCAAGACTTTGATGCATGCTATAAAAATACAGGAAATAATAATTACTCTGCTCGAGTAACTCTTATAATTTCCTGGGAAGACCAGTTTGAGATACTGCTCCCCGGGATCTTTGGACGAATCCAATTCTCCAGATTGCGCTCCTCTTCCAGCTCGTCTTCCAAATTGTTGATAGCATCAGGGGTGAGCATCCCCCCACTGACAAAACCGGGCTCTTCGGCAGCCTTTGCTTGATGTTGTTGAGTTGGTCTGTAACCCAACCCAAACTTGTCTTTCTTCTCCTCCACAGATAAAACCTTGCCCCAGCCTTGGGCAGTTCCTTCCTCAACAACCTTCCGGGCTTGTTGATAAGATGACATGGAGATTCCAGATACAGCAGATGCTTCATTGACATTCAAGGCCTCAAAACCTTGGCTCATTGTTTCATGGATCTCCCCATCCATCTCAATGTATTTATAAGTAGCCAGATGGCTAACAAATATATCCTCCTCCCCACAGATTGTAACAACTTGGCCTTCCCACTCAAATTTTAACTTCTGGTGAAGGGTAGACGTTACTGCGCCGGCGGCGTGAATCCAAGGTCTACCCAACAAACAGCTGTAGGCAGGCTGAATGTCCATCACATAAAAGATAGTTTTAAAGGTCTGTGGGCCAATTGTCACAGGTAGCTCAATTTCTCCCAGAACCGATCTCTTAGAACCATCAAAGGCTCTTACTACTAGGTTGATGGGTCGCAATGCTAATCCTTCATAATCTAGCTTCACCAGAGCCTTCTTTGGTAAGACATTAAGGGATGACCCCGTGTCTACCAGCACATGAGAAAGGACTGCTCCTTTGCATTCCATGGTGATGTGCAAGGCTTTGTTGTGGTTGCGGCCATCCGCTGTCAAGTCAGTATTGGTGAACCCTAGCCCATTGCTAGCAGTAACATTTCCAACCACGGTTTCCAACTGGTTGACAGTGATCTCTTCAGGCACGTAAGATGCGTGCAAGACTTTGAGTAGTGCATTCCGATGGGCTTCGGAGCACATAAGCAGTGATAAGATAGAGATCTTGGATGGCGTCTGGTGAAGCTGATCCACAATTTTGTAATCACTCTTTTTGATGATTCTCATAAACTCATCAACTTCTTGATCGAACGGTGTTTTTAAAGCTTCTTTAACTGTTTGATCTTCCTGCACCGGGCTCTTTCCTTTTGCCTTGGCAGCAGCTTCTGCTTCGGCAGTGGGTCTCTGAATCTGTGGAGCGAAGAGACGTCCGCTTCGGGTGAAGCCTCCGCCTCCTCCCACATTATCTATTTGTGGTGCAGGTGTTGATGTATCAAGAGTGATTCTTTGTCCCTCGCAGTACACGTCAGAGCCATAGTGCCAAGGGATGGCCCTATTGCTTTCATAAGGTACGGGTCCAGGCACCGTAACAGTGACTGGACTGATTGCTGCTGCTGAAGGGACTGTGATAGTTTGTGGATCGTAATAAATTGTAACTGGTGCCCTGATGGGAGCAGCACCTTCTGAATTGTAGGCAGAGTTGTTTTCAGGATCATAAAATATTGTGACAGTAGAGACATCTTCATGATTTGTTGCTGGAGTTGTAGGAGACATTGTCGGAAGGATGGATGTTGTTGTTGTAGGAGATTCGAAATGGAGTGAAGCTGAAGTTGTAGCAGGAAAAATTGTTGATAACTGGTCATTTGAGATGATGGATGAAGTACTTGTTGATGAAGCCGAAGAATTGTCAGGAACAATGGTTGCTGCAGTTGTAGGAGGTTCTGAAACCGTTGCTGACGAGATTGCCGGATTTGTTGGAAATGATGTGGTGATCTGAAGCTGGCCACTCTGAATAAGGCCATCTACTCCATTCCTCAGATTATCGCACCCATTTACTGAGATATTGCAGTAAGCACACCCTAACTCACACCCTGGGAACATCTGACATTCCAAGAGTTGAGCTTTGATTTCCACCAACGGTGTCCGGATCTGACCCACACTGGTTATTAAATAAGACGGCTTGTCTTCTTCAATAGTGTTAATTCGGGGACCACCATGGTTTGGCATAGGATTTTTGTTGACATTGGGTGGTGGTGCAAAATTCAGAGCTTTTGAGTCTACCAGGTCTTGTACCTTCATGTGCAAGGCTCTGCACTTTTCTGTACTATGACCAGGTGCGTTTGAATGAAAGGCACACCTAGCATTGGTGTCGTAATTCCTGGGTAGACTGTTGGGATCTAGAGGTGCCAACGTCCTTAGCTCAACTAGGTTGAGTTTCAGGAGTTGTGGCAGCAATGTAGCATATGGCATTGGGATCAGATCGATCACTCTGTTGGCTTGAGATGGCCTTTGCTGGAACGGCCTTTGCTGGTTATTGTTGTTGGTGTTGCTGTTGTTGTAATTTCTTGGAGGATACTGATTCTGTTGATGGTACTGGGGTTGCTGCTGATAGTTTTGTTGCGGAGGCTGATAGACTGGTTGTGGATGAGCTGGAGCAGGGATGGTGACAGCTGCCACAGATCTATGAACATATTGGGGCCTGCCCCTGTTGGTGTGGATGGCATTAGTCTCACCAGTCCTTCTCGGGCCTGCAAAAGGCTTCCTTGCATTACTGGATGAGCTTGCACCATTGTCTGAGATCTTCCCCATTTTCAACAGGCTTTCAATTCTCTCCCCGGCTATGACAACATCTGCAAAGCTGGTAGATGAGAAGGCAGCTAGCCTATCAATGTAAGTTCCCTGAAGGGTGTTCATGAACATATCAGCCATCTCTCTTTCAGACATAGGTGGCTGGACAGCAGCAGCAAGCTGTCTCCATCTTTGAGCATATTCTCTGAAGCTCTCTCTAGATGACTGTGACATTCCCATTAGGAGAGTCCTGTTGGGTGCCATGTCCAGATTATACTGATACTGTCTGATGAAGGCCTCTGCCAGGTCTTTCCAGCATCTAATTGTTGCTCTTGTCAGATGGGAATACCATTCCCTCGAAGCTCCAGTCAAGCTATCCTCAAAATAGAACATCCACAATTTCTCGTCCATGGTATAAGCTTTTAATCTCCCGAGAAACGATTGTAGGTGGGTTCGAGGACAAGAAGTCCCATTATACTTTTCAAAGCATGGAGGCTTGAACTTGTGGGGAATCCTGACCCCGTCTACCAAGCCCATATCCATAACGTCAAAACCCAAAGAGTTTTGGGACTCTAAGGATCTTAACTTCTCAGCTATCTCATCCAACCTTCTATCATAAGCTTCTTCTCCAGCACCCATTACTGTGAACTGGTCTTCTTGTGGGTCTTCTTGCAGTACCCTCCCTGCTGTAGCAGTTCCTTGTATATTGACAGGGATGTTGGCCTCTGGATGGAGATGGGGTCCAAAAACTGGGGGATTGACATGAGGTTGGACCCTCTCGTTGTTACTTGTGCCAGCAGTCCCCACATGGGGCTCTTCTTGATTCTGCCTTTCCACCATGGCTCTCAATCTTTCCTGGCTCTGAGCCATGTTGTTCATCACTTCCATGAACTGCGTCATCTGTGTTCTCATTTCCAATCTTTCATTTTCCATTTGATTTCTGACCTCTGCAAGGTCCTGCTGTACCTGATCCATCTGAATTCCCGGAAGGTTGTTTCGGGTTGGATATCGGTGCGGACGATTGAGGGGAAACACCCGGCGACGAGCAATAGTTCCTGAACATCGCAACAGAGTTAGCAACAACAAAACAAAAACCTACAAAACAAACAAAGGGTTAGCATGCAATGCAGTATGCTTATTTGTTTTCAAGGCATCCGGCTTGGCATTCAGTTTTGACCCTTCCAGACCCTTAAAGATGATGCTGTTGAAGTTGCTTGAAGAAAGCTCAGATGGAGCAAAACAACACAAATATATTACAGAAAGTAAAATAATACAACTTGTTCTTTTACAACATAAGCCCTCTAAGGGGTCAAAATACATCACAAGACAATAAAAGTACATGGAATAAAAGCAACAACAAACAAATGGTCAAACACCAAGACCAAACTCATCCTCACGAACTTCCTTGAGAAGTGCTTCGGTCACAGGATCAGCTGGACGCTCCGTAAGGTTCCTGATAAGGAGGTTCCGGGTAGTAACAGCTGTTGTTAGCTTCTTGTGCTGACTTTGGTCCTTTGACCTCTTTACTCCAGCTCTGATCTTTAGCTCTGATATCTCCCTCTGGGCTGCTGCCAGGGCTTTGTGTTGCTCTTTTGCACTAGCTTCCATCTGCTCCATCTTGTCTTGGACCCTCTTGTCCTCCAGAGTACGAGCCTCGGTGATCCTGACCCACCTAGCCTGACTCTCCTTCAGATACAAGTCTGACCTAGCTTTTTGGAACTGGGCTTCTTTGCAAGCATTCTTCAGGATTTGCTCTCCAGCCCTAGACTTCTTAATATAATCCTCAGACTTCTCAATCTTAGCCAGATGCTCTTTCTTCAATTTCTCCAGCCTCTCAATATCCAGTCTTCCATCTCTCCTCTCATAAAGGGTCTTCTGTAAGGCTTGAGTCAACTTCTCATTTCTTTCCTTCAAGCTCTCAAACTCTTCTAAGCTAACAGTTGCTGGAGGTGGTGTTGTGGAAGGCCCAGGCATATCTTCTATAGTAAAGGGCATCCCAGAGAAATGAGCCCTGGCATGGGACCAATCATAGTATTGTGCTGATGCCACATTGTTGCACTTTCCCAGGATGGTTACCCCCTTAGTCTGCACATTGTCCCAGGCCCAGGCTGCCTTCCTAACAACTTCCAGACTAATCTTGTTCTCACAGTAAAGAGTCTCAACCAAGTCCTGTGCCTTAGGAGTATGGACCAGTGCATAGCCCAGTTGTCTTTTAAACAGCAGAGGGTTGTAATTAATACTACCCTTAACTCCTATCAGGGGCACATTAGGAAAATGCCCACAGCTGGTGATGATTTCCCTGCCTTTTGTGCTTTGAGTGCACCACCTGATGTCAGCTGAAGTAAGAGTAGTAAGCCTTCCAGCCCAGTTTTTCTGCTGATGAGGATTCAAAAATGCATCTGTCCTGGGTAGATGCCTGAGAAGCCAAGTGTGGAACAATGGAGCACAACACCTCACTAGTCTTCCCCTCTGCTTTTCATTCCTCTGATGCACTGAATAGTAGAGATCCCCCAATAATGTTGGCACTGGGTTCTTCAGAATGAACAGGTGGATTGCATTCTTACTAATGAATCGAGGCTCATCTGCAAACAATACAATCCCATATATGCTCAAGGCCAATAAAGCACAGACATCTTTCCAATCCCCCAGGGAGGCCTTCAGACTAGCTTGAGAAATTAGGAAATCCAGATGAAAACCAGAGATTCCAGCCTTAGATGTCATATGCTGCCCAATCAGAACGGGTTCCAGGTGCAATGCTTTGGCTATCTCCTCATTACTTGGGAAAGCCATCTCAGGGTTGAAAGGGATTTCTCTCCTGATAGGTATGCCAACTAATGATGAGTATTCTTCCAATAAAGGGCCCAGCTGAAAGTCTTGGAAAGTGAAACATCTTAGTGGGGGATCATAAAACTGAAGGCAAGTGTGGATAAGGCTTCTCTGTGAGGGGTCCAGATCCATAACCATATCAAGTATATCTCCATGGCGTTCCCTGAACAATGGTACATAGTCTGGAGTGATCAGGGTTTGAATCCTCCTGATGTCTGCTAACTCTGGCTGGAAGAAGTGGTAAGTGATATTGCTCTTTTTAGGTGCCATGATGTTGAGACTGAGTAGAGACAAGTGCTGATGATGATGCTGAAGAATGGGGTCAAAACCAAAACCAGATGAAGATGGATACCCTGAAACACAAATAAGCAAATGTCAATATGATGCAATGATTATGTATGCAAATGATATGCAAGGGTTTGTGACTGAGCTGGATCTGATCAAATGCTCTGATATAAGCCCATGTGTATAAGAAATCCAGATGGAGGTCTATAAGTCCAGTAACCAAGGTGGGGGACTCAAATAAAGAGCCACATATCCAGGGTTTAGAATCACAAGAACTGTCCCAACATGGAGTATTCTTAATCAAATCAAAGTAACAGGGTATTCTGAGGCCAAGGTACCTGCAAACCTGTAAACAGCCTAACCCCCTCACAGGTGGTGTTCTAAAACAAGGATCCTCAGACTTGGATCAATTATGAGAAGTGTAAACACTTCTAACCCGGAGGTACAGTGTTTACAATAACCATAAAAGTTCCTCCTCTAATTCACCTCAGTTTCTGAAGGTCAATACTAAAAGGTTATTCAGACTTAGCAGGCTTCCCAGATAGCCCTAGCATTGCAGGAAATCTGCAACACAGAGTTCTCAAGAAGAAACCCACATCTGAACCGTGTTTCATATTCCCGCACCAGACCGAAATGGAATGGGAAAGAATATGATTCACTCTAGCCTAGGTGTCACTCAGGTCCCAGGTATAGGACCTTAACTCTCAATGAAACACCCACCCACCAAAGCAAACAAACAGATCCAGCCAGCAGCATGACTGTATGATATATACAAAATGCAATAAAGAAAGCAGTAAAGCAACTGTACATAAATCAAAATAAATACAAATATACAAACACAAATAAGCACATAACACCCCAGTAAACACAAATCAAACAAGCGCTAGGAGGAACCCACAAAAAGAACCAGAAGCCCTGGTTACAGTATAAGGATCCCCAGCAGAGTCGCCAAGCTGTCGCTCCCGATAAATGAGGATAAGTCAAATGGGGTACAGACACGAATGGTCGGCGAGAGGGACAATGAGAACACACAGCCGTGAACTCACTGGAGATGAAAAGAGTCGCCAGCTAGGTATTTTTATCCCGGAGGAAAGGTAATGCTGCATAGACCTAGAAAGATACAGATAAGACGGTTTGCGAACCAGAGAGACTGAGAAAGGGGGTTGGTTGCAACCTGGGAAGGTATTAGCACCCAGATTGTCCGTCGTACTCGACGGGATCCACGCTTAAAAGATTTGTGTTTTAAAGGGGTAGTGTCAGTGCAATTTGTGTACAGAAAGCTGGAAAAGATGTACAGTTGTCAGTGTATAGTGTATAAGTGATATGAAGTATGAAAGTGTCAGTGTAAGGACAAGAGTGAAATGCTCATGAACATGAGGCTAAAAGAATAAGGTTGGAAAGAGGGGGAATATACAGAGACTTTTGTTCGATAACTGTTAAGTTATGCCTACGTATCCTCCCGTGCAATGAGGAAGTCAGAACACCGTAGTTCGACCCAAAGAGACTGAAAGATGATTTGACTTGTGAACTACTTGCTTGCCTATGCTCAAGTGTATGATCTGTCTGGCACAGATGCAAACTGTCTTGCATTAGACGGAAGAAGCAAGTTCTCGGTTATTGCTGAATGAGATGAGAAAAGAATCCCGGAGGAGACGATTATTGTTTGTTTTTGAGTTTTCAGTCTTTTATTGCTTTTGAAAGTTTGTCATAAGTTAATGAGCTTAAGCCTAAACCAATGGATTTAGTAAACTCATCACATCTTCCCTCTGATTAGGGGTAATGAGAATACCTTAAGTGTGAAGTCAGATTCTCACACTTAATCACCTTTGGTGTAGGATTAAGATCATTAACCTACTTGTAATTATTTAGATGTCTTTGGTGTTTTTGTTTAGTGTTGAGTAATGAGGTTAAGCCATAATCAAAGATTAAACAGACTCATTACACCATCCTAATAGAAGGATAATAGATGAGAATGTTTAAGCTGAGGAAAGCTCCTCAACTTAATCCATGATTAGGGATTAAACTCATGACAAAACAAGCCCTTTGATTAAGTGGATTTTATTTTAATGGTATGATGAAGAAGTGATTTTTATGATTTGTAAGACAACTTGAGGGGGACTTGTCCATTAACACTAGGGTTAGTCCTTCTTAACCAATTAAGGAAGAATTAGAACCCTAATGCAAGGCCCAAGTTACAAGCTTGATGTCTTGATGATTATTAAGTGGATTGATTAAAGAAGTTAAACACATTAAGGGTTTAACACTTAGGATTAAAGTTATACACTCCATCCTAATAGAAGGATGCAGGCATAAACTTAATCACAAAGCCTTAAAGCCTTTAGGGTTTAGTCCCTGATTATGAGGTGAGAGGAGGAGACTCAAAGAGAGACACAAAGGTAAAACTAAGAGGGGAGACTAATCAAAACCCTAATCATTGTCATGCTTGGTTGTTCCTAAGGTTTGTGAGGTTTACAAGAACAATCTTCAATGGAACCACCAGGGAGCAGATGAACAGGATCAAGAGAAGTAAAGTGACTTGCTTCATTCAAGAAGTCAAGTCACTTGAAGAAAGAAAGTGGGAAGAAGAAGAATGAGCAAGCTCAAACTCAAACACATGCAAAAATGCAGCAATGGATGCAAGAGAGATGAAAAGAAAAGTTGTGAGAAGTGAAGGCAAATCCACTTCTCAAATTCACTTACCACCTGAAATGTTAGAAAAGAAATGCAATGCAATGCAAAATGGGATGAGATGACATGATGAGAAACAAAACCAGAAGCATATACATGATACTAATGATGCTATGAGATGATACAAACATGAAACAAGGCATGGAGATGATCATACAAGCTTATGGATGCAGATGAAGCACATTAAAAAGCATGGACATGCATGAAAAGTTATGAAGTGCACATGGCATACAACATGGCAAATATGTGATGCAATGATCAAACATGCTTTCAATATGTCTTATGATGTCAAATGAATCACATGAATGCTTGAAATGTTATGGCAAGTCATGTTATGCAAGGAAATACAAGAGGGATGCAAATGAAAGCCCCAAATTAGGGTTTATGAACCAAACATCAAACAAAAGTCAAAATCAGAAGCAAACCCTAGGATAAAAAATTGAAAATACCACACAAAGGACCCCTAACCCTATACTAATCCAATGCCCAAAGGGGAGGTCTCAACTCCTAACCTAACTCAAGATATGAATTTTACAAGTTATTAGGGTTTTTAGGGTTCCTAAACAAAAGAAATGCCAAACAAATTGAAAATGAAGAAACAAATCATGGCCATTTTATCTCAAAAACTACATGCTAAACACAATGCAATGCAAGAAGAATCAATGTCCAACTCTTCATGGATGGGCAGAAATGATTTTTTGAACTTTGGATCAAAATAATGCACAAAAATGATTTTTATTCAATGAGAAATTCTTAAAATGCATCAAGATCAAAAAAAGAAATTTGGTTTGAAGGTTGGACAATGTTTCTAAATGGTTTTAAAGGTTTCATGAATTTTTTGGTGATTTTTAAATACCTAAAAGTATTTTTAATAAATTAATTTCCATTAATCAATTAAAAATAATCCTTTAAATATTTAAAAATACTTTTTTAATGATAAAAATAAAAACAAAAATATTTTTGGGTCTTAAAAATTAATAAAACTCATGAGAAAAAGTTTCATAATTTTTAGACATTTTTTACTATTTTTAATAAATTGTGCAAAACAAATGAATTAAATGAAAAAATAAAAATGAAATAAACTGAATTAAATAAAAGTCATGCAATCTGATGGTGGAGATTCAAATGAAAACACGCGCGCGTTGACCTGGCGCCAAATCCAAAGACCATCATTCAAACCTGGCTAATTAATGTTTAAACCCTAACCCTGCCGTTAATCACTTTCAGATGACCGGAACAGTGTTCCGGTCATCTTCTCCGTTCACCCCAAAATGCTAACTCTCTACACACGTATCTAAAATGAAATCTAAGAACACAGGAATGATCCCCACTCACTCACGAATCAAAACCCCAACTCAAAACAAATTTATCATTCCTACAATGGCTGAATCGAATCAATCTATTTCTAGGGCAAAAAGTTTCAGAAGCATGATAAACTCTCATCTCTCCACCATTTTCAAAACCAAAGGCATATTCATGATTAGGAAGACATATAGAACAGATTAAGAACTTAAAAAATGATTTCTGGAAAAAAAGTTCTTGAGCTACCTGAGATTCGAAGCTTTCACTCCAGCAACTTTCTGACCTCCCCTCTTGGTGAAATCCACTCCTTATGACCTCTTGATGATGCTTGAATGCTTGGGAGAAATTTATGTTGGCTGGATGAAGAGTTTGAACAGCTTCTGCTCAAGCTCAGTTGAAAATGGCAATGGTGATTCAGGCTGTTTCTGGCAATGGTGAAGGGTTGTTTGTGGTCCAGATGATGAGTGGAGAAGGTTTGTGGAGTTTGTTTGGATGTTTGTGAGCTGTGGAGTGAGTTTCGAAAGAAACTGCAAGTTGGAGTGAAAATGGTGAAGTGGTGTTATGGCTTGTTTCAGGCCTGGTGCTTTGTTGGTTTCTACTTAATGGAACATGGTGAGATGATTGGTGAAAATGGTTTGGATGTTTGAAGTTTGTGGAGGCAGATTCGAAGACAAATGCAATTAGGGTGAGTTTTGTGTATGTGATGTTGTGTGTAGTTTCAGCCTTGCTTCTTGAGTGTTATGGCCAGCATTTTCCTTGCATAAAGAACTCCCATTGGTCAGGTGATGTGACCTGGCCTGCTGTGATTGGGATGTCCACTTTTGCAAAAATGTCAACTTTGTTGTAAGAGAGGCATGGGCTTGGTTCTAGCTTGGTACAAGGGCTAGGGCTGGCGCAGCATGGTGTGGTGAGAGACTATGGCTGGTTCAAAGGCCAATGCAGCAAGTGGTGAGAAGCATCATGATGGTTTTGCAAGTTGGCTCATTTTTGAAACTTCACAGAAAGTCTTGTTACACAAACCATAAATATGTGAAACTTTGGTCCAATTCTGATTTTTAAGGCTCATGGAATGTTTGTGTCATGGTTTGATGTCAACTAGAGGTTGCAAACAGCCTTGGTTCATGATTTTGCAAAATTCACATTTGAAGCATGCCTTGAAAATCAATGATTTTTGCCAACTTTGTCACACCATAACTTTTGATCCAAGAAGAATTTGATCATGTTCTTGTACTTTTTGAAAAGGGAAAAATGTATTCTACAACTTTCATGACCAAAGTTTTCCCATTTGAAACATTTTTGGATCAAGAATCAAGGCTTGAAAAATGACCTAAAATGACACATTCTTGAAAAGTCAACTATGCCCAAAAAGTCAACATTTGCAAAAACTCCAAATTCTTGATTTTTGTGAACTTCAACCTTCTTCCATGATCAAATAAAGATCATATACACTCAAAATGATGAAGATCACCCATTGGTTGGGTCATTGGGGCCCTCAGATGCCCTGATTTTACACTGACTTGTCCAGAAAGTCAAACCTTGATCAGATGACTTCCCCATGGAATTTCTTCATGAAAATTGATATGCATACTCCCTATACCATATAGAGACCAATGGAAACAAGAATGACCAAAAAATTTGGGGTTATGGCCTCTGAAACCAAAACCCTAATTTTAGGTCAACTGTGCAGTCTACCCTGGCTCTGCTTCCATACAAACCTCAGTTCTTGTGATTCTTTGGAATTTTTGACTTTGAGAGGATGTATTATGATGATTGAACACACATAGATCCCTTTGAAGTGATTGGTAGCCTTTGGAGTGGCTCAAGAGGCTTTTGGATTGCTCAGATCACAAACCCTAGGTGCAGATGACTTAGAAACTATGCAGTGAATCAAAAATGAGATGTGAGATGATATGATTGTGTTTATGCACATGAAATGATCACAAGCCATGGTGTGAATGGGTGAGGGCAAATTTGGGGTGTTTACACAGTCGGTAAACTTTTTGCTTAGGTAGTATATTGCATACTCTTTTCGACCAGACTCGTCATGCTGGCCCAGCACACACCCCATTGACTCTTCTAATACTGTCAAGTACATTATCAGAGGTCTTCCTTCGACTGGAGGCATAAGGATTGGAGGTTCTTGCAGATATTATTTGATCTTGTCAAAAGCCTTCTGGCAGTCTTCATTCCACCTGACCGTCTGTTCTTTCCTTAACAGTTTGAACAAGGGCTCACAGGTTGCTGTAAGGTGAGATATGAACCGTGAAATGTAGTTCAATCGACCTAAGAACCCTCGAACTTCTTTCTTTTTTTTCGGTGCAGGCATCTCTTGAATAGCTTTGACTTTATCAGGGTCAACCTCAATCCCTTTCTCGCTTACAATAAATCCCAACAGCTTACCAGATCGCACCCCGAATGTGCATTTGTTGGGGTTTAACTTCAATTGGTATTTCCTCAGACGCTTGAACAGCTTCAGCAGATTCAACAGGTGGTCTTCCTCTGTAAGGGACTTGGCAATCATGTCATCCACATAACACTCGATTTCTTTATGGATCATATCGTGGAATAATGTCACCATAGCCCGTTGATAGGTTGCACCAGCATTCTTTAGTCCGAATGGCATAACCTTGTAACAGAATGTGCCCCAAGGTGTGATGAAAGTTGTCTTCTCCATGTCTTCAGGTGACATTTTGATCTGGTTGTATCCTGAAAATCTGTCCATGAAGGAGAATACCGAGAACTGAGCCGTATTATCAACCAATACATCATTGTGAGGTAATGGGAAGTCATCTTTCGGGCTGGCTCTGTTCAGATCCCGATAGTCAACACACATCCTTACTTTGCCGTCTTTCTTAGGCACAGGTACTATGTTAGCAACCCACGGTGGATAGCTGGTTACAGCAAGGAACCCGGCGTCCCACTGCTTTTGTACCTCTTCTTTGATCTTCATTGCCATGTCTGGGCGAGTACGGCGCAGTTTCTGTTTAACCAGTGGGCATTCTTCTCTCAAAGGCAGCTTGTGCATGACGATATCGGTGTCCAACCCTGGCATATCCTGGTAAGACCAAGCAAACACATCCACATATTCCTGAAGCATGTCAATCAGTTGTTTCTTCACTGAGTCTTGTAAGACGGCCCCGATTTTAACCTCTTTCACATCTTCATCTGTACCAAGATTAATCGTTTCAATCTCCTCCTGATGAGGAGTGATAACCTTCTCCTCTTGTCTCAACAGTCTGGCTAGCTCTTCAGGAAGCTCGTAATCTTCTTCAACCCCTTCATCAGCTTGATTGATTGGATTGTCAAAGTCATACGAAGTCATAGCCGTGCTGTTGTCGGTGCTGTCTGGAAGACACTCTCTGCAAGGGTTCAGTTTGTTCATTTTAGTGATTGATTTTAATCTTGTTTAGAAAAGTGAAATAAAGTTGTCATTTTGAAAACATCGCCATTTATTTTTTGTACAAAAAGAAAAATGGAAAAAACAGTGAGCGGAAAGGAAAAAGACTCATTTGCAAAAAGATGTCTGATATTTCATTGATTAATCTTGTTGCACAAAAAGTACAGATGGCCCGATTACAAAATGAGTCTCGTCATCTTGGGCAAGATGCAAGACTTTGATGCATGCTATAAAAATACAGGAAATAATAATTACTCTGCATGAGTAACTCTTATAATTTCCTGGGAAGACCATCTTTCTGAGATCATTGGACGAATCCAGCTTTCTAGGTTGCGTTCTTCTTCCAGCTCGTCTTCCAAATTGTTGATAGCATCAGGGGTGAGCATTCCCCCACTGACAAAACCAGGCTTCTCAGCAGCCTCTGCTTGACTTTGTTGAGTTGGTCTGTAACCCAACCCAAATTTGTCTTTCTTCTCTTCCACAGATAAAACCTTGCCCCAGCCTTGGGCGGTTCCTTCTTCAACAACCTTTCGGGCCTGTTGATAAGATGCCATGGAGATTCCAGGTACAGCAGATGTTTCATTTACGTTCAGGGCCTCAAACCCTTGACTCATCGTTTCATGGATCTCCCCATCCATCTCAATATATTTGTAAGTAGCCAGATGGCTAACAAAAATATCCTCCTCTCCACAGATAGTAACGACTTGGCCTTCCCACTCAAATTTTAACTTCTGGTGAAGGGTAGACGTTACTGCGCCAGCGGCATGAATCCATGGTCTACCCAACAAACAGTTGTAGGCAGGCTGAATGTCCATCACGTAGAAGATCGTTTTAAAAGTTTGTGGGTGTAAACACCCCAAATTTGCCCTCACCCATTCACCATGGCTTGTGATCATTCTCATATGCATAAACACAATCATATCATCTCATATCTCACTTTTGATTCACTGCATAGTTTCTAGGCATCTGCACCTAGGGTTTGTGATCTGAGCAATCCAAGAGCTTCTTGAGCCACTCCAAAGGCAACCAACCACTTCAAAGGAATCCATATGTGTTCAAGTATCATATTACATCTTCTCAAAGTCAAAAATTCCAAGGAATCACAAGAACTAGGGTTTGGATGGATGCAGAGCCAGGATTGACTGCACAGTTGACCTAAAATTAGGGTTTTGGTTTCAGAGGCCATAACCCCAAATTTTTTGGTCATTCTTGTTTCCATTGGTCTCTATATGGTATAGGGAGTATGCATATCAATTTTCATGAAGAAATTCCATGGGGAAGTCATCTGATCAAGAGTTGACTTTTCAGACAAGTCAGTGTAAAATCAGGGCATCTGAGGCCCCCAATGACCCAACCAATGGGTGATCTTCATCATTTTGAGTGTCTATGATCTTTATTTGGTCATGGAAGAAGGTTGAAGTTCATAAAAATCAAGAATTTAGGGTTTTTGCAAGTGTTGACTTTTTGGGCATAGTTGACTTTTCAAGAATGCTTCATTTTAGGTCATTTTTCAAGCCTTGATTATTGATTCAAAAATGCTCCAAATGGAAAAACTTTGGTCATGAAAGTTGTAGATCTCATCTTTCCCTTTTCAAAAAGTACAAGAACATGATCAAACTCTTCTTGGATCAAAAGTTATGGTGTGGCAAAGTTGGCTAAAATCATTGATTTTCAAGACATGCTTCAAATGGAAACTTTGCAAAATCATGAACCAATGCCTTTTGTGACCTCTAGTTCATTTCAAACCAGCATACAAACATTCTATAAGTCATAAAAATCAGAATTGAACCAAGAATGCCCTTGAATTATGGCTTATGGGATTAGGAAATCACATGTGAACCAAAAAGCCAACAACTTGCAAAATCATCATTGTGCTTCTACCACTTGATGCATTGGATGCTGCACTTTGCTAGCCCTCTCACATCACCTTGCTGCACCAGAACCAGCCCATGTACTAGCTATAGATCAAGCCATACTTGCCTTACACAAAATTTGACTTTTTTGCAAAAGGTGACTTACCAATCAATAAAGCACATGTCCAATCATCTGACCAATGAGAGAGGGTTATGTGGACAAGGAGCAAGCCATCCCATACATCTAGCAAGGCTGAAACTCATTCATTCAACACATTCACAAAAACACTCCCTTTTGCATAAGCCTTCGAATCTGTCTCCACAACATACAAACACAAAAACCATCTTCACCAATCATCTGGCCATGCTTCATTAAGTAGAAACCACCAAAGTTCAAGCCTGAAACCAGCCTGACCTGAGCTTCACCATTCCCCACCCTCAGAACCAGAACTCTTCGAATCCCTTCATCCAACCATCAAACACTTCATTTTTCTTCACCAACAAGTCAAGCACATCACAAGGAGTCAAAAGCACCCTTCACATTGACCTGAGGCTGCCTGTACAAAGATCCCCATTTCTGTTACACCAGAGTTGGATCTTTCAAGCCAGCCACTCTCCAAGCTTTCTGAGCCTCATTTTGCATTCAGGGGATTCAAAGAAGCAAGCTTGCACAAGAAAAAAGCCCAGAAAGCTCACAAACAGAGAAGCTTCATCTCAGGTGAACTTCATGAACTTTTTTCCCATAAACTGTTTTTTAAGTTCTTTTATGATGCCTTGTGTTCCTCTGATCATGAATGTATGTTTACTTTTGCAAATAGTGTAGAAACCAACATGTATGAAGCTTTTGAACATTTGCCCGTGTTTTGCATTTTGTTTCGATTCAGACTTATGGTTGAAAATAAATGAATTTAGGTTGAGGGTTTAGGTTTAGATTGATGAGAGAGTCATTTTGGTGGAAGGAATTTGTTGTTTGGTGACCTACAGAAGATTCTAGGGTTTTGGCTCGCCGGAGAAGACGACCGAAAGTCTTCTCCGGCAGCCTGAAGGTCATTAGCCCTAATCTCAGGTCATTATGGCCATTTGAATGTGGAGCGTAGATTCCCCTTGACTTGTTGACTTCCCGCTGGTTTGGATGGCCCAGATCTCTTCGTTTGCCCTAATCCTCATACTTAACTTAATTAATCATTAATTAAATTAATTTGATCTGAATCAATCACAGCCACTGGATCTGGCGCCAGTCAACCAATTCAAATTCAGAGCTCATCCTGGCCCTCCACGCATTTGACTTTCATTTTATTTTATTTTATTTTCATTTTCTTTTCATTTGTTTTGCATAATTATTTAAAAATAGCAAAAATGTCTTAAAAATTATGAAACTTTTTCATAAAAGTTTTATTAATTTTTAAGACCCAAAAATATTTTTATTTTATTTTTTATCATTTAAAAAATATTTTTAAATATTTAAAAGATTATTTTTAATTGATTAATGGAAATTAATTAATTAAAAATGCTTTTAGGTATTTAAAAATCACCAAAAAAATTCATGAAATGTTCTAAGACATTTAGAAACATTGTCCAACCTTCAAACCAAATTTCTTTTTTGATCTTGATGCATTTTAAGAATTTTTCATTGAATTAAATCATATTTTGTGCATTATTTTGATCATAAGTTCAAAAAATCATTTCTGCCTATTTGAGAAGAGTTGGACATTGATTCTTTTTGCTTTGTTTTGTGTTTGGCATGTAGTTTCTAGGGTAAAATGGCCATGATTTGTTTCCTCATTTTCAATTTGTTTGGTATTTCTTGTGTTAGGAACCCTAAAAACCCTAATAACTTGTAAAATTCATAACTTGAGATTGGTTAAGAGTTGAGATCTCCCCTTTGGGCATTGGTTTAGTATAGGTTTAGGGTTTCTTTGGGTGGCATTTTCCATTTTTTATCTTAGGGTTTGCTTCTGTTTTTGGTTTTTGTTTGTTGTTTGATTCATAAACCCTAAATTTGGGCTTTCATTTGCATACCTCTTGCATTCTCTTGCATAACATGACTTGCCATAGCATTTTATGCATCCATTTGATTCATTAGACATCTCAAGACATATAGAAAGCATGTTTGATCATTGCATCTTTCATTTTCCATTTTGTATGTCATTTGCATTTCATAACTTTTCATGTATGTTCATGGTTCTAAGCATGCTCCATTTGCATCCATATGTTCATGTGATCATCTCCATGCCTTGCCTCATGTTTGTAGCATCTCATAACATCATTTTCATCATCAACATGCTTCTGGTTTTGTGTATCCTCATATCATCCCATCCCATTTTGCATTGCATTGCATTTCTTTTCTAATCTTTCAGGTGGTAAGTGATTTTGAGAAGTGAATTTTCCTTCACTTCTCATACTTTCTTCTCATCTCTCTCTTGCATCCATGCTGCATTTTTATATGTGTTTGAGATTGAGCTTGCTCATCCTTCTTCTTCTTACTTTCTATCTTCAAGTGACTTGACTTCTTGAATGAAGCAAGTTGCTTTGCTTCTCTTGATCCTGTTCATCTGCTTCCTGGTGGTTCCATTGAGGACTTCTTCTTGTCAAACCTCACAAACCTTAGGAACAACCAAGCATGACAATGAATTAGGGTTTTGATTAGTCTCCCCTCTTAGTTTTGCCTTTGTGTCTCATTGAGTCTCCTCTTCTCATCTCATAATCAGGGACTAAACCCTAAAGGCTTTAAGGCTTTGTGATTAAGCTTATGCCTGCATCCTTCTCTTAGGATGGAGTGTATAACTTTAATCCTAAGTGTTAAACCCTTAATGTGTTTAAATCTCTTAATCAATTCACTTAATAACCATCAAGACATCACACTTGTAACTTGGGCCTTGCATTAGGGTTCTAATTCTTCCTTAACTGGTTAAGAAGGACTAACCCTAGTGTTAATGGACAAGTCCCCCTCAAGTTGTCTTACAAATCATAAAAAATACTTCATTATCATATCATTAAATAAAATCCACTTAATCAAAGGCTTGTTTTGTCATGAGTTTAATCCCTAATCATGGATTAAGTTGAGGAGCTTTCCTCAGCTTAAACATTCTCATCTATTATCCTTCTATTAGGATGGTGTAATGAGTCTGTTTAATCCTTGATTATGGCTTAACCTCATTACTCAACGCTAAACAAAAACAACAAAAACATCTAAATAATCACAAGTAGGTTAATGATTAAGTGTGAGAATCTGACTTCACACTTAAGGTATTCTCATTACCCCTAATCAGAGGGAAGATGTGATGAGCTTACTAAATCCATTGGTTTAGGCTTAAGCTCATTAACTTATGACAAACTTTCAAAAGCAATAAAAGACTGAAAACACAAAAACAAACAATAATCGTCTCCTTCGGGATTCTTTTCTCATCACCTTCACTCATAAACGAGAACTTGCTTCTTCCGTCTAATGCAAGACAGTTTGCATCTGTGCCAGACAGATCATACACTTGAGCATAGGCAAGTAAGCAGTTCACAGGTCAATTCATCTTTCAGTCTCTTTGGGTCGAACTACGGTGTTCTGACTTCCTCATTGCACGAGAGGATACGTAGGCATAACTTAACAGTTATCGAACAAAAGTCTCTGTATATTCCCCCTCTTTCCAGATATATTCTTTAAGCCTCATTATCATGAGCATTTCACTCTTGTCCTTGCACTGACACTTTCATACTTCATATCACTTATACACTTTACACTGACACCTGTACATTCTTTTTCCAGCCATTTTATACACAGATTGCACTGACACTACCCCTTTAAAACACAAATCTTTTAAGCGTGGATCCCGTCGAGTACAACAGACAATCTGGGTGCTAATACCTTCCCAGGTTGTAACCAACCCCCTTTCTCAGTCTCTCTGGTTCGCAAACCGTCTTATCCATCTTTTTCTAGGCCTATGCAGCATTGCCTTTCCTCCGGGATAAAAATGCCTAGCTGGCGACTCTATTCATTCTCCAGTGAGTTCACGGCTGTGTGTTCTCATTGTCCCGCTCGCCGACCGTTCGCGTCTGTACCCTATCTGAACCGGTTTCATTTAGTGGGAGCGACAGCTTGGCGACTCTGCTGGGGACCCTTATGCTGCAACCAGGGCTTCTGGTTCTTTTTGTGGGTTCCTCCTAGCGCTTGATTGATTTGTGTTTACTGGGGTGTTATGTGCTTATTTGTGTTTGTATATGTTTTATTTTTTTGATTTATGTGCAGTTTGCTTTACTGTTTTCTTTATTGCATTTGTATATATCATACTGCACTGCTGGCTGGATCTGGTTTTCCTTTGGTGGGTGGGGTTCTATTGAGAGTTAAGGTCCTATACCTGGGACCTGAGTGACACCTAGGCTAGAGTGAATTATATTCTTTCCCATTCCATTTTGGTCTGGTGCGGGAATATGAAACACGGTTCAGATATGGGTTTCTTCTTGAGAACTCTGTGTTGCAGATTTCCTGCAATGCTAGGGCTATCTGGGAAGCCTGCTAAGTCTGGATGACCTTTAGTATTGACCTTCAGAAACTGAGGTGAATTAGAGGAGGAATTGTTATGGTTATTGTAAACACTGTGCCTCCGGGTTAGAAGTGTTTACACTTCTCATAACTGATCCAATTCTGAGGATCCTTGTTCTAGAACACCACCTGTGAGGGGGTTGGGCTGTTTACAGGTTTGCAGGTACCTTGACCTCAGAATACCCTGTTACTTTGATTTGTTAAGAGTAATCCATGTTGGACAGTTCTTGTGATTCTAAAACCCTGGACATGTGGCTCTTTATTTGAGTCCCCTACCTTGGTTACTGGATTTATAGACCTCATCTGGAATTCTTGAACACACCTGGACCTATATCTGGGCATTTGATCAGATCCAGCTCAGTCACAGACCCTTGCATTTCATTTGCATACATAATCATTGCATCATATTGACATCTGCTTATTTGTGTTTCAGGGTATCCATCTTCATTTGGTTTTGGTTTTGACCCCATCTTCAGTTTTGATTTGTCTCCATCAGCTATCTGCTTCAGTTATCACCTGCACCAGCCAGTCAGTGGCCCACTTCTTCAGTATTGTCATCAGCACCTGTCTCTATTCAGTCTTCAGCATCATGGCTCCTAAAAAGAGCAACATCACCTATCACTTCTTCCAACCAGAGTTATCAGACATCAGGAGGATTCAGACCCTGATCACTCCAGATCACATACCCTTGTTCAGGGAGCATTATGGAGATATACTGGACATGGTTATGGATCTGGACCCTTCACAAAGAAGCCTCATCCACACCTGCATTCAGTTTTATGATCCCCCACTGAGATGTTTTACTTTACAAGACTTTCAGTTGGGCCCCTTATTGGAAGAATACTCATCTTTGGTTGGTTTGCCTATCAGGGGTGGGATTCCTTTCAACCCTGAGATGGTCTTTCCTGCTAATGGAGAAGTAGCAAAGGCTTTGCATCTGGAACCTGTCCTGATTGAGCAGCATATGACTTCTAAAGCTGGAATCCCTGGTTTTCATCTGGATTTCTTGATCTCTCAAGCCACCTTGAAAGCTTCTCTAGGAGAATGGAAAGCTGTTTGTGCTCTACTGGCCTTGTGCATATATGGAATTGTGTTGTTTGCAGATGAGCCTCGATTCATTAGCAAGAATGCAATCCATCTGTTCATCCTGAAGAACCCAGTGCCAACTTTATTGGGGGATCTTTACTATTCAGTGCATCAGAGGAATGAAAAGCAGAGGGGAGATTAGTGAGGTGTTGTGCTCCATTGTTCCATACTTGGCTTCTCAAGCATCTACCTAAGACAGATGCATTTCTGAACCCTCATCAGCAGAGCAACTGGGCTAAGAGACTCACTACCCTAACTTCAGCAGATATCAGATGGTGTACTCAAAACACCAAGGGCAGAGATATCATCACCAGCTGTGGGCACTTTCCCAATGTACCCTTAATAGGATTTAAGGGAAGTATTAATTACAACCCTCTGCTGTTCAGGAGGCAACTGGGCTATGCCTTAGTCCATACTCCTAAGGCACAGGACTTGGTGGAAACTCTCTATTGTGAGAACAAGATTAGTTTGGCTGTTGTTAGGCAGGCTGCCTGGGCCTGGGATCATGTTCAAACCAAAGGAGTAACCATTTTGGGGAAGTGCAATAATGTGGCATCAACACAATATTATGAGTGGTCCCGTGCCAGGGCCCAATTCTTTGGAATGCCCTTTACCATAGAAGACATGCCTGAGTCATCTTCAGCACCACCCCCTGCCACCATCAGTTTGGAGGAGTTTGAGAGCTTGAAGGAAAGAAATGAGAAGCTAACCCAGGCCTTGCAGAAGACCCTCCGGGAGAGGAGTGAAGGTATGAGGGAGATTGAGAGGTTGGAGAAGATGAGAATAGAGCATTTGACTAAGATTGAGAAGTCTGGGGATTATATCAACAAGTCTAAGGCTGGAGAACAAATTCTGAAGAATGCTTGCAAGGAAGCCCAGTTCCAAAGAGCAAGAACAGACTTGTACTTGAAGGAGAGCCAAGCCCGGTGGGTCAGGATCACCGAGGTTGTACCCTGGAAGACAAGAGAGTTCAAGACAAGATGGAGCAACTTGAAGCTAATGCAAAAGAACAACAAGAAGCCCTGGCAGCAGCCCAGAGGGAAATATCAGAATTGAAGATTAAAGCAGGGGTGAAGAGGTCCAAGGACCAAACTCAGCACAAGAAGCTAGCAGCAGCTGTTGCGACCCGGAATCTCCTCATCAGGAATCTCACGGAGCGTCCGGCTGATCCTGTGACCGAAGCACTTCTCAAGGAAGTTCGTGAGGATGAGTTTGGTCTTGGTGTTTGACCATTTGTTTGTTGTTGCTTTCTTTCCATGTACCTTTTATTTTCTTGTAATGTATTTTGACCCCTTAGAGGGCTTGTGTTGTAAAATGAACAAATTGTATCATTTCACCTTCTGTAATATATTTGTGTTAGTTTGCCTCATCTGAGTCTTTTTCAAGCAACGACAACAACATCTTCAAGGGTCTGGAAGGGTCAAAACTGAAGGCCAAACCGGATACCTTGAGAGCAAATAAGCATAACTGCATTGCATGCTAACCCTTTGTTTGTTTTGTAGGTTTTGTTTTAATGTTGCTAACCTCTGTTGTGATGCCTCAGGAACTATTGCTAGGCGCCGTGTATTTCCCCTCAACCGTCCGCACCGCTATCCAACCCGAAACAACCTTCCGGGAATTCAGATGGATCAGATGCAGCAGGACCTCACTGAGGTCAGAAATCAAATGGCAAATGAAAGGCTAGAGATGAGGAATCAAATGACTCAGTTTATGGAAGTTATGAACAACATGGCTCAGAGCCAGGAAAGATTGAGAGCCATGGTGGAAAGGCAGAATCAAGAAGAGCCCCATGTGGGAACTGCTGGCACAAGTAACAACGAGAGGGTCCAACCTCATGTCAATCCCCCAGTTTTTGGACCCCATCTCCATCCAGAGGCCAACATCCCTGTCAATATACAAGGGACTACCACAGCAGGGAGGGTACTACAGGAAGACCCTCAAGAAGACCAGTTCACAGTAATGGGTGCTGGAGAAGAAGCTTACGATAGGAGATTGGATGAGATAGCTGAGAAGTTGAGGTCCTTAGAATCTCAAAACTCTTTGGGCTTCGATGTCATGGATATGGGCTTGGTAGACGGGGTCAGGATCCCCCATAAGTTCAAGCCTCCTTGCTTTGAAAAATACAACGGGACTTCATGCCCCCGGACTCACTTACAGTCATTTCTGGGAAGGCTGAAGGCCTATACAATGGATGAGAAGCTCTGGATGTTCTATTTCGAAGACAGCTTGACTGGAGCATCAAGGGAATGGTATTCCCATTTGACAAGGGCAACAATTAGATGCTGGAAGGACCTGGCAGAGGCCTTCATCAGACAGTATCAGTATAACTTAGACATGGCACCCAACAGGACCCTCCTAATGGGAATGTCACAGTCGTCAAGGGAAAGTTTCCGAGAATATGCACAGAGATGGAGGCAACTGGCTGCTGCTGTTCAGCCACCTATGTCTGAGAGGGAAATGGCAGATATGTTCATGAACACCCTTCAGGGAACTTATATTGACAGGCTGGCTGCTTTCTCTTCCACTAGCTTTGCAGATGTTGTCATAGCTGGGGAGAGAATTGAGAGCCTGTTGAAAATGGGAAAGATCTCAGACAACGGTGCAAGCTCGTCCAGTAGTACAAGAAAACCTTTCGCAGGCCCGAGAAGAACTGGCGAGACCAATGCCATCCATTCAAACAGGGGCAGGCCCCAATATGTTCAAAGGTCAATAGCAGCAGTCACCATCCCTGCTCCAGTTCATCCTCAGCCAGTCTATCAACCTCCTCAACAAAACTATCAGCCGCAACCTCAGTACCATCAGCAAAATCAATATCCTCCAAGAAATTACAACAACGGCAATACCAACAACAACAGTCAACAAAGGCCATTCCAACAGAGGCCATCTCAAGCTAACAGAGTAATCGACCCGATCCCAATGCCATATGCTACCTTGCTGCCACAACTTCTGAAACTCAACCTGGTTGAGCTAAGAACGTTGGCACCTCCGGATCCCAACAGTCTACCCAGGAACTATGACTCCAACGCTAGGTGTGCCTTCCATTCCAACGCACCTGGCCATAGTACAGAAAAATGCAGGGCTCTGCATATGAAGGTACAAGACCTGGTAGACTCCAAGGCTCTGAATTTCGCACCACCACCCAATGTCAATAAAAACCCAATGCCAAACCATGGTGGTCCCAGGATTAACGCTATTGAAGAAGACGAACCGTCTTATTTAATAACCAGTGTGGGACAGATCAGGACACCATTGGTAGAAATCAAGGCTCAGCTCTTGGAATGTCAAATGTTCCCGGGGTGCGAGTTAGGTTGTGCTTACTGCAATATCTCTGTAAATGGGTGCGATAATTTGAGGAATGGCATAGACAGCCTTATTCAGAGTGGCCAACTTCAGATCACCACATCATTTCCAACAAATCCAGCAATATCATCAGCAACGGTTTCAGAACCTCCTACAACTGCAGCAACTATTGTTCCTGACAATTCTTCGGCTTCATCAACAAGTACGTCATCCATCATCTCAACTGATCAGTTTACAACAAATCTTCCTGCTACAACTTCAGCTTCACTCCACTTCGAGACTCCTACAACCACAACATCATTTCTTCCGACGATATCTCCTACAACACCAGCAACGAATCATGAAGATGTCTCCACTGTCACCATATTTTATGATCCTGAAAACAACTCTGCCTACCATTCAGAAGGTGCTGCTCCCACCAGAGCACCAGTTACAATCTTTTATGATCCACAAACAATTACAGTCCCTTCAGCAGCAACAATCAGCCCAGTCACTGTCACGGCGCCTGGACCAGTACCATATGAAAGCAATAGGGCCATCCCTTGGCACTATGGCTCAGACGTGTACTGCGAAGGAAAAAGAATCACTCTTGAAACATCAACACCTGCACCACAAGTAGATAATGTGGGGGGAGGCGGAGGATTCACTCGAAGCGGACGTCTCTTTGCTCCACCAATTCAAAGACCTACTGCCGAAGCAGAAGTTGCTGCCAAGGCAAAAGGAAAGAGCCCGGTGCAGGAAGATCAAGCTGTTAAGGAAGCCTTGAAGACGCCGTTCGATCAAGAGGTTGATGAGTTCATGCGAATCATCAAAAAGAGTGATTACAAAATTGTGGATCAACTTCACCAGACGCCATCCAAAATCTCTATCCTCTCACTGCTTATGTGCTCCGAAGCCCATCGGAATGCACTACTCAAAGTCTTGCACGCAGCTTACGTGCCTGAAGAGATTACTGTCAACCAGTTGGAAACCGTGGTTGGAAATGTTACTGCTAGCAATGGGCTAGGGTTCACCAATACTGACTTGACAGCGGATGGCCGCAACCACAACAAAGCCTTGCACATAACCATGGAATGCAAAGGAGCTGTCCTTTCTCATGTGCTGGTAGACACAGGTTCGTCCCTGAATGTCTTACCAAAGAAGGCTCTGGTGAAGTTAGAATATGACGAACTGGCATTGAGACCCAGCAACCTGGTAGTAAGAGCCTTTGATGGTTCCAAGAGATCGGTTCTGGGAGAGATCGAGCTACCTGTGACAATTGGCCCACAGACCTTTAAAACTATCTTTTATGTGATGGACATTCAGCCCGCCTACAGCTGTTTGTTGGGTAGACCCTGGATTCACGCCGCCGGCGCAATAACGTCTACCCTTCACCAAAAGTTAAAATTTGAGTGGGAAGGCCAAGTTGTCACAATCTGTGGAGAGGAGGACATTTTTGTCAGCCACCTGGAAACTTATAAGTACATTGAGATGGATGGAGAGATCCATGAAACAATGGGCCAAGGATTTGAAGCCTTGAATGTCAATGAGGCATCTGCTGTATCTGGTACTCCAATGTCATCATACCAACAAGCCCGGAAGGTTGTTGAGGAAGGAACTGCCCAAGGCTGGGGCAAGCTACTACTGGTGGAGAAGAAAGAAGACAGATTTGGGTTGGGTTACAGACCAACTCAACAAGATCAAACAGCGGCTGCGAAAGAGCCCAATTTTGTGAGTGGGGGGATGCTTACCCCTGATGCTATCAACTGTCTGGAAGACGAGCTGGAAGAGGAGCGCAACCTGGAAAGCTGGATTCGTCCAAAGGTCCCGGGGAGCAGTGTCTCGAACTGGTCTTCCCAGGAAATTATAAGAGTTACTCGATCAGAGTAATTATTATTTCCTGTATTTTATAAGCATGCATCAAAGTCTTGCATCTTGCCCAAGATGACAGGACTCATTTTGTAATCGGGCCATCTGTACTTTTTTGTGCAAACAAGATCAATTAATGAAATATCAGACATCTTTTTGCAAACGCGTCTTTTTCTTTTCGTTCACTGTTTTTCCATTCTTCTTTTTTGTACAAAAAATAAATGGCGGTGTTTTCAAAATGACAACTTCATTTCACTTTTCTAAATAAGACTAAAATCAGATCACTAAAATGAACAACTTAACCCTTGCAGAGAGTGCCTTCCAGACAGCACCGACAACAGCACGGCTATGACATCGTATGACTTTGACAATCCAATCAATCAAGCTGATGAAGGGGTTGATGAAGAATATGAGCTTCCTGAAGAACTAGCCAGGTTGTTAAGGCAAGAGGAAAAGGTTATTACCCCTCATCAGGAGGAGGTTGAAGTGATCAATCTTGGTACAGGTGAAGACGTGAAAGGGGTTAAAATCGGGGCCTGCCTGCAAGACTCAGTGAAGAAGCAACTGGTTGATCTACTTCAAGAGTATGTGGATGTGTTTGCTTGGTCGTATCAAGACATGCCAGGGTTGGATACCGATATCGTTGTGCACAAGCTACCTTTGAGAGAAGAGTGCCCACCGGTTAAACAGAAACTGCGCCGAACTCGTCCGGACATGGCAATGAAAATCAAAGAAGAGGTACAAAAGCAATGGGACGCCGGGTTCCTTGCTGTGACTAGCTATCCGCCGTGGGTGGCTAATATAGTACCTGTGCCTAAAAAGGACGGCAAAGTAAGAATGTGTGTTGACTACCGGGATCTGAACAGAGCCAGCCCGAAAGATGATTTCCCTCTACCTCACATTGATGTATTGGTTGATAACACGGCTCAGTTCTCGGTATTCTCCTTCATGGATGGATTTTCAGGATACAACCAGATTAAGATGTCACCTGAAGACATGGAGAAGACAACATTCATCACACCCTGGGGCACGTTCTGCTACAAGGTAATGCCATTTGGGCTCAAGAATGCCGGTGCAACGTATCAACGGGCTATGGTAACGTTATTCCATGATATGATCCATAAAGAAATCGAATGTTATGTGGATGACATGATCGCCAAGTCCCTTATTGAAGAAGACCATCTGGTGAATCTGCTCAAGTTGTTCAAGCGTCTGAGAAAGTATCAACTGAAGTTGAACCCCAACAAATGCACATTCGGGGTGAGATCTGGTAAGCTGCTGGGATTTATTGTAAGCGAGAAAGGGATTGAAGTTGACCCTGATAAAGTCAAAGCTATTCAAGAGATGCCTGCACCGAAAACTGAAAAAGAAGTTCGAGGGTTTCTAGGTCGATTGAACTACATTTCACGGTTCATATCTCACCTTACGGCAACCTGTGAACCTTTGTTCAAACTGTTAAGAAAAGAACAAACGGTCAGGTGGAACGAAGACTGTCAGAAGGCTTTTGACAAGATCAAGGAGTATCTGCAAGAACCTCCAATCCTTATGCCTCCAGTTGAAGGAAGACCTCTAATCATGTACTTGACGGTATTAGAAGAGTCAATGGGGTGTGTGCTGGGCCAGCATGACGAGTCTGGTCGAAAAGAGTATGCAATATACTACCTAAGCAAAAAGTTTACCGACTGTGAACAACGTTATTCACTGCTCGAGAAAACTTGCTGTGCTTTAGCGTGGGCTGCTCGCCGACTAAGGCAGTATATGTTGACCCACACTACTTTGTTGATCTCAAAAATGGACCCAGTCAAGTACATATTTGAGAAGCCAGCGCTTACCGGACGGGTTGCAAGATGGCAGATGATTCTTACAGAGTATGACATCCAATACACTTCTCAGAAAGCCATCAAGGGCAGTGTATTGTCTGAATATCTTGCTGAGCAACCCATTGATGATTACCAGCCTATGAGGTTTGACTTCCCTGATGAAGACATCATGTTCATTAAATCAAAAGATCACGAAGAGCCTATTCACACTGAAGGGCCCGACCCAGAAGAAGAATGGACTATGATGTTCGACGGGGCTGTTAACATGAATGGCCGTGGTGTTGGTGCAGTACTCATTACACCCAAAGGAGTTCACATGCCTTTCTCGGCAAAACTCACTTTCAACTGCACTAACAACGAAGCTGAATACGAAGCTTGCATTATGGGTCTTGAGGAAGCCATTGACCTCAGGATCAAGACATTGACCGTATTCGGAGATTCAGCTTTGGTAATCAATCAGACCAACGGAAAATGGTACACCCACCAGGATCATCTGATACCTTACAGGGATTATACAAGAAGGTTATTGACGTTCTTCACAACAGTCAAGCTTGAGTATATCCCTCGGGACGAGAATCAATTTGCATACGCTCTTGCTACCATTTCATCCATGATCAAAGTTCAAGCTGCTAACTTTGTACCTCAGATTTCAGTATCCAGGCTTGATAGACCAGCATATGTATTTGCAGCAGATGTAGTCAAAGATGATAAGCCTTGGTTCCATGACATTAAGTGCTTCTTGGAGGATCAAACATACCCACCTGGGGCATCTTCCAATGATAAGAAGACCTTGAGAAGGCTCGCTGGAAGTTTCTTTCTGAACACTGATGGGTCTTTATACAAGAGGAACTTTGATATGGTACTCCTCAGATGTGTTGACAAGACGGAAGCAGATTTGTTGATGCACGAAGTGCATGAAGGCTCTTTTGGTACCCATGCTGGAGGACATGCAATGGCTAAGATGTTGTTAAGATCAGGCTATTATTGGATCACAATGGATGCAGACTGTTGTGCCTATGCCAGGAAATGCCACAAATGCCAGATCTACGCAGATAAAGTGCATGTACCTCCGAATCCTTTGAACATCATGTCTTCACCATGGCCCTTTGCCATGTGGGGCATCGACATGATTGGCAAGATTGAGCCAACTGCTTCAAACGGCCACAGATTCATCCTGGTCGCCATCGACTATTTCACTAAGTGGGTTGAAGCAGCCTCATATGCAAATGTTACAAGGCAAGTGGTAGCCCGATTCCTGAAGAGAGATATCATCTGTCGGTACGGAGTTCCCGAGCGAATCATTACTGATAATGGTTCCAATCTAAACAACAAAATGATGGCAGAACTGTGCCAGGACTTCAAGATCCAACATCACAATTCTTCTCCTTACAGGCCAAAGATGAATGGCGCTGTTGAGGCGGCAAACAAGAATATTAAGAAGATTGTGCAGAAGATGGTAGTCACCTATAAAGACTGGCATGAAATGCTACCGTTCGCCTTGCATGGGTACCGCACATCAATCAGGACATCCACTGGGGCAACGCCGTATCAACTTGTGTATGGTATGGAAGCAGTCCTACCTGTTGAAGTTGAATTACCCTCCCTGCGGGTATTGATGGATGTTAAGCTGAACGAAGCAGAATGGGTTAAGGCCCGATACGAACAACTGAGTCTGATCGAAGAGAAAAGATTGGCTGCAATCTGTCATGGACAGCTATATCAGAAGAGAATGAAGAAGGCCTTCGATCAGAAAGTCAGGCACCGAGAGTACCAAGTGGGAGATCTTGTGCTGAAAAGAATCCTCCCTCCTCATACAGACCACAGGGGCAAATGGACTCCGAATTATGAAGGACCATTCGTGGTAAAGAAAGTTTTCTCTGGTGGAGCACTGATGCTCAGCACTATGGATGGTGAAGATTTCCCGTCCCCTGTGAATTCAGATGCAGTTAAAAAATACTTCGCATAAAAATGACCCGCTGGACACAAAAACAGAATGTAAGTCCAGGCAAAAATAGGGCATCCCGGCGAGTCAAAAACAGAATGAAAGACTCGGGCAAAAATAAGGGAAATAAATAAAAAAAATGTACATCCGCTGAGTTGAAAAGCCGCATTGGACAGCTCAGGCAAAAATGGGTATCCCGATGGATTGAAAACCCGAAAGGGCGATCCATGCAAAATAAGGGAATAAGCGAACAACTGCATTCTGAATTCGTCTGTATCACTTACAACTTGGAAAGCTTCGAAAGGATCAGGCTTCAATCAGAATCAGCCTTCTTCAGAAAGCAAGACGAAAGAACGTCATTGTCATACGAGTCATAGCAGAAGAGGAAGCTCCTTAAAGCGTCGTCAACACCGCCAGCATTTTGTTTCTCAATTTATAACAATCTCCTCATTTCAGGAGATATGTTTCTTTGACTGTATCTTGCCAATTCAGGGCACACGAATTAATAAAATCAGATTTCTCGGTCATGTTTCGTTTTGTATATTTTTATTTGCAAAGGATGTCTGATGTCATTAAAAAACCAATTGCATAAGTACAGATGCTTTTCTCCAAAATATGTAACAATAAAACACATGCTTGCAGGGAATTTACTTACTCTTGAGAATGCTTGACTCCTATGACGGAATCCAGTAAAGGATACCTCGGGACCTTTTGTGCGTCTCCTTATCTTTGCAGGATTGCAGGTATTCAGAACGCAACCTGGGGCATGCAAGTTATGTCTCAGCAAGCTGGCAAATCATTATCAACTCGGTCTATCTTCCACGTGGCACTGGAAGGTGCCCTTTTCCCCAGCGAAGTTGCCAAATCAACATACACTCAACCTCAAGCATCTGAAATGCTCTATCCCCAGCTGAGCTGCCACTTGCTACTCTTCCCAGCTGAGTTACCAACAATCATCCCCAGCTATAGTACCAATCATTCTTCCTCAGTAAAATACAGGAGTCGGGGAATCATCTCCCCACAGAATCTTCAGCCTCTATCCAGAAGAGCGACGCAGGAAAGGATCACAACAGAGTGAAGAAAGCTTCTACAAACCCCAGCTGGGTTTCTCATTAATTAGGATAGGTCTATCAGTGACCCGTATCCCCCAAGCAGATACATCTCACCAGATCTATCAATGATATCATCCCCAGCTGGGAGGTCCATTTCAAACAGATCAGCCAGAGACTTTCGCAGCAATGGGATCCGAATCCCGGTTTGATATCTCTGCATAATCATGGCATTTTGCATCATATTATCCCCTCAGAGCGTAGCATTCCGTCTAACACGGAGCATTACGGCAAAAGTCAAACGCATAGCATAATCATAAGCCATGCTCTGAATTAACACTTGTGAATAATAACCGATCGTCATCGTCGTACAGAAATCCCCACCAGAATCCCAGCAAAAGCAGTTGCCTCATAAATCACAAACACCAGTATATATTTCCTTTTGATACCCGTCTGTGCCATTTTTCCCCAGTAAAGTCGCCTGAACACTCTTTACAAACAAATCACCCATATCACGGATGCTTCATGACACCCGTCCGTGTCATATCACCAGCAGAAAGCCGAAGACACCCTCTTTGCACTCACACATACTTATATACACTTTCTTGACACCCGTCCGTGTCATATCCCCAACGCAGTCGCTTACACTTTTACCACTCATATACTTGTCGATATCATACTTTTCTCTCTTGGCACCCGTCCGTGTCACTCTCCCCAGCAGATAAACACTCATCTATGTATACTCACTACTCACGATACACTTATACAGATACTCGTCCGTAGCTTGTATACACCATCACTTATCTCCCACAGATTCGACAATAGTCCTTGTTCTTTGTTAACCAGTTGGTACTCGTCCGTATCATCATCTCAGAACATTGCGTCTAATGTTTGTTTCTACATGATACTCGTCCGTATCATAGTCTTAAGGATGCTCGTCCGCATCCTTAATCCATACACTGTGTCAAACACTTTTGTCTTCTTGAATATAGACACTCGTCTGTGTCTACCATTCCCCAGAGTCCCTTCAGATGCAACACTCGTCTGTGTTCTTTGTTAAACCGTTGGTACTCGTCCGTATCATCATCTCTGAACATGTGTCATTTTATTTCTACATGATACTCGTCCGTATCATAGTCTAAGGATGCTCGTCCGCATCTTTAATCTATACACAATACCCAAACACTTATACTTTCCTTTCTTGGTTGTGAACGCTCGTCCGTGTTCACTATATCCCCAGTAGATCGCCAACAAAGCATTTTCTTTTATCTGACACTCGTCCTGTGTCATGATAACCCTGAGAGCAGCCGTACCCTGCTGAGTGGTCGTCCTCCACTTCTTGATGGTCGTCCTCCATCATGCTCATCCGATGGCCGTCCCCATCGTTGATTTTAGCAGCCGTCCCCTGCTAGGTGGTCGTCCTCCACCTTTTGATAATCGTCCTTCATCATTTTATCCAATGGCCGTCCCCATTGTTGATTTCGGTTATCTGGAATTCGTCCTATGTCATGAGAAACCTCGAGAGCAGCCGTACCCTGCTGAGTGGTCGTCCTCCACTTCTTGATGGTCGTCCTCCATCATGCTCGTCCGATGGCCGTCCCCACCGTTGACCTTTTCTATCCGATGGCCGTCCCCGTCGTTGATATTTTCGGCAGCCGTACCCTGCCAGGTGGTCGTCCTCCACCTTTGATGGCCGTCCCTATCATATTTCCTTTATTCCCCAACAGAGCAGCCGTTCCCTGCTAGGTGATCGTCCTTCACCTTTGATGGCCGTACCCCATCATCTGTTTATTTCATTTATTCTTTAACCCGATGGCCGTCCCCGTCGTGGTCCCTTTTCCTTTTCAGTCCGATGGCTGTCCCCATCGTCGGTTACCTTACTTTATGAACTTGATGGCCGTCCCCGTCATGTTTCATTAACTCCCAGAAAATTTTACAGCTTTATCTTGATGGCCGTCCCCATCATGATATCTTACTTTTTCCCAGCTAGTCGGCCGTCCCCGTCTTAGCTTTACCTTTTATCCCCAGCATGTCGGTCGTCCCCGTCATTGCTACTTACCCAGCAGTCGTCCTCTGCTCGACGGTCGTCCTCCGTCGCCTATACTTTACAATATACTTTGTTTTCTTTTACAATCTATATCCCTTTTCTTCTTCATTCTGTGAGTGCAAATTTTGGACTGTCTTTGGTATTCAACCACAAGTTATCTTGTTTGCCTGTTAAGCCGTCGCTTACAACCTGCACAGCTAACTCATGTTTGAATAGGGGCAGCTGTAAACACCCCAAATTTTCCCTCACCCATTCACCATGGCTTGTGATCATTCTCATATGCATAAACACAATCATATCATCTCATATCTCACTTTTGATTCACTGCATAGTTTCTAGGCATCTGCACCTAGGGTTTGTGATCTGAGCAATCCAAGAGCTTCTTCAGCCACTCCAAAGGCAACCAACCACTTCAAAGGAATCCATATGTGTTCAAGTATCATATTACATCTTCTCAAAGTCAAAAATTCCAAGGAATCACAAGAACTAGGGTTTGGATGGATGCAGAGCCAGGATTGACTGCACAGTTGACCTAAAATTAGGGTTTTGGTTTCAGAGGCCATAACCCCAAATTTTTTGGTCATTCTTGTTTCCATTGGTCTCTATATGGTATAGGGAGTATGCATATCAATTTTCATGAAGAAATTCCATGGGGAAGTCATCTGATCAAGAGTTGACTTTTCAGACAAGTCAGTGTAATATCAGGGCATCTGAGGCCCCCAATGACCCAACCAATGGGTGATCTTCATCATTTTGAGTGTGTATGATCTTTATTTGGTCATGGAAGAAGGTTGAAGTTCATAAAAATCAAGAATTTAGGGTTTTTGCAAGTGTTGACTTTTTGGGCATAGTTGACTTTTCAAGAATGCTTCATTTTAGGTCATTTTTCAAGCCTTGATTATTGATTCAAAAATGCTCCAAATGGAAAAACTTTGGTCATGAAAGTTGTAGATCTCATCTTTCCCTTTTCAAAAAGTACAAGAACATGATCAAACTCTTCTTGGATCAAAAGTTATGGTGTGGCAAAGTTGGCTAAAATCATTGATTTTCA
The DNA here is from genome assembly GCA_963966055.1 of Lathyrus aphaca. NCBI lineage: Eukaryota > Viridiplantae > Streptophyta > Magnoliopsida > Fabales > Fabaceae > Lathyrus > Lathyrus aphaca. The sequence goes on along the minus strand of OZ014520.1, from coordinate 282,521,391 downwards.
AGACATGCTTCAAATGGAAACTTTGCAAAATCATGAACCAATGCCTTTTGTGACCTCTAGTTCATTTCAAACCAGCATACAAACATTCTATAAGTCATAAAAATCATAATTGAACCAAGAATGCCCTTGAATTATGGCTTATGGGATTAGGAAATCACATGTGAACCAAAAAGCCAACAACTTGCAAAATCATCATTGTGCTTCTACCACTTGATGCATTGGATGCTGCACTTTGCTAGCCCTCTCACATCACCTTGCTGCACTAGAACCAGCCCATGTACTAGCTATAGATCAAGCCATACTTGCCTTACACAAAATTTGACTTTTTTGCAAAAGGTGACTTACCAATCAATAAAGCACATGTCCAATCATCTGACCAATGAGAGAGGGTTATGTGGACAAGGAGCAAGCCATCCCATACATCTAGCAAGGCTGAAACTCATTCATTCAACACATTCACAAAAACACTCCCTTTTGCATAAGCCTTCGAATCTGTCTCCACAGCATACAAACACAAAAACCATCTTCACCAATCATCTGGCCATGCTTCATTAAGTAGAAACCACCAAAGTTCAAGCCTGAAACCAGCCTGACCTGAGCTTCACCATTCCCCACCCTCAGAACCAGAACTCTTCGAATCCCTTCATCCAACCATCAAACACTTCATTTTTCTTCACCAACAAGTCAAGCACATCACAAGGAGTCAAAAGCACCCTTCACATTGACCTGAGGCTGCCTGTACAAAGATCCCCATTTCTGTTACACCAGAGTTGGATCTTTCAAGCCAGCCACTCTCCAAGCTTTCTGAGCCTCATTTTGCATTCAGGGGATTCAAAGAAGCAAGCTTGCACAAGAAAAAAGCCCAGAAAGCTCACAAACAGAGAAGCTTCATCTCAGGTGAACTTCATGAACTTTTTTCCCAGAAACTGTTTTTTAAGTTCTTTTATGATGCCTTGTGTTCCTCTGATCATGAATGTATGTTTACTTTTGCAAATAGTGTAGAAACCAGCATGTATGAAGCTTTTGAACATTTGCCCGTGTTTTGCATTTTGTTTCGATTCAGACTTATGATTGAAAATAAATGAATTTAGGTTGAGGGTTTAGGTTTAGATTGATGAGAGAGTCATTTTGGTGGAAGGAATTTGTTGTTTGGTGACCTACAGAAGATTCTAGGGTTTTGGCTCGCCGGAGAAGACGACCAGAAGTCTTCTCCGGCAGCCTGAAGGTCATTAGCCCTAATCTCAGGTCATTATGGCCATTTGAATGTGGAGCGTAGATTCCCCTTGACTTGTTGACTTCCCGCTGGTTTGGATGGCCCAGATCTCTTCGTTTGCCCTAATCCTCATACTTAACTTAATTAATCATTAATTAAATTAATTTGATCTGAATCAATCACAGCCACTGGATCTGGCGCCAGTCAACCAATTCAAATTCAGAGCTCATCCTGGCCCTCCACGCATTTGACTTTCATTTTATTTTATTTTCTTTTCATTTTCTTTTCATTTGTTTTGCATAATTATTTAAAAATAGCAAAAATGTCTTAAAAATTATGAAACTTTTTCATAAAAGTTTTATTAATTTTTAAGACCCAAAAATATTTTTATTTTATTTTTTATCATTTAAAAAATATTTTTAAATATTTAAAAGATTATTTTTAATTGATTAATGGAAATTAATTAATTAAAAATGCTTTTAGGTATTTAAAAATCACCAAAAAAATTCATGAAATGTTCTAAGACATTTAGAAACATTGTCCAACCTTCAAACCAAATTTCTTTTTTGATCTTGATGCATTTTAAGAATTTTTCATTGAATTAAATCATATTTTGTGCATTATTTTGATCATAAGTTCAAAAAATCATTTCTGCCTATTTGAGAAGAGTTGGACATTGATTCTTTTTGCTTTGTTTTGTGTTTGGCATGTAGTTTCTAGGGTAAAATGGCCATGATTTATTTCCTCATTTTCAATTTGTTTGGTATTTCTTGTGTTAGGAACCCTAAAAACCCTAATAACTTGTAAAATTCATAACTTGAGATTGGTTAAGAGTTGAGATCTCCCCTTTGGGCATTGGTTTAGTATAGGTTTAGGGTTTCTTTGGGTGGCATTTTCCATTTTTTATCTTAGGGTTTGCTTCTGTTTTTGGTTTTTGTTTGTTGTTTGATTCATAAACCCTAAATTTGGGCTTTCATTTGCATACCTCTTGCATTCTCTTGCATAACATGACTTGCCATAGCATTTTATGCATCCATTTGATTCATTAGACATCTCAAGACATATAGAAAGCATGTTTGATCATTGCATCTTTCATTTTCCATTTTGTATGTCATTTGCATTTCATAACTTTTCATGTATGTTCATGGTTCTAAGCATGCTCCATTTGCATCCATATGTTCATGTGATCATCTCCATGCCTTGCCTCATGTTTGTAGCATCTCATAACATCATTTTCATCATCAACATGCTTCTGGTTTTGTGTATCCTCATATCATCCCATCCCATTTTGCATTGCATTGCATTTCTTTTCTAATCTTTCAGGTGGTAAGTGATTTTGAGAAGTGAATTTGCCTTCACTTCTCATACTTTCTTCTCATCTCTCTCTTGCATCCATGCTGCATTTTTATATGTGTTTGAGATTGAGCTTGCTCATCCTTCTTCTTCTTACTTTCTATCTTCAAGTGACTTGACTTCTTGAATGAAGCAAGTTGCTTTGCTTCTCTTGATCCTGTTCATCTGCTTCCTGGTGGTTCCATTGAGGACTTCTTCTTGTCAAACCTCACAAACCTTAGGAACAACCAAGCATGACAATGAATTAGGGTTTTGATTAGTCTCCCCTCTTAGTTTTGCCTTTGTGTCTCATTGAGTCTCCTCTTCTCATCTCATAATCAGGGACTAAACCCTAAAGGCTTTAAGGCTTTGTGATTAAGCTTATGCCTGCATCCTTCTCTTAGGATGGAGTGTATAACTTTAATCCTAAGTGTTAAACCCTTAATGTGTTTAAATCTCTTAATCAATTCACTTAATAACCATCAAGACATCACACTTGTAACTTGGGCCTTGCATTAGGGTTCTAATTCTTCCTTAACTGGTTAAGAAGGACTAACCCTAGTGTTAATGGACAAGTCCCCCTCAAGTTGTCTTACAAATCATAAAAAATACTTCATTATCATATCATTAAATAAAATCCACTTAATCAAAGGCTTGTTTTGTCATGAGTTTAATCCCTAATCATGGATTAAGTTGAGGAGCTTTCCTCAGCTTAAACATTCTCATCTATTATCCTTCTATTAGGATGGTGTAATGAGTCTGTTTAATCCTTGATTATGGCTTAACCTCATTACTCAACGCTAAACAAAAACAACAAAAACATCTAAATAATCACAAGTAGGTTAATGATCTTAATCCTACATCAAAGGTGATTAAGTGTGAGAATCTGACTTCACACTTAAGGTATTCTCATTACCCCTAATCAGAGGGAAGATGTGATGAGCTTACTAAATCCATTGGTTTAGGCTTAAGCTCATTAACTTATGACAAACTTTCAAAAGCAATAAAAGACTGAAAACACAAAAACAAACAATAATCGTCTCCTTCGGGATTCTTTTCTCATCACCTTCACTCATAAACGAGAACTTGCTTCTTCCGTCTAATGCAAGACAGTTTGCATCTGTGCCAGACAGATCATACACTTGAGCATAGGCAAGTAAGCAGTTCACAGGTCAATTCATCTTTCAGTCTCTTTGGGTCGAACTACGGTGTTCTGACTTCCTCAATGCACGAGAGGATACGTAGGCATAACTTAACAGTTATCGAACAAAAGTCTCTGTATATTCCCCCTTTTTCCAACTATATTCTTTAAGCCTCATTATCATGAGCATTTCACTCTTGTCCTTGCACTAACACTTTCATACTTCATATCACTTATACACTTTACACTGACACCTGTACATTCTTTTTCCAGCCATTTTATACACAGATTGCACTGACACTACCCCTTTAAAACACAAATCTTTTAAGCGTGGATCCCGTCGAGTACGACGGACAATCTGGGTGCTAATACCTTCCCAGGTTGTAACCAACCCCCTTTCTCAGTCTCTCTGGTTCGCAAACCGTCTTATCCATCTTTTTCTAGGCCTATGCAGCATTGCCTTTCCTCCGGGATAAAAATGCCTAGCTGGCGACTCTATTCATTCTCCAGTGAGTTCACGGCTGTGTGTTCTCATTGTCCCGCTCGCCGACCGTTCGCGTCTGTACCCTATCTGACCCGGTTTCATTTAGTGGGAGCGACAGTGGGCCAATCGTTACAGGCAGCTCAATTTCTCCCAGAACCGATCTCTTAGAGCCATCAAAGGCTCTCACTACCAGATTGCTGGGACGCAATGCCAATCCTTCATACTCTAGCTTCACAAGGGCCTTTTTCGGTAAGACATTAAGGGATGATCCTGTGTCTACCAGCACATGGGAAAGGACTGCACCTTTACATTCCATGGTGATGTGCAAAGCCTTGTTATGATTGCGGCCTTCCGTAGTCAAATCAGTATTAGTGAACCCTAGCCCATTGCTAGCAGTAACATTTCCAACCACAGTTTCCAACTGATTGACGGTGATCTCTTCAGGCACGTAAGCTGCGTGCAAGACTTTGAGTAGTGCATTCCGATGGGCTTCGGAGCACATAAGCAATGACAGAATAGAGATCTTGGAAGGCGTCTGGTGAAGCTGATCCACTATTTTGTAATCACTCTTCTTGATGATTCTCATGAACTCATCAACTTCTTGATCAAAGGGTGTTTTCAAAGTTTCCTTGATAGCTGGGTCTTCCTGCATCGGGCAGTGGGTCTTTGAATTTGTGGAGCAAAGAGACGTCCGCTTCGAGTGAAGCCTCCGCCTCCTCCCACATTGTCTATTTGTGGTGCCGGTGTTGATGATTCAAGAGTGATTTTCTGTCCTTCGCAGTATACGTCAGAGCCGTAATGCCAAGGGATGGCCTTACTGCTTTCATAAGGTACTGGCCCAGGTATTGTGACAGTGACTGGACTGATGGTAGCTGCAGAAGGAACTGTGATAGTTTGTGGATCATAATATATTGTGACTGGTGCTCTGATGGGAGTAGCACTTTGTGAGTTGTAGGCGGAGTCATTTTCAGGATCATAATAAATCGTAACTGTTGAGACATCTTCATGGTTTGCTGCTGATGTTGTAGGAGACATTGTTGGAAGGATGGGTGTTGTTGTTGCAGGAGATTCAAAATGAAGTGGTGCTGAAGTTGTAGAAGGAACATTTGTTGATATCTGGTCAGTTGAAATGACAGATGAAACATTTGTTGATGAAGCTGAAGAGTTGTCGGGAACAATGGTTGTTGCATTTGTAGGAGGTTCTGGAATTGTTGCTGATGAGATCGCTGGATTTGTTGGAAATGATGTTGTAATTTGAAGCAGGCCACTCTGGATGAGACCATCTATGCCATCCCTCAAGTTATCACAGCCATTCACTGAAATGTTGCAGTAAGCACACCCTAGCTCACATCCCGGGAACATTTGACATTCGAGGAGTTGAGCTTTAATCTCTACCAACGGTGTCCGAATCTGACCCACACTGGTTATCAAATAAGACGGCTTGTCTTCTTCAATAGCATTGATTCTGGGACCTCCGTGGTGTGGCATAGGATTTTTGTTGACATTTGGTGGTGGTGCGAAATTTAGAGCCTTAGAGTCTACCAGGTCTTGTACCTTCATGTGCAAAGCTCTGCACTTTTCTGTACTATGGCCAGGTGCATTTGAATGGAAGGCACACCTGGCGTTGGAGTCATAATTTCTGGGTAGACTGTTGGGATCTGGAGGGGCCAATGTCCTTAGCTCAACTAGGTTGAGTTTCAGGAGTTGTGGCAGTAATGTTGCATAGGGCATAGGGATCGGATCGATCACCCTGTTGGCCTGAGAAGGTCTCTGTTGGAATGGTCTTTGCTGATTGTTGTTGTTGGTGTTGTTGTAGTTCCTTGGGGGATACTGAGTTTGTTGCTGGTACTGAGGTTGTTGCTGATAATTCTGTTGCGGTGGTTGATAAGCTGGTTGTGGATGAGCTGGAGCGGGAATGGTGACTGCTGCCACAGACCTATGAACATATTGGGGCCTGCCCCTGCTGGTGTGGATAACATTGGTCTCACCAGTTCTTCTTGGGCCTACAAAAGGTTTCCTTGTATTGCTGGATGAGCTGGCACCGTTGTCAGAGATTTTGCCCATTTTTAACAAGCTCTCAATTCTTTCCCCAGCTATAACAACATCTGCAAAGCTGGTTGAAGAGAAGGCGGCTAGCCTGTCAATGTACGTTCCTTGGAGGGTGTTCATAAACATATCTGCCATCTCCCTCTCTGACATAGGTGGCTGAACAGCAGCTGCCAATTGCCTCCATCTCTGGGCATACTCTCGGAAACTTTCTCTTGATGACTGTGACATTCCCATTAGGAGGGTCCTGTTGGGTGCCATGTCTAAGTTGTACTGATACTGTCTGATAAAGGCCTCTGCCAGGTCCTTCCAACACCTGATAGTTGCTCTTGTCAGATGAGAGTACCATTCTCTTGAAGCTCCTGTCAAGCTATCCTCAAAATAGAACATTCAGAGCTTCTCGTCCATGGTATAGGCCTTTAGTCTCCCCAGAAATGATTGTAAATGGGTCCGGGGACAGGAAGTCCCGTTATACTTCTCAAAGCACGGAGGCTTAAACTTATGGGGAATCCTGACCCCGTCTACCAAGCCCATGTCCATAACATCAAAACCCAAAGAGTTTTGAGACTCTAAGGATCTCAATTTCTCAGCTATCTCATCCAGCCTTCTGTCATAAGCTTCCTCCCCAGCTCCCATCACTATGAACTGATCTTCCTGGGGGTCTTCTTGCAGCACTCTGCCTGCAGTGGCAGTCCCTTGAACATTTGCAGGGATGTTGACCTCTGGATGTAGGTGGGGTCCAAAGACTGGGGGATTGACATGAGGCTGGACTCTTTCATTGTTGCTTGTCCCAGCAGTCCCTGGCTGATGGTCTTCCTGGTTTCTCCCTTCTACCAGTGCTCTTAACCTCTCTTGGCTTTGAGCCATATTGTTCATCACCTCCATGAATTGTGTCATCTGATTCCTCATTTCCAACCTCTCGTTGGTCATTTGATTTCTGACCTCCGTAAGGTCCTGCTGCATTTGATCCATCTATATGCCCGGAAGGTTGTTACGGGTGGGATATCTATGTGGACGGTTGAGTGGAAACACACGCCGTGGAGCAATAATTCCTGAGATCATAACAGAGTTAGTAACAAATAAGCAAAAACCTACAAAACAAGGTAAAAGGTTAGTATGCAATGCAGTTATGCTTATTTGTTTCCAAGGTATCCGGCTTGGCACTTGGTTTTGACCCTTCCAGGCCCTTGAAGATGCTTGTGATATTGCTTGAAGAATACTCAGATGACACAAACCAACACATATATATATATATTACAAAAAGTAAAATAATACATAACTTGTTTCTTTTTACAATACAAGCCCTCTGAGGGGTCAAAATACATCATAAGAAAATGAGAGTACATAGAATAAAAGCAACAACAAACAAACAAAATCAAACACCAAGACCAAACTCATTCTCCTGAACTTCCTTGAGAAGTGCTTCAGTCACAGGATCAGCTGGACGCTCCGTAAGATTCCTGATAAGGAGATTCCTGGTTGCTACGGCTGTAGTTAGCTTCTTGTGTTGACTTTGGTCCTTTGACCTCTTCACTCCAGCTCTGATCTTCAGCTCTGAGATCTCCCTCTGGGCTGCTGCCAGGGCTTCCTGTTGCTCCTTTGCACTAGCTTCCATCTGTTCCATCTTATCCTGAGTCCTTTTGTCCTCTTGAGTACGAGCTTCGGTGATTCTGACCCACCTAGCTTGACTCTCCTTCAAATACAAATCAATCCTGGCCTTCTGGAACTGAGCTTCCTTGCAGGCATTCTTCAAGATTTGTTCTCCAGCCCTAGACTTCTTAATGTAATCCTCAGACTTCTCAATTCTAGCCAAATGCTCCACCTTCAACTTCTCTAACCTCTCAATATCCAACCTACCATCACTCCTCTCCCAGAGGGTCTTCTGTAGGGATTGAGTCAACTTCTCATTTCTCTCCTTCAATTTCTCAAACTCCTCTAAGCTGACAGTTGCTGGAGGTGGTGCTGTGGAAGGTCCAGGCATATCTTCAACAGTGAAGGGCATTCCTGTAATTTGAGCTCTGGTATGGGACCACTCATAGTATTGTGCTGATGCCACATTGTTGCACTTCCCCAGAATGGTTACCCCTTTAGTCTGCACATTGTCCCAGGCCCAGGATGCTTGCCTGACACTAGCCAGATTAGGCTTGATTTCAACATAAAGGGTTTCAGTCAGATCCTGTACCCTAGGAGGATGGACTAATGCATAGCCCAGCTGTCTTTTGAACAGCAGAGGGTTGTAATTGATGCACCCTTTCACTCCAATCAAAGGCACATTGGGAAATTGTCCACAACTTGTAATGATGTCTCTGCCCTTAGTACTCTGAGTACACCATCTGATATCATCTGAGGTTAGAGCAACAAGCCTCCTAGCCCAGTTTTTCTGCTGGTGGGGGTTCAGGAATGCATCAGTCTTTGGCAAATGCTTGAGCAACCAAGTGTAGAACAAAGGTGCACAGCATCTCACTAATCTCCCCCTTTGCTTCTCATTCCTTTGATGGACAGAGTAGTAAAGATCTCCCAGTAAGGTGGGCACTGGGTTTCTCAGGATGAAAAGATGGATTTCACTCTTGCTAACAAACCTAGGCTCATCTGCAAATAGAATGACCCCATATATGCTAAGGGCCAATAGAGCACAGACTGCCTTCCACTCCCCTAGGGAGGCCTTCAGACTAGCCTGAGAAGTCAAGAAATCCAGATGGAAACCAGAGATTCCAGCTTTAGATGTCAAATTCTGCCCAATCAGAACTGGTTCCAGATGTAATGCTTTTGCTATCTCCTCATTAATTGGGAAAGCCATCTCAGGGTTGAAAGGGATTCCACCCCTGATGGGTACACCAACCAATGATGAATATTCCTCCAATAAGGGTCCAAACTGAAAATTCTGAAATGTGAAGCACCTCAGGGGAGGGTCATAGAACTGCAGGCAGGTATGTATCAAGCTCCTCTGTGAAGGGTCCAAATCCATAACCACATCAAGGGTTCCTCCATAATGTTCTCTAAAAAGTGGTATATGGTCTGGAGTAATCAGGGTCTGAATCCTCCTGATGCTAGCTAGCTCAGGTTCAAAGAAGTGATAGGAGATGTTACTTTTCTTAGGTGCCATGTTGCTGAAGAATGGAGACAGGTGATGAGAATAACACTGAAGATAGGTCTCTGACAGGCTGAGACTGATGATGCAGATAGCTGATAACTGGAGTAGATACTGGTGAAGATAAGCCTATGCTGATGATGGGGTCAAAACCAAGCCAAAATGATAGGATGGATACCCTGAAAAACAAATAAACACATGTTAAAATGATGCAATGATGATGTATGCAAATGATATGCAAGGGTTTGTGACTGAGCTGGATCTGATCAAGTGCTCTGATATAAGTCCAAGTGTGTTCAAGAAATCCAGATGGAGGTTTATTAGTCCAGTAACCAAGGTGGGGGTCTCAAATAAAGAGCCACATGTCCAGGGTTTTAGAATCACAAGAACTGTTCCAAAATGGAGTACTCTTATTCAAACAAAATAACAGGGTATGCTGAGGTCAAGGGTACCTGCAAACCTGTAAACAGCCCAACCCCCTCACAGGTGATGTTCTAAAACAAGGATCCTCAGACTTGGATCAGTTATGAGAAGTGTAAACACTTCTAACCCGGAGGTACAGTGTTTACAATAACCATAAAAGTTCCTCCTCTAATTTACCTCAGTTTCTGAAGGTCATAAAAAGGTCATCCAGACTTAGTAGGCTTCCCAGATAGCCCTAGTACTGCAGGAAATCTGCAACATAGAGTTCTCAAGAAGAAACCCATATCTGAACCGTGTTTCATATTCCCGCACCAGACCGAGATGGAATGGGAAAGAATATGAACCACTCTAGCCTAGGTGTCACTCAGGTCCCAGGTATAGGACCTTAACTCTCAATAGAAACCCACCCACCAAAGCAAAACAAGATCCAGCCAGACAGCAATGACATTATGATATATGTAAAGCTATAAAGAAAGCAGTAAAACAACTGTACATAAAGCAGTAAATAAAACAAAACATACAAGCACAGATAACACCCCAGTAAACATAAATCAAACAAGCGCTAGGAGGAACCCACAAAAAGAACCAGAAGCCCTGGTTGCAGTATAAGGGTCCCCAGCAGAGTCGCCAAGCTGTCGCTCCCGATAGATGGGAATGGCCCAAATAAAGGTACAGACGCGAACGGTCGGCGAGAGGGACAATGAGAACACACAGCCGTAAGCTCACTGGAGATGAAAAGAGTCGCCAGCTAGGCATTTTTATCCTGGAGGAAAGGTAATGCTGCATAGACCTAGAAAGAGACGGATAAGACGGTTGCGAACCAGAGAGACTGAGAAAGGGGGTTGGTTACAACCTGGGAAGGTATTAGCACCCAGATTGTTCGTCGTACTCGACGGGATCCACGCTTAAAAGATTTGTGTTTTAAAGGGGTAGTGTCAGTAAAATTTGTGTATCAAAGCTAGAAAGAATGAAAGTGTCAGTGTAAGAGGAAAAGTGAAGTGTATAAGTGAAGTGTCAGTGCAAGAACAAGAGTGGAATGCTCAAGACTGAGGCTTGAAGAATAAAGCTAGAAAGAGGGGGAATATACAGAGACTTTTGTTCGATAACTTGTTAAGTTATGCCTACGTATCCTCTCGTGCAATGAGGAAGTCAGAACACCGTAGTTCGACCCAAAGAGACTGAAAGATGAATTGACTGATGAACTGCTTACTTGTCTATGCTCAAGTGTATGACCTGTCTGGCTCAGGTGCAAACTGTCTTGCATCAGACGGAAGAAGCGAGTTCTCGTTTATGAGTGAATGAGATGAGAAAAGAATCCCGAAGGAGACGATTATTGTTTGTTTTTGTATTTTCAGTCTTTTATTGCCTTTGAAAGTTTGTCATAGGATAATGAGCTTAAGCCTAATCCAATGGGTCAGTAAACTCATCACATCTTCCCTCTATTTAGGGGTAATGAGAATACCTTAAGTGCGAAGTCAGATTCTCACACTTAATTACCTTTGATGTAGGATTAAGATCATTAACCTACTTGTGATTATTTAGATGTTTTTGGTGTTTTTGTTTAGTGTTGAGTAATGAGGTTAAGCCATAATCAAGGATTAAACAGACTCATTACACCATCCTAATAGAAGGATAATAGATGAGAATGTTTAAGCTGAGGAAAGCTCCTCAACTTAATCCATGATTAGGGATTAAACTCATGACAAAACAAACCTTTGATTAAGTGGATTTTATTTAATGATATGATGAGGAAGTGATTTTTAGGGTTTGTAAGACGACTTGAGGGGGACTTGTCCATTAACACTAGGGTTAGTCCTTCTTAACCAATTAAGGAAGAATTAGAACCCTAATGCAAGGCCCAAGTTACAAGTGTGATGTCTTGATGATTATTAAGTGGATTGATTAAAGGAGTTAAACACATTAAGGGTTTAACACTTAGGATTAAAGTTATACACTCCATCCTAATAGAAGGATGCAGGCATAAGCTTAATCACAAAGCCTTAAAGCCTTTAGGGTTTAGTCCCTGATTATGAGGTGAGAAGAGAAGACTCAAGAGACACAAAGGCAAAACTAAGAGGGAGACTAATCAAAACCCTAATCATTATCATTCTTGGTTGTTCCTAAGGTTTGTGAGGTTTAACAGAGAAGATCTTCAAAGGAACCACCAGGAAGAAGATGAAAGGATCAGGAGAAGCAAAGTAACTTGCTTCATTCAAGAAGTCAAGTCACTTGAAGAAAGAAAGTAAGAAGAAGAAGAATGAGCAAGCTCAAACTCAAACACAAACAAAAATGTAGCAAGGATGCATAAAAGAGATGAAAAGAAATGGTGAGAAGTGAAGGCAAATTCACTTCTCAAAATTACTTACCACCTGAAAAGTTAGTGAAGGAGATGCAATGCAATGCAAAATGGGATGAGATGACATGATGAGAAACAAAACCAGAAGTACATACATGATGTTAATGATGTTATGAGATGTTACAAACATAAGGCAGCACATGGGAATGATCATACAAGCTCATGAATGCAAATGAAGCAAGTTAGGAATCATGAACATACATGAAAAGTTATGAGATGCATATGGCAAATACATGATGCAATGATCAAACATGCTTTCAATATGTCTTATGATGTCAAATGAATCAAATGGATGCTTGAAATGTCAAGGCAAGTCATGTTGTGCAAGCAAATGCAAGATGAATGCATATGGAAGCCCAAAATTAGGGTTCATGATCAAAGCATCAAACACAAACCAAAATCAGAAGCAAACAACATTATAAAAAATTGAAAATGCACTCAAAAGACCCCTAATCCTATACTAAACCAATGCCCGAAGGAGAGGTTTCAACTCTTAACCAAATTCAAGTTATGATTTTCCTAAGTTTTCTAGGGTTTTAGGGTTCCTAAACAAGAAAATTACCAAACAAATGGAAAATGAAAGATCAAATCATGGCCATTTAATCTCACAAACTACATGCTAAACACAATGCAATGCAAAAAGAACCAAGGTCCAACTCTTTAGGGTTAGGCAGAAATGATTTTTTGAAGTTAGGATCAAAATAATGCATCAAAATGATTTTAATTCCATGGAAAATTCTCAAAATGCATCAAGATCAAAAAATAAATTTGGTTTGAGGGTTGGACAATGTTTCTAAATGTTTTTAAATGCTTCATGAATTTTTTGGTGATTTTTAAATACCTAAAAGTATTTTTAATTAATTAATTCTCATTAATTAATTAAAAAGAAACTTTTAAATATTTAAAAATACTTTTTAAATGCAAAAAATGAAAATAAAAATATTTTTGTGTTCTGAAATTAAATAATACCTTGTATAAAAAATTTCAGATTTTTTAATGTATTTTTGCTATTTTTAATAAATTGTATAAAACAAATGAATTAATATGAAAATAAAATGAATTTTTAAACTGAAAAAGAAAAGTCAGCCAATCCAATGGCCCTCATTCAAACTGAAACACGCGCGCATTGACTTGGCGCCAGATCCCACGGCCAGCATTCAAATTCAGCTAATTAATGATTAAGCCCTAATCCTGTCGTTAATGACCCTCAGGTGACCGGAACAGTGTTCCGGTCATCTTCTCCGTTCACTCCAAATTCCAAACTCTCTCAAAACGCATCTAAAATGAAATCTAACTACACAGGAATGATCCCCACCCAAACACGAATCAAAACCCTCAATCAAAACAAATTTATCATTCCTAAAATGGCTGAATCGAATCAAACAAAAACTAGGGCAAAAAGTTTCAGAAACTGATTAAACTCTCATCTCTCCACCATTTTCAAAACCAATGACATATTCATGATCAGGGAGGCATATAGAACAGCTTAGGAACTTTAAAAATCATTTCTGGAAAAAAAGTTCTTGAGCTACCTGAGTTTTGAAGCTTTCAGTTCTGCAACTTTCTGACCTCTTTCTTTGATGCAAACCACCCCCTTTGGTCCCTTGATGATGTCTGGATGCTTAGCAAGAGTTTATGTTGGCTGGTTTGAGAGTTTGAACAAGTTCTGTTCAGTGAGGTGAAGGAATCGTGTTTCTGATTCTTTGAGTTCTGGGTTGCTTTGAAGGGTGCTTTTTGATCAGTGAGGTATGGTGAGATGATTTGTGAAGTTTGTTTGTAGGTTTGTGGCTTGTATGCTGAGTTTCGAAGGGTTTTGCTCTTGAGAGTGAAAATGAGAAAGTGATGCTCTTGCTGGTTTCAGGCTTGCTGGCTATATGAAATGTCTTGCTTTTTGTTTGTATAAACAAATGGGATTGGTCAGAAGATGTGACCTGTGCTTTAGTGATAGGTGTATCTACTTTTGCCAATTTGTCAACTTTGGTGTAAGAGAAGCATGGGTCACTTTTAGCCAAGTACAATGGGTGTGGGCTGCGCAGCAAGGTGAGGGGGAAAGGCTATGAGTGGTCAGCAACATAGGCAGCAAGTGGGTGAAGTGTTATCATGGTTTTTGCAACTTGCTTACTTTTAGTTCACATGGAAATATCTTGCTCCCAAGGCCATACAAACATGCAACTCTTTGGTTCAATCTGAACTTTAGATGTTACATGATCATGTTATGTGAATTATAAGTCCATTTGATAGCCTTAGAACACTTGATCAAGTCATTTTGCAAAATACCTCTTTGGTAAAAACTTTGAATTTTAGTGATTTTTGCCAACTTTGACAAACCATAACTTTTGATCCAAAATGAATTAGGTCATGTTCTTGTACTTTTTGAAAATGGAAAGATCTAATCTACAACTTTCATGACCAAAGTTTTTCCATTTGAAGCATTTTTGGATCAAAAAGTAAGGGTTGAAAAGTTGCCTAAAATGACAAAATCCTTAAAAGTCAAACCTAACCCAAAAAGTCAACTTTGCAAAAACTTGTAATTCTTGAATTTTGTGAACTTCAACCTCCTTCCATGATCAAATAAAGATCAAATACACTCAAAATGATGAAGATCACCCCTTGGTTGGGTCATTGGGGGCCTCAGATGCCCTGATTTTACACTTACTTGTCTGAAAAGTCAACTCTTGATCAGATGACTTCCCCATGGAATTTCTTCATGAAAATTGATATGCATACTCCCTATACCATATAGAGACCAATAGAAACAAGAATGACCAAAAAATTTGAAGTTATGGCCTCTGAAACCAAAACCCTAATTTTAGGTCATCTATGCAGTCAAGCCTGGCTCTGCCTCCATACCAATCCCAGTTCTTGTGATTTTTGGCATTCTTGACTTTGAGAGGATGTAATATGATATAAGAACACACATGGACCCCTTTGAAGTGGTTGATGGCCTTTGGAGTGGCTCAAGAAGCTCTGGGATTGCTCAGATCACAAACCCTAGATGCAGATGACCTAGAACCAATGCAAAGATTCAAAATTGTGGTATGAGATGTTATGATTGTGTTTATGCATATGAAAAGATCACAAGCCATGGTGTGAATGGGTGAGGGAAAATTTGGGGTGTTTACAGATACCTCTCATGTTGCCTAAACCAAAAGGTCAAGTAAGGTGTAAAGCAAAGTCCCTTCTCTCATATCATCTAGTCCCTTAAAAGATAAAAAGATCAAGTCCCTACATGGTTGCCTTCGTAAATGATCTTTTCCCTTTCGAATAAAGATGATAAGTCCCTTCGAATTTCTAAATACACCTTACAATTGCCTAATCACAGATGTCCCTACACTTGTCCCTCAACACATCCAAGGTAATGACTACCTATTCCTTAATAGTAGGGATAGTATTACCATTTAAAGGATATTTAAGAACAAAAAAGACTTAACTTAGGGTAGGTTCCTCTTATGTACTTGCTTACCTTTTCAAAACATTTCAAACACTTCACATTTCAAACAATTTTCAAAACAAAGGCTTTATATATATCCGTACATGGGTCATTATAAAGTACTTAAGAAAATTTCTAATCACACACTACACTTTTCAAAAACATTTTAAAGTGAGCTAAGTAACTAAGAGCCCATGGATAACCATGGATGTAAAGGGTGCTAACACCTTCCCTTTACATAACCTACCCCCCGAACCCAAAAATCTTTTAAGGTCTTTCTTGTTCTTTTATGTCCTTTCCTTTGGATAAAATAAAAGTCGGTGGCGACTCTTGCTATCCGCAACATTTCACTAAAGTCAGTTCTCCCACCGTGTTACAGAACTGGAGACTCTGCTGGGGATTTAATAAAATAGGGGTACCCTTAGGGATTAGATCACTTTAAATATGTTTGCTTTGTTTGCTTTACTTTACTTGTTGAGTGCTCTTATGTGTGAAAGATCCTAACCCGGATATAGTGTACCTTAGGTAAATGGCAATAGACCAAGGAAACTGTACGGCGTATACCGATATGGTTGATCTGGTGGCCATAGTTAGTGTGACTTCTTGGATGGAGCTTATGTTCCTTAAGTCAAGTTAAGGATAATATGAGGCTGCCATATGTTGTCAATACACTAACTAACTTTTAGAACCCTAGTTATCCCATCTTGGCCTTTAGAAAAGTAGTGAAATAACCGGCTTTGGTGAAGACTGAAGTTGGTTGATACTCGATACTACGCTCATTGAGATTCTAAACTTGGAGGGTTTTGTTTGGCAAGTAAGTTGCCTACTGAACAACCATCCTTGTGAAGGATCAATGATATTGAGATCCCTTAGAACCTGGTTACTTTTGTAGGACAGGATGAACCAACTAAACTTTAGGGGAGGGTACTTACCTTTAAACCTCATGCAAGCCTTTAAACCTAGGGAAATTATGTGACTTGTTTGTGTGTGCCACATGTTTGTGATTGAGCATAACATCATGACATCATCATGCATCATAAGCATAACATTTTCACTAACCATTTCAAGGACCAAAGGATTTATCTTTGTTCTTTGTTGCAGGTCATGGCTTCTGCTCGTAGGAATACTATTAGGATCAACTTTGTAGGAATACCTCCTAAGCTTAAGGAGTTGGTTTCTCAAGTTTCTGAAAACTCCCAATTCATCAAGAGACATGGTCACTTACTGGATCTAGTCACTTCAGGATTCAATGAAGACATGATGAGTGTCCTGTTTCAGTTCTTTGATCCTAAGCACCATTGCTTCACATTCCCCGACTATCAGCTGGTTCCTACAATGGAAGAGTTCTCTAAACTTCTGGGTATACCTGTTCTTGATCAAAGACCCTTCACAGGCTTGGAAAAAGAGCTTAAACCAGAGGTTATTGCTGCAGCTCTATATCTGAAGAAGTCAGACATTGTTCTAGAAACGAGAAGCGGAGTTAAGGGTATTCTTGCTAAGGTGTTGATAGAGAAGGCTCAAGTATTCTTGAAGGCTATGAGCTATGATGCTTTTGAGGAGATCTTAGCCTTGTTGATTTATGGATTAGTGTTGTTCCCCAATCCAGATCAGTTCATAGATGTTCATGCCATCAACATATTTCTGAGTCACAATCCAGTGCCTACATTGCTTGGAGACATTCTGCATTCTCTTCATACTCGTACTACAAAGGCACAAGGAACTCTAATGTGCTGCATACCTTTGCTATCTAGGTGGTTTATTTCTCACCTTCCTCGCTCAGTGATGAAGAATGAACAAGGGTTCAGGTGGTCTAAAAGGATTATGTCACTCTCTCATTCAGATATCCATTGGTGCTCCAGATCTATGGAGAATGTTACTATCATTGACCGTTGTGGGGAGTTTCCTAATGTGCCACTTCTAGGCATAAGAGGGGGAATTACTTACAACCCTTCTTTAGCTTTACGACAGTTTGGTTACGCTCGGAGTGATGGTCCACATGACATGTTGATTTAGGGTATTGTGTTTGACTATGACAACGATCTTCAAGGTTACCGTCAAAGGTTCATACGAGCATGGGGGAAAGTGAACAAGGTTGACAGCAAGACTTTGGAGCCCAAGTACACTATTCCTATGGAAGCTTACCTCAGATGGGTGCAATCTCGTACTCAGACTCTCATGATGCCATATCCTGCCATCCTGCCAGTTACTATGGAGCCTGTTGCTGAAGGAGATACCTCTTATACCATCCTTCACCCAGACATGCCCACTGACATGGAAAACTTACAGAGGTCCTGGATCCAGTTGAAGGAGCAAAGGGATACTTTAGAGGCTCATTACAAAGCAAGTCAAGAAAGAATCTTGGAGCTAACAAAGCAACTTCACGAGGAGCGGAATCTCAACTCATACCTCAATACAAAGAGGAAACGTCCATGGGAGACTTAAAACCCCATCTTTTGTATTTATTTCATTTCATTTTGTAAGCCCAAGGGGCAAACAAATTTATTACTAATAAAAGTTTACTTTCTTGTTTGTTTAAACAAATTTAAATCCTGCGGTCCTTGAAAACATTGCATACGCATCTATACATCATATCATTGCATCACAGGTTTCTTGTGCACAGGTTTCTTATCTTCTCGCTGTTTATTTCAGCAATGGCTCTTGAACAAACAGTTAAAGATCTCCAGGAACAAAATGCACAATTCCAAGAGCTGATCCTGAACTTGTCAAAGGGGCAGGATGAATTGAAGACACTGCTGGCCAAGAAGACTAAGAAGACTAGAAGGTCAGGAGGCCTAATCAACATGGGAAGAAGGTTCAGAGGTCCTGTCAAGACCAAAGAACAGGTTGAAGATTATGAGTCTGAAGAGTCTGAGAAAGAGGGAGGCAGTCTCTATAATACAATGGGGGACTCTGATTCTGAAGCTAACTACTATCATGAGCCTAATGAAGATAAGTTCAAGATACTGGTGGATAGAATGGATGCTATGGAATTACAAAAGTCTTCTGGGCTGGATTTTGAAGACCTGAGTTTGATATCTGGGGTGGTTATACCCATTGGTTTTAAGGTTCCTGCTTTTGTAGTGTATGATGGTGTCTCTTGTCCCAAGCTGCATCTGAGGTCTTATGTCCGGAGAATCCAACCCCATACTGCTGATAAGAAGTTGTGGATCCATTTCTTCCAAGAGAGCTTATCTGAAGCACAATTGGAATGGTACTATCAGTTGGAGAGTGTCAATATCCGTGATTGGAATGATCTTGCTGAGGCCTTTTATAAACAATACCAATACAATGCTGATTTAGCCCCAACCCGCATGCAACTACAAAGCATGTCTATGGGTGTTAAAGAAAATTTCAAGGAGTATGCCCAGAAATGGAGAGATTTGGCTGGTAGAGTACAACCTCCTCAAACTGACAGGGAGTTAGTTGATATGTTCATGTGTACGTTGAATGGTCCTTTTTATAGTCATCTCATTGGAAGCTCATCATCTGGCTTCACTGAGTTGATAATGACAGGAGAGCGCGTAGAAAGTGGTATAAGGAGTGGCAAGATACAAGTGGGTGCTTCTTCATCAAGTACTACAAAGAAGCCCCCTAGTGGGAAGAAAGAGTCGAATGTTGTTTATGGTCAACCTGATCGTAATAGGAGGCATCAGTCTGTGAGTGCAGTTCATATCTCCAATCCTACTCCTGCAACACCAGAGCCACCACAGGGCAATCAACATAGGCCTAGAAGACAGTTCACTAAGCTCAACATGTCACTGGCCAAAGCCTTGAAACACTTGTTGAAGGGTGAACTTATCACTTTGAGGGACCCTCCTCAGAATCCCAATGTTACCTCTCCCAGGTACAATCCCAATGCACGATGTGCATATCATTCAAATTGTCAGGGACATGATACCAATAGTTACTGGATATTGAAGAATAAAATCCAGGATATGATTGATGCGGGAGAGATTGAGTTTGACCCTCCGAGTACTCCAAATGTGATTACTACTCCCATGCCAAATCATGAAAAGACTGTCAATGCCATTGATGAAGTTTCACGTATTTCCTCTGTTGCAGACATGACTACACCATTATCTGTTATTAAGAAGAAGTTGGTACAAGCTGGGTTCTTTCCAGGTTGTCATGAAGATTGTTTCTATTGTGCTTATAAGCCGTATAGTTGCTAGAGATTGAAAGATGAAATTCAATGCCTCATGGACAATTACACAATACTGTTTGAGAGGACACCACCTTCTGTGGAGAGCATGGTTGAGCATATAACTAAAGGTGCGAAGGTTGAAGAGGTGGATATGGTTGATAAAGTGCCGGTAAGGATTACTACTAAAGGACCTGTAAAAATCACTCGTAAGGGTCCAATCAAAATTACTGCTGAAGCACCTGTGAAGATTGTTGCTGAAGCTAGAGTGGCTCCTATGATCATTACCACTCCGGGTCGTATTCCATATACTTCTGATAAAGTTGTGCCTTGGCATTATGGGTCCGATGTTTATATTCATGGTGTTAAGCAAGAATCCTTGGCTGATGCACCTATTGTTGATGAAAATCTGGATGTTGATAATATTGCTGGATCTAGTAAGATCACACGAAGTGGAAGAGTTTTATCTCCTCCAATTACCTCCAAGAATGCAGTTACTCCAGCTACTACCTCTACTGCTGATGCTCGGGGCAAAGGTCCTGTTATTGAACCTATACAAACTGATGTGCCAGCTGCTGATGATCTTTCTAAGCAGATGGAAGAGGTACTGAAGATCATTCGCAAGAGTGATTATGACATTGTTGATCAATTGGGGCATACTCCCTCCAAGATTTCTATGTTGTCTTTGTTGTTGTGTTCTGAGGCTCATGCCAAAGCCTTGATTAAATTTTTGAAGACTGCTCACGTACCAAATGAGATTTCTGTAGACCAGTTTGAAAATTGTGTCACTTGACCTATGATAATGGGTTAGGTTTCTCCGATGCTGATTTGACTCCGGCCAAAAGGGATCATAACAGGGCTCTACATATCTCTATTGAGTGTAGGGGCACTACCCTGTCACATGTGTTAATAGACAATGGTTCCTCGCTGAATGTGTTGCCCAAAGAAGTTCTGAACAAGCTTAGCCCTGAAGATGCTGTGTTGAAACCCAGTAATATAGTGGTGAAGGCTTTTGATGGCTCAAGAAGAGTGGTGCATGGAGAAATTGATCTCCCAATAAAAGTAGGTTCTCAAGTCTTCAATGCTACTTTTTATGTAATGGATATTCGTCCTTCGTATTCTTGTTTGCTTGGGCGTCCCTGGATCCATGGGGCAGGTACTGTAACCTCCACTTTACATCAGAAGCTGAGATATCCAGTAGAAGGAAAAGTTGTCACTGTTTACGGAGAGGAAGGATATATAGTTATCCATGTGAACACATTTAAATATCTTGAAGTGGAAGGTGAATATGTTGAAACTCCATGTCAGACGTTTGAAGTAGTTCCTTGGGTTGTTAATAATTATGAAGCTCCTCCTGTTGTCAAGAAAGTTCCTGTGGTCACCAGAGTACCTCCTACAATGGCCTCCCTCAAAGATGCTAGAGCTGTGGTGGATGAAGGTGGTTGTACTATTTGGGGTCAGCTTCCTGACATTCCTTACAAGTCTGACAAATTTGGTTTGGGTTTCACTGCAGAGTCCCAGAAGGTTGTTCGTCGTGCTCGTGCTGTTCGTATCACCAATCAGGGGATTATGAAGAATCAGATCAATGCTGTGGGTGACTATGATGAAGATTATAATCTGGATGCTTGGATTTTTCCTACTGTGGGTGCTGGGCTCAATAATTGGAAGGCTGAAGATGTTATTCCTATCTCCTTTAGTCAGGAGTAAATACTATTACTGTGTTGTTACTTTTAAAACTTGTAATTTTTGAACAATTGAACTCTTAAGCCTTGTGCCTTACCCGGGGCACAATGGTATGCTTGTTTCGGGATGTCATTTCATTTGCATACTTCATTCAATAAAAATCAGTGGACGTTTCGTTTTCGTAAATATTGTGTTCCTTGTCTTTCTTTTCTTTTATTTTTGTTTTATCAGCTATGTGTTCTTACACACACCCACATCACTAAAATGCAGATCCGCATCCACTCTGGATCCTGTTGATAACAGTTCTACTATTGCCAATTATAATTTCGAGAATCCGATCTATCAAGCTGAAGATGGAAAGGAGGAAGATTGTGAAGTACCTGTAGAGCTTGCTAGGTTGTTACAACAAGAAGAGAAAGCTATACAGCCACATGAAGAGCCAATCGAAGTTGTGAATTTGGGAACTGAAGAAAACAGGAAAGAAGTCAAGATAGGGGCTGAATTAGAGGATAGTGTCAAGAGTAGATTGATTCAGATGTTACATGACTATGTGGAGATCTTTGCTTAGTCCTACGAAGATATGCCAGGGTTGGATACAGACATTGTGGTTCACCGTTTACCAGTAAAAGAAGATTGTTGTCCAAAGAAGCAGAAAGTTCGTCGCATGCGTCCTGAGATGTCAGAGAAGATTAAGGCAGAGGTAATGAAACAGTTTGATGCATGGTTCTTAGCTGTGACTTCTTATCCTCAATGGGTTGCAAATGTGATACCAGTACCTAAGAAAGATGGTAAGGTACGTCTGTGTGTAGACTACAGGGATTTGAACAAGGCCAGCCCCAAAGATGACTTTCCACTTCCTCATATTGATGTTCTGGTAGACAACACTGCTCAACATAAAGTATTCTCTTTCATGGATGGTTTCTCTGGTTACAATCAAATCAAGATGGCACCTGAAGATATGGAGAAGACAACATTTGTTACACAGTGGGGCACCTTTTGCTATAAAGTGATGCCATTTGGTTTGAAGAATGTCGGGGCAACATATCAGCGTGCTTTGGTGGCTTTGTTTCATGATATGATTCATCATGAGATAGAGGTGTATGTGGATGATGTGATAGCCAGGTCCCAAAATGAAGAACAACATCTTGATCATCTGCATAAGTTGTTTGAGAGGTTGAAGAAATACAAATTGAGATTGAACCCAAACAAGTGTACCTTTGGAGTTAGATCTGGTAAACTCCTGGGGTTCATTGTCAGTGGAAAAGGTATTGAAGTAGACCCAGCAAAAGTGAAAGCTATACAAGAGATGCCAGCTCCCCGTACGGAGAAGGAAGTCAGAGGTTTCTTGGGACGATTGAATTACATTGCAAGATTTATTTCCCAATTAACTGCCACCTGTGAGCCAATCTTCAAGTTATTGAAGAAAGATCAGGTGATGGAATGGAACGATGAATGCCAGACAACCTTTGATGAAATCAAGAAATATCTGCTAGAACCTCCAATTTTGATGCCACCAGTTGATGGAAGACCCTTGATTATGTACTTAACAGTGTTAGACAACTCAATGGGGTGTGTATTGGGGCAACATGACGAGTCTGGTCGAAAAGAGCAGGCAATATATTACCTTAGCAAAAAGTTTACCGACTGTGAAACAAGATACTCACTGCTCGAGAAAACTTGCTGCGCTTTGGCATGGGCTACTCGCCGACTAAGACAGTATATGTTGACTCATACTACCTTATTGATTTCGAAGATGGATCCAATCAAGTACATATTCGAGAAACCTGCTCTCTCCGGAAGAATAGCAAGATGGCAAATGATCTTGACAGAATATGGCATACAGTATACTACTTAGAAGGACATTAAAGGAAGTATTGTGGCTGATCATTTGGCTCATCAAGCAGTGGATGATTATCAATTAATGAGTTTTGAGTTCCCCGATGAAGACATTATGATCATTACCAAAGAACCTGGACAATATGACGGACCTGAACAAGGATCCCGATGGACTATGGTTTTTGATGGAGCTTCTAATGCACTTGGTAATGGTGTTGGTGTTGTGATCAGTTCCCCTGAAGGTTGTCATACCCCGATTACTGCAAAACTTTGTTTCTATTGTACCAATAACATGGCTGAGTATGAGGCATGTATCCCGGGTATCAAAAATGCCATTGATATGAAGATTCAGTTCCTTGACGTGTATGGAGATTCAACCCTGGTAGTAAGTCAGATCAAAGGAGATTGGGATACCAAGCATGATAACCTCATTCCTTACAGAGAGTATGTGTTGTCTTTAATCCCACATTTCAAAGAGATTACTTTTGGACATATTCCACGAAGAGAGAATCAGTTGGCAGATGCATTAGCCACCATGGCATCCATGTTTGAGATCAGCTTGGATGATGAGGCTCCCAAGATTACTATTGACAGATTTGAAAAGCCTGCATACTGCAACGAGATTGACACTGAAGAAGCAGAAGAGAAACCTTGGTTCTATGAAGTGAAAAGATATCTTGAAGCTCAGGAGTTCCCTGAAGGGGCATCTGTTAAAGATAAGAAGTTTCTGAGGAGGTTTTCTGCTAAGTTCTTTTTGAGTAATGACATTTTGTACAAGCGTAATCATGACTCAACTTTGCTTCGTTGTGTGGATAAGAAGGAAGCAACCGAGATTATGGAAGATATGCATGATGGGATCTTTGGCACTCATTTTAGTGGTCATACTATGGCAAAGAAGATATTGAGAGCAGGTTACTATTGGTCTACTATGGAAGCTGACTGCTATCAACATTCCAGAACGTGTCACAAATGTCAAATCTATGCTGATAAATTCCATATACCTCCATCACCATTGAATGTGTTGACTGCTCCTTGGCCTTTTTCCATGTGGGGCATTGATATGATTGGTGAGATCAAGTCTACTGCTTCTAATGGACATCGTTTCATCCTGGTTGCTATTGATTATTTTACAAAGTGGGTGGAAGAAGCTTCATTTGCATCTGTTACCAAGAATGTTGTGGCTCGATTCATTAAGAATAATCTTATATGTAGGTATGGCATCCCTGAAAGGATTATTACTGACAATGGCTCTAATCTGAACAACACTATGATTACTGATCTCTGCACGCAGTTCAAGATTAAGCATCACAACTCTTCTCCGTATCGTCCAAAGATGAATGGGGCAGTAGAAGCTGCTAATAAGAACATTAAGAAGATTATACAGAAGATGACTGTTACTTATAAAGATTGGCATGAGATGTTACCATTTTCTCTTCATGGTTATCGTACTACAATACGTACTTCAACAGGGGCAACCCCATTCTCCTTAGTATAGGGTATGGAAGCAGTTCTGCCCATTGAAGTTCAGATTCCCTCCTTAAGAATTATGAAGGATGCAGGCTTGGATGAAGATGAGTGGATTCAGACTCGACTTGACCAGATAAATTTGATTGATGAGAAGAGGTTAGCAGCAGTTTGTCATGGCCAGATGTACCAGAAACGGATGATTAAGGCTTTTAATAAGAAGGTTAAGCCAAAGGTATATCATACTGGTGACTTGGTAATCAAGCGTATCATATTACCACCGGGTGATCCTAGGGGCAAGTGGACTCCTACATATGAAGAACCATTTGTAGTCAAGACAATATTCTCGGGAGGTGCCATGATACTTACTACTATGGATGGTGAAGACTTCCCACAGCCTGTAAACGCAGACATAGTTAAAAAATACTACGCATAAAAAGAGACCCGCTAGGTTGACTGGCCTAGGCAAAAATAAGGGAATCCCGGCGAACCAAAAGGGTTCGGGCAAAAATTAGGGATATATATGAAAAAATGTACACCCGGCAAGTCGAAAACCTGAAAAGGCGGCTTGGGCAAAAAAGGGTATCCCGGTGGATTGAAAACCTAAAAAGGCAATCCAGGCAAAAGTTAGGGATTAAAGCGTATGACTATGTCTCGTTTGGATCACCCATGAAACTGCAACCAGTTGTGCTACTTACTCAAGCTCGAACAGATAAAGCTCAATCCAATCGTTTCCTTCTCGACAGCAGAAGATGAGATACTTGAAGATAATGGCAATAGTAGAATTGAAACTCAATAGGATTATTTCCCACATAGCTGATTTTCTTTGTTTTGTAAAATTTTTTACGACGAATTCCTCTTACTAGGACTTTTGTCTCCTTGTACAAACTTGACTATTTAAGGGTCACTTGGTGATATAAATAAAATTCCATCTTTGAATCCAGATTTACTTTTACCCTATTTACATAAGCGAAACGTCCATTGGTTGTGTTTGAATGTATGTATGCTTTTGAATATGATTGATGTTTACCAGAAATGCATAAATGCTTAATATGATTGATGTTTACCAGAAATGCATGAAATGCAGTAATAATATTTACTAAGGACGAACGAGGGAAGGAATTCAACGAAGCTTCGCCGGTTCATCCCCACCAGGCAGCTACAAATCCCCCAGTGGGGCAAATCCATCTTCATAAATACTTCGAGTCACATCTCCCCTGGAATTTATATCCATCTCTTTTATCCTCAGACGGATAGTCGAGAATTTATTCTTTCAATAGGAGTACGACGAACGAAGACGGGAAGTTATGGATGCCATACTATCAAACGAATACGGGAGGTTATGGATACCATACTATCAAACGAAGACGGGAGGTTATGGATACCATACTATCGAACGAAGACGGGAGGTTATATTATCAAAAGAGACGGGAACGAGTTTCTCATATTCTTCACTATATGACGAGTTCCTCATATTCTTCAGCAACAAATCGAGATTTATTTTCCCTGGCCAGCAGTTGTTATACAAAGATATCCAGACATTTCAGGCTACATGATTCATACATCATTTACATCATACCATAGCATATCCATAAGTACATAATACATCTACTTAGGTGCATCATACTATGCATGCATACATAATGCATAAGCTGATATTTCCCTTGCAGGATAGTTATATGCAGGTAAAACAATATCAACAACTTACAATGGGTTAGAAATGATCCATACACTATTCAAGATGTCCGCGAATAGCAGGAAAACGGCCCGTAAAAAGATCCATTCCCTGGTTCAAGACATCTTTCAGAAGAACAAATCCTGACGTTCTTTTGACCCTTAAGAGCAAATCCTGACGCTCTTTTGTCCCCTTGTTCAAGACATCTTTCAGAAGAATTAATCCTGACGTTCTTTTGACCCTTAAGAGCAAATCCTGACGCTCTTTTGGCCCCTTGTTCAAGACTTTTTCAGAAGAACAAATCCTGACGTTCTTTTGACCCTTAAGAGCAAATCCTGACGCTCTTTTGGCCCCTTGTTCAAGACTTTTTCAGAAGAACAAATCCTGATGCTCTTTTGGCCCCTTGTTCAATACTTTTTTCAGAAGAACAAATCCTGACGTTCTTTTGACCCTTAAGAGCAAATCCTGACGCTCTTTTGGCCCTTTGTTCGAGACTTTTTCAGAAGAACAAATCCTGACGTTCTTTTGACCCTTAAGAAAAAATCCTGACGTTCTTTCGGCCCTTGAATAGCAGGCAAACGGTCTGTAAAAAGATCCATTCCCTGGTTCAAGATATTTTTCAGAAGAACTAATCCTGACGTTCTTTTGACCTTGGAGAGTAGGCAAATGGTTTGTACAAAGATCCATTCCTTAATTCAAGATACCTCCAGAAGAGATAATCATCACAAGAGTTATTTCTACTGGTCCATCCAACAATTCAAATCATGTTGCATAAAAGATTCAGAGACGGCCTATACAGAGACCTAGTACTGATATCCAGTATCAACATCAGAACATCACCACATCCAGATATTTTAGATGGCATCTTTAAGCCCATCTCCAGTTCATCATGATGGCATCTCTAAGCCCATCCCTAGTTCTTCCAAGTGGCATCTTCAAGCCCACTTAAGCATACATAGCTAATCATCAGTATTACTCTATGCACTGGTAAGTGCAAATTTTTGGGCTTTTGTGTTCAATCCCCTTCAACCTTACAGGTCACGACTGGCACATATACCAATCTAACCCCTCAGGTTTTAGAAAATTGAACAGGGGCAGCTGTTACACCCCAAAATTTGCCCTCACAAGACAATACTTTGTGTACTAAGAGGCTCACAAGGTTCACAAGACATCTCATGAGGTTCACAAGGTTCACAAACTTCACAATTAGTCAGAAAGTTTGACATTTCCCTCAGACAATGCATCCTCCTAAGCAATGCACCCTAAACTAGGGTTTTGACTTTAATCAGGCTAAATGGATTTCCAAGACTTCAAGTGAGCTTCATAACATCTTATATGTGTTTAATAATCCCCATGACAAGTTTCAAGACTTTTCCCAAAGTTTTGCTCAGTCAGATGATCAGATAGGTCAAAGCAGTTAAAAAGTCAAACTGAGGTCAACTATGGTCAAACCAAAGTCAAATTTCATGATTTTTTGCCAACATCAAGTATATGAAGTAAAATTCATCATTTTATCAAGGGTTGATCATGATTCATCAAGGAGATTTCAGATCATCAAGAATCAGGAGTTTCTAAATTAGGGTTTCCTCAGGAGAAGTCAACTGAACTTTGACCAGCCATAACTTTCACATGCTTCATCAAATATTTCCCATCCAAATCTCATTTTGAAGGAAATTGAATTCTCTACAACTTTGTGTCTCACAAGCCAAGCCAAAAAATGCTTCATTTGGAAGGTATGAGCTAAGACATTATAGGTCCTTTTGAAAGTCAACAAAATGTCAACAACTTCAAAAGAGTATAACTTGAGAATGGTAAAAGATATGGACATGAAACCAATGGGGTTGGTTAGAGGACTCTTTAAGATTTTCAAAATGTCCAAACCCTCATAGCATTAAAATTGAAGGATTTGTGCCCTTGCAAAGTTGGAAAATTTTTGAGTGGTTTATGAAGTAAATGGGGTCTTAAAACCATAATTCTTCAAATGGGCTGACTTTTTTGTGACCCAATGTGTTCCATGACATCATGCACGAAATTTATTTAATATTTTCATAATTTTATTCATTTTATTTTTATTTATTATGATTTTTTATATTAAAAATCATTTTAAATTCAAATAAAATATAAAATGATGGAGATTTAAAAATATTTTGCTTCTAGAAAGTCATGAAAGTTGATTGGATTTAATTGATATGAAAATTATGAAGATTGTCTCAAAATAGCAAGGTTAGATCAAATGAAAATCAAGTTTTATGACATGATCTTTTTCAATATTCAATCATCCAAAAAGTCCAAAGAATCATACAATTTTTTGACCTAATTCAGTTCACATATATACATGGAACATATCACAACCAAGGGGACGAATTTTTGCAGCCTCTAAGACCTATTTCAAACTTCACAAAATAATCAAAAAATCAATTTTCGGTTTCACTCCTAGAAGAGGTTTCAAGGTATTCTAAGTACACAACAAGCTTCCTTAAGCTCCCCCGAATCGAAACCAACCCTTACATACCTTTGATTCATCCTCATTTGCATAACCCGAAGCATATATGCCATTGATATATTTTTCTTCGATTCCTTGAATTTGCTTGTTTATAATGAATTTTGGTTATGTATTAATGTTTGTTGTTGCTTATAGATGGTTTCTGGATGATTTTTGTGAAGAACCATGGCCGAATCATGAAAGTACCATTGTTAGGGTTTGAATGGTCGTTTAGGGTTTCTTGATTGCACTAATATAAATAAAATCTAAAACCATAGATCAATGCCAATCAATCTCTGGATCATATTTGTACAATTAATTTGATGAAATTTTGCAGTTTTGATGATGATTAAGATTCGTAGGTTTTGCTGCAAGAAAAAATTCGCAGGAAAGCTTGTAGTTAATTTCACAGCAAAATTCGTAGATCCAAAGGTAGAAGATGAAGTCAGATGGCGCCAAAGCTAGAATTCAAAATTGAGATTAATATTTTATTGTTATGTTTCTGTATTATTTCAATTGATGTTGCCTGGCCCAGTGGTAAGAGTCATGCGCGTGTGAGGCAAAGGTCAAGGGATCAGATCCCAACTTCACCAATGTTTGGTGTTTTATCCATTTATTTTCCAGGTTAAAAATATAATGATTCGCATCCATTTATTATCACCAAACGCACGCTGGCCTAGTGGAGAGCTTGCTGGTCTTAATTTTTTATATAAACCCTAATTTTCTTTTATAAACCCTAGTTATATTGTAAATATTAATTTATTTGTTTATTTTAATTTTATAATTTGTTCATATTATATGTAGTCTTATAATTTAAATAATTTAATTAAGTAGTAAACCCTAATTTATTTTTCCTAATAATTAAAAAACCCTAACTTTATTTTATGAATTTAATTAACTATAATTAGATATTTTTATAATATGTATATAAAATTAAATTATTAGAATTATTAGTCACATTTATTAGTATATAATTATTATTATTTATTTCTTTTATTAAAATTCTCTTAAAAAATATTTATTAATTTAATTTTGAACTTTTAATTTATTTCTATATTATATTATTATACTAACCCTCTTATATTTATTTATTTTTGTTTATTGTTACTAACCCATTTAATTATTTATTTATTTGCTTATTTATTTTAATTATTTTAAATATTATAATGTAATTGTACCCGCTATGTAATAGTTGTAGAATTTCTTATTATTTATTTTAAATTGCCATGGTTAGTAAAATAGGGAGTGTAAAACATGTTTGTATTTAAAATTGAATTTAGATCACTAATTTGTAAGATAAATATTTGAATTAGTACACGCACACACGTAAGTCGATCTTGGATCGCCATCTCACATTCTTAAGGATACCTCTCATGTTTCCTAAACAAAAAGGTCAAGTAAGGTGTAAAGCAAAGTCCCTACTCTCATATCATCTAGTCCCTTCATGGTTGCCTTCGTAAATGATCTTGTCCCTTTCGAATAAAGATGATAAGTCCCTTCGAATTGCTAAATACACCTTACAATTGCCTAATCACAGATGTCCCTTCACTTGTCCCTCAACACATCCAAGGTAATGACTACCTATTCCTTAATAATAGGGATAGTCTTACCATTTAAAGGATATTTAAGAACAGAAAAGACTTAACTTAGGGTAGGTTCCTCTTATGTACTTGCTCACCTTTTCAAAAAATTTCAAACACTTCACATTTCAAACAATTTTCAAAACAAAGACTTTATATATATCCGTACATGGATCATTATAAAGTACTTAAGAAAATTTCTAATCACACACTACACTTTTCAAAAACATTTTAAAGTGAGCTAAGTAACTAAGAGCCCATGGATAACCATGGATGTAAAGGGTGCTAACACCTTCCCTTTACATAACCTACCCCCCGAACCCAAAAATCTTTTAAGGTCTTTCCTATTCTTTTATGTCCTTTCCTTTGGATAAAATAAAAGTCGGTGGCGACTCTTGCTATCCGCAACATTTCACTAAAGTCAGTTCTCCCATCATGTTACAACTGGTCCCGTACTAGAGCTCAGATTACCAGGATGCCTTTCACCTTGGAAGACATACCTGGACCATCCACAATACAACCTGAAACAACAGTTAGCCTGGAGGAATTTGAAAAGTTGAAGGAAAGGAATGAGAACCTGTCTCAAGCATTGAAGAAGACTCTTTGGGAAAGAAGTGATGGTCGTCTGGATATTGAGAGATTGGAGAAGCTCAGGGTGGAGCATCTTGCCAAAATTGAGAAGACAAAGGACTACATAAGGAAAGCAAGGGCTGGAGAACAAATATTGAAGAATGCCTGTAAAGAGGCCAAGATTCAGAAAGCTAGGGTTGAGCACTATCTGCAAGAGAGTCAGGCTAGGTGGGTCAGGATCACCGAAGCCCGTACATAAGAAGATCAGAAGACTCAAGCCAAGATTGAGCAGTTGGAGGCCAATTGGAAGAAGCAGCAGGAAGCTTTGTTGGCAGCCCAGAAGGAGATATCAGAGTTGAAGCTCAGAGCAGGATTGAAGAGATCAAAGGACCAGGACAGACATAAGAAGCTGACCACTGCTATTACCACCAGGAACCTCCTCATTAGGACCATTACAGAGCACCCAGCTAGTCCAGTGACTGAGGCCCTCCTGAAGGAGGTCAGAGAAGATGAGTTTGGGCTGGATGTCTGATTCTTTGTTTGTTGTTTGTTTCATTTTAATGTACTTTTTCTTTTGTTGTATTTTGACCCTTCACGAGCGTGTATTGTAAAACAAACTATGTATTGTTCCTCATTTGTAATATATATTTTAGTTTGTTTTTCATTTGGGCTTTTCTCTCAACAACATCAAGCATCTTCCCCGAGGTCTGGAAAGGTCAAAACCAAGAACCAAACCGGATACCTTGGAAAACAAATAAGCATATTTCATTGCATAATAACTTTGTTTTTGTTTTGTAGGTATTGTAATTATTATTGTTTCTAACTTCGTTGTGATCTCAGGAAACATTGCTCATCGCCGAGTGTTCCCTGTCAACCGCACACACCGGTACCCGACTCGTAACAACCTTCCCGACATTCAAATGGAACAAGTACAGCAGGACCTGTCTGAGGTCAGAAACCAGATGGCCAATGAAAGAGTAGAGATGAGAAATCAGATGTCTCAGTTCATGGCAGTTATGACTGGCTTAGCCCAGAGTCAAGAAAGGTTAAGAGAGCTGGTGGAAAGACAAACTCCTGAGGAACCTCATCTTGGAACAGGAGGAACTAGCAACAATGAACAGGGACAGCCTCGTATCAACCCACCAGAGTTTAGACCTCACTTGAATCCAGAAGTTAACATCCCGAGGAATGTTCAAGGTAACACTGCTGGGGGCAGAATCCTACAAGAGGATCCCCAGGAAGAACAATTTACTGTTATAGGGGCTGGGAATGAGGTATATAACAGAAGGTTGGACGAGATTGCTGAAAAGTTAAGGTCTTTGGAGTCTCAGAATTCTTTGGGCTTCGATGTGATGGACATGGGCTTAGTAGATGGGGTGAGAATTCCCCACAAATTCAAACCCCCATGCTTTGAGAAGTACAATGGAACCTCCTGTCCACGAACTCACCTGCAATCTTTCTTGGGAAGGCTCAAAGCTTATACTATGGATGAAAAGTTATGGATGTTCTACTTCAAGGACAGTCTGACTGGAGCTTCCAGAGAATGGTATTCGCACTTGACTAGAGCCACCATAAGATGTTGGAAGGATTTGGCCGAAGCTTTCATCTGGCAATATCAGTACAACTTGGACATGGCTCCCAATAGAACTCTTCTAATGGGCATGTCTCAGTCTTCTAGAGAGAGCTTCCGGGATTATGCTCAAAGATGGAGACAGCTTGCTGCTGCTGTCCAACCACCCATGTCAGAAAGGAAGATGGCTGACATGTTCATGAACACATTGCAAGGGACTTATATTGATAGACTGGATGCCTTCTCCTCTACCAGTTTTGCTGATGTGGTCATAGCTGGTGAGAGAATTGAGAGCCTATTGAAGATGGGCAAAATCTCCGACAGTGGTGCAAGTTCCTCCCGCAACCCAAGAAAACCATTTGCAGGACCCCGAAGGGCAGGAGAAACAAATTCCATTCATACAAGCAGGGGTAGGCCTCAATATGCTCACCGGTCAGTAGCAACTGTCACCATCCCAGCCCCAATTCCTCAACAATCATTATATCCTCAACAACAACAACAAAAGTATCAACAACAAGCTCATTATCCGCAACAAAGGTCGTATAACAACAACAATGGTAGTCAACAACAACGTCCCTTTCAACAAAGGCCATCACAAGCATACAGGGAAATTGACCCAATTCCAATGCCGTATGCTGCACTCTTGCCACAGCTCCTGAAGCTCAACCTAGTTGAGTTAAGGACATTGGCACCTCCAGATCCTCTTAATATGCCAAAGAACTATGATGCAAATGCCAGGTGTGCATTCCACTCAAATGCACCGGGGCATAATACTGAAAAATGCAGGGCCTTACAGATGAAAGTCCAGGATTTGGTGGACTCAAAAGCTCTCAATTTTGCACCTCCTCCGAACGTCACAAGAAATCCAATGCCTAGTCACAATGGGCCTAGGATTAATTCTATTGAGGAAGGCAAGCCATCCACTTTAATTAGTAGTGTTGCACATATCCGAACACCTTTGGTTGAAATTAAAGCTCAGCTGTTAGAATGCCAAGTGTTCCCCGACTGCGAGCTCGGCTGTGGATATTGCAACATTGCTGTTAATGGATGTGAGAGACTGAGAAACGACATAGATGGCCTCATTAGAGATGGAATTCTTCATATTACGACAACAGCAACTACAACTCCAACAATTCCTTCATCAACAATCACAGATACTCCTACAACATAAGCAACCATCGTTCCAACAGATTCTACTACTACTCCAACAATTACTCAATCAATCACTTCAACGGATACAAGTTCAGTCACGATTCCTTCTACAACGACAACACCCATTATTCCATTAGTTCCTGCTACAACTTCAACAATCGTCCAGTCAACAGTATCGTCTACAACATCAGCAATAGTTAGTGAAAGTGTCTCAGTAATTACGATATACTACGATCCCGCAAATGTTCCTTCCAACAACTCACAACAAAATGTTACTCCTGTCAGAGCTCCAGTTACCATATATTATGATCCACACACCATTGTGGTCCCCTCTGCAGCTACTATCAATCTGGTCACTATCACAGTACCTGGGCCAGTTCCTTACGAAAGCAATAATGCCATCCCTTGGCATTATGGCTCAGATCTATACTGCGAGGGGTAGAAAATCACTTTAGAATCATCAACTTCTTCACCTCAGATAGACAATGTGGGGGGAGGCGGAGGCTTCACTAGAAGCAGACGTCTCTTTGCCTCGCAAATACCAAGACCCGTTGCTGAAGCAGAAGCTGCTGCTAAGGCAAAAGGGAAGAGTATGGTGCAAGAAGAACCAGTTGCCAAAGAAACAGTGAAGACTCCTTTTGATCAAGAGGTTGATGAGTTCATGAGGATCATCAAAAAGAGTGATTACAAGGTGGTGGACCAACTTCACTAAACACCTTCCAAGATCTCCATACTATCATTGCTAATGTGCTCTGAAGCCCATCGGAACGCACTATTAAAGGTCCTGCACGCAGCTTATGTGCCAGAGGAGATTACTGTCAACCAGTTAGAGGCTGTGGTTGGAAATGTCAATGCTAGTCATGGACTAGGATTTACCAACGCCGATCTGACACTGGAAGGTCACAATCATAACAAGGCTTTGCACATTACCTTGGAGTGTAAGGGTGCAGTTCTTTCTCACGTACTGGTGGACACAGGGTCATCCCTCAATGTCCTACCCAAGAAAGCCCTTGTAAAGCTGGAACATGATGGATTGGAACTACGCCCAAGAAACTTGGTAGTGAGGGCCTTTGACGGCTCTAAAAGATCAGTTCTGGGAGAGATAGAGTTACCGATAATGATTGGCCCACATGTTTTCAAAACGACCTTCTTTGTGATGGATATACAGCCTGCCTACAGCTGTCTATTGGGTAGACCATGGATACATGTCGTTGGCGCCGTGACGTCAACCCTTCACCAGAAGTTAAAATTCAAGTGGGAAGGCCAAGTCATTACCATTTGTGGGGAGGAGGATATCTTCGTTAGCCAGCTGGCTACTTTCAAATACATTGAAATGGATGGGGAGATCCATGAAACAATGAGTCAGGGGTTTGAGGCCCTTAATATTAATGAAACATCTGCTGTGCTTGGGACCTCCATCACATCATATCAACAAGCCCGGAATGTTGTTGAGGAAGGTACCGCCCAAGGCTGGGCAAGCTGCTGCCCATGGAGAAGAAAGAGGACCGATTCGGGTTGGGTTTACAAACCAACTCGACAAGATCAACCAGAGGCTGCAAAGGAGTCCAAGTTTGTCAGCGGGGGAATGCTCACCTCGGATGCTGTGAATAGTTTGGAAGATGAGTTAGAAGACAAACGCAACCTGGAAAGCTGGATACGTCCAAGGATCTCGGGGAGCCATGTCTCAAACTGGTCTTCCCAGGAAATTATAATAGTTACTCCCGCAGAGTAATTATTATTTTCTGTTTTTAAAGCATGCATCAAGTCCTGCATCTTGCCCAAGATGTCAGGACTCATTTTGTAATCGGGTCATCTTGTATTTTGTGCAAAGATCAATTAATGAATATCAGGACATCTTTTTTCAAATAAGTCTTTTCTTTTCTGCTCACTGTTTTTCATTTTTCATTTTTTGTACAAAAAATAAAATGGCAATGTTTTTCAAAATAATAACTTCATTTTCACTTTTTCTAAATAAGATAAAACTTATCACTAAAATAAACCAATCTCAACCCTTGCAGAGAGTGCCCTCCAGACTGCACCGACAACAACACCGCTATGACTTCGTATGACTTTGACAAACCGATTAATCAAGCTGATGAAGGGTTCGAAGAATATTATGAGCTACCTGAAGAGCTAGCTAGGTTGTTGAGACAAGAGGAGAAGGTTATCACCCCTCATCAGGAGGAGGTTGAAACTGTTAATCTTGGTACAAAAGAAGACCTGAAAGAAGTTAAGATTGGGGCCCGTCTGCAAGATTCAGTGAAAGAACGACTTATTGACATGCTTCGGGAGTATGTGGATGTTTTTGCTTGGTCTTATCAGGATATGCCAGGGTTGGACACCGACATTGTTATGCACACGTTGCCTCTGAAAGAAGACTTCCCGCCAGTAAAACAGAAGTTGCGCCGTACTCACCCAGATATGGCCATGAAAATAAAAGAAGAGGTACAAAAACAGTGGGATGCCGGTTTCCTTGCTGTAACTAGCTATCCACCGTGGGTTGCTAACATTGTACCTATGCCTAAGAAGGATGGAAAGGTGAGGATGTGTGTGGATTACCGGGATCTGAACAGAGCCAGCCCGAAAGATGACTTCCCATTACCCCACATTGATGTATTGGTCGACAATACGGCTCAGTTCTCGGTGTTCTCCTTCATGGATGGATTTTTAGGATATAACCAGATCAAGATGTCACCTGAAGACATGGAGAATACAACTTTCATCACACCCTGGGGGACATTCTGTTATAAGGTAATGCCATTCGGGCTGAAGAATGCTGGTGCCACTTATCAACGGGTTATGGTAACATTCTTCCATGACATGATCCATAAAGAAATTGAATGTTATGTGGACAACATGATTGCCAAATCCCTCACAGAAGAAGACCACCTGGTGAATCTGTTGAAGCTGTTCAAACGTCTGAGAAAGTACCAATTGAAGTCGAACCCCAACAAATGCACATTCGGGGTGCGGTTCGGTAAGCTATTGCGTTTTATTGTAAGTGAGAAGGGAATTGAAGTTGACCCTGACAAAGTCAAAGCCATTCAAGAAATGCTTGCACCGAAGACTGAAAAAGAAGTTTGGGGGTTCTTAGGTAGATTGATATACATTTCACGGTTCATATCTCACCTTACGGCAACCTGTGAGCCCTTGTTCAAGCTTTTGAGGAAGGAACAAACGGTCAGGTGGAATGAAGACTGCCAAAAGGCTTTTGACAAAATCAAGGAGTACTTACAAGTGCCTCCAATCCTTATGCCTCTAGTTGAAGGAAGACCTCTGATAATGTACTTAACAATATAAGAAGAGTCAATGGGGTGTGTGCTAGGCCAGCATGACGAGTCTGGTCGAAAAGAGTATGCAATTTACTACCTAAGCAAAAAGTTTACCGACTGTAAACAACGTTATTCACTGCTCGAGAAAACTTGTTGTGCTTTAGCGTGGGCTGCTCGCCGGTTAAGGCAGTATATGTTGGCCCACACTACCTTGTTGATCTCCAAAATGGATCCAGTCAAGTATATATTTGAGAATCCAGCACTTACCGGACGGGTTTCAAGATGGCAAATGATCCTCACAGAATACGACATTCAGTACACATCTCAAAAAGCCATGAATGGCAGTGTATTGTCTGATTATCTCGCTGAGCAACCCATTGATGATTACCAGCCTATGAGATTTGACTTCCCTGATGAAGACATCATGTTCATAAAAGCAAAAGATCATGAAGATCCTATTCACACTGAAGGGCCTGACCCAGAAGAAGAATGGACTATGATGTTTGATGGGGCTATTAATATGAATGGTCGTGGTGTTTGTGCAGTACTCATCACACCTAAGGGAGTTCACATGCCTTTCTCGGAAAAACTCACCTTTAACTGCACTAACAACGAAGCTTGTATTATGGGTCTTGAGGAAGCCATTGACCTCAGGATCAAGACTTTAGCTGTATTCGGAGATTCAGCTCTGGTAATCAATCAAACCAACGACAAATGGTACACTCACCAGGAGCATCTGATACCTTACCGGGATTATACAAGGAGATTACTGACTTTCTTCACAACCGTCAAGCTTAGGTATATCCCTCGAGATAAGAATCAGTTTGCGGATGATCTGGCTACCATTTCATCCATGATCAAAGTTCAAGCTGCCAACTTTGTACCACGGATTTCAGTGTCCAGACTTGATAGACCAGCATACGTATTCTCTGCAGACCTTAGCTGAAGATGATAAGCCTTGGTTCTATGACATCAAATGCTTATTGGAGGATCAAACATACCCACCTGGGGCATCTTCCAATGATAAGAAGAAATTAAGGAGACTAGCTGGTAGTTTCTTCCTGAATGCTGACGGTTCCTTGTACAAGAGAAACTTTGATATGGTACTTCTCAGATGTGTTGATAAAGCAGAGGCAGACTTGTTGATGCACGAAGTGTACGAAGGATCTTTTGGTACTCATGTTGGAGGGTATGCTATGGCTAAAAAGTTGTTAAGATCAGGCTACTACTGGATCAAAATGGATGCAGACTGTTGTGCTTATGCTAGGAAATGCCATAAATGCCAGATTTATACAGATAAAGTGCATGTACCTCCCAATCCTTTGAATGTGATGTCTTCCCCTTGGCTTTTCGCCATGTGGGGCATTGATATGATTGGCAAGATTGAGCCGACTGCTTCAAATGGCCATAGATTCATCCTGGTAGCTATTGATTATTTTACCAAGTGGGTTGAAGTAGCTTCCTACGCCAACGTCACCAGGCAAGTGGTAGCCCGATTCCTAAAGAGAGGCATCATTTGTCGGTATGTAGTGCCCGAGCGAATCATTACTGATAATGGTTCCAACTTGAACAATAAAATGATGGCAGAACTGTGCCGGGACTTCAAAATCCAACACCACAACTCCTCTCCTTACAGGCCAAAGATGAATGGCGCTGTTGAGGCAGCTAACAAGAATATCAAGAAGATTGTGCAAAAGATGGTGGTCACATACAAAGACTGGCATGAAATGCTACCATTTTCCTTGCATGGGTACCGTACGTCAATCAGAACATCCACAGGGACAACACCGTATCAGCTTTTTTATGGTATGGAGGCAGTCCTACCTGTTGAAGTTGAATTACCCTCCTTGCGGGTACTAATGGATGTTAAACTGAATGAAGCAAAATGGGTCCGTTCTCGGTACGAACAACTGAGTCTGATCGAAGAGAAGCGGTTAGCTACAATTTGCCATGGGCAGTTGTATCAGAAAAGAATGAAGAAAGCCTTCGATCAGAAAGTCAGGCTTCGGGAATACCAAGTAGTAGATCTTGTGCTGAAAAGAATCCTTCCTCCTCATACAGACCACAGGGGAAAATGGACTCCGAATTACGATGGTCCGTTCATAGTAAAGATAGTTTTCTCGGGTGGAGCACTGATGCTCAGTACTATGGATGGCAAAGACTTCCTATCCCCTGTGAATTCAGATGCAGTTAAAAAATACTTCGCATAAAATGACCCGCTGGACATAAAAACAGAATGTATGTCCAGGCAAAAATAGGGCATCCCGGCGAGTCAAAAACAGAATAAAAGACTCGGGCAAAAATAAGGGAAAATAACCAAAAAATGTACACCCTCTGAGTTGAAAAGCCACATTGGACGGCTCAGGAAAAAATGGGTATCCCGGTGGATTGAAAACCCGAAAGGGCGATCCACGCAAAATAAGGAAATAAGCGAACAACTGCATTCTGGATTCGTCTGTATCACTTACAACGTGGCAAGTTTCAAAAGGTTAGAGCATCGGTCATAATCAGCCTTCTTCAAAAAGCGGGATGAGAAGAACATCAATGTCATACGAGTCATAGCAAAAGGGAAGCTCACTAAAGCGTCATTAACATTACCAGCATCTTTTTGTTTCTCAATTTGTAACAATCTCCTCATTTCAGGGGATCTGTTTCTTTAATTGTATTTGCCAATTCAGGGCATACAAAATTAATAAAATCAGATCTTCAGTCATATTTTGTCTCGTATACTTTATCTTTATTTGCAAAAATGTCCGATGTCCTTAATATAATAGTTGCACAAATACAGGTGCGTCTTTTTTCTAAAATTACAAGCTTGCAGGAAATATATTTGCTCCCGGAAGTGTCTGAACTCCTATGATGGAATCCAGTAAGGGATACCTCGGGATACTTGTACGTTTCTTTGCCAATACAGGATTGCAGGTATTCAAAGCACAACGTGGGGCATGAAGGCTTCTCCCCAATCATTACTTACTCAGCACATCTTCCAAACAACACCAGAGATGCTTACTCCCCAGCTGAGTTGCCAAACGTCATCCTCCTTAGCAGAATCACAGAAATCACTAGGAAGATCGTTCGGTGATCATTCCTCCCCAGCCGAGTGTTAGACAGGGAGCCATCTCCCTGCAAAGTTGCAACCTCTATCTAGAAGAACAATGTCTGAAGATCTCACAACAAAGTGACGAAAGCTTCCACAAGCCCCAGCTGGGCTCCTCATCATTAAGATAGGTCTATCAGTGACCTATTTCCCCACACAGAGTCATATATATCAGATCTACCAATGATCTTACCCCCAACTGGGATGTTCTTTCGAAAGCAGATCAGCCAGAGATCTTCACAGCAACGGAGTCCGAACCCCGGATCGGTATCTTTTGCATAATCATAGCATTCGCATCATATTTTCCCCCAAAGCGTAGCATACCGTTTAATACAGAGCATTACGGAAAAAATCAAACATATTGCATAATCACAAGCCATGTTTTGAATCAGGCACCTGTGAATATTGACACACCATCAACATTATACAGAATACCTCTTAAAATTCCCCAGCAGAATGCCAAGGCATCTTCTTTGCAAATACATGCTCCTGTTGACACCCGTCCGTTTCATCATTCCCCAGTAAAGTCGCCAGAACATCCTCCACAAACAGATGCTTACGCATAACGGATACTTCTCGACACTCGTCTGTGTCATATCCCCAGCA
Organism: Lathyrus aphaca; assembly: GCA_963966055.1. Taxonomy (NCBI): domain Eukaryota; kingdom Viridiplantae; phylum Streptophyta; class Magnoliopsida; order Fabales; family Fabaceae; genus Lathyrus; species Lathyrus aphaca. The sequence goes on along the minus strand of OZ014520.1, from coordinate 282,480,750 downwards.
AAAAGCCAAAGCATCCCCTTTTTCACTCACAAATACCTATTTACACACTTTCCTGACACCCGTCCGTGTCACCCATCCCCAACACAGTTACCTAAACACTTGTTTATAGTGCAATTATTTCGACACCCGTCCGTGTCGCATTCTCCTCAACAATATGAACACTCGTTTGTGTCTCGCTCATGCTTGTTTTACTCATACAGATACTCGTCCGTATCTTGTATACACACTTAATTCCCCTCAGGGTCGACACTCGTCCGTGTTTTTTGTTAAATCGGTTGGTACTCGTCCGTACCATCATCTATGAACGTGCGTCAGCATTTGTTTCTACCGATACTCGTCTGTATCATAGTCTTAAGAATGCTCGGCCGCATCCTTAATCTATACATAGTGTCAAACACTTGTACCTTTTTCTTGTTCGAATCTAGACGCTCGTCTGTGTCTACCATTCCCCAGAAGAGTCCCCAGCAAATCCCAATAAATTTCTCTTCTATCTGACATTCGTCCTATGTCATGATACTTTCGGCAACCGTACCCTGCCAAGTGATCGTTCTTCACCTTTTGATGATCGTCCTTCATCATTTTATCCGATGGTCATCCCCATCGTTGATCCTGTTATCTGACATTCGTCCTATGTCATGATAAACCTTTAGAGCAGTCGTACCCTGCTAGGTGATCGTCCTTCACCTCATGATGATCGTCCTTCATCATGCTTATCCGATGGCCGTCCCCATCGTCGACCTTTTCTATCCGACATTCGTCCTATGTCGTGATACTTTCGGCAACCGTACCTTGCCAGGTGATCGTCCTTCACCTTAGATGACCGTCCCTCATCTTATCCCCAACAGAGCAGCTGTCCCCTACTAGGTGATCGTCCTTCACCTATGATGACCGTCCCTCATCATTCATTTCTTCAACCTGATGGTCGTCCCCATCATTGCCTTTACCCTTAAATCCCAGAGAGTCTTATTTCTTTGCTTGATGGTCGTCCCCATCATGATCCTTTATTTCCCCAGCATGTCGGCCGTCCCCGTCATTGCTTCATCCCCAGCAGTCGTCCTCTGCTCGACGGACGTCCTACGTCGCCCGCACTTTATAATCATACTTTATTTCCTTTTAAAATCTATATCCCTTTTCTTCTTCATAACCAGTGAGTGCAAATTTTGGACTGTCTTTGGTATTCAACCCCAAGTTATCATGTTTGCCTGTTAAGCCGTCGCTTACATCCTACACAGCTAACTCATGCTTGAATAGGGGAAGCTGTAAACACCCCAAATTTGCCCACACTTATTTCACCATGGCTTGTGATTCTCTCATATGCATAAGTTCAATCATATCATATCATATTGCATTTTTGCTTCACTGCATTGGTTCAAAGTCATTTGCATCTAGGGTTTGTGATCTGAGCAATCCCTGAGCTATCTGAGCCACTCCAAAGATCTCCAATCATCTCAAGAGGGTCCATGTATGTTCAATCATCATATTATATCCTCACAAGATCAAGAAAGTCAAAAAATCACAAGAATTGGGAAAGGCATGGAAGCAGAGCCAGGTTTAACTACACAGATGACCTGAAATTAGGGTTTTGGTTTCAGAGGCTATTACTCCAAATTTTTTGGTCATTCTTGTTTCTATGGGTCTCTATATGATGTAAGGATCATGCATACCAATTTTTATGAATAAATTCAATGGGGAAGGCATCTGATCAATAGATGACTTCTTGAACAAGTCAGTGAAAAATTAGGGCATCTGAGGCCCCCAATCATCCAACCAAAGGGTCTTCTCCATTATTTTGGATGTATATGATCTTTATTTGATCTTAGAAGAAGTTATAAGTTCACAAAATTGGGTAATTTCAAGCCATTTGCAAAGTTGCCATTTTGGGAAAGTGACTTGTAATGCAAACTTGCCATTTTGGGAAAGTTTTTCAACCTCCTCTTTTTGATTCAAAAATGCTTCAAATGAAAACTTCTTGGTCATGAAAGTTGTAGATTGGATCATTCCCTTTTCAAACAGTACAAGAACTTGACCTAATTCATCATAGAACTCAATTTATGGCTTTGTAAAGTTGGGAAAAATCACAAAATTTCACTTGAGCACCAAAGAGGGAAACTTGCAAAAAGCTCATACCAAGGCAAATTGTGACCTCTAATTGATGTCTAAGCATTGCAAAAACATCATACATGACATAAAATTCAGAATTGCCCAAATATTTCTCAAGTTTCATGCCTTGATCATTAAGATTTCTCAAAGGGGCCAAAACCTTCATAATTTACAAAATCACCCACAAACTTCATTCAACTTGCTGCCTTGCCTCAAAACTGATCCCATGGACCTCCCTAAAGCCAGCTGCGCAGGACACCCCATTGTCCTTGGCCTGCCATGTGCCCATACCTCAAGTACACCAACTCTTGACTTTATGCATTTTGCCCCATACCAATCAACATAGGCCACCACCCACCCTCTGACCTATCATAGCTTATTATGTGGATCAAAACCAAGCCAAAGCACACAACATTGCAGCCTAATACTTGAGAATCCTCAGCATTTCCAAAAACTCTCAAACCTGCAAAACTCTTCGAAACTCATAACACAAGCTTCAAACCTCAAAACAAATTCCATAGAACAACTCACCATGACTCTCTGATCATCTTCCAACCATCACTTTGCCCTGAAACACCCTAAATCAAAAACACGATTTTCACATTTTCTTGAACTGAGTTTCAACCAACATTACTTAGAGGCCATATAAACTCCAACCAAGCATCACAAACTCTTCAGAAGGATCAGTGGAGTTGATTTGAAGCAAAGAACTGGCCAGAAAGTACCAAAGGTGAAAGCTCAAGTTCAGGTGAGCTCAAGAACGTTTTTTTTCCAGAACTCCCATTTTAAGTTTCTAATTGATCCCTTATGCTTCACTGATCACCATGATATGATTTGTTTTGAAAATGAGTGAAAAATCGCCATGTATGCTTGTTCTGAAATTTTGCCCGTGAAACTTGATTGCTTCGATTCTTGTTGTTGATGTAATATAAATGGATTTCGTGCCTGGATTCTTGTTTATTGTTGTTCATTGATCATTTCTGGAGAGTTTGAGGGCTTGGGGTTGCGTATTGAGAGAGATTGAATGAGAGGCTGGCCGAAGAAGATGACCGGAACACTGTTCCGGTCACCTGAAAGTAACTAGGGCTCAGATTAGGGTTTTAATCTTAATTAGTGAAGTTTGAATTCTGGCCCTTGGATTGCGCGCGAAGTCAATTCCCTCCCTTTTTCATTTGAACCTGGACCACTAGATCAGCATACTTCCATTAATTCTCAATTTAATTTTCATTTTAATTGCATTTCTTCATCATTTTATTAAAAATAGCAAAACACTTTCAAATTTTTTTATCTTTTGCATTTCCCTTTCAAATATTTTTCTCATTCTGAAAATAATTTTTATTTTATTTTTTGCATAAAATTCGTATCTTTAAAATATTTAAATGTTTATCTTAATTAATTAATGAGAATTAATTAATTAAAATACCATTTAAGTTTCTAAAAATCACCAAAAAAATCACATTGCATCTTGATACATTTAGAAACATTATCAAACCCTTCACACAAATTTCTTTTTGGTTCTTGACCTATTTTGACATTTTTCTTTGGATTTAGGGTCTTTAGAAATCAATATTTTTATCCTAACTTAGAAAAATTCTTTCTGCCAAACCATGAAGAGTTTGATGATAGTTCTTTTTGCATTGCTTTCCTCTTGTCATGTAGTTTCTAGGATAAAATTGGCATGAATTTATCTTTCATTTTCAATTTGTTTTGCATTTTTCCTTTTGAATTGCCTTAAAACCCTAGCAAACTTAGCAAAATCATAACTATCCTTAGGTAAAGAGTTAGGTCTTCCCCTTTGGGCAGTGAACTTATATAGGTTTAAGGTACCTTTGATCCTATTTTCAATTTTTTATCTCATGTCTTGCTTCTGGTTTGGAATTTTGCATTGCATGTTATATATAAACCCTAATTTTTGCCTTCATTTGCATTCATCCTTCATATGCTTGCATACTTGAACTTGCCATGACATGTTGTGCATCCAAATGACAAATAATACATCTTAGGACATATTGAAATCATATTTCATCATTGCATCATCCATTTTCCATGCTTTTGCATCCATTTGCATTTCATAAGTTTTCATGAACTTTCATGCTTACTTTCATATCTCATTTGCATTCCCATCTCTTGTATGATCATTCCTATCACTTGGCATGCTTTCATACCATCTCTTTGCATCATTTACATCTTAATTATGCTTCTGGTTTTGGTTTGCATCCTTGCATCTTTCTCATTTTCATTTCATTTCATCTCCTTTTGCTAACTTTTCAGGTGGTAAGTGCTTTGAGAAGTGAATTTGCCTTCAATTCTCATAAACTCTTCTCATCTCTTTTATGCATCTTAGCTGCATTATTACTTGTGGATTAGAGTGAGCTTTCTCATTCATGCTCCCTCTCCTTTCTTCTTTCTTAAAGCAACTTGTCTTCTTAAGTGAAGCAAGTTTTTTTGTTTCTTGCTGCTTCTTTTCCTTTGATCTGTTTCTTCCTGGGTGGTGCTTCTTGAGGATCTTCTTGCAAGCCTCATAAACCCTACGAAAACCCAAGCATGTTAACAATTAGGGTTTGATTAGTCCCCCATTTAGTTTTACCTTTGTGTCATCTTTGAGTCTTCTCTTCTCATCTCTTAATCAGGGACTAAACCTTTAAGGTTTTAAGGCTTTGTGATTAAGGTTATGCCTGCATCCTTCTATTAAGATGGAGTGTATAACTTTAATCCTAAGTGTTAAACCCTTAATGTGTCTAAATCTCTTAATCAATCCACCTAATAATCACTAAGACACCAAGCTTGTAACTTGGGCCTTGCATTAGGGTTCTAATTCTTCCTTAATTGGTTAAGAAGGACTAACCCTAGTGTTAATGGACACGTCCTCCTCAAGTTGTCTTACAAACCTTAAAATCCATTTCTTAATCTCACCATTAACTAAAATCCACTTTAATAAAGGCTTTGTTTTGTCATGAGGTTAATCCCTAATCATGGATTAAGTTGAGGTATCTTCCCAAGCTTAAATGTTCTCATCTATTATCCTTCTATTAGGATGGTGTAATGAGTCCATTAAATCCTTGATTATGGCTTAAACTCATTACTTAACACTACACAAAAACTCCAAAAACATCTAAATAATCACAAGTAGGTTAATGATCTTAATCCTACACCATGGTGATTAAGTGTGATGTGCTTACTTCATACTTAAGGTATTCTTATTACCCCTAATCAGAGGGAAGATGTGATGAGTTTACTAACCTTTGGTTTAGGCTTAAGCTCATTAACTTATGACAAACACAAAAAAGCAATAAAAGATTGAAAACACAAAAACAAACAATAATCGTCTCCTCCGGGATTCTTTTCTCACCTCATTCACTCACAAACGAGAACTCGCTTCTTCCGTCTAATGCAAGACTGTTTGCACCTGAGCCAGATAGGTCATACACTTGAGCATAGACAAGTAAGCAGTTCACAAGTCAATTTATCTTTCAGTCTCTTTGAGTCGAACTACGGTGTTCTGACTTCCTCATTGCACAAGAGGATACGTAGGCATAACTTAACAGTTATCGAACAAAAGTCTATGTCTCTCCCCCTTCTTCCAGCATCCCACTGCTTCTGAACTTCCTCCTTGATCTTCATAGCCATGTCCGGGCTAGTTCTTCTCAGCTTTTGTTTCACGGGAGGAAAATCTTCCTTTAGTGGCAGTTTATGCACAACGATGTCCGTATCTAGCCCTGGCATATCTTGATATGACCAGGCGAAGATATCCACATACTCACGTAGCATACCAATCAACTTTCTCTTAACCTCGGCCTGCAGACTGGCCCCAATCTTTATCTCTCTCCTTACATCCTCAGTCCCGATTTTGATGATCTCTAATTCTTTCTGATGAGGCTAAATGACCCTTTCCTCTTGTTTCAACAACCTGACTAATTCTTCCGGGAGTTCACAGTCTTCCTCAACCCCTTCATCATCTTGGTAGATAGAATTGTCGAAGTCATGTATAGTTATAGCAGGAACGTTATCACGGGAATCCGGATGATTAACACTTCACAAATGATGTACTTATTTTAGAATCTGTAGGAGACGCCATCAACACTACACAAAAACACTGGAAAGAAAAACATTGTCGTTTTATTTGTGAAAAATTTAAAACGAAAGAAGAGAACACAATTTGCTTGAAAAAATGTCCTTTATTTCATGGAAAAAGTCAATGCACTAAAAACATGGTGGCCCTACAAATGGATCCGTACACCTTGGGCAGAGTGCCGGATTTGACATGCAGTATGAAAATGGAAACAAAGAAAATTACTTTGACTGCCACGTAACTTGAACAAAATCTTTAGCAGACCAGCTCCAGAGCTCCTCCCTAGGTACGCATGGGTGAATCCAGTTATCCAAGTCGCAGTCACTATCCCTATTGACATCTGCTGCACAAACATGATTGTAGTCGAGCATTCCAACGCTTATGAATGTTATGGGCTTACTATCTTGAGACCAGATGGCCTGACCATGTTGATATCCGAGACCGAATTTGTCGTCCTTCTTTTCCACTTCTAACAGCTTGCCCTAGCCTTGGGCATTTCCGGATTGAACTACCTCCTTAGCTTGCTTGTCGGAGTAGATAAGAGTCCCTTCCTTCTCATTGTTCTGAACTGTTGGAGACAAGGTACTGACATTGACTGTCTCAAAATCTTGATAAAGCGTTTCATGGATCTCCCCGTCCATTTCTACATACTTGAAGGTTGACAGGTGGCTCACGAAAATGTCTTCTTCTCCACAAACAGTGATAACCTGGCCGTCTACCACATACTTCAACTTCTGATGCAATGTGGATGTCACTGCGCCGGCAGCATGAATCCAGGGAGGTCCTAGCAAACAACTATAAGTGGGTTGAATATCCATAACATAGAATGTACTCTTGAATACCTGAGACCCAATCTTCACTGGTAGCTCCAGCTCCCCAAACATAGATCTTCGGGACCCATCGAAGGATTTCACAATCAAATCACAGGGTCACAAGACGATGCCATCAACATTCAGCTTCATTAAGGCCTTCTTAGGGAGTACATTGAGAGAAGAGCCTGTATCTACCAGGACGTGTGATAGAACATCACCCTTACACTCCATGGTGATATGCAAGGCTTTGTTGTGATTGCGTCCTTCATAAGGGAGATCTATGTCTATGATTCCCAACCCATGACTGGCGTTTACGCTACCTACCACGGCCTATAACTGGTTAACGGTTATCTCTTGCGGTACATACGCCATTTGCAAGACTTTTAGCAGAGCCTCTCGACGAGCTTGGGAACACATCAGCAACGACAGAATGGATATCTAGGACGGGGTCTGGTTCAGCTGTTCAACCACTTTATAGTCGTTTTTCTTAAATATATTCATGAACTCCTCGACTTCCTTTTCAAAAGTGCCCTGACCGGAAGCAGGAGTTGTCTCTTCAGTCGCTATTTGTTTTCCCCAAGCCTTTTCTGCAACTTCAGCTTCGGGATCACCTCTAAGAGCTTGAGGAGCAAAGAGACGCCCACTCCTTGTGAATCCACCAACTCCTCCGACATTCACAACAGTCGGGTCAATTGTCACCGCTTGACTTTCCACTTTCTGGCCTTCTACGTACATGTCCGAGCCATAGTGCCACAAGATGGCCTTGTCATCAACATAAGGAACTGGTCCTGGAGCAGTAATGATCACTGGACTCACTTCGGGGACATAAATGGTCACCGGCTCTCTCCGGACAGGAACTTCAGTAGGATCGAAATATATTGTCACTGTAGACACAAAATCATTTTTATCATCAACTCTGTCGAACTGTAGCGACCCCTGTCAATCAAATACTGCAGTCCAGCTCTTAAATCCCCACAACCATTAACCGAATTCATGCAACCTTCACAGTCAAAATCACACCCCGGGAAAACCTGCCCTTTCAGCAATCTGTCCTTCACAACTAACAAGGAAGTCTTCACTTCATCCACATTCGAGATCAGGTTCAACCCTTCGCCACCGTCAACAACATTTATCCTGGTCCCTTCATGATTTGGAATGGGGTTTGATGTAACATTTGGAGGCGGTGCAAAGTTAATGGCCTTTGAATCAATCAAGTCTTGGACCTTATGCTGCAATGCCCTGCACTTCTCCGTTGAGTGCCCGGGAGCTCTTGAATGAAATGCACATCTTGCATTAGCATCATACCCCACTGGAAGCTCTTCAGGTGGAGGTGGTGCTAATGTCCTCAACAGTACCAAGTTCAATTCCAACAATCTCTGAAGCAGAGCCATGTATGTCATTGGGATAGCATCGAGCACCCTGTTAGCTGGACGAGCTTGCCTCTGTTGATAAGGCCTTTGCTGATAGTTATTGCGCTGTGGCTGTTGCTGTTGTTGTTGTACAGGACCTGCGGGGATGGTGACAGCTGCTACCTGCTCATAGGAACCTCTGTATCCGCAACCTCGACCTCGACTGTGCACAACATTAGTCTCACCCTCTCTTCTTCTTAAAGGTCCACTGAAAGCCTTTCTCCTACCGCTTGAGCTACTTGCACTAGTGTCTTGAATTTTCCCCATCTTCAGAAGAGTCTCAACCCTCTCTCCAGCTATTACAATGTCGTTGAACTTTGTTGCCGAACAAGACGCCAATATCTCAATAAACACCCCTTGCAGCGTTCCCATGAACATATCCGCCATTTCATTTTCCAACAAGGGAGGTTGCACTCGAGCAGCAAGCTGACGCCACCTCTGGGCGTACTCTTTGAACCCTTCCTTAGCATTCTGAGACATCGTCTGCAACTGGGTACGATTTGGAGCCATATCCAAATTATACTGATACTGCTTCACAAATTCCTCAGCTAAGTCCTTCCAGCTTCGGATATTGACTCTGCTCAACTTCATGTACCATTCCAAGGAGGCTCCTACAAGACTATCCTGGAAGTAATACATCCACAGCTTCTCATCGTCCGTATGTGCAGCAATTCTTCCCACAAACGACTGTATATGAGTTTTCGGGCACGCCGTTCCGTTGTACGTATCAAAAGTAGGGACCTTGAATTTGTAAGGAATTCTCACCCCTGGCACCAAGCCCAAATCAGTGATGTCAAACCCCCGAATTTGCTCGGCCATTTCTTCGAACTTTCTATTCATCTCAACCCCTTGGCCTTCTGCCTCATCCAATAAGGTGAACTGCTCATCTTGCCCATCCATCTGCTGATTGTTCACTCCATCATTGATAATAGTGACCCCTTATTGCAACACAGGGATTTCAACATGACGGGCGCCAGCCCCATTGCGATTACCTCCATCCGTTGTCCCATTGTTCCTGGCTTGATTAATCTCTAACATCTCACGCAGACGCTCTTGCGTTTGACCCATCCCAGCCATGAGGGTCATGAAGTTGTCCATTCTCGTCCTTAAATCAGCCAAATCTGCTTGCATTTGATCCATTACTCTTTCTCTGTTCACCTTTGTAGGGTATCTGTGCACCGTTGACTGTCTATGAACCTTCTTGGGAGCTATAGTGCCTGAAAGTGACATGAATGTTAGAACACTGGAGAAACACCTGCAAAACAACAAACACGTTATATGCATACAATGTAACTATTCATGTTTCCATGTCCTGGCATTAATATGCCCCAGTTCTAGCATTTTTACGAAAAATACTCCAGATGACCTTTTGGAAACTGACTTTTTCAAACTCTTTTGAGGAGTATTCAGACCCTGAAAGCTTAGGACAACCAACTTTTCTCATTCAGAAACGGTAATTGGAAAGTATCATTACATATCATGAACAAACCAACAATCAGAGTTATAGACAAAAACAACATTCCCCAAAGGGTTACATTTCAATACAAAAGACAAGAAGATAAAGCAAGACTCCTACAACAAGCCTGTAGGTAGTCTGAATGCAATCAACAATAAACTAAAACCCTAAGCTAACGGAAGATCTCGGCTCCTCTTCTGTAGTCACCACCTCTGTCCGGCTCTTCTTGACGCCTGCTCTCAACTTAAGATCTGCAATCTCTTTCATTGCTTCCTCCAAGGCCCGCTGGCTCTGTTCCAATTGCTGAGTGTTTTCCCTTCGTATCTTGTGAGCTTTTTAGACCTCTTCCTTCTTGAAGACCATCTGCGCTTCAAAGAACTCTTCCTTTTCTTTGTACTAATTCTGCTCTTGTTCTCTTTGGCTCTGTAACCAAGTAATGGATTGACGAGCTTCTCTAAGAGTCTTCACAATCATCTTGTGCTCCGCTTCTCTCTTGGACTCTGTTAAACCCAATCTCTGAAAATGAGCTTCTCTCTTAGTAAGCTCCTTTTCTTAAGCTTCTAAGGTGTCCTTTATCTTCTGTAGCTTTTCTTCCGCTTCTTGCTTAGCATGGTTGGCACGGTGATACAAACTAGCCATTTCAGAATTCTCTACCCGAACCTCGTGCAACTGAGCTTCCAACATCTTGTAATCTTCGAGAGAAACAGTGGTCTATATTGGTACCTCCTTTGGATATAGCGGAGCCTCAACCGAAAACGGAAGGAAGAAGGTATCAACCCTACCTTGGATCCAAGCAGCAAAAGAGGGATAAGTCTTAGGGTCTACCTTTCCAAATTCTTTCTTACCCTCCCTAATCTTCGTTTCCCAAGCTTGGGATGCTTGAATAACCAACTGCTCATTACCTTCAGCCGGAAAATACAAGTTCTTCGCTATTTCTTCATCTGATGGAGGCCCCTTCAGTGGATAACCAAATTTCTTTCTGGACAGCATATGGCTATAACTTATCACTCATTTTCTTCCTAACAACGGCACATAGGGGAACTCACCACACTTTGTAATAAACTCCTTCCCTACCAAGTTTCTTCTATGTTATCCGATGTTAACCCCATCAATCTTCTAGCCCACTTCCAATATTGTTTAAGATCTTTGAACGGTCCCGACTTTGGAAGCTTCTTAGCAAACCACTTAGCAAACACGGGAGCACAACAATTCACGTACCCTTTTCTCTTCTCATTCCTGTGATGGACACTGAAGTAAAAGTCTCCCAATAAGGTAGGCACCGGGTTTCTTTTAATGAAAAGAGTGACAGCATCCAAACTAACCCATCCTTTCTCTCCTGGGAAAAGACATATCACGTAGACCATTAATGCTAACAGCGCATTGAACTCTAACCATTTCCCTCCCAAAGCAAACACATGGGCTTCTATGATAAGAAAATCCAGGTTGAATCCCTTCCCTTTACTGGCTTCTAACTCCGTCTTCACTCGAAGCATACTCAAATGACAAGCACCTGCAATATCCTTGTACGGGGGACATCTCTCTGTAGCATAATAGGGAACACCATTATTGATAGGAATCTTCAGGATGTCATAAATCTCCTCCATGGTGGGAGCCAAGACGAAATCAGTTAACACGAAAATTCTCAACCGAGGGTCATAAAACTGCAACAAAGAATGAAGACTATCTCTCTGATCGACGGTAGGTTTGTTCATGTAACCCAAGATCTTCCCATACCGGCTTCTAAAATCATCTGAAACCTTGTCACTCATCAAGTATACCAGTTTCTGAATACTCTCAATTTCTGGTTGTGGGAAAGTGTAATGAACATTCCTTTTTCTGAGTATCTCTTGGATTTCTGTCATCTGGAGAAACAAAGAATACCAGAACTAGGTACTGAGATGAAGGATAACCTTTAATGGAAACATAGACATTTAATGAAAGTATGATGCGATGCAAATGCAATGCAGGCATATGATCAACCACTAGGACTGTCTGGATACGGAACACTGGACCCAAGTGACCAAGAACCAAGATCCTCTGAATAAAGCCCCACGAACGAGAATTCAGTCTCAAATAAACCCCAGAATCAGATATTAGCTGACTTAAGAACTCCAAAATCCATGTAACCTTATCAAACCATAGAGCTGTACTGGTAATGAGGTATGATGAGGTCAAGGGTTCCTGCAAACCTGTAAACCCCTCCCAATCTCACGGGTGTGCTCCGGGTCAAACATCACAGACTCTCAAAGCCGAATAGCAATAATACGTTCACTATTTCCGAGAAATGGCTCATGACCAAATCAGGGAATCGGTTTGGCATTATGTACTACTTAGGGAGGCCTCAGTGTGAGTCCAGGAAAAACAAGCATCCTTTATAAGATCCCAACTTCAACCGCTGGAATCTAGAAACAATGGTACATTCATCCTGAAGGGTACTATACTATCGTCATACGACCAAATGCTTTGACTAAGTTCCTATAAAAGAACCAGGCCATCCTATGCGAGTTCCAAAGTGGGGCCTCGGGTGCGAATGGGTTTGCCACAAAATGTGGTCTGCCACTGTCACCACTGGAGAGGGATGCTTCCACAAATGTCCTCAATGATCGGTCCCCAGATGCACATAACTATCGAGGTTGTGTATTACCCCAGAAAATTCTGGCATAATACATTTCCAAGACGGTCGCAAGTCTGGGTGTGGAACTCACTGCTACCAACATAGCAAAATACCATGAAGCCAAAGTGACTGTCTAATCTAAGTCCTATAGTGCACTCGATCCCCGTTTACGAGATCATCTCTCAGTAACAGTTCCCAATCCCACAGAAAAAAGGAAACCAGCAGCCAGACAGTCCAGTATAATATATGATGCATGAATATAAATATTGAAAACTGTAAATAAAGAGGTAAATAAACAGTAAATAAACACAGTAAAATAAACACGCAACAACAAATAATCAACACCCCAAGAAACAGAAACACCCAAGCACTAGGACTGACCCTCAAGGGAACTAGAGATTCTGGGTTCGATCCCCAGCAGAGTCGCCAACTGTCGCTCCCTGGATTTCCATCCTGGTACAAACGCGAAAGTGGCGCAGAAAAGGTTAGAGTCGCCAGCCACGCATTTTTATCCCGAAGGAACGGGAATGGTAATGCTGCACAAACCAGAAGAAAAGAAGAGGAAAGACACGGGTCCTGCGAACCAAAGAGACTGGGTTCGGGAGTCGGTTACGACCTGGGAAGGTATTAGCACCCCAGATCGCCCGTCGTACCCGACGGGATCCACACTTGCAAAGAAACTGTTTCAAAGGGTGAAGAAATGAAAGCTGCTGCAAAACTGAAACTGAAACTAGATAAAGAGAAAATAAAAGGGAACTGAGAAAGAAATGAAAAAAAGAAAAATGTAGGGAAAATAAAGATTGTGCTCGAACGGGCCCTACCTCACTGCCTACGTACCTCATATGGACAATGATGATCAGAGTCGCCGTAGTTCCCCTAACTAGGGGTGGAAACGATTGCTTGTGAATTAAGGCTTGAACTGCCTATGTCAATGCTCAGGTGTTGCAGGCTCGGACGACGAGTGCGTAACCGTCTTGCATAATGATAAGAAGAAGCGAGTTCACAGACGGAGCGAAGGAGATGAGAAAAGAATTCCCGAAGGAAAGACGATTATTGTTTATTTTTGTGTTTTTTAGAGCTTTTTATTAGTGTGGCACAAGAGAATGAACTCAAGCTCTTTTCTATGGAATGTGTACTTGTCACTACATTCCAAGATTGAATAATAGAACAAGCACACCAAGCAGGGAAAACGTATCCAAGACTTGTTTCCAAAGGCAAGGGCCTAATTTCATTGACTTGTTGAATTTATTAAGTGTCTTAGTGATTAAAAATAAAGAAGTGTTTTTTAGGGTTTTTCTTTATGAAGATGACTTCATGATCCGACTTGTGCATCATGCTAGACAAATTCACTATTCCAATATGGAATGAATACATATGCCCCATGGAATAAGGCTATTACCAAAGAAGTCGCTTATTTTTATTAATGTTTTTTAGATTTTGTTTTGAGATGAGGAGAGAAAGAAACCAAAGGAGCAAAAAGGTAAAAGTCTAAAATGGGGAAATACTAATCCTAATGTTATCATGCAAAAGAGGCCCTAGGGTTAGTGAGGTTTCAACTATCCTAAAGAAGAAGGAAAGAAAGAAACCAAGAGGAGCAAGAAGAAGAAGAGGAAGCAAGAGCTAGCAAGCAACTTACTCCTCTAAAGGAGATAAGTTGCTCCTAGAGGGGGAAGAAAAGAGTTGAATTACATGATGGAATAAGGCACATCAAAGAACAAAGAGAAAGCAACTTGAAAAAAGGAAAAGGATGAAGAGTTGAAATCTAGATGAACATCCACACTTCTCTTACCATGAGCCCCTGCAAATTAGCCAAAATCCAGCACATGCTCATCAATAAAATCATGGCATTGACATGCTCAAGGTTCACACCAATCGAGATCAAGCAATCATATCAAACATAGCACACACAAGCATTTACGTGTCGAGAACACGGAAGCATGCATCAAACAACAAGAGAATCACCCAAACAATCATATTCAATTATCATATAATGATCCATGACTATTAGAACAATTAAGGGGATCAAACATGTTTGAAGTAAGGCAAAAATGGCACACTGCTTCAGTGTTAACCGGTTAACCAAAACGTTAACCGGTTAACCATGTCAAAACATGCATAAACACATCACAAAACAGGTGCGTTAACCAGTTAACCAATCCGTTAACCGGTTAACGTTGTTAAAACAACAACAATCCTGCAGAAAATTAGCTTGCAAAAATCTCTTCCGAACAATCTCACACCAGACCAGCAAGCATTTGAACATGAAAATCATGCATCAATTCACATCAAATGGCATCATCAAGCTTATGAACATTAATACATGGATCCGGTCACAAATCGATCAATCAATTCAATCAACACAAGAAAATACGCAAGCACATGGCAGATCTAAAGCGCAAGCATGCAAATAAACTAAAACAGAGCTAGATCTGAAATTAACCAACCTACAAAGCTGAGGTATGCTTTGATAATTGTTGATCTACACACCTCAATGCAAGGTTATGTGATCTTCAAAGAGGAACTTTGAGTGATTTGGAAAATTGGGAGAGAAAAGTGAGAGAATTGTGAGTGAGAGGAGTGAAAATTCAGAAAAAATGAGAGTGAAAAGTGAGGGAGAGCCCCATGAGGTTTGGAGAGGAATGATTAAATATGGTTTAGGTTTGGGGCCAAAAAATTAGGCTTGAGATCCAAAATTATGGTTTAGGTAATGTGATTAGTATGTAGCAATGAGATTAGGCTTGGACAAGTGCTCTAGATCCTTCTTTTTAATTTCCAATTAATTCAAAAATGAATAAAATCAGAAAATGGGAATTGGAGCAAAAATCACACATGCTGAATTGCTGTTGGAAATTCAAAATTCGTGGCCGTTAACTGGTTAACCAATCCGTTAACCGGTTAACCAATCCGTTAACTGGTTAATGCCAGTGAATTTTGAATTTCCCTCCTTTTGGTGGGAACCTTAAAAAATAAGCTGGTGCCAACCACTTTGATCTGATTTTGATCCTCAATCCTTTCTAATGCCTTGACCCTAATGTCAACCTTGTAACCTGCCTTGTGAACTTCGAATTCCCCTGATGATTGATCATGTGCCTTATGCTGGAATATGCAAGTGTCATGCTTCATTTTTCTATGCAATATGCTAAGGACATGATATGTTAATGATGAATATGATATGATGATGATGCTAAATAGGAGAGGAAAAATTTGGGGTGTTACACTATGGCCCTCCTTGATGCAAGCTGAGGTCAGACACCCCTTGAAGCCAGCTCTGCCATGGACCATGCCTAAGGTACAAAAACCTTTGACTTTTTGCAACTTTCCCATACCAATCAAACCATGCCACTAGCCACTCTCTGACCAATCAAGACATTACATACAAAGATTATGGAGCTCATTTGACATAAGAAGCAAGCCTGAAACCTCCAAGAACTCAGCATTCACAAAATTGCCAAAAAACTTCCCTTCTTCGATTCTCAAAAACCAGCCATCAAACCTCAAAACAAACTTCACCAATCATCTTCAAATGGTCCATAGAACACAAAGCACCCTATGAAAAGCCCTAAAACACAACCAAACCAAAACACGATTCTTGGTGCAGAGGAGTTGTACCTCTCAAACCAAGCCACACAAACTTGTTCTAAGCATTGCAGCATCATTAGAGGGTTCATTGGAGGTGGATTGAACCAAGGAAGAGGCCAGAAAGCTCAGGGAGTGAAAGCTTCATCTCAGGTAGCTCCTTAGAACCTTTTTTCCAGAAGATTTATTTCATGTTCTAGAAATGTTCCCCATGCTCTCCTAATCACACTGCACTTGTTGGATTTAAAAACGATGAAGAAACAAGCATGAACCGTATCTCTGAAACTTTGACCTAAATTTTGTTCTTCTTCGATTCTCTTTGTATATGCATGATTAATTGTTTTTGTTGCTGAATTTGAGTTTGTTGATGTTTAAAGAGTGATTCTGGAGAGTTTGGGAATTTTTCATGGCCTGGGGAGAGAGTTGAGTTTTTGTCTTGCCGGAGAAGATGACCGGAGCTAGCTCCGGTCACTTGAAAATGCTTAGGGTTCTTAATTAGGGTTTAATTCTCAGTTTGAATGTGAGCCGTTTGATTAGGTTTAACGCGTGAATGGAGGGCCCAGATTGCCTCATTAAAACCCTAATCTTTAATTAATTTAATTAATTAGGTTTTAATTAGAAATTATCCAGTTTGAATCCTGACCATAGGATTGTGCGCGTAGTTAAACCCCTCCCCCCCAGGTTTAAATCTCAACCATTGCATCTGCATACTTCCATTTAATTGCATTTTTATTTATTTCATTTGCTCATTTTATTAAAAATAGTAAAACACATCACAAAAATATGATCTTTTGCATTTCTGATCCAAATAATTTTCTCAACCCAAAAATGATTTTTTATTTTATTTTTTTCATTTAGAAAGTAGTTTTTAAATATTTAAATGATATTTTTAATTAATTAATGGATTTTAATTAATTAAAAATACATTTAGGTTTCTAAAAATCACCAAAAAATCATGAACCATTCCAATGCATTTAGAAACATTTTCAAACTCTTCATACAAATTTCGTTTTAGGTTTGATCATAATTTCATAATTTTCTTTGAATTAGGATTCTTTAAAATCACATTTTTTAACCCTAATTTGAAAAATTCATTTCTTCTTAACCATGAAGAGTTTGAACTTGATTCTTTTTGAATTGTTTTATATATTGCATGTAGTTTCTAGGTTATTTATCTCATGAATTTATCTTGCATTTTCAAATTAATTTGCATTTTCCTTTGAGAATCACCCAAAAACCCTAGCAAACTTGAAAAAATCATAACTTTCAATAGGATTAGCTCCTGACCTTCTCCTTTGGGATGTGACCTAATGTGGGTTTAGGGCTTGATTGAGCTTGGTTTCAATTTTTTATCATGTTATATGCCTCTGTTTTGTTCATTTGCATCTCATATGTTCATAAAACCCTAATTTCTCATGTTCATTTGCATTCACTTTGCATATTCATCATCATATGAACTTGCCATGACATTTCAAGCATTCATATGTAATATTAGACATCTTAGGACATGTTAGAACATTTCTTGATCATTTCTTAATTCATTTTCTATGCTTTGAATTCATTTCATTTCATAAACATCCATGTGTTTTCAAGCTTCCAAGCATACTTTCATGACATCCCATCTTTGTATGATCATTCTTATGCATATCGAATGACATTGCATCATACCATATGCCATTTTCATCACATAATTACTTCTGACTTTGGTCTTTGCATCTCATTTCAATTCATTTCTTTATGCTTTATGTCTTATGCATTCATACTAACTTTTCAGGAACTTTTGGTAAGTGATTTTGGGAGGTGGATCTGCCTTCACTTCCCACTTCTTCTTATCTCATTCATATGCATATTTACATGTCTTTGAAGTGAATCTAAATCACTTATGTTCCATCCTTCTTACTATCTCTCTTTAAGTTACTTATCTTCTTCAGGAAGTAAGTAACTTATTCTTCTTCTTCCTTCTCTTTTCATCTACTTCTTCCATTGGTGGCCTTGAAGATCTTTTCTATTAAGACTAATAAACAATAGGACATACAAGCATGATAACTTCTAGGGTTGTATATATTCCCCCCTTAGTCTTTTACCTTTGAGTCTCCTTGAGTCTCTCCTCGCATCTCAATAATCAGAGACTAAACTCTTAAAGCTTTAGGACTTTGGAATTAGTGTTATGCATGTATCCTTCTCTTAGGATGGAGTGTATAACTTTAATCCTAAGTGTTAAACCTTTAATTTTTTTAAACCTCTTAACCAAATCACACTAATAATCACCAAGACTTTATCTTGTAACTTGGGCCTTACATTAGGGTTATATCTCTTCCTTATGGTTAAGAGGGACTAACCCTAGTGTTTAATGGACAAGTCCCCCTCAAGTTGTCTTACAAACATAAAACCCACTTCTTAATCTCACCCTTTAATTAAAATCCATTGAATAAAGGCTTTCTATATAATGAATTTAATCCATAACCATGGATTAAGTTGAGGTATCTTCCTCAGCTTAAGTGTGCTCATCTATTATCCTTCTATTAGGATGGTGTAATGAGTTCACTAATCTGTGATTAGAGATTAAACTCGTTACTTAACACTAAACAAAAACCCAAAAACATCTAATTAACCACAAGTAGGTTAATGATCTTAATCCGACATCATCATGGTAGTTAAGTTGAGATGCGTATCTCATACTTAAGTAGGCTCATTATCCCTAATCAGGGAGGATATAATGAGTTTACAAGCCACTGATATAGGCTTAAGCTCATTAACTTATGCAAAACACCAAAAATAGTATAAAAAATCTGAAAACACAAAAACAAACAATAATCGTCTCCTCCGGGATTCTTTTCTCATCACACTCATTCACAAACGAGAACTCGCTTCTTTCGTCTAATGCAAGACAGTTAGCACTCGAGCCAGACGAGTCATACACTTGAGCATAGACAAGCAAGCAGTTCACAGTCAATTTATTTTTCAGTCTCTTTGAGTCGAACTACGCTGTTCTGACTTCCTCATTGCACGAGAGGATACGTAGGCATAACTTAACAATTATCGAACAAAAGTCTCTGTGTCGTCCCCCCTCTTTCAACATTCTTTTCTAAGCCTCAGTTCCTGAGCAATTCACCCTTTTACACTGACATCTATACATTCATTCTTTATCTTTTGCACACAGATAGCACATACACTACCCCTTTAAACACAATCTTGTAAGCGTGGATCCCGTCGAGTACGAAGGACAATCTGGGTGCTAATACCTACCTAGGTTGTAACCAACCCCCTTTCTCAGTTTTTCTGGTTCGCAACCGTCTTATCCATCTCTTTCTAGGTTTATGCAACATTACCTTTCCTTCGGGATAGAAATGCCTAGATGGCGACTCTATTCACTTCACCTTCATTTCCTCCTTTCTCTGACCGTTCGCGCTTGTACTGGGATGCAAATCTTTGGGAGCGACTCCTAGGTATGGAAGAAATCCCCAAACTTAGTTCCCAAGATTAAGGCCTAAACACATTAACCTAATTTTATTTATTAAGTGTTTTTGTATTTTTGATGAAGAAGTGTTTTCTAGGTGTTGTTTGTGAATCATCATCATGCTAAGACTTATTCATCATGATAAATACCCTACACCTCACCCCCATATGGAATGTGTGAAAGTATCCCATGGCACATGAGAAAACTCAAACTTTATTAGGTGTTTTTGAGTTATTTATAGATGAGAAACGAAGACTCCAGTTGAGAAAGGAAAAAAACTAAGGGAAACTAAGACTCACCCTAAGTTATTGTTTATTTGAGATCCTATGGTTAATGAGGTTTTCTAATCCTAAAGAGAAGAGAATAACACGTTCTAACTCACTTCAAGGATTGAAGATGAGATTATAACTCAAAGGGATGAAAAGAAAGTGAAGTGTCGAAGAAGCATAAAACGCCTATCGCAATCACAAGTTGAAAGCTTTAAAATAAGAAGGAAGAAGGTAGAATGTAGGTGCACACCCACACTCTATACTTACCATTAGCCCCTGAAAAGGTTAGTGAAATTAATCAAAAATGATAAAAAGGAAGACAATTAAGTGCCAAACATCTCCTAAAGATGCCTAAAACCTAGGCCTAAGGATGCCTAAAACCTAAACAAAACCTAAATTCAGCAGCTACAATAGTGCTTCAGCTCACAATCAGCTACCTAAATGCACATGACATGCAAGCAACCTATTACGGCTACCAAACAACATGGAAACATGTATAAAAAGTGCAAAAATAAGGCAATGCAACATACAATTAACAACCTCTATTTTAAAATACAGCAGTAGAAAATATGGTTAAATTACATCACTTTTACAATGCAAATGCTTGAATCATAATGCATGGATATGCATCACACATTAATCATCAATGGATGCAACATGGTTAGTATGATTATGAACATGTAAATATGCAAACAACTCAACCACTTTAATGCATTTTCCATAAAAAAAGTAAATATGTGCATTTTCCTAAAAGTGAAACTTTAATGCAAATAAATAAAGGAATGATCATGTATTTTATTGCATCCTAATCTGAAACGTAAAATAAACATTTAAATATTTTTAAAATACGAAAATTGTGCAAAAAATAAAAATAAAATTATTTTCAGAAAGAGAAAAATATTTTAAGGTATGATGCAAAAAATGAGGTTTTTTAGAAATGATTTGCTATTTTAAATAAAATGTACAAGAAAAATGAATTAAAATGAAAACAAAATTAAATTAAATGGAAGGTAATCAGATCTAAAGGCCTAGATTTGAATTGGGGTGGACAAGGTTGACTGCGCGCGCTGACCAACTGCTGGGATTCACTCTAGTTTAATTAACCTAATTATAATTAAATAAAATAATAAAATCAGATTAGGGCTAAATGAGTTGATCTGGGCCATCCAAAAACTAATCTAATCCACATCCAATGGTCACGAAGCAAGCTGGCTAATTAATTAGGGTTAAGACCTAATTACGTTCAGGTGACCGGAGAGGAGCTCCGGTCATCTTCTCCGGCGGGTCAAAACCCTAAATCTCTCTACAAGCCACCCAACTTAAATTAACTGCCCAGAAATGATCCCCCAACCAAACTAAACCTAAATCAACCATCAAACATCATTTATCACGCATGAACAAGGAGAATCAAAGCCATTTATTTTCACGGGTGAAATTTCAGAAGGTCACAAAATGTTCATTTTCACACCATTTTCAAATCTAAAAACATCAGAGTGATCCCCATAACATGTATTTTCATTTTGTAACAAAAAATCTAAGCTCTGAAAAGTTTTATTCTTGAAGTTACCTGAGGTGATGAACTGCAAATGTGTGATTTCAGAGCCTCTCCTTCGTGCAAAGAGTCTCCTCTGATCCTCTTGAAGCTAGTGGGATGCTTCAAAACCCTTGATGTTGGCTGGTTTGAATGTTCCAGTTCTGGTGTAGCAGAAATGGAGGTTTGTGTGTGTGGTGATTCAAGCTGTTTCAAGGGGTGGGTTTTGTTCTATGGAGGGAGAGTGATCTGTTGGTGAAGGAATTTCTGGATTTTGTTAAGTTTTGAGGGAGTTTCAAAGAGAACAAGTTTGTGCACAAATTTGTGAATTTGAGGTTGTGTGTGTTTTCAGGCCCCAATGCTTGCACTTATCTCTCCCATATTGTTTGAATATAATATGTGGTAGGTTCTGAATGGCTGTAAAACACTATTCTAAGAGTATGGGAGTTTTGGCAAAAAAGTCAATTATGTGTCCTTGAGATTATGGGCCATGGCAGAGGAAATCTAAAGGGTGTATCTGCCTCAGCTGAGTTTGAGGATAACCCTTGGATGGTTTATGATGGACTGCAACACTTGGATTGCAAGATAGCATGTGTTTTGCCAATTTCCAACTTTGTGCATTTTGTGATTTTTGGTCATGGACATGTCTCATTCCTTGGGAAATATGCAGCAAAATGTACCATATAATGTTGTTATGGCCCTTTGAGATTGATTAGAGACCAAACAAAACCCTAAGAACCATTCTTGCAAAACTTCCCTCTTTGTGACTTTTATGAAAAATGGCTTATGATACTTGGAATCCAAGGCATGAAAGTGAGAAATTCTTTGGGCAAATCTGAATTATGGACCATGAATTATGCTTGTGTGATGATTAGAAGTTGATTTGAAGTCACATTTGGTTTTGGCAAGTGTTTTTGCAAGTTTCCTCTTTGGCACAAAAGTGAAAATTAAGTGATTTTGTCCAACTTTGCAAGGCCATAACTTTTGTTCTATGATGAATTAGAATGAGTTCTTGTACTTTTTGAAAATGGGAGGATCCAATCTACAACTTTAATGACCAAGAATTTTTCATTTGAAGCATTTTTGAATCAAAAAGAGGAGGTTGAAAAACTTTCCCAAAATGGCAAGTTTTCATTACAAGTCACTTTCCCAAAATGGCAATTTTGCAAATGGCTTGAAATTCTTCAATTTTGTGAACTTCTAACCTCTTCTAAGATCAAATAAATATCATACACATCCAAAATGATGGAGAAAACCCTTTGGTTGGATGATTGGGGGCCTCAGATGCCCTGATTTTGCATTGACTTGTTCAAGAAGTCATCTATTGATCAGATGCCTTCCCCATTGAATTTCTTCATGAAAATTGGTATGTATGATCCTTATAACATATAATGACAAATAGAAACAAGAATGACAAAATAATTTGGAGTTATGGCCTCTGAAACCAAAACCCTAATTTTAGGTCATCTGTGCAGTTAAGCTTCGCTCTGCTTCCATGCCTTTCTCAGTTCTTGTGATTTTTTTGACTTCCTTGATCTTGGGAGGATACAATATGATGCTTGAAAATACAAGGACCCTCTTGAGAAGATTGGAGGCCTTTGGAGAGGCTCAGATGGCTCAGGGATGACTCAGATCACAAACCCTAGATGCAAATGACTTTGAACCAATGCAGTGAAGCAAAAATGCAATATGAAATGATATGTTTGAACTTATGCAAATGAAAAGAATCACAAGCTATGGTGAAATGAGTGAGGGAAAATTTGGGGTGTTTACAACGGGAAGTCTTCGCCATACATGGTTGCGAGCATCAGTGCTCCGCCCGAGAAGACTTTAGTTACCACATAGGGACCTTCATAGTTGGGTGTCGACTTGCCCCTGTGGTCTGTATGAGGAGGAAAGATCCTTTTCAGAACAAGCTCTCCCACTTGGTATTCCCAAGGTCTGACTTTCTGATCGAAGGCTTTCTTCATCTGTTTCTGATACAATTTCCCATGACAGATAGCTGCTAATCTTTTCTCTTCAATCAAATTTAGTTGATTGTATCGAGACCGGACCCATTTTTCTTCATCCAGTTTCACATCCATCATTACCAGTAAGGAGGGTAGTTCAACTTCAACAGGTAGGATTGCTTCCATACTATACACAAGCTGATAAGGTGTTGCCCCAATAGATGTTCTGATAGAGGTTCGGTACCCATGCAAGGCGAATGGTAGCATTTCATGCCAATATTTGTAGGTGACTACCATCTTCTGCACAATATTCTTGATATTCTTGTTGGCTGCCTCAACAACGCCATTCATCTTTGGCCTGTAAGAAGAAGAGTTGTGATGTTAAATTTTGAAGTCCCGGCAAAGCTCTGCCTTCATCTTGTTGTTCAGATTGGAACCATTATCAGTAATGATTCGCTCGGGAACTCTATACTGACAGATGATATCCCTTTTCAGAAATCTAGCTAGCACTTGCCTAGTGACGTTTGCATATGAAGCTGCTTCAACCCATTTGGTGAAGTAATCAATGGCTACCAGGATGAATCTGTGACCATTTGAAGTAGTCGGTAATCTTTCTGATCATATCAATGCCCCACATGGAGAAGGGCCAAGGTGAAGACATAAAATTCAAAGGGTTCGGAGGCACATGCACTTTATCTGCGTAGATTTGGCATTTGTGGCATTTTCTGGCATAGGCACAATAGTCTGCATCCATTGTGATCCAGTAGTAACCCGATCTTAACAACTTCTTTGCCATTGCATGTCCTCCAGCATGGGTACCGAAAGAACCTTCATGTACTTCGTACAGTAGTAGGTCTGCTTCCTTCTTGTCAACACATCTGAGCAAGACCATGTCGAATTCCCTCTTTGGTGCACACTTGAAAATTATATGATTTTTGCCATCTTTTAAAGGCCAGAGTTCTAGGATGAATCAAGACATGTTCTTGTACTTTTTGAAAATGGGAAGACATAATCTACAACTTTCATGCCCAAGAATTTTTCATTTGAAGCATTTTTGGTCATGAAAGAATAGGTTGAATATCTTTCCCAAAATGAAAAGTTTCAAGTACAAGTCATTTCCAAAAATAGCAAGTTTGCATTTGGCTCAAAATTCTTCAATCTTGTGAACTTCCAACCACTTATAAGATCAAATTAAGATCATAGAGACTCAAAATGATGATGATGACCCTTTGTTGCCCTTGATAGAGGCCTTAGATGCCCTGATTTTGACTTTATTTGCTCATGAAGTTACCCAATGATCAGATGACTTCCACAATGAATTTCTTCATCAAATTTGGTAAACATGATCCTTATAACATATTAATACCATTATAAACAAGAATGACCAAAAAATTTGGGATTAAGGCCCCTGAAACCAAAATCCTAATTTAAGGTCATTTGTGTAGGAAATCTTCAGTCTGCCTCTATGCCTTTGCCATTCTTTGTGATCTCTTGACTTTTATGAACTTTGGGGAGAATATTATGATCATGGAACACACATGGACCCTGTTGGAAAGCTTCAAGACCTTTGGGATGGCTCAGATCACTTCTTGGATTGCTCAGATCACAAACCCTAGATGTAGATGAAATGAAACTATGCAGTGGGATGGTATGCTTATGTAATGCAATGCTATATATGAAAGATCATAATCCATGGTGTGAGAAAAAGTGAGGGAAAATTTGGGGTGTTTACAATAAGCTTGGCTCTTTCGAGTCAATTGAGTCAAAGGTAGCGCAAACTTCGAAAAACCTTCAATAAACTTCCTGTAATAACCTGCTAAACCCAGAAAACTTCTAATCTCAGTAGCAGACTTAGGAGTCTCCCACTACAACACTATGTCAATCTTCGACGAATCAACAACAATTCCACAATTGGAAATCACATGTCCAAGAAAACTCACTTCTTGTAACCAGAACTCACACTTTGACACAACTTGGCATACAACTTCTTCTCTCGCAACACTTGCAGCATAATCCTCAAATGCCTAGCATGTTCCTCTTCTGTCTTGGAATAAATCAGAATATCGTCAATAAAAACTACCACAAACTTATCCAAGTATTCACGAAAGATTTTATTCGTGTACTCTATGAACACACTGGGTGCATTGGATACATCGAATGTCATCACCATATACTCATAATGACCATGCCTCGTTCTAAAATTTGTCTTCGGAATATCATCTGAATAACATGAATCTGATGGTAACCAAATCTTAAATCAATCTTGTTGAATACACAAGCTCCCACCAACCGATCCATCAAATTGTGAATACTCGGAAGTGGATACTTATTCTTGATAGTAACCTTGTTCAACTGCCGATAATCAACACACAACCTCACGCTACCATCTTTCTTCTTAACCAACAACACTGGAGCACCCCACAGAGAAACACAAGGTTGAAAAAACTTCTTCTCTAGAAACTCTTCTAGTTGCTTCTTCAAATCACTCAATTCTACAGCAGACATCTGATACGGAGCCATAGACACAGGACTAGTACAAGGTAATAAATCCACTGCAAACTCAACTTCACGCTCTTGAGGTAAATCACTTATATCCTTTGGAAACATATTAGGAAACTCTTGAAAAACCGGTAAATCAATAGTTTAAGCCTTTCTTTCGACTTGCAACGATGCAAACATTGCAAACATTTGAGCTTCATCTTCTAATAATTCATCTATTTGCTTAGCCGTCAAGAACATCAGCTCACCATGATCACCAATTTCAGGAAAATCAATAGTCTTCTCATAGCAATTAATATGCATAAAATTGAACTCTAGTCAGTTCATTCTAAGAATAACATCAATTTGGTGTAAAGGAAAGCACACCATATCCATCAAGAAATCCTTCTCAAAAATAGTCAAAGGACACTTCAGACATACAAGTGTAGTAGTAACAAAACCATTAGCTGGCGTTTCTATTACCATACTATCATTCATGCTAGACAACTTCAAACCCAACTTATTAGCACATTCAAGGGAAATTAAAGAATGCATAGCACTAGTATAAATAGTAGAAATCAACTCAACATTGTTAATAAAACAAGTACCTCGAATTAGGTTGTCCATCTTAGGAGCTTTCGAACCACTCAAAGATAACATTTTGCCATTGGTCTGTGCAGCAGTAGTAGTCTTCTTAGTCTTCTATAATTGGGTGTTGATATGTCTTTGTTTACCACAGTTAAAACAAGTTGGACCTTCATACGGACAATCACCAACCTGATGACCTCTCTTGCCACACCTGTAGCATCGCACCATTGGATTACTGCACACATCCGACTTATGACCCGATTCACCACACTTATAACACTTGGGAGAAATGGGACCCGCTCCTCCACTTGGCTTCTTCCCATCTGAAACCTTCTGCTTCCCTTCTTAGTTGGAGTCACATAAGGCTTTCCTTTAAACTGGCATTTCTATTTCTTCTCACTCAGTTGCTTGTAGTTAGCAGATCGAGCTCGACTATCTTCATCATAAAATATACTCTTGTCCACCAATTCAACATATATGTGGATCTACTGACATCCAATTCCTTGTTTGATCTCTGGTCTCATCCCACTCTCAAACTTGAGACACTTCTACAATTCAGCATCAACATAGTTGTAATGAGGACAATATTTCACCAACCTCTCAAACTTAGCAGCATACTCTGCTACCATCATACTTCTTTACTTTAACTCAAGGAATTCTACGTCCATCTTACCACAAGCATCTTCTGGAAAATACTTTCCCAGGTGTTATACCCCAAATTTGTCCAACCCATATATTTATTTATTTTTGTTGCTATGTTACTAACTGTAAACACCCCAAATTTTCCCTCACTAAGTTCACACCATGGCTTGTGATCTTTCATATTTGCATTAGTTCAATCATGTCATCTCATATTGCAGTTTTTGCTTCACTGCATTGGTTCAAGTTCATCTGCATCTAGGGTTTGTGATCTGAGAAATCCAAGATCCTTATGAGACACTCCAAAGGTCTTCAATCATCTCAAGAGGGTCCATGTATGTTCAATCATCATATTTTATCCTCCAAAGATCAAGGAATTCAAAGAATCACAAGAACTGGCAAAACATGGAAGCTGAGCTAGGGTTTAATTGCACAGATGACCTAAAATTAGGGTTTTGGTTTCAGAGGCCATAACTCCAAATTTGTTGGTCATTTTTGTTTCTATTGGTCTTAATATGTTATAAGGATCATGTGTACCAAGTTTGATGAAGAAATTCATTGTGGAAGTCATCTGATCACTGGGTAACTTCCTGAGCAAGTTAGAGCAAAATCAGGGCATCTGAGGCCTCCCAACATGGAACCAAAGTGGATTTTTCATCAAATTGAAGTTATATGGTCTTTATTTGATCATTTAAGTGTTTAGAAGTTCACAAATTTTAAGAAAAATGAGCAAAACCAAAAGTTGCCAAAAATGGAAATGACTTGTAATGTAAACTTTCCATTTTGGGAAAGTTTTTCAACCTCCTCTTTCTCAACCAAATATGCTTCAAATGAAAACTTCTTGGTCATGAAAGTTGTAGATTGGATCATTCCCGTTTCAAAAATTACAAGAACAAGATCTAATTCATTTTGTAACTCAAGTTATGGCTTTCCAAAGTTGGCAAAAATCACATAATTTCATGTTTCATGCCAAAAGGGATTTTTTGCAAAACCTCATACCAAACCATTTTGTGACTTCTAAATGACTTCTATGCATCATTACAACTTGCTAAAATCAGAATTGCACAAATTCACAAAGGTTCATGCCTTGGGTGACAAGCTTCCATAAGCCATTTTCCATGAAATTCAAAAAGAGGGAATTCTTGCAAGAGTGATCCCTAAGGGTTTGTTTGGTTTCTAATTGATCTCAAAACATTACCATAACATCATGTAACATTTCATAACAAGAATTTAGCTTGGAATTGGACATGTCCATGACCAAAATCTCAAAATGCAACAAGTTGTGAAAATTGCAAAACATGTGACATCTCATCATTCATCCACTTCTGATTATTCTAATTCATCCCATGGCCTTCCTTGAAAAAAGATGAACTCAGAGCAGCCCTAAAGTAGCTTCTTCCATGGCCCATGCTTGAAGTACACCAACTCTTGACTTTTTGGCCAATTGCCCCATACCATTCCCACAGTACATGTCAATTCTTCTGACTCTTTCCAATAGTATAGGATTAGTTTATGGATCATAAAACAAGCCTCACATAAGCTCAGACCACACACACAATCAGAATTCACAAAACTTGCCAAAACCTTCATCTCTTTGAAACTCCTTCCACAACCATCAAACTTCAAATTTTTCTTCACTAACAAGTCACACACCACCCATAAAACAAGAATCAATCATTAAAACAGCCTGAAACATCACATACACATACCTCAAAATCTACTACACCAGAACTGAAACCATCAAACCAAGCCATACAAGCTTGTTCTAAGCTTCATATCATCTTCAGGAGGTTCATAGGAGTGGATTTGCATCAAAAAAGGATCCAGAAAGCCCAGAATCAGAAGGTTCAATCTCAGGTATAGCTCAAGAACTTTTTTCCCAGAAGCTTGTTTTTAAGTTCTTGAATGATTCTTTGTGCTCCCCTGATCATGGGGATGTGATTATTTTTTAGAATGGTTGAGAAACCATGATGTATGCGTGTTCTGAAATTTTGCCCGTTTTTACGTTTTGGTTCGAATCATGTTCATGATGCAAATTAAATGATTTTTGTTTGGGGATTTAGGTTCAGGGATGTTAGGGGATCATTTATGGGCAAGAAATTTTGAGTTTAGAAGCTTAGGGAAGAATTTAGGGTTTGTGCTCACTGGAGAAGATGACCGGAACACTGTTCCGGTCACCTGAAAGTAATTTTCCCTAATCCACGTAATTAGTTGAGTTAGATTAATGGCCCTTAGATCCTAGGTTTACCGCGCGTGTGGACGTCCCAGATCATTTGTTAAAACCCTAATCCACCATTTATTTAATTAATTATGATTAATTAGTCAGGACAAATCTAGACCTTTAAAAAAACACGCCAATCAACTACAAAGTCTCAACTTCAAATCTGGGCCTCAGGATCTTCATACTTTTTCATTTAATTAGTTTTTATTTTATTTTTCCTCATTTAATTTTTACGAATTTTTAAAAATAGTAAATATAGTCTAAAAATTCTGAAATTTTTTATCAACCCTTTAATTAATTTTCAGAACCCAAAAATATTTTTATTTTTATTTTTTGCATTAAAAATATATTTTTAAATCATTTAAATTTTATTTTTAATTAGTTAATGAGAATTAATTAATTAAAAATACATTTAGGTATTTAAAAATCCCAAAAAAATTCAGAGAACATTTTCAAACATTTAGAAGCATTTACAAACTCACCACACAAATTTAGTTTTGGTTTTGATCTTACTTTGACATTTTTCAAATGAATTAGGGTTCTTAAACTTGAATATTTTTAACCCTAACTTCAAAAATTCATAACTTTTGAACCAAAGTGAGTTTGTGAATGATTCTTTTTGCATTGTGTTATGCATGGTTTCAAGAATCTAAAAACATTTTTGTTTCATTTTTATAATGCATTTCCAATTTGTTTGGCATTTTACCTTTAGGATCACCCTTAAAACCCTAGAAAATTAGAAAAATCATAAGTCCTTCTAGGTTAAGCTTCTGACCTCCCCCTTTGGATGATAACTTAGTATAGGTTTAGGGTTCCTTTGAGTCCATTTTCAAATTTTTATCTTATGATTTGCTTCTGTTTTTGAGTTTTGCATCTCACATGTTCATATAACCCTAATTTGCATCTTCATTTGCATCCATCTCGTATAAGCTTGCATACATGAACTTGCCATGACATTTTGTGCATCCACATGACATATAAGACATCTTAGGACATATTAAAATCATGTTTGATCATTGCATCATCCATTTTCCATGTTATGCTTTCATTTCATTTCATGTACATTCATGAACTTTCATGCTTCCTTTATGCTTCATTTGCATTCTCATCCTTTGTATGATCATCTTCATCTCATGACATACATTTATATCATCTCTTTGCCACATTAGCATCATGAAAATGCTTCTGATTTTTGTTTTCATTATTGCATTTCATTTCATTTTCATTTCATTTCCTTTTGCTAACTTTTCAGGTGGTAAGTATTTGAGAAGTGAATTTGCCTTCACTTATCACAACCTCTTCTCACCCCTCTTATGCATTCATTTATGCATTTTACTTTTGTATTAGAGTGAGCTTGCTCATTCATGTTCCCTCCTCACTTTCTTTCTTTAAGAAACTTATCTTCTTAAGTAAAGTAAGTTGTCTTGCTTCTTTCTGCTTCTCCTCCTTCCATCCTGCTTCTTCCGTGCTGGCTTTTCCTTGAAGGTCTCTTGCAAGCCTCATAAACCCTAGTAATACCCAAGCATGATCACAATTAGGATTTGATTAGTCCCCCCATTAGTTTTACCTTTGTGTCATCTTTTGTGTCTTCTCTCCTCATCTCATAATCAAGGACTAAACCTTAAAGGTTTTAAGGCTTTGTGATTAAGCTTATGCTTGTATCCTTCTATTAGGATGGAGTGTATAACTTTAATCCTAAGTTTTAAACCCTTAATGTGTTTAATTCATTTAAATCAATCCACCTAATAATCTCTAAGACATCAAGCTTATAACTTGGGCCTTGCATCAGGGTTCTAATTCTTCCTTAATTGGTTAAGAAGGACTAACCCTAGTGTTAATGGACAAGTCCCCCTCAAGTTGTCTTACAAACCATTAAAATCCATTTCTTAATCTTATCATTAACTAAAATCCACTCTAATAAAGGCTTTGTTTTGTCATGAGGTTAATCCCTAATCATGGATTAATTTGAGGAGCCTTCCTCAGCTTAAATGTTCTCATCTATTATCCTTCTATTAGGATGGTGTAATGGGTCCATTAAATCCTTGATTATGGCTTAAACTCATTACTTAACACTAAACAAAAACACCAAAAAAAACATCTAAATAATTGCAAGTAGGTTAATGATCTTAATCCTACATCATGGTAATTAAGTTGAGGTGTTTATCTCATACTTAAGGTATTCTCATTATCCCTAATCAAAGGGAGGATATGATGAGTTTACTAACCCTTGGTTTAGGATTAAGCTCATTAACTTATGACAAACGCAAAAAAAAGCAATAAAAGATTGAAAACTGAAAAAAAACAAACAATAATCGTCTCCTTCGGGATTATTTTCTCACCTCATTCACTCACAAACGAGAACTCGCTTCTTTCGCCTAATGCAAGACAGTTTGCACCTGAGCCAGACAGGTCATACACTTGAGCATAGACAAGCAAGCAGTTCACAGGTCAATTTATCTTTCAGTCTCTTTGAGTTGAACTACTGGTGTTCTGACTTCCTCATTGCACGAGAGGATATGTAGGCATAACTTAACGGTTATCGAACAAAAGTCCCTGTATATTCCCCCCTCTTCCAGCATTATTCTTAAAGCCTCATAGTCTTGAGCTTCATACTCTTTTCTTGCACTAACACTCTTTCATTTCACATCACATTTCTTTTGCACTGACACTTGCATTCTTTTCCAGCTTTTGCACACAAAATAGCACTGACACTACCCCTTTAAAACACAAACTATCAAGCGTGGATCCCGTCGAGTACGACGGACAATTTGGGTGCTAATACCTTCCCAGGTTGTAACCAACCCCCTTTCTCAGTTTCTCTGGTTCGCGACCGTCTTGTCCATCTTTTCTTAGGTTTATGCAGCATTACCTTTCCTTCGGGATAAAAATGCCTAGCTGGCGACTCTTTTCAGTTCATCTTCATGTTCTCTCCTTTCTCCGACCGTTCGCGTCTGTACCCCTCTTGGCCCCGTGTCATTTGGTGGGAGCGACAGCTTGGCGACTCTGCTGGGGACCCTTATACTGCAACCAGGGCTTCTGGTTCTTTTTGTGGGTTCCTCCTAGCGCTTGTTTGGTTTGTGTTTACTGGGGTGTTATGTGCTATGTGTGTTTATTTATTTTTCTATATTTGTTGCTTTATGTACAGTTTTATTTATTTCTTTCTTTACAGTCATATGCATATTTCATACTGTCATTGCTGGATCTAGTTTTCTGTTTTGGTGGGTGGGGTTCCATTGAGAGATTAAGGTCCTATACCTGGGACCTGAGTGACACCTAGGCTAGAGTGGTTCATGTTCTTTTTCCATTCCATTTCGGTCTGGTGCGGGAATATGAAACATGGTTCAGATGTGGGTTTCTTCTTGAGAACTCTGTGCTACAGATCTCCTGTAGTGCTAGGGCTATCTGGGAAGCCTAGTAAGTCTGGATGACCTTTATTATGACCTTCAGAATCTGGGGTGAATTAGAGGAGGGTCCTTTATGGTTATTGTAAACACTGTACCTCCGGGTTAGAAGTGTTTACACTTCTCATAACTGATCCAAGTCTGAGGATCCTTGTTATAGAACATTACATGTGAGGGGGTTGGGTTGTTTACAGGTTTGCAGGAACCCTTGGCCATATCATACCCTGTTACTGTTTTGTTTAAGAGTACTCCACTTTGGACAGTTCTTGTGATTAGCCCTGGATATGTGACTCTTTATGTGAGTCCCCCACCCTGGTTACTGGA
Organism: Lathyrus aphaca; assembly: GCA_963966055.1. NCBI lineage: Eukaryota > Viridiplantae > Streptophyta > Magnoliopsida > Fabales > Fabaceae > Lathyrus > Lathyrus aphaca. The sequence goes on along the minus strand of OZ014520.1, from coordinate 282,447,857 downwards.
TTTCTGAGCCTCCATCCAGACCTTTGAACATACATGGACCCTTGCATATCATTTGCATATATCATCATTGCATCATTTAACATTTGTTTATTTGTTTTTCAGGGTATCCACCTCATTGTATCTTGGTTTTGGTTTTGACCCCTTCTTTTGCTTAAACCTCAACTTCAGATATCTTCTTCAGCATCTGCTTCAGTTATCTTCAGCCTCACCAGCATCAGTCTATCAGAGACTTACTTCCAGCTTCTCAGTTTGTGATCTTCACCAACATTTGTCTTCATCTTCTTCAGCAGCACTCATGGCTACTCCCAGGAAGAGCAACATATCTTATCACTTCTTTGAGCCTTCTTTGACTGATATCAGGCAGGTCTAGTCACTCATCACACCTGACCACATCCCATTGTTCAGAGAGCACTATGGAGGTATCTTAGACATGGTTATGGACCTTTATTCTTCTCAAAGAAGCATGATCCACACATGCTTGCAGTTCTATGACCCTCCACTGAGATGTTTCACCTTTCCTTACTTTCAGATGGGGCCTTTGTTGGAAGAGTTTTCTTTATTGATTGGTGTGCCTATCAGAGGAGGGGTCCCTTTCAATCTAGAGATGACTACTCCCAGAAGTGAGGAGATAGCAAGGGCATTGTACTTGGAGCCTGCCCTTATTGAGAAAAGCATGACAACAAAAGCTGGGATTCCTGGTTTACATCTAGACTTCTTGATTTCTCAGGCCATCCTGAAGGCTACCTTGGGAGAATGGAGGGCATTTTGTGCACTATTGGCCCTCAACATATATGGGGCTATATTGTTTGCAGATGAGCCCAAATTTGTTAGTAAGAATGCCATCCACTTGTTCCTGCTGAGGAATCCAGTGCCTACATTGCTAGGGGATTTTTACTACTCCATCCATCAGAGGAATGAAAAACAAAGGGGGAAGTTGGTCAGATGTTGTGCTCCTTTGTTCTACTCTTGGCTACTCAGACACCTGCCTAAATCAGATGCTTTCTTGAACCCACACCAGTAGAAGAATTGGGCCAAGAGGTTCATTTCCTTAACTTCAGATGATATCAGATGGTCTACCCAAAGCACCAAAGGCAAGGACATTATCACCAGTTATGGGCAATACCCAAATGTGCCTCTGATAGGAGTAAAAGTTTGCATCAACTACAACCCTTTACTATTTAAGAGACAATTGGGCTATGCCTTAGTTCACCCTCCCAGAGGACATGATTTATCTGAGACCCTTTACTATGAAGTGCAACCTAATTCAGCTGTTGTCAGGAAAGCTGCCTGGGCTTGGGACAACATCCAGACAAAAGGAATAGCTATTCTTGGAAGATGTAACAATGTTGCTTCAGCTCATTACAATGACTGGTCCCATACTAGAGCTCAAATCACTAGGATGCCTTTCACCTTGGAAGATACACTTGGACCATCCACAGTACAGCCTTCAGCAACAATTAGCCTGGAGGAATTTAAAAAGTTGAAAGAAAGGAATGAGAAGCTATCTCAGGCCTTGAAGAAGACTCTTTGGGAAAGAAGTGACGGCCGTCTGGACATTGAGAGATTGGAAAAGCTCAAGATTGAGCATCTGACCAAGATTGAAAAGACAGAGGACTACATAAGGAAAGCAAGGGCTGGGGAACATATATTGAAGAATGCCTGCAAAGAGGCCAAGATTCAGAAAGCTAGGGATGAGCACTATCTGCAAGAGAGCCAGACTAGGTGGGTCAGGATCACAGAAGCCCATGCACAAGAAGACCAGAAGACTCAAGCCATGATTGAACAGCTGGAAGCCAATGAGATGAAGCAGCAGGAAGCTTTGTTGGATGCACAGAAGGAGATATCAGAATTGAAGCTCCGAGAGGGGCTAAAGAGATCCAAAGATCAGGACATGCATAAGAAGTTGACTACTGCCATTGCTACTAGGAACCTCCTCATTAGGACCATTACAGAGCACCCAGTTGGTCCGGTGACTGAGGCACTCCTGAAGGAGGTAAGGGAAGATGATTATGGATTGGATGTCTGATTCCTCTATGCTTGTTGTTCTTTCCTTTTGATGTACTTTTCCTTTTGTTGTATTTTTGACCCTCCTTGGGCATATGTTGTAAAACAGACTATGTATTTTTCATCATTTGTAATATATTTAGTTTGTTTCCATTGGGATTCTTTTCTAGACAACATCAAGCATCTTCCTCGAGGTCTGGAAAGGTCAAAACCAAGAACCAAACCGGATACCTTGGAAAACAAATAAGCATACTGCATTGCATACTGACCTTTTTCCTTGTTTTGTAGGTTTTGTTCATTATTATTGTGTCTAACTTTGTTGTGATTTCAAGAAACATTTCTCGTCGCCGAGTGTCCTCTGTCAACCGCACACACTGGTACCCTACACGTAACAACCTTCCAGGAATTCAGATGGAGCAGGTACAGCAGGACATGAATGAGGTCAGAAATCAGATGGAAAACGAAAGGGTCGAGATGAGAAACCAGATGTCTCAGTTTATGGCTGTCATGACTGGCTTAGCCCAGAGTCAAGAAACACTGAGAGAGCTGGTAGAAAGACAAACACCTGAGGAGCCCCATCTTGGAACAGGGGGAACCAGCAATAATGAACGAGGGAAGCCTCGTATTGACCCTCCAGAGTATGGGCCTCATTTGAATCCGGATGTTAATATCCCAAGAAACGTTCAAGGTAATACTGCTGGGGCAGAATCCTGCAAGAGGATCCCCAAGAAGAACAGTTTACTGTTATAGGGGCTGGAGATGAGGTATATGATAGAAGATTGGATGAGATTGCTGAAAATTTAAGATATTTGGAATCTCAGAATTCTTTGGGCTTCAACGTAATGGATATGGGGCTGGTAGATGGGGTGAGGATTCCCCACAAATTTAAACCCCCTTGCTTTGAGAAGTATAATGGTACCTCCTGCCCGCGTACTCATCTTCAATCTTTCCTAGGAAGACTCAAGGCTTATACCATGGATGAGAAGTTATGGATGTTCTATTTTGAGGACAGTCTGACTGGAGCTTCAAGAGAATGGTATTCGCATCTGACAAGGGCCACTATAAGATGTTGGAAGGACTTGGCCGAGGCTTTCATCCGACAATACCAGTACAACCTAGACATGGCCCCCAATAGAACTCTTCTAATGGGTATGTCTCAATCTTCAAGGGAAAGCTTCCGGGATTATGCTCAGAGGTGGAGACAGCTTGCTGCTGCTGTCCAGCCACCCATGTCAGAAAGGGAGATGGCTGACATGTTCATGAACACCTTGCAAGGAACTTATATTGATAGACTTGCTACTTTCTCCTCTACCACTTTTGCTGATGTAGTTATTGCTGGTGAGAGAATTGAAAGTCTTTTGAAGATGGGCAAAATCTCCGACAATGGTGCAAGTTCCTCCAGCAACCCCAGAAAACCTTTTGCAGGATCCCGAAGGGCGGGTGAAAAAATTGATATTCACGCGAGCAGGGGCAGACCCCAATATTCTCACAGGTCAGTAGCAGCTGTTACCATCCCAGCTCCGGTTCCACAACAACCATTATATCCTTAACAACAACAACATTACTATCAGCAACCATCTCATTTTCCGCAACAAAGAACCTACAACAACAGCAATAGCAACCAACAACATCGCCTTTTTCAACAGAGACCATCTCAGGCAAATAGGGTAATTGACCCTATCCCTATGCCTTATGCTGCCTTATTGCCACAACTCCTGAAGCTTAACCTGGTTGAGTTAAGGACGTTGGCACCACCGGATCCTCTTAATCTCTCGAAAAATTATGATGTTAATGCCAGGTGTGCCTTTCACTCCAACGCACCTGGTCACAATACTGAGAAATGCAAAGCCTTACAGATGAAGGTTCAGGATTTGGTCGATTCCAAAGCTCTCAATTTTGCACCTCCTCCGAACGTTAACAGAAATCCTATGCCTAATCATGGTGGGCCTAGGATTAATGCCATTGAAGAGGACCAACCATCTACACTAATTGATAATGTTGCACAAATTCAAACACCACTGCCTGAAGTTAAAGTTCAACTTTTAAGATGCCAAGTGTTCCCGGGCTGTGTAGCCTGCTGTGAATTGTGCAAGACAGCTAGTAATGGTTGTGAGAAGTTAAGGTTTGGCATATATGGCCTCATCAAAGATGGAATCTTGCAAATTACTTCAACAACTCCTTCAGCAACTCTTGTTTCAACAACAATGGATTCTCCTACAACACCAACAATTCTTCCTTCAACAGTCTCTCCTACAACCGCAACAACAATCATTCCCACTGATTCATCAACGACACCATCAATCACTCCTCCCATTATTTCAACAAGTCAAAGTTCAACAACTTTTTCTTCTACAACATCAGCACCCATTTTATCAACGAAATCTTCTACAACGCCAACAAACATTAATGAAGATGTCTCAACGGTCACAAACTACTATGACCCAGCGAATGTTCACAACAACAACAATTTCCCACAACAAGTTGCAACACCTCCTGCCAGATCTCCAGTCACGATTTACTACGATCCGCACACCATCACAGTTCCTTCCGCTGCAGCGATCAGTCCAGTTACCATTACGGTACCTGGGCCTGTTCCTTATGAAAGCAGTAATGCCATACCTTGGCACTACGGCTCTGATCTCTACTACAATGGGGAGAAAATCACTCTGGATTCATCAACCTTTTCACCACAAATTGACAATGTTGGGGGAGGCGGAGGCTTCACCAGAAGCGGACACCTTTTTGCCTCACAGACACAAAGACCTAATGCTGAAGCAGAAGCTGCTGCTAAGGCTAAAGGAAAGAATGTGGTATCGGAAGAGCCAACTGCCAAGGAAACTCATAAGACATCTTTTGAACAAGATATAGACGAGTTCATGAGAATCATAAAAAGGAGTGATTACAAGGTGGTGGACCAGCTTCACCCTACAAAATATCCATATTATCACTATTAATGTGTTCCGAAGCTCACAGGAATGCATTGTTGAAAGTCCTGCACGCAGCATACGTGCCGGAGGAGATTACTGTTAATCAGTTAGAAACAGTGGTTGCAAATGTTAACACCAGTCATGGACTGGGCTTCACAAATGTTGATTTAACAACGGAGGGACGCAACCATAATAAGGCTTTACATATCACCTTAGAATGCAAAGGTGTTGTTCTTTCTCATGTGCCGGAGGACACTGGGTCTTCGCTCAATGTCCTTCCAAAGAAAGCCTTGGTGAAGCTAGAGTATGATGGTTTGGCATTGAGTCCAAGTAACTTGGTGGTGAGAGCATTTAATGGCTCTAAGAGATCAGTGCTTGGAGAGATTGATCTACCTGTGTTGATTGGCCCACAAACCTTTAAAATTACTGTAAACACCCCAAATTTTCCCTCACCCATTCACACCATGGTTTATGATCTTCTCATATGCATAGTTCAATCATAGCATCTCACATTGCATTTTTTGATTCACTGCATTGGTTCTAAGTCATCTGCATCTAGGGTTTGTGATCTGAGCAATCCAAGAGCTTCTTGAGCCACTCCAAAGGTCATCAATCACTTCAAAGGGGTCTATATGTGTTCAAACATAATATTATATCCTATCAAAGTCAAGAATGTCAAAGAATCACAAGAACTGGAAATGGTATGGAAGCAGAGCCAGGTTTGACTGCACAGATGACCTAGAATTAGTGTTTTGGTTTCAGAGGCCATAACTCCAAATTTTTTGGTCATTCTTGTTTCTATTGGTCTCGATATGGTATAGGGAGTATGCATATCAATTTTCATGAAGAAATTCCATGGGGAAGTCATCTGATCAAGAGTTGACTTTTCAAGCAAGTCAATGCAAAATCAGGGCATCTGAGGCCCCCAATGACCCACCCAAGGGGTGTTCTTCATCATTTTGATTGTATATGATCTTTATTTGATCATGGAAGATGTTAGAAGTTCACAAAATTGAAGAATTTCAAGTCTTTTGCAAAGTTGACTTTTTGGGCAAGTTTGACTTTTAATGAAATTGCCATTTTAGGCAACTTTTTCAACCTTTACTTTTTGATTCAAGAAAGCTTCAAATGGAAAAACTTTGGTCATGAAAGTTGTAGAATAGATCTTTCCCTTTTCAAGAAGTACAAGAACATGACCTAATTCATTTTGGATCAAAAGTTATGGCTTGTCAAAGTTGGCAAAAATCACAAAATTTCAAGTTATGAACCAAAGAGGCAAAGTTGCAAATTCACTTCTCAAGGCAAATTAAGTCATCAAATGCATTCCTAAACTTCACCACATGATCACACAAGTCCTAAAAGTCAGATTGCACCCAAAGAATCACATGTTTTATGTCTTATGGATCAAGATATTTCATAAAGAACCAAAGGCAAGGCAAGTTGCAAAACTCATCATAGCTTCTCATCCACTTGCTGGCTAGCTTGCTGATCAATCCTAGGCCTTTCCTCACATCATGCTGCGCAGGACACACTCCTTGTACTTGGCTAGAAAGTAGCCCATGCCTTCTTACACCAACTTTGACATTTTGGCAAAAGCACCCATACCAATCAATAAAGCACATGTCACTTCATCTGACCAATGGCAATTGTTTATACTAATCAAATGCAAGCCAAACATAACAAGAGGCAAGCCTGAAGCACCCCACAAGACAGCATTCTCATTTTCACCCTCATTTGCAAGAGCCTTCAAAACTCTCAGCACAAGCCACAAACACACAAACAAACTTCATAAACAATCTTAACACACTTCCCTGATCACAAAGCACCCATCACCATGGCCTGAAACCCACTGAATCAAAAACACGATCACCACACCACCTTGACCAGAACTTCTGCAAACTCTCAAACCAGCCAAAATAAACTTGCTCCAAGCCTTTCAGAAGCACAAGGGAAGTCATAGGAGTGGTTTTGCACAAGAGAGGAGGTCAGAAAGCTCCAAACTGAAAAGCTTCAAACTCAGGTAGCTTCATGAACTTTTTTTCCAGAACGTGTATTTTAAGTTTCTAAATGAATCTACATGCTTCCCTGATCATGAATATGTGCTTACTTTTGAAAATGGTTGAGAAACCAGGATTTATGCAATGTCTGAAACTTTTGCCCTAAAAAATGTTTGATTCGATTCTCTCTGATTTTGAATGATAAATGTTGTTTGATTGAGGGGTTTGATTCTTTTTTGAGTGGGGATGAGTTCTGGGCAGTTAGATTTTGTTTTCATTGCGTGTAGAGAGAGTTAGAAGTTTGAGCCTGCCGGAGAAGACGACCGGAACAGTGTTCCGGTCGCCTGAAAGTCATTAGGGCATAATTAATTAGGGCTAATCACAATTATGAGAGTTTGAATGTCAGCCATTGGATATGGCGCCAGGTCAAACGCGCGCGCAGCCAGTTCAAACTTGGGCCTTTGGATCTGATTACTTTTCCATTTTTCAGATTAAATTCATTTTCTTTTTCATATTAATTCATTTATTTTCTCCATTTTATTTAAAATAGCAAAATCATTTTAAAAATTCTGAAATTTTTTGTACACACTTTTATTAATTTTCAAAAACCAAAAATATTTTTATTTTTATTTTTTGCATAAAAAATATTTTTAAAATCATTTAAAAGTTTATTTTTAATTAATTAATGAGAATTAATTAATTAAAAATACTTTTAGATATTTAAAAATCACCAAAAAATTCATGAAACCCTCATAATCATTTAGAAACATTGTCCAACCCTCAAACCAAATTTCTTTTTTGATTTTGATGTATTTTGAGAATTTTTCATGGAATTAAAATCATTTCAAGGCATTATTTTGATCCAAACTTCAAAAAATCATTTCTGCCTAACCATTGAGAGTTGGACTTTGATTCTTCTTGCATTGCATTTTGTTTAGCATGTAGTTTGTGAGATTAAATTGTCATGATTTGATCTTTCATTTTCAATTTGTTTGGTATTTTTCTTGTTAAGGTACCCTAAAACCCTAGAAAACTTAGGAAATTCATAACTTACATTAAGTTAAGAGTTAGAACCCCTCCTTTGGGAAGAGAGTTTGTATAGGATTAGGGTTACTTTGAATGCATTTTCAATTTTTTATCTTGATGCTTGCTTCTAATTTTGGCTTTTGTTTGATGCATTGATCATAAACCCTAATTTGAGCTTCCATATGCATCCATCTTGCATTTGCTTGCATACCTTGACTTGCCATAGCATTTTGTGCATCCACTTGATTCATTTGACATCTTAAGACATATTGAAAGCATGTTTGATCATTGCATCATGTGTTTGCCATGTTGTATGTCACTTGCATCTCATAACTTTTCATGTATGTCCATGGTTCTTAACTTGCTCCATTTGCATTCATTTGTTCATGTGATCATTCTCTTGTCTTGATTCATGTTTGCATCATCTCATAGCATCATTATCATCTCATATATGCTTCTGGTTTTGATTCACACCATGTCATTTCATCTCATTTTGCATTGCATTGCATTCCTTTACTAACTTTTCAGGTGGTAAGCAACTTTGAGAAGTGAATTTGCCTTCACTTCGAACATTTTCTATTCATCTCTCTTATGCATCCATGCTGCATTTTGTTATGTGTTTGAGATTGAGCTTGCTCATTATTTTCCTTCTTACTTTTTTTCCTCAAGTGACTTGTCTTCTTAAGTGAAGCAAGTTACTTTGCTTCTCTTGGCTCCTTTCATCTGCTTCCTGGTGGTTCCATTGAAGATCTTTCTTGTTAAACCTCACAAACCTTAGGAACAACCAAGCATGACAATGATTAGGGTTTTGATTATTCCCCCACTTAGTTTTACCTTTGTGTCTCATTGAGTCTTCTCTTCTCATCTCATAATCAGGGACTAAACCCTGAATTTAAGGCTTTGTGATTAAACTTATGCCTGCATCCTTCTATTAGGATGGAGTGTATAACTTTAATCCTAAGTGTTAAACCCTTAATGTGTTTAACTCCTTTAATCAATCCACTTAATAATCACCAAGACATCAAGCTTGTAACTTGGGCCTTGCATTAGGGTTCTAATTCTTCCTTAATTGGTTAAGAAGGACTAACCCTAGTGTTAATGGACAAGTCCCCCTCAAGTTGTCTTACAAACTCTAAAACTCACTTCATCATCTTATCATTAAGTAAAATCCACTTAATCAAAGGCTTGTTTTGTCATGAGTTTAATCCCTAATCATGGATTAAGTTGAGGAGCTTTCCTCAGCTTAAACTTTCTCATCTATTATCCTTCTATTAGGATGGTGTAATGAGTCTGTTTAATCCCTGATTATGGCTTAATCTCATTACTCAACACTAAACAAAAACACCAAAAACATCTAAATAATCACAAGTAGGTTAATGATCTTAATCCTACACCAAAGGTGATTAAGTGTGAGAAGCTGACTTCACACTTAAGGTATTCTCATTACCCCTAATCAGAGGGAAGATGTGATGAGTTTATTAATCCATTGGTTTAGGCTTAAGCTCATTAATTTATGACAAACTTCCAAAAAGCAATAAAAGACTGAAAACTCAAAAACAAACAATAATCGTCTCCTTCGGGATTCTTTTCTCTTCATCTTCACTCATGAACGAGAACTTGCTTCTTCCGTCTAATGCAAGACAGTTTGCACCTGAGCCAGACAGGTCATACACTTGAGCATAGGCAAGTAAGCAGTTCACAAGTCAATTCATCTTTCAGTCTCTTTGGGTCGAACTACGGTGTTCTGACTTCCTCATTGCACGAGAGGATACGTAGGCATAACTTAACTGTTATCGAACAAAAGTCTTTGTATATTCCCCCCTCCTTCCAGCATTATTCTTTAAGCCTCATAGTCTTGAGCATTTTACTCTTGTTCTTACACTGACACTTCACTTATACACTTCACACTGCTTTTACACTGACACCTGTACATCCTTTTCCAGCTCTCTTTTATACACAAATTGCACTGACACTACCCCTTTAAAACACAAATCTCTTAAGCGTGGATCCCGTCGAGTACGACGGACAGTCTGGGTGCTAATACCTTCCCAGGTTGTAACCAACCCCCTTTCTCAGTCTCTATGGTTCGCGACCGTCTTATCCATCTTTCCTTAGGTCTATGCAGCATTACCTTTCCCCCGGGATAAAAATGCCTAGCTGGCGACTCTTTTCTTTTCCTGTGAGTTCACTCCTGTGTGTTCTCACATCCTCCTTTCGCCGACCGTTCGCGTCTGTACCTCATTTGAGCCAGTCTCATCTTTTGGGAGCGACAGCTTGGCGACTCTACTGGGGAACCTTATACTGCAACCAGGGCTTCAGGTCATTTTTGTGGGTTCCTCCTAGCGCTTGATTTGATTTGTGTTTGCTGGGGTGTTATGTGCTATTTGTGCTTGTATTTGTATTTATTTTTGCTTTATGTACAGTTGTTTTACTGCTTTCTTTACAGCTTTACATATATCATACTATCATACTGTGCTGGCTGGATCTGTTTTGTTGCTTTGGTGGGTGGGTGTTCTATTGAGAGTTAAGGTCCTATACCTGGGACCTGAGTGACACCTAGGCTAGAGTAGTTCATGTTCTTTCCCATTCCATTTCAGTCTGGTGCGGGAATATGAAACACAGTTCAGATATGGGTTTCTTCTTGAGAACTCTGTGCTGCAGATTTCCTGTAGTACTAGGGCTATCAGGGACTGAGGTGAATTAGAGGAGGATCTTTTATGGTTATTGTAAACACTGTACCTCCGGGGTGGAAGTGTTTACACTTCTCATAACTGATCCAAGTCTGAGGATCCTTGTTTTAGAACATCACCTGTGAGGGGGTTGGGCTGTTTACAGGTTTGCAGGTACCCTTTGGCCTCAGCATACCCTGTTACTTTGTTTTGATTAAGAGTACTCCATGTTGGAACAGTTCTTGTGATTTTAACCCTGGACATGTGACTCTTTATTTGAGTCCCCCACCTTGGTTACTGGACTTATGAACCTCCATCTGGATTTCTTGAACATACCTGGACTTATATCAGAGCACTTGATCAGATCCAGCTCAGTCACAAACCCTTGCATATCATTTGCATACATCATCATTGCATCATTTTAACATTTGCTTATTTGTTTTTCAGGGTATCCATCATATATTTTGGCTTGGTTTTGACCCCTTTATCTGCATAGACCTGTCTTCATCAGTATCTGCTTCAGCTATCAGCTACCTGCTTCAGTCACCTGCATCACCAGTCTCAGACTGTCAGTGGCCCATCTTCAGTGTTATTCTCAGCATCTGTCTCAGCTTTTCTTCAGCAGCATGGCACCTAAGAAGAGTAATATCTCCTACCATTTCTTTGAGCCTGAGTTGGCCAGCATCAGGAAGATCCAGACCCTGATTACTCCAGACCATATACCACTATTCAGAGAACACTATGGAGGCATACTTGATGTGGTTATGGATTTGGACCCTTCACAGAGGAGCCTGATTCATACTTGCTTGCAGTTCTATGATCCCCCTCTGAGGTGTTTCACTTTTCAGGATTTTCAGTTGGGACCTTTATTAGAGGAGTACTCATCATCGATTGGTGTACCTATCAGGGGTGGAGTCCCCTTGAACCCTGAGATGGCTTTTCCAAGTAATGAAGAAGTGGCAAAGGCCTTGTATCTGGAGCCAGTTCTGATTGGGCAGAATATGACTACCAAGGCTGGAGTCTCTAGTCTACATCTGGATTTCTTGACATCTCAGGCTACCCTGAAGGATTCTGTGGGAGAGTGGAAGGCAGTCTGTGCTTTGTTGGCCCTTAGCATATATGGGATCATATTATTTGCAGATGAGCCTAGGTTCATTAGCAAGAATGCAATCCATCTTTTCATCCTGAGGAACCCAGTGCCCACCTTACTGGGAGATTTCTACTACTCTGTCCACCAAAGGAATGAAAAGCAAAGGGGAAGATTAGTGAGGTGTTGTGCTCCTTTGTTCCATACTTGGCTGCTCAAACATTTTCCAAAGACTGATGCATTCTTGAACCCTCACCAGCAAAGGAACTGGGCTAGAAGACTCACTGCTTTGACCTCAGCTGATATCAGGTGGTGCACTCAAAGCACAAAAGGCAGGGACATCATTACCAGTTGTGGGCAGTTTCCCAATGTACCCCTGATAGGAGTAAAGGGTTGCATCAACTACAACCCTCTGCTATTCAAAAGACAACTGGGCTATGCATTGGTCCACACTCCTAAGGCACAAGACTTGTCTGAAACTCTTTACTTTGAGATTAAGCCTAATTTGGCTATTGTCAGGCAAGCATCTTGGGCCTGGGACAATGTCCAAACCAAGGGAATGGCTATTCTGGGAAGATGCAACAATGTGGCCTCAGCACAGTACTATGAGTGGTCCCATGCCAGGGCTCGATTTTCTGGGATGCCCTTCACCATGGAAGATATACCTGGACCATCCTCAGTACCACCTCCTGTCACTGTCAGTTTAGAGGAGTTTGAGAAACTAAAAGAGAGAAATGAGAAGCTGACTCAGGCTCTACAGAAGACCCTCTGGGAGAGGAGTGATGGTCGACTGGACATTGAGAGGTTAGAAAAGCTAAAGGTGGAGCATCTAGCCAGGATTGAGAAGTCAGAGGACTATATCAAGAAGTCAAGGGCTGGAGAACAGATCTTGAAGAATGCCTGCAAGGAGGCTCAGTTCCAGAAGGCCAGGATTGATTTGTATCTGAAGGAGAGTCAAGCTAGGTGGGTCAGGATCACCGAAGCTCGTACTCTGGAAGATAAAAGGGCTCAGGACAAGATTGAGCAGCTGAAGGTTAGTGCCAAGGAGCAACAAGAAGCCCTGCTAGCAGCCCAGAGAGAGATCTCAGAGTTGAAGATTAGAGCTGGTGTGAAGAGGTCAAAGGACCAGAGTCAACACAAGAAGCTAGCTGCAGCTGTTACTACCAGGAATCTCCTCATCAGGAACCTCACAGAGCGTCCAGCTGATCCTGTGACTGAAGCACTTCTAAAGGAAGTTCAGGAGGATGAGTTTGGTCTTGATGTCTGACTTTTGCTTGTTGTTGCTTTCATTTCATGTATTTTTATTTTCTTATGTTGTATTTTGACCCCTTAGAGGGCTTGTATTGTAAAAAGAAACAAACTATGTACCAGTTACTTTTTGTAATATATGTGTTGGTTTGTTTTATCTGAATTCTTCGAGAAACATCAACAACATCTTCAAGGGTCTGGAAAGGTCAAAACCAAGTGCCAAGCCGGATACCTTGGAAACAAATAAGCATACTGCATTGCATGCTAACCTTTGTTTGTTTTTTAGGTTTGTTTTGTTTTTGTTACTAACTCTGTTGTGACTTCAGGAACTATTGCTCGACGTCGGGTGTTCCCACTCAACCGTCCACACAGATATCCAACCCGTAACAACCTTCCGGGTATACAGATGGACCAGGTACAACAGGACCTTACAGAGGTCAGGAACCAAATGGCCAATGAGAGACTAGAAATGAGGAATCAGATGAACAATTTATGGAGGTGATGAATAATATGGCTCAAAGCCAGGAGAGATTAAGAGCCCTGGTAGAAAGGCAGAATCAGGAGGACCCCCATCTAGGGACTGGTGGGACAAGCAACAATGAGAGGGTTCAACCTCATATCAACCCACCTGTATTTGGACCCCACCTTCATCCAGAGATCAACATCCCTGCTAATGTACAAGGGAATGCTACTACAAGTAGAGTACTGCAAGAAGACCCCAGGAGGATCAGTTCACAGTAATGGGTGCTGGGGATGAAGCCTATGACAGAAGGCTAAATGAAATTGCTGAAAAATTAAGGTCCTTGGAGTCTCAAAACTCTTTGGGTTTTGATGTTATGGACATGGGTTTAGTGGACGGGGTCAGGATTCCCCACAAATTTAAACCACCGTGCTTTGATAAGTACAACGAGACTTCCTGCCCACGGACCCACCTACAATCCTTTCTAGGGAGGTTGAAGGCATATACCATGGACGAAAAGCTATGGATGTTTTATTTTGAGGATAGCTTAACAGGAGCTTCAAGGGAATGGTACTCTCATCTGACTAGAGCAACCATCAGATGTTGGAAGGACTTGGCAGAGGCCTTCATTAGACAATACCAGTATAATTTGGATATGGCTCCCAACAGGACCCTCCTGATGGGAATGTCACAATCATCCAGAGAAAGCTTCCGGGAGTACGCCCAGAGGTGGAGACAGCTTGCTGCTGCTGTCCAGCCACCCATGTCGGAGAGGGAGATGGCCGACATGTTTATGAACACCCTCCAAGGGACATACATTGATAGGCTAGCTGCCTTTTCTTCTACCAGCTTTGCAGATGTAGTCATAGCTGGAGAAAGAATTGAGAGCCTGTTAAAGATGGGCAAAATTTCTGACAACGGTGCCAGCTCATCCAGCAACCCAAGAAAGCCTTTTGTAAGCCCGAGAAGAACTGGTGAGACCAATGCTATCCATGCCAGCAGGGGCAGACCCCAATATGTTCATAGGTCTGTGGCAGCAGTCACCATTCCTGCTCCAATTCATCCACAACCAGCTTATCAACCACAGCAACAAAATTATCAGCAACAAACCCAGTATCCTCCTCAGAGAAACTACAACAACGCCAACAACAACAATCAGCAAAGACCGTTCCAACAAAGACCTTCTCAGGCCAATAGGGTGATCGATCCGATCCCTATGCCCTATGCCACATTACTGCCACAACTCCTGAAACTCAACCTGGTTGAGCTAAGGACATTGGCACCTCCAGATCCTGCCAGCCTACCCAGAAATTACGACGCCAGCGCCAGATGTGCTTTTCACTCAAATGCACCTGGCCATAGTACAGAGAAGTGCAGAGCTTTGCACATGAAGGTACAAGACTTGGTAGATTCCAAAGCTCTAAACTTTGCACCACCACCAAATGTTAACAAGAACCCTATGCCACACCACGGAGGACCCAGAATCAACGCTATTGAAGAAGACAAGTCGTCTTATTTGATAACCAGTGTGGGTCAGATTCGGACACCCTTGGTAGAGATTAAAGCTCAACTCCTTGAATGTCAAATGTTCCTGGGATGTGAGCTAGGATGTGCTTATTGCAACATTTCAGTGAATGGGTGTGATAACTTGAGGGATGGCATAGATGGTCTCATCCAGAGTGGCCTGCTTCAAATCACAACATCAATACCTACCAACCCAGCAATCTCCTTAACAACAGTTCCCGAGTCTTCTACAACTGCAAAAACCATTATTCCAAACAACTCTTCAGTTTCATCAACAAATGCTTCATCTGTTACCTCAACGGACCAAATATCATCAAACATCCCTTCTACAACTTCAGCACCCCTTCATTCAGAACCTCCTACAACAACAACACCCATCCATTCAATAGTGTCTCCTACAACATCAACAGCAAACAATGAAAGTGTCTCAACAGTTACAATTTATTATGATCCTGCCAATGATTCTGCCTACAACTCACAAAATGCCACTCCTATCAGAGCACCAGTCACAATATACTATGATCCACAGACTATCTTGGTCCCTTCTGCAGCTGCCATCAGTCCAGTCACTATCACGGTGCCTGGGCCAGTACCTTATGAAAGCAGTAATGCCATCCCTTGGCATTACGGCTCCGATCTATACTGCGAAGGACAAAAAATCACTTTGGAATCATCAACTTCTTCACCACAAGTAGACAATGTGGGGGGAGGCAGAGGCTTCACTCGAAGCAGACGTCTCTTTGCCCCGCAAATTCAAAGACCCACTGCTGAAGCAGAAGCTGCTGCTAAGGCAAAAGGGAAGAGCATGGTGCAAGAAGAGCAAGCTGTTAAGGAAGCTTTAAAAACACCTTTTGATCAAGAAGTTGATGAGTTCATGAGAATCATTAAGAAAAGTGATTACAAGATAGTGGACCAGCTTCACCAGACGCCTTCCAAGATCTCTATTCTATCATTGCTTATGTGCTCCGAGGCTCATCGGAACGCACTACTAAAAGTCTTGCACGCAACTTATGTGCCAGAAGAGATCACCGTCAATCAGTTGGAAGCTGTGGTTGGAAATGTTAATGCTAGTAATGGACTAGGGTTCACCAACACTGATTTGACTACGGAAGGCCGCAATCATAACAAGGCTTTGCACATTACTATGGAGTGTAAGGGTGCATTTCTTTCCCATGTGCTGGTAGACACAGGATCATCCCTCAATGTCTTGCCTAAAAAAGCCCTTGTGAAGCTGGAGTATGAAGGATTGGCATTACGCCCCAGTAACTTGGTAGTGAGAGCCTTCGACGGCTCTAAGAGATCAGTTCTGGGAGAAATTGAGTTGCCTATAACGATTGGCCCACAAACTTTCAAAACGACCTTCTACGTGATGGACATTCAGCCTGCCTACAGTTGTTTGTTGGGTAGACCATGGATTCATGCCGCTGGCGCAGTTACGTCTACCCTTCACCAGAAGTTAAAATTCGAGTGGGAGGGCCAAGTCGTTACTATTTGTGGAGAGGAAGATATTTTTGTTAGCCATCTGGCTACCTACAAATACATTGAGATGGATGGGGAGATCCACGAAACGATGAGTCAAGGGTTTGAGGCCTTGAACATAAATGAAACATCTGCTGTACCTGGAACCTCAATGACATCTTATCAACAAGCCCGAAAGGTTGTTGAAGAAGGAACAGCCCAAGGCTGGGGCAAGCTGTTGCCTGTGGAGAAGAAAGAGGATAGATTTGGGTTGGGTTACAAACCAACTCAACAAGATCAAGCAGAGGCTGCTGAGAAGCCCAATTTCGTTAGTGGGGGAATGCTCACCCCTGATGCTGTTAACAACTTGGAAGACGAGGATGACAGCGACCGCAACCTGGAAAGTTGGATCCGTCCAAAGATCCCGGGGAGCAGTATCTCAAACTGGTCTTCCCAGGAAATTATAAGAGTTACTCCGGCAGAGTAATTATTATTTCCTGTATTTTAAGCATGCATCAAGTCTTGCATCTTGCCCAAGATGACAAGACTCATTTTGTAATCGGGCCATCTGTAATTTTTGTGCAACAAGATTAATCAATGAAATATCAGACATCTTTTGCAAATGAGTCTTTTTTCTTTTCCGCTCACTGTTTTTCCATTTTTTTCTTTTTGTACAAAAAATAAATGGCAATGTTTTCAAAATGTTAACTTCATTTCACTTTTCTAAACAATATTAAAATCAATCACTAAAATGAACAAACTGAACCCTTGCAGAGAATGTCTTCCAGACCGCACCGACAACAGCACGACTATGACTTCGTATGACTTTGACAATCCAATCAATCAAGCTGATGAAGGGGTTGAAGAAGATTACGGGCTCCCTGAAGAGCTAGCCAGATTGTTGAAACAAGAGGAGAAGGTTATCACTCCTCATCAGGAGGAGGTCGAAACGATTAATCTTGGTACAAATGAAGATGTGAAAGAAGTTAAAATCGGGGCCTGCTTACAAGACTCAGTGAAGAGACAACTGATTGATCTGCTTCAAGAATATGTGGATGTGTTTGCTTGGTCTTATCAGGATATGCCAGGGTTGGACGCCGACATTGTTATGCACAAGCTGCCCTTAAGAGAAGAATGCCCACCGGTTAAACAGAAACTGCGCCGTACTCGCCCAGACATGGCAATGAAGATCAAAGAAGAGGTACAAAAGCAGTGGGACGCCGGGTTCCTTGCTGTAACTAGCTATCCACCGTGGGTTGCTAATATTGTGCCTGTGCCTAAGAAAGACGGCAAAGTGAGGATGTGTGTTGACTACCGGGATCTGAACAGAGCCAGCCCGAAAGATGATTTCCCATTATCTCACATTGATGTATTGGTGGATAACACGGCTCAGTTCTCGGTATTCTCCTTCATGGACGGATTTTCAGGATACAATCGGATTAAGATGTCACCTGAAGACATGGAGAAGACAACTTTCATCACACCCTGGGGCACGTTCTGTTACAAGGTGATGCCATTCGGACTAAAGAATGCCGGTGCAACATATCAACGGGCTATGGTGACATTATTCCACGATATGATCCATAAAAAAATCGAGTGTTATGTGGATGACATGATCGCCAAGTCCCTCACAGAAGAAGACCACTTGGTAAATCTGCTGAAACTATTCAAGCGTCTGAGGAAGTACCAACTGAAGTTGAACCCCAACAAGTGCACATTCTGGGTGCGATCTGGTAAGCTGCCGGGCTTTATTGTAAGCGAGAAAGGGATTGAGGTTGATCCTGATAAAGTCAAAGCTATTCAAGAAATGCCTGCACCAAAGTCAGAAAAAGAAGTTCAGGGGTTCTTGGGACGATTGAACTACATTTCGCGGTTCATATCTCACCTTACAGTAACCTGTGAACCCTTGTTCAAATTGCTAAGAAAAGAAAAAACGGTCAGGTGGAATGAAGACTGCCAGAGGGCTTTTGACAAGATCAAGGAATACTTACAAGAGCCTCCAATCCTTATGCCTCCAATTGAAGGAAGACCTCTGATAATGTACTTGACAGTATTAAAGAGTCAATGGGGTGTGTGTTGGGCCAGCATGACGAGTCTGGTCGAAAAGAGTATGCAATATACTACCTAAGCAAAAAGTTTACCGACTGTGAACAACGTTATTCACTACTCGAGAAAACTTGTTGTGCTTTAGCGTGGGCTGCTCGCCGACTGAGACAGTATATGTTGACCCACACTACTTTGTTAATCTCAAAGATGGACCCAGTCAAGTACATATTTGAGAAGCCAGCACTTACCGGACGGGTTGCAAGATGGCAAATGATCCTCACAGAATATGACATCCAGTACACTTCTCAGAAAGCCATCAAGGGCAGTGTATTGTCTGAATATCTTGCTGAGCAACCCATTGATGATTACCAGCCTATGAGATTTTACTTCCCTGATGAAGACATCATGTTCATAAAAGCAAAAGATAATGAAGAGCCTGTTCACACTGAAGGGCCTGACCCGGAAGAGGAATGGACTATGATGTTTGATGGGGCTGTTAACATGAATGGTCGTGGTGTTGGTGCAGTACTCATTACGCCTAAAGGAGTTCACATGCCTTTCTCGGCAAAACTCACTTTCAACTGCACTAACAACGAAGCTGAATACGAAGCTTGAATTATGGGTCTTGAGGAAGCCATTGACCTCAGGATCAAGACATTGACTGTATTCGTAGATTCAGCTCTGGTAGTTAATCAAACCAACGACAAATGGTATACACACCAGGATAATCTGATACCTTACAGGGATTATACAAGGAGGTTATTGACTTTCTTTACAACAGTAAAGCTTGAGTATATCCCTCGGGACAAGAATCAGTTTGCAGATGCTCTGGCTACCATTTCATCCATGATCAAAGTGCAAGCTGCCAACTTTGTACCTCAGATTTCAGTATCCAGACTTGACAGACCAGCGTATGTAT
This sequence comes from Lathyrus aphaca, assembly GCA_963966055.1. NCBI lineage: Eukaryota > Viridiplantae > Streptophyta > Magnoliopsida > Fabales > Fabaceae > Lathyrus > Lathyrus aphaca. The sequence continues at coordinate 282,428,492 of OZ014520.1, read as the reverse complement.
TTGCAGCAGATATTGTCAAAGATGATATTAAGTGCTTCTTGGAGGATCAAACATACACATCTGGGGCATTTTCCAATGATAAGAAGACTTTGAGAAGGCTTGCTGGCAGTTTCTTTCTGAATACTGATGGTTCCCTGTACAAGAGAAACTTTGATATGGTACTCCTCAGATGCGTTGATAGAACAGAAGAAGACTTGTTAATGCACGAGGTGCACGAAGGATCCTTTGGTACCCATGCGGGAGGGCATGCCATGGCCAAGAAATTGCTAAGATCAGGTTATTACTGGATCACAATGGATGCTGACTGTTGTGCCTATGCCAGAAAATGCCATAAATTCCAGATTTATGCGGATAAGATGCATGTGCCTCCCAATCCTCTGAACGTGATGTCTTCACCCTGGCCCTTTGCCATGTGGGGCATTGATATGATTGGCAAGATTGAACCGACTACTTCGAATGGCCACAAATTCATCCTGGTTGCCATTGATTATTTCACCAAGTGGGTCGAAGCAGCTTCCTATGCAAATGTTACAAGGAAAGTGGTAGCCAGATTTCTGAAGAGAGATATCATCTATCGATACGGAGTTCCCGAGCGAATCATTACTGATAATGGTTCCAACTTGAACAACAAAATGATGGCAGAGCTATGCCGTGACTTCAAGATCCAACACCACAATTCTTCTCCTTACAGGCCAAAGATGAATGGCGTTGTTGAGGCAGCTAATAAGAATATCAAGAAGATTGTGCAGAAGATGGTAGTCACTTACAAAGACTGGCATGAAATGCTACCGCTTGCCTTGCATGGGTACCGTACGTCAATAAGGACATCCATTGGGGAAACACCGTATCAGCTTGTATATGGTATGGAAGCAGTCCTACCGGTTGAAGTTGAATTACCCTCCTTACGGGTATTAATGGATGTTAAGCTGAACGAAGCAGAATGGGTCCGGTCCCGATACGAACAACTGAGTCTGATTGAAGAGAAGAGATTGGCTGCAATCTGTCATGGGCAGTTGTCTCAGAAAAGAATGAAGAGAGCCTTCGATCAGAAAGTTAGGCACCGAGAGTACCAAGTAGGAGATCTTGTACTGAAAAGAATCCTCCCTCCTCATACAGACCACAGGGGCAAATGGACTCCGAACTATGAAGGACCATTCGTGGTAAAGAAAGTTTTCTCTGGTGGAGCACTGATGCTCAGCACCATGGATGGTGAAGATTTCCCGTCCCCTGTGAATTCAGATGCAGTTAAAAAATACTTCGCATAAAAATGACCCGCTGGACATAAAAACAGAATGTAAGTCCAGGCAAAAATAGGGCATCCCGGCGAGTCAAAAACAGAATAAAAGACTCGGGCAAAAATAAGGGAAAATAAACAAAAAAATGTACACCCGTTGAGTTGAAAAGCCGCATTGGACAACTCAGGCAAAAAAGGGTATCCCGATGGATTGAAAACCCGAAAGGGCGATCCATGCAAAATAAGGGAATAAGCGAACAATTGCAATCTGAATTCGTCTGTATCACTTACAACTTGGTAAACCTCGAAAGGATCAAGCCTCACTCAGAAACAGCCTTCTTCAGAAAGCAAGACGAGAAGAACGTCAAATGTCATACGAGTCATAGCAAAAAGGGAAGCTCCTTAAAGCGTCGTCAACATTGCCAGCATTTTGTTTCTCAATTTGTAACAATCTCCTCATTTCAGGGGATATGTTTCTGTGATGTATCTTGCCAATTCAGGGCACATGAATTAATAAAAACAGATTTTTCAGTCACACAATGTCTCGTACATTTTTGTTTGCAAAGAATGTTTGATGTCTCTAAAATATTGATTGCATGAATACAAATGCTTATCTTTAAAAATAAAAATACGTGCTCGCAGGGAATGTACTTACTCTCAGAAGTGTCTAACTCCTATGACGGAATCTGGTAAGGAATACCTCGGGATCACTTGTGCGTCTCATGTCTTTGCAGGATTGCAGGTATCCGAAGCGCAACATGGGGCATGAAAGCTTCATCCCAGCAAGCTGGCAAATCAACACCCATTCTTAGCACTCAAAGAATTCTCTCCCTAGATGAGTTGCTACTTGTTATCTCTCCCCAGCCGAGTTATCATTTACCCCTCCGCAGCCAAGTACAAAAGCCAGGGAACCATCTCCCCACAGAGTTCCAGCCTCTATTCAGAAGAGCAACGCATGAAGGAATCACAACAGAGCGACAAAAGCTTCTACAAACCCCAGCTGGGTCCCCTCATTACCAAGGATGGGCCTATCAGTGACCTATCTTCCCAAGCAAATACATCTCATCAGATCCACCAATGATCTCATCCCCAGCTGGGATGTCCATTTCAAACAGATCGACCAGAGATCTTCACAGCAATGGGATCCGAATCCCGGATCGATATCTTTCGCATAGTCATAGAATTCGCATCATATTCACCAAACAAAGCGTAGCATTCCGTTTTAATACGAAGCATTACGGCAAAAATCAAACATGTTGCATAATCATAAGTCATGTTCTTAATCAAACCCCTGTGAATATTGATAATCCATCAGCAATATACAAAATACATCCCAGATCCCCAGCAAAAACAATTGCCTCACATTCTCCCAAAACACCAGTATACACTCCTTATGGCACCCGTCCGTGTCATATCCCCAGCAGAAAGCCAAAGACATCCTCTTTGCACTCACATATACTATATATACATTTCCTTGACATCCGTCCATGGCATTTTCCCGAGCACAGTAATGTAAACACTTTGTATATCAGATATTTGTTTATACTATACTCTTCTCCTTTCGACACTCGTCCGTGTCACTTCCCCGGCAGATTGAACACTCATCTATACACCACTCATACTAGTCATACTTATACAGATACTCGTCCGTATCTTGTATACACCATTTATATCCCCGCAGATTCGACACTCGTCCGTGTTCTTTGTTAACCCGTTGGTACTCGTCCGTACCATCATCTCAGAATATGCGTCAAGCGTTTGTTTCTACCTGATACTCGTCTGTATCATAATCTTAAGGATGCTCATCCGCATCTCTAATCCATACACTTGTAAACACCCCAAATTTGCCCTCACCCATTCACACCATGGCTTGTGATCATTCTCATATGCATAAACACAATCATATCATCTCACATCTCATTTTGGATTCACTGCATTGGTTCTAAGTCATCTACACCTAGGGTTTGTGATCTGAGCAGTCCAAGAGCCTCTTGAGCCACTCCAAAGGCTACCAATCACTTCAAAGGGGTCCATGTGTGTTCAAGCATCATATTATATCCCCACAAAGTCAAAAATGCAAAGGAATCACAAGAACTAGGGCTTGAGTGGATGCAGAGCCAGGTTTGACTGCACAGTTGACCTAAAATTAGGGTTTTGGTTTCAAAGGCCATGACTCCAAATTTTTTGGTCATTCTTGTTTCCATTGGTCTCTATATGGTATAGGGAGTATGCATATCAATTTTCATGAAGAAATTCCATGGGGAAGTCATCTGATCAAGAGTTGACTTTCTGGACAAGTCAGTACAAAATCAGGGCATCTGAGGCCCCCAATGACCCAACCAATGGGTGATCTTCAACATTTTGAGTGTATATGATCTTTATTTGATCATGGAAGAAGGTTGAAGTTCACAAAAATCAAGAATTTGGAGTTTTTGCAAATGTTGACTTTTTGGGCATAGTTGACTTTTCAAGAATGCTTCATTTTAGGTCATTTTTCAAGCCTTGATTCTTGATCCAAAAATGCTTCAAATGGAAAAACTTTGGTCATGAAAGTTGTAGAATACATCTTCCCCTTTTCAAAAAGTACAATAACATGATCAAATTCTTCTTGGATCAAAAGTTATAGTGTGACAAAGTTGGCCAAAATCACTAATTTTCAAGACATGCCTCAAATGTGAATTTTGCAAAATCATGAACCAAGGTCATTTGTAACTTCTAATTCACTTCAAACCATTACACAAACATTCCATAAGCTCTAAAAATCAGAATTGGACCAAAGATCACATGTTTGTGGTTTGTGTAACAAGACTTTTTTCATGAAGTTCCAAAAAGTAGCAACTTGCAAAACCACTCATCACACTTCCTACCACTTGCAACCTTGGATGCTGAGTTTTGCTAGCCTTTCCCCTCACCCTTGCTGCGCAGCCCCATGCCTTGTACTAGCCTAGAACCAAGCCATACTTCTCTTACACAAAAAGTGGACTTTTGGCAAAAGCAAACTTACCAATCAATAGAGGCCATGTCAAATCATCTGACCTATAGGATTAAAATATACTATCCAAATGCAGGCCATAACACTCAAGAAGCAAGGCTGAAACAACACACAACATCACATACACAAAAACACTCCAATTGGCAAAACTCTTCGAAACTCTCTGCCCAACTCACAAACACTCAAGCAAACTTCACTAATCATCTCACCTTGCCCCATTGAGTAGAAACCAGCCAAGAACCAGGCCTGAAACAAGCCATAACACCACTTCACCATTTCCACTCCAACTTGCAGTTTCTTTCGAAACTCACCCCACAGTTCACAAACACTCAAATAAACTCCACAAACCTTCTCCACTCATCATCTGGATCACAAAGAACCACTCACAATGGCCTGAAACTGCCTGCATCACCATTGCCATTTTCAACTGAGCTTGAGCAGAAGTTGTTCAAACTCTTAATCTAGCCAGCATAAACTTCTCCAAAGCATTCAAATATCATCAAGAGGTCCTAAGGAGTGGATTGCACAAGAAGAAGAGGCCTGAAAGTTGCTGGAGTGAAAGCTTCGAATCTCAGGTAGCTCAAGAAATATTTTTCCAGAAATCATTTTTTATGTTCTAAACTTGTTCTCCATGCTTCACTGAGTATCCTGATGCTTTTAGTTTTGAAAATGGTGATGAAATGAGAATTTAATTGATCTCTGAAACTGTTTTGCCCTAGTTTTTGTTTGCTTCGATTCAGCCTGTCCAGGAAGAATAAATTTGTTTTGATTGGGGGTTTTGGTTCGTGAGTGATTGGGAATTTTTTCTGTGCTTTTAGATTTCATTTTCGTAACGTTTGGAGTGAGTTTGAGGTTTTGGTTGAACGGGGAAGATGACCGGAACACTGTTCCGGTCATCTGAGTGTGTTTAACGGCGAGATTAGGGCATAAGCATTGATTAGTGAAATTTGAATTCTGGCCGTGAGATCTGGCGCCAAGTCAACTCCCGCGCGTGTAACTTTGAATCTGGTCCCTAGGATTAGCTGACTTCTCATTAATTCATTTAAAATTCATTTTAATTCATTTTCTTTTCATTTGTTTTGCATAATTTATTTAAAATAGTAAAAATGTCTTAAAAATTATGAAACTTTTTCTCATAGGTTTTAATAATTTTTATGACACAAAAATATTTTTGTTTTTATTTTTATCATTAAAAAAGGTATTTTTAAATATTTAAAAGATTATTTTAATTGATTAATGGAAATTAATTTATTAAAAATACTTTTAGGTATCTAAAAATCACCAAAAAATTCATGAAATGTTCTAAGACATTTAGAAACATTGTCCAACCTTCAAACAAAATTTATTTTTTGATCTTGATGCATTTTAAGAATTTCTCATTGAATAAAAATCATTTTTATGCATTAATTTGATCCAAAGTTCAAAAAATCATTTCTGCCTATCCATGAAGAGTTGGACATTGATTCTTCTTGCATTGCATTGTGTTTAGCATGTAGTTTTTGAGATAAAATGGCCATGATTTGATCTTGCATTTTTCATTTGTTTGACATTTCTTTTGTTTAGAAACCCTAAAAACCCTAATAACTTGTAAAAATCATATCTTGAGATTGGTTGAGAGTTGAGATCTCCCCTTTGGACATTGGTTTAGTATAGGATTAAGGGTCCTTTGTGTGGCATTTTCCATTTTTTATCTTAGGATTTGCTTCTGTTTTTGGTTTTTGTTTGATGTTTGGTCCATAAACCCTAATTTGGGCTTTCATTTGCATCCCTCTTGCATTCTCTTGCATAACATGACTTGCCATGACATTTCAAGCATCCATTTGATTCATTTGACATCATAAGACATATAGAAAGCATGTTTGATCATTGCATCATGTGTTTGCCTTGTTGTATGCCATGTATGCTTCATAACTCTTCATGTATGTTCATGGTTCCTAACCTGCTTCATTTGCATCCATAAACTTGTATGATCATCTCCATGACTAGTCTCATGTTTGTAGCATCTCATAGCATCATTATCATCATCAACATGCTTCTGGTTTGGCTTTGCATCATGTCATTTCATCTCATTTTTGCATTGCATTGCATTTTCTCTTCTAACTTTTCAGGTGGTAAGTGATTTGAGAAGTGAATTTGCCTTCACTTCTCATAGCTTTTCTTTTCATCTCTCTTGCATCCATTGCTGCATTATTATATGTGTTTGAGTTTGAGCTTGCTCATTATTCTTCTTCCCACTTTCTTTCTTCAAGTGACTTGACTTCTTGAATGAAGCAAGTCACTTTGTTTCTCTTGATCCTGTTCATCTGCTTCCTGGTGGTTCCATTGAAGATTGTTCTTGTAAACCTCACAAACCTTAGGAATAACCAAGCATGACAATGATTAGGGTTTTGATTAGTCTCCCCTCTTAGTTTTACCTTTGTGTCTCTTTTGAGTCTTTTCTTTTCACCTCATAATCAGGGACTAAACCCTAAAGGCTTTAAGGCTTTGTGATTAAGCTTATGCCTGCATCCTTCTATTAGGATGGAGTGTATAACTTTAATCCTAAGTGTTAAACCCTTAATGTGTTTAAATCTCTTAATCAACTCACTTAATAATCATCAAGACATCACACTTGTAACTTGGGCCTTGCATTAGGGTTCTAATTCTTCCTTAAGTGGTTAAGAAGGACTAACCCTAGTGTTAATGAACAAGTCCCCCTCAGGTTGTCTTAACAAATCATAAAAATCACTTCATCACCATATCATTAAATAAAATTCACTTAACCAAAGGCTTGTTTTGTCATGAGTTTAATCCCTAATCATGGATTAAGTTGAGGAGCTTTCCTCAGCTTAAACACTCTCATCTATTATCCTTCTATTAGGATGGTGTAATGAGTCTGTTTAATCCCTGATTATGGCTTAATCCCATTACTCAACACTAAACAAAAACACCAAAAACATCTAAATAATCACAAGTAGGTTAATGATCTTATTCCTACACCAAAGGTGATTAAGTGTGAGAATCTGACTTCACACTTAAGGTACTCTCATTACCCCTAATCAGAGGGAAGATGTGATGAGTTTACTAAATCCATTGGTTTAGACTTAAGCTCATTAACTTATGACAAACTTTCAAAAGCAATAAAAGACTGAAAACACAAAAACAAACAATAATCGTCTCCTTCGGGATTCTTTTCTCATCTCATTCACTCACAAACGAGAACTTGCTTCTTCCGGCTAATGCAAGACAGTTTGCATCTGTTCCAGACAGATCATACACTTGAGCATAGACAAGCAAGCAGTTCATCAGTCAATTCATCTTTCAGTCTCTTTGGGTCGAACTACGGTGTTCTGACTTCCTCATTGCACGAGAGGATACGTAGGCATAACTTAACAGTTATCGAACAAAAGTCTCTGTATATTCCCCCTCCTTCCAGTTTCATTCTTTTAAGCCTCATGATCTTGAGCATTTCATTCTTGTTCTTACACTGACACTTCATTTATATACTTCACTTTACACTTCTCATACACTGACACCTGTACATTCTTTTCCAGCTATTTTATACACAGATTGCACTGACACTACCCCTTTAAAACACAAATCTTTTAAGCGTGGATCCCGTCGAGTACGGCGGACAATCTGGGTGCTAATACCTTCCCAGGTTGTAACCAACCCCCTTTCTCAGTCTCTCTGGTTTGCAACCGTCTTATCCATATTTTTTTTCTAGGTCTATGCAGCATTGCCTTTCCTCCGGGATAAAAATGCCTAGCTGGCGACTCTATTCATCTCCAGTGAGTTCACGGCTGTGTGTTCTCATTGTCCCTCTCGCCGACCGTTCGCGTCTGTACCCTTATTTGACCTAGTCTCATTTATCGGGAGCGACAGCTTGGCGACTCTGCTGGGGAAGCTTATACTGCAACCAGGGCTTCTGGTTCTTTTTGTGGGTTCCTCCTAGCGCTTGTTTGATTTGTGTTTACTGGGGTGTTATGTGCTTATTTGTGCTTGTATCTTTGTATTTATTTGTGCTTTATGTACAGTTGCTTTACTGCTTTCTTTATTGCTTTTGCATTATATCATATTGTCATACTGTACTGCTGGCTGGATCTGGTTTCTTGTTTTGGTGGGTGGGTGATTCATTGAGAGTTAAGGTCCTATACCTGGGACCTGAGTGACACCTAGGCTAGAGTGAATCATATTCTTTCCCATTCCATTTCGGTCTGGTGCGGGAATATGAAACACGGTTCAGATGTGGGTTTCTTCTTGAGAACTCTGTGTTGCAGATTTCCTGCAATGCTAGGGCTATCTGGGAAGCCTGCTAAGTCTGGATGACCTTTTAGTATTGACCTTCAGAAACTGAGGTGAATTAGAGGAGGAATTGTTATGGTTATTGTAAACACTGTACCTCCGGGTTAGAAGTGTTTACACTTCTCATAACTGATCCAAGTCTGAGGATCCTTGTTGTAGCACACCACCTGTGAGGGGGTTGGGCTGTTTACAGGTTTGCAGGTACCTTGACCTCAGAATACCCTGTTACTTTGTTTGATTAAGAGTACTCCATCTTGGAACAGTTCTTGTGATTCTAAAACCTTGGACATGTGACTCTTTATTTGAGTCCCCCACCTTGGTTACTGGACTTATGGACCTCCATCTGGATTTCTTGCACACATGGACTTATATCAGAGCATTTTATCAGATCCAGCTCAGTCACAAACCCTTGCATAATCATTTGCATACATAATCATTGCATCATATTGACATTTGCTTATTTGTGTTTCAGGGTATCCATCTTCATTTGGTTTTGGTTTTGACCCCATCTTCAGCAGCTACCAGCTATCTACTCCAGCCAATCAGTGGCCCTTCTCTTCAGTATCTTCATCAACACCTGTCTCTACTCAGTCTCAACATCATGGCTCCAAAGAAAAGCAACATCACTTACCACTTCTTCCAGCCAGAGTTATCAGACATCAGGAGGATTCAAACCCTGATCACTCCAGACCATGTACCATTGTTCAGGGAGCACCATGGAGATATACTTGATATGGTTATGGATCTGGACCCCTCACAGAGAAGCCTTATCCACACTTGCCTTCAGTTTTATGATCCCCCACTAAGATGTTTTACTTTCCAGGATTTTCAGATGGGGCCCTTATTGGAAGAATACTCATCATTGGTTGGTATACCTATCAGGAGAGAAATCCCTTTCAACCCTGAGATGGCTTTCCCAAGTAATGAGGAGATAGCCAAAGCATTGCACCTGGAACCAGTCCTGATTGGGAAACATATGACATCTAAAGCTGGAATCTCTGGTTTTCATCTGGATTTCCTAATTTCTCAAGCTAGTCTGAAGACCTCCCTGGGGGAGTGGAAAGCAGTTTGTGCCTTATTGGCCCTGAGTATATATGGGATTGTATTGTTTGCAGATGAGCCTCGATTCATTAGTAAGAATGCAATCCACCTGTTCATTCTGAAGAACCCAGTGCCAACATTATTAGGGGATCTCTACTATTCAGTGCATCAGAGGAATGAAAAGCAGAGGGGAAGGCTAGTGAGGTGTTGTGCTCCATTATTCCATACTTGGCTTCTCAGGCATTTACCCAGGACAGATGCATTTTTGAATCCTCATCAGCAGAAAAACTGGGCTGGAAGACTTACTACTCTCACTTCAGCTGATATCAGGTGGTGCACCCAAAGCACCAAAGGCAGGGATATCATCACCAGCTGTGGGCATTTTCCCAATGTGCCTCTAATAGGAGTTAAGGGTAGTATCAATTACAACCCTCTGCTGTTTAAAAGACAACTGGGCTATGCACTGGTCCATACTCCTAAGGCACAGGATTTGGTTGAGACTCTTTACTGTGAGAACAAGATTAGTTTGGCTATTGTTAGGCAGGCAGCCTGGGCCTGGGATAATGTGCAGACTAAGGGGATAACCATCTTGGGGAAGTGTAACAATGTGGCATCAACACAATACTATGATTGGTCCTATGCTAGGGCTCAATTCTCTGGGATGCCCTTTACTATTGAAGATGTGCCTGGGCCTTCCACAGCACCACCTCCAGCAACTGTCAGCTTAGAAGAGTTTGAAAAGTTGAAAGAAAGAAATGAGAAGTTGACTCAAGCTTTACAGAAGACCCTCTATGAGAGGAGTGATGGAAGATTGGATATTGAAAGGTTGGAGAAGCAGAAAGTGGAGTACCTGGCTAGAATTGAGAAGTCTGAAGATTACATTAAGAAATCTAGGGCTGGAGAACAAATCCTGAAGAATGCTTGCAAGGAAGCCCAATTCCAGAAAGCTAGGACAGACTTGTATCTAAAAGAGAGTCAGGCTAGGTGGGTCAGGATCACCGAAGCTCGTACTCTGGAGGACAAGAGGGTCCAAGACAAGATGGAACAGATGGAGGCCAGTGCAAAAGAGCAGCAAGAAGCCCTGGCAGCAGCCCAGAGGGAGATATCGGAGCTAAAGATCAAATCTGGAGTGAAGAGGTCTAAGGACCAAAGTCAGCACAAGAAGTTGACTACAGCTGTTGCTACCCGGAACCTCCTCATCAGGGGTCTCATGGAGCGTCCGGCTGATCCTGTGACCGAAGCACTTCTCAAGGAAGTTCGGGAGGATGAGTTTGGCCTTGGTGTTTGACCATTTGCTTGTTGTTGTTTCTATTCCATGTACTTTTACTTTTTTGTGATGTATTTTGACCCCTTTGAGGGCTTGTGTTGTAAAATGAACAAGTTGTATTATTTCACCTTCTGTAATATATTTGTGTTAGTTTGTTCCATCCAAGTTTACTTCAAAAGCAACTTCAACAGCATCTCCAAGGGTCTGGAAGGGTCAAAACTGGATACCAGGCCGGATACCTTGAGAACAAATAAGCATACTGCATTGCATGCTAACACTTTGTTTGTTTTGTAGGTCTTGTTTTTGTTGTTGCTAACTCTGTTGTGATGTTCAGGAATTATTGCTCGGCGACGAGGGTTCCCACTCAACAGGCCACACAGGTACCCTACTAGAAACAATCTTCCGGGCATCCAGATGGATCAGATGCAGCAGGACCTTACGGAGGTCAGAAATCAGATGACTAGCGAGAGGTTGGAGATGAGAACTCAAATGACGCAGTTTATGGAAGTAATAAACAACATGGCTCAAAGCCAGGAGAGGCTCAGAGCACTGGTAGAAGGGAGAAATCAGGAGGATCACCGGCCTGGGACTGCTGGAACTAGCAACAATGAAAGAGTCCAACCACATGCTAATCCCCCAGTTTTTGGACCCCATCTCCATCCAGAGGCCAACATTCCTGTCAATATTCAAGGACCTGCTACAGCCGGGAGGGTACTACAAGAAGATCCTCAAGAAGACCAGGTCACAGTAATGGGAGCCGGGGAAGAGGCTTATGATAGAAGGTTGGATGAAATAGCTGAGAAGTTAAGATCCTTAGAGTCTCAAAATTCTTTGGGTTTTGACGTTATGGATATGGGCTTGGTAGACGGGGTCAGGATTCCCCACAAGTTCAAGCCTCCATGTTTTGAAAAGTATAATGGGACTTCCTGTCCCCGAACCCATCTGCAATCTTTTCTCGGGAGATTAAAAGCTTATACCATGGACGAGAAGTTGTGGATGTTCTATTTCGAAGATAATTTGACTGGAGCTTCTAGGGAGTGGTATTCCCATCTAACAAGGGCAACTGTAAGATGCTGGAAGGACCTGGCAGAGGCCTTCATCAGACAATATCAGTATAATCTAGACATGGCACCCAACAGGACTCTCCTAATGGGAATGTCACAGTCATCTAGAGAGAGCTTCAGAGAATATGGTCAAAGATGGAGACAGCTTGCTGCTGCTGTCCAGCCACCTATGTCTGAAAGAGAGATGGCTGATATGTTCATGAATATCCTTCAGGGAACCTATATTGATAGGCTAGCTGCCTTCTCATCCACCAGCTTTGCAGATGTTGTCATAGCAGGGGAGAGAATTGAAAGCCTATTGAAAATGGGGAAGATCTCAGACAATGGTGCAAGCTCATCCAGTAATGCAAGGAAGCCTTTTGCAGGCCCAAGAAGGACTGGTGAGACTAATGCCATCCACACCAACAGGGGTAGGCCCCAATATGTTCACAGATATGTGGCTGCAGTCACCATCCCTACTCCAGCTCATCCACAACCAGTTTATCAACCTCCTCAGCAAAACTATCAGCAACAACCCCAGTACCATCAGCAAAATCAGTATCCTCCAAGAAATTACAACAACAGCAACACCAACAACAATAACCAGCAAAGGCCATTCCAGCAAAGGCCATCTCAAGCTAACAGAGTGATCGATCCGATCCCAATGCCATATGCTACACTGCTGCCACAACTCCTGAAACTCAACCTAGTTGAGCTAAGGACGTTGGCACCTCCGGATCCCAACAGTCTACCCAGGAATTACGACTCCAACGCTAGGTGCGCCTTTCATTCAAACGCACCTGGTCATAGTACGGAAAAGTGCAGAGCCTTGCACATGAAGGTACAAGACCTGGTAGACTCAAAAGCTCTGAATTTTGCACCACCACCCAATGTCAACAAAAATCCTATGCCGAACCATGGTGGTCCCCGAATTAACGCTATTGAAGAAGACAAACCGTCTTATTTAATAACCAGTGTGGGGCAGATCAGGACGCCGTTGGTGGAAATCAAGGCTCAGCTCTTGGAATGTCAGATGTTCCCAGGATGCGAGTTAGGGTGTGCTTACTGCAATATCTCAGTAAATGGGTGCGATAATCTGAGGAATGGCATAGATGGCCTTATTCAGAGTGGCCAACTTCAGATCACTACATCATTTCCAATAAATCCAGCAATCTCATCAGCAACGGTATCAGAACCTCCTACAACTGCAGCAACCATTGTTCCCGACAATTCTTCGGCTTCATCAACAAGTACTTCCGCTATCATCTCAACTGATCAGTTTTCAACAATTTTTCCTGCTACAACTTCAGCTTCACTCCATTTCGAATCTCCTACAACAACAACATCCATTCTTCCAACAATGTCTCCTACAACTCCAGCAACAAATCATGAAGATGTCTCTACTGTCACAATATTTTATGATCCTGAAAGCAACTCTGCCTACAATTCAGAAGGTGCTGCTCCCATCAGAGCACCAGTTACAATTTATTACGATCCACAAACTGTTACAATCCCTTCAGCAGCTGCAATCAGTCCAGTCACTGTCACAGTGCCTGGACTCGTACCTTATGAAAGCAATAGGGCCATCCCTTGGCACTATGGCTCTGACGTGTACTGCGAGGGACAAAGAATCACTCTTGATACATCAACACCTGCACCACAAATAGATAATGTGGGAGGAGGCGGAGGCTTCACTCGAAGCAGACGTCTCTTTGCTCCACAGATTCAAAGACCCACTGCCGAAGCAGAAGCTGCTGCCAAGGCAAAAGGAAAGAGCCCGGTGCAGGAAGATCAAGCAGTTAAAGAAGCTTTAAAAACACCGTTCGATCAAGAAGTTGATGAGTTTATGAGAATCATCAAAAAGAGTGATTACAAAATTGTGGATCATCTTCACCAGACGCCATCCAAGATCTCTATCCTCTCACTGCTTATGTGCTCCGAAGCCCATCGGAATGCACTACTCAAAGTCTTGCACGCAGCTTACGTGCCTGAAGAGATCACTGTCAACCAGTTGGAAACCGTGGTTGGAAATGTTACTGCTAGCAATGGGCTAGGGTTCACCAATACTGACCTGACAGCGGATGGCCGCGACCATAACAAAGCCTTGCACATCACCATGGAATGCAAAGGAGCAGTCCTTTCCCATGTGCTGGTAGACACGGGGTCATCCCTTAACGTCTTACCAAAGAAGGCTCTGGTGAAGCTAAAGTATGAAGGATTAGCATTGCGACCCAGCAACCTGGTAGTAAGAGCCTTCGATGGTTCTAAGAGATCGGTTCTGGGAGAGATTGAGCTACCTGTGACAATTGGCCCACATACCTTTAAAACTATCTTCTATGTGATGGACATTCAGCCTGCCTACAGCTGTTTGTTGGGTAGACCTTGGATTCACGCCGCTGGCGCAGTAACGTCTACCCTTCACCAGAAGTTAAAATTTGAGTGGGAAGGCCAAGTTGTTACAATCTGTGGGGAAGAGGATATATTTGTTAGCCATCTGGCTACTTATAAGTATATTGAGATGGATGGGGAGATCCATGAAACAATGAGCCAAGGGTTTGAGGCCCTGAATGTTAATGAAGCATCTGCTGTATCTGGAATCTCCATGTCGTCTTACCAACAAGCCCGGAAGGTTGTTAAGGAAGGAACTGCCCTAGGCTGGGGCAAGGTTTTAGCTGTGGAGGAGAAGAAGGACAAATTTGGGTTGGGTTACAGACCAACTCAACATCAAGCAAAGGCTGCTGAGAAGCCTGGTTTTGTCAGTGGGGGGATGCTCACCCCTGATGCTATCAACAATTTGGAAGACGAGCTGGAAGAGGAGCGCAATCTGGAGAATTGTATTCGTCCAAAGATCCCAGGGAGCAGTATCTCAAACTGGTCTTCCCAGGAAATTATAAGAGTTACTCGAGCAGAGTAATTATTATTTCCTGTATTTTTATAGCATGCATCAAAGTCTTGCATCTTGCCCAAGATGACAAGACTCATTTTGTAATCCGGCCATCTGTACTTTTTGTGCAAACAAGATCAATTAATGAAATATCAGACATCTTTTTGCAAACGAGTCTTTTTCTTTTCCGTTCACTGTTTTTCCATTTTTCTTTTTTGTACAAAAAATAAATGGCGGTGTTTTCAAAATGATAACTTTATTTCACTTTTCTAAGCAAGATTAAAAACCAATCACTAAAATGAACAAATTAAACCCTTGCAGAGAGTGCCTTCCAGACAGCACCGACAACAGCACGGCTATGACATCGTATGACTTTGACAATCCGATCAATCAAGCTGATGAAGGGGTTGAAGAAGAATATGAGCTTCCTGAAGAGCTAGCCAGGTTGTTAAGACAAGAGGAAAAAGTTATTACTCCTCACCAGGAGGAGGTTGAAGTGATTAATCTTGGTACAGATGAAGACATGAAAGAAGTTAAAATCGGGGCCTGCCTGCAAGACTCAGTGAAGAGACAACTGATCGATCTGCTTCAAGAGTATGTGGACGTGTTTGCTTGGTCGTATCAAGACATGCCAGGGTTGGATACCGACATTGTTGTGCACAAGCTACCTTTGAGAGAAGAGTGCCCACCGGTCAAACAGAAATTGCGCCGTACTCGCCCAGACATGGCTATGAAAATCAAGGAAGAGGTACAAAAGCAGTGGGACGCCGGGTTCCTTGCTGTAACTAGCTATCCGCCGTGGGTCGCTAATATTGTGCCTGTGCCTAAGAAGGATGGTAAGGTAAGAATGTGTGTTGACTACCGGGATCTGAATAAAGCCAGCCCGAAAGATGACTTCCCATTACCTCACATTGATGTATTGGTCGATAACACGGCTCAGTTCTCGGTATTCTCCTTCATGGACGGATTTTCAGGATACTATCAGATCAAGATGTCACCTGAAGACATGGAGAAGACAACATTCATCACACCTTGGGGCACATTCTGTTATAAGGTGATGCCGTTCAGACTGAAGAATGCTGGTGCAACATATCAACGGGCTATGGTGACATTATTCCACGATATGATCCATAAAGAAATCGAGTGTTATGTGGATGACATGATTGCCAAGTCCCTTACAGAGGAAGATCACCTGGTAAATCTGCTGAAGTTGTTCAAACGTCTGAGGAAGTACCAACTAAAGCTGAACCCCAACAAGTGCACATTCGGGGTGCGATCTGGTAAGCTGCTGGGCTTTATTGTAAGCGAGAAAGGGATTGAAGTTGACCCTGATAAAGTCAAAGCTATTCAAGAGATGCCTGCACCGAAAATAGAGAAAGAAGTTCGAGGGTTCTTAGGTCGATTGAACTACATTTCACGGTATATATCTCACCTTACAGCAACCTGTGAACCCTTGTTCAAATTACTGAGAAAGGAACAAACGGTCAGGTGGAACGAGGACTGCCAAAAGGCTTTTGACAAGATCAAAGAATATCTGCAAGAACCTCCAATCCTTATGCCGCCAGTTGAAGGAAGACCTCTGATTATGTACTTGACAGTATTAGAAGAGTCGATGGGGTGTGTGTTGGGCCAGCATGACGAGTCTGGTCGAAAAGAGTATGCAATATACTACCTAAGCAAAAAGTTTACCGACTGTGAACAACGTTATTCACTGCTCGAGAAAACTTGCTGTGCTTTAGCGTGGGCTGCTCGCCGACTAAGACAGTATATGTTGACCCACACTACCTTATTGATATCAAAAATGGACCCAGTCAAGTACATTTTCGAGAAGCCAGCTCTTACCGGACGGGTTGCAAGATGGCAAATGATTCTCACAGAGTATGACATCCAGTACACTTCTCAGAAAGCCATCAAGGGCAGTGTACTATCTGAATATCTTGCTGAGCAACCCATTGATGACTACCAGCCCATGAGATTTGACTTCCCTGATGAAGACATCATGTTCATAAAATCAAAAGATCATGAAGAGCCTATTCACACTGAAGGGCCTGACCCGGAGGAAGAATGGACTATGATGTTTGATGGGGCTGTTAATATGAATGGTCGTGGTGTCGGTGCAGTACTCATTACACCTAAAGGGGTTCACATGCCTTTCTCGGCAAAACTCACTTTCAACTGCACTAACAACGAAGCTGAATACGAAGCTTGCATTATGGGTCTTGAGGAAGCCATTGACCTCAGGATCAAGACATTAACCGTATTCGGAGATTCAGCTTTGGTAGTCAATCAAACCAACGGGAAATGGTACACCCACCAGGATCATCTGATACCTTACAGGGATTACACAAGGAGGTTATTGACTTTCTTCACAACAGTCAAGCTTGAGTATATCCCTCGGGACGAGAATCAGTTTGCAGATGCTCTGGCTACCATTTCCTCCATGATCAAAGTTCAAACTGCCAACTTTGCACCTCAGATTTCAGTGTCCAGACTTGATAGACCAGCATATGTGTTCGCAGCAGAAGTTGTCAAAGACGAAAAGCCTTGGTTCCATGACATTAAGTGCTTCTTGGAGGATCAAACATACACATCTGGGGCATCTTCCAATGATAAGAAGACTTTGAGAAGGCTTGCTGGCAGTTTCTTTCTGAATACTGATGGTTCCCTGTACAAGAGAAACTTTGATATGGTACTCCTCAGATGCGTTGATAGAACAGAAGCAGACTTGTTGATGCACGAGGTGCACGAAGGATCCTTTGGTACCCATGCGGGAGGGCATGCCATGACCAAGAAATTGCTAAGATCAGGTTATTACTGGATCACAATGGATGCTGACTGTTGTGCCTATGCCAGAAAATGCCATAAATTCCAGATTTATGCGGATAAGATGCATGTGCCTCCCAATCCTCTGAACGTGATGTCTTCACCCTGGCCCTTTGCCATGTGGGGCATTGATATGATTGGAAAGATTGAACCGACTGCTTCGAATGGCCACAGATTCATCCTGGTTGCCATTGATTATTTCACCAAGTGGGTCGAAGCAGCTTCCTATGCAAATGTTACAAGGCAAGTGGTAGCCAGATTTCTGAAGAGAGATATCATCTATCGATACGGAGTTCCCGAGCGAATCATTACTGATAATGGTTCCAACTTGAACAACAAAATGATGGCAGAGCTATGCCGGGACTTCAAGATCCAACACCACAATTCTTCTCCTTACAGGCCAAAGATGAATGGCGTTGTTGAGGCAGCTAATAAGAATATCAAGAAGATTGTGCAGAAGATGGTAGTCACTTACAAAGACTGGCATGAAATGCTACCGCTTGCCTTGCATGGGTACCGTACGTCAATAAGGACATCCACTGGGGAAACACCGTATCAGCTTGTATATGGTATGGAAGCAGTCCTACCGGTTGAAGTTGAATTACCCTCCTTACGGGTATTAATGGATGTTAAGCTGAACGAAGCAGAATGGGTCCGGTCCCGATACGAACAACTGAGTCTGATTGAAGAGAAGAGATTGGCTGCAATCTGTCATGGGCAGTTGTCTCAGAAAAGAATGAAGAGAGCCTTCGATCAGAAAGTTAGGCACCGAGAGTACCAAGTAGGAGATCTTGTACTGAAAAGAATCCTCCCTCTTCATACAGACCACAGGGGCAAATGGACTCCGAACTATGAAGGACCATTCGTGGTAAAGAAAGTTTTCTCTGGTGGAGCACTGATGCTCAGCACCATGGATGGTGAAGATTTCCCGTCCCCTGTGAATTCAGATGCAGTTAAAAAATACTTCGCATAAAAATGACCCGCTGGACATAAAAACAGAATGTAAGTCCAGGAAAAAATAGGGCATCCCGGCGAGTCAAAAACAGAATAAAAGACTCGGGCAAAAATAAGGGAAAATAAACAAAAAAAATGTACACCCGTTGAGTTGAAAAGCCGCATTGGACAACTCAGGCAAAAAAGGGTATCCCGATGGATTGAAAACCCGAAAGGGCGATCCATGCAAAATAAGGGAATAAGCGAACAATTGCAATCTGAATTCGTCTGTATCACTTACAACTTGGTAAACCTCGAAAGGATCAAGCCTCACTCAGAAACAGCCTTCTTCAGAAAGCAAGACGAGAAGAACGTCAAATGTCATACGAGTCATAGCAAAAAGGGAAGCTCCTTAAAGCGTCGTCAACATTGCCAGCATTTTGTTTCTCAATTTGTAACAATCTCCTCATTTCAGGGGATATGTTTCTGTGATGTATCTTGCCAATTCAGGGCACATGAATTAATAAAAACAGATTTTTCAGTCACACAATGTCTCGTACATTTTTGTTTGCAAAGAATGTTTGATGTCTCTAAAATATTGATTGCATGAATACAAATGCTTATCTTTAAAAATAAAAATACGTGCTCGCAGGGAATGTACTTACTCTCAGAAGTGTCTAACTCCTATGACGGAATCTGGTAAGGAATACCTCGGGATCACTTGTGCGTCTCATGTCTTTGCAGGATTGCAGGTATCCGAAGCGCAACATGGGGCATGAAAGCTTCATCCCAGCAAGCTGGCAAATCAACACCCATTCTTAGCACTCAAAGAATTCTCTCCCTAGATGAGTTGCCACTTGTTATCTCTCCCCAGCCGAGTTATCATTTACCCCTCCGCAGCCAAGTACAAAAGCCAGGGAACCATCTCCCCACAGAGTTCCAGCCTCTATTCAGAAGAGCAACGCATGAAGGAATCACAACAGAGCGACAAAAGCTTCTACAAACCCCAGCTGGGTCCCCTCATTACCAAGGATGGGCCTATCAGTGACCTATCTTCCCAAGCAAATACATCTCATCAGATCCACCAATGATCTCATCCCCAGCTGGGATGTCCATTTCAAACAGATCGACCAGAGATCTTCACAGCAATGGGATCCGAATCCCGGATCGATATCTTTCGCATAGTCATAGAATTCGCATCATATTCACCAAACAAAGCGTAGCATTCCGTTTTAATACGAAGCATTACGGCAAAAATCAAACATGTTGCATAATCATAAGTCATGTTCTTAATCAAACCCCTGTGAATATTGACAATCCATCAGCAATATACAAAATACATCCCAGATCCCCAGCAAAAACAATTGCCTCACATTCTCCCAAAACACCAGTATACACTCCTTATGGCACCCGTCCGTGTCATATCCCCAGCAGAAAGCCAAAGACATCCTCTTTGCACTCACATATACTATATATACATTTCCTTGACATCCGTCCATGGCATTTTCCCGAGCACAGTAATGTAAACACTTTGTATATCAGATATTTGTTTATACTATACTCTTCTCCTTTCGACACTCGTCCGTGTCACTTCCCCGGCAGATTGAACACTCATCTATACACCACTCATACTAGTCATACTTATACAGATACTCGTCCGTATCTTGTATACACCATTTATATCCCCGCAGATTCGACACTCGTCCGTGTTCTTTGTTAACCCATTGGTACTCGTCCGTACCATCATCTCAGAATATGCGTCAAGCGTTTGTTTCTACCTGATACTCGTCTGTATCATAATCTTAAGGATGCTCATCCGCATCTCTAATCCATACACTTGTAAACACACCAAATTTGCCCTCACCCATTCACACCATGGCTTGTGATCATTCTCATATGCATAAACACAATCATATCATCTCACATCTCATTTTGGATTCACTGCATTGGTTCTAAGTCATCTACACCTAGGGTTTGTGATCTGAGCAGTCCAAGAGCCTCTTGAGCCACTCCAAAGGCTACCAATCACTTCAAAGGGGTCCATGTGTGTTCAAGCATCATATTATATCCCCACAAAGTCAAAAATGCAAAGGAATCACAAGAACTAGGGCTTGAGTGGATGCAGAGCCAGGTTTGACTGCACAGTTGACCTAAAATTAGGGTTTTGGTTTCAAAGGCCATGACTCCAAATTTTTTGGTCATTCTTGTTTCCATTGGTCTCTATATGGTATAGGGAGTATGCATATCAATTTTCATGAAGAAATTCCATGGGGAAGTCATCTGATCAAGAGTTGACTTTCTGGACAAGTCAGTACAAAATCAAGGCATCTGAGGCCCCCAATGACCCAACCAATGGGTGATCTTCATCATTTTGAGTGTATATGATCTTTATTTGATCATGGAAGAAGGTTTAAGTTCACAAAAATCAAGAATTTGGAGTTTTTGCAAATGTTGACTTTTTGGGCATAGTTGACTTTTCAAGAATGCTTCATTTTAGGTCATTTTTCAAGCCTTGATTCTTGATCCAAAAATGCTTCAAATGGAAAAACTTTGGTCATGAAAGTTGTAGAATACATCTTCCCCTTTTCAAAAAGTACAAGAACATGATCAAATTATTCTTGGATCAAAAGTTATGGTGTGACAAAATTGGCCAAAATCACTAATTTTCAAGACATGCCTCAAATGTGAATTTTGCAAAATCATGAACCAAGGTCATTTGTAACTTCTAATTCACTTCAAACCATTACACAAACATTCCATAAGCTCTAAAAATCAGAATTGGACCAAAGATCACATGTTTGTGGTTTGTGTAACAAGACTTTTTTCATGAAGTTCCAAAAAGTAGCAACTTGCAAAACCACTCATCACACTTCCTACCACTTGCAACCTTGGATGCTGAGTTTTGCTAGCCTTTCCCCTCACCCTTGCTGCGCAGCCCCATGCCTTGTACTAGCCTAGAACCAAGCCATACTTCTCTTACACAAAAAGTGGACTTTTGGCAAAAGCAAACTTACCAATCAATAGAGGCCATGTCAAATCATCTGACCTATAGGATTAAAATATACTATCCAAATGCAGGCCATAACACTCAAGAAGCAAGGCTGAAACAACACACAACATCACATACACAAAAACACTCCACTTGGCAAAACTCTTCGAAACTCTCTGCGCAGCTCACAAACACTCAAGCAAACTTCACTAATCATCTCACCTTGCCCCATTGAGTAGAAACCAGCCAAGAACCAGGCCTGAAACAAGCCATAACACCACTTCACCATTTCCACTCCAACTTGCAGTTTCTTTCGAAACTCACCCCACAGTTCACAAACACTCAAATAAACTCCACAAACCTTCTCCACTCATCATCTGGATCACAAAGAACCACTCACAATGGCCTGAAACTGCCTGCATCACCATTGCCATTTTCAACTGAGCTTGAGCAGAAGCTGTTCAAACTCTTCATCTAGCCAGCATAAACTTCTCCAAAGCATTCAAATATCATCAAGAGGTCCTAAGGAGTGGATTGCACAAGAAGAAGAGGCCTGAAAGTTGCTGGAGTGAAAGCTTCGAATCTCAGGTAGCTCAAGAAATATTTTTCCAGAAATCATTTTTTATGTTCTAAACTTGTTCTCCATGCTTCACTGAGTATCCTGATGCTTTTAGTTTTGAAAATGGTGATGAAATGAGAATTTAATTGATCTCTGAAACTGTTTTGCCCTAGTTTTTGTTTGCTTCGATTCAGCCTGTCCAGGAAGAATAAATTTGTTTTGATTGGGGGTTTTGGTTCGTGAGTGATTGGGAATTTTTTCTGTGCTCTTAGATTTCATTTTCGTAACGTTTGGAGTGAGTTTGAGGTTTTGGTTGAACGGGGAAGATGACCGGAACACTGTTCCGGTCATCTGAGTGTGTTTAACGGCGAGATTAGGGCATAAGCATTGATTAGTGAAATTTGAATTCTGGCCGTGAGATCTGGCGCCAAGTCAACTCCCGCGCGTGTAACTTTGAATCTGGTCCCTAGGATTAGCTGACTTCTCATTAATTCATTTAAAATTCATTTTAATTCATTTTCTTTTCATTTGTTTTGCATAATTTATTTAAAATAGTAAAAATGTCTTAAAAATTATGAAACTTTTTCTCATAGGTTTTAATAATTTTTATGACACAAAAATATTTTTGTTTTTATTTTTATCATTAAAAAAGGTATTTTTAAATATTTAAAAGATTATTTTAATTGATTAATGGAAATTAATTTATTAAAAATACTTTTAGGTATCTAAAAATCACCAAAAAATTCATGAAATGTTCTAAGACATTTAGAAACATTGTCCAACCTTCAAACCAAATTTCTTTTTTGATCTTGATGCATTTTAAGAATTTCTCATTGAATAAAAATCATTTTTATGCATTAATTTGATCCAAAGTTCAAAAAATCATTTTTGCCTATCCATGAAGAGTTGGACATTGATTCTTCTTGCATTGCATTGTGTTTAGCATGTAGTTTTTGAGATAAAATGGCCATGATTTGATCTTGCATTTTTCATTTGTTTGAAATTTCTTTTGTTTAGAAACCCTAAAAACCCTAATAACTTGTAAAAATCATATCTTGAGATTGGTTGAGAGTTGAGATCTCCCCTTTGGACATTGGTTTAGTATAGGATTAAGGGTCCTTTGTGTGGCATTTTCCATTTTTTATCTTAGGATTTGCTTCTGTTTTTGGTTTTTGTTTGATGTTTGGTCCATAAACCCTAATTTGGGCTTTCATTTGCATCCCTCTTGCATTCTCTTGCATAACATGACTTGCCATGACATTTCAAGCATCCATTTGATTCATTTGACATCATAAGACATATAGAAAGCATGTTTGATCATTGCATCATGTGTTTGCCTTGTTGTATGCCATGTATGCTTCATAACTCTTCATGTATGTTCATGGTTCCTAACCTGCTTCATTTGCATCCATAAACTTGTATGATCATCTCCATGACTTGTATCATGTTTGTAGCATCTCATAGCATCATTATCATCATCAACATGCTTCTGGTTTGGCTTTGCATCATGTCATTTCATCTCATTTTTGCATTGCATTGCATTTTCTCTTCTAACTTTTCAGGTGGTAAGTGATTTGAGAAGTGAATTTGCCTTCACTTCTCATAGCTTTTCTTTTCATCTCTCTTGCATCCATTGCTGCATTATTATATGTGTTTGAGTTTGAGCTTGCTCATTCTTCTTCTTCCCACTTTCTTTCTTCAAGTGACTTGACTTCTTGAATGAAGCAAGTCACTTTGTTTCTCTTGATCCTGTTCATCTGCTTCCTGGTGGTTCCATTGAAGATTGTTCTTGTAAACCTCACAAACCTTAGGAATAACCAAGCATGACAATGATTAGGGTTTTGATTAGTCTCCCCTCTTAGTTTTACCTTTGTGTCTCTTTTGAGTCTTTTCTTTTCACCTCATAATCAGGGACTAAACCCTAAAGGCTTTAAGGCTTTGTGATTAAGCTTATGCCTGCATCCTTCTATTAGGATGGAGTGTATAACTTTAATCCTAAGTGTTAAACCCTTAATGTGTTTAAATCTCTTAATCAACTCACTTAATAATCATCAAGACATCACACTTGTAACTTGGGCCTTGCATTAGGGTTCTAATTCTTCCTTAAGTGGTTAAGAAGGACTAACCCTAGTGTTAATGGACAAGTCCCCCTCAGGTTGTCTTAACAAATCATAAAAATCACTTCATCACCATATCATTAAATAAAATTCACTTAACCAAAGGCTTGTTTTGTCATGAGTTTAATCCCTAATCATGGATTAAGTTGAGGAGCTTTCCTCAGCTTAAACACTCTCATCTATTATCCTTCTATTAGGATGGTGTAATGAGTCTGTTTAATCCCTGATTATGGCTTAATCCCATTACTAAACACTAAACAAAAACACCAAAAACATCTAAATAATCACAAGTAGGTTAATGATCTTAATCCTACACCAAAGGTGATTAAGTGTGAGAATCTGACTTCACACTTAAGGTACTCTCATTACCCCTAATCAGAGGGAAGATGTGATGAGTTTACTAAATCCATTGGTTTAGACTTAAGCTCATTAACTTATGACAAACTTTCAAAAGCAATAAAAGACTGAAAACACAAAAACAAACAATAATCGTCTCCTTCGGGATTCTTTTCTCATCTCATTCACTCACAAACGAGAACTTGCTTCTTCCGTCTAATGCAAGACAGTTTGCATCTGTTCCAGACAGATCATACACTTGAGCATAGACAAGCAAGCAGTTCATCAGTCAATTCATCTTTCAGTCTCTTTGGGTCGAACTACGGTGTTCTGACTTCCTCATTGCACGAGAGGATACGTAGGCATAACTTAACAGTTATCGAACAAAAGTCTCTGTATATTCCCCCTCCTTCCAGTTTCATTCTTTTAAGCCTCATGATCTTGAGCATTTCATTCTTGTTCTTACACTGACACTTCATTTATATACTTCACTTTACACTTCTCATACACTGACACCTGTACATTCTTTTCCAGCTATTTTATACACAGATTGCACTGACACTACCCCTTTAAAACACAAATCTTTTAAGCGTGGATCCCGTCGAGTACGGCGGACAATCTGGGTGCTAATACCTTCCCAGGTTGTAACCAACCCCCTTTCTCAGTCTCTCTGGTTCGCAACCGTCTTATCCATATTTTTTTTCTAGGTCTATGCAGCATTGCCTTTCCTCCGGGATAAAAATGCCTAGCTGGCGACTCTATTCATCTCCAGTGAGTTCACGGCTGTGTGTTCTCATTCTCCCTCTCGCCGACCGTTCGCGTCTGTACCCTTATTTGACCTAGTCTCATTTATCGGGAGCGACAGCTTGGCGACTCTGCTGGGGAAGCTTATACTGCAACCAGGGCTTCTGGTTCTTTTTGTGGGTTCCTCCTAGCGCTTGTTTGATTTGTGTTTACTGGGGTGTTATGTGCTTATTTGTGCTTGTATCTTTGTATTTATTTGTGCTTTATGTACAGTTGCTTTACTGCTTTCTTTATTGCTTTTGCATTATATCATATTGTCATACTGTACTGCTGGCTGGATCTGGTTTCTTGTTTTGGTGGGTGGGTGATTCATTGAGAGTTAAGGTCCTATACCTGGGACCTGAGTGACACCTAGGCTAGAGTGAATCATATTCTTTCCCATTCCATTTCGGTCTGGTGCGGGAATATGAAACACGGTTCAGATGTGGGTTTCTTCTTGAGAACTCTGTGTTGCAGATTTCCTGCAATGCTAGGGCTATCTGGGAAGCCTGCTAAGTCTGGATGACCTTTTAGTATTGACCTTCAGAAACTGAGGTGAATTAGAGGAGGAATTGTTATGGTTATTGTAAACACTGTACCTCCGGGTTAGAAGTGTTTACACTTCTCATAACTGATCCAAGTCTGAGGATCCTTGTTGTAGCACACCACCTGTGAGGGGGTTGGGCTGTTTACAGGTTTGCAGGTACCTTGACCTCAGAATACCCTGTTACTTTGTTTGATTAAGAGTACTCCATCTTGGAACAGTTCTTGTGATTCTACAACCTTGGACATGTGACTCTTTATTTGAGTCCCCCACCTTGGTTACTGGACTTATGGACCTCCATCTGGATTTCTTGCACACATGGACTTATATCAGAGCATTTTATCAGATCCAGCTCAGTCACAAACCCTTGCATAATCATTTGCATACATAATCATTGCATCATATTGACATTTGCTTATTTGTGTTTCAGGGTATCCATCTTCATTTGGTTTTGGTTTTGACCCCATCTTCAGCAGCTACCAGCTATCTACTCCAGCAAATCAGTGGCCCTTCTCTTCAGTATCTTCATCAACACCTGTCTCTACTCAGTCTCAACATCATGGCTCCAAAGAAAAGCAACATCACTTACCACTTCTTCCAGCCAGAGTTATCAGACATCAGGAGGATTCAAACCCTGATCACTCCAGACCATGTACCATTGTTCAGGGAGCACCATGGAGATATACTTGATATGGTTATGGATCTGGACCCCTCACAGAGAAGCCTTATCCACACTTGCCTTCAGTTTTATGATCCCCCACTAAGATGTTTTACTTTCCAGGATTTTCAGATGGGGCCCTTATTGGAAGAATACTCATCATTGGTTGGTATACCTATCAGGAGAGAAATCCCTTTCAACCCTGAGATGGCTTTCCCAAGTAATGAGGAGATAGCCAAAGCATTGCACCTGGAACCAGTCCTGATTGGGAAACATATGACATCTAAAGCTGGAATCTCTGGTTTTCATCTGGGTTTCCTAATTTCTCAAGCTAGTCTGAAGGCCTCCCTGGGGGAGTGGAAAACAGTTTGTGCCTTATTGGCCCTGAGTATATATGGGATTGTATTGTTTGCAGATGAGCCTCGATTCATTAGTAAGAATGCAATCCACCTGTTCATTCTGAAGAACCCAGTGCCAACATTATTAGGGGATCTCTACTATTCAGTGCATCAGAGGAATGAAAAGCAGAGGGGAAGGCTAGTGAGGTGTTGTGCTCCATTATTCCATACTTGGCTTCTCAGGAATTTACCCAGGACAGATGCATTTTTGAATCCTCATCAGCAGAAAAACTGGGCTGGAAGACTTACTACTCTCACTTCAGCTGATATCAGGTGGTGCACCCAAAGCACCAAAGGCAGGGATATCATCACCAGCTGTGGGCATTTTCCCAATGTGCCTCTAATAGGAGTTAAGGGTAGTATCAATTACAACCCTCTGCTGTTTAAAAGACAACTGGGCTATGCACTGGTCCATACTCCTAAGGCACAGGATTTGGTTGAGACTCTTTACTGTGAGAACAAGATTAGTTTGGCTATTGTTAGGCAGGCAGCCTGGGCCTGGGATAATGTGCAGACTAAGGGGATAACCATCTTGGGGAAGTGTAACAATGTGGCATCAGCACAATACTATGATTGGTCCTATGCTAGGGCTCAATTCTCTGGGATGCCCTTTACTATTGAAGATGTGCCTGGGCCTTCCACAGCACCACCTCCAGCAACTGTCAGCTTAGAAGAGTTTGAAAAGTTGAAAGAAAGAAATGAGAAGTTGACTCAAGCTTTACAGAAGACCCTCTATGAGAGGAGTGATGGAAGATTGGATATTGAAAGGTTGGAGAAGCCGAAAGTGGAGTACCTGGCTAGAATTGAGAAGTCTGAAGATTACATTAAGAAATCTAGGGCTGGAGAACAAATCCTGAAGAATGCTTGCAAGGAAGCCCAATTCCAGAAAGCTAGGACAGACTTGTATCTAAAAGAGAGTCAGGCTAGGTGGGTCAGGATCACCGAAGCTCGTACTCTGGAGGACAAGAGGGTCCAAGACAAGATGGAACAGATGGAGGCCAGTGCAAAAGAGCAGCAAGAAGCCCTGGCAGCAGCCCAGAGGGAGATATCGGAGCTAAAGATCAAATCTGGAGTGAAGAGGTCTAAGGACCAAAGTCAGCACAAGAAGTTGACTACAGCTGTTGCTACCCGGAACCTCCTCATCAGGGGTCTCATGGAGCGTCCGGCTGATCCTGTGACCGAAGCACTTCTCAAGGAAGTTCGGGAGGATGAGTTTGGCCTTGGTGTTTGACCATTTGCTTGTTGTTGTTTCTATTCCATGTACTTTTACTTTTTTGTGATGTATTTTGACCCCTTTGAGGGCTTGTGTTGTAAAATGAACAAGTTGTATTATTTCACCTTCTGTAATATATTTGTGTTAGTTTGTTCCATCCAAGTTTACTTCAAAAGCAACTTCAACAGCATCTCCAAGGGTCTGGAAGGGTCAAAACTGGATACCAGGCCGGATACCTTGAGAACAAATAAGCATACTGCATTGCATGCTAACACTTTGTTTGTTTTGTAGGTCTTGTTTTTGTTGTTGCTAACTCTGTTGTGATGTTCAGGAATTATTGCTCGGCGACGAGGGTTCCCACTCAACAGGCCACACAGGTACCCTACTAGAAACAATCTTCCGGGCATCCAGATGGATCAGATGCAGCAGGACCTTACGGAGGTCAGAAATCAGATGACTAGCGAGAGGTTGGAGATGAGAACTCAAATGACGCAGTTTATGGAAGTAATAAACAACATGGCTCAAAGCCAGGAGAGGCTCAGAGCACTGGTAGAAGGGAGAAATCAGGAGGATCACCGGCCTGGGACTGCTGGAACTAGCAACAATGAAAGAGTCCAACCACATGCTAATCCCCCAGTTTTTGGACCCCATCTCCATCCAGAGGCCAACATTCCTGTCAATATTCAAGGACCTGCTACAGCCGGGAGGGTACTACAAGAAGATCCTCAAGAAGACCAGTTCACAGTAATGGGAGCCGGGGAAGAGGCTTATGATAGAAGGTTGGATGAAATAGCTGAGAAGTTAAGATCCTTAGAGTCTCAAAATTCTTTGGGTTTTGACGTTATGGATATGGGCTTGGTAGACGGGGTCAGGATTCCCCACAAGTTCAAGCCTCCATGTTTTGAAAAGTATAATGGGACTTCCTGTCCCCGAACCCATCTGCAATCTTTTCTCGGGAGATTAAAAGCTTATACCATGGACGAGAAGTTGTGGATGTTCTATTTCGAAGATAGTTTGACTGGAGCTTCTAGGGAGTGGTATTCCCATCTAACAAGGGCAACTGTAAGATGCTGGAAGGACCTGGCAGAGGCCTTCATCAGACAGTATCAGTATAATCTAGACATGGCACCCAACAGGACTCTCCTAATGGGAATGTCACAGTCATCTAGAGAGAGCTTCAGAGAATATGGTCAAAGATGGAGACAGCTTGCTGCTGCTGTCCAGCCACCTATGTCTGAAAGAGAGATGGCTGATATGTTCATGAATATCCTTCAGGGAACCTATATTGATAGGCTAGCTGCCTTCTCATCCACCAGCTTTGCAGATGTTGTCATAGCAGGGGAGAGAATTGAAAGCCTATTGAAAATGGGGAAGATCTCAGACAATGGTGCAAGCTCATCCAGTAATGCAAGGAAGCCTTTTGCAGGCCCAAGAAGGACTGGTGAGACTAATGCCATCCACACCAACAGGGGTAGGCCCCAATATGTTCACAGATATGTGGCTGCAGTCACCATCCCTACTCCAGCTCATCCACAACCAGTTTATCAACCTCCTCAGCAAAACTATCAGCAACAACCCCAGTACCATCAGCAAAATCAGTATCCTCCAAGAAATTACAACAACAGCAACACCAACAACAATAACCAGCAAAGGCCATTCCAGCAAAGGCCATCTCAAGCTAACAGAGTGATCGATCCGATCCCAATGCCATATGCTACACTGCTGCCACAACTCCTGAAACTCAACCTAGTTGAGCTAAGGACGTTGGCACCTCCGGATCCCAACAGTCTACCCAGGAATTACGACTCCAACGCTAGGTGCGCCTTTCATTCAAACGCACCTGGTCATAGTACGGAAAAGTGCAGAGCCTTGCACATGAAGGTACAAGACCTGGTAGACTCAAAAGCTCTGAATTTTGCACCACCACCCAATGTCAACAAAAATCCTATGCCGAACCATGGTGGTCCCCGAATTAACGCTATTGAAGAAGACAAACCGTCTTATTTAATAACCAGTGTGGGGCAGATCAGGACGCCGTTGGTGGAAATCAAGGCTCAGCTCTTGGAATGTCAGATGTTCCCAGGATGCGAGTTAGGGTGTGCTTACTGCAATATCTCAGTAAATGGGTGCGATAATCTGAGGAATGGCATAGATGGCCTTATTCAGAGTGGCCAACTTCAGATCACTACATCATTTCCAATAAATCCAGCAATCTCATCAGCAACGGTATCAGAACCTCCTACAACTGCAGCAACCATTGTTCCCGACAATTCTTCGGCTTCATCAACAAGTACTTCCGCTATCATCTCAACTGATCAGTTTTCAACAATTTTTCCTGCTACAACTTCAGCTTCACTCCATTTCGAATCTCCTACAACAACAACATCCATTCTTCCAACAATGTCTCCTACAACTCCAGCAACAAATCATGAAGATGTCTCTACTGTCACAATATTTTATGATCCTGAAAGCAACTCTGCCTACAATTCAGAAGGTGCTGCTCCCATCAGAGCACCAGTTACAATTTATTACGATCCACAAACTGTTACAATCCCTTCAGCAGCTGCAATCAGTCCAGTCACTGTCACAGTGCCTGGACTCGTACCTTATGAAAGCAATAGGGCCATCCCTTGGCACTATGGCTCTGACGTGTACTGCGAGGGACAAAGAATCACTCTTGATATATCAACACCTGCACCACAAATAGATAATGTGGGAGGAGGCGGAGGCTTCACTCGAAGCAGACGTCTCTTTGCTCCACAGATTCAAAGACCCACTGCCGAAGCAGAAGCTGCTGCCAAGGCAAAAGGAAAGAGCCCGGTGCAGGAAGATCAAGCAGTTAAAGAAGCTTTAAAAACACCGTTCGATCAAGAAGTTGATGAGTTTATGAGAATCATCAAAAAGAGTGATTACAAAATTGTGGATCATCTTCACCAGACGCCATCCAAGATCTCTATCCTCTCACTGCTTATGTGCTCCGAAGCCCATCGGAATGCACTACTCAAAGTCTTGCACGCAGCTTACGTGCCTGAAGAGATCACTGTCAACCAGTTGGAAACCGTGGTTGGAAATGTTACTGCTAGCAATGGGCTAGGGTTCACCAATACTGACCTGACAGCGGATGGCCGCGACCATAACAAAGCCTTGCACATCACCATGGAATGCAAAGGAGCAGTCCTTTCCCATGTGCTGGTAGACACGGGGTCATCCCTTAACGTCTTACCAAAGAAGGCTCTAGTGAAGCTAGAGTATGAAGGATTAGCATTGCGACCCAGCAACCTGGTAGTAAGAGCCTTCGATGGTTCTAAGAGATCGGTTCTGGGAGAGATTGAGCTACCTGTGACAATTGGCCCACATACCTTTAAAACTATCTTCTATGTGATGGATATTCAGCCTGCCTACAGCTGTTTGTTGGGTAGACCTTGGATTCACGCCGCTGGCGCAGTAACGTCTACCCTTCACCAGAAGTTAAAATTTGAGTGGGAAGGCCAAGTTGTTACAATCTGTGGGGAAGAGGATATATTTGTTAGCCATCTGGCTACTTATAAGTATATTGAGATGGATGGGGAGATCCATGAAACAATGAGCCAAGGGTTTGAGGCCCTGAATGTTAATGAAGCATCTGCTGTATCTGGAATCTCCATGTCGTCTTACCAACAAGCCCGGAAGGTTGTTAAGGAAGGAACTGCCCTAGGCTGGGGCAAGGTTTTAGCTGTGGAGGAGAAGAAGGACAAATTTGGGTTGGGTTACAGACCAACTCAACATCAAGCAAAGGCTGCTGAGAAGCCTGGTTTTGTCAGTGGGGGGATGCTCACCCCTGATGCTATCAACAATTTGGAAGACGAGCTGGAAGAGGAGCGCAATCTGGAGAATTGGATTCGTCCAAAGATCCCAGGGAGCAGTATCTCAAACTGGTCTTCCCAGGAAATTATAAGAGTTACTCGAGCAGAGTAATTATTATTTCCTGTATTTTTATAGCATGCATAAAAGTCTTGCATCTTGCCCAAGATGACAAGACTCATTTTGTAATCGGGCCATCTGTACTTTTTGTGCAAACAAGATCAATTAATGAAATATCAGACATCTTTTTGCAAACGAGTCTTTTTCTTTTCCGTTCACTGTTTTTCCATTTTTCTTTTTTGTACAAAAAATAAATGGCGGTGTTTTCAAAATGATAACTTTATTTCACTTTTCTAAGCAAGATTAAAAACTAATCACTAAAATGAACAAATTAAACCCTTGCAGAGAGTGCCTTCCAGACAGCACCGACAACAGCACGGCTATGACATCGTATGACTTTGACAATCCGATCAATCAAGCTGATGAAGGGGTTGAAGAAGAATATGAGCTTCCTGAAGAGCTAGCCAGGTTGTTAAGACAAGAGGAAAAAGTTATTACTCCTCACCAGGAGGAGGTTGAAGTGATTAATCTTGGTACAGATGAAGACATGAAAGAAGTTAAAATCGGGGCCTGCCTGCAAGACTCAGTGAAGAGACAACTAATCGATCTGCTTCAAGAGTATGTGGACGTGTTTGCTTGGTCGTATCAAGACATGCCAGGGTTGGATACCGACATTGTTGTGCACAAGCTACCTTTGAGAGAAGAGTGCCCACCGGTCAAACAGAAATTGCGCCGTACTCGCCCAGACATGGCTATGAAAATCAAGGAAGAGGTACAAAAGCAGTGGGACGCCGGGTTCCTTGCTGTAACTAGCTATCCGCCGTGGGTCGCTAATATTGTGCCTGTGCCTAAGAAGGATGGTAAGGTAAGAATGTGTGTTGACTACCGGGATCTGAATAAAGCCAGCCCGAAAGATGACTTCCCATTACCTCACATTGATGTATTGGTCGATAACACGGCTCAGTTCTCGGTATTCTCCTTCATGGACGGATTTTCAGGATACAATCAGATCAAGATGTCACCTGAAGACATGGAGAAGACAACATTCATCACACCTTGGGGCACATTCTGTTATAAGGTGATGCCGTTTAGACTGAAGAATGCTGGTGCAACATATCAACGGGCTATGGTGACATTATTCCACGATATGATCCATAAAGAAATCGAGTGTTATGTGGATGACATGATTGCCAAGTCCCTTACAGAGGAAGATCACCTGGTAAATCTGCTGAAGTTGTTCAAACGTCTGAGGAAGTACCAACTAAAGCTGAACCCCAACAAGTGCACATTCGGGGTGCGATCTGGTAAGCTGTTGGGCTTTATTGTAAGCGAGAAAGGGATTGAAGTTGACCCTGATAAAGTCAAAGCTATTCAAGAGATGCCTGCACCGAAAATAGAGAAAGAAGTTCGAGGGTTCTTAGGTCGATTGAACTACATTTCACGGTATATATCTCACCTTACAGCAACCTGTGAACCCTTGTTCAAATTACTGAGAAAGGAACAAACGGTCAGGTGGAACGAGGACTGCCAAAAGGCTTTTGACAAGATCAAAGAATATCTGCAAGAACCTCCAATCCTTATGCCGCCAGTTGAAGGAAGACCTCTGATTATGTACTTGACAGTATTAGAAGAGTCGATGGGGTGTGTGTTGGGCCAGCATGACGAGTCTGGTCGAAAAGAGTATGCAATATACTACCTAAGCAAAAAGTTTACCGACTGTGAACAACGTTATTCACTGCTCGAGAAAACTTGCTGTGCTTTAGCGTGGGCTGCTCGCCGACTAAGACAGTATATGTTGACCCACACTACCTTATTGATATCAAAAATGGACCCAGTCAAGTACATTTTCGAGAAGCCAGCTCTTACCGGACGGGTTGCAAGATGGCAAATGATTCTCACAGAGTATGACATCCAGTACACTTCTCAGAAAGCCATCAAGGGCAGTGTACTATCTGAATATCTTGCTGAGCAACCCATTGATGACTACCAGCCCATGAGATTTGACTTCCCTGATGAAGACATCATGTTCATAAAATCAAAAGATCATGAAGAGCCTATTCACACTGAAGGGCCTGACCCGGAGGAAGAATGGACTATGATGTTTGATGGGGCTGTTAATATGAATGGTCGTGGTGTCGGTGCAGTACTCATTACACCTAAAGGGGTTCACATGCCTTTCTCGGCAAAACTCACTTTCAACTGCACTAACAACGAAGCTGAATACGAAGCTTGCATTATGGGTCTTGAGGAAGCCATTGACCTCAGGATCAAGACATTAACCGTATTCGGAGATTCAGCTTTGGTAGTCAATCAAACCAACGGGAAATGGTACACCCACCAGGATCATCTGATACCTTACAGGGATTACACAAGGAGGTTATTGACTTTCTTCACAACAGTCAAGCTTGAGTATATCCCTCGGGACGAGAATCAGTTTGCAGATGCTCTGGCTACCATTTCCTCCATGATCAAAGTTCAAACTGCCAACTTTGCACCTCAGATTTCAGTGTCCAGACTTGATAGACCAGCATATGTGTTCGCAGCAGAAGTTGTCAAAGACGAAAAGCCTTGGTTCCATGACATTAAGTGCTTCTTAGAGGATCAAACATACACATCTGGGGCATCTTCCAATGATAAGAAGACTTTGAGAAGGCTTGCTGGCAGTTTCTTTCTGAATACTGATGGTTCCCTGTACAAGAGAAACTTTGATATGGTACTCCTCAGATGCGTTGATAGAACAGAAGCAGACTTGTTGATGCACGAGGTGCACGAAGGATCCTTTGGTACCCATGCGGGAGGGCATGCCATGACCAAGAAATTGCTAAGATCAGGTTATTACTGGATCACAATGGATGCTGACTGTTGTGCCTATGCCAGAAAATGCCATAAATTCCAGATTTATGCGGATAAGATGCATGTGCCTCCCAATCCTCTGAACGTGATATCTTCACCCTGGCCCTTTGCCATGTGGGGCATTGATATGATTGGAAAGATTGAACCGACTGCTTCGAATGGCCACAGATTCATCCTGGTTGCCATTGATTATTTCACCAAGTGGGTCGAAGCAGCTTCCTATGCAAATGTTACAAGGCAAGTGGTAGCCAGATTTCTGAAGAGAGATATCATCTATCGATACGGAGTTCCCGAGCGAATCATTACTGATAATGGTTCCAACTTGAACAACAAAATGATGGCAGAGCTATGCCGGGACTTCAAGATCCAACACCACAATTCTTCTCCTTACAGGCCAAAGATGAATGGCGTTGTTGAGGCAGCTAATAAGAATATCAAGAAGATTGTGCAGAAGATGGTAGTCACTTACAAAGACTGGCATGAAATGCTACCGCTTGCCTTGCATGGGTACCGTACGTCAATAAGGACATCCACTGGGGAAACACCGTATCAGCTTGTATATGGTATGGAAGCAGTCCTACCGGTTGAAGTTGAATTACCCTCCTTACGGGTATTAATGGATGTTAAGCTGAACGAAGCAGAATGGGTCCGGTCCCGATACGAACAACTGAGTCTGATTGAAGAGAAGAGATTGGCTGCAATCTGTCATGGGCAGTTGTCTCAGAAAAGAATGAAGAGAGCCTTCGATCAGAAAGTTAGGCACCGAGAGTACCAAGTAGGAGATCTTGTACTGAAAAGAATCCTCCCTCTTCATACAGACCACAGGGGCAAATGGACTCCGAACTATGAAGGACCATTCGTGGTAAAGAAAGTTTTCTCTGGTGGAGCACTGATGCTCAGCACCATGGATGGTGAAGATTTCCCGTCCCCTGTGAATTCAGATGCAGTTAAAAAATACTTCGCATAAAAATGACCCGCTGGACATAAAAACAGAATGTAAGTCCAGGAAAAAATAGGGCATCCCGGCGAGTCAAAAACAGAATAAAAGACTCGGGCAAAAATAAGGGAAAATAAACAAAAAAAATGTACACCCGTTGAGTTGAAAAGCCGCATTGGACAACTCAGGCAAAAAAGGGTATCCCGATGGATTGAAAACCCGAAAGGGCGATCCATGCAAAATAAGGGAATAAGCGAACAATTGCAATCTGAATTCGTCTGTATCACTTACAACTTGGTAAACCTCGAAAGGATCAAGCCTCACTCAGAAACAGCCTTCTTCAGAAAGTAAGACGAGAAGAACGTCAAATGTCATACGAGTCATAGCAAAAAGGGAAGCTCCTTAAAGCGTCGTCAACATTGCCAGCATTTTGTTTCTCAATTTGTAACAATCTCCTCATTTCAGGGGATATGTTTCTGTGATGTATCTTGCCAATTCAGGGCACATGAATTAATAAAAACAGATTTTTCAGTCACACAATGTCTCGTACATTTTTGTTTGCAAAGAATGTTTGATGTCTCAAAAATATTGATTGCATGAATACAAATGCTTATCTTTAAAAATAAAAATACGTGCTCGCAGGGAATGTACTTACTCTCAGAAGTGTCTAACTCCTATGACGGAATCTGGTAAGGAATACCTCGGGATCACTTGTGCGTCTCATGTCTTTGCAGGATTGCAGGTATCCGAAGCGCAACATGGGGCATGAAAGCTTCATCCCAGCAAGCTGGCAAATCAACACCCATTCTTAGCACTCAAAGAATTCTCTCCCTAGATGAGTTGCCACTTGTTATCTCTCCCCAGCCGAGTTATCATTTACCCCTCCGCAGCCAAGTACAAAAGCCAGGGAACCATCTCCCCACAGAGTTCCAGCCTCTATTCAGAAGAGCAACGCATGAAGGAATCACAACAGAGCGACAAAAGCTTCTACAAACCCCAGCTGGGTCCCCTCATTACCAAGGATGGGCCTATCAGTGACCTATCTTCCCAAGCAAATACATCTCATCAGATCCACCAATGATCTCATCCCCAGCTGGGATGTCCATTTCAAACAGATCGACCAGAGATCTTCACAGCAATGGGATCCGAATCCCGGATCGATATCTTTCGCATAGTCATAGAATTCGCATCATATTCACCAAACAAAGCGTAGCATTCCGTTTTAATACGAAGCATTACGGCAAAAATCAAACATGTTGCATAATCATAAGTCATGTTCTTAATCAAACCCCTGTGAATATTGACAATCCATCAGCAATATACAAAATACATCCCAGATCCCCAGCAAAAACAATTGCCTCACATTCTCCCAAAACACCAGTATACACTCCTTATGGCACCCGTCCGTGTCATATCCCCAGCAGAAAGCCAAAGACATCCTCTTTGCACTCACATATACTATATATACATTTCCTTGACATCCGTCCATGGCATTTTCCCGAGCACAGTAATGTAAACACTTTGTATATCAGATATTTGTTTATACTATACTCTTCTCCTTTCGACACTCGTCCGTGTCACTTCCCCGGCAGATTGAACACTCATCTATACACCACTCATACTAGTCATACTTATACAGATACTCGTCCGTATCTTGTATACACCATTTATATCCCCGCAGATTCGACACTCGTCCGTGTTCTTTGTTAACCCATTGGTACTCGTCCGTACCATCATCTCAGAATATGCGTCAAGCGTTTGTTTCTACCTGATACTCGTCTGTATCATAATCTTAAGGATGCTCATCCGCATCTCTAATCCATACACTTGTAAACACACCAAATTTGCCCTCACCCATTCACACCATGGCTTGTGATCATTCTCATATGCATAAACACAATCATATCATCTCACATCTCATTTTGGATTCACTGCATTGGTTCTAAGTCATCTACACCTAGGGTTTGTGATCTGAGCAGTCCAAGAGCCTCTTGAGCCACTCCAAAGGCTACCAATCACTTCAAAGGGGTCCATGTGTGTTCAAGCATCATATTATATCCCCACAAAGTCAAAAATGCAAAGGAATCACAAGAACTAGGGCTTGAGTGGATGCAGAGCCAGGTTTGACTGCACAGTTGACCTAAAATTAGGGTTTTGGTTTCAAAGGCCATGACTCCAAATTTTTTGGTCATTCTTGTTTCCATTGGTCTCTATATGGTATAGGGAGTATGCATATCAATTTTCATGAAGAAATTCCATGGGGAAGTCATCTGATCAAGAGTTGACTTTCTGGACAAGTCAGTACAAAATCAGGGCATCTGAGGCCCCCAATGACCCAACCAATGGGTGATCTTCATCATTTTGAGTGTATATGATCTTTATTTGATCATGGAAGAAGGTTGAAGTTCACAAAAATCAAGAATTTGGAGTTTTTGCAAATGTTGACTTTTTGGGCATAGTTGACTTTTCAAGAATGCTTCATTTTAGGTCATTTTTCAAGCCTTGATTCTTGATCCAAAAATGCTTCAAATGGAAAAACTTTGGTCATGAAAGTTGTAGAATACATCTTCCCCTTTTCAAAAAGTACAAGAACATGATCAAATTATTCTTGGATCAAAAGTTATGGTGTGACAAAGTTGGCCAAAATCACTAATTTTCAAGACATGCCTCAAATGTGAATTTTGCAAAATCATGAACCAAGGTCATTTGTAACTTCTAATTCACTTCAAACCATTACACAAACATTCCATGAGCTCTAAAAATCAGAATTGGACCAAAGATCACATGTTTGTGGTTTGTGTAACAAGACTTTTTTCATGAAGTTCCAAAAAGTAGCAACTTGCAAAACCACTCATCACACTTCCTACCACTTGCAACCTTGGATGCTGAGTTTTGCTAGCCTTTCCCCTCACCCTTGCTGCGCAGCCCCATGCCTTGTACTAGCCTAGAACCAAGCCATACTTCTCTTACACAAAAAGTGGACTTTTGGCAAAAGCAAACTTACCAATCAATAGAGGCCATGTCAAATCATCTGACCTATAGGATTAAAATATACTATCCAAATGCAGGCCATAACACTCAAGAAGCAAGGCTGAAACAACACACAACATCACATACACAAAAACACTCCACTTGGCAAAACTCTTCGAAACTCTCTGCGCAGCTCACAAACACTCAAGCAAACTTCACTAATCATCTCACCTTGCCCCATTGAGTAGAAACCAGCCAAGAACCAGGCCTGAAACAAGCCATAACACCACTTCACCATTTCCACTCCAACTTGCAGTTTCTTTCGAAACTCACCCCACAGTTCACAAACACTCAAATAAACTCCACAAACCTTCTCCACTCATCATCTGGATCACAAAGAACCACTCACAATGGCCTGAAACTGCCTGCATCACCATTGCCATTTTCAACTGAGCTTGAGCAGAAGCTGTTCAAACTCTTCATCTAGCCAGCATAAACTTCTCCAAAGCATTCAAATATCATCAAGAGGTCCTAAGGAGTGGATTGCACAAGAAGAAGAGGCCTGAAAGTTGCTGGAGTGAAAGCTTCGAATCTCAGGTAGCTCAAGAAATATTTTTCCAGAAATCATTTTTTATGTTCTAAACTTGTTCTCCATGCTTCACTGAGTATCCTGATGCTTTTAGTTTTGAAAATGGTGATGAAATGAGAATTTAATTGATCTCTGAAACTGTTTTGCCCTAGTTTTTGTTTGCTTCGATTCAGCCTGTCCAGGAAGAATAAATTTGTTTTGATTGGGGGTTTTGGTTCGTGAGTGATTGGGAATTTTTTCTGTGCTCTTAGATTTCATTTTCGTAACGTTTGGAGTGAGTTTGAGGTTTTGGTTGAACGGGGAAGATGACCGGAACACTGTTCCGGTCATCTGAGTGTGTTTAACGGCGAGATTAGGGCATAAGCATTGATTAGTGAAATTTGAATTCTGGCCGTGAGATCTGGCGCCAAGTCAACTCCCGCGCGTGTAACTTTGAATCTGGTCCCTAGGATTAGCTGACTTCTCATTAATTCATTTAAAATTCATTTTAATTCATTTTCTTTTCATTTGTTTTGCATAATTTATTTAAAATAGTAAAAATGTCTTAAAAATTATGAAACTTTTTCTCATAGGTTTTAATAATTTTTATGACACAAAAATATTTTTGTTTTTATTTTTATCATTAAAAAAGGTATTTTTAAATATTTAAAAGATTATTTTAATTGATTAATGGAAATTAATTTATTAAAAATACTTTTAGGTATCTAAAAATCACCAAAAAATTCATGAAATGTTCTAAGACATTTAGAAACATTGTCCAACCTTCAAACCAAATTTCTTTTTTGATCTTGATGCATTTTAAGAATTTCTCATTGAATAAAAATCATTTTTATGCATTAATTTGATCCAAAGTTCAAAAAATCATTTTTGCCTATCCATGAAGAGTTGGACATTGATTCTTCTTGCATTGCATTGTGTTTAGCATGTAGTTTTTGAGATAAAATGGCCATGATTTGATCTTGCATTTTTCATTTGTTTGAAATTTCTTTTGTTTAGAAACCCTAAAAACCCTAATAACTTGTAAAAATCATATCTTGAGATTGGTTGAGAGTTGAGATCTCCCCTTTGGACATTGGTTTAGTATAGGATTAAGGGTCCTTTGTGTGGCATTTTCCATTTTTTATCTTAGGATTTGCTTCTGTTTTTGGTTTTTGTTTGATGTTTGGT
Source organism: Lathyrus aphaca (assembly GCA_963966055.1). Classification (NCBI taxonomy): domain Eukaryota; kingdom Viridiplantae; phylum Streptophyta; class Magnoliopsida; order Fabales; family Fabaceae; genus Lathyrus; species Lathyrus aphaca. The sequence goes on along the minus strand of OZ014520.1, from coordinate 282,387,978 downwards.
CCATAAACCCTAATTTGGGCTTTCATTTGCATCCCTCTTGCATTCTCTTGCATAACATGACTTGCCATGACATTTCAAGCATCCATTTGATTCATTTGACATCATAAGACATATAGAAAGCATGTTTGATCATTGCATCATGTGTTTGCCTTGTTGTATGCCATGTATGCTTCATAACTCTTCATGTATGTTCATGGTTCCTAACCTGCTTCATTTGCATCCATAAACTTGTATGATCATCTCCATGACTTGTATCATGTTTGTAGCATCTCATAGCATCATTATCATCATCAACATGCTTCTGGTTTGGCTTTGCATCATGTCATTTCATCTCATTTTTGCATTGCATTGCATTTTCTCTTCTAACTTTTCAGGTGGTAAGTGATTTGAGAAGTGAATTTGCCTTCACTTCTCATAGCTTTTCTTTTCATCTCTCTTGCATCCATTGCTGCATTATTATATGTGTTTGAGTTTGAGCTTGCTCATTCTTCTTCTTCCCACTTTCTTTCTTCAAGTGACTTGACTTCTTGAATGAAGCAAGTCACTTTGTTTCTCTTGATCCTGTTCATCTGCTTCCTGGTGGTTCCATTGAAGATTGTTCTTGTAAACCTCACAAACCTTAGGAATAACCAAGCATGACAATGATTAGGGTTTTGATTAGTCTCCCCTCTTAGTTTTACCTTTGTGTCTCTTTTGAGTCTTTTCTTTTCACCTCATAATCAGGGACTAAACCCTAAAGGCTTTAAGGCTTTGTGATTAAGCTTATGCCTGCATCCTTCTATTAGGATGGAGTGTATAACTTTAATCCTAAGTGTTAAACCCTTAATGTGTTTAAATCTCTTAATCAACTCACTTAATAATCATCAAGACATCACACTTGTAACTTGGGCCTTGCATTAGGGTTCTAATTCTTCCTTAAGTGGTTAAGAAGGACTAACCCTAGTGTTAATGGACAAGTCCCCCTCAGGTTGTCTTAACAAATCATAAAAATCACTTCATCACCATATCATTAAATAAAATTCACTTAACCAAAGGCTTGTTTTGTCATGAGTTTAATCCCTAATCATGGATTAAGTTGAGGAGCTTTCCTCAGCTTAAACACTCTCATCTATTATCCTTCTATTAGGATGGTGTAATGAGTCTGTTTAATCCCTGATTATGGCTTAATCCCATTACTAAACACTAAACAAAAACACCAAAAACATCTAAATAATCACAAGTAGGTTAATGATCTTAATCCTACACCAAAGGTGATTAAGTGTGAGAATCTGACTTCACACTTAAGGTACTCTCATTACCCCTAATCAGAGGGAAGATGTGATGAGTTTACTAAATCCATTGGTTTAGACTTAAGCTCATTAACTTATGACAAACTTTCAAAAGCAATAAAAGACTGAAAACACAAAAACAAACAATAATCGTCTCCTTCGGGATTCTTTTCTCATCTCATTCACTCACAAACGAGAACTTGCTTCTTCCGTCTAATGCAAGACAGTTTGCATCTGTTCCAGACAGATCATACACTTGAGCATAGACAAGCAAGCAGTTCATCAGTCAATTCATCTTTCAGTCTCTTTGGGTCGAACTACGGTGTTCTGACTTCCTCATTGCACGAGAGGATACGTAGGCATAACTTAACAGTTATCGAACAAAAGTCTCTGTATATTCCCCCTCCTTCCAGTTTCATTCTTTTAAGCCTCATGATCTTGAGCATTTCATTCTTGTTCTTACACTGACACTTCATTTATATACTTCACTTTACACTTCTCATACACTGACACCTGTACATTCTTTTCCAGCTATTTTATACACAGATTGCACTGACACTACCCCTTTAAAACACAAATCTTTTAAGCGTGGATCCCGTCGAGTACGGCGGACAATCTGGGTGCTAATACCTTCCCAGGTTGTAACCAACCCCCTTTCTCAGTCTCTCTGGTTCGCAACCGTCTTATCCATATTTTTTTTCTAGGTCTATGCAGCATTGCCTTTCCTCCGGGATAAAAATGCCTAGCTGGCGACTCTATTCATCTCCAGTGAGTTCACGGCTGTGTGTTCTCATTCTCCCTCTCGCCGACCGTTCGCGTCTGTACCCTTATTTGACCTAGTCTCATTTATCGGGAGCGACAGCTTGGCGACTCTGCTGGGGAAGCTTATACTGCAACCAGGGCTTCTGGTTCTTTTTGTGGGTTCCTCCTAGCGCTTGTTTGATTTGTGTTTACTGGGGTGTTATGTGCTTATTTGTGCTTGTATCTTTGTATTTATTTGTGCTTTATGTACAGTTGCTTTACTGCTTTCTTTATTGCTTTTGCATTATATCATATTGTCATACTGTACTGCTGGCTGGATCTGGTTTCTTGTTTTGGTGGGTGGGTGATTCATTGAGAGTTAAGGTCCTATACCTGGGACCTGAGTGACACCTAGGCTAGAGTGAATCATATTCTTTCCCATTCCATTTCGGTCTGGTGCGGGAATATGAAACACGGTTCAGATGTGGGTTTCTTCTTGAGAACTCTGTGTTGCAGATTTCCTGCAATGCTAGGGCTATCTGGGAAGCCTGCTAAGTCTGGATGACCTTTTAGTATTGACCTTCAGAAACTGAGGTGAATTAGAGGAGGAATTGTTATGGTTATTGTAAACACTGTACCTCCGGGTTAGAAGTGTTTACACTTCTCATAACTGATCCAAGTCTGAGGATCCTTGTTGTAGAACACCACCTGTGAGGGGGTTGGGCTGTTTACAGGTTTGCAGGTACCTTGACCTCAGAATACCCTGTTACTTTGTTTGATTAAGAGTACTCCATCTTGGAACAGTTCTTGTGATTCTACAACCTTGGACATGTGACTCTTTATTTGAGTCCCCCACCTTGGTTACTGGACTTATGGACCTCCATCTGGATTTCTTGCACACATGGACTTATATCAGAGCATTTTATCAGATCCAGCTCAGTCACAAACCCTTGCATAATCATTTGCATACATAATCATTGCATCATATTGACATTTGCTTATTTGTGTTTCAGGGTATCCATCTTCATTTGGTTTTGGTTTTGACCCCATCTTCAGCAGCTACCAGCTATCTACTCCAGCCAATCAGTGGCCCTTCTCTTCAGTATCTTCATCAACACCTGTCTCTACTCAGTCTCAACATCATGGCTCCAAAGAAAAGCAACATCACTTACCACTTCTTCCAGCCAGAGTTATCAGACATCAGGAGGATTCAAACCCTGATCACTCCAGACCATGTACCATTGTTCAGGGAGCACCATGGAGATATACTTGATATGGTTATGGATCTGGACCCCTCACAGAGAAGCCTTATCCACACTTGCCTTCAGTTTTATGATCCCCCACTAAGATGTTTTACTTTCCAGGATTTTCAGATGGGGCCCTTATTGGAAGAATACTCATCATTGGTTGGTATACCTATCAGGAGAGAAATCCCTTTCAACCCTGAGATGGCTTTCCCAAGTAATGAGGAGATAGCCAAAGCATTGCACCTGGAACCAGTCCTGATTGGGAAACATATGACATCTAAAGCTGGAATCTCTGGTTTTCATCTGGGTTTCCTAATTTCTCAAGCTAGTCTGAAGGCCTCCCTGGGGGAGTGGAAAACAGTTTGTGCCTTATTGGCCCTGAGTATATATGGGATTGTATTGTTTGCAGATGAGCCTCGATTCATTAGTAAGAATGCAATCCACCTGTTCATTCTGAAGAACCCAGTGCCAACATTATTAGGGGATCTCTACTATTCAGTGCATCAGAGGAATGAAAAGCAGAGGGGAAGGCTAGTGAGGTGTTGTGCTCCATTATTCCATACTTGGCTTCTCAGGAATTTACCCAGGACAGATGCATTTTTGAATCCTCATCAGCAGAAAAACTGGGCTGGAAGACTTACTACTCTCACTTCAGCTGATATCAGGTGGTGCACCCAAAGCACCAAAGGCAGGGATATCATCACCAGCTGTGGGCATTTTCCCAATGTGCCTCTAATAGGAGTTAAGGGTAGTATCAATTACAACCCTCTGCTGTTTAAAAGACAACTGGGCTATGCACTGGTCCATACTCCTAAGGCACAGGATTTGGTTGAGACTCTTTACTGTGAGAACAAGATTAGTTTGGCTATTGTTAGGCAGGCAGCCTGGGCCTGGGATAATGTGCAGACTAAGGGGATAACCATCTTGGGGAAGTGTAACAATGTGGCATCAGCACAATACTATGATTGGTCCTATGCTAGGGCTCAATTCTCTGGGATGCCCTTTACTATTGAAGATGTGCCTGGGCCTTCCACAGCACCACCTCCAGCAACTGTCAGCTTAGAAGAGTTTGAAAAGTTGAAAGAAAGAAATGAGAAGTTGACTCAAGCTTTACAGAAGACCCTCTATGAGAGGAGTGATGGAAGATTGGATATTGAAAGGTTGGAGAAGCCGAAAGTGGAGTACCTGGCTAGAATTGAGAAGTCTGAAGATTACATTAAGAAATCTAGGGCTGGAGAACAAATCCTGAAGAATGCTTGCAAGGAAGCCCAATTCCAGAAAGCTAGGACAGACTTGTATCTAAAAGAGAGTCAGGCTAGGTGGGTCAGGATCACCGAAGCTCGTACTCTGGAGGACAAGAGGGTCCAAGACAAGATGGAACAGATGGAGGCCAGTGCAAAAGAGCAGCAAGAAGCCCTGGCAGCAGCCCAGAGGGAGATATCGGAGCTAAAGATCAAATCTGGAGTGAAGAGGTCTAAGGACCAAAGTCAGCACAAGAAGTTGACTACAGCTGTTGCTACCCGGAACCTCCTCATCAGGGGTCTCATGGAGCGTCCGGCTGATCCTGTGACCGAAGCACTTCTCAAGGAAGTTCGGGAGGATGAGTTTGGCCTTGGTGTTTGACCATTTGCTTGTTGTTGTTTCTATTCCATGTACTTTTACTTTTTTGTGATGTATTTTGACCCCTTTGAGGGCTTGTGTTGTAAAATGAACAAGTTGTATTATTTCACCTTCTGTAATATATTTGTGTTAGTTTGTTCCATCCATGTTTACTTCAAAAGCAACTTCAACAGCATCTCCAAGGGTCTGGAAGGGTCAAAACTGGATACCAGGTCGGATACCTTGAGAACAAATAAGCATACTGCATTGCATGCTAACACTTTGTTTGTTTTGTAGGTCTTGTTTTTGTTGTTGCTAACTCTGTTGTGATGTTCAGGAATTATTGCTCGGCGACGAGGGTTCCCACTCAACAGGCCACACAGGTACCCTACTAGAAACAATCTTCCGGGCATCCAGATGGATCAGATGCAGCAGGACCTTACGGAGGTCAGAAATCAGATGACTAGCGAGAGGTTGGAGATGAGAACTCAAATGACGCAGTTTATGGAAGTAATAAACAACATGGCTCAAAGCCAGGAGAGGCTCAGAGCACTGGTAGAAGGGAGAAATCAGGAGGATCACCGGCCTGGGACTGCTGGAACTAGCAACAATGAAAGAGTCCAACCACATGCTAATCCCCCAGTTTTTGGACCCCATCTCCATCCAGAGGCCAACATTCCTGTCAATATTCAAGGACCTGCTACAGCCGAGAGGGTACTACAAGAAGATCCTCAAGAAGACCAGTTCACAGTAATGGGAGCCGGGGAAGAGGCTTATGATAGAAGGTTGGATGAAATAGCTGAGAAGTTAAGATCCTTAGAGTCTCAAAATTCTTTGGGTTTTGACGTTATGGATATGGGCTTGGTAGACGGGGTCAGGATTCCCCACAAGTTCAAGCCTCCATGTTTTGAAAAGTATAATGGGACATCCTGTCCCCGAACCCATCTGCAATCTTTTCTCGGGAGATTAAAAGCTTATACCATGGACGAGAAGTTGTGGATGTTCTATTTCGAAGATAGTTTGACTGGAGCTTCTAGGGAGTGGTATTCCCATCTAACAAGGGCAACTGTAAGATGCTGGAAGGACCTGGCAGAGGCCTTCATCAGACAGTATCAGTATAATCTAGACATGGCACCCAACAGGACTCTCCTAATGGGAATGTCACAGTCATCTAGAGAGAGCTTCAGAGAATATGGTCAAAGATGGAGACAGCTTGCTGCTGCTGTCCAGCCACCTATGTCTGAAAGAGAGATGGCTGATATGTTCATGAATATCCTTCAGGGAACCTATATTGATAGGCTAGCTGCCTTCTCATCCACCAGCTTTGCAGATGTTGTCATAGCAGGGGAGAGAATTGAAAGCCTATTGAAAATGGGGAAGATCTCAGACAATGGTGCAAGCTCATCCAGTAATGCAAGGAAGCCTTTTGCAGGCCCAAGAAGGACTGGTGAGACTAATGCCATCCACACCAACAGGGGTAGGCCCCAATATGTTCACAGATATGTGGCTGCAGTCACCATCCCTACTCCAGCTCATCCACAACCAGTTTATCAACCTCCTCAGCAAAACTATCAACAACAACCCCAGTACCATCAGCAAAATCAGTATCCTCCAAGAAATTACAACAACAGCAACACCAACAACAATAACCAGCAAAGGCCATTCCAGCAAAGGCCATCTCAAGCTAACAGAGTGATCGATCCGATCCCAATGCCATATGCTACACTGCTGCCACAACTCCTGAAACTCAACCTAGTTGAGCTAAGGACGTTGGCACCTCCGGATCCCAACAGTCTACCCAGGAATTACGACTCCAACGCTAGATGCGCCTTTCATTCAAACGCACCTGGTCATAGTACGGAAAAGTGCAGAGCCTTGCACATGAAGGTACAAGACCTGGTAGACTCAAAAGCTCTGAATTTTGCACCACCACCCAATGTCAACAAAAATCCTATGCCGAACCATGGTGGTCCCCGAATTAACGCTATTGAAGAAGACAAACCGTCTTATTTAATAACCAGTGTGGGGCAGATCAGGACGCCGTTGGTGGAAATCAAGGCTCAGCTCTTGGAATGTCAGATGTTCCCAGGATGCGAGTTAGGGTGTGCTTACTGCAATATCTCAGTAAATGGGTGCGATAATCTGAGGAATGGCATAGATGGCCTTATTCAGAGTGGCCAACTTCAGATCACTACATCATTTCCAATAAATCCAGCAATCTCATCAGCAACGGTATCAGAACCTCCTACAACTGCAGCAACCATTGTTCCCGACAATTCTTCGGCTTCATCAACAAGTACTTCCGCTATCATCTCAACTGATCAGTTTTCAACAATTTTTCCTGCTACAACTTCAGCTTCACTCCATTTCGAATCTCCTACAACAACAACATCCATTCTTCCAACAATGTCTCCTACAACTCCAGCAACAAATCATGAAGATGTCTCTACTGTCACAATATTTTATGATCCTGAAAGCAACTCTGCCTACAATTCAGAAGGTGCTGCTCCCATCAGAGCACCAGTTACAATTTATTACGATCCACAAACTGTTACAATCCCTTCAGCAGCTGCAATCAGTCCAGTCACTGTCACAGTGCCTGGACTCGTACCTTATGAAAGCAATAGGGCCATCCCTTGGCACTATGGCTCTGACGTGTACTGCGAGGGACAAAGAATCACTCTTGATACATCAACACCTGCACCACAAATAGATAATGTGGGAGGAGGCGGAGGCTTCACTCGAAGCAGACGTCTCTTTGCTCCGCAGATTCAAAGACCCACTGCCGAAGCAGAAGCTGCTGCCAAGGCAAAAGGAAAGAGCCCGGTGCAGGAAGATCAAGCAGTTAAAGAAGCTTTAAAAACACCGTTCGATCAAGAAGTTGATGAGTTTATGAGAATCATCAAAAAGAGTGATTACAAAATTGTGGATCAGCTTCACCAGACGCCATCCAAGATCTCTATCCTCTCACTGCTTATGTGCTCCGAAGCCCATCGGAATGCACTACTCAAAGTCTTGCACGCAGCTTACGTGCCTGAAGAGATCACTGTCAACCAGTTGGAAACCGTGGTTGGAAATGTTACTGCTAGCAATGGGCTAGGGTTCACCAATACTGACCTGACAGCGGATGGCCGCGACCATAACAAAGCCTTGCACATCACCATGGAATGCAAAGGAGCAGTCCTTTCCCATGTGCTGGTAGACACGGGGTCATCCCTTAACGTCTTACCAAAGAAGGCTCTGGTGAAGCTAAAGTATGAAGGATTAGCATTGCGACCCAGCAACCTGGTAGTAAGAGCCTTCGATGGTTCTAAGAGATCGGTTCTGGGAGAGATTGAGCTACCTGTGACAATTGGCCCACATACCTTTAAAACTATCTTCTATGTGATGGACATTCAGCCTGCCTACAGCTGTTTGTTGGGTAGACCTTGGATTCACGCCGCTGGCGCAGTAACGTCTACCCTTCACCAGAAGTTAAAATTTGAGTGGGAAGGCCAAGTTGTTACAATCTGTGGGGAAGAGGATATATTTGTTAGCCATCTGGCTACTTATAAGTATATTGAGATGGATGGGGAGATCCATGAAACAATGAGCCAAGGGTTTGAGGCCCTGAATGTTAATGAAGCATCTGCTGTATCTGGAATCTCCATGTCGTCTTACCAACAAGCCCGGAAGGTTGTTAAGGAAGGAACTGCCCTAGGCTGGGGCAAGGTTTTAGCTGTGGAGGAGAAGAAGGACAAATTTGGGTTGGGTTACAGACCAACTCAACATCAAGCAAAGGCTGCTGAGAAGCCTGGTTTTGTCAGTGGGGGGATGCTCACCCCTGATGCTATCAACAATTTGGAAGATGAGCTGGAAGAGGAGCGCAATCTGGAGAATTGGATTCGTCCAAAGATCCCGGGGAGCAGTATCTCAAACTGGTCTTCCCAGGAAATTATAAGAGTTACTCGAGCAGAGTAATTATTATTTCCTGTATTTTTATAGCATGCATCAAAGTCTTGCATCTTGCCCAAGATGACAAGACTCATTTTGTAATCCGGCCATCTATACTTTTTGTGCAAACAAGATCAATTAATGAAATATCAGACATCTTTTTGCAAACGAGTCTTTTTCTTTTCCGTTCACTGTTTTTCCATTTTTCTTTTTTGTACAAAAAATAAATGGCGGTGTTTTCAAAATGATAACTTTATTTCACTTTTCTAAGCAAGATTAAAAACCAATCACTAAAATGAACAAATTAAACCCTTGCAGAGAGTGCCTTCCAGACAGCACCGACAACAGCACGGCTATGACATCGTATGACTTTGACAATCCGATCAATCAAGCTGATGAAGGGGTTGAAGAAGAATATGAGCTTCCTGAAGAGCTAGCCAGGTTGTTAAGACAAGAGGAAAAAGTTATTACTCCTCACCAGGAGGAGGTTGAAGTGATTAATCTTGGTACAGATGAAGACATGAAAGAAGTTAAAATCGGGGCCTGCCTGCAAGACTCAGTGAAGAGACAACTGATCGATCTGCTTCAAGAGTATGTGGACGTGTTTGCTTGGTCGTATCAAGACATGCCAGGGTTGGATACCGACATTGTTGTGCACAAGCTACCTTTGAGAGAAGAGTGCCCACCGGTCAAACAGAAATTGCGCCGTACGCGCCCAGACATGGCTATGAAAATCAAGGAAGAGGTACAAAAGCAGTGGGACGCCGGGTTCCTTGCTGTAACTAGCTATCCGCCGTGGGTCGCTAATATTGTGCCTGTGCCTAAGAAGGATGGTAAGGTAAGAATGTGTGTTGACTACCGGGATCTGAATAAAGCCAGCCCGAAAGATGACTTCCCATTACCTCACATTGATGTATTGGTCGATAACACGGCTCAGTTCTCGGTATTCTCCTTCATGGACGGATTTTCAGGATACTATCAGATCAAGATGTCACCTGAAGACATGGAGAAGACAACATTCATCACACCTTGGGGCACATTCTGTTATAAGGTGATGTCGTTCAGACTGAAGAATGCTGGTGCAACATATCAACGGGCTATGGTGACATTATTCCACGATATGATCCATAAAGAAATCGAGTGTTATGTGGATGACATGATTGCCAAGTCCCTTACAGAGGAAGATCACCTGGTAAATCTGCTGAAGTTGTTCAAACGTCTGAGGAAGTACCAACTAAAGCTGAACCCCAACAAGTGCACATTCGGGGTGCGATCTGGTAAGCTGCTGGGCTTTATTATAAGCGAGAAAGGGATTGAAGTTGACCCTGATAAAGTCAAAGCTATTCAAGAGATGCCTGCACCGAAAACAGAGAAAGAAGTTCGAGGGTTCTTAGGTCGATTGAACTACATTTCACGGTTCATATCTCACCTTACAGCAACCTGTGAACCCTTGTTCAAATTACTGAGAAAGGAACAAACGGTCAGGTGGAACGAGGACTGCCAAAAGGCTTTTGACAAGATCAAAGAATATCTGCAAGAACCTCCAATCCTTATGCCGCCAGTTGAAGGAAGACCTCTGATTATGTACTTGACAGTATTAGAAGAGTCGATGGGGTGTGTGTTGGGCCAGCATGACGAGTCTGGTCGAAAAGAGTATGCAATATACTACCTAAGCAAAAAGTTTACCGACTGTGAACAACGTTATTCACTGCTCGAGAAAACTTGCTGTGCTTTAGCGTGGGCTGCTCGCCGACTAAGACAGTATATGTTGACCCACACTACCTTATTGATATCAAAAATGGACCCAGTCAAGTACATTTTCGAGAAGCCAGCTCTTACCGGACGGGTTGCAAGATGGCAAATGATTCTCACAGAGTATGACATCCAGTACACTTCTCAGAAAGCCATCAAGGACAGTGTACTATCTGAATATCTTGCTGAGCAACCCATTGATGACTACCAGCCCATGAGATTTGACTTCCCTGATGAAGACATCATGTTCATAAAATCAAAAGATCATGAAGAGCCTATTCACACTGAAGGGCCTGACCCGGAGGAAGAATGGACTATGATGTTTGATGGGGCTGTTAATATGAATGGTCGTGGTGTCGGTGCAGTACTCATTACACCTAAAGGGGTTCACATGCCTTTCTAGGCAAAACTCACTTTCAACTGCACTAACAACGAAGCTGAATACGAAGCTTGCATTATGGGTCTTGAGGAAGCCATTGACCTCAGGATCAAGACATTAACCGTATTCGGAGATTCAGCTTTGGTAGTCAATCAAACCAACGGGAAATGGTACACCCACCAGGATCATCTGATACCTTACAGGGATTACACAAGGAGGTTATTGACTTTCTTCACAACAGTCAAGCTTGAGTATATCCCTCGGGACGAGAATCAGTTTGCAGATGCTCTGGCTACCATTTCCTCCATGATCAAAGTTCAAACTGCCAACTTTGCACCTCAGATTTCAGTGTCCAGACTTGATAGACCAGCATATGTGTTCGCAGCAGAAGTTGTCAAAGACGAAAAGCCTTGGTTCCATGACATTAAGTGCTTCTTGGAGGATCAAACATACACATCTGGGGCATCTTCCAATGATAAGAAGACTTTGAGAAGGCTTGCTGGCAGTTTCTTTCTGAATACTGATGGTTCCCTGTACAAGAGAAACTTTGATATGGTACTCCTCAGATGCGTTGATAGAACAGAAGCAGACTTGTTGATGCACGAGGTGCACGAAGGATCCTTTGGTACCCATGCGGGAGGGCATGCCATGGCCAAGAAATTGCTAAGATCAGGTTATTACTGGATCACAATGGATGCTGACTGTTGTGCCTATGCCAGAAAATGCCATAAATTCCAGATTTATGCGGATAAGATGCATGTGCCTCCCAATCCTATGAACGTGATGTCTTCACCCTGGCCCTTTGCCATGTGGGGCATTGATATGATTGGCAAGATTGAACCGACTGCTTCGAATGGCCACAGATTCATCCTGGTTGCCATTGATTATTTCACCAAGTGGGTCGAAGCAGCTTCCTATGCAAATGTTACAAGGCAAGTGGTAGCCAGATTTCTGAAGAGAGATATCATCTATCGATACGGAGTTCCCGAGCGAATCATTACTGATAATGGTTCCAACTTGAACAACAAAATGATGGCAGAGCTATGCCGGGACTTCAAGATCCAACACCACAATTCTTCTCCTTACAGGCCAAAGATGAATGGCGTTGTTGAGGCAGCTAATAAGAATATCAAGAAGATTGTGCAGAAGATGGTAGTCACTTACAAAGACTGGCATGAAATGCTACCGCTTGCCTTGCATGGGTACCGTACGTCAATAAGGACATCCACTGGGGAAACACCGTATCAGCTTGTATATGGTATGGAAGCAGTCCTACCGGTTGAAGTTGAATTACCCTCCTTACGGGTATTAATGGATGTTAAGCTGAACGAAGCAGAATGGGTCCGGTCCCGATACGAACAACTGAGTCTGATTGAAGAGAAGAGATTGGCTGCAATCTGTCATGGGCAATTGTCTCAGAAAAGAATGAAGAGAGCCTTCGATCAGAAAGTTAGGCACCGAGAGTACCAAGTAGGAGATCTTGTACTGAAAAGAATCCTCCCTCCTCATACAGACCACAGGGGCAAATGGACTCCGAACTATGAAGGACCATTCGTGGTAAAGAAAGTTTTCTCTGGTGGAGCACTGATGCTCAACACCATGGATGGTGAAGATTTCCCGTCCCCTGTGAATTCAGATGCAGTTAAAAAATACTTCGCATAAAAATGACCCGCTGGACATAAAAACATAATGTAAGTCCAGGAAAAAATAGGGCATCCCGGCGAGTCAAAAACAGAATAAAAGACTCGGGCAAAAATAAGGGAAAATAAACAAAAAAAATGTACACCCGTTGAGTTGAAAAGCCGCATTGGACAACTCAGGCAAAAAAGGGTATCCCGATGGATTGAAAACCCGAAAGGGCGATCCATGCAAAATAAGGGAATAAGTGAACAATTGCAATCTGAATTCGTCTGTATCACTTACAACTTGGTAAACCTCGAAAGGATCAAGCCTCACTCAGAAACAGCCTTCTTCAGAAAGCAAGACGAGAAGAACGTCAAATGTCATACGAGTCATAGCAAAAAGGGAAGCTCCTTAAAGCGTCGTCAACATTGCCAGCATTTTGTTTCTCAATTTGTAACAATCTCCTCATTTCAGGGGATATGTTTCTGTGATGTATCTTGCCAATTCAGGGCACATGAATTAATAAAAACAGATTTTTCAGTCACACAATGTCTCGTACATTTTTGTTTGCAAAGAATGTTTGATGTCTCAAAAATATTGATTGCATGAATACAAATGCTTATCTTTAAAAATAAAAATACGTGCTCGCAGGGAATGTACTTACTCTCAGAAGTGTCTAACTCCTATGACGGAATCTGGTAAGGAATACCTCGGGATCACTTGTGCGTCTCATGTCTTTGCAGGATTGCAGGTATCCGAAGCGCAACATGGGGCATGAAAGCTTCATCCCAGCAAGCTGGCAAATCAACACCCATTCTTAGCACTCAAAGAATTCTCTCCCTAGATGAGTTGCCACTTGTTATCTCTCCCCAGCCGAGTTATCATTTACCCCTCCGCAGCCAAGTACAAAAGCCAGGGAACCATCTCCCCACAGAGTTCCAGCCTCTATTCAGAAGAGCAACGCATGAAGGAATCACAACAGAGCGACAAAAGCTTCTACAAACCCCAGCTGGGTCCCCTCATTACCAAGGATGGGCCTATCAGTGACCTATCTTCCCAAGCAAATACATCTCATCAGATCCACCAATGATCTCATCCCCAGCTGGGATGTCCATTTCAAACAGATCGACCAGAGATCTTCACAGCAATGGGATCCGAATCCCGGATCGATATCTTTCGCATAGTCATAGAATTCGCATCATATTCACCAAACAAAGCGTAGCATTCCGTTTTAATACGAAGCATTACGGCAAAAATCAAACATGTTGCATAATCATAAGTCATGTTCTTAATCAAACCCCTGTGAATATTGACAATCCATCAGCAATATACAAAATACATCCCAGATCCCCAGCAAAAACAATTGCCTCACATTCTCCCAAAACACCAGTATACACTCCTTATGGCACCCGTCCGTGTCATATCCCCAGCAGAAAGCCAAAGACATCCTCTTTGCACTCACATATACTATATATACATTTCCTTGACATCCGTCCATGGCATTTTCCCGAGCACAGTAATGTAAACACTTTGTATATCAGATATTTGTTTATACTATACTCTTCTCCTTTCGACACTCGTCCGTGTCACTTCCCCGGCAGATTGAACACTCATCTATACACCACTCATACTAGTCATACTTATACAGATACTCGTTCGTATCTTGTATACACCATTTATATCCCCGCAGATTCGACACTCGTCCGTGTTCTTTGTTAACCCGTTGGTACTCGTCCGTACCATCATCTCAGAATATGCGTCAAGCGTTTGTTTCTACCTGATACTCGTCTGTATCATAATCTTAAGGATGCTCATCCGCATCTCTAATCCATACACTTGTAAACACCCCAAATTTGCCCTCACCCATTCACACCATGGCTTGTGATCATTCTCATATGCATAAACACAATCATATCATCTCACATCTCATTTTGGATTCACTGCATTGGTTCTAAGTCATCTACACCTAGGGTTTGTGATCTGAGCAGTCCAAGAGCCTCTTGAGCCACTCCAAAGGCTACCAATCACTTCAAAGGGGTCCATGTGTGTTCAAGCATCATATTATATCCCCACAAAGTCAAAAATGCAAAGGAATCACAAGAACTAGGGCTTGAGTGGATGCAGAGCCAGGTTTGACTGCACAGTTGACCTAAAATTAGGGTTTTGGTTTCAAAGGCCATGACTCCAAATTTTTTGGTCATTCTTGTTTCCATTGGTCTCTATATGGTATAGGGAGTATGCATATCAATTTTCATGAAGAAATTCCATGGGGAAGTCATCTGATACAGAGTTGACTTTCTGGACAAGTCAGTACAAAATCAGGGCATCTGAGGCCCCCAATGACCCAACCAATGGGTGATCTTCATCATTTTGAGTGTATATGATCTTTATTTGATCATGGAAGAAGGTTGAAGTTCACAAAAATCAAGAATTTGGAGTTTTTGCAAATGTTGACTTTTTGGGCATAGTTGACTTTTCAAGAATGCTTCATTTTAGGTCATTTTTCAAGCCTTGATTCTTGATCCAAAAATGCTTCAAATGGAAAAACTTTGGTCATGAAAGTTGTAGAATACATCTTCCCCTTTTCAAAAAGTACAAGAACATGATCAAATTCTTCTTGGATCAAAAGTTATGGTGTGACAAAGTTGGCCAAAATCACTAATTTTCAAGACATGCCTCAAATGTGAATTTTGCAAAATCATGAACCAAGGTCATTTGTAAATTCTAATTCACTTCAAACCATTACACAAACATTCCATAAGCTCTAAAAATCAGAATTGGACCAAAGATCACATGTTTGTGGTTTGTGTAACAAGACTTTTTTCATGAAGTTCCAAAAAGTAGCAACTTGCAAAACCACTCATCACACTTCCTACCACTTGCAACCTTGGATGCTGAGTTTTGCTAGCCTTTCCCCTCACCCTTGCTGCGCAGCCCCATGCCTTGTACTAGCCTAGAACCAAGCCATACTTCTCTTACACAAAAAGTGGACTTTTGGCAAAAGCAAACTTACCAATCAATAGAGGCCATGTCAAATCATCTGACCTATAGGATTAAAATATACTATCCAAATGCAGGCCATAACACTCAAGAAGCAAGGCTGAAACAACACACAACATCACATACACAAAAACACTCCACTTGGCAAAACTCTTCGAAACTCTCTGCGCAGCTCACAAACACTCAAGCAAACATCACTAATCATCTCACCTTGCCCCATTGAGTAGAAACCAGCCAAGAACCAGGCCTGAAACAAGCCATAACACCACTTCACCATTTCCACTCCAACTTGCAGTTTCTTTCGAAACTCACCCCACAGTTCACAAACACTCAAATAAACTCCACAAACCTTCTCCACTCATCATCTGGATCACAAAGAACCACTCACAATGGCCTGAAACTGCCTGCATCACCATTGCCATTTTCAACTGAGCTTGAGCAGAAGCTGTTCAAACTCTTCATCTAGCCAGCATAAACTTCTCCAAAGCATTCAAATATCATCAAGAGGTCCTAAGGAGTGGATTGCACAAGAAGAAGAGGCCTGAAAGTTGCTGGAGTGAAAGCTTCGAATCTCAGGTAGCTCAAGAAATATTTTTCCAGAAATCATTTTTTATGTTCTAAACTTGTTCTCCATGCTTCACTGAGTATCCTGATGCTTTTAGTTTTGAAAATGGTGATGAAATGAGAATTTAATTGATCTCTGAAACTGTTTTGCCCTAGTTTTTGTTTGCTTCGATTCAGCCTGTCCAGGAAGAATAAATTTGTTTTGATTGGGGGTTTTGGTTCGTGAGTGATTGGGAATTGTTTCTGTGCTTTTAGATTTCATTTTCGTAACGTTTGGAGTGAGTTTGAGGTTTTGGTTGAACGGGGAAGATGACCGAAACACTGTTCCGGTCATCTGAGTGTGTTTAACGGCGAGATTAGGGCATAAGCATTGATTAGTGAAATTTGAATTCTGGCCGTGAGATCTGGCGCCAAGTCAACTCCCGCGCGTGTAACTTTGAATCTGGTCCCTAGGATTAGCTGACTTCTCATTAATTCATTTAAAATTCATTTTAATTCATTTTCTTTTCATTTGTTTTGCATAATTTATTTAAAATAGTAAAAATGTCTTAAAAATTATGAAACTTTTTCTCATAGGTTTTAATAATTTTTATGACACAAAAATATTTTTGTTTTTATTTTTATCATTAAAAAAGGTATTTTTAAATATTTAAAAGATTATTTTAATTGATTAATGGAAATTAATTTATTAAAAATACTTTTAGGTATCTAAAAATCACCAAAAAATTCATGAAATGTTCTAAGACATTTAGAAACATTGTCCAACCTTCAAACCAAATTTCTTTTTTGATCTTGATGAATTTTAAGAATTTCTCATTGAATAAAAATCATTTTTATGCATTAATTTGATCCAAAGTTCAAAAAATCATTTCTGCCTATCCATGAAGAGTTGGACATTGATTCTTCTTGCATTGCATTGTGTTTAGCATGTAGTTTTTGAGATAAAATGGCCATGATTTGATCTTGCATTTTTCATTTGTTTGACATTTCTTTTGTTTAGAAACCCTAAAAACCCTAATAACTTGTAAAAATCATATCTTGAGATTGGTTGAGAGTTGAGATCTCCCCTTTGGACATTGGTTTAGTATAGGATTAAGGGTCCTTTGTGTGGCATTTTCCATTTTTTATCTTAGGATTTGCTTCTGTTTTTGGTTTTTGTTTGATGTTTGGTCCATAAACCCTAATTTGGGCTTTCATTTGCATCCCTCTTGCATTCTCTTGCATAACATGACTTGCCATGACATTTCAAGCATCCATTTGATTCATTTGACATCATAAGACATATAGAAAGCATGTTTGATCATTGCATCATGTGTTTGCCTTGTTGTATGCCATGTATGCTTCATAACTCTTCATGTATGTTCATGGTTCCTAACCTGCTTCATTTGCATCCATAAACTTGTATGATCATCTCCATGACTTGTCTCATGTTTGTAGCATCTCATAGCATCATTATCATCATCAACATGCTTCTGGTTTGGCTTTGCATCATGTCATTTCATCTCATTTTTGCATTGCATTGCATTTTCTCTTCTAACTTTTCAGGTGGTAAGTGATTTGAGAAGTGAATTTGCCTTCACTTCTCATAGCTTTTCTTTTCATCTCTCTTGCATCCATTGCTGCATTATTATATGTGTTTGAGTTTGAGCTTGCTCATTCTTCTTCTTCCCACTTTCTTTGTTCAAGTGACTTGACTTCTTGAATGAAGCAAGTCACTTTGTTTCTCTTGATCCTGTTCATCTGCTTCCTGGTGGTTCCATTGAAGATTGTTCTTGTAAACCTCACAAACCTTAGGAATAACCAAGCATGACAATGATTAGGGTTTTGATTAGTCTCCCCTCTTAGTTTTACCTTTGTGTCTCTTTTGAGTCTTTTCTTTTCACCTCATAATCAGGGACTAAACCCTAAAGGCTTTAAGGCTTTGTGATTAAGCTTATGCCTGCATCCTTCTATTAGGATGGAGTGTATAACTTTAATCCTAAGTGTTAAACCCTTAATGTGTTTAAATCTCTTAATCAACTCACTTAATAATCATCAAGACATCACACTTGTAACTTGGGCCTTGCATTAGGGTTCTAATTCTTCCTTAAGTGGTTAAGAAGGACTAACCCTAGTGTTAATGGACAAGTCCCCCTCAGGTTGACTTAACAAATCATAAAAATAACTTCATCACCATATCATTAAATAAAATTCACTTAACCAAAGGCTTGTTTTGTCATGAGTTTAATCCCTAATCATGGATTAAGTTGAGGAGCTTTCCTCAGCTTAAACACTCTCATCTATTATCCTTCTATTAGGATGGTGTAATGAGTCTGTTTAATCCCTGATTATGGCTTAATCCCATTACTCAACACTAAACAAAAACACCAAAAACATCTAAATAATCACAAGTAGGTTAATGATCTTAATCCTACACCAAAGGTGATTAAGTGTGAGAATCTGACTTCACACTTAAGGTACTCTCATTACCCCTAATCAGAGGGAAGATGTGATGAGTTTACTAAATCCATTGGTTTAGACTTAAGCTCATTAACTTATGACAAACTTTCAAAAGCAATAAAACACTGAAAACACAAAAACAAACAATAATCGTCTCCTTCGGGATTCTTTTCTCATCTCATTCACTCTCAAACGAGAACTTGCTTCTTCCGTCTAATGCAAGACAGTTTGCATCTGTGCCAGACAGATCATACACTTGAGCATAGACAAGCAAGCAGTTCATCAGTCAATTCATCTTTCAGTCTCTTTGGGTCGAACTACGGTGTTCTGACTTCCTCATTGCACGAGAGGATACGTAGGCATAACTTAACAGTTATCGAACAAAAGTCTCTGTATATTCCCCCTCCTTCCAGTTTCATTCTTTTAAGCCTCATGATCTTGAGCATTTCATTCTTGTTCTTACACTGACACTTCATTTATATACTTCACTTTACACTTCTCATACACTGACACCTGTACATTCTTTTCCATCTATTTTATACACAGATTGCACTGACACTACCCCTTTAAAACACAAATCTTTTAAGCGTGGATCCCGTCGAGTACGGCGGACAATCTGGGTGCTAATACCTTCCCAGGTTGTAACCAACCCCCTTTCTCAGTCTCTCTGGTTCGCAACCGTCTTATCCATATTTTTTTTCTAGGTCTATGCAGCATTGCCTTTCCTCCGGGATAAAAATGCCTAGCTGGCGACTCTATTCATCTCCAGTGAGTTCACGGCTGTGTGTTCTCATTGTCCCTCTCGCCGACCGTTCGCGTCTGTACCCTTATTTGACCTAGTCTCATTTATCGGGAGCGACAACACTGTGCCAAACACTTTTGTCTTCTTGAATATAGACACTCGTCTATGTCTACTATTCCCCAGAAGAGTTCTTTCAGATTCAACACTCGTCCGTGTTCCTTGTTAACCAGTTGATACTCGTTCGTATCATCATCTCTGAACACGTGTCAGTATTTGTTTCTACCCGATACTCGTCCGTATCGTAGTCTTAGGGATGCTCGTCCGCATCCTTAATCTATACACAACACCAAACACTTATACCCTTTATTTCTTGGATGTAAACACTCGTCCGTGTTTACCATTCCCCAGTAGATCATCAACAAAGCAAATTTCTTTTTATCTGACATTCGTCCTATGTCATGATAAACCCTGAGAGCAGCCGTACCCTGCTAGGTGGTCGTCCTCCACCTCTTGATGATCGTCCTTCATCATGCTCGTCCGATGGCCGTCCCCATCGTTGACTTTTCTATCCGACATTCGTCCTATGTCGTGATATTTAGCAGCCGTCCCCTGCTAGGTGATCGTCCTTCACTTTTTTGATGATCGTCCTTCATCATTTTATCCAATGGCCGTCCCCATTGTTGATTTTGGTTATCTGACATTCGTCCTATGTCATGATAAACCGTGAGAGCAGCCGTCCCCTGCTAGGTGGTCGTCCTCCACCTCTTGATGGTCGTCCTCCATCATGCTCATCCGATGGCTGTCCCCATCGTTGACCTTTTATCCGGCATTCGTCCTATGTCGCGATACTTTCGGCAACCGTACCCTGCCAGGTGGTCGTCCTCCACCTTAGATGATCGTCCCTCATCTTATCCCCAACAGAGCAGCCGTCCCCTGCTAGGTGATCGTCCTTCATCTTTGATGACCGTACCTCATCATCTGTTTATTTCATTTATTCTTTAGCCCGATGGCCGTCCCCGTCGTGGTCCCTTTTCCTTTCAGCCCGATGGCCGTCCCCATCGTTGGTTACTTTACTTTATGAACTTGATGGCCGTCCCCGTCATGTTTCATCAACTTTATCTTGATGGCCGCCCCCATCATAATTCTTTTTATCCCTAGCATGTCGGCCGTCCCCGTCATTGCTTTATTTCCCGCACTTTTCCAGCATGTCGGCCGTCCCCGTCATTGCTCTTTACCCAGCAGTCGTCCTTTGCTCGACGGTCGTCTTCCGTCGCCCACACTTTACAATATACTTTATTTTCCTTTACAATCTATATCCCTTTTCTTCTTCATTCTGTGAGTGCAAATTTTGGACTGTCTTTGGTATTCAACCACAAGTTATCTTGTTTGCCTGATAAGCCGTCGCTTACATCCTACGCAGCTAACTCATGTTTGAATAGGGGCAGCTGTAAACACCCCAAATTTTCCCTCACCCATTCACACCATGGTTTATGATCTTCTCATATGCATAGTTCAATCATAGCATCTCACATTGCATTTTTTGATTCACTGCATTGGTTCTAAGTCATCTGCATCTAGGGTTTGTGATCTGAGCAATCCAAGAGCTTCTGGAGCCACTCCAAAGGTCATCAATCACTTCAAAGGGGTCTATGTGTGTTCAAACATCATATTATATCCTCTCAAAGTCAAGAATGTCAAAGAATCACAAGAACTGGAAATGGTATGGAAGCAGAGCCAGGTTTGACTGCACAGATGACCTAGAATTAGTGTTTTGGTTTCAGAGGCCATAACTCAAAATTTTTTGGTCATTCTTGTTTCTATTGGTCTCTATATGGTATAGGGAGTATGCATATCAATTTTCATGAAGAAATTCCATGGGGGAAGTCATCTGATCAAGAGTTGACTTTTCAAGCAAGTCAGTGCAAAATCAGGGCATTTGAGGCCCCCAATGACCCACCCAAGGGGTGTTCTTCATCATTTTGATTGTATATGATCTTTATTTGATCATGGAAGATGTTAGAAGTTCACAAAATTGAAGAATTTCAAGTCTTTTGCAAAGTTGACTTTTTGGGCAAGTTTGACTTTTAATGAAATTGCCATTTTAGGCAACTTTTTCAACCTTTACTTTTTGATTCAAGAAAGCTTCAAATGGAAAAACTTTGGTCATGAAAGTTGTAGAATAGATCTTTCCCTTTTCAAAAAGTACAAGAACATGACCTAATTCATTTTGGATCAAAAGTTATGGCTTGTCAAAGTTGTCAAAAATCACAAAATTTCAAGTTATGCACCAAAGAGGCAAAGTTGCAAATTCACTTCTCAAGGCAAATTAAGTCATCAAATGCATTCCTAAACTTCACCACATGATCACACAAGTCCTAAAAGTCAGATTGCACCCAAAGAATCACATGTTTTATGACTTATGGATCAAGATATTTCATAAAGAACCAAAGGCAAGGCAAGTTGCAAAACTCATCATAGCTTCTCATCCACTTGCTGGCTAGCTTGCTGATCAATCCTAGGCCTTTCCTCACATCATGCTGCGCAGGACACACTCCTTGTACTTGGCTAGAAAGTAGCCCATGCCTTCTTACACCAACTTTGACATTTTGGCAAAAGCACCCATACCAATCAATAAAGCACATGTCACTTCATCTGACCAATGGCAATTGTTTATACTAATCAAATGCAAGCCAAACATAACAAGAGGCAAGCCTGAAGCACCCCATAAGACAGCATTCTCATTTTCACCCTCATTTGCAAGAGCCTTCGAAACTCTCAGCACAAGCCACAATCACACAAACAAACATCACAAACAATCTTAACACACTTCCCTGATCACAAAGCACCCATCACCATGGCCTGAAACCCACTGAATCATAAACACGATCACCACACCACCTTGAACAGAACTTCTGCAAACTCTCAAACCAACCAAAATAAACTTGCTCCAAGCCTTTCAGAAGCACAAGGGAAGTCATAGGAGTGGTTTTGCACAAGAGAGGAGGTCAGAAAGCTCCAAACTGAAAAGCTTCAAACTCAGGTAGCTTCATGAACTTTTTTTCCAGAACGTGTATTTTAAGTTTCTAAATGAATCTACATGCTTCCCTGATCATGAATATGTGCTTACTTTTGAAAATGGTTGAGAAACCAGGATTTATGCAATGTCTGAAACTTTTGCCCTAAAAAATGTTTGATTCGATTCTCTCTGATTTTGAATGATAAATGTTGTTTGATTAAGGGGTTTGATTCGTTTTTGAGTGGGGATGAGTTCTGGGCAGTTAGATTTTGTTTTCATTGCGTGTAGAGAGAGTTAGAAGTTTGAGCCTGCCGGAGAAGATGACCGGAACAGTGTTCCGGTCGCCTGAAAGTCATTAGGGCATAATTAATTAGGGCTAATCACAATTATGAGAGTTTGAATATCAGCCATTGGATATGGCGCCAGGTCAAATGCGCGCGCAGCCAGTTCAAACTTGGGCCTTTGGATCTGATTACTTTTCCATTTTTCAGATTAAATTCATTTTCTTTTTCATATTAATTCATTTATTTTCTCCATTTTATTTAAAATAGCAAAATCATTTTAAAAATTCTGAAATTTTTTGTACACACTTTTATTAATTTTCAGAAACCAAAAATATTTTTATTTTTATTTTTTGCATAAAAAATATTTTTAAAATCATTTAAAAGTTTATTTTTAATTAATTAATGAGAATTAATTAATTAAAAATACTTTTAGGTATTTAAAAATCACCAAAAAATTCATGAAACCCTCATAATCATTTAGAAACATTGTCCAACCCTCAAACCAAATTTCTTTTTTGATTTTGATGTATTTTGAGAATTTTTCATGGAATTAAAATCATTTCAAGGCATTATTTTGATCCAAACTTCAAAAAATCATTTCTGCCTAACCATTGAGAGTTGGACTTTGATTCTTCTTGCATTGCATTTTGTTTAGCATGTAGTTTGTGAAATTAAATTGGCATGATTTGATCTTTCATTTTCAATTTGTTTGGTATTTTTCTTGTTAAGGTACCCTAAAACCCTAGAAAACTTAGGAAATTCATAACTTACATTAAGTTAAGAGTTAGAACCCCTCCTTTGGGAAGAGAGTTTGTATAGGATTAGGGTTACTTTGAATGCATTTTCAATTTTTTATCTTGATGTTTTCTTCTGATTTTGACTTTTGTTTGATGCATTGATCATAAACCCTAATTTGAGCTTCCATATGCATCCATCTTGCATTTGCTTGCATACCTTGACTTGCCATAGCATTTTGTGCATCCACTTGATTCATTTGACATCTTAAGACATATTGAAAGCATGTTTGATCATTGCATCATGTGTTTGCCATGTTGTGTGTCACTTGCATCTCATAACTTTTCATGTATGTCCATGGTTCTTAACTTGCTCCATTTGCATTCATTTGTTCATGTGATCATTCTCTTGTCTTGATTCATGTTTGCATCATCTCATAGCATCATTATCATCTCATATATGCTTCTGGTTTTGATTCACACCATGTCATTTCATCTCATTTTGCATTGCATTGCATTCCTTTACTAACTTTTCAGGTGGTAAGCAACTTTGAGAAGTGAATTTGCCTTCACTTCTCACATTTTCTTTTCATCTCTCTTATGCATCCATGCTGAATTTTGTTATGTGTTTGAGATTGAGCTTGCTCATTCTTATCCTTCTTACTTTTTTCCTCAAGTGACTTGTCTTCTTAAGTGAAGCAATTTACTTTGCTTCTCTTGGCTCCTTTCATCTGCTTCCTGGTGGTTCCATTGAAGATCTTTCTTGTTAAACCTCACAAACCTTAGGAACAACCAAGCATGACAATGATTAGGGTTTTGATTAGTCCCCCACTTAGTTTTACCTTTGTGTCTCATTGAGTATTCTCTTCTCATCTCATAATCAGGGACTAAACCCTAAAGGCTTTAAGGCTTTGTGATTAAACTTATGCCTGCATCCTTCTATTAGGATGGAGTGTATAACTTTAATCCTAAGTGTTAAACCCTTAATGTGTTTAACTCCTTTAATCAATCCACTTAATAATCACCAAGACATCAAGCTTGTAACTTGGGCCTTGCATTAGGGTTCTAATTCTTCCTTAATTGGTTAAGAAGGACTAACCCTAGTGTTAATGGACAAGTCCCCCTCAAGTTGTCTTACAAACTCTAAAACTCACTTCATCATCTTATCATTAAGTAAAATCCACTTAATCAAAGGCTTGTTTTGTCATGAGTTTAATCCCTAATCATGGATTAAGTTGAGGAGCTTTCCTCAGCTTAAACTTTCTCATCTATTATCCTTCTATTAGGATGGTGTAATGAGTCTGTTTAATCCCTGATTATGGCTTAATCTCATTACTCAACACTAAACAAAAACACCAAAAACATCTAAATAATCACAAGTAGGTTAATGATCTTAATCCTACACCAAAGGTGATTAAGTGTGAGAAGCTGACTTCACACTTAAGGTATTCTCATTACCCCTAATAAGAGGGAAGATGTGATGAGTTTATTAATCCATTGGTTTAGGCTTAAGCTCATTAATTTATGACAAACTTCCAAAAAGCAATAAAAGACTGAAAACTCAAAAACAAACAATAATAGTCTCCTCCAGGATTCTTTTCTCATCATCTTCACTCATGAACGAGAACTTGCTTCTTCCTTCTAATGCAAGACAGTTTGCACCTGAGCCAGACAGGTCATACACTTGAGCATAGGCAAGTAAGCAGTTCACAAGTCAATTCATCTTTCAGTCTCTTTGGGTCGAACTACGGTGTTCTGACTTCCTCATTGCACGAGAGGATACGTAGGCATAACTTAACTATTATCGAACAAAAGTCTCTGTATATTCCCCCCTCCTTCCAGCATTATTCTTTAAGCCTCATAGTCTTGAGCATTTTACTCTTGTTCTTACACTGACACTTCACTTATACATTTCACACTGCTTTTACACTGACACCTGTACATCCTTTTCCAACTCTCTTTTATACACAAATTGCACTGACACTACCCCTTTAAAACACAAATCTCTTAAGCGTGGATCCCGTCGAGTACGACGGACAGTCTGGGTGCTAATACCTTCCCAGGTTGTAACCAACCCCCTTTCTCAATCTCTCTGGTTCGCGACCGTCTTATCCATCTTTCCTTAGGTCTATGCAGCATTACCTTTCCCCCGGGATAAAAATGCCTAGCTGGCGACTCTTTTCTTTTCCTGTGAGTTCACTCATGTGTGTTCTCACATCCTCCTTTCGCCGACCGTTCGCGTCTGTACCTCATTTGAGCCAGTCTCATCTTTTGGGAGCGACAACTACCTTCTTCGTGATGGACATACAACAGGCCTACAACTGCTTGTTGGGTAGACCCTGGATTCACGCCGCTGGCGCTGTTACATCTACCTTTCACCAGAAGTTAAAATTTGAGTGGGAATGCTAGATCATCACAGTCTGCGGAGAGGAAGACATTTTCGTTAGCCAGCTGGCTACTTACAAGTATATAGAGATGGATGGGGAGATCCTTGAGACTATGAGTCAGGGGTTTGAGGCCCTTAACATCAATGAAGCAACTGCTGTGTCTGGAACTTCCATCACTTCATATCAACAGGCCCGGAAGGTTGTTGAGGAGGGTACCGCTCAAGGCTGGGGCAAGCTGCTGCCAGTTGAAAAGAAAGAAGACAGATTCAGGTTGGGTTACAGTCCAACTCGACAAGATCAACCAGAGGCTGCAATGGATCCTAAGTGGAATGCTAACCCCGGATGCTGTGAACAGTTTGGAAGACGAGGAAGAAGACGGACGCAACCTGGAAAACTGGATACGTGCAAGGATCCCGGGGAACCAAGTCTCAAACTGGTCTTCCCAGGAAATTATAAGAGTTACTCCGGCAGAGTAATTATTATTTCCTGTCTTTAAGCATGCATCAAGTCCTGCATCTTGCCCAAGATGTCAGGACTCATTTTGTAATCGGGCCATCTTGTATTTTGTGCAAACGATCAATTAATGAATATCAGGACATCTTTTGCAAATGAGTCTCTTTTTTTCTCGCTCATTGTTTTTCATTTTTCATTTTTTGTACAAAAATAAAATGGCCATGTTTTTCAAAAAGATAATAATTTCATTTTCACTTTTTCTAAGCAAGATAAAATCGATCACTAAAATGAACCAATCTAAACCCTTGCAGAGAGTGCCCTTCAAACTGCACCGACAACAACACCGCTATGGCTTCGTATGACTTTGACAATCCAATTAATCAAGCCGATGAAGGGGTTGAAGAAGATTATGAGCTACCTGAGGAATTAGTTAGGATGTTGAGACAAGAGGAGAAGGTTATCACTCCTTATCAGGAGGAAGTTGAGACGGTTAATCTTGGTACAGAAGAAGACTTGAAAGAAGTTAAAATCGGGGCCCGTCTGCAAGATTCAGTGAAAGAGAAACTTATTGACATGCTTCGGGAGTATGTGGATATTTTTGCTTGGTCTTATCAGGAAATTCCAGGTCTGGATACCGACATTGTTATGCACAAGCTGCCTCTAAAAGAAGATTGTCCTCCGGTAAAACAGAAGATGAGCCGTACTCGTCCGGATATGGAAATGAAGATAAAAGAAGAGGTACAAAAACAGTGGAATGTCGGTTTCCTTGCTGTAACTAGTTACCCGCCGTGGGTCGCTAACATTGTACCTGTGCCTAAGAAGGATGGAAAAGTACGGATGTGTGTGGATTTCCGGGATCTGAATAGAGCTAGCCCGAAAGATGACTTCCCATTACCTCACATTGATGTATTGGTCGATAATACGGCTCAGTTCTCGGTATTCTCCTTCATGGACGGATTTTCAGGATATAATCAGATCAAGATGTCACCTGAAGACATGGAGAAGACAACTTTCATCACACCCTGGGGCACATTTTGTTATAAGGTGATGCCATTTGAACTGAAGAATGCTGGTGCCACTTATCAACGGGCTATGGTAACATTATTCCATGACATGATCCACAAAGAAATCGAATGTTATGTGGATGACATGATTGCCAAGTCCCTCACTAAAGAAGACCACCAGATGAATCTGTTGAAGCTGTTCAAATGTCTGAGGAAGTACCAATTGAAGCTGAACCACAACAAATGCACATTCGGGGTGTGATCTGGTAAGTTGCTGGGATTTATTGTAAGTGAAAAAGGGATTGAAGTTGACCCTGATAAAGTCAAAGCCATCCAAGAGATGCCTGCACCAAAGACTGAAAAAGAAGTTCGGGGGTTTCTAGGTAGATTGAACTACATTTCAAGGTTCATATCTCATCGTACAACAACTTGTGAGCCCTTGTTCAAGTTGTTAAGGAAAGAACAAACGGTCAGGTGGAATGAAGACTGCCAAAGGGCTTTTGACAATATCAAGGAATACTTACAAGAGCCTCCAATCCTTATGCCTCCATTTGAAGGAATACCTCTAATAATGTACTTGACAGTATTAGAAGAGTCAATGGGGTGTGTGCTGGGCCAACATGACGAGTCTGGTCGAAAAGAGTATGCAATATACTACCTAAGCAAAACGTTTACCGACTGTGAACAACGTTATTCACTTCTCGAGAAAACTTGTTGTGCTTTAGCGTGGGCTGCTCGTCGACTAAGACAGTATATGTTGACCCACACTACCTTATTGATCTCAAAGATGGATCCAGTCAAGTACATTTTTGAGAAGCCAGCACTTACCGAACGGGTTGCAAGATGGCAAATGATTCTGACACAATACGGCATTCAGTCCAAATCTCAGAAAGCCATCAAAGACAGTGTATTGTCTGATTATCTTGCTGAGCAACCCATTGATGATTACGAGCCTATGAGATTTGACTTCCCTGATGAAGACATCATGTTCATAAAAACAAAAGATCATGAAGAGCCTATTCACACTGAAGGGCCTGACCCAGAAGAAGAGTGGACAATGATGTTTGATGGGGCTGTTAATATGAATGGTCGTGGTGTTGGTGCAGTACTCATTACACCTAAGGGAGTTCACATGCCTTTCTCGGCAAAACTCACTTTTAACTGCACTAACAACGGAGCTGAATACGAAGCTTGCATCATGGGTCTTGAGGAAGCCATTGACCTCAAAATCAAGACATTAACTGTATTCGGAGATTCAGCTCTGGTAATCAATCAAACCAACGGCAAATGGTGCACTCATCAAGAGCATCTGATTCCATACCGGGATTATACGAGGAGATTACTGACTTTCTTCACAACAGTCAAGCTTGAGTATATCCCTCGAGATGAAAATCATTTTGCAGATGCTCTGGCTACCATTTCATCGATGATCAAGGTTCAAGCTGTCAACTTTGTGCCTCGGATTTCAGTATCCATACTTGACAGACCAACATATGTATTCTCAACAAACCTCGCTAAAAATGATAAGCCTTGGTTCTATGACATCAAATGCTTCTTGGAGGATCAAACATACCTACCTGGGGCATCTTCCAATGATAAGAAGACACTAAGAAGGCTAGCTGGTAGTTTCTTCTTGAATGCTGATGGTTCCTTGTACAAGAGAAACTTTGACATGGTACTTCTCAAATGTGTTGATAAGGCAGAGGCGAACTTCCTGATGCACGAGGTGCATGAGGGATCTTTTGGTACCCATGCTGGAGGGCATGAAATGGCTAAGAAATTGCTACGGTCAGGTTACTACTGGATCACAATGGATGCAGACTGTTGTGCTTATGCCAGAAAGTGCCACAAATGCCAAATTTATGCAGACAAAGTGCATGTGCCTCCTGTTTAACGATGGAAAAATTCAAAAAAATGCATTCATTTCTTTTAAAACCAAAATTCTAAAAAATTTCTCTTTTATTTCCTCCTTCTAAAAAATAATAATTAAAAAAGGGGGTCTTTTGTTATAAAACTACTTTGTATGAATCCATAAAAAAAAGCCCATTATTAATAGCCCATTTTATTTTATCGTCTAAACTATTTTTCTCATATTTTATTTCATTACTTGTTCTTAGTAACCCATTTTTATTAAACTCATTATTCACGAAAATAAAAAATTCATTCTGTTTTTGTAGTTTATTTTCTTTTATTATGTTATTTTTTATTTTTGTTATTATCACTTTTATTATTATTCACCGTTTATTACTAACATTATTATTATTATTCTGTCCATTATTAGCATCATTTTTTTATATAAACTGATCACTATTTTTATTACTATCACCATTTATTATCAGTATTGTTTTTATTATTATTATATAATGTAATTCCTAGCTTCACTTTATCATAGACCAGATTATCAAAAAATAAAAAACTGCATTCCATTCATATATTCAACATGCCAGTACATTTTCTTTTTCTCTTTTTTCTTTCTCTCATCACATTTGGCTGACCCCACAAACACGTGAGTATTCACAGTGGGTATTCCACTACCATTAATCAATTCGTATAGCATTTTTTCGGAAACGTACTCAACACACAAAAGCGCACATAATGCGGCAGCATATTATCCAACAACAAATTCACATTTCCTTCCCTTAACACCCTCATAAAATCCTCTACATAACCCACACCATTTTATTCATTGAAGGGAAGCTTGGACAACCTTGAACAAACTCTGCTGTAATTCCAATCCAAGTTTAAAAGGAAAAAAAAATAGAAAAAAATTATTTCACCCTTAGCCTGCAAAAATCAGAAACAAAAAACTCTCATAAAATCTTCATCAGCCCCTTTCAAAAGAAAAACGCAGCAAGCCATTGAAACTTACCAAACACAAATTTCCTCACTGTGAACAAATATACTGACCGCATCTCCACCCTCTTCCATAAACTCACTCATGCTTCTCCTTCTTCCCTTATTTCAATCCCCAACTCAACTTCCTCTATAGACACGCCGCCCTGTTTGAGCAAGAGGAAACTCATTTTGCTTTCACCCTTTATATGGACTGTCTTGCCTAATACACTCTTGTTAGCACAAGATGCATTCACGGACAAAATTCAAAAATCACCATCCAAAACACACGGCTACCACTGTAAAACAACCCACCTTCATCACCTTGAACCGTGACCGCCGGCCACCGCCCTAAAACCGCAACCCATCCACACAACACCGTCCAACCATCACCTTCCGTCAACCTCTTGCGTAAACCACCATTCACACAAACCGGGCCTGAGACGCCTTGAACCAAAACCAACCTTTAACCCTGTCAAACCATACACACATCCGTGAACTGAAAACGAAACAGAACAACCACACCGCCGAGAATCTAACTAAACCCGAAGCGTGAGATTTGAACCCTTCAATCGACTTCGCCGTCACCCACAACCATCGTAAGCCGAAGCCAACGGTGCAAACACCGAACCGAATCTTGCGAATCCGCCGTGGGAACCGCGAGAGGCTGCTTTTCAGGAGAGTCGCCGCCGCTGCAAGTTGATGTCGGTGGGTCTCTTCTCTGAGTTTTCTTTTTCTTTCGTGTGACTTTTGAGTTGTGTTTGTGATATTTTTTGAATCCCTTGTTTTATTTAGAAGAAAAGTCTGAGTCTTTATTTTTTGTTTTTTGTTTTGATTATTTTTGTTTTTTTTAATTTCTATTTTATGTATTATTTTAAGTTGGCTTCTGTGATTTGGTTTTTACAATCCATTGGTTTATGCTAACTCACATCCTGACTAAGCACAGACCCTCCATTGTGTTTTAGTTAGTTTTTCTTTTTATCTATTTATTTTATGATGTCAATAAATTGTTTTTTTTATATATAATAATCTATTCATTCTTTTTAATTCCTTGGATTAATAATCTCTTTGATTAAGAAAATATCTACACCAAAAAAAAAAACAAATAATATCATTTAATCATTTGATCTTTATTTGAGGGCCAATGATATATTAAAAGATCAATTTTAGCCCGATTTCTTCAAATCAGTAAAATTGATCAATATGAGGCCATATTAGTTAGATTTATTTTTGTTTATTACTTATTTTTATTTTTTGCCCATTAAATTTAATTATTGTATTATTATTCAATATATATTCCATTTTGTTTATTATTTATTATTTATTATTATTTCTACAATTTTTTCATTTATCTTAGTTTATTCATTTTGTAATATTTTAAATAAACGATTCGACTCCTCATAGAACGATTTCATTAAATCGGCTCTAAGGCAGTAAACGAACCACATCCTGACGCGTCCCAAAAAGGTCCAACGCCTTCGAATAGTTGTTCTCGATTAAAAGGTCCAACGCCTTCGAATAGTTGTTTCCGATTAAAAGGCCGAACGCCTTCGAACAGTTCAAAAACACTGCACACACGCTTTCTCTTGGGCGAATTACAACGAGACCCTTTTATTTCTCGCAATCCCCTGTATTTATCATGTATCCCTCTCCCATTATTTTGTACGCATTTAATTTTCCGATTTAGTTTAGTTCGCGAATCCTTGGTCCAACGCCAAACGATTGCACTTGCACACTCGCACTTTATTATTCAGTTTTCGTTTATTAGGATCCACCTCTCTTTGCGAGCCGATCGCTTCGTGCCTCGCTAACAAACCACAAAAATGAACTCCATTTGCATTTACCCTCTATACCTCAAAAAACCAAAACGTTTCAATTAGATCCAAACCCTTGATCCAATGTCAGACGGTCTTAGGAAATAAAACATACTAATAATACGAGAAGAATTGTACGCTACGAGCCTTAAGCGGTAGAAAGGAGGATAACGAGCTCTCGTTACTCGCTCCGATTATTTCGATGCAGGACGCTCGTCTTGTTGGACGAGATAAACAATCCATAGTCTTTAGTACATTCCAACTCCTAAACCCTTTCATCGAAGAAAGGTAATAAAATCAAACAACCATTACCTTAGTAGGCCGAACTACGAGGCTCTGACTTTCCCATTGCACACGGGAGTACGTAGGCACGAGGATCTCAATCCTTGCCGAGCACCTAGGTTCAATCTAACTTATAATTCAACTCATTTCCCTCTAGCAAGCAATTCGTTTAAGCATAGACATCCTTTCTCGCATGATAACTTAGATGGTTCCCATCGAGTACGATGGATGTAGGGGGTGCTAATACCTTCCCCCTGCATAACCGACTCCCGAACCCAGGCAATGGTTCCGTTGACCTTTGTCCTCATCCTTTTCCTCCCGGGATGTATCT
Source organism: Lathyrus aphaca (assembly GCA_963966055.1). Classification (NCBI taxonomy): domain Eukaryota; kingdom Viridiplantae; phylum Streptophyta; class Magnoliopsida; order Fabales; family Fabaceae; genus Lathyrus; species Lathyrus aphaca. The sequence continues at coordinate 282,355,554 of OZ014520.1, read as the reverse complement.
ATATCTTCCCTTTCCCATTTCAGGAATAAATAGAATTAGGTGGCGACTCTTCAGTCCGTCCGGCGCGTGACTCCGTCCTTTCGGATCACGTGAGGTCGTATTTTTCGAGGTACGACAGCTGGCGACTCTGCTGGGGATTGGTTCATCCCTATGCGAGTCAAGCCTAGTCTAGGTTCTTGCGTTTGTTTGGATGTTTTCTTTTTATGCCTTGCTTGTTTATTTTTATCGCTTTCTTTACCGCATTCCATTTTATATATCTTGTGGCTCCTTGGTACTATAATTTGGATCGATACTTTGCAAAAGAACTTGAGGGAAAAGGCTCTATACCCGGGCTTACGAGTACAAACTTAAGTTAGCGAGGTTGTGTAGTATGGGCTCCCGAGAGAACCACTCTCGTGGGTTGTCGATACGAAAACCTCACTTGGAGTAAATTCTGATGAGAATATTGACAACGGTCAAGTCCTTGACGTGTGTGCTCAATTACTTTCATTAGGGTCATCAACTCTGAGGACCTTTAGAACCTTTTGGTTAAAACATCGGTTGATGGTTGCGTAGTATTGGGCACCAGGGTTCGCCCTCGCGTGGCTCGGTATGAAAACCTCACTTGGAATAGACTTACTCAATGGAGTTGATTGACTGTCAAGAATGTATGAAATTGACACGTGCATCAAACATTTGAGAAATTTCCATAACTCTAGGACTTTGTTTTAAACCTTGTGTCGATGATCACGTAGTATGGACTCCCGAGAAAATTTGATCTCGTGGGTTGTCGATACGAAGATCTCACCCAAAATAGATTCATATGGCGGAGTCAATCAACCGTCATGCTTATGGCGCGTGTGATGAACAACCATATGAGTTGATAACTTTGGGATCCCTAAACTTTAGAGTCTACCCAGTGAGTTCCTGACCAGAGTATCCTCCATTTGTACCTTGGACTCGTGATACCTTGATCTTGTGATCCTGGATTCTGACATCGCATATCATCTCATTTGCATTATTTATTCATCTTGCATTTCATTCCAAAATCCGAATACTCATTTCATGATCCTCTATCTTCAGTAAATCAAACTGGTTTCCCGACGCCCGTATCGTGCTAGACGCCCGTATCTAACTAGAGCCAACACTAGAAGACTGATCGACGTGATTCAAGAAGAACAAGCTTCTATGAGGGAAGAGATTGACTCGGTCAAGAGCAAGATTGACCAGATTTATGAGACTTTGCAAGCTTTGGCAAGAATGGAAGAACGTCGCGAAGCTGCTGCCGCAATGAACAATGCTCAAGTGCAAGGATCTACCTCACGAGCAATGCCTCCAGTTCCAGTTCCAAATCCTTTGGTCTACGGTTTGCCTCCAGGTTTCACTCCTGCTGTTGAAGAGGTCACTTCCCAACCAATACCTGCTTCTGGTGTCACTGTTGGTGCTATTCCTCAAGCTCAACCTATTCCAACTCAAGTCCAGTTTCCTCAAACTGAAGAGAATCATCAAGTTGAGTATGAGATGCATACTGCTGTTCCAATCACCAATCCTCAGGCTGCTCAAGAGTCTGAAGCTATGAAGATGTGTTGCGAGTTAGCTGAAAAACTCTGAATCATGGAAGGACACAACTCAACCTCTCTGAGTGCCTCAGACATATGCTTAGTTCCAGATGTTGTGATCCCTGCTAAGTTCAAACTTCCAGAATTCGAGAAATACAAAGGCCTCAGCTGTCCTGAGCTTCATTTAAGGATGTACTGCAGAAAAATGGCCGCTCATGCCAAAGATGATAAGCTTATGATCCATTGCTTCCAAGACAGCCTGTCTGGAGCGTCTCTAGAATGGTACATGCAACTTGAGCGCAACAATGTTCGTACTTGGCTTGATCTATCCGATGCATTCAAAAAGCAGTACAAGTACAACACTGACATAGCTCCTAATCGTACTCAACTTTAGAGTATGTCTCAAAAGGAAGGCGAATCCTTTAAGGAGTACGCCCAACGCTGGAGGGAGTTAGCTGCCAGAGTTCATCCGCCATTGGTTGACCGTGAATTGATAGATATCTTCATGGGTACCTTACAAGGGCAATACTACGAAAAGCTGATCAGCAGCATATCTTTTGGATTCTCAGACATGGTGATGGTAGGAGAATGAATTGAAGAAGGTCTGAAAAGCGGAAAGATCCAAGAAGGATCTAGCAACCAAGCCAATGCCAAAAAACCTTCCAACGGGTACAAAAAGGGCGACACAAATTCCATTTCTGCTGCAAGTGGGAATTTTCAACAGAGTGCACCTGCACCAATTCCTTACTACCAGTATCCCTATGTTGCTGCTGCGCAATATGCTCCTATGCCATGTCAGCCAGTTCCTCCAATGCCTTATCAGCAGGCCTTTCAAGCTCTATTTCTGCCTTAGATGACTCATCAACCACGTCCACATCCCATGGTTGCAGCCGCGCAATATGCACCTGGGCCATACCAGCAACTGGTTTATCCACCACGGCCTGGTCAACAACAACAACGCGCTCCTCAACAGCGTCCACCATATCAACCAAGAGGATATGATAGGCACATTGATCCCCTGCCTATGTCATACACCGAAATCTTTAAACAGCTGATGGCAAAAGGACCTCTTACTTTGAGAGATATGCCACCTCAGACTGGTAATGCCCGGAACTATGATGCCAATGCTTGCTGTGAGTATCACAAAGGCGTTCCAGGTCACACAATCGAGAATTGCCATGCCTTCAAACACTTGATTCAGGATATGATCAACTCTAAGGACCTAACTCTCACTCCGAGAAATGCAAATGTCCAGAACGATCCAATGTCGCCGCACGGTGCCAACAAGTGAAGACATTTGAAGGGGTTGTTGAAGACCAAGCTAAGTAGTCTCCAGCTTTGAAGCATTCAATCAAGAGAAGTTCATTCCTCAAATCAAGGCAGCCAGTGCCATTTATTATTTCCGCATTCCTGTTGTTTTGTAATGTTTGTTTAAGTACTATTGGCTCTGAACATTGTTATCGTTTGTACTTGGTTATGTTAATGTTATGTTTATGCATGTTTTGAATCAATTTATTTGCATTCGCTCATTATTTATCATTTATCACAAAAATCACAAAAATATTTCCTCACTTCATTTTAGCAAATATTTAAGGGAGGATGATGAAAACGAAATACCCATAACTGTTGCGGTATGCTTTCGGATAAAACCTCGTCAATGATGTACATACATTTGTTCAAATCCCTAAACACTGGAGATATAAGGAGTTAATCCCTAGTCAACCACTTCGAGCCTAGAAGTAGAAGCTTTCTTTCGGATACAACCCTCACGTCTAACCCGGGGTAGGTTAGTTGTTCAGTTAACCTGATTGCACTTTCAAATCGCAAGATGAGACATCCCGTCAGAGGACCATCACCAAATGACTTGGCAGTCACAACATTCAAAAAAAAGAAGAAAAGAAAAACCACTAAGTTGAGCACCCGAAGGGAGACTTAGTCGAAAAAATACCTAAAGAGGAACTCAAATCTTCAGCAAAAACAAAACAGATATCAGTGACCACCAAATCAAGAATCAAAGGGTCACCAGCAAAATAAGATGATTGCCATTTCCAAGAAAACCCTAAATCTTCATCTTCACTCTTGCAAAGTCAAAACAAATGCATGTGTAAAGTTAACTGGACATAGGACTAGAGAACATTACGAAGAAGGGGTGGGTACAAATCATTTGAGCCTTATACCTTTGTTTCTCAAACCATTAACCAGACCACGTTACAACCCTCGAAAGTCCTAATTGAGGCAGGGTTTATTCTGAAAGCATGCTACCAACAAGGTTGCGTAAAATGACTCCCATATATTTGCTAATCTTCAATCTCGATTGCACATTATTTTTGCTGCATCTTTCACGCACTTTTTAAATCAGCACCTCGTTTGGGCTAATGGTCCATTCGTCACACTTTCACAGCATTCAAATAAATTGACTTTTTCAAAACTTACATGAATTTTACATTAACACTACCATTTGTGTATGAATAATTTAATTGCAAAATCAGTGCTTGATATCAGTGCAATCTCAAATAGGGGCAATCAAAAGAGAAATTTGAACTTCATTGGTGCCAACATGAATCAAGACTACCTCAACAGCCCAATCAGGGGCAAATTACCTTCAACAGCCTAATCAGGGCCAAATTCTTTTTCAAACAGCTCTATCAGGGGCAGGCGCTTACCAAATCCAGACACTGGGGCAGATCGTGCTATGGCCATTGTCAAAGCTTCCCCACCCGATTTATTTCAAATACCTTGTAGGCAGGGGCAAGCAAACAGGGAACAAATCTTCCTATCTCTCCTCCCCAGCTGAGCAAGTGGACCTTGCCAGACATTGGCAACCACTCAGAGCAAATCAGTCTTCAAGTGTTAATTAAGTCGCTTCGCTCATCAGCGGAGAACCAAACTTGAAGCATTCGAATCTATCTTCTGATCATGCTTCGTCAAAGATCGAGTGTCGGGGAATCAGTCCCTCCACCCACCCGAAGTCCAATCATTATTGGCAGCTACCAAACCAAAAGTCCACCAAGCTGGCAAGGATACTCGTCCGTGTCATACTCTCCCCAGCAAGTTGAACACTCATCTGTGTCTCACCAATGCTTATTTTTACTCATACAAATACTCGTCCGTATCTTGTATACACCACTTATTTCCCCTCAGATTCAACACTCGTCCGTGTTCTTTGTTAACCAGTTCGTACTCGTCCGTACCATCATCTCTGAACATGAGTCAGCGTTTGTTTCTACCGATACTCGTCCGTATCGTAGTCTTAAGGATGCTCATCTGCATTTTAATCTATACACAGTGTCAAACGCTTATACCTTTTATTTCTTGGATGTAAACACTCGTCAGTGTTTACTATCCCCCAGTAAGTCCCCAGCAAAACTTCTTTTCTATCTGACATTCGTCCTATGTCATGATACTTTTGGCAGCCGTACCCTGCCATGGGATCGTCCTTCACCTTTTGATAACCGTCCCTCATCATTCCCCCAGCGGAGTCTCCATTATTGGAACCCCTTTTGTATCCGACATTCGTCCTATGTCGTGATATGTAGCAGCCGTCCCCTGCTAGGTGAACGTCCCTCACCTTCTTGATGATCGTCCTTCATCAGTTTATTCGATGGCTGTACCCATCGTTGATGTTGTTATCTAACATTCGTCCTATGTCATGATAAACCCGAGAGCAGCCGTACCCTGCTAGGTGATCGTCCTTCACCTCTTGATGATCGTCCTTCATCATGCTTATTTCGATGGCCGTCCCCATCGTCGACCTTTTCTATCCGGCGTTCGTCTTATGTCGCGATATTTTCGGCATCCGTACCCTGCCAGGTGATTGTCCTTCACCTTAGATGACCGTCCCTCATCTTATCCCCAACAGAGCAGCCATCCCCTGCTAGGTGATCGTCCTTCAACTTTGATGGCCGCACCTTATCATTTATTTCATTTACACTTTACAAACCTGATGGTCGTCCCCATCATTGTTGTTACCTTTAATCCCCATAGAATCTTGTTACTTTATTTGATGGTCGTCCCCATCATGATCCCTCTATTTCCCCAGCATGTTGGTCGTCCCCGTCGTTGCTTTATCCCCGATAGTCGTCCTCTACTCGATGGCCGTCCTCCATCGCCGGCACCTTTATAATCATACTTTACTTCCTTTTACAATCTATATCCCTTTTCTTCTTCACCCAGTGAGTGCAAATTTTGGACTGTCTTTGGTATTCAACAATAAGTTATCTTGTTTGCCTGTTAAGTCGCTGCTTACATCCCGCACATCTAAGTCATGTTTGAATAGGGGCAACTGTAAACACCCCAAATTTGCCCTCACTAAGTTCAAACCAGGACTTGTGATCTTTCATATTTGCATTAGTTTAATCATGTCATCTCATATTGCATTTTTTGCTTCACTGCATTGGTTCGAGTTCATCTGCATCTAGGGTTTGTGATCTGAGCAATCCAAGATCCTTCTAAGCCACTCCAAAGGTCTTCAATCATCTCAAGAGGGTCCAGGTATGTTCAATCATCATATTTTATTCTCCAAAGATCAAATAAGTCAAAGAATCACAAGAACTGGCAAAACATGGAAGCTGAGCTAGGGTTTAACTACACAGATGACCTAAAATTAGGGTTTTGGTTTCAGAGGCCATAACTCCAATTTTTTTGGTCATTTTTGTTTCTATTGGTCTCAATATGTTATAAGGATCATGTGTACCAAGTTTGATGAAGAAATTCATTGTGGAAGTCATCTGATCACTGGGTAACTTCCTGAGCAAGTCAGAGCAAAATCAGGGCATCTGAGGCCCCCCAACATGTTTCAAAGGGTGAAGAAATGAAAGCTACTACAAAGAAAATGAACTGAACTGGATAAAAGAAAAGAAAAGAGAATTGAAAAAAATAAAAGAAGAGGAAAAATGTAGGGAAAATAAAGATTGTGCTCGAACGGGCCCTACCCCGCTGCCTACGTACCTCATCAGGACAATGAGGATCAGAGACGTCGTAGTTCCCCTAACTAAGGGTAGAAAAGAAATTACTTGTGAATTAAGGCTTGAACTGCCTATTCCAATGCTCAGGTGTTGCAGACTCGGACGTCGAGTGCGTAACCGTCTTGCAAAATGACAAGTAGGAGCAAGTTCGCGTACGGAGCGAATGAGATGAGAAAAGAATTCCCGAAGGAAAGACGCTTATTGTTTTTTCAGTGTTTTTTATGAGTTTTCTATTTTGAAGTTTGCATAGGTAAGTGTACTTAAGTCTTATTCACTAGGATGTGTACGTCTCACATCATCCCGAAATGGAATGCGTAAGAGGCACACCTATCTATGGAGGAAATCCCCAAATCTAGTCCCACAAGTGAAGGCTCAGACACACTGACCTACTAGCGTTTATTAAGTGTTTTTTTTAATGATTTTATGGTTAATAAGTGTTTTTTATGCTTTTCTTTGTGAGATAATCTCATGCTAAGACCTATCCACCACGAGGGATAACTTACACCTCCCCCCAAAACAGAGCGCGTGCAAGTATCTCATAGCAAAGTCTCATGTCACATGAGAAGACTCAACCTTTATTAGAGTGGATTAAAATTAAGTTTGAAGATGAGAAGAGAGAGCACCAAAAGGATCTCAAAGGTAAAAGTCTAATGGGGGACTAAGAATCCTAAATGTTGTCATGCATGGATGAACCTAGGTTAGTATGGTTTTCTATCCTACAGAAGAAAAGAAAGAAGAAGAGAAGAAGAATAAAGAAGAAAAGGAGAGGAGAGAAGTAAGGCCTAAGCCCAACAATCAAAGGTTAGCACAAGTAAGGATAAGAAGAGAAGAGATGAGATTTGGAGATGTGGGAATCACATCCACACCTCACACTTACCATAGCCCCTGAAATGGTTAGTGACATAAGCATAAAAGAAAAACAAAATTAACAAAATGACATGCCAACATCATACAAACAGAAGTGAAGTCATACATACATAAACTCAATGCAAATTCAAGCCACAAGAATGAGAAAAGAAGCATACAAGTCAATTAAGAGGAAACATGAATCATATGGAAAAGCAAAGTAAACTTAAGAAGATGCAAAGCAATAATACACAAAACATGAACTCAAAGCACAAGACCAAAACCAAATCAAGTTAAAGAAGTTCCTAAGAAGCAAGAGAGATGAGGAGAAGAGAAGCACAAAGCTAAACAAGCAACTTATAGGAAGAAAGAAAGCAAAGGAGTGAAGTGGATGCACAAAAGGAAGAAAGAGCTTAAAAGGTAAGCAAAACACAAGACTTCCCAAAACACAAACCCTAAACCAAGATCAGAAAGGTGTCAATGCCCTAGGGAGACCCCAAATGAGATGAAGAAGTTGGCACAAGTGCCCTTCTAAGCCAATAAGAGAACTTATGATCAAAAGGAAGCAAATTGGGACAAGTTAAGAACCAAAATTCAAATCAAGTCAACAATGCACCCAAAAGTTCCACAACATTGAATAAGTGGTCTTTAAACATGATATAACAATGTGCCAAAAGGATAGGAAGAAATTCAGAAGCTAGATAAGTCAAATGAGGACATAAATATGAACTAGGGTTAAGAAACTTCAATGACAAGTCAAGGACCAAAACCAAATGAACAAATTTCTAAAAATCAGGGCAAAAATCACACATGAACTACATCTCCTTATGAATCCAGAGCAAAAAGAACCAACAAGAAACTCAAAATGATGATCACTATGGAAATTGGACAAGGCAGTATGCACAAAAAGGAATAAAAATGAATTAATCAAATGGAAGAATTAATTGACATGTGGCTATTAAAAATAAATGGAAAAGAAAAATATGGAAAATTAAAGAAAACTCCAATTGACTTCCATGAATTATTTCAGAATTTTTGGACACTTATAAGTATTTTAAAAAATTAGAAATCAAAATGATGTGAAAATGAAATAAAAGAAAAGAAATAAATTGAAGAAATAAGTTGGGGGTGAGAAAAGTAAGGGAAAGCAGTGCAAATCAATTGGGCCAAATGCAAGGGGGGTGCGAATAGAAGGGGAAAGCCCACTGGGTTGGCGCAGGTGTATAACACGAGGGTGGAAATTCAGAGAAAAAATATGGAAAAACAAATGCCACTGGATTAGATGGACGCATCCTGTGAGACTTTCATTAATTGACGTGGCATTTGGATTGGATTAGAGCTGAGGGAGCATGCAAGTTATTGTGGGGTGAGAAACATAATGATTATTCAGAAACAAAATTAGAATGAAGAGCACGTGATTGGGAGGCTGGTTCATTAAAGGAGGTGTCCTCATCCTGCACGTCCGGATGGTTAGATCCAATGGTGGAGAGATCTTCTTCAACCTCAGAAACCCTAAAACACATTCCCAGATTACGGTGACCGGAGCTAGGGCTCCGGCACCGGAAAACACATAATCATGAACAAAACACAACCAAAATACATAACAAGCTCCAGACCAAGTAAATGGACCACCCTGAGTTCAAAAATGATTATGGAATTTACAATAGATCAAAGGATTTACGGGATCGAACACAAACAGCTTGGACCATGAAATTTCAAATCCATCTAACAAACTCAATAATGCCTCAAATTCAAAACTAAAACCAGCATAATGATCAGCATGACAAGAGGATTACAATGCACACAACTATTTCCATTTCTAGATCTAAAGATTTGGAGCTCACTTGAACTTGCAGTTCTTGAAACAACTTGTTAGAATCCAAGATAATGATGCTAATCCACTCCAAATGCACTCTAGTTGCAAAATAAATGCAACTAGAGTCTTGGATCTTGCTGGATCTGAGAGTTTGAAGTCAACTGCCCTGAAATGGAAAGGTACTTGATCTTGAGAAATAGCTTGCACAAAGGAGAGATTTGTGATCCTGAGCTCTCAAGGATGAAGGATCTATGGTTTGTTTGTGAAGAAAGCTAGTGTGTGAAGAGATTCGAACCAAAATGCAAATGGAGCAAAAACTTGAGAGCTATGAAATCAGAGAGAACTGGATCCTCTAAAACCCTAATTTGCTTTTATATGAGGTCATGAGGAAATGCTGAGAGAATGAGAGGATTTGCACGTGAGAAGAGAGAGTGTGAGTGATTTTGCAAATTTGGAAAGTTTTGTATGATCTCATGAAAACCTCATGCATTCCCTTGCCTCTTTCCCATGTTCACTCACAACCCCACCCTTGATTTCAATCCAACAGATCTTGGCCATTGGATGAGAGTATCACACTCTTTTCATGTTCATGCAAAAATTACACTTATGGAATAACATTCTCAATGTGCACGAATTTTGTATATTTCTTGTAGAAAAGTGAGACATTTGCATTGAATTTTAACATTGTGAACTTATTTGGTATGTACCAATACTCAAAATTAAGATTCAAGACTTTTGGCTTTGGTGCACAAGTGAAAACTTAAGTTTTGCCCTAGTTTTGCATGGATTTTCGAGGGCCATAACTTTCTAACCATGGAGGCTATGAAAAATTACTTGTAATTTATGAAAATGGGAGGTCTTAATCTCCAACTTTCATGTTTCACTTTGGTCCATTTGAAGAATTTTTCATCAAGTTATGATCACTTGAATTTTAGGGCAAAAACTTGCCAAAAATGGCATTTTCCATAACCAACTTTGCACCAATTTTGCGAAACACCTCAAAACCTCAATATTCTTGATATTTAAACTTGCCAAACCTCTTTTAACATTATAAGAACATCCCTTGGCTAGAAAAATGGGATTTGACCCCTTGAAATCACATAGTTGACTTTTTTAAGGCACAGTTGACCAGTTTCTTCATCTGCAAGCAACTGAAGAAATACTTGACTTCCACAAGGAAGTTTCTCACCAAATTTGGTACCTAGGATCCCCTTAACATATGAAAGACTTTTCCCAAATGAAATGGCCAAAGTTTTGAAGTTTTCATGCTTGAAACTCAAACCCTAGTTTGGGATCCTTGTGCAGGAGCTTTGCCCTAGCCTGGGTTCCCTGGTGATCTTCCAACCTTCAGAGCTTTTGTGAATGAACTTGAACTTGTAAATGAAATGTAGACCCCTCATAGGAATTGTTCAAAACCATTGGGCCCCTTGTCATGGCTTGTGATGCTTCAAGAACCTCCCTAGATGATCATATGCCTAATGCTAGGTCATGAGAAATGTTATGCCTCATCTTTCCATGCTAGGATGCTAAGAATATGATATGCTCATGATGAATATGATGTGATATGATGCTTAAAATGAAGAGGGCAAATTTGGGGTGTTACAACTGCCCATATTCAAACAATTGTTAATCTGAAAAGGACGGTAGCACGGGCTATCGACCGTTCAAGATAAACTGTGGTTGAATACCAAAAAGACCTGAAATTTGCACTCTGACAGAGAATGCAAAACCTGGGAAGTAAACCCAACCAAATGATGCTTTGGTGACTGAAGTGGAGAGAAAGCAGACGAGCTCCTTCCAAGTTGAAACTGTTATCTGGAATCAGAATACTTTGACAGACGAGTCTTCTTCGAACAATCCTGTTATGCCCGGAACTGGACATAGGAGTCCTCATATACTTTGCAAAATATATGACTTGAGACAAACGAATCTCCTTCGGATATACCTGTTACGCTAGGACCGGTGATGCATTAAAGTTTGTGGGATAGACATGCATAATCAAGGTAGACGAACCCTCTTCATATATTATCCGTGGATATATGGTATAAGACAGACGAATCTTCTTCGAGCAAACCTGTTACACCAAGTGCAACAATAATAATTGGTGCTTGAGACAGACGAGCCTCCTTCAGATATACCTGTTATGCCAGGACCTGTAACCATTTTGACATTTGTTCCCTCAGTTAGGATTTTAAACCTCTTCAATACAGACGAGTATTGGATGATCATCAAGATAACACAGACGAGTGCCATAAGCCAATGATACAAACGAATATCAGACGATGATCCGAGAAACACAGACGAGCGCTTCAGGTAATGATACAAACGAATATCAGCCACTGGTACAGACGAATACTAGAAATTCAAACACAAACGAGAATTTGGAGTAGCAATACAGACGAGTACCAGGATAATCAGCAAATCAACACATATAGATATAAGCTAAAACAGACGAGTGTTAGGGATGATACAGACGAGTATCAAAACAATGCAGACGAGCTTCAAACAAATAATAAACACAGACGAGTGCTGGAGAATGCAAACGAGCAAAAGATATTAGCTACTAAACACAGACGAGTGTTGGGAAGTGCAGACGAGCAATACCAAAGACCAAACACAGACGAGTGTTGGAAATTGCAAACAAGCAACAACAAATATCAAACACAGACGAGTGTTGGAAATTGCAGACCAGCAACAACAAGGTAGTTATGGGGCACTGCTGGGGAAATCAAACGAGCAATACCAAGGGATAATACAGACGAGTGTTGAGAGATGCAGACGAGCTTCAAACAGATAATAAACACAGACGAGTGCTGGAGAGTGTTTCTTTGATGGTTGGGATTTCCTCAAATATCCAACTGTTGGTGACAAGAGCTCTGACAGATAAACTCTGTGGGGAATGGGCCTCCCACTGCTTGCTGGGCATACTCCACTGGGGAAGATAAACTGCTTGGGCTACCTGCCAAGGCTTAGCTGGGGAAACTTCTGCTTGGGAGAATGTGACGCCATCCTGCAACCTGCAACAACAGAAAACACAAGTGTGCCCCAGGGACTTGCATGGTATGATCTGTTCATCCATCGTCACCCGACACTCAAAGAGGGTTTCAAATGTTTCCCTGCAATGTCATTTTTCTTTCAAGTTATCACCATGTTTTAAATGCAATGCTATTTTTGCCAAAAATTCAGGACATTTTGCAAACAAAAATAAACACAACACAACTTTTTGACTGAATATTCTCTTTATTGAAAGGCCTCTGAATAGGCAAAGATTTTACATCAGGAAGCAACCACCTGGAAAGACGTAGCCACCATAAAATTGAGAAAATAAACTATCCTAATGGCAATGGGCACGGCATCCCAATGAGTTCCCTTTCTGCTATGACCAGCATGTCTTTAAAACTCTCCATTCTTGCTTTTTCTTTCTGAGAAGATGAGGGGACTGATTCCTATCCTTCTGATATTGCCAAGTTGCATGAAACGATGATTTAGTTCAGATTACTCGGATCGCAGTTGTTCACTTATTCCCTTGTTTTGCGTGGATCGCCTTTTCGGGTTTTCAATCCACCGGGATACCCTTTTTTTGCCTGAACTGTCCAATGTGGCTTTTCAACTCAGCGGGTGTACATTTTATTTATTTATTTCCCTAACTTTTTCCCGAGCTTTTTATTCTGTTTTTAGCTCGCCGGGATGCCCTTTTCTTGCCTGGACTTTAATTCTGTTTTTTTTGTGTCCAGCGGGTCTCTTTATGCGAAGTATTTTTTAACTGCGTCCGAGTTAACAGGGGACTGGAAATCTTCTCCATCCATAGTGGTGAACATCAGTGCTCCTCCTGAGAAAACTTTCTTCACTATGAATGGTCCTTCGTAGTTTGGGGTCCACTTGCCCCTATGATCTGAACCTGGAGGAACAATCCTCTTGAGTACAAGCTCTCCTACTTGATATTCCCGAGTACGTACTCGTTGGTTGAATGCTCGCTTCATTCTCCTCTAATAAAGCTGACCATGACAGATAGCCGCTAATCTCTTTTCCTCAATTAGACATAGCTGATTGTATCGAGCACGCACCCATTCAGCTTCATCAAGCTTCACATCCATCATCACACGCAATGAAGGAATCTCAACTTCAATAGGCAAGACTGCTTCCATACCATATACTAACGAGAAGGGAGTTGCCCCGGTTGACATCCTGACTGACGTTCGGTACGCATGCAGCGCAAATGGTAACATCTAATGCCAATCTTCTTGATATTCTTGTTTGCCGCCTCTACCGCACCATTCATCTTTGGTCGGTAAGGAGAAGAATTGTGATGCTGAATCTTGAAGTCCCCACACAACTATGTCATCATCTTATTGTTCAAGTTAGAACCATTGTCAGTAATGATTCTTTCGGGCACTCCGTATCTGCAAATGATGTCCCTTTTCAGAAATCTGGCCACCACTTGACGAGTGACGTTGGCATAAGATGATGCTTCTACCCACTTTGTGAAGTAATCAATCACAACCAAGATGAAGCGATGACCATTTGAAGCAGTAGGCTCTATCTTCCCGATCATGTCAATGCCCAACATAGAAAAGGGCCAAGGAGATGACATGACATTGAGCGGGTTTGGAGGAACATGCACCTTGTCTGCATAAATCTGGCACTTGTGGCACTTACGAGCGAATGAACAACAGTCTGCATCCATTGTCATCCAATAATACCCTGATCTCAACAATTTCTTTGCCATAGCATGCCCTCCTGCATGGGTAACGAAAGATCCCTCGTGTACTTCCTGCATTAACAGGCTTGCTTCGTGTCTATCCACGCATCTGAGCAAGACCATGTCAAAGTTTCTCTTGTACCAAACCCCGTCTGTATTCAAGAAGAAGCTAGCAGCAAGTCGCCTTAAGGTCTTATTGTCATTGGAAGATGCCCCAACTGGGTATTCTTGGTTTTCCAGGAATAGCTTGATATCAAAATACCAAGGTTTCTCGTTAGACACTGCGTCTACAGAGAAGGCATGAGCTGGAGCATCATGCCCGGAAATGTCAATTATGGGCACATAGTTCCAACACAATACTTTGATAGACGAAGAAAGAGTGGCCAATGCGTCGGAAAATTAATTTTCATCACATGGTATGTACTGAAGCTTAACTGTTGTGAAGAACGTCAACAGCTTTCTAGCATAATCCCTATAAGGAATTAGATGCTCTTGATGCGTATACCACTTACCGGTAATCTGGTTAATAACGAGGGCTGAATCTCCGAATATATCGAGGGTCTTAATCCGAAGATTAATAGCCTCCTCTATTCCCATTATGCATGCCTCGTATTCTGCTTCATTGTTGGTGCAGCCAAAAGTAATTCTGGCAGCGAAGGGAAAGTGAACACCTTCGGGAGTAATAAGAACATCACCAACTCCACGTCCATTGATATTGACTGCCCCATCAAACATCAACTTCCATTTGGATTCATAGTATGGCCCCTCCTCCGGAAGTGGTTCCTCGCAATCGTTTGCTTTGAGGTACATGATGTCCTCATCAGGGAAATCAAACTTCATTGGCTGATAATCATCTTCAAGAGGTTGATGTGCAAGGTAATCCGACAATACACTTCCCTTGATGGCTTTTTGAGAAGTATACTGGATGTCATATTCTGTATAAATCATTTGCCACCTAGCAACGCTTCCGGTTAACGCTGGTTTCTCAAAGATGTACTTGACAGTATCCATTTTGGAAATTAGCAATGTGGTATGCGTCAACATGTACTGTCTCAGTCGGCGAGCAGCCCATACCAAAGCGCAGCAAGTTTTCTCGAGAAGTGAGTAACGGGATTCACAGTCGGTAAAATTTTTGCTAAGGTAATAAATAGCGTACTCTTTTCGACCAGACTCGTCATGTTGGCCTAGAACACACCCCATTGACCCTTATAGCACAGTCAAGTACATGATTAAAGGTCTTCCTTTAATTGGATGCATTAGAATTGGAGGCTCCTGCAAATATTCTTTTATCTTGTTGAAGGCTCTTTGGCAGTCCTCATTCAACCTGACCGTTTGCTCTTCTCTTAGCAATTTGACTATTGGTTCGCACGTGGCAGTTAGATGAGATATGAACCGTGAAATGTAGTTCAACCTCCCTAAAAACCCGCGCAACTTCTTTTTCTGTTTTCGGTGCAGGCATATCTTGAATTGCTTTTACTTTTGCAGGATCTACCTCAATTCTCTTCTGACTAACAATGAAACCCAGCAGTTTTCTGGAACGCACTCCGAAAGTGCACTTGTTTGGGTTCAACCTCAGCTTGTATTTTATCAGTCTATCAAACAGCTTCTTGAGATTGACCAGATGCTCTTCTTCGTTTCGGGACTTAGCAATCATATCGTCCACATAACACTCAATCTCCTTGTGTATCATGCCGTGGAACAATGTGACCATAGCCCGCTGATAAGTTGCCCCGGCGTTCTTCAAACTGAAGGGCATGACCTTGTAGCAGAATGTACCCCACGGGGTAATGAACGTTGTTTTCTCCATGTCTTCCGGTGCCATTTTAATCTGGTTATATCCAGAGAAGCCATCCATGAAGGAAAATACCGAGAATTGAGCAGTGTTATCTACTAACACATCAATGTGAGGTAATGGAAAGTCATCTTTTGGGCTTGCTCTATTCAAATCCCGGTAATCAACGCACATCCGGACCTTGCCGTCCTTCTTTGGTACATGTACAATGTTAGCTACCCAAGGTGGGTAACTATTTACGGCAAGGAAGCCGGCATCCCATTGCTTCTGAACCTCCTCCTTGATCTTCATATCCATGTCAGGACGAGTTCTTCTCAACTTCTGTTTCACAGGAGGACATTCTTCTCTCAATCGTAGCTTATGCACAACAATGTCGGTATCCAACCCTGGCATGTCCTGATACGACCAGGCAAAGATATCCACATACTCTCGCAGCATACTAATCAGTTCTTCCTTTACTTCGGCCTGCAGACTGGCCCCAATCTTGATCTCTTTCTTCACATCTTCAGTGCCGATGTTGATGATCTCAATTTCTTCTTGATGAGGCTGAATAACCCGTTCCTCTTGTTTCAACAATCTGACCAATTCTTCAGGGAGTTCACAGTCTTCCTCAACCCCTTCATCAGCTTGGTAGACAGGATTGTCAAAGTCATGCGTGATCATAGCAGGAATGTTATCAATGGAATCCGGATGATCAACACTGCACAGATAATGTGCTTATTTCATAATCTGCTTATTTTCAAAGAGACGCAAACACAAAAACAAAAAGGAAAAACACATTGCCATTTTTATATTTTTGTGAAAAATTTAAAACAAAAGAAAAAGAACACAATTTGTCTGAAAATGTCCTTTATTTCATGGTAAAATAAGTGCATAACAAACATGGTGGCCCATACAATGGATCCTAGCATCTTGGGTAGAATGCTGGATTTGACAATGCAGCATGATAAGAAAAGGAAACAAATAAATTACTCTGAGTGCCAGGTAACTTGGACGATGTCTTCAGCAGACCAGTTCTTCAGCTCCTCTCCGGGCGCACACGGATGAATCCAGTTGTCCCAGTCACCATCACTGTCTCCCTCTTGGCTTGTCACACAAATTTGGTTGCGGTCGAGCATCCCAGCGCTTGTAAAAGTAATGGCTTTACCACTTGGAGTAGATCCACTAGGCTGATAACCCAAACCAAACTTGTCGTCCTTCTTCTCTAACTCCAGCAATTTGCCCCAACCTTGGGCGCTTCCTGACTGAACCACTTCCTTCGCCTGCTTGTAGGAATGAATGGAGGTACCTTCTTTCTCACTGCTTCTCTCTACAGGAGTCAAAATGCTGACATTAACGGCTTCGAAGGCTTGACACAGAGTCTCGTGAATCTCTCTGTCCATCTCCACATATTTGAAAGTTGATAAGTGGCTTACAAAGATGTCTTCCTCTCCGCACACTGTGATTACTTGGCCATCAACCACATATTTGAGCTTTTGATGCAGAGTGGAGGTTACAGCTCCGGCAGCATGAATCCATGGGCGTCCCAACAAGTAACTGTACGCGGGCTGAATTTCCATGACGTAGAAGGTGCTTTTGAAAACATGAGAACCTATTTTCACGGGTAACTCAACTTCTCCAAACACTGACCTTCTGGACCCATCAAAAGCTTTGACTATCAAATCACTAGGTCTTAGGACAATACCATCAACATTGAGCTTCATTAATGCTTTCTTTGGAAGTACATTAAGAGAAGAGCCTGTGTCAACAAGGACATGCGACAACACAACACTCTTGCACTCCATAGTAATATGTAGTGCTTTGTTATGGTTACGGCCCTATGACGTGAGGTCTCTGTCCATAAAGCCCAGCCCGTGGCTTGCATTCACACTACCCACTACAGCTTCTAGTTGATTAACAATTATTTCTTGAGGAACATAAGACATTTGTAGCACTTTCAGCAAGGCTTCTCTATGTGCAGGAGAACACATCAGCAAAGATAGAATGGATATTTTGGATGGCGTCTGGTTTAACTATTCGACCACCTTGTAATCACTCTTTTTAATTATTCGCATAAATTCCTCGACCTCCTTCTCAAAGGTACCCTGTCCAGCAGCAGGAGTTGTTGTTTCTTCAGTCGCAGTTTGCTTTCCTTTAGCCTTCGCCAAAGCCTCAGCTTCAGGATCCCCTCTCAGAACTGGGGGAGAAAATAGACGACCACTTCTCGTAAAACCTCCAACCCCTCCGACATTCACTACAGTCGGGTCAATAGCAATTGACTTACTCTCAATCTTCTGTCCTTCTACGTACACATCTGAGCCGTAATGCCATGGGATGGCTCTATCATCTGTATAAGGAGCAGGCCTAGGCATAGTGATAGTCACTGGACTAACTTCAGGAGCATAAATGGTCACAGGCTCTCTTCTAGAAGGCATCTCAGCTGCATCATAAAATAAGATTATAGTGGACACATCATCAACTTCATTACCAACTTTGTGAAACTGCAAAGATCCTTCATCAATCAGATTCTGCAATCCCATCTTCAGGTCTTCACAACCATTCACTGAATTCAAACATTTCTCACAATCAGAACTGCATCCCAGAAACACCTGACCTTTCAATAGCCTCACCTTCACTACCAACAGCGGAGTCTTCACTTCTTCTATACTCAGAATCAAACTTAACTTCTCACCACCCTCAACAACATTTATTCTAGCCCCTCCGTGGTTCGGGATAGGGTTTGAAGTAACATTCGGCGGTGGTGCAAAGTTAATCGCCTTGGAGTCAATCAGATCTTTAACTTTGTGCTGTAGCGCCCTGCACTTCTCAGTTGATTGCCCGGGTGCCCCTGAATTGAAAGCGCATCTAGCATTGACATCGTACCCCACTAGAAGCTCTCCAGGGGGTGGCGGTGCCAAAGTCCTTAGTTGTATCAAATTCAGGTCCAGCAATCTTGGTAGCAATGCAGTATATGTCATGGGAATTTCCTCAAGCACCCTATTAGCCGGGCGAGTCTGCCTTGGCTGATAAGTCTTTGTTGATAGTTGTTACGTTGTGTCTGCTGTTGTTGCTGTTATTGTTGAGGCTGTACCTGCTGCACAAGATTGGCAGGGATTGTGACAGCTGCCACCTGCTCATATGATCTTCTATATCCCCGGCCCCGTCCTCGGCCAAAAACATCATTGGTCTCACTTTCCCTTCTTCTCGGGGGTCCTCTGAAAGCTTTTCTTACTCCACTAGAACTACTCGCACTTGTATCCTGAATCTTTCCCATCTTTAACAAAGTCTCGACCCTCTCTCCAGCAATTACTATATCATTGAACTTTGTAGCCGAACAAGACGCCAATCTTTCGATAAACACTCCTTGCAATGTCCCCATAAACATATCAGCCATCTCATTCTCCAGCAGTGGTGGTTGCACTCTGGCAGTAAGCTGACGCCACCTCTGAGCATACTCTTTAAACCCCTCCTTAGCAGTTTGAGACATGTTTTGCAGTTGAGTGCGATATGGATCCATGTCCAAATTATACTGGTATTGCTACACGAAAGCTTCTGCCAGGTCATTCCAGCTCTTAATGTTGGCTCTACTTAGCTTCATATACCATTCCAAGGAGGCCCCAACCAGGCTGTCCTAGAAATAGTACATCCATAGCTTTTCATCATCAGTGTGGGCAGCAATCCTTCCTACAAATGACTGAAGGTGTGTCTTTGGACACGTTGTGCCGTTGTACTTTTCGAAAGTTGGGACCTTGAACTTGTAAGGGATTCTAACCCCTGGAACCAAGCCCAAGTCAGTAATGTCGAACCCCAAAGAGTTCTGAGATTGAATAGCCCTGATCTGTTATGCCATCTACTCAAACTTCCTGCTCATCTCAGCCCCCTGGCCTTCAGTTTCATCCATCAGAGTGAACTGTTCGTCTTGACCGTCCATCTGTACATTGTTCAGTCCATCATTGATTATGGTAACCCCTGGCTGTGCTACATGGATTTCAACTTGACGGGCGCCCGCACCGTTACGATTGCCTCCATCAGCAGTACCGTTGTTCCTGGCTTGACTATTTTAAACCAACTCCCGCAGACGTTCCTGATTCTGACCCATTCCTGCCATAAGGGTCATAAAATTGTCCATTCTCAACCTCAGGTCAGCTAAATCAGCTTGCATTTGATCCATGACTCTTTCTCTGTTGATTCTTGTTGGATATCTGTGTGCGACTGGCTGTTCTCGAACTTTCATGGGAGCTATAGTGCCTGAAACAGAAAAGACATTAGGAACCGGTGGCCATACCTGCAAAACAAGAAAACAGGTGATATGTATGCAATGCATTTGTTTATGTTTTCAATCCCAGGTCATTCATGCCCCGGTTCTGGTATTTAACAAAGAAAACCAGATGGATATTGCTCCTCGACTTTCAGAAACCTTCGCATAGAAACCACATTCAAACCATAACAGCTGGCACAGAAAAAATGGTGAACTGAAAAACTGCATAACATAAATCATCATATTAGGAAAAAACAACAGAATTCCCCGTAGGGTACAAGTTTCTAAGAAGAAAAACAAACAACCAGGATTCCTACAACATGTCTGTAGGTAATCCAAATACAAGGGAAACAAACTAAGAAGCCAGACCACTTCCTGAGGACCCTTAACCTCCCTCACTAAGTCCCCACTCAGACCTAGCCTTCTTGACTCCAGCCATCAACTTGAGGTCTTCAATCTCTTTAAGTGCTGCTTCTAAGGCTTGCTGACTATCTGCTAACTGTTGAGCCTTCTCCCTTCGAATCTGGTGAGCTTGTTCCACTTCTTCCTTCTTGAAAGTCATTTGCACTTCGAAAAACTCTTCTTTTTCTTTGTAGCTCTTCAGCTCTTGCTCTCTCTGTCCCTGCAACCAGTCAATAGACTGAAGAGCTTCCTTGAGTGTCTTCGAAGTCTTTTTGCATTCAGCTTCTCTTTTTGCTTCCATCATGCCCAGCCTGTGAAAGTGAGCTTCCCTTCCAGCAAAGTCTTTCTCTTTAGCCTCCAAGGTGGTCTGCATCTTCAGCAGTTTCTCTTCAGCTTAATTCTTCGCCTGGTTGGAAAGATGATACAGATTAACCATTTCAGTGTTCTCCACCCTAATTTCATGCAGCTGGACTTCCAACTTCTTGAACTCTTCTAAAGACACAGTATCATCAGACTCAGCAGCTGGAGGAACTAGAGGTGAGAATGGCAGCAATACCCTTCTGGCTCTGTCTTTCAACCAAGCCTCATACTCCGGGAAGGTCTGATTGTTGCACTTTCCAAAGCTAGCTATCCCTTCTCCCTTGATACACTTCCAAGCTCCAACAACTTTCCTCACTAAAGGCATATTGTCCTTTACAGGGAAGTAGAAAATAGGGGTCAACTTCAATTCTTCTGGTACCTCTCTCAAGGCATATCCCAACTGTCTTCTTAACAAGATTGGATTGTAGTTAATCCCTCCAGTTACTCCCAATAAAGGTACACTAAGATAACTCCCACATCTAGTGATGAAACGGGCACCCTGAAGCCTCTGAGTAATCCACCTGACATTCTTGGCAAACAACTTTTCCTGCTTCTGAGCCCATACCAAGGTATGGTCACTAAACACTCTAGTACTAGGCAGGTGCCTCATGAACCACATATGAAATAAAGGAGCGCAGCAACGAACTAAACCTCCCATTTTCTTCTCAGTCTTGTAGTGCACCGAGTAATACAAATCTCCGAGCAACGTAGGCACAGGATTCTTCAGTAAAAAGAGATGTATGACATTCATGTCTATGAACTTATCCATATCTGCAAACAAAATAATGCCATAGATAGAAAGAGCCAAGATAACACAGACAGAATCCCATTCCTCCTCAACAGCCAACTCTTCCACCTTCTTTACTAAAGCCTCTAAAGAAAACCCAGGTACACCTCCCTTAATGATAGTCATAGAATTCACAGCAGAAGTGCTCAAATAAAGAGCCTTGGCAATAGCCTCAGGTGCAGGTCTACTCATCTCAGCATTGAATGGAATCTGGTCTCGAACAGGAACTCCCAAGATCAAAGCATACTCCTCCAGCAAAGGACCTAACTGAAAATCAGGAAAAGTGAAACAACGGAGCTAAGGATCATAGTATTGAAGCAGGGTATGAATGGCACTTATCTCAGAAAGATCTAGCTCTACCACCACATTCAGAATACTCCCATAAGCCTTCGTGAACCTCTCTACATGATTGGGTGTGATCAGCTTCACCATCTTCTTTAACAGGCCAACCTTAGTGTCGAAAAACTTGAAATGAATATTCTGCTTGCGAGGATCTTCCATCTCTGAACAGGATACCGGAACCGGAAGCAAAAATATGAACCTGTGAATGAAAACAAAACATGATTAATGATGAAATGATGCAATGCAAATGCAAAGACATATGATCAATCTGGGACTGTCTGGAATCTGGATGCCAAGGACAACTGATCAGAAATCCAAATCCTCGGAATAACAACCCATAAACACTCAGATAATCTCAAATACACCCAATCCAGAACCAGATAAACTCAAGAACTCTGGAACCAAAGTAACAGTATCATAACATGAAACTGCACTGGTGACAAGGGTATGATGGGGTCAAGGGTTCCTGAAAACCTGTAAACCCCTCCCAATCTCACAGGTGTGCTTCGGGTCAAACATCACGGACTCTCAAAGCCAAATAGCAATAATACTTTCACCATTTCCGAGAAATGGCTCGTGACCAAATCAGGGAATCGGTTAGGCATTATGTACTACGCAGGCCTCAGCTGATTCCGGGAAAAACAAGCACCCCTTATAAGTTCCCAGCTTCGAGCACTGAAATCGAGAAATAATAGTACATTCAGCCCGTAGGATACAGTACTAATGTCATACGACCAGATGCTTTGACTTGGTTCTTATAAGAGAACCGGGCCATCCTATGCGAGTCCCCAGTGGACCCTCGGGTGCGAATGGGTTTGCCACAAAATGTGGTCTGCCACTGCCACCACTAGAGAGGGTTGTTTTCACAAAGGTTCTCAATGATCGGTCCCCAGATGCACATAACTATCAAGGTCCTATCCCGAAGTGGAGGAAATCCCCACACAAGATATTTCCAAGACAGTCGTAATCTTGGCGTGAAACACATCGCCACTCATCATGTCACATGTGAGTACAATATGTCCACTCTAATCGTATAGTGCACTCAAGCCGGATACTTGGCTTATCCCTCAAAAACAATATCACCCGAGCCCACCAAACAGAAAACCAGTCCATACAGTCCAGTATGATATATATGATGCGGAAAATAAATACTGAAAATTGTAAATAAAGCTGTAAATAAAACTGTAAATAAACAACAGTAAAATACAACACACAACAACAAACAGTCAAACACCCAACGAAACAGAAACACGCAAGCATTAGGAGGGACTCTCAAGGGAACCAGAGATACTCTGGTTTGGAAGTCCCCAGCAGAGTCGCCAGTTGTCGCTCCCCGGATTTCCATCCTGGTACAAACGCGAAAGTGGCGCGGAAAAGAATAGAGTCGCCAGCCAGGCATTTTTATCCCGAAGTGTAAACACCCCAAATTTTCCCTCACTCATTTCACCATGACTTGTGATTCTTTTCATTTGCATAATTTCAATCATATCATCTCATATTGCAGTTTTGCTTCACTGCATTGGTTCTAAGGCAACTGCATCTAGGGTTTGTGATCTGAGCAATCCATGAGCTATCTGAGCCACTCCAAAGGTCATCAATCTTATCAAAAGGGTCCATGTATGTTCAAGCATCATATTGTATCCTCCCAAGATCAAGAAAGTCAAAAATCACAAGAACTGAGGAAAGGCATGGAAGTAGAGCCAAGCTTAACTGCACAGATGACCTGAAATTAGGGTTTTGGTTTCAGAGGCCATAACTCCAAAGTTTTTGGTCATTCTTGTTTCTATTGGTCTCTATATGTTATAAGGATCATGCATACCAATTTTCATGAAGAAATTCAATGGGGAAGGCATCTGATCAATAGATGACTTCTTGAGCAAGTCAGTGCAAAATCAGGGCATCTGAGGACCCCAATCACCCAACCAAAGGATTTTCTCCATCATTTTGAATGTGTATGATCTTTATTTGATCATAGAAGATGTTAGAAGTTCACAAAATTGAAGAATTTCAAGCCATTTGAAAAGTTGCCATTTTGGGAAAGTGACTTGTAATGTAAACTTGCCATTTTTGGAAAGTTTTTCAACCTCCTCTTTTTGATCCAAAAATGCTTCAAATGAAAAATTCTTGGTCATGAAAGTTGTATATTGGATCCTCCCATTTTCAAAAAGTACAAGAACTCATTCTAATTCATCATAGAACAAAAGTTATGGCCTTGCAAAGTTGGATAAAATCACATAATTTCATGTTTCATGCCAAAGAGGGATTTTTGCAAAACCTCTTACCAATTCATTTTGTGACCTCAAATTTACTTCTAACCATCATACAAACATAACACATTGCCTAAAACTCAGAATTGGCCCAAGAATTCCCAAATTTCATGACTTGCACATAGAGAAATCTCAAAAGGGCCAAAGGTTCACAAATTTGCAAAACCTCCCATAACCTTTCACAAGCTTGCTGATTTGCCTCAAAGTGATTTCCATGGACATCCTCAATCCCAGCTGCACCAGACACTCCTTTGTCCTTGGCCTGAACCAGCCCATACCTAAAAGTACAACTTTGTTGACTTTTTTGCAAGAAGGCCATACCAATCAGCATAGCCCAAACCAACTCCACAGACCTATCACAGCTTGATATGTGGACAAAATGAAACTCAAAACACACAAGGAACAAGCCTGAAACCATAGCATTGCCATAGTTCACAAAAACTCCCTCTTTTACATTTTCTATCGAATCCTATAACTCAGCCATTGATTCTCAAAACTTCTTCCACCATTCATCTCAAAATGCTTCACTGATCATTTCTCACCCATCAAAGCAGCCTGAAACCACCCCAAACAGAAATACAATTTTCACCACCCCTGAACTGAAAGCTTCAAAACACTCCATATAAACCTGTTTCAAGCTTACCAGAAGCATCAGGGAACTCTTTGGAGTGGAATAGCACAAAGAAGAAGGTCAGAAAGTACAGGATTTGAAAGCTCAACCTCAGGTAGCATGATGAACTTTTTTTCCAGAATCTATTTTTTTAGTTACAAAAATGATCTATGTATTGCCCTGATCATGGGGATGTAATCATTTTCGAAAATGGGCCAGAAACAAGCATTTTATGTTGCTCTGAAACTTTTGCCCTAAATTTGTTTTTCTTCGATTCTCTCTGTATGGCTAAAATAAATTGTTTTTGTCCATGGATTCTTGTTATTCAATGTTAAGAGATGAGTTCTGGAGATTTTGGTGTGATTTCATGACCTAGGGAGTGAGATAGAGTTTTTCAGGGAAGGGTGTGGCCGGAGAAGATGACCGGAGGTCATTTCCAGCCACCTGAAAGTCATTAGGGCTTTTAATCAGGATTAGGGTTTCGCTTGAATACGGGCCATTGGATGAGTGTTCCCGCGCGCATTTGTGAGGTCCAGATCTTGTCATTAACAATTAATCAGGACTAATTAAATAATTAATTAAGTTTAGTCAGGTTTGAACCTGGGCCGTCCAGATGCGCGCCAGGTCAAACCTTTCAGGCCCAGATTAGATCTTGACTCTCCATCCAGCATACTTTCATTATTTTTAATTTTTATTTCATTTTCTATATTTAAACTTGCACGAATTTTTAAAAATAGAAAAAGACTTCAAAAAATTCTGAAAATATTTATCCAAACTTTAATTAATTTTCAGAACCCAAAAATATTTTTTATTTTATTTTTTGCATTAAAAATTATTTTTAAATCATTTAAATGATTATTTTTAATTAGTTAATGAGGATTAATTAATTAAAAATACATTTAAGTATTTAAAAATTCCAAAAAAATTCACATTGCATTTTAATACATTTAGAAACATTATCAAACTCTTAAAACAAATTTCTTTTTGGTTCTTGACCTATTTTGACATTTTTCTTTGGAATTAAAGTTCTTAAAAGGTAATATTTTTGTCATAACTTAGAAAAATTCATTCTGCCTAACCTTGAAGAGTTTGATGTTGGTTCTTTTTTGCATTGCATACTTCATATCATATAGTTTCTAGGGTAAAATTAGTTTGAATTTATCTTTCATTTTCAAATTGATGTGCATTTTTACTTTTGAGGTGCCTTAAAACCCCAGCCAACTTGAGAAAATCATAACCTCCATTAGGTTAAGAGTTAGGTCCCCTCCTTTGGGCAGTGAACTTGTGTAGGGTTATGGTTCCTTTGATCCCATTTTCAAATTTTATCTTGTCATTTGCTTCTGATTTTGGATTTTGCTTTGTGTCTTGTGCATAAACCCTAATCCTTGCCTTTATTTGCATTCACCTTTTAGATGCTTGCATACATGAGATTGCCATGACATTTTGTGCATTCACATGACTTCTAAGACATCTTAGGACACATTAGAATCATGCTTGATCATTGCATCATTCATTTTCCATGTTATGCATTCATTCCATTTCATAAATTTTCATGAACTTTCATGGTTCAAAGCATGCTTCATCTGCATCCTCATACTTGTATGATTGTCCACAAATCTTGATATGTGTTTGCTTTATCTCTTAGCATCATTTACATCATGTTCATGCTTCTTACTTTGGTTTGCATCATTGCATTTCATCTCATCTTCATTGCATTTCATTTCTTGTTGCTAACTTTTCAGGTGGTAAGTGTTTGAGAAGTGAATTTGCCTTCACTTCTCATAATCTCTTCTCATCTCTTTTATGCATAATTGCTGCATTTTACCTTTGTATTAGAGTGAGCTTGCTCATTCATGTTTCCTCCCCACTTTCTTTCTTCAAGCAACTTGTCTTCTTAAGTGAAGCAATTTGTCCTGCTTCTCTTTGTTTCTTCCTTCTCCCATCTGCTTCTTCCTTGGTGGCTTTTCTCCTAAAGATCTTTTGCAAGCCTCATAAGCCCTAGGAACAACCAAGCATGATAACAATTAGGGTTTGATTAGTCCCCCCATTAGTTTTACCTTTGTGTCATCTCTTTGTGTCTTCTCTTCTCATCTCACAATCAAGGATTAAACCTTAAAGGTTTTAAGGCATTGTGATTAAGTTTATGCCTGCATCCTTCTATTAGGATGGAGTGTATAACTTAAATCCTAAGTGTTAAACCCTTAATGTGTTTAATTCCTTTAATCAATCCACTTAATAATCATTAAGACATCAAGCTTGTAACTTGGGCCTTGTATTAGGGTTCTTATTCTTCCTTAACTGGTTAAGAAGGACTAACCCTAGTATTAATGGACAAGTCCCCCTAAAGTTGTCTTACAAACCATAAAATCCATTTCTTAATCTTGCCACTAACTAAAATCCACTTTAATAAAGGTTTTGTTTTTTCATGAGGTTAATCCCTAATCATGGATTAAGTTGAGTAGCCTTCCTCAGCTTAAATGTTCCCATCTATTATCCTTCTATTAGGATGGTGTAATGGGTCCATTAAATCCTTGATTATGGCTTAAACTCATTACTTAACACTAAACAAAAACACCAAAAACATCTAAATAAATACAAGTAGGTTAATGATCTTAATCCTACATCATGGTGATTAAGTGTGAGGTGTTTACTTCATACTTAAGGTATTCTCGTTACCCCTAATCAGAGGGAAGATGTGATGAGTTTACTAACCCTTGGTTTAGGCTTAAACTCATTAACTTATGACAAACACAAAAAAGCAATAAAAGATTGAAAACACAAAAAACAAACATTAACCGTCTCCTCCGGGATTCTTTTCTCACTTCATTCATTCACAAATGAGAACTCGCTTCTTCCGTCTAATGCAAGACAGTTAGCACCTGAGCCAGACAAGTCACACACTTGAGCATAGACAAGTAAGCAGTTCATCAGTCAATTTATATTTCAGTCTCTTTGAGTCGAACTACAGTGTTCTGACTTCCTCATTGCACGAGAGGATACGTAGGCATAACTTAACAGTTATCGAACAAAAGTCTCTGTATATCCCCCTCCTTCCAGCCCTATTCTTTAAGCCTCATAATCTTGAGCTTCATACTCTTTCTTTGCACTGACACTCCTTTTATTCACTTCACACTTCTTTCTAGCACTGACACTTGCATTCTTTTCCAGCTTTTGTACACAAAATAGCACTGACACTACCCCTTTAAACACAAACTTTCAAGCGTGGATCCCGTCGAGTACGGCGGACAATCTGGGTGCTAATACCTTCCCAGGTTGTAACCAACCCCCTTTCTCAGTTTCTCTGGTTCGCGACCGTCTTGTCCATCTTTTCTTAGGTTTATGCAGCATTACCTTTCCTTCGGGATAAAAATGCCTAGCTGGCGACTCTTTTCATTCCTTCTCTTTCGCCGACCGTTCGCGTCTGTACCCCATTTGGCCGGGTGTCATCTGGTGGGAGCGACAGCTTGGCGACTCTGCTGGGGACCCTTATACTGTAACTAGGGCTTATGGTTCTTTTTGTGGGTTCCTCCTAGCGCTTGTTTGATTTGTGTTTACTTGAGTGTTATGTGCTAATTGTGTTTATGTATGTGCTTTATTTATTGCTTTATGTACAACTTTATTTATTGCTTTCCTTTACAGTTTTTCATATTTCATACTGTCATTATCATTGCTGGATCTGGCTTCTGTTTCGGTGGGCGGGGTTCCATTGAGAGTTTGAGGTCCTATACCTGGGACCTGAGTGACACCTAGGCTAGAGTGGTTCATGTTCTTTCCCATTCCATTTCGGTCTGGTGCGGGAATATGAAACACGGTTCAGATGTGGGTTTCTTCTTGAGAACTCTGTGCTACAGATTTCCTGTAGTGTTAGGGCTATCTGGGAAGCCTGCTAAGTCTGGATGACCTTTATTATGACCTTCAGAATCTGAGGTGAATTAGAGGAGGATCTTTTATGGTTATTGTTAACACTGTACCTCCGGGTTAGAAGTGTTTACACTTCTCATAACTGATCCATGTCTGAGGATCCTTGTTTTAGAACACTACATGTGAGGGGGTTGGGCTGTTTACAGGTTTGCAGGAACCCATGGCCACATCATACCCTGTTACTATATTGTTTAAGAGTACCTCACTTTGGACAGTTCTTGTGATTAACCCTGGACATGTGACTCTTTATTTAAGTCCCCCACCCTGGTAACTAGATTTCTGAGCCTCCATCTGGACTTTTTGAACATACATGGACTTATATCAAGACAGATAATCAGATCCAGCTCTTGATCACAAACCCTTGCATATCATTTGCATATATCATCATTGCATCATTTAACATTTGTTTATTTGTTTCTCAGGGTATCCACATCATATTTGGTTTGGTTTTGACCCCTTCTTCTGCATAGACCTTTGCTTCATCAGCTATCTGCTTCAGCTATCTTCATCATCACCAGCATCAGCCTGTCAGTGGCTCATTTCCAGCATCAGTTTGTGTTCTTCATCAACACTCACTTTTAATTCTTCAGTAGCATTCATGACTACTCCCAGGAAGAGCAACATATCCTACCATTTCTTTGAACCTGTGTTGACTGGCATCAGGCAAGTCCAGTCACTTATCACACTAGATCATATCCCACTGTTCAGGGAGCACTATGGAGGAATCTTAGATATGGTTATGGACCTTGACCCTTCTCAAAGAAGCATGATCCACACCTGCTTGCAGTTTTATGATCCTCCATTGAGATGCTTCACTTTTCCAGACTTCCAGCTAGGGCCTCTGCTGGAGGAATTTTCTTCATTGATTGGGGTACCTATCAGAGGTGGGATCCCCTTCAATCCAGAAATGCCAGCTCCCAGCAATGGAGAAGTAGCAAAAGCAATGTACCTAGAGCCTGCTTTGATTGAGCAAAATATGACAACAAAAGCTGGGATCCCTGGTTTGCATTTGGACTTCTTGATTTCTCATGCCATCCTGAGGGCTTCATTGGGAGAGTGGAGAGCAGTCTGTGCACTATTAGACCTCAGCATATATGGGGTTATATTGTTTGCAGATGAGCCTAAATTTGTCAGCAAGAATTCCATCCATCTGTTTCTTCTGAAGAACCCAGTACCTACATTGCTGGGAGATTTTTACTACTCCATTCACTAGAGGAATGAGAAACAAAGGGGGAAGTTAGTAAGATGTTGTGCTCCTTTGTTTTATACCTGGATGCTCAGACATCTGCCTAAGTCAGATGCTTTCTTGAATCCCCACCAACAGAAGAATTGGGCCACAAGGCTCATTGCCTTGACTTCAAATGATATTAGATGGTGCACCCAGAGCACCAAGGGCAAGGACATTATCACCAGCTGTGGACAATACCCAAATGTACCTCTGATAGGAGTAAAGGGTTGCATCAACTACAATCCTTTGTTGTTTAAGAGACAATTGGGCTATGCTTTGGTTCACCCTCCTAGAGGACAAGATTTAGCTGAGACCCTGTATTGTGAAGTGAAACCTAATTCAGCTGCTGTCAGGCAAGCATCCTGGGCTTGGGACAACATTCAGACAAAAGGGATGGAAATTCTGGGAAGGTGTAATAATGTTACTTCAGCTCAGTACTATGATTGGTCCTGTACTAGAGCTCAGATTACTGGAATGCCCTTCACCTTGGAGGACATACCTGGACCCTCAACAGTACAACCTGCAGCAACTGTCAGCCTAGAAGAATTTGAAAAGTTGAAGGAAAGGAATGAAAACCTATCTCAAGCCTTGAAGAAGACCCTTTGGGAAAGGAGTGATGGTCGTCTGGACATTGAGAGATTGGAAAAGCTCAGGGTGGAGCATCTCACCAAAATTGAGAAGACAGAGGACTACATCAGGAAAGCAAGAGCTGGGGAACAAATATTAAAGAATGCCTGTAAGGAAGCCAAAATTCAGAAGGCTAGGATTGAGCTCTATCTACAAGAGAGTCAAGCTAGGCTGGTCAGGATCACCGAAGCGCGTACCCAAGAGGACTAGAAGACTCAAGCCAAGATTGAGCAGCTAGAGGCCAATGAGAAGAAGCAGCAAGAAGCTTTGTTGGAAGCCCAGAAGGAGATTTCAGAGTTGAAGCTTAGAGCAGGATTGAAAAGATCCAAAGACCAGGATAGGCACAAGAAACTGACTACTGCCATTGCCACCAGGAACCTCCTCATTAGGACCATTAGAGAGCACCCAGCTGGTCCAGTGACTAAGGCACTCCAGAAGGAGGTCAAGGAATACGAGTTTGGACTGGATGTCTGATCCTTTGCCTGTTGTTTGTTTCCATTTGATGTACTTTTCTTTTTGTTGTATTTTGACACTCCAGGGGCATGTATTGTAAATAAACTATGTATTGTTCACCATTTGTAATATATTTTAGTTTGTTTTCATTTGGGCTTTCTCTCAACAACATCAAGCATCTTCCTCGAGGTCTGGAAAGGTCAAAACAAAGAACCAAACCGGATACCTTGGAAAACAATAGGCATACTGCATTGCATACTAACTTTTGTTTTGTTTTGTAGGTTTTGTTATTATCTTTGTTTCTAACTTTGTTGTGATCTCAGGAAACATTGCTCATCGTCGAGTATTCCCTGTCAACCGCACGCACCGGTACCTGACTCGTAACAACCTTCCCGGTATTCAAATGGAACAAGTACAGCAGGATCTGACTGAGGTCAGAAATCAGATGGCTAATGAGAGATTGGAGATGAGAAATCAGATGTCTCAATTCATGGCTGCGATGACTGGCTTGGCCCAGAGTCAAGAAAGGTTAAGAGAGCTGGTGGAAAGACAAACTCCTGAAGAGCCTCATCTTGGGACAGGAGGAACTAGTAACAATAAACGGGGTCAGCCTCGTATTGATCCACCGGTATTTGGACCTCATATGGATCCATAAGCTAACATCCCGAGGAATGTACAAGGTAATACTGCTGGAGGGAGAATCTTGCTAGAGGATCCCCAAGAAGAGCAGTTTACAGTTATGGGAGCTGGAGATGAAGTCTATGACAGGAGATTGGATGAAATTGCTGAGAAGTTGAGATCTTTGGAGTCTCAGAATTCCTTAGGCTTTGATGTGATGGATATGGGACTAGTGGATGGGGTGAGAATTCCCCACAAATTCAAACCCCCGTGCTTTGAGAAATACAATGGAACCTCTTGTCCACGAACTCACCTGCAGTCTTTCTTGGGAAGACTTAAAGCTTATACTATGGATGAAAAGCTGTGGATGTTCTACTTTGAAGACAATCTGACTGGGGCTTCAAGACAGTGGTATTCACACTTGACCAGGGCTACCATTAGATGCTGGAAGGACTTAGCTAAAGCCTTCATTAGGCAATATCAATACAACCTGGACATGGCTCCTAACAGGACCCTTCTAATGGGAATGTCTCAATCTTCTAGAGAGAGCTTTAGAGAATATGCCCAAAGATGGAGACAGCTTGCTGCTGCTGTCCAACCACCCATGTCAGAAAGGGAAATGGCTGACATGTTCATGAATACTTTGCAAGGAACCTATATTGATAGATAGGATGCCTTCACCTCTACCAGTTTTGCAGATGTGGTTATAGCTGGTGAAAGGATTGAAAGCCTCTTAAAGATGGGCAAAATCTCCGACAATGGTGCAAATTCATCCAGCAATCCCAGAAAGCCTTTTGTGGGACCCCGAAGAGCCGGTGAGACAAATTCCATTCATGCAAGCAGGGGCAAACCTCAGTATGTACACCGGTTAGTAGCAGCAGTTACCATTCCAGCTCCAATTCCTCAACAACCAGCATATCCTCAGCAACAACAACCACAATATCAACAACAAGTTCATTATCCGCAACAGAGAACCTACAACAACAGCAACAACAACCAACAACAGCGTCCTTTCCAACAAAGACCATCACAGGCAAACAAGGTAATTGACCCAATCCCAATGCCGTATGCTGCACTCCTGCCATAACTCCTAAAACTCAACCTAGTTGAATTAAGGACATTGGCACCTCCAGATCCCGCCAATATGCCAAAGAACTATGATGCCAATGCCAGGTGTGCATTCCACTCAAACGCACCGGGGCATAATACTGAGAAATGTAGGGCCTTACAAATGAAAGTCCAAGACCTGGTAGACTCAAAAGCTCTCAACTTTGCACCTCCTCCGAATGTCACAAGGAATCCAATGCCTAGTCACAATGGGCCTAGGGTTAATGCTATTGAGGAAGGCAAACTATCCACCCTAATCACCAGTGTTGCACAAATTAGAACACCTTTGGTTGAAATCAAAGCTCAGCTTTTAGAATGCCAAGTGTTCCCCGGGTGTGAGCTCGGCTGTGGGTATTGCAATATTGCAGTCAATGGGTGTGAAAGGCTGAGAAGCGACATAGATGGTCTTATTAAGGATGGTATCCTTCAGATTACGACAACGGCACCTACAAATCCAACAATTCCTTCAACAACAATCCCAGATACTCCTACAACGTCAGCAACCATTGTTCCAACGGATTCTACTACAACTCCAACAACTGCTCAATCAATCACTTCAACGGATGCAAGTTCAGTTACCATTCCTGCTACAATTTCAGCACCCATCCAGTCAATAGTGTCTTCTACAACAGCAACAACAATTGATGAAAGCATCTCAACGGTTACCATATACTATGACCCTGCAAATGTTCCTGCCAACAACTCACAAAATGTTACTCCTGTCAGAGCACCAGTAACTATATACTATGATCCACACACCATTGTAGTCCCCTCTGCAGCTGCTATCAGTCCGGTCACTGTCACGGTTCCTGGGCCAGTTCCTTACGAAAGCAATAATGCCATCCCTTGGCATTATGGCTCAGATCTATACTGCGGAGGGCAGAAAATCACTTTAGAATCATCAATTTCTTCATCTCAGATTGACAATGTGGGGGGAGGCGGAGGCTTCACTAGAAGCGGACGTCTCTTCGCCTCACAAATTCCAAGACCTAATGCTGAAGCAGAAGCTGTTGCCAAGGCAAAAGGGAAGAGCATGGTGAAAGAAGAACAAGTTGTCAAAGAAGCTTTGAAGACTCCTTTGATCAAGAAGTTGATGAATTCATGAGAATCATCAAGAAAAGTGATTACAAGGTGGTAGACCAGCTTCACCAAACGCCTTCCAAAATCTCCATATTGTCATTGCTAATGTGCTCCGAGGCTCACCGGAATGCGCTATTAAAGGTCCTGCACGCAGCTTATGTGCCGGAGGAGATTACTGTCAATCAGTTAGAGGCTGTAGTTGGAAATGTCAATGCTAGTCATGGACTAGGTTTTACCAACACTGACTTGACGATGGAAGGTCACAATCACAACAAGGCTTTGCACATTACCTTGGAGTGTAAGGGTGCGGTTATTTCTCACGTACTGGTGGACACAGGGTCATCCCTCAATGTCCTGCCCAAGAAAGCCCTTGTGAAGCTGGAGTATGATGGATTGGAACTACGCCCAAGTAACTTGGTAGTGAGAGCCTTTGACGGTTCTAAAAGATCAGTTCTGGGAGAGATAGAATTACCAATAATGATTGGCCCACATGTTTTCAAAACGACCTTCTTTGTGATGGATATACAGCCTGCCTACAGTTGTCTATTGGGTAGACCATGGATACACGCCGCCGGCGCCGTGACGTCAACCCTTCACCAGAAGTTAAAATTCGAGTGGGAAGGCCAAGTCATTACTATTTGTGGGGAGGAGGATATTTTTGTTAGCCAACTGGCTACTTTCAAATACATTGAGATGGATGGGGAGATCCATGAAACCATGAGTCAAGGGTTTGCGGCCCTAAATATTAATGAAACATCTGCTATGCTGGGGACTTCCATCACATCCTATCAACAAGCCCGGAAGGTTGTTGAGGAGGGTACTGCTCAAGGCTGGGGCAAGCTGCTGCCAGTTGAGAAGAAAGAAGACCGATTCAGGTTGGGTTACAGACCAACTCAACAAGATCAACCAGAGGCTGCAAAAGAGCCTAAGTTTTTCAGCAGGGGGATGCTCACCCCGGATGCTGTGAACAATTTGGAAGATGAGTCAGAAGATTAGTGCAACCTGGAAAGTTGGATACGTCCAAGGATCCCGGGGAACCATGTCTCAAACTGGTCTTCCCAGGAAATTATAAGAGTTACTCCTGCAGAGTAATTATTATTTCCTGTGTTTTAAAGCATGCATCAAGTCCTACATCTTGCCCAAGATGTCAGGACTCATTT
This sequence comes from Lathyrus aphaca, assembly GCA_963966055.1. NCBI lineage: Eukaryota > Viridiplantae > Streptophyta > Magnoliopsida > Fabales > Fabaceae > Lathyrus > Lathyrus aphaca. The sequence continues at coordinate 282,320,700 of OZ014520.1, read as the reverse complement.
TGTAATCGGGACATCTTGTATTTTGTGCAAAGATCAATTAATGAATATCAGGACATCTTTTGCAAATGAGTCTTTTCTTTTTCGCTCACTGTTTTTCATTTCTCATTTTTTGTACAAAAATAAAATGGCAATGTTTTTCAAAATAAAAGCTTCATTTTCACTTTTTCTAAACAAGATAAAATTGATCACTAAAATGAACAAATCTAAACCCTTGCAGAGAGTGCCCTCCAGACTGCACCGACAACAACACTGCTATGACTTTGTATGACTTTGGCAATCCGATTAATCAAGCCGATGAAGGGGTTGAAGAAGATTATGAGTTATCTGAGGAGCTAGCCAGGTTGCTGAGACAAGAGGAGAAGGTTATCACTCCTCATCAGGAGGAAGTTGAAACGGTTAATCTTGGTACGGAAGAATACGTGAAAGAAGTTAAGATCGGGGCCTGCCTGCAAGATTCAGTGAAAGAGCAACTGATTGACATGCTTCGGGAATATGTGGATGTTTTTGCTTGGTCTTATCAGGATATGCCAGGGTTGGACACCGAAATTGTCATGCACAAGCTGCCTTTGAAAGAAGATTGTCCGCCAGTAAAACAGAAACTACACCGTACTCGCCCAGATATGGCAATGAAGATAAAAGAAGAGGTACAAAAGCAATGGGACGCCGGTTTCCTTGCTGTGACTAGATATCCGCCGTGGGTTGCTAATATTGTACCTGTGCCCAAGAAGGATGGCAAGGTGAGGATGTGTGTGGATCACCGGGACCTGAACAGAGCCAGCCCGAAAGACGACATCCCTCTACCTCACATTGATGTATTGGTTGATATACGTATCAGTTCTCGGTGTTCTCCTTCATGGATGGATTTTTAGGATACAATCAGATCAAAATGTCCCCTGAAGACATGGAGAAGACAACTTTCATCACACCCTGGGGCACATTCTGTTATAAGGTAATGCCATTCGGATTGAAGAATGCTGGTGCCACTTATCAACGGGCTATGGTAACATTATTCCATGACATGATCCACAAAGAAATTGAATGTTACGTGGATGACATGATTGCCAAGTCCATCACAGAAGAAGACCACATGGTGAATTTGTTGAAGCTATTCAAGCGTTTGAGGAAGTACCAATTGAAGTTAAACCCCCAACAAATGCACATTCGGGGTGTGATCCGGTAAGCTGTTAGGTTTTATTGTAAGTGAGAAGGGAATTGAAGTTGACCCTGACAAAGTCAAAGCCATTCAAGAAATGCCTGCACCAAAGACAGAAAAAAAAGTTTGGGGTTTTTTAGGTAGATTGAACTACATTTCACGGTTCATATCTCACCTTACTGCAACCTGTGAACCCTTGTTCAAGTTGTTGAGAAAAGAACAAACGGTCAGGTGGAACGAAGACTGCCAGAAGGCTTTTAACAAAGTCAAGGAATACTTACAAGAGCCTCCAATTCTTATGCCTCCAGTTAAAGGAAGACCTCTAATCATGTACTTGACAGTATTAGAAGAGTCAATGGGGTGTGTGTTGGGCCAGCATGACGAGTCTGGTCGAAAAGAGTATGCAATATACTACCTAAGCAAAAAGTTTACCGACTGTGAACAACGTTATTCACTGCTCGAGAAAACTTGCTGTGCTTTAGCGTGGGCTGCTCGCCGGCTAAGGCAGTATAAGTTGACCCACACCACTTTATTGATATCCAAGATGGATCCAGTTAAGTACATTTTTGAGAAGCCATCACTCACCGGGCGGGTTGCAAGAAGGCAAATGATCCTCACAGAGTATGACATCCAGTACACATCTCAGAAAGCCATCAAGGGTAGTGTATTGTCTAATTATCTGGCTGAACAACCCATTGATGATTACCAGCCTATGAGATTTGACTTCCCTGATGAAGACATCATGTTCATAAAAGCAAAAGATCATGAAGAGCCTGTTCACACTGAAGGGCCTGACCCAGAGAAGGAATGGACGATGATGTTTGAAGGGGCTGTTAATATGAACGGTCGTGGTGTTGGTGCAGTACTCATCACACCTAAAGGAGTTCACATGCCTTTCTCGGCAAAGCTCACCTTTAACTGCACTAACAACGAAGCTGAATACGAAGCTTATATTATGGGTCTTGAGGAAGCCATTGACCTCAGGATCAAGACTTTGACTGTATTCGGAGATTCAGCTCTGGTAATCAATCAAACCAACGACAAATGGTACACCCACCAAGATCATCTGATACCTTATCGGGATTATACAAGGAGGTTGTTGACTTTCTTCACAACAGTCAAGCTTGAGTATATCCCTCGAGATGAAAATCAGTTTGCATATGCTCTGGCTACCATTTCATCCATGATCAAAGTTCAAGCTGCCAACTTTGTGCCGCGAATTTCAGTATCCAGACTTGATAGACCAGCATATGTATTCTCGGAAGATCTTGCCAAATATGATAAGCCTTGGTTCCATGACATTAAGTGCTTCTTGGAGGATCAAACATACTCATCTGGGGCATCTTCCAATGATAAGAAGACATTAAGAAGGTTGGCTGGCAGTTTCTTCATAAATGCTGATGGTTCCTTGTACAAGCGGAACTTTAATATGGTACTTCTCATATGCGTTGATAAGGCAGAAGCAGGCTTGCTGATGCACGAGGTGCACGAAGGATCTTTTGGTACCCATGCTGGAGGGCATGCTATGGCTAAAAAGTTGTTAAGATCAGGCTACTACTGGATCACAATGGATGCAGACTGTTGTGCTTATGCCAGGAAGTGCCACAAATTCCAGATTTATGCAGATAAAGTGCATGTGACTCCGAATCCTTTGAATGTAATGTCTTCACCTTGGCCCTTTGCCATGTGGGGCATTGATATGATTGGAAAGATTGAACCGACTGCTTCAAATGGCCACAGGTTCATCCTGGTAGCCATTGACTACTACACCAAGTGGGTTGAGGCAGCTTCGTATGCAAATGTCACCAGGCAAGTAGTAGCCCGATTTCTGAAGAAAGACATCATCTGTCGGTATGGAGTGCCCGAACGAATCATTACTGATAATGGTTCCAACTTGAAGAACAAAATGATGGCAGAACTGTGCCGGGACTTCAAGATCCAACACCACAATTCTTCTCCTTACAGGCCAAAGATGAATTGCGCTGTAGAGGCAGCTAACAAGAATATCAAGAAGATTGTGCAGAAGATGGTGGTTACATACAAAGACTGGCATGAAATGCTACCGTTTGCCTTGCATGGGTACCGAACCTCAATCAGAACATCCACTGGGGCAACACCGTATCAGCTTGTTTATGGTATGGAGGCAGTCCTACCTGTTGAAGTTGAATTACCCTCCTTGCGGGTACTAATGGATGTTAAACTGAATGAAGCAGAATGGGTCCTATTCCGATACGAACAACTGAATCTGATTGAAAAGAAGAGGCTAGCTGCAATCTATCATGGGCAGTTGTATCAGAAAAGAATGAAGAAAGCCTTCGATCAGAAAGTTAGGCTTCGGGAATACCAAGTAGGAGATCTTGTGCTGAAAAGACTCCTTCCTCCTCATACAGACCACAGGGGAAAGTGGACTCCGAATTATGATGGACCGTTCATAGTAAAGAATGTTTTCTCTGGTGGAGCACTGATGCTCAGTACTATGGATGGCGAAGACTTCCTGTCCCCTGTGAATTCAGATGCAGTTAAAAAATACTTCGCATAAAAGGACCCGCTGGACATAAAAACAGAATGTAAGTCCAGGCAAAAATAGGGCATCCCGGCGAGTCAAAAACAGAATAAAAGACTCGGGCAAAAATAAGGGAAAATAAATAAAAAATGTACACCCGCTGAGTTGAAAAACCACATTGGACAACTCAGGCAAAAATGGGTATCCCGGTGAATTGAAAACCCAAAAGGGTGATCCACGCAAAATAAGGGAATAAGCGAACAACTGCATTATGAATTTGTCTGTATCACTTACAACATGGTAAGCTTCGAAAGGTTCAAGCTTCGGTCAGAATCAGCCTTCTTCAAAAGCAGGATGAGAAGAACGTCAATGTCATACAAGTCATAGCAAAAGGGAAGCACTGAAAGCGTCATCAACATTGCCAGCACCTTTTTTGTTTCTCAATTTTGTAACAATCTCTTCATTTCAGGGGATCTGTTTCTTTGACTGTATTTGCCAAATTCAAGGCACGCAAATTAATAAAATCATATTTTCAGTCATACTTCGTCTCGTACATTTTATTTTCATTTGCAAAATGTACGATGTCCTTAAGATGATTGATTGCATAAGTACAAATACGCCTTTTCTTAATACATGCTTACAGGAAATATACTTACTCCCAGGAGTGTCTAAACTCCTATGATGGAATCCAGTAAGGGATACCTCGGGATACTTGTACGTTTCTTTGTCATGACAGGATTGCAGGTAGTTAAAGCGCAACACGGGGCATGAAAGTTTCTCCCCAGCAAGCTGCCAAATCATTATTTACTCAGCTCATCTTCCAAATAGCACTAGAGCTGCTTTCTCCCCAGCTGAGTTGCCAGACTACATCATCTTCAACAAAATCACAAAAGTCTCTAGGAAGATCGTTCAGTGATCTTTCCTCCTTAGTCGGATGATAGACAGGGAACCATCTCCCCGCAGAGTTCCAGCCTATATCTAGAAGAGCAATGTCAAACGATCTCACAACAAAGTGACGAAAGCATCCACAGACCCCAGCTGGGCTCCTCATCATTAAGATAGGTCTGTCAGTGACCTGTTTCCCAAAGCAAAATCATACATCTTATCAAGATCTGCCAATGATCTCATCCCCAGCTGGGACGTTCTTCCAAAGCAGATCAGTCAGGAATCTTCACCGCAACGGGATACGAATCCCGTATCGGTATCTTTTGCATAATCATAGCATTCGCATCATATTTCCCCTCAGAGCGTAGCATTCCGTCTAATGCGGAGCATTACGGAAAAAATCAAACATATTGCATAATCATAAGCCACGTGTCGAACCAAACACTTGTAAATACTGACATTCCATCAGCAATATACAAAATACCCCCCAAATTCCCCAGCATAAAGCCAAAGCGTCCCCAGCATAGTTGCCTGAACACTTCGTGAAACCAAATATTTGTTTATAATACACTTCTTCCGACACCCGTTCGTGTCGTACCCTCCCCAACAAGTTGAACACTCGTATATGTCTCACTCATGTTTACTTGCTCAGATACTCGTCCGTATCTTGTATATACCACTTATCTTTCTCAAGATTCAACACTCGTCCGTGTTCTTTGTTAACCAGTTGATACTCGTCCGTATCATCATCTCTGAACATGCATCAGCGTTTGTTTATACCGATACTCATTTGTATCAAAGTCTTAAGGATGCTAGTCCGCATCTTTAACCTACACACAGCGTCAAACACTTATACCCTTTCTGTCTTACATATAGACACTCGTCTGCGTCTACCCTTCCCCAGAAGACTCCCCATCAAATCCTCACTAAAAGGAAAATTTCATCTCTATCTGACATTCGTCCTATGTCATGATACTTCCGGCAGCCGTACCCTACCAGGTGATCGTCCTTCACCTTTTCGATGATCGTCCTTCATCATTTCCCCAGCGGAGTCTCCATTATTGGAACCCCTTTCTATTTGACATTCGTCCTATGTCGTGATATTTTAGCAGCCGTCCCCTGCTAGGTGATCGTCTTTCACCCTTTGATGATCGTCCTTCATCACTCTTATCCGATGGTCGTCCCCATCGTTGATTCTGTTATCTGACATTCGTCCTATGTCACGATAAACCCTGCCAGGTGATCGTCCTTCACCTCTTGATGATCGTCCTTCATCATGCTTATCCGATAACCGTCCCCATCGTTGATCTGGCATTCGTCCTATGTCGTGATATTTTCGGCAACCATACCTTGCCAGGTGATCGTCCTTCACCTTAGATGACCGTCCCTCATATTACCTCCAACAGAGCAGCCGTCCCCTGCTAGGTGATCGTCCTTCACCTTTGATGACAGTCCCTCATCATTTAGTTCAATTAACCTGATGGTCGTCCCCATCATCGCCTTTACCTTTAAATCCCCAGAGAGTCTTATGTCTTTGCCTGATGGCCATCCCCATCATGATACCTTTATTTCCCCAGCATGTCGGACGTCCCCGTCATTGCTTTATCCCCAACAGCCGTCCTCAGCTCGATGGTCGTCCTCCATCACCCGCACTTTATAATCATACTTTACTTCCTTTTACAATCTATATCCCTTTTCTTCTTCATTCAGTGAGTGCAAATCTTAGACTGTCTTTGGTATTCAACCACAAGTTATCTTGTTTGCCTGTTAAGCCGCTGCTTACATCCTGCACAGCTAACTCATGTTTGAATAGGGGCAGTTGTAAACACCCCAAATTTTCCCTCACTCATTTCACCATGACTTTTGATTCTTTTCATTTGCATAAGTTCAATCATATCATCTCATATTGCATTTTTGCTTCACTGCATTGGTTCTAAGGCATCTGCATCTAGGGTTTGTGATATGAGCAATCCATGAGCTATCTGAGCCACTCCAAAGGTCATAAATCTTCTCAAAAGGGTCCATGTATGTTCAAGCATCATATTTTATCCTCCCAAGATCAAGAAAGTCAAAAATCACAAGAACTGAGGAAAGGCATGGAAGCAGAGCCAAGCATAACTGCACAGATGACCTGAAATTAGGGTTTTGGTTTCAGAGGCCATAACTCCAAAGTTTTTGGTCATTCTTGTTTCTATTGGTCTCTATATGTTATAAGGATCATGCATACCAATTTTCATAAAGAAATTCAATGGGGAAGGCATCTGATCAATAGATGACTTCTTGAGCAAGTCAGTGCAAAATCAGGGCATCTGAGGCCCCCAATCACCCAACCAAAGGGTTTTCTCCATCATTTTGAATGTGTATCATCTTCATTTTCAAAGTTGCCATTTTGGGAAAGTGACTTGTAATGTAAACTTGCCATTTTGGGAAAGTTTTTCAACCTCCTCTTTTTGATCCAAAAATGCTTCAAATGAAATATTCTTGGTCATGAAAGTTGTAGATTGGATCCTCCCATTTTCAAAAAGTACAAGAACTCATTCTAACTCATCATAGAACAAAAGTTATGGCCTTGCAGAGTTAGATAAAATCACATAATTTCATGTTTCATGCCAAAGAGGGATTTTTGCAAAACCTCTTACCAATTCATTTTTGACCTCAAATTTACTTCTAACCATCATACAAACATAACACATTGCCTAAAACTCAGAATTGGCCCAAGAATTCCCAAATTTCATGACTTGCACATCAAGAAATCTCAAAAGGGCCAAAGGTTCACAAATTTGCAAAACTACCCATAACCTTTCACAAGCTTGCTGATTTGCCTCAAAGTGATTTCCATGGACATCCTCAATCCCAGCTGCACCTGACACTCCTTTGTCCTTGGCCTGAACCAGCCCATACCTCAAAGTACAACTTTGTTGACTTTTTTGCAAGAAGGCCATACCAATCAGCATAGCCCACACCAACTCCACAGACCTATCACAGCTTGATATGTGGACAAAATGAAACTCAAAACACATAAGGAACAAGCCTGAAACCACAACATTGCCATAGTTCACAAAAACTCCCTCTTTTGCCTTTTCTATCGAATCCCATAACTCAGCCATTGATTCTCAAAACTTCTTCCACCATTCATCTCAAAATGCTTCACTGATCATTTCTCACCCATCAAAGCAACCTGAAACCACCCCAAACAGAAATACGATTTTCACCACCCCTGAACTGAAAGCTTCAAAACCCTCCATATAAACCTGTTTCAAGCTTACTAGAAGCATCAGGGAACTCTTTGGAGTGGAATAGAACAAAGAAGAAGGTCAGAAAGTACAGGATTTGAAAGCTCAACCTCAGGTAGCATGATGAACTTTTTTTTCCAGAATCTTGTTTTTTAGTTACAAAGTTGTTCTGTGTTGCCCTGATCATGGGGATGTAATCATTTTCGAAAATGGGCCAGAAACAAGCATTTTTTGTTGCTCTGAAACTTTTGCCCTAAATTTGTTTTTCTTCGATTCTCTCTGTATGGCTAAAATAAATTGTTTTTGTCCATGGATTCTTGTTATTCAATGTTAAGAGATGAGTTCTGGAGATTTTGGTGTGATTTCATGACCTAGGGAGTGAGATAGAGTTTTTCAGGGAAGGGTGTGGCCGAAGAAGATGACCGGAGGTCATTTCCGGACACCTGAAAGTCATTAGAGCTTTTAATCACTATTAGGGTTTCGTTTGAATACAGGCCATTTGATGAGTGTTCCCTCGCGTATTTGTGAGGTCCAGATCTTGTCATTAACAATTAATCAGGATTAATTAAATAATTAATTAAGTTTAGTCAGGTTTGAACCTGGGCCGTCCAGATGCGCGTCAGGTCAAACCTTTCAGGCCCAGATTAGATCCTGACTCTCCATCCAGCATACTTTCATTATTTTTAATTTTTATTTCATTTTCTTTATTTAAACTTGCACGAATTTTTAAAATAGAAAAAGACTTCAAAAAATTCTGAAAATTTTTATCCAAACTTTAATTAATTTTCAGAACCCAAAAATATTTTTATTTTTATTTTTTGCCTTAAAAATTATTTTTAAATCATTTAAATGATTATTTTTAATTAGTTAATGAGGATTAATTAATTAAAAATACATTTAAGTATTTAAAAATTCCAAAAAAATCCACATTGCATTTTAATACATTTAGAAACATTATCAAACTCTTCAAACAAATTTCTTTTTGGTTCTTGACCTATTTTGACATTTTTCTTTGGAATTAAAGTTCTTAAAAGGTAATATTTTTGTCATAACTTAGAAAAATTCATTCTGCCTAACCTTGAAGAGTTTGATGTTGGTTCTTTTTTGCATTGCATTTTTCATATCATGTAGTTTCTAGGGTAAAATTGGTTTGAATTTATCTTTCATTTTCAAATTGATGTGCATTTTTACTTTTGAGGTGCCTTAAAACACTAGCCAACTTGAGAAAATCATAACCTCCATTAGGTTATGAGTTAGGTCCCCTCCTTTGGGCAGTGAACTTGTGTAGGGTTAGGGTTCCTTTGATCCCATTTTCAATTTTTATCTTGTCATTTTCTTCTGATTCTGGATTTTGCTTTGTGTCTTGTGCATAAACCCTAATCCTTGCCTTCATTTGCATTCACCTTTTAGATGCTTGCATACATGAGATTGCCATGACATTTTGTGCATTCACATGACTTCTAAGACATCTTAGGACACATTAGAATCATGCTTGATCATTGCATCATTCATTTGCCATGTTATGCATTCATTCCATTTCATAAACTTTCATGAACTTTCATGGTTCAAAGCATGCTTCATCTGCATCCTCATACTTTTATGATTGTCCACAACTCTTGATATGTGATTGCTTTATCTCTTAGCATCATTTACATCATGTTCATGCTTCTGACTTTGTTTTGCATCATTGCATTTCATCTCATCTTCATTGCATTTCATTTCTTGTTGCTAACTTTTCAGGTGGTAAGTGTTTGAGAAGTGAATTTGCCTTCACTTCTCATAATCTCTTCTCATCTCTTTTATGCATCATTGCTGCATTTTACCTTTGTATTAGAGTGAGCTTGCTCATTCATGTTCCCTCCTTACTTTATTTCTTCAAGCAACTTGTCTTCTTAAGTGAAGCAAGTTGTCCTGCTTCTCTTTGTTTCTTCCTTCTCCCATCTGCTTCTTCCTTGGTGGCTTTTCTCCTGAAGATCTTTTGCAAGCCTCATAAACCCTAGGAACAACCAAGCATGATAACAATTAGGGTTTGATTAGTCCCCCCATTAGTTTTAGCTTTGTGTCATCTCTTTGTGTCTTCTCTTCTCATCTCACAATCAAGGATTAAACCTTAAAGGTTTTAAGGCTTTGTGATTAAGTTTATGCCTGCATCCTTCTATTAGGATGGAGTGTATAACTTAAATCCTAAGTGTTAAACCCTTAATGTGTTTAATTCCTTTAATCAATCCATTTAATAATCATTAAGACATCAAGCTTGTAACTTGGGCCTTGTATTATGGTTCTAATTCTTCCTTAACTGGTTAAGAAGGACTAACCCTAGTATTAATGGACAAGTCCCCCTAAGGTTGTCTTACAAACCATAAAATCCATTTCTTAATCTTGCCACTAACTAAAATCCACTTTAATAAAGGTTTTGTTTTGTCATGAGGTTAATCCCTAATCATGGATTAAGTTGAGGAGCCTTCCTCAGCTTAAATGTTCCCATCTATTATCCTTCTATTAGGATGGTGTAATGGGTCCATTAAATCCTTGATTATGGCTTAAACTCATTACTTAACACTAAACAAAAACACCAAAAACATCTAAATAAATACAAGTAGGTTAATGATCTTAATCCTACATCATGGTGATTAAGTGTGAGGTGTTTGAAGGTGCGCAAAACACAAGGAAGGGGGGGTTGGAATTAGGTTTTCTTTAACAATTAAAAATAACTTCTAATGACACGTTTAATTTATCCTGGTTCGTTTGAACTCAAACTACGTCCAGTCCACCCGCCAAGGTGATTTTGCCTCTACTGAGGTCTTAATCCACTATTCAATAAGAATACACACAAAGACCTATAGTCAATGTCCTCTTGAGTCTTCTGACTAAACTTAGTCACCCAAGGAATAAAATGATTATTACACAATATAATAAAGAAGTAACTTAGAATGCTTCTTGATAAGCAAAGATCACTAAGTGAAAGTTACAATAGTAAGCACAAGTTGATTTGATCTATTTTCGTGAATGTATTGAAGTGTGTCACTGAAATCTTCAAATGAAGTCCTTTATATAGTACTTGAAGAATGTAGCCGTTGGAGACATCTTGAATTAAATGAGGATAGACTTTAATACCATAAATTCCTTCCATAAGCAGAGATACTTGTCTTTGTTCATTAATTAAAATATCCTTTAATTAATGTCTTTAATAAGGATACCAACATCTTCTAAGCGGAGATCAGAGATAATAAATATAAGATGCGCAGCCAATAAATATGTTATTTAATGCTGGATTCTCCTTTGAGAGTATCTTCTGTATGTGACTAAATGAATCTTCTAAGCACGTACGGTTTACTTAAATAAATTTGTCTTCTACACAAGAGTAAATATATTCATTAGAACTTCTATTATAAAAGGCTTTGTTATCATCAAAACACTTAGAGGTTCAGAACCATAATTGTTCTAACAATCTCCCCCTTTTTGATGATGACAAAACATTTAAATAAAGGGAATAGAGTTTAATAAAATTAAGTGAACTCCCTTTGATTTAGAAGAAGATTCTTCAGATGTTCCATGATTCTTAGCTCCCCCTGAGTTGATTACTTGACCCGTTTCTTTTCTATGATAACAACTCAAATAGTTTTATTAGAATTATATGTAAGAGGCAAATTATGGTAAACTGCTATGGATCAGAATCATTTACGTTTCTCCCCCTTTTTGTCATAATCAAAAAGAATTAAGGCACATGAAAAAGGACAGATAATAACCAATATAGTAAAATTATATTTGAAACATAAACTAGTAGAAGTTTAAAGAGTTATGCAGAAGCAGAAGATAAAACAGAGGAACAGCTAAGGTAGAAGATAAGCAAAAAAAAAAAATTTAGGAGTTCATCTTAGTAACTAAGGTCTCCAACAAAGATTTGATTTCTGATGATGATTCCACTTGCTTGCCAAGCAATGTCTTCATTTCAGCAGTGGTTTCATCTTGCTTATCCAGACGTTGTTTCACCAGCTGATTCTCCTTCTTCAGCTCTTGTAGAGTTTGCAGAACAAAATCTGTAGCCAGAGGTTCTTCAACTTCTGGGGCAGCTTGAGTCTCAGGTTCATCACCATGTTCTTCTTCAGAAGATACCAAGACCATTTGAAGTGCAGAGAGTTCATCCAGAGGTTCTGACTCTGTCCAAGGCTTGTTATCCAGCAGAAGAGGTTTAGCTTGTTCAACATTAGAAACGACTGCTTGAAGGTACTCACAGAAGTTCTGGTGAGCAACATCATAGCAGATGTCCTTAAGTCTTTTGGACTCAGCATTAAACCACTTTCTGAGGGTAGCCCATAGAAAATCAGAAGCAGCTGGATCTGTAAGCTCTGAGCATGCAGACTTCAGATCCTCTAACTTTAGTTTCAAGCCTGTTTCAAAAGCAAGAAGTAAAGCAGAAATGTCTGTTCTAGATGGTTTTGGTTTTGGTATAGGTATTGCTGTTTTGTTTGATACTGAGGACAGTTTTTGTAGGGCTTCAAAATCAACAGATGTTCTGAGAGGGTTTTCATTTTCTGTTTCTTCTGGAGTATCAGGAATGTTTATGAATGTAGGTGAATTTGGTGGTGTAGATATATAAGAGGATAGTGAGCTTTCTCTTATGGGGGATAGTCTAGGTCCATGTTCAGGAGATGGAAGTTGGACAGATTCTGAGTTTTGAAACTGTTCAAGATCAGATAGGGCATGTTGCAAAGCATTTTGTGTTTCAGTTGTTGGAGAGCGATCAATGTCAGATAGTGGGGTATTGTCAATGGGTATGTCAAAATCAGAGATAGTTTATGGTTGATGGGGTTCAGCTAATGGTGGATATAGTGATGAGAGGATGGAAGCGACAGCAGCAGTTGCAGGGATTTCAGTTTGAATAGGATTAACAGATTGAGGTGGTTCAGAGGTAGGGATTTGTGCAGAAGGAATATCAACAGAGGATATATGTCTAGAAGGTGAGGTGCTAGAGGGTAATTCAGACACTTCTACATTAATTGCTTCTAATACAGAAATGAATTTAGAGTTAGAGGCAGAAGTTTTACCTGAAGTTCTAGATGATTTTGGCATCTTCTGAGAAGGTCCTCCAACAGTCTTTCTCTTCTTGAGTCTTACAGAGGCAGCGTCTGGAGCTTTCTGTTTGAGTTCAGTAGGCTTGAACTGGGGGTCCATACCATGTTGCTTGCAGATATCCAGGTAGTTAACTACAACATCTGCAGGTGTGTCAGAGGAGAAGAGAGGGAAGTCTTCCAATAGGATCCTTCTGGTGATGATTACTTCTCTGGATTGAAGAACAGGTTCTTGCTGAATAGAAGTAATGAACTTCATCTTTTTCAAGTTCTTTGCATTCAGAGGCTTTCCAACATCTGTTTCTAGAAGTTCAGTTTGCTTCAACTCTGCTAGAAAGTCTACCAGCTTGTTTTGGCAAAGTATGTCAGAAATAATACGTCCAAAAGGAATCCAATCCCTTTTGGTCTTTTCACCATCTCTGGTTTCCTTCACACTGGCTCTTAGATTCTGGAATAGAGTGTGTGCAAGGTTGATCTTTCTCTTTTTGGCAATGAAGTAGAGAAGAAATTTTTGGTCCAGGTTGATGTAATCTGGAGAGTTGGTAGGTTTCCTGTGACAGATTGTCCCAAGAATGATTTTGGCCCAAATACGGAGAGGGGTCTTCAAGTCTTTGATTTTGTTGGAGGGTTTGCTAGAGGTAAAAATTTCTTTTGCTATCACGGTAGTATCAGACGCTTTGTCCATGTCACTGCACTTGATGCCATTTCCATCAGCTTCAATAAGTTTAGCAAGATGGTGTTCAGAAATAACTACCCTTTTACCAAGCACGTAAGAGGTAACCTGTGCGTCGTTTGATGTTGCATAAACCCAGAATTCTTTAACCAGTTTTGGAAAGACTGGTCCCATTAATCGGTCAAAATACTTTTCCCAGCCCTGAGCTTCAACATACGGGAGGAGATCAAAACCATTTTCCTTCAAACTGTTGAAATCCACAAATAACTCACACAGGACTTCCAATTTGTCAGTAGGAGTTGAGAGAGTCTTCGTGGGCTCAACATAGAACACATCAGAAAAATCTTTGCGTTGATGAGAAGATGAAGCCATTAGTTACTAAGATGATATTTGAAGGTTTAGGGTTTTTGAAAAAGGGTTAGAGAGAACGCAAGAGTGAGGGTAAAAAAAATTCAGTAAGAATGAAATACGGGTAAAAGATGAAAGTGAGAGAGACACTTTACATATATAGAAAAATAAAGCATTTAATTAGTTGAGAAATTAGTGGGAAAATTTAAGTTTAAAAACATAATGATTGAATGCATTAAATGCGCTGACATAGGGTAAGGCGTAAAAGATTCTGGAACAGTTACCCAAGAGATTTTTGCCTTTTTGGTGTCAAGTTTAGCCGTATCAGATTCCAGAATATCAACAGTTGTCCTTCTGTAGAGAACAGTTACCAAAGCATGTTCTGTCACTTTTTAGAATTTGGACACTTGTTTTAATTCTGATGGAAATCCTTAGAGCCTTGTTGACACTTGTTGATTTGAAGATCTGCATGTTAAGCCTTTGAACAAAAGTTCTAAGAATGAAACAGTTAGAGCATAGCATCTTCTAAGATAACCATATAGAGGATAAATATCAGAACTTCTAAGTGATAAAAACATATAAGTAAAGCATTTTCATTCTGGACATAATTTCATGCTAAGGTTAGTTAGTATGAAACTAAATCTATCTTCAGGAAGGGGTTTTGTAAAAATATCAGCCCATTGGTGATTTGTGTCTATAAATTTTAACATTAAAATTCCCTTTTGAGTATAGTCCCTAATGAAGTGATGTTTAACTTCTATGTGTTTAGCTCTAGAATGTAAAATTGGATTTTTAGAGAGACAGATAGCAGAAGTATTGTCACAGAGGATGGGAATGTTACTCTCATAGATATTGATGTCCTCAAGCTGATTTTTCATCCATTGCATCTGAGTACTGCATCCAGCTGCTGCAATGTATTCAGCTTCTGCAGTTGATAATGCTATGGTTGACTGTCTTTTGCTAGACCAAGAGATTAGATTGTCTCCCAGAAATTGACAACTTCCGGAGGTACTTTTTCTTTCTGTTCTGTCTCCAGCAAAATCAGCGTCACAATATCCTACAAGTTTATACTCTTCTGATATTCTGTAGTACAGACCAAGATTAGTAGTACCTTTCAGATATCTAAAGATTCTCTTAACTGCTGTTAAGTGAGTTTCTCTAGGATCTGATTGGAATCTAGCACATAAACGTACACTGTATAGAATATCTGGTCTAGAAGCAGTTAGATAGAGAAGAGATCCAATCATACCTCTGTAGAGCTTCTGATCTACTTTCTTACTTACCTCTTCTTTCTCCAAAATACAAGTAGGATGCATAGGAGTTTTAGATATAGTGCTTTCTGATAAGTCAAATTTCTTCAGAAGTTCTTTTACATATTTGCTTTGATGGATATATGTTCCTTCTGATGTTTGATTGATTTGAATTCCCAGAAAGAACTTTAGTTCTCCCATCATGCTCATTTCAAATTCTGCCTGCATAGATTTAGCAAATTCCTTTCCCAAGGCACTCTTAGTAGAACCAAAAATTATATCATCTACATATATTTGACATATCAGAAGATCACTTTTAATGTTTTTACTGAAAAGAGTTGTATCCACTTTCCCTCTGATGAATTTATTTTCCAGAAGAAAATTACTTAGTCTTTCATACCAAGCTCTGGGAGCTTGTTTTAAACCATATAATGATTTTTTGAGTTTGAAAACATGTTCTGGAAATTTTGTATTTTCAAAACCAGGGGGTTGGTGTACGTACACTTCTTCATCAATATAACCATTTAAAAATGCACTTTTGACATCCATTTGATATAGAATAATATTATGATTTACAGCAAATGATATTAGAAGTCTGATTGATTCTAACCTGGCGACTGGTGCATAGGTTTCTGTATAGTCAATTCCTTCTTGTTGACTATAACCTTGTGCAACCAGTCTTGCTTTGTTTCTAACAACTTCTCCTTGCTCATTTAGCTTGTTTCTGAATACCCACTTGGTGCCAATGATGTTGAATCCTCTGGGCCTAGGAACTAGATCCCACACATCATTTCTGGTGAATTGATTTAGTTCTTCTTGCATAGCCAGAATCCAATCATTTTCTGAGAGAGCTTCTTCTACGGAAGTTGGTTCAATCAGAGAAACAAGTCCCATTAAAGTCTCTTCAGAGTTTTTGAATGAAGATCTTGTTCTGATTGGTTCATCTCTCTTTCCCAAGATTTTATCTTCTGGGTGATTAATATTGCTTCTGGATAGTTTCTTCTGGATGGGTTCTTCAGATGTTGTTGGAGAAATTGTATTGTTTTGATCTTTAGATGATTGATCTTTAGAAGTTCTGTTTGTAGAGATTTCTACTTCTATATCTGCAGAAAATTCATTCTGCTTTGGTTTTTCATAACCAAGCTTATCATCAAATCTGACATGAATAGATTCTATCACAATGCGTGTTTCTGTATTGTATACTCTGTATCCCTTAGATCGTTCAGAGTATCCTAACATATAACACTTTTGTGCCTTAGAATCAAATTTATTCAGAGTATCAAGAGTATTTAAGATAAAACAAATACATCCAAAAGGATGAAAGTATGAAATGTTGGGCTTTCTGTTCTTCCACGATTCATAAGGAGTCTTTTCAAGAATAGGTCTTATAGAGATTCTATTCTGAATATAGCATGCTGTATTTACTGCTTCTGCCCAAAAATGTTTAGCCATATTAGTCTCATTTATCATGGTTCTGGCCATCTCTTGTAATGTTCTATTTTTACGTTCTACAACTCCATTTTATTGTGGAGTTCTAGGACAAGAAAAATCATGAGAGATGCCATTTTCATTGAAAAATGATTCTAATTGATTATTTTCAAATTCTCCACCATGATCACTTCTGACTTTAATGATTTTAGATTCTTTTTCATTTTGAACTTGTTTGCAGAAGTTAGAAAATACAGCAATTGACTCATCCTTGTGTCTAAGAAACTTTACCCATGTCCATCTGCTGAAGTCATCTACGATCACTAATCCATACTTTTTGCCACTGACAGAAGCAATTTTCACTGGTCCAAACAAGTCAATGTGCAGAAGTTCTAATGGTCTAGAGGAAGATACAACATTTTTAGCTTTAAAAACAGTTTTTGAAAATTTGCCTTTCTGACATGCTTCACACAGAGCTTCTGAGTTGAACTTCAAATTTGGAAGTCCTCTGACTAGATTGAGTTTGTTAAGTTGAGATAATCTTCTCATATTAACATGTCCCAATCTTCTGTGCCAGACCCATTGCTCAGTTTCCACAGACATTAGACATTTTACATTTTGAATTTTTAATTCTGAAAGCTTTATTTTATAAATGTTGTTCTTTCTCTTTCCACTAAAGAGGATTGTTCCATCTTTCTGACTAACAGCTTTACAGAACTTTTGATTAAAGATTATGTCATAGCCATTATCACTTAATTGACTTATGGATAACAAGTTATGCATTAATCCTTCTACAAGTAGAACATTAGAGATAAAGGGAAGATTACCATTACCAATAGTTCCAGAGCCAATTATTCTTCCTTTTTGATTGCCTCCAAAGCCTACGTGGCCTCCATCTTTTAATTCAAGACTTTGGAACATATGCTTTCTTCCCGTCATGTGACGTGAGCATCCAGAGTCCAGGTACCATGATTGGTGTTTCTGTTTTGCTGTTAAAGACATCTGCAACATACACAATTTTATCCTTGGGTACCCATATTCTTCTGGGTCCTTGTTTGTTAGTTTTTACAAACTTCTGATTCATTTTAGGTTTCAAATCAGAATTTGTAGAACAAGATGACTCACTAGTGTATATAAGATCATGATTATGACCATAGGTGAAATGAGAACTTAGAGGAGTATTTGTATTTATGACAATGTCATCAATATTTTTTAGCTTCAGAGTTTCTTTATTTTTCACATAGCCTATGCCTCTTCTTTCATTTCTGCTAACACCATAGATCATAGATGCAATCTTGCTTCTATCTAAGCTTTTAGTAAGAAATTGTTGAAAGCTATAATCATATTGTTTTATGATATTATCAGAATTGATTAGATCTTCTAATTCAGATTTCTTCTGAGCTTTAAGTTTCTCAAAAGAGTTTTTACATTCAAAGAGGTTTTCTTTCAGCTCAGAGTTTTCTGTTTTTAGTTTTCTAACTTCTTCTAATTCAGATACTAGACTTTGTTTAATGTCTTTGTATTTGAATTGAAGCTTCTGATATTTTTCAAGAATTTCTGAGAGGCTAGCTTCTAACTGAGGTCTGGAAAATTTAGAAAATACCTCTTCTGAATCTAATTCTAACTCTGATTCTGATGAGTGATCATCTTCTGGTATGTTTGCCATTAATGCAATATTAGCTTGTTCATCTTCAGAATCTGACTCTGCTTCAGATGATTCAGAATCATCCCATGTTGCCATGAGACTCTTTTTCTTTTCTCTGCTGAATTTGTTTCTGGGTTTTTCTTTCTGAAGTTTTGGACATTCACTTTTATAGTGTCCTGGTTCTTTGCATTCGTAGCACACAACTTCTTTGCTTCTGGGTTTCTTATGGCCAGATGTTGATTCAGAATAATTGTTTGTTCTTCTGGTATTTCTGAACTTCTTCTGACGATGCTTCCAGAGTTGTTGAACTCTTCTGGATAGGAGAGATAATTCATCTTCTTCTGATGAGCATCCAGAGCTTTCTTCTTCTTCTTCCTGTAAAGCTTTAGAAACATGTTTGTTATATTTAAGAGCTACAGACTTACCTTTCTTCTGGGGTTCATCTTCTTCTAACTCAATCTCATGACTTCTCAAGGAGCTGATCAGTTCTTCTAAGGAAATTTCATTCAGATTTTTTGATAACTTTAAAGCAGTAACCATGGGCCTCCAAGCTTTTGGTAAACTTCTGATGATTTTCTTCACATGATCTGCTGTTGAGTAGCCTTTGTCAAGAACTTTTAGTCCAGCTACCAGGATTTGGAACCTTGAGAACATTTTTTCAATGGTGTCATCTTCTTCCATCTTGAAAGCTTCATACTTCTGGATGAGAGCTAGAGCTTTAGTCTCCTTGACTTGAGAGTTGCCTTCATGTGTCATCCTCAGAGAATCAAACATGTGTTTAGCTGAATTCCTGTTTGTGATCTTCTCATATTCTGTGTATGAGATGGCACTTAGAAGTATGGTCCTAGCTTTGTGATGATTTCTGAATTCCTTCTTCTGTTGAGCTGTCATATTTTTTCTTTCAATCTTCTGACCATCTGCTCCAACAGGATGAATGTATCCATCTGTCACCATGTCCCAGAGATCTCCATCTAGAGCTAGAAAGAAACTCTCCAGAACATCCTTCCAGTAGTCAAAATTGTCACCATTGAATATTGGAGGTTTAGCATTGATCTTGTCATTCTGATAGTCATTGTTGTTAATTCCAGTTTCTGCCATGTGTTTAACTTCTGGATCTTTTACTGACACGGTTAAGTGTATTACTCAGAACCTAGCGCTCTGATGCCAATTGAAAGTGCGCAAAACACAAGGAAGGGGGGGTTGGAATTGGGTTTTCTTTAACAATTAAAAATAACTTCTAATGACACGTTTAATTTATCCTGGTTCGTTTGAACTCAAACTACGTCCAGTCCACCCGCCAAGGTGATTTTGCCTCTACTAAGGTCTTAATCCACTATTCAATAAGAATACGCACAAAGACCTATAGTCAATGTCCTCTTGAGTCTTCTGACTAAACTTAGTCACCCAAGGAATAAAATGATTATTACACAATATAATAAAGAAGTAACTTAGAATGCTTCTTGATAAGCAAAGATCACTAAGTGAAAGTTACAATAGTAAGCACAAGTTGATTTGATCTATTTTCGTGAATGTATTGAAGTGTGTCACTGAAATCTTCAAATGAAGTCCTTTATATAGTACTTGAAGAATGTAGCCGTTGGAGACATCTTGAATTAAATGAGGATAGACTTTAATACCATAAATTCCTTCCATAAGCAGAGATACTTGTCTTTGTTCATTAATTAAAATATCCTTTAATTAATGTCTTTAATAAGGATACCAACATCTTCTAAGCGGAGATCAGAGATAATAAATATAAGATGCGCAGCCAATAAATATGTTATTTAATGCTGGATTCTCCTTTGAGAGTATCTTCTGTATGTGACTAAATGAATCTTCTAAGCACGTACGGTTTACTTAAATAAATTTGTCTTCTACACAAGAGTAAATATATTCATTAGAACTTCTATTATAAAAGGCTTTGTTATCATCAAAACACTTAGAGGTTCAGAACCATAATTGTTCTAACAGTGTTTACTTCATACTTAAGGTATTCTCGTTACCCCTAATCAGAGGGAAGATGTGATGAGTTTACTAACCCTTGGTTTAGGCTAAAACTCATTAACTTATGACAAACACAAAAAAGCAATAAAAGATTGAAAACACAAAAAACAAACAATAACCGTCTCCTCCGGGATTCTTTTCTCACCTCATTCATTCACAAACGAGAACTCGCTTCTTTCGTCTAATGCAAGACAGTTAGCACCTGAGCCAGACAAGTCACACACTTGAGCATAAACAAGTAAGCAGTTCATCAGTCAATTTATATTTCAGTCTCTTTGAGTCGAACTACGGTGTTCTAACTTCCTCATTGCACGAGAGGATACGTAGGCATAACTTAACAGTTATCGAACAAAAGTCTCTGTATATCCCCCTCCTTCCAGCCCTATTCTTTAAGCCTCATAATCTTGAGCTTCATACTCTTTCTTTGCACTGACACTCCTTTTATTCACTTCACACTTCTTTCCAGCACTGACACTTGCATTCTTTTCCAGCTTTTGTACACAAAATAGCACTAACACTACCCCTTTAAACACAAACTTTCAAGCGTGGATCCCGTCGAGTACGGAGAACAATCTGGGTGCTAATACCTTCCCAGGTTGTAACCAACCCCCTTTCTCAGTTTCTTTGGTTCGCGACCGTCTTGTCCATCTTTTCTTAGGTTTATGCAGCATTACCTTTCCTTCGGGATAAAAATGCCTAGCTGGCGACTCTTTTCATTCCTTCTCTTTCGCCGACCGTTCGCGTCTGTACCCCATTTGTCGGGTGTCATCTGGTGGGAGCGACACGAAGGAACGGGAATGGTAATGCTGCATAAACCAGAAGAAAAGAAGAGGAAGAACACGGGTCCTGCGAACCAAAGAAACTGAGTTCAGGGGTCGGTTACGACCTGGAAAGGTATTAGCACGCAGATCGTCTGCCGTACCCGACGGGATCCACGCTTGTAAAGAAAATGTTTCAAAGGGTGAACAAATGAAAGCTACTACAAAGAAAATGAACTGATTTGGATAAAATAAAAGAAAAGGGAACTGAAAAAAAGAAAAGAAGAGGAAAAATGTAGGGAAAATAAATATTTTGCTCGAACGGGCCCTACCCTGCTGCCTACGTACCTCATCAGGACAATGAGGATCAGAGACGCCGTAGTTCCCCTAACTAGGGGTTGAAAAGAAATTGCTTGTGAATTAAGGCTTGAACTGCCTATGCCAATGCTCAGGTGTTGCAGACTCAGACGACGAGTGCGTAACCGTCTTGCAAAATGACAAGTTGGAGCAAGTTCGCATACAGAGCGAATGAGATGAGAAAAGAATTCCCGAAGGAAAGACGCTTATTGTTTGTTCAGTGTTTTTTATGAGTTTTCTATTTTGAAGTTTGCATAGGTAAGTGTACCTAAGTCTTACTCACTGGGATGTGTACGTCTCACATCATCCCGAAATGGAATGCGCAAGAGGCACACCTATCTATGGAGGAAATCCCCAAATCTAGTACCATAAGTGAAGGCTCAGACACACTGACCTACTAGCATTTATTAAGTGTTTTTTTTATGATTTTATGGTTAAGAAGTGTTTTTTATGCTTTTCTTTGTGAGATAATCTCATGCTAAGACCTATCCACCACGAGGGATAACTTACACCTCGCCCCGAAATGGAGCGCGTGCAAGTATCTCATAGCAAAGTCTCATGTCACATGAGAAGACTCAACCTTTATTAGAGTGGATTAAAATTAAGTTTGAAGATGAGAAGAGAGAGCACCAAAAGGATCTCAAAGGTAAAAGTCTAATGGGGGACTAAGAATCCTAAATGTTGTCATGCATGGATGAACCTAGGTTAGTGTGGTTTTCTATCCTACAGAAGAAAAGAAAGAAGAAGAGAAGAAGAAGAAAGAAGAAAAGGAGAGGAGAGAAGTAAGGCCTAAGCCCAACAATCAAAGGTTAGCACAAGTAAGGATAAGAAGAGAAGAGATGAGATTTGGAGATGTGGGAATCACATCCACACCTCACACTTACCATAGCCCCTGAAATGGTTAGTGACATAAGCATAAAAGCAAAAAAAAATTAACAAAATGACATGCCAACATCATACAAACAGAAGTGAAGTCATACATACATAAACTCAATGCAAATGCAAGCCACAAGAATGAGAAAAGAAGCATACAAGTCAATTAAGAAGCAACATGAATCATATGGCAAAGCAAAGTAAACTTAAGAAGATGCAAAGCAATAATACACAAAACATGAACTCAAAGCACAAGATCAGAACCAAATCAAGTTAAAGAAGTTCCTAAGAATCAAGAGAGATGAGGAGAAGAGAAGCACAAAGCTAAACAAGCAACTTATAGGAAGAAAGAAAGCAAAGGAGTGAAGTGGATGCACAAAAGGAAGAAAGAGCTTAAAAGGTAAGCAAAACACAAGACTTCCCAAAACACAAACCTTAAACTAAGAACAAAAAGGTGTCAATGCCCTAAGGAGACCCCAAATGAGATGAAGAAGTTGGCACAAGCGCCCTTCTAAGCCAATAAGAGAAGTTATGATTAAAAGGAAGAAAAATGGGACAAGTTAAGAACCAAAATTCAAATCAAATCAACAATGCACCCAAAAATTCCACAACTTTGAACAAGATGTATTTAAACATGATATAACAATGTGCCAAAAGGATAGGAAGAAATTCAGAAGCTAGATAAGTCAAATGAGGACATAAACATGAACTAGGGTTAAGAAACTTCAATGAAAAGTCAAGGACCAAAACCAAATGAACAAATTTCTAAAAATCAGGGCAAAAATCACACATGAACTACATCTTCTTATGAATCCAGAGCAAAAAGAACCAACAAGAAACTCAAAATGATGATCACTATGGAAATTGGACAAGGCAGTATGCACAAAAAGGAATAAAAATGAATTAATCAAATGGAAGAATTAATTGACATGTGGCTATTAAAAATAAATGGAAAAGAAAAATATGGAAAATTAAAGGAAACTCCAATTGACTTCCATGAATTATTTCAGAATTTTTGGACACTTATAAGTATTTTAAAAAATTAGAAATCAAAATGATGTGAAAATGAAATAAAAGAAAAGAAATAAATTGTAGAAATAAGCTGGGGGTGAGAAAAGTAAGGGAAAGCAGTGCAAATCAATTGGGCCAAATGCAAGGGGGTGAGAATAGAAGGGGAAAGCCCACTGGGTTGGCGCAGGTGTATAACACAAGGGTGGAAATTCAGAGAAAAAATATGGAAAAACAAATGCCACTGGATTAGATGGACGCATCCTGTGAGACTTTCATTAATTGATGTGGCATATGGATTGGATTAGAGCTGAGGGAGCATGCAAGTTATTGTGGAGTGAGAAACATAATGATTATTCAGAAACAAAATTAGAATGAAGAGCACGTGATTAGGAGGCTGGTTCATTAAATGAGGTGTCCTCATCCTGCATGTTCAGATGGTTAGATCCAATGTTGGAGAGATCTTCTTCAACCTCAGAAACTCTAAAACACATTCCCAGATTCTGGTGACTGGAGCTAGGGCTCCGGCACCGAAAAACACATAATCATGAACAAAACACAACCAAAATACATAACAAGCTCCAGACCAAGTAAATGGACCACCCTGAGTTCAAAAATGATGATGGAATTTACAATAGATCAAAGGATTTACGGGATCGAACACAAACAGCTTGGACCATGAAATTTCAAATCCATATAACAAACTCAATTATGCATCAAATTCAAAACTAAAACCAACAGAATGATCAGCATGACAAGAGGATTACAATGCACACAACTATTTCCATTTTTAGATCTGAAGATTTAGAGCTCACCTGAACTTGCAGCTCTTGAAACAACTTGTTAGAATCCAAGATAATGATGCCAATCCACTCCAAATGCACTCTAGTTGCAAAATAAATGCAACTAGAGTCTTGGATCTTGCTGGATCTGAGAGTTTGAAGTCAACTGCCCTGAAATGGCAAGGTACTTGATCTTGAGAAATAGCTTGCACAATGGAGAGATTTGTGATCCTGAGCTCTCAAGGATGAAGGATCTGTGGTTTGTTTGTGAAGAAGCTAGTGTGTGAAGAGATTCAAACCAAAATGCAAATGGAGCAAAAACTTGAGAGCTATGAAATCAGAGAGAACTGGATCCTCTAAAACCCTAATATGCTTTTATATGAGGTCATGAGGAAATGCTGAGAGAATGAGAGGATTTGCACATGAGAAGAGAGAGTGTGAGTGATTTTGAAAATTTGGAAAGTTTTGTATGATCTCATGAAAACCTCATGTATTCTATTACCTCTTGCCCATGTGCACTCACAACCCCGCCCTTGATTTCAATCCAACAGATCTTGGCCATTGGATGAGAGTATCACACTCTTTTCATGTTCATGCAAAAATTACACTTATGGAATAACATTCTCATTGTGCACGAATTTTGTATATTTATTTGAGAAAAGTGAGCCATTTTCATTGCATTTTAACATTGTAAACTTATTTGGTATGTACCAATACTCAAAATTAAGATTCGAGACTTTTGGCTTTGGTGCACAAGTGAAAACTTAAGTTTTGCCCTAGTTTTGCATGGATTTTCGAGGGCCATAACTTTCTAACCATGGAGGCTATGAAAAAGTACTTGTACTTTTTGAAAATGGGAGGTCTTAATCTCCAACTTTCATGTTTGACTTTGGTCCATTTGAAGAATTTTTCATCAAGTTATGATCACTTAAATTTTAGGGCAAAAACTTGCCAAAAATGGCATTTTGCATAACCAATTTTGCAAAACACCTCAAAACCTCAATATTCTTGATCTTTGAACTTGCCAAACCTCTTTTAACATTATAAGAACATCCCTTGGCTATAAAAATTGGATTGGACCCCTTGAAATCACACAATTGACTTTTTTAAGGCACAGTTGACCAGTTTCTTCATCTGCAAGCAACTGAAGAAATACTTGACTTCCACAAGGAATTTTCTCACCAAATTTGGTACCTAGTGTAAAACCCCAAATTTGCCCTCACTCATTTCACATGGCTTGTGATCTTTTCATGTGCATAAGGTCAACCATAGCATCTCATATTGCATCTTTTGCTTCACTGCATTGTTTCAAAGTCATCTGCATCTAGGGTTTGTGATCTGAGCCATCCAAGAGCTACTTGAGCCACTCCAAAGGTCATCAATCACTTCAAAGGGATCCATGTATGTTCAAGCATCATATTATATCCTCTCAAGATCAAAGAAGTCAAAGAATCACAAGAACTGGGAAATGCATGGAAGCAGAGCAAGGTTTAACTGCACAGATGACCTAAAATTAGGGTTTTGGTTTCAGAGACCATAACTCCAAATTTTTTGGTCATTATTGTTACTATGAGTCTCTATATGTTACAAGGATCATGCATATCAAGTTTCATGAAGAAATTCAATGGGGAAGGCATCTGATCAAGAGATGACTTCTTTAGCAAGTCAGTGCAAAATCAGGGCATCTGAGGCCCCCAGTGACCCAACCAAAGGGGTTTCTCCATAATTTTGAATGTGTATGATCTTTATTTGATCATAGAAGATGTTAGAAGTTCACAAAATTGAATAATTTCAAGCCATTTGCAAAGTTGCCATTTTGGGAAAGTGACTTGTAATGCAAACTTGCCATTTTGGGAAAGTTTTTCAACCTCCTCTTTTTGATTCAAAAATGCTTCAAATGAAAGAACTTTGGTCATGAAAGTTGTAGATTGAATCCTCCCCTTTTCAAAAAGTACAAGAACTCATTCTAACTCATTTTGGATCAAAAGTTATGGCTTGCCAAAGTTGGGCAAAATCACTAAATTTCCACTTTTGGCACCAAAGAGGGATTTTTGCAAATTCAAGTTCCAAGAACTTTCAAGACCTCTAATTGGCTTCTTTGCATCATTATAACATATTTCAACTTAGCAAAATCATAATTGCCCAAGAGTTTTCAAGGTCCATGCTTCAAATCACAAACTTTCATAAGCCATTTTCCGTGAAATTCTCCAAAGAGGAACTCTTGCAAAATTGATCCCCAAGGTTTTGCATGGTCTCTAAATGATTTCAAGACACCACCATAACATCATGTAACCTATCACAACCAAAATTCAGCAAAGAGTGTTACATTTCCATGACCAAAAGTCACAAAATGTAACAAGTTGCCAAAATGCAAAATCACTTCAAACTTGTGATCCAAGCCATACAGCTCACCACAATTGATCCAAGAGTAATCCTTGAACTCAGCTGATGCAGTACAAGCCAAGAAACCATCTCTGCCACAACCCATGCCTCAAGTACACCAACCCTTGACTTTTTGCAATTTCTCCCATGCTCTTGGAATAGTGATCAGCAGCCTCTACTAACCTGCTCCACAGCCTATAGCAACTCATTCAGCATTGAAACAAGACACAATCCAACTTGCACAAAAATTGTCCTAAAACTTCTCCTCTTAGAATCTCTTCACACAGCCATCAAACCTCACTTTTTCTTTCACCAACAAGTCACAAATCATCCTTAGAACAAAACCCACCCCCTGAAACAGCTTGAAACATCACATACAAAGACCTTCATTTCTGCTACACTAGAACAAAACAGCCCCAACAAGCCATTCTCAAAGCTCTCCAAGCTTCATTTCATCATCAGGGTGTTCAAAGGAGAGGGATTGCACTAAGTTTGAGTCCAGAAAGCTCAGAAACAGGGAGTCTTCATCTCAGGTAACATGAAGAACATTTTTCCCAAAAGCTAAGTTTTAAGTTCTTTTATGGTTCTGCATGTTCCCCTGATCATGAATATGTATTTACTTTTGAAAATAGTGAAGTAACCATCATGTATGAAGCCTCTGAATATTTGTCCGTGTTTCACATTTTGCTTCGATTCATGCTTGTGAGGAAAAATAAATGAGTTTTGGATGAGGGTTTAGGTTTAGAAGAGTGAGAGGATCATTTTTGTGGAAGAAATTTGAGAATTGGTGACCTATAGAAGAAGTTAGGGTTTTGTGTCGTCGGAGAAGACGACCGGAGTACTGTTCCGGCCGCCTGGAAATTATTAGCCCTAATTGCGTTTAATTAGTCAATTTTGAATTCTGGCCCTTGATCTGGCTTTCCCGCGTGTGTATGGATGGTCCAGATGGTCCACTTAAACCCTAATCAGTCATTAATTAGCCTAACCTAGGATTAATTAAATATTAAATAAATTTAGTCAGGTTTGAACTTGGGCCATTGGATGTGGCGCAGAGTCAACAACCCCAAGCCCAGATTCAATTTGGACCTCTCCTTTGGCATACTTTCTTTTATTTTAATTTTATTTCATTTCTTTTTTCATTTAAATTTCACGAATTTTTAAAAATAGGAAAATACATTGAAAAATTCTGATTTTTTTTGTCAAACATTTCATTAATTTTCAGAACCCAAAAATATTTTTATTTTTATTTTTTGCATTAAAAATTATTTTTAAATCATTTAAATGTTTATTTTTAATTAGTTAATGGAAATTAATTAATTAAAAATGCATTTAGGTATTTAAAAATCACAAAAAAATTCACATTGCATTGTAAAACATTTAGAAACATTATCCAACTCTCAAAACAAATTTATTTTTGGTCCTTGATGCATTTTGACATTTTTCATTGGAATTAAAATTTTTTAATGGCAATATTTTTGTTCAAACTTAGAAAAATTCATTATGCCTAATCATGAAGAGTTTGATGATGGTTCTTCTTGCATTGCATTCTTCATAGCATGTAGTTTCTAGGGTAAAATTGGTTTGAATTTATCTTACATTTTCAATTTGATGAGCATTTTTCCTTTTGAGGTGCCTTGAAACCCTAGTTGACTTTGAAAAATCACAACCTCCATTAGGATTAGGGTTAGGTCCCCTCCTTTGGGCAGTCAACTTGTGTAGGGTTAGGGTTCCTTTGATCCCATTTTCATTTTTTTATCATGTCATTTGCTTCTGATTTTGAATTTTTGCATTGCATATTGTATGTAAACCCTAATTCTTGCCTTCCTTTGCATCCATCTTTCATTTGCTTGCATACAAGAACTTGTCATGACATTTTGTGCATCCATATGATTCATAAGACATCTTAGGACATATTAGAATCATGTTTGATCATTGTATCATTCATTTGACATGTCATATCTTCATTGCATTTCATAAGCTTTCATGAACTTTCATGGTTCAAGGCATGCTCCATATGCATCCATTCTCTTGTATGCTCAATATGTGCATCTTGTATGACTTTGCACCATCTCTTGACATCATTTGCATCATGTGTATGTTTCTGACTTTGGCCTTTGCCCATCCATATGCATTGTTTCATCTCATTTCTTCCTTTATGCATCTTGTACTAACTTTTCAGGTTAATGGTAAGTTTGTTTGGGAGGTGGATTTGCCTTCACCTCCTACTTCTTCTCACCTCATCATTTCACATACTTGCTGCATTTTTACTTGTCTTTGAGTGAGCTTCCTCACTTGTGCCTCTCTTCCCTATTTTCTTTTCTCATCTCATCTCTTTTCCATCTTGCTTCTCCCTGGTGGTTTCCTTGAAGATTTCATCTCTTAAGCCTTACAAAACCTAGGACTTCCAAGCATGATAACATTTTAGGATTGTTTAGTCCCCCATTTAGCTTTTACCTTTGTGTCATCTTTGAGTCTTCTCTTCTCACCTCATAATCAAGGACTAAACCCTAAAGTTTTTAAGGCTTTGTGATTAAGTTTATGCCTGCATCCTTCTATTAGGATGGAGTGTATAACTTTAATCCTAAGTGTTAAACCCTTAATGTGTTTAACTCCTTTAATCAATCCACCTAATAATCACTAAGACATCAAGCTTGTAACTTGGGCCTTGTATTAGGGTTCTAATTCTTCCTTAATTGGTGAAGAAGGACTAACCCTAGTGTTAATGGACAAGTCCTCCTCAAGTTGTCATACAAACCATAAAAATCACTTCTTCATCTTATAATTAGCTAAAATCCATTTAATGAAGGTTTGTTTTGTCATGAGGTTAATCCCTAATCATGGATTATGTTGAGGAGCCTTCCTCAGCTTAAATGTTCTCATCTATTATCCTTCTGTTAGGATGGTGTAATGGGTCCATTAAATCTCTGATTATGGCTTAATCTCATTACTCAACACTAAACAAAAACACCAAAAACATCTAAATAAATGCAAGTAGGTTAATGATCTTAATCCTACATCATGGTGATTAAGTGTGAGGTGCTTACTTCATACTTAAGGTATTCTCATTACCCCTAATCAAAGGGAGGATGTGATGAGTTTACATACCCTTGGTTTAGGCTTAAGCTCATTTTCTTATGACAAACTTTAAAAAGCAATAAAAGATTGAAAACACAAAAACAAACAATAATCGTCTCCTCCGGGATTCTTTTCTCTTCTCATTCACTCACAAATGAGAACTCGCTTCTTACGTCTAATGCAAGACAGTTTGCACCTGAGCCAGACAGGTCATACACTTGAGCATAGACAAGCAAGCAGTTCATTGTCAATTTATCTTTCAGTCTCTTTGAGTCGAACTACGGTGTTCTGACTTCCTCATTGCACGAGAGGATACGTAGGCATAACTTAACAGTTATCGAACAAAAGTCTCTGTATATTCCCCCTATTTCAGCATTATTCTTTAAGCCTCATAGTCATGAGAATTTCACTCTTGTTCTTACACTGACACTTCTCTTATACATTTCACACTTCTTTTGCACTGACACTTGCATTCTTTCCAGCTTTGATACATAGATTGCACATACACTACCCCTTTAAAACACAAATCTTTTGAGCGTGGATCCCGTCGAGTACGACGAACAATCTGGGTGCTAATACCTTCCCAGGTTGTAACCAACCCCCTTTCTCAGTTTCTCTGGTTCGCGATCGTCTTATCCATATCTTCTCTTAGGTTTATGCAGCATTACCTTTCCTTCGGGATAAAAATGCCTAGCTGGCGACTCTTTTCTTTTTCTCTTTTCGCCGATCGTTCGCGTCTGTACCCTATTTGACTTAGCCTCATTTAGTGGGAGCGACAACTTGGCGACTCTGCTGGGGACCCTTATATTGTAACCAGGGCTTCTGGTTCTTTTTGTGGGTTCCTCCTAGCGCTTGTTTGATTTGTATTTACTGGGGTGTTATGTGCTATGTGTGTTTGTTTACTTTGCTTTATTTGTTGCTTTATGTACAACTTTATTTATTGCTTTCCTTTACAGTTTTTCATATTTCGTACCGTCATTATCATTGCTGGATCTGGTTGCTGTTTTGGTGGGTGGGGTTTCATTGAGAGTATAAGGTCATATACCTGGGACCTGAGTGACACCTAGGTTAGAGTGGTTCATGTTCTTTCCCATTCCATTTCGGTCTGGTGCGGGAATATGAAACACGGTTCAGATGTGGGTTTCTTCTTGAGAACTCTGTGCTACAGATTTCCTGTAGTGCTAGGGCTATCTGGGAAGCCTGCTAAGTCTGGATGACCTTTATTATGACCTTCAGAAACTGAGGTGAATTAGAGGAGGATCTTTTATGGTTATTGTAAACACTGTACCTCCGGGTTGGAAGTGTTTACGCTTCTCATAACTGATCCAAGTCTGAGGATCCTTGTTTTAGAACACTACCTGTGAGGGGGTTGGGCTGTTTACAGGTTTGCAGGTACCCTTGGCCACACCATACCCTGTTATTTGTTTTGATTAAGAGTACCTTATTTTGGATAGTTCTTGTGATTTAACCCTGGACATGTGACTCTTTATTTGAGTCCCCCACCTTGGTTACTGGATCTCTGAACCTCCATCTGGACTTCTTGAACATACATGGGCTTTATATCAAGACAGATAATCAGATCCAGCTTGATCATAAACCCTTGCATATCATTTGCATACATCATCATTGCATCATTAAACATTTGTTTATTTGTTTTTCAGGGTATCCACCTCATATCTGGTTTGGTTTTGACCCCTTTCTTCTATAAAGACCTCTGTTTCATCAGTTATCTTCTTC
Source organism: Lathyrus aphaca (assembly GCA_963966055.1). Taxonomy (NCBI): domain Eukaryota; kingdom Viridiplantae; phylum Streptophyta; class Magnoliopsida; order Fabales; family Fabaceae; genus Lathyrus; species Lathyrus aphaca. Next base: position 282,289,537 of record OZ014520.1, on the reverse strand, counting down.
AACTGTCTTCATCATCATCAGCACTAGCCTATCAGTGGCTCATCTCCAGTATTAGTCTTGATCTTCATCAACACTTATCTTCAGCTCTTCATCAGCATTCATGGCTACTCCCAGGAAGAGCAATATATCATACCATTTCTTTGAGCCTGTGTTGACTGGTATCAGGCAGGTCCAGTCACTTATCACCCCTGACCACATCCCATTATTCAGAGAGCATTATGGAGGTATCCTGGATATGGTTATGGACCTAGACCCTTCTCATAGGAGCATGATCCATACCTGCCTACAGTTTTATGACCCTCCTTTGAGATGCTTCACATTCCCAGACTTTCAACTAGGACCTCTGCTGGAGGAGTTTTCATCATTGATTGGAGTACCTGTCAGGGGTGGAGTCCCCTTCAACCCAGAGATGACTTCTTCCAGCAATGGAGAAGTAGCAAAAGCACTGTACCTGGAGCCTGCCTTAATTGAGCAAAGCATGACATCAAAAGCTGGGATCCCTGGTTTGCACTTAGACTTCTTGATTTCTCAGGCCATCCTGAAGGCCTCTTTGGGAGAATGGAGGGCAGTCTGTGCACTGTTAGCCCTCAACATATATGGGGTTATACTGTTTGCAGATGAGCCCAAATTTATCAGCAAAAATGCCATTCATCTTTTCCTTCTGAGGAACCCAGTACCCACCTTGCTGGGGGACTTTTATTACTCCATCCATCAGAGGAATGAGAAACAAAGAGGGAAGTTGGTGAGATGTTGTGCTCCTCTGTTTCACACCTGGCTGCTCAGACACCTGCCTAAGTCAGATGCCTTCTTGAACCCTCACCAACAGAAAAATTGGGCCAAGAGGCTCATTGCTTTGACTTCATATGATATCAGATGGTGCACCCAGAGCACCAAAGGCAAGGACATTATCACCAGTTGTGGACAATACCCAAATGTACCTCTGATAGGAGTAAAGGGTTGCATCAACTACAATCCTTTGCTGTTTAAAAGACAACTGGTCTATGCTTTGGTCCACCCTCCTAGAGTGCAAGATTTAGCTGAGACCCTGTATTGTGAAGTAAAACCTAATTCAGCTGTTGTCAGACAAGCATCCTGGGCTTGGGACAACATCCAGACAAAAGGGATGGCTATTCTTGGGAGGTGTAATAATGTTGCTTCAGCTCAGTACTATGACTGGTCCCATGCTAGAGCTCAGATTACTGGGATGCCCTTCACCTTGGAGGACACACCTGGACCATCTACAGTACAGCCAGCAGCCACTGTCAGCCTTGAAGAATTTGAGAAACTGAAGGAAAGGAATGAGAATCTGTCTCAAGCTTTGAAGAAGACCCTTTGGGAAAGGAGTGATGGTCGTCTGGACATTGAGAGGTTGGAGAAGCTTAGGGTGGAGCATTTGGCCAAGATTGAGAAAACAGAGGACTACATCAGAAAGGCAAGGGCTGGGGAGCAAATATTGAAGAATTCCTGTAAAGAGGCCAAGATTCAGAAGGCTAGGACTGAGCTCTATCTGCAGGAAAGTCAGGCTAGGTGGGTCAGGATCACTGAAGCCCGGACACAAGAAGATCAGATAACTCAAGCCAAGATTGAACAGTTAGAGGCTAATGAAAAGAAGCAGCAGGAAGCTTTGTTGGCAGCCCAGAAGGAGATTTCAGAGTTGAAGCTTAGGGCTGGGTTGAAGAGATCAAAGGATCAGGACAGGCACAAGAAGCTGACCACTGCCATTGCCACCAGGAACCTCCTCATTAGGACCATTACAGGGCATCCAGCTGGTCCAGTGACTGAGGCACTTCTGAAGGAGGTTAAGGAGGATGAGTTTGGACTAGATGTCTGACTTTTTGATTGTTGTTGTTTTCATTTGATGTACTTTTCTTTTGCGTTGTATTTTGACCCTTCAGGGGCATGTGTTGTAAAAAATAAACTATGTATTGTTCATCATTTGTAATATATTAGTTTGTTTTCATTGGGTTTCTTTTCTCAAGCAACATCAAAGCATCTTCCTCGAGGTCTGGAAAGGTCAAAACCAAGAACCAAGCCGGATACCTTGGAAAACAAATAAGCATACTGCATTGCATACTAACTTTTGTTTTGTTTTGTAGGTTTTGTTATTACTTGTTTGTTTCTAACTCTGTTGTAGTCTCAGGAAATATTGCTCGCCGCCGGGTGTTCCCTGTCAACCGTACGCACCAGTACCCTACTCGCAACAACCTTCCTGGTATCCAGATGGAGCAAGTACAGTAGGACCTGACTGAGGTCAGAACCCAGATGGCTAATGAAAGAGTGGAGATGAGGAACCAAATGACCCAATTCATGGCTGTAATACTGGCTTGGCCCAGAGCCAAGAAAGGTTAAGGGCATTGGTAGAAAGACAAACTCCCGAGGAACCTCATCCTGGAACTGGAGGAACAAGTAACAATGAGAGGGGTCCGCCTCACGTTAATCCACCAGTATTTGGACCTCATCTAGATCCGGAAGTCCACATCCCGGGAAATGTGCAAGGAAATACTGCTGGAGGGAGAATCTTGCAAGAAGATCCCCAAGAAGAGCAGTTTACTGTCATGGGAGCTGGAGACGAAGTCTATGATAGGAGGTTTGATGAAATCGCTGAGAAATTGAGATCTTTGGAGTCTCAGAACTCCTTGGGCTTCGATGTAATGGATATGTGGTTAGTGGATGGGGTGAGAATTCCCCACAAGTTCAAACCCCCGTGCTTCAAGAAATACAATGGAACCTCTTGCCCACGAACTCACCTGCAGTCTTTTCTAGGAAGACTTAAAGCATATACCATGGATGAAAAGATGTGGATGTTCTACTTTGAAGACAGTTTGACTGGGGCTTCAAGAGAGTGGTATTCACACCTGACCAGAGCTACCATCAGATGCTGGAAGGACTTAGCTGAAGCCTTCATCAGACAATACCAATATAACCTGGACATGGCTCCCAACAGGACCCTCCTAATGGGAATGTCTCAATCTTCCAGAGAAAGCTTCAGAGAATATGCCCAGAGGTGGATACAGCTTGCTGCTGCTGTCCAACCACCCATGTCGGAAAGAGAAATGGCCGACATGTTCATGAATACTTTGCAAGGAACATATATTGATAGATTGGCTGCCTTTTCTTCTACCAGCTTTGCAGATGTCGTCATAGCTGGTGAAAGAATTGAAAGTCTATTAAAAATGGGCAAAATTTCTGATAATGGTGCAAGTTCGTCCAGTAATCCCAGGAAGCCTTTTGTGGGACCCCGAAGAACCGATGAAGCAAATGCCATTCATGCCAGCAGGGGCAGACCTCAGTATGTTCACAGATCAGTAGCAGCTGTCACTATTCCAGCTCTGATTCCTCAGCAATCAACATATCAACAACAACAACAACCACATTATCAACAGCAAGTTCAGTATCCGCCACAAAGAACCTACAACAACAACAATAGCAATCAACAACAACGACCCTTTCAGCAAAGACCATCACAGGTAAACAGGGTGATCGACCCTATCCCTATGCCTTATGCTGCCTTATTGCCACAACTCCTGAAGCTTAACTTGGTTGAGTTAAGGAAATTCGCACCTCCAGATCCCTCCAATCTCCCAAGGAATTATGATGTCAACGCCAGATGTGCTTTCCACTCCAATGCACCTGGCCAAAATACTGAGAAATGCAGGGCCTTACAAATGAAAGTCCAAGATCTGGTGGATTCTAAAGCCCTCAACTTTGCACCTCCTCCAAATGTCAACAAGAATCCTATGCCTAATCATGGAGGGCCGAGGATTAATTCCATTGAGGAAGACAAACCATCTACTTTGATCACCAATGTTGCACAAATTCTGACACCTCTAGTCGAAATTAAAGCTCAGCTTCTAGAGTGCCAGGTGTTTCCCGGGTGTGAGCTTGGTTGTGGGTATTGCAACATTGCAGTCAACGGATGTGAAAATTTGAGAAGTGGCATAGATGGTATTATTAAGGATGGTATCCTTCATATCTCGACAACGGCGCCTACAAATCCAGCAATTCCTTTAACAACAATTCCTGATTCTTCTACAACAACAGCAACAATCATTCCTACTGATTCATCAATATCATCAGCAATGGCTCCGTCCATCACTTCAACAAGTCAAAATTCAACAACCATTTCTTCTACAACATCAACATCCATTTTATCAGCAGAATCTTCTACAACGCCAACAAAAATTAACGAAGATGTCTCAGCAATTACAATCTACTATGACCCATCAAATGTTCCTCCCAGCAGCAATCTCTAACAACAAACAGTGGCACCTCCTGCCAGGTCACCAGTCAAAATTTACTACGATCCGCACACCATTACAGTACCCTCCTCTGCAGCAGTCAAACCGGTAACCATTACGGTGCCTGGACCCATTCCTTATGAAAGCAGTAATGCCATACCTTGGCATTATGGCTCTGATCTCTACTGCAACAGGGAGAAAATCACTCTGGATTCTTCAAACCCTTCTCCACAAGTTGATAATGTTGGGGGAGGCGGAGGCTTCACCAGAAGCGGACGCCTTTTTGCCTCACAAATACAGAGACCTAATGTTGAATCAGAAGCTGCTGCCAAAGCAAAAGGAAAGAGTGTGGTATCTGAAGAGCCAGCTGTCAAGGAAACTCAGAAGACATCTTTTGAACAAGATGTAGACGAGTTCATGAGAATCATAAAGAGGAGTGATTACAAAGTGGTGGATTAGCTTCACCAAACTCCCTCAAAAATCTCCATATTATCACTGTTGATGTGTTCTGAAGCTCACAGGAATGCATTATTAAAAGTCCTGCACGCAGCATACGTGCCAGAGGAGATCACTGTTAATCAGCTAGAAACTGTGGTGGCAAATGTCAACACCAGTCATGGACTGGGCTTCACCAATGCTGACTTAACAACATAGGGACGTAACCACAACAAGGCTTTACATATCACCTTGGAATGCAAGGGTGATGTTCTGTCTCATGTACTGGTGGACACTGGGTCATCACTCAATGTCCTACCAAAGAAAGCCTTAGTGAAGCTGGAGTATGATGGTTTGGCACTACGTCCGAGTAATTTAGTGGTGAGAGCATTTGATGGCTCTAAAAGATCAGTGCTTGGAGAGATTGATCTGCCTGTGATGATTGGCCCGCAGACCTTCAAAACTACCTTCTATGTGATGGACATTCATCCGGCCTACAGCTGTCTGTTGGGTAGACCCTGGATCCACGCCGCTGGCGCTGTTACATCTACCCTTCACCAGAAGTTGAAATTCGAGTGGGAAAGCCAGATCATCATCATCTGTGGGGAGGAAGACATCTTTGTTAGCCATCTGGCTACGTATAAGTACATAGAAATTGATGGAGAAATCCAAGAAACCATGAGCCAGGGATTTGAGGCCTTGAACATTAATGAAGCATCTGCTGTACTGGGAACCTCCATAACATCATATCAGCAAGCTCGGAAGGTTGTTGAAGAGGGTACCGCCCAAGGCTGGGGCAAGCTGCTGCCCGTGGAGAAGAAAGAAGACCGATTTGGGTTGGGTTACAGACCAACTCAACAAGATCAATCAGAGGCTGCAAAAGAGCCCAATTTTGTCAGTGGGGGAATGCTCACCCCAGATGCTGTGAACAATTTGGAAGACGAGGAGGAAAGCGACCGCAACCTGGAGAGCTGGATACGTCCAAGGATCCCGGGGAGTCAAGTCCTTAACTGGTCTTCCCAGGAAATTATAAGAGTTACTCCGGCAGAGTAATTATTATTTCCTATATTTTAAAGCATGCATCAAGTCTTGCATCTTGCCCAAGATGTCAAGACTCATTTTGTAATCGGGCCATCTTGTAATTTTGTGCAAATGGATTAATCAATGAATATCAGACATCTTTTGCAAACCAATCTCTTTTTCGCTCACTGTCTTTTCATTTTTCTTTTTGTACAAAAATAAAATGGCAATGTTTTTCAAAATAAATAACTTCAGTTTCACTTTTTCTAAACAAGATTAAAATTGATCACTAAAATAAACCAATCTAAACCCTTGCAGAAAGTGCCCTCCGGATTGCACCGACAACAACACTACTATGACTTCGTATGACTTTGACAATCCAATCAATCAAGCTGATGAAGGGGTTGAAGAAGATTATGAGCTACCTGAAGAGCTAGCCAGGTTGTTAAGGCAGGAGGAGAAGGTTATCACTCCTCATCAGGAGGAGATTGAAACGGTTAATCTTGGTACGGAAGAAGACGTGAAAGAGGTTAAGGTCAGGGCCTGCCTGCAAGATTCAGTAAAAGAGCAACTGATTGATATGCTTCGGGAATACGTGGATGTGTTTGCTTGGTCTTATCAGGATATGCCAGGGTTGGACACCGATATTGTCATGCACAAGCTGCCTTTGAAAGAAGACTGCCCGCCAGTAAAACAGAAATTGCGCCGTACTCGCCCAGATATGGCAATGAAGATTAAAGAAGATGTACAAAAACAGTGGGACGCCGGGTTCCTTGCTGTGACCAGCTATTCGCCGTGGGTTGCTAATATTGTACCTGTGCCTAAGAAAGACGGCAAGGTGAGGATGTGTGTGGACTACCGGGATCTGAACAGAGCCAGCCCGAAAGATGACTTCCCTTTACCTCACATTGATGTATTGGTTGATAATACGGCTCAGTTCTCGGTGTTCTCCTTCGTGGATGGATTTTCAGGATATAATCAGATCAAGATGTCACCTGAAGACATGGAGAAGACAACTTTCATCACACCCTGGGGCACGTTCTGTTATAAGGTGATGCCATTCGGACTGAAGAATGCTGGTGCAACTTATCAACGGGCTATGGTAACATTATTCCATGACATGATCCATAAAGAAATTGAATGTTATGTGGATGACATGATTGCCAAGTCCCTCACAGAAGAAGACCACCTGGTGAATCTGTTGAAGTTATTCAAGCGTCTGAGAAAGTACCAGTTGAAGTTAAACCCCAACAAATGCACATTCGGGGTGCGATCCGGTAAGCTGCTAGGATTTATTGTAAGTGAAAAAGGGATTGAAGTTGACCCTGGTAAAGTCAAAGCCATTCAAGAAATTCCTGCACCGAAGTCGGAAAAAGAAGTTCGGGGGTGTAACACGGTGGGAGAACTGACTTTAGTTAAATGTTGTGGATAGCAAGAGTCGCCACCGACTTTTATTTTATCCAAAGGAAAGGCATAAAAGAACAGGAAAGACCTTTTAAAATATTTTTGGGTTCGGGGGGTAGGTTATGTAAAGGGAAGGTATTAGCACCCTTTACATCCATGGTTATCCATGGGCTCTTAGTTACTTAGCTCACTTTAAAATGTTTTTGAAATGTGAAGTGTGTGAATAAAAATTTTCTTAAGTGTTTTATAATGATCCATGTAAGGATATATATAAAACCTTTGTTTTGAAAATTGTTTGAAATGTATGAAGAGTTTGAAATGTTTTGAAGAGTGAGCAAGTATCTAAGAGGAACCTACCCTAAGTTAAGTCTTTTCTGTTCTTGAATATCCTTTAAGTGGTAAGACTATCCCTATTATTAAGGAGTAGGTAGTCATTACCTTGGATGTGTGGGACAAGTAAAGGGACATCTGTTTATTTAGGCAACTGTGAGGTGTATAAGCAATTCGAAGGGACTTATCATCTTTATTCGAAAGGGACAAGATCATTACGAAGGCAACATTCGAAGGGACTTGATATTTTTATCTGTTTAAGGGACTAGATGATATAAAATGAGGGACTTTGCTTTATACACCCTACTTGACCTTTTATTTAGGCAACTTGAGAGGTATCCTTAAGGAAGTGAGATGGCGATCCAGGATCGACTTACGTGTGTGAGTGTACAATTTTAAAAATGTTTATCTTTAAGTTAATGATCTAAATTCAATTTTTAAATACAAACATGTTTCACTCCTGTAAACACCCCAAATTTGCCCTCACCCATTCACACCATGGCTTGTGATCATCCATATGCATAAACACAATCATAGCATCTCAATTCACATTTTTGATTCACTGCATGGATTCTAAGCCATCTGCATCTAGGGTTTGTGATCTGAGCAATCCAAGAGATTCTTGAGCCACTCCAAAGGCCATCAATCACTACAAAGAGGTCCATGTGTGTTCAAGTATCATATTACATCCTCTCAAAGTCAAGGAAATCAAAGAATCACAAGAACTGAGATTGGCATGGAAGCAGAGCCAGGCTTGACTGCACAGATGACCTGAAATTAGGGTTTTGGTTTCAGAGGCCATAACTTCAAATTTTTTGGTCATTCTTGTTTCTATTGGTCTCTATATGGTATAGGGAGTATGCACATCAATTTTCATGAAGAAATGCCATGGGGAAGTCATCTGATCAAGAGTTGACTTTCTGGACAAGTCAGTGCAAAATCAGGGCATCTGAGGCCCCCAATGACCCAACCAAGGGGTGATCCTCATCATTTTGAGTGTATATGATCTTTATCTGATCATGGAAGAAGTTTGAAGTTCACAAAATTGAAGAATTACAAGTTTTTGCAAAGTTGACTTTTTGGGGCAAGTTTGACTTTTAAGGAAAATGTCATTTTATGCAACCTTTTCAACCCTTACTTTTTGATCCAAAAATGCCTCAAATTAAAAAACTTTGGTCATGAAAATTGTATAATAGATCTTTCCCTTTTCAAAAAGTACAAGAACATGACCTAATTCCTCTTGGATCAAAAGTTATGGTTCATCAAAGTTGGCAAAAATCACTAAAATTCAAATTATGCACCAAATGAGAAACTTGCAAAATCTTGTACCAAGGCAATTTGTGACTTCTAATTGATGTCAAACCATTACACAAACATCACATGTGACCTAAAAATCAGAATGGGCCAAGAGTTTCTCATTTGTTTGGCCTTTGGAGCAAGATATTTTCATGAAAAGCAAAAGCAAAGTCAAGTTGCAAAAGCTCATGATCACTTCTCATCCACTTGCTGCCTTGGATGCTGAACCACCCTAGCCTTTCCCCTCACCATGCTGCGCAGCCCACAGCCCTTGTACTTGGCTAGAACAAGACCCATGCCTTCTCTTACACAAAGTTGACAATTTGCAAAAGTAGCTACACCTATCACAAAAGGGCATGTCACATCTTCTGACCAATCAGCATTGTTTATACAAACAAATGGCAAGCCAAACAACATAACACACAAGCCTGAAACCAGCAAGAACAACACATTCTCATTTTCACTCTCAAAAGCAAAAGCCTTCGAAACTCAGAAAACAAGCCACAAACACTTAAACAAACTTCATAGATCAACTCAACTCATCATCCTGGTCACAAAGCACCCCTCACCCTTGCCTTAAACTGCCTGAATCATAAACACGATTCTCACCTGAGCTTGAGCAGAACCTGTTCAAACTCTCAAACCAGCCAGCACAAACTCCTTCTAAGCATCCAGACATCATCAAGGGACCAAAAGGAGTGGATTGCATCAAGAGGAAAGGCCAGAAAGCTGCAAACTGAAAGCTTCAAAACTCAGGTAGCTCAAGAACTTTTTTTCCAGAAATGAATTTTTAAGTTCTTAATAGCTTCTACATGCTTCCCTGATCATGAATATGTCTTTGGTTTTGAAAATGGTGAAGAGATGAGAGTTTAATCGTGTTCTGAAATTTTTGCCCTTGAAACTATTTTGATTCGATTCTCTCTGATTATGAATGATAAATGATGTTTGAGTGAGGGGTTTGATTCGTTTTAGGGTGGGGATGATTTCTGGATAGTTAGTTTTCATTTTCATAGCGTGTAGAAGGATTTAGCATTTTGACTCGCCGGAGAAGATGACCGGAACCACTGTTCCGGTCATCTGAGAGTCATTAGGGCAAGATTAGGGCTTAATCACTTAATTAGCCAAGTTTGAATTCCAGCCGTGGGATCTGGCGCCAAGTCAAACGCGCGCGCAGCAGGTTTAAATGAGGGCCCTTGGATCTGATTACTTTTCTTTTTCAACTTTTAATTCATTTTATTTTTCATATTATTTCATTTAATTTCCACAATTTATTAAAAATATCAAAACCACTCTAAAAATTCTGAAATTTTTTATGCACACTATTATTTAATTTCAGAACACAAAAATATTTTTGTTTTTATTTTTACTATTAAAAAAGTATTTTTAAATATTTAAAAGTTTCTTTTTAATTAATTAATGAGAATTAATTAATTAAAAATGCTTTTAGGTATTTAAAAATCACCAAAAAAATTCATGAAACCTTTAAAAACATTTAGAAACATTGTCCAACCCTCAAACCAAATTTATTTTTTGATCTTGATGCATTTTAAGAATTGTCCATGGAATTAAAATCATTTTGATGCATTATTTTGATCCAAACTTCCAAAAATCATTTCTGCCTAACCCTAAAGAGTTGGACTTTGATTCTTTTTGCATTGTGTTTAGCATCATGTAGTTTGTGAGATTAAATGGCCATGATTTGATCTTTCATTTTCCATTTGTTTGGCATTTTTCTTGTTAAGGAACCCTAAAACCCTAGGAAACTTAGGAAATTCATAACTTTTGTTGGGTTATGAGTTGGAACCTCTCCTTTGGGCAGTGAGTTAGTATAGGTTTAGGGATCCTTTGAATGCATTTTCAATTTTTTATCTTGATGTTTGCTTCTGATTTTGGTTTGTGTTTGATACTTTGATCATAAACCCTAATTTGGGTTTCCATATGCATCCATCTTGCATTTGCATTCATACCTTGACTTGCCATGACATTTTATGCATCCATGTGATTCATTTAACATCATAAGACATATTGAAAGCATGCTTGATCATTACATCTTGTATTTGCCATGTTGTATGCCATATGCATCTCATAACTTTTCATGTATGTTCATGCTTCTTAATTTGCTCCATTTGCATCCATAAGCTTGTATGATCATCTTCATATGTTGTTTCATGTTTACATCATCCCATAGCATCATTATCATTAGGTACATGCTTCTGGTTTTGGTTTGCATCATGCCATTTCATTCCATTTTGCATTGCATTGCATTTCTTTCACTAACTTTTCAGGTGGTAAGTCACTTTGAGAAGTGAATTTGCCTTCACTTCTCATAACTTCTTTTCATCTCTCTTATGCATTATTGCTGCATTTTATCTTGTGCTTGAGATTGAGCTTGCTCATTCTTCTTCTTCTTACTTTCTTTCCTCAAGTGACTTGTCTTCTTGAATGAAGCAAGTTGTTTTGCTTCTCTTGATCCTTTCATCTGCTTCCTGGTGGTTCCATTGAAGATTTCTGCTGTTAACCTCACAAACCTTAGGGACAACCAAGCATGACAATGATTAGGGTTTTGATTAGTCCCCCATTTATATTTTACCTTTGTGTCTCATTGAGTTTTCTCTCCTCACCTCATAATCAGGGACTAAACTTTAAAGGCTTTAAGGCTTTGTGGTTAAGATTATGCCTGCATCCTTCTATTAGGATGGAGTGTATAACTTTAATCCTAAGTGTTAAACCCTTAATGTGTTTAAATCTCTTAATCAATCCACTTAATAATCATCAAGACATCACACTTGTAACTTGGGCCTTGCATCAGGGTTCTAATTCTTCCTTAACTGGTTAAGAAGGACTAACCCTAGTGTTAATGGACAAGTCCCCCTCAAGTTGTCTTACAAACCCTAAAAATCACTTCATCATCATACCATTAATTAAAATCCACTTAACCAAAGGTTTGTTTTGTCATGAGTTTAATCCCTAATCATGGATTAAGTTGAGGAGTTTTCCTCAGCTTAAACATTCTCATCTATTATCCTTCTATTAGGATGGTGTAATGAGTCTGTTTAATCCTTGATTATGGCTTAACCTCATTACTTAACACTAAACAAAAACACCAAAAACATCTAAATAATCACAAGTAGGTTAATGATCTTAATCCTACATCATGGTGATTAAGTGTGAGAAGCTGACTTCACACTTAAGGTATTCTCATTACCCCTAAACAGAGGGAAGATGTGATGAGTTTACTAAATCCATTGGTTTAGGCTTAAGCTCATTAACTTATGACAAACTTCAAAAGCAATAAAAGACTGAAAACACAAAAAACAAACAATAATCGTCTCCTCCGGGATTCTTCTCTCATCTCATTCACTCACAACCGAGAACTTGCTTCTCCCGTCTAATGCAAGACAGTTTGCACCTGAGCCAGACAGGTCATCCACTTGAGCATTGACAAGTAAGCAGTTCACAAGTCAATTCATCTTTCAGTCTCTTTGGGTCGAACTACGGTGTTCTGACTTCCTCATTGCACGAGAGGATACGTAGGCATAACTTAACAGTTATCGAACAAAAGTCTCTGTATATTCCCCCTCCTTCTAGCCTTTTTCTTTAAGCCTCATTATCATGAGCATTTCACTCTGTTCCTACACTGACACTATACATACTACACTTCACATTTCTTTGACACTGACACCTGTACATTCTTTTCCAGCTATTTTATACACAAATTGCACTGACACTACCCCTTTAAAACACAAATCTTTTAAGCGTGGATCCCGTCGAGTACGACGGACAATCTGGGTGCTAATACCTTCCCAGGTTGTAACCAACCCCCTTTCTCAGTCTCTCTGGTTCGCAACCGTCTTATCCATCTTTTCTAGGTCTATGCAGCATTACCTTTCCTCTGGGATAAAAATGCCTAGCTGGCGACTCTTTTCTTTTCCAGTGAGTTCACTGCTGTGTGTTCTCATTGTCCTTTTCGCCGACCGTTCGCGTCTGTACCTTTATTTGGGCCATTTCCCATTTATCGGGAGCGACAACTCCCTATTTTACTAACCATAGCATTTAAAATAAATAATAAAAATTACTACTACAAATATTACATAAAAGATACAATAACATAATAATAATAATTAAGATAAATTAAATAAATAATTTGGGTTAGTAACAATAATAATAAAAATAATATATAAATAAATGGGGTTAGTAATAATAAAAATTAATAAGAATAAAATCAAGAAATTAACATAATAATGAATAATAAATTTAAAAGTGCAATTTTTAATGGATAATTATTTTTTGAAGATTTTAAGAAGAAAAATAAACAATTCATATTATATACTAATTATTATAAAGATTTAAATTATATATACATGTTATGAAAAATAATGGCTAATAAACATATTATAAAAATAAATTATATTTACAAAATTAAATTAGGAGTTTTTAATTATTTTGAGCATAATCTAAAAATTATTTACATGCAAGAATTATATTAAATAATAATTATAAACAAATTATAAAAAATGTGTACATAATTAATATTTATAAATAAATAAATTAAAGGTTATAATTAACAAATAAATTAATATTTACAATTAGGGTTTATAAAAAATAAATATTTTTTATAAAAAAATTTTAGGGTTTTAGAAAATATTAGGGTTTATATGTTTAGAAAAATAAATTAGGATTAATTAATAATTATACAAAATTATACAATATTAATAGTATACAAAAATAAATATTAAATAATTTTTCTAATAAGATTTAATTTTAAAAAAGATGAGTTCTAAATTGTAGAAAAGAAAATAATAATATAAACATTCTATTTTTATTATTTAAATTTATTTAACTATAATATAAACTAATTAAATAAAAAAACAAAAAGAATGAAAAAAAACTTACCTGGGCTGGGATTCGAACCCAGTCCCTGGACAATGCACCCTCCAAGACCAGCAAGCAAGCCACTGGGCTGCGCGCGCGCCAGTGATATTGAAGACACTCCATTTGGTTTTGTTTCAAATCCTGTGAAAACCATGACAAAAACAAAAAAATAGCACAAAAGGGCCTGGGGGGGGATTCGAACCCAGGACCCTCACACAACAAGCAAACACTCTTACCATCCAGCCAGAAGGGCGCAACTGATATACAATCCACAACAAGTTATAATATATTAAGTCCTGTGATTAAATGGAAAAATAAGAAAAAGATTGCTGCATCCAAGGATCGAACCAAGGCCTTAAGCAATCCATACGCGCAATCCTTACCACTGGGCTAACCTGCATCAGTTGAAACAAAACAACAAACAACTCTAAAAATATTAAACCCAATTTTGAATCTTCCAGATGGCGCCAAGAACTTCGTCTTCCTCCTCTGGCCTTGCGTTTTTTGCTGCGAATTTCCCTATGAACTTTCCTGCGAATTCAAACACATACAGGACCTGCGAAACTCAACCACCATCAAAACAGTGAAATTGTTTCAAATTAATCATTGCATTACGATCCCTAGAGTTCATACAACCATTCTATGTCTTTAAAATTTATTTATTTTAGGTTTATCATGGAACCCTAAAAGCTTGGCCGAAACCCTAATAATGGCAATTCCTTATTCCTGCACTAAAAATGAAATCAAATATGCCAGAAACGATCCACAATTTTCGATTTCAAATATGAATGAAATCGAAAATTTCAAATTTAAGATGAACATGGATTCGGTTTGGGTGATTTATGAAGCTATGGATGATGATAAGCAGTGCAATGCGTTCAGTGAACATCAAGGAACATGTTGAGACCTTTAGAATGCCTTGAAAGGGTCTGAATGATGGAATCCGAATTCAAGTTTTTTGGTGATTTTTTTGAAAGTGAAAACTTACTCTTGAGGCAGAAGCTTTTTCCTTTGGCATTGTATTAGGTTTGTATACTTATAGTTGAGTGAAGCTAGGTCAAAAAATTGGATCATTGTTTGGACTTTTTGTTGACTTTTAAAAGGACCTATAATGTCTTAGCTCATACCTTCCAAATGAAGCATTTTTGGGCTTGGATTGTGAGACACAAAGTTGTAGAGAATTTAATTTCCTTCAAAATGAGCTTTGGATGGGAAAAATTTGATGAAGCATGTGAAAGTTATGGCTGGTCAAAATTTAGTTGACTTTTCCTGAGGAAACCCTAATTTAGAAACCTCTGATTCTTGATGATCTGAAATATCCTTGATGAATCATGATCAACCCTTGATCAAATGATGAATTTTACTTCATATACTTGATGTTGGAAAAAAATCATGAAGTTTGACTTTGGTTTGACCACAGTTGACCTCAGTTTGACTTTTTAACTACTTTGACTGATTTTGACCTATCTGATCATCTGACTGAGCAAACCTTTGAGAATAGTCTTGAAACTTGTCATGGGGATTCTTAAACACATATAAGATGTTATGAAACTCACTTGAAGTCTTGGAAGTCCATTTAGCCTGATTAAAGTCAAAACCCTAGTTTAGGATGCATTCCTTAGGAGGATGCATTGTCTGAGGGAATTGTTAAATCTTCTGACTAATTGTGAACTTTGTGAACCTTGTGAACCTCATAAGATGTCTTGTAAACCTCATGAACCTCACGAGAGGTCTTGTGAACCTCATAAGATGTCTTGTGAATCTTGTGAACCTCATAAGGTGTCTTGTAAACTTCATGAACCTCATGAGAGGTCTTGTGAACCTTGTGAACCTTGTGAATCTCTTAGTATACAAAGTTTTGTCTTGTGAGGGAAACTTTTGGGGTGCAACAACTGCCCCTATTCAATTTTCTGAAACCTGAGGGGTTAGATTGGTATATGTGTTGTCGCTCCCACCAAATGAAGCCGGGTCAAATGGGGTGCAGACGCGAATGGTCGGCGAAAAGAAACAATGAGAACACACAGCAGTGAACTCACTGGAAAAGAAAAGAGTCGCCAGCTAGGAATTTTTATCCCGGAGGAAAGGCGATGCTGCATAGACCTAGAAAGAGATGGATAAGACGGTTGCGAACCAGAGAGACTGAGAAAGGGGGTTGGTTACAACCTGGGAAGGTATTAGCACCCAGATTGTCCGTCGTACTCGACAGGATCCACGCTTAAAAGATTTGTGTTTTAAAGGGGTAGTGTCAGTGCAATCTGTGTATAAAAGAGCTGGAAAAGGATGTACATGTGTCTGTGTAAAAGAAGTGTGAAGTGTATAAATGAAGTGTCAGTGTAAAAGAGAAAGAGGTGAAATGCTCATGATGATGAGGCTTAAAGAATGAAGGCTGGAAAGAGGGGGAATATACAAAGACTTTTGTTCGATAACTGTTAAGTTATGCCTACGTATCCTCTCGTGCAATGAGGAAGTCAGAACACCGTAGTTCGACCCAAAGAGACTGAAAGGTGAATTGACCTGTGAACTGCTTACTTGCCTATGCTCAAGTGTATGATCTGTCTGGCACAGATGCAAATTGTCTTGCATTAGACGGAAGAAGCAAGTTCTCGTTTGTGAGTGAATGAGATGAGAAAAGAATCCCGGAGGAGACGATTATTGTTTGTTTTTAGTGTTTTCAGTCTTTTATTGCTTTTGAGAATTTGTCATAAGTTAATGAGCTTAAGCCTAAACCAATGGGTTAGTAAACTCATCACATCTTCCCTCTGATTAGGGGTAATGAGAATACCTTAAGTGTGAAGTCAGATTCTCATACTTAATCACCTTTGATGTAGGATTAAGATCATTAACCTACTTGTGATTATTTAGATGTTTTTGGTGTTTTTGTTTAGTGTTAAGTAATGAGTTTAAGCCATAATCAGGGATTAAACAGACTCATTACACCATCCTAATAGAAGGATAATAGATGAGAATGTTTAAGCTGAGGAAGACTCCTCAACTTAATCCATGATTAGGGTTTAACCTCATGACAAAACAAAACCTTTATTAGATGGATTTTAGTTAATGATAAGATGAAGAAGTGAGTTTTATGGTTTGTAAGACAACTTTAGGGGGACTTGTCCATTAACACTAGGGTTAGTCCTTCTTAACCAATTACGGAAGAATTAGAACCCTAATGCAAGGCCCAAGTTACAAGCTTGATGTATTGATGATTATTAAGTGGATTAATTAAAGGATTTAAACACATAAAGGGTTTAACACTTAGGATTGAAGTTATACACTCCATCCTAATAGAAGGATGTAGGCATAAGCTTAATCACAAAGCCTTAAAGCCTTTAGGGTTTAGTCCCTGATTAAGAGGTGAGAAGAGAAGACTCAATGAGACACAAAGGTAAAACTAAATGGGGGACTAATCAAACCCTAATTGTTATCATGCTTGGAGATCCTAGGGTTTATGAGGCTTAAGAGGAAAAGATCTTCAGAGGAACCACCAGGAAGCAGATGAAAGGAGCAAAGAGAAGCAAAGTAACTTGCTTCATTCAAGAAGTCAAGTCACTTGAGGAAAGAAGGTAAGAAGAAGAAGAATGAGCAAGCTCAAACTCAAACACATATCAAAATGCAGCAAGGATGCATGAAGGAGATGTAAAGAAAAAGTGAGAAGTGAAGGCAAATCCACTTCTCAAAGTTACTTACCACCTGAAAAGTTAGTGAAAGGAATGCAATGCAATGCAAAATGAAATGAAATGGAATGATGTAAATCAAAACCAGAAGCACATATGAGATGATAATGATGCTATGAGATGCTACAAACATGAAACAACACATGGGGATGATCATACAAGCTCATGGATGCAAATGGAGCAAGTTAAGGAGCATGAACATACATGGAAATTTATGAAATGCACATGACATACAACATGGCAAATACATGATGCAATGATCAAACATGCTTTCAATATGTCTTAAGATGTCAAATGAATCAAATGGATGCATAAAATGTTATGGCAAGTCAAGGTATGAATGCAAATGCAAGATGGATGCATATGGAAGTCCAAATTAGGGTTTATGATCAATGCATCAAACAAAAACCAAAATCAGAATCAAACATCAAGATAAAAAATTTAAAATGCACTCAAAGGATCCCTAAACCTATACTAACTCACTGCACAAAGGAGAGGTTCCAACTCTTAACCTAATTCAAGTTATGAATTTCCTAAAATTTCTAGGGTTTTAGGGGTCCTTAACAAGAAAAATGTCAAACAAATGGAAAATGAAAGATCAAATCATGCCAATTTAATCTCACAAACTAAATGCTAAACACAATGCAATGCAAAAAGAATCAAGGTCCAACTCTCAATGGTTAGGCAAAAATGATTTTTGCAAGTTTGGATCAAAATAATGCCTAAAAATGATTTTAATTCCATGAAAAATTCTCAAAATGCATCAAGATCTAAAAATAAATTTGGTTTGAAGGTTGGAAAATGTTTCTAAATGGTTTTAAATGTTTCATGAATTTTTTTGTGATTTTTAAATACCTAAAAGTTTTTTTAATTAATTAATTCTCATTAATTAATTAAAAATAAACTTTTAAATATTTAAAAATATTTTTTGAATGCAAAAAATAAAAATAAAAATGTTTTTGGTTTCTGAAATTAAATATGAGCTTGTACAAAAAATTTCAGAATTTTTAAAATGATTTTGCTATTTTTTATAAAATGGAGAAAACAATATAATTAAATGGAAAATAAAAATGAAATAAAACTGAAAATAGAAAAGTATGCACATCCAAGGATCCAGATTCAAACATACGCGCGCGGGAAGAGACTTGGCGCCACATCCTACGGCTCAAATTCAAATTCCCCTAATTAATGATTAAACCCTAATCCCAGCCCTAATGACTCTCAGATGACCGGAACAGTGGTTCCGGTCATCTTCTCCGGCGAGTCCAAATGCTAAATCACTCTACACGCAATGAAAATGAAAACTAACTATCCAGAACTCATCCCCATTCAAAAACAAATCAAACCCCTCACTCAAACATCATTTATCATTCCTAAATCAGCTAAATCGAATCAAAATAGTTTTAGGGCAAAAAGTTTCAGAACAAGATTAAATACTCATCTCTCAACCATTTCAGAAAATAAAAGTACCAGAGTGATCAGCAAGACATGAAGAACAACTTAGAAACTTAAAAATCCATTTCTGGAAAAAATGTTCATGAAGCTACCTGAGTTTGAAGCTTTTCAGCCTGGAACTTTCTGACCTCTTCTCTTGTGCAAAACCACTCCTGTGACCTCCCTTGTGCTTCTGAAAGGCTTGGAACAAATTTATTTGGGCTGGTTTGAGAGTTTGCAGAGGTTCTGTTCAAGGTGGTGTGAGAATCGTGTTTGTGATTCTATGGCTTTCAGGCTGTTTTGAAGGTTGGTTTGTGTTCAGTGAAGCATGGTGAGAAGGTTTGTGAAGTTTGTTTATGAGTTTATGGCCTGTGGAATGTGTTTCGAATGCTTTTGCTCCAAGGGTGGAAAGTGAGAATGTTGTCTTGTGGCTGGTTTCAGGGCTGCTTAATATATGCTTTGTCTTGCCTTTGATTAACATAAACAATTGGGATTGGTCAGATGACATGACATGTCCTTTATTGATTGGTATGGGTGCTTTTGCAAAATGTCAACTTTTGTGTAAGAGAAGCATGAGTCACTTTCTAGCCAAGTACATGGAGGGTGTGCTGCGCAGCATGATGTGAGGAAGGGTCTAGGATTGATCAGCCAACTAGCCAGCAAGTGGATGAGAAGTTATCATGAGTTTTGCAACTTGGCTTGCCTTTGATCCTTATGAAAAAGTCTTGTTCCACAAGCCATGAAACATGTGATTCCTTGGGTGCATTCTGAACTTTAGATGTTGTGTGATCATGTTGTGTGGATTAGAAGCCCATTTGATGACTTAATTGGCCTTGAGAAATGAATTTGCAACTTTGCCTCTTTGGTGCATGACTTGAAATTTAGTGATTTTTGCCAACTTTGACAAACCATAACTTTTGATCCAAAATGAATTAGGTCATATTCTTGTACTTTTTGAAAAGGGAATGATCTATTCTACAACTTTCATGACCAAAGTTTTCCCATTTGAAGCTTTTTTGAATCAAAAAGTAAGGGTTGAAAAAGTTGCATAAAATGACATTTCCATTAAAAGTCAACCTTGCCCAAAAAGTCAACTTTGCAAAAGACTTGAAATTTCTCAATTTTGTGAACTTCCAACATCCTCTATGATCAAATAAAGATCATATACAATCAAAATGATGAGGAATACCCCTTGGTTGGGTCTTTGGGGGCCTCAGATGCCCTGATTTTGCACTGACTTGCTTGAAAAGTCAACTCTTGATCAGATGACTTTCCCATGGAATTTCTTCATGAAAATTGATATGCATACTCCCTATACCATATAGAGACCAATAGAAACAAGAATGACCAAAAAAATTGGAGTTATGGCCTCTGAAACCAAAACCCTAATTTTAGGTCATCTGTGCAGTCAAGCCTGGCTCTGCTTCCACACCATTTCCAGTTCTTGTGATTCTTTGACATTCTTGAATTTGAGAGGATATAATATGATACTTGGACACACATGGACCTCCTTGAAGTGATTGATGACCTTTGGAGTGGCTCAAGAAGCTCTTGGATTGCTCAGATCACAAACCCTAGATGCAGATGACTCAGAATCTATGCAGTGAATCAAAATGTGATATGAGATGCTATGATTGTGTTTATGCATATGGAATGATCACAAGCCATGGTGTGAATGGGTGAGGGCAAATTTGGGGTGTTTACAGCTGCCCCTATTCAAACATGAGTTAGCTGTGCAGGATGTAAGCAACGGCTTAACAGGCAAACAAGATAACTTGTGGTTGAATACCAAAGACAGTCCAAAATTTGCACTCACAGAATGAAGAATAAAAGGGATATAGATTGTAAAGGAAAATAAAGTATATTGTAAAGTATGGGCGACGGAGGACGATCGTCGAGCAGAGGACGACTGCTAGGTAAAGAGCAATGACGGGGACGACCGACATGCTGGAAAAGTGCGGAAAATAAAGCAATGACAGGGACGGCCGACATGCTGGGGATAAAAGGGATCATGATGGGGACGGCCATCAAGATAAAGTCGCAGGATTTTCTGGGAATTAATGAAACATGACGGGGACGGCCATCAAGTTCAAAAAGTAAAGTAACCAACGATGGGGACGGCCATCGGGCTAAAAGAAAAGGGACCGCGACGGGGACGGCCATCGGGTTAAAGAATAAATGAAACAAACAGATGATGAGGTACAGTCATCAAAGGTGAAGGACGATCACCTAGCAGGGGACGGCTGCTCTGTCGGGGGTAAGATGAGGGAAGGTCATCTACGGTGGAGGACGACCACCTGGCAGGGTACGGCTGCCGAAAATATCGCGACATAGGACGAATGCCGGATAAAAGGTCAACGATGGGGACGGCCATCGGATGAGCATGATGGAGGACGACCATCAAGAGGTGGAGAACGACCACCTAGCAGGGGACGACTGCTCTCGGGGTTTATCATGTCATAGGACGAATGTCAGATAACCAAAGATCAATAATGGGGACGGCCATTGGATAAAATGATGAAGGACGATCATCAAGAGGTGGAGGACGACCACCTAGCAGGGGACGGCTGCTAAATATCACGACATAGGACGAATGTCGGATAAAAAATCAACGATGGGGACGGCCATCGGATGAGCATGATGGAGGACGACCATCAAGAGGTGGAGGACGACCACCTAGCAGGGTACGGCTGCTCTCAAAGTTCATCATGACATAGGAAAAATGTAAGATAAAAAGAAAATTTGTTTGTTTGGCGATCTACTGGGGAATAGTAAACACGGACGAGTGTTTATATCCAAGAAAATAAAAGGTATAAGTGTTTATATGTTTGTGTATAGATTAAAGATGCGGACGAGCATCCCTAAGACTGTGATACGGACGAGTACCGGGTAGAAACAAATACCGACACGCGTTTAGAGATGATGATACGGACGAGTATCAACTGGTTAACAAAGAACACGGACGAGTGTTGAATCTGAGGAGACTCTTCTGGGGAATAGTAGACACAGACGAGTATCTATATTCAAGAAGACAAGAGTGTTTGACACGTGTATGGATTAAAGATGCGGATGAGCATCCTTAAGACTACGATACGGACGAGTATCAGGTAGAAACAAACGCTTGACGCATGTTCTGAGAAGATGGTACAGACGAGTACCAACTGGTTAACAAAGAACACGGACGAGTGTCGAATCTGTGGGGATATAAATGGTGTATACAAGATACGGACGAGTATCTGTATAAGTGTGAGTTATGAGTGATGTATAGATGAGTATTCAAACTGCTGGGGAGAGTGACACGGACGAGTGTCAAAAGGAGGAGAGTATAGTAAACAAGTATCTGGTATACAAAGTGTTCATGTTACTGTACTGGGGAAATGATATGGGCGGATGTCAAGGAAATTATATATATATGTACATGTGAGTGCAAAGGTGATATCTTTGGCTTTCTGCTGGGGATATGACACGGACGGGTGCCACAAGGAGTGTATACTGGTGTCTGGGAATGAGAGGCAATTGTGTTTGCCGGGGAATCTGAGGAGTATTCTGTATATTATTGATTGTTATTATTCACAAGTGTTTGATTCAGAACATGGCTTACGATTATGCAATATGTTTGATTATTGCCGTAATGTTCCGTATTAACGGAATGCTACGCTTTGTGGGTGAGTATGATGCGAATGCCATGATTATGCAAGGATACCAAACCGGGACTCGGATCCCGTTGCTGTGAAAATCTTTGGTTAATCTGCTTGAACTGGACATCCCAGCTGGGGATGAGATCTTTGATAAATCTGATGAGATGTATCTGCTTGGGGATATAGGTCACTGATAGACCTATACTGGTAATAAGGGACCCAACTGGGGTTTTGTAGAAGCTTTCGTCACTCTGTTGTGATTCCTTCATGCGTTGCTCTTCTGAATAGAGGCTGGAACTCTGTGGGGAAGTGGTTCCCTGATCTTTTGCGCTTGGCTGAGGAAGAATGATTGGAAACTCGGCTGGGAGAAGCAATAAGTGGCCACTCAGCTGGGGAGAGAACACCTTGGGTTCTAAGACTGAGTGTTGATTTGTCAGCTTGCTGGGATGGAGCTTTCATGCCCCGAGCTGCGTTTTGGATACCTGCAATCCTGCAAAGATAGAGAAACTCACAAGTGACCCCGAGGTATCCTTTGCTGGATTCCGTCATAGGAGTTAGACACTTTTGAGAGTAAGTACATTCCCTGCAAGCACGTGTTTTTATTTTTTTGAAGAAAAGCATCTGTACTTATGCAATCAGTTTTTAGAGACATCAGACATTTTGCAAACGTAAATAAAACGGACGAGACGAAACGTGACTGAAAATCTGATTTTATTAATTTATGTGCCCTGAATTGGCAAGGTACAGTCAAAGAAACATATCTCCTAAAATGAGGAGATTGTTACAAATTGAGAAACGAAATGCTGACAATGTTGACGACGCTTTAAAGAGCTTCCTCTTTTGCTATGACTCGTATGACTTTTGACGTTCTTCCCGTCTTGCTTTCTGAAGAAGGCTGATCTTATTTGAAGCTTGATCCTTTAGAGATTTACCAAGTTGTAGGTGATACGGACGAATTCAGATTGCAGTTGTTCGCTTATTCCCTTATTTTGCATGGATCGCCCTTTCGGGTTTTCAATATATCGGGATACCCATTTTTGCCTGAGTTGTTCAATGCGGCTTTTCAACTCAGCGGGTGTACACACATTTTTTTTGTTTATTTTCCCTTATTTTTGCCCGAGTCTTTTATTCTGTTTTTGACTCGCCGGGATGCCCTATTTTTTCCTGGACTTACATTTTGTTTTTATGTCCAGCGGGTCATTTTTATGCAAAGTATTTTTTAACTGCATCTGAATTCACAGGGGACGGGAAGTCTTCACCATCCATGGTGCTGAGCATCAGTGCTCCACCAGAAAAAACTTTCTTTACCACGAATGGTCCTTCATAGTTCGGAGTCCATTTGCCCCTGTGGTCTGTATGAGGAGGGAGGATTCTTTTCAGCACAAGATCTCTGACTTGGTACTCTCGGTGCCTGACTTTCTGATCGAAGGCTCTCTTCATTCTTTTCTGATACAGCTGCCCATGACAGATTGCAGCCAATTTCTTTTCTTCAATCAGACTCAGTTGTTCGTACCGGGATCGGACCCATTCTGCTTCGTTCAACTTAACATCCATCAGTACCCTTAGGGAGGGTAATTCAACTTCAACTGGTAGGACTGCTTCCATACCATACACAAGCTGATACGGTGTTGCCCTAGTAGATGTTCTGATTGACGTGCGGTACCCATGCAAGGCAAACGGTAGCATTTCATGCCAGTCTTTGTATGTAACTACCATCTTCTGCACAATCTTCTTGATATTCTTATTAGCTGCCTCAACAGCGCCATTCATCTTTGGCCTGTAAGGAGAAGAATTGTGGTGTTGGATCTTGAAGTCCCGGCATAGCTCAGCCATCATTTTATTGTTTAAGTTGGAACCATTATCAGTAATGATTCGCTCGGGCACTCCATACCGACAGATGATGTCTCTCTTCAGGAATCGGGCTACCACTTGTCTTGTAACATTGGCATAGGAAGCTGCTTCAACCCACTTGGTGAAATAGTCAATGGCTACCAGGATGAATCTGTGGCCGTTTGAAGCAGTCGGTTCGATCTTGCCAATCATATCAATGCCCCACATAGCAAAGGGCCAAGGTGAAGACATCACATTCAAAGGATTGGGAGGCACATGCACCTTATCTGCATAAATCTGGCATTTATGGCATTTTCTGGCATAGGCACAACAATCGGCATCCATTGTGATCCAGTAATAACCTGATCTTAGCAACTTTTTAGCCATGGCATGTCCTCCAGCATGGGTACCAAAGGATCCTTCGTGCACTTCATGCATTAACAAGTCTGCTTCTGTTCTGTCAACACATCTGAGGAGTACCATATCAAAGTTCCTCTTGTACAAAGAACCATCATTGTTCAGGAAGAAACTACCAGCAAGCCTTCTTAATGTCTTCTTATCATTGGAAGATGCCCCAGGTGGGTATGTTTGATCCTCCAAGAAGCACTTAATGTCATGGAACCAAGGCTTATCATCCTTGACAACATCTGCTGGTCTGTCAAGTCTGGACACCGAGATTTGAGGTACAAAGTTGACAGCTTGAACTTTGATCATAGACGAAATGGTAGCCAGGGCATCTGCAAATTGATTCTCGTCCCGAGGGATATACTCAAGCTTGACCGTTGTGAAGAAAGTCAATAACCTCCTTGTATAATCCTTGTAAGGTACCAGATGATCCTGGTGTGTGTACCATTTGCCGTTGGTTTGATTAACTACCAGAGTTGAATCTCCGAATACAGTCAATGTCTTGATCCTGAGGTCAATGGCTTCCTCGAGACCCATAATGCAAGCTTCGTATTCAGCTTCGTTGTTAGTGCAGTTGAAAGTGAGTTTTGCCGAGAAGGGCATGTGAACTCCTTTAGGTGTAATGAGTACTGCACCAACACCACGACCATTCATATTAACAGCCCCATCGAACATCATAGTCCATTTTTCTTTTGGGTCAGGCCCTTCAGTGTGAATAGGCTATTCATGATCTTTTGCTTTTATGAACATGATGTCTTCATCAGGGAAGTCAAATCTCATAGGCTGGTAATCATCAATAGGTTGCTCAGCAAGATATTCAGACAATACACTGCCCTTGATGGCTTTCTGAGATGTGTATTGAATATCATATTCTGTGAGGATCATTTGCCATCTTGAAACCCGTCCGGTAAGCGCTGGCTTCTCAAAAATGTACTTAACTGGGTCCATCTTGGAGATCAATAAAGTAGTGTGGGTCAACATATACTGTCTCAGTCGGCGAGCAGCCCACGCTAAAGCACAGCAAGTTTTCTCGAGCAGTGAATAACGTTGTTCACAGTCGGTAAACTGTTTGCTTAGGTAGTATATTGCATACTCTTTTCGACCAGACTCGTCATGCTGGCCCAGCACACACCCCATCGACTCTTCTAATACTGTCAAGTACATTATTAGAGGTCTTCCTTCAACTGGAGGCATAAGGATTGGAGGCTCTTGCAAGTATTCCTTGATTTTGTCAAAAGCCTTCTGGCAGTCTTCGTTCCACCTGACCGTCTGTTCTTTTCTTAGTAGTTTGAACAAGGGTTCACAGGTTTCTGTAAGGTGAGATATGAACCGTGAAATGTAGTTCAATCTACCTAGAAACCCCCGAACTTCTTTCTCAGTTTTCGGTGCAGGCATTTCTTGAATGGCTTTGACTTTATCAGGGTCAACTTCAATCCCTTTCTCGCTCACAATAAAGCCCAGCAGCTTACCAGATCGCACCCTGAATGTGCATTTGTTGGGGTTCAATTTCAGTTGGTACTTCCTCAGACGCTTGAATAGCTTCAGTAGATTTACCAGGTGGTCTTCTTCAGTGAGGGACTTGGCGATCATGTCATCCACATAACACTCGATTTCTTTATGGATCATATCGTGGAATAATGTCACCATAGCCCGTTGATACGTTGCACCAGCATTCTTCAGTCCGAATGGCATCACCTTGTAACAGAATGTGCCCCAAGGCGTGATGAAAGTTGTCTTCTCCATGTCTTCAGGTGACATTTTAATCTGATTGTATCCTGAAAATCCGTCCATGAAGGAGAATACCGAGAACTGAGCCGTGTTATCCACCAATACATCAATGTGAGGTAATGGGAAATCATCTTTCGGGCTGGCTCTGTTCAGATCCCGGTAGTCAACACACATCCTTACTTTGTCGTCTTTCTTAGGCACAGGCACAATATTAGCAACCCATGGTGGATAGCTAGTTACAGCAAGGAACCCGGCGTCCCATTGCTTTTGTACCTCTTCTTGATTTTCATTGCCATGTCTGGGCGAGTACGGCGTAGTTTCTGTTTAACCGGCGGGCATTCTTCTCTTAAAGGCAGCTTGTGCATAACAATGTCGGTGTCCAACCCTGGCATATCTTGGTAAGACCAAGCAAACACATCCACATATTCTTGAAGCAGGTCAATCAGCTGTCTCTTCACTGAGTCTTGTAAGCAGGCCCCGATTTTAACTTCTTTCACATCTTCATCTGTACCGAGATTAATCGTTTCTACCTCCTCCTGATGAGGAGTGATAACCTTCTCCTCTTGTCTCAACAACCTGGCTAACTCTTCAGGAAGCTCGTAATCTTCTTCAACCCCTTCATCAGCTTGATTGATCGGATTGTCAAAGTCATACGAAGTCATAGCCGTGCTGTTGTCGGTGCTGTCTGGAAGGCACTCTCTGCAAGGGTTCAGTTTGTTCATTTTAGTGATTTGATTTTAATCTTGCTTAGAAAAGTGAAATAAAGTTGTCATTTTGAAAACATTGCCATTTATTTTTTTGTACAAAAAGAAAAATGGAAAAACAGTGAACGGAAAAGAAAAAGACTCATTTGCAAAAGATGTCTGATATTTCATTGATTAATCTTGTTGCACAAAAATTACAGATGGCCCGATTACAAAATGAGTCTTGTCATCTTGGGCAAGATGCAAGACTTGATGCATGCTATAAAAATACAGGAAATAATAATTACTCTGCGGGAGTAACTCTTATAATTTCCTGGGAAGACCAGTTTGAGATACTGCTCCCCGGGATCTTTGGACGGATCCAACTCTCCAGGTTGCGGTCATCTTCCGACTCATCTTCCAAGTTGTTGACAGCATCAGGAGTAAGCATCCCCCCACTAACAAAGTTGGGCTCCTTGGCAGCCTCTGCTTGATCTTGTTGAGTTGGTTTGTAACCCAACCCAAATCTATCCTCTTTCTTCTCCACAGGCAACAGTTTGCCCCAGCCCTGAGCGGTTCCTTCTTCAACAACCTTCCGGGCTTGTTGGTAAGATGTTATGGAGGTTCCAGGTACAGCAGATGTTTCATTAACATTCAGGGCCTCAAACCCTTGACTCATCGTTTCATGGATCTCCCCATCCATCTCAATATATTTGTAGGTAGCCAGATGGCTAACAAAAATATCTTCCTCTCCACAAATTGTAACGACTTGGCCCTCCCACTCGAATTTTAACTTCTGGTGAAGGGTTGAGGTCACAGCGCCAGCGGCGTGAATCCATGGCCTACCCAATAGACAGCTGTAGGCAGGCTGTATATCCATCACGTAGAAGGTCGTTTTGAAAGTTTGTGGGCCAATCGTTATAAGCAACTCAATTTCTCCCAGAACTGATCTCTTAGAGCCGTCAAAGGCTCTTACTACCAAGTTACTGGGACGTAATGCCAATCCTTCATACTCCAGCTTTACAAGGGCTTTTTTAGGTAAGACATTGAGGGATGATCCTGTGTCTACCAACACATGGGAAAGAACTGCACCTTTACATTCCATGGTAATGTGCAAAGCCTTGTTATGATTGCGGCCTTCCGTAGTCAAATCAGTGTTGGTAAATCCTAGTCCATTGTTAGCGGTAACATTTCCAACTACAGCTTCCAACTGATTGACGGTGATCTCTTCTGGAACATAAGCTGCGTGCAAGACTTTTAGTAGTGAATTCCGATGAGCCTCGGAGCACATAAGCAATGATAGAATGGAGATCTTGGAAGGCGTCTGGTGAAGCTGGTCCACTATCTTGTAATCACTTTTCTTGATGATTCTCATGAACTCATCAACTTCTTGATCAAAGGGAGTTTTCAAAGCTTCCTTAACAATTTGCTCTTCTTGCACCGTGCTCTTCCCTTTTGCCCTGGCAGCAGCCTCTGCTTCGGCAGTGGGTCTTTGAATTTGTGGGTCAAAGAGACGTCCGCTTCGAGTGAAGCCTCCGCCTCCCCCCACATTGTCTATTTGTGGTGCAGAAATTGATGAATCGAGAGTGATTTTTTGTCCTTTGCAGTAAAGATCAGAGCCGTAATGCCAAGGGATGGCGTTACTGCTTTCATAAGGTACTGGCCCAGGCACTGTGATAGTGATTGGACTGATGGCAGCTGCAGAAGGGACCAGGATAGTCTGTGGATCATAGTATATTGTGACTGGTGCTCTGATAGGAGTGGCATTTTGTGAGTTGTAGGCAGAGTCATTTTCAGGATCATAATAAATCGTAACCGTTGAGACATCCTCATTGTTTGCTGCTGATGTTGTAGGAGACATTGTTGGAAGGATGGGTGTTGTTGTTGTAGGAGACTCTGAATGAAGGGGTGCTGAAGTTGTAGAAGGGATGTTTGCTGATATTTGGTCCATCGAAGTAACAGATGAAGCATTTGTTGATGAAACTGAAAAGTTGTTTGGAACAATGGTTGTTGCAGTTGTAGACGATTCTGGAACTGTGTTTAAGTAGATTGCTGGATTGGTAGGTATTGATGTTGTAATTTGAAGCAGGCCACTCTGGATGAGACCATCTATGCCATTCCTCAAGTTATCACAACCATTCACTGAAATGTTGCAATAAGCACACCCTAGCTCACATCCCGGGAACATTTGGCATTCAAGGAGTTGAGCTTTAATCTCCATCAAAGGTGTCCGAATCTGACCCACACTGGTTATCAAGTAAGACGGCTTGTCTTCTTCGATAGCATTGATTCTGGGACCTCCGTGGTGTGGCATAGGGTTTTTGTTAACATTTGGTGGTGGTGCAAAGTTTAGAGCCTTAGAGTCTACCAGGTCATGTACCTTCATGTGCAAAGCTCTGCACTTCTCTGTACTGTGGCCAGGTGCATTTGAGTGAAAAGCGCATCTGGCGCTGGCGTCGTAATTTCTGGGTAGACTGGCAGGATCTGGAGGTGCCAATGTCCTTAGCTCAACCAGGTTGAGTTTCAAGAGTTGTGGCAGCAATGTGGCATAAGGCATAGGGATCGGATCGATCACCCTATTGGCCTGAGAGGGTCTCTGTTGGAACGGTCTTTGCTGATTGTTGTTGCTGGTGTTGTTGTAGTTTCTCTGAGGAGGATACTGAGTTTGTTGCTGATAATTTTGCTGCTGCGGTTGATAAGCTGGTTGAGGATGAACTGGAGCGGGAATGGTGACTGCTGCCACAGACCTATGAACATATTGGGGTCTGCCCCTGCTGGTATGGATAGCATTGGTTTCACCAGTTCTTCTTGGGCCTACAAAAGGCTTTCTTGTGTTACTGGATGAGCTAGCACCGTTGTCAGAAATTTTGCCCATCTTCAATAGGCTCTCAATTCTTTCTCCAGCTATAACCACATCTGCAAAGCTGGTAGAAGAAAAGGCAGCTAGCCTATCAATGTATGTTCCTTGGAGGGTGTTCATAAACATATCTGTCATCTCCCTCTCTGACATAGGTGGCTGGACAGCAGCAGCCAGCTGTCTCCATCTCTGGGCGTACTCCCAGAAGCTTTCCCTGGATGACTGTGACATCCCCATTAGGAGGGTCCTGTTGGGTGCCATATCCAAATTATACTGGTATTGTCTAATGAAGGCTGTAAACACCCCAAATTTGCCCTCACCCATTCACACCATGGCTTGTGATCATTTCATATGCATAAACACAATCATACCATCTCATATCACATTTTTGATCCACTGCATTGTTCCTAAGGCATCTGCATCTAGGGTTTGTGATTTGAGCAATCCAAGAGCTTCTTGAGCCACTCCAAAGGTCAACAATCACTTCAAAGGGGTCCATGTGTGTTCAAGTATCATATTACATCTTCTCAAAGTCAAAAATGCCAAAGAATCACAAGAACTGGGATTGGTATGGAAGCAGAGCCAGGATTAACTGCACAGATGACCTAAAATTAGGGTTTTGGTTTCAGAGGCCATAACTTCAAAATTTTTGGTCATTCTTGTTTCTATTGGTCTCTATATGGTATAGGGAGTATGCATATCAATTTTCATGAAGAAATTCCATGGAGAAGTCATCTGATCAAGAGTTGACTTTCTGGACAAGTCAGTGCAAAACCAGGGCATCTGAGGCCCCCAATGACCCAACCAAGGGGTGATCTTCATCATTTTTAGTGTATATGATCTTTATTTGATCATGGAAGAAGTTAGAAGTTCACAAAATTCAAGAATTATAAGTTTTTGCAAAGTTGACTTTTTAGGGCAAGTTTGACTTTTGAAGGATATGTCATTTTATGCCACTTTTCAAACCTTACTTTTTGATCCAAAAATGCTTCAAATGGAAAAACTTTGGTCATGAAAGTTGTAGATTAGATCTTTACCTTTTCAAAAAGTACAAGAACATGACCTAATTCATTTTGGATCAAAAGTTATGGTGCATCAAAGTTGGCTAAAATCATTAAATTTCAAGTTATGCACCAAATGAGAAATTTGCAAAATCTTGTACCAAAGGCATTTGTGACTTCTAGTTGGTATCAAACCAATACACAAGCATCACACAAGTTCTAAAATTCAGATTTGAACCAAAAGATCACATGTTTCATGGCTTGTGAGGCAAAATCTTTCCATGAGAACCAAAAGGGAACCAACTTGCAAAAACCATCATAACACTTCATCCACTTGCTAGCTACATTGCTGAACCACACTAGCCTTTCCCTCACACCATGCTGCGCAGCCCACACCCCTTGTACTAGCCTAGAACATGACCCATGCTTCTCTTACACAAGAGTGGACATTTTGCAAAAGTAGCTACACCTATCACAAAAGCACAGGTCACATCCTCTGACCAATAGCATTTGTTTATACAAAGAAAAGGCAAGCCAACCCAGCCAACACACAAGCCTGAAGCAGACTAGAACTCAGCATCCCCATTTTTACTCCCTCAAGCAAAAACCTTCGAATCTCTCAATACAAGCTACAAACACTTAAACAAACTCCACAAACCTTCTCACCATGCTTCACTGAACACAAAGCAACCCTCAAAACAGCCTGAAAGCCATTGAATCAAAAACACGATTCCTTCACTCCACTGAGCAGAACCTCTGTAAACTTTCGAACCAGCCCACATAAACTCCTTCTAAGCATTCAGACATCACCAAGGGACCAAGAGGAGTGGATTGCATCAAGAAAAGAGGCCAGAAAGTTGCAAAACCGAAAGCTTCAAAACTCAGGTAGCTCAAGAACATTTTTTCCAGAAATGGATTTTTAAGTTCTTAACTTGTTCTTCATGCTTCCCTGATCATAAATATGTCATTGGTTTTGAAAATGGTGGAAAAATGAGGGTGTAATCGTGTTCTGAAAGTCTTGCCCTAAATTTTTTTTTGTTTCGATTCATGTGTTTGATGCAATATAAATGATGTTTATGTTAGGGTTTTGATTCAGTGGAGTATGGGGAGGATTTCTGTTTGTTTAGATTTCATTTTAGTTGCGTTTTGAGGATTCTAGGAATTTTCAGGTGGGGTTCCCACCGGAGAAGACGACCGGAGGTCTTCTCCGGCCACCTGAAAATGATTAGGGTTAATCCCTGTAATTAAGGAAGTTTGAATCTCGTGCGTTGGATCAGTTGACCTGGTTGACTTGGCGCGTGTGTGAATGGCCCAGATGCCCTCATTAAACCCTAATCATAATTAATTAATTCATAATTCAGTTTAGTCAAGTTTGAATGTGATCCATTAGATCTGGCGCGCAGTCAACAGCTTCATTTCCAGATTCAATCTCAGCCTCTCATTTAGCATACTTCCATTTATTTTGATTTTTATTTCAATTTTTCTCATTTAATTTGTACAATTTATTTAAAATAGCAAAAACCATTTAAAAATTATGAAATTTTTTGTCAAGAGTTTCATTAATTTTTAAAACACAAAAATATTTTTATTTTCATTTTTAGCATTAAAAAAGTATTTTTAAATATTTAAAAGTTTCTTTTTAATTAATTAATGAGAATTAATTAATTAAAAATACTTTTAGGTATTTAAAAATCACCAAAAAATTCATGAAACCTTTAAAAACATTTAGAAACATTGTCCAACCCTCAAACCAAATTTCTTTTTTGATCTTGATGCATTTTGAGAATTTTTCATGGAATTAAAATCATTTTGATGCATTATTTTGATCCTAACTTCCAAAAATCATTTCTGCCTAACCCTAAAGAGTTGGACCTTGATTCTTTTTGCATTGCATTATGTTTAGCATTTAGTTTATGAGATTAAATGGCCATGATTTGATCTTTCATTTTCCATTTGTTTGGTAATTTTCTTGTTTAGGAACCCTAAAACCCTAGAAAACTTAGGAAAATCATAACTTGAACTTGGTTAAGAGTTGGGATCTCTCCTTTGGGCAGTGGGTTAGTATAGGATTAGGGATCCTTTGAATGTATTTTCAATTTTTTATCTTGATGTTTGCTTCTGATTTTGGTTTGTGTTTGATGCTTTGATCATAAACCCTAATTTGGGCTTCCATATGCATCCCTCTTGCATTTGCATTCATACCTTGACTTGCCATGACATTTTATGCTTCCATGTGATTCATTTAACATCATAAGACATATTGAAAGCATGTTTGATCATTGCATCTTGCATTTGCCATGTTGTATGACATATGCACTTCATAACTTTTCATGTATGTTCGTGGTTCTTAACTTGCTCCATTTGCATTCATAAGCTTGTATGATCATTTCCATGTGCTGCCTCATGTTTGTAGCATCTTATAGCATCATTAGCATCATGTAAATGCTTCTGGTTTTGTTTCTCATCATGTCATCTCATCTCATTTTGCATTGCATTGCATCTCCTTCACTAACTTTTCAGGTGGTAAGTTATCTTGAGAAGTGAATTTGCCTTCATTTCTCATAACTTCTCTTCATCTCTTTTTATGCATCCTTGCTGCATTTATGTTTGTGTTTGAGATTGAGCTTGCTCATTCTTCTTCTTCTCACTTTCTTCCTTCAAGTGATTTGTCTTCTTAAATGAAGCAAGTTGCTTTGCTTCTTCTGATCCTTTCATCTGCTTCCTGGTGGTTCCATTGAAGATTGCTCTTGTAAACCTCACAAACCTTAGGAATAACCAAGCATGACAATGATTAGGGTTTTGATTAGTCTCCCCATTTAGTTTTACCTTTGTGTCTCTTTTGAGTCTTCTCTTCTCATCTCATAATCAGGGACTAAACCATAAAGGCTTTAAGGCTTTGTGATTAAGCTTATGCCTGCATCCTTCTATTAGGATGGAGTGTATAACTTTAACCCTAAGTGTTAAACCCTTAATGTGTTTAACTCCTTTAATCAATCCACTTAATAATCATCAAGACATCACACTTGTAACTTGGGCCTTGCATTAGGGTTCTAATTCTTCCTTAATTGGTTAAGAAGGACTAACCCTAGTGTTAATGGACAAGTCCCCCTCAAGTTGTCTTACAAACCTAAAAATCACTTCATCATCATATCATCAAATAAAATCCACTTAATCAAAGGCTTGTTTTGTCATGAGTTTAATCCCTAATCATGGATTAAGTTGAGGAGCTTTCCTCAGCTTAAACATTCTCATCTATTATCCTTCTATTAGGATGGTGTAATGAGTCTGTTTAATCCTTGATTATGGCTTAACCTCATTACTTAACACTGAACAAAAACACCAAAAACATCTAAATAATCACAAGTAGGTTAATGATCTTAATCCTACATCGTGGTAATTAAGTGTGAGAATCTGACTTCACACTTAAGGTATTCTCATTACCCCTAATCAGAGGGAAGATGTGATGAGTTTACTAAATCCATTGGTTTAGGCTTAAGCTCATTAACTTATGACAAACTTTCAAAAGCAATAAAAGACTGAAAACTCAAAAACAAACAATAATCGTCTCCTTCGGGATTCTTTTCTCATCATCTTCACTCATAAACGAGAACTTGCTTCTTCGGTCTAATGCAAGACAGTTTGCACCTGAGCCAGACAGGTCATACACTTGAGCATTGACAAGCAAGCAGTTCACCAGTCAACTCATCTTTCAGTCTCTTTGGGTCGAACTACGGTGTTCTGACTTCCTCATTGCACGAGAGGATACGTAGGCATAACTTAATAGTTATCGAACAAAAGTCTCTGTATATTCCCCCTCTTTCCAGCTTCATCTTTTTAAGCCTCATGATCTTGAGCATTTTATCCTTGTTCCTACACTGACACTGTACATTTATACACATCACATTTCTTTACACTGACACCTGTACATCCTTTTCCAGCTCTTTGACACAGATTGCACTGACACTACCCCTTTAAAACACAAACCTTTTAAGCGTGGATCCCGTCGAGTACGACGGACAATCTGGGTGCTAATACCTTCCCAGGTTGTAACCAACCCCCTTTCTCAGTCTCTCTGGTTCGCAACCGTCTTATCCATCTCTTTTCTAGGTTTATGCAGCATTACCTTTCCTCCGGGATAAAAATGCCTAGCTGGCGACTCTTTTCATCTCCAGTGAGTCCACTGATGTGTGTTCTCATTGTCCCTCTCGCCGACCGTTCGTGTCTGTACCTTTATTTGGGCCAGTCCCATTTATCGGGAGCGACAGCTTGGCGACTCTGCTGGGGAACCTTATACTGTAACCAGGGCTTCTGGTTCTTTTTGTGGGTTCCTCCTAGCGCCTGATTGATTTGTGTTTATTTACTGCTTTATGTACAGTTTTGTTTATTGCTTTCTTTATAGCTTTATGCATATATATCATATTGTCATACTGTGCTGGCTGGTTCTGTTTTGTTGCTTTAGTGGGTGGGGGTTCTATTGAGAGTTAAGGTTCTATACCTGGGACCTGAGTGACACCTAGGCTAGAGTGGTTCATATTCTTTCCCATTCCATCTCGGTCTGGTGCGGGAATATGAAACACGGTTCAGATATGGGTTTCTTCTTGAGAACTCTGTGTTGCAGATTTCCTACAGTACTAGGGCTATCTGGGAAGCCTGCTAAGTCTGGATGACCTTTAGTATTGGCCTTCAGAAACTGAGGTGAATTAGAGGAGGAACTTTTATGGTTATTGTAAACACTGTACCTCCGGGTTAGGAGTGTTTACACTTCTCACAACTGATCCAAGTCTGAGGATCCTTGTTTTAGAACACCACCTGTGAGGGGGGTTGGGCTGTTTACAGGTTTGCAGGTACCCTTGACCTCAGCATACCCTGTTACTTTGTTTGAATAAGAGTACTCCATGTTGGAACAGTTCTTGTGATTCTAAACCCTGGACATGTGACTCTTTACTTGAGTCCCCCACCTTGGTTACTGGACTTATAGACCTCCATCTGGTTTTCTTGAACACACTTGAACTTATATCAGAGCACTTGATCAGATCCAGCTCAGCCACAAACCCTTGCATATCATTTGCATACATCCTCATTGCATCATTTTAACATGTGTTTATTTGTTTTTCAGGGTATCCATCCTATCATTTTGGCTTGGTTTTGACCCCATCATCAGCATAGACCTATCAGTATCTACTTCAGTTATCTGCCACCTGCTTCAGTCACTTGCATCCTCAGTCTCAGCCTATCAGTGGCCCATCTTCAGTGTTGTCCTCAGTCATCATCATCAACACCTATCCTTCATCAACATGGCACCTAAGAAAAGCAACATCTCCTATCAATTCTTTGAGCCTGAGCTAGCTAGCATCAGGAGGATTCAGACCCTGATTACTCCAGGCCATATACCACTTTTCAGAGAACATTATGGAGGAATCCTTGATGTGGTTATGGATTTGGACCCTTCACAGAGGAGCTTGATACATACCTGCCTGCAGTTCTATGACCCTCCCCTGAGGTGCTTCACCTTTCAGAATTTCCAGTTGGGACCTTTGCTGGAGGAGTATTCATCATTGGTTGGTGTACCCATCAGGGGTGGAATCCCTTTCAACCCTGAGATGGCTTTCCCAAGTAATGAAGAGATAGCAAAAGCATTACACCTGGAACCAGTTCTGATTGGGCAGAATTTGACATCTAAATCTGGAATCTCTGGTTTTCATCTGGATTTCTTGACTTCTCAGGCTAGTCTGAAGGCTTCCTTGGGGGAGTGGAAGGCAGTATGTGCTCTGTTGGCCCTTAGCATATATGGGGTCATACTTTTTGCAGATGAGCCTAGATTTGTCAGCAAGAATGCAGTCCATCTTTTCATCCTGAGAAACCCAGTGCCCACCTTACTGGGAGATCTTTATTATTCAGTTCATCAAAGGAATGAAAAGCAAAGGGGGAGATTAGTGAGATGCTGTGCACCTTTGTTCCATACTTGGCTGCTCAAGCATTTGCCAAAGACTGATGCATTCTTGAACCCTCACCAGCAGAAGAACTGGGCTAGGAGGCTTGTTGCTCTAACCTCAGATGATATCAGATGGTGTACATAGAGTACTAAGGGCAGAGACATCATTACAAGTTGTGGACAATTTCCCAATGTGCCTTTGATTGGAGTGAAAGGGTGCATCAATTATAACCCTCTGCTATTCAAAAGACAACTGGGCTATGCATTAGTCCATCCTCCCAGAGCACAGGATCTGACTGAAACCCTTTATGTTGAAATCAAGCCTAATCTGGTTGTTGTCAGGCAAGCAGCCTGGGCCTGGGACAATGTGCAGACTAAGGGGGTAACCATCCTGGGGAAGTGCAACAATGTGGCATCAGCACAGTACTATGATTGGTCCCATGCCAGGGCTCAAATGTCTGGAATGCCTTTCACTGTTGAAGATGTGCCTGGACCATCCTCAGCACCACCTCCTGTCACTGTCAGCTTAGAGGAGTTTGAGAAATTGAAAGAGAGAAATGAGAAGTTGACTCAGGCTCTACAGAAGACCCTCTGGGAGAGGAATGATGGTAGGTTGGATATTGAAAGATTAGAAAAGTTGAAGGTGGAGCATTTGGCTAGAATTGAGAAGTCAGAGGATTATATTAAGAAGTCTAGGGCTGGAGAACAAATCCTGAAGAATGCCTGCAAGGAAGCTCAGTTCCAGAAGGCCAGGACTGATTTGTATCTGAAGGAGAGTCAGGCTAGGTGGGTCAGGATCACCGAAGCCCGTACTCAAGAGGACAAAAGGACTCAGGATAAGATTGAACAGTTGGAAGCTAGTGCAAAAGAGCAACAGGAAGCCCTGGCAGCAGCCCAGAGGGAGATCTCAGAGCTGAAGATTAGAGCTGGTGTGAAGAGGTCAAAGGACCAGAGTCGACACAAGAAGCTAACTGCAGCTGTTACTACCAGGAATCTCCTTATCAGGAATCTTACGGAGCGTCCAGCTGATCCTGTGACTGAAGCACTTCTCAAGGAAGTTCAGGAGGATGAGTTTGGTCTTAGTGTTTGATTTTTGTTTGCTTGTTGTTGCTTTCATCCCATGTACTTTTATTTTTCTTATGATGTATTTTGACCCCTCAGAGGGCTTGTTTTGTAAAAAGAAACAAGTTATGTATTATTTTACTTTTTGTAATATATATGTGTGTTGGTTTGTTTCATCTGAGTTTTCTTCAAGCAATATCACAAGCATCTTCAAGGATCTGGAAGGGTCA
This sequence comes from Lathyrus aphaca, assembly GCA_963966055.1. NCBI lineage: Eukaryota > Viridiplantae > Streptophyta > Magnoliopsida > Fabales > Fabaceae > Lathyrus > Lathyrus aphaca. Next base: position 282,251,468 of record OZ014520.1, on the reverse strand, counting down.
AAACCAAGTGCCAAGCCGGATACCTTGGAAACGAATAAGCATAACTGCATTGCATACTAACCTTTTGTTTTGTTTTGTAGGTTTTGTTTTATTGTTACTAACTCTGTTGTGATCTCAGGAATTATTGCTCGACGACGTGTGTTTCCACTCAACCGTCCACATAGATATCTGATGGGCTAAAGACGTGTCTAATTATGCGTCTAGCGGTATCTTAACTGCAAGTGCACAGCCTATCGGAGTAATATTTAAGATTATCGATCCACAGGGATTCTATGGTTACTTAGTGCTAGATGAACTTCTAGTTTAGCTAAGGCGAATGGTTGTCACGATTTTTTGTTGATTTTTTAAGACTATTAAAGGCGGAATTAAATTTAAGTTTTAATTAAGTAATACTAAGGCGGTCGGTATGTAATTATACTAACTTAGGTGGTTCAATCTAACCTAGGCTTATAAAGATGTTTACTTAATCTATTCGGTAGAGATTACCAGTTTAAATACCCTCAACTCACACTCTCGTGGTCTTATATCAGATCTTATCCCTAAAGCCCTATGCCTGCTCTCGCTAGCCCGTAAGTGTTTAGAGGTAATTTTTGGAAACTAAGTAATTCTAATTTATTTTAAAGCGCTCTCGCTGTGTTTAATTTAAATGCCTAACTTTAGCTATCTGGTTAAAACCTCACACTCTCGTGGTCTTGACCTAACCTAATATTCTTTTCTTACTCTCGTAACGAAAAGGTCTATTTAATTAAAAAGTATCAGCCATAATGTTAAGCGATTAATTATTTTTAGCCTATGGTTATATTTTACCGGTTAAGTTTGTTCTAACTACATACCGCCCTAAGGTGTTTAGCTACTCATCGATGTTGAACCAGACAGAGACAGAAAATTAAATAATAAAATACTCATGGCAGAAAAATAAATAAACATTATAAATAATTAAATTGCAATATAATGAAAAACCTGGTTAACAATATTAGAGCAGACTCCTTCTTCCACAGACCGGAAAGCTTGGAGTTGGCGAAATCGAAAATAACAAAGGCTGAAGGTTTAGAAAAAAAATAAATGTATAACAATTTCCTGATGTTGGAAATTGTTATATGGCGGGTTTGGATACAATAAGAACGAAACAGAAAATAATGCAGAAATAAGAAAAGGTCGTAAAACAGTTCGGCAGAGCTTCCGCAGAAAATTCAATAATAAATTGCTCTGTACATTGTTCATAGAACTTGTACTATTTATAGAACTCTAAATGGGCTGGATTTTTGGACCTTTGTTGCTTGGGCCTTGCTGAATTTGTGGAGAGAATGCAGGAACGTGGCAAATATTTAGGAAACAAATTCTTCATGTAATGCCTTGACGTAGTCTTAGTCAAAAACCTATTTTTACCCTTGTCACGGTCGTGACAAGGTCTTCACGTTCGTGGCTTGTGGTTTTTTAGTGTCACGGTCGTGACAATGCTCTTACGGTCGTGATGCTTCATTTTGGGGTGTCACGGTCGTGACACCCTTGTGACGATCGTGGCTGCATCAAAATATGCAGTTTTTTGCAGGCTTCTTCATTTCTTCATCTTTTTATGCTTGATTTTGTTCCTTTTTCTCTTAATTCATGATTTAGCTCCATATAATGGTGTACCTGCAAAATGGTAAGAAAAACTCGAGAAATCGAGTGTTAAAACGGTGAATATGCGATAAAACGTCAATGAAACCTAGCAATATAATCGATACGTTTTCTCGTTATCAAACTTCCCCAAACTTAAACCTTTGCTTGTCCTCAAGCAAATAGTCGGTTGAAAATCGGCGGACAAGATTTTATTCACGCATACTCATAACAAATCATACGAGGGATCGTTTTGTCGGATAATCCGGTACTTTGATAGAACACTACCGATACACTAATGACACAAGCAACAAGCTATGTCGTCGACTTCCCGTTAAACAAAACAATCGGCAATTACCTTATGATTTCACCTAAAGTTTTTCGATCTTATTTCGCCCGGTTTCGTTCTAGCGCAATCACATTAAGCCCTTTGCCTTAGCACGCACGTAGTGGAGTAGCCGGTTAGCGACTTTGATCCTTTTTGAGCACGGGGTCTGGTACACGAGTGTGGTAACCCTACATATTTTATCCGATTTGGAGGTTGTGGGGGATCGAGCCGTAGCACGCCCTACCAAGTTCAGAACCAGTACCTCTGAACCAACCCGCAATGGACTCCTTCTCATATTTCTCGTTTCTTATATGCGACCGTGTACTTTGGTGCAATTTCTTTTCATTTTGCATCGAGATATGAATGATCATTATTGATTAGGCATCAAACGCTTATATTCATCGGCTCCCCACGTGGTTTGTGTTCAGACGGTGCTGACTGCTAGTATAAACTACTAGGGGTTACTTTTGAACTGAAACTAGAAGTGTACTCGTAATGGTAATCGGAATGGAATCGCTTAAGTAGGAAGTCAAAGGTGTCAAGATTGTATTGGTCTTGTTTAATCGTTCTCAGCTTCCTATTTACGATTTCGCAGGTAAGTCGGGTAATACGAATAATTAAAGATTTTTTTTTCGGTTATGGCTAAATAAACGGGGAAAATTCGAAACTAAAGAAAATATCATAAATATTTTGCTCGCTTCATTAACTTACTAAAGGAAATACAACGGAATTGAAAATACAACGAAATGGAAAAATGCGAAAAGGAAAAATGCGGAAATGAAAGGTACCTCTCCCACACTATATCAGACATTGTCCTCAATGTTGTGATATAAGTGCGGTTAAAGTACAGTACAAACGACAAAAACGAAAAACAAACATAAGTAAAACTAGAACTATGGCTGCTGAGGACCGCGGGGTCGGCTTCTGGTGCGGGAGCGGCGTCTGGAAGGAGTCGCTTCAGGATCAGAACTGGTGCTGGTGGTCCCAGTGATGTCGATACGCAAGGCATCTAACTCGCTGAAAATCTCGTTAAACCTCTCATTAGTAGCTGCCAGGTTTGCTGCAATAGTGCCGAGTAAAGCATCGTACTGCTCCTTATGCCTGCGCTCCAGTGCGGCGTTCATCTGGTTCTGCTGATGAATCGCACGGAGGACATCCTCAAGAGTGAAGTCCTGTGCAGGAGGCTGTCGGGTAGATGACTCTGGTATATCCTGGACAGGCTCAGCTGCATCCATAGCGTCCTGCATCTCATCCGCAGGGAGATCTGCCTGATCATGGATAGGAGCATGGTCGGCAGCATCAGGTAGAACAAAGAGCCAGTTGGCTCGGCTGGATGGGTCGATGCGGTCGCGGGACGGCAGAATGATATGGTGAAATATGGTGCCATGGACAACAGGACTATACCTGCCATCCTCTCGCTGTGCAATCAGGTGAGCGGACCTGCAATAACTCTTGGTGAGGAATTCTGTGGCTAAGTGAGGCTGATCTGCGACCAAGTCACCAAGCCCCAACTGGATGGCGAGGGTGGTGACAATGCCGCCTATGAAGAACGAGGTGGATCCTCTGTGTGCTATAGCCTGGATATGATAAAGCATGAAAGGGGCAGCGTTGATCGACTCGTCATTAAGAGCACAATGCAAGAATAGAAGCTCCTTAGAGTTGAGCTTATGGTTGCTTTCTCGAGCGAAGATGGTGTTGCAAAAGACTCGGTGGAAATAGCGGATGGCCGGGTTGTGAATGTGCGTAGCGTTGAGGCTTTGGAAGGCTGATGCACGGGTGTTGGTTAAGTCGTGCCATAGAGTGAAAGCGGGTTCACTAAAGTTATCGGGCACGCGGCGGTGAGCTTCAGTTCCGTGATCGAAGCCTAATAACTCGGCGATCCTGTCTTGCGAAAGGTTGAACTCTTGGCCATGCAATCTGAATTTTGCAAAACCGGTGAGCTGACTCTGAGAACCGGTGTCGGTGATGTAACTGAATGAGCTTAAGAACTCCAGTGTCAGAAGCTCGAATGTGGGCTGAGGTTGACTGCAAAGATCCCACAGACCGACTTTTTGAAGCAGGCTTGTAACACTGGCAAGCATTCTGAGTTCCCGCAAACAGACAGTGTCGATGTAACGTGTAGGTTGCACACCGCGGTTTTGGAATCGGAGAAATCGTTCTCTCTGAGTTTCTCCAGCATCACCTTCTCTAAAAGTAATAGTATCCATTGCATGCAAGAGCTTAGAGTGAAGAATGAAGATTTTTGATGTTTTGTGAAAAAAAATGGTAAAATGAAAGAAATATTGATTCGGGATAAATAATGGAGAGTGAGAATGTGATAGGTTGTGATAATGGGGGGTTAATGAGTTTAAAGTTGGTAATGGGGGGGTTACGGAGGTTATGGAGAAGATGGGTAGTTTTTTGGAAGTTATGGAGGAAGAAGAAGAAGAGGCACGAAGAGAAACAGTTCTGTTTCTCACGATTCCTGTAATAGAGGTCGTCACGGTCGTGACAGGGGTACGACGGTCGTGACACGCTAAATGAGCATGTCACGATCGTTATGGGGAAGTGACGACCGTGACGGCTTGCTTCGTTGAATAATTTCCAGAAAACACTTTCTCACCTATTTCACATATTTTATAATAATGTATTTTCTTCACTAACACTCATATTAAATTATAAACACCATATAGTATAATATTTCAACACAGTACTTCAATAACTTGCATGTCATGAGAGATTGTATATAATATGAATAAATGCAAGCATAACAGTACATAGAATGAAAAAAATATAGAAATTGCTAAAAATGGAGAAATTTTGGAATTAAAGGTGCATTGCATAAAGTAATTGAAAATGAGATTACATAAATGGAAATGCGGTATGAAATTGTTGCGAAAAATAAATCTAACTAGAAACGAAAACAATGGGAAAAATAAACTAAATCACTTATAACATTATCAAAAGCGTTTCTTCAAGTCTTCGATGGCGGAGTTCAAGTGATAGAATTGTTCGCAGGTTATGTCAGTCAACCCTATAATATCCAATCGCATGCTCTTAATGTCTTCTTTAAATAAGTTAATGTCAGTTTGGTAAGCATTGAGAGTGTTCATGATGTTTTGTAAGTTGTTAGCATAATCTCCTTGATTCACTTCAGGGGTTTCATGTACTTCTTCAGTGTGGTCAATGTCATGGTAACCAGGAGGTGTCTCAGGGTCAGTTTCGACATCGGTCATTGTATCATCTTTTATCTTGTAAGACTGAGGTGTTTCAGGAGTGGGTGGATAATCAGGTGGATTTAACTCATAAAGCCAGTTATCCTTATTGTGAACACTTACTCTAGCATGGTTAGGCAATGTGAACAGGGTTACTACCTCGTTCCGGATGAGGTACTCAAAAGGTGGATGTCCTAAATTCCTTATGATATGTCTATTAAAGCAGAAGTTAAGATTCATAGGACGGATGTTACCTAAACGGTTGCACCTGTGCAATTTGTACCTAAGTCCTAAAGCATCAGCAATCATGGTTACAAGACCTCCTACTAATATAGGTAATTCAGGTTCTTCTTGGATACGGGTGAAGGTTTGCATCATGAAAGGTACACCATTAACAGGTTGTCCATTAGTGAAACATGACATAATAAATATTTCATCTTTAGAAACTCCGGTAATGTTTTCTTCTTTTCCAAAGAAGGTGTGGGCAAGGATTTTATGGAAGTAACGGAGAGCAGGGTTATGGATCTCATCATTATTCATGCTATTTGGTTCAGGGTGGTAGTTTCCAGTTAAAGTTCCCCAAAAGAAATCTAGCTCAATATCCATCAATTCTACCTGTGTGGTAGTGAAAGCAAATGGTCCACTAGGGAATCCTAACAAGTCAGCTAGTTCTTTATGGTTAAAGTCATATTCTATTCCAAATAGGCGGAAACTAATAAATCCTTTCCTAAATCCAAAACCGCGCTCAGGTAGGTAAATTAAGGAGCTAAGGAACTCAAGGGTGAGCTCGCGGTAAGTCACAAACTTATGTTGGATCAATGCATTCTCCCATCCGAGTCGGTTAAACAAGTACATGATGCTATCATGTATACCTAAGGTTTCCATAGTCCGATCATCCGGGTACAGGGTCAAATCCATTTGCCTCTGTGATAACTCTTCAAATTTCATTCTTTGGTTCCTACCTCTAAATTTGGTTTCCATATGGTTAATTGGTTGGTTAGCCATGGTCAGTGCAAGTATGGAGGAAACAAATCGGGGGAAGAAGGAAAGTGGAAAAGACTTTTAGAAAATCTGTAAAAAGTGATTTAAGATAAAAATAAGAAAATGAAATGCATAATGTAATGGCAATAATAGTAATATAAAATAAAACTATAAAATGACAAAACAAATAAACAAATAGTAAACGATAAATAACAACATGCTAAAAAAAAAAGAATAGCTTAAAAAATTAAATAAGTAAATGGGTTGCCTCCCACTAAGCGCTGTTTTTATCGTCAAAAGCCTGACGTAATGCTTAGGTTTAGATTAATCAGGGGAATCAGTGGACAATTCTAAAAGCTTTAGATTATTCGCATAATCTCTATTTTCAACTTTATGATAATGTTTTAAACGTTGTCCGTTTACTATGAATGGTTCACTATTCCTACCCTTAATTTCTATTGCTCCACTCGGGAATACTTTAATTATTTCAAAGGGTCCTGACCATCTAGATTTTAATTTTCCAGGAAAGAGCCTAAGTCTTGAATTAAAGAGGAGTACAACGTCTCCCACACTAAATTCTTTCCTAGATAGGCGTTTATCATGCCATCGCTTAGTTCTTTCTTTATATATCTTAGCATTCTCATAAGCATCTAACCTTAATTCTTCTAATTTGTTAATGTCTAGGATTCGCTTTTCTCCTGCAGCATTATAGTTTATATTGAGAGTTCTAATCGCCCAATAAGCTTTGTGTTCTAGTTCTACTGGGAGGTGACAAGATTTTCCATAAACTAGTTTGAAAGGTGTAGTACCTATGGGTGTCTTGTAAGCGGTCCTATAAGCCCATAAAGCTTCATTAAGTTTAGATGACCAATCTTTCCGAGATATGGCGACAGTCTTTTCTAAGATTTGTTTAATTTCTCTGTTTGAGACTTCGACTTGTCCACTCGTTTGTGGATGATATGGTGTAGCCACACGGTGTCTTACTCCATACTTAGATAGTAATTTGTCAAAGATTTTTGAAATGAAGTGCGAGCCACCGTCACTTATGACGAGTCTAGGCACACCAAATCTGGGAAAGATTATATTTTTGAAAAGCTTTATTACTACTCGTGTATCGTTTGTAGGAGAAGCTATAGCTTCAATCCATTTTGAAACATAATCAACAGCTACGAGTATGTAATTATTACCGAAAGATGATGGGAATGGTCCCATGAAATCTATTCCCCAGACGTCAAATATTTCTACTTCTAATATTCCTTTTTGAGGCATTTCATCTCTTCTTGAAATATTGCCAGTGCGTTGACACCGATCGCAATTTATAACAGCGATGTGGACATCCTTCCATAGATTAGGCCAGAATAACCCGGCTTGCAAGATTTTTGCACAAGTTTTGGAAGTGCTTGCATGTCCACCATAAGGAGATGAATGGCATTGAACAATGACATCTTCTATTTCTTCATCGGGAATACATCGGCGAAAGATTCCATCTGGTCCTCTTTTGAACAATAATGGTTCATCCCAATAGTAATGTTTCAGATTGTGAAAGAATTTCTTTTTCTGCTGATAGGTTAGATCGGGTGGAAGAGCTCCTGCGGCTAGGTAGTTGACAACGTCAACGTACCATGGCAGTCCTACAGTTGTTTGGATTGTTTCCACGGATTCTGGTTCATTTATATCTAACTGAGCTAGGTCGCTTCCTAATTGTGCTATCAGCTGTTCATACGGAAAATCATCGTTAATCGGCACTTGTTCGAGTTTAATACCTTCTATTCTAGATAAATGGTCCGCTACGACGTTTTCAGTACCTTTTTTATCTTTTATTTCGAGATCAAACTCTTGTAAAAGTAAAATCCATCTCAAGAGTCTTGGTTTAGCATCTTTCTTAGTTAGTAAATATCGGATAGTAGCATGGTCTGTGTAAATGATTATTTTCGCTCCAACTAGGTAAGAACGGAATTTGTCAAGCGCAAAGACAACTGCTAACAATTAGCTACACATATTTTCGGTAGTGGCGTAGTTCATCTGGGCCGAATCTAAAGTTCTACTGGTATAGTAAATCGCATGAAGTTTCTTTTCCTTCCTCTGGCCTAGAACTGCGCCTACAGCATAGTCACTCGCATCGCACATGATTTCAAAAGGTAATCTCCAGTCAGGGGGTTGCATGATTGGTGCGGTGATGAGGGCTGTTTTTAGAGTTTCGAATGCTTTAAGACAATCTTCATTGAATATGAACTCAGCGTCTTTCATTAATAAACCAGTAAGAGGTTTAGTAATTTTCGAGAAATCTTTGATGAATCGTCGGTAAAAACCGGCGTGTCCTAAAAAGCTTCGTATTTCTCGAACGGTTTTAGGGGGTTGAAGATCTTTTATTACTTCAATCTTAGCTTTATCAACTTCAATTCCCTTGTCGGATATTACATGACCTAATACGATTCCTTCGTTGACCATAAAATGACATTTCTCCCAGTTAAGCACGAGGTTTACTTTTACACATCTTTCTAACACCAATTCTAAGTTCGATAAGCATCCTTCAAAACTTTGCCCGCATACAGAGAAGTCGTCCATGAACACTTCCATGATGTTGTCTATAAAATCTGTGAAGATTGACATCATACATCTTTGAAAGGTTGCAGGAGCGTTGCATAATCCAAAGGGCATTCGTCTATAAGCGAACGTTCCATAAGGGCATGTGAATGTAGTCTTCTCTTGATCATCTGGATGGATAGGGATTTGGAAAAATCCTGAGTAACCGTCAAGATAACAGAAGTAAGAATGCTTGGCTAATCGTTCTAACATTTGATCTATAAAAGGTAGTGGGAAATGATCTTTTCGAGTGGCTTTGTTTAGTTTACGATAATCTATGCATACTCTATATCCCGTCACTACTCTTTGCGATATCGATTCGCCTTGAGCGTTTTTCACAACAGTGATACCTCCTTTCTTTGGCACTACATGTATTGGACTAACCCATTCACTATCAAAGATTGGATATATTATTCCGGCATCTAGTAATTTTTTAACTTCTTCTTTTACTACAGTGCTAAGGGTTGGGTTAATTCTTCTTTGAGATTCTCTGGAGGTTCTGCAATCTTCTTCTAGCAGAATACGATGCATACAAACTGAAGGACATATTCCTTTGAGATCAGATATGTTATATCCTAATGCAGTTGGATATTTCTTCAAGACATCTAAAAGTTTCTTTGTTTCTATAGTTCCTAAACTGGAATTTATTATAACTGGTCTTTTACATTCAACGTCTAAGAATTCGTATTTAGGTTATGAGGTAAAGTTTTTAATCCTAATGTAGGTTTATCTTTACTTGGCATAGGATCCGGTGTAAGTGCTAAACTTTCGCTTAGACTATCATCCTGATATGGTTTTCGCCAATTATCATCTTCGAAAATCGGAGGGATTTGAATTTTCATTATTTCAGAATAAGTGGTCTCTTTTAGTTCCATTTCTCTTACACATTCGTCAATTACGTCCAATAGATAGCATGTATCCTCTATAGCTGGTGATTGTAAGAATTGTGTTAAAATAAATTCAACTTTCTCTTCACCTACTTCAAAGGTTAGCTTTCCTCTTTTTACGTCTATTATAGCTCCGGCGGTAGCTAAGAATGGTCTTCCTAGTATGATAGGTGTAGTGGAGTCCTCAGAGATGTCCATGATTATAAAATCAGTAGGGATGTAGAATTGTCCTATACGTACTGGGACGTTTTCTAGTATGCCTATAGGATATTTAACAGAGCGATCAGCTAGTTGAACAGACATTTTAGTTGGTCTTAGGTCTCCCATGTCTAGCCTTTTGCAAATCGTTAAGGGCATAACACTGATACTGGCTCCTAAATCGCATAGAGCTTTGTCAATGACGAACTTTCCTATTACACAGGGTATAGAGAAACTTCCTGGATCTTTTAGCTTAGGAGGCATTTTATTCTGAATTATGGCGCTACACTCAGCAGTAAGTGTAACTGTTCCGTTATCCTCTATCTTTTTCTTATTGGATAAGATTTCTTTTAAAAACTTAGCATACGAGGGTATTTGGGTAATTGCTTCTGTAAACGGAATAGTAATATTCAACTGTTTCAGAAGTTCGACAAATTTCTTAAATTGACCCGTCGTCTTGGAATTTATTAATCTTTGAGGGTACGGAATTGGTGGTTTATAGGGTGGTGGAGGCACATAAGGTTGTTCTTTCTCCACTACCTCTTGATTGTCATCTCCCTTTTCTTTTGGATCATTCACCACTTCAGTCGGTTTATCCGGTTTTTGGTACATGGCTGGATTGTCAAGTCTTGGATCGGTAGGTCCGTCAAGTTCCTTGCCACTTCTTAATATTACGGCATTGGCATGTCCTTTCGGATTAGGTTGAGGTTGTCCAGGAAATACTCCAGCTGGTGCAGCAGTAGGTGCTTGTTGTTGAGCTACTTGTGAAATCTGAGTTTCTAGCATTTTGTTATGTGTAGCTAATGCATCTACTTTGCTCACTAATTGTTTAATCTGCTCACTAGTGTGAATGTTTTGGTTTAAGAAGTCCTTGTTTGTTTGATCTTGGTTAGCTATAAAGTTCTCCATCATCAATTCAAGGTTCGATTTTCTAGGGACATTAGGAGCAGTCTTTTGATATCCTGGTGATGTAGCTGGTGCTTGACCTGGTGCGTATAAAGCATTGTTATTCTTATAGGAGAAGTTCGGATGATTCTTCCAACCTGGGTTATATGTGTTCGAGTAAGGGTTTCCTTGAGCATAATTCACTTGATCAGTGGGAGTTCCTGTCAATAGTTGACAATCAGAAACTTCGTGTCCTGGGACTCCACATAACTCACAGTTAGGTGTTACTGTAGCCACGGTGGCTGTTGGTGTTATGGCCAAGTTGTCGATCTTTTGGCTTAGTTGGTCAAACTTCGCATTGACTTGGTCCATACTACTTACTTCGTACATACCTCCCTTTGTTGGTTTCTCAGTTGCGACTCTCTCGCTTCCCCAAAGGTAATGATTTTGAGCCATACTTTCGATGAGTGCATAGGCATCATTATATTCTTTGTCCATCAATGCACCGCCCGCGGCAGCGTCAATTGTCATTCTTGTATTGTACAAGAGTCCATTATAGAAGGTATGGATGACCATCCATTCTATTAATCCGTGATGTGGACAAAGTCTCAGCAGATCCTTATAGCGTTCCCAAGCTTCGAATAATGATTCACTTTCTCGTTGCTTAAATCCGTTGATCTGAGCTCTCAGCATAGCTGTCTTGCTGGGTGGAAAATACCTATTCAAGAAAACTCTCTTAAGTTCCTCCCACGTAGTTACTGAGTTCGAAGGCAGAGATTGAAGCCAAGCTCTTGCTCTGTCTCGAAGCGAAAAAGGAAATAAACGTAATCTAATAGCTTCTTGGGTAACTCCATTGGCTTTTACGGTATCGGCATACTGCACAAAGATCGAAAGATGAAGATTCGGATCCTCGGTAGAATTACCGGCGAATTGATTTTGTTGCACGGCTGATATCAACGAAGGTTTTAGTTCGAAATTGTTTCGGTTGATAGCCGGCGCGGCAATGCTTGAATGCGGTTCAGCTTGCGAAGGACTGGCGTAATACTTGAGTGGATGATTCTGTTCTTCAGCCATCTCTGCGTCCTTTGATGTTATGACTGGTTTAGGCGGATCTAATTGAAGATCTGGAATATTGTAATTATTTTCGTAATCGAATATACGTCTTCTTACGTGTAAGAAGCGTTCCGATTCAGGGATTAGAGGTTGCAAGTCTTCGCTTTTAGAGCGAGTACTTGGCATACACTCGGAAATTAAATTAAATTAAATAGTTGATACCTTAGTCTAGACAATGCTACCTAAATGCACTAGTAACTAAATTAAGGAATCCCCGGCAACGGCGCCAAAAACTTGATGGGCTAAAGACGTGTCTAATTATGCGTCTAGCGGTATCTTAACTGCAAGTGCACAACCTATCGGAGTAATATTTAAGATTATCGATCCACAGGGATTCTATGGTTACTTAGTGCTAGATGAACTTCTAGTTTAGCTAAGGCGAATGGTTGTCACGATTTTTTGTTGATTTTTTAAGACTATTAAAGGCGGAATTAAATTTAAGTTTTAATTAAGTAATACTAAGGCGGTCGGTATGTAATTATACTAACTTAGGTGGTTCAATCTAACCTAGGCTTATAAAGATGTTTACTTAATCTATTCGGTAGAGATTACCAGTTTAAATACCCTCAACTCACACTCTCGTGGTCTTATATCAGATCTTATCCCTAAAGCCCTATGCCTGCTCTCGCTAGCCCATAAGTGTTTAGAGGTAATTTTTGGAAACTAAGTAATTCTAATTTATTTTAAAGCGCTCTCGCTGTGTTTAATTTAAATGCCTAACTTTAGCTATCTGGTTAAAACCTCACACTCTCGTGGTCTTGACCTAACCTAATATTCTTTTCTTACTCTCGTAACGAAAAGGTCTATTTAATTAAAAAGTATCAGCCAGAATGTTAAGTGATTAATTATTTTTAGCCTATGGTTATATTTTACCGGTTAAGTTTGTTCTAACTACATACCTGTAGCGGTAAAATCGTGAGTGTAAGCTATTGATTAACTTAACTCGATTAACACAGAGTCGCCACCACGCTTTTCTTTATTTCCGAATGGAAAAAGGTAAAAGAACGAATAAAAACCTAGGATTCTAAAAGCAAAGGCTAAAAGAAATAAACAGAGATTGGGTAAGGGGATTGGTTATGAACCGGGAAGGTTTTAGGCACCCGACTCATCCGTAGTACTCTACGGGAGCCCTTTGAAATACTTATCACTTTTGGTCTGAAATTGGTTTATTTAAAATGATGGAAGAGATGAGAAGAAGAATATTTTTTAATAATTTTGTGTTTGATAAGGTTTTAAAGCCTTATGCCTACGTACCCACAACGTGCAATGCGAGATCAAAACCTCGTAGTTCGTGGTACAAAGTTTGAAAAGAATAAGTGGGTTGAGTTGATTTTAAGATGTAAAGATAAGTCGTCATCCCTTAGCGAATAATTCCACTAAAAGGGATGAATCATATCTAAACATGGAAAAGAAGAAAGGTGCACAAGGCACAAAAACAATTGAATGGATTTGTATTTTTTAAAGTATGTACAAAAAAGGTTTTTGATATATTTACATGACTTAATATTTGGTTAAGAAAATAAAAGGAAAAGATTAAAAAATCGCTTGACCGAAATCAAGGTTTGTTTATGAAAATGTTTGAAGCTTAGAAAACAAGAAGGTTTTGAAATAGGAAGAAGTTTTGAAAATTAAAGAATGGGGAGGAGATGAAGAGACTAGTCCTAATGCTTGAATTAAAAGCTAAGGAAAGAAGTTACCAAGACCAATATGTACAAATCTTCAAAGTTCGGACTTCCATCTTCAAAAGTTAATGACATCATTTGAGGCCAGGTTTTTTAACCACTCCAACTTGAGCAAAGGGAATCCTAGAAGTCTAAGTCCAATCTCCAAAAGTTCGGGATAGTAACCATAAGTCCAAAGTTAGAAGTCACAAGTTTTTTTTTAAGAGTTTAATCCTTTATTAAGTATTTTGATGTCCAAATGGACAAAAATAAAAACAAGCACAATATCAATATATACAAGCACAATATGAATATAAACAATGATATATGATATAATATGGCAAAATATAATAAGGAGATAAGGGAGCAAGAGATTTAAAATAAAAGGATAAGGTGCAAGAGATTAAATTTAAACAATTATATTCACATTATAATATTATTTACAATATAAGGTGGTATGATGAACTTAATCAAGCACAACCACAACAATGAAAATAAAATGAGGCAACCGGATCCAAGTGGATCTTAGTTCGAATCGGGACAACTTTAGGTCTATGTTAAGCAATCGCCGAGTAATTTACGAAGTAATTACCCTACAAATGAGGCCGGCCACCACTAATTAAAGTGGAAAATATTCGTGTTAATACATGTTAGAGAAACGATATAATGAATCGTTCTCCGAAAACATGCCACACTAAAAGAAAAAGGAAAGTCTAATCTTAATCAAGATTATCGTTGAGTTTTCTCGAAAAGCAACCTATCACGATCTCAAAGTATGGAGAATGATCCAAATGATCGTTCATCCATAGATTTGGAATAATGAAGATTAAGCTTAATCGGAAATCAACAATCCCGAGTCGGAAGATTGTCATCGACCAAAATTAAAAAAGAGATGAAGAATAATAGATCCAAAATAGATCCACTAAAAGAATAGAAAATATTTTTTTAAAATCATATTCTAAACTCTTTCCAAAAATCTTTTTATTAACATATTTCTTCTAAATTGTTTTCTCCCAAAAATTTTCTAAAATATTTTTTCAAATTGTCCTCTTAAAACATTTTCTAAAATTTTCTTTATGTCAAAATAATTGAGATCAAAATCTAAAGGAATTAAAACTAAATAATATAGAAAGAAAAATGAAAAAAATAAAAGAAGGGGAGGGGGGAGAGATGAGTAATCCGCAGGTGGATAAAGGAAACGGATCAAAAGATCCTTGGCCCAAACTATATTCCTCTTGCCCTTTTTTACAGAAATAGAAAAAATAGTTACATAAAATAAATAAATAAAAACAAAAGAAAAGGAGTCAAAGACTTCCTCTTCTTCCTCACGGTGAAATCAAACGCAAACAGGGGAGAAAGAAACAGAATCACGGCGACGAATTCTCTCAAAGCTCACCTTCAACAAAAATCGAACGGTACAACTCTCTCTTCTCTCTTCTCAAATCGCGATTTCCTTCTTCTTCTTCACGAGATTTCTTTCTCAATTCGGTTTGGTGATTTGGGGATTAGGGATTTGAGAGAAAATTAGAGAGATTTGAAGTTTTGAATTCGGATTCGGCAGCAATTTAGGAGGCTATTGAAGCTTGGAGAAATTTGAATGGAATGGTTGGTTTAAATAGAGGAATAGTTGAAGTATGAGATGTCGTTTTGAGTTTCTTTCGGATTCATTTTGAGGTACTCAATGTTCTCGTGCTCACTGCATTTTTTGGTTTTTCATTTATTTCTGATTTTGATTTGTGTTTTGGAGAGGTCACGAATTTCCGGTGCTTGCCTTGAATCTTTTGATTTTGCGTTTTGCTCATAATTTGTTTGCGTTTTGATTTTTTGGAAACAGGTGTTTTGTTGTGCGTGTATGCGTGACGTTGTTAGATGCGGTACGGCTGAGAGCGTTGAGGTTTGGATTGTGGGCTTGCCTTGACTTGCGGATGTCATGAAGAATTGGGCCTGTGACTTAGGCTGATACGGATTGTGCAGGATGTGTACGGCGTGTGAACTTGGAGCTGAGTGAAGGCTTGATGAAGCTGTAGTGCGAAGGCGTGTTAGAGCTGGTGTTTTGAAGTCTTGTGCTGGCTTGGGCTGGGCGTATTGTATTGCGTACGGAACTTACTTGTGTACGTGATGTTGCTTGGGAATTTGTAAGCTGGTGATGTAGTAGAGATTTTGTTTTGCTTTGCAGCTTGAAGTGTGGGTTAGCGCATGGGCGTACGGGACTTACTTGGGGTGTTGGCTGGGTCAAAGTTTGTATGGGCAAGATGTGGGGAAGCTATGGGCAAATGTCTTAATGGGCTTAAAAAAAAAGATACTAAATTTTGTAAATGTAAAAAAAATGATGGAGAAAATAAAATAACTTGGAAATTAAAATGATTTAATTGGATTTTTTTGATATTTATTATTTTGATAAAAAAATGGAGGTGATAAGAAAAAAAAATTAGAAAAAAACAATAAAGATATAAAAAAGGAAGGATAATGGAAAAAAAGGAAAATAAATGGAAATGATTTAGTCGGATAAAAAAAATGGATAACAGACATATGAGTAATATTTGGATAATGTGATTTGGTAAAGAAAATCGAAAAGAATGGATAATAAAAAAAATGGTCATACAAAAAAATATACGAATGGATAAATGGTTTAATCGGAAAGAAAATGAGTAATGGATGGAATTTGGTTTTCAAGCCCACAACAAAATCTCAATTATTTCAACAAGCCTCTAAACACAGCCCAAATACCTTGCAACTTGCCAACTGAAAACTGTCTGATTATTATCTGATAAACCGAATTCATACTGAGGAAAATAAATCCTCAGATGAATCGCTGATGAACTGATGAATCGATGAGCTGATAAACACTGAAGATTCAAGCCAAACCTTCGCACAAGAAACACTGTCACACAACCCAACTTGTACTTTGCCAACGCATTGCCTGAGAAATGAACCACTGGCACACACAACTGGCATTCGAAACAATCTATCTGATAGTTTGACAAATATTAGGTCAACCATCCACTTGAAATCGAATTGTGACTGAACAAACGCATCTGAATGAAATTACTGTCTCATCTTCGCAAACCTGCAACACATAGAAGAAGAAGAACACTGCAACATATTTTTTTGTATTTTGGTTAGAAAACAGTAAATATAAACAAATATAAAACAGTAAAAATAATGGTGATCCCCTGCGAAGCATAGACCCTCATCTGAGAAGAAACTCGAAACCAGTGCGATCTTGTTTGTATGCAAAATGCATATGATATGCGAAGAAATCTTAGGGCAAAAATTAGGGTGTTACAGCTGCCCCTATTTAAGTTTCTTCAATCCGGAGATATGAAGATTGACATCTTCGTCTCTACAAGATGGGAGAGACTTAAATACAGAAAACCCAATTTTTGTCCTAAGAGAACAAATGATATGATATGAATATGATATGCAAAACCAAGATCTCTGTGGGGAAAATAATGACCACCAGAGAAAAGCACAACTTGGGGACACAGAAGAAAATCCCGCTGGGGAAACAACAGACAGACAACAACAGAGTTACCAGGAAATAAATCACTGGATAACAGACTCCACTTGGGAAAAGATATGATATAATCAGGGAACAAAATTCAACCAGGGAAATAAACACCCTGCCATGAATATCAATCAAACAAAATATTCGAAATCCAAGAATGGAGAAATACTGTGTTAGAAAAGAATCGTCAACTACCTGTTTACTGGGTAGGAAATACAACAGACTCGACTATCGATTTACTAGATAGGAGCAAAATTCAGAGGGATAACCTCAACCACCTTTTTAATGGGCAAGAAACTCTCAACTACCTGATTTACTGGGTAGGAAATATAACAGACTCGACTATGGATTTACTGGATAGGAGCAAAATTCGGAGGAATAGCCTTCACTACTTCTTACTGAGCAACAAAACTTTCAACTACCTGATTTACTGGGAAGGAGAAAACAAATGACTCAACTATCGATTTACTGGATAGGAGCTAAATAAAGAGGAATGACTTCAATCACCTTTTTACTGGGTAAGAAAAATTTTCAACTACCTGATTTACTGGGTAGAGAATATAAATGACTCGACTATCGATTTACTGGATAGGAGTATGATCCACTACCTGATTTACTGGGTAGGAAATATAAAGGACTCGACTATCGATTTACTGGATAGGAGTATGATCAACTACCTGATTTACTGGGTAGGAACTCAATCAAATTACCTTTTTACTGGGTAAGAGAAAAAAAATATCTGATTTTATCACCTTTTTACTGGGTAAGAGGAAAAAATAACTTGACTACCGGATTTACTGGGTAGAACAAATCACGACTACCTGATTTACTGGGTAGGAAATATAAAGGACTCGACTATCGATTTACTGGATAGGAGCAAAATACGGAGGAATAAACTCAATTACCTTTTTACTGGGTAAGAAAACTTCTCGACTACCTGTTTTACTGGGCAGGAGTATAAGGGACTCGACTATCGATTTACTGGATAGGAGTATGATCCACTACCTGATTTACTGGGTAGGAACTCAATCAAAGTGAAACAACTTCTATTACCTTTTTACTGGGTAAGAAGAAAAATATTGGCTACCGGATTTACTGGGTAGAAACTCAATCAGATTACCTTTTTACTGGGTAAGAGGATAAAATCTCGACTACCGAATTTACTGGGTAGAAACTCAATCAAATTACCTTTTTACTGGGTAATATGAAAATATCTGATTCTGTTACCTTTTTACTGGGTAAGAGGAAAATATCTTGATTACCGGATTTACTGGGTAGAACAATTCTCGACTACCTGATTTACTGGGTAGGAGCCAAATCAAATAATAACAAACTCTATTACCTTTTTACTGGGTAAGAGATAGAAATCTCGACTACCGAATTTACTGGGTAGGAGTACAAGTAAAAGAACTTGATCAAATTGGTAATATTACCCACTATCGATTTACTGATAGCTAAATCCAGAGCAAATATACGCAAGCTGGAGAAAATGTTGCCCACTATCAAACAGTGATAGCTTAATTCTCAAGCAAATAATATCCACAAAAGGGAACCAGAGTTCAATCCAAGAACAAATTGGAAAGAAAAGGTCAAACAAGACTCATCCCGAGGAGGAAATATCTCAACTGGGGACAATCCATCCAGATAATAAACTGGGGAGGAAACTGAATCAACATCATCCACGAGAAACAAACTCAGTGGGGAATTTAGAAAGGATTAACTCTTTCTGCTTAATGGTCGACACTCTAAACTTGAGAGGAACACGACACACACACTCTGTGGGGAAAATCCACACCCAAGAGCAGATAACAATGATAAACGCAAGAATGCAAGCAAACAATGCTATGCTTATGCGTATGAATATGCTTATGAATATGCTGACAAAACAGACATAAAGATAAGAAACAGGTGACATGAACACCACAACAACCGGATACTCGGCTAATCCCAAGGCAACAAGGCAGGGAAACATGCTTGAGATTCAATCTTGAAATCTGCAGGGGAATATCATAAGCCATCAAAGGAATAAAATCCTACTACAAGGCTCAAATCATGATAAAACAGCATCTGCTAGGAATATCATCCTGCTGAGGCAAAGGTAATAATCTGCTGAGGATGGAAATATCTTGATAAAAATCAAACTTCGCAAAGAATAACTGTCATATAACTCCTGCTCCACTTGGGGATAAAGTGCCAGACTTGCTGAAAAAAATCACATAGGAAACTGCTGGAAATCAACACATGCAGACCTACTGGGGATCCAGATGGGGATATCAAGAAGTTAACATCATAGCCAAAACAATTACGAGGGATTTTAAATCAGTACCCAACATAGGGTAAAAGAAAACCTTTAAACTGACTGCTATATCAATACTTCTATATTCAAGGATGCAAACAAATCAAGCTGAAGAACATGAGCTCAGTTGGGGATTCCCAATACTTCTCAATTCAAAGATAACATGCTGAGGAAAAGATCAACACTCAGCTAGGGATTCTGAACATCCCTTCCAACAACTCTTCTGGGGAATACATACAATCTCCATTCAACATCATGGTTGGGGAATAAAACATCATTAACATCAACCTGATCAAGACTATCCAGGAACTTCACATGGACACAACTGAATCAAACCCTACTTTGGGAGAGACGAGTTACACACATCCAGACTTTACCATTCTTGGAATCACTGTTGATATCCTTTCTTTGTTCATATATCAAAAAAAACTTTAGTCAAGGATGAGTAAATAAGAATCTTTGATGAATAATTCTTCTGAATGATAGAATCTGAAATCCTCGGTTACTACAAGCGATTCAGTCTGTCGACGCAGTTACTTGCCATGATCCCTAACTTTTGCCTAGATTGCCCTTTCGGGTTTTCAATCTACCGGGATAATTATTTCTATTTTTGTCTCTAATTTTTGCCTGGACCGCCCTTTCGGGTTTTCAATCCACCGAGACGCTCATTTTTGCCTAAGCCGCCCTTTCGGGTTTTCAACTTAGCGAGCTGTTCTTTTTTTATATTATTTTTTTTAGGCTAAGTATTTCTTGACTGCATCCGCATTCACAAGGCGAGTGATCTCCTCACCATCCATTTTTGCAAGAATTAATGAACCGCCAGAGAAGGCTTTCTTAACAACATATGGTCCAACATAGTTCGGAGTCCACTTGCCCCGAGAATCTTTAAGGAAAGACTGAATCTTTTTGAGCACGAGGTCGCCTTCTCTGAATACACGAGGTTTGACCTTCTTATCAAAAGCTTTCTTCATTCTTTGCTGGTACAACCGACTATGACACAAAGCTATAATTCTCTTTTCTTCAATCAAATTCAACTGATCAAATCTACTTTGACACCATTCAGCCTCAGTCAACTTGGCTTCCATCAGAACTCTCATTGATGGGATCTCAACTTCGACGGGGAGCACTGCTTCCATACCATAAACAAATGAGAAAGGGGTTGCCCCTGTTGAAGTGCGGACAGATGTACGATACTCATGCAAAGCAAAAGGGAGCATCCCATGCCAGTCTGCTCGGAAATTAGAAATGCTACTGCTGAACAAATCTCTGTCCCACTAGTAAACTGCATCAAGTTGAAAATCTTTTGAGAGAAATCATGCAAAGCTGCTTGGAGATTCTTGAAGAAAGTTGCCTCAAGTCCAATGACTGATAAAGGTAAACTGATAATGGATTCAATTCTTGATTGCTTCCGGAGAAAATACTCAGATCTTTGGAATAACTGTTAAGAGAATAAACTGATCATGGCTTCAGTTCTTGAAATGATTGTTGGGAAAATAACCCAGAGATAAATCTTGCAGAGAACCATATATGAGAATAACTTGCACTGATCAACAACTCTTGAACCATAGGACCTGAGGAGAAATTGCCCCTGATAAGATCACCGACCAAGTTTCTCAACTGTTTGAAAATTCCTTGATGAGGAAAGTTTATTTGCAAATAAAAAAATGTTTGTACCAACCTGGTGATTTTAATGCAAAGTTCAATGCAAAGTTTGAAATCAAGAATCATTTCTGGAATGGAATTTATTGATGTAAAGTAATTAAAAAAATATTGTCAAAACACAGCGGTTGAAGCAACATTGAAGATAAAGCAAAGGTAAGAAAATAAATGATTGGTAAAGAACTTGGGAGTCAGTTTACGCAACCTCGTTGTAATATGCTTTTCAAAAGAAACCTGGATTCAATTAGGACTTTTGAAGGTTGTAACGTGGTCTGGTTCACGGTTTATGAAACAAAGGATATAGGCTCAAAGTTTATTTATACCCAACCCCTTTTCGTGATGAACTCCAGTCCTACATTCAATTAATTCAGCCTATGCATTCAAGTTCCCGGACATTTAGGATTGCACAGATGAAGATGATTCATAAGCCAAAGGATTTTGAGATAACAGTCACATCTTTCCTTTTGTTATTTCTAGTGAGGACTTTGGTCAACTCAACTTATTTTTGCTGAGGATTTTGATGACCTCTTGGTAAGTCTTTCTTTTTATTATCCCTAATTTTTGCCTGAACTGCGTCATTTCAACTTACAGCCAGCGGGATGCCCCAGTTTTTTGCCTAAGTCTCCTTCATAGGTTTTGACTTAGTGGGCTTTGATTTTTTTTTTATCATTTTTTCAATATTATTTTTTTTTCCGAAAGATAATGACTGCATGGCTTAATGATTACGATGAACCATCATTGGCTTTTGAATTGAGAGACATCTTCAACACTTCTTGATGTGTATGAAGGAAAACTTGAGATTGCAACCTTTATTGAAATGTATCTTGAATGATTCTCTTGTACTTGAATGCACATTCGAATTAATTGAGAACTACCCATCCCCGGGTTAAAATTGCAGGTTTTTTTCGAATAGAAAGAAACTCCAACTTCAAGGTTCAAAGGGGTTAACAAAGGATTAACTTCCTTATTTCTCCAGTGTTTAGGATTTGAAACAATGCCTGTATATCATCAACCAAGTCTCGATTGAAAGCATACCAACAACAATTATGGGTATCTCGTTTTCGTCATCCTCCCTCCAATCATTATGAAAGCTTGAGACAAGATAAATGAACTTGAAATGTAAAGCATAAAGATGCAAATAATAAATGAAATCAAAACAAAGCAATGCTCATTTCATTAAAACCAACATGAAAGTACAAACAAGCTTAAAAGCAAACAACTTAATATGATTGAAGAAAAAATCGCAAACATAAAGAAACAATAGCCTAGTGATCCATCAGCAACAAAGGATGAGCTGTCCCATCTAAGATTCTGGCCTTGAAGACAATCTGATAGTTGAATTCCTCTAGAAGATTCATTTCTCATGATTCGAAAAAGGGTTAGTGTCCTCAAAAGTGATCATCCCATTTCTAACAAGCTCTCTTACTTTAGTCTTCAATGCAAAACAGTGTTCTAGGTCATGACCAGTTCCACCTTGATGAAACTCACAACGAAGATCTGATTTATAACCAACCGGAAGAGGATTTGGAACAGGAGGCGCATGCCTAGTAGTAATCCAACCATTCTGGACCAAGTAAGGATACAACTCAGCATAAGTCATCGGAATAGGATCAAAGTTTGGCCTACTCCTAGCATTACGATTCTGGTTCTGGCAAATCTTTCCATGCGTAACGAAATCAAACATTTCTTCATCTTCATCAGACGCATTACCAGGACAACCATCAACCATGTTCACAAACACATTACCATGCTTCGGCAACGGATTCTTCTGCACATTAGGATTAGCATCATTGAAATACAGAACATTGTTCCTCATCAATTTCTGTACTTCAAACTTCAGCGGGTAACAGTTCTCAACATCATGCCCCGGGGCACCTTGATGAAAAGCACAACGAGCTTCTGGCTTATACCACCATGGAATAGTCTCTGGAACCGGAGGTGGTGGACGAGTCTGCACAAGATTCTCTGCAATTAAAGATGGAAACAAGTCTGCATACGGCACAGGAATAGGATCAAAGTTTGGCTTACTCCTAGCATTACGATTCTGGTTCTGGCCAACATTCCTTTGAATAGATGGACCATTGATCATCAGAGCAACTGCAGTAGGGTATGATTGTTCATGGTATTGTTGTCTGCGACGAGTCATCTCAACAACACTTGTTTTATCAGCAGAAACATTGACTTGAGGCATGACAATCCTCTGAGGTTGAGTTTCCCTGATGATCAAAGCCTGTAGCATCTCCATGATCTGACTCACATTGCTTTTCAACTCATCAAGGTCTTCCCTAACTTTCTTGTTATGTTGGGCTTGATTTTCCATTCTCAATCTAATAACTTTCAATCTGTTAGCAGCTCTAGTACCGTATCTGTGGTGAGGAGTCAGCTTGACGGATCAACAGACAACTGAGGAAAGAAACAACCGGGATGAGTTCCCACACAACTCGGATGAACACAAGAATATGCGAGGATGCAATGATATGCGATGCTCACTCCCATTTTCAGAAAAACAACTCGATTATTGCAAACGTGGTCAACATCGAGAATACTGTCATAAAAAAAAATCTTGACAAAAAGGAGAATTTACTTTTTTTTTTCCAAATATTTGCAATAATCGGAATTGTCTTCCTTGAAAAATGGTTGTGATGATGATCATGATGAATATGTAGATGCAACAACCACAAACAAGATCACGCAAAGCACTCAGGTTCAAAAGTTCAGATCACGAGCATGGAGTCAAGGGATAAGAACCAACCCACACAGGCATGTACTAAGGTTTGTCTTCATTGTACCTGCAAGAAACCAAAAGGGTGCTAACAGAGGTGCCCGGAGTTAACAGCCATCTTTAGAATTTTATCGGTACGTTGGATTACTCCCCAACCGATATCATTCTTAAAATAGACCTCGTCCGAGTGTAGTATCGCGTGACAACCGCCTTAGATTTACATCCAGACAGCTTCCGCACTACGTTCCTAAATTGGCTTAGATGGGTTAAGGGTTCTAAGGTCCTCAGTATGATCAGCTCAAGGTCGGAAAATAATGCCACGTACGATTACTCGTCATGACATTGATAGTCCAAGAGAGCCTAACCGAGTGGAGATTATCAAATTGATATTGCTTTGGACTACTCCATCGCATATCGCTTCGAATATCGCCGTCCTATCATAAGTGTCACTCAGATCCGGGTTAGAATCTATCTCACACAGAGGATCACCAAACCAAAACGAAACAAACAAATAACAAACAATTCAAACCAAAGCGATAAATAAATCAAAGTAGGCTAAATCCGCTTAGAGATTACTCCCCAGCAGAGTCGCCACTTTTCTGTAGCGGTAAAATCGTGAGTGTAAGCTATTGATTAACTTAACTCGATTAACACAGAGTCGCCACCGCGCTTTTCTTTATTTCCGAATGGAAAAAGGTAAAAGAACGAATAAAAACCTAGGATTCTAAAAGCAAAGGCTAAAAGAAATAAACAGAGATTGGGTAAGGGGATTGGTTATGAACCGGGAAGGTTTTAGGCACCCGACTCATCCGTAGTACTCTACGGGAGCCCTTTGAAATACTTATCACTTTTGGTCTGAAATTGGTTTATTTAAAATGATGGAAGAGATGAGAAGAAGAATATTTTTTAATAATTTTGTGTTTGATAAGGTTTTAAAGCCTTATGCCTACGTACCCACAACGTGCAATGCGAGATCAAAACCTCGTAGTTCGTGGTACAAAGTTTGAAAAGAATAAGTGGGTTGAGTTGATTTTAAGATGTAAAGATAAGTCGTCATCCCTTAGCGAATAATTCCACTAAAAGGGATGAATCATATCTAAACATGGAAAAGAAGAAAGGTGCACAAGGCACAAAAACAATTGAATGGATTTGTATTTTTTAAAGTATGTACAAAAAAGGTTTTTGATATATTTACATGACTTAATATTTGGTTAAGAAAATAAAAGGAAAAGATTAAAAAATCGCTTGACCGAAATCAAGGTTTGTTTATGAAAATGTTTGAAGCTTAGAAAACAAGAAGGTTTTGAAATAGGAAGAAGTTTTGAAAATTAAAGAATGGGGAGGAGATGAAGAGACTAGTCCTAATGCTTGAATTAAAAGCTAAGGAAAGAAGTTACCAAGACCAATATGTACAAATCTTCAAAGTTCGGACTTCCATCTTCAAAAGTTAATGACATCATTTGAGGCCAGGGTTTTTAACCACTCCAACTTGAGCAAAGGGAATCCTAGAAGTCTAAGTCCAATCTCCAAAAGTTCGGGATAGTAACCATAAGTCCAAAGTTAGAAGTCACAAGTTTTTTTTTAAGAGTTTAATCCTTTATTAAGTATTTTGATGTCCAAATGGACAAAAATAAAAACAAGCACAATATCAATATATACAAGCACAATATGAATATAAACAATGATATATGATATAATATGGCAAAATATAATAAGGAGATAAGGGAGCAAGAGATTTAAAATAAAAGGATAAGGTGCAAGAGATTAAATTTAAACAATTATATTCACATTATAATATTATTTACAATATAAGGTGGTATGATGAACTTAATCAAGCACAACCACAACAATGAAAATAAAATGAGGCAACCGGATCCAAGTGGATCTTAGTTCGAATCGGGACAACTTTAGGTCTATGTTAAGCAATCGCCGAGTAATTTACGAAGTAATTACCCTACAAATGAGGCCGGCCACCACTAATTAAAGTGGAAAATATTCGTGTTAATACATGTTAGAGAAACGATATAATGAATCGTTCTCCGAAAACATGCCACACTAAAAGAAAAAGGAAAGTCTAATCTTAATCAAGATTATCGTTGAGTTTTCTCGAAAAGCAACCTATCACGATCTCAAAGTATGGAGAATGATCCAAATGATCGTTCATCCATAGATTTGGAATAATGAAGATTAAGCTTAATCGGAAATCAACAATCCCGAGTCGGAAGATTGTCATCGACCAAAATTAAAAAAGAGATGAAGAATAATAGATCCAAAATAGATCCACTAAAAGAATAGAAAATATTTTTTTAAAATCATATTCTAAACTCTTTCCAAAAATCTTTTTATTAACATATTTCTTCTAAATTGTTTTCTCCCAAAAATTTTCTAAAATATTTTTTCAAATTGTCCTCTTAAAACATTTTCTAAAATTTTCTTTATGTCAAAATAATTGAGATCAAAATCTAAAGGAATTAAAACTAAATAATATAGAAAGAAAAATGAAAAAAATAAAAGAAGGGGAGGGGGGAGAGATGAGTAATCTGCAGGTGGATAAAGGAAACGGATCAAAAGATCCTTGGCCCAAACTATATTCCTCTTGCCCTTTTTTACAGAAATAGAAAAAATAGTTACATAAAATAAATAAATAAAAACAAAATAAAAGGAGTCAAAGACTTCCTCTTCTTCCTCACGGTGAAATCAAACGCAAACAGGGGAGAAAGAAACAGAATCACGGCGACGAATTCTCTCAAAGCTCACCTTCAACAAAAATCGAACGGTACAACTCTCTCTTCTCTCTTCTCAAATCGCGATTTCCTTCTTCTTTTTCACGAGATTTCTTTCTCAATTCGGTTTGGTGATTTGGGGATTAGGGATTTGAGAGAAAATTAGAGAGATTTGAAGTTTTGAATTCGGATTCGGCAGCAATTTAGGAGGCTATTGAAGCTTGGAGAAATTTGAATGGAATGGTTGGTTTAAATAGAGGAATAGTTGAAGTATGAGATGTCGTTTTGAGTTTCTTTCGGATTCGTTTTGAGGTACTCAATGTTCTCGTGCTCACTGCATTTTTTGGTTTTTCATTTATTTCTGATTTTGATTTGTGTTTTGGAGAGGTCACGAATTTCCCGTGCTTGCCTTGAATCTTTTGATTTTGCGTTTTGCTCATAATTTGTTTGCGTTTTGATTTTTTGGAAACAGGTGTTTTGTTGTGCGTGTATGCGTGACGTTGTTAGATGCGGTACGGCTGAGAGCGTTGAGGTTTGGATTGTGGGCTTGCCTTGACTTGCGGATGTCATGAAGAATTGGGCCTGTGACTTAGGCTGATACGGATTGTGCAGGATGTGTACGGCGTGTGAACTTGGAGCTGAGTGAAGGCTTGATGAAGCTGTAGTGCGAAGGCGTGTTAGAGCTGGTGTTTTGAAGTCTTGTGCTGGCTTGGGCTTGGCGTATTGTATTGCGTACGGAACTTACTTGTGTACGTGATGTTGCTTGGGAATTTGTAAGCTGGTGATGTAGTAGAGATTTTGTTTTGCTTTGCAGCTTGAAGTGTGGGTTAGCGCATGGGCGTACGGGACTTACTTGGGGTGTTGGCTGGGTCAAAGTTTGTATGGGCAAGATGTGGGGAAGCTATGGGCAAATGTCTTAATGGGCTTAAAAAAAAAAGATACTAAATTTTGTAAATGTAAAAAAAATGATGGAGAATATAAAATAACTTGGAAATTAAAATGATTTAATTGGATTTTTTTGATATTTATTATTTTGATAAAAAAAATGGAGGTGATAAGAAAAAAAAATTAGAAAAAAACAATAAAGATATAAAAAAGGAAGGATAATGGAAAAAAAGGAAAATAAATGGAAATGATTTAGTCGGATAAAAAAAATGGATAACAGACATATGAGTAATATTTGGATAATGTGATTTGGTAAAGAAAATCGAAAAGAATGGATAATAAAAAAAATGGTCATACAAAAAAATATACGAATGGATAAATGGTTTAATCGGAAAGAAAATGAGTAATGGATGGAATTTGGTTTTCAAGCCCACAACAAAATCTCAATTATTTCAACAAGCCTCTAAACACAGCCCAAATACCTTGCAACTTGCCAACTGAAAACTGTCTGATTATTATCTGATAAACCGAATTCATACTGAGGAAAATAAATCCTCAGATGAATCGCTGATGAACTGATGAATCGATGAGCTGATAAACACTGAAGATTCAAGCCAAACCTTCGCACAAGAAACACTGTCACACAACCCAACTTGTACTTTGCCAACGCATTGCCTGAGAAATGAACCACTGGCACACACAACTGGCAGTCGAAACAATCTATCTGATAGTTTGACAAATATTAGGTCAACCATCCACTTGAAATCGAATTGTGACTGAACAAACGCATCTGAATGAAATTACTGTCTCATCTTCGCAAACCTGCAACACATAGAAGAAGAAGAACACTGCAACATATTTTTTTGTATTTTGGTTAGAAAACAGTAAATATAAACAAATATAAAACAGTAAAAATAATGGTGATCCCCTGCGAAGCATAGACCCTCATCTGAGAAGAAACTCGAAACCAGTGCGATCTTGTTTGTATGCAAAATGCATATGATATGCGAAGAAATCTTAGGGCAAAAATTAGGGTGTTACAATACCGCCCTAAGGTGTTTAGCTACTCATCGATGTTGAACCAGACAGAGACAGAAAATTAAATAATAAAATACTCATGGCAGAAAAATAAATAAACATTATAAATAATTAAATTGCAATATAATGAAAAACCTGGTTAACAATATTAGAGCAAACTCCTTCTTCCACAGACCGGAAAGCTTGGAGTTGGCGAAATCGAAAATAACAAAGGCTGAAGGTTTAGAAAAAAAATAAATGTATAACAATTTCCTGATGTTGGAAATTGTTATATGGCGGGTTTGGATACAATAAGAACGAAACAGAAAATAATGCAGAAATAAGAAAAGGTCGTAAAACAGTTCGGCAGAGCTTCCGCAGAAAATTCAATAATAAATTGCTCTGTACATTGTTCATAGAACTTGTACTATTTATAGAACTCTAAATGGGCTGGATTTTTGGACCTTTGTTGCTTGGGCCTTGCTGAATTTGTGGAGAGAATGCAGGAACGTGGCAAATATTTAGGAAACAAATTCTTCACGTAATGCCTTGACGTAGTCTTAGTCAAAAACCTATTTTTACCCTTGTCACGGTCGTGACAAGGTCTTCACGTTCGTGGCTTGTGGTTTTTTAGTGTCACGGTCGTGACAATGCTCTTACGGTCGTGATGCTTCATTTTGGGGTGTCACGGTCGTGACACCCTTGTGACGATCGTGGCTGCATCAAAATATGCAGTTTTTTGCAGGCTTCTTCATTTCTTCATCTTTTTATGCTTGATTTTGTTCCTTTTTCTCTTAATTCATGATTTAGCTCCATATAATGGTGTACCTGCAAAATGGTAAGAAAAACTCGAGAAATCGAGTGTTAAAACGGTGAATATGCGATAAAACGTCAATGAAACCTAGCAATATAATCGATATGTTTTCTCGTTATCAATATCCCACCCGTAACAACCTTCCGGGCATACAGATGGATCAAATGCAGCAGGACCTTACAGAGGTCAGAAATCAAATGACCAACGAGAGGTTGGAAATGAGGAATCAGATGACACAATTTATGGAGGTGATGAACAATATGGCTCAAAGCCAGGAGAGGTTGAGAGCACTAGTGGAAGGGAGGAATCAGGAAGACCATCATCCAGGGACTGCTGGGACAAGCAACAATGAGAGAGTCCAACCTCATGTCAATCCCCCAGTCTTTGGACCCCACCTACATCCAGAGGTCAACATTCCTGCAAATGTTCAAGGGACTGCCACTGCAGGCAGGGTGCTGCAAGAAGACCCCCAGGAAGATCAGTTCACAGTGATGGGAGCTGGGGAGGAAGCTTATGATAGAAGGCTGGATGAGATAACTGAGAAATTAAGATCCTTGGAGTCTCAAAACTCTTTGGGTTTTGATGTTATGGACATGGGCTTGGTAGACGGGGTCAGGATCCCCCATAAGTTTAAGCCTCCTTGTTTTGAAAAGTACAACGGGACTTCCTGCCCACGGACCCACTTACAATCCTTCCTGGGGAGGTTGAAAGCCTATACCATGGACGAGAAGATTTGGATGTTCTATTTTGAGGATAGCTTGACAGGAGCTTCAAGAGAATGGTACTCTCATCTGATAAGGGCAACTATCAGGTGTTGGAAGGACCTGGCAGAGGCCTTTATCAGACAGTATCAGTACAACTTAGACATGGCACCCAACAGGACCCTCCTAATGGGAATGTCACAGTCATCAAGAGAAAGTTTCTGAGAGTATGCCCAGAGATGGAGGCAATTGGCTACTGCTGTTCAGCCACCTATGTCAGAGAGGGAGATGGCAGATATGTTTATGAACACCCTCCAAGGAACGTACATTGACAGGCTAGCTGCTTTCTCTTCCACTAGCTTTGCAGATGTTGTTATAGCTGGAGAGAGAATTGAGAGCTTGTTAAAGATGGGCAAAATTTCTGACAACGGTGCCAGCTCATCCAGCAATACAAGGAAGCCTTTTGTAGGCCCAATAAGAACTGGTGAGACCAATGCTATCCACACCAACAGGGGCAGACCCCAATATGTTCATAGGTCTGTGGCAGCAGTCACCATTCCCGCTCCAGCTCATCCACAACCAGCTTATCAACCACCGCAACAGAATTATCAGCAACAACCTCAGTACCAGCAACAAACTCAGTATCCTCCGAGAAACTACAACAACACCAACAACAACAATCAACAGAGACCATTCCAACAGAGACCCTCTCAGGCCAACAGGGTGATCGATCCGATCCCTATGCCCTATGCAACATTACTGCCACAACTCCTGAAACTCAACCTAGTTGAGCTAAGGACATTGGCCCCTCCAGATCCCAACAGTCTACCCAGAAATTATGACTCCAACGCCAGATGTGCCTTCCATTCAAATGCACCTGGCCATAGTACAGAAAAGTGCAGAGCTTTGCACATGAAGGTACAAGACCTGGTAGACTCTAAGGCTCTAAATTTCGCACCACCACCAAATGTTAACAAAAACCCTATGCCACACCATGGTGGTCCCCGAATCAATGCTATTGAAGAAGACAAGCCATCTTATTTAATAACCAGTGTGGGTCAGATTCGAACACCGTTGGTAGAAATTAAAGCTCAACTCCTCGAATGTCAAATGTTCCCGGGATGTGAGCTAGGGTGTGCTTACTGCAACATTTCAGTGAATGGTTGTGATAATTTGAGGGATGGCATAGATGGTCTCATCCAGAGTGGCCTGCTTCAAATTACAACATCATTTCCAACAAATCCAGCAATCTCATCAGCAACAATTCCAGAACCTCCTACAACTGCAACAACCATTGTTCCCGACAACTCTTCAGCTTCATCAACAAATGCTTCATCTGTCATTTCAACTGACCAGATATCAACAGACACTCCTTCTACAACTTCAGCACCACTTCATTTTGAATCTCCTACAACAACAACACCTTTCCTTCCAACAATGTCTCCTACAACATCAGCAGCAAACAATGAAGATGTCTCAACCGTTACAATTTATTATGATCCTGAAAATGATTCTGCCGACAACTCACAAAGTGCTACTCCTATCAGAGCACCAGTCACAATATATTATGATCCACAGACTATCACAGTCCCTTCTGCAGCTGCCATCAGTCCAGTCACTGTCACAGTGCCTGGGCCAATACCTTATGAAAGCAGTAATGCCATCCCCTGGCATTACGGTGCTGATCTATACTGCGGAGGACAGAAAATCACTCTTGAATCATCAACACCTGCACCACAAATAGACAATGTGGGAGGAGGCGGAGGCTTCACTCAAAGCGGACGTCTCTTTGCTCCACAAATTCAAAGACCCACTGCCGAAGCAGAAGCTGCTGCCAAAGCAAAAGGAAAGAGCACGGTGCAGGAAGATCAAGCTATTAAGGAAACTTTGAAAACACCCTTTGATCAAGAAGTTGATGAGTTCATGAGAATCATCAAGAAGAGTGATTACAAAATGGTGGATCAGCTTCACCAGACGCCTTCCAAGATCTCCATTCTATCATTGCTTATGTGCTCCGAAGCCCATCGGAATGCACTACTCAAAGTCCTGCACGCAGCTTACGTGCCTGAAGAGATCACCGTCAATCAGTTGGAAACTGTGGTTGGAAATGTTACTGCTAGCAATGGGCTAGGGTTCACCAATACTGATTTGACTACGGAAGGCCGCAACCATAACAAGGCCTTGCACATCACCATGGAATGTAAAGGTGCAGTCCTTTCCCATGTGCTGGTAGATACAGGATCATCCCTCAATGTCTTACCTAAAAAGGCCCTTGTGAAGCTAGAGTATGAAGGATTGGCATTGCGTCCCAGTAACCTGGTAGTAAGAGCCTTTGATGGTTCTAAGAGATCGGTTCTGGGAGAAATTGAGCTGCCTGTAACGATTGGCCCACAAACTTTTAAAACGACCTTCTACGTGATGGATATTCAGCCCGCCTACAACTGTTTATTGGGTAGGCCATGGATTCACGCCGCTGGCGCCGTGACCTCAACCCTTCACCAGAAGTTAAAATTCGAGTGGGAGGGTCAAGTCGTTACTATCTGTGGAGAGGAGGATATTTTTGTTAGTCATCTGGCTACTTACAAATATATTGAGATGGATGGGGAGATCCATGAAACGATGAGCCAAGGGTTTGAGGCCCTGAACGTAAATGAAACATCTGCTGTATCTGGAATCTCCATGGCATCTTATCAACAAGCCCGGAAGGTTGTTGAAGAAGGTACTGCCCAAGGCTGGGGCAAGGTTTTATCTGTGGAGGAGAAGAAAGACAAATTTGGGTTGGGTTACAGACCAACTCAACAAAATCAAGCAGAGGCTGCTGAGAAGCCCGGTTTTGTCAGTGGGGGGATGCTCACCCCTGATGCTATCAACAATCTGGAAGACGAGCTGGAAGAAGAACTCAACCTGGAAAGCTGGATTCGTCCAAAGATCCCGGGGAGCAGTATCTCAAACTGGTCTTCCCAGGAAATTATAAGAGTTACTCATGCAGAGTAATTATTATTTCCTGTATTTTTATAGCATGCATCAAAGTCTTGCATCTTGCCCAAGATGACAAGACTCATTTTGTAATCGGGCCATCTGTACTTTTTGTGCAACAAGATTAATCAATGAAATATCAGACATCTTTTTGCAAATGGGTCTTTTCTTTTCCGCTCATTGTTTTTCCATTTTTCTTTTTGTACAAAAAAATAAATGGCGGTGTTTTCAAAATGACAACTTTATTTCACTTTTCTAAACAAGATTAAAATCAATCACTAAAATGAACAAACTGAACCCTTGCAGAGAGTGCCTTCCAGATAGCACCGACAACAGCACGGCTATGACTTCGTATGACTTTGACAATCCAATCAATCAAGCTGATGAAGGGGTTGAAAAAGAATATGAGCTTCCTGAAGAGCTAGCCAGGTTGTTGAGACAAGAGGAGAAAGTTATTACTCCTCATCAGGAGGAGGTAGAAACGATTAATCTTGGTACAGACGAAGACGTGAAAGAAGTTAAAATCGGGGCCTGCCTGCAAGACTCAGTGAAGAGAAAACTGATTGATCTGCTTCAAGAATATGTGGATGTGTTTGCTTGGTCATATCAAGATATGCCAGGGTTGGACACCAACATTGTTGTACACAAGCTTCCTTTAAGAGAAGAATGCCCACCGGTTAAACAGAAACTGCGCCGTACTTGCCCAGACATGGCAATGAAGATCAAAGAAGAGGTACAAAAGCAGTGGGACGCCGGGTTCCTTGCTGTAACTAGTTATCCGCCGTGGGTTGCTAATATAGTACCTGTGCCTAAGAAAGACGGCAAAGTAAGGATGTGTGTTGACTACCGG
Organism: Lathyrus aphaca; assembly: GCA_963966055.1. Lineage (NCBI taxonomy): Eukaryota > Viridiplantae > Streptophyta > Magnoliopsida > Fabales > Fabaceae > Lathyrus > Lathyrus aphaca. The sequence goes on along the minus strand of OZ014520.1, from coordinate 282,217,891 downwards.
GATCTGAACAGAGCCAGCCCGAAAGATGACTTCCCATTACCTCACATTGATGTATTGGTGGATAACACGACTCAGTTCTCGGTATTCTCCTTCATGGATGGATTTTCAGGATACAATCAGATTAAAATGTCACCTGAAGACATGGAGAAGACAACCTTCATCACACCTTGGGGCACGTTCTATTACAAAGTGATGCCATTCAGACTGAAGAATGCGGGTGCAACATATCAACGGGCTATGGTGACATTATTCCACGATATGATCCATAAAGAAATAGAATGTTATGTGGATGACATGATCGCCAAGTCCCTCACTGAAGAAGATCACCTGGTGAATCTACTGAAGCTATTCAAGCGTCTGAGGAAGTACCAACTGAAGCTGAACCCCAACAAGTGCACATTCGGGGTGCGATCCGGTAAGCTGCTAGGATTTATTGTAAGTGAGAAAGGGATTGAAGTTGACCCTGATAAAGTCAAAGCTATTCAAGAGATGCCTGCACCGAAGACAGAAAAAGAAGTTCGAGGGTTTTTGGGGCGATTGAACTACATTTCAAGGTTCATTTCTCACCTTACAGCAACCTGTGAACCCTTGTTCAAACTGTTGAGAAAAGAACAGACGGTCAGGTGGAATGAAGACTGCCAAAAGGCTTTTGACAAGATCAAGGAGTACTTACAAGAACCTCCAATCCTTATGCCTCCAGTTGAAGGAAGACCTCTGATAATGTACTTGACAGTATTAGAAGAGTCAATGGGGTGTGTGATGGGCCAGCATGACGAGTCTGGTCGAAAAGAGTATGCAATATACTACCTGAGCAAAAAGTTTACCGACTGTGAACAACGTTATTCACTGCTCGAGAAAACTTGTTGTGCTTTAGCGTGGGCTGCTCGCCGACTGAGACAGTATATGTTGACCCACACTACTTTATTGATCTCAAAGATGGACCCAGTTAAGTACATTTTCGAGAAGCCAGCACTTACCGGACGGGTTGCAAGATGGCAAATGATTCTCACATAATATGACATCCAGTACACATCTCAGAAAGCCATCAAGGGCAGCGTATTGTCTGAATACCTTGCTGAGCAACCCATTGATGACTACCAGCCTATGAGATTTGACTTCCCTGATGAAGACATCATGTTCATTAAAACAAAAGATCATGAAGAGCCTGTTCACACTGAAGGGCCTGACCCAGAAGAAGAATGGACCATGATGTTCGATGGGGCTGTTAACATGAATGGTCGTGGTGTTGGTGCAGTACTCATTACACCTAAAGGGGTTCACATGCCTTTCTCGGCAAAGCTCACCTTTAACTGCACTAACAACGAAGCTGAATACGAAGCTTGCATTATGGGTCTTGAGGAAGCCATTGACCTCAGGATCAAGACATTGACCATATTCGGAGATTCAGCTCCGGTAGTTAATCAAACCAACGGAAAATGGTACACCCACCAGGATCATCTGATACCTTACAGGGATTATACAAGAAGGTTATTGACTTTCTTCACAACGGTCAAGCTTGAGTATATCCCTCGGGACGAGAATCAGTTTGCAGATGCTCTTGCTACCATTTCATCCATGATCAAAGTTCAAGCTGCTAACTTTGTACCTCAGATTTCAGTGTCCAGGCTTGATAGACCAGCATATGTGTTCGCAGCAGAAGTTGACAAAGACGATAAGCCTTGGTTCCATGACATTAAGTGCTTCTTGGAGGATCAAACATACCCACCTGGGGCATCTTCCAATGATAAGAAGACTTTGAGAAGGCTTGCTGGTAGTTTCTTTCTGAACACTGATGGTTCCCTGTACAAGAGAAACTTTGATATGGTACTCCTCAGATGCGTTGATAGAACAGAAGCAGACTTGTTAATGCATGAAGTGCACGAAGGATCCTTTGGTACCCATGCCGGAGGACATGCAATGGCCAAGAAGTTACTAAGATCAGGTTATTACTGGATCACAATGGATGCAGACTGTTGTACTTATGCCAGAAAGTGCCACAAATGCCAGATCTATGCAGATAAGGTGCATGTGCCTCCCAATCCTTTGAACATAATGTCTTCACCATGGCCCTTTGCTATGTGGGGCATTGATATGATTGGCAAGATTGAGCCAACTGCTTCAAATGGCCACAGATTCATCTTGGTCGCCATTGATTATTTCACCAAGTGGGTTGAAGCAGCCTCATATGCAAATGTTACAAGACAAGTGGTAGCCAGATTTCTGAAGAGGGATATCATCTGTCGATATGGAGTTCCCGAGCGAATCATTACTGATAATGGTTCCAACTTAAACAACAAGATGATGGCTGAGTTATGCCGGGACTTCAAAATCCAACACCACAATTCTTCTCCTTACAGGCCAAAGATGAATGGCGCTGTTGAGGCGGCTAACAAGAATATCAAGAAGATTGTGCAGAAGATGGTAGTCACATACAAAGACTGGCATGAAATGCTACCGTTTGCCTTGCATGAGTATCGCACGTCAATCAGAACATCCACTGGGGCAACACCGTATCAGCTTGTGTATGGTATGGAAGCAGTCCTACCTGTTGAAGTTGAATTACCCTCCTTACGGGTATTGATGGATGTTAAGCTGAACGAAGCAGAGTGGGTTCGGTCCCGGTTCGAACAATTGAGTCTGATTGAAGAGAAAAGATTGGCTGCAATCTATCATGGGCAGCTATATCAGAAAAGAATGAAGAGAGCCTTCGATCAGAAAGTCAGGCACCGAGAGTACCAGGTAGGAGATCTTGTGCTGAAAAGAATCCTCCCTCCGCATACAGACCACAGGGGCAAATGGACTCCGAACTATGAAGGACCATTCGTGGTAAAGAAAGTTTTCTCTGGTGGAGCACTGATGCTCAGCACCATGGATGGTGAAGACTTCCCGTCCCCTGTGAATTCAAATGCAGTTAAAAAATACTTCGCATAAAAAAAATGACCCGCTGGACATAAAAACAGAATGTAAGTCCAGGCAAAAATAGGGCATCCCGGCGAGTCAAAAACAGAATAAAAGACTCGGGAAAAAATAAGGGAAAATAAACAAAAATGTACACCCGCTGAGTTGAAAAGCCGCATTGGACAACTCAGGCAAAAAAAGGGTATCCCGATGGATTGAAAACCCGAAAGGGCGATCCATGCAAAACAAGGGAATAAGCGAACAACTGCATTCTGAATTCGTCTGTATCGCCTACAACTTGGCAAACCTCGAAAGGATCAAGCTTCAATCAGAATCAACCTTCTTCAGAAAGCAAGACGAGAAGAACGTCAAAAGTCATACGAGTCATAGCGAAAGAGGAAGCTCCTTTGAAAGCGTCGTCAACATCGCCGGCATTTTGTTTCTCAATTTGTAACAGTCTCCTCATTTTAGGAGATATGTTTCCTTGACTGTATCTCGCCAATTCAGGGCATTTGAATTAATAAAATCAGATTTTTCAATCATGTTTCGTCTTGTACATTTTTATTTGCAAAGAATGTCTGATGTCTCTAAAAAACTGATTGCATTAAGTACAAATGTTTTTCTTCAAAAATAAAAACACGTGCTTGCAGGGAATATACTTACTCTCAAAAGTGTCTAAACTCTTATGACGGAATCCAGTAAAGGATACCTCGGGATCACTTGTGCGTTTCTCTATCTTTGCAGGATTGCAGGTATTCAAAAGCGCAACATGGGGCATGTAAGCTTCATCCCAGCAGGCTAACAAATCAACACTCATTCTTAGCACCTGGAGTGCTTTCTCCCCAGCTGAGTTGCCACCGATAACTTCCCCCAGCTAAGTTGCCACTTGTCAATCCCCCCAGCCGTGGTGCCAGTCATTCTTCCTCAGCAGAATACAGAAGTCAGGGAACCATCTCCCCACAGAATCCTCAGCCTCTATTCAGAAGGGCAACGCATGAAGGAGTCACAACAGAGTACAGAAGGCTTCTACAAACCCCAGCTGGGTCCCTTATTATGAGGATATGTCAATCAGCGACCTATATCCCCAAGCAGATGCATCTCGTCAAATCCACCAATGATCTCATCCCCAGCTGGGATGGCCGTTTCAAACAAATCAGCCAGAAATCTTCACAGCAACGGGATCCGAATCCCGGATCTGTACCCCTCGCATAATCATGGCATTTGCATCATATTCACCCACAAAGCGTAGCATTCCGTCTAATACGGAGCATTACGGCAAAAAACCAAACACATAGCATAATCATAAGCCATGTTGTGAATCGAACACTTGTGAATAATAACCGTTCATCAACAATATACAGAAAAATCCCCCAGATTCCCCAGCAAAAGCAGTTGCCTCACAATTCACAAACACCAGTATATACTCCTTTTGACACCCGTCCGTGTCATCCTTCCCCAGTAAAGTCGCCTGAACACTCTTTACGAACAAGATCACCCGTATTACAGATACTTCCTGACACTCGTCCGTGTCATACCCCCAGCAGAAAGCCAAAGATATTCCCTTTGCACTCACAGTTACTTGTATATATACATTCCTTGACATCCGTCCATGTCATTTCCCCCAGCACAGTAACCATAAACACTTTGTATATCAGATTTTGTTTATACTATACTTTTCTCCTTTTGGCACTCGTCCGTGTCACTCTCCCCAGCAAGTTAAACATTCATCTATACACCACTCATACTACTCATACTTATACAGATACTCGTCCGTATCTTGTATACACCAGTTATATCCCCGCAGAATCAACAATAGTCCTTGTTCTTTGTTAACCAGTTGGTACTCGTCCGTACCATCATCTCAGAACATGCGTCAAGAGTTTGTTTCTACATGATACTCGTCCGTATCGTAGTCTTAAGGATGCTCGTCCGCGTATTTAATCTATACACTAACGTCAAAACACTTATACCTTTTGTTTCTTGGATATAAGCACTCGTCCGTGTTTACTATTCCCCAGTACATCACCAACAAAACAAAATTTTCCTTCTTGTCTGACACTCGTCCTGTGTCATGATAAACCCTGAGAGCAGCCGTACCCTGCTAGGTGGTCGTCCTCCACCTCTTGATGGTCGTCCTCCATCATGCTCATCCGATGGCCGTCCCCATCGTTGATATTTAGCAGCCGTCCCCTGCTAGGTGGTCGTCCTCCACCTCTTGATGATCGTCCTTCATCATTTTATCCAATGGTCGTCCCCATTATTGATCTTTGGTTATTTGACATTCGTCCTATGTCATGATAAACCTTGAGAGCAGCCGTCCCCTGCTAGGTGGTCGTCCTCCACCTCTTGATGGTCGTCCTCCATCATGCTCGTCCGATGGCCGTCCCCATCGTTGACCTTTTTATCCGGCATTCATCCTATGTCGCGATATTTTCGGCAACCGTACCCTGCCAGGTGGTCGTCCTCCACCTAAGATGACCGTCCCTCATCTTAACCCGACAGAGCAGCCGTCCCCTGCTAGGTGATCGTCCTTCACCTTTGATGACCGTACCTCATCATCTGTTTATTTCATTTATTCTTTAACCCGATGGCCGTCCCCGTCGTGGTCCCTTTTCTTTTTAACCCGATGGTCGTCCCCATCGTTGGTTACTTTACTTTATGAACTTGATGGCCGTCCCCATCATGCTTCATCAATACCCAGAGAATCTTGCAACTTTATCTTGATGGCCGTCCCCATCATAATACCCTCTTATCCCCAGCATGTCGGCCGTCCCCGTCATCGCTTTACTTCACACGCTTTTCCCAGCATGTCGGCCGTCCCCGTCATTGCTCTTTCCCAGCAGTCGTCCCCTGCTCGACGGTCGTCCTCCGTCGCCCACACTTTACAATATACTTTATTTTCTTTTACAATCTATATCCCTTTTCTTCTTCATTCTGTGAGTGCAAATTTTGGACTGTCTTTGGTATTCAACCACAAGTTATCTTGCTTGCCTGATAAGTCGTCGCTTACAACCTGCACAGCTAACTCATGTTTGAATAGGGGCAGCTGTAAACACCCCAAATTTGCCCTCACCCATTCACACCATGGCTTGTGATCATTTCATATGCATAAACACAATCATACCATCTCATATCACATTTTTGATCCACTGCATTGTTCCTAAGTCATCTGCATCTAGGGTTTGTGATTTGAGCAATCCAAGAGCTTCTTGAGCCACTCCAAAGGTCAAAAATCACTTCAAAGGGGTCCATGTGTGTTCAAGTATCATATTACATCTTCTCAAAGTCAAAAATGCCAAAGAATCACAAGAACTGGGATTGGTATGGAAGCAGAGCCAGGATTAACTGCACAGATGACCTAAAATTAGGGTTTTGGTTTCAGAGGCCATAACTTCAAAATTTTTGGTCATTCTTGTTTCTATTTGTCTTTATATGGTATAGGGAGTATGCATATCAATTTTCATGAAGAAATTCCATGGAGAAGTCATCTGATCAAGAGTTGACTTTCTGGACAAGTCAGTGCAAAACCAGGGCATCTGAGGCCCCCAATGACCCAACCAAGGGGTGATCTTCATCATTTTGAGTGTATATGATCTTTATTTGATCATGGAAGAAGTTAGAAGTTCACAAAATTCAAGAATTATAAGTTTTTGCAAAGTTGACTTTTTAGGGCAAGTTTGACTTTTGAAGGATATGTCATTTTATGCCACTTTTCAAACCTTACTTTTTGATCCAAAAATGCTTCAAATGGAAAAACTTTGGTCATGAAAGTTGTAGATTAGATCTTTCCCTTTTCAAAAAGTACAAGAACATGACCTAATTCATTTTGGATCAAAAGTTATGGTGCATCAAAGTTGGCTAAAATCATTAAATTTCAAGTTATGCACCAAATGAGAAATTTGCAAAATCTTGTACCAAAGGCATTTGTGACTTCTAGTTGGTATCAAACCAATACACAAGCATCACACAAGTTCTAAAATTCAGATTTGAACCAAAAGATCACATGTTTCATGGCTTGTTGTCGCTCCCGATAAATGAGGATAAGTCAAATGGGGTACAGACGCGAACGGTCGGCGAGAGGGACAATGAGAACACACAGCCGTGAACTCACTGGAGATGAAAAGAGTCGCCAGCTAGGTATTTTTATCCCGGAGGAAAGGTAATGCTTCATAGACCTAGAAAGATACAGATAAGACGGTTTGCGAACCAGAGAGACTGAGAAAGGGGGTTGGTTGCAACCTGGGAAGGTATTAGCACCCAGATTGTCCGTCGTACTCGACGGGATCCACGCTTAAAAGATTTGTGTTTTAAAGGGGTAGTGTCAGTGCAATTTGTGTACAGAAAGCTGGAAAAGATGTACAGGTGTCAGTGTATAGTGTATAAGTGATATGAAGTATGAAAGTGTCAGTGTAAGGACAAGAGTGAAATGCTCATGAACATGAGGCTAAAAGAATAAGGTTGGAAAGAGGGGGAATATACAGAGACTTTTGTTCGATAACTGTTAAGTTATGCCTACGTATCCTCCCGTGCAATGAGGAAGTCAGAACACCGTAGTTCGACCCAAAGAGACTGAAAGATGATTTGACTTGTGAACTGCTTGCTTGCCTATGCTCAAGTGTATGATCTGTCTGGCACAGATGCAAACTGTCTTGCATTAGACGGAAGAAGCAAGTTCTCGGTTATTGCTGAATGAGATGAGAAAAGAATCCCGGAGGAGACGATTATTGTTTGTTTTTGAGTTTTCAGTCTTTTATTGCTTTTGAAAGTTTGTCATAAGTTAATGAGCTTAAGCCTAAACCAATGGATTTAGTAAACTCATCACATTTTCCCTCTGATTAGGGGTAATGAGAATACCTTAAGTGTGAAGTCAGATTCTCACACTTAATCACCTTTGGTGTAGGATTAAGATCATTAACCTACTTGTAATTATTTAGATGTTTTTGGTGTTTTTGTTTAGTGTTGAGTAATGAGGTTAAGCCATAATCAAAGATTAAACAGACTCATTACACCATCCTAATAGAAGGATAATAGATGAGAATGTTTAAGCTGAGGAAAGCTCCTCAACTTAATCCATGATTAGGGATTAAACTCATGACAAAACAAGCCCTTTGATTAAGTGGATTTTATTTTAATGGTATGATGAAGAAGTGATTTTTATGATTTGTAAGACAACTTGAGGGGGACTTGTCCATTAACACTAGGGTTAGTCCTTCTTAACCAATTAAGGAAGAATTAGAACCCTAATGCAAGGCCCAAGTTACAAGCTTGATGTCTTGATGATTATTAAGTGGATTGATTAAATAAGTTAAACACATTAAGGGTTTAACACTTAGGATTAAAGTTATACACTCCATCCTAATAGAAGGATGCAGGCATAAACTTAATCACAAAGCCTTAAAGCCTTTAGGGTTTAGTCCCTGATTATGAGGTGAGAGGAGGAGACTCAAAGAGAGACACAAAGGTAAAACTAAGAGGGGAGACTAATCAAAACCCTAATCATTGTCATGCTTGGTTGTTCCTAAGGTTTGTGAGGTTTACAAGAACAATCTTCAATGGAACCACCAGGGAGCAGATGAACAGGATCAAGAGAAGCAAAGTGACTTGCTTCATTCAAGAAGTCAAGTCACTTGAAGAAAGAAAGTGGGAAGAAGAAGAATGAGCAAGCTCAAACTCAAACACATGCAAAAATGCAGCAATGGATGCAAGAGAGATGAAAAGAAAAGTTGTGAGAAGTGAAGGCAAATCCACTTCTCAAATTCACTTACCACCTGAAATGTTAGAAAAGAAATGCAATGCAATGCAAAATGGGATGAGATGACATGATGAGAAACAAAACCAGAAGCATATACATGATGCTAATGATGCTATGAGATGATACAAACATGAAACAAGGCATGGAGATGATCATACAAGCTTATGGATGCAGATGAAGCACATTAAAAAGCATGGACATGCATGAAAAGTTATGAAGTGCACATGGCATACAACATGGCAAATATGTGATGCAATGATCAAACATGCTTTCAATATGTCTTATGATGTCAAATGAATCACATGAATGCTTGAAATGTTATGGCAAGTCATGTTATGCAAGGAAATACAAGAGGGATGCAAATGAAAGCCCCAAATTAGGGTTTATGAACCAAACATCAAACAAAAGTCAAAATCAGAAGCAAACCCTGGGATAAAAAATTGAAAATACCACACAAAGGACCCCTAACCCTATACTAATCCAATGCCCAAAGGGGAGGTCTCAACTCCTAACCTAACTCAAGATATGAATTTTACAAGTTATTAGGGTTTTTAGGGTTCCTAAACAAAAGAAATGCCAAACAAATTGAAAATGAAGAAACAAATCATGGCCATTTTATCTCAAAAACTACATGCTAAACACAATGCAATGCAAGAAGAATCAATGTCCAACTCTTCATGGATGGGCAGAAATGATTTTTTGAACTTTGGATCAAAATAATGCACAAAAATGATTTTTATTCAATGAGAAATTCTTAAAATGCATCAAGATCAAAAAAAGAAATTTGGTTTGAAGGTTGGACAATGTTTCTAAATGGTTTTAAAGGTTTCATGAATTTTTTGGTGATTTTTAAATACCTAAAAGTATTTTTAATAAATTAATTTCCATTAATCAATTAAAAATAATCCTTTAAATATTTAAAAATACTTTTTTAATGATAAAAATAAAAACAAAAATATGTTTGGGTCTTAAAAATTAATAAAACTCATGAGAAAAAGTTTCATAATTTTTAGACATTTTTTACTATTTTTAATAAATTGTGCAAAACAAATGAATTAAATGAAAAAATAAAAATGAAATAAACTGAATTAAATAAAAGTCATGCAATCTGATGGTGGAGATTCAAATGAAAACACGCGCGCGTTGACCTGGCGCCAAATCCAAAGGCCAGCATTCAAACCTGGCTAATTAATGTTTAAACCCTAACCCTGCCGTTAATCACTTTCAGATGACCGGAACAGTGTTCCGGTCATCTTCTCCGTTCACCCCAAAATGCTAACTCTCTACACACGTATCTAAAATGAAATCTAAGAACACAGGAATGATCCCCACTCACTCACGAATCAAAACCCCAACTCAAAACAAATTTATCATTCCTACAATGGCTGAATCGAATCAATCTATTTCTAGGGCAAAAAGTTTCAGAAGCATGATAAACTCTCATCTCTCCACCATTTTCAAAACCAAAGGCATATTCATGATCAGGAAGACATATAGAACAGATTAAGAACTTAAAAAATGATTTCTGGAAAAAAAGTTCTTGAGCTACCTGAGATTCGAAGCTTTCACTCCAGCAACTTTCTGACCTCCCCTCTTGGTGAAATCCACTCCTTATGACCTCTTGATGATGCTTGAATGCTTGGGAGAAATTTATGTTGGCTGGATGAAGAGTTTGAACAGCTTCTGCTCAAGCTCAGTTGAAAATGGCAATGGTGATTCAGGCTGTTTCTGGCAATGGTGAAGGGTTGTTTGTGGTCCAGATGATGAGTGGAGAAGGTTTGTGGAGTTTGTTTGGATGTTTGTGAGCTGTGGAGTGAGTTTCGAAAGAAACTGCAAGTTGGAGTGAAAATGGTGAAGTGGTGTTATGGCTTGTTTCAGGCCTGGTGCTTTGTTGGTTTCTACTTAATGGAACATGGTGAGATGATTGGTGAAAATGGTTTGGATGTTTGAAGTTTGTGGAGGCAGATTCGAAGACAAATGCAATTAGGGTGAGTTTTGTGTATGTGATGTTGTGTGTAGTTTCAGCCTTGCTTCTTGAGTGTTATGGCCAGCATTTTCCTTGCATAAAGAACTCCCATTGGTCAGGTGATGTGACCTGGCCTGCTGTGATTGGGATGTCCACTTTTGCAAAAATGTCAACTTTGTTGTAAGAGAGGCATGGGCTTGGTTCTAGCTTGGTACAAGGGCTAGGGCTGGCGCAGCATGGTGTGGTGAGAGACTATGGCTGGTTCAAAGGCCAATGCAGCAAGTGGTGAGAAGCATCATGATGGTTTTGCAAGTTGGCTCATTTTTGAAACTTCATAGAAAGTCTTGTTACACAAACCATAAATATGTGAAACTTTGGTCCAATTCTGATTTTTAAGGCTCATGGAATGTTTGTGTCATGGTTTGATGTCAACTAGAGGTTGCAAACAGCCTTGGTTCATGATTTTGCAAAATTCACATTTGAAGCATGCCTTGAAAATCAATGATTTTTGCCAACTTTGTCACACCATAACTTTTGATCCAAGAAGAATTTGATCATGTTCTTGTACTTTTTGAAAAGGGAAAAATGTATTCTACAACTTTCATGACCAAAGTTTTCCCATTTGAAACATTTTTGGATCAAGAATCAAGGCTTGAAAAATGACCTAAAATGACACATTCTTGAAAAGTCAACTATGCCCAAAAAGTCAACATTTGCAAAAACTCCAAATTCTTGATTTTTGTGAACTTCAACCTTCTTCCATGATCAAATAAAGATCATATACACTCAAAATGATGAAGATCACCCATTGGTTGGGTCATTGGGGCCCTCAGATGCCCTGATTTTACACTGACTTGTCCAGAAAGTCAAACCTTGATCAGATGACTTCCCCATGGAATTTCTTCATGAAAATTGATTTGCATACTCCCTATACCATATAGAGACCAATGGAAACAAGAATGACCAAAAAATTTGGGGTTATGGCCTCTGAAACCAAAACCCTAATTTTAGGTCAACTGTGCAGTCTACCCTGGCTCTGCTTCCATACAAACCTCAGTTCTTGTGATTCTTTGGAATTTTTGACTTTGAGAGGATGTATTATGATGATTGAACACACATAGATCCCTTTGAAGTGATTGGTAGCCTTTGGAGTGGCTCAAGAGGCTTTTGGATTGCTCAGATCACAAACCCTAGGTGCAGATGACTTAGAAACTATGCAGTGAATCAAAAATGAGATGTGAGATGATATGATTGTGTTTATGAACATGAAATGATCACAAGCCATGGTGTGAATGGGTGAGGGCAAATTTGGGGTGTTTACACTTGTGAGGCAAAATCTTTCCATGAGAACCAAAAGGGAACCAACTTGCAAAAACCATCATAACACTTCATCCACTTGCTAGCTACATTGCTGAACCACACTAGCCTTTCCCTCACACCATGCTGCACAGCCCACACCCCTTGTACTAGCCTAGAACATGACCCATGCTTCTCTTACACAAGAGTGGACATTTTGCAAAAGTAGCTACACCTATCACAAAAGCACAGGTCACATCCTCTGACCAATAGCATTTGTTTATACAAAGAAAAGGCAAGCCAAACCAGCCAACACACAAGCCTGAAGCACACTAGAACTCAGCATCCCCATTTTTACTCCCTCAAGCAAAAACCTTCTAATCTCTCAATACAAGCTACAAACACTTAAACAAACTCCACAAACCTTCTCACCATGCTTCACTGAACACAAAGCAACCCTCAAAACAGCCTGAAAGCCATTGAATCAAAAACACGATTCCTTCACTCCACTGAGCAGAACCTCTGTAAACTTTCGAACCAGCCCACATAAACTCCTTCTAAGCATTCAGACATCACCAAGGGACCAAGAGGAGTGGATTGCATCAAGAAAAGAGGCCAGAAAGTTGCAAAACCGAAAGCTTCAAAACTCAGGTAGCTCAAGAACATTTTTTCCAGAAATGGATTTTTAAGTTCTTAACTTGTTCTTCATGCTTCCCTGATCATAAATATGTCATTGGTTTTGAAAATGGTGGAAAAATGAGGGTGTAATCGTGTTCTGAAAGTCTTGCCCTAAATTTTCTTTTGTTTCGATTCATGTGTTTGATGCAATATAAATGATGTTTATGTTAGGGTTTTGATTCAGTGGAGTATGAGGAGGATTTCTGTTTGTTTAGATTTCATTTTAGTTGCGTTTTGAGGATTCTAGGAATTTTCAGGTGGGGTTCCCACCGGAGAAGACGACCGGAGGTCTTCTCCGGCCACCTGAAAATGATTAGGGTTTAATCCCTGTAATTAAGGAAGTTTGAATCTCGTGCGTTGGATCAGTTGACCTGGTTGACTTGGCGCGTGTGTGAATGGCCCAGATGCCCTCATTAAACCCTAATCATAATTAATTAATTCATAATTCAGTTTAGTCAAGTTTGAATGTGATCCATTAGATCTGGCGCGCAGTCAACAGCTTCATTTCCAGATTCAATCTCAGCCTCTCATTTAGCATACTTCCATTTATTTTGATTTTTATTTCAATTTTTCTCATTTAATTTGTACAATTTATTTAAAATAGCAAAAACCATTTAAAAATTATGAAATTTTTTGTCAAGAGTTTCATTAATTTTTAAAACACAAAAATATTTTTATTTTCATTTTTAGCATTAAAAAAGTATTTTTAAATATTTAAAAGTTTCTTTTTAATTAATTAATGAGAATTAATTAATTAAAAATACTTTTAGGTATTTAAAAATCACCAAAAAATTCATGAAACCTTTAAAAACATTTAGAAACATTGTCCAACCCTCAAACCAAATTTCTTTTTTGATCTTGATGCATTTTGAGAATTTTTCATGGAATTAAAATCATTTTGATGCATTATTTTGATCCTAACTTCCAAAAATCATTTCTGCCTAACCCTAAAGAGTTGGACCTTGATTCTTTTTGCATTGCATTGTGTTTAGCATGTAGTTTATGAGATTAAATGGCCATGATTTGATCTTTCATTTTTCATTTGTTTGGTAATTTGCTTGTTTAGGAATCCTAAAACCCTAGAAAACTTAGGAAAATCATAACTTGAACTTGGTTAAGAGTTGGGATCTCTCCTTTGGGAAGTGGGTTAGTATAGGATTAGGGATCCTTTGAATGCATTTTCAATTTTTTATCTTGATGTTTGCTTCTGATTTTGGTTTGTGTTTGATGCTTTGATCATAAACCCTAATTTGGGCTTCCATATGCATCCCTCTTGCATTTGCATTCATACCTTGACTTGCCATGACATTTTATGCTTCCATGTGATTCATTTAACATCATAAGACATATTGAAAGCATGTTTGATCATTGCATCTTGCATTTGCCATGTTGTATGACATATGCACTTCATAACTTTTCATGTATGTTCATGGTTCTTAACTTGCTCCATTTGCATTCATAAGCTTGTATGATCATTTCCATGTGCTGCCTCATGTTTGTAGCATCTCATAGCATCATTAGAATCATGTAAATGCTTCTGGTTTTGTTTCTCATCATGTCATCTCATCTCATTTTGCATTGCATTGCATCTCCTTCACTAACTTTTCAGGTGGTAAGTTATCTTGAGAAGTGAATTTGCCTTCATTTCTCATAACTTCTCTTCATCTCTTTTTATGCATCCTTGCTGCATTTATGTTTGTGTTTGAGATTGAGCTTGCTCATTCTTCTTCTTCTCACTTTCTTCCTTCAAGTGATTTGTCTTTTTAAATGAAGCAAGTTGCTTTGCTTCTCCTGATCCTTTCATCTGCTTCCTGGTGGTTCCATTGAAGATTGCTCTTGTAAACCTCACAAACCTTAGGAATAACCAAGCATGACAATGATTAGGGTTTTGATTAGTATCCCCATTTAGTTTTACCTTTGTGTCTCTTTTGAGTCTTCTCTTCTCATCTCATAATCAGGGACTAAACCATAAAGGCTTTAAGGCTTTGTCATTAAGCTTATGCCTGCATCCTTCTATTAGGATGGAGTGTATAACTTTAATCCTAAGTGTTAAACCCTTAATGTGTTTAACTCCTTTAATCAATCCACTTAATAATCATCAAGACATCACACTTGTAACTTGGGCCTTGCATTAGGGTTCTAATTCTTCCTTAATTGGTTAAGAAGGACTAACCCTAGTGTTAATGGACAAGTCCCCCTCAAGTTGTCTTACAAACCTAAAAATCACTTCATCATCATATCATCAAATAAAATCCACTTAATCAAAGGCTTGTTTTGTCATGAGTTTAATCCCTAATCATGGATTAAGTTGAGGAGCTTTCCTCAGCTTAAACATTCTCATCTATTATCCTTCTATTAGGATGGTGTAATGAGTCTGTTTAATCCTTGATTATGGCTTAACCTCATTACTTAACACTGAACAAAAACACCAAAAACATCTAAATAATCACAAGTAGGTTAATGATCTTAATCCTACATCGTGGTAATTAAGTGTGAGTATCTGACTTCACACTTAAGGTATTCTCATTACCCCTAATCAGAGGGAAGATGTGATGAGTTTACTAAATCCATTGGTTTAGGCTTAAGCTCATTAACTTATGACAAACTTTCAAAAGCAATAAAAGACTGAAAACTCAAAAACAAACAATAATCGTCTCCTTCGGGATTCTTTTCTCATCATCTTCACTCATAAACGAGAACTTGCTTCTTCCGTCTAATGTAAGACAATTTTCACCTGAGCCAGACAGGTCATACACTTGAGCATTGACAAGCAAGCAGTTCACCAGTCAACTCATCTTTCAGTCTCTTTGGGTCGAACAACGGTGTTCTGACTTCCTCATTGCACGAGAGGATACGTAGGCATAACTTAACAGTTATCGAACAAAAGTCTCTGTATATTCCCCCTCTTTCCAGCTTCATCTTTTTAAGCCTCATGATCTTGAGCATTTTATCCTTGTTCCTACACTGACACTGTACATTTATACACATCACATTTCTTTACACTGACACCTGTACATCCTTTTCCAGCTCTTTGACACAGATTGCACTGACACTACCCCTTTAAAACACAAACCTTTTAAGCGTGGATCCTGTCGAGTACGACGGACAATCTGGGTGCTAATACCTTCCCAGGTTGTAACCAACCCCCTTTCTCAGTCTCTCTGGTTCGCAACCGTCTTATCCATCTCTTTTCTAGGTTTATGCAGCATTACCTTTCCTCCGGGATAAAAATGCCTAGCTGGCGACTCTTTTCATCTCCAGTGAGTCCACTGCTGTGTGTTCTCATTGTCCCTCTCGCCGACCGTTCGCGTCTGTACCTTTATTTGGGCCAGTCCCATTTATCGGGAGCGACAAAGGCCTCTGCCAAATCCTTCCAACACCTGATGGTTGCTCTAGTCAGATGCGAGTACCATTCCCTTGAAGCTCCGGTTAAGCTATCCTCAAAATAAAACATCCATAGCTTCTCGTCCATGGTATACACTTTCAACCTCCCCAGAAAGGATTGTAAGTGGGTCCGTGGGCAGGAAGTCCCGTTGTACTTTTCAAAGCACGGTGGTTTAAATTTGTGGGGAATCCTAACCCCGTCCACTAAGCTCATGTCCATAACATCAAAACCCAAAGAGTTTTGAGACTCCAGGGATCTCAATTTCTCAGCAATCTCTTCTTGCCTTCTGTCATAGGCTTCCTCCCCAGCTCCCATCACTGTGAACAGATCTTCCTGGGGGTCTTCTTGCAGCACTCTGCCTGCAGTGGCAGTCCCTTGCACATTAGCAGGAATGTTGATCTCTGGATGAAGGTGGGGTCCAAATACAGGGGGGTTGACATGAGGTTGGACCCTCTCATTGTTGCTTGTCCCAGCAGTCCCTAGATGGGGATCTTCCTGATTCTGCCTTTCTACCATTGCTCTTAATCTCTCTTGGCTTTGAACCATATTGTTCATCACCTCCATAAATTGTGTCATCTGAGCCCTCATTTCCAATCTCTCATTGGCCATTTGGTTCCTGACCTCTGTAAGGTCCTACTGTAACTGGTCCATCTGTATGCCCGGAAGATTGTTACGGGTTGGATATCTGTGTGGACGGCTGAGTGGGAACACCCTTCGTCGAGCAATAGTTCCTGAAATCACAACAGAGTTAGCAACAAACAAAACAAACCTACAAAACAGACAAAGGTTAGTATGCAATGCAGTTATGCTCATTTGTTTCCAAGGTATCCGGCTTGGCACTTGGTTTTGACCTTTCCAGACCCTTGAAGATGTTGCTGTTGTTGCTTGAAAGAAACTCAGATAGAACAAACTGATACATATATTACAAAAAGGTAAATGATACATAGTTTGTTTCTTTTTACAATACAAGCCCTCTGAGGGGTCAAAAATACAACATAAAAGAAAAAAAGTACATGAAATGAAAACAACAACAAGCAAAAGTCAGACACCAAGACCAAACTCATCCTCCTGAACTTCCTTGAGAAGTGCTTCAGTCACAGGATCAGCTGGGCGCTCTGTAAGGTTCCTGATAAGGAGATTCCTGGTAGTTACAGCTGCAGTTAGCTTCTTGTGCTGACTCTGGTCCTTTGACCTCTTCACACCAGCTTTAATCTTCAACTCTTAGATCTCTCTCTGGGCTGCTGCCAGGGCTTCCTGTTGCTCCTTTGCACTAGCCTCCAGCTGCTCAATCTTGTCCTGGGTCCTCTTATCTTCCAGAGTACGAGCTTCGGTGATCCTGACCCACCTAGCTTGACTCTCCTTCAGATACAAATCAGTCCTGGCCTTCTGGAACTGAGCTTCCTTGCAGACATTCTTCAGAATCTGTTCTCCAGCCCTAGACTTCTTGATATAATCCTCTGACTTCTCAATTCTTGCTAGATGCTCCACTTTCAGCTTCTCTAACCTCTCAATATCCAACCTACCATCACTCCTCTCCCAGAGGGTCTTCTGTAGAGCCTGAGTCAACTTCTCATTTCTTTCTTTCAATTTCTCAAACTCCTCCAGACTGATAGTGACAGGAGGTGGTGCTGAGGATGGCCCAGGTATATCTTCCATGGTGAAGGGCATCCCAGAAAATTGAGCCCTGACATGGGACCACTCATAGTACTGTGCTGATGCCACATTGTTGCACTTCCCCAGAATGGTTACTCCTTTAGTCTGAACATTGTCCCAGGCCCAGGCTGCTTGCCTGACAATGGCCAGATTAGGCTTGTTCTCACAGTAAAGAGTCTCAGCCAAATCTTGTGCCTTAGGAAGGTGGACCAATGCATAGCCCAGTTGTCTTTTGAATAGCAGAGGGTTGTAGTTGATGCAACCCTTTACTCCTATCAGGGGTACATTGGGAAACTGCCCACAACTGGTAATGATGTCCCTGCCCTTTGTGCTTTGAGTGCACCACCTGATATCAGCTGAGGTCAGAGCAGTGAGTCTTCTAGCCCAGTTCCTTTGCTGGTGAGGGTTCAAGAATGCATCAGTCTTTGGCAAATGTTTGAGAAGCCAAGTATGGAACAAAGGAGCACAGCACCTCACTAATCTTCCCCTTTGCTTTTCATTCCTTTGGTGGACAGAGTAGTAAAAATCTCCCAGTAAGGTGGGCACTGGGTTCCTCAGGATGAAAAGATGGATTGCACTCTTGCTAACAAACTTAGGCTCATCTGCAAAAAGTATGACCCCATATATGCTAAGGGCCAGTAATGCACAGACTGCCTTCCACTCTCCTGAAGAGGCTTTCAGAGTAGCCTGGGAGGTCAAGAAATCCAGATGCAGACCAGTGATTCCTGCCTTGGTAGTCAAATTTTGCCCAATCAGAACTGGTTCCAGATGCAATGCCTTTGCTATTTCTTCATTGCTTGGAAAAGCCATCTCAGGGTTGAAGGGGACTCCACCCCTGATGGGTACACCAACCAATGATGAATACTCCTCTAATAAAGGCCCCAACTGAAAGTCTTGAAAAGTGAAACACCTCAGAGGGGGATCATAGAACTGCAGGCAAGTATGAATCAAGCTCCTCTGTGAAGGGTCCAAATCCATAACCACATCAAGTATGTCTCCATAGTGTTCTCTGAATAGTGGTACATGGTCTGGAGTAATCAGGGTCTGAATCCTCCTGATGTCAGCCAGCTCAGGCTGAAAGAAATGGTAGGAGATATTACTCTTCTTAGGTGCCATGTTGCTGAGGAAAAGTTGAGACAGATGCTGATGATGGAGAATAAAACTGAAGATGGGCCACTGACAGGCTGAGACTGGTGGTGCAGGTGACTGAAGCAGGTAGCTGATAGCTGAAGTAGATACTGATGAGGATAGGTCTATGCTGATGATGGGGTCAAAACCAAGCCAAAATAAAGTATGGATACCCTGAAAAACAAATAAGAAAATGTTAAAATGATGCAATGTTGATGTATGCAAATGATATGCAAGGGTTTGTGACTGAGCTGGATCTGATCAAGTGCTCTGATATAAGTCCAGGTGTGTTCAAGAAGTCCAGATGGAGGTTCATAAGTCCAGTAACCAAGGTGGGGGACTCAAATAAAGAGTCACATGTCCAGGGTTAAAAATCACAAGAACTGTTCCAACATGGAGTACTCTTAATCAAACAAAGTAACAGGGTATGCTGAGGTCAAGGGTACCTGCAAACCTGTAAACAGCCCATCCCCCTCACAGGTGGTGTTCTAAAACAAGGATCCTCAGACTTGGATCAGTTATGAGAAGTGTAAACACTTCTAACCTGGAGGTACAATGTTTACAATAACCATAAAAGTTCCTCCCCTAATTCACCTCAGTTTCTAAAGGTCAATACTAAAGGTCATCCAGACTTAGCAGGCTTCCCAGATAGCCCTAGTACTGCAGGAAATCTGCAACACAGAGTTCTCAAGAAGAAACCCATATCTGAACCGTGTTTCATATTCCCGCACCAGACCGAGATGGAATGGGAAAGAATATGAACCACTCTAGCCTAGGTGTTACTCAGGTCCCAGGTATAGGACCTCTACTCTCAATAGAACACCCACCCACCAAGGCAACAAAACAGATCCAGCCAGCACAGTATGACAGTATGATATGTGCAAAGCTATAAAGAAAGCAATAAAGCAACTGTGCATAAAGCAATAAGCAAAAATAAATATACAAGCACAGATAGCATATAACACCCCAGTAAACACAAATCAATCAAGCGCTAGGAGGAACCCACAAAAAGAACCAGAAGCCCTGGTTACAGTATAAGGTTCCCCAGCAGAGTCGCCAAGCTGTCGCTCCCACCAAATGAAGCCGTGTCAAATGGGGTGCAGACGCGAACGGTCGGCGAAAAGAAACAATGAGAACACACAGCAGTGAACTCACTGGAAAAGAAAAGAGTCTCCAGCTAGGCATTTTTATCCCGGAGGAAAGGCGATGCTGCATAGACCTAGAAAGAGATGGATAAGACGGTTGCGAACCAGAGAGACTGAGAAAGGGGGTTGGTTACAACCTGGGAAGGTATTAGCACCCAGATTGTCCGTCATACTCGACGGGATCCACGCTTAAAAGATTTGTGTTTTAAAGGGGTAGTGTCAGTGCAATCTATGTATAAAAGAGCTGGAAAAGGATGTACAGGTGTCTGTGTAAAAGAAGTGTGAAGTGTATAAATGAAGTGTCAGTGTAAAAGAGAAAGAGGTGAAATACTCATGATGATGAGGCTTAAAGAATGAAGGCTGGAAAGAGGGGGAATATACAGAGACTTTTGTTCGATAACTGTTAAGTTATGCCTACGTATCCTCTCGTGCAATGAGGAAGTTAGAACACCGTAGTTCGACCCAAAGAGACTGAAAGGTGAATTGACCTGTGAACTGCTTACTTGCCTATGCTCAAGTGTATGATCTGTCTGGCACAGATGCAAAATGTCTTGCATTAGACGGAAGAAGCAAGTTCTCGTTTGTGAGTGAATGAGATGAGAAAAGAATCCCGGAGGAGACGATTATTGTTTGTTTTTAGTGTTTTCAGTCTTTTATTGCTTTTGAGAATTTGTCATAAGTTAATGAGCTTAAGCCTAAACCAATGGGTTAGTAAACTCATCACATCTTCCCTCTGATTAGGGGTAATGAGAATACCTTAAGTGTGAAGTCATGATTCTCACACTTAATCACCTTTGATGTAGGATTAAGATCATTAACCTACTTGTGATTATTTAGATGTTTTTGGTGTTTTTGTTTAGTGTTAAGTAATGAGTTTAAGCCATAATCAGGGATTAAACAGACTCATTACACCATCCTAATAGAAGGATAATAGATGAGAATGTTTAAGCTGAGGAAGACTCCTCAACTTAATCCATGATTAGGGTTTAACCTCATGACAAAACAAAACCTTTATTAGATGGATTTTAGTTAATGATAAGATGAAGAAGTGAGTTTTATGGTTTGTAAGACAACTTGAGGGGGACTTGTCCATTAACACTAGGGTTAGTCCTTCTTAACCAATTACGGAAGAATTAGAACCCTAATGCAAGGCCCAAGTTACAAGCTTGATGTCTTGATGATTATTAAGTGGATTAATTAAAGGATTTAAACACATAAAGGGTTTAACACTTAGGATTGAAGTTATACACTCCATCCTAATAGAAGGATGCAGGCATAAGCTTAATCACAAAGCCTTAAAGCCTTTAGGGTTTAGTCCCTGATTAAGAGGTGAGAAGAGAAGACTCAATGAGACACAAAGGTAAAACTAAATGGGGGACTAATCAAACCCTAATTGTTATCATGCTTGGATATCCTAGGGTTTATGAGGCTTAAGAGGACAAGATCTTCAGAGGAACCACCAGGAAGCAGATGAAAGGAGCAAAGAGAAGCAAAGTAACTTGCTTCATTCAAGAAGTCAAGTCACTTGAGGAAAGAAGGTAAGAAGAAGAAGAATGAGCAAGCTCAAACTCAAACACATATCAAAATGCAGCAAGGATGCATGAAGGAGATGAAAAGAAAAAGTGAGAAGTGAAGGCAAATCCACTTCTCAAAGTTACTTACCACCTGAAAAGTTAGTGAAAGAAATGCAATGCAATGCAAAATGAAATGAAATGGCATGATGTAAATCAAAACCAGAAGCATATATGAGATGATAATGATGCTATGAGATGCTACAAACATGAAACAACACATGGGGATGATCATACAAGCTCATGGATGCAAATGGAGCAAGTTAAGGAGCATGAACATACATGGAAATTTATGAAATGCACATGACATACAACATGGCAAATACATGATGCAATGATCAAACATGCTTTCAATATGTCTTAAGATGTCAAATTAATCAAATGGATGCATAAAATGTTATGGCAAGTCAAGGTATGAATGCAAATGCAAGATGGATGCATATGGAAGTCCAAATTAGGGTTTATGATCAATGCATCAAACAAAAACCAAAATCAGAAGCAAACATCAAGATAAAAAATTGAAAATGCACTCAAAGGATCCCTAAACCTATACTAACTCACTGCCCAAAGGAGAGGTTCCAACTCTTAACCTAATTCAAGTTATGAATTTCCTAAAATTTCTAGGGTTTTAGGGGTCCTTAAGCAGAAAAATGTCAAACAAATGGAAAATGAAAGATCAAATCATGCCAATTTAATATCACAAACTACATGCTAAACACAATGCAATGCAAAAAGAATCAAGGTCCAACTCTCAATGGTTAGGCAGAAATGATTTTTGGAAGTTTGGATCAAAATAATGCCTAAAAATGATTTTAATTCCATGAAAAATTCTCAAAATGCATCAAGATCAAAAAATAAATTTGGTTTGAAGGTTGGACAATGTTTCTAAATGGTTTTAAATGTTTCATGAATTTTTTTGTGATTTTTAAATACCTAAAAGTATTTTTAATTAATTAATTCTCATTAATTAATTAAAAATAAACTTTTAAATATTTAAAAATATTTTTTGAATGCAAAAAATTAAAATTAAAATGTTTTTGGTTTCTGAAATTAAATATGAGCTTGTACAAAAAATTTCAGAATTTTTAAAATGATTTTGCTATTTTTTATAAAATGGAGAAAACAATGTAATTAAATGGAAAATAAAAATGAAATAAAACTGAAAATAGAAAAGTATGCACATCCAAGGATCCAGATTCAAACATACGCGCGCGGGAAGAGACTTGGCGCCACATCCTACGGCTCAAATTCAAATTCCCCTAATTAATGATTAAACCCTAATCCCAGCCCTAATGACTCTCAGATGACCGGAACAGTGGTTCCGGTCATCTTCTCCGGCGAGTCCAAATGCTAAATCACTCTACACGCAATGAAAATGAAAACTAACTATCCAGAACTCATCCCCATTCAAAAACAAATCAAACCCCTCACTCAAACATCATTTATCATTCCTAAATCAGCTAAATCGAATCAAAATAATTTTAGGGCAAAAAGTTTCAGAACAAGATTAAATACTCATCTCTCAACCATTTCAGAAATTAAAAGTACCAGAGTGATCAGCAAGACATGAAGAACAACTTAGAAACTTAAAAATCCATTTCTGGAAAAAATGTTCATGAAGCTACCTGAGTTTGAAGCTTTTCAGCCTGGAACTTTCTGACCTCTTCTCTTGTGCAAAACCACTCTTGTGACCTCCCTTGTGCTTCTGAAAGGCTTGGAACAAATTTATTTGGGCTGGTTTGAGAGTTTGCAGAGGTTCTGTTCAAGGTGGTGTGAGAATCGTGTTTGTGATTCTATGGCTTTCAGGCTGTTTTGAAGGTTGGTTTGTGTTCAGTGAAGCATGGTGAGAAGGTTTGTGAAGTTTGTTTATGAGTTTATGGCCTGTGGAATGTGTTTCGAATGCTTTTGCTCCAAGGGTGGAAAGTGAGAATGTTGTCTTGTGGCTGGTTTCAGTGCTGCTTAATGTATGCTTTGTCTTGCCTTTGATTAACATAAACAATTGGGATTGGTCAGATGACATGACATGTCCTTTATTGATTGGTATGGGTGCTTTTGCAAAATGTCAACTTTTGTGTAAGAGAAGCATGGGTCACTTTCTAGCCAAGTACATGGAGGGTGTGCTGCGCATCATGATGTGAGGAAGGGTCTAGGATTGATCAGCCAACTAGCCAGCAAGTGGATGAGAAGTTATCATGAGTTTTGCAACTTGGCTTGCCTTTGATCCTTATGAAAAAGTCTTGTTCCACAAGCCGTGAAACATGTGATTCCTTGGGTGCATTCTGAACTTTAGATGTTGTGTGATCATGTTGTGTGGATTAGAAGCCCATTTGATGACTTAATTGGCCTTGAGAAATGAATTTGCAACTTTGCCTCTTTGGTGCATGACTTGATATTTAGTGATTTTTGCCAACTTTGACAAACCATAACTTTTGATCAGAAATGAATTAGGTCATGTTCTTGTACTTTTTGAAAAGGGAATGATCTATTCTACAACTTTCATGACCAAAGTTTTCCCATTTGAAGCTTTTTTGAATCAAAAAGTAAGGGTTGAAAAAGTTGCATAAAATGACATTTCCATTAAAAGTCAACCTTGCCCAAAAAGTTAACTTTGCAAAAGACTTGAAATTTCTCAATTTTGTGAACTTCCAACATCCTCTATGATCAAATAAAGATCATATATAATCAAAATGATGAGGAATACCCCTTGGTTGGGTCTTTGGGGGCCTCAGATGCCCTGATTTTGCACTGACTTGCTTGAAAAGTCAACTATTGATCAGATGACTTTCCCATGGAATTTCTTCATGAAAATTGATATGCATACTCCCTATACCATATAGAGACCAATAGAAACAAGAATGACCAAAAAAATTGGAGTTATGGCCTCTGAAACCAAAACCCTAATTTTAGGTCATCTGTGTAGTCAAGCCTGGCTCTGCTTCCACACCATTTTCAGTTCTTGTGATTCTTTGACATTCTTGACTTTGAGAGGATATAATATGATACTTGGACACACATGGACCTCCTTGAAGTGATTGATGACCTTTGGAGTGGCTCAAGAAGCTCTTGGATTGCTTAGATCACAAACCCTAGATGCAGATGACTCAGAATCTATGCAGTGAATCAAAATGTGATATGAGATGCTATGATTGTGTTTATGCATATGGAATGATCACAAGCCATGGTGTGAATGGGTGAGGGCAAATTTGGGGTGTTTACATGTGCCAGTCGTGAACTGGAAGGTTGAAGGGGATTGAACACAAAAGCCCAAAAATTTGCATTCACCGGTGTGTAGAATAATGCTGATGACTAGTTGTATATGCTTGAGTGGGCTTAAAGATGCCACTTGGAGAAAAATTCTTCAAATATATCTCTTGGAGGATAAAGCAGTTCAAAATATGAAGATATAGCTTTTTGGGAGGATAAACAACGGACCAAAGAAATGGTAGCTTTCAGGTATGATGATAGCTTTCAGGAAGATAAACAATGTCCTGAGGTATAAGTATAACTTTTGGGAGGATAAACAATGGCCCAAGGTCATGATAGCTTTCAGGAGGATAAACAACGTCCTGAGGTATAAGTATAACTTTTGGGAGGATAAACAACGGCCCAATAGTCATGATAGCTTTTAGGAGGATAAACAACATCCTGAGGTATAAGAAGCTTTCAGGAGGATAAACAACGTCCTGAGATATGATGATAGCTTTCAGGAGGATAAACAACGTCCTGAGGTATAAGAAGCTTTCAGGAGGATAAACAACGTCCTGAGGTATGATGATAGATTTCAGGAGGATAAACAACGTCCTGAGGTATAAGAAGCTTTCAGGAGGATAAACAACGTCCTGAGGTATGATGATAGATTTCAGGAGGATAAACAACGTCCTGAGGTATGAACATAACTTTTGGGAGGATAAACAACGGCCCAATAGTTATGATATGGCTTTTGATAAGATAAACGACGTCTCAAAATAGCCTTCGGGAAGATAAACGACATCCCATGATAATGAGGTAACCTCTGGGAAGATAAACAACGGCCCAAGGTAACAAATCGTTGATGAAGTTTGTCTGTTGGAGAATTAATCTGAAAAACAAGATTATAACATTCTGTATGATAACATTAGTTTATGCATTATGTATGCATGTATAATATGATGCACTTAAGTAATGTATTATGTATTTATGGATATGTATGATATGATGTAAATGATGTATGTATGAATCATGTAGCCTGACGCGTCTGGACATCTTTGTATAATCACTGTTGGCCGGGGAAAATAAATCCCGATTTGTTGCTGAAGAATATGAGGAACTCGTTCCCGTTTGATAATATAGTATTTATAACCTCCCGTCTTCGTTCGATAGTAAGGTATCCATAACCTCCAGTCTTCGTTTGATAGTAAGGTATACATAACCTCCGGTCTTCGTTCGTCGTACTCCTATTGGAGGAATAAATTCCCGAT
The DNA here is from genome assembly GCA_963966055.1 of Lathyrus aphaca. Classification (NCBI taxonomy): domain Eukaryota; kingdom Viridiplantae; phylum Streptophyta; class Magnoliopsida; order Fabales; family Fabaceae; genus Lathyrus; species Lathyrus aphaca. The sequence continues at coordinate 282,191,962 of OZ014520.1, read as the reverse complement.
TATCCGTATGAGGATAAAAGAGATGGATATAAATTCCAGGGGAGATGTGACTCGAAGTATTTACGAAGATGGATTTGCCCTACTGTGGGATTTGTAGCTGTCTTGTGGGAATGAACCGGCGAAGCTTCATTGAATTCCTTCCCTCGTTCGTCCTTAGTAAATACTATTACTGTATTTTCATGCATTTCTGGTAAACATCAATCATATTAAGCATTTATGCATTTATGGTAAACATCAATCATATTCAAAAGCATACATACATTCAAACACAACCAATGGACGTTTCGCTTATGTAAATAGGGTAAAAGTAAACCTGGATTCAAAGATAGAATTTTATTTATATCACAAAGTGACCTATACATAGGCAAGTTTGTACAAGGAGACAGAAATCCTTGTAAGAGGAATTCGCCGTAAAAATTTTACAAAACAAAGAAAATCAGCTATGTGGGAAATAATCCTATTGAGTTTCAATTCTACTATTGCCATTATCTTCAAGTATCTCATCTTCTGCTGTCGAGACAGAAACAATTGGATTGAGCTTTATCCGTTTAAACTTGAGTAAATAGTACAACTGGTTATAGTTTCATGGGTGACCCAAACGAGACATAGTCATACGCTTTAATCCCTAACTTTTGCCTGGATTGCCTTTTCAAGTTTTCAATCCACCGGGATACCCTTTTTTGTCCAAGCCGCCTTTTCAGGTTTTCGACTTGCCGGGTGTACATTTTTTATATATATATATCCCTAATTTTTTCCCGAACCCTTTTGGTTCGCCGGGATGCCCTTATTTTTGCCTAGGCCAGTCAACCTAGCGGGTCTCTTTTCATGCGTAGTATTTTTTAACTATGTCTGCGTTTACAGGCTGTGGGAAGTCTTCACCATCCATAGTAGTAAGTATCATGGCACCTCCTGAGAATACTGTTTTGACTACAAATGGCCCTTCATATGTAGGAGTCCACTTGCCCCTAGGGTCACCCTGTGGTAATATGATACGCTTGATTACCAAATCACCAGCCTGATACACCTTTGGCTTAACCTTCTTATTAAAAGCTTTGATCATTCGTTTCTGGTACATCTGGCCATGACAAACTGCTGCTAACCTCTTCTCATCAATCAAATTTATCTGGTCAAGTCGAGTCTGAATCCACTCATCTTCATCCAAGCCTGCATCTTTCATAATTCTTAAGGAGGGAATCTGAACTTCAATGGGCAGAACTGCTTCCATACCATAAACCAAGGAGAATGGGGTTGCCCCTGTCGAAGTACGTATTGTAGTACGATAACCATGAAGAGCAAATGGTAACATCTCATGCCAATCCTTGTAAGTAACAGTCATCTTCTGTATAATCTTCTTAATGTTCTTATTAGCAGCTTCTATTGCCCCATTCATCTTTGGACGATATGGAGAAGAGTTGTGATGCTTAATCTTGAACTGCGTGCAGAGATCAGAAATCATAGTGTTGTTCAGATTAGAGCCATTGTTAGTAATAATCCTTTCAGGGATGCCATACCTACATATGAGATTATTCTTAATGAATCGAGCCACCACATTCTTAGTAACAGATGCAAATGAAGCTGCCTCCACCCACTTCGTGAAGTAATCAATAGCAACCAAGATGAAACAATGACCATTAGAAGCTGTAGGCTTGATCTCACCAATCATATCAATGCCCCACATGGAAAAAGGCCAAGGGGCAGTCAACATATTCAATGGTGATGGAGGTATATGTACTTTATCAGCATAGATTTGACACTTATGACATGTTCTGGAATGTTGATAGCAGTCAGCTTCCATGGTAGACCAATAGTAACCTGCTCTCAATATCATCTTTGCCATAGTATGACCACTAGAATGAGTGCCAAAAATCCTATCATGCATATCTTCCATAATCTCTGTTGCTTCCTTCTTATCCACACATCGAAGCATAGTTGAATCATGGTTGCGTTTGTACAGAATTCCATTACTCAAAAAGAACTTAGCAGAAAACCTTCTCAGAAACTTCCTATCTTTGACAGATGCCCCTTCGGGGAACTCCTGAGCTTCAAGATATCTTTTCACCTCATAGAACCAAGGCTTCTGCTCCGCTTCTTCAGTGTCAATCTCATTGCAGTATGCAGGCTTCTCAAATCTATCAATAGTAATCTTGGGAGCTTCATCATCCCAGCTGATCTCAAACATGGATGCCATGGTGGCTAATGCATCTGCCAACTGATTCTCTCTTCGTGGAATATGTCCAAAGGTAATCTCATTGAAATGTGGGATCAAAGAAAACACATGCTCTCTGTAAGGAATGAGATTATCATGCTTGGTATCCCAATCTCCTTTAATCTGACTTACTACCAGGGTTGAATCCCCATACACGTCAAGGAACTGAATCTTCATATCAATAGCAGCTTTAATACCCAGGATACATGCCTCATACTCAGCCATGTTATTGTTACAATAGAAACAAAGTCTGGCAGTAATCGGGGTATGACAGCCTTCAGGGGAACTGATCACAACACCAACACCATTACCATGGGCATTAGAAGCTCCATCAAAAACCATAGTCCATCGGGATCCTTGTTCAGGTCCGCCATATTGTCCAGGTTCTTTGGTAATAATCATAATGTCTTCATCAGGGAACTCAAAACTCATTGACTGATAATCATCCACTGCTTGATGAGCCAAATGATCAGCTATAACACTTCCCTTAATGGCCTTTTGAGTAGTATACTGTATATCATATTCTGTCAAGATCATTTGCCATCTTGCAATTCTTCCAGAGAGAGAAGGTTTCTCAAATATGTACTTGATTGGGTCCATCTTCGAAATCAATAAGGTAGTATGAGTCAACATATACTGTCTTAGTCGGCGAGCAGCCCATGCCAAAGCGCAGCAAGTTTTCTCGAGCAGTGAGTATCTTGTTTCACAGTCGGTAAACTTTTTGCTAAGGTAGTATATTGCCTGCTCTTTTCGACCAGACTCGTCATGTTGCCCCAACACACACCCCATTGAATTGTCTAATACTGTTAAGTACATAATCAAGGGTCTTCCATCAACTGGTGGCATCAAAATTGGAGGTTCTAGCAGATATTTCTTGATTTCATCAAAGGCAGTCTGGCACTCATCATTCCATTCCATCACCTGATCTTTCTTCAACAACTTGAAGATTGGCTCACAGGTGGCAGTTAATTGGGAAATAAATCTTGCAATGTAATTCAATCGTCCCAAGAAACCTCTAACTTCCTTCTCAGTGCGGGGAGCTGGCATCTCTCGTATAGCTTTAACTTTTGCAGGATCCACTTCAATACCTTTTCCACTGACAATGAAACCTAGGAGTTTACCAGACCTAACTCCAAAAGTACACTTGTTTGGGTTCAATCTCAACTTGTACTTCTTCAACCTCTCAAACAATTTATGCAAATGATCAAGATGTTGTTCTTCATTCTGGGACCTGGCTATCATATCATCCACATATACCTCTATCTCATGATGAATCATATCATGAAACAAAGCCACCATAGCACGCTGATATGTTGCCCCTGCATTCTTCAAACCAAATGGCATCAGCTTATAACAAAAAGTGCCCCACTGTGTAACAAATGTTGTCTTCTCCATATCTTCAGGTGCCATCTTGATCTGATTATAACCAGAGAAACCATCCATGAACGAGAATACCTTATGCTGAGCAGTGTTGTCTACCAGAACATCAATTTGAGGAAGTGGAAAGTCATCTTTGGGGCTGGCCTTGTTCAAATCCCTGTAGTCTACACACATACGTACCTTACCATCTTTCTTAGGTACCGACACCACATTTGCAACCCACTAAGGATAAGAAGTTACAGCTAAGAACCCTGCATCAAACTGTTTCATTACCTCTGCTTTAATTTTCTCTGACATTTCAGGACGCATGTGACGAACCTTTTGCTTCTTTGGACGACAATCTTCTTTTACTGGTAAACGGTGAACCACAATGTCTGTATCCAACCCTGGCATATCTTCATAGGACCAAGCAAAGATCTCCACATAATCATGTAACATCTGAATCAATCTGCTCTTGACACTATCCTCTAATTCAGCCCCTATCTTAACTTCTTTCCTATTTTCTTCAGTTCCTAGATTCACAACTTCAACTGGCTCTTCATGTGGTTGTATAGCTTTCTCTTCTTGTTGTAACAACCTAGCAAGCTCTACAGGTACTTCACAATCGTCCTCATTTCCATCTTCAGCTTGATAGATCGGATTCTCGATATTATAATTGGCAATAGTAGAACTGTTATCAACAGGATCCAGAGTGGATGAGGATCTGCATTTTAGTGATGTGGGTGTGTGTAAGAACACATAGCTGATAAAACAAAAATAAAAGAAAAGAAAAAACAAGGAACACAATATTTACGAAAACGAAACGTCCACTGATTTTTATTGAATGAAGTATGCAAATGAAATGACAGCCCATAACAAGCACACCATTGTGCCCCGGGTAAGGCACAAGGCTTGAGAGTTTAATTGTTCAAAAATTACAAATTTTAAAAAGCAACAACACAGTAATAGTATTTACTCCTGACTAAAGGAGATGGGAATAACATATTCAGCCTTCCAGTTATTGAGCCCAGCACCCACAGTAGGAAAAATCCAAGCATCCAAGTTGTAGTCTTCATCATAGTCACCCACAGCATTGATCTGATTCTTCATAATCCCCTGATTGGTGATACGAACAGCACGAGCACGACGAACAGCCTTCTGGGACTCTGCAGTGAAACCCAAACCAAATTTGTCAGATTTGTAAGGAATGTCAGGAAGCTGACCCCAAATAGTACAACCACCTTCATCCACCACAACTCTAGCATCTTTGAGGGAGGCCATTGTTGGAGGTACTCTGGTGACCACAGGAACTTTCTTGACAACAGGAGGGGCTTCATAATTGTTAACAAACCAAGGAACCACTTCAAATGTATGACACGGAGTTTCAACATATTCACCTTCCATTTCAAGATATTTAAAGGTGTTCACATGGCTAACTATATATCCTTCTTCTCCGTAAACAGTGACAACTTTTCCTTCTACCGGATATCTCAGTTTCTGGTGTAAAGTGGAGGTTACAACACCTGCCCCATGAATCCAGGGACGCCCAAGCAGACAAGAATATGAAGGACGAATATCCATTACATAAAAGGTAGCATTGAATACCTGAGAACCTACTTTGATTGGGAGATCTATTTCTCCATGCACCACTCTTCTCGAGCCATCAAAATCCTTCACCACTATATTACTGGGCTTCAACACAACATCTTCAGGACTAAGCTTATTCAGAACTTCTTTGGGCAACACATTCAACGAAGAACCATTGTCTATTAACACATGTGACAGAGTAGTGCCCCTGCATTCAATGGAGATATGTAGAGCCCTGTTATGATCCCTCTTGGCAGGAGTCAAATCAGCATTGGAGAAACCTAATCCATTATCATAGGTCAAGTGTGCAACACAATTTTCAAACTGGTCAACAGAAATCTCATTTGGTACATGAGCAGTCTTCAGAAATTTAATCAAGGCCTTGGCATGAGCCTCAGAGCACAATAATAAAGACAGCATAGAAATCTTGGAGGGAGTATGCCCCAATTGATCAACAATGTCATAATATCTCTTGCGGATGATTTTCAATACTTCTTCCATCTGCTTAGAAAGATCATCAGCAGCTGGCACATCAGTTGGTATAGGTTCAATAACAGGACCTTTGTCCCGAGCATCAGTGGTGGAGGTAACAACTGGAGTAACTGTATTCTTGGAGGTAATTGGAGGAGAGAAAACTCTTCCACTTCTCGTGATCTTACTAGATCCAGCAATATTATCAATACCTAGATTTCCATCAACAACAGGTGTGTCAGCCAAAGGTTCCTGCTTAACACCATGAATATAAACATCAGACCCATAATGCTAAGGCATAGCTTTATCAGAAGTATACGGAATAGGACCAGGAGTGGTAATGATCATAGGAGCCACTCTAGCTTCAGCAAAAATCTTCACAGGGCCTTCAGCAATAATCTTAATTGGACCCTTATGAGTAATTTTGACAGGTCCCTTGGAAGTAATCCTTACCGGCACTTTATCAACCATATCTACTTCTTCAATCTTCGCACCTTTAGTTATATGATCAACCATACTTTCCACAGAAGGTGGAGTCCTCTCAAACACTATGGTGTAATTATTCATGAGGCGTTGAATTCCGTCCTTCAACCTCCAGCAGCTATCCGACTTATAAGTACAATATAAACAATCTTCACGACAACCTGGAAAGAACCCAGCTTGTACTAGCTTCTTCTTAATAACAGACAATGGTGTAGTCAACTCTGCAACAGAGGAAATATGTGAATCTTCATCAATGGCATTGACAGTCTTATCATGATTTGGCATGGGAGCAGTGATCACGTTTGGAGTACCCGGAGGGTCAAACTCAATTTCTCCAGCATCAATCATATCTTGAATTTTGTTCTTCAATACCCAGCAACTATTGGTATCATGTCCCTGACAATTTGAATGATATGCACATCGTGTATTAGGATTATACTTGGGTGAGGTAACATTGGGATTCTGAGGAGGATCCCTCAAAGTGATAAGTTCACCCTTCAACAAGTGTTGCAAGGCTTGGGCCAGTGACATGTTGATCTTAGTGAACTGCCTTCTATTCCTCTGTTGATTTCCCTGTGGCTGCTCTGGTGTTGCAGGAGTTGGATTAGAGATATGAATTGCACTCACAGATTGATGCCTCCTATTACGATCAGGTTGACCATAAACAACATTTGACTCTTTCTTCCCACTAGGGGGCTTCTTTGTAGTACTGGATGAAGAAGCACCCACTTGGATCTTGCCACTCCTTATACCACTTTCTACGCGCTCCCCTGTCATTATCAACTCAGTGAAGCCAGAGGATGAGCTTCCAATGAGATGACTGTAAAAAGGACCATTCAGCGTACACATGAACATATCCACTAAATCCCTGTCAGTTAGAGGGGGTTGCACTCTTCCAGCCAAATCTCTCCACTTCTGAGCATACTCCTTGATGTTTTCTTTAGCACCCATAGACATGCTCTGCAATTGCATGCGAGTAGGGGCTAAATCAGCATTGTATTGATATTGCTTATAGAAGGCTTCAGCAAGATCATTCCAATCACGGATGTTGACACTCTCCAACTAATAGTACCACTCCAATTGAGCTTTAGATAAGCTCTCTTGGAAGAAATGGATCCACAACTTCTTATCAGCAGTATGGGGTTGGATTCTCCGGACATAGGACCTCAGATGCAATTTGGGACAGGAAACACCATCATAAACAACAAAAGTAGGAACCTTGAAACCAATGGGTATAACCACCCCAGATATCAAACTCAGGTCTTCAAAATCCAGCCCAGAAGACTTTTGCAATTCCATAGCATCCATTCTATCCACCAGCATTTTGAACTTATCTTCATTAGGCTCATGATAGTAGTTAGCTTCAGAATCAGAGTCCCCCATTGTATTCTGGAGACTGCCTCCCTCTTTCTCAGACTCTTCAGACTCATAATCTTCACCCTGTTCTTTGGTCTTGACAGGACCTCTGAACCTTCTTCCCATGTTGATTAGGCCACCTGACCTTCTGGTCTTCTTAGTCTTCTTGGCCAGCAGTGTCTTCAATTCATCTTGCCCCTTGGACAAGTTCAGGATCAACTCTTGGAACTGTGCATTTTGTGCCTGGAGATCCTTAACTGTTTGTTCAAGAGCCATTGCTGAAATAAACAGCGAGAAGATGAGAAACCTGTGCACAATAAACTTGTGATGCAATGATATGGTATGTAAATGCGTATGCAATGTTTTCAAGGACCGCAGGATTTAAATTTGCTTAAACAACCAAGAAAGTAAACTTTTATTAGTAATAAATTTGTCTGCCCCTTGGGCTTACAAAATGAAATGAAATAAATACAAAAGATGGGGTTTTAAGTCTCCCATGGACGTTTCCTCTTTGTGTTGAGGTATGAGTTGAGATTCCGCTCCTCGTGAAGTTGCTTTGTTAGTTCCAGGATTCTTTCTTGGCTTGCTTTGTAATGACTCTCAAAAGTATCCCTTTGCTCCTTCAACTGGATCCAGGAACTCTGTAACTCCTCCATGTCAGTGGGCATGTCTGGATGAAGAATGATATCGGAAGTATCTCCTTCAGCAACGGGCTCCATAATAACTAGTAGGATGGCATGATATGGCATCATGAGCGTCTGAGCACGAGATCGCACCCATCTGAGATAAGCTTCCATAGGAATAGTGTACTTAGGCTCCAGAGTCTTGCTGTCAACCTTGTTCACTTTTCCCCATGCTCGTATGAACCTTTGACGGTAACCTTGCAGATTGTTGTCGTAGTCAAACACAATACCCTGAATCAACATGTCATGAGGACCATCACTCCGAGCGTAACCAAACTGTCGTAAAGCTAAAGAAGGATTGTAAGTAATGCCTCCTCTTATGCCTAGAAGTGGCACATTAGGAAACTCCCCACAACGGTCAATGATAGTGACATTCTCCATAGATCTGGAGCACCAATGGACATCTGAATGAGAGAGTGACATGATCCTTTTAGACCACCTGAACCCTTGTTCATTCTTCATCACTGAGCGAGGAAGGTGAGAAATAAACCACCTAGATAACAAAGGTATGCAACACATTAGAGTTCCTCGTGCCTTCGTAGTACGAGTATGAAGAGAGTGTAGGATGTCTCCAAGCAATGTAGGCACTGGATTGTGACTCAGAAATATGTTGATGGCATGAACGTCTATGAACTGATCAGGATTGGGGAAAAACACTAAGCCATATATCAACAAGGCTAAGATCTCCTCAAAAGCATCATAGCTCATAGCTTTCGAGAACACTTGAGCCTTCTCTATCAACACCTTAGCAAGAATACCCTTAACTCCGCTTCTCGTTTCTAGAACAATGTCAGACTTCTTCAGATGTAGAGCTGCAGCAATAACCTCAGGTTTAGGCTCTTTTTCCAAGCCTGTGAAGGGTCTTTGATCAAGAACAGGTATACCCAGAAGTTTAGAGAATTCTTCCATTGTAGGAACCAGCTGATAGTCGGGGAATGTGAAGCAGTGATGCTTAGGGTCAAAGAACTGAAACAGAACACTCATCATGTCTTCATTGAACCCTGAAGTGACCAGATCCAGTAGGTGCCCATGTCTCTTGATGAACTGAGAGTTTTCAGAAACTTGAGAGACCAATTCTTTAAGCTTAAAAGGTATGCCTACAAAGTTGATCCTGATAGTGTTTCTACGAGCAGAAGCCATGACCTGCAACAAAGAACAAAGATAAATCCTTTGTTCCTTGAAATGGTTAGTGAAAATGCTATGCTTATGATGCATGATGATGTCATGATGTTATGCTCAATCACAAACATGTGGCACACACAAACAAGTCACACAATAGCCCTAGGTTTAAAGGCTTGCATGAGGTTTAAAGGTAAATACCCTCCCCTAAAGTTTAGTTGGTTCATCCTGTCCTATAGAGTAACCAGGTTCTAAGGGATCTCAATATCATTGATCCTTCACAAGGGTGGTTGTTCAGTAGGCAACTTACTTGCCAACCAAAATCCTCCAAGTTTAAGATCTCAATGAGTGTAGTATCGAGTATCAACCAACTTCAGTCTTCACCAAAGCCGGTTATCTCACTACTTTCTAAAGGCCAAGATGGGATGACTAGGGTTCTAAAAGTTAGTTAGTGCATTGACAACATATGGCAGCCTCATATTATCCTCAACTTGACTTAAGGAACATAAGCACTAACCAAGAAGTCACACTAACTATGGCCACCAGATCAACCATATCGGTATACGCCGTACAGTTTCCTTGGTCTATTGCCATTTACCTAAGGTTTACTAGATCCGGGTTAGGATCTTTCACACATAAGAGCACCCCAACAGATAAGTATAAAGCAAACAAGGCAAACAATTTTAAAGTGATCTAATTCCTAAGGGTACCCCTCTTTAATATTAAGTCCCCAGCAGAGTCGCCAGTTCTGTAACACGGTGGGAGAACTGACTTTAGTTAAATGTTGCGGATAGCAAGAGTCGCCACCGACTTTTATTTTATCCAAAGGAAAGGCATAAAAGAACAGGAAAGACCTTTTAAAAGATTGTTGGGTTCGGGGGGTAGGTTATGTAAAGGGAAGGTATTAGCACCCTTTACATCCATGGTTATCCATGGGCTCTTAGTTACTTAGCTCACTTTAAAATGTTTTTGAAATGTGAAGTGTGTGAATAAAAATTTTCTTAAGTGTTTTATAATGATCCATGTAAGGATATATATAAAACCTTTGTTTTGAAAATTGTTTGAAATGTATGAAGAGTTTGAAATGTTTTGAAGAGTGAGCAAGTATCTAAGAGGAACCTACCCTAAGTTAAGTCTTTTCTGTTCTTGAATATCCTTTAAGTGGTAAGACTATCCCTATTATTAAGGAGTAGGTAGTCATTACCTTGGATGTGTGGGACAAGTGAAGGGACATCTGTTTATTTAGGCAACTGTGAGGTGTATAAGCAATTCGAAGGGACTTATCATCTTTATTCGAAAGGGACAAGATCATTACGAAGGCAACATTCGAAGGGACTTGATCTTTTTATCTGTTTAAGGGACTAGATGATATAAAATGAGGGACTTTGCTTTATACACCCTACTTGACCTTTTATTTAGGCAACTTGAGAGGTATCCTTAAGGAAGTGAGATGGCGATCCAGGATCGACTTACGTGTGTGAGTGTACAATTTTAAATGTTTATCTTTAAGTTAATGATCTAAATTCAATTTTTAAATACAAACATGTTTCACTCCCTATTTTACTAACCATAGCATTTAAAATAAATAATAAAAATTACTACTACAAATATTACATAAGAGATACAATTACATAATAATAATAATTAAGATAAATTAAATAAATAAACAAAATAAATAATAATAAATAATTTGGGTTAGTAACAATAATAATAAAAATAGTATATAAATAAATGGGGTTAGTAATAATAAAAATTAATAAGAATAAAATCAAGAAATTAACATAATAATGAATAATAAATTTAAAAGTGCAATTTTTAATGGATAATTATTTTTTGAAGATTTTAAGAAGAAAAATAAACAATTCATATTATATACTAATTATTATAAAGATTTAAATTATATATACATGTTATGAAAAATAATGGCTAATAAACATATTATAAAAATAAATTATATTTACAAAATTAAATTAGGAGTTTTTAATTATTTTGAGCATAATCTAAAAATTATTTACATGCAAGAATTATATTAAATAATAATTATAAACAAATTATAAAAAATATGTACATAATTAAGATTTATAAATAAATAAATTAAAGGTTATAATTAACAAATAAATTAATATTTACAATTAGGGTTTATAAAAAATAATTAGGTTTTATAAAAATATTTTAGGGTTTTAGAAAATATTAGGGTTTATATGTTTAGAAAAATAAATTAGGATTAATTAATAATTATACAAAATTATACAATATTAATAGTATACAAAAATAAATATTAAATAATTTTTCTAATAAGATTTAATTTTAAAAAAGATGAGTTCTAAATTGTAGAAAAGAAAATAATAATATAAACATTCTATTTTTATTATTTAAATTTATTTAACTATAATATAAACTAATTAAATAAAAAAACAAAAAGAATGAAAAAAACTTACCTGGGCTGGGATTCGAACCCAGTCCCTAGACAATGCACCCTCCAAGACCAACAAGCCAGCAACTGGGCTGCGCGCGCGTCAGTGATATGGAAGACACTCCATTTGGTTTTGTTTCAAATCTTGTGAAAACCATGACAAAAACAAAAAAAATAGCACAAAAGGGCCTGGGGGGGGATTCGAACCCAGGACCCTCACACAACAAGCAAACACTCTTACCATCCATCCAGAAGGGCGCAAATGATATACAATCCACAACAAGTAATAATATATTAAGTCCTGTGATTAAATGGAAAAATAAGAAAAAGATTGCTGCATCCAAGGATCGAACCAAGGCCTTAAGCAATCCATACGCGCAATCCTTACCACTGGGCTAACCTGCATCAGTTGAAACAAAACAACAAACAACTCTAAAAATATTAAACCCAATTTTGAATCTTCCAGATGGCGCCAAGAACTTCGTCTTCCTCCTATGGCCTTGCGTTTTTTGCTGCGAATTTCCCTATGAACTTTTCTACGAATTCAAACACATACAGGACATGCGAAACTCAACCACCATCAAAACAGTGAAATTGTTTCAAATTAATCAGTGCATTACGATCCCTAGAGTTCATAAAACCATTCTATGTCTTTAAAATTTATTTATTTTAGGTTTATCATGGAACCCTAAAAGCTTGGCCGAAACCCTAATAATGGCAATTCCTTGTTCCTGCACCAAAAATGAAATCAAATATGCCAGAAACGATCCACATACAATTACAAACAAGAATTAATAACCAAAATCATGTTAGAATGCTTGTATGAATGAAATCGAAAATTTCAAATTTAAGATGAACATGGATTCGGTTTGGGTGATTTATGAAGCTATGGATGATGATAAGCAGTGCAATGCGTTCAGTGATCATCAAGGAACATGTTGAGACCTTTAGAATGCCTTGAAAGGGTCTGAATGATGGAATCCAAATTCAAGTTTTATAGTGATTTTTTTGAAAGTGAAAACTTACTCTTGAGGCAGAAGCTTTTTCCTTTGGCATTGTATTAGGTTTGTATACTTATAGTTGAGTGAAGCTAGGTCAAAAAATTGGATCATTGTTTGGACTTTTTGTTGACTTTTAAAAGGACCTATAATGTCTTAGCTCATACCTTCCAAATGAAGCATTTTTGGGCTTGGCTTGTGAGACACAAAGTTGTAGAGAATTCAATTTCCTTCAAAATGAGCTTTGGATGGGAAAAATTTGATGAAGCGTGTGAAAGTTATGGCTGGTCAAAGTTTAGTTGACAATTCCTGAGGAAACCCTAATTTAGAAACCTCTGATTCTTGATGATTTGAAATATCCTTGATGAATCATGATCAAGCCTTGATCAAATGATGAATTTTACTTCATATACTTGATGTTGGCAAAAAATCATGAAGTTTGACTTTGGTTTGACCACAGTTGACCTCAGTTTGACTTTTTAACTACTTTGACTGATTTTGACCTATCTGATCATCTGACTGAGCAAACCTTTGAGAAAAGTCTTGAAACTTGTCATGGGGATTCTTAAACACATATAAGATGTTATGAAACTCACTTGAAGTCTTGGAAGTCCATTTAGCCTGATTAAACTCAAAACCCTAGTTTAGGATGCATTGCTTAGGAGGATGCATTGTCTGAGGGAATTGTCAAATCTTCTGACTAATTGTGAACTTTGTGAACCTTGTGAACCTCATAAGATGTCTTGTAAACCTCATGAACATCATGAGAGGTCTTGTGAACCTCATAAGATGTCTTGTGAATCTTGTGAACCTTATAAGGTGTCTTGTAAACTTCATGAACCTCATGAGAGGTCTTGTGAACCTTGTGAACCTTGTGAATCTCTTAGTATACAAAGTCTTGTCTTGTGAGGGCAAATTTTGGGGTGCAACAGGGGGTTCCTAGGTAGGTTGAACTACATTTCAAGGTTCATATCTCACCTTACAGCAACCTGTGAGCCTCTGTTCAAGCTGTTAAGAAAAGAACAAACGGTTAGGTGGAATGAAGACTGCCAGATGGCTTTTGACAAAATCAAGGAATACTTACAAGAGCCTCCAATCCTTATGCCTCCAGTTGAAGGAAGACCTCTGATAATGTACTTGACAGTATTAGAAGAGTCAATGGGGTGTGTGCTGGGCTAGCATGACGAGTCTGGTCGAAAAGAGTATGCAATATACTACCTAAGCAAAAAGTTTACCGACTGTGAACAACGTTATTCACTGCTCGAGAAAACTTGTTGTGCTTTAGCGTGGGCTGCTCGCTGACTAAGGCAGTATATGTTGACCCACACTACTTTATTTATCTCGAAGTTGGATCCAGTTAAGTACATTTTTGAGAAGCCAGCACTTATCGGACGGGTTGCGAGATGGCAAATGATCCTCACAGAATATGATATTCAGTACACATCTCAAAAGGCCATAAAAGGCAGTATATTGTCTGATTATCTTGCTGAGCAACCCATTGATGATTACCAGCCTATGAGATTTGACTTCCCTGATGAAGACAACATGTTCATAAAAGCGAAAGATCATGAAGAGCCTATTCACACTGAAGGGCCTGACCCGTAAGAAGAATGGACTATGATGTTTGACGGGGCTGTTAATATGAATGGTCGTGGTGTTGGTGCAGTACTCATTACACCTAAGGGAGTTCACATGCCTTTCTCGGCAAAACTCACCTTTAACTGCACTAACAACGAAGTTGAATACGAAGCTTGTATTATGGGTCTTGAGGAAGCCATTGACCTCAGGATCAAGACTTTGACTGTATTCGGAGATTCAGCTCTGGTAATCAATCAAACCAACGGCAAATGGTACACGCACCAAGATCATCTGATACCTTATCGGGACTATACAAGGAGGTTGTTGACTTTCTTAACAACAGTCAAGCTTGAGTATATCCCTCGAGATGAGAATCAGTTTGCAGACGCTCTGGCTACCATTTCGTCCATGATCAAAGTTCAAGCTGCCAACTTTGTACCACAGATTTCAGTGTCCAGACTTGACAGACCAGCATATGTATTTTCAGTAGACGTTGTCAAAGATGATAAGCCTTGGTTCCATGACATTAAGTGCTTCTTGGAGGATCAAACATACCCACCTGGGGCATCTTCCAATGATAAGAAGACACTAATAAAGGCTAACTGGTAGTTGCTTCCTGAATACTGACGGTTCCCTATACAAGAGAAACATTGATATGGTACTCCTCAGATGCGTTGATAGGACATAAGCAGACTTGTTGATGCACGAGGTGCACGAAGGATCTTTTGGTATCCATGCCGGAGGGCATGCAATGGCTAAAAAGTTGCTAAGATCAGGCTACTACTGGATCACAATGGATGCAGACTGTTGTGCCTATGCCAGAAAATGCCATAAATGCCAGATTTATGCGGATAAAGTGCTTGTGCCTCCCAATCCTTTGAATGTGATGTCTTCACCCTGGCCCTTTGCCATGTGGGGCATTGATATGATTGGCAGGATTGAACCGACTGCTTCAAATGGCCACAGATTCATCCTGGTAGCCATTGATTATTTCACCAAGTGGGTCAAAACGGCTTCTTATGCAAATGTTACAAGGCAGGTGGTAGCCCGATTTCTGAAGAGAGACATCATCTGTCGGTATGGAGTTCCCGAGCGAATCATTACTGATAATGGTTCCAACTTAAACAATAAAATGATGGCAGAGCTATGCCGGGACTTCAAGATCCAACACCATAATTCTTCTCCTTACAGACCAAAGATGAATGGCGCTGTTGAGGCAGCTAACAAGAATATCAAGAAGATCGTACAGAAGATGGTGGTTACCTACAAAGATTGGCATGAAATGCTACCGTATGCCTTGCATGGGTATCGCACGTCAATCAGAACATCCAATGGGGCAACACCGTATCAGCTTGTGTATGGTATGGAGGCAGTCCTACCTGTTGAAGTTGAATTACCCTCCTTGCGGGTACTAATGGATGTTAAGCTAAATGAGGCAGAGTGGGTCCGATCCCGATACGAACAACCGAATCTGATTGAAGATAAGAGATTAGCTGCAATCTGTCATGGGCAGCTGTATAAAAAAAGAATGAAGAAAGCCTTTGATCAGAAAGTCAGGCTCCGAGAGTACCAAGTAGGAGATCTTGTGCTGAAAAGACTCCTCCCTCCTCATACAGACCACAGGGGCAAGTGGACTCCAAATTACGATGGTCCGTTCATAGTAAAGAAAGTTTTCTCCGGTGGTGCACTGATGCTCAGTACTATGGATGGTGAAGACTTCCTGTCCCCTGTAAATTCAGATGCAGATAAAAAATACTTCGCATGAAAAGACCCGCTGGACATAAAAACAGAATGTAAGTCCAGGCAAAAATAGGGCATCCCGGCGAGTCAAAAAACAGAATAAAAGACTCGGGCAAAAATAAGGGAAAATATAAAAAATATACACCCGCTGAGTTGAAAAGCCGCATTGGACAACTCAGGAAAAAATGGGTATCCCGGTGGATTGAAAACCTGAAAGGACAATCCACGCAAAATAAGGGAATAAGCGAACAACTACATTCTGAATTCATCTGTATCACTTACAACATGGTAAGCTTCGAAAGGTTTAAGCGTCGATCAGAATCAGCCTTCTTCAGAAAGCAAGATGAGAAGAACGTCAATGTCATACGAGTCATAGCAAAAGGGAAGCTCCTTGAAGCGTCATCAGCATTGCCAACATCTTTTGTTTCTCAATTTGTAACAATCTCCTTATTTTAGGGGATTTGTTTCTATGACTGTATCTTGCCAATTCAGGGCACACAAATTAATAAAATCAGATTTTCGGTCACACACTGTCTCGAACTCTTTTATTTGCAAAATGTCTGATGTCATTAATATACTGATCGCATAAATACAGATGCGTCTTTCCTAAACTACATGCTTGCAGGATGTATATTGACTCCCGAGAGTGTCTAAACTCTTATGATGGAATCTAGTAAGGGATACCTCGGGGTACTTGTGCGTTTCTTTGTCTTTACAGGATTGCAGGTATCCAAAGCGCAACATGGGGAAGGAGAGCTTCTCCCCAGTAGGCTGCCAAATCATTGTTTCCTCAGCACACCTTCTAAACAGCACCAGAGATGCTTTCTCCCCATCAGAGTTGCCAAGCATCGCTTCTCCAATATTTCCTTCAAAGAGCAGCACCTGAAGGTGTTCATATCCCCGACTGAGTTGTCAAGTATCATCCTCACCAGGATCCCCACAGAAATATCTAGAGAGATCTTCCAGTGATCTTTCTTCTTCCCCAGCCAAGTGCTAGACAGGGAACCATTTCCCCACAGAGTTTCAGCCTTTGTCCAGAAGAGCAATGCCTGAAGATCTCACAACAAAGTAAAGAAAGCTTCTACAGGCCCCAGCTGGGTCCCTCATTACCAAGATAGGTTTATCAATGACCTACTTCCCCATGCAGAGTCATATATGTCAGATCTATCGATGATCTTATCCCTAGTTGGGATATCCACTTCAAGCAGATCAGTCAGAGATCTTCACAGCAACGGGATCCGAATCCCTGATCGTTATCTTTGCATAATCATAGCATTCGCAACATATTTTCCCCACAGAGCGTAGCATTCCGTCTAATACGGAGCATTACGACAAAAATCAAACATATTGCATAATCATAAGCCATGTTCTGAATCAAACATTTGTAAATACTGACAATCCGTCAACAATATACAGAATATTTCCCAATTCCCCACCAGAGAACCAAAGCATTTCCCTTACAGATACGGATACATGCTCCTTCTGGCACTCGTCCGTGTCATCATTCCCCAGTAAAATTGCCCGAGCAAACAGATGCTTATATTGCAGATGCTTCTTGACACTCGTCTGTGTCATACCCAGCAGAAAGCCAAAGCGTCCCCTTTGCACTCACCAAGACAGATACATATATATATGCAACTTCCTTGACATTCGTCCGTGTCACCCCCCAGCATAGTGCCTAAATACTTTGTAAACCAAATACTTGTTTATAATACACTTTTTCCGACAACCGTCTGTGTCGCATTCTCCCCAGCAAGTTGAGCACTCGTATGTGTCTCACTCATCACTTTTCACTCATACCGATACTCGTCCGTATCTTGTATATACCACTTAAATCCCCTCAGATTCGACACTCGTCCGTGTTCTTTGTTAACCAGTTGATACTCGTCCGTGTCATCATCTCTGAACATGCGTCAAGCGTTTTATTCTACTGATACTCGTCCGTATCATAGTCTTAAGGATGCTCGTCCGCATCTTTAATCTATACACCGTGTCAAACACTTATATTTTCTTGAATTTAGACACTTGTCTGTGTCTACCCTTTCCCCAGAAGAGTCCCCAACAAATCTTGTTGATCTATTTCTTGTCTATCTGACATCCGTCCTACGTCATGATATCTTTCGGCAGCCGTACCCTACCAGGTGATCGTCCTTCACCTTTTTGATGATCTTCCTTCATCAACCCCAGTGGAGTCTCTATTCATTAGAACCCCTTCTTATCCGACATTCGTCCTATGTCGTGACATTTTTAGCAGCCGTCCCCTGCTTGGTGATCGTCCTTCACCCTTTTGATGATCGTCCTTCATCACTTTATCCGATGGCCGTCCCCATCGTTGATCTTGTTATCTGACATTCGTCCTATGTCATGATAAACCCCGAGAGCAGCCGTACCCATCTAGGTGATCGTCCTTCACCTCTTGATGACCGTCCTTCATCATGCTTATCCGATGGCCGTCCCCATCGTCGACCCTTTTCATCCGACATTCGTCCTATGTCGTGATACTTTTGGCAACCATACCTTGCCAGGTGATCTTCCTTCACCAATATATGACCGTCCCTCATCATTTCCCCCAACAGAGCAGCCGTACCCTGCCAGGTGATCGTCCTTCACCTTTGATGATCGTACCTCATCATTTATTTCATTTATGCCTTGAGCTTGATGGTCGTCCCCATCATTTACCTATAATCCCCAGAGAGTCTTATAGCTTTACCTGATGGTTGTCCCCGTCATAATCTCTTATATCCCCAGCTTTTCGGCCATCCCCGTCATTGCTTTATTTCCTGCATTTTCCCCAGCATGTCGGTCGTCCCCGTCATTGCTTCATCCCCAACAGTCGTCCTCTACTCGGCGGTCGTCCTCCGTCGCCCGCACTTTATAAACATACTTTATTTCCTTTTACAATCTATATCCCTTTTCTTCTTCATTCTGTGAGTGCAAATTTTGGACTGTCTTTGGTATTCAACCACAAGTTATCTTGTTTGCCTGTTAAGCCGTTGCTTACATCCTGCACAACTAACTCATGCTTGAAAAGGGGCAGCTGTAAACACCCCAAATTTTACCTCACTCATTTCACCATGGCTTGTGATCTTTTCATGTGCATAAGGTCAACCATAGCATCTCATATTGCATCTTTTGCTTCACTGCATTGTTTCAAAGTCATCTGCATCTAGGGTTTGTGATCTGAGCCATCCAAGAGCTACTTGAGCCACTCCAAAGGTCATCAATCACTTCAAAGGGATCCATGTATGTTCAAGCATCATATTATATCCTCTCAAGATCAAAGAAGTTAAAGAATCACAAGAACTGGGAAAGGCATGGAAGCAGAGCCAAGTTTAACTGCACAGATGACCTAAAATTAGGGTTTTGGTTTCAGAGACCATAACTCCAAATTTTTTGGTCATTCTTGTTTCTATGAGTCTCTATATGTTACAAGGATCATGCATATCAAGTTTCATGAAGAAATTCAATGGGGAAGGCATCTGATCAAGAGATGACTTCTTGAGCAAGTCAGTGCAAAATCAGGGCATCTGAGGCCCCCAGTGACCCAACCAAAGGGGTTTCTCCATCATTTTGAATGTGTATGATCTTTATTTGATCATAGAATATGTTAGAAGTTCACAAAATTGAAGAATTACAAGCCATTTGCAAAGTTGCCATTTTGGGAAAGTGACTTGTAATGCAAACTTGCCATTTTGGGAAAGTTTTTCAACCTCATCTTTTTGATTCAAAAATGCTTCAAATGAAAGAACTTTAGTAATGAAAGTTGTAGATTGAGTCCTCCCCTTTTCAAAAAGTACAAGAACTCATTCTAATTCATTTTGGATCAAAAGTTATGGCTTGCCAAAGTTGGGCAAAATCACTAAATTTCCACTTTTGGCGCCAAAGAGGGATTTTTGCAAATTCAAGTTCCAAGCACTTTCAAGACCTCTAATTGGCTTCTTTGCATCATTATAACATATTGCAACTTAGCAAAATCAGAATTTCCCAAGAGTTTTCAAGGTCCATGCTTCAAATCACAAACTTTCATAAGCCATTTTCCATGAAATTCTCCAAAGAGGAACTCTTGCAAAATTGATCCCCAAGGTTTTGCATGGTCTCTAACTGATTTCAAGACACCACCATAACATCATGTAACCTATCACAACCAAAATTCAGCAAAGAGTGTTACATTTCCATGACCAAAAGTCACAAAATGTAACAAGTTGCCAAAATGCAAAATCACTTCAAACTTGTGATCCAAGCCATACAGCTCACCACAATTGATCCAAGAGTAATCCTTGAACTCAGCTGATGCAGTACAAGCCAGGAAACCATCTCTGCCACAGCCCATGCCTCAAGTACACCAACCCTTGACTTTTTGTAATTTCTCCCATGCTCTTGGAATAGTGATCAGCAGCCTCTACTAACCTGATCCACAGCCTATAGCAACTCATTCAGCATTGAAACAAGACACAATCCAGCTTGCACAAAAACTGTCCTAAAACTTCTCCTCTTCGAATCTCTTCACACAGCCATCAAACCTCACTTTTTCTTTCACCAACAAGTCACAAATCATCCTTAGAACAAAACCCACCCCCTGCAACAGCTTGAAACATCACATACAAAGACCTTCATTTCTGCTACACCAGAACAAAACAGCCACAACCAGCCATTCTCAAAGCTATCCAAGCTTCATTTCATCATCAGGGTGTTCAAAGGAGAGGGATTGCATTAAGTTTGAGTCCAGAAAGCTCAGAAACAGGGACTCTTCATCTCAGGTAACATGAAGAACATTTTTCCCAGAAGCTAAGTTTTAAGTTCTTTTATGGTTCTGCATGTTCCCCTGATCATGAATATGTATTTACTTTTGAAAATGGTGAAGTAACCATCATGTATAAAGCCTCTGAACATTTGTCCGTGTTTCACATTTTGCTTAGATTCATGCTTGTGAGGAAAAATAAATGAGTTTTGGATGAGGGTTTAGGTTTAGAAGAGTGAGAGGATCATTTTTGTGGAAGAAATTTGAGAATTGGTGACCTATAGAAGAAGTTAGGGTTTTGTGTCGTCGGAGAAGACGACCGGAGTACTGTTCCGGCCGCCTGGAAATTATTAGCCCTAATTGCGTTTAATTAGTCAACTTTGAATTTTGGCCCTTGATCTGGCTTTCCCGCGTGTGTATGGATGGTCCAGATGGTCCACTTAAACCCTAATCAGTCATTAATTAGCCTAACCTAGGATTAATTAAATATTAAATAAATTTAGTCAGGTTTGAACTTGGGCCATTGGATGTGGCGCCAAGTCAACAACCCCAAGCCCAGATTCAATCTGGACCTCTCCTTTGGCATACTTTCTTTTATTTTAATTTTATTTCATTTCTTTTTTCATTTAACTTTCACGAATTTTTAAAAATAGGAAAATACATTGAAAAATTCTGATTTTTTTTGTCAAACATTTCATTAATTTTCAGAACCCAAAAATATTTTTATTTTTATTTTTTGCATTAAAAATTATTTTTAAATCATTTAAATGTTTATTTTTAATTAGTTAAAAATGCATTTAGGTATTTAAAAATCACAAAAAAATTCAAATTGCATTGTAAAACATTTAGAAACATTATCCAACTCTCAAAACAAATTTATTTTTGGTCCTTGATGCATTTTGACATTTTTCATTGGAATTAAATATGTTTAAAGGCAATATTTTTGTTCAAACTTAGAAAAATTCATTCTGCCTAATCATGAAGAATTTGATGATGGTTCTTCTTGCATTGCATTCTTCATAACATGTAGTTTCTAGGGTAAAATTGGTTTGAATTTATCTTCCATTTTCAATTTGATGAGCATTTTTCCTTTTGAGGTGCCTTGAAACCCTAGTTGACTTTGAAAAATCACAACCTCCATTAGGATTAGGGTTAGGTCCCCTCCTTTGGGCAGTGAACTTGTGTAGGGTTCGGGTTCCTTTGATCCCATTTTCATTTTTTTATCATGTCATTTGCTTCTGATTTTGAATTTTTGCATTGCATATTGTATGTAAACCATAATTCTTGCCTTCCTTTGCATCCATCTTTAATTTGCTTGCATACAAGAACTCGTCATGACATTTTATGCATCCATATGATTCATAAGACATCTTAGGACATATTAGAATCATGTTTGATCATTGTATCATTCATTTGACATGTCATATCTTCATTGCATTTCATAAGCTTTCATGAACTTTCATGGTTCAAGGCATGCTCCATATGCATCCATTCTCTTGTATGCTCAATATGTGCATCTTGTATGACTTTGCACCATCTCTTGACATCATTTGCATTATGTGTATGTTTCTGACTTTGGCCTTTGCCCATCCATATGCATTGTTTCATCTCATTTCTTCCTTTATGCATCTTGTAGTAACTTTTCAGGTTAATGGTAAGTTTGTTTGGGAGGTGGATTTGCCTTAAACTCCTACTTCTTCCTACCTCATCATTTCACATCCTTGCTGCATTTTTACTTGTCTTTGAGTGAGCTTCCTCACTTGTGCCTCTCTTCCCTCTTTTATTTTCTCATCTCATCTCTTTTCCATCTTGTTTCTCCCTGGTGGTTTCCTTGAAGATATCTTCTCTTAAGCCTCACAAACCCTAGGACTTCCAAGCATGATAAAATTTTAGGATTGTTTAGTCCCCCATTTAGCTTTTACCTTTGTGTCATCTTTGAGTCTTCTCTTCTCACCTCATAATCAAGGACTAAACCCTAAAGGTTTTAAGGCTTTGTGATTAAGTTTATGCCTGCATCCTTCTATTAGGAGGTAGTGTATAACTTTAATCCTAAGTGTTAAACCCTTAATGTGTTTAACTCCTTTAATCAATCCACCTAATATTCACTAAGACATCAAGCTTGTAACTTGGGCCTTCTATTAGGGTTCTAATTCTTCCTTAATTGGTTAAGAAGGACTAACCCTAGTGTTAATGGACAAGTCCTCCTCAAGTTGTCTTACAAACCATAAAAATCACTTCTTCATCTTATCATTAGCTAAAATCCATTTAATGAAGGTTTGTTTTGTCATGAGGTTAATCCCTAATCATGGATTAAGTTGAGGAGCCTTCCTCAGCTTAAATGTTCTCATCTATTATCCTTCTATTAGGATGGTGTAATGGGTCCATTAAATCTCTGATTATGGCTTAATCTCATTACTCAACACTAAACAAAAACACCAAAAACATCTAAATAAATGCAAGTAGGTTAATGATCTTAATCCTACATCATGGTGATTAAGTGTGAGGTGCTTACTTCATACTTAAGGTATTCTCATTACCCCTAATCAAAGGGAGGATGTGATGAGTTTACATACCCTTGGTTTAGGCTTAAGCTTATTTTCTTATGACAAACTTCAAAAAGCAATAAAAGATTGAAAACACAAAAACAAACAATAATCGTCTCCTCTGGGATTCTTTTCTCTTCTCATTCACTCACAAACGAGAACTCGCTTCTTCCGTCTAATGCAAGACAGTTTGCACCTGAGCCAGACAGGTCATACACTTGAGCATAGACAAGCAAGCAGTTTATTGTCAATTTATCTTTCAGTCTCTTTGAGTCTAACTACGGTGTTCTGACTTCCTCATTGCACGAGAGGATACGTAGGCATAACTTAACAGTTATCGAACAAAAGTCTCTGTATATTCCCCCTCTTTCAGCATTATTCTTTAAGCCTCATAGTCATGAGCATTTCACTCTTGTTCTTACACTAACACTTCTCTTATACACTTCACACTTCTTTTGCACTGACACTTGCATTCTTTCCAGCTTTGATACACAGATTGCACAGACACTACCCCTTTAAAACACAAATCTTTTGAGCGTGGATCCCGTCGAGTACGACGGACAATCTGGGTGCTAATACCTTCCCAGGTTGTAACCAACCCCCTTTCTCAGTTTCTCTGGTTCACGATCATCTTATCCATATCTTCTCTTAGGTTTATGCAGCATTACCTTTCCTTCGGGATAAAAATGCCTAGCTGACGACTCTTTTCTTTTTCTCTTTTCGCCGACCGTTCGCGTCTATACCCTATTTGACTTAGCCTCATTTAGTGGGAGCGACACCTAGGATCCTCTTAACATATGAAAGACTTTGCCCAAATGAAATGGCCAAAGTTTTGAAGTTTTCATGCTTGAAACTCAAACCCTAGTTTGGGATCCTTGTGCAGGAGCTTTGCCCTAGCCTGGGTTCCCTGGTGATCTTCCAACCTTCTGAGCTTTTGTGAATGAACTTGAACTTGTAAATGCAATGTAGACCCCTCATAGGACTTGTTCAAAACCATTTGGCCCCTTTTCATGGCTTGTGATGCTTCAAGAACCTCCCCAGATGATCATATGCCTAATGCTAGGTCATGAGAAATGTTATGCCTCATATTTCCATGCTAGGATGCTAAGAATATGATATGTTCATGATGAATATGATGTGATATGATGCTTAAAATAAAGAGGGCAAATTTGGGGTGTTACAGAACCAAAGTGGATTTTTCATCAAATTGAAGTTATATGGTCTTTATTTGATCATTGAAGTGTTTAGAAGTTCACAAATTTGAAGAAAAATGAGCAAAACCAAAAGTTGCCAAAAATGGAAATGACTTGTAATGTAAACTTTCCATTTTGGGAATGTTTTTCAACCTCCTCTTTCTCAACCAAAAATGCTTCAAATGAAAAATTCTTGGTCATGAAAGTTGTAGATTGGATCATTCCCTTTTCAAAAAGTACAAGAACAAGATCTAATTCATTTTGGAACTCAAGTTATGGCTTTCCAAAGTTGGCAAAAATCACATAATTTCATGTTTCATGCCAAAAGGGATTTTTTGCAAAACCTCATACCAAACCATTTTGTGACTTCTAAATGACTTCTATGCATCATTACAACTTGCTAAAATCAGAATTGCACAAATTCACAAAGGTTCATGCCTTGGGCGACAAGCTTCCATAAGCCATTTTCCATGAAATTCAAAAAGAGGGAATTCTTGCAAGAGTGATCCCTAAGGGTTTGTTTGGTTTCTAATTGATCTCAAAACATTACCATAACATCATGTAATATTTCATAACAAGAATTCAGCTTGTAATTGGACATGTCCATGACCAAAATCTCAAAATGCAACAAGTTGTGAAAATTGCAAAACATGTGACATCTCACCATTCATCCACTTCTGATTATTCTAATTAATCCCATGGCCTTCCTTGATGTAAACACCCCAAATTTTCCCTCACCCATTCAAACCATGGCTTGTGATCATTTCATATGCACAAACTCAATCATAGCATCTCATATCACATTTTTGATTCACTGCATTGGTTCAAAGTCATCTGCATCTAGGGTTTGTGATCTGAGCAATCCAAGGGCTTCTTGAGCCACTCCAAAGGTCATCAATCACTTCAAAGAGGTCCATGTGTGTTCAAGTATCATATTATATCCTCTCAAAGTCAATAATGTCAAGGAATCACAAGAACTGAAAATGGTATGGAAGCAGAGCCAGGCTTGACTGCACAAATGACCTAGAATTAGGGTTTTGGTTTCAAAGGCCATAACTCCAAATTTTTTGGTCATTCTTGTCTCTATTGGTCTCCATATGGTATAGGGAGTATGCGTATCAATTTTCATGAAGAAATTCCATGGGGAAGTCATCTGATCAAGGGTTGACTTTTCAAGCAAGTCAGTGCAAAATATGGGCATCTGAGGCCCCCAATGACCCAACCAAAGGGTGTTCTCCATCATTTTGATTGTATATGATCTTTATTTGATCATGGAAGATGTTATAAGTTCACAAAATTGAAGAATTTCAAGTCTTTTGCAAAGTTGACTTTTTGGAAAGTTTGACTTTTAAAGAAATTGCCATTTTAGGCAACTTTTTCAACCTTTACTTTTTGATTCAAAAAAGCTTCAAATGGAAAAACTTTGGTCATGAAAGTTGTAGAATGGATCATTCCCTTTTAAAAAAGTACAAGAACATGACCTAATTCATTTTGGATCAAAAGTTATGGCTTGTCAAAGTTGGCAAAAATCACAAAATTTGAAGTTTTCCACCAAAGAGGCAAAGTTGCAAATTCACTTCTCAAGGCAAATTATGTTGTCAAATGGACTTCTAAACTTCACAACATGATCATACAAGACCTAAAATTCAGAATGGGCCAAGAAATTTCTCATTTTTGTGACTTATGGAGCAAGACATCTCATAAGAATCAAAAGCAAGGCAAGTTGCAAAACTCATCATAAGTTATGAACCACTTGCTGCCTAGCCTCTAAACTCTTTTCACAGCATCCCTTGATTCAAGATGAGCCCAAGCATGCCAAGAAGCAAGTGGTACCATAGCCCATACCTCAAGTACAAGTCAAGTTGACATTTTGGCAACTTGCCCATACCAATCACAATAGGCCAGCACCAACTCTCTGACCTATCACAATTGTTTATACACATCAAAGGCAAGCAAAAGCACATAACAACACACTCTGATCTTGCCCATAGACATAGTTATCAAAATCTCCTAATTTTTCAAGAGCCTTCGAAACAGTCAGCACAGGCCACAAACACAAAAACAAGCTTCACCAATCAACTCAACACACTTCCCTGGTCACAAAGCACCCATCACCATTGCCTTAAACTCCCAGAATCACAAATACGATTCTCACCTCACCTTGAGCAGAACCTCTGCCATCTTCCAAACCAGCCACCATAAACTTCTTCTAAGCATCAGGACTTCATCAGGGGCCTAAGAGGAGTGGTTTACGCAAAGAGAGAGGGTCAGAAAGTTGCAAACTGAGAAAGCTCAAAGCTCAAGTATACCAAGAACTTTTTTTCTTCCAGAAATGAGTTTTTAAGTTTCTAATTTGTTCCTCATGCTTTGCTGATCACTCTGATGTTCTTAGTTTTGAAAATGGTTGAGAAATAAGTATTTAATCTTGTTCTGAAACTTTTTTGCCCTAAACATGTTTGGCTTCGATTCGTTTGATTGATGAAGGATAAATGATGTTTGAATGGGGGTTTTGATTTAGTTTGGCATGGGGATGATTTCTGGATAGTTAGTTTTCATTTTCATGAAGTTTTGTGGATTTTAGAGATTTTCAGGTGGGAGTCCCACCGGAGAAGACGACCGAAAGTCTTCTCCGGCCACCTGAAAATAATTAGGGCTAATCCCTGTAATTAATGAGAGTTTGAATCTTGAGCGTTGGATGAGCTGACTTGGTCAATTCCCGCGCGTGTTCAAGGGCCTGGATCCACCCACTTAACCCTAATCCACGTCATTATCTTATTTAATTCAGTTTAATTAATTAAAATAGGATTTAACTCAGTTTGAATTTCAGCCTTTAGATTGCGCGCGCAGTCAACAGGTCCTTCCCCAGAATCAATCCTGGCTCTCCATTGCGCATACTTTCTTTTTATTTCATTTTCAATTCATTTCTTTTGTTTTATTTTGTACATTTATTTAAAAATAGCAAAACAATTTTGAAAATTCTGAAAATTTTTGTATAAACTTTTATTAATTTTCAGAAACCAAAAACATTTTTATTTTTATTTTTTGCATTTAAAAATATTTTTAAATCATTTAAAAGTTTATTTTTAATTAATTAATGAGAATTAATTAATTAAAAATACTTTTAGGTATTTAAAAATCACCAAAAAATTCATGAAACATTTAAAACCATTTAGAAACATTGTCCAACCCTCAAACCAAATTTATTTTTTGATCTTGATGCATTTTGACAATTTTCCATGGAATTAATTCAATTTCAAAGCATTATTTTGATCCAACCTTCAAAAAATCATTTCTGCCTAACCATTGAAAGTTGGACTTTGATTCTTTTGGCATTGCATTTTGTTTAGCATGTAGTTTGTGAGATTAATTTGACATGATTTGATCTTTCATTTTCAATTTGTTTGGCATTTTTCTTGTTAAGGTACCCTAAAACCCTAGAAATCTTAGGAAATTCATAACTCTAATTAGGTTAAGAGTTAGAACCCCTCCTTTGGGCAGTGAGTTTGTATAGGTTTAGGGTCCCTTTGAATGCATTTTCAATTTTTTATCTTGATGTTTGCTTCTGATTTTGGTTTTTGTTTGATGCCTTGATCATAAACCCTAATTTGAGCTTCCTTTTGCATCCATCTTGCATTTGCTTGCATACCATGTCTTGCCATAGCATTTTGTGCATCCATTTGATTCATTAGACATCTTAAGACATATTTAAAGCATGTTTGATCATTGCATCTTGCATTTGCCATGTTGTATGCCATTTGCATTTCATAACTTTTCATGTATGTTCATGGTTCTTAACTTGTTTCATTTGCATCCATAAGTTTGTATGATCATCCCCATGCTTTGTTTCATGTTTACATCATCCCATAGCATCATTAACATCATGTATGTGCTTCTGGTTTTTATTTACATCATGCCATTTCATTTCATTTTGCATTGCATTGCATTTCTTTCACTAACTTTTCAGGTAGTAAGCAACTTTGAGAAGTGAATTTGTCTTGTGTTTGAGATTGAGCTTGTTCTTTCTTTTCATCTTACTTTCTTTCTTCAAGTGACTTGTCTTATTAAATGAAGCAAGTTACTTTGCTTCTCTCTGCTCCTTTCATCTGCTTCCTGGTGGTTCCCCTGAAGATTGCTTTTTTTAAACCTCAAAAACCTTAGGAACAACCAAGCATGACAATGATTAGGGTTTTGATTAGTCCCCCACTTAGTCTTTTACCTTTGTGTCTCATTGAGTCTTCTCTTCTCACCTCATAATCAGGGACTAAACCCTAAAGGCTTTAAGGCTTTGTGATTAAGCTTATGCCTGCATCCTTCTATTAGGATGGAGTGTATAACTTTAATCCTAAGTGTTAAACCCTTGATGTGTTTAAATCCTTTAATCAATTCATCTAATAATCATCAAGACATCAAGCTTGTAACTTGGGCCTTGCATTAGGGTTCTAATTCTTCCTTAATTGGTTAAGAAGGACTAACCCTAGTGTTAATGGACAAGTCCCCCTCAAGTTGTCTTACAAACCATAAAATTCACTTCATCATCTCACCATTAAATAAAATCCACTTAATCAAAGGCTTGTTTTGTCATGAGTTTAATCCCTAATCATGGATTAAGTTGAGGAGCTTTCCTCAGCTTAAACTTTCTCATCTATTATCCTTCTATTAGGATGGTGTAATGAGTCTGTTTAATCCTTGATTATGGCTTAACCTCATTACTTAACACTAAACAAAAACACCAAAAAAATCTAAATAATCACAAGTAGGTTAATGATCTTAATCCTACACCATGGTGATTAAGTGTGAGAAGCTGACTTCACACTTAAGGTATTCTCATTACCCCTAATCAGAGGGAAGATGTGATGAGTTTACTAACCCATTGGTTTAGGCTTAAGCTCATTAACTTATGGCAAACTCCAAAAAGCAATGTAAGACTGAAAACTCAAAAACAAACAATAAACGTCTCCTCCGGGATTCTTTTCTCATCTCATTCACTCACAAACGAGAACTCGCTTCTTCCGTCTAATGCAAGACAGTTTGCATCTGTGCCAGACAGATCATACACTTGAGCATAGACAAGTAAGCAGTTCACAAGTCAATTCATCTTTCAGTCTCTTTGGGTCGAACTACGGTGTTCTGACTTCCTCATTGCACGAGAGGATACGTAGGCATAACTTAACAGTTATCGAACAAAAGTCTCTGTATATTCCCCCTCTTTCCAGAATTATTATTTGAGCCTCATGATCTTGAGCATCTTATTCCTGTTCTTACACTGACACTGTACATTTACACATATCACATCACTCTCTTTTACACTGACACCTGTACATCCTTTCCCAGCTCTTTATACACAGATTGCACTGACACTACCCCTTTAAAACACAAATCTTTTAAGCGTGGATCCCGTCGAGTACGACGGACAATCTGGGTGCTAATACCTTCCCAGGTTGTAACCAACCCCCTTTCTCAGTCTCTATGGTACGCAACTGTCTTATCCATATCTATCTAGGTCTATGCAGCATTGCCTTTCCTCCGGGATAAAAATGCCTAGCTGGCGACTCTTTTCATTCCCTGTGAGTTCACTCCTGTGTGTTCTCACACCCTCCTTTCGCCGACCGTTCGCGTCTGTACCCCATTTGACCCGACTTCATTTGGTGGGAGCGACAGCTTGGCGACTCTGCTGGGGACCCTTATACTGTAACCAGGGCTTCTGGTTCTTTTTGTGGGTTCCTCCTAGCGCTTGTTTGATTTGTGTTTACTGGGGTGTTATGTGCTATTTGTTCTTGTTTTGTATTTATTTTTGCTTTATGTACAGTTGTTTTATTGCTTTCTTCATAGCTTCACATATGTCATACTGTCATACTGTGCTGGCTGGATCTGTTTTTGTTGCTTTGGTGGGTGGGTGTTCTATTGAGAGTTGAGGTCCTATACCTGGGACCTGAGTGACACCTAGGCTAGAGTGGTTCATGTTCTTTCCCATTCCATTTCGGTCTGGTGCGGGAATATGAAACACGGTTCAGATATGGGTTTCTTCTTGAGAACTCTGTGCTGCAGATTTCCTGTAGTACTAGGGCTATCTGGGAAGCCTGCTAAGTCTGGATGACCATTAGTATTGACCTTCAGAAACTGAGGTGAATTAGAGGAGGATCTTTTATGGCTATTGTAAAACACTGTACCTCCGGGTTAGAAGTGTTTACACTTCTCATAACTGATCCAAGTCTGAGGATCCTTGTTCTAGAACATCACCTGTGAGGGGGTTGGGCTGTTTACAGGTTTGCAGGTACCCTTGGCCTCAGCATACCCTGTTACTTTGTTTTGATTAAGAATACTCCACCTTGGGACAGTTCTTGTGATTTTAACCCTGGATATGTGACTCTTTATTTGAGTCCCCCACCTTGGTTATTGGACTTATGAACCTCCATCTGGACTTCTTGAACATACCTGGACTTATATCAGAGCACTTGATCAGATCCAGCTCAGTCACAAACCCTTGCATATCATTTGCATACATCATCATTGCATCATTTTAACATTTGCTTATTTGTTTTTCAGGGTATCCACATCACATATTTTGGCTTGGTTTTGACCCCTTTATCTGCATAGACCTATCTTCATCAGCATCTGCTTCAGCTATCCTTATCAGCTACCTACTTCAGTCACCTGCATCACCAGTCTCAGCCTGTCAGTGGCCCATCTTCTGGTATCAGTCATCATCAGCACTTGTTCTTCAACAACATGGCACCTAAGAAAAGCAACATCTCCTACCATTTCTTTGAGCCTGAGTTGGCTAACATCAGGAAGATCCAGACCTTGATTACTCCAGACCATATACCGCTATTCAGAGAACACTATGGAGGCATACTTGATGTGGTTATGGATTTGGACCCTTCACAGAGGAGCCTGATTCATACTTGCCTGCAGTTCTATGATCCCCCTCTGAGGTGTTTCACTTTTCAGGATTTTCAGTTGGGGCCTTTATTAGAGGAGTATTCATCATTGGTTGGTATACCTATTAGGGGTGGAGTCCCCTTAAACCCTGAGATGGCTTTTCCTAGTAATGAAGAGTTGGCAAAGGCCTTGTATCTGGAGCCAGTTCTGATTGGGTAGAATATAACTACCAAGGCTGGAGTCTCTGGTCTACATCTGGATTTCTTGATCTCTCAGGCTACCCTGAAGGCTTCTTTGGGAGAGTGGAAGGCAGTCTGTGCTTTGTTGGCCCTTATCATATATGGGGTCATACTTTTTGTAGATGAGCCTAAATTTATTAGCAAGAATGCAATCCACCTTTTCATTCTGAGGAACCCAGTGCCCACCTTACTGGGAGATTTCTACTACTCTATCCACCAAAGGAATGAAAAGCAAAGAGGAAGATTGGTAAGATGCTGTGCTCCCCTGTTCCATACCTGGCTGCTCAGACATTTGCCTAAGACTAATGCATTTTTGAATCCTCACCAGCAGAGGAACTGGGCTAGAAGACTCACTGCTTTAACTTCAGCTAATATCAGGTGGTGCACTCAGAGCACCAAAGGCAGGGACATCATTACTAGTTGTGGACAGTTTCCCAATGTACCCCTGATAGGAGTAAAGGGTTGCATCAACTACAACCCTCTGCTATTCAAAAGACAACTGGGCTATGCATTGGTCCACTCTCCTAAAGCACAAGGCTTGGCAGAGACCCTTTACTGTGAGATTAAGCCTAATCTGGCTATTGTTAGGCAAGCATCCTGGGCTTGGGACAATGTCCAGACCAAAGGGGTAACCATTCTTGGGAGATGCAACAATGTGGCCTCAGCACAGAACTTTGAGTGGTCCCATGCCAGGGCTTAATTTTCTGGGATGCCCTTCACCATGGAAGATATACCTGGACCATCCTCAGCACCACCCCCTGTCACTGTCAGTTTAGAGGAGTTTGAGAAACTAAAGGAGAGAAATGAGAAGCTGACTCAGGCTCTACAGAAGACCCTCTGGGAGAGGAGTGATGGTCGGCTGGACATTGAAAGGTTAGAAAAGCTAAAGGTGGAGCATCTAGCTAAGATTGAGAAGTCAGAGGACTACATTAAGAAGTCAAGGGCTGGAGAGCAGATCTTGAAGAATGCCTGCAAGGAAGCTCATTTCCAGAAGGCCAGGACTGATTTGTATCTGAAAGAGAGTCAAGCTAGGTGGGTCAGGATCACCGAAGCTCGTACTCAGGAAGATAAGAGGACTCAGGACAAGATTGAGCAGTTGGAGGCTAGTGCAAAGGAGCAGCAGGAAGCCCTGCTAGCAGCCCAGAGGGAGATCTCAGAGTTGAAGATTAGAGCTGGTGTGAAGAGGTCAAAGGACCAGAGTCAAGACAAGAAGCTAGCTGCAGTTGTTGCTACCAGGAATCTACTCATCAGGAACCTCACGAGGCGTCCAGCTGATCCTGTGACTGAAGCACTTCTAAAGGAAGTTCAGGAGGAAGAATTTGGTCTTGGTGTCTGACTTTTGCTTGTTGTTTTCATTTCGTTGTACTTTTCCTTTTTGTGTTGTATTTTGACCCCCCAGAGGGCATGTATTATAAAAAGAAACAAATTATGTATCATTTACCATTTGTAATATATTCACTAGTTTGTTCTATCTGAGTTTCTTTCAAGAAACATCACAAGCATCTTCATCAAGGGTCTGGAAAGGTCAAAACCAAGCGCCAAGCCGGATACCTTGAAGACAAATAAGCATACTGCATTGCAAACTAACCTTTGTTTTGTTTTGTAGGTTTGTTTTGTTTTTGTTACTAACTCTGTTGTGATCTCAGGAACTATTGCTCGACGTCGGGTGTTCCCACTCAACCGTCCACACAGATATCCCACCCGCAACAACCTTCCGGGTATACAGATGGACCAGGTACAACAGGACCTTACAGAGGTCAGGAACCAAATGGTCAATGAGAGATTGGAAATGAGGAATCAGATGACATAATTTATGGAGGTGATGAATGGATTGGCACAAAGCCAAGAGAGATTAAGAGCCTTGGTAGAGAGGCAGACTCAGGAAGACCCCCATCTAGGGACTGGTGGGACAAGCAACAATGAGAGGGTTCAGCCTCATATCAACCCACCTGTATTTGGACCCCACCTTCATCCAGAGATCAACATCCCTGCTAATGTGCAAGGGAATGCTACTACAGGTAGAGTGCTGCAAGAAGACCCCCAGGAAGATCAGTTCACAGTGATGGGAGCTGGGGATGAGGCCTATGACTGAAGGATGGATGAAATTGCTGAAAAATTAAGGTCCTTGGAATCTCAAAACTCCCTGGGTTTTGATTTTATGGACATGGGCTTAGTGGACGGGGTCAGGATTCCCCATAAATTTAAGCCTCCGTGCTTCGAAAAGTACAACGGGACTTCCTGTCCACGGACCCACTTACAATCCTTTCTGGGGAGGCTGAAGGCATACACCATGGATGAAAAGCTATGGATGTTTTATTTTGAGGATAGCTTAACGGGAACTTCAAGGGAATGGTACTCTCATCTGACTAGAGCAACCATCAGATGTTGGAAGGACTTGGCAGAGGCCTTCATTAGACAATACCAGTATAATTTGGATATGGCTCCCAACAGGACCCTCCTGATGGGAATGTCACAATCATCCAGAGAAAGCTTCCGAGAGTACGCCCAGAGGTGGAGACAGCTTGCTGCTGCTGTCCAGCCACCCATGTCAGAGAGGGAGATGGCTGATATGTTTATGAACACCCTCCAAGGGACATACATTGATAGGCTAGCTGCCTTTTCTTCTACCAGCTTTGCAGATGTAGTCATAGCTGGAGAAAGAATTGAGAGCCTGTTAAAGATGGGCAAAATTTCTGACAACGGTGCCAGCTCATCCAGCAACCCAAGAAAGCCTTTTGTGGGCCCAAGAAGAACTGGTGAGACCAATGCTATCCATGCCAGCAGGGGCAGACCCCAATATGTTCATAGGTCTGTGGCAGCAGTCACCATTCCCGCTCCAGTTCATCCACAACCAGTTTATCAACCACAGCAACAAAATTATCAGCAACAAACTCAGTATCCTCTTCAGAGAAACTACAACAACACCAACAACAACAATCAGCAAAGACCATTTCAACAGAGACCTTCTCAGGCCAATAGGGTGATCGATCCGATCCCTATGCCCTATGCCACATTATTGCCACAACTCCTGAAACTCAACCTGGTTGAGCTAAGGACGTTGGCACCTCCAGATCCTGCCAGTCTACCCAAAAACTATGACGCCAGCGCCAGATGTGCTTTTCACTCAAGTGCACCTGGCCACAGTACAGAGAAGTGCAGAGCTTTGCACATGAAAGTACAAGACCTGGTGGATTCCAAAGCTCTAAACTTTGCACCACCACCAAATGTTAACAAGAACCCTATGCCACACCAAGGAGGACCCAGAATCAACGCTATTGAAGAAGACAAGCCGTCTTATTTGATAACCAGTGTGGGTCAGATTCGGACACCCTTGGTAGAGATTAAAGCTCAACTCCTTGAATGTCAAATGTTCCCGGGATGTGAGCTAGGGTGTGCTTATTGCAACATTTCAGTGAATGGGTGTGATAATTTGAGAGATGGCATAGATAGTCTCATCCAGAGTGGCCTGCTTCAAATCACAACATCAATACCTACCAATCCAGCAATCTCCTTAACAACAGTTCCCGGGTCTTCTACAACTGCAACAACAATTGCTCCAAACAACTCTTCAGTTTCATCAACAAATGCTTCATCTATTACTTCAACGGACCAAATATCAACAAACATCCCTTCTACAACTTCAGCACCCCTTCATTCAGAATCTCCTACAACAACAACACCCATCCATTCAACAATGTCTCCTACAACATCAACAACAAACAATGAAAGCGTCTCAACGGTTACAATTTATTATGATCCTGCAAATGATTCTGCCTACAACTCACAAAATGCCACTCCTATCAGAGCACCAGTCACAATATACTATGATCCACAGACTATCATGGTCCCTTCTGCAGCTGCCATTAGTCCAGTCACTATCACAGTGCCTGGGCCAGTACCTTATGAAAGCAGTAATGCCATCCCTTGGCATTACGGCTCCGATCTATACTGCGAAGGACAGAAAATCACTCTTGAATCATCAACTTCTTCACCATAAATAGACAATGTGGGGGGAGGCGGAGGCTTCACTCGAAGCGGACGTCTCTTTGCCCCGCAAATTCCAAGACCCAGTGCCGAAGCAGAAGCTGCTGCCAAGGCAAAAGGGAAGAGCATGGTGCAAGAAGATCAAGTGGCTAAGGAAGCTTTGAAAACCCCTTTTGATCAAGAGGTTTATGAATTCATGAGAATCATCAAGAAAAGTGATTACAAGATAGTGGACCAGCTTCACCAGACACCTTCCAAGATCTCTATTCTATCATTGCTTATGTGCTCCGAGGCTCATCGGAACGCACTACTAAAAGTCTTTCACGCAGCTTATGTGCCAGAAGAGATCACCGTCAATCAGTTGGAAGCTGTGGTTGGAAATGTTAATGCTAGTAATGGACTAGGATTTACCAACACTGATTTGACTACGGAAGGCCGCAATCATAACAAGGCTTTGCACATTACCATGGAGTGTAAGGGTGCAGTTCTTTCCCATGTGCTGGTAGACACAGGATCATCCCTCAATGTCTTACCTAAAAAAGCCCTTGTGAAGCTGGAGTATGAAGGATTGGCATTACGTCCCAGTAACTTGGTAGTAAGAGCCTTTGACGGTTCTAAGAGATCAGTTCTGGGAGAAATTGAGTTGCCTATAACGATTGGCCCACAAACTTTCAAAACGACCTTCTACGTGATGGACATTCAGCCTGCCTACAGCTGTTTGTTGGGTAGACCATGGATTCATGTCGCTGGCGCAGTTACGTCTACCCTTCACCAGAAGTTAAAATTCGAGTGGGAAGGCCAAGCCGTTACTATTTGTGGAGAGGAGGATATTTTTGTTAGCCATCTTGCTACATACAAATACATTGAGATGGATGGGGAGATCCACGAAACGATGAGTCAAGGGTTTGAGGCCTTGAACATAAATGAAACATCTGCTGTACTTGGGACTTCCATGACATCCTACCAGCAAGCCAGGAAGGTTGTTGAAGAAGGGACTGCCCAAGGCTGGGGCAAACTGTTGCCTGTGGAGAAGAAAGAGGATAGATTTTGGTTGGGTTACAAACCAACTCAACAAGATCAAGCAGAGGCTGCTAAGAAGCCCAACTTTGTTAGTGGGGGGATGCTCACCCCTGATGCTGTCAACAACTTGGAAGATGAGTCGGAAGATGAGCGCAACCTGGAGAGCTGGATACGTCCAAGGATCCCGGGGAGCCGTATCTCAAACTGGTCTTCCTAGGAAATTATAAGAGTTACTCCTGCAGAGTAATTATTATTTCCTGTATATTTTAAGCATGCATCAAGTCTTGCATCTTGCCCAAGATGACAAGACTCATTTTATAATCGGGCCATCTGTAATTTTTGTGCAACAAGATTAATCAATGAAATATCAGACATCTTTTGCAAATGAGTCTTTTTCTTTTCCGCTCACTGTTTTTCCATTTTTCTTTTTGTACAAAAAATAAATGGCAATGTTTTCAAAATGACAACTTTATTTCACTTTTCTAAACAAGATTAAAATCAATCACTAAAATGAACAAACTGAACCCTTGCAGAGAGTGCCTTCCAGACCGCACCGACAACAACACGGCTATGACTTCATATGACTTTGACAATCCGATCAATCAAGCTGATGAAGGGGTTGAAGAAGATTACGAGCTTCCTGAAGAGCTAGCCAGATTGTTGAGACAAGAGGAGAAGGTTATCACTCCTCATCAGGAGGAGGTCGAAACGATCAATCTTGGTACAGATGAAGATGTGAAAGAAGTTAAAATCAGTGAAGAGACAACTGATTGATCTGCTTTAGGAATATGTGGATGTGTTTTCTTGGTCTTATCAAGATATGCCAGGGTTGGACACCGATATTGTTATGCACAAGCTGCCTTTGAGAGAAGAATGCCCACCGGTTAAACAGAAACTGCGCCGTACTCGCCCAGACATGGCAATGAAGATCAAAGAAGAGGTACAAAAGCAGTGGGACGCCGGGTTCCTTGCTATAACTAGCTATCCGCCGTGGGTTGCTAATATAGTACCTGTTCCTAAGAAAGACGGCAAAGTAAGAATGTGTGTTGATTACCGGGATCTGAACAGAGCCAGCCCGAAAGACGATTTCCCATTACCTCACATTGATGTATTGGTTGATAATACAGCTCAGTTCTCGGTATTCTCCTTCATGGAC
This sequence comes from Lathyrus aphaca, assembly GCA_963966055.1. Lineage (NCBI taxonomy): Eukaryota > Viridiplantae > Streptophyta > Magnoliopsida > Fabales > Fabaceae > Lathyrus > Lathyrus aphaca. Next base: position 282,154,217 of record OZ014520.1, on the reverse strand, counting down.
GGATTTTCAGGATACAATCAGATTAAGATGTCACCTGAAGACATGGAGAAGACAACTTTCATCACACCCTGGGGCACGTTCTGTTACAAGGTGATGCCATTCGGACTGAAGAATGCCGGTGCAACATATCAACGGGCTATGGTGACATTATTCCATGATATGATCCATAAGGAAATCGAATGTTATGTGGATGACATGATTGCCAAGTCCCTCACGGAAGAAGACCACCTGGTAAATCTGCTGAAACTATTCAAGCGTCTGAGGAAGTACCAACTGAAGCTGAACCCCAACAAATGCACATTCGGGGTGCGATCTGGTAAGCTGCTGGGTTTTATTGTGAGCGAGAAAGGAATTGAAGTTGACCCTGATAAAGTCAAAGCTATTCAAGAAATGCCTGCACCAAAGTCAGAAAAAGAAGTTCGAGGGTTCTTAGGACGATTGAACTACATTTCACGGTTCATATCTCACCTTACGGCAACCTGTGAGCCCTTGTTCAAGCTGTTAAGAAAAGAACAGACGGTCAGGTGGAACGAAGACTGCCAGAAGGCTTTTGACAAGATCAAGGAGTACTTACAAGAACCTCCAATCCTTATGCCTCCAGTTGAAGGAAGACCTCTAATAATGTACTTGACAGTATTAGAAGAGTCAATGGGGTGTGTGCTGGGCCAGCATGACGAGTCTGGTCGAAAAGAGTATGCAATATACTACCTGAGCAAAAAGTTTACCGACTGTGAACAACGTTATTCACTGCTCGAGAAAACTTGTTGTGCTTTAGCATGGGCTGCTCGCCGACTGAGACAGTATATGTTGACCCACACTACCTTATTAATCTCAAAGATGGACCCAGTTAAGTATATATTTGAGAAGCCAGCACTTATCGGACGGGTTGCAAGATGGCAAATGATCCTCACAGAATATGACATCCAATACACTTCTCAGAAAGCTATCAAGGGAAGTGTATTGTCTGAATATCTTGCTGAGCAACGTATTGATGATTACCAGCCTATGAGATTTGACTTCCCTGATGAAGACATCATGTTCATAAAAGAGAAAGATCATGAAGAGCCTGTTCACACTGAAGGGCCTGACCCGGAAGAAGAATGGACTATGATGTTTGATGGGGCTGTTAATATGAATGGTCGTGGTGTTGGTGCATTACTCATTACACCTAAGGGAGTTCACATGCCTTTCTCGGCAAAACTCACTTTCAACTGCACTAACAACGAAGCTGAATACGAAGCTTGCATTATGGGTCTTGAGGAAGCCATTGACCTCAGGATCAAGACATTGACGGTGTTCGGAGATTCAGCTCTGGTAGTTAATCAAACCAACGGCAAATGGTACACACACCAGGATCATCTGATACCTTACAAGGATTATACAAGGAGGTTATTGACTTTCTTTACAACGGTCAAGCTTGAGTATATCCCTCGGGACGAGAATCAGTTTGCAGATGCTCTTGCTACCATTTCATCCATGATCAAAGTTCAAGCTGCCAACTTTGTACCTCAGATTTCAGTCTCCAGGCTTGACAGACCAGCATATGTATTTGCAGCAGATATTGTCAAAGATGATAAGCCTTGGTTCCATGACATTAAGTGCTTCTTGGAGGATCAAACATACCCATCTGGGGCATCTTCCAATGATAAGAAGACTTTGAGAAGGCTTGCTGGTAGTTTCTTGCTGAACACTGATGGTTCCCTGTACAAGAGAAACTTTGATATGGTACTCCTCAGATGCGTTGATAGGGCAGAAGCAGACTTGTTAGTGCACGAGGTGCACGAAGGATCCTTTGGTACCCATGCGGGACGGCATGCCATGGCCAAGAAGTTGCCAAGATCAGGTTATTACTGGATCACAATGGATGATGACTGTTGTGCCTATGCCAGAAAATGCCATAAATGCCAGATTTATGCAGATAGAGTGCATGTGCCTCCCAATCCTCTGAATGTGATGTCTTCACCCTGGCCCTTTGCTATGTGGGGCATTGATATGATTGGCAAGATTGAACCGACTGCTTCAAACGGCCACAGATTCATCCTGGTTGCCATTGACTATTTCACCAAGTGGGTCGAAGCAGCTTCATATGCAAACGTTACAAGGCAAGTGGTAGCCAGATTTCTGAAGAGAGATATCATATGTCGATACGGAGTTCCCGAGCGAATCATTACTGATAATGGTTCCAACTTGAACAATAAAATGATGGCAGAGTTGTGTCGGGACTTCAAAATCCAACACCACAATTCTTCTCCTTACAGGCCAAAGATGAATGGCGCTGTTGAGGCAGCTAATAAGAATATCAAGAAGATTGTGCAGAAGATGGTAGTCACCTACAAAGACTGGCATGAAATGCTACCATTTGCCTTGCATGGGTACCGCACGTCAATTAGAACATCCACTGGGGCAACACCGTATCAGCTTGTGTATGGTATGGAGGCAGTCCTACCTGTTGAAGTTGAATTACCCTCCCTACGGGTACTGATGGATGTTAAGCTGAACGAAGCAGAGTGGGTCCGGTCCCGATACGAACAACTGAGTCTGATTGAAGAGAAAAGATTGGCTGCAATCTGTCATGGGCAGTTGTATCAGAAAAGAATGAAGAGAGCCTTCGATCAGAAAGTCAGGCACCGAGAGTACCAAGTAGGAGATCTTGTGCTGAAGAGAATCCTCCCTCCTCATACAGACCACAGGGGCAAATGGACTCCGAACTATGAAGGACCATTCGTGGTAAAGAAAGTTTTCTCGGGTGGAGCACTGATGCTCAGCACCATGGATGGTGAAGATTTCCCGTCCTCTGTGAATTCAGATGTAGTTAAAAAATACTTCGCATAAAAATGACCCGCTGGATATAAAAAACAGAATGTAAGTCCAGGCAAAAATAGGGCATCCCGGCGAGCCAAAAACAGAATAAAAGACTCAGGCAAAAATAAGGGAAAATCAATAAAAAAATGTACACCCGCTGAGTTGAAAAGCCGCATCGGACAACTCAGGCAAAAATGGGTATCCCGATGGATTGAAAACCCGAAAAGGCGATCCATGCAAAATAAGGGAATAAGCGAACAACTGCACTCTGAATTCGTCTGTATCACTTACAACTTGGCAAGCTTCGAAAGGATCAAGCCGCTTTCAGAATCAGCCTTCTTCAGAAAGCAAGACGAGAAGAATGTCAAAAGTCATACGAGTCATAGAAAAAGAGGAAGCTCCTTAAAGCATCGTCAACATTGCCAGCATTTTGTTTCTCAATTTGTAACAATCTCCTCATTTCAGGGGATATGTTTCTTTGATGTATCTTGCCAATTCAGGGCACATGAATTAATAAAAGCATATTTTCAGTCATGTTTCGTCTTGTACATTTTATTTGCAAAGAATGTCTGATGTCTTAAAAACTGATTGCATGAACACAGATGTTTGTCTTCAAAAAAATAAAAACCACGTGCTTGCAGGAAATATACTTATTCCCGGGAGTGTCTAAACTCCTATGATGGAATCCGGTAAGGGATACCTCGGGATTACTTGTGCGTTTCTCTTGTCTTTGCAGGATTGCAGGTATTCAAAGCGCAACATGGGGCATGTAAGCTTCACCCCAACAAGCCGGTGTCACTCCCGATAAATGGGACCAGGCCCAAATAAAGGTACAGACGCGAACGGTCGGCGAGAGGGACAATGAGAACACACAGCCGTGAACTCACTGGAGATGAAAAGAGTCGCCAGCTGGGCATTTTTATCCCGGAGGAAAGGTAATGCTGCATAGACCTAGAAAGAGATGGATAAGACGGTTGCGAACCAGAGAGACTGAGAGAGGGGGTTGGTTACAACCTGGGAAGGTATTAGCACCCAGATTGTCCGCCGTACTCGACGGGATCCACGCTTAAAAGATTTGTGTTTTAAAGGGGTAGTGTCAATGCATTTTGTGTTTCATAGCTGGAAAAGGATGTACAGGTGTAAGTGTAAAAGAAGTGAAGTGTATAAGTGAAGTGTCAGTGTAAGGACAAAGATGAAATGCTCATGATAATGAGGCTTAAAGAATGAAGCTGGGAAGAGGGGGACTATACAGAGACTTTTGTTCGATAACTGTTAAGTTATGCCTACGTATCCTCTCGTGCAATGAGGAAGTCAGAACACCGTAGTTCGACCCAAAGAGACTGAAAGATAAATTGACTTGTGAACTGCTTGCTTGTCTATGCTCAAGTGTATGACCTGTCTGGCTCAGGTGCAAACTGTCTTGCATTAGACGGAAGAAACGAGTTCCCGTTTGTGAGTGAATGAGATGAGAAAAGAATCCCGGAGGAGACGATTATTGCTTGTTTTTGTAGTTTTCAGTCTTTTATTGCTTTTGAGAATTTGTCATAAGTTAATGAGCTTAAGTCTAAACCAATGGGCTAGTAAACTCATCACATCTTCCCTCTGATTAGGGGTAATGAGAATACCTTAAGTGTGAAGTCAGATTCTCACACTTAATCACCTTTGATGTAGGATTAAGATCATTAACCTACTTGATTATTTAGATGTTTTTGGTGTTTTTGTCTAGTGTTAAGTAATGAGGTTAAGCCATAATCAGGGATTAAACAGACTCATTACACCATCCTAATAGAAGGATAATAGATGAGAATGTTTAAGCTGAGGAAAGCTCCTCAACTTAATCCGTGATTAGGGATTAAACTCATGACAAAACAAGCCTTTGATTAAGTGGGTTTTATTTAATGGTATGATGATGAAGTGATTTTTATGATTTGTAAGACAACTTGAGGGGGACTTGTCCATTAACACTAGGGTTAGTCCTTCTTAACCATTTAAGGAAGAATTAGAACCCTGATGCAAGGCCCAAGTTACAAGTGTGATGTCTTGATGATTATTAAGTGGATTGATTAAGGGATTTAAACACATTAAGGGTTTAACACTTAGGATTAAAGTTATACACTCCATCCTAAGAGAAGGATGCAGGCATAAGCTTAATCACAAAGCCTTAAAGCCTTTAGGGTTTAGTCCCTGATTATGAGATGAGGAGAGAAGACTAAAAAGAGACACAAAGGTGAAACTAAGAGGGGAGACTAATCAAAACCCTAATCATTATCATGCTTGGTTGTTCCTAAGGTTTGTGAGGTTTGCAAGAACAATCTTCAATGGAACCACCAGGAAGCAGATGAAAGGATCAAGAGAAGCAAAGCAACTTGCTTCATTCAAGAAGTCAAGTCACTTGAAGAAAGAAAGTGGGAAGAAGAAGAATGAGCAAGATCAAACTCAAACACAAACAAAAATGCAGCAATAGTTGCAAGAGAGATGAAAAGAAGAGTTATGAGAAGTGAAGGCAAATTCACTTCTCAACATCACTTACCACCTGAAAGGTTAGAAAGGAAATGCAATGCAATGCAAAATGGGATGAGATGACATGATGAGAAACAAAACCAGAAGCATACATGAGATGATAATGATGCTATGAGATGCTACAAACATGAGGCAGCACATGGGAATGATCATACAAGTTCATGAATGCAAATGTATCAAGTTAAGGAACATGGACATACATGAAAAGTTATGAAATGTACATGGCATACAACATGGCAAATATGTGATGCAATGATCAAACATGCTTTCAATATGTCTTATGATGTCAAATGAATCAAATGGATGCTTGAAATGTCATGGCAAGTCATGTCATGCAAGAGAATGCAAGATGGATGCAAATGGAAGCCCAAATTAGGGTTTATGAACCATACATCAAACAAAAGTCAAAATCAGAAGCAAACCCTAGGATAAAAAATTGAAAATGCCACACAAAGGACCCCTAACCCTATATTAATTCACTGCCCAAAGGAGAGGTCTCAACTCCTAACCAATTCCAAGTTATGGTTTTTACAAGATTTTAGGGTTTTTAGGGTTCCTAAACAAGAAAATTGACAAACAAATTGAAAATGAGGAATCAAATCATGGCCATTTAATCTCAAAAACTACATGCTAAACACAATGCAATGCAAGAAGAATCAATGTCCAACTCCTCATGAATAGGCAGAAATGATTTTTTGAACTATGGATCAAATTAATGCACAAAAATGATTTTAATTCAATGAAAAATTATCAAAATGCATCAAGATCAAAAAAGAAATTTGGTTTGAAGGTTGGCCAATGTTTCTAAATGTCTTAGAACATTTCATGAATTTTTTTGGTGATTTTTAAATACCTAAAAGTATTTTTAATAAATTAATTTTCATTAATCAATTAAAAATAAACTTTTAAATATTTTAAAATACTTTTAAAATGCTAAAAATGAAAATAAAAATATTTTTGTGTTTAAGAAATTAATGAAACTCAGGATAAAAAATTTCATAATTTTTAAACAATTTTTACTATTTTAAATAAATTATGCAAATAAAATGAAAAAGAAATGAAAATAAATTGAAATAAAAGAAAGTCAAACAAATGGAAGGCTGGGATGAGCTCTGGATTTGAATGGGTTGACCACGCGCGTTTTTGGAGGGACAGGATTGCATCTGGTTAAATTAATTTAATTATGGATTAATTAAACTAACTAAGTGGATTAGGGCAAAGCAAATTGATCTGGGCCATTCATTCGCGCGGCAGGTCAACAAAGTCTACTGATCCTACGCTCAATATTCAAATGGAAATTAAATACAGGATTAAGCCCTAATGATTTTCAGGTGGCCGGAGAAGACCTCCGGTCGTCTTCTCCGGTGGGAAGCCCACCTGAAAATCCCTAAAACTCTCAAAACCTAACTAAAATGAAATCTAAAAACATGGAAATGGTCCCCACAACTTACTGAATCAAAACCCCATGCCCAAACTCATTTATTTTCCACCAAACTCATGAATCGAACAAAAACTTTTTTAGGTCACAGAGTTTCAGAAAGCAATTAAATTCTCATTTCATCACCATTTTCAAAACTAAAAGCATCAGAACAATCAGTGAAGCATGGAGAACAAGTTTAGAACTTAAAAATCCATTTCTGGAAAAAAAGTTCTTGAGCTACCTGAGATTCGAAGCTTTCACTCCAGCAACTTTCTGCCCTCTCCCTTTGATGCAATCCACTCTACTTGGTCCCCTGATGATCCTTGAGTGCTTGGAGGAAATTTATGTTGGCTGGTTAAGGAGTTTGAACAAGTTCTGTCCAAGCTCAGTTGAAAATGGTGATGGTGATTCAAGCTGTTTCAGGCCAATGTGAGTGGTTCTTTGTGACCAGTGTGATGAATGGAGAAGGTTTATGAAGTTTGTTTGAGTGTTAGTGAACTGTGGAGTGAGTTTCGAATGGTTTTGCTTCTGGGGGTGAAAATGGAGGAATGGTGTTCTTGCTTGATTCAGGTCCAAGTCTTGCTGGTTTTGGCTCAGTGAAGCAAGGTGAGTTGGTCTATGGAAATGGTTTTTGTGTTTGTGAACTGTATAGAGAGATTCGAAGAGTTTTGCTTGATGGAGTGTTTTTGTGTATGTGATGCTATGGTGTGTTTCAGCTTGGCTTCTTCTTATGTTTAGCTTGCAAATGGATAGTATAAAATAATCTCATAGGTCAGATGATGTGACCTGGCCTTTATTGATTGGTAAGTTCACTTTTGCAAAATGTCAACTTTGTTGTAAGAGAGGTATGGCTTGAGTTCTAGCTTGGTACAATGGCTAGGGCTGGCGCAGCATGGTGTGTATGGGAGGCTAGCATGGTTCAGCATCCAATGTAACAAGTGGGGGAAAGTGTGATGATGATTTTGCAAGTTCTTTCAACTTTGGTTCACATGTGATTTTCTCATTCCACAAGCCATGAAACATGAGAATTCTTTGGTTCAAATCTGATTTTTAAGTCACATAGAATGTTTGTGCAATGGTTTGATGTGAACTAGAAGTTACAATTTGCCTTGGTTCATGATTTTGCAAATTTCTCACTTGAGGCATAACTTGAAAATTAGTGATTTTTGTCAACTTTGTCATACCATAACTTTTGATCCAAGAAGAATTAGATCATGTTCTTGTACTTTTTGAAAAGGGAAAGATGTATTCTACAACTTTCATGACCAAAGTTTTTCCATTTGAAGCTTTTTTGGATCAAAAATCAAGGCTTGAAAAATGACCTAAAATGACATATTCTTGAAAAGTCAACCATGCCCTAAAAAGTCAACTTTGCAAAAACTTCAAATTCTTGAATTTTGTGAACTTCAACCTTCTCCCATGATCAAATAAAGATCATATACACTCAAAAATGATGAAGATCACCCCTTGGTTGGGTCATTGGGGCCTCAGATGCCCTGATTTTACACTGACTTGTCCAGAAAGTCAACTCTTGATCAGATGACTTCCCCATGGAATTTCTTCATGAAAATTGATATGCATACTCCCTATACCATATAAAGAACAATGGAAACAAGAATGACCAAAAAATTTGGTGTTATGGCCTCTGAAACCAAAACCCTAATTTTAGGTCAACTGTGCAGTCAAACCTGGCTCTGCATCCACATCAATCCCAATTCTTGTGATTCTTTTGCATTTTTGACTTTGAGAGGATGTAATATGATATAAGAACACACATGGACCCCTTTGAAGTGATTGATGGCCTTTGGAATGGCTCAATAGGCTTTTGGATTGCTCAGATCACAAACCCTAGGTGCAGATGACTTAGAAACTATGTAGTGAATCAAAAGTGAGATATGAGATGATATGATTGTGTTTATGCATATGAGATGATCACAAAGCCATGGTGTGAATGGGTGAGGGCAAATTTGGGGTGTTTACAGCCGGCAAATCAACACTCACTCAGCTTTAGCACCCAAAGTGCTTTCTCCCCAGCTGAGTTGCCACTTATTGTTTCTCCCCAGCCGAGGTGCCAACCATTCTTCCTTCCTCAGCCAAGTACAAAAGCCAGGGAATCACTTCCCCACAGAATTTCAGCCTCTATCCAGAAGAGCAACGCATGAAGGAATCACAACGGAGTGACGAAAGCTTCTACAAACCCCAGCTGGGTCCCCTCATTACCGGGAATAGGTCTATCATTGACCCATTTCCCCAAGCAGATGCATCTCGTCAGATCTACTAATGATCTCATCCCCAGCTGGGATGTCCATTTCAAGCAGATCAACCAGATATCTTCGCAGCAACGGGATCCAAATCCCGGTTTGGTATCTTTGCGTAATCATGGCATTCGCATCATATTCACCCACAAAGCGTAGCATTCCGTCTAATGCGGAGCATTACGGCAAAAGTCAAACATATAGCATAATCATAAGCCATGGTCTGAATCAAACACTTGTGAATAATAACAATCCAACAATATACAGAAAGCTCCCCGGATTCCCCAACAAAGAGCTGAAGCAAAAGCAGTTGCCTCACATTCTCCCAAACCCCAGTATATACTCCTTGTGGCACCCGTCCGTGTCATATCCCCAGTAGAAAGCCAAAGACATCCTCTTTGCACTCGCATATACTTATATATATACATTCCCTTGACATCCGTCCATGTCATTTTCCCAGCACAGTAATGTAAACACTTTGTATACCAAATACTTGTTTATACTATACTCTTCTCCTTTCGACACTCGTCCGTATCACTCTCCCCAGCAAGTTAAACACTCATCTATACATCACTCATACTTACTACTCATGTTACCCATACTTATACAGATACCCGTCCGTATCTTGTATACACCACTTATATCCCCACAGATTCAGCACTAGTCCATGTTCTTTGTTAACCAGTTGGTACTCGTCCATACCATCATCTCAGAACATGTGTCAGGCGTTTGTTTCTACTTGATACTCATCTGTATCATGGTCTTAAGGATGCTCGTCCGCATCTTTAATCCATACACTGTGTCAAACACTTACGTCTTCTTGAATATAGACACTCGTCTGTGTCTACTATTCCCCAGAAGAGTCCCTTCAGATTCAACACTCGTCCGTGTTCTCTGTTAACCAGTTGATACTCGTCCGTATCATCATCTCTGAACACGCGTCAGTATTTGTTTCTACCCGATACTCGTCCGTATCGTAGTCCTAGGGATGCTCGTCCGCATCTTTAATCTATACACAAACGTCTAAACACTTATACCTTTTGTTTCTTGGATATAAACACTCGTCCGTGTTTACTATTCCCCAGTAGATCGTCAACAAAGCAATTTCCTTTTTATCTGACATTCGTCCTATGTCATGATAAACTTTGAGAGCAGCCGTACCCTGCTAGGTGGTCGTCCTCCACCTCTTGATGATCGTCCTTCATCATGCTCATCCGATGGACGTCCCCATCGTTGACTTTCTATCCGACATTCATCCTATGTCGTGATATTTAGCAGCCGTCCCCTGCTAGGTGATCGTCCTTCACCTTTTTGATGATCGTCCTTCATCATTTTATCCAATGGTCGTCCCCATTGTTGATTATTGTTACCTGACATTCGTCTTATGTCATGATAAACCTTGAGAGCAGCCGTCCCCTGCTAGGTGGTCATCCTCCACCTCTTGATGATCGTCCTTCATCATGCTCGTCCGATGGTCGTCCCCATCGTTGACCTTTTATCCGGCATTCGTCCTATGTCGCGATATTTTCGGCAGCCGTACCCTGCCAGGTGGTCGTCCTCCACCTTAGATGACCGTTCCTCATCTTAACCCTTACAGAGCAGCCGTCCCCTGCCAGGTGATCGTCCTTCACCTTTGATGACCGAACCTCATCATCTGTTTATTTCATTTATTCTTTAACCCGATGGTCGTCCCCGTCGTGGTCCCTTTTCCTTTTCCTGATGATCGTCCTTCGTCAGTTCAAGCCCAATGGCCGTCTCCATCGTTGGTTACTTTACTTTATGAACTTGATGGCCTTCCCCGTCATTTTTAATTAGATCCTAGAGAATATTATAACTTTACTTGATGGCCGTCCCCATCATAACCCCTTTTATCCCCAGCATGTCGGTCGTCCCCGTCATTGCTTTATTTCCCGCACTTTTCCCAGCATGTCGGCCGTCCCCGTCATTGCTCTTTACCCAGCAGTCGTCCTCTGCTCGACGGTCGTCCTCCGTCGCCCACACTTTACAATATACTTTACTTTCTTTACAATCTATATCCCTTTTCTTCTTCATTCTGTGAGTGCAAATTTTGGACTGTCTTCGGTATTCAACCACAAGTTATCTTGTTAGCCTGTTAAGTCGTTGCTTACATCCTGCACAACTAACTCATGTTTGAATAGGGGCAGCTGTAAACACCCCAAATTTGCCCTCACCCATTCACACTATGGCTTGTGATCATTTCATATGCATAAACACAATCATACCATCTCATATAACTTTTTTTGGATTCACTGCATAGCTTCTAAGTCATCTGCATCTAGGGTTTGTGATCTTAGCAATCCAAGAGCCTCTTGAGCCACTCTAAGGGCCATCAACCACTTCAAAGGGGTCCATGTGTGTTCAAGTATCATATCATATCCTCTCAAAGTCAAGAATGTCAAAGAATCACAAGAACTGGGATTTGTAAGGAAGCAGAGCCAGGCTTGACTGCACAGATGACCTAAAATTAGGGTTTTGGTTTCAGAGGCCATAACTCCATATTTTTTGGTCATTCTTGTTTCTATTGGTCTCTATATGGTATAGGGAGTATGCATATCAATTTTCATGAAGAAATTCCATGAGGAAGTCATCTGATCAAGAGTTGACTTTTCAGACAAGTCAGTGCAAAATCAGGGCATCTGAGGCCCCCAATGACCCAACCAAGGGGTGATCTTCATCATTTTGATTGTATATGATCTTTATTTGATCTTAGAAGAGTTTGGAAGTTCACAAAATTGAAGGATTTGAAGTTTTTGCAAAGTTGACTTTTTGGGTAAGTTTGACTTTTATTAAAAATGTCATTTTATGCAACTTTTTCAACCCTTACTTTTTGATTCAAAAATGCTTCAAATGGAAAAAACTTTGGTCATGAAAGTTGTAGATTAGATCTTTCCCTTTTCAAAAAGTACAAGAACATGACCTAATTCATTTTGGATCAAAAGTTATGGTTCATCAAAGTTGGCAAAAATCACTAAATTTCAAGTTACGCACCAAATGGGAAACTTGCAAATTCTTGTACCAAGCATTCTATTGACTTCAAAATGACTTCAAAACTTCATCACATGATCACACAACATTCAAAAATCAGAATGGGCCAAGAGATCCTTCACTTTTTAGGCCTTTGGAGCAAGACTTTTTCATGAAAAGCAAAGGCAAGCCAAGTTGCAAAACCAATGATAACTTCTCATCCACTTGTTGCCTAGCCTGCTGATCAATCCTAGCCTTTCTCCCTCATCTTGCTGCGCAGCCCACACCCCTTGTACTTGGCTAGAACATGACCCATGCTTTCTCTTATACAAAGTTGACAATTTGCAAAAGTAACCATACCTATCACAAAAGGACATGTCACATCTTCTGACCAATAGGATTAGTTTATACAAACCAAATGCAAGCTAAACATCACACACACAAGCCTGAAACAAGCAAGAACTCAGCATTCTCATTTTCCACCCTTGAAGCAAAAGCTTTCGAAACTCAGCATACAAGCCACAAACACTTAAACAAACTTCATAGACCAACTCAACTCATCACCCTGATCACAAAGCACCCCCAAAATCAACCTGAAACTCAAAGAATCAAGAACACGATTCTCACCTGAGCTTGAACAGAACCTGTTCAAACTCTCAAACCAGCCACCACAAACTCCTTCTAAGCATCCAGACATCATCAAGGGACCAAAAGGAGTGGATTGCACAAAGGAAAGAAGTCAGAAAGCTGCAAATTGAAAGCTTCAAAACTCAGGTAGCTTAAGAACTTTTTTTCCAGAAATGGATTTTTAAGTTCTTAATAGCTTCTACATGCTTCCCTGGTCATGAATATGTTGTTGGTTTTGAAAATGATGGAGAGATGAGAGTTTAATCGTGTTCTGAAAGTCTTGCCCTAAAAAATATTTTGTTTCGATTCATGTGATTGATGAAATATAAATGATGTTTGTGTTAGGGTTTTGATTCAGTGAGGTGTGGGAAGGATTTCTGTTCTTTTAGATTTCATTTTAGTTACGTTTTGAAGTAACTAGGAATTTTCAGGTGGGGTTCCCACCGGAGAAGACGATCGGAGGTCTTCTCCGGCCACCTGAAAATAATTAGGGTTTAATCCCTGTAATTAATGAAATTTGAATTTTGAGCGTTGGATCCGTTGACTTGGTTGACCTGGCGCGTGTTTGGAGGGCTGAGATTCATCATTAGAAACCCTAATCACAATTAAGTTAATTAATTAATTCATAAATCAGGAATTAGGAAGTTTGAATGTGGACCATTCGATTGCGCGCGCAGTCAAGCTTTCCCTGCCCAGATTGCATCTCATCCCTTCATTCTGCATACTTTCCAATAATTCAATTTTTAATTCATATTTTCTTATTTGTTTTGCACATTTTATTTAAAATAGTAAAAGCCATTTAAAAATTATGAAATTTTTTGCCAGATATTTCACTAATTTTTAAAACACAAAAATATTTTTATTTTTATTTTTAGCATTAAAAAAGTATTTTTAAATATTTAAAAGTTTCTTTTTAATTAATTAATGAGAATTAATTAATTAAAAATACTTTTAGGTATTTAAAAATCACCAAAAAATTCATGAAACATTTAAAAACATTTAGAAACATTGTCCAACCCTCAAAAAAAATTTCTTTTTTGATCTTGATGCATTTTGAGAATTTTCAATGGAATTAAAATCATTTTAATGCATTATTTTGATCCAAACTTCCAAAAATCATTTCTGCCTAACCAATGAGAGTTGGACTTTGATTCTTTTTGCATTGCATTGTGTTTAGCATGTAGTTTGTGAGATAAAATGGCCATGATTTGATCTTTCATTTTCAATTTGTTTGGTAATTTTCTTGTTAAGGAACCCTAAAACCCTAGAAAACTTAGGAAAATCATAACTTGAATTAGGTTAAGAGTTGGAACTTCTCCTTTGGGCAGTGACTTAGTATAGGATTAGGGATCCTTTGAGTCCATTTTCAATTTTTTATATTGATGTTTGCTTCTGATTTTGGTTTGTGTTTGATGCTTTGATCATAAACCCTAATTTGGGCTTCCATATGCATCCATCTTGCATTTGTATTCATACCTTGACTTGCCATGACATTTTGTACCTCCATTTGATTCATTTGACATCTTAAGACATATTGAAAGCATGTTTGATCATTGCATCTTGCATTTGCCATGTTGTATGCCATTTGCATTTCATAACTTTTCATGTATGTTCATGTGCATCCATGAGCTTGTATGATCATCTCCATGTGTTGTTTCATGCTTGCATCATCCCATAGCATCATTATCATCTCATATGTGCTTCTGGTTTTGATTTACATCATGCCATTTCATCTCATTTTGCATTGCATTGCATTCCTTTCACTAACTTTTCAGGTGGTATGTTATCCTGAGAAGTGAATTTGCCTTCACTTCTCATAACTTCTCTTCATCTCTTTTATACATCCTTGCTGCATTTTACTTTGTGTTTGAGTTTGAGCTTGCTCATTTTTCTTCTCCTTACTTTCTTTCCTCAAGTGACTTGTCTTCTTCAATGAAGATCTTCTTTGTTAAACCTCACAAACCTTAGGAACAACCAAGCATGACAATGATTAGGGTTTTGATTAGTCCCCCACTTAGTTTTTACCTTTGTGTCTCATTGAGTCTTCTCTTCTCACCTCATAATCAGGGACTAAACCCTAAAGGTTTTAAGGCTTTGTGATTAAGCTTATGCCTGCATCATTCTATTAGGATGGAGTGTATAACCTTAATCCTAAGTGTTAAACCCTTAATGTGTTTAACTCCTTTAATCAATCCACTTAATAATCATCAAGACATCACACTTGTAACTTGGGCCTTGCATTAGGGTTCTAATTCTTCCTTAATTGGTTAAGAAGGACTAACCCTAGTGTTAATGGACAAGTCCCCCTCAAGTTGTCTTGCAAACCATAAAATTCACTTCATCATCTCACCATTGAATAAAATCCACTTAATCAAGGGATTGTTTTGTCATGAGTTTAATCCCTAATCATGGATTAAGTTAAGGAGCTTTCCTCAGCTTAAACACCCTCATCTATTATCCTTCTATTAGGATGGTGTAATGAGTCTGTTTAATCCCTGATTATGGCTTAATCTCATTACTCAACACTAAACAAAAACACCAAAAAACATCTAAATAATCACAAGTAGGTTAATGATCTTAATCCTACTTCAGGGTGATTAAGTGTGAGATGCTGACTTCACACTTAAGGTATTCTCATTACCCCTAATCAGAGGGAAGATGTGATGAGTTTACTAACCCTTGGTTTAGGCTTAAGCTCATTAACTTATGACAAACTTCAAAAAGCAATAAAAGACTGAAAACACAAAAACAAACAATAATCGTCTCCTCCGGGATTCTTTTCTCATCTCATTCACTCACAAACGAGAACTTGCTTCTTCCGTCTAATGCAAGACAGTTTGCATCTGTGCCAGACAGATCATACACTTGAGCTTAAACAAGTAAGCAGTTCACAAGTCAATTCACCTTTCAGTCTCTTTGGGTCGAACTACGGTGTTCTGACTTCCTCATTGCACGAGAGGATACGTAGGCATACCCTGTTATATTCCCCCTCTTCCAGCTTCATTCTCTTATCCTCATGATCCTGAGCATTTCACTCTTGTTCTTACACTGACACATCATTTATACACTTCACACTTCTTTTACACTGACACCTGTACATTCTTTTCCAGCTATTTGATACACAAATTGCACTGACACTACCCCTTTAAAACACAAATCTTTTAAGCGTGGATCCCGTCGAGTACGGCGGACAATTTGGGTGCTAATACCTTCCCAGGTTGTAACCAACCCCCTTTCTCAGTCTCTCTGGTTTGCAACCGTCTTATCCATCTTTTCTAGGTCTATGCAGCATTACCTTTCCTCCATGATAAATATGCCTAGCTGGCGACTCTTTTCATTCCCAGTGAGTTCACTGCTGTGTGTTCTCATTGTTCCTCTCGCCGACCGTTCGCGTCTGTACCATATTTGGGCCATTTCCCATTTATCGGGAGCGACAGCTTGGCGACTCTGCTGGGGACCCTTATACTGTAACCAGGGCTTCTGGTTCTTTTTGTGGGTTCCTCCTAGCGCTTGTTTGATTTGTGTTTACTGGGGTGTTATGTGCTATCAGTGCTTGTATATTTATTTTTGTTTATTGCTTTATGTATAGTTGCTTTATTGTTTTCTTTATGGCTTTGCATATATCATATTGTCATACTGTGCTGGCTGGATCTGTTTGTTGCTTTGGTGGGTGGTGTTCTATTGAGAGTTGAGGTCCTATACCTGGGACCTGAGTGACACCTAGGCTAGAGTGGTTCATGTTCTTTCCCATTCCATTTCGGTCTGGTGCGGGAATATGAAACACGGTTCAGATATGGGTTTCTTCTTGAGAACTCTGTGCTGCAGATTTCCTGTAGTGCTAGGGCTATCAGGGAAGCCTGCTAAGTCTGGATGACCATTAGTATTGACCTTCAGAAACTGAGGTGAATTAGAGGAGGATTTTTTATGGTTATTGTAAACACTGTACCTCCGGGTTGGAAGTGTTTACACTTCTCATAACTGATCCAAGTCTGAGGATCCTTGTTTTAGAACATCACCTGTGAGGGGGTTGGGCTGTTTACAGGTTTGCAGGTACCCTTGACCTCAGCATACCCTGTTACTTTGTTTGATTAAGAGTACTCCACTTTGGAACAGTTCTTGTGATTTTTAACCCTGGACATGCGACTCTTTATTTGAGTCCCCCACCTTGGTTACTGGACTTATGAACCTCCATCTGGATTTCTTGAACATATATGGACTCATATCAGAGCAGTTAATCAGATCCAACTCAGTCACAAACCCTTGCATATCATTTGCATACATCCTCATTGCATCATTTTAACATGTGTTTATTTGTTTTTCAGGGTATCCATCCTATCATTTTGGCTTGGTTTTGACCCCTTCTTCAGCTTAGACCTGTCTTCATCAGTGCTTACTTCAGCTATCAGTCACCTGCATCACCAGTCTCAGCCTGTCAGAGGCTTGTCTTCAGTGTTATTCTCAGCATTTGACTCAACTCTTCTTCAACAACATGGCACCTAAGAAGAGTAATATCTCCTATCATTTCTTTGAGCCTGAGTTGGCTAACATCAGGAAGATTCAAACCCTGATTACTCCAGACCATATACCACTTTTCAGAGAACATTATGGAGGAATCCTTGATGTGGTTATGGATTTGGACCCTTCACAGAGGAGCTTGATACATACTTGCCTGCAGTTCTATGATCCCCCTCTGAGGTGCTTCACCTTTCAGAATTTTCAGTTGGGACCCTTGTTGGAGGAATATTCATCATTGGTTGGTGTACCTATCAGGGGTGGAATCCCCTTCAACCCTGAGATGGCTTTCCCAAGTAATGAGGAGATAGCAAAAGCACTATATCTGGAACCAGTTCTGATTGGGCAGAATTTGACAGCTAAAGTTGGAGTCTCTGGTTTTCATCTGGATTTCTTGATCTCTCAGGCTACTTTGAAGGCCTCCTTGGGGGAGTGGAAGGCAGTCTGTGCTCTGTTGGCCCTTGGCATATATGGGGTCATACTTTTTGCAGATGAGCCTAGATTTGTTAGCAAGAATGCAATTCATCTTTTCATCCTGAGAAACCCAGTGCCCACCTTACTGGGAGATCTTTACTACTCTGTTCATCAAAGGAATGAAAAGCAAAGGGGAAGATTAGTGAGATGTTGTGCTCCTTTGTTCCATACTTGGCTGCTCAAGCATTTGCCAAAAACTGATGCATTCTTAAATCCTCACCAGCAGAAGAACTGGGCTAGAAGGCTTGTTGCTCTAACCTAAGATGACATCAGGTGGTGCACTCAGAACACCAAGGGTAGAGACATCATTACAAGTTGTGGGCAATTTCCCAATGTACCTCTGATTGGAGTAAAGGGTTGCATCAACTACAACCCTCTGCTATTCAAAAGACAACTGGGCTATGCATTAGTCCACCCTCCTAGGGCACAGGATCTGACTGAGACCCTTTATTGTGAAATCAAGCCTAATCTGGCTATTGTTAGGCAAGCGTCCTGGGCCTGGGAGAATGTGCAGACTAAGGGGGTAACCATTCTTGGGAGATGCAACAATGTAGCCTCAGCCCAGTACTATGAGTGGTCTCACGCCAGGGCCCAAATTTCTGGAATGCCTTTCACTATTGAAGATATGCCTGAACCTTCCACAGCACCACCTCCGGCAACTGTCAGCTTAGAGGAGTTTGAGAAATTGAAAGAGAGAAATGAGAAGCTGACTCAGGCTCTACAGAAGACCCTCTGGGAGAGGAGTGATGGTAGGTTGGATATTGAGAGGCTAGAAAAGTTGAAAGTGGAGCATCTGGCTAGAATTGAGAAGTCAGAGGATTACATTAAGAAGTCTAGGGCTGGAGAACAGATCTTGAAGAACGCCTGCAAGGAAGCTCAGTTCCAGAAGGCCAGGACTGATTTATATCTAAAGGAGAGCCAAGCTAGGTGGGTCAGGATCACCGAAGCTCGTACTCAGGAGGATAAGAGGACTCAGGACAAGATTGAGCAGCTGGAAGCTAGTGCAAAAGAGCAACAGGAAGCCCTGGCAACAGCCCAGAGGGAGATCTCAGAGTTGAAGATTAGAGCTGGTGTAAAGAGGTCAAAGGACCAGAGTCAACACAAGAGGCTAACTGCAGCTGTTACTACAAGGAATCTCCTTATCAGGAATCTTACAGAGCATCCAGCCGATCCTGTGACTGAAGCACTTCTCAAGGAAGTCCAAGAGGATGAGTTTGGTCTTGGTGTTTGACTTTTGCTTGTTGATGCTTTCATTTTATGTACTTTTCTTTATGTTGTATTTTGACCCCTCAGAGGGCATGTATTGTAAAAAACAAACTATGTATCACTTACTTTTTGTAATATATGTGTTGTTTTGTTTTATCTGATTTCTTCAAGCAACATCACAAGCATCTTCCTCAGGGGTTTGGAAAGGTCAAAACCAAGTGCCAAGCCGGATACCTTGGAAATAAATAGACACACTGCATTGCATACTAACCTTATGTTTTGTCTTGCAGGTTTTTATTTTATTGTTACTAACTCTGTTGTGACTTCAGGAACTATTGCTCGACGTCGAGGGTTTCCACTCAACCGTCCACACAGATACCCCACCCGCAACAATCTTCCGGGCATACAGATGGACCAAATGCAGCAGGACCTTACAGAGGTCAGGAATCAAATGACCAACGAGAGGTTGGAAATGAGGAATCAGATGACACAATTTATGGAGGTGATGAACAATATGGCTCAAAGCCAGGAGAGGTTAAGAGCACTGGTAGAAGGGAGGAATCAGGAGGACCATCATCCAGGGACTGCTGGGACAAGCAACAATGAGAGAGTCCAACCTCATGTTAATCCCCCAGTCTTTGGACCCCACCAGCATCCAGAGATCAACATCCCTGTCAATGTGCAAGGGACTGCCATAGCAGGTAGGGTACTGCAAGAAGACCCCCAGGAAGATCAGTTCACAGTGATGGGAGCTGGGGAGGAAGCCTATGACAGAAGGCTAGAAGAGATTGCTGAGAAACTAAGATCTTTGGAGTCCCAGAATTCTTTGGGATTTGATGTTATGGACATGGGCCTAGTGGACGGGGTCAGGATCCCCCACAAATTTAAACCACCATGCTTTGAGAAGTATAACGGGACTTCCTGCCCCAGAACCCATTTACAATCTTTTCTGGGGAGGCTGAAGGCCTATACCATGGACGAAAAGCTATGGATGTTCTATTTTGAGGATAACTTAACTAGAGCTTCGAGGGAATGGTACTCTCATCTGACCAGAGCAACCATTAGATGCTGGAAGGACCTGGCAGAGGCCTTTATCAGACAGTATCAGTACAACCTAGATATGGCTCCCAACAGGACCCTCCTGATGGGGATGTCACAATCATCCAGGGAAAGCTTCCGGGAGTACGCTCAAAGGTGGAGACAGCTTGCTGCTGCTGTCCAGCCACCTATGTCAGAGAGGGAGATGGCTGATATGTTTATGAACACCCTCCAAGGAACATACATTGACAGGTTGGCTGCCTTCTCATCCACTAGCTTTGCTGATGTAGTCATAGCCAGGGAAAGGATTGAAAGCCTATTAAAGATGGGAAAGATTTCTGACAACGGTGCCAGCTCATCCAGCAACTCAAGAAATCCTTTTGTAGGCCCAAGAAGAACTGGCGAGACCAATGCTATCCATACCAGCAGGGGCAGACCCCAATATGTTCATAGATCTGTGGCAACAGTCACCATTCCCGCTCCAATTCATCCTCAACCAGCTTATCAACCTCAGCAACAAAATTATCAGCAACAAACTCAGTATCCTCCTCAAAGAAATTATAACAACAGCAACACCAGCAACAACAACCAGCAAAGACCTTCTCAGGCCAATAAGGTGATCGATCCAATCCCTATGCCCTATGCCACATTACTGCCACAACTCCTAAAACTCAACCTAGTTGAGCTAAGGACGTTGGCACCTCCAGATCCTGCCAGTCTACCCAGAAATTACGACTCCAATGTCAGGTGTGCTTTTCATTCAAATGCACCTGGGCATAGTACAGAGAAGTGCAGAGCCTTTCACATGAAGGTACAAGACTTAGTAGATTCTAAGGCTCTAAACTTTGCACCACCACCGAATGTTAACAAGAACCCTATGCCACACCACGGAGGTCCCAGAATCAATGCTATTGAAGAAGACAAGCCGTCTTATTTGATAACCAGTGTGGGTCAGATTCGGACACCGTTGGTAGAGATTAAGGCTCAACTCCTCGAATGTCAAATGTTCCCGGGGTGCGAGCTAGGGTGTGCTTACTGCAACATTTCAGTGAATGGTTGTGATAACTTGAGAGATGGCATAGATGGTCTCATCCAGAGTGGCCTGCTTCAAATCACAACATCAATTCCAACAAATCCAGCAATCTCATCAGCAACAATTCCAGTATCTCCTGCAACTGCAACAGCCATTGTTCCAAACAACTCTTCAGCTTCATCAACAAATGCTTCATCTGTCATTTCAACTGACCAGATATCAGCAAACATCCCTTCTACAACTTCAGCACCCCTTCATTCAGAGTCTCCTACAACAACAACACCCATCCTTCCAACAATGTCTCCTACAACATCAGCAGCAAACAATGAAAGTGTCTCTACAGTTACAATTTATTATGATCCTGCCAATGATTCTGCCTACAACTCACAGAATGCCGCTCCTACCAGAGCACCAGTCACAATATATTATGATCCACAGACTATCACAGTCCCTTCTGCAGCTGCCATCAGTCCAGTCACTGTCACAGTGCCTGGGCCAGTGCCTTATGAAAGCAGTAATGCCATCCCTTGGCATTACGGCTCTGATCTTTACTGCGAAGGACAAAAAATCACTTTTGAATCATCAACTTCCTCACCACAGATAGACAATGTGGGGGGAGGCGGAGGCTTTACTCGAAGCGGACGTCTTTTTGCCCCACAAATTCAAAGACCCACTGCTGAAGCAGAAGCTGCTGCCAAGGCAAAAGGGAAGAGCATGGTGCAAGAAGAGCAAGCTGCTAAAGAAGTTTTGAAAACACCTTTTGATCAGGAAGTCGATGAATTCATGAGAATCATCAAGAAAAGTGATTATAAGATAGTGGACCAGCTTCACCAGACGCCTTCCAAGATCTCCATTCTATCATTGCTTATGTGCTCCGAGGCTCATCGGAACGCACTACTCAAAGTCTTGCACGCAGCTTATGTGCCAGAAGAGATCACCGTCAATCAGTTGGAAGCTGTGGTTGGTAATGTTAATGCTAGTAATGGACTAGGATTCACCAACACTGATTTGACTACGGAAGGCCGCAATCATAACAAGGCCTTGCACATTACCATGGAATGTAAAGGTGCAGTTCTTTCCCATGTGCTGGTAGACACAGGATCATCCCTCAATGTCTTACCCAAAAAGGCCCTTGTGAAGCTGGAATATGAAGGATTGGCATTACGACCCAGTAACTTGGTAGTAAGAGCTTTTGACGGCTCTAAGAGATCAGTTCTGGGAGAAATTGAGTTGCTTGTAACGATTGGCCCACAAACTTTCAAAACAACCTTCTACGTGATGGACATTCAGCCTGCCTACAGCTGTTTGTTGGGTAGACCATGGATTCATGCCGCTGGCGCAGTAACGTCTACCCTTCACCAGAAGTTAAAATTCGAGTGGGATGGCCAAGTCGTTACTATTTGTGGAGAGGAGGATATTTTTGTTAGCCATCTGGCTACATACAAATATATTGAGATGGATGGGGAGATCCACGAGACGATGAGTCAGGGGTTTGAGGCTTTGAATGTTAATGAAACCTCTGTTGTACTTGGGACTTCTATGACATCCTACCAGCAAGCCCGGAAGGTGGTGGAAGAAGGAAACGCCCAAGGCTGGGGCAAACTGTTGCCGGTGGAGAAGAAAGAGGATAGATTTGGGTTGGGTTACAAACCAACTCAACAGGATCAAGCAGAGGCTGCCAAGAAGCCCAACTTTGTTAGTGGGGGGATGCTCACCCCTGATGCTGTCAACAACTTGGAAGATGAGTCAGAAGATGAACGCAACCTGGAAAGCTGGATTCGTCCAAAGATCCCGGGGAGCAGTATCTCAAACTGGTCTTCCCAGGAAATTATAAGAGTTACTCCTGCAGAGTAATTATTATTTCCTGTATATTTTAAGCATGCATCAAGTCTTGCATCTTGCCCAAGATGACAAGACTCATTTTGTAATCGGGCCATCTGTAATTTTTGTGCAACAAGATTAATCAATGAAATATCAAACATCTTTTGCAAACAAGTCTTTTTCTTTTCCGCTCACTGTTTTTCCATTTTTCTTTTTGTACAAAAAAAAATATAAATGGCAATGTTTTCAAAATGACAACTTTATTTCACTTTTCTAAACAAGATTAAAATCAATCACTAAAATGAACAAACTGAACCCTTGCAGAGAGTGCCTTCCAGACCGCACCAACAACAACACGGCTATGACTTCGTATGACTCTGATAATCCGATCAATCAAGCTGATGAAGGGGTTGAAGAAGATTATGAGCTTCCTGAAGAGCTAGCCAGACTGTTGAGACAAGAGGAGAAGGTTATCACTCCTCATCAGGAGGAGGTCGAAACGATTAATCTTGGTACAGATGAAGATGTGAAAGAAGTTAAAATCGGGGCCGGCTTACAAGACTCAGTGAAGAAACAACTGATTGACCTGCTTCAAGAGTATGTGGATGTGTTTGCTTGGTCTTATCAGGATATGCCAGGGTTGGACACCGACATTGTTATGCACAAGCTGCCTTTAAGAGAAGAATGCCCACCGGTTAAACAGAAACTGCGCCGTACTCGTCCAGACATGGCAATGAAGATCAAAGAAGAGGTACAAAAGCAGTGGGACGCCGGGTTCCTTGCTGTAACTAGCTATCCGCCGTGGGTTGCTAATATAGTACCTGTGCCTAAGAAAGACGACAAAGTAAGAATGTGTGTTGACTACCGGGATCTGAACAGAGCCAGCCCTAAAGATGATTTCCCATTACCTCACATTGATGTATTGGTGGATAATACGGCTCAGTTCTCGGTATTCTCCTTCATGGACGGATTTTCAGGATACAATCAGATCAAAATGTCACCTGAAGACATGGAGAAGACAACCTTCATCACACCCTGGGGCACGTTCTGTTACAAGGTGATGCCATTCGGATTGAAGAATGCTGGTGCAACATATCAACGGGCTATGGTAACGTTATTCCACGATATGATCCATAAGGAAATCGAGTGTTATGTGGATGACATGATTGCTAAGTCCCTTACAGAAGAAGACCACTTGGTAAATCTGCTGAAGTTATTCAAGCGTCTGAGGAAGTACCAACTGAAGCTGAACCCCAACAAGTGCACATTCGGGGTACGATCTGGCAAGCTGCTGGGCTTTATTGTAAGCGAGAAAGGGATTGAGGTTGACCTTGATAAAGTCAAATCCATTCAAGAAATGCCTGCACCGAAAACTGAAAAAGAAGTTTGAGGGTTTCTGGGTAGATTGAACTACGTCTCAAGGTTTATATCTCACCTCACGGCAACTTGTGAACCCTTGTTCAAGCTGTTAAGAAAAGAACAAACGGTCAGGTGGAACGAAGACTGCCAGAAGGCTTTTGACAAGATCAAGGAATACCTGCAAGAACCACCAATCCTTATGCCTCCAGTTGAAGGAAGACCTCTGATAATGTACTTGACAGTATTAGAAGAGTCAATGGGGTGTGTGTTGGGCCAGCATGACGAGTCTGGTCGAAAAGAGTATGCAATATACTACCTGAGCAAAAAGTTTACCGACTGTGAACAACGTTATTCACTGCTCGAGAAAACATGTTGTGCTTTAGCGTGGGCTGCTCGCCGACTGAGACAGTATATGTTGACCCACACTACTTTATTGATCTCCAAAATGGATCCAGTTAAGTACATTTTCGAGAAGCCAGCTCTTACCGGACGGGTTGCAAGATGGAAAATGATCCTCACAAAATATGACATCCAGTACACCTCTCAGAAAGCCATCAAGGGCAGTGTATTGTCTGAATATCTTGCTGAGCAACCTATTGATGATTACCAGCCTATGAGATTTGACTTCCCCGATGAAGACATCATGTTCGTAAAAGCGAAAGATCATGAAGAGCCTGTTCACACTGAAGGGCCTGACCCGGAAAAAGAATGGACTATGATGTTTGACGGGGCTGTTAATATGAATGGTCGGGGTGTTGGTGCAGTACTCATTACACCTAAGGGAGTTCACATGCCCTTCTCGGCAAAGCTCACCTTCAACTGCACTAACAAAGAAGCTGAATACGAAGCTTGCATTATAGGTCTTGAGGAAGCCATTGACCTCAGGATCAAGACATTGACTGTATTCGGAGATTCAGCTCTGGTAGTTAATCAAACCAACGGCAAATGGTACACCCACCAGGATCATCTGATACCTTACAGGGATTATACAAGGAGGTTATTGACTTTCTTCACAACGGTCAAGCTTGAGTATATCCCTCGGGACGAAAATCAGTTTGCAGATGCTCTGGCTACCATTTCATCAATGATCAAAGTTCAGGCTGCCAACTTTGTACCTCAGATTTCAGTGTCCAGACTTGACAGACCAGCATATGTATTTGCAGCAGACGCCGTAAAAGATGATAAGCCTTAGTTCCATGACATTAAGTGCTTCTTGGAGGATCAAACATACCCACCTGGGGCATCTTCCAATGATAAGAAGACTTTGAGAAGGCTTGCTGGTAGTTTCTTTCTGAACACTGATGGTTCCCTGTACAAAAGAAACTTCGATATGGTACTCCTCAGATGTGTTGATAAAACAGAAGCAGACTTGTTGATGCATGAAGTGCATGAAGGATCCTTTGGTACCCATGCAGGAGGGCATGCCATGGCTAAGAAATTGCTAAGATCAGGTTATTACTGGATCACAATGGATGCCGACTGTTGTGCCTGTGCCAGAAAATGCCATAAATGTCAGATCTACGCAGATAAGATGCATGTGCCTCCCAATCCTCTGAATATAATGTCTTCACCCTGGCCCTTTGCCATGTGGGGCATTGATATGATCGGCAAGATTGAGCCAACTGCTTCAAATGGCCACAGATTCATCCTGGTTGCCATTGACTATTTCACCAAGTGGGTTGAAGCAGCGTCATATGCAAATGTTACAAGGCAAGTGGTAGCCAAATTTCTGAAAAGAGATATCATCTGTCGGTATGGAGTGCCCGAGCGAATCATTACTGATAATGGTTCCAACTTGAACAACAAAATGATGGCAGAACTATGTCGGGACTTCAAGATCCAACACCACAATTCTTCTCCTTACAGGCCAAAGATGAATGGCGCTGTTGAGGCAGCCAATAAGAATATCAAGAAGATTGTGCAGAAGATGGTAGTCACTTACAAAGACTGGCATGAAATGCTACCATTTGCCTTGCATGGGTACCGCACGTCAATCAGAACATCCACTGGGGCAACACCGTATCAGCTTGTGTATGGTATGGAAGCAGTCCTACCGGTTGAAGTTGAACTACCCTCCCTACGGGTACTGATGGATGTTAAGCTAAACGAAGCAGAATGGGTCCGGTCCCGATATGAACAGCTGAGTCTGATTGAAGAGAAAAGATTGGCTGCAATCTGTCATGGGCAGTTGTATCAGAAAAGAATGAAGAAAGCCTTCGATCAGAAAGTCAGGCACCGAGAGTACCAAGTAGGAGATCTTGTGCTGAAGAGAATCCTCCCTCCTCATACAGACCACAGGGGCAAATGGACTCCGAATTATGAAGGACCATTCGTGGTAAAGAAAGTTTTCTCTGGTGGAGCACTCATGCTCAGTACCATGGATGGTGAAGACTTCCCGTCTCCTGTGAATTCAGATGCAGTTAAAAAATACTTCGCATAAAATGACCCGCTGGACATAAAAACAGAATGTAAGTCCAGGCAAAAATAGGGCATCCCGACGAGTCAAAAACAGAATAAAAGACTCGGGCAAAAGTAAGGGAAAATAAATAAAAAAGTGTACACCCGCTGAGTTGAAAAGCCACATTGGACAACTCAGGCAAAAATGGGTATCCCGATGGATTGAAAACCCGAAAGGGCGATCCATGCAAAATAAGGGAATAAGCGAACAACTGCATGTTGAATTCGTCTGTATCACTTACAACTTGGTAAACCTCGAACGGATCAAGCCTCTATCGGAATCAGCCTTCTTCAGAAAGCAAGATGAGAAGAACGTCAAATGTCATACGAGTCATAGAAAGAGGAAGCTCCTTAAAGCGTCGACAACATTGCCAACATGTTGTTTCTCAATTTGTAACAATCTCCTCATTTCAGGAGATATGTTTCTTTGACTGTATCTTGCCAATTCAGGGCACATGAATTAATAAAATCAGATTTTTCAGTCATGTTTCGTCTTGTACATTTTTGTTTGCAAAAAATGTCTGATGTCTTAAGAAAAAACTGATTGCATGAATACAAATGTTATCCTTAAAAATAAAGAAAATAAAACACGTGCTTGCAGGGAATATACTTACTCTCAGAAGTGTCTAACTCCTATGACGGAATCCGGTAAAGGATACCTCGGGATTACTCGTGCGTTTCTTGTCTTTGCAGGATTGCAGGTATCCGAAGCGCAACATGGGGCATGGAAGCTTCATCCCAGCAGGCTGGCAAATCAACACTCACTCAGCCTTAGCATTCCAAGTACTTTATCCCCAGCTGAGTTGCCACTTGTAGCTTCTCCCAGCCGAGTTGCCAATCATTCTTCCTCAGTCAAGTACAAAAGCCAGGGAATTATCTCCCCACAGAGTTCCAGCCTCTATCCGGAAGAGCAACGCACGAAGGAGTCACAACAGAGTGAAGAAAGCTTCTGTAAACCCCAGTTGGGTCCCTCATTACTGGAAAAGGCCTATCATTGGCCCATTTCCCCAAGCAGAATCATTTCATCAGATCTACCAATGATCTCATCCCCAGCTGGGATGTTCACTTCAAGCAAGATCGGCCAGAGATCTACGCAACATCGGGATCCGAATCCCGGATCGGTATCTTTTGCATAATCATAGCATTTGCATCATATTCACCAAATAAAGTGTAGCATTCCGTCTTAAAAATGGAGCATTACGGCAAAAATCAAACATATAGCATAATCATGAGTCATGGTCTGAATCAAACACTTGTGAATGTTATCAACTCATCAACAATATGCAGAATCCCTCCCCAAATTCCCCAGCAAGAACAGTTGCCTCACATTCACCAGTACAAATGCATACTCCTTGTGGCACCCGTCCGTGTCATATCCCCAGCAGAAAGCCAAAGATATTCCCTTTGCACTCACAGATACTTGTATATATATAATTTTCTTGACATCCGTCCGTGTCACTTTTCCCAGTACAGTAATGTAAACACTTTGTATACCAGATATTTGTTTATACTACACCTCTTCTTCTTTCGACACTCGTCTGTGTCACTCTCCCCAGCAGATTGAACACTCATCTATACATCACTCATACTTTCTACTCATACTTATACAGATACTCGTCCGTATCTTGTATACACCATTTACATCCCCGCAGATTCGACACTCGTCCGCGTTCTTTGTTAACCAGTTGGTGCTCGTCCGTACCATCATCTCAGAACATGCGTCAAGCATTTGTCTCTACATGATACTCGTCCGAATCATAGTCTTAAGGATGCTCGTCCGCATCTTTAATCCATACACTGTGTCTTCTTGAATATAGATACTCGTCTGTGTCTGCTATTCCCCAGAAGAGTCCCCCCAGATTCAACACTCGCTCGTGTTCCTTGTTAATCGGTTGATACTCGTCTGTATCATCATCTCTGAACACGTGTCAGTATTTGTTTCTACCCGATACTCGTCCGTGTCGTAGTCATAGGGATGCTCGTCCGCATCTTTAATCTATACACAATACCAAACACTTATACCTTTTGTTTCTTGGATGTAAACACTCGTCCGTGTTTACTATTCCCCAGTAAAACAATTTCTTTTTATCTGACGTTCGTCCTACGTCATGACAAACCTTGAGAGCAGCCGTCCCCTGCTAGGTGGTCGTCCTCCACCTCTTGATGGTCTTCCTCCATCATGCTCATCCGATGGCCGTCCCCATCGTTGACCTTTTATCCGACATTCGTCCTATTTCGTGATATTTAGCAGCCGTCCCCTGCTAGGTGGTCGTCCTCCACCTCTTGATGATTGTCCTTCATCATTTTATCCAATGGCCGTCCCCATTGTTGATTTTTGGTTATCTGACATTCGTCCTATGTCATGATAAACCTCGAGAGCAGCCGTCCCCTGCTAAGTGGTCGTCCTCCACCTCTTGATGGTCGTCCTCCGTCATGCTCATCCGATGGCCGTCCCCATCGTTGGTCCTTTATCCGACATTCTTCTATGTCGCGATATTTTCGGCAGCCGTACCCTGCCTGGTGGTCGTCCTCCACCTTAGATGATCGTCCCTCATCTTATCCCAACAGAGCAGCCATCCCCTGCTAGGTGACCGTCCTTCACCTTTGATGACCGTACCTCATCATCTGTTTATTTCATTTATTCTTTAACCCGATGGCCGTCCCCGTCGTGGTCCCTTTTCTTTTTTAGCCCGATGGCCGTCCCCATCGTTGGTTGCTTTGCTTTATGAACTTGATGGCCGTCCCTGTCATGTTTCATCAGTCCCCATAGAATCTTACAACTCTATCCTGATGGTCGTCCCCATCATAATTCTTTTCCTCCCCAGCATGTCGGCCGTCCCCGTCATTGCTCTTTACCCAGCAGTCGTCCTCTGCTCGACGGTCGTCCTCCGCCGCCCATACTCTACAATATACTTTATTTTCCTTTGCAATCTATATCCCTTTTCTTCTTCATTCTGTGAGTGCAAATTTTGGACTGTCTTTGGTATTCAACCACAAGTTATCTTGTTTGCCTGGTAAGCCGTCGCTTACATCCTGCAAAGCTAACTCATGTTTGAATAGGGGCAGCTGTAAACACCCCAAATTTGCCCTCACCCATTCACACTATGGCTTGTGATCATTTCATATGCATAAACACAATCATACCATCTCATATAACTTTTTTTTGATTCACTGCATAGCTTCTAAGTCATCTGCATCTAGGGTTTGTGATCTGAGCAATCCAAGAGCCTCTTGAGCCACTCCAAGGGCCATCAACCACTTCAAAGGGATCCATGTGTGTTCAAGTATCATATCATATCCTCTCAAAGTCAATAATGTCAAAGAATCACAAGAACTGGGATTTGTATGGAAGCAGAGCCAGGCTTGACTGCACAGATGACCTAAAATTATGGTTTTGGTTTCAGAGGCCATAACTCCATATTTTTTGGTCATTCTTGTTTCTATTGGTCTTTATATGGTATAGGGAGTATGCATATCAATTTTCATGAAGAAATTCCATGAGGAAGTCATCTGATCAAGAGTTGACTTTTCAGACAAGTCAGTGCAAAATCAGGGCATCTGAGGCCCCCAATGACCCAACAAAGGGGTGATCTTCATCATTTTGATTGTATATGATCTTTATTTGATCATAGAAGAGTTTGGAAGTTCACAAAATTGAAGGATTTGAAGTTTTTGCAAAGTTGACTTTTTGGGCAAGTTTGACTTTTATTGAAAATGTCATTTTATGCAACTTTTTCAACCCTTACTTTTTGATTCAAAAATGCTTCAAATGGAAAAAACTTTGGTCATGAAAGTTGTAGATTAGATCTTTCCCTTTTTAAAAGGTACAAGAACATGACCTAATTCATTTTGGATCAAAAGTTATGGTTCATCAAAGTTGGCAAAAATCACTAAATTTCAAGTTACGCACCAAATGGGAAACTTGCAAATTCTTGTACCAAGCATTCTATTGACTTCAAAATGACTTCAAAACTTCATCACATAATCACACAACATTCAAAAATCAGAATGGGCCAAGAGATCCTTCACTTTTGAGGCCTTTGGAGCAAGACTTTTTCATGAAAAGCAAAGGCAAGCCAAGTTGCAAAACCAATGATAACTTCTCATCCACTTGTTGCCTAGCCTGCTGATCAATCCTAGCCTTTCTCCCTCACCTTGCTGCGCAGCCCACACCCCTTGTACTTGGCTAGAACATGACCCATGCTTTCTCTTATACAAAGTTGACAATTTGCAAAAGTAACCATACCTATCACAAAAGGACATGTCACATCTTCTGACCAATAGGATTAGTTTATACAAACCAAATGCAAGCTAAACATCACACACACAAGCCTGAAACAAGCAAGAACTCAACATTCTCATTTTCCACCCTTGAAGAAAAAGCTTTCGAAACTCAGCATACAAGCCACAAACACTTAAACAAACTTCATAGACCAACTCAACTCATCACCCTGATCACAAAGCACCCCCAAAATCAACCTGAAACTCAAAGAATCAAGAACACGATTCTCACCTGAGCTTGAACAGAACCTGTTCAAACTCTCAAACCAGCCACCACAAACTCCTTCTAAGCATCCAGACATCATCAAGGGACCAAAAGGAGTGGATTGCACAAAGGAAAGAAGTCAGAAAGCTGCAAATTGAAAGCTTCAAAACTCAGGTAGCTCAAGAACTTTTTTTCCAGAAATGGATTTTTAAGTTCTTAATAGCTTCTACATGCTTCCCTGGTCATGAATATGTTGTTGGTTTTGAAAATGATGGAGAGATGAGAGTTTAATCGTGTTCTGAAAGTCTTGCCCTAAAAAATGTTTTGTTTCGATTCATGTGATTGATGAAATATAAATGATGTTTGTGTTAGGGTTTTGATTCAGTGAGGTGTGGGAAGGATTTCTGTTCTTTTAGATTTCATTTTAGTTACGTTTTGAAGATTCTAGGAATTTTCAGGTGGGGTTCCCACCGGAGAAGACAATCGGAGGTCTTCTCCGGCCACCTGAAAATAATTAGGGTTTAATCCCTGTAATTAATGAAATTTGAATTTTGAGCGTTGGATCCGTTGACTTGGTTGACCTGGCGCGTGTTTGGAGGGCTGAGAGTCATCATTAGAAACCCTAATCACAATTAAGTTAATTAATTAATTCATAAATCAGGAATTAGGAAGTTTGAATGTGGACCATTCGATTGCGCGCGCAGTCAAGCTTTCCCTGCCCAGATTGCATCTCACCCCTTCATTCTGCATACTTTCCAATAATTCAATTTTTAATTCATATTTTCTTATTTGTTTTGCACATTTTATTTAAAATAGTAAAAGCCATTTAAAAATTATGAAATTTTTTGCCAGAGATTTCACTAATGTTTAAAACACAAAAATATTTTTATTTTTATTTTTAGCATTAAAAAAGTATTTTTAAATATTTAAAAGTTTCTTTTTAATTAATTAATGAGAATTAATTAATTAAAAATACTTTTAGGTATTTAAAAATCACCAAAAAATTCATGAAACATTTAAAAACATTTAGAAACATTGTCCAACCCTCAAACCAAATTTCTTTTTTGATCCTGATGCATTTTGAGAATTTTCCATGGAATTAAAATCATTTTAATGCATTATTTTGATCCAAACTTCCAAAAATCATTTCTGCCTAACCAATGAGAGTTGGACTTTGATTCTTTTTGCATTGATTTTTGTTTAGCATGTAGTTTGTGAGATTAAATGGCCATGATTTGATCTTTGATTTTCAATTTGTTTGGTAATTTTCTTGTTAAGGAACCCTAAAACCCTAGAAAACTTAGGAAAATCATAACTTGAATTAGGTTAAGAGTTGGAACTTCTCCTTTGGGCAGTGAGTTAGTATAGGATTAGGGATCCTTTGAGTGCATTTTCAATTTTTTATATTGATGTTTGCTTCTGATTTTGGTTTGTGTTTGATGCTTTGATCATAAACCCTAATTTGGGCTTCCATATGCATCCATCTTGCATTTGTATTCATACCTTGACTTGCCATGACATTTTGTACCTCCATTTGATTCATTTGACATCTTAAGACATATTGAAAGCATGTTTGATCATTGCATCTTGCATTTGCCATGTTGTATGCCATTTGCATTTCATAACTTTTCATGTATGTTCATGTGTCTTAACTTGCTTCATTTGCATCCATGAGCTTGTATGATCATCTCCATGTGTTGTTTCATGCTTGCATCATTCCATAGCATCATTATCATCTCATATGTGCTTCTGGTTTTGATTTACATCATGCCATTTCATCTCATTTTGCATTGCGTTGCATTCCTTTCACTAACTTTTCAGGTGGTAAGTTATCCTGAGAAGTGAATTTGCCTTCACTTCTCATAACTTCTCTTCATATCTTTTATACATACTTGCTGCATTTTACTTGGTGTATGAGTTTGAGCTTGCTCATTTTTCTTCTCCTTACTTTCTTTCATCAAGTGACTTGTCTTCTTCAATGAAGCAAGTTACTTTGCTTCTCCTGATCCTTTCATCTGCTTCCTGGTGGTTCCATTGAAGATCTTCTTTGTTAAACCTCACAAACCTTAGGAACAACCAAGCATGACAATGATTAGGGTTTTGATTAGTCCCCCCACTTAGTTTTTACCTTTGTGTCTCATTGAGTCTTCTCTTCTCACCTCATAATCAGGGACTAAACCCTAAAGGTTTTAAGGCTTTGTGATTAAGCTTATGCCTGCATCCTTCTATTATGATGGAGTGTATAACCTTAATCCTAAGTGTTAAACCCTTAATGAGTTTAACTCCTTTAATCAATCCACTTAATAATCATCAAGACATCACACTTGTAACTTGGGCCTTGCATTAGGGTTCTAATTCTTCCTTAATTGGTTAAGAAGGACTAACCCTAGTGTTAATGGACAAGTCCCCCTCAAGTTGTCTTACAAACCATAAAATTCACTTCATCATCTCACCATTGAATAAAATCCACTTAATCAAGGGATTGTTTTGTCATGAGTTTAATCCCTAATCATGGATTAAGTTAAGGAGCTTTCCTCAGCTTAAACACCCTCATCTATTATCCTTCTATTAGGATGGTGTAATGAGTCTGTTTAATCCCTGATTATGGCTTAATCTCATTAGTCAACACTAAAAAAAAACACCAAAAAACATCTAAATAATCACAAGTAGGTTAATGATCTTAATCCTACTTCAGGGTGATTAAGTGTGAGATGCTGACTTCACACTTAAGGTATTCTCATTACCCCTAAACAGAGGGAAGATGTGATGAGTTTACTAACCCTTGGTTTAGGCTTAAGCTCATTAACTTATGACAAACTTCAAAAAGCAATAAAAGACTGAAAACACAAAAACAAACAATAATCGTCTCCTTCGGGATTCTTTTCTCATCTCATTCACTCACAAACGAGAACTTGCTTCTTCCGTCTAATGCAAGACAGTTTGCATCTGTGCCAGACAGATCATACACTTGAGCTTAAACAAGTAAGCAGTTCACAAGTCAATTCACCTTTCAGTCTCTTTGGGTCGAACTACGGTGTTCTGACTTCCTCATTGCACGAGAGGATACGTAGGCATAACTTAACAGTTATCGAAAAAAAGTCTCTGTATATTCCCCCTCTTCCAGCTTCATTCTCTTAGCCTCATGATCCTGAGCATTTCACTCTTGTTCTTACACTGACACGTCATTTATACACTTCACACTTCTTTTACACTGACACCTGTACATTCTTTTCCAGCTATTTGATACACAAATTGCACTGACACTACCCCTTTAAAACACAAATCTTTTAAGCGTGGATCCCGTCGAGTACGGCGGACAATTTGGGTGCTAATACCTTCCCAGGTTGTAACCAACCCCCTTTCTCAGTCTCTTTGGTTCGCAACCGTCTTATCCATCTTTTCTAGGTCTATGCAGCATTACCTTTCCTCCGGGATAAAAATGCCTAGCTGGCGACTCTTTTCATTCCCAGTGAGTTCACTGCTGTGTGTTCTCATTGTTCCTCTCGCCGACCGTTCGCGTCTGTACCATATTTGGGACATTTCCCATTTATCGGGAGCGACAGCCCTCACCCATTCACACCATGGCTTGTGATCATTTCATATGCACAAACTCAATCATAGCATCTCATATCACATTTTTTATTCACTGCATTGGTTCAAAGTCATCTGCATCTAGGGTTTGTGATCTGAGCAATCCAAGGGCTTCTTGAGCCACTCCAAAGGTCATCAATCACTTAAAAGAGGTCCATGTGTGTTCAAGTATCATATTATATCCTCTCAAAGTCAAGAATGTCAAGGAATCACAAGAACTGAAAATGGTTGGAAGCAGAGCCAGGCTTGACTGCACAGATGACCTAGAATTAGGGTTTTGGTTTCAAAGGCCATAACTCCAAATTTTTTGGTCATTCTTGTCTCTATTGGTCTCCATATGGTATAGGGAGTATGCATATCAATTTTCATGAAGAAATTCCATGGGGAAGTCATCTGATCAAGGGTTGACTTTTCAAGCAAGTCAGTGCAAAATCAGGGCATCTGAGGCCCCCAATGACCCAACCAAGGGGTGTTCTCCATCATTTTGATTGTATATGATCTTTATTTGATCATGGAAGATGTTATAAGTTCACAAAATTGAAGAATTTCAAGTCTTTTGCAAAGTTGACTTTTTGGAAAGTTTGACTTTTAAAGAAATTGCCATTTTAGGCAACTTTTTCAACCTTTACTTTTTGATTCAAAAAAGCTTCAAATGGAAAAAATTTGGTCATGAAAGTTGTAGAATGGATCATTCCCTTTTCAAAAAGTACAAGAACATGACCTAATTCATTTTGGATCAAAAGTTATGGCTTGTCAAAGTTGGCAAAAATCACAAAATTTGAAGTTTTCCACCAAAGAGGCAAAGTTGCAAATTCACTTCTCAAGGCAAATTAAGTTGTCAAATGGACTTCTAAAATTCACAACATGATCATACAAGACCTAAAATTCAGAATGGGCCAAGAAATTTCTCATTTTTGTGACTTATGGAGCAAGACATCTCATAAGAATCAAAAGCAAGGCAAGTTGCAAAACTCATCATAAGTTATGAACCACTTGCTGCCTAGCCTCTAAACTCTTTTCACAGCATCCCTTGATTCAAGCTGAGCCCAAGCATGCCAAGAAGCAAGTGGTACCATAGCCCATACCTCAAGTACAAGTCAAGTTGACATTTTGGCAACTTGCCCATACCAATCACAATAGGCCAGCACCAACTCTCTGACCTATCACAATTGTTTATACACATCAAAGGCAAGCAAAAGCACATAACAACACACTCTGATCTTGCCCATAGACATAGTTATCAAAATCTCCTCAATTTGCAAGAGCCTTCGAAACAGTCAGCACAGGCCACAAACACAAAAACAAGCTTCACCAATCAACTCAACACACTTCCCTGGTCACAAAGCACCCATCACCATTGCCTTAAACTCCCAGAATCACAAATACGATTCTCACCTCACCTTGAGCAGAACCTCTGCCATCTTCCAAACCAGCCACCATAAACTTCTTCTAAGCATCAGGACTTCATCAGGGGCCTAATAGGAGTGGTTTGCGCAAAGAGCGAGGGTCAGAAAGTTGCAAACTGAGAAAGCTCAAAGCTCAGGTATACCAAGAACTTTTTTTCCAGAAATGAGTTTTTAAGTTTCTAATTTGTTCCTCATGCTTTGCTGATCACTCTGATGTTCTTAGTTTTGAAAATGGTTGAGAAATAAGTATTTAATCTTGTTTTGAAACTTTTTTGCCCTAAACATGTTTGGCTTCGATTCGTTTGATTGATGAAGGATAAATGATGTTTGAATGGGGGTTTTGATTTAGTTTGGCATGGGGATGATTTCTGGATAGTTAGTTTTCATTTTCATGAAGTTTTGTGGATTTTAGAGATTTTCAGGTGGGAGTCCCACCGGAGAAGACGACCGGAAGTCTTCTCCGGCCACCTGAAAATAATTAGGGCTAATCCCTGTAATTAATGAGAGTTTGAATCTTGAGCGTTGGATGAGCTGACTTGGTCAATTCCCGCGCGTGTTCAAGGGCCTGGATCCACCCACTTAACCCTAATCCACGTCATTATCTTATTTAATTCAGTTTAATTAATTAAAATAGGATTTAACTCAGTTTGAATTTCAGCCTTTAGATTGTGCGCGCAGTCAACAGGTCCTTCCCCAGAATCAATCCTGGCTCTCCATTGCGCATACTTTCTTTTTATTTCATTTTTAATTCATTTCTTTTGTTTTATTTTGTACATTTATTTAAAAATAGCAAAACAATTTTGAAAATTCTGAAAATTTTTGTATAAACTTTTATTAATTTTCAGAAACCAAAAACATTTTTATTTTTATTTTTTACATTTAAAAATATTTTTAAATCATTTAAAAGTTTATTTTTAATTAATTAATGAGAATTAATTAATTAAAAATACTTTTAGGTATTTAAAAATCACCAAAAAATTCATGAAACATTAAAAACCATTTAGAAACATTGTCCAACCCTCAAACCAAATTTCTTTTTTGATCTTGATGCATTTTGACAATTTTCCATGGAATTAATTCAATTTCAAAGCATTATTTTGATCCAACCTTCAAAAAATCATTTCTGCCTAACCATTGAGAGTTGGACTTTGATTCTTTTGGCATTGCATTTTGTTTAGCATGTAGTTTGTGAGATTAATTTGACATGATTTGATCTTTCATTTTCAATTTGTTTGGCATTTTTCTTGTTAAGGTACCCTAAAACCCTAGAAATCTTAGGAAATTCATAACTCTAATTAGGTTAAGAGTTAGAACCCCTCCTTTGGGCAGTGAGTTTGTATAGGTTTAGGGTCCCTTTGAATGCATTTTCAATTTTTTATCTTGATGTTTGCTTCTGATTTTGGTTTTTGTTTGATGCCTTGATCATAAACCCTAATTTGAGCTTCCTTTTGCATCCATCTTGCATTTGCTTGCATACCATGTCTTGCCATAGCATTTTGTGCATCCATTTGATCCATTAGACATCTTAAGACATATTGAAAGCATGTTTGATCATTGCATCTTGCAGTTTCCATGTTGTATGCCATTTGCATTTCATAACTTTTCATGTATGTTCATGGTTCTTAACTTGTTTCATTTGCATCCATAAGTTTGTATGATCATCCCCATGCTTTGTTTCATGTTTACATAATCCCATAGCATCATTAACATCATGTATGTGCTTCTGGTTTTGATTTACATCATGCCATTTCATTTCATTTTGCATTGCATTGCATTTCTTTCACTAACTTTTCAGGTGGTAAGCAACTTTGAGAAGTGAATTTGCCTTCACTTCTCACAATTTCTTTTCATCTCTTTATGCATCATTGCTGCATTTTGTCTTGTGTTTGAGATTGAGCTTGTTCTTTCTTTTCATCTTACTTTCTTTCTTCAAGTGACTTGTCTTCTTAAATGAAGCAAGTTACTTTGCTTCTCTTTGCTCCTTTCATCTGCTTCCTGGTGGTTCCTTTGAAGATTGATTTTTTTAAACCTCACAAACCTTAGGAACAACCAAGCATGACAATGATTAGGGTTTTGATTAGTCCCCCACTTAGTCTTTTACCTTTGTGTCTCATTGAGTCTTCTCTTCTCATCTCATAATCAGGGACTAAACCCTAAAGGCTTTAAGGCTTTGTGATTAAGCTTATGCCTGCATCCTTCTATTAGGATGGAGTGTATAACTTTAATCCTAAATGTTAAACCCTTAAATGTGTTTAAATCCTTTAATCAATTCATCTAATAATCATCAAGACATCAAGCTTGTAACTTGGGCCTTGCATTAGGGTTCTAATTCTTCCTTAATTGGTTAAGAAGGACTAACCCTAGTGTTAATGGACAAGTCCCCCTCAAGTTGTCTTACAAACCATAAAATTCACTTCATCATCTTACCATTAAATAAAATCCACTTAATCAAAGGCTTGTTTTGTCATGAGTTTAATCCCTAATCATGGATTAAGTTGAGGAGCTTTCCTCAGCTTAAACTTTCTCATCTATTATCCTTCTATTAGGATGGTGTAATGAGTCTGTTTAATCCTTGATTATGGCTTAACCTCATTACTTAACACTAAACAAAAACACCAATAACATCTAAATAATCACAAGTAGGTTAATGATCTTAATCCTACACCATGGTGATTAAGTGTGAGAAGCTGACTTCACACTTAAGGTATTCTCATTACCCCTAATCAGAGGGAAGATGTGATGAGTTTACTAACCCATTGGTTTAGGCTTAAGCTCATTAACTTATGGCAAACTCCAAAAAGCAATAAAAGACTGAAAACTAAAAAAAAACAATAAACGTCTCCTCCGGGATTCTTTTCTCATCTCATTCACTCACAAACGAGAACTCGCTTCTTCCGTCTAATGCAAGACAGTTTGCATCTGTGCCAGATAGATCATACACTTGAGCATAGACAAGTAAGCAGTTCACAAGTCAATTCATCTTTCAGTCTCTTTGGGTCGAACTACGGTGTTCTGACTTCCTCATTGCACGAGAGGATACGTAGGCATAACTTAACAGTTATCGAACAAAAGTCTTTGTATATTCCCCCTCTTTCTAGCTTTATTATTTGAGCCTCATGATCTTGAGCATCTTATTCCTGTTCTTACACTGACACTGTACATTTACACATATCACATCACTCTCTTTTACACTGACACCTGTACATCCTTTCCCAGCTCTTTATACACAGATTGCACTGACACTACCCCTTTAAAACACAAATCTTTTAAGCGTGGATCCCGTCGAGTACGACGGACAATCTGGGTGCTAATACCTTCCCAGGTTGTAACCAACCCCCTTTCTCAGTCTCTATGGTTCGCAACCGTTTTATCCATATCTATCTAGGTCTATGCAGCATTGCCTTTCCTCCGGGATAAAAATGCCTAGCTGGCGACTCTTTTCATTCCTTGTGAGTTCACTCCTGTGTGTTCTCACACCCTCCTTTCGCCGACCGTTCGCGTCTGTACCCCATTTGACCCGGCTTCATTTGGTGGGAGCGACACTTGAAGACAGCTGAACTCAGAGCAGCCCTAAAGTAGCTTCTGCTATGGCCCATGCTTGAAGTACACCAACTCTTGAATTTTTGGCCAATTGCCCCATACCATTCCCACAGTGCATGTCAATTCTTCTGACTCTTTCCAATAGTCTAGGATTAGTTTATAGATCATAAAACAAGCCTCACATAAGCTCAGACCACACACACACAATCAGAATTCACAAAACTTGCCAAAACCTTCATCTCTTCGAAACTCCTTCCACAACCATCAAACTTCAAATTTTTCTTCACTAACAAGTCACACACCACCCATAGAACAAGAATCAATCATTAAAACAGCCTGAAACATCACATACACATACCTCAAAATTTGCTACACCAGAACTGAAACCATCAAACCAAGCCATACAAGCTTGTTCTAAGCTTCATATCATCTTCAGGAGGTTCATAGGAGTGGATTTGCATCAAAAAAGGATCCAGAAAGCCCAAAATCAGAAGGTTCAATCTCAGATATAGCTCAAGAACTTTTTTCCCAGAAGCTTGTTTTTAAGTTCTTGAATGATTCTTTGTGCTCCCCTGATCACGGGGATGTGATTATTTTTTAGAAAGGTTGAGAAACCATGATGTATGCGTGTTCTGAAATTTTGCTCGTTTTTACGTTTTAGTTCGAATCATGTTCATGATGCAAAATAAATTATTTTTGTTTGGGGATTTAGGTTCAGGGATGTTAGGGGATCATTTCTGGGGAAGAAATTTTGAGTTTAGAAGCTTGGGGAAGAATTTAGGGTTTGCGCTCACCAGAGAAGATGACCGGAACACTGTTCCGGTCACCTGAAAGTAATTTTCCCTAATCCACATAATTAGTTGAGTTTGAATAATGGCCCTTGGATCCTAGGTTTACCGCGCGTGTGGACGTCCCAGATCACTTGTTAAAACCCTAATCCACCATTTATTTAATTAATTATGATTAATTAGTCAGGACAAATCTAGACCCTTAAAAAACGCGCCAGTCAACTACAAAGTCTCAACTTCAAATCTTGACCTCAGGATCTTCATACTTTTTCATTTAATTAGTTTTTATTTTATTCTTCCTCATTTAATTTGTACGAATTTTTAAAAATAGCAAAAGTAGTCTAAAAATTCTGAAATTTTTTACCCAACCTTTAATTAATTTTCAGAACCCAAAAATATTTTTATTTTTATTTTTTGCATTAAAAAAATATTTTTAAATCATTTAAATGTTATTTATAATTAGTTAATGAGAATTAATTAATTAAAAATACATTTAGGCATTTAAAAATCCCAAAAAAAATCAGAGAACATTTTCAAACATTTTGAAGCATTTACAAACTCACCACACAAATTTCTTTTTGGTTTTGATCTTACTTTGACATTTTTCAAATGAATTAGGGTTCTTAAACTTGAATAATTTTTAACCCCAACTTCAAAAATTCATAACTTTTGAACCAAAGTGAGTTTGTGAATGATTATTTTTGCATTGTATTATGCATGGTTTCAAGCATCTAAAAATATTTTTGTTTCATTTTTATAATGCATTTCCAATTTGTTTGGCATTTTACCTTTAGGATCACCCTTAAAACCCTAGAAACTTAGAAAAATCATAAGTCCTTCTAGGTTAAGCTTCTGACCTCCCCCTTTGGATGATAACATAGTATAGATTTAGGGTTCCTTTGAGTCCATTTTCAAATTTTTATCTTATGATTTGCTTCTGTTTTTGAGTTTTTCATCTCACATGTTCATATAACCCTAATTTGCATCCTCATTTGCATCCATCTTGTATAAGCTTGCATACAAGAACTTGACATGACATTTTTTGCATCCACATGACATATAAGACATCTTAGGACATATTAAAATCATGTTTGATCATTGCATCATCCATTTGCCATGTTATGCTTTCATTTCATTTCATGTACATTCATGAACTTTCATGCTTCCTTTATGCTTCATTTGAATTCCCATACTTTGTATGATCATCTTCATCTCATGACATACATTTATATCATCTCTTTGCAACATTAGCATCATGAACATGCTTCTTATTTTTGTTTTCATTATTGCATTTCATTTCATTTCATTTCCTTTTGCTAACTTTTCACGTGGTAAGTATTTGAGAAGTGAATTTGCCTTCACTTCTCACAATCTCTTCTCACCCCTCTTATGCATTCATTAATGCATTTTACTTTTGTATTAGAGTGAGCTTGCTCATTAATGTTCCATCCTCACTTTCTTTCTTCAAGCAACTTATCTTCTTAAGTGAATTAAGTTGTCTTGCTTCTTTCTACTTCTCCTCCTTCCATCCTGCTTCTTCCTTGGTGGCTTTTCCTTGAAGGTCTCTTGCAAGCCTCATAAACCTTAAGCATGATAACAATTAGGATTTGATTAGTCCCCCCATTAGTTTTACCTTTGTGTCATCTTTTCTGTCTTCTCTCCTCGTCTCATAATCAAGGACTAAACCTTAAAGGTTTTAAGGCTTTGTGATTAAGCTTATGCCTGTATCCTTCTATTAGGATGGAGTGTATAACTTTAATCCTAAGTGTTAAACCCCTAATGTGTTTAATTCCTTTAAATCAATCCACCTAATAATCACTAAGACATCA
Source organism: Lathyrus aphaca (assembly GCA_963966055.1). Lineage (NCBI taxonomy): Eukaryota > Viridiplantae > Streptophyta > Magnoliopsida > Fabales > Fabaceae > Lathyrus > Lathyrus aphaca. The sequence goes on along the minus strand of OZ014520.1, from coordinate 282,112,068 downwards.
AGCTTGTAACTTGGGCCTTGCATCAGGGTTCTAATTCTTCCTTAATTGGTTAAGAAGGACTCACCCTAGTGTTAATGGACAAGTCCCCCTCAAGTTGTTTAACAAACCATTAAAATCCATTTCTTAATCTTATCATTAACTAAAATCCACTCTAATAAAGGCTTTGTTTTGTCATGAGGTTAATCCCTAATCATGGATTAAGTTGAGGAGCCTTCCTCAGCTTAAATGTTCTCATATATTATCCTTCTATTAGGATGGTGTAATGGGTCCATTAAATCCTTGATTATGGCTTAAAATCATTACTTAACACTAAACAAAAACATGAAAAAAAACATCTAAATAATTGCAAGTAGGTTAATGATCTTAATCCTACATCATGGTAATTAAGTTGAGGTGTTTATCTCATACTTAAGGTATTCTCATTATCCCTAATCAAAGGGAGGATATGATGAGTTTACTAACCCTTGGTTTAGGCTTAAGCTCATTAACTTATGACAAACACAAAAAAAAGCAATAAAAGATTGAAAACTAAAAAAAAAAACAATAATCGTCTCCTTCGGGATTCTTTTCTCACCTCATTCACTCACAAACGAGAACCCGCTTCTTCCGTCTAATGCAAGATAGTTTGCACCTGAGCCAGACAGGTCTTACACTTGAGCATAGACAAGCAAGCAGTTCACAGGTCAATTTATCTTTCAGTCTCTTTGAGTCGAACTACGGTGTTCTGACTTCCTCATTGCACGAGAGGATACGTAGGCATAACTTAACGGTTATCGAACAAAATTCTCTGTATATTCCCCCCTCTTCCAGCATTATTCTTAAAGCCTCATAGTCTTGAGCTTCATATTCTTTTCTTGCACTGACACTCTTTCATTTCACTTCACATTTCTTTTGCACTGACACTTGCATTCTTTTCCAACTTTTGCACTCAAAATAGCACTGACACTACCCTTTTAAAACACAAACTATCTAGCGTGGATCCCGTCGAGTACGACGGACAATCTGGGTGCTAATACCTTCCCAGGTTGTAACCAACCCCCTTTCTCAGTTTCTCTAGTTCGCGACCGTCTTGTCCATCTTTTCTTATGTTTATGCAGCATTACCTTTCCTTCGGGATAAAAATGCCTAGCTGGCGACTCTTTTCAGTTCATCTTCATGTTCTCTCCTTTCGCCGACCGTTCGCGTCTGTACCCCTCTTGGCCCCGTGTCATTTGGTGGGAGCGACACTAACCACCATACAAGATAAAAAAAAATGCGTTTATTGTTCTATTTGTCTTAGTAGTTGATTAAGTTCAGGTTGTGCAAGTTGGTTACCAAGGTTTTGGAAAAGTTATCAAGTAGGGAGTGTGGAAATGATGGCTAAAGATCTAATGAGTTTGACCTAGTCATGGTCAAATGAGGAGAGTACTCCATTGTTAGGTTTCTAAGTTATACCAGTCATTTTTGTTTTATGATTAGAAAATTATCAGAATCTAGGGTTTTGGATGATGCGTTGAGATTTTTATTGCAAATCATTATCTTAAGGCTTTACTTAAAATCCTAGTATTTTTATGTTCTTCAAGTAGTCCCATGACTTCATTATGGTCCAAAGTTGCAAAAGAATTGAAAATTTGATCCATTGAAAGTTTGTTTTATTTTGAGGCATGTTAATTTTGGTACCAAATATTTGAATCCAATTTAAAGTCTAAGAGAGTGTGGATCCATCCGGTGATTTCTCTTTCAAAATATTGTCATCATATTATAATTCAAGGTGCCATTAAGATGCTTTCTAGGAGTATGTTTGAGTCTGCAAAGGAAAGTGAAGCATGGTAAGGTTTCAAAGGATTAGTAGTGTTCAAAAAGCTACTCCTCGGGAAATTTGAGAATTGAACCCAAGGTATTGTTAATATGGATGGATGTGTGTTGGATGTTAATGAGAAAATACATCCTATAACTTAATTACTATAATACATGTTTTTGAGTTTTAAAATTACATATACATAGTACATAAGTTTCAAAGGACATGAGTTTTGAGGATTCGATTTAAAAGTTGCACAGCCATCCGTGTGGACCAGGGCTTACATTCAATGCCACTACAAGTTAGCATACAACAATGTCTCAACATTCAGTCATGCCTTCACAAAAAACAGAATTACATTTCCTTAAACTACAAGGACCTAACACTAGACAAACACCATTACTACCAGCTGCAATGATAATCAATTACTTGTCTTCGACAATTTGAATCGCCATGCTGCCAGGTTGTTGTTCAGTTGGTCTTCATGCGTCTCTTCATGAAAAATTCAACAAAAGGTGAAGTCTGCACCTGCGAAGCAAGACAAACCATGACGTCAATAAAGGCTTCACTTTAAATTACATGACCTGCATAATGTGATGTCTTCGTGTTTCTATAGGCCAAGCACAACAAGTATAAACTAATGTAGAACACATAATTTTCGAGCCACATTCACAAAGCCTGCCTCCATAAACAAACAAAGTTAGTATCCGTCTCAATTGTCTCACGAACAGGCGCCACGAAGCATCATAAACACGTCCCTGCACAAGTTTCAGTCAAATTAATTCACAAACCACCATCATCCCCACCAATAAATAATCAAAGGAAAAACTGCAAGGTTTTACTACAACATTGTTTATCAAAACAAAAGTTGAAATACAAGAATCACATGACTTACACCAAAGTGGGAATTGAATTGTTGCTACTCTTATAAACATCATCTTGTAGGACTTTCTCTTGGTAATCTCTGGTGTAACATCACCATGCCAAGATCGCTCCGAAATTTGCACATGGAAGAATGAGCATGAGTAATTAGTGCCATATACAAAGAGCATGAACACATACAACAAGGAGTCAAAAGAGAAGTCAAGGCTCGAATAGATTATTGAAATAGAGTTACAATAGTTATGCAGCAAGAAGTATTACAAGTAAACTATTAAAAAAGGTGTTTCTCACCATTCATACTCCAAATGACAAGAGCAAGCATACAAGAATTGCCGAATGCGCCACATCAGTTAAATGATCAGTTGAATCACAATGGCTTGGACCTCAGCTGAAATACAACCGAAAAAAGAAGTTAATAGCCATTTCAAGTACAAAGAGAAGCATTACAAGTATGAGAAGTTATCATGGATGCAAAAAAAAAAACTCAGAGCTTGGTTCATTACCTCTGAAATGTGATTCAACGAAATATCCTTGTAGACCTTTTCTCTTTCGAATTCATCAAAACATCCATGTAATAATTGAATACTCCCATTGGAAAGGCTAGACAGTCAGTACCCTGCAACATTCAAAAAACGTAACCATGACGATACCGCAAGGAAAGTGCTAAAGCATGGTAATGTCAAAACACACAAAGATAACTATGACAACATAAGTAGCAGTCAAACACCAATTTCTCAGTAGTGAAACTAAATAATTGTGCAGTAAAGAAATATAGTTTGAGGGACCACACAAGCTTCTAGAAAGAATTATAGTTGGGGTACTACAGACAAAAAAATCGAATTCTATGACTCAGCAGAAGGACCACCTAAATCCTATGCATATATTCCTAACGGTTTCCTAAAAATACAGCTCACGTTCGCACATTCCAAGCAAAATTACACATGAATTTCATTCTCTTCACACGTATGAAATACCTCAAAAACTCTCCTATAAAACCACTAATCATTTAGCAATCAGGGGGGAGGACAAAAAAACCCTAGCCACAAAGAGAGAGGCACGGAAAACCTGAGAACGAATTCTGAAAACAAAATGAAATAATATATTCAAAACCTTATACTCAAAGCTCAAGAGAAAGTCAGAAAGCTTCTTACAAGTTCACATCGAAATTGTGAGAAGAACGAGCTAAATCGACAACAAACATCAATAACACAACAAAACACAAAAGTTTCAAGAGAGGAGAAGAAGATTCAATCAAAAATCAGAAGCAAGAAGAATAAGAGGATTCGAACGAATAGCAAGCTTAGTAAGAGTTCATACCTATTCATCAAGCTTTGACACATTTCAATCGGTAGACTCTTGAACTTCATATCGTTTTTACTCTAATTAGATTGTTGTATCATGTAAAGATTCTCTGAACATAACGAATTTGGGGGTCTAGGGTTTGTGATTTGGGGATAGGGTTCTTTATTTTTTTTATGCTTGATTTGATGTGCGATTGATGCTCTTTTTTTGTTTTATATTTACGGTGTTTTTTGATCTGGATCGAGGGACATTCTATGTGTGGTACGTGATGAATGTTTATCTTCTCTTTTGGAGAAGGATGAAAACTGAGTGTAGACGATTGTTCAATGACGGAATAAGAGGGATCGTTAGTAGGAGAAATATTAACTCATGTGCTCTTAATCTTCTTTATTCCAATGTTTAAAAATAGTGATGTGTTGTCGTTTTAAATAAGCAGGTTTTAAGAAAGTTTTTTTAGTTTTTAATGAATTTAGTCCTTTCCAATGCTGAGTCCACTGCCCAACATCTGTAACGTATTAATGTTTTCTTGCCACTTATATTCTTTTGTAGTCATTTGTTGGCATGTCCACCGATTGATTTCTTGGTTTTGACTGAAAATGGAATTGGACTGGGTCATGACCCGAATCCGACTAGATATGGACTAGGTCGATACCCGAATCCTGGTATTTGGGCCTGTGCCATACTTTGTTATTATCTTGGACCATTGTTTTTATTTTCTTTTTTTTTAATTAAGATTTTACCAAGTTTTGTTTAAACCATAAATTGTTAATTGATTCTTAAATTTGTTTTTATCATTTTATTTTAAATAGTTTTTTTTAAGAAATGTTATTTTGGGCCAATGATATAATAGAAGATTAAATTATTTCCGATATTATTAAATTGGGAAATTTAATCAATATGAGGCATTTTATTTAATTTATTATATTATTCAATTTCGACAAAACAATTTAGTATTTATTTTTTATTACCGTATTTCAATTATTTAGTACTTTATTAAATTCGATTTAACTTAATTATTTATATCTATTATTCTATTCCGATTTAATTGTCGCGATTTAATTTAATTCTTTTTGTTATCGCTTTAATCGATCCGCAAACCACGTAAGCCGAGCGCATCGTGCCTCGCCGTCAAACTTTTCCGAATTCGACATTCAAAGATTTTTATAATTAAAGTAACGGAATAACTGAATTCTGGGGTCTCGCATTCCTCGAATTCTTGAACGAACACTCCCGAGGCTCGCCCCGCGGGATGCGGTTCATTCGACTTTCCGTAATTAAAACCTTTAATATACATATCAAATAATGAAATAATTGAATTCTGGAGTCTAGCATTCCTCTAATTCTCGAATAAATTATCCTGAGGCCCGCCCCTCAGGACGCGATTTATTTACCCTTTCATTCTTAAAAACCCTAACCAGATCAAACATCTTTTAAAAGAGTGTTGTTTGAATCCTTTCTATACTTGAAAAACAAGTTAGCGCTTCCGCCTCCTATTGTGAGTAGATAAGCCAACGCTTAGCAGTTAGAATGCGGTTCAAACAACTGTTCATTAAAACAAACAAACCAACCAGCCTTAGTACCACGAACTACGAGGCTCTGACTTTCCCATTGCACAAGGGAATACATAGGCACACGGATCTTACTACTATCCGAGCACCCTAGGAAAAAAATAACCCATTTCCCCTTTTACCTTAGCTTAGAATCATTCGTATTTATTTTATTATTCGAAGAAAACAGAAAGCATAAGTCAACATTAGATCGCAAGTTAAACTAAGAGGTTCCCGTTGAGTACAACGGACGTAAGGGGTGTTAATACCTTCCCCTTACGGAATCGACTCCCGAACCTAGAATCTGGTTTCAAAGACCTTGATCTATCCGTGTTTCTTTCAAAAGGTTTCTCGATATTTTCCTTTTCCTTAATTGGAATAAAATAAGTTCGGTGGCGACTCTGTTGTTTTAATTTTCATCCGCGGTATATTTTTATCGCGAGGTCGTATTTTTCGAGGTACGACAGCTGGCGACTCTGTCGCTCCCACTAAAAGACACCTGGTCAGATAGGGTACAGAGGCGAATGGTCGGTGAAAGGAGAAATGAAATGAACTGAATGAAGGTGAAAAGAGTCGCCAGCTAGGCATTTTTATCCCGAAGGAAAGGTAATGCTGCATAAACCTAGAAAGATATGGATAAGACGATTGCGAACCAGAGAAACTGAGAAAAGGGGTTGGTTACAACCTGAGAAGGTATTAGCACCCAGATTGTCCGTCGTACTCGACGGGATCCACGCTTGAAAGATTGTGTTTAAAGGGGTAGTCTCTATGCTATCTGTGTGCAAAAGCTGGAAAAGAATGTACAAGTGTCAGTGCAAGAAAGTGAAGTGAAATGCTCAAGAATGAGGCTTAAAAAGAATGCTGAAAGAAGGGGGAAGAAGTAGATACTTTTGTTCGATAACGGTTAAGTTATGCCTACGTATCCTCTCGTGCAATGAGGAAGTCAGAACACCGTAGTTCGACTCAAAGAGACTGAAAGATGAATTGACTGATGAACTGCTTACTTGTCTATGCTCAAGTGTATGACCTGTCTGGCTCAGGTGCTAACTGTCTTGCATTAGACGAAAGGAGTGAGTTCTCGTTTGTGAGTGAAGATGATGAGAAAAGAATCCCGGAGGAGACGATTATTTTTTGTTTGTTGTTTTCAATCTTTTATTGCTTTTTTGTGTTTGTCAAAGTTAATGAGCTTAAGCCTAAACTAAGGGTTAGTAAACTCATTATATCCTCCCTTTGATTAGGGATAATGAGAATACCTTAAGTATGAGATGAGCATCTCAAACTTAATTACCATGATGATGTAGGATTAAGATCATTAACCTACTTGTGATTATTTAGATATTTTTGGTGTTTTTGTTTAGTGTTAAGTAATGAGTTTAAGCCATAATCAAGGATTTAGTGGACTCATTACACCATCCTAATAGAAGGATAATAGATGAGCATACTTAAGCTGAGGAAGATACCTCAACTTAATCCATGATTAGGGATTAACCTCAGGACAAAACAAGCCTTTATTAAAGTGGATTTTGATTAATAGTAAGATTAAGAAGTGAATTTTATGGTTTGTAAGACAACTTGAGGGGGACTTGTCCATTAACACTAGGGTTAGTCCTTCTTAACCAATAAAGGAAGAATTAGAACCCTAATGCAAGGCCCAAGTTACAAGTTAATGTCTTAGTGATTATTAAGATGGATTGATTAAGAGGTTTAAACAAATTAAGGGTTTAACACTTAGGATTAAAGTTATACACTCCATCCTAAGAGAAGGATGCAGGCATAACCCTAATCACAAAGTCTTAAAACCTTAAAGGTTTAGTCTCTGATTATGAGATGAGAAGAGAGACACAAAGAAGACACAAAGGTAAAAACTAAAGGGGGACTAATCAAAACCCTAATTATTGTCATGATTGGAGGTTCCTATGGTTTGTAAGGCTTGCAAGAGGTCTTCAGAGAAGCCACCAATGGAAGAAGCAGATGAAAGAAGGAGAAGCAGAAGAAACAAGTTACTTACTTCACTGAAAAAGATAAGTAACTTAGAGAAAGAAAGTGAATGATGAACATGAATGAGAAAGCTCACTCTAAAGCAAATGAAAATGCAGCAAGGATGCATAAGAAAAAGATGAAGAGAAATGAGATGAGAAGTGAAGGCAAATTCACTTCTCAGGTTACTTACCACCTGAAAATGTTAGCTTGAAGGAAAGAAATGAAATGAAAATGAAACAAAATCAAAGGTAAAGACAAAACCAGAAGCAAACACATGATGTAAATGATGCTATGAGATGATGCAAAGGCATGCCAAGTGCTATGAATGTTCATACAAGAGACGAGAATGCAAATGAAGCATGTATGAAGCATAAAAGCACATGAAAGTTCATGGAATGAAATGAGTGCATATCATGGCAAATGGATGAATAAATGATCAAGCATGGTTCTAATGTGTCCTATGATGTCTAAGATGACATGTGAATGCAAGAAATGTCATGGCAAGTTCATATATGGATGCATATGCAAGATGAATGCAAATGAACATGAGAAATTAGGGTTTTAAGGCAACATGAGATGCAAAAGTAAAAAACAAAAGCAAAACATAAGATAAAAAATTGCAAATGAGCTCAAAGGAAGTTGTGATTTTTCTAAGTTATCTAGGGTTTTAAGGTACCTTAAGGGGAAAAATGCAAATCAAATAAAAAATGCAAGATAAATTTGTGAAAAAAATATGCTAGACACTAAATGCTATATGAAGATCAATGCAAAAAGAGCCAATGTAAAACCCTTCATGGTTAGGCAGAAAAGAATTCTTGAAGTTAGGGTTCAAAAAAAAGATTTTTATGAACCCTAAATTCAAGAAAAATGTCAAAGAGTGCTCAAAACCAAAAAGAAATTTGTATCAATGGTTTGAAAATGTTTCTAAATGTCCTAAGATGCAATGTGATTTTTTTTGGAATTTTTAGAAACCTAAATGGTATTTTAATTAATTAATTTCCATTAATTAATTAAAATAAACATTTAAATATTTTTAAAATGGTTTTTCAATGCAAAAATTAAAAATAAAAATGTTTTTGGGTGGAGAAAAATATTTGAATTAAAAATGCAGAAGGAAAATATTTTTTTGGAAATTTTTAAGTATTTTAAATAAATTGTGCAAAATAAATGATAAAAAATGAAATAAAAATCAAAATAAATGAAAGTAGGATGATCTGATGGACAAGATTCAAACTGGGAAGATTTTGGTTGACCAGCGCGCAATCTAAGGGCTGTGGCTCAATCTGAGTTAATTTTAATTAATTAATTAATTAATCATAATTAAATGAGAATTAGGGTTTAATGAACAATCTGGGCCATCCAAACACGCGGGTATGCAAGATCCAAGGGCTCGCATTCAAACTAACCCTAAACCCTAATTAACCTCTTAATGACTTTCAGGTGGCCGGAGAAGACCTTCGGTCATCTTCTCCGGCCAGCTCCTCACCCTATCTTCCACCCTAGGCCACCCCAAACCCCCTAACTCTCCAGAATCACTCAACTAACAACCCTAAACACGAATCCAGCAACAAAATCCAATTATTTTCACTCAAGATCATGAATCGAAGCAAAACGGAAAATTATGCAAAACTTTCAGAAGTTCAATACATGCTCAATACTTCATCATTTTCAAAACTAAACACATCAGGATCATCAGTGAATCATGAAGAATCATTTAGGAACTTAGAAAACATTTATGGAAATAAAGTTCTTGAGGTTACCTGAGATGAAGCTTTGCTATCTGGAGCTTTCTGGCCACTTCTCTTGTGCAAAACCACTCCTCTTGACCTCCTGATGAAGCTTTGATGCTTGGAAGAAGTTTGTAATGGCTGGTTTGAGAGCTTGCACTCTTGCTGCACCAAAATCGTGTTTTGGATATGGGTGCTTTGAGGCTTGTTTGATGGTTGGTTTATGCTCTATGGATCATTTCTGAATGAATGGTGAAGTTTGTTTTGAAGTTTGATGGTTGGACAGAAAGTTTCAAAGGTTTTTGCTCTTGGGGTGATTTTGTGGAACTTGGGCAATCTGAAGTGTTAGGCTTGTGTAATGTGTGTTATGAGCTGTGTTTGATCCACATAACAAGCTTTGATAGGTCAGAGAAGTTGTTGTGGCCTATGGTGATTGTTATGGGCTTTCTTGCAAAAAGTCAACAAAACTTGTACTTGAGGTATGGGCTCTCTTGCAGCTGGCTTTTTGGCTTGTCCTGGTTCAGCCAAGATCAAGGAGAGCCATGGAATGCATTTTGTGGTGATTCAGCAAGTGGAAGCATGGTTGTGTATCATTTTGCAATTTTGATGAAGTTTGGCCCTTTTGTGATTTCTTGAAATTCAAGGCATGAAATGAGATGATTCTTGGGCCAATTCTGATTTTTACGCAATGTACTATGTTTGTATGATGCATAGAAGTGTATTAGAAGTCACAAAATGGCTTGGCAAGTGGTTTTGCAAAAAATCCTCTTTGGTGTATTCTTGAAAATTATAGGATTTTTGCCAACTTTGAAAGATCATAACTTGAGTTCCATAACGAATTAGAACTTGTTCTTGTACTTATTGAAAAGGGAATGATCCAATCTACAACTTTCATGACCAATAATTTTTCATTTGAAGCATTTTTGGTTGAGAAAGAGGAGGTTGAAATACTTTCCCAAAATGGAAAGTTTCCATTACAAGTCATTTCCATTTTTGGCAACTTTTGGTTTAGCTCAATTTTCTTCAATTTTGTGAACTTCCAACCACTTCAATGATCAAATAAAGATCATATAACTTCAATTTGATGAAAAATCCACTTTGGTTCCATTGGTGGGGGCCTCAGATGCCCTGATTTTGCTCTGACTTGCTCAAGAAGTTACCCAGTGAACAAATGACTTCCACAATGAATTTCTTCATTAAACTTGGTACATATGATCCCTATAACATATTGAGACCATTAGAAACAAGAATAACCAAAAAACTTGGAGTTATGGCCTTTGAAACCAAAACCCTAATTTCAGGTCATCTGTGTAGTGAAACCCTAGCTCTGCTTCCATGCTTTCCAAGTTCTTGTGATTACTTGACTTCCTTGATATTTGAGGGATATATTATGATGATAGAACACCCATGGACCCTCTTGGAATGATTAGAGACCTTTGGAGTGGCTCAGATGGATCCTTGGATTGCTCAGATCACAAACCCTAGATGCAGATGAACTTTAACTAATGCAGTGAAACAAATATGCAATATGATATGATATGCTTAAACTAATGCAAAGATGAAAGATCACAAGCCAAGGTATGAATTTAGTGAGGGAAAATTTGGGGTGTTTACAGCTGCCCCTATTCAAACATGGGTTAGCTGTGCAAGATGTAAGTGCCTGGCTTATCAGACAAACAAGATAACTTGTGGTTGAATACCAAAGACACTCCGTAATTTGCACTCACTAGGGAGAAGAAGAAATGGGATATAAATTGTAAAAGAAAGTATTGCCAAAGTAAAGTGCGGGCGATGGAGGACGACCATCGAGCAGAAGACAACTGCTGGGGATAAAGCAATGACGGGGACGGCCGACAAGCTGGGGAAATAAAGAGACCACGACGGGGACGGCCATCGGGTAAAGAAATTCTCTGGGGATTAAAGTAAAGGCAATGATGGGGACGGCCATCAGGTTTGCATAGTAAAGTAAACAACGATGGGGACGGCCATCGGTTCAAAGAATAAATGAAATAATGATGAGGAACGGTCATCAAAGGTGAAAGACGATCACCTAGCAGGGGACGACTGCTCTTTATCACGACATAGGACGAATGTCGGATAGAAAAGGTCGACGATGGGGACGGCCATCGGATAAGCATGATGAAGGACGGTCATCAAGAGGTGAAGGACGATCACCTAGCAGGGTACAACTGCTCTCGGGGTCTATCATGACATAGAACGAATGTCAGATAACAAAGTCAACGATGGGGACGACCATCAGATAAAATGATGAAGGACAATCATCAAAAGGTGAAGGATGATCACCTAGCAGGGGACGGCTGCTAAATATCACGACATATGACGAATATCGGATAGAAAAGGGTTCCAATAATGGAGACTCCGTTGGGGAAAGGATGAGGGACGGTCATCCAAATATGAAGGATGATCACCTGGCAAGGTACGGCTGCCGAAAGTATCACGACATAGGACGAATGTCGGATAGAAGAAAAAGTTGTTATGCCGGGGAGTGGTAAACACGGACGAGTGCTTACGGTTTCCAGAATAAAAGGTATAAGTGTTTGACGCTGTGTATAGATTAAAGATGCGGACGAGCATCCTTAAGACCATGATACGGACGAGTATCGGTAGAAACAAACGTTGACGCATGTTCAGAGATGATGGTACGGACGAGTACCAACTAGTTAACAAAGAACACGGACGAGTGTCGAATATGTGGGGAGTGATATATATAAGATACAGACGAGTATCTGTATAAGTATGAGTGAGTGTTTGTGAAGTATGAGCAAGACACAAACGAGTGTTCGACTCGTTGGGGAATGTTTGACACGGACGGGTGTCAGAAGAAAAAGTGTATAAGTTATGAACAAACATTTGTATATGAGAGTGTAAAAGGTGTTTCGGCGACCTGCGGGGATAGGATGACACTGACGGGTGTCAATGAGAGTGTATTATAACAAGTGTTTGGTTTGCAACAAGTGTTTTGGCAACCGTGCTGGGGAATGGTGACACGGACGGGTGTCAAGAGAGTGTATAGGAATGCAAAGAGGGTGTTTGTGGTTTATATCTGCAGGGGAGTGATATGACATGGACGATTGTCGAAAAGAGTACATACGAACATGTATTTGAGTTGGAGAGTGCAAAGGGGACGCTTTGGCTTTTATTTGCAAGGGGTGTGAGCTTTTATATACATTGCTAATGTGGTACTTGTGGTATTTACAAGTGACTGGTTCGAAACTGACTTGTGATCATGCAAATGTTTGATTTTTGCTGTAATACTCCGTATTAAACGGAATGCTACGCTTTGTGGGAAAAATGACGTGAATGCTATGATTATGCGAAAGAAACCGGTCCGGGATTCGGATCCCGCTGCGGTGAAGATCTCTGGCTGATCTGCTTGAAGGAACATCCCAGCTGGGGAAGATCATTGGTAGATCTGATAAGATATATAACTCCGCTTGGGGAAATAGATCACTGATAGACCTATCCTGTAAGGAGAAACCCAGCTGGGGATAAGGAAGCTTCCGTCAATTTGTTGTATGAGAGTTTCAGGCATTGCTCTTTTGGGGAGAGGCTGGAACTCTGCGGGGAGATGGTTCCCTTGTCTTTGGGAGATCTGGAACTCTGTTTGGGAGAGGAAAGATCGCTGAAAGATCTTCCTAGAAATTTCTGTGGGGATCCCAGCTAGGGATGAGGATGCTTTGACAACTCTATTGGGGGAAAAGCATTTCAGATGCTACTTGGAGAAATTGTGTTGGGGAAGTGATGCTTAGCATGCCCCATGCTTTGTATTTGAATACCTGCAACCTGTTAAGACAAAGAAACGTACAAGCATCCTAAGGTATCCCTTACCCGATTCCCTTATAGGAGTTAGATATTCCTGAGAGTAAATACATTTCCTGCAAGCATTTTAATTAGACAGGCGCATCTGTTTTATGCAAATAAGATATCCTGGATATTGGACATTTTGCAAACGAAACAAAAATGTATGAGACGAAGTGTGACTGAAAATTCTGATTTTATTAATCTGGGTTCCCTTAATTGGCAAAATACAGTCAAAGAAACAGATCCCCTGAAATGAGGAGATTGTTATAAATTGAAAAAGTAAAAGTGCTGGCAATGTTGACGAAGCTCCGTTGAGCTTCCTTTTCTATGACCCGTATGACCTTGACATTCTTCTCATCTTGTTTTCTGGAGAAGGTTGATTCTGACCGATGCTTTATCCTTTTGAAGCTTTCCGTGTTCTAAGTGATACAGACGAATTCAGAATGCAGTTATTCGCTTATTCCCTTATTTTGCGTGGATCGCCCTTTCGGGGTTTTAATCCACCGGGATACCCATTTTTGCCTGAGCTGTCCAATGCGGCTTTTCAACTCAGCGGGTGTACATTTTTTTTTATTTTCCCTTACTTTTGCCCAAGTCTTTTATTATGTTTTTGACTCGCCGGGATGCCCTATTTTTGCTTGGACTTACATTCTGTTTTTATGTCCAGCGGGTCATTTTATGCGAAGTATTTTTTAACTGCATCTGAATTCACAGGGGATAAGAAATCTTCACCATCTATAGTAGTGAGCATCAGTGCTCCACCAGAGAAAACCTTCTTCACTATGAATGGGCCATCGTAGTTTGGAGTCCACTTGCCCCTGTGGTCTGTATAAGGAGGAAGGAGTCTTTTCAGCACAAGATCTCCTACTTGGTATTCCCGAAGCCTGACTTTCTGATCGAAGGCTTTCTTCATTCTTTTCTGATATAACTGCCCATGACAGATTGCCGCTAATCTCTTTTCTTCGATCAGATTCAGTTGATTGTACCGAGATCGGACCCATTCTACTTCGTTCAGCTTGACATCCATCAGTACCCGTAAGGAGGGTAGTTCAACTTCAACAGGTAGGACTGCTTCCATACCATACACAAGCTGATACGATGTTTCCCCAATAGATGTTCTGATTGAGGTACGGTACCCATGCAAGGCAAATGGTATCATTTCATGCCAATCTTTGTATGTAACCACCATCTTCTGCACAATCTTCTTAATGTTCTTGTTAGCGGCCTCAACAGCGCCATTCATTTTTGGCCTGTAAGGAGAAGAGTTGTGATGTTGAATTTTGAAGTCCCGACACAGTTCTGCCATCATTGTGTTGTTCAAATTGGAACCATTGTCAGTAATGATTCGCTCGGGTACTTCATATCGACAGATGATGTCTCTTTTCAGAAATCTGGCCACCACTTGTCTGGTGACGTTTGCATATGAAGCTGCTGCAACCTATTTAGTGAAGTAATCAATGGCTACCAGGATGAATCTGTGGCCATTTGAAGCAGTCGGTTCGATCTTTCCAATCATGTCAATGCCCCACATGGAAAATGGCCAAGGTGAAGACATCACATTCAAAGGATTCGGAGGAACATGCACTTTGTCTGCATAGATCTGGCATTTGTGGCACTTCCTGGCATAGGCATAACAGTCTGCATCCATTGCAATCCAGTAGTAACCTGATCTAAACAATTTCTTAGCCATTGCATGTCCTCCAGCATGGGTACCGAAAGATCCTTCATGCACCTCGTACATCAGCAAGTCTGCTTCTTTCTTATCAACACATCTGAGAAGCACCATGTCAAAGTTTCGCTTGTATAATGAACCATCAACATTAAGGAAGAAAGTACCAGCCAGTCTTCTTAATGTCTTCTTATCATTGGATGATGCCCCAGGTGGGTATGTCTGATCCTCCAAGAAACATTTGATGTCATGGAACCAAGGCTTGTCATCTTTAGCAATGTCCACGGAGAATACGTATGTTGGTCGGTCAAGTCTGGATACCGAAATCCGAGGCACATAATTGGAAGTCTGAACCTTGATCATGGAGGAAATGGTAGCTAAAGCATATGCGAACTGATTTTCGTCTCGAGGGATATACTCAAGTTTGACTGTTGTGAAGAAAGTCAATAATCTCCTCGTATAGTCACGGTATGGGATCAGATGCTCTTGGTGAGTGTATCATTTGCCATTGGTCTGATTGATTACCAAAGTTGAATCTCCGAATACAGTTAAAGTATTGATCCTGAGGTCAATGGCTTCCTCAAGTCCCATGATACAGGCTTCGTATTCAGCTTCGTTGTTAGTGCATGCAAAGGTGAGTTTTGCCGAGAAAGGCATGTGAACTCCTTTAGGAGTAATGAGCACTGCACCAACTCCACAACCATTCATATTGACAGCCCCATCAAACATCATTGTCCATTCTTCTTCTGGGTCATGCCCTTCAGTGTAAACAGGCTCTTCATGATCTTTAGCTTTCAGGAACATGATGTCCTCATCGGGGAAGTCTAATCTCATTGGCTGGTAATCATCAATGGGTTGCTCAGCTAGATCTTGTTACAACTGTGGAAAACCAGGACATTACAAACCGGATTTCCCTATGTTAAAGAAAGACAAGGCAAAAGACAAATATCAAATAAAAGGCAACAAGGCTAGAAGAGCATATATTGCTTGGGAAAGCAATAGTGAGTCGTCTAGCAAAGATACCTCAAGTGATGAGGAAGAGAAAGTAAATCTTTGCCTCATGGCTCACAAGAAAAGCAAGAAAGAGGTCAAACACGCTAAATACGAATATGCTGAAAAACTCTCTTATAATGATTTTCTTAGTAAGTTTAATATTCTCCATCAAGAAGCTAAAGAAGCCTTCAAGCGCATTGCATCCGATAAAAGAATTTTTGCCTATTTAGAAGGAAAAGTTTCGGATAGTGAAAATGCTATGAAAGCTCTTAAGGCATCAATGGTAGAATCTATAGTAGAAGACAAACGAGAATGGCACAACTTTCATGGTTGTGAAACTTGTTGGATTTGGCAAAAGGAAGTAAAAACTCTTCAAGCCAAACTAAACAAGTTATCACAACCAAAAATTACATTCACTATTGATCATTCAAACTTTAGGGAATCAATGAATAATCAATTTCAAAAATACACCTATGTCATGAAGGATCAAAATAGTCAATGCAAATCAAAACCTTTCTTGAAATGTCACTATTGTTGCAGGGAAAGTCATAAAATTGCCAAATGTCGCTTTAGGAAACACTTGGTCCCAAAAGGCATTTGTCAATGGTTGCCTAAAAGCAACAAAATTTTCACTCACACTCTAGGACCCAATGAAAATTGGGTACCTTTATCTCTTGTCTAATCATACAGGTGGAGTGTCTTGAGACTATGGAGAAACGGTGGTTTCATTATAGTGGATACTCAAGACATATGACAAGTGATATTTCTCTATTCTATGACTTTGTGGCTAAGAAGAAGGGCTTTGTTACCTATGGTGATAACAACAAAGGAGCTATACTCGGTAAAGGTAGTGTAGGTAATCCCTCTTCTACATCTATCTCTAATGTCCTTTTAGTCGAGGGTCTTAAACATAACCTTGTTAGCATTAGTCAATTATGTGATAAGGGATATAATGTCTCTTTCTCTAAAGAAGGATGCATAATTGAACACAATGACAACAAAGAGGATATGTTTAAAGGCTTGAGGGTTAATAATGTTTATTTGCTTGATTTGAATTCTATGACCATGAGTAACCCTAAATGTCTTATTTCCAAAAGTGAGGAATCTTGGCTTTGGCATAGACATTTAGCTCATATAAACTTTGACTTGCTAAATAAGATTGTGTCCAAAAACTTGGTAGTCGGCTTGCCTAACATAAAGTTCACTAAAGATCATCTTTGTGATGCATGCCAAATGGGTAAGCAAACTAAGATATCTTTTAAATCAAAAAATCTAATCTCTTCTTCTAGACCTCTTGAACTTCTATACATGGATCTTTTTGGTCCCTCTAGAATCAAAAGTATAGGAGGGAACTATTATGGTTTTGTTATTATTGACGACTACTCTCGATTTTGTTGGACTATCTTTTTAGCTAGTAAAAGTAATACCTTTTCGGCCTTTGAAACTTTTGCCAAATTATCTCAAAACAAACTTGGCACAAAAATTGTAACTATTAGAAGTGACCATGGAGGTGAGTTTGAAAATCATCTCTTTGAAAATTTTTGTGAAAACCATGGCATTGATCATAACTTCTCCGCTCCTAGAACACCACAACAAAATGGCTTTGTGGAATGTAAAAACCGTGTGAAGGAGGAATTGGGAAGAACTATGATTAACGATAGTGGTCTTCCTAAATATTTTTGGGCCGATGCTATTAGAACCGCTTGCTATGTTTTGAATAGGATCACTATTCGACCTATTCTAAACAAAACACCCTATGAACTTTTAAAAGGAAGAAAACCAAATGTTTCACATCTTCATGTTTTTGGTTGCAAATGTTTTGTGCTTAATAATGGAAAAGAGAATCTTGGAAAATTTGATTCGAAGGCGGATGAAGGCATCTTCCTTGGATACTCTAATTCAAGCAAAGCATATAGAATTTTTAATAAAAGATTGCTTATAGTCGAAGAATCTGTACATGTATCCTTTGATGAAGCTTATCCTAATGTTGTCGAAAAAGGTAGTGGTGTTATTGGTGCAGGTGCCTCCTCTAATGAGATTGTTAAAGACTTTGTTGTTTCTCGTGTTGAATCCTTGCCGGATGTTGTGTATAAGGAGCCGGTGGATGTGTCTAGTCTCAAAGATGAATGTGAAGCATCCCCTCAAAATGATCTACCATTGGAATGGAAGACATCAAAAGAGGATATGTTTAAAGGCCTGAGGGTTAATCTTGGTGAGTGTATAATTTGCCATTAGTCTGATTGATTACCAAAGCTGAATCTCCGAATACAGTTAAAGTCTTGATCCTGAGGTCAATGGCTTCCTCAAGTCCCATGATATAGGCTTCGTATTCAGCTTCGTTGTTAGTGCATGCAAAGGTGAGTTTTGCCGAGAAAGGCATATTAACTCCCTTAGGTGTAATAAGCACTGCACCAACTCCACAACCATTCATATTGACATCCCCGTCAAACATCATAGTCCATTTTTCTTCTGGGTCAGGCCCTTCAGTGTGAACAGGCTCTTCATGATCTTTTGCTTTTAGGAACATGATTTCTTCATCAGGGAAGTCGAATCTCATTGGCTGGTAATCATCAATGGGTTGCTCAACCAGATATTCAGACAGTTCACTACCCTTGATGGCCTTTTGAGATGTATACTAAATGTCATACTCTGTCAGAATCATTTGCCATCTTGCAACCCTTCCGGTAAGTGCTGGCTTCTCAAATATGTACTTGACGGGGTCCATCTTCGAGATCAATAAAGTAGTGTGAGTCATCATATATTGTCTTAATCGGCGATCAGCCCACGCTAAAGCACAACAAGTTTTCTCGAGCAATGAATAACATTGTTCACAGTCGGTAAACTTTTTGCTTAGGTAGTATATTGCATACTCTTTTCGACCAGACTTGTCATGCTGGCCCAACACACACCATATTGACCCTTCTAATATTGTCAGGTACATTATTAGTGATCTTCCTTCAATTGGAGGCATAAGGATTGGAGGTTCTTGCAAGTACTCATTGATTTTGTCAAAAGCCTTCTGACAATCTTCATTCCACCTGACTGTTTGCTCTTTTCTTAACAATTTGAACAGGGGATCACAAGTTGCAGTAAGGTGAGATATGAACCGCGAAATGTAGTTCAATCTACCTAAGAACCCTCATACTTCTTTTTCATTCCTAGGTGCAAGCATCTCCTTAATGGCTTTGACTTTGTCAGGATCAACTTCAATTCCCTTTTCACTTACTATAAACCCCAGCAGTTTACCAGAACGTACCCTGAATGTGCATTTGTTGGGGTTTAGCTTCAGCTGATACTTTCTCAGGCGCTTGAACAATTTCAGCAGATTTACCAGATGGTCTTCTTCAGTGAGGGACTTGGCAATCATGTCATCCACATAGCATTCGAATTCTTTGTGGATCATATCATGGAATAACATTACCATAGCCCGTTGATAAGTAGCACCGACATTCTTCAGTCCAAAAGGCATTACCTTGTAACAAAATGTGCCCCAAGGTGTTATGAAGGTAGTCTTCTCCATGTCTTCGGGTGACATTCTGATCTGATTATACCCAGAAAATCCATCCATGAAAGAGAATACTGAGAACTGAGCTGTGTTGTCGACCAATACATCAATGTGAGGTAATGGGAAATCATCCTTTGGGCTAGCTCTGTTCAGATCTTGGTAATCCACACACATTCGTACTTTGCCATCCTTCTTAGACACTGGTACAATATTAGTGACCCACAGAGGGTAACTAGTTACAACAAGGAAGCCGACGTCCCACTATTTTTGTACCTCCTCCTTAATCTTCATAGCCATATCTGGACGAGTACGGCGTAGCTTCTGTTTCACTGGAGCACAATCTTCTTTCAAAGGCAGCTTGTGCATAACAATGTCGGTATCCAGACCTGGCATGTCTTGATAGGACCTGTGTGACATAACATGATTTTAATGTGTCAAAAACTTGGCATGTTTCTAAAGCTGGACAGGTTCACAATGGAAAAGGAAGGTTTGGCAATTTTGGAAAAATACACTGAATGAGCCGACTCAAATTCATCAATGAGCCAACTCATTCAGTGTTAAATTGATGAGAAATGCTCGGGTACAAACAGGCTGCCTGGAACATAATTTTGGTCGACTCATGAGAGTGAATGAGCCGACTCATAATCTCTCATGAGCCGACTCATTCTGAGTTAAATTGATGAGAAATGCTCGGGTCCAAACAGGATGCCTGGAACATAATTTAGGTCGATTCATGAGAGTGCATGAGCCGACTCATTATCTCTCATGAGCCGACTCATCAAGAATTTTTCTCCTCTAATTTTTCACGGGTCTCAACAGGCTGCCTTTCTGTTATTTTAGGTCGGCTCATCTGTAAGTTTGAGCCAGCTCACTTAAAGGTTTGAGTCGGCTCATTGTTGTGTTGACTCATTTTTTCATTTATTTTTTTCTCTCTTATGATTCATTTCCTCTAACCAATATAAATAGCTACTGAATTTCTTTTGAGAAGGTGAACAAGGAAAGTGAAAGATATACACATGGCTCTCTTCATCTTCTTCATTCTTACATCAATCAAACAATTACACACAATAATCTTTGTTCGATCTTGGTGTATGTTTTGAAGATAACGTTTAATCGTGAATCAGAATTTCAGATTGGGTTTAGAGTGTGTGGTTTTTCCTTGGAAATATCCGTTGGGGTTTTATCCTCCAAGATCATTGAAGATTTGGGGGTTTTGCACACTTCGATCGGTCGTAGATTCAGCCGAGTGAGGTAGATTGAAGATCAAGTGGATCGTTCTCTCATATCATGGTAGACGGAGGATTGCAAAGGTCTTTGTGGGTTCACAAGTGTGGGAGAAACTCAGCCGTGCTCAAAGTTTGAAGAATCGTGTATTCTTGCAATAAGGGAGCAAATTAATCGGAGGCTTTCTCGACACGCGTGGAAGACTTGATTCTACTTTGGATCAAGGGACAAGAAGAAGAATTGACAGCACTTTCAACTTGGTTTGGTTTGTTGGTTAATTCATTTCTATTCTTGTAAAACAATTGCAATTTAATAAAATTACCCAATTCAATTTCGAATTGGGGGCAGAGTACTTCGAGCGAGGACGACGAAGGAACTGCCTCAACAAATTCCTTGTGTTCTTATTATTTCTCGCTTTCTATTTTTGTTCATATTGATATTGTGTGCTTGAAAATTCTGGTGTATCAAATTAGTGCAAACAAGGTGTTTGATAAATTACTTCACTCAAAAGTGTTGATTGGAGTGAGTAAAATTTTGCACTATTTGACACAACAAAATTGCCCTTGGAGTGTGCACTCTAAGTGTTTGATAAAAAGCTCAATCACACAAGATCACTATCTTTGTATTTGTTTTCTTCTCTAATCATCATTAAGAATAGTTTTATCAAGTGCTGAATATTCAAGTTTATTATTTGTAAATCATTTATTCATCTTGTCATCATTTCATTCTAATTGGTTTTCACGCATATCCGATCTCCGGTGACTTCTTATTTGAACTAGACGATTTTCCGGGAAACTTCCGCTATTCTCTTTCAAATTAATTTTGAAAAGATAAATTTTAAAATGGGATCTATTCAACCCCCCTTCTAGATCCGCGCTATCGTCTAACAAGTGGTATCAAGAGCACCGGTTTATCTAGTGCTTCACATACAACTTATTGGAAAATGGACAACGATCCAAAGGGGGCGTACAATAGAGCTCCAGTTTTTACCGGAGAAAACTATAGTCACTGGAAAGATTGTATGTGTATCCATATCAACTCTGTTGATAGAAAAATTTGGAAAGTTATCCAAGAAGGCCCTTTTCAAATAACCATGGCCGGACCGGATAATGTCCAAATTGAGAAACCGGAAGCACAATGGGATGATAATGATGAAAAGAAATATAGCTATGATTGGAAAGCTCGAAACAAACTTATAGCTTCCTTGGGAGCTGATGAATATTTTTGAGTTTCTCATCACACATCAGCTAAAGCTATGTGGGAAGCCTTACAAGTTGCCCATGAAGGAACCGATGATGTTAAGCTAGCTAGAATTAATACTTTACAACAAGAGTTTGATCGTTTTCACATGAGCCAAGGGGAAACCGTTGGTGAAATGGGAAAAAGATTTTCTCACTTGACTAATAGATTAAATGCTCTTGGTAAAACTACTCCTAATGATGTTGCAACTAACAAGATTTTGAGATGACTTACTAGGGAATGGTTGCCAAAAGTTACGGCAATTAAAGAAGCCAATGACGTAAGAACGTTGGATCTAACGACTCTCATTGGAAAACTACAAGAGCATGAACAAGAGCTCTTAAACTTAAATGAGCATGAAGACAAAGAGAAGAAAGAAAAGATTGCGAAAAATAAAGATCATGAGAAGAAGAAGAAGTCCATTGCGTTAAAAGCTTCTTCATCAAAATCCTCCACAAATAAAGATAGAGGGAGTGATACGAGTGATGATGATGACGGATCAAATGAAGATATGGGCTTATTCGTAAGAAGATACAATCAGTGTCTCAAAAAGAATGAGATCTCTCATTCAGATAAGCATCTCATCAACTATCGAAGAAATTCAAATCCTTCCAAACAAGAGTATGTTAAAAATACTAAAGGCAAAAGATCTTGTTACAACTGCGGAAAACCGGGACATTACAAACCGGATTTCCCTATGTTAAAGAAAGACAAGGCAAAATACAAATATCAAAGAAAAGGCAACAAGGCTAGAAGAGCATATATAGCTTGGGAAAGCGATAGTGAGTCGTCTAGCAAAGATACCTAAAGTGATGAGGAAGAGAAAGTAAATCTTTGCCTCATGGCTCACAAGAAAAGCAAGAAAGAGGTCAAACACGCTAAATACTAATATGCTGAAAAACTCTCTTATAATGATTTGCTTAGTAAGTTTAATATTCTCCATCAAGAAGCTAAAGAAGCCTTCAAGTGCATTGCATCCGATAAAAGAATTTTTGCCTATTTAGAAGGAAAAGTTTCAGATAGTGAAAATGCTATGAAAGCTCTTAAGGCATCAATGGTAGAATCTATAGTAGAAGACAAACGAGAATGGCACAACTTTCATGGTTGTGAAACTTGTTGGATTTGGAAAAAGGAAGTAAAAACTCTTCAAGCCAAACTAAACAAGTTATCACAACCAAAAATTACATTCACTATTGATCATTCAAACTTTAGGGAACACTTGGGAAACACTTGGTCCCAAAAGGAATTTGTCAATGGTTGCCTAAAAGCAACAAAATTTTCACTCACACTCTAGGACCCAATGAAAATTGGGTACCTTTATCTCTTGTCTAATCATACAGGTGGAGTGTCTTGAGACTATGGAGAAACGGTGGTTTCTTGATAGTGGATACTCAAGACATATGACAAGTGATATTTCTCTATTCTATGACTTTGTGGCTAAGAAGAAGGTCTTTGTTACCTATGGAGATAACAACAAAGGAGCTATACTCGGTAAAGGTAGTGTAGGTAATCCCTCTTCTACATCTATCTCTAATGTCCTTTTAGTCGAGGGTCTTAAACATAACCTCGTTAGCATTAGTCAATTATGTGATAAGGGATATAATGTCTCTTTCTCTAAAGAAGGATGCATAATTGAACACAATGACAACAAAGAGGATATGTTTAAAGGCCTGAGGGTTAATAATGTTTATTTGCTTGATTTGAATTCTATGACCATGAGTAACCCTAAATGTCTTATATCCAAAAGTGAGGAATCTTGGCTTTGGCATAGACGTTTAGCTCATATAAACTTTGACTTTCTAAATAAGATTGTGTGTTCAAAAACTTGGTAGTTGGCTTGCCTAACATAAAGTTCACTAAAGATCATCTTTGTGATGCATGCCAAATGGGTAAGCAAACTAAGATATCTTTTAAATCTAAAAATCTAGTCTCTTCTTCTAGACCTCTTGAACTTCTACACATGGATCTTTTTGGTCCCTCTAGAATCAAAAGTATAGGAGGGAACTATTATGGTTTTGTTATTGTTGACGACTTGTCTCGATTTTGTTGGACTATCTTTTTAGCTAGTAAAAGTGATACCTTTTCGGCCTTTGAATCTTTTGCCAAATTATCTGAAAACCAACTTGGCACAAAAATTGTAACTATTAGAAGTGACCATGGAGGTGAGTTTGAAAATCATCTCTTTGAAAATATTTGTGAAAACCATGGCATTGATCATAACTTCTCTGCTCCTAGAACACCACAACAAAATGGCGTTGTGGAACGTAAAAACTGTGTGAAGGAGGAATTGGGAAGAACTATGATTAATGATAGCGGTCTTCCTAAATATTTTTGGGCCGATGCTATTAGCACCGCTTGCTATGTTTTGAATAGGATCACTATTCGACCTATTCTAAACAAAACACCCTATGAACTTTTAAAAGGAAAAAAACCAAATGTTTCACATCTTCATGTTTTAGGTTGCAAATGTTTTTTGCTTAATAATGGAAAAGAGAATCTTGGAAAATTTGATTCAAAGGCGGATGAAGGCATCTTCCTTGGATACTCTAATTCAAGCAAAGCATATAGAATTTTCAATAAAAGATTGCTTATAGTCGAAGAATCTGTACATGTATCCTTTGATGAAGCATATCCTAATGTTGTCGAAAAAGGTAGTGGTGTTATTGGTGCAGGTGCCTCCTCTAATGAGATTGTTAAAGACTTTGTTGTTTCTCGTGTTGAACCCTTGCCGGATGTTGTGTATAAGGAGCCGGTGGATGTGTCTAGTCTCAAAGATGAAGGTGAAGCATCCCCTCAAAATGATCTACCAATGGAATGGAAGACATCAAAAGATCATCCTATCGATAACATCATTGGAGATATCACAAAGGGTGTCATTACTAGATCAAGGCTAAGTAATTTTTGTTTTTATCATGCCTTTATATCTCAAATTGAGCCTAAGAATGCCAAAGAAGCATTACTTGATGAAAATTGGTTCCTAGCTATGCAAGAGGAACTAAATCAATTTAAAAGAAATGAGGTTTGGGACCTTGTTCCTCCTCCATTAAATCATTGAGTAATTGGCACCAAATGGGTTTTTAGGAACAAATTGGATGAAAACGGCACTATCATTCGCAACAAGGCTCGTCTTGTTGCTCAAGGGTATAACCAAGAGGAAGGCATAGACTATGAGGAAACTTATGCTCATGTTGCCCGCCTTGAAGCTATACGCCTTTTGCTTGCATTTGCATGTTCTCAAAACTTTAAACTATATCAAATGGATGTTAAGAGTGCATTCCTTAACGGATATATAAATGAAGAGGTTTATGTGTGTCAACCTCCTGGGTTTGAAATTTTTGAAAAACCAAATTATGTTTACAAATTAAAACGAGCTTTATATGGTCTCAAACAAGCTCCTAGAGCTTGGTATGAGCGTCTAAGCAAAATTTTAATCAATCAAGGTTTTTCAAGAGGAAAAGTTGATACTACTCTCTTTATTAAACGTGAAGGAAAACATTTTATATTAGTTCAAGTATATGTAGATGATATTATATTTGGCTCTACTAATATGAAGTTGGTCAAAGAATTTTCAAGTTCTATGCAAGGTGAGTTTGAGATGAGTATGATGGGGGAGCTAAATTTCTTCCTCGGACTTCAAATTAGACAACTTGAAGATGGAACCTTCATAAGTCAAACTAAATATTGCAATGAGTTGCTCAAGAGGTTTGATATGACAAACTCCAAGCCTATTGATACACCAATGCCTACGGCGGCAAGTCTTGATTGTGATGAAAAAGGTAAGGATGTTGATATAAAAAGGTATCGAGGTATATTGGTTCTCTTCTTTATCTCACCACATCGCGTCCCGATATTATGTTCAGTGTATGTATGTGGGCTAGGTTTCAATCTTGCCCTAAGGAATCACATTTAAAATCAGTTAAACGCATACTTAGGTATCTTTGTGGTATTTCTAAGTTTGGTCTATGGTATCCTAAGGGTAGTGATTATTCCTTGGTAGGTTTTTCCGATTCCGATTTTGCCGGTTGCAAAGTGGATAGGAAAAGCACTAGTGGAACTTGTCATTTCTTTTCAAACTCTCTTATCAGTTGGCATAGCAAAAAGCAAGTCTCTGTTTCCTTGTCAACTACAGAGGCAGAGTATATTGCAGCCGGAAATTGTTGTGCCCAAATTCTATGGCTAAAACAACAATTGCTCGACTTCAATATCTCTCTCAAGCAAATTCCAATATTTTGTGACAATACTAGTGCAATTAATCTTACCAAGAATCCTATTCTTCATTCACGCACTAAACATATTGAAATCAGGCATCATTTTCTTAGGGATCATGTAGAGAAAGGTGATGTGGTGTTTAAGCATGTTGATAGTGTAAATCAACTAGCCGATATTTTTACAAAACCACTTGCCACCGATCCTTTCTTCTTTATCCGTAGAGAACTTGGTGTTCTTGATATATCTGATAGATCTTAGTAATCATTGGCTTAATTATATTATTCCTTGAGTTAACTTCACTTGTATCTCACATCCTATTATGAGGTATCATCTTTCATTCATCTCTCATATACTCGAGGTAATATCTTTCTTTACTCACCTATCTTAATTCATTCTTGATGTATGTATTTAGTAAGAATGTGTGCATAGAGTATGTTTGTAAATTATTTTTTTTTTCTTTTCTAAGTGGATTATGTGTGATTGTGTGACAAATAACTTGCATTCATGATGATATTGTTGTATTTTGAGATTTTTTTAAGTGGTTTTTGGTGACACATGTTGTTGGAAATTGCCGGGTCCCAACTGGCCGACTCATGAGTCGGCTCATGGACTCTTATGAGTCGACCTACAGGATCCCTTGAGCCGACTCATTTCAAATTCAAATTGAGTCGACTCATGGATGAATTTGAGTCGGCTCATTGACGCCTCGACTGACGTGTGGCTGTCTTGAAAAGACGCGCAACCTGCCTGTTCGCCTCCCTAGGTCGGCCCATCAATTCATACATCCACTTTTACCTTTCCATTTACTATATCCTTAATTCTTTTTCATTAAAAACTCATTATCATTTCATTTTATCATCATAATCTCTTAAAACTCTCATATTCTCTCAAGTTTCATCATTTTCATCCATCTCTCAAATCTCTTCCAAAGCTCCATTCTTTCTGCAAAAATGGATTCAAAGACTACAGGGAAAAGGTCTCGTGGCTCCTCTTCTCAATCATCTCTTACGGCTAGTGCTTTGTATCTTCTTCCTTCTGATCTGGGGGAAGTCTACAACAAGCAATTCAAGAACAGAAAAGTAATTCCTCAATATGTTTACTCAAAATCAACTGCTTCTCAAATGCACATTCCCCACATTATTGAGCTTATGGACTTCCAAGGTATCAATTCTTTTCTATCTTGTCATGAGGACTACAATGAAGACTTGGTTAAGATGTTCTACGCTGGCTTGGTTGGAAACTTTAAGGGTTTTGTGTTCAATTTCCGTATGGGCTCTCGAATGTTTGCTGTCAATGCTTAAGTATGGAAAGACCTCTTTCGCATTGATCCTGAAGAAGCGAGCATTTTGATGACATATACGGCTCAACTTGACAACTACGTCTTCCGTAAGGAACTCAATGGTATGCTTAAAGAACCATTTACTGATTTTGTTGTTAATTCTGAACTGTTTCCAAATAACATCACTACTGGAAAAGTCAAGCCTGTTGATCGTATTCTGCACTGGATTGTTGCCCACAATTTACGGCGCAAGAAAGGCGGTTTCTCTCGCATTGATATGAGTGAATTGCACTTGGTATATATTCTTCGAAACAAGGTCAAAGTCAACTGGCCTCACTATTTTGCGAGTCGTATTTTTTCCTTGAAGGAAAAGAAAGGCGTTGCTCTTTCTTATCCTTCCATTATTCAGATGATTATCGACAAAGTTGAGGTTATTGGTTTTGATGTTCCTTTGATATCTGTTCCGGATACAAATTGGTTTCAGCAAAAAACCCTAAGCCTCATGGGTCACATATGGGACTCTCAAGAACGTCGATATCATTATGTGGGAAGATGTGATCAAAATCAACCGCTTGAAGAAAATTCTGATGGGGATGATCCTGAAGATCAACCCGAACAAAAAGAAATTCTGGATGAAGACGTACCTGCTTATAATGAAGAGTGGTATGGCATACCCTCCGATGAATCCTATGAAAATCAAGGTTGGGGTGAATGGCAACACACCGGGTGGACCAGCACCACTACTCAGTTTGCTCCTCCATCTCCTCCTCTGTCTCAATCGCAACAAGATGATTCATCAAGAATAATGGTGATGCTTCAAAATATGAAAATCCAACAGCAGGCTTACTACACCACTCAGACAGAGCGATACACTGAGTTAGAGAGGCGCTTAACTGCGCAGGACAACGCCCTTGCTGAGTATGTGTTTGTTCAAGACACTATGTATACTGCATTGCAGGAACACTTGGTTGCTCAGGATACAACCTTTAACTCTCTGAATAGTAGCTTTCTTCAATTCACCGAAAATGACATGGATGATTCGCAGCCCATCACTTATCATCGCCGCTATCCTTCCACTAGAGATCGTTATCCACACCCTTGAGAGAATAGTTGCATCATATGACATTGTCATGAATTTTATTTTAGTTTATGTAATGTTTGCTTAATTTGTTTGAATGAACTTTTCTTTTGCGTTAATCCAATTATCTTTGTTTATTATTCTTTTTACTTGTCTTTCAAAAATTGTGTGTTTATGAATGTTGGGTTCTATCGCAATTGGCTTCTCAAATTAACATTTCATTCGGTTTGCTATTTAAATTCACTCATATGGTTTCTCTTCTTTTTAATGTTGTCAAAGGGGGAGATGATACTGAGATCGATGTATATGAGATTGGGTCACTCAATCAGGGGGAGTTTTGGCGACTAATTCATCAAGTTTTTGCCATCATCAAAAAGGGGGAGTTTGTGTGACATAGCGTGATTTTAATGTGTCAAAAACTTGGCATCTTTCTAAAGCTGGACAGGTTCACAATGGAAAAGGAAGGTTTGGCAATTTTGGAAAAATACACTGAATGAGCCGACTCAAATTCATCAATGAGCCGACTCATTC
Organism: Lathyrus aphaca; assembly: GCA_963966055.1. Classification (NCBI taxonomy): domain Eukaryota; kingdom Viridiplantae; phylum Streptophyta; class Magnoliopsida; order Fabales; family Fabaceae; genus Lathyrus; species Lathyrus aphaca. Next base: position 282,083,304 of record OZ014520.1, on the reverse strand, counting down.
AGTGTTAAATTGATGAGAAATGCTCGGGTCCAAACAAGCTTCCTGGAACATAATTTTGGTCGACTCATGAGAGAGAATGAGCCGACTCATAATCTCTCATGAGCCGACTCATTCTGAGTTAAATTGATGAGAAATGCTCGGGTCCAAACAGGTTGCATGGAACATAATTTAGGTCGACTCATGAGAGTGCATGAGCCGACTCATTATCTCTCATGAGCCGACTCATCAAGAATTTTTCTCCTCTCATTTTTCACGGGTCTCAATAGGCTTCCTTTCTATTATTTTAGGTCGGCTCATCTGTAAGTTTTAGCCGGCTCACTTAAAGGTTTGAGTCGGCTCATTGCTATGATGATACATTTTTTCATTTATTTTTCTCTCTCTTATGATTCATTTCCTCTAACCAATATAAATAGCTGCTGAATTTATTTTGAGAAGGTGAACAAGGAAAGTGAAAGATATACACATAGCTCTCTTCATCTTCTTCATTCTTGCATCAATCAAACAATTACACACAATAATCTTTGTTCGATCTTGGTGTATGTTTTGAAGATAACATTCAATCGTGAATCAGAATTTCAGATTGGGTTTAGAGTGTGTGGGTTTTCCTTGGAAAAATACGTTGGGGTTTTATCCTCCAAGATCATTGAAAATTTGGGGGTTTTGCACACATCGATCGATCGTAGATTCAGCTGAGTGAGGTAGATTGAAGATCAAGTGGATCGTTCTCTCATATCACGGTAGACGGAGGATTGCAAAGGTCTTTGTAGGTTTACAAGTGTGGGAGAAACTCAGTCGTGCTCAAAGTTTGAAGAATCGTGTATTCTTACAATAAGGGAGCAAATTAATCGGAGGCTTTCTCGACACGCGTGGAAGACTTGATTCTACTTTGGATCAAGGGACAAGAAGAAGAATTGACAGCACTTTCAACTTGGTTTGGTTTGTTGGTTAATTCATTTCTATTCTTGTAAAACAATTGCGATTTAATAAAATTTCCCAATTCAATTTCGAATTGGGGGCAGAGTACTTCGAGCGAGGACGACGAAGGAACTGCCTCAACAAATTCCTTGTGTTCTTATTATTTCTTGCTTTCATTTTTGTTCATATTGATATTGTGTCCTTGAAAATTCTGGTGTATCAAATTAGTGCAAACAAGGTGTTTGATAAATTACTTCACTCAAAAGTGTTTATTGGAGTGAGTAAAATTCTGCACTATTTGACACAACAAAATTGCCCTTGGAGTGTGCACTCTAAGTGTTTGATAAAAAGCACAATCACACAAGATCATTATCTTTGTATTTGTTTTCTTCTCTAATCATCATTAAGAATAGTTTTATCAAGTGCTGAATATTCAAGTGTATTATTTGTAAATCATTAATTCATATTGTCATCATTTCATCCTAATTGGTTTTCACGCATATCCGATCTCCGGTGACTTCTTATTTGAACTAGACGATTTTCCGGGAAACTTCCGCTATTCTCTTTCAAATTAATTTTGAAAAGATAAATTTTAAAAAGGGATCTATTCAACCCCCCTTCTAGATCTGCGCTATCTTCTAACAGGACCAAGCAAAGACGTCGACGTATTCTCGAAGCATGTCAATAAGTTGTTCCTTCACTGAATCTTGCAGACTGGCTCCAATCTTCAATTCTTTCAAGTCTTCTTCGGTACCAAGATTAACTATTTCAACCTCCTCCTGATGAGGAGAGATCACTTTTTCTTCTTGCCTCAATAACCTGGCTAACTCTTTAGGTAACTCATATTCTTCTTCAACCCCTTCATCAACTTGATTAATTGGGTTGTCGAAGTCATACAGAGTCATAGCAGTGCTGTTGTCGGTGCAATCTGGAGGATAATCTCTGCAAGGGTCTAGATTGGTTCGTTTTAGTGATCAGTTTTAATCTTATTTATAAAAGTGAAAATGAAATTATTTATTTTGAAAACATTGCCATTTTATTGTTTTGTACAAAAGCGAAAAAATATAAAGACAATGAGCGGAAAAAAAGAGACTCGTTTGCAAAAGATGTTTGATATTCATTGATTAATCATTTGCACAAAATTACAATATGGCCCTTTTACAAAATGAGTCCTGACACCTTGGGCAAGATGCAGGACTTGATGCATGCTAAAAAGACAGGAAATAATAATTACTCGGCAGGAGTAACCCTTATAATTTCCTTGGAAGACCAGTTAAGGACTTGGTTCCCCGAGATCCTTGGACGTATCCAGTTCTCCAGGTTGCGGTCGCCTTCCTCCTCGTCTTCCAGACTATTAACAGCATTTGGGGTGAGCATCCCCCCACTGACAAATTTGGGCTCCTTGGCAGCCTCTGATTGATCTTGTCGGAATGGACTGTAACCCAAACCGAATTTATCTTCCTTCTTTTCCACTGGCAACAGCTTGCCCTAGCCTTGAGCACTACCTTCTTCAACAACCTTCCGGGCTTGCTGATAAGAGATGATTGAAGTACCCATCCTGTCCTCCTGGGATGCAGCCAATACTCCAGTAGCCTCATTAACATTTAGGGCCTCAAACCCTTGGCTCATTGTCTCATGGATTTCACCATCCATCTCAATATACTAATATATGTAGCCAGATGGCTAACAAATATTTCTTCCTCACCATAGATGGTGATAATTTGTCCTTCCCATTCGTACTTCAGTTTCTAGTGAAGGGTCGACGTTACTGCGCCTGCGGCGTGAATCCAGGGTCGACCTAACAAACAACTGTATGTCGGCTGTATGTCCATCACATAGAAAATGGTCTTAAAGACTTGTGGACCGATTATCACCGGCAATTCCACTTCTCCCAGAATAGATCTTTTGGAGCCATCAAAAGCCCTAACCACAAGGTTACTTGGCCGGAGAGCTATCCCATCATACTCTAGCTTGAAAAGGGCTTTCTTGGGTAGGACATTGAGTGAGGACCCAGTGTCTACAAGCACATGAGATAAGACAGCTCCTTTGCACTCCAAGGTTATATGCAAATCTTTGTTGTTGAGACGTCCTTCTGAAGTTAAATCAGCATCAGTGAACCCTAGCCCATGGCTAGTATTGAAATTTGACACTATTGTTTCCAGCTGATTCACAGTGATCTCTTCTGGCACGTAGGTAGCATGCAGAACTTTGAGAAGTGCATCCCGATGGGCTTCGGAACACAACAGCAGTGATAGGATTGAGATTTTTAAAGGAGTCTGGTGGAGCTGGTCCACAACTTTATAGTCACTTCTTTTAATAATTCTCATGAACTCATCCACATCCTGATTTAAGGATGACTTATGAGTTTCTTTGGGTGTAGATTCTTCCGGTATCACACTCTTCCCCTTGGCTCTGGTAGCAACTTCTGCCTCTGAACTGGTTCTAGGGACTTGTGATGCGAAGAGACGTCCGCTTCGGGTGAAGCCTCTTCCTCCCCCAACATTATCCACTTGGGGACTGAGAACTGGAGAATCAAGAAGGACTTTCTCTCCATTGCAGTATAGATCAACACCATAATGCCATGGTATATCACTGTCTTTATCATATGGTAGCGGCCCGGGCACCGTGATAGTGACTGGTCTTACTGCAGCTATTGTTGGGACTACAATGGTCTGTGGATCATAAAAGATTGTTACAGGACCTCTGGTGGATGTTGGTGAAGGTGAATTGAAGCTTTGTTGAGACTGTTGAGACTGTTGAGACTGTTGAAAGTTGTTGGAACTCGGGACCGTTGATGGGTCATAATAGATTGTGACAGTGGAAACATCATTATTGGTTGTTGAAGTTGTAGTAGCCGGTGCAAATGAATTGTTGTATGTTGAAGCGACAAATGGAATGATTGTTGAAGTTGTAGCCGAATCAGTTAGAACAATGGTTGCTGCAGTTGCAGAAGAAATAGTTGGAAAGATGGTTGTTGCATTTGTAGAAGATTCACTTGTTGTTGACAAAAGGGTTGCTAGTGTTGTAGAAGCTGTGGTTGTAATTTGTAGAATGCCTCCATTAAACAAATCACTGATGCCTTTCCTCAAGCTGGAACATCCATTCTCAGAAAGTTTGCATGATTCGCAACAGGCCTCACAACCCGGAAACACTTGGCACTTTAAAAGCTGGGCTTTAACCTCGGCCAGAGGTGTTTGAATACATGCAATGTCTTCTATTAAACTCTTGGGTGAACCATCCTCTACAACATTAATCCTTGGCCCACTGTGGCTTGGCATAGGATTCTTCATTACATTTGGAGGAGGTGCAAAGTTCAGGGCTTTTGAATCTACCAGATCCTGAACCTTCATATGCAGAGCTCTGCATTTTTCCGTTGAGTGACCAGGTGCATTGGAATGAAAAGCACGCCTAGCATTGACATCATAGTTTCTTAGAAGGTTTTGAGGATCAGGTGGAGCCAATGTCCTCAACTCAACAAGATTTAGCTTCAGGAGTTGTGGCAGCAGTGTAGCCTATGGCAAAGGAATAGGGTCAATCACCCGATTGACCTGAGACGATCGTTGTTGAAACGGGCGTTGCTGTTGATTGTTGTTGTTGTTGTATGATCTCTGTTTTGGAAACTGTTGTTGTTGCAGAAAGTGTTGTGGTTGTTGAGCATACTGAGGATGTGGAGTAGGGATAGTAACAGCAGCAACTGTTCTGGGTACATACTCGGGTCTCCCTTTTCCCAAGTGCCCAGAGTTTGTCTCATCAGATCTACGGGGCCCAGCAAATGGTTTTCTTGTACTGCTTGAACTGGCACCGTTATCGGAGATCTTTCCCATCTTCAGTAGACTTTCTATTCTTTCCCCAACTATCACCATGTCAGCAAAACTGGTGGAAGAGAAAGCAGCCAATCTGTCAATATATGTTCCTTGAAGTGTATTCATGAACATGTCTGCCACTTCCCTTTCAGACATGGGGGGTTGAACTGCAGCAGCAAGTTGCCTCCACCTTTGGGCATAATCCCTGAAGCTTTCACGGGAGGATTGAGACATCCTCATCAGGAGGGTCCTGTTTGGAGCCATGTCCAGGTTATATTGATACTGCCGGATAAAAGCTTCAGCCAAGTCTTTCCAGTTTCTTATCGTGGCTCTAGTCAAGTGGGAATACCATTCTCGGGATGCCCCTGTTAGACTATCCTCAAAGTAAAACAGCCACAGCTTTTCGTCCAAGGTGTATCCTTTTAACCTTCCCAAGAATGATTGAAGGTGGGTGCGTGGGCAAGATGTGCCATTATACTTTTCAAAACACGGGGGTTTGAACTTGTGAGGAATTCTCACCCCTTCCACAAGTCCCATGTCCATTACATCAAAGCCTAGGGAATTCTGGGATTCAAGAGACCTCAACTTCTCTGCAATCTCATCCAAATGATGGTCGTAAACTTCGTCCCCAGCCCCAACAACTGTAAACTGCTCTTCTTGAGGATCCTCTTGCAAGATCCTACCTCCAGCAGCGTTACCCTGAGTATTCCTTATGACATTAACTTCTGGGTTTAGATGAGGCCCAAACTCTGGTGGATCAGTGTGAGGCTGCCCGTGATCGTTATTACTGGTACCTCTTGTACCTGGATGGTGTTCTTCAGGAGTTTGTCTCTCAACAAACTCCCTCAGTCTCTCCTGGCTCTGAGCTAAGCCAGTCATTACAGTCATGAATTGGGTCATCTGATTCCTTATCTCAACCCTCTCATTAGCCATTTGGGTCCTTACTTCATTCAAGTCTTGCTGAACTTGATCCATCTGGAGTTCCGGAAGGTTGTTTCTTGTCGGGTACCAGTGTATTCTGTTGACAGGGAACACTCTTCTGCGAGCAATGTTTCATGAAACCATAACAAAGTGAGAAACAACAATAAAACAAAAACCTACAAAACAAAGAAAATGTTAGTATGCAATGCAATATGCTTATTTTCTTCCAAGGGTATCCGGTTTGGTTCTTTAGTTTTGACCTTTCCAGACCTTGAGGAGATGCTGATAATGTTGAGAAATTAAGCCCACCATAAACAACATAAACTGATATATTACAAAGGATAAAAAATACATAGTTTGATTACAATACATCCCCATGGTGGGTCAAAATACAACAACAAAAGAAAAGTACAACAAAAGAAAGAAGTACAAGAAAAAGGATCAAACATCCAATCCAAAGTCATCCTCCCCGACTTCCTTCAGGAGGGCCTCAGTCACCGGACCCACTGGGTGCTCTGTAATAGTCCTGATGAGGAGGTTCCTGGTAGCAATGGCACTAGTCAACCTCTTATTGAAATTCTGGGATCAGATATGTGATGTTGAAACAGATGTTTAGACACTGATATCTTAAGCAATAAATTAATGAGCTAGTAAATTAAGTAGCACAGGAAATTGTTAACCCAGTTCAGTGTATCTCCACACTTACATCTGGGGGCTACCAAGCTAGGAAGGAAATTCAATATAAGTAATATTAATTAGGGAGTTAAACCAATCAGTTTAATCTTTCACTTAATTTCTACCCAAGGCAATTTCTATCTAAGACTCTACTTAGATATGAGTACCTACTCACTCCCCCTCAATCACACAGTGATCTCTAACTTAGAATAATTAATAAGTTTGAAGTCACACTTCAGAAACACCAGCTTGATCTTACTTATCAGTTTCAATCAAGACACAATTCACTTTTTGATTAAAAGCTTATAAAGTGAATAACAAACAAATAGAACCTGCTAGCTTCACTAACACCCTTGACACTCTGCTTAAAGTTGTTGCTTTTACTTGAGTGTATCAGTTTCTTAAATAGATGCTGAGTTTGTGGGCTTTTTGCAAATTATCCAGACTTTGATAAATCCCACAGTTATCTCCTTGAATAAAGGTGAGTTAGTTTTCTGTTTTAAATTCCACAGTTATCTCCTTGAATTAAGGTGAGTTAGTTTTCTGTTTCCTTTACACTGGAACCAGATAACTTAACTTCCTAAAGAAGCGCCTTGGAGTGCTCACCCTTTATGTTTACTTCCAGATATTTACTCCTGATTTTAAGCACTTCTGTTACATATCATTTAGGGAAGATATCAGGTTCGCGATGTCACAACATCTGGTGTGACATCCTGATGTCCTAAACTAAGTTCATAACTTTTACTTTGTTTGTCAAAAATTCTGCCAATTTCTAACCTCTACATACTCCCCCTTTGGCTAATTCTTGGTTAACATATTCTTCTGGTTTTGTCAGAGAGCAGCGGAGTTCCTTTCTGTTGGATCATGTGAGAGCTAAGAATTTGCTCTCCCTCAAACATGTATTTACCTGAGATTTACACTGCCATGACTTGGCCCAACAGACTTTGATAGGTCTAAAATATTTCATTGAAAATTCAACTTAGTTCAGCAGACAAACATTAACATCATTGTTCAACACACACCGTTTTCTCCCCCTTGTTAGACATAAATTTTGGGGCCAAACAAAACATTAAAGAAATAGAACATACAATCAGAACATACAATTCAAAACAGACAGAACAGACAAACACTAAACAAACATTTTCCACCAACAAACAGCTTCACTCTTTATCCTCTGTATCCTCAGACTCATCATCCTATGTATCCTCAGACTCATTACCAGCTCCATCATCATTCCCAGCAGCCTCTTCCAGCTCCAGTCTTTGAATTAGGTCCTTAAGCTTCTTCTTCCTTTCTTCCAGCTCATTGCAGGTTGTGCTGAGCTCTGCAATTAGGGCTGCCTTTGATATAGGTGTCTTAACAGCAGATGTCCCACCTGGTGCTTCAACATCTGCAACATGATGACCTAGAAGCAGCTTGTAATGGAAAGACAATGGACTTTCCCTTTTACAGACAGAGTCCTTGTCAGTAAGGATTCCTGGATATTGGTTGAGAATCACCCCACAGAGTAGTGATGGGAAGGCTATTGGAAGCTTGATGGCTGAGGTTCCTGCATGCTTGAGAGTCTGGTCAAAGATGTATGCTCCATAATCCAGCTTGGTTTGGGTGCCTACAGCACAGATAAACCTCCCAAGCCCAGTGGCTATGGTTGAGGTGTGGTTGGTTGGGACCCAGTTGGTTGTCCCAATTCTGTGTAGCATGGCATATTTCCTGGTTAACAAGCTGACTGAGAGTTTGCCTTTTACTGACCATGTCTTGACCTGTTTAGCTATAATTATTTTGCACACTTGATTGTCAGTCTTGCCAAGCTCAGTTGACCCATCTGCTTCACTCCCCAGGTACTGATTGATCACTCTAGGAGAAAAGTCTACACACCTTCCCCTTACATACACTTTTCTGAAATCCTCAGATTTCCCATCAGCACATCCTTCTTGTAAGTTCACTATAAACTCTTTTACCTGCAACTCATAACAAGGAGAAAATTTAGAGACAGTCTTGAACAGTCTAGCATTGGAGATTAAATCAATTACCTCAGTACATTCCAAGGCATTACTACCCAGCTCTCGTTCTAGAGCCACCCTTCTCTAATAGACATATTTCCACATGCTTACGCTGGAGATATGGTGGAAGGACACATTATCCAGGGGTGCTTCAGGGACAGCAGTGGCAGTCCTAGAAGGTGCTGGCCTCTTTCTGGGTTGAGATGTTGGGACATCCTCCTCAACATCAGAATCAGATGGAGTTGTGGCCTTCCTCTTCTGTGTGCTGACCTTACTCCATGGCTTTGTAGGTCCAAAAGCAGTTTTGACCTTGTCCTTCTTGGGGGTTGGCTGTCTTTTCTCAGGAGTTGCTTGAGCAGCTGACCTCTTATCCTTCCTAGCCATAAGCCTCTTGGCTATGCTAGGATCAACAGCTGCTATGATCTTTGTGTCAGAATCATCGTCTAGGTTCACAGCTGATGGAGGTTGGGAAGCCTCATTCTCAGCAGCTTGATCATCAGTAGAACCTTCTACTCCTTCATCATCATTTGGGGCTTTGTCCTGGCCCTCAGTTGTCTCAACATTGCTTGGGACATCTTGTGGAACAGGTATGTCTTCTTCAGGTTGGTTGCTGGGAGGTGAGGCAGGCATCCTGTTCAGGGGAACTGACACCCCAGGCACAATCCTTTCTTCTGTCAGGATCCTGGTTACAAGATTTCTGATTGTGGAGTCCATGTAAGCAAAAGCTTTGGGAGCACTGGAAGTTGAAGAGGCTCCCTTACTTTTGCTGAAGACAGGCTCCTTGGGTCTTCTTGCATAGGGAGTCCTGGGATTTTAAGCAATGGGAATGCTTCCTCTGACAACGTTTATGGGTGTCGCATCCATGGGTACTACAGATAATGGAGTGACATCCACTACGTCTTCCTGAAGGAGACCCTCATCAATGGAGTTAGGGTTCTGATGTTGTGACATGTTTGCGATTGTAGTGAGGATGCAAAAAGGTTTGATGATAGACTTTGATGAGTTCAGAATCTCAGTTGTAGCATGCAAAGGGTTCAGTGGTGCTAATGAGAATGTGAGAAGCTGAAGGCACGTTTGTACATAAATAGAGCACGTTTCTATTGGAATTTTTAAAACTGGAATACAAACGGTTATTGGCCAGACTAGTGTTGCCACCTGGTGGTCATGCCTCATGATGTCATAAGACATGCTGGCACTTCTCCATAATTTCTATATATCACACATACAGATCCCCAATTTACCCCTTAGGTTATCAAATTGAGTAGCATCCAAAGCCTTGGTGAATATGTCAGCTAATTGCAACTTTGTGGCTACATGCTCCAAAGTGATCACTTTCTCCTCCACAGGGTCTCTGATGAAGTGATGTCTGATATCTATGTGCTTAGTCCTGCTGTGTTGGATGGGATTTTTGGAGATATTAATAGCACTTAAATTGTCACAGTACAATGTCATGACATCTTGGGTGACATTGTATTCTGTGAGCATTTGTTTCATCCATACCAGCTGTGAACAACTGCTACCAGCTGCAATGTATTCAGCTTCAGCAGTGGATAAGGACACACAATTCTGTTTCTTACTGAACCAAGAAATTAAATTGTTTCCTAGAAAGAAGCATCCTCCTGATGTACTCTTTCTATCATCATCACTTCCAGCCCAGTCAGCATCACAAAACCCAATGAGGATGGGTTCACAACCATGAGAGTACATTATGCCATAGTCACAAGTGCCATTAACATATTTCAATATCCTCATAACCTGGTTGAGATGGCTCACCTTTGGTTCAGCTTGATACCTTGCACACACACCTACTGCAAAAGCTATATCTGGTCTACTAGCTGTAAGATATAGTAGACTTTCAATCATGCTCCTATACAAGCTTTGGTCCACACTCTCACCTTTGTCATCCTTTGTCAGTTTCAGATGAGTGGGGGCAGGTGTTCTCTTGTGACTTGCATTGTCCATCCCAAACTTCTTGACAGTGTTCTTTGCATACTTGCTTTGGGATATGAACATGGAGTCCTCCATTTGTTTGGTTTGCAGTCCAAGGAAGTAAGTCAATTCTCCCACTAGGCTCATTTCAAACTCAGACTCCATTTGAGTCACAAAATGTTTAACCATCCTGTCTGACATCCCACCAAACACTATGTCATCCACATATATCTGAGCAATCATAACCTTTCCCTCTTCATCCTTTACAAACAGGGTTTTGTCTATTCCTCCCTTCCTGTATCCATGATTAATGAGAAAGGTGGTCAGTCTTTCATACCATGCTCTGGGAGCTTGCTTTAGCCCATACAGAGCCTTCCTCAACTTATATACATGGTCTGGACAGCTGGATCAACAAATCCCTTTGGTTGCTCCACATATACTTCCTCATTAATGTACCCATTTAGGAAGGCACTTTTAACATCCATCTGAAATAATTTGAACTTTAGGATGCAAGCAATTCCTAGGAGTAGTCTAATGGATTCAAGTCTTGCTACTGGTGCATAAGTTTCATCAAAATCCACCCCCTCAATTTGAGTATATCCTTGAGCCACAAGCCTAGCCTTGTTTCTTGTAACTACTCCCTTCTCATTAGACTTGTTTTTGTACACCCACTTAGTGCCAATTACATTAATGCCATCAGGCCTAGGAACAAGATCCCATACTTCATTCCTTGTAAACTGGCCTAATTCTTCCTGCATAGAAGAGATCCAGTACTCATCATTCTGAGCTTCCTTGATGTTCTTAGGTTCTACCTTTGAAACAAAGCAGGAACCTGAGATTATCTCTCTTGATCTAGTGGTGACACCACTGTTGAGATTACCAATTATGAGTTCTTTAGGATGATCTTTCTGGATTCTGATGGAGGGAGATTTGTTGGATTGCTCTGACTTTACCTCAGTTAAAGTGAAGTCAAGATTATCACTTTCTATTTTAACTTCAGTTGGATTGTCAGCAGATGTTCCAACATCATCAGCAACATCTGTCTTTGCATAGGTATCATCAATAGTCACATTTATTGACTCCGTCATAACCTTGGTTCTGGAGTTAAATACTCTGTAAGCTCTGCTATTTATAGAGTATCCAAGAAATATCCCTTCATCACTCTTAGGATCCATCTTCCTTCTTTGATCCCTATCAGCTAGGATGTAGCACCTACTTCCAAATACATGAAAGTACTTGACTGTAGGTTTTCTACCCTTCCAGACTTCATAGATGGTGGATAGAGTTCCCTTTCTTAGTGTGACTCTATTGTGGATGTAGCATGCTGTGTTCATCGCTTCAGCCCAAAAGTACAGGGGTAACTTCTTGGCATTAATCATGGCTCTAGCTGACTCCTGAATAGTTCTGTTTTTTTTTCTACAACCCCATTCTGTTGAGGGGTGATAGGAGAAGAGTACTCATGGTTGATCCCTTCTGATGAACAGAAGTCTGAGAATTTTTTATTTTCAAACTCCTTTCCATGATCACTTCTTATTCTGACCACACAACTTGCCTTTTCTCTTTGGATCCTATGGCACAGATCTCTAAATACTTCAAACACATCTGAATTTTCTTTGATGAAGCTTATCCAGGTATATCTTGAGAAGTCATCAACAACCACATAGGCATATCTTTTTCCACCAAGACTTTCTACCTGCATTGGTCCCATAAGGTCCATGTGCAGTAATTCCAAGACTTTGGAGGTTGTCAGATGTTGAAGCTTTGGGTGTGACATCTTGGTTTGCTTACCTATTTGACATTCACCACACACTTTTCCTTCATCAATCTTATGTCTTGGGATCCCTCTTATAGCCTCCATAGAGATGATATTCTTCATTCCTCTGAGATGGAGATGACCCAATATTTGGTGCCATAGCTTCACTTCTTCTTCTTTGGCGATGGAACAAGTAGATGTGAGGCTGGAATCTTGAGGTTCCCACATATAGCAGTTATCTTTTGATCTAGCTCCTCTCATGACCACTTTATGCTCTTTATCAGTAATTATACACTCAGCTTTGGTGAAGCTGACACTGTACCCTTGGTCACATAACTGACTTATGCTGATCAAGTTAGCAGTTAACCCTTTCACCAACATCACACCATCTAGACTTGGTACACCTGAGCAGTCCAGGGTCCCAACTCCCTTGATTTCCCCATTTTCTCCATCTCCAAAGGTTACATAGCTGGATGAGTGTGGCTTTAAGTCTACCAAAAGATTCTTCAGTCCAGTCATGTGCCTTGAGCAGCCACTGTCAAAATATCAGTCTTCCTTAGCAGATACCCTAAGAGATGTATGTGCTATAGAGGCAACAACCTGCTTGGACCACTTGTGCCAGTTGTGAGGTTTCCTTTGCCTAGAGTGTAAGTTCAGATCAGGTTGTCTTCCTCTCTTAGGCTCCCACTGCTGGATATATGTTTGTCTCCTCTGATGCATCTGCCCTGGGTAGTGTTCATCTCTAAAGTTCCAAGGTTGCCTGGTGAACTTGTTCTTCTGCTTAGGCATGTACTGGTAGCTTTGATCAGTATGATGTCTAGCTTTAGGTATCCAAGTTTTCCTGGTGACCTTTGTCTTCTGCTTAGAAAGGTGTTGGGAACTCTTATTGGGGTATCCATGCAGTTTGTAGCAAAAAAGTTTGATGTGACCAAACCTTCCACAGTGATGGCATCTCCACCATTGATATTTCTTTTTCATCATGTTTTTCTCATGATGTTGATACATCTGCTTGAACATCTTGTTTGACTTCATAAGATCTGGAGTTGTTTGGCTGGTGCTAGCCTCAGAGTTTTGAGCTTTATTAAATCCCAGCCCAGTTCTATCCCCTGAGTGCTTGTTGTTGTTTTGAATGGCATCCAGTGTGTTTGAGCCATTGTTCGGCATTCTGACAGATTTGGACATATGTTCCATTTTGGAGTTGAGTAGGCTGACTTCATTTTTCAAAGTGGCAATGATCTCCAAATGACTTGCCTTTTCAGCTTTTAATTCCTCAATCTGCTTCTTCTGCTGTTCAATTTCCTTGCATACCTCAGTGCTCCTTTCACACAGCATCCTGTAAGATGTTTCAAGTTCTTCAAATGTCAGATCCTCATCACTATATTCTCCTTCAGTTTCACATACTCTAGCTAGAGCAGTGATGTGCTTTGTAGACTCTTCTTCTGACTCACTACCTGAGTCTTCATCTGACCAGGACACAGAAAGGACTTTCTTTTGCTTCTTTAGATAGGTTGGGCATTCACTTCTAATGTGTCCATAACCTTCACATCCATGACATTGGATCCCTTTTCCTTGATTAGTCTTCTCATCATAGTTTGATCTTCTGTTAGAGTCATAAGATCTTTTACTCTCAGAGGTTGAGTTCCTTCCACTTGATTTAGGCCTGTTGTCCAGTCTTTTGATAATTTTGTTAAATTTCCTCCCAAGCATAGCAATTGCATCTGATAAGTTGTCCTCAGAGCCTGCTTCATGACTTTCTTCTTCCTTATCAATGTTTGAGACCATGGCTATGCTCTTGTTTTTCTTCACAATAGTATCACTCATTCTCATCTCAAAGGTTTGAAGGGAACCAATGAGCTCCTCAACTTTCATTGTGCAGATGTCCTGAGCTTCTTCTATGGCACTGACCTTCAAGTCAAACCTCTTGAGCAGTGATCTGAGAATCTTCCTTACCAAATTTTCATCACTCATCTTCTCTCCCAAGGCACCAGAAGTATTAGCAATCTCCAGGATGTTCATGTAGAACTCATGAATGGTCTCATCTTCCTTCATCCTCAAGTTCTCAAACTTGGTGGTGAGAAGTTGAAGTCTTGACATCTTCACCTTTGATGTTCCTTCATGAGTAGTTTTGAGGGTGTCCCAAACATCCTTGGCTAGCTCACAGTGGTGCACAAGCCTAAATATGTTCTTGTCAATGCCATTGAACAAGGCATTTAAGGCTTTGGAATTTCCAAGTACTGACTCCTCTTCCTCCTTGCTCCACTCTTCTTCAGGCTTCACCACTTTTGCCCTATCCTTATTGTCTTTGACAGGGTGCTCCCATCCTTTGTTAGCTGCTTTCCAAGCCCTGCTATCAAGAGATTTTAAGAATGCTACCATTCTTGGCTTCCAGTAATCATAGTTGGATCCATCCAAAATAGGTGGTCGATTCACAGATCCTACATCTCTGTCCATGTTCCCAAAATTTGCAGTCCCTAGATCTCACCCAGTTATACAGGCAGGGTGCCTGCTCTGATGCCAATTGAAATTCTGGGATCAGATATATGATGTCGAAACAGATGTTTAGACACTGATATCTTAAGCAATAAATTAATGAGCTAGTAAATTAAGTAACTCAGGAAATTGTTAACCCAGTCTTGTGTATCTCCACACTTACATCTGGGGGCTACCAAGCCAGGACGAAAATTCAATATAAGTAATATTAAATAAGGAGTTAAACCAATCAGTTTAATCCTTCACTTAATATCTACCCAAGGCAATTTCTATCTAAGATTCTACTTAGATATGAGTACCTACTCACTCCCCCTCAATCACACAGTGATCTCTAACTTAGAATAATTAATAAGTTTGAAGTCACACTTCAGAAACACCAGCTTGATCTTACTTATCAGTTTCAATCAAGACACAATTCACTTTTTGCTTAAAATCTTATAAAGTGAATAACAAACAAATAGAACTTGCTAGCTTCACTAACACCCTTGACACTCTGCTTAAAGTCGTTGCTTTACTTGAGTGTATCAGTTTCTTAAATAGATGCTGAGTTTGTGGGCTTTTTGCAAATTATACAGACTTTGATAAATCCAACAGTTATCTCCTTGAATAAAGGTGAGTTAGTTTTCTGTTTTAAATTCCACAGTTATCTCCTTGAATTAAAGTGAGTTAGTTTTCTGTTTCCTTTACACTGGAACCAGATAACTTAACTTCCTAAAGAGGCGCCTTGGAGTGCTCACCCTTTATGTTTACTTCCAGATATTTACTCCTGATTTTAAGCACTTCTGTTGCGTATCATTTAGGGCAGATATCAGGTTCGCGATGTCACAATATCTGGTGTGACATCCTGATGTCCTAAACTAATTTCATAACTTTTACTTTGTTTGTCAAAAATTCTGCCAATTTCTAACATCTACATTTTTATCCTGATCCTTTGTCCTCTTCAACCCCGCCCGAAGTTTCAATTCAGATGTTTCTCTCTGAGCTGCCAATAAAGATTCCTGATGCTTCTTCTCACTAGCCTCTAACTGCTCTATCTTAGCCTGAGTCCTTTGATCTTCTTATGCACGGGCTTCAGTGATCCTGATCCACCTATCCTGGCTCTCCTCCAGATAATGCTCTGCCCTAGCCTTCTGAGTTGTTGCTTCCTTGCAAGCATTCTTCGGTACTAACTCCCCTGCTCTAGCCTTCCTAATGTAGTCATCCGTCTTCTCAATCTTGGTCAAGTGCTAAACCCTGAGTCTTTCCAATCTATCATTATCCAGACGGCTGTCATTTCTCTCCCAGAGAGTCTTTTTTAAGGCTTCAGCTAGCTGAGTGTTCCTCTCTTTCAGCTTCTCAAACTCTTCCAAACTGACAGTAGCTGCAGGTTGCACTGTAGAAGGTCCAGGTGCATCTTCTAAAGTGAACGACATCCGGGTGATCTGAGCTCTAGTACGGGACCAATCATAATATTGTGCTGAAGAAATGTTGTTGCACTTGCCAGGGATGGCTGTCCCTTTAGTATGGATGTTGTCCCAAGCCCAGACAGCTTGTCTGACAACAGCAGAGTTAGGTTGGATTTCACAGTAAAGAGTTTCAGCCAAATCTTGTCCTTTGGGAGGATGAACCAAAGCATATCCCAATTTTCTCTTAAACAGTAAAAGGTTGTAGTTGATGCGACATTTCACTCCTATCAAAGGCACATTAGGATATTGCCCACAGCTAGTAATGATGTCATTGCCTTTGGTGCTCTGAGTGCACCATCTGATGTCATCTGATGTCAAGGCAATGAATCTCTTAGCCCAGTTCTTCTCCTGATGAGGGTTCAAGAAGGCATCTGATTTTGACAAGTGTCTTAGTAGCCAAGTGTAATAGAGAGGAGCACAACATCTGACCAGCCTTCCTCTTTACTTCTCATTTCTCTGGTGTACTAAGTAGTAGAAGTCTCCAAGCAGGGTAGGGACTGGATTTCCCAATAAGAACGGGTGAATGGAATTCTTGCTCACAAACTTGGGCTCATCTGCAAACAAAATAACCCCATATATACTGAGGGCTAAAAGTGCACAAATAGCTTTCCATTCTCCTACTGCAGCCTTCAGGGTAGCCTGGGAGATCAAGAAGTCTAGGTGAAGGCCTGGAACCCCAGCCTTGGTTGTCATGTTCTGATCAATGAGGGTAGGCTCCAAATGCAATGCCCTATCTATGTCTTTATTTCTGGGAGCAGTCATCTCTGGGTTGAAAGGGATCCCTCTCCTG
Source organism: Lathyrus aphaca (assembly GCA_963966055.1). Classification (NCBI taxonomy): domain Eukaryota; kingdom Viridiplantae; phylum Streptophyta; class Magnoliopsida; order Fabales; family Fabaceae; genus Lathyrus; species Lathyrus aphaca. Next base: position 282,066,583 of record OZ014520.1, on the reverse strand, counting down.
ACAGGAACTCCTAATAGCAAGGAAAACTCTTCTAGCAAAGATCCCAAATGGAAATCAGGGAAGGTGAAGCATCTGAGTGGAGGATCATAGAACTGTAAGCAAGTATGGATCATGCTCCTCTGAGATGCATCAAGATCCATGACCATGTCCAATATGCCTCCATAATTCTCTTTAAATAGTGGGATATGGTCAGGTGTAATGAGGGACTGGATTTGCCTGATGCCAGTCAGGGTGGGCTCAAAGAAGTGGTAAGTGATGTTGCTATTTCTTAATAAGCTGAGAGCAACTGCTGATGAAGATCAATGACTGAGATGCTGGAGATGGGTCTCTGATGAAGATAGCTGGAGAAGAGATCACTGACAAACTAGTGAAGGTGCTAAAGAAGATAGCTGAAGCAGTCTGAGCAGCAGAAGGGGTCAAAACCAAACCAAAGATTAAATGATGGATACCCTGTAAAAAAAATAAGCAAATATTAAGTGACGCAAAAATGATGTATGCAAATGATATGCAAAGGGTTTGTGATCAAGTGCTGGATCTATTTATCTGCCTTGGTAAAAGTCCATGTATGTTCATAAGTCCAGATGGAGGCTTAGAAATCCAGTAACCAGGTGGGGGACTCAAATAAAGAGTCACAAGTCCAGGGTAATCACAAGAACTGTCCAAAGTGATGCATTCTTAAAACAAAACTAGTAACATGGTATGATGTGGCCAAGGGTTCCTGCAAACCTGTAAACATCCCAACCCCCTCATAGGTAATGTTCTAGAACGAGGATCTTCAGACTTGGATCAGTTATGAGAAGTGTAAACACTTCTCACCCGGAGGTATAGTGTTTACAATAACCATAAAATATCCTCCTATAATTTTCCTCAGATGTTGAAGGTCATAAAAAGGTCATCCAGACTTAGCAGGCTTCCCAGATAGCCCTAGTACTACAGGAAATATGTAGCATAGAGTTCTCAAGAAGAAACCCATGTCTGAACCGTGTTTCATATTCCCGTACCAGACCGAAATGGAATGGGAAAGAATATGAAGCCACTCTAGCCTAGGTGTCACTCAGGTCCCAGGTATAGGACCTTAATCACTCAATGAAACCCCACCCACCAAAACAGACAAGAGCCAGCACATGATAATGACAGTATGAAAATGCATAAGACTGTAAAGGAAAGCAGTAAATAAAGTTGTGCATAAAGCAATAAATAAAGAAAATAAATAAGCACAAGTAGAACATAACACCCCCGTAAACACAAATCAAACAAGCGCTAGGAGGAACCCACAAAAAGAACCAGAAGCCCTGGTTGTAGTATAAGGTTCCCCAGCAGAGTCGCCAAGCTGTCGCTCCCACTAAAAGACACCTGGTTAGATAGGGTACAGACGTGAACGGCCGGCGAAAGGAGAAATGAAATGAACTGAATGAAGGTGAAAAGAGTCGCCAGCTAGGCATTTTTATCCCGAAGGAAAGGTAATGCTGCATAAACCTAGAAAGATATGGATAAGACGGTTGCAAACCAGAGAAACCGAGAAAGGGGGTTGGTTACAACCTGGGAAGGTATTAGCACCCAGATTGTCCGTTGTACTCGACGGGATCCACGCTTGAAAGATTGTGTTTAAAGGGGTAGTGTTTGTGCTATCGGTGTGCAAAAGCTGGAAAAGAATGTACAAGTGTCAGTGTAAGAAAGTGAAGTGAAATGCTCAAGAATGAGGCTTAAAAAGAATGCTGAAAGAAGGGGAAGAAGCAGAGACTTTTGTTCGATAACGGTTAAGTTATGCCTACGTATCCTCTCATGCAATGTGGAAGTCAGAACACCGTAGTTCGACTCAAAGAGATTAAAAGATGAATTGAATGATGAACTGCTTACTTGTCTATGCTCAAGTGTATGACCTGTCTGGCTCAGGTGCTAACTGTCTTGCATTAGACGGAAGAAGCGAGTTCTCGTTTGTGAGTGAAGATGATGAGAAAAGAATCCCGGAGGAGACGATTATTGTTTGTTTGTTGCTTTCAATATTTTATTGCTTTTTTGTGTTTGTCATAAGTTAATGAGCTTAAGCCTAAACCAAGGTTTAATAAACTCATCATATCCTCCCTTTGATTAGGGATAATGAGAATACATTAAGTATGAGATGAGCATCTCAAACTTAATTACCATGATGATGTAGGATTAAGATCATTAACCTACTTGTGATTATTTAGATGTTTTTGTTGATTTTGTTTAGTGTTAATTAATGAGTTTAAGCCATAATCTTGGATTTAGTGGACTCATTACACCATCCTAATAGAAGGATAATAGATGAGCACACTTAAGCTGAGGAAGATACCTCAAATTAATCCATGATTAGGGATTAACCTCATGACAAAACAAGCCTTTATTAAAGTAGATTTTGATTAATGGTAAGATTAAGAAGTGAATTTTATGGTTTGTAAGACAACTTGAGGGGGACTTCTCCATTAACACTAGGGTTAGTCCTTCTTAACCAATAAAGGAAGAATTAGAACCCTAATGCAAGGCCCAAGTTACAAGTTAATGTCTTAGTGATTATTAACATGGATTGATTAAGAGGTTTAAACAAATTAAGGGTTTAACACTTAGGATTAAAGTTATACACTCCATCCTAAGAGAAGGATGCAAGAATAACCCTAATCACAAAGTCTTAAAACCTTAAAGGTTTAGTCTCTTATTATGAGATGAGAAGAGAGACACAAAGAAGACACAAAGGTAAAAACTAAAGGGGGACTAATCAAAACCCTAATTATTTTCATGCTTGGAGGTTCATATGGTTTGTAAGGCTTGCAAGAGGTCTTCAGAGAAGCCACCAATGGAAGAAGCAGGTGAAAGGAGGAGAAGCAGAAGAAACAAGTTTCTTACTTCACTGAAGAAGATAAGTAACTTAGAGAAAGAAAGTGAATGATGAACATGAATGAGAAAGATCACTCTAAAGCAAATGAAAATGCAGCAAGGATGCATAAGAAAAAGATGAAGAGAAATGAGATGAGAAGTGAAGGCAAATTCACTTCTCAAGTTACTTACCACCTGAAAATGTTAGCATGAAGGAAAGAAATGAAATGAAAATGAAACAAAAGAAAAGGTAAAGACAAAACCAGAAGCAAAAACATGATGTAAATGATGCTATGAGATGATTCAAAGGCATGCCAAGTGCTATGAATGTTCATACAAGAGATGAGAATGCAAATGAAGCATGTATGAAGCATGAAAGCACATGAAAGTTCATGGAATGAAATGAATGCATATCATGGTAAATGGATGAAGAAATGATCAAGCATAGTTCTAATGTGTCCTATGATGTCTAAGATGACATGTGAATGCAAGAAATGTCATGGCAAGTTCATATATGGATGCATATGCAAGATGAATGCAAATGAACATGAGAAATTAGGGTTTTAAGGCAACATGAGATGCAAAAGTCAAAAACAGAAGCAAAACATAAGATAAAAAATTGCAAATGAGCTCAAAGGAACCCTAACCCCATATGTTATCACACTCCAAAGGAGGAGGTCTAACTCTTAACCTAAAGAAAGTTGTGATTTTTCTAAGTTATCTAGGGTTTTAAGGTACCTTAAGGGGAAAAATGCAAATCAAATAAAAAATGCAAGAGAAATTTATGACAAGAATATGCTAGACACTAAATGCTATATGAAGATCAATGCAAAAAGAACCAATGTCAAACCCTTCATGGTTAGGCAGAAAAGAATTCTTGAAGTTAGGGTTCAAAAAAAAGATTTTTATGAACCCTAAATTCAAGAAAAATGTCAAAGTGTGCTCAAAACCAAAAAGAAATTTGTATGAATGGTTTGACAATGTTTCTAAATGTCCTAAGATGCAATGTGAATTTTTTTGGAATTTTTAGAAACCTAAATGGTATTTTAATTAATTAATTTCCATTAATTAATTAAAATAAACATTAAAATATTTTTAAATGGTTTTTTAATGCAAAAAATAAAAATAAAAATGTTTTTGGGTGGAGAAAAATATTTGAATTAAAAATGCAGAAGGAAAATATTTTTTGGAAATTTTTAAGTATTTTAAATAAATTGTGAAAAATAAATGATAAAAAATGAAATAAAAATCAAAATAAATGAAAGTAGGATGATCTGATGGACAGGATTCAAACTGGGAAGATTTTGGTTGACCAGCGCGCAATCTAAGGGTTGTGGTTCAATTTGAGTTAATTTTAATTAATTAATTAATTAATCATAATCAAATGAGAATTAGGGTTTAATGAACAATCTGGGCCATCCAAACACGCGAGTACGCAAGATCCAAGGGCTCGCATTCAAACTAACCTTAAACCCTAATTAACCTCTTAGTGACTTTCAGGTGGCCGGAGAAGACCTCCAGTCATCTTCTCCGGCCAACTCCTCACCCTAACTTCCACCCTAGGCCACCCCAGACCCCCTAACTCTCCAGAATCACTCGACTAACAACCCTAAACACGAATCCATCAACAAAATCCATTTATTTTCACTCAAGATCATGAATCGAAGCAAAACGGAAAATTATGCAAAACGTTCAGAAGTTCAATACAATGCTTAATACTTCATCATTTTCAAAACTAAACACATCAAGATCATCAGTGAATCATGAAGAATCATTTAGGAACTTAAAAACGCATTTCTGGAAGAAAAAAAGTTCTTGAGTTTACCTGAGATGAAGCTTTGCTATCTGGAGCTTTCTGGCCACTTCTCTTGTGCAAAACCATTCCTCTTAACCTCCAAATGAAGCTTTGATGCTTGGAAGAAGTTTGTAATGGCTGGTTTGAGAGCTTGCACTCTTGCTGCACCAGAATCGTGTTTTGGCTATGGGTGCTTTGAGGCTTGTTTTATGGTTGGTTTATGCTCTATGGATCATTTCTGAATGAATGGTGAAGTTTGTTTTGGAGTTTGATGGCTGGACAGAAAGTTTCGAAGGTTTTTGCTCTTGGGGTGATTTTGTGGAACTTGGGCAATCTGAAGTGTTAGGCTTGTGTAATGTGTGTAAAAACACCCCAAATTTGCTCTCACTAAGTTCACACCATGGCTTTTGATCTTTCATATTTTCATTAGTTTAAGCATACCATATCATATTGCATTCTTGCTTCACTGCATTAGTTCAAGTTCATATGCATCTAGGGTTTGTGATCTGAGCAATCCAAGATCCATCAAAGCCAATCCAAAGGCCACCAATCATTTCAAGAGGGTCCATGTATGTTCAATCATCATTTTATATACCCCAAAGATCAAGGAAGTCAAAGAATCACAAGAACTGGCAAAGCATGGAAGCAGAGCTAGGGTTTCACTGCACAGATGACCTGAAATTAGGATTTTGGTTTCAGAGGCCACAACTCCAAATTTTTTGGTCATTCTTGTTTCTAAGGGTCTCAATATGTTATAAGGATCATGTGTACCAATTTTGATGAAGAAATTCATTATGGAAGTCATCTGATCACCGGGTAACTTCTTGAGCAAGTCAGAGCAAAATCAAGGCATCTGAGGCCCCCCAACATGGAACCAAAGTGGATTTTTCATCAAATTGAAGTCATATGATCTTTATTTGATCATTGAAGTGCTTAGAAGTTCACAAAATTGAAGAAAATTGAGCTAAACCAAAAGTTTCCAAAAATGGAAATGACTTGTAATGTAAACTTTCCATTTTGGGAAAGTTTTTCAACCTCCTCTTTCTCAACCAAAAATGCTTCAAATGAAAAATTGTTGGTCATGAAAGTTGTAGATTGGATCATTCCCTTTTCAAAAAGTACAAGAACAAGACCTAATTCATTTTGGAACTCAAGTTATGGCTTGTCAAAGTTGGCAAAAATCACATAATTTTCAAGAATGCACCAAAGAGGATTCTTAGCAAAACCACTGGCCAATTCATTTTGTGACTTCAAACACACTTCTAATCATCATGCAAACATTGTACATTGCATAAAACTCAGAATTGCCCAAAGAATTTCAAGATTTCATGCCTTGCCCATCAAGAAATTACAAAAGGGCAAAAGCTTCATGAATTTGCAAAACACCACATAAACTTCCATCCACTTGCTGAATTGCCTCAAATCCAAGTCTATGGACATCCTTGATCTCAGCTGCGCATGGACAAGCCAAAGAGCCAGCTGCACCCTTGCCCATACCTCAAGTACAAACTTTATTTACTTTGAGCAAAAACACCCATACCAATCACCACAGTCCACCACCCACTCTCTGCCCAATCCAGACTTTACAGGCATGCTCCAAGGATTCATTTTCATAACACACACAAGCTGAAACCTCCAAGAACTCAGCATTTCCAAAATCACTCCAACTTGCAAAAGCCTTCGAATCTCTCAGCTCATTCACTCAATCTTCAAACCAATTTCACCATTGATCTCAAAATCACTCAGTGACCACAAACCAACCATTAAAACAGCAAAAAACACCCCATACACAAAACACGATTCTTGGCCAGTTCAATTGCTACAACACAAACCAGCCACTCTCAAGGCCTTTCAAGCATCAAAGCTTCATCAGGAGGTTAAAGGGAGTCATTTTGCACAAAGGAAGAGGCCAGAAAGCTCAAGTTTAGAAAGCTTCAACTAAGGTAGTCATCTCAAATCATTTTTCCAGAACCCTTTTTTTATGTTACAATGTGAAAGAGCATGCTTCACAAATCATCCTGAGCTTTGTATTTTTGAAAATGATGAAGAAATGAGTATTTACTGAACCTCTGAAATTTTTGTCATTTTTTATTAATCCTTCGAATCTTGTTTGTGAGCAATAAGAAATTGCTTTTGAGTGTGGATTTTTGTTCAGTGAGATGTGGGGAGTTTTATCTGGAGCTTTAGAGCTCCAGAAATATCCTAGGGTGGAAGTTTGAGATTCTCAGGGGAGAAGGCTGCCGGAGAAGACGACCGGAGCTCTTCTCCGGTGGCCTGAAAGTGATTAGAATTTTTAATTAGGGTTAAGGCATCTTTTGAATTTGGGCCGTTTGATCTCTCATTCCCGCGTGTAGTGAGTGGACCAGATCTTGTCATTAACTTTAATCCTGGATTTAATAATTAATTAATTAAGATTAGTTAGGTTTGAATTAGGGCCTTAGGATTTGGCGTGTGGTCAACCTAGAAACCCCCCAGAATCAATCCAAGTCCTTTATTTCTCATACTTCTGTTTTATTTAATTTTTATTTCAATTTTTCTTATTTATTTTACAGCATTTATTTAAAATACCTAGAAAACCCTAAAAAATATTTTCTTCTGCATTTTGCATCCAAATAATTTTCTTAACCCAAAAATATTTTTATTTTTATTTTTTGCATTAAAAAATCATTTTTAAAACATTTAAATGTTTATTTTAATTAATTAATTAAAATATCGTTTAGGTTTCTAAAAATCCCAAAAAAAATCACATTGCATCTTGAGACATTTAGAGACATTGTCATACCATCCATACAAATTTCTTTTTGATTTTGAACAATCTTTTATAATTTTCTTGAATTTGGGGTTCATAAAATTCCTATTTTTGAACCCAAACTTTAAGAATTCTTTTCTGCCTAACCATGAATGGTATGACAATGATTCTTTTTGCATTGATCTTCATTTAGCATGTAGTATCTAGCATAATTTTGTCATGAATTTCTTCTGCATTTTTGATTTGATTTGCATTTTTTCCCTTTAGGTACCTTAAAACCCTAGATAAATTAGAAAATTCATAACATCCTTAGGGTTAAGAGTTAGGTCTTCTCCTTTGGGGTGTGATATCATATGGGGTTAGGGTTCCTTTGATTGAATTTTCAATTTTTTATCTTGTGATTTGTTTCTGTTTTTGACTTTTGCATCTCATGTTGAATGAAAACCCTAATTTCTCATCTTCATTTGCAAACATCTTACATATGCACTCATTCAAGAACTTGCCATGACATTCCTTGCATCCACATGACATATAAGACATCATAGGACACATTAGACTCATGCTTGATCATTTCTTCATCCATTTGCCATGTTATGCATTCATTACATTCCATGAACATTCATGAACTTTCATGCTTCTTTCATGCTTCATTTGCATTCTCATCTCTTGTATGATCATTCATGGCTCTTGACATACATTTGCATCATCTCTTATCATCCTTTATTCATTAATATGCTTCTGGTTTGGGTTTTCATCCTTGCATACATTCCATTTTCATTTCATTTCATTTCTTTATGCTAACTTTTCAGGTGGTAAGTACTTTGAGAAGTGAATTTTCCTTCACTTCTCACATTCCCTTCTCATCTCTCTCATGCATTCATTGTTGCATTTTATCTTTGCGTTAGAGTGAGCTTGCTCATTCATGTTCCTCCTTCAGCTTCTTTCTTCAAGTAACTTATCTTCTTAAGTGAAGTAAGTTAACTTGTTTCTTCTGCTTCTCCTTCTTTCATCTGCTTCTTCCTTGGTGGCTTTCCTTAAAGATCTCTTGCAAGCCTCATAAACCCTAGGAACACCCAAGCATGACAATAATTAGGGTTTTGATTAGTCCCCCATTTGTCTTACCTTTGTGCCATCTTTTGTGTCTCTCTTCTCATCTCATAATCAGAGACTAAACCTGTAAGGTTTTAAGGCTTTGTGATTAAGATTATGTCTGCATCCTTCTCTTAGGATGGAGTGTATAACTTTAATCCTAAGTGTTAAACCCATAATGTGTTTAAATCTATTAATCAATCAATCTAATAATCACTAAGACAATAAGCTTGTAACTTGGGCCTTGCATTAGGGTTCTAATTCTTCCTTAATTGGTTAAGAAGGACTAACCCTAGTGTTAATGGGCAAGTCCCCCTAAAGTTGTCTTACAAACCATAAAATTATCTTCTTAATCTTACCATTAACTAAAATCCATTTTAATAAAGGTTTTGTTTTGTCATGAGGTTAATCCCTAATCATGGATTAAGTTGAGGTACCTTCCTCAGCTTAAATGTTCTCATCTATTATCCTTCTATTAGGATGGTGTAATGAGTCCATTAAATCCTTGATTATAGCTTAAACTCAATATTTAACACTAAACAAAAACTCCAAAAACATCTAAATAATTACAAGTAGGTTAATGATCTTAATCCTACATCATGGTGATTAAGTGTGAGTTGCTTACTTCATACTTAAGGTATTCTCATTACCCCTAATCAGAGGGAGGATGTGATGAGTTTAGTAACCCTTAGTTTAGGCTTAAGCTCATTAACTTATGACAAACAAAAAAAAGCAATAAAAGATTGAAAACATCAAAAACAAACAATAATCGTCTCCTTCGGGATTCTTTTCTCAAATCTTCACTCACAAACGAGAACTCGCTTCTTCCGTCTAATGCAAGACAGATAGCACCTGAGCCAGACAGGTCATACATTTTAGCATAGGGAAGCAAGTTGTTCATCAGTCAATTTATCTTCCAGTCTCTTTGAGTCGAACTACGGTGTTCTGACTTCCTCATTGCACAAGAGGTTACGTAGGCATAACTTAACTGTTATCGAACAAAAGTCTCTTTCTTTTCCCCCCTCTTCCAGAATTATTCTTTAAGCCTCATTCCCGAGCATTTCACTTCACATCTCTTTTGCACTGACACTTGTACTTTCTTTTCCAGCTTTTGCACACAGATAACACTGAAACTACCCCTTTAAACACAAATATTTTAAGCGTGGATCCCGTCGAGTACGGCGGACAATCTGGGTGCTAATACCTTCCCAGGTAGTAACCAACCCCCTTTCTCAGTTTCTCTGGTCCACGACCGTCTTATCCATATCTTCCCAGGTTTATGCAGCATTACCTTTCCTTCGGGATAAAAATGCCTAGATGGAGACTCTTTTTAGTTCATCTTCATGTTCTCTCTTTCGCCGACCGTTCACGTCTGTACCCCGTCTGACCCGGTGTCATTCGGTGGGAGCGACAACTTGGTGACTCTGCTGGGGACACTTATACTGCAACCATGGCTTCTGGTTCTTTTTGTGGGTTCCTCCTAGCGCTTGTTTGATTTGTGTTTACGGGGGTGTTACGTGCTAGCTGTGCTTATTTATTTGCTTTATTTATTGCTTTATGTACAGCCTTATTTACTGCTTTCCTTTACAGTTTTGGCATATTCGTATTGTCATTATCATTGTTGGATCTGCTTCTGTTTTGGTGGGTGGGGTTTCATTGAGTGATTAAGGTCCTATACCTGGGACCTGAGGGACACCTAGGCTAGAGTGGTTCATGTTCTTTCCTATTCCATTTCGGTCTGGTGCGGGAATATGAAACACGGTTCAGATGTAGGTTTCTTCTTGAGAACTCTGTGCTACAGATTTCCTGTAGTGCTAGGGCTATCTGGGAAGCCTGCTAAGTCTGGATGACCTTTATTTTGACCTTCAGAATATGGGGTGAATTAGAGGAGGATCTGTTATGGTTATTGTAAACACTGTACCTTCGGGTTAGAAGTGTTCACACTTCTCATAACTGATCCAAGTCTGAGGATCCTTGTTCTAGAACATTACATGTGAGGGGGTTGGGATATTTGCAGGTTTTGCAGGAGCCCTTGGCCACATCATACCCTGTTACTTGCATAGTTTATGAATACACCACTTTGGACAGTTCTCGTGATTACCCCGGACTTGTGGCTCTTTATTTGAGTCCCCCACCCTGGTTACTGGATTTCTGAACCTCCATCCGGACCATTGAACATACATGGACATTTACCAAGGCAGATATTCAGATCCAGCTCTTGAGCACAACCCTTGCATATCATTTGCATATATCATCATTGCATCATTTAACATTTGCTTATTTTTTTTACAAGGTATCCATCATATTATCTTTGGTTTGGTTTTGACCCCTTCTGCTGCTTAGACCTCTGCTTCAGTTATCTTCTCCACCAGTTTGTCAGTGGTTCTTCTCCAGCACCTACATTAGTCTGTCAGGGATTTACCTCCAGCTTCTCAGTCTGTGATCTTCATCAGCATTTGTCTTCATCTTCTTTATTAGCACTCATGGATACTCCAAGGAAAAGCAACATATCTTACCACTTCTTTGAGCCCACCTTGACTGGTATCAGGCAGGTCCAGTCCCTTATCACACCTGACCACATCCCACTGTTTAGAGAGCACTATGGGGGTATATTGGACATGGTTATAGATCTTGATGCATCTCAGAGGAGCATGATCCCCTTATGCTTGCAGTTTTATGACCCTCCACTCAGATGCTTCACCTTTCCTGATTTCCAGATAGGACCACTGCTAGAAGAGTTTTCCTTGTTGATTGGAGTTCCTATCAGGAGAGGGATCCCTTTTAACCCAGAGATGACTGCTCCTAGAAATGAAGAGGTAGCCAGGGCAGTGCATTTGGAGCCTTCCCTCATTGAGCAAAACATGACAATAAAGGCTGGAATTCCAGGCCTCCACCTAGACTTCCTGATTTCCCAGGCCACTCTGAAGGCTGCAGTAGGAGAATGGGAGGTTGTCTGTGCACTGTTAGCCCTTCGTATATATGGGGTTGTTTTGTTTGCAGATGAGCCCAAGTTTGTGAGTAAGAATGCCATCCACCTGTTCCTGCTGAGGAACTCAGTGCATACATTGCTAGGAGATTTTTACTACTCCATCCATCAGAGGAATGAAAAGAAAAGGGGGAAGTTGGTCAGATGTTGTGCTCCTCTGTACTACTCTTGGCTGCTCAGACACTTGCCAAGATCAGATGCCTTCTTGAACCCCCACCAGCAGAAGAATTGGGCTAAGAGGTTCATTGCCTTGACATCAGATGACATTAGGTGGTGCACCCAGAGCACCAAAGGCAAGGACATTATCACCAGTCGTGGGAAGTATCCTAATGTGCCTCTAATAGGAGTAAAAGGTTGCATCAACTACAACCCTTTACTGTTTAAAAGGCAGTTGGGATATGCTTTGGTCCATCCTTCCAGAGGACAAAATTTGGTTGAGACTCTCTACTGTGAAGTTTAACCCAACTTTGCTGTTGTCAGACAAGCTGCCTGGGCTTGGGACAACATCCAGACTAAAGGGACAACCATCCTTGGAAGGTGCAACAATATTGCTTCAGCCCAATACTCTGACTGGTCCCGTACTAGAGCTCAGATCACCAGGATGCCTTTCACCTTGGAAGACACACCTGGACCCTCTACAGTACAGCCTTCAGCAACTGTCAGCCTGGAAGAGTTTGAAAAGCTGAAAGAGAGAAATAACCAGCTAGCTGAAGCCCTGAAGAAAACTCTCTGGGAGAGAAATGATGGTCGTCTGGACATTGAGAGATTGGAAAGACTCAAGATTGAGCATCTGGCCAAAATTGAGAAAACAGATGACTACATTAGGAAGGCAAGAGCAGGGGAGTTTGTTCTGAAGAATGCCTGCAAGGAGGCAAAGATTCAAAAAGATAAGGAAGAGCATTATCTGGAGGAAAGCCAGGCTAGGTGGATCAGGATCACCGGAGCCCATGCACAAGAAGACCAGAGAACTCAGGCCAAGATAGAGCAGTTGGAGGCCAATGAGAAGAAGTAGCAGGAAGCTTTGTTGGCAGCTCAGAAGGAGATATCAGAATTAAAACTTCGGGCGGGGTTGAAGAGATCAAAGGATCAGGACATGCATAAGAAGCTAACCACTGCCATTGCTACCAGGAACCTCCTCATTAGGACTATTACAGAGCACCCAACTGGTCCGGTGACTGAGACCCTCCTAAAGGAAGTCAGGGAGGATGACTTTGGATTGGATGTCTGATTCCTTTTGCTTGTATTTCTTTCTTTCGATGTACTTTTCTTTTGATTGTTGTATTTTGACCCATCTTGGGCATGTATTGTAAATAAACTATGTATTTTCATCCTTTTGAATATATCAGTTTGTTTTATTTATTGGTGGGCTTTATCTCAACATCATCAGCATTTCCTCGAGGTCTGTAAAGGTCAAAACCAAAGAACCAAACCGGATACCCTTGGAAGACAAATAAGCATAATGCATTGCATACTAACATTTTCTTTGTTTTGTAGGTATTTGTTTGTTATTTTTTTCTCACTTTGTTGTGAATTTCAGGAAACATTGCTTGAAGACGAGTGTTCCCTGTCAACCGAACACACCGGTATCCAACGCGAAAAAACCTTTCGGGCATTCAAATGGATCAAGTACAGCAGGACCTGAATGAAGTAAGAAACCAAATGGCAAACGAAAGGGTTGAGATGAGAAACCAAATGACCCAGTTCATGGCTGTGATGACTGGCTTAGCTCAGAGCCAGGAAAGACTGAGGGAACTGGTAGAAAGGCAAACTCCTAATGAACACCCCCATGGTACAAGAGGAACCAACAATAATGAACATGGGCAGCCTCACATCGACCCACCAGAGTTTGGTCCCCATCTGAACCCAGATGTTAATGGTGCAAGGAATGTTCAAGGTAATACTGCTGGAGGCAGGATCTTGCAAGATGATCCCCAAGAAGAACAGTTCACAGTTATTAGAGCTGGGGATGAGGTGTATGACCGAAGGCTAGATGAGATTGCTGAGAAACTAAGGTCTTTGGAATCCCAGAATTCCCTAGGCTTTGACGTAATGGATATGGGGCTGGTAGATGGGGTGAGGATTCCTCACAAATTCAAACCCTCGTGCTTTGAAAAATATAATGGTACTTCCTGTCCACGTACTCACCTGAAGTCTTTCTTGGGGTGACTCAAAGCTTATACCATGGACGAGAAGTTATGGATGTTCTATTTTGAGGACAGCCTGACTGGAGCATCAAGAGAATGGTATTCACATCTGACCAGGGCCACTATAAGATGTTGGAAAGACTTGGCCGAAGCCTTCATCCGTCAGTACCAGTACAACCTAGACATGGCTCCTAATAGAACCCTTTTAATGGGCATGTCTCAGTCTTCAAGGGAAAGCTTCCGGGATTATGCTCAGAGGTGGAGACAGCTTGATGCTGCTGTCCAGCCACCCATGTCTGAACGGGAAATGGCTTACATGTTTATGAATACTCTTCAAGGAACTAATATTGACAGACTTGCTGCTTTCTCTTCCACCAGTTTTGCTAATGTAGTTATAGATGGTGAGAGAATTGAGAGTCTTTTGAAGATGGGCAAAATCTCTGACAACGGTGCAAGTTCCTCCAACAACACAAGAAAACCTTTTTCAGGACCCCGTAGGACGGGTGAAACAAATGTTATTCATACAGGCAGGGGCAGACCCCAATATTCTCACAGATCAATAGCAACCATTACTATCCCGGCTCCAGCTCCAAAACAACCACTTTTTCCTCAACAACAACACTATCAGCAACAACCGCACTTTCCGCAACAAAGGTCGTACAACAATAACAACAACAACCAACAGCAGTGCCCCTTTCAACAGAGGCCATCTCAAGCAAATAGGGTGATTGACCCCATTCCTATGCCTTATTCCGCTCTACTGCCACAACTCCTGAAGCTCAACCTGGTTGAGTTAAGGACGTTGGCTCCACCAGATCCTCTCAATCTCCCGAAGAATTATGACTGCTATTAGTGGTTGTGAGAGGCTAAGGCTTGGCATAAATGGTCTTATCAGAGATGGAATTTTCCAAATTACCACAACAACGTCTACAACATTAGAAACTCTTTCTTCAGCAACAATAGATCCTCCTACAACATCAACAACTCTTTCTTCAGCAACAATAGATCCTCCTACAACTGCAACAACTATCATTCCCATTGATTCATCCATAACTCCAGCAATCACTCCATCCATTTTTTCAACAAACCAAAGTTCAGTTACACTTACAGTACCCATCTTATCAACGAAATCGCCTACAACACCAACAAACACTAACAAAGATGTCTTAACGGTCACGATCTATTATGACCCGGCAGCTGTTCATCCCAACAACAATTTTCAACAACAAACTGCAACACCTACTGTCAGATCTCCAGTCACAATCTATTACGACCCGCATACCATCACAGTTCCTTCCGTTGCAGCAATCAGTCCAGTCACCATTACGGTACCTGGACCCGTTCCTTATGAAAGCAGTAATGCCATACCTTGGCACTACGACTCTGATCTCTACCGCGACGGAAAGAAAATCACTCTAGATTCAACAACCTTTTCACCACAAGTTGACAATGTTAGGGGAGGCGGAGGCTTCACCAGAAGCGGACGCCTTTTTGCCTCATAAATACCGAGATCCAATGCTGAAGCAGAGGCTGCTGCTAAGGCGGAAGGGAATAATGTGGTGCTTGAAGAGCCAATTGTTAAGGAAACTCTGAAGACGTCTTTTGAACAAGAGGTGGACGAGTTCATGAGAATAATCAAAAAGAGTGATTACATAGTGGTGGACCAACTTCATCATACACCCTCCAAAATCTTTATATTATCATTGTTAATGTGCTCTGAAGCCCATAGGAATGCACTCTTGAGGGTCCTGCACGCAGCCTACGTGCCGGAAGAGATTACGGTTAATCGGATGGAAACAGTGGTTGCAAATGTTAACACCAGTCATGGACTGGGCTTCACAGATGCTGATTTAACGACGGAGGGACGCAATCATAACAAGGCTTTACACATCACATTAGAGTGCAAAGGTCTTGTTCTTTCTCATGTGCTGGTAGACACTAGTTCCTCGCTCAATGTCCTCCCAAAGAAAGCCTTGGTGAAGCTGGAATATGATGGTTTGGCATTGCGTCCATGTAACTTGGTGGTGAGAGCGTTTGAAGGCTCTAAGAGATCAGTGCTTGGGGAGATTGAATTACCCATAATGATTGGCCCATAAATCTTTAAAACTACTTTCTTCGTGATGGACATACAGCCGGCCTACAGTTGTTTGTTGGATAGACCCTGGACTCACGCCGCTGGTGCTGTTACATCTACCCTTCACCAGAAATTAAAATTTGAGTGGGAAGGCCAGATCATCACAATCTGCGGGGAGGAAGACATTTTCGTTAGCCAGCTGGCTACTTACAAGTATATAGAGATGGATTGGGAGATCCATGAGACTATGAGTCAGGGGTTTGAGGCCCTTAACATCAATGAAGCAACTGTTGTGTCTGGAACTTCCATCACTTCATATCAACAAGCCCAGAATGTTGTTGAGGAAGGTACCGCTCAAGGCTGGGGCAAGCTGCTGCCAGTAGAAAAGAAGGAATAGAGATTCGGGTTGGGTTACAGACCAATCCGACAAGATCAACCAGAGACTGCAACGGAGCCCAAATTTGTCATTGGGGGAATGCTTACCCCGGATGCTGTGAACAATCTGGAAGACGAGGAAGAAGACGACCGCAACCTAGAGAGTTGGATACATCCAAAGATCTCGGGGAACCAAGTCTCTAACTGGTCTTCCCATGAAATTATAAGAGTTACTCCTGCAGAGTAATTATTATTTCCTGTCTTTTAGCATGCATCAAGTCCTGCATCTTGCCCAAGGTGTCAGGGCTCATTTTGTAATAGGGCCATCATGTGTTTTGTGCAAATGATTAATTAATGAATATCAGGACATCTTTTGCAAACGAGTCTCTTTTTCGCTCACTGTCTTTTTCATTTTTCACTTTTGTACAAAACAATAAAATGGCAATGTTTTCAAAATAAACAACTTCATTTTCACTTTTTCTAAACAAGATAAAACTGATCACTAAAATGAACCAATCCCAACCCTTGCAGAGAATGCCCTCCAGATTGCACCGACAACAACACTGCTATGACCTCGTATGACTTCGACAATCCGATTAATCAAGCCGTTGAAGGGGTTGAGGAAGACTATGAGTTGCCTGAACAGCCAACCAGGTTGTTAAGGCAAGAGGAGAAGGTTATCACTCCTCATCAGGAGGAGGTGGAGACGATTAATCTTAGTACCGAAGAAGACTTGAAAGAAGTGAAGATCGGGTCCCGTCTGTAAGATTCAGTGAAGGAACAACTTATTGACATGCTTCGAGAGTACGTTGATGTCTTTGCTTGGTCCTACCAAGACATGCCAGGTCTGGATACTGACATTGTTATGCACAAGCTGCCTTTGAAGGAAGATTGTCCTCCAGTAAAACAGAAGCTACGTCGTACTCGTCCGAATATGGCCATGAAGATAAAAGAAGAGGTACAAAAACAGTGGGACGCCGGTTTCCTTGCTGTAACTAGTTACCCGCCGTGGGTCACTAACATTGTACATGTGCCTAAGAAGGATGGCAAAGTACGGATGTGTGTGGATTACCGGGATCTGAACAGAGCTAGCCCAAAGGATGACTTCCCTTTACCTCACATTGATGTATTGGTCGACAACACGGCTAAGTTCTCTGTATTTTCCTTCATGGATGGATTTTCAGGATATAATCAAAACAAGATGTCACCTGAAGACATGGAGAAGACTACTTCCATCACACCTTGAGGCACATTCTGTTATAAGGTAATGCCATTTGGACTGAAGAATGTCGGGGCAACTTATCTGCGGGCTATGGTAACATTATTCCATGACATGATCCACAAAGAAATTGAATGTTTGTGGATGACATGATTGCCAATTCCCTCACTAAAGAAGACCATCTGGTAAATCTGCTGAAGTTGTTCAAGCGTCTGAGGAAGTATCAGCTGAAACTAAACCCCAACAAATTCACATTCGGGGTACGGTCCGGTAAGCTGCTGGGATTTATTGTAAGTGAAAAGGGAATTGAAGTTGACCCTGACAAAGTCAAAGCCATTCAAGAGATGCCTGCACCGAGGACTTAAAAGGAAGTTCGGGGGTTCTTAGGTAGATTGAACTACATATCAAGGTCCATATCTCATCTTACTGTAACCTGTGAGCCCCTGTTCAAGTTGTTAAGAAAAGAACAAACGGTCAGGTGGAATGAAGACTGCCAGAAGGCTTTTGCAAAATCAAGGAGTACTTACAAGAACCTTCAATCCTTATGCCTCCAGTTGAAGGAAGACCTCTAATAATGTACCTGACAGTATTAGAAGGATCAATGGGGTGTGTGTTGGGCCAGCATGACGAGTCTGGTCGAAAAGAGTATGCAATATACTACCTAAGCAAAACATTTACCGACTGTGAACAACGTTATATGTTGACCCACACTACCTTATTAGTGTGGGATGCTCGCCGACTAAGGCAGTATATGTTGACCCACACTACCTTATTGATCTCAAAGATGGATCCAGTCAAGTACATATTTGAGAAGCCAACACTTACCGGAAGGGTTGCAAGATGGAAAATGATTCTAATAGAATATCACATTCAGTATACATCTTAAAAGGCCATCAAGGGCAGTGTACTATCTGACTATCTAGCTGAGCAACCCATTGATGATTACCAGCCAATGAGATTTGACTTCCCCGATGAGGACATCATGTTCCTGAAAGCTAAAGATCATGAAGAGCCTGTTCACACTGAAGGGCATGACCCAGAAGAAGAATGGACAATGATGTTTGATGGGGCTGTCAATATGAATGGTTGTGGAGTTGGTGCAGTGCTCATTACTACTAAAGGAGTTCACATGCCTTTCTCGGCAAAACTCACCTTTGCATGCACTAACAACGAAGCTGAATACGAAGCCTGTATTATGGGTCTTGAGGAAGCCATTGACCTCAGGATCAAAACTTTAACTGAATTCAGAGATTCAGCTTTGGTAATCAATCAGACCAACGGCAAATGGTACACTCACCAAGAGCATCTGATCCCATATCGTGACTATACGAGGATATTATTGACTTTCTTCACAACAGTCAAACTTGAGTACATCCCTCGAGACGAAAATCAGTTCGCAGATGCCTTGGATACTATTTCCTCCATGATCAAGGTTCAAGCTGCCAACTTTGTACCTCGGATATCAGTATCCAGACTTGACCGACTAGCATACGTATTCTCAGTGGACATTGCTAAAGATGACAAGCCTTGGTTCCACGACATCAAATGCTTCTTAGAGGATCAGACATACCCACCTGGGGCATCATCCAATGATAAGAAGACATTAAGAAGGTTGGCTTGTAGTTTCTTCCTGAATGCTGACGGTTCCTTGTACAAGCGGAACTTTGACATGGTACTTCTCAAATGTGTTGACAAGCAATGGCCAAGAAATTGTTAAGATCAGGTTACTACTGGATCACAATGGATGCAGACTGTTGTACTTATGCCAGAAAGTGCCACAAATTCCAGATCTACGCAGACAAAGTGCATGTGCCTCCGAAACCTTTGAATGTGATGTCTTCACCTTGGCCCTTTGCCATGTGGGGCATTGACATGATTGGAATGATTGAACTGACTGCTTCAAATGGCCACATATTCATCCTGGTGGCCATTGATTATTTCACCAAATGGGTTGAAGCAGCTTCGTATGCCAACGTCACCAGACAAGTGGTAGCCAGATTCCTAAAGAGAGACATCATTTGTCGATATGGAGTACCCGAGCGAATCATTACTGATAATGGTTCCAACTTGAACAACAAAATGATGGCAGAATTGTGTCGGGACTTCAAAATTCAACAGGCCAAAGATGAATGGCGTTGTCGAGGCAGCTAACAAAAACATTAAGAAGATTGTGCAAAAGATGGTGGTTACTTATAAAGACTGGCATGAAATGCTACTGTTTGCCTTGCATGGGTATCGCACCTCAATCAGAACATCTATTGGGGCAACACCGTATCAACTTGTGTATGGTATGGAAGTTGTCCTGCCTGTTGAAGTTGAATTACCCTCCTTACGGGTACTGATGGATGTCAAGTTGAATGAAGCAAAATGGGTCCGATCTCGGTCCAATCAATTGAATCTGATCGAAGAAAATAGATTAGCTGCAATTTGTCATGGGCAGTTATATCAGAAAAGAATGAAGAAAGCCTTCGATCAGAAAGTCAAGCTTCGGGAATACCAAGTAGGAGATCTTGTGCTGAAAAGACTCTTTCCTCCTCATACAGACCACAGGGGCAAGTGGACTCCGAACTACGATGGTCCATTCATAGTAAAGAAAGTTTTCTCAGGTGGAGCACTGATGTTCACTACTATGGATGGTGAAGATTTCTTATCCCCTGTGAATTCAGATACAATTAAAAAATACTTCGCATAAAATGACCCGCTGGACATAAAAACAGAATGTACGTCCAAGCAAAAATAGGGCATCACCGGCGAGTCAAAAACAGAATAAAAGACTCGGGCAAAAATAAGGGAAAAATAAAAAAAATGTACACCCACTGAGTTGAAAAGCCGCATTGGACAGCTCAGACAAAAATGGGTATCCTGGTGGATTGAAAACCCGAAAGGGCGATCCACGCAAAATAAGGGAATAAGCGAACAACTGCATTCTGAATTCGTCAGTATCACTTACAACACGGCAAGCTTCGAATGGTTAAAGCATTGGTCAGAATCAACCTTCTTCAGAAAGCAAGATGAGAAGAACGTCAAGGTCATACGGGTCATAGCAAAGGGGAGCTCACTGAAGCGTCGTCAACATTTCCAGCACCTTTATTTTTGTCAATTTGTAGCAATCTTCTCAGTTCAGGGGATTTGTTTCTTTGACTGTATTTGCCAATTCAGGGCACCTAAATTAATAAAAATCAGAGTTTTCAGTCACATTTCGTCTTGTACATTTTGTTTCGTTTGCGAAATGTCCAACATTCATGATATAATATTTGCAAAAAACAGATGTGCCCTTCTAATTACATGCTTGCAGGAAATGTATTTACTTTCAGGAATATCTAACTCCTATGACGGAATCCGATAAGGGATACCTCGGGATATTTGTGCGTTTCTTTGTCTTAACTGGATTGCAGGTATTCAATATGCAACATGGGGCATGCCAAACATACTTCCCCCCTAACAGTATCCAGAATGCTTTTCCCCAGCCGAGTTTCCGAAGCATCACTTCCTCAGCACATCTTCTTCAAACAACATCGGTAAATGCTCATTTCCCCAGCTGAGTTGTCAAGTCTCCTCATCCTCAAAAGGATCCTCACAAAGTCCTCTTGGAAGATCGTTCAGTGATCTCTTTTCTCCCCAACAGAGTACCAAATCTCTCATCCCAAACAGAGATAAGGGAACCATATCCCCACAGAGTTCCAGCCTCTGCCCGGAAGAGCAATATCTGAATCCTCACACAACAAAGTGACGAAAGCTTCCACATCCCCAGTTGAGCTCCTCATTACAAAGATAGGTCTATCAGTGACCTATTTCCCCAAGAAGAGTCATATATCTTATCAGACCTACCAATGATCTCATCCCCAGCTGGGATATCACTTCAAGCAGATCAGCCAGAGATCTTCACAGCAGCGGGATCCGAATCCCGAACCGGTTTCTCTTGCATAATCATAACATTCGCTTCATCTTTCCCCCAAAAGCGTAGCATTCTGTCTAATACGGAGCATTACGGCAAAAATAAAACATATTGCATGATCACAAGTCAGGTTCGAACCAGTCACCTGCAAACACCACCAACATTCCATCAGTAATGTATATAAAGACTCACAGTCCCCGCAGAAAGCCAGAGCGTCCCCTTTGCACTATCAAAGTACAGATACATGCTCTTTTTGATACTCGTCTATGTCATCATTCCCCATTAAAGTAGCCAGAACACTTTCTACCAAAAGATATTGTTCCTTATCGACACTCGTCCGTGTCATCTCATATTTCCCCAACAGAAAGCCAAAGCGTCCCCTTTGCACTCTCATGCACAAACACATGCTCATATATACTTTCGACACTCGTCCGTGTCATATCATCCCCTGTAGATATAAACCAAACCAATGCTTATACACTCTCTTGACACCCGTCCGTGTCACCTATCCCCAACACAGTGGCCTAAAATACTTGTCTATTATACTTCTTTTGACACCCGTCCATGTCATCTTATCCCCACAGGTTGCCAGAATACACTCATAACTTGTACACTTTCTCTTCTGATACTCGTCTGTATCGTAGTCTTAAGGATGTTTGTCCTCATCTTTAATCTATACACAACGTCAAACACTTATACCTTTTTATTCTAAAAAGCGTAATCACTCATCCGTGTTTACCATCCCCCAGCAAATTGTCAGCAAAACACCTTTTCTATCCAGCATTCGTCCTATGTCATGATATTTTCGGCAGCCGTACCCTGCCAGGTGATCGTCCTTCACCTTCGGATGACCGTCCCTCATCCTTTCCCTCAACAGAGTCTCCATTATTGGAACCCTTTTATATCCGGCATTCGTCCTATGTCGTGATACTTTCGGCAGTCGTACCCTGCCAGGTGATCGTCCTTCACCTTTGGATGACCGTCCCTCATCCTTATCCCCAACAGAGTAGCCGTCTCCTGCTAGGTGATCGTCCTTCACCTTCTGATGATCGTCCTTCATCATTTTATCCAATGGTCGTCCCCATCGTTGATCTTGTTGTCTGACATTCGTCCTATGTCATGATAAACCCCGAGAGCAGCTGTACCCTGCTAGGTGATCGTCCTTCACCTCTTGATGATCGTCCTTCATCATACCTACCCGATGGCCGTCCCCATCGTCGACCTTTTCTATCCGACATTCGTCCTATGTCGTGATAAAGAGCAGTCGTCCCCTGCTAGGTGATCGTCCTTCACCTTTGATGACCGTACCTCATCATTTATTTCATTTATCCTTTGAACCGATGGCTGTCCCCATCATTGTTTACCTCTACTTTACAAACCTGATGGTCGTCCCCATCATTTCCTTTACTCTAATCCCCAGAGAACCTTGTTACATTACTTGATGGCCATCCCCATCATGATCTCTTTATTTCCCCAAGATGTCGGTTGTCCCCGTCTTTGCTTATCCCCAGCAGTCGTCCTCTGCTCGATGGTCGTCCTCCATCGCCCACACTTTATAAACATGCTTTACTTTCTTTTACAATTTATATCCCTTTTCTTTTTCTCCCCAATGAGTGCAAATTTTGGACTGTCTTTGATATTCAACCACAAGTTATCTAGTTTGTCTGTTAAGCCAGGCGCTTACATCCTGCACAGCTAACTCATGCTTGAATAGGGGCAGCTGTAAACACCCCAAATTTTCCCTCACTAAGTTCACACCATGGCTTGTGATCTTTCATATTTGCATTAGTTTAAGCATACCATATCATATTGCATTCTTGCTCCACTGCATTAGTTCAAGTTCATCTGCATCTAGGGTTTGTGATCTGAGCAATCCAAGATCCATCTGAGCCACTCCAAAGGCCACCAATCATTTCAAGAGGGTCCATGTATGTTCAATCATCATTTTATATCCCCCAAAGATCAAGGAAGTCAAAGAATCACAAGAACTGGCAAAGCATGGAAGCAGAGCTAGGGTTTCACTGCACAGATGAACTGAAATTAGGGTTTTGGTTTCAGAGGCCACAACTCCAAATTTTTTGGTCATTCTTGTTTCTAAGGGTCTCAATATGCTATAAGGATCATGTGTACCAAGTTTGATGAAGAAATTCATTGTGGAAGTCATCTGATCACTGGATAACGTCTTGAGCAAGTCATGGCAAAATCAAGGCATCTGAGGCCCCCCAACATGGAACCAAAGTGGATTTTTCATCAAATTGAAGTCATATGATCTTTATTTGATCATTGAAGTGCTTAGAAGTTCACAAAATTGAATAAAAGTGAGTTAAACCAAAAGTTGCCAAAAATGGAAATGACTTGTAATGTAAACTTTCCATTTTGGGAAAGTTTTTCAACCTCCTCTTTCTCAACCAAAAATGCTTCAAATGAAAAATTGTTGGTCATGAAAGTTGTAGATTGGATCATTCCCTTTTCAAAAAGTACAAGAACAAGACCTAATTCATTTTGGAACTCAAGTTATGGCTTGTCAAAGTTGGCAAAAATCACATAATTTTCAAGAATGCACCAAAGAGGATTCTTTGCAAAACCACTTGCCAATTCATTTTGTGACTTCAAACACACTTCTAATCATCATGCAAACATCGTACATTGCATAAAACTCAGAATTGCCCAAATAATTTCAAGATTTCATGCCTTGCCCATCAAGAAATTACAAAAGGGCCAAAGCTTCATGAATTTGCAAAACACCACATAAACTTCCATCCACTTGCTGAATTGCCTCAAATCCAGGTCTATGGACATCCTTGATCTCATCTACGCATGGAAAAGCCAAAGAGACAGCTGCACCATTGCCCATACCTCAAGTACAAACTTTATTGACTTTGAGCAAAAACACCCATACCAATCACCACAGTCCACCACCCACTCTCTGCCCAATCCAGACTTTACAAGCATGCTCCAAGGATTCATTTTCATAACACACACAAGCTGAAACCTCCAAGAACTCAGCATTGCCAAAATCACTCCAACTTGCAAAAGCCTTCGAATCTCTCAGCTCACTCACTCAATCTTTAAACCAATTTCACCATTGATCTCAAAATCACTCACTGACCACAAACCAACCATTAAAACAACCAAAAACACCCCATACACAAAACACGATTCTTGGCCAGTTCAGTTGCTACAACACAAACCAGCCACTCTCAAGGCCTTTCAAGCATCAAAGCTTCATCAGGAAGTTAAAGGGAGTCATTTTGCGCAAAGGAAGAGGCCAGAAAGCTCAAGTTTGGAAAGCTTCATCTCAGGTAGTCATCTCAAATCATTATTCCAGAACTCCTTTTTTATGTTACAATGTGAAAGAGCATGCTTCACTAATCATCCTGAGCTTTGTATTTTCGAAAATGATGAAGAAATGAGTATTTACTGAACCTCTGAAATTTTTGCCATTTTTGATTAATCCTTCGAATCTTGTTTGTGAGCAATAAGAAATTGGTTTTGAGTGTGGATTTGAGTTCAGGAAGATGTGGGGAGTTTGATCTGGAGCTTTAGAGCTCCAGAAATAGCCTAGGGTGGAAGTTTGAGATTCTCAGGGGAGAAGGTTGCCGGAGAAGACGACCGGAGCTCTTCTCCGGTGGCCTGAAAGTGATTAGCAGTTTTAATTAGGGTTAGGGCATCTTTTGAGTTTGGGCCGTTTGATCTCTCCTTCCCGCGTGTAGTGAGTGGACCAGATCTTGTCATTAACTTTAATCCTAGATTTAATAATTAATTAATTAAGATTAGTTAGGTTTAAATTAGGGCCTTAGGATTTGGCTCGTGGTCAACCTAGAAACCCCCCAGAATCAATCCAAGCCCTTTATTGCTCATACTTCTGTTTTATTTAATTTTTATTTCAATTTTTCTTATTTATTTTACAGCATTTATTTAAAATACCTAGAAAACCCTAAAAAATCTTTTCTTCTGCATTTTGCATCCAAATAATTTTCTTAACCCAAAAATATTTTTATTTTTAGTTTTTGCATTAAAAAATCATTTTTAAAACATTTAAATGTTTATTTTAATTAATTAATGGAAATTAATTAATTAAAATATAATTTAGGTTTTTAAAAATCCCAAAAAAAATCACATTGCATCTTGAGACATTTAGAGACATTGTCATACCATCCATACAAATTTTGTTTTGGTTTTGAACAATCTTTGATAATGTTCTTGAATTTAGGGTTCATAAAATTCCTATTTTTGAACCCTAACTTTAAGAATTCTTTTCTGCCTAACCATGAATGGTATGACAATGATTCTTTTTGCATTGATCTTAATTTAGCATGTAGTATCTAGCATAATTTTGTCATGAATTTATTCTGCATTTTTGATTTGATTTGCATTTTTTCCCTTTAGGTACCTTAAAACCTTAGATAACTTAGAAAATTCATAACTTCCTTAGGGTTAAGAGTTAGGTCTTCTCCTTTGGGGTTTGATATCATATGGGGTTAGGGTTCCTTTGATTGCATTTTCAATTTTTTATCTTGTGATTTGTTTCTGTTTTTGACTTTAGCATCTCATGTTGCATGAAAACCATAATTTCTCATCTTCATTTGCATACATCTTACATATGCACTCATTCAAGAACTTGCCATGACATTCCTTGCATCTACATGACATATAAGACATTATAGGACACATTAGACTCATGCTTGATCATTTCTTCATCCATTTTCCATGTTATGCATTCATTACATTCCATGAACATTCATGAACTTTCATGCTTCTTTCATGTTTCATTTGCATTCTCATCTCTTGTATGATCATCCATGGCTCTTGACATACATTTGCATCATCTCTTATCATCCTTTACTTCATTAATATGCTTCTGGTTTTGGTTTGCATCCTTGCATACATTCCATTTTCATTTCATTTCATTTCTTTATGCTAACTTTTCAGGTGGTAAGTACTTTGAGAAGTGAATTTTCCTTCACTTCTCACATTCCCTTCTCATCTCTCTTATGCATTCATTGCTGCATTTTATCTTTGCTTTAGAGTGAGATTGCTCATTCATATTCCTCCTTCAGCTTCTTTCTTCAAGTAACTTATCTTCTTAAGTGAAGTAAGTTAACTTGTTTCTTCTGCTTCTCCTTCTTTCATCTGCTTCTTCCTTGGTGGCTTTCCTTGAAGATCTCTTGCAAGCCACATAAACCCTAGGAACACCCAAGCATGACAATAATTAGGGTTTTGATTAGTCCCCCATTAGTTTTACCTTTGTGCCATCTTTTGTGTCTCTCTTCTCATGTCATAATCAGAGACTAAACTTGTAAGGTTTTAAGGCTTTGTGATTAAGATTATGCCTGCATCCTTCTCTTAGGATGGAGTGTATAAATTTAATCCTAAGTGTTAAACCCTTAATGTGTTTAAATCTCTTAATCAATCCATTTAATAATCACTAAGACAATAAGCTTGTAACTTGGGCCTTGCATTAGGGTTCTAATTCTTCCTTAATTGGTTAAGAAGGACTAACCCTAGTGTTAATGTACAAGTCCCCCTAAAGTTGTCTTACAAACCATAAAATTCACTTCTTAATCTTACCATTAACTAAAATCCACATTAATAAAGGTTTTGTTTTGTCATGGGGTTAATCCCTAATCATGGATTAAGTTGAGGTACCTTCCTCAGCTTAAATGTTCTCATTTATTATTCTTCTATTAGAATGGTGTAATGAGCCCATTAAATCCTTGATTATGGCTTAAACTCATTACTTAACACTAAACAAAAACTCCAAAAACATCTACATAATTACAAGTAGGTTAATGATCTTAATCCTATGTAAACACCCCAAATTTGCCCTCACCCCTTCACACCATGGCTTGTGATCATTTTCATTTGCATAAGTTCAATCATAGCATCTCATATCACATTTTTGAATCACTTCATTAGTTCAAGCCATCTGCATCTAGGGTTTGTGATCTGAGCCATCCAAGAGTTATTTGAGCCACTCCAAAGGTATTAAATCATCTCAAGAGGGTCTATGTATGTTAAATCATCATACTTTATCCTCCAAAGATCAAGGAAGTCAAAGAATCACAAGAACTGGCAAGGCAGGGAAGCAGAGCTAGGTTTAACTGCACAGATGACCTAGAACTAGGTTTTTGGTTTCAGAGGCCATAACTCCAAAATTTTTGGTCATTCTTGTTTCTATTGGTCTCCATGTGTTATGAGGATCATGCATATCAATTTTCATGAAGAAATTCCATGGGGAAGGCATCTAATCAAGAGTTGACTTCTTGAGCAAGTCAGTGCAAAATCAGGGCATCTGAGGCCCCCAATGACCCAACCAAAGGGAATTCTCCATCATTTTGAATGTGTATGATCTTTATTTGATCATAGAAGGTGCTAGAAGTTCACAAAATTGAATAATTTCAAGCCATTTGCAAAGTTGCCTTTTTGGGAAAGTGACTTGTAATGAAAACTTGCCATTTTGGGAAAGTTTTCCAACCTTCTCTTTTTGATTCAAAAATGCTTCAAATGAGAAAACTTTGGTCATGAAAGTTGTAGAATGGATCCTCCCATTTTCAAAAAGTACAAGAACTCATTCTAATTCATTTTGGATCAAAAGTTATGGCTTGTCAAAGTTGGTAAAAATCACATAATTTCATGTTTTACACCAAAGAGGCAAAGTTGCAAAACCTCATGCCAAGGCAAAATGTGACTTCAAATGGACTTCTATGCATTATACAAACATGAACCATGACCTAAAAATTAGAATGCACCAAAGATTTGTTCAT
Organism: Lathyrus aphaca; assembly: GCA_963966055.1. NCBI lineage: Eukaryota > Viridiplantae > Streptophyta > Magnoliopsida > Fabales > Fabaceae > Lathyrus > Lathyrus aphaca. The sequence continues at coordinate 282,038,658 of OZ014520.1, read as the reverse complement.
TTTCATGCCTTGATCTTTAAGAAATTTCAAAAGGGCCAAAAGATCACAAAATTGCAAAACCTCACATAAACTCAAATCCACTTGCTGCATTGCCTCAAATTCATTTCCATGGTTCTCCTTGATCACAGCTGAGCCAAGCCATGACCTTGTACCATGATTGAACCAGCCCATACCTCCTCTTACACAAAAGTTGACTTTTGGCAAAATGGACCATACCAATCAGCATAGGCCAGCAACAACTCTCTGACCTATCCCAACTTGATACATGTACCAAAAGGAACTCAACACAACACACAACACAACCTAATATCTCCCACAAGTCAGCATCCTTCAAAACCTCCCTTTATGCATTTTCATTCGAATCTCTCCATACAAGTTTCAAATCTCAAAACAAATTCCACAGAACAACTCACCCTAACCTTCTGATCATTCCCCAACCATCAATTTGCTCTGAAAGGCCCACAATCAAAAACACGATTTCCACACTTCACAAAATGAACTTCTGCCATTTTCATTTTAAGGCCACATAAACTCCAGCCAAGCATCTCAAACTTCTGGGGAGGATCATTGGAGCTTGTTTGAAGCAAAGAACTGGCCAGAAAGCACCATTTTCGAAAGCTCCAGTTCAGGTGAGCTCAAGAACTTTTTTTCCAGGAACGTGTTTTTAAGTTTCCAATTGATTCTCCATGACTCACTAATGATTCTAATGTGTTTAGTTTTGAAAATAGTCAAGTATTAAGCATGTATTGATCTTCTGAAATTTTCTGCCATACTTTCCGTTTTGCTTCGATTCATGATTTGGGGTTGAATAAATGAGTTTTGATGTTTGATTCTTACTGGGGTTGAGGAGAGGATCATTTCTGGAGCTTTAGGGGTCTTGGGGTTATGTATTGAGGGAGATAGGGTGAGGAGCTTGCCAGAGAAGATGACCGGAACACTGTTCCGGTCATCTGAAAGTAATTAGGGTTTTTGATTAGGGCTTAATCATAATTACGTGAGTTTGAATTCTGGCCGTCCATTAGCGCGCGTAGTCAACTCCCGCCTCCTGGAGTTTGAATCTTGGCCTTCAGATCCTTTGACTTTCTCATTTTCCATTTAATTTCATTTTTATTTCATTTGTTTCATATTTAATTTCCACGAATTTTAAAAAATAGCAAATCACATTGAAAAATTCTGAAAATTTTTGTCAAACATTTCATTATTTTTTAGAACCCAAAAATATTTTTATTTTTATTTTTTGCATTAAAAATTATTTTTAAATCACTTAAATGTTTATTTTTAATTAGTTAATGAGAATTTATTAATTAAAAATGCATTTAGGTATTTAAAAATCACCAAAAAATTCACATTGCATTTCAAAACATTTAGAAACATTATCAAACCCTCAAAACAAATTTCTTTTTGGTTCTTGACCTATTTTGACAATTTTCATTGGAATTAAATTTGTTTAAAGGCAATATTTTTGTTCAAACTTTGAAAAATTCATTCTGCCTAACCATTAAGAGTTTGATCATGGTTCTTCTTGCATTGCATCCTTCATAGAATGTAGTTTCTAGGGTAAATTTGGTTTGAATTTATCTTCCATTTTCAATTTAATGTGCATTTTTATTTTTAAGGTACCTTGAAACCCTAATTGACTTGAGAAACTCATAACTTGTACTAGATTAAGAGTTAGGTCCCCTCCTTTGGGCAGTGAACTTGTGTAGGGTTAGGGTTTCTTGGATCCCATTTTCAATTTTTTGTCATGTCATTTGCTACTAGTTTTGAATTTTTGCATTGCATGTTGTATGTAAACCCTAATTTGTGCCTTCCTTTGCATCCATCTCCCATATGCTTGCATTCAATGACTTGCCATGACATTTTGTCCATCCACATGATTCATAATACATCTTAGGACATATTAGAATCATGTTTGATCATTGCATCTTTCATTTGCTATGTTATATGTTCATTTCATTTCATAAACATTCATGAATCTTTATGGTTCAAAGCATGCCTCATTTGCATCCTTATGCTTGTTTGATCACTCTCATCACTTGTCATGTGTTTGCATCATCTCTTAGCATCATTAAAATCATGTGCATGCTTCTGACTTTGGTTTGTATCATGGCATTTCATCTCATTTGTACTGCATTTCATTTCTTTTGCTAACTTTTCAGGTGGTAAGTTGTCTTGAGAAGTGAATTTGCCTTCACTTCTCACAATCTCTTTTCATCTCCATTATGCATCATTGCTGCATTTTATTTTTGTGTTAGAGTAAGCTTGCTCATTCATGCTCTTTCCCACTTTCTTTCTTCAAGCAACTTGTCTTCTTAAGTGAAGCAAGTTGTTTTGTTTCTCTCTGCTTCCTCCTCCTTTCATCTGCTTCTTTCCTGGTAGCTTCTCTCCTGAAGATCTCTTGCAAGCTTCATAAACCCTAGGAACAACCAAGCATGATCATGATTAGGGTTTGATTAGTCCCCCCACTAGTTCTACCTTTGTGTCATCTTTGAGTCTTCTCTTCTCATCTCATAATCAAGGACTAAACCCTAAAGGTTTTAAGGCTTTGTGATTAAGCTTATACCTGCATCCTTCTATTAGGATGGAGTGTATAACTTTAATCCTAAGTGTTAAGCCCTTAATGTGTTTAAATCCTTTAATCAATCCGTCTAATAATCACTAAGACATCAAGTTTGTAACTTGGGCCTTGCATTAGGGTTCTAATTCTTCCTTAATTGGTTAAGAAGGACTAACCCTAGTGTTAATGGACAAGTCCCCCTCAAGTTGTCTTACAAACCATAAAATTCACTTCTTAATCCCATCATTAACTAAAATCCACTTTAATAAAGGTTTGTTTTGTCATGAGGTTAATCCCTAATCATGGATTAAGTTGAGGAGCCTTTCTTAGCTTAAATGTTCTCATCTATTATCCTTCTATTAGGATGGTGTAATGGGTCCATTAAATCCTTGATTATGGCTTAAACTCATTACTTAACACTAAACAAAAACTCCAAAAACATCTAAATAAATACAAGTAGGTTAATGATCTTAATCCTACATCATGGTGATTAAGTGTGAGTTGCTTACTTCATACTTAAGGTATTCTCATTACCCCTAATCAGAGGGAGGATGTGATGAATTTACTAACCCTTGGTTTATGCTTAAGCTAATTAACTTATGACAAACTCCAAAAAAGCAATAAAAGACTGAAAACACAAAAACAAACAATAATCGTCTCCTCCGGGATTCTTTTCTCATCATCTTCACTCACAAACGAGAACTCGCTTCTTCCGTCTAATGCAAGACAGTTTGCACCTGAGCCAGATAGGTCATACACTTGAGCATAGACAAGTAAGCAGTTCACAAGTCAATTTATCTTTTCAGTCTCTTTGAGTCGAAGTATGGTGTTCTTACTTCGTCATTGCACGAGAGGATACGTAGGCATAACTTAACAGTTATCGAACAAAAGTCTCTGTATATCCCCCCTCCTTCCAGCATCATTCTTTAAGCCTCATAGTCTTGAGCATTTCACTCCTGTTCTTACACTGACACTCTTCTTATACACTCCACACTTCTTTTACACTGACACTTGCATTCTTTCCAGCTTTGATACACAAATTGCACTGATACTACCCCTTTAAAACACAAATCTTTTAAGCGTGGATCCCGTCGAGTACGGCGGACAATCTGGGTGCTAATACCTTCCCAGGTTGTAACCAACCCCCTTTCTCAGTCTCTCTGGTTCGCGACCGTCTTATCCATCCTTTCTTAGGTCTATGTAGCATTACCTTTCCTCCGGGATAAAAATGCCTAGCTGGAGACTCTTGTTTTCTGAGTTCACCCTCATGTGTTCTTTCTCCTTTCGCCGACCGTTCGCGTCTGTACCCCTTCTGACCCGGGTGTCATTTGGTGGGAGTGACAGCTTGGCGACTCTACTGGGGACCCTTATACTGTAACCAGGGCTTCTGGTTCTTTTTGTGGGTTCCTCCTAGCGCTTGTTTGATTTGTGTTTACTGGGGTGTTATGTGCTAATTGTGTTTATATATTTGCTTTATTTATTGCTTTATGTACAACTTTATTTATTGCTTTCCTTTACAGTTTTTCATATTTCATACTGTCATTATCATTGCTGGATCTGTTCTTCTATCTTGGTGGGTGGGGATTCCATTGAGAGTTTGAGGTCCTATACCTGGGACCTGAGTGACACCTAGGCTAGAGTGGTTCATGTTCTTTCCCATTCCATTTCGGTCTGGTGCGGGAATATGAAACACGGTTCAGATGTGGGTTTCTTCTTGAGAACTCTGTGCTACAGATTTCCTGTAGTGCTAGGGCTATCTGGGAAGCCTGCTAAGTCTGGATAACCTTTAGTATTGACCTTCAGAAACTGAGGTGAATTAGAGGAGGATCTTTTATGGTTATTGTAAACACTGTACCTCCGGGTTGGAAGTGTTTACACTTCTCATAACTGATCCAAGTCTGAGGATCCTTGTTTTAGAACACCACCTGTGGGGGGGTTGGGCTGTTTACAGGTTTGCAGGTACCATTGACCACATCATACCCTGTTACTTGTTTTAATTAAGAGTACCTCACTTTGGACAGTTCTTGTGATTTAACCCTGGATATGTGACTCTTTATTTGAGTCCCCCACCTTGGTTACTGGATTTCTGAACCTCCATCTGGACTTCTTGAACATACTTGGACTTATATCAAGACAGATAATCAGATCCAGCTCTTGATCACAAACCCTTGCATATCATTTGCATACATCATCATTGCATCATTTAACATTTGTTTATTTGTTTTTCAGGGTATCCACATTATATCTGGTTTGGTTTTGACCCCTTCATCTGCATAGACCTCTGTTTCATCAGCTATCTGCTTCAGCTATCTTCATCAGTTGTCTGCTTCAGCCGCCTTCATCACTTGCACTAGCCTATCAGTGACTCATCTCCAGTACCAGTCTTGATCTTCATCAGCACTTGTCTTCAGCTCTTCATCAGCAGTCATGGCTACACCCAGGAAGAGCAACATATCCTACCATTTCTTTGAGCCTGTGTTGACTGGTATCAGGCAGGTCTAGTCACTTATCACACCTGACCACATCCCATTATTCAGAGAGCATTATGGAGGTATCCTGGATATGGTTATTGACCTAGACCCTTCTCAGAGGAGCATGATCCACACCTGCCTACAGTTTTATGACCCTCCTTTGAGATGCTTCACATTCCCAGACTTTCAGCTAGGACCTCTGCTGGAGGAGTTTTCATCATTGATTGGAGTACCTGTCAGGGGTGGAGTCCCCTTCAACCCAGAGATGACTCCTCCCAGCAATGGAGAAGTATCAAAAACACTGTACCTGGAGCCTAATTTGATTGAGCAAAATATGACAACAAAGGCTTGGATCCCTGGTTTGCACTTAGACTTCTTGATTTCTCAGGCCATCCTGAAGGCCTCTTTGGGAGAATGTAGGGCAGTTTGTGCACTGTTAGCCCTCAACATATATGGGGTTATACTGTTTGCAGATGAGCCCAAATTTATCAGCAAGAATGCCATTGAGGAACCCAGTGCCCACATTACTAGGAGATTTCTACTACTCCATTCATCAGAGGAATGAGAAATAAAGAGGGAAGTTGGTGAGATGCTGTGCTCCTCTGTTTCACACCTGGTTGCTCAGACACATACCTAAGTCAGATGCCTTCCTGAATCCCCACCAGCAGAAGAATTGGGCTAAAAGGCTCATTGCTTTGACTTCAGATGATATAAGATGGTGCACCCAGAGCACCAAAGGCAAAGACATTATCACCAGCTGTGGACAATACCCAAATGTACCTCTGATAGGAGTAAAGGGGTGCATCAACTACAATCCTTTGTTGTTTAAGAGACAACTGGGCTATGCTTTGGTTCACCCTCCTAGAGTGCAAGATTTAGCTGAGACCCTGTATTGTGAAGTGAAACCTAATTCAGCTGTTGTCAGACAAGCATCCTGGGCTTGGGACAACATCCAGACAAAAGGGATGGCTATTCTTGGAAGGTGCAATAATGTTGCTTCAGCTCAGTACTATGACTGGTCTCATGCTAGAGCTCAGATTACTGGAATGCCCTTCACCATTGAGGATATACCAGGACCATCTACAGCTCAGCTAGCAGCCACTGTCAGCCTGGAAGAATTTGAGAAGCTGAAGGAAAGAAATGAGAATCTGTCTCAAGCTCTGAAGAAGACTCTTTGGGAAAGGAGTGATGGTCGTCTGGACATTGAGAGGTTGGAGAAGCTTAGGGTGGAGCACTTGGCCAAGATTGAGAAAACAGAGGACTACGTCAGAAAATCAAGAGCTGGGGAACAAATATTGAAGAATGCCTGTAAAGAGGCCAAGCTTCAGAAGGCTAGGACTGAACTCTATCTACAAGAAAGTCAGGCTAGGTGGGTCAGGATCACTGAAGCCCGGACTCAAGAAGATCAGAGAATTCAAGCCAAAATTGAGCAGTTAGAGGCCAATGAAAAGAAGCAGCAGGAAGCTTTGCTGGCAGCCCAGAAGGAGATTTCAGAGTTGAAGCTTAGGGTTGGGTTGAAGAGATCAAAGGATCAGGACAGGCACAAGAAGCTGACCACTGCCATTGCCACCAGAAACCTCCTCATCAGGACTATTACAGTGCATCCAGCTGGTCCAGTGACCGAGGCACTGCTGAAGGAGGTTAAGGAGGATGAGTTTGGACTAGATGTCTGACTTTTTGATTGTTGTTGTTTTCATTTGATGTACTTTTCTTTTGAGTTGTATTTTGACCCTTCAGGGGCATATGTTGTTAAAAACAGACTATGTATTATTCATCATTTGTAATATATTTCAGTTTGTTCCCATTTGGGTTTTCTTTTCTCAACAACATCAAAGCATCTTCCTCGAGGTCTGGAAAGGTCAAAACCAAGAACCAAGCCGGATACCTTGGAAAACAAATAAGCATACTGCATTGCATACTAACTTTTATTTTGTTTTGTAGGTTTTGTTTTTATTTAGTTTGTTTCTAACTCTGTTGTGGTTCAGGAAATATTGCTTGCAGAAGAGTGTTCCCTGTCAACCGTGCACACCGGTATCCTACTCGCAACAATCTTCCGGGTATTCTAATGGAGCAAGTGCAGCAAGACCTGACTGAGGTCAGAACCTAGATGGCTAATGAAAGAGTGGAGATGAGAAACCAAATGTCCCAATTCATGACTGTGATGACTGGCTTGGCCCAGAGTCAGGAAAGGCTAAGGGCATTGGTAGAAAGACAAACTCCCGAGGAACCTCATCCAGGAACTGGAGGAACTAGTAATAATGAGAGGGGTCAGCCTCATGTTAACCCACCTTTATTTGGACCTCATCTAGATCCGGAAGTCAACATCCCGGGTAATGTGCAAGGAAATACTAATGGGGGGAGAATCTTGCAAGAAGACCCCCAAGAGGAGCAATTTACTGTCATGGGAGCTGGAGATGAAGTCTATGATAGAAGGTTTGATGAAATTGCTGAGAAATTGAGATATTTGGAGTCTCAAAACTCCTTGGGCTTCGATGTAATGGATATGGGGTTAGTGGATGGGGTAAGAATTACCCACAAGTTCAAACCTCCGTGCTTCAAGAAATACAATGGAACCTCTTGTCCACGAACTCACCTGCAGTCTTTCCTGGGGAGGCTTAAAGCATATACCATGGATGAAAAGCTCTGGATGTTCTACTTTGAAGATAGTTTGACTGGAGCTTCAAGGGAGTGGTATTCACACTTGACCAGAGCTACTATCAGATGCTGGAAGGACCTAGCTGAAGCCTTCATCAGGCAGTACCAATACAATCTGGACATGGCTCCTAATAGGACCCTCTTGATGGGAATATCTCAATCCTCCAGAGAAAGCTTCAGGGAATATGCCCAAAGGTGGAGACAGCTTGCTGCTGCTATCCAGCCACCCATGTCGGAAAGAGAAATGGCCGACATGTTCATGAATACTTTGCAAGGAACATATATTGATAGGCTGGCTGCCTTTTCTTCCACCAGTTTTGTTGACGTAGTTATAGCCGGTGAAAGAATTGAAAGTCTATTAAAAATGGGCAAAATTTCTGATAATGGTGCAAGTTCGTCCAGTAATCCCAGGAAGCCTTTTGTGGGACCTCGAAGGACCGGTGAGACAAATGCCATTCATGCCAACAGGGGCAGACCTCAGTATGTCCACAGATCAGTAGCAGTTGTCACTATTCCAGCTCTGATTCCTCAGTAATCAACATATCAACAACCACAACCACCACATTATCAGCAGCAAGTTCAGTATCCGCCACAGAGAACCTACAACAACAATAGCAATCAACACCAAAGACCCTTCCAACAAAGACCATAACAGACAAATAGGGTGATTGACCATATCCCTATGCCTTATGCTGCTTTATTGCCACAACTCCTGAAGCTTAACTTGGTTGAGTTAAGGACATTGGCACCACCAGATCCCTTTAATCTCCCGAAGAATTATGATGTCAACGCCAGGTGTGCTTTCCATTCCAATGCGCCAGGCCACTATACGGAAAAATGTAGGGCATTGCAAATGAAAGTTCAAGATCTGGTGGATTCTAAAGCCCTCAACTTCGCACCGCCTCCGAATGTCAACAGAAATCCTATGCCTAACCATGGTGAGCCAAGGATTAATGCCATTGAGGAAGACAAACCATCTACTCTTATCACCAGTGTTGCACAAATTCGAACACCTCTGGTCGAAATTAAAGCTCAGTTTTTAGAGTGCCAGGTGTTCTCCGGGTGTGAACTCGGTTGTGGGTATTGCAACATTGCAGCCAACGGGTGTGATAATTTGAGAAGCGGCATAAATGGTCTTATCAAAGATGGTATACTCCAGATCTCAACAACGGCGCCTACAAATCCAACAATTCCTTTGACAACAACTCCTTATTCTTCTACAACAGCAACAACAATCATTCCAACCGATTCATCAATATCATCAGCTATGGCTCCGTCCATCACTTCAACGAGTCAAGTTTCAACAACCATTTCTTCTACAACATCAGCCTCCATTTTATCAGCAGAATCTTCTACAACGCCAGCAAAAATTAATGAAGATGTCTCAACGGTCACAATTTACTATGACCCATCAAATGTTCCCAACAACAATGATTTCCAACAACAAACAGTGGCACCTCCTGCCAGGTCACCACTCACAATCTACTACGATCCGCACACCATTGCAGTACCCTCCTTTGCAGCAGTCAGTCCAGTTACCATCACGGTGCCTGGACCAGTTCCCTATGAAAGCAGTAATGCCATACCTTGGCATTATGGCTCCGATCTTTACTGCAACGGGGAGAAAATCACTCTGGATTCTTCAAACTCTTCTCCACAAATTGATAATGTTAGGGGAGGCGGAGGCTTCACCAGAAGCGGACGCCTTTTTGCCTCACAATTACAAAGACCTAATGCCGAAGCAGAAGCTTCTGCCAAAGCAAAAGGAAAGAGTGTGGTATCTGAAGAGCCAACTGCCCAGGAAACTCAGAAGACATCTTTTGAGCAAGATGTAGACTAGTTCATGAGAATCATAAAAAGAAGTGATTACAAGGTGGTGGATCTGCTTCACCAAACTCCCTCAAAGATCTCCATATTATCACTGTTAATGTGTTCTGAAGCTCACAGGAATGCATTATTAAAAGTCCTGCACGCAACATACGTGCCAGAGGAGATCACTGTTAATCAGCTGGAAACCGTGGTGGCAAATGTCAACACCAATCATGGACTGGGTTTTACCAATGCTGACTTAACAACAGAGGGGCGTAACCACAATAAGGCTTTGCATATCACCTTGGAATGCAAGGGTGCTGTTCTATCTCATGTGCTGGTGGACACTGGGTCATCACTCAATGTTCTACCAAAGAAAGCCTTAGTGAAGCTAGAGTATGATGGCTTGGCACTGCGTCCGAGTAATTTGGTGGTGAGAGCATTTGATGGCTCTAAAAGATCAGTGCTTGGAGAGATTGATCTGCCTGTGATGATTGGCCCGCAGACCTTCAAAACTACCTTCTATGTGATGGACATTCAGCCGGCCTACAGCTGTTTGTTGGGTAGACCCTGGATCCACGCCGCTGGCGCTGTTACGTCTACCCTTCACCAGAAGCTGAAATTCGAGTGGGAAGGCCAGATCATCACCATCTGTGGGGAAGAAGACATCTTTGTTAGCCATCTGGCTACGTACAAGTACATAGAAATGGATGGAGAAATCCATGAAACTATGAGCCAAGGGTTTGAGGCCCTGAACATTAATGAAGCATCTGCTGTACTAGGAACCTCCATAACGTCTTATCAGCAAGCCCGGAAGGTTGTTGAAGAGGGTACTGCCCAAGGCTGGGGCAAGTTGCTGCCCGTAGAAAAGAAAGAAGACAGATTTGGGTTGGGTTACAAACCAACTCAACAAGATCATTCAGAGGCTGCAAAAGAGCCCAATTTTATCAGCGGGGGGATGCTCACCCCGGATGCTGTGAACAACTTGGAAGACGAGGAGGAAAGTGACCTCAACCTGGAGAGCTGGATACGTCCAAGGATCCCGGGGAGCCAAGTCCTTAACTGGTCTTCCCAGGAAATTATAAGGGTTACTCCTGCAGAGTAATTATTATTTCCTGTATTTTTTAAGCATGCATCAAGTCTTGCATCTTGCCCAAGATGTCAAGACTCATTTTGTAATCGGGCCATCTTGTAATTTTGTGCAAATGGATTAATCAATGAATATCGGACATCTTTTGCAAATGAGTCTTTTTCTTTTTCGCTCAGTTTCTTTTCATTTTTCTTTTTGTACAAAAAATAAAATGGCAATGTTTTTCAAAATGATAACTTCATTTCACTTTTTCTAAAAAGATAAAAACTGATCACTAAAATAAACCAATCTAAACCCTTGCAGAAAGTGCCTTTCAGACTGCACCGACAACAACACTGCTATGACTTCGTATGACTTTGACATTCCAATCAATCAAGCTGATGAAGGGGTTGAAGAAGATTATGAGCTACCTGAAGAGCTAGCCAGGTTGTTAAGGCAAGAGGAGATGGTTATCACTCCTCATCAGGAGGAGATTGAAACGGTTAATCTTGGTACGGAAGAAGACGTGAAAAAAGTTAAGATCGGGGCCTGCTTACAAGATTCAGTAAAAGAGCAACTGATTGATATGCTTCAGGAGTATGTGGATGTTTTTGCATGGTCTTATCAGGATATGCCAGGGTTGGACACCGATATTGTCATGCACAAGCTGCCTTTGAAAGAAGATTGCCCGCCAGTAAAACAGAAGTTGCGCCGTACTCGCCCAGATATGGCAATGAAGATAAAAGAAGAGGTACAAAAGCAGTGGGACGCCGAGTTCCTTGCTGTGACTAGCTATCCACCGTGGGTCGCTAATATTGTACCTGTGCCTAAGAAGGATGGCAAGGTGAGGATGTGTGTGGATTACCGGGATCTGAACAGAGCTAGCCCGAAAGATGACTTCCCTTTACCTCACATTGATGTATTGGTTGATAGTACGGCTCAGTTCTCGGTGTTCTCCTTCATGGATGGATTTTCAGGATATAATCAGATCAAGATGTCACCTGAGGACATGGAGAAGACAACTTTCATCACACCCTGGGGCACGTTCTGTTATAAGGTGATGCCATTCGGACTGAAGAATGCTGGTGCAACTTATCAACGGGCTATGGTAACATTATTCCATGACATGATCCATAAAGAAATTGAATGTTATGTGGATGACATGATTGCCAAGTCCCTCACAGAAGAAGACCACCTGGTGAATCTGCTGAAGTTATTCAAGCGTCTGAGGAAGTACCAACTGAAGTTGAATCCCAACAAATGCACATTCGGGGTGTGATCCGGTAAGCTGCTGGGATTTATTGTAAGTGAAAAAGGAATTGAAGTTGACCCTGATAAAGTCAAAGCCATTCAAGAAATGCCTGCACCGAAGACCGAAAAAAGAAGTTCGGGGGTTCCTAGGTAGATTGAACTACATTTCACGGTTCATATCTCACCTTACAGCAACCTGTGAGCCATTGTTCAAGCTGTTAAGAAAAGAACAAACGGTCAGGTGGAACGAAGACTGCCAGAGGGCTTTTGACAAAATCAAGGAATACTTACAAGAGCCTCCGATCCTTATGCCTCCAGTCGAAGGAAGACCTCTAATCATGTACTTGACGGTATTAGAAGAGTCAATAGGGTGTGTGCTTGGCCAGCATGACGAGTCTGGTCGAAAAGAGTATGCAATATACTACCTAAGCAAAAAGTTTACCGACTGTGAACAACGTTATTCACTGCTCGAGAAAACTTGTTGTGCTTTAGCGTGGGCTGCTCGCCGACTGAGACAGTATATGTTGACCCACACTACTTTATTGATCTCAAAGATGAATCCATTTAAGTACATTTTTGAGAAGCCAGCACTTACCGGACGGGTTGCAAGATGGAAAATGATCCTCACAGAATATGACATTCAGTACACATCCCAAAAGGCCATCAAAGGCAGTGTATTGTCTGATTATCTCACTGAGCAACCCATTGATGATTACCAGCCTATGAGATTTGACTTCCCTGATGAAGACATCATGTTCATAAAAGCAAAAGATCATGAAGAGCCTATTCACACTGAAGGGCCTGACCCAGAAGAAGAATGGACTATGATGTTTGACGGGGCTGTTAATATGAATGGTCGTGGTGTTGGTGCAGTACTCATTACACCTAAGGGAGTTCACATGCCTTTCTCGGCAAAACTCACTTTCAACTGCACTAACAACGAAGCTTTTATTATGGGTCTCGAGGAAGCCATTGACCTCCGGATCAAGACTTTGACAGTATTCGGAGATTCAGCTCTGGTAATCAATCAAACCAATGGCAAATGGTACACCCACCAAGATCATCTGATACCTTATCGGGATTATACAAGGAGGTTATTGACTTTCTTCACAACAGTCAAGCTTGAGTATATCCCTCGAGACGAAAATCAATTTGCAGATGCTCTGGCTACCATCTCATCCATGATCAAAGTTCAAGCTGCCAACTTTGTGCCTCGGATTTCAGTGTCCAGACTTGACAGACCAGCATACATGTTCTCAGCAGAGGTTGTCAAAGATGATAAGCCTTGGTTCCACGACATTAAGTGCTTCTTGGAGGATCAAACATACCCACCTGGGGCATCTTCCAATGATAAGAAGACATTAAGAAGGCTAGCTGGTAGTTTCTTCCTGAATACTGATGGTTCCCTGTATAAGAGAAACTTTGATATGGTACTTCTCAGATGTGTTGATAGGACAAAAGCAGACTTGTTGATGCACGAGGTGCACGAAGGATCCTTTGGTACCCATGCTGGAGGGCATGCTATGGCTAAAAACCTTTTAAGATCAGGCTATTACTGGATCACAATGGACTCCGACTGTTGGGCCTATGGCAGGAAATTCCATAAATGCCAGATTTATGCGGATAAAGTGCATGTACCTCCGAATCCTCTGAACGTGATGTCTTCACCTTGGCCATTTGCCATGTGGGGCATTGATATGATTGGCAAAATTGAACCAACTGCTTCAAATGGCCACAGATTCATCCTGGTAGCCATTGACTATTTTACCAAGTGGGTTGAAGCAGCTTCTTATGCAAATGTTACAAGGCAAGTGGTAGCCCGATTTCTGAAGAGAGACATCATTTGTCGGTATGGAGTGCCCGAGCGAATCATTACTGATAATGGTTCCAATTTAAACAACAAAATGATGGCAGAACTGTGCCGGGACTTCAAGATCCAACACCACAATTCTTCTCCTTACAGGCCAAAGATGAATGGCGCTGTTGAGGCAACTAACAAGAATATCAAGAAGATTGTGCAAAAGATGGTTACCTATAAATATTGGCATGAAATGATACCATTTGCCTTGCATGGGTACCGAACGTCAATCAGAACATCCACTGGGGTAACACCGTATCAACTTGTGTATGGTATGGAGGCAGTCCTACCTGTTGAAGTTGAATTACCCTCCCTGCGGGTACTGATGGATGTTAAGTTGAATGAAGCCGAGTGGGTCCGATCCCGATACGAACAACTGAATCTGATTGAAGAAATGAGATTGGCCGCAATTTGTCATGGGCAGCTATATCAGAAGAGAATGAAGAAAGCCTTTGATCAGAAAGTCAGGCTCCGAGAGTACCAAGTAGGAGATCTTGTGCTGAAAAGACTCCTCCCTCCTCATACGGACCACAGGGGCAAGTGGACTCCGAATTATGATGGTCCATTCATAGTAAAGAAAGTTTTCTTGGGTGGAGCTCTGATGCTCAGTACTATGGATGGTGAAGACTTCCTGTCCCCTGTGAATTCAGATGCAGTTAAAAAATACTTCGCATAAAATGACCCGCTAGACATAAAACAGAATGTAAGTCCAGGCAAAAATAGGGCATCCCGGCGAGTCAAAAACAGAATAAAAGACTCGGGCAAAAATAAAGAGAAAAAAATAATAATAAAAAATGTACACCCGCTGAGTTGACAAGCCGCATTGGACAACTCAGGCAAAAATGGGTATCCCGGTAGATTGAAAACCTGAAAGGGCGATCCACGCAAAATAAGGGAATAAGCGAACAACTGCATTCTGAATTCGTCTGTATCACTTACAACTTGGTAAGCTTCGAAAGGTTCGAGCGTCGGTCAGAATCAGCCTTCTTCAGAAAGCAAGACGAGAAGAACGTCAAATGTCATACGAGTCATAGCAAAAGGGAAGCTCCCTGAAGCGTCATCAACATTGCCAGTGTCTTGTTGTTTCTCAATTTGTAACAATCTCCTCATTTTAGGGGATCCGTTTCTTTGACTGTATTTGCCAATTCAGGGCACTCAAATTAATAAAATCAGATTTTCAGTCATGTTTTCGTCTCGCACATTTTATTTTCGTTTGCAAAATGTCCGATGTCGTTAATATATTGATTGCATAAATACATATGCGTCTTCCCTAAACTACATATTTGCAGGAAATATATTGACTCCGGGGAGTGTCTAAACTCCTATGATGGAATCCAGTAAGGGTTACCTCGGGATACTTGTGCTTTTCTTTGTCTTTAAAGGATTGCAGGTACTCAAAGCGCAACATGGGGCATGAAGGCTTCTCCCCAGTAAGCTGCCAAGTCATTGTTTCCTCAGCACACCTTCCAAACAGCACCAGAGATGTTTTCCCCATCAAAGTTGCCAGGCATCACTTCTCCGACATTTCCTTCAAAGAGCAGCACCAGAAGGTGTTCATATCCCCAACTGAGTTGTCAAGTATCATCCTCAGCAGGATCCCCACGGAAATCTCTAGGAAGATCTTTCAGTGATTTCTCTCCTTCCCCAGCCAAGTGCTAGACAGGGAACCAGCTCCCCACAGAGTTTCAGCCTCTATCCGGGAGAGCAACGCCCGAAGATCTCACAACAGAGTAATGAAAGCTTCTACAAACCCCAGATGGGTCTCTCATTACCAAGATAGGTCTATCAGTGACCTACTCCCCCATGCAGAGTCATATATGTCAGATCTATCAATGATCTCATCCCCAGCTGGGATATTCACTCCAAGCAAATCAGCCAGAGATCTTCACAGCGACGGGATCCGGATCCCGGATCGGTATCTTTGCATAAACATAGCATTCGCATCATATTTTCCCCACAGAGCGTAGCATTCCGTCTAATACGGAGCATTACGGCAAAAATCAAACATGCGGCATAATCATAAGCCCTGTTCTGAATCGAATATTTGCAAATGCTGACAATCCATCAACAATATACAGAATGTTTCCCAATTCCTCACCAGAGAGCCAGAGCATTTCCCTTAAAAGATACAGATACATGCTCCCTTTTGGCACTTGTCCGTGTCATCATTCCCCAGTAAAATTGCCCGGGAAAATAGATACTTCTTAACACTCGTCTGTGTCATATCCCCAGCAGAAAGCCAAAGAGTCCCCTTTGCACTCACTATACAGATACATATATATACACAATTCCTTGACACTCGTCCGTGTCACCTCCTCCAGCATAGTTAGTTAAATACTTTATGAATCAAATACTTGTTTATAGTACACTTTTTCCGACACTCGTCCGTGTCGCACTCTCCCCAACAAGTTAAACACTCGTTTGTGTCTCACTCATCACTTTCTACTCATACAGATACTCGTCCGTATCTTGTACATACCACTTATATCCCCTCAGATTCGACACTCGTCCTTGTTCTTTGTTAACCAGTTGGTACTCGTCCGTATCATCATCTCTGAACATGCGTCAAGCGTTGGTTTCTACTGATACCCGTCCGTATCATAGTCTTAAGGATGCTCGTCCGCATCTTTAATCTATACACAGTGTCAAATACTTATACCTTCATCTCTTAAAATTAGACACTCGTCTGTGTCTACCCTTCCCCAGAAGAGTCCCCAACAAAACTTGTTAAACTATTTTCTTTCTATCTGACATTCGTCCTATGTCATAATACCTTTCGGCAGCCGTACCCTGCCAGGTGATCGTCCTTCATCACCCCAGTGGAGTCTCTATTCATTAGAACCCCTTCCTATCCGACATTCGTCCTATGTCGTGATATTTTTGGCAGCCGTCCCCTGCTAGGTGATCGTCCTTCACCTCTTGATGATCGTCCTTCATCATTTTATCCGATGGTCGTCCCCATCGTTGACCTTGTTATCTGGCATTCGTCCTATGTCATGATAAACCCTGAGAGCAGACGTACCCTGCTAGGTGATCGTCCTTCACCTCTTGATGATCGTCTTTCATCATGTTTATCTGATGGCCGTCCCCATCGTCGACTTTCCTATCTGGCATTCGTCCTATGTCGCGATGCTTTCGGCAGCCGTACCCTGCTAGGTGATCGTCCTTCACCTTAGATGACCGTCCCTCATCTTATCCCCAACAGAGCAGTCGTCCCCTGCTAGGTGATCGTCCTTCACCTTTGATGACCGTTCCTCATTATTTGTTTCTTCAGCCCGATGGTTGTCCCCATCATTTACATATAATCCCCAGAGAGTCTTATTTCTGAACCTGATGGCCGTCCCCATCATAATCTCCTATATCCCCAGCATGTCGGTCGTCCCCGTCATTGCTTCGTCCCCAGCAGTCGTCCTCTGCTCGGAGGTCGTCCTCCGTCGCCCGCACTTTATAAACATACTCTATTTTCTTTTACAATCTATATCCCTTTTCTTCTTCATTCTGTGAGTGCAAATTTTGGACTGTCTTTGGTATTCAACCACAAGTTATCTTGTTTTCCTGTTAAGCCATTGCTTACATCCTGCACAGCTAACTCATGCTTGAATAGGGGCAGCTGTAAACACCCCAAATTTGCCCTCACCCCTTCACACCATGGCTTGTGATCATTTTCATTTGCATAAGTTCAATCATAGCATCTCATATCACATTTTTGATTCACTTCATTAGTTCAAGCCATCTGCATCTAGGGTTTGTGATCTAAGCCATCCAAGAGCTATTTGAGCCACTCCAAAGGTCTTAAATCATCTCAAGAGGGTCCATGTATGTTCAATCATCATACTTTATCCTCCAAAGATCAAGGAAGTCAAAGAATCACAAGAACTGGCAAGGCATGGAAGCAGAGCTAGGTTTAACTGCACAGATGACCTAGAACTAGGGTTTTGGTTTCAGAGGCCATAACTCCAAAATTTTTGGTCATTCTTGTTTCTATTGGTCTCCATGTGTTATGAGGATCATGCATATCAATTTTCATGAAGAAATTCCATGGGGAAGGCATCTAATCAAGAGTTGACTTCTTGAGCAAGTCAGTGCAAAATCAGGGCATCTGAGGCCCCCAATGACCCAACCAAAGGGCATTCTCCATCATTTTGAATGTGTATTATCTTTATTTGATCATAGAAGGTGCTAGAAGTTCACAAAATTGAATAATTTCAAGCCATTTGCAAAGTTGCCTTTTTGGGAAAGTGACTTGTAATGAAAACTTGCCATTTTGGGAAAGTTTTCCAACCTTCTCTTTTTGATTCAAAAATGCTTCAAATGAGAAAACTTTGGTCATGAAAGTTGTAGAATGGATCCTCCCATTTTCAAAAAGTACAAGAACTCATTCTAATTCATTTTGGATCAAAAGTTATGGCTTGTCAAAGTTGGTAAAAATCACATAATTTCATGTTTTACACCAAAGAGGCAAAGTTGCAAAACCTCATGCCAAGGCAAAATGTGACTTCAAATGGACTTCTATGCATTATACAAACATGAACCATGACCTAAAAATCAGAATGCACCAAAGATTTGTTCATTTTCATGCCTTGATCTTTAAGAAATTTCAAAAGGGCCAAAAGATCACAAAATTGCAAAACCTCACATAAACTCAAATCCACTTGCTGCATTGCCTCAAATCCATTTCCATTGTTCTCCTTGATCACAGCTGAGCCAAGCCATGCCCTTGTACCATGACTGAACCAGCCCATACCTCCTCTTACACAAAAGTTGACTTTTGGCAAAATGGACCATACCAATCCGCATAGGCCATCAACAACTCTCTGACCTATCCCAACTTGATACATGTACCAAAAGGAACTCAACACAACACACAACACATCCTAATCTCTCCCACAAGTCAGCATCCTACAAAACCTCCCTTTATGCATTTTCATTCGAATCTCTCCATACAAGCTTCAAACCTCAAAACAAATTCCACAGAACAACTCACCCTAACCTTCTGATCATTCCCCAACCATCAATTTGCTCTGAAAGGCCCACAATCAAAAACACGATTTCCACACTTCACAAACTGAACTTCTGCCATTTTCATTTTAAGGCCACATAAACTCCAGCCAAGCATCTCAAACTTCTGGGGAGGATCATTGGAGCTTGTTTGAAGCAAAGAACTGGCCAGAAAACACCATTTTCGAAAGGTCCAGTTCAGGTGAGCTCAAGAACTTTTTTTCCAGAAACGTGTTTTTAAGTTTCCAATTGATTCTCCATGACTCACTGATGATGCTGATGTGTTTAGTTTTGAAAATAGTCAAGTATTAAGCATGTATTGATCTTCTGAAATTTTCTGCCATACTTTCCGTTTTGCTTCGATTCATGATTTTGGGGTTGAATAAATGAGTTTTGATGTTTGATTCTTACTGGGGTTTAGGAGAGGATCATTTCAGGAGCTTTAGGGGTCTTGGGGTTACGTATTGAGGGAGATAGGGTGAGGAGCTTGCCGGAGAAGATGACCGGAACACTGTTCCGGTCATCTGAAAGTAATTAGGGTTTTTGATTAGGGCTTAATCATAATTACGTGAGTTTGAATTCTGGCCGTCCATTAGCACGTGTAGTCAACTCCCGCCTCCTGGAGTTTGAATCCTGGCCTTCATATCCTTTGACTTTCTCATTTTCCATTTAATTTCATTTTTATTTCATTTGTTTCATATTTAATTTCCACGAATTTTAAAAAATAGCACATCACATTGAAAAATTCTGAAAATTTTTGTCAAACATTTCATTATTTTTATTTTTATTTTTATTTTATTTTATTTTATTTTATTTTTATTTTTTGCATTAAATATTATTTTTAAATCATTTAAATGTTTATTTTTAATTAGTTAATGAGAATTAATTAATTAAAAATGCATTTAGGTATTTAAAAATCACCAAAAAATTCACATTGCATTTCAAAACATTTAGAAACATTATCAAACCCTCAAAACAAATTTATTTTTGGTTCTTGACCTATTTTGACAATTTTCATTGGAATTAAATTTGTTTAAAGGAAATATTTTTGTTAAAATTTGAAAAATTCATTCTGCCTAACCATTAAGAGTTTGATGACGGTTCTTCTTGCATTTCATCCTTCATAGCATGTAGTTTCTAGGGTAAATTTGGTTTGAATATATCTTCCATTTTCAATTTAATGTGCATTTTTCTTTTTAAGGTACCTTGAAACCCTAATTGACTTGAGAAATTCATAACTTGTAATAGGTTAAGAGTTAGGTCCCCTCCTTTGGGCAGTGAACTTGTGTAGGGTTAGGGTTTCTTTGATCCCATTTTCAATTTTTTGTCATGTCATTTGCTACTAGTTTTGAATTTTTGCATTGCATGTTGTATGTAAACCCTAATTTGTGCCTTCCTTTGCATCCATCTCCCATATGCTTGCATTCAATGACTTGCCATGACATTTTATGCATCCACATGATTCATAATACATCTCAGGACATATTAGAATCATGTTTGATCATTGCATCTTTCATTTTCTATGTTATATGTTCATTTCATTTCATAAACATTCATGAATCTTTATGGTTCAAAGCATGCCACATTTGCATCCTTATGCTTGTTTGATCACTCTCATCTCTTGTCATGTGTTTGCATCATCTCTTAGCATCATTATCAAACTCACATTGCATTTTAAAAATCACTTTTAGGTATTTAAAAATCACAAAAAAATTCACATTGCATTTTAAAACATTTAGAAACATTATCAAACTCTCAAAACAAATTTTGTTTTGGTTCTTGATCTATTTTGACAATTTTCATTGGAATTAAATTTGTTTAAAGTCAATATTTTGGTCCTAAGTTTGAAAAATTCATTTTTCCTAACCCTTGAGAGTTTGATGATGGTTCTTCTTGAATTGCATCCTCCATAGCATGTAGTTTATAGGATAAAATTGGTTTTATTTGATCTTACATTTTCAATTTGTTTGGTATTTTTCTTTGTGAGGCACCCCAAAACCCTAGTAATCTTAGGAAATTCATAACTTTCACTAGGTTAAGAGTTAGATCCCCTCCTTTGGGCAGTGAACTTATATAGGTTTAGGGTACCTTTGATCCCATTTTCAATTTTTTATCTCATGTTTTGCTTCTGATTTTGAATTTTGCATCTCATGTTGTACATAAACCCTAATTTGCATCTTCATTTGCATTCATCTTGCATAAGCTTGCATACATGAACTTGCCATGACATTTTGTGCATCCACATGACATATAAGACATCTTAGGACATGTTAGAATCATGTGTGATCATTGCATCTTTCATTTGCCATATTGTATGTCATTTGCATTTCATAACTTTTCATGTATGTTCATGGTTCTAAACATGCCTCATTTGCATCCATATGCTTGTAAGATCATTCTCATGCCTTGTTTCATGTTTGCATAAACCCTTAGCATCATTAACATCATACTCATGCTTCTGGTTTTGGTTTGCATCATGCCATTTCATCTCATTTGCATTACATTTCATTCCTTTCACTAACATTTCAGGCGGTAAGTTACTTTGAGAAGTGAATTTGCCTTCACTTCTCACAATCTCTTTTCATCTCTTTTATGCATCATTGCTGCATTTTGTCTTGTGTTTGAGATTGAGCTTGCTCTTTCTTCTTCTTCTTACTTTCTTTCTTCAAGTGACTTGTCTTCTTAAATGAAGCAAGTTACTTTGCTTCTCTTTGCTCCTTTCATCTGCTTCCTGGTGGTTTCTCTGAAGATCTTTCTTGTAAACCTCACAAACCTTAGGAACAACCAAGCATGACAATAATTATGATTGTTTAGTCTCCCCATTAGTTTTACCTTTGTTTCATCTCTTGAGTCTTCTTTTCTCATCTCATAATCAGGAACTAAACCCTAAAGGTTTTAAGGCTTTGTGATTAAGCTTATGCCTGCATCCTTCTATTAGGATGGAGTGTATAACTTTAATCCTAAGTGTTAAACCCTTAATGTGTTTAAAACCTTTAATCAATCCATCTAATAATCATCAAGACATCAAGCTTGTAACTTGGGCCTTGCATTAGGGTTCTAATTCTTCCTTAATTGGTTAAGAAGGACTAACCCTAGTGTTAATGGACAAGTCCTCCTCAAGTTGTCTAACAAACCCTAAAACTCACTTCATCATCTTATCATTAACTAAAATCCACTTAATAAAGGCTTTGTTTTGTCATGAGTTTAATCCCTAATCATGGATTAAGTTGAGGAGCTTTCCTCAGCTTAAACATTCTCATCTATTATCCTTCTATTAGGATGGTGTAATGAGTCTGTTTAATCCCTGATTATGGCTTAATCTCATTACTTAACACTAAACAAAAACAACAAAAACATCTAACTAATCACAAGTAGGTTAATGATCTTAATCCTACACCATGGTGATTAAGTGTGAGACACTGACTTCACACTTAAGGTATTCTCATTACCCCTAATCAGAGGGAGGATGTGATGAGTTTACTAACCCATTGGTTTAGGCTTAAGCTCATTAATTTATGACAAACTTCAAAAAGCAATAAAAGGGTGAAAATACTAAAAACAAACAATAATCGTCTCCTCCGGGATTCTTTTCTCATCTCATTCACTCACAAACGAGAACTTGCTTCTTCCGTCTAATGCAAGACAGTTTGCACCTGAGCCAGACAGGTCATACACTTGAGCATAGACAAGCAAGCAGTTCACAAGTCAATTCATCCTTCAGTCTCTTTGAGTCGAACTACGGTGTTCTGACTTCCTCATTGCACGAGAGGATACGTAGGCATAACGTAACAGTTATCGAACAAAAGTATCTGTATATTCCCCCTCCTTCCAGCATCATTCTTTTAGCCTCATGATCTTGAGCATTTTATTCTCGTTCTCACACTAACACTGTATATTCACACTTCACATTTCTTTCACACTGACACTTGCATTCTTTCCAGCCTTGATACACAAATTGCACTGACATTACCCCTTTAAAACACAAATATTTTAAGCGTGGATCCCGTCGAGTACGACGGACAATCTGGGTGCTAATACCTTCCCAGGTTATAACCAACCCCCTTTCTCAGTCTCTCTGGTTCGCAACCGTCTTATCCATATCTTTTCTTAGGTTTATGCAGCATTACCTTTCCTCCGGGATAAAAATGCCTAGTTGGCGACTCTTTCCTTTCCTGTGAGTTCACTCCTGTGTGTACTCACATCCTCCTTTCGCCGACCGTTCGCGTCTGTACCTTTATTTGAGCCTTAGCCTCATCTTTCGGGAGCGACAACTTGGCGACTCTGCTGGGGACCCTTATACTGTAACCAGGGCTTCTGGTTCTTTTTGTGGGTTCCTCCTAGCGCTTGTTTGATTTATGTTTACTGGGGTGTTATGTGTTATCTGTGTTTGTATATTTGTTTTGTTTATTGCTTCATGTACAGTTTTGTTTATTGCTTTATTTATAGCTTTATATACATCATACTGTCATACTGTTCTGGCTGGATCTGGTTTTGCTTTGGTGGGTGGGGTTCTATTGAGAGTTGAGGTCCTATACCTGGGACCTGAGTGACACCTAGGCTAGAGTGTTTCATGTTCTTTCCCATTCCATTTCGGTCTGGTGCGGGAATATGAA
Source organism: Lathyrus aphaca (assembly GCA_963966055.1). NCBI lineage: Eukaryota > Viridiplantae > Streptophyta > Magnoliopsida > Fabales > Fabaceae > Lathyrus > Lathyrus aphaca. The sequence continues at coordinate 282,015,377 of OZ014520.1, read as the reverse complement.
ACACGGTTCAGATATGGGTTTCTTCTTGAGAACTCTGTGCTACAGATTTCCTGTAGTGCTAGGGCTATCTGGGAAGCCTGCTAAGTCTGGATAACCTTTAGTATTGACCTTCAGAAACTGAGGTGAATTAGAGGAGGATCTTTTATGGTTATTGTAAACACTGTACCTTCGGGTTGGAAGTGTTTACACTTCTCATAACTGATCCATGTCCGAGGATCCTTGTTTTAGAACACCACCTGTGAGGGGGTTGGGCTGTTTACAGGTTTGCAGGTACCCTTGACCTCAGCATACCCTGTTACTTTGTTTTGATTAAGAGTACTCCATTTTGGGACAGTTCTTGTGATTTTAACCCTGGACATGTGACTCTTTATTTGAGTCCCCCACCTTGGTTACTGGACTTATGAACCTCCATCTGGATTTCTTGAACATACATGGACTTATATCAAGGCAGTTAATCAGACCCAGCCCTTGATCACAAACCCTTGCATATCATTCTGCATACATCATTTTGCATCATTTTAACATTTGTCTATCTGTTCTACAGGGTATCCACATCTTCTTTGGTTTGGTTTTGACCGTTCTTCATTTCAACATCTGCACCTCTTCCAAGGGGTATGGAAGGTCAAAACCAAGAACCAAACCAGATACCCTCGAAGAACAAATAGACATACTGCATTGCATGCTAACCTCATCTCTTTTGTTTTACAGGATTTTTATTGTTTGTTTCTCACCTCGTTGTGTACCTCAGGAAACATTGATCGTAGAAGGGTCTTTCCCGTCAATCACATCCACAAACATCCGACCCGTAACAACCTTCTGAGCTTACAGATGGATCAGCTTCTAGAAATCACTTCAACAGTTCCCACTCCTACAACTTCAACAAACATCTCTCCTACAACATCAGCAAACATCATTCCAGTGGAGATTACTACAACAACAACAACCATCAAGGAGGACATCTTTGTCAGCCACCTGGCTACACATAAGTACATTGAGATGGATGAAGATATCCATGAGACAATTAGTCAGGGTTTCGAAGCTCTCAATGTCAATGAAGCAACAGTTGAAGTGTCTAGAACCTCAATAGCCTCATACAAACAAGCTCGGAAGGTTGTTGAAGACGGGAATTCCCAAGGCTGGGGCAAGCTGCTGCAAGTTCAGATGAAAAAGGACAAATTCGGTTTGGGTTACAAACCATCCCGACAAGTGCAAGAAGAGGTTGCTGAAGCTCCCAAGTTCATCAGTGGGGGAATGCTAGCCCCAAATGCTATCAATAATGTGGGAGACGAGGCTGAAAGTGACTTCAACCTGGAGAGCTGGATACGTCCAAGGATCCCGGGGAGCCAAGTCCTTAACTGGTCTTCCCAGGAAATTATAAGGGTTACTCCTGCATAGTAATTATCATTTCCTGTATTTTTAAGCATGCATCAAGTCTTGCATCTTGCCCAAGATGTCAAGACTCATTTTATAATCGGGCCATCTTGTAATTTTGTGCAAATGGATTAATCAATGAATATCGGACATCTTTTGCAAATGAGTCTTTCTCTTTTCCGCTCACTGTTTTTCATTTTTCTTTTTGTACAAAAATAAAATGGCAATGTTTTTCAAAATGATAACTTCATTTCACTTTTTTCTAAACAAGATTAAAATTGATCACTAAAATGAACAATATAAACCCTTGCAGAGAGTGCCCTTCAGACTGCACCGACAACAGCACAACAATGACTTCGTATGACTTTGACAATCCAATCAATCAAGCTGATGAAGGGGTTGAAGAAGATTATGAGCTTCCTGAGGAGCTAGCCAGGTTGTTAAGGCAAGAGGAGAAGGTTATCACTCCTCATCAGGAGGAGGTCGAAACGGTTAATCTTGGTACGGAAGAAGATGTTAAAGAAGTTAAGATCGGGGCCTGCCTACAAGACTCAGTGAAAGAGCAACTAATTGATATGCTTCGAGAGTATGTGGATGTGTTTGCTTGGTCTTATCAGGATATGCCAGGGTTGGACACCGACATTGTCATACACAAGCTGCCTTTGAGAGAGGACTGCCCGTCGGTTAAACAAAAACTGCGCCGTACTCGCCCAGACATGGCAATGAAAATCAAAGAAGAGGTACAAAAGCAGTGGGATGCCGGTTTCCTTGCTGTAACTAGCTATCCACCGTGGGTTGCTAATATAGTACCTGTGCCTAAGAAGGACGGCAAAGTAAGAATGTGTGTTGACTACCGGGACCTGAATAGAGCTAGCCCGAAAGACGACTTCCCATTACCTCACATCAATGTATTGGTGGATAACACGACTCATTTCTCGGTATTCTCCTTCATGGATGGATTTTCAGGATACAATCAGATCAAGATGTCACCTGAAGACATGGAGAAGACAACCTTCATCACACCCTGGGGCACATTCTGTTACAAGGTGATGCCATTCGGACTGAAGAATGCTGGTGCAACATATCAACAGGCTATGGTGACATTATTCCACGATATGATCCATAAAGAAATCGAATGTTATGTGGATGACATGATTGCCAAGTCCCTCACAGAAGAAGACCACATGGTAAACCTGATGAAGCTATTCAAGCGTCTGAGGAAGTACCAACTGAAGTTGAACCCCAACAAATGCACATTCGGGGTGCGATCCGGTAAGCTGCTGGGATTTATTGTAAGTGAAAAAGGGATTGAAGTTGACCCTGATAAAGTTAAAGCCATTCAAGAAATGCCTGCACCGAAAACTGAGAAAGAGGTCCGAGGTTTTCTAGGTAGATTGAATTACATTTCAAGGTTCATATCTCACCTTACAGCAACTTGCGAACCTTTGTTCAAACTACTAAGAAAGGAACAAACGGTCAGGTGGAACGAAGACTGCCAGAAGGCTTTTGACAAGATCAAGGAATACTTACAAGAGCCTCCAATCCTTATGCCTCCAGTGGAAGGAAGACCTCTAATCATGTACTTGACAGTATTAGAAGAGTCGATGGGGTGTGTGCTGGGCCAACATGACGAGTCTGGTCGAAAAGAGTATGCAATTTACTACCTAAGCAAAAAGTTTACCGACTGTGAACAACGTTATTCACTGCTCGAGAAAACTTGCTGTGCTTTAGCGTGGGCTGCTCGCCGACTAAGGCAGTATATGTTGACCCACACTACTTTATTGATTTCAAAGATGGACCCAGTCAACTATATTTTTGAGAAGCCAGCACTCACCGGACGGGTTGCAAGATGGAAAATGATCCTCACAGAATATGACATCCAATACACATCTCAGAAAGCCATCAATGGCAGTGTATTGTCTGATTATCTTGCTGAGCAACCTATTGATGACTACCAGCCTATGAGATTTGACTTCCCTGATGAAGACATCATGTTCATAAAAGCAAAAGATCATGAGGAGCCTGTTCACACTGAAGGGCCTGACCCAGAAGAAGAATGGACTATGATGTTTGATGGGGCTGTTAACATGAATGGTCATGGTGTTGGTGCAATACTCATTACACCTAAAGGAGTTCACATGCCTTTCTCGGTAAAACTCACCTTTAACTGCACTAACAACGAAGCTGAATACGAAGCTTGCATTATGGGTCTTGAGGAAGCCATTGACCTCAGGATCAAGACATTGACTGTATTCGGAGATTCAGCTCTGATAGTTAATCAAACCAACGGCAAATGGTACACCCACCAGGACCATCTGATACCTTATAGGGATTATACAAGGAGGTTATTGACTTTCTTTACAACGGTCAAGCTTGAGTATATCCCCCGGGACGAGAATCAGTTTGCAGATGCTCTGGCTACCATTTCATCCATGATCAAAGTTCAAGCTGCCAACTTTGTGCCTCGGATTTCAGTGTCCAGACTTGACAAACCAGCATATGTATTTGCAGCAGACGTTGTCAAAGATGATAAGCCTTGGTTCCATGACATTAAGTGCTTCTTGGAGGATCAAACATACCCACCTGGGGCATCTTCCAATGATAAGAAGACTCTAAGAAGGCTTGTTGGTAGTTTCTTTCTGAACACTGATGGTTCCCTGTACAAGAGAAACGTTGATATGGTACTCCTCATATGCGTTGATAGAATAGAAGCAGACTTACTGATGCACGAGGTGCACGAAGGATCCTTTGGTACCCATGCAGGAGGGCATGCCATGGCCAAGAAATTGCTAAGATCAGGCTATTACTAGATCACAATGGACGCAGACTGTTGTGCCTATGCCAGGAAATGCCACAAATGCCAGATTTATGCGGATAAGGTGCATGTGCCTCCCAATCCTCTGAATGTGATGTCTTCGCCCTGGCCCTTTGCCATGTGGGGCATTGATATGATTGGCAAGATTGAACCGACTTCTTCGAATGGCCACAGATTGATCCTGGTTGCCATTGACTATTTTACCAAGTGGGTTGAAGCAGCTTCTTATGCAAACGTTACAAGGCAAGTGGTAGCCAGATTTCTGAAGAGAGATATCATCTGTCGGTACGGAGTCCCCGAGCGAATCATTACTGATAATGGTTCCAACTTAAACAACAAAATGATGGCAGAGCTGTGCCGGGACTTCAGGATCCAACACCATAATTCTTCTCCTTACAGGCCAAAGATGAACGGCGCTGTTGAGGCAGCTAATAAGAATATCAAGAAGATTGTGTAGAAAATGGTAGTCACTTATAAAGACTGGAATGAAATGCTACCGTTTTCCTTGCATGGGTACCGCACGTCAATCAGAACATCCACGGGGGAAACACCGTATCAGCTTGTGTAAGGTATGGAGGCAGTCCTACCTGTTGAAGTTGAATTACCCTCCCTACGGGTACTGATGGATGTTAAGCTGAACGAAGCAGAATGGGTCCGATCCCGATACGAACAACTGAGTCTGATTGAAGAGAAGAGATTGGATGCAATTTGTCATGGGCAGTTGTATCAGAAAAGAATGAAGAGAGCCTTCGATCAGAAAGTCAGGCACCGAGAGTACCAAGTAGGAGATCATGTGCTGAAAAGAATCCTCCCTCCTCATACGGACCACAGGGGCAAGTGGACTCCAAATTATGAAGGACCATTTGTAGTAAAGAAAGTTTTCTCCGGTGGGGCACTGATGCTCAGCACTATGGATGGTGAAGACTTCCCGTCCTCTGTGAATTCAGATGCAGTTAAAAAATACTTCGCATAAAATGACCCGCTGGACATAAAAGCAGAATGTAAGTCCAGGAAAAAATAGGGCATCCTGGCGAGTCAAAAACAGAATAAAAGACTCGAGAAAAAATAAGGGAAAATAAAAAAAAAATGTACACCCGCTGAGTTGAAAAGCCGCATTGCACAACTCAGGAAAAAATGGGTATACCGATGGATTGAAAACCCGAAAGGGCGGTCCATGCAAAATAAGGGAATAAGTGAACAACTGCATTCTGAATTCATCTGTATCACCTGCAACTTGGTAAACCTCGAAAAGATCAAGCTTCACTCAGAATCAGCCTTCTTCAGAAAGCGAGACGAGAAGAACGTCAAAATGTCATACGAGTCATAGCAAAAGGGAAGCTCCTCGAAGCATCGTCAACATTGCCAGCATTTTGTTTCTCAATTTGTAACAATCTCCTCATTTTAGGGGATATGTTTCTTTGACTGTATCTTGCCAATTCAAGGCATATGAACTAATAAAATCAAATTTTCAGTCATGTCTCGTACATTTTATTTTCATTTGCAAAATGTATGATGTCTTTAGAGATACTGATTGCATAAACACAGATTGTTTCCTTTCTAAAAGAATGCGTGCTTGCAGGAAATATACTTACTCCCGGGAGTGTCTGAACTCTCAGGATGGGATCTAGTGAAGGATACCTCGGGATTACTTGTGCGTCCCTCTGTCTTTGCAGGATTGCAGGTATTCAAAAGCGCAACATGAGGCATGTAAGCTTCATCCCAGCAAGCTGGTAAATCAACACTCACTCAGTCTTAGCACCCAGAGTGTTTTCTCCCCAGCTGAGTTGCCACTTGTTATTTCTCCCCAGCCGAGGTGCCAATCATTCTTCCTCCTCAGCTAAGTACAAAAGCCAGGGAACCACTTCCCCACAGAGTTTCAGCCTCTAGCCAGAAGAGGAACGCATGAAGGAATCACAACAGAGTGACGAAAGCTTCTACAAACCCCATCTGGGTCCCTCATTACCAAGAATGGGTCTATCAGTGACCTATTCCCCCAAGCAGATACATCTTGTCAGATCTACCAATGATCTTATCCCCAGTTGGGATGTCCATTTCAAGCAGATTGGCCAGAAATCTTCACAGCAACGGGATCCAAAGCCCGGATCGGTATCCTTGCATACTCATGGCATTCGCATCATATTCACCCCACAAAGCGTAGCATTCCTTCTAATACGGAGCATTACGGCAAAAATCAAACATGTTGCATAATCATAAGTCATGGCCTGAATCAAACACTTGTGAATATCAACAATCCATCAACAATATACAGAATGCTCCCCAGATTCCCCGGCAGAGAGCCCAAACATTTCACCCACAAACATACTCCTTGTGGCGCCCGTCCGTGTCATATCCCCAGTAGAAAGCCAAAGCATCCCCTTTGCACTCACAAGATACTTATATATACAATTCCTTGACACTTGTCCTTGTCACCTTCCCCAACACAGTAACATAAACACTTTGTATATCAGATTTTGTTTATACTATACTTTCCTCCTTTTTGACACCCGTCCGTGTCACTCTCCCCAGCAGTTTAAATACCTGTCTATACACCACTTATATCATCTCAGATTCGACACTCGTCCGTGTTCTTTGTTAACCTGTTGGTACTCGTCCGTACCATCATCTCAGAACATGCGTCAAGCGTTTGTTTCTACCTGATACTCGTCCGTATCATGGTCGTAAGGATGCTCGTCCGCATCTTTAATCCATACACGTGTCATACACTCTTGTCTTCCTGAATTGAGACACTCGTCTGTGTCTACTGTTCCCCAGAAGAGTCCCCTCAGATTCGACACTCGTCCGTGTTCTCTGTTAACCAGTTGATACTCGTCCGTATCATCATCTCTGAACATGTGTTAGTATTTGTTTCTACCCGATACTCGTCCGTATCGTAGTCTTAAGGATGCTCGTCCGCATCTTTAAATCTATACACAAACATCCAAACACTTATAACTTTATTTCTGGGATAGAAACACTCGTCCGTGTTTATTATTCCCCAGCAGATCGCCAGCAAAGCAAAATTTCTTTTCTATCTGACATTTGTCCTATGTCATGATAAACCCTGAGAGCAGCCGTACCCTGCTAGGTGATCGTCCTTCACCTCTTGATGATCGTCCTTCATCATTTTATCCGATGGCCGTCCCCATCGTTGATCTTTTCTATCCGACATTCGTCTTATGTCGTGATATTTAGCAGCCGTCCCCTGTTAGGTGATCGTCCTTCACCTTTTGATGATCGTCCTTCATCATGCTCATCCGATGGCCGTCCCCATCGTTGATCTTTTCTATCTGACATTCGTCCTATGTCGTGATATTTAGCAGCCGTCCCCTGCTAGGTGATCGTCCTTCACCTTTTGATGATCGTCCTTCATCATTTTATCTGATGGCCGTCCCCATCGGTTATATTGTTATCTGACATTCGTCCTATGTCATGATAAACCCTGAGAGTAGTCGTCCCCTGCTGGGTGATCGTCCTTCACCTCTTGATGATCGTCCTTCATCATGCTAATCCGATGGCCGTCTCCATCATTGATCTTTTATCCAGCATTCATCCTATGTCGCGATATTTTCGGCAGCCGTACCCTGCCAGGTGATTGTCCTTCACCTTTGATGACCGTCCCTCATCATTATTTCATTTATTCTTTAACCCGATGGCCGTCCCCGTCGTGGTCCCTTTTCCTTTTCCTGGTGATCGTCCTTCATCAGTTTTAGCCCGACGGGCGTCCCCATCGTTGGTTACCTTACTTTATGAACTTGATGGCCGTCCCCATCATATTCCCTTTTATCCCCAGCATGTCGGCCATCCCCGTCATTGCTTTATTTCCCGCACTTTTCCCAGCGTGTCGGCCATCCCCGTCATTGCTTATTCCCCAGCAGTCGTCCTCTGCTCGACGGTCGTCCTCCATCGCCCACACTTTATAATATACTTTATTTTCCTTTACAATCTATATCCCTTTTCTTCTTCATTCTATGAGTGCAAATTTTGGATTTCCTTTATTTTCCTTTACAATCTATATCCCTTTACATCCTGCACAGCTCACTCATGTTTGAATAGGGGCAGCTGTAAACACCCCAAATTTGCCCTCACCCATTTACTCCATGGCTTTTGATCATTTCATGTGCATAAATCCAATCATAGCATCTCATACCACATTTTTGATTCATTGCTTTGGTTCAAAGTCATCTGCATCTAGGGTTTGTGATCTGAGCAATCCAAGAGCTTCTTGAGCCACTCGAAAGGTCTTCAATCACTTCAAAGGGGTCCATGTATGTTCAAGCATCATATTATATCCTCTCAAAGTCAAGAAAATCAAAGAATCACAAGAACTGGGATTGGCATGGAAGCAGAGCCAGGTTTGACTGCACAGATGACCTAGAATTAGGGTTTTGGTTTCAGAGGCCATAACTCCAATTTTTTTTGGTCATCCTTGTTTCTATTGGTCTCTATATGGTATAGGGGGCATACATATCAAGTTTCATGAAGAAATTCCATGGGGAAGGCATCTAATCAAGAGTTGACTTCTTGTGCAAGTCAGTGCAAAATCAGGGCATCTGAGGCCCCCAATGACCCAACCAAAGGGTGTTCTCCATCATTTTGAATGTGTATGATCTTTATTTGGTCATATAAGATGTTAGAAGTTCACAAAATTGAAGAATTTCATGCCATTTGCAAAGTTGCCATCTTGGGAAAGTGACTTGTATTGAAAACTTGCTATTTTGGGAAAGTTTTTCAACCTCCTCTTATTGATTCAAAAATGCTTCAAATGAGAAAACTTTGGTCATGAAAGTTGTAGATTGGATCGTTCCCTTTTCAAAAAGTACAAGAACTTTTTCTAATTCATTTTGGATCAAAAGTTATGGCCTTGCAAAGTTGGATAAAATCATTAAAATTTCACTTTTGCACAAAAGGGAAAACTTGCAAATTCTCATGCCAAGCATCTATGTGACTTCAAGTCAGCCTCTAACCAATACACAAACATCATGTATGGCCCAAAATTCAGATTTTCCCAAGAACTTTCTCATTTTCATTCCTTGATGTCCAAGTGTCATAAGCCATTTTTCATGAAAATCACAAAGAGGGAAGTCTTGCAAGAAGGTTTCCTTTGGTTTTGTTTGGTCTCTAATCATTATCAAAGTGTCATAACAACATTATGTGATGTATTTTGCTGCATATTTCTTAAGAGATGTCACATGTTCATGGCCAAAAGTCACAAAGTGTAACAAGTTGCAAAATTGCAAAACATGTGAGATCTCACCCTTCATCCATTACAGCTCACATCAATTGATCCAAGAGTCATCCTTGAACTCAGCTGATGCAGTACAAGCCAGAAAATCAGCTCTGCCACAGCCCATGCCTCAAGTACACCTAACCATGACTTTTTGCAATTTCTCCCATGCTCTTGGAATAGTGACCAGCAGCCTCTACTAACCTGCTCCACAGCCTACTCAAACTTTATGGGAGTGATATAGCAGCTCATTTGGCATAGAAACAACACACAATCCAACTTGCACAAGATCTGTCCCAAACTTCTTCTCTGAAAAATCTCCTCACACAGCCATCAAACTTCACTTTTTCTTTCACTAACAAGTCACAAATCACCCTTAGAACAAAAAAAACACCCCCTGAAACAGCTTGAAACATCTCACACAAAGACTTTCATTTCTGCTACACCAGAGCAAAACAGCCATAACCAGCCACTGCACAAGTTTTCTAAGCTTCATTCCATCATCAGGAGGATCATTGGAGCTTGTTTGAAGCAAAGGGATGGCCAGAAAGTTCCAAAGTTCAAAGCTTCAGTTCAGGTATCATCAAGAACACCTTTTTTAAAAATGCAATCTCTTGTTATAGGATGATAGAGTTTGTTTCACTGATCATGTTAAGCTTTGAAACACTGAAAATGGTTGAGAAATGAGGGTGTATGCATGTTTTGAAGTTTTTGCAGTTTTCTTGATTTTGCTCAAATCTTGTTGTTGATGCATTGTAAATGTGATCTTATGATTGATTCATGTTTGGGGTGGATAGGGGATGAAATCTGGAGAGTTAGAGCACTTAAAACAGCCTAGGGAATGAGTTTGAATCGATTCATTCTAGCTTGTTTGGGGTGAATCGATTCATTTTGGAAAAAACAGCATAATGAATCGATTCATTCTAGCTTGAATCGATTCATTCTGTTGAAAGGTTCCTGGATTTCGCAAAATGAATCGATTCATCCCATTATGAATCGATTCATGCTGTTTAACTAATTCTGTTTTGATCAGTATGAATCGATTCATCCAAACATGAATCGATTCATTCTTCTGTTAACCAATTTTAATTCATTTTGTTTGTATTTTATTTGCATGAATTTTAAAAAATAGCAAAACACTTTGAAAAATTCTGAAATTTTTTGTCAAACATTTCATTAATTTTCAGAACCCAAAAATATTTTATTTTTTATTTTTTGCATTAAAATTTATTTTTAAATCATTTAAAAGTTTATTTTTAATTAATTAATGAAAATTAATTAATTAAAAATACTTTTAGGTATTTAAAAATCACAAAAAAATTCACATTGCATTTTAAAACATTTAGAAACATTATCAAACTCTCAAAACAAATTTCTTTTTGGTTCTTGATCTATTTTGACAATTTTCATTTGAATTAAATTTGTTTAAAGGCAATAGTTTGGTCCTATGTTTGGAAAATTCATTTTTCCTATCCCTTGAGAGTTTGATGATGGTTCTTCTTGAATTTCATCCTCCATAGCATGTAGTTTATAGGATAAAATTGGTTTTATTTGATCTTACATTTTCAATTTGTTTGGTATTTTTCTTTGTGAGGCACCCCAAAACCCTAGTAATCTTAGGAAATTCATAACTTTCACTAGGTTAAGAGTTAGATCCCCTCCTTTGGGAAGTGAACTTATATAGGTTTAGGGTACCTTTGATCCCATTTTCAATTTTTTATCTCATGTTTTGCTTCTGATTTTGAATTTTGCATCTCATGTTGTACATAAACCCTAATTTGCATCTTCATTTGCATTCATCTTGCATAAGCTTGCATACATGAACTTTCCATGACATTTTGTGAATCCACATGACATGTAAGACATCTTAGGACATTTTAGAATCATGTGTGATCATTGCATCTTTCATTTGCCATATTGTATGTCATTTGCATTTCATAACTTTTCATGTATGTTCATGGTTCTAAACATGCCTCATTTGCATCCATATGCTTGTAAGATCATTCTCATGCCTTGTTTCATGTTTGCATCAACCCTTAGCATCATTAACATCATACTCATGCTTCTGGTTTTGGTTTGCATCATTCCATTTCATCTCATTTTCATTACATTTCATTCCTTTCACTAACTTTTCAGGTGGTAAGTTACTTTGAGAAGTGAATTTGCCTTCACTTCTCACAATCTCTTTTCATCTCTTTTATGCATCATTGCTGCATTTTGTCTTGTGTTTGAGATTGAGCTTGCTCTTTCTTCTTCTTCTTACTTTCTTTCTTCAAGTGACTTGTCTTCTTAAATGAAGCAAGTTACTTTTCTTCTCTTTGCTCCTTTCATCTGCTTCCTGGTGGTTTCTCTGAAGATCTTTCTTGTAAACCTCACAAACCTTAGGAACAACCAAGCATGACAATAATTAGGATTGTTTAGTCTCCCCATTAGTTTTACCTTTGTGTCATCTCTTGAGTCTTCTCTTCTCATCTCATAATCAGGAACTAAACCCTAAAGGTTTTAAGGCTTTGTGATTAAGCTTATGCCTGCATCCTTCTATTAGGATGAAGTGTATAACTTTAATCCTAAGTGTTAAACCCTTAATGTGTTTAAAACCTTTAATCAATCCATCTAATAATCATCAAGACATCAAGCTTGTAACTTGGGCCTTGCATTAGGGTTCTAATTCTTCCTTAATTGGTTAAGAAGGACTAACCCTAGTGTTAATGGACAAGTCCTCCTCAAGTTGTCTTACAAACCCTAAAACTCACTTCATCATCTTATCATTAACTAAAATCCACTTAATAAAGGCTTTGTTTTGTCATGAGTTTAATCCCTAATCATGGATTAAGTTGAGGAGCTTTCCTCAGCTTAAACATTCTCATCTATTATCCTTCTATTAGGATGGTGTAATGAGTTTGTTTAATCCCTGATTATGGCTTAATCTCATTACTTAACACTAAAAAAAAAACATCTAACTAATCACAAGTAGGTTAATGATCTTAATCCTACACCATGGTGATTAAGTGTGAGACACTGACTTCACACTTAAGGTATTCTCATTACCCCTAATCAGAGGGAGGATGTGATGAGTTTACTAACCCATTGGTTTAGGCTTAAGCTCATTAATTTATGACAAACTTCAAAAAGCAATAAAAGGGTGAAAATACTAAAAACAAACAATAATCGTCTCCTCCGGGATTCTTTTCTCATCTCATTCACTCACAAACGAGAACTTGCTTCTTCCGTTTAATGCAAGACAGTTTGCACCTGAGCCAGACAGGTCATACACTTGAGCATAGACAAGCAAGCAGTTCACAAGTCAATTCATCCTTCAGTCTCTTTGAGTCGAACTACGGTGTTCTGACTTCCTCATTGCACGAGAGGATACGTAGGCATAACTTAACAGTTATCGAACAAAAGTCTATGTATATTCCCCCTCCTTCCAGCATCATTCTCTTAGCCTCATGATCTTGAGCATTTTATTCTCGTTCTCACACTAACACTGTATATTCACACTTCACATTTCTTTCACACTGACACTTGCATTCTTTCCAGCCTTGATACACAAATTGCACTGACACTACCCCTTTAAAACACAAACTTTTAAGCGTGGATCCCGTCGAGTACGACGGACAATCTGGGTGCTAATACCTTCCCAGGTTGTAATCAACCCCCTTTCTCAGTCTCTCTGGTTCGCAACCGTCTTATCCATATCTTTTCTTAGGTTTATGCAGCATTACCTTTCCTCCGGGATAAAAATGCCTAGCTGGCGACTCTTTCTTTTCCTGTGAGTTCACTCCTGTGTGTACTCACATCCTCCTTTCGCCGACCGTTCGCGTCTGTACCTTTATTTGAGCCTTAGCCTCATCTTTCGGGAGCAACAGTAGGCATAACTTAACTGTTATCGAACAAAAGTCTCTTTCTTTTCCCCCCTCTTCCAGCATTATTCTTTAAGCCTCATTCCTGAGCATTTCACTTCACATCTCTTTTGCACGAACACCTGTACTTTCTTTTCGAGCGTTTGCACACAGATAACACTTACACTACCCCTTTAAACACAAATCTTTTAAGCGTGGATCCCGTCGAGTACGGCAGAAAATCTGGGTGCTAATACCTTCCCAGGTTGTAACCAACCCTCTTTCTCAATTTATCTTGTCCGCGACCGTCTTATCCATATCTTCTCAGGTTTATGCAGCATTACCTTTCCTTCGGGATAAAAATGTCAAGCTGGCGACTATTTTAAGTTCATCTTCATGTTGTCTCTTTCGCCGACCGTCCGCGTCTGTACCCCGTCTGACCCAGTGTCATTCGGTGGGAGCGACAGTGTGTTATGAGCTGTGTTTAATCCACATAACAAGCTTTGATAGGTCAGAGAAGTTGTTGTGGCCTATGGTGATTGGTATGGGCTTTCTTGCAAAAAGTCAACAAAACTTGTACTTTAGGTATGGGCTCTCTTGCAGCTGGCTTTTTGGCTTGTCCTAGTTCATCCAAGATCAAGGAGAGCCATGGAATGCATTTTGTGGTGATTCAGCAAGTGGAAGCATGGTTGTGTATCATTTTGCAATTTTGATGAAGTTTGGCCCTTTTATGATTTCTTGAAATTCAATGCATGAAATGAGATGATTCTTGGGCCAATTCTGATTTTTAGATAATGTACTATGTTTGTATGATGCATAGAAGTGTATTAGAAGTCACAAAATAGTTTGGCAAGTGGTTTTGCAAAAACTCCTCTTTGGTGTATTCTTGAAAATTATAGGATTTTTGCCAACTTTGAAAGATCATAACTTGAGTTCCATAATGAATTAGAACTTGTTCTTGTACTTTTTGAAAAGGGAATGATCCAATCTACAACTTTTATGACCAACAATTTTTCATTTGAAGCATTTTTGGTTGAGAAAGAGGATGTTGAAATACTTTCCCAAAATGGAAAGTTTCCATTACAAGTCATTTCCATTTTTGGCAACTTTTGGTTTAGCTCAATTTTCTTCAATTTTGTGAACTTCCAACCACTTAAATGATCAAATAAAGATCATATAACTTCAATTTGATGAAAAATCCACTTTTGTTCCATTGGTGGGGGCCTCAGATGCCCTGATTTTGCTCTGACTTGCTCAAGAAGTTACCCAGTGAACAAATGATTTCCACAATGAATTTCTTCATCGAACTTGGTACATATGATCCTTATAACATATTGAGACCATTAGAAACAAGAATAACCAAAAAACTTAGAGTTATGGCCTCTGAAACCAAAACCCTAATTTCAAGTCATCTGTGTAGTGAAACCCTAGCTTTGCTTCCATGCTTTCCAAGTTCTTGTGATTTATTGACTTCCTTGATATTTGAGGGATATATTATGATGATAGAACACCCATGTACCCTCTTGGAATGATTGGAGACCTTTGGAGTGGCTCAGATGGATCCTTGGATTGCTCAGATCACAAACCCTAGATGTAGATGAACTTGAACTAATACAGTGAAATAAATATGCAATATGATATGATATGCTTAAACTAATGCAAAGATGAAAGATCACATGCCAAGGTATGAATTTAGTGAGGGAAAATTTGGGGTGTTTACAAACTCTGCTGGGGAATTGAGAGAGTCAAGCCTAACTTAGTTTACTTTGCGATCAATGTTTACATTGCTTATCTGTTTTCTTCACGCTTTTTATTTATGCTTGTTTATTTGCTCTTCTTATTATGATCATTATCATACTTGCTTGTTGGATCCTGGGACGACATCTGAGTTTTCGAAAAAGAAGAGGGAACACCCAGTTTAGAATTGAAAGTTATTAGTGTTAGTCTCCAAGGACTCGCTCCTTGCAAGCCTAGCATGAAAGCTCCCCTTAGAGAGTAGACCTATTCGTAAATCTCTTCATAACACAGCTAGCCTCTCGCATGACTTGATTCATGAAAGGGCTGTGACTCTGGGACCACTTTTAGGACCAGTTTCAATGTTGGCAGTTGCGTAGTGTTAGTCTCCGAGTGCCCGCTCCTCATACGGCTAACATGAGAACTCCACTCAAGGTAGACCATATCGTTATTATCGTCATAATAAAGCTAGCCTGTGGCAGGATGTTAGTACGATTAGCGTCCATGACCTTGAGTATCTTATCCATAACCGTAGAAACTATCCTGTGAGTGGTTTTATGGGTAAAGAACCTAGAACAATCCTATAAGAGTCTACCTGTTAAGGTTACTTTTATCAAGAGATACCTGTTATTTATTCGTTACTATGGTTCACCTCAGCGCAGATTATACCCGTGATCCTGGATCTCACTTTGCATCCATATGCATATTCATTTCATTTGCATTATTTGTTCATCTTGCATTCCATTCCAAAGTTGAAAACTCATTGCATGTTCCTTCATCTTCAGTAAATCAAGTTGGTTTCCTGACGCCCGTATCGTGCTAGACGCCCGTATCTAACTAGAGCCAACACTAGAAGACTGATGGACATGATTTAAGAAGAACAAGCTGCTATGAGGGAAGAGATTGACTCGGTCAAGAGCAAGATCGACCAGATTTATGAGACCATACAAGCTTTGGCTAGGATGGAAGAACGTCGCGAAGCTGCTGCCGTAATGAACAATGCTCTAGTGTGTCGCTCCCCGAATTTCCATCCTGGTACAAACGCGAAAGTGGCGCGGAAAAAAGAATAGAGTCGCCAGCCAGGCATTTTTATCCCAAAGAAAGGGAATGGTAATGCTGCACAAACCAGAAGAAAGAAAGAGGAAGGACACAGGTCCTGCGAACCAAAGAGACTGGGCTCGGGAGTCGGTTACGACCTGGGAAGGTATTAGCACCTAGATCGTCCGCCGTACCCGACGGGATCCGCGCTTGCAAGAATAATTGTTTCAAAGGGTGAAGAAATGAAAGTTGCGGCAAAGAAATGAAAAATAAAAAGAAACTGGAACTGGAAAAGAACTGAAATAAGAAGACAAAGGGAAAAATGTAGGGAAAATAAAGATTATGCTCGAACGGGCCCTACCCTGCTGCATACGTACCTCATCAGGATAATGAGGATCAGAGACGACGTAGTTCCCCTAACTAGGGGTAACAAAGGAAAATTGCTTGTGAATTAAAGGCTTGAACTGCCTATGCCATTGCTCAGGTGTTACAGACTCGGACGACGAGTGCGTAACCGTCTTGCAAAGATGACAAGTAGGAGCAAGTTCGCGTATGGAGCGAATGAGGTGAGAAAAGAATTCCCGAAGGAAAGACGCTTATTGTTTGTTTGTGCTTTTTATGAAGCATTTATGAGTGTGTCACAAGGAAGTGAACTCAAACTCTCTTCAATGGAATGTACACTTGTCACTACATCCCAAGATGGAATAATAGAACAAGCACACTCAGGTAAGGAGAAGATCTCCAAAACTTGAGCCCAAAGATTAGGGCTTAGGCTCACTAACTTGTTTACTTATTAAGTGTTTTTGGTATTTACATTGAAGAAGTGTTTTTTATGCTTTTCTATTATGAAGGAGATACCTTGATCAGACTTGTGCATCACAAGGTAAACTTGTACTATCCCAAGATGGGAAGACTACAAGCATACCTCATGGGATAAGGTTATGGATTACGACATCACTTCAAGTTTATTAAAGTGTTTTTTAGGATTTGTGAGATGAGAAGAGAAGAAGAACCAAAAGGATCACAAAGGAAAAATTCTAAGGGGTTAGTGAGGTTTCTATCCTGATGAAGAAGAGAAGAAGAAGATATAAGAAGGGATGAGAAAGGCCTAAGCCCAACAACAAAGGGTTAGTAACATAAACATAAGAGGAGAAGATGAGAATTGGAGATGTGGAACTTAATTCCCACATCTCACACTTACCATAGCCCCTGCAAGGTTAGTATGCATACAAATGAAACAAAATTAACATGCTAACATCAAACAATCAGAAGTGAAATGGTATGAACAAATGTACAATTCAAATGCAACTCAAATAAATGAGGAGAAGAAGTATGCAACTCAAAATGATGCAACATGAACACATATGAAAACAAATGCACACTTATGAAATATGCAAAGCAAAATGCACCAAATATGAACACAATGCTCAAGACCAGAACCTAAACAATATGAGGAATGGCTTAGGAAGCCAACAAGAGGAAGAGAAAGGTCACACAAGACCAAACAATACCAAAATGGAAGCAAAAGAAACCAAAAGATGAAGTTAAAACACTTAAAGAAGCAAATGACTTAAAGAAGCAAATGACTTAAAGAAGAAGCAAACACAAAAAATAAGAAGACACAAGACCTATCCTAGGACCAGGAAGGTACCCATACCCCAAAGGAACCCCAAATGAGAAGAAGAAATGGGCACAAGTGCTTTTCTAGGCTTATGAGGGACTTAAAGGTCCAAAGGAAGCGAAACGGGACAAGGTTCAAGATAAAATCCACAATAAACCAATCAGCCACCTAAATATTCCACAATTGAAACCAAATGACCCTCAAACATGCTATATCAACTAGTCAAAAGGATTTGCAAAGATTCAACAAAGAACTTGGTTAAATGGAGGCAAGAACACAAGTTAGCGCAGAAGACTTACATCACAAGTTACCAGACCAAGACTCAAGAAATAAATTTCCAAAAATCCAGAGAAAAATCACATGAAAATTACAATGAATTAGGAATCCAAAGCAAAAAGAATGGGATCAAAACTCAAAATATTGAAGGCTATGGAAATTAGACAAGGCAAACTGGTCAAGAAAGGAAATAAAAGAAGCTAGGTGCAACGGTGAATTAATTCTGACACGTGGATCAATGAAAAAAATATAATAAAAATATAATAAAAAACTAGAGACTCAAAATAACATTCAGGATTTTTTTGGGAATTTTTAAGTGAATGGAAGTATTTAATATGAATTAAAACCAAACTGAATAAAAAAGAAATTAAAATCTGAAAAAGAAAATAAAGAAATGAAGGGTGGTGTATGTAGTAACTGCTGTGCGTGGGAATTGGAATGGGCCAAGATTGGTGGTGCGAATAGCAAAGGCTGAAGAGTCCAGGAAGTTACGCTGAACATGCTTCTTATGATGGAATTTAATTGGAAATTAATAAAAAAAACGCTGGAAATAACAGGATCCGTTAGATCCATCCGAAGGCTGTGGTTAGGAACCTCATTAAATGAGGTGGCGCTCTCATGCGCTGCTATTGGCTGGGACAAGGTGAGCTCACGAAAATTAAAATGGAACCTGCCACACGTGGATTAAAAAATAGAAACAAAATTTATAATAGAAAATAGCCATAAAAGGGACATGTGGCGCGCTGCTAGCCTTAGGATGCTAGATCTAACGGCTGAAACATCATCTTCTCCATAGAAACCCTAGATTAATTGCAAGACAAATTCCGGTGACCGGAGCTAGGGCTCCGGCACCGGAGACCAAACCAGATGCAAAAAATCTCTAGAAAATGAAAATGAATAGTACAGATTGACTAATTCCACGTCACTGAACTCAAATATGGCATCAAAAACAGCTAGATCTCAATGGATTGGACGGATCGAAGCAAAAAAACATTGATCATCAAACTTTGAATGCACATAACTTTCACTACAATGCACTAAAATCAAATCTACAAAGTGCAGTATGATCAGGGAAGAACAAGGAACACAAATCAACAATTAAATTCCATTTCCAGAACAATAAATTTCAAGCCATACCTGAGATGGAGACCTTGAAATATTGAGCTAGAAAACAAAATAATCCGTGCAAATCACTCCTCTTACTCCTTAGATGCAAAATAAATGCATCTAAGGTCTTGAAAAGGTATGGATCTGAGATTTCAACACAAGAGGCTTTGAAATGGTGAACTTCCAATTTTGTGCTTTAAGCTTGAATGAGTGGATGATTCTTGATCTCTATGATCCACTGATCAAGAATATGGAAGAAGTTTGTGGAGAATGTAAAGGAATGGAGAGATATGAATCAAAATGCAAGAATGCAAGAAAGTTGAAAATGAGAGAATGAGAGAGATTCAGATCTGGTTTTTTGCTTAATTCTCTTTGTTATGATGTAAGAAGTGAGTGCTGAAAGTGTGAAAGAAAGTGCACGAAAATTGAATGAGAAAAGTGTGAATATGCATCACATGCACTTGGTGGAATATGCATGCTCTCCTCATGCTTCCTTGGGCCTCTCAGCATGTGTAAGTTTCCTTTTCCACCCTTGATCTAAATCCATTCATTCCTGGCCCTTAGATCAAACCCTCACACTTGTTTCATGAATTTTGCAAATTGGCATGTTTTGGAGGGAGTTTTCAAAAGTGCACGAAATTGGACAATTCTCTTGAGAAAACTGCTTCTAATACAATGTATTTTAAGTTTGAAACAAGTTTGGGCATTTACCATGTCACAAAAATAAGATTGGAGCCTTCTTGCACATGATGCATTTTTGAAAAAGTGAAAATAGGCCTAGGAACCTGAAATTTTCGAATGGCCTAGGGGGAGTTTCAAGAATCCGGTGAAAATGTACTTGTACTTTTTGAAAATGGCAGCCCTTACTCTCCAACTTTCATGTTTGACTTTGTCCATTTGGATAATTTTTGATCATGTTAAGGCCACTTGAAAATTAGGGCAAAACTTTGAAAATTTGCAAAACTCCATAAACCAACTTTGTGCCATTTTTGCAAAACCCCTCAAATCTCCATGATTCTTGAACTTTAGGTATTCCAAACCTCTTATAACATTGTAAGCACCCCTCTTGGCCAAAACATTTGGGTTGGACCCCTTGAAATTGCACAATTGACTTTTTCTGGGCTCTATTAACTTTCTGCTTCATTTGCAAGCAACTGAGGCATTGACTAACTTCCACATGCAATTTTATCATGAAATTTGACACATAGAATCCTCTTAACATATAGAAGACTTGGCCCAAAAGAAATGGCCAAAGTTGTGAGATTATGGTACTTGAATCCCAAACCCTAATTTGGGTGCACTGCATAGGAGCTTTGCCTTGATATTGTAAATGGAGTATAGACTCACCATATAACTTGTACAAACTCATTGGGACCCTATCATGGCTTGAGGATGCTTCTGGGACCTCCACAGGTGACCATATGCTTGATGCTAGGACATGAGGGATGTTATGCTTCATCTTTCCATGATATGATGCTGATAAAATGATATGAGTATGATGTATATGATATAATATGATGCTAAAAATGAAGAGGGCAAATTTGGGGTGTTATAGCTGCCCCAAATCAATCATCAATTAATCTGAAAAGGACGATAGTACGGGCTATCGACCATTCAAGATAAATTGTGGTTGAATACCAAGATGACCAGAAATTTGCACTCTGACGAAGAATGCAACACCAGGCAATAAACCCAAATAGATGACGCTCTGGGGATAAGAAAGGGAGGAAAAGTAGATGAGCTTCTTTCAAGTTGAAACAGTTATCTGGAGATAAGAACCAGTTGACAGACGAGTCTTCAAACAATCCTGTGACGCCAGGAGCTGGACAGACGAGTCCTCAAACACTTCAAGAGCATAAACTGAGACAGACGAGTCTCCTTCGGATTTACCTGTTACGCCAAGACCGGAAATTCACTTAAGTCTGTGGGATAAACATGCAATCAAGGTAGACGAACCTTCTTCATATATTATCCGCGGATATATGGTATAAGACAGACGAGTCTTCTGAGCAAACCTGTGACGCCAGGTGCAACAACAATAATTGGTGCCTCAGACAGACGAGCCTCCTTTGGATTTACCTGTTACGCTAGGACCGGTAACCATTTTGACATTAATTCCCACTGTCAGGATTTGAAACCTCTTCAATACAGACGAGTATTGGATGATCATCAGGATAACACAGACGAGTGCCATAAGTCAATGATATAGACGAGTACCAGACGATGATCCGAGAAACACAGACGAGCGCTTCAGGCAATGATACAGACGAGTATCAGCCACTGGTATAGACGAATACCGGAAATTCAAACACAGACGAGCATTTGAAGTAGCCACAGGAGAAAATTAGGATAAACAACAAATCCTCACAATACAGATATAGGCATAACACAGACGAATGTTGGGGGATGATACATACGAGTATCCAAACAAAGCAGACGAGCTTCAGAACACAGACGACTCCTGGGGAATAAAAGCAGACGAGCTTCAAACAAACACAGATGAGTGCTGGACATTTGCAGACGAGCAATAGCAGAAAATACATCAAGGCACAGACGAGTGCAGCAAAAGATCTGATACCAAACACAGACGAGTGTTGGGAAGTTGTAGATGAGCAACAACAAATATCATATCATAACACAGACGAGTGTTGAGAATTGCAGACGAGCAAACAACAACTGATATAATCAAAGACAGACGAGTGTTTGAAATTGCAGACGAGTAAAATCAAGGTAACCATAAACCACCGCTGGGGAGAGCAAACGAGCAATACCACAGAGCCAACACAGACGAGTGCTGAGAGATGCAGACGAGCATCAACAGAGAAATAATATATCACTTGCTGGGGAAAACTCTGCTTAGGGATAACACAAACGAGTGTTGAAAAACGCAGACGAGCGACAAACGAATGCCTGATTGGCAGCAAGAGATACAACTCTGCAGGGGAAGACAAGTCAAGAGGTCTGGATACCCAAATCTGACTGAGGTGATGAATACCTGGTTGTATCATCAAAATACCCAAAAGTATGGCAACTTCGCTGGGGAATATTTCACTGACGGAAGTGAAAATCCAATATGAACTCTATGGGGACAGAAACATCTTCAGACTTGGCTGGGGGAAACTGCTTGAACAATACTCTAGCTGGGGAGAGCATCTGCTGATTCAAGACTCTGAGGGGATATCAGGCTTTCAGTCCTACCTGCTGGGAAGGACTCTTGTTGAGGATAGAATACTGATAATTCCAACTCTGGTGATGTCAGGCTTTCGGATACTTGCTTGGCATACTCCACTGGGGAAGAAGAAATTGCTTGGGCCACTGCCAAGGCTTCACTGGAGAAAATCTCTGCCGGAGATACCAGGCGTTCAGATACCTGCTGGGGGAAGAAATCTCTGCTTGGGGAGATCCTCTACTGGGGAAGAGTAAATTGCTCGGAAGAATGTGATGCCATCCTGCAACCTGCAACAGAAGAAAACACAAGTGTGCCCCGGGGATTCGCATGGAATGATCTGTTCGTCCATCGTCACCCGACACTCAAAGAGGGTTACAGTTTCCCTACATGTCAGTTTTCTTTTCAAAATTATCACCATGTTTTAATGCAATTCTATTTTTGCCGAAAATTCAGGACATTTTGCAAACAAAAATAAACACACAACTTTTTGACTGAATATTCTTTTTATTGAATGGCCTCTGAATAGGAAAAGATTTACATCAGGAAGCAACCACTTGGAAAGAGGTAGCCACTATAAAAATTGAGAAAAAGAAACTATCCTAATGGCAATGTACATGGCATTCCAAGGAGTTCCATTTCTGCTATGACCTGCATGTCTTCAAGACTCTCCATTCTGCTTTGGCTTTCTGAGAGGATGAGGGGACTGTTTCCTATCCTTCTGATATTGTCAAGTTGTATGAAACGATGATGTGGTTCAGATAACTCGGATCGCAGTTGTTCGCTTATTCCCTTGTTTTGCGTGGATCGCCCTTTCGGGTTTTCAATCCACCGGGATACATTTTCAACTCAGCGGGTGTACATTTTTTTTTACTTATTTCCCTAACTTTTGCCTGAGATTTTTATTCTGTTTTTAGCTTGCCGGGATGCCCTTTTTTTTCCTGGACTATAATTCTGTTTTTGTGTCCAGCGGGTCTCTTTATGCGAAGTATTTTTTAACTGCGTCCGAGTTAACAGAGGATTGGAAGTCATCTCCATCCATAGTGGTGAGCATCAGTGCTCCTCCTGAGAAGACTTTCTTCACTATGAATGGTCCTTCGTAGTTTGGGGTCCACTTGCCCCTGTGATCTGAACCTAGAGGAACGATCCTCTTCAACACAAGCTCTCCCACTTGATATTCCCGAGTACGGACTCGTTGGTCGAATGCACGCTTCATTCTCCTCTAATAAAGCTGACCATGACAGATAGCCGCTAATCTCTTTTCCTCAATTAGACATAGCTGATTGTAACGAGCACGCACCCATTCAGCCTCATCCAGCTTTACATCCATCATCACGCGCAGTGAAGGAATCTCTACTTCAACAGGCAGGACTGCTTCCATGCCATACACCAGAGAGAAGGGAGTTGCCCCTGTCGACGTCCTGACTGGCGTTCGGTACCCATGCAAAGCAAATGGTAACATCTCATGCCAATCTTTGTAGGTGACAACCATTTTCTGCACAATCTTCTTGATATTCTTGTTAGCTGCCTCTACCGCACCATTCATCTTTGGTCGGTAAGGAGAAGAATTATGATGTTGTATCTTGAAGTCCCGACACAAGTCTGCCATCATCTTGTTGTTGAGATTAGAATCATTATCAGTAATAATCCTTTCGGGCACTCCGTATCTGCATATGATATCTCTTTTCAGAAATCTTGCCACCACCTGACGAGTGACATTGGCATAAGATGCTGCTTCCACCCATTTGGTGAAGTAATCAATCGCGACCAAGATGAAGCGATGACCATTTGAAACAGTTGGCTCAATCTTCCCGATCATGTCAATGCCCCACATAGAAAAGGGCCAAGGATATGACATGACGTTGAGCAGTCTAGGAGGAACATGCACTTTGTCTGCATATATTTGGCACTTGTGGCACTTACGAGCGAATGAACAACAATATGCATCCATTGTCATCCAGTAATACCCTGATCTCAGCAATTTCTTCTCCATAACATGCCCTCCTGCATGGGTACCAAAAGATCCCTCGTGGACTTCCTGCATCAATGGGCTTGCTTCGTGTCTATCCACGCATCTGAGCAAGACCATGTCGAAGTTTCTCTTGTACAAAACCCCATCTGTGTTCAAGAGGAAGCTAGCAGCAAGTCGCCTCAAGGTCTTCTTGTCATTGGAAGATGCCCCAGCTGGGTATTCTTGCTTTTCCAGGAATAACTTGATATCAAAATACCAAGGTTTCTCATCAGACACGGCGTCTACAGAGAAGGCATGAGCTGGAGCGTCAAGCCTGGATATGTCAATTCTGGGCACATAATTCCAACACAAGACTTTAATTGACGAAGAGAGAGTGGCCAATGCGTCAACAAACTGATTTTTATCACGTGGTATGTATTGAAATTTAACTGTTGTGAAGAACGTCAACAGTTTTCTAGCATAATCCCTGTATGGAATTAGATGCTCTTGATGCGTATACCACTTGCCAGTAACTTGGTTAATGACGAGGGCTGAATCTCCGAATATATCGAGGTTCTTAATCCGAATATTAATTGCCTCCTCTATTCCCATTATACATGCCTCGTATTCCGCATCATTGTTGGTGCAGCCAAAAGTAATTCTGGCGGCGAAGGGTAAGTGAACACCTTCAGGAGTAATGAGTACGGCACCCACTCCACGACTATTGATATTGACTGCCCCATCAAACATCAACTTCCATTTGGATTCAGGGTCTGGCCCCTCCTCCAGAAGTGGTTCCTCATAATCGTTTGCTTTGAGGTACATGATGTCCTCATCAGGGAAATCAAACTTCATTGGCTGATAATCATCCTCAAGAGGTTGTTGTGCAAGGTAATCCGACAATACACTTCCATTGATGGCTTTCTGAGAAGTATACTGGATGTCGTATTCAGTTAAAATCATCTGCCACCTAGCAACCCTTCCGGTCAATGCTGGTTTCTCAAAGATGTACTTGACAAGATCCATTTTGGAAATGAGTAGTGTGGTATGAGTCAACATGTACTGCCTCAGTCGGCGAGCAGCCCATAACAAAGCACAACAAGTTTTCTCGAGCAGTGAGTATCGAGATTCACAGTCGGTAAACTTTTTGCTAAGGTAATAAATCGCGTACTCTTTTCGACCAGACTCGTCATGTTGGCCTAGCACACACCCCATTGACCCTTCTAGCACGGTCAAGTACATGATTAGTGGTCTTCCTTCCACTGGAGGCATTAAAATTGGAGGCTCCTGCAAATATTCTTTTATTTTGTCGAAAGCTCTTTGGCAGTCATCGTTCCACCTGACCGTTTTCTCTTTTCTTAGCAACTTGAATATTGGTTCGCACGTGGCAGTTAGATGAGATATGAACAGAGAAATGTAGTTCAACCTCCCTAAAAACCCGCGCACCTCTTTTTCTGTCTTCGGTACAGGCATATCTTGAATAGCTTTTACTTTAGCAGGATCTACCTCAATTCCTCTTTGACTAACAATGAAACCCAGCAGTTTCCCGGAACGCACTCC
Source organism: Lathyrus aphaca (assembly GCA_963966055.1). NCBI lineage: Eukaryota > Viridiplantae > Streptophyta > Magnoliopsida > Fabales > Fabaceae > Lathyrus > Lathyrus aphaca. The sequence continues at coordinate 281,989,672 of OZ014520.1, read as the reverse complement.
GAAAGTGCACTTGTTTGGATTCAACCTCAGCTTGTACTTGATCAGTCTATCAAAAAGCTTCTTCAGGTTGACCAGATGCTCCTCGTCGTCTCGGGACTTTGCAATCATATCGTCCACATAACATTCAATCTCCTTGTGAATCATGTCATGGAACAATGTGACCATCGCCCGTTGATAGGTGGCTTCGGCGTTCTTCAAACCAAAGGGCATGACCTTATAGCAGAAAGTACCCCACGGGGTAATGAATGTTGTCTTCTCCATGTCTTCCGGCGCCATCTTTATCTGATTATATCTGGAGAAGCCATCCATGAAGGAGAAGACCGAGAATTGAGCGGTATTGTCCACTAACACGTCGATGTGTGGCAACGAAAAATCATCTTTTAGGCTTGCTCTATTCAAATCTCGGTAGTCAACGCACATCCGGACCTTGCCGTCCTTCTTTGGTATTGGTACAATGTTAGCTACCCAAGGTGGGTAACTAGTCACAACAAGGAAACCGGCATCCCACTGCTTCTGAACCTCCTCTTTGATCTTCATCGCCATGTCAGGACGAGTTCTTCTCAATTTCTGTTTCACAGGAGGACAGTCCTCTCTCAGAGGTAGCTTATGCATCACGATGTCAGTATCCAAACCTGGCATATCTTGATATGACCAAGCAAAGATATCCACATACTCTTTCAGCACACTGATCAGCTCTTTCTTGACGTCGGCCTGCAGACTGGCCCCGATCTTGATCTCTTTCTTTGCATCTTCACTACCAATGTTGATGATCTCAATCTCCTCTTGATGAGGTTGAATAACCCGTTCCTCTTGTTTCAACAATCTGACCAATTCTTCAGGGAGGTCACAGTCTTCCTCAACCCCTTCATCAGCTTGGTAGACTGGATTATCAAAGTCATGCATAGTCATAGCAGGAAGGTTATCCGTGGAATCCGGATGATCAACACTACACAGATGATGTGCTTATTCAGAATCTGCTCATTTTGAAAAAGAGACGCTAACACAAAAGCGAAAAGGGAAAACACATTGCCATTTTTTTATATTTTTTGTGAAAAGTTTAAAAATAAAGACAGGGAACACAGTTTGTCTGAAAATGTCCTTTTATTTCATAGCAAAATAAGATGCAATACAAAACATGGTGGCCCAATACAATGGATCCAAGCATCTTGGGTAGAATGTTGGATTTGACAATGCAGTATGCTAATAAAAGGAAACAAAATAATTACTCTGAGAGCCAGGTGACTTGAACAATGTCTTCTGTAGACCAATTTGTTAGCTCCTCACCGGGCGCACACGGGTGGATCCAATTGTCCCAGTCTCCGTCACTATCCCCATCTTGGCATGCTGTACAGATCTGATTGTGGTCGAGCAACCCAACACTTGTGAACGTGATAGCCTTCCCACTCGGAGTAGATCCACCAGGCTGATACCCTAAGCCAAACTTATCATCTTTCTTTTCCAGCTCCAACAGCTTGCCCTATCCTTGGGCACTACCTGATTGCACAACCTCTTTTGCTTCCCTGTAGGAATAGATGGACGTTCCCTCCTTCTCATTGCTCTTCTCCATAGGAGTCAATATGCTGGCATTGACTGCTTCAAAGGCTTGGCATAAAGTCTCATGGATTTCTCCATCCATCTCCACGTACTTAAACATCGACAAATGGCTTACGAATATGTCCTCTTCCCCACAAACTGTGATGACCTGGCCGTCAACCACGTATTTAAGCTTCTGATGCAGGGTTGAAGTGACAGCTCCAGCAGCGTGTATCCACGGCCTTCCCAACAAACAGCTATATGCAGGCTGGATGTACATAACATAGAAAACACTTTTGAAGACTTGAGAGCCTATCTTGACGGGCAGCTCAACCTCTCCAAAAACTGATCTTCTCGAACCATCGAAAGCTTTAACAACCAGATCACTTGGCGTCAGGACGATCCCATCAACATTAAGCTTCATCAGTGCCTTCTTCGGGAGCACATTCAAGGAAGAGCCTGTGTCTACAAGAACATGAGACAACACAACGCCCTTGCACTCCATCATGATATGTAGTGCTTTGTTGTGGTTTCTGCCCTCCGACGTGAGATCTCTGTCAGTAAAGCCTAAGCCATGGCTTGCATTGACACTTCCTACAACAGCCTCAAGTTGGTTGACAATGATCTCCTGAGGAACATAGGCCATTTGCAGAACTTTCAATAAGGCCTCTCGGTGTGCGGGAGAGCACATAAGCAGTGATAAGATGGAAATCTTTGAAGGCGTCTGGTTCAGTTGATCAACCACCTTGTAGTCACTCTTCTTAATAATCCTCATGAATTCCTCTACCTCTTTTTCAAATGTACCCTGCCCAGCCACATGAGTAGTTGATTCATCACATACATCATGCTTTCCTTTGGCTTTGGACGAAGCCTCCGCCTCCGGATCCCCTCTTAGCACAGGGGGAGCGAACAAATGACCGCTTCTGGTGAAACCCCCAACTCCTCCGACATTCTCTACAGTTGGGTCCACAGCAGCAACAGCCTTGCTCTCAATCTTCTATCCAGCTACATATACATCTGAGCCATAATGCCAGGGAATGGCTTTATCGTCTGTGTACGGAACAGGCCCAGGTACGGTGATAGTCACGAGACTAATCTGAGGAGCATAGATTGTAACAGGCTCTCTCCTGACAGGCATGTCAGCTTCATCGTAGAAAATAGTAATGGTTGACACATTATCAGCCTCTTCATTACCAACTTTACTGAACTGCAAGGATCCAGCATCAATCAAACCCTGCAAACCCATCTTCAACTTCTCACATCCATTCTCGGCATTCGAACAGTCTTCACAATCATGACAGAAACCAGGAAACACTAGACCATTCAACAGTCTCTCTTTCACTACCCTCAAAGGAGTCTTCACTTCATCAACACTCAGCACGAGACTCAACTTGTCACCACCCTCAACAGCATTGACTCTTGCCCCTCCATGATGTGGCATAGGGTTCTAATTGACATTCGTTGGTGGCGCAAAGTTGATTGCCTTAGAGTCTACAAGATCCTGAACCTTGTGATGCAAAGCCCTGCACTTCTCAGTCGAGTGCTCGGGTGCTCCAGAGTGGAAAGCGCATCATGCATTGGCATCATAACCAACTGGAAGCTTTCCAGGAGGTGGTGGTGCCAAAGCTCTCAGTTGAATCAGGTTCAAATCTAGCAGTCTTGGAAGTAAGGCATCATAAGTCATCGGGATATCCTCAATCACCCTATTAGTCGGGCGAGTTTGCCTTGGCTGATACGGTCGCTGCTGATAGTTGGTACGAGGTTGTTGTTGTTGCTGATGTTGTTGTGGTGGTGGTAACATCTGTTGCACTGGAGCTGCAGGAATTATGACAGCCGCCACATGCTCATAGGGTCTTCTATAACCACAACCCTGGCCTCGGCCAAATACAACATTTGTCTCGCCTTCTCGTCTTCTAGGAGGTCCATTGAAAGTTTTCCTCGCTCCGTTTGAGCTACTAGCACTTGGGTCCTGTATCTTCCCCATCTTCATCAATGTTACAACTCTTTCACCAGCAATAACAATGTCGTTGAATTTAGTAGCAGAACTGGACGCCAGTCTTTCAAGAAAAACACCCTGCAGAGTACCCATAAACATGTCAGCCATTTCGTTCTCTAGCAGCGGTGGTTGAACTCTGGCGGCGAGCTGGCGCCACCTCTGTGTATACTCTTTGAAACCTTCTTTAGTCGTCTGAGCCATGTGTCATACCCTAAATTTGTCCTACATGTTTAATCATTTTCATCTTACTAATTATTGTACAAAATTCCAAAAAATATGTGTTTGTTGTCTTGCTGGTTGATTAATTTAGATTGTGCAAATCAGCTGTTAAGTTCTAGTCAAGGATATCAGTGAAAATGTGTGTGCAATGATGGTTAGGACTTAATGGCATGTGTGTAGGTGGTAAAGTTTAAATTAATCCATGATGATTCAAAGTTCAAGTTTAATGCGCGAGTTCGAACCATCATATGGTGGCCAAATGAGGATACATGGGGAATAATTCAAAGCTTGAATTTATTGTCATTTGCATTAAAAGCTATGAAAGACAAATGTGGCACATACAAAGTAGGTTGAATTTGGATTTAATTTGTGAATTTGTGGTGTCAGCACTCCAAATGGATGATTATTTCCATGTTCAGTCCAAGATACAAGGTTATGAATTTATAAGGAATAATTCCATATGTTTTCAAAATCCATATTAATTTTGTTTTAAAGTCATATTGGAACCTATTGCAAGTTTAGTTTCAAGGCTTTTCTAAGACTGGTTGTTCATTACTTGGAAACAAAGAGGCTCTCATAGTCTAAAAATTCAGTGAGTTAAGTTGTCAATTCAAGTTTATTTTCTAATAAAGAAGTTCAAATTGATGAAAAGAGAAAATTTAAGATTGGTAAGGATTGAAGAGTTAGGAATGAGAGGCAATTGGAGTTTCATTCGTTGCAAAAGTCATTAGTAAAGGATTCAATTTCTGGATGCATCATGAGACACCAAGGTGAAAAGCTTGCCAAAACATTGATTATGTTGCCATTTCAAACTTACAGAAGACCAAAATGAGGGAAAAAACAGTCGCAGCAATTCCTGCACTAAAATCTTCATAATTTCATCAAGTTTCATGCCATGATCAAAATCACCGGAACCATAATATTTGAACTTACAGAATAAAACATCGACTCATTATCATCGCAAGGTGTGGGTGAATATGGTCTAACCAAATCTAAATACCTATCAGTCAGGTTTCACTATGTTTTAGCCACAACCGAAACATCAGGAACATCGGATTTCGCGTAATCAACAGTAAAAACAGGGGAGTCCATTTCAGTTTACTTCATTCCAGTTCTTTCAGTCTGCGTATCTTCAATACTCATCTCCTCAAGTTCACTTGCAGAAACAAACAATAGAACAAATATCATGAAAAAAATACTTGTCGCAATTACTAAGAAGAATCAACAACATTGTCAAATCCAGAAAAGAGGCATGAAGTAGAGACTGCTGATATTGAAACAAAAATACACTAAGTTATACAGCAGCTTGAATCTCAAATATCCAGTAGATGGAAATAGAGGCAAAGTTTTTGAAATATCACAGGTCAAGAGCAAACATGAAAATACTATATCCATAATCTCAATTTGGCATTCATCAAGTTCAAATGAAGAATTCAAGTTTAAATTCAAATTCAGTCATGACATTAAATTCATACCAGATTACAAGTCAGAAGAAAATCTTAAATCTTTGTTTCCTCTGTTCCAAAGTTACATCATGAATTCCCAAGCCAAGGACAGCCAAGACTTTCATTTTTCATCCAAGTACAGCTTACCGGTTCACTTGATATCATCATCTTCAAGGCATACAAGCAGCTTCATATCATTGCCAAGTAATTTTAAAAGCCCTTCAAACCTGCAAAGCGTCAACACGGTTTTAATCAGAGCAAGCCTTGAACATCATCATCATCTTTACAAGCCAGCCTTTTTGATCTCATAGCGGGGATTCGCATTGAATCTGATGTATTCATTCGCCGCTCCAAACTCAAATACCAAATGGACGCTGTATCATAACCAAGCCTGCAGGATAATTTGTTCGCACCAGAACACTATGAGTTCATATGCTATACAGATATAAAAAAGATATCGTGCAAACTTAACTGCAATTGACAAAACTCCAAGGGTTCAAGACAGAACGACCACACGAACCTTAAACCAGTGCGGTATCAAACCCTGTACAGCAAGCTTCATTTGTTCACCAGCAACTTCAACGACGTCTTCGTTCATCTTTTGACTTCCCACAGTCAGTTCCTGCGGTTTCTCCTTCTGGTGCACCTCCTCGGTCTCCTTCTCAACAGGATTTGTCACCATCTTTTCATTCTCAAGAAATCCCTCATTCTCAGCCAGCACGGCATCTACCTCAACGGCAGCCCATCACTTTTGAAGATCTCTTTGTTCATTACCAGAAATCAGTGAATTACACTAATCACGCCGTAATAAGCCTACAACCAGCAGCACACATATCTCAATCAACCTGCATGGAGCATACAAAATTTAGTTTACAAACACACAAAATGCCAAGTTTTATTAGTTGAGTTCAAAAAAAAGAAAAAACAGAAGGGCACAAGTTAAAGTTTGGCTTGCATTCAGGTTCAGGACAAAGGCCAGAGGAATAGACATATCAGTGAAAAAAGAACAGCTCTCTTATATCAGTAAAACAGTAAAACCAGCAAGTTTTCAAAATTCACAGTTAGTAAAATTCAGGGGACCACACGTTCTAGAAGCAATCTCCAATTTCACTACAGACAAATGATTTTCATGACTCACCATGGTGAGGTCCCCACAAAATCTTTCTGAAATCCAATGCTAACGGCCTGATTCACAGCTTACGGAAATCTCACAAAATCTTTGCTTGCTTCTCTCTCTCACACGTATAAAGCTCCTGGATTCACCTATAAAAGAGGCAATGATTAGCAAGCAATAAAAAAAAAAAACCTAGCACAGAAAAGAAGAGCACCGTCAAATCCGTCACCATCTTCATCACTGACCTTCAAGCCACCACTCTCCTTCCTCAAATAAACAGCCGCAACACAAACAAGAACCATTAAAAAACCTAAATCCAAACCGAAAAGCTTGAGCTTCATCATCGCTTCAAATCCGCTACCCTCCATTACCCCTGTTTCACCAAACCATCTTCACAGCCGCCTTCATCACTCACCATAACTATTAAAACTTCTGAATTGGTAATCTTTGTTGATGTCGATTCGTCGTTTGGTGCTTTAATCTTCTCCTTTACCTTCATGTTTATCAATATAGTTTGAAATCCCTGTGAAATAATGGATTTGGGGTTCTAGGGTTTGTGATTTGGGGACGGTTTTCTTTCTCCGTTTTACACTTGTTTTGACGCGCGATTGTTACTCCTTTCTGCTTTGAGTTTGTGTTGTTTTCAATATGGATAGAGGGTTGTCATTTGGGTGATACACGGCGAATGTTCATTTTCTCTTTCGATGAAGGACCAAAATTTGCCATTGACTGTTCTTTACTGCAATGCTTAATAATCTCATTTGTTGGCACGTTTGTTTCCCTGGCTTTGACTGAAAGAGGGAATGGACCGGGTCAATGACCCGAATCCGTCTGGGCATGGACTGGGTTAATACCCAGACTCTGGTATTTGGGCCTGTGCCTGTTTGTTATTGTGGTCCTTTGTTTTTTTTAGTTTGCTTTTTATTATTATTATTATTAAGATTTTATCAAGTATTGTTTAAACCATAGTTGGTTTTCATGATAATTATTTCTTAAATTTGTTTCTTATCATTTTATTTTAGATAGATTTTTTTTATTAGAAAATATTTTGGGGCCAATGATATAGCAAACGGCCGCTTTTCGCCCGATTACATTTAATCGGAGATGAACGGTCAATATGAGGCCCCCCTTGTATTTAATTTTTTATTTTATTATTTCGACAAACAACATGTAATTTAATTTAATTCATTTTATTCTTAATATTATTTATTTTATTTAATCATTTAATTCATTATTCTTTTTTCTAACAATTCAATTCATTTATTTATTCATTTACTTATTCATTTATTTTCGCATTTAAAAAGAAATTACGATTCGACTCCTCATAGAACGATTTCATTAAATCGGCTCTAAGGCAGTAAACGAACCAAATTTTGCCGCGTCCCAAAAAGGTCCAACGCCTTCGAATAGTTGCGCTCGAAAAAGGTCCAACACCTTCAAATAGTTGCGTCCCGAATAAACAGGCCGAACGCCTTCGAATAGTTCAAACACACTGCACACACGCTTTCTCTTGGGCTAATTACAACGAGACCATTTATTTTTCGTAATCCCCTGTATTTATTTTGTATCCCTCTCCCCTTACTTTGTACGCATTTTATTTTCCGCATCTTATTTAATTTCGAATCCTTGGTCCAACGCCAAGCGATTGCACTTGCACACTTGCACTTTATTTTCCAGTTATCGTTTTCGTTTATTAGGATCCACCTCTCTTTGCGAGCCGAGCGATTCGTGCCTCGCTAAACAAACTACAAAAATAAACCTCCACTTGCATTTACCCTTTTAACCTCAAAAAACCAAAATGTTTCGATTAGATCCAAACCCTTGATCCAACGTCAAGCGGCTTTAGGAAATAAAACACTTTAATAATACGAGAAGATTTGTACGCCACGAGCCTTAAGCGGTAGAAAGGGGGATAACGAGCTTTCGTTACTCGCTCCGATTATTTCGACGCAGGACACTCGTCTTGTTGGGCGAGATAAACTATCCATAGTCTTTAGTGCATTTCAACTCCTAAACCCTTTCATCGACGAAAGGTAATAAAATTGAACAACCAATACCCTTAGTAGGCCGAACTACGAGGCTCTGACTTTCCCATTGCACGCGGGAGTACGTAGGCACGAGGATCTCCATCCTTGCCGAGCACCTAGGTTCAATATAACTTATAATTCAACTCATTTCCCTCTAGCAAGCAATTCGTTTAAGCATAGACATCCTTTCCCGCGCGTTAACTTAGATGGTTCCCATCGAGTACGATGGATGTAGGGGGTGCTAATACCTTCCCCCTGCATAACCGACTCCCGAACCCAGGCAATGGTTCCGTTGACCTTTGTCCTCATCCTTCTTTTCCCGGGTTGTATCTATATCTTCCCTTTCCCTCTTCGGGAATAAATAGAATTAGGTGGCGACTCTTCGGTCCGTCCAGCGCGTGACTCCGTCCATTCGGATCACGTAAGGTCGTATTTTTCGGGGTACGACAGCTGGCGACTCTGCTGGGGACTGGTTCACCCCTATGCGAGTCAAGCCTAGTCTAGGTTCCTGTGCTTGTTTGGATGTTTGCTTTTATGCCTTGCTTGTTTATTTTTATCGCTTTCTTTATCGCATTCCATCTTATATATCTTGTGGCTCCTTGGTACTATAATTTGGATCGATACTTTGCAAAAGAAACTTGAGGGAAAAGCTCTATGCCCGGGCTTTCGAGTACAAACTTAAGTTAGCGAGGTTGTGTAGTATGGGCTCCCGAGAGAACCTCTCTCGTGGGTTGTCGATACGAAAACCTCACTCGGAGTAGATTTTAATGGAAATACTGACAACCGTCAAGCTCTTGGCGTGTGTGCTCAGTTGTTTTCATTAAAGTCGTCAACTCTGAGGACCTTTAGAACCTTTTGGTTAAAACATCGGTTGATGGTTGCGTAGTATTGGGCACCAAGGTTCGCCTTCGCGTGGCTCGATTCGAAAACCTCACTTGGAATAGACTTACTCAATGGAGTTGATTGACTGTCAAGAATGTATGAATTTGACACGTGCATCAAACAGTTGAGAAAGTTCCATAACTCCAGGACTTTGTTTTAAACCTTGTGTCGATGATCACGTAGTATGGACTCCCGAGAAAACTTGCTCTCGTGGGTTGTCGATACGAAGATCTCACCCAAAATAGATTCATATGGCGGAGTCAATCAACCGTCATGCTTATGGCGCGTGTGATGAACAACCATATGAATTGATAACTTTGGGATCCTTAAAACCTTAGAATCTACCCAGGGAGTTCCTGATCAAAGTATCCTCCATCTGTACCTTGGACTCATGAGACCCTGATCTTGTGATCCTGGATTCTGTCATTGCATATCATCTCATTTGCATCATTATTCATATTGCATTTCATTCCAAAAACCGAAAACTTATTTTCATGTTCCTTCATCTTCAGTAAATCAAGCTGGTTTCCCGACGCCCGTATCGTGCTAGACGACCGTATCTAACTAGAGCCAACACTAGAAGACTGATGGACGTGATTCAGGAAGAACAAGCTGCCATGAGGGAAGAGATTGACTCGGTCAAGAGCAAGATTGACCAGATTTATGAGACACTGCAATCTTTGGCAAGAATGGAAGAACGTCGCGAAGCTGCTGCCGCAATGAACAATGCTCAAGTGAAGGGATCTACCTCACGAGCAATGCCTTCAGTTCCCGTTCCAAATCCTTTGGTCTACGGTTTGCCTCCAGGTTTCACTCCTGCTGTTGAAGATGTCACTTCCCAACCGATACCTGCTTCTGGTGTCACTGTTGGTGCTATTCCTCAAGCTCAACCTATTCCAACTCAAGTCCAGTTTCCTCAAACGGAAGAGAACCATCAAGTTGAGTATGAGATGCATACTGCTGTTCCAATCGTCAATCCTCAAGCTACTCAAGAGTCTGAAGCTATGAAGATGTGCCGCGAGTTAGCTGAAAAACTCCGAATCATAGAAGGACACAACTCAACTTCTCTGAGTGCCTCAGACATGTGCTTAGTTCCAGATGTTGTGATCCCTACTAAGTTCAAACTACCGGAGTTTGAAAAATACAAAGGCCTCAGCTGTCCTGAGCTTCATTTGAGGATGTACTGCAGGAAAATGGCCGCTCATGCCAAAGATGACAAGCTCATGATCCATTGCTTCCAAGACAGCCTGTCTGGAGCGTCTCTAGAATGGTACATGCAGCTCGAACGCAACAATGTTCGTACTTGGCTTGATCTATCTGATGCATTCAAAAAGCAGTACAAGTACAACACTGACTTAGCTCCTAACCGTACTCAACTTCAGAGTATGTCTCAAAAGGAAAGCGAATCCTTTAAGGAGTACGCCCAACGCTGGAGGGAGTTAGCTGCCAGAGTGCATCCGCCATTGGTTGACCGTGAATTGATCGATATCTTCATGGGTACCTTACAGGGGCAATACTACGAGAAGCTGATTAGCAGCGTATCTTCTGGATTTTCGGACATGGTAATGGTCGGAGAAAGAATTGAAGAAGGCCTGAAGAGTGGAAAGATCCAAGGAGGCTCTAGCAACCAAGCCAATGTCAAGAAACCTTTCAATGGGTACAAAAAGGGCGAAACAAATGCCGTTTCCGCTGCAAGTGGGAATTTCCAACAGAGTGCACCTGCGCCAGTTCCCTACTACCAGTATCCTTATGTGGCTGCTGCACAATATGCTCCTATGCCATATCAGCCAGCTCCTCCAATGCCTTATCAGCAGGCCTTTCAAGCTTTATTTCAGCCTCAGATGGCTCATCAACCACGTCCACCTCCAATGGTTGCAGCTGCGCAGTATGCGCCCAATCCATACCAGCAACATGCTTATCAACCACGGCCTGGTCAACAGCAACAACGCGCTCCTCAACAGCGTCCACCATATCAGCCAAGAAGGCCTGAAAGAACCTTTGATCCCTTGCCTATGACACATTCTGAAATCTTTAATCAGATGATGGCAAAGGGAACTCTTGTTTTAAAAGACTTGCCACCACAAACTGGTACTGCCCGAGACTACGATGCCAATGCTCGCTGTGAGTATCACAAGGGTGCTCCAGGTCACACACTCGAGAACTGCAAATCGTTCAAGCACAAGATTCAAGATCTGATCGACTCTAAGGATCTCACCTTCACTCCGAGAAATGCAAATGTCCAGAACGATCCAATGCCGCCGCACGGTGCCAACAAGTAAAGACATGTGAAGGGGTTGCTGAAGACCAAGCTGAGTAGTCTCCAACTTTGAAGCATTCAATCAAGAGAAGTTCAATTCCTCAAATCAAGGCAGCCAGTGCCATTTATTATTTCCGCATTCCTGTTGTTTTGTAATGTTTGTTTAAGTACTATTTGCTTTGAACATTGTTATCGTGTGTTCTTGGTTATGTTAATGTTATGTTTATGCATGTTTTGAATTAATTTATTCGCATTCGCTCATGTTTATCATTTATCACAAAATCACAAAAAATATTCCCTCACTTCACTTTAGCAAATATTTGAGGGAGGATGATGAAAACAAAATACCCATAACTGTTGCGGTATGCTTTCGGATAAAACCTCGTCAATGATGTACAAGCATTTCTTTCAAATCCCCAAACACTGGAGATATAAGGAGTTAATCCCTAGTCAACCACTTCGAGCCTAGAAGTAGGAGTTTCTTTCGGATACAACCCTTACATTTAACCCGGGGCAGGGTAGTTGTTCAGTTAACCTGACTACACTTCAAATCGTAAGATGAGACATCCCATCAGAGGACCATCAACAAATGACTTGGCAGTCACAATATTCAAGCAAAAAGAAAAAGAAAAAACCACTAAGTTGAACACCCAAAGGGAGACTTAGTCGAAGAAAACAAATCAAAAGAGGAGCTCAAATCCTCAGCAAAAGCAAAACAAATATCAGTGACCACCAAATCAAGAATCAAAGGGTCACCAGCAAAAAAATGACTGCCATTTCCAAGCAAAGCTTCATCTTCATTCTTGCAAAGTCAAAACAAATACAGAGTTAACTGAACGTAGGACTGGAGAACAATACGAAGAAGGGTTGGGTACAAATCAAACTTTGAGCCTTATACCTTTGTTTCTCAAAACCATTAACCAGACCACGTTACAACCCTCGAAAGTCCTGATTGAGGCACGGTTTATTCTGAAAGCATGCTACCAACAAGGTTGCGTAAATTGACTCCCATATATTTGTTAATATTCAACTTGTTTGCACATTATTATTGCTGCATCTTTTACACACTTTCTAAATCAGCACTTCGTTTGGACTAACAGTCCATTCGTCACACTATCACAACATCCAAATAACTTGATCTTTTTCAAAACTTACATGAACTTTACATTAACACTGCCATTTGTGTATGAACAATTTAATTGCAAATTAGTGCTTGACATCAGTACAATCCCAACAAGGGGCATTTCATCTGCAAACAACCCAATCAGGGGCAAAGCACCTTCAAAAGCTCAATCAGGGGAAGGTCATGTCGTGGCCATTGTCAAAACTTCCCCGTCAAATTTATTTCAGATACCTTATAGGCAGGGGCAAGCAAACAAGGAGCGAGTCTTCCTCTCTCTTCTCCCCAGCTGAGCAAGCAGACCTTGCCGGACATTGGAAATCCTTCAAAGCAAATCAGTCTTCATGTGTCAATTAAGTCGCTTCGCTCATAAGCAGATAACCAAGCTTGGAGCTTTCAGATCCATCTTCTGATCATACATCGTTAAAGATCGAGTGTCGGGGAATCAAGCCCTCCACCCACCCAAAGTCCAATTACCATTGGCAACTACCAGACCAAAAGTCCACCAAGCTGGCACCTTTCTTTTTTCAAACACTCATATGCATCATTATGCATCATTAGCGTCATAGAACATCATAAGCATCAATCATTTGCAGCATATGCATCATGTGCATACCTGGATAAATCAGCTTTTCATATCCCCCAACATTATCGAATTTATATCTCAGTGCATAAGCATTTGCATCGTATCTCCACCATTATGGAATACCATTTCACAACAATCAAGCATAGTTGCATATTTCAGGATCCAGGATCAGTCCAAGATTCCAAGCCTTTCCCCAGCGAAAGTCAGGATCCAGGGTCGATCGAAGATTCTCCTAAGGTGTTATTCAGTGGGCGTCCCTGGTGGATATTTCTCTTCCTGAGTATTTAATTTTCAGTCATTCGTCATCCTCTTGGTGTCGGGGTCGCCTTATCATCCTTTTGATGATAGCGATTATTTAATTTTCAATCATTCGTCATCCTTTTGATGTCGGGGTAGCCTTATCATCCTTTTGGTGATAGCGATTGTTTAATTTTCTATTTTTTAGCATCCTTTTGGTGTCGGGGTTGCCTTATCATCCTTTTGGTGATAGCAACTTTATTGTCGGGGTTGCCTTATCATCCTTTTGGTGATAGCAACTTTATTTTCGGGGTTGCCATATCATCCTTTTGGAGCCAGCAACTTTATTTTCGGGGTTGCCTTATCATCCTTTTAGTGATAGCAGCTTTATTTTCGGGGTTGTCTTATCATCCTTTTGGTGATAGCAACTTTATTTTTGGGGTTGCCTTATCATCCTTTTGGTGATAGCGACTTTATTTTCAGTCAGTTGCCATATCATCCTTTTGGTGATAGCGACTTTATTTTCAGTCAGTTGCCTTATCATCCTTTTGGTGATAGCGACTTTATTTTCAGTCAGTTGCCTTATCATCCTCTGGTGATAAGTGATATATTTTGTCAATATGTTTATTGTTGTGTCATCCATCATTTCCAGTATATTTCATTTGTTGTTTTCGCAATTTCTTTTCGGACAAATTTGGAGTCTGTTAATATCTAATTATCTTATACCTTGAAAGATTGAACGCGAGCCCATTCATCTTATTCGGTCTAAGCCAATTCGATAGGGGCATCTGTCATACCCTAAATTTGTCCTACATGTTTAATCATTTTCATCTTACTAATTATTGTACAAAATTCCAAAAAATATGTGTTTGTTGTCTTGCTGGTTGATTAATTTAGATTGTGCAAATCAGCTGTTAAGTTCTAGTCAAGGATATCAGTGAAAATGTGTGTGCAATGATGGTTAGGACTTAATGGCATGTGTGTAGGTGGTAAAGTTTAAATTAAGCCATGATGATTCAAAGTTCAAGTTTAATGCGCGAGTTCGAACCATCATATGGTGGCCAAATGAGGATACATGGGGAATAATTCAAAGCTTGAATTTATTGTCATTTGCATTAAAAGCTATGAAAGACAAATGTGGCACATACAAAGTAGGTTGAATTTGGATTTAATTTGTGAATTTGTGGTGTCAGCACTCCAAATGGATGATTATTTCCATGTTCAGTCCAAGATACAAGGTTATGAATTTATAAGGAATAATTCCATATGTTTTCAAAATCCATATTAATTTTGTTTTAAAGTCATATTGGAACCTATTGCAAGTTTAGTTTCAAGGCTTTTCTAAGACTGGTTGTTCATTACTTGGAAACAAAGAGGCTCTCATAGTCTAAAAATTCAGTGAGTTAAGTTGTCAATTCAAGTTTGTTTTCTAATAAAGAAGTTCAAATTGATGAAAAGAGAAAATTTAAGATTGGTAAGGATTGAAGAGTTAGGAATGAGAGGAAATTGGAGTTTCATTCGTTGCAAAAGTCATTAGTAAAGGATTCAATTTCTGGATGCATCATGAGACACTAAGGTGAAAAGCTTGCCAAAACATTGATTATGTTGCCATTTCAAACTTACAGAAGACCAAAATGAGGGAAAAAACAGTCGCAGCAATTCCTGCACTAAAATCTTCATAATTTCATCAAGTTTCATGCCATGATCAAAATCACCGGAACCATAATATTTGAACTTACAGAATAAAACATCGACTCATTATCATCGCAAGGTGTGGGTGAATATGGTCTAACCAAATCTAAATACCTATCAGTCAGGTTTCACTATGTTTTAGCCACAACCGAAACATCAGGAACATCGGATTTCGCGTAATCAACAGTAAAAACAGGGGAGTCCATTTCAGTTTACTTCATTCCAGTTCTTTCAGTCTGCGTATCTTCAATACTCATCTCCTCAAGTTCACCTGCAGAAACAAACAATAGAACAAATATCATGAAAAAAATACTTGTCGCAATTACTAAGAAGAATCAACAACATTGTCAAATCCAGAAAAGAGGCATGAAGTAGAGACTGCTGATATTGAAACAAAAATACACTAAGTTATACAGCAGCTTGAATCTCAAATATCCAGTAGATGGAAATAGAGGCAAAGTTTTTGAAATATCACAGGTCAAGAGCAAACATGAAAATACTATATCCATAATCTCAATTTGGCATTCATCAAGTTCAAATGAAGAATTCAAGTTTAAATTCAAATTCAGTCATGACATTAAATTCATACCAGATTACAAGTCAGAAGAAAATCTTAAATCTTTGTTTCCTCTGTTCCAAAGTTACATCATGAATTCCCAAGCCAAGGACAGCCAAGACTTTCATTTTTCATCCAAGTACAGCTTACCGGTTCACTTGATATCATCATCTTCAAGGCATACAAGCCGCTTCATATCATTGCCAAGTAATTTTAAAAGCCCTTCAAACCTGCAAAGCGTCAACACGGTTTTAATCAGAGCAAGCCTTGAACATCATCATCATCTTTACAAGCCAGCCTTTTTGATCTCATAGCGGGGATTCGCATTGAATCTGATGTATTCATTCGCCGCTCCAAACTCAAATACCAAATGGACGCTGTATCATAACCAAGCCTGCAGGATAATTTGTTCACACCAGAACACTATGAGTTCATATGCTATACAGATATAAAAAAGATATCGTGCAAACTTAACTGCAATTGACAAAACTCCAAGGGTTCAAGACAGAACGACCACACGAACCTTAAACCAGTGCGGTATCAAACCCTGTACAGCAAGCTTCATTTGTTCACCAGCAACTTCAACGACGTCTTCGTTCATCTTTTGACTTCCCACAGTCAGTTCCTGCGGTTTCTCCTTCTGGTGCACCTCCTCGGCCTCCTTCTCAACAGGATTTGTCACCATATTTTCATTCTCAAGAAATCCCTCATTCTCAGCCAGCACGGCATCTACCTCAACGGCAGCCCATCACTTTTGAAGATCTCTTTGTTCATTACCAGAAATCAGTGAATTACACTAATCACGCCGTAATAAGCCTACAACCAGCAGCACACATATCTCAATCAACCTGCATGGAGCATACAAAATTTAGTTTACAAACACACAAAATGCCAAGTTTTATTAGTTGAGTTCAAAAAAAAGAAAAAACAGAAGGGCACAAGTTAAAGTTTGGCTTGCATTCAGGTTCAGGACAAAGGCCAGAGGAATAGACATATCAGTGAAAAAAGAACAGCTCTCTTATATCAGTAAAACAGTAAAACCAGCAAGTTTTCAAAATTCACAGTTAGTAAAATTCAGGGGACCACACGTTCTAGAAGCAATCTCCAATTTCACTACAGACAAATGATTTTCATGACTCACCATGGTGAGGTCCCCACAAAATCTTTCTGAAATCCAATGCTAACGGCCTGATTCACAGCTTACGGAAATCTCAAAAAATCTTTGCTTGCTTCTCTCTCTCACACGTATAAAGCTCCTGGATTCACCTATAAAAGAGGCAATGATTAGCAAGCAATAAAAAAAAAACCCTAGCACAGAAAAGAAGAGCACCGTCAAATCCGTCACCATCTTCATCACTGACCTTCAAGCCACCACTCTCCTTCCTCAAATAAACAGCCGCAACACAAACAAGAACCATTAAAAAACCTAAATCCAAACCGAAAAGCTTGAGCTTCATCATCGCTTCAAATCCGCTACCCTCCATTACCCCTGTTTCACCAAACCATCTTCACAGCCGCCTTCATCACTCACCATAACTATTAAAACTTCTGAATTGGTAATCTTTGTTGATGTCGATTCGTCGTTTGGTGCTTTAATCTTCTCCTTTACCTTCATGTTTATCAATATAGTTTGAAATCCCTGTGAAATAATGGATTTGGGGTTCTAGGGTTTGTGATTTGGGGACGGTTTTCTTTCTCCGTTTTACACTTGTTTTGACGCGCGATTGTTACTCCTTTCTGCTTTGAGTTTGTGTTGTTTTCAATATGGATAGAGGGTTGTCATTTGGGTGATACACGGCGAATGTTCATTTTCTCTTTCGATGAAGGACCAAAATTTGCCATTGATTGTTCTTTACTGCAATGCTTAATAATCTCATTTGTTGGCACGTTTGTTTCCCTGGCTTTGACTGAAAGAGGGAATGGACCGGGTCAATGACCCGAATCCGTCTGGGCATGGACTGGGTTAATACCCAGACTCTGGTATTTGGGCCTGTGCCTGTTTGTTATTGTGGTCCTTTGTTTTTTTTAGTTTGCTTTTTATTATTATTATTATTAAGATTTTATCAAGTATTGTTTAAACCATAGTTGGTTTTCATGATAATTATTTCTTAAATTTGTTTCTTATCATTTTATTTTAGATAGATTTTTTTTATTAGAAAATATTTTGGGGCCAATGATATAGCAAACGGCCGCTTTTCGCCCGATTACATTTAATCGGAGATGAACGGTCAATATGAGGCCCCCCTTGTATTTAATTTTTTATTTTATTATTTCGACAAACAACATGTAATTTAATTTAATTCATTTTATTCTTAATATTATTTATTTTATTTAATCATTTAATTCATTATTCTTTTTTCTAACAATTCAATTCATTTATTTATTCATTTACTTATTCATTTATTTTCGCATTTAAAAAGAAATTACGATTCGACTCCTCATAGAACGATTTCATTAAATCGGCTCTAAGGCAGTAAACGAACCAAATTTTGCCGCGTCCCAAAAAGGTCCAACGCCTTCGAATAGTTGCGCTCGAAAAAGGTCCAACACCTTCAAATAGTTGCGTCCCGAATAAACAGGCCGAACGCCTTCGAATAGTTCAAACACACTGCACACACGCTTTCTCTTGGGCTAATTACAACGAGACCATTTATTTTTCGTAATCCCCTGTATTTATTTTGTATCCCTCTCCCCTTACTTTGTACGCATTTTATTTTCCGCATCTTATTTAATTTCGAATCCTTGGTCCAACGCCAAGCGATTGCACTTGCACACTTGCACTTTATTTTCCAGTTATCGTTTTCGTTTATTAGGATCCACCTCTCTTTGCGAGCCGAGCGATTCGTGCCTCGCTAAACAAACTACAAAAATAAACCTCCACTTGCATTTACCCTTTTAACCTCAAAAAACCAAAATGTTTCGATTAGATCCAAACCCTTGATCCAACGTCAAGCGGCTTTAGGAAATAAAACACTTTAATAATACGAGAAGATTTGTACGCCACGAGCCTTAAGCGGTAGAAAGGGGGATAACGAGCTTTCGTTACTCGCTCCGATTATTTCGACGCAGGACACTCGTCTTGTTGGGCGAGATAAACTATCCATAGTCTTTAGTGCATTTCAACTCCTAAACCCTTTCATCGACGAAAGGTAATAAAATCGAACAACCAATACCCTTAGTAGGCCGAACTACGAGGCTCTGACTTTCCCATTGCACGCGGGAGTACGTAGGCACGAGGATCTCCATCCTTGCCGAGCACCTAGGTTCAATATAACTTATAATTCAACTCATTTCCCTCTAGCAAGCAATTCGTTTAAGCATAGACATCCTTTCCCGCGCGTTAACTTAGATGGTTCCCATCGAGTACGATGGATGTAGGGGGTGCTAATACCTTCCCCCTGCATAACCGACTCCCGAACCCAGGCAATGGTTCCGTTGACCTTTGTCCTCATCCTTCTTTTCCCGGGTTGTATCTATATCTTCCCTTTCCCTCTTCGGGAATAAATAGAATTAGGTGGCGACTCTTCGGTCCTTCCAGCGCGTGACTCCGTCCATTCGGATCACGTAAGGTCGTATTTTTCGGGGTACGACACCATGTGCTGCAACTGCGTGCAATTCGGAGCCATGTCCATGTTATATTGATACTGCCTCACAAAGGCTTCAACTAGATCCTTCCAACTCTTGATATTAACTCTGCTGAGCTTCATGTACCATTCCAGCGAAGCTCCCACCAAGTTGTCTTGAAAATAATACATCCAGAGTTTCTCATCATCCGTGTGAGCAGCAATTCTCCCAACAGATGATTGCAGATGGGTCTTCGGGCATGCAGTGCCATTATACTTCTCAAAGGTTGGAACTTTGAACTTGTATGGGATCCTGACCCCAGGAACCAAGCCCAAATCTGTTATGTCAAATCCCAAAGAGCTCTGGGACTGAATAACTTTGATTTGCTCAGCCATTTCCTCGAACCTCTTGTTCATCTCAGCTCCTTGACCTTCAGCTTCGTCCAGGAGACTGAACTGGTCGTCGTGATTATCCATCTGAATATTATTCAACCCATCATTGATTATTGTCACCCCTGGTTGATCAATAGGGATTTCGACCTGACGTGCGCCCGCACCGGTACGATTATCAGCAGTAGCAGCAGTAGCAGTGTTCCTGGGTTGACTGTTCACAATCATCTCCCGCAAACGCTCTTGGTTCTGCCCCATGTCGGCCATCACTGTCATGAAGTTATCCATTCTCAGTCTCAGATCTGCCAAGTCTGCTTGCATCTGGTCCATGACTCGTTCTCTGTTAATCTTGGTTGGATATCTATGAGCAACTGGTTGTTCCCGAACTTTACGGGGAGCTATAGTGCCTGCAACACAAAACACGTCAGTAACTGAGACACTACCTGCAAAACAAGCAAACATGTTATATGAAATGCAATGTCACTGTTCATGTTCCCAAGTTTTAAAGCATTTGGCATGCCCCAGTTCTGGCATCTAATCTCAGACAATCACTTTCAGTGTTTAGCTTTCAAACTTTCTCTTTGATGAGTATTCAAACATTAGCAGTAATCAGACAAACGAGTCTTGCACATTCAAAATGATAACTTTCCCATTAATACTATATATGAACAAACCACTGCAGGCTAAAAGTCAGAATACAACCAGTAATATTCCCCGAAGGGTTACAAGCCAGTACATAAAATAAAAGACAACAGAAATAAAGGCAAGACTCCTACAACAGGCCTGTAGGTAGTCTGCAAAAAATAAAAACTAAGCTAAGGACCCAGGATCTGCCACCTCTGTCCTGCTTTTCTTGACACCCGCTCTCAGCTTGAGCTCTTCAATCTCTTTCCTTGCTTCCTCCAGAGCTAACTGACTTTGTGCTAGCTGTTGGGTCTTCTCCCTTCGGATGGTGTGGACTTGCTCCACTTCCTCCTTCTTCAAGGCCATCTGAACTTCAAAGAACTCTTCTTTCTCTCTGAATTTCTTCTGCTCTTCCTCTCTTTGACCTTGCAGCCAAGCAATGGATTGACGAGCATCTTTGAGAGTCTTCAGAGTCTTCTTGCGCTCAGCTTCTCTTTGGGCTTCCATCATACCCAACCTGTGGAAATGGTCTTCTCTACCAGCAAAGTCCTTCTCTTTGGCTTCCAAGGAGGCTTGGAGCTTCTGCAGCTTGTCTTCAGCTTCATTCTTGGCCCTGTTGGCTTGGTGGTACAGGCTTACCATCTCAGTATTCTCAACTCTGACCTTGTGCAGCTGAGCTTCTAGCTTCTTGTACTCTTCCAAGGAGATAGTACTGCTCTGACTAGGCACCTCTCGGGGATAAAGTGGAGCCTCAACTGAAAAAGGCATGAGAACTGATTCTACATGGCTTTGCAACCAGGCAGCATATGGTGGATATGTCTTAGGATCAACTCGGCCGAAGTCTTTCTTACCCTTTCGTATCCTGTGAGCCCATGCTTGGACTGCTTGTTGTACCAACTATTTGTTCCCTTCAGCAGGAAAGCACAAGGATTCAGCAAACTCTTCCATTTGAGGAGGATCTTTCAAAGGGTAACCAAACTGCTTTCTGGCTAATGTCGGATAGTAACTGATGACACCTTTCCTTCCCAGCAAAGGTACTCCAGTAAACCTTCCGCAACTGACCATCAACTCCTTACCTAGCAAATCCCTGTCATAACCCCAGGCAATGTCTTCAACACTCAGCCCCATCAGTCTTCTGGACCATCTCCACTCGTCCCTCATCTCCTTGAAGGCACCTGACTTAGGCAACTGTCTAGCAAACCACTTGGAAAACAAAGGAGCACAGCACACTACTGGACCACCCCTACCCTTCTCATTTCTGTAATGGACACTATAGTAGAAGTCACCCAATAGAGTAGGCACAGGATTGCCTTTTGCAAAGATTGAGATCACCTCTAAGCTGACAAACTCTTTCTCTCCCGGGAACAGGCTGGACCCATATACCATCAATGCAAGCAAAGCCCCAAAGTTATTCCACTTAGCCTCTGTAGCATATCTCTCTGCCTCTGGGATGATCACACTCCAGGGTAGACCTTTACCTTCACTCTCTTGCAGAGCCTTCCTGACTGAAGCAGCTGGCAACCTACAAACCTTGGCTATGTCTTCATCTTTAAGCACAACCTCTGACCCGTAGAATGGCAAAGTTTCTCTGATCGGCACATTCAGCATGCTGGAGATCTCTTCCAATGTCGGAGCTAAGATGTAACCTAGAAAAACAAAGCAACGCAGTAGGGGATCATAAAATTGCAGCAAGGTATGCAAAATGTCCTTCTGGTCTGCAGTGGGCTTGTCCATAAACTTCAATATCTGGCCATATCTTTTCTTAAAATTGCCCAAGACTTGATCGTTCATCAGACCTGCTAACCGAACACTTCTAACTTCCGGCTGAAGAAAGGTATAATGCACATTATTTTTTCTTGGAACTCTTCTAACTTCTGCCATGGAGATAAGACTACCAGAACTGGGAGCAAATATGAGCAATGACCTAAAAAATGGGAAACATAAATAGTTAATGCAAAGAATGATGCAAATGCAATGCAATGCGAGCATATGATCAACTGGGACCATCTGAACTGGACACTGACAAGGGCCCCTCTTAATAACTGGCAAACCAAAAGTCCATTGAGTCACACTCTCTGATAGTCACAACCCACTGATAGAAGATCTCAGGACCACATTATCAAGAATACCAGAACAAGAACTCCAGAAAACCAGAACCAGAACTCCAGAACCATAGAACCATAGAACCAAAGATCATAATCATAGGACCACAGATCATAACAAGGACCACTGAATAGATGAGTGTATGTTGAAGCCATGGGTTCCTGCACAGCTGTAAACACCCCCCAATCTCACGGGTAAAAGGCTTCGGGTCAGACATCACGGACTCTCAAAGCCGAATAGCAATAATACTGTCACCATCTCCGAGAAATGGCTCATGACCAAATCAGGGAATCGGTTTGGCATTATATACTACGCAGGGAGGCCTCAACTGAGTCCAGGACACAAGGTCATCCTATGTGATCCCCAGGTGGGCCCTCAGATGTGAATGGGTTTGCCACAAAATGTGGGCTGCCACTGTCATCACTAAAGAGGGATGTTTCCACAAGGTTGTCAATGATCGGTCCCCAGCTGCACATAACTGTCAAGGTTATGTAATGAGAGAGGAAAATCCCCAAATCAAGACATTTCGAAGACAATCGCAACCTGGGTGTGGAACTCACTACTACCCCCATGACAAGATCTCATGAGGCCAAAGTGGAACCACTTTAAGTCCTATGGTGCACTCGAGTCGGGTACTTGGCTCATATCTCTCAAGAACAAGTAACACCCATCCCACCAAAGAAAACCAGTCCAGACAGTTCAGTATATATACATGATGCATAAAGACTGAAAACTGTAAATAAAGCTGTAAATAAAGCCGTAAATAAACAATAAAATACAACAAGCCACAACAAACAAACATCACCCAATGAAACGGCAACCAAACAAGAGCTAGGAGAGACTCACAGGAGAACCAGAGATCATCTGGTGTGCATTCCCCAGCAGAGTCGCCAGCTGTCGATCCCCGGATTTCCATCCTGGTACAAACGCGAAAGTGGCGCGGAAAAAGAATAGAGTCGCCAGCCAGGCATTTTTATCCCGAAGAAAGGGAATGGTAATGCTGCACAAACCAGAAGAAATAAAGAGGAAGGACACAGGTCCTGCGAACCAAAGAGACTGAGCTCGGGAGTCGGTTACAACCTGGGAAGGTATTAGCACCTAGACCGTCTGCCGTACCCGACGGGATCCGCGCTTGCAAGAATAACTGTTTCAAAGGGTGAAGAAATGAAAGTTGCAGCAAAGAAATGAAAAATAAAAAGAAACTGGAACTGGAAAAGAACTGAAATAAGAAGACAAAGGGAAAAATGTAGGGAAAATAAAGATTGTGCTTGAACGGGCCCTACCCCGCTGCATACGTACCTCATCAGGATAATGAGGATCAGAGACGCCGTAGTTCCCCTAACTAGGGGTAACAAAGGAAAATTGCTTGTGAATTAAAGGCTTGAACTTCCTATGACATTGCTCAGGTGTTGCAGACTCGGACGACGAGTGCGTAACCGTCTTGCAAAGATAAAAAGTAGGAGCAAGTTCGCGTACGTAGCGAATGAGGTGAGAAAAGAATTCCCGAAGGAAAGACGCTTATTGTTTGTTTGTGCTTTTTATGGAGCATTTATGAGTGTGTCACAAGGAAGTGAACTCAAGCTCTCTTCAATGGAATGTGCACTTGTCACTACATCCCAAGATGGAATAATAGAACAAGCACACTCAAGTAAGGAGAAGATCCACAAAACTTAAACCCAAATATTAGGGCTTAGGCTCACTAACTTGTTTACTTATTAAGTGTTTTTGGTATTTACAATGAAGAAGTGTTTTTATGCTTTTCTTTTATGAAGGAGATACCTTGATCAGACTTGTGCATCACAAGGTAAACTTGTACTATCCCAAGATGGGAAGACTACAAGCATACCTCATGGGATAAGGTTATGGATCAAGATATCACTTCAAGTTTATTAAAGTGTTTTTTAGGAGTTATGAGATGAGAAGAGAAGAAGAACCAAAAGGATCACAAAGGAAAAATTCTAAGGGGGACTAAAATAATCCCAAGTGTTAACATGCATGGATGTCCTAAGGGTTAGTGAGGTTTCTATCCTAATGAAAAAGAGAAGAAGAAGATAGAAGAAGGGATGAGAAAGGCCTAAGCCCAACAACAAAGGGTTAGTAACATAAACATAAGAGGAGAAGATGAGAATTGGAGATGTGGAACTTAATTCCCACATCTCACACTTACCATAGCCCCTGCAAGGTTAGTATGCATACAAATGAAACAAAATTAACATGCTAACATCACACAATCAGAAGTGAAATGGTATGAACAAATGCACAATGCAAATGCAACTCAAAGAAATGAGGAGAAGAAGTATGCAACTCAAAATGATGCAACATGAACACATATGAAAACAAATGCACACTTATGAAATATGCAAAGCAAAATGCACCAAATATGAACACAATGCTCAAGACCAGAACCTAAACAATATGAAGAATGGCTTAGGAAGCCAACAAGAGGAAGAGAAAGGTCACACAAGACCAAACAAAACCAAAATGGAAGCAAAAGAAACCAAAAGATGAAGTTAAAACACTTAAAGAAGCAAATGACTTAAAGAAGAAGCAAACACAAAAAATCAGAAGACACAAGACCTATCCTAGGACAAGGAAGGTACCCACACCCCAAAGGAACCCCAAATGAGAAGAAGAAATGGGCACAAGTGCTTTTCTAGGCTTATGAGGGACTTAAAGGTCCAAAGGAAGCGAAACGGGACAAGGTTCAAGATAAAATCCACAATAAACCAACCAGCCACCTAAAAGTTCCACAACTGAAACCAAATTACCCTCAAACATGCTATATCAACTAGCCAAAAGGATTTGCAAAGATTCAGCAAAAAACTAGGTTAAATGGAGGCAAGAACACAAGTTAGGGAAGAAGACTTACATCACAAGTTACCAGACCAAGACTCAAGAAATCAATTTCCAAAAATCTAGAGAAAAATCACATGAAAAGTTCAATGAAATAGGAATCCAAAGAAAAAAGAATGGGATCAAAACTCAAAATATTGAAGGCTATGGAAATTAGACAAGGCAGACTGGTCAAGAAAGGAAATAAAAGAAGCTAGGTGCAATGGTGAATTAATTCTGACAGGTGGATCAATGAAAAAAATAAAATAAAAATATGATAAAAAACTAGAGACTCAAAATAACATTCAGGATTTTTTTGGGAATTTTTAAGTGAATGGAAGTATTTAATATGAATTAAAACCAAACTGAATAAAAAAGAAATTAAAATGTGAAAAAGAAAATAAAGAAATGAAGGGTGGTGTATGTAGTAACTGTTGTGCGTGGGAATTGGAATGGGCCAAGATTGGTGGTGCGAATAGAAAAGGCTGAAGAGCCCAGGAAGTTGCGCTGAACATGCTTCTTATGATGGAATTTAATTGGAAATTAATAAAAAAAACGCTGGAAATAACAGGATCCGTTAGATCCATCCGAAGGCTGTGGTTAGGAACCTCATTAAATGAGGTGGCGCTCTCATGCGCTGCTATTGGCTGGGACAAGGTGAGCTCACGAAAATTAAAATGGAACCTTCCACACGTAGATTAATAAATAGAAACAAAATTTATAATAGAAAAACAGCCATAAAAGGGACATGTGGCGCGCTGCTGGCCTTAGGATGCTAGATCTAACGACTGAAACATCATCTTCTCCATAGAAACCCTAGATTAATTGCAAGACAAATTCCGGTGACCGGAGCTAGGGCTCCGTCACTGGAGACCAAAGCAGATGCAAAAATACTCTAGAAAATGAAAATGAATAGTCCAGATTGACTAATTCCACGTCACTGAACTCAAATATGGCATCAAAAATAGCTAGATCTCAATGGATTGGACGGATCGAAGCAAAACAACATTGATCATCAAACTTTGAATTCACATAACTTTCACTACAATGCACTAAAATCAAATCTACAAAGTGCAGCATGATCAGGGAAGAACAAGGAACACAAATCAACAATTAAATTCCATTTCCAGAACAATAAATTTCAACCCATACCTGAGATGGAGACCTTGAAATATTGAGCTAGAAAACCAAATAATCCGTGCAAATCACTCCTCTTACTCCTTAGATGAAAAATAAATGCATCTAAGGTCTTGAAATGGTGTGGATCTGAGATTTCAACACAAGAGGCTTTGAAATGGTGAACTTCCAATTCTGTGCTTTAAGCTTGAATGAGTGGATGATTCTTGATCTCTATGATCCACTGATCAAGAATATGGAAGAAGTTTGTGGAGAATGTAAAGGAATGGAGAGATATGAAGCAAAATGAAAGAATGCAAGAAAGTTGAGAATGAGAGAATGAGAGAGATTCAGATCTGGTTTTTTGCTTAATTCTCTTTGTTATGATGTAAGAAGTGAGTGCTGAAAGTGTGAAAGAAAGTGCACGAAAATTGAATGAGAAAAGTGTGAATATGCATCACATGCACTTGGTGGAATATGCATGCTCTCCTCATGCTTCCTTGGGCCTCTCAGCATGTGTAAGTTTTCTTTTCCACCCTTGATCCAAATCCATTAATTCCTGGCCCTTAGATCAAACCCTCACACTTGTTTCATGAATTTTGCAAATTGGCATGTTTTGGAGGGAGTTTTCAAAAGTGCACAAAATTGGACAATTCTCTTGAGCAAACTGCTTCTAATACAATGTATTTTAAGTTTGAAACAAGTTTGGGCCTGTACCAAGTCACAAAAATAAGATTGGAGCATTCTTGCACATGATGCATTTTTGAAAAAGTGAAAATAGGCCTAGGAACATGAAATTTTCGAATGGCCTAGGGGGAGTTTCAAGAATCCGGTGAAAATGTACTTGTAATTTTTGAAAATGGCAGCCCTTACTTTCCAACTTTCATGTTTGACTTTGGTCCATTTGGAGAATTTTTGATCATGTTAAGGCCACTTGAAAATTAGGACAAAACTTGGAAAATTTGCAAAACTCCATAAACCAACTTTGTGCCATTTTTGCAAAACCCCTCAAATCTCCATGATTCTTGAACTTTAGGCATTCCAAACCTCTTATAACATTGTAAGGACCCCTCTTGGCCAAAAAAATTGGGTTGGACCCCTTGAAATTGCACAGTTGACTTTTTCTGGGCTCTGTTGACTTTCTGCTTCATCTGCAAGCAACTGAGGCATTGACTGACTTCCACATGGAATTTTCTCATGAAATTTGACACATAGAATCCTCTTAACATATAAAAGACTTGGCCTAAAAGAAATGGCCAAAGTTGTGAGATTATGGTACTTGAATCCCAAACCCTAATTTGGGTGCACTGCATAGGAGCTTTGCCTTGTCCTGAGATCTCTGATGATCATGCAATCTTCCGAGCTTTTGTCAATGGACTTGATCTTGTAAATGGAGTATAGACTCACCATATAACTTGTACAAACTCATTGGGACCCTTGTCATGGCTTGAGGATGCTTCTGGGACCTCCACAGGTGACCATATGCTTGATGCTAGGACATGAGGGATGTTATGCTTCATCTTTCCATGATATGATGCTGATAAAATGATATGAATATGATGTATATGATATGATATGATGCTAATAATGAAGAGGGAAAATTTGGGGTGTTACATAGTGCAAGGATCTACCTCACTCGCAATGCCTTCAGTTCCAATTCCAAATCCTTTGGTCTATGGTTTGCCTCCAGACTTCACTCCTGTTGTTGAGGAAGTCACTTCCCAACCAATACCTACATCTGGTGTTACTGTTGGTGCTATCCCTCAAGCTCAACCTATTCCAACTTAAGTCCAGTTTCATCATGCTGAAGAGGATCATCAAGTTGAGTATGAGATGCATACTGTTGTTCCCATCACAAACCCTCATGTTGTTCAAGATTTTGAAGCTATGAAGATGTGTCGTGAGTTAGCTGAAAAGCTCCGAATCATGGAAGGACACAACTCAACTTCTCTGAGTGCCTCAGACATGTGCTTAGTTCTAGATGTTGTGATCCCCTCTAAGTTCAAACTACCAGAATTCGAAAAATACAAAGGCCTCAGTTGTACTAAACTCCATTTGATGATGTACTGTAGAAAAATGGCCGCTCTTGCTAAAGACGACAGACTCATGATCCATTGTATCCAAGACAGCTTGTCTGGAGCGTCTCTATAATGGTACATGCAGCTCGAATGCAACAATGTTCTTACTTGGCTTGATCTATCTGATGCATTCAAAAAGCAGTACAAGTACAACACTGACTTAGCTCCGAACCACACTCAACTTCAGAGTATGACTCAAAAGGGAAACAAATCCTTTAAGGAGTACGCCCAACGCTGGAGGGAACTAGCCGCCAGAGTGCATCCTCCTTTGGTTGACCGGGAATTGATCGATATCTTCATGGGTACCTTACAGGGGCAATACTATGAAAAGCTGATCAGCAGCGTATCTTCTGGATTTTCAGACATGGTAATCGTCGGAGAAAGAATTGAAGAAGGTCTGAAAAGTGGAAAGATCCAAGGAGGTTCTAGCAACCAAACCAATGTCAAGAAACCTTTCAACGGGTACAAAAAGGGCGAAACAAACGCCATTTATACTGCAAGTGGGAAACCTCAACAGAGTGCGCCTACTTCAATCCCCTACTATCAGTACCCGTATGTTGCTGCTACACAATATGCTCATATGCCTTATCAGCCAATTCCTCCAATTCCTTATCAGCCATCCATTCAAAGATATGCCACCATAAACTGATGGACTGATGGCACCATGAAAGGGATCTCTTACCTTGAAAGATATGCCACCATAAACTGGTAACGCCCGAGATTATGATGCCAATGCTCGCTGTGAGTATCACAAGGGTGCTCCAGGTCACACATGTTTTGAATCAGTCTATTTGCATTCGCTCATTATTTCTCATTTAACACAAAAATCACAAAATATTCTCTCACTTCACGTTATTAAATATTTGAGGGAGGATGATGAAAACGAAATACCCACAATTGTTGCGGTATGCTTTCGGATAAAACCTCGTCAACGATGTACATACATTCTTTCAAATCCCCAAACATTGGAGAAATAAGGAGTTAATCCCTAGTCAACCACTTCGAGCCTAGAGGTAGGAGTTTCTTTCGGATACAAACCCTTACGGTTAACCCGGGGCAGGGTAGTTGTTCAGTTAACCTGACTACACCTTCAAATCGCAAGATGAGACATCCCGTTAGAGGATCATCAACAAATGACTTGGCAGTCACAACATTCAACAAAATACAAAGAAAATAGAAAAGAGAAACCGCTAAGTTGAGGACCCGAACGGAAACTTAGTCGAAAAATAAAATAAAAAGAAAGAACAAATCAAAAAGAGGAGCTCAGATCCTCAACAAAAGCAAAACAAATATCAGTGACCACCAAATCAAGAATCAAATGGTCACCAGCAAAATAAGATGACTGTCATTTTCAAGTGAATTTTAAAGCTTCATCTTCGCTCTTACATCGTCGAAAATAAATGCTTGTGTAGAGTTAACTAAACGTAGGACTAGAGAATATCACGAAGATGGGTGGGTACAAATCAAACTTTGAGCCTTATAACTTTTGTTTATCAAACCATTAACCATACCATGTTACAACCCTCAAAAGTCCTAATTGAGGCAGGGTTTATTCTGAAAGCATGCTGCCAACAAGGTTGCGTAAATTGACTCCCATATATTTGCTAATCTTCAATCTCGTTTGCACATTATTCTTACCGTATCTTTCACGCACTTTCTAAATCAGCACCTCGTTTGGGCTAATGGTCCATTCGTTACACTATCACAATCATTCAAATAATTGACTTTTTCAAAACTTATATGAACATTGCATTAACACTACCATTTGTGTATGAATAATTTAATTGCAATTCAGTGTCTGACATCAGTGCAATCCTAACAAGGGGCAATCAAAAGAGAAATTTGAACTTCATTGGTGCCAACATGAATCAAGACTACCTCAACAGCCCAATCAGGGGCAATTTATCTCAAAGTCCATTAATCAGGGGCAAAATCATTCTTAACAGCTCAATCAGGGGCAAGATCACCTTCAAAGGCTCAATCAGGGGCAGACACCTACTAAATCCAGACACGGGGGCAGATCGGGTCTTGGTCGTTCTCAAAGCTCCACCGAAATTCTTTCCAATACCCTACATACAGGGGCAAGCAAACAAGGAACAAGCAAACAAGGAGCAAAGCTTCCTATCTCTACTCCCCAGCTGAACAAACAATCCTTGCTAGACGTTGGCAACCATTTGAAGCAAAATCAGTCTTCATGTGTTAATTAAGTCGCTTCGCTCATCAGCAAATAACCAAACTTGGAGCTTTCAGATTCATCTTCTGACCATACATCGTCAAAGATCGAGTGTCGGGAAATCAAACCCTCCACCCACCCAAAATCCAATCGTTATTGGCAACTATCAGACTAAAAGTCCACCAAGCCGGCACCTTTCAATCGCTCATATGCATCATTATGCATCATCAACGTCATACACATCATTTACAACATGTGCATCATATGCATACCTAAATAAATCAGCTTTTCATATTCCCAACATTTTAACTTTCAGCAATGACACTTGCATCGTCTCTCCATCATTATGGAATACCATTTCAAAAACAAACAAGCATAGTTGCATATTTCAGGATCCAGGATCAGTCCAAGATTCCAAGCCTTTCCCCAGCGTAAGTAAGGATCCAGGGTCGATCAAAGATTCCGAGGATTATCCTAGGTTTATTTAGTGGACGTCCCCGTTGGATATTCCTCTTCCAGATTATTTAATTTTATGTTACTCAGCATCCATATCGACCTAGCTCGAGTGTCGAGTTCGCATTATCATCCTCACGGTGGTAAGCGATTATTTTAATTTTTCTGTCTTTCGGTATCCATATCGACCTAGCTCGAGTGCCGAGTTCGCATTATCATCCTCGCGGTGGTAAGCGATTATTTTAATTTTTCTGTCTTTCGGCATCCATATCGACCTAGCTCGAGTGCCGAGTTCTCATTATCATCCTCGCGGTGGTAAGCGATTATTTTAATTTTTCTGTCTTTCGGCATCCATATCGACCTAGCTCGAGTTACGAGTTCGCATTATCATCCTCGCGGTGGTGTCGCTCCCAAAGATTTGCATCCCGGTACAAGCGCGAACGGTCGGCGAAAGAGGACATGAAGATGAACTGAAAAGAGTCGCCAGCTAGGCATTTTTATCCCGAAGGAAAGGTAATGCTGCATAAACCTAGAAAGAGATGGATAAGACGGTCACGAACCAGAGAAACTGAGAAAGGGGGTTGGTTACAACATGGGAAGGTATTAGCACCTAGATTGTCCGTCGTACTCGACGGGATCCACGCTTGAAAGTTTGTGTTTAAAGGGTTAGTGTCAGTGCTATTTTGTGTGCAAGAAGCTGGAAAAGGATACAAGTGTCAGTGTAAAAGAAATGTGAAGTGAAATAAAGAAGTGTCAGTGCAAGAACAGAGTGTAATGCTCAAGACAATGAGGCTTAAAGAATAATGCTGGAAGAGGGGGGGGATGGACAGAGACTTTTGTTCGATAACTGTTAAGTTATACCTACGTATCCTCTCGTGCAATGAGGAAGTCAGAACACCGTAGTTCGACTCAAAGAGACTGAAAAATAAATTGACTGATGAACTGCTTGCTTGTCTATGCTCAAGTGTATGACCTGTCTGGCTCAGGTGCAAACTGTCTTGCATTAGACGGAAGAAGCAAGTTCTCGTTTGTGAGTGAATGAGATGAGAAGAGAATCCCGTAGGAGACGATTATTGTTTGTTTTTGTGTTTTCAGTCTTTTATTTTTTTTGGAGTTTGTCATAAGAGAATGAGCTTAAGCCTAAACCAAGGGTTAGTAAACTCATCACATCCTCCCTCTGATTAGGGGTAATGAGAATACTTTAAGTATGAAGTAAACACCTCACACTTCATCACCATGATGTAGGATTAAGATCATTAACCTACTTGAATTTATTTAGATGTTTTTTGGAGCTTTTGTTTAGTGTTAAGTAATGAGTTTAAGCCATAATCAAGGAATTAATGGACCCATTACACCATCCTAATAGAAGGATGATAGATGAGAACATTTAAGCTGAGGAAGGCTCCTCAACTTAATCCATGATTAGGGATTAACCTCATGACAAAACAGAACCTTTATTAAAGTGGATTTTAATTAATGGTAAGATTAAGAAGTGAATTTTATGGTTTGTAAGACAACTTGAGGGGGACTTGTCCATTAACACTAGGGTTAGTCCTTCTTAACCAATTAAGGAAGAATTAGAACCCTAATGCAAGGCCCAAGTTACAAATTTTGATGTCTTAGTGATTATTAAATGGATTGGTTAAAGGATTTAAACACATTAAGGGTTTAACACTTAGGATTAAAGTTATACACTTCATCCTAAAAGAAGGATACAGGCATAACCCTAATCACAAAGTCTTAAAACCTTAAGGGTTTAGTCCTTGATTATGAGATGAGGAGAGAAGACACAAAATATGACACAAAGGTAAAACTAATGGGGGACTAATCAAACCCTAATTGTTATCATGCTTGGGTATTCCTAGGGTTTATGAGGCTTGCAAGAAGATCTTCAAGGAAAAGCCACCAAGGAAGAATAAAGATGGAAGGAGGAGAAGCAGAAAGAAGCAAGACAACTTACTTCACTTAAGAAGATAAGTTGCATGAAGAAAGAAAGTGAGGAGAGAACATGAATGAGCAAGCTCACTCTAATACAAAAGTAAAATGCAGTAATGAATTCATAAGAGAGATGAGAAGAGATTGTGAGAAGTGAAGGCAAATTCACTTCTCAAACACTTACCACCTGAAAAGTTAGCAAAAGGAAATGAAATGCAAAGATGAAAACCAAAACCAGAAGCATGTCTATGATGCAAATGATGCAATGGCATGGTAAGAGATGCAAATGATCATACAAACAATGAAGATGCAAATGAAGCATGAAAGAAGGCATGAAAGTTCATGAATGCATATGAAATGGCATGAAAGCATAACATGGCAAATGAATGATGCAATGATAAACATGAATCTAATGTGTCCTAAGATGTCTTATATGTCATATGGACACACAAAATGTCATGGATAAAAAATTTGGATAAAAATTTGTTCATGTATGCAAGCTTAAAGTTTGGATAAAAAATTTCAGAATTTTTTGATGTTTTTTTCTATTTTTAAAAATTTGTACAAATTTAATGGAAATAAATGAAATAAAAATTAATAAAATGGGAAGTATGCGGAATGGAGAGCTGAGATTGAAACTGGGTTTGAAAAGGTTGACTGGGCGCCATATCCAATGGCCCAAATTCAAATCTGACTAAACTTAATTAATTAAATATTAATCCTATAATTAAAACTAAACACAAGATCCAGACCACACAATCACGCGCGGGAAACTCAATCTAACGACCCAAATTCAAATAAAGCTGTAACCCTAATTAATTAACCTAATTACTTTCAGGTGGCCGGAAATGACCTCCGATCATCTTCTCCGGCCACACCCTTCCCTGAGAAATTCAATCTCACACCCTAGGCAATTTCTGGAGCTCTAAAGCTCCATATTTGTTCCTCTCACTCCCCTAAACCTAAATCCACCCTCAAACAGAATTTATTTCCAGCCATTAACAAGATTCAAAGCCAAGAACAAAATTTGCAAAACTTTCAGAAAGACCATACATCCTCAATTCTTCACCATTTTCAATAATTCAAAGTTCATTACACTCAGGGGATCAAACTCAACCAATTAAGAACTTAAAATAAAGGTTCTGGAAAAATGTTTTCACATGGCTACCTGAGATGAAGCTTTCAACCCTAGAGCTTTCAGGCTGCTTCTT
Organism: Lathyrus aphaca; assembly: GCA_963966055.1. Classification (NCBI taxonomy): domain Eukaryota; kingdom Viridiplantae; phylum Streptophyta; class Magnoliopsida; order Fabales; family Fabaceae; genus Lathyrus; species Lathyrus aphaca. The sequence goes on along the minus strand of OZ014520.1, from coordinate 281,955,530 downwards.
TGCTTCAAAACACCTCCAATGACCTCCCTGAAGAAGCTTTGATGCTTGGTTGGAGTTTTTTGTGGCTGGTTTGTGAGTTTGACGAAGTTCAGTTCAAAGGGGGAAGGAAATCGTGTTTTTGGTATGGTGGATTTTAGGGTAAACTGAAGGGTGGGAAATGATCAGTGAGTGAAGCTGAGATGAAAGGTGGAAGAAGTTTTAAGTTTTGTGGAGTTTGCTGAGAGTTTCGAATGAAAATGCAAAGTGGGAGGTTTTTGTGTATGCTGACTTGTGGGAGAGCTCAGGCTTGCTTCTTGTTATGTTTGGCTTTCTTTTGATTAGTATAAACAAATGTGATTGGTCAGAAAGTTGGTAATGGCATAATGTGATTGGTATGGCTTGTTTTGCAAAAAGTCATGGTTATGTGTCCTTTGAGGTATGGGCAAGTTCAGGCCAAGGACAAGGGCATGTCTTGCGTAGCATGATTCAAGGACAACCATGGAAATCAGTTTGAGGCAATTTGGCAAGTTTGTGGGAAGTTGTGGGGGGTTTTGCAATTTTGGCAAAGTTTGGCCCTTTCTTGATTTCTTCATGTACAAGTCATGGAATGGTTCAAAGCACAAATCTGATCCTTAGAGGTAACATGAGCATGTTGTGAAGTATTTGTGCATATTTGAAGCCTTTAGAATGCCTTATCATGCCATTTTTCAAAATGCCTCTTTGGTGCAAAAGTGATTTTTATGTGATTTTTCCCAACTTTGGAAAGCCATAACTTGAGTTCCAAAATGAATTAGATCTTGTTCTTGTACTTTTTTAAAAGGGAATGATCCACTCTACAACTTTCATGACCAAAAAATTTGCATTTGAAGCATTTTTGGTTAAGAAAGAGGAGGTTGAAAAACTTTCCCAAAATGGAAAGTTTACATGACAAGTCATTTCCATATTTGGCAACTTTTGGTTTTGCCCATTTTTCTTCAAATTTGTGAACTTCTAAGCACTTCAATGATCAAATAAAGACCATATAACTTCATTTTGATGAAAATTCCATTTTGGTTCCATGTTGGGGGACCTCAGATGCCCTGATTTTGCTCTGACTTGCTCAAGAAGTTACCCAGTGATCAGATGACTTCCACAATGAATTTTTCCATCAAACTTGGTATGCATGATCCTTATATCATATTGAGACCAATAGAAACAAGAATACCAAAAAATTTGAAGTTATGGCCTTTGAAACCAAAACCCTAATTTTAGGTCATCTGTGCAGTTAAACCTGGCTCTGCTTCCATGCTTTGCCAGTTCTTGTGATTTTCTGACTTTCTTGATCTTGGGAAGATATAATATGATGTTTGAACATACATAGACCCTCTTGAGATGATTTAAGGCCTTGGGAGTGGCTCAGATAGCTCATGGATTGCTTAGATCACAAACCCTGGATGCAAATGACTTTGAACCAATGCAGTGAAGCAAAAATGCAATATGATATGATATGATATGATTGAACTTATGCAAATGAAAAGATCACAAGACATGGTGTGAACTTGGTGAAGGAAAATTTGGGGTGTTTACAGCTTCCCCTATTCAAGCATGAGTTAGTTGTGCAGGATGTAAACGACGGCTTAACAGGCAAACAAGATAACTTGTGGTTGAATACCAAAGACAGTCCAAAATTTGCACTCACTGGGTGAAGAAGAAAAGGGATATAGATTGTAAAAGGAAGTAAAGTATGATTATAAAGGTGCGGGCGATGGAGGACGACCATCGAGTAGAGGACGACTGCTGGGGATAAAGCAATAACGGGGACGGCCGACATGCTGGGGAAATAGAGGGATCATGATGGGGACGGCCATCAAGCAAAGAAGCAAGATTCTATGGGGTTTAAAGGTAACAACAATGATGGGGATGACCATCAGGTTTGTAAAGTGTAAATGAAATAAATGATGAGGTGCGGTCATCAAAGGTGAAGGACGATCACATAGCAGGGGACGGCTGCTCTGTCGGGGATAAGGATGAGGGACGGTCATCTAAGGTGAAGGACAATCACCTGGCAGGGTACGGCTGCCGAAAATATCACGACATAGGACAAATGCCGGATAGAAAAGGTCGACAATGGGTACGGCCACCGGATAAGCATGATGAAGGACGATCATCAAGAGGTGAAGGACGATCACCTAGCAGGGTACGGCTGCTCTGGGGTTTATCATGACATAAGACGAATGTCAGATAACAGAATCGATGATGGGGACGGCCATCGGATAAAATAATGAAGGACAATCATCAAAAGGTGAAGGACGATCACCTAGTAGGGTACGGATGCTCTTGGGTTTATCATGACATATGACGAATGTTAGATAACAGAATCAACGATGGGGACGGCCATCGGAAAAAATGATGAAGGACGATCATCAAAAGGTGAAGGACGATCACCTAGCAGGGTACGACTGCTCTTGGGTTTATCATGACATAGGAAGAATGTCAAATAACAGAAACTTTGCTTTTTACTGAGGATTTGCTTGGGACTCTTTTGGGGAATGGTAGACACAGACGAGTGTCTACATTCAAGAAAGGAAAGGTATAAGTGTTTGACGCTGTGCATAGACTAAAGATGTGGACGAGTATCAGTAGAAACAAACACTGACGCATGTTTAGAGATGATGATACGGATGAGTACCAACTGGTTAACAAAGAACACGAACGATTATTGAATCTGAGGAGAGATAAGTGGTGTATAGAAGATATGGAAGAGTATCTGTATGAGTGAGACACAGACGAGTGTTCAACTTGCTGGGGAAAGTGACACGTACGAGTGTCGAAGAGAAAATGTATAAGTTATGACCTTATAAGTGTAAAAGATATTCTGAAGTTCTATGGGGATAAGATGACACGGACGGGTGTCGGAAGAAGTGTATTATAAACAAATGTTTGGTTTACAGTAAGTGTTTAGGCAATCATGATGGGGATCGGTGACACGGACATATGTCAAAAAGAGTATGGAAATTTATGTATTTACAATGGTATTTGTGGCTTATATCTGCAGGGGAGTATATGACACAGACGAGTGTCGAAAAAGAGTATGTATTATTATGTATTAGTGAGTGCAAAGGGGACGCTTTGGCTTTCTCCTGGGACCGTGAGTCCTTGTATACATTGCTGACGGAATGCTGGTATATACAGGTGTTTGATTCAAAACATGACTTGTGATTATGCAATATGTTTGATTTTTGCCGTAATGCTCCGTATTAGACGGAATGCTACGCTCTGAGGGGAAACATGATGTAAATGCTATGTTTTATGCAAAAGATATCGATCCGGGATTTGGATCCTGCTGTTGCAAAGACCTTCGACTGATCTTCTTGAAGGAATATCCCAGTTGTGGATGAGATCATTGGTAGATCTGATACAGATGATTCTTCTTGGAGAAAGTAGGCCACTGATAGACCTATCTTGGTAATGAGGAGCCCAGCTGGGGACTGGGGAGGCTTTCGTCACTTTGTTGTAAGATTTTTCAGATATTGCTCTTCTGGAGAGGCTGGAGCTCTGTGGGGAGATGGTTCCCTGTCTAGCACTCGACTGGGGAGAAACAATCACTGAATGATCTTCCTTGAGATTTCTGTAGGGATACTGCTAAGGATGATAATATCTTGACAACTTAGTTGGGGAAATGAACACCTTCTGATGCTGCTCTAGAGAAAATGTGCTGGAGAAGTGATGTCTGGCTGCTCTGATGGGGAGAAAGTAGTTATGGTGCTGTTTGGAAGATGTGCTGAGGAAATAAGGGTTTGGCAGCTTGCTGGGGAGAAATCTTTCATGTCCTATGTTGCGCTTTGAGTACCTGCAATCCTGTTATGACAAAGAAACGCACAAGTACCCCGAGGTGTCCCTTACTGGATTCCATCATAGGAATTTAGACACTCCCAGGAGTAAGTAATATATTTCTTGTAAGCATGTGTTTTAGAAAAGGCGCATCTGTATTTATGCAAACATTATATCAAGGATATCAGACATTTTCGCAAATAAAATAAAAGTACACGAGTCGAAGTGTGACTGAAAATTCTAGTTTTATTAATCTGGGTGCCTTGAATTGGCAAATATAGTCAAAGAAACAGATCCCCTGAAATGAGGAGATTGTTACAAATTGAGAAACAAAAAGGTGTTGGCAATGTTGACGACGTTTTAATGAGCCTCCCTCTTGCTATGACTCGTATGACGTTAACGTTCTTCTCATCCTGCTTTCTGAAGAAGGCTGATTCTGATCGACGCTTTAACCCTTCGAAACTTGCCAAGTTGTAAGTGATACAGACGAATTCAGAATACAGTTGTTCGCTTATTCCCTTATTTTGCGTGGATCGCCCTTTCGGGTTTTCAATCCACCGGGATACCCATTTTTGCCTGAGTTGTCCAATGCGGCTTTTCAACTCAGCAGGTGTACATTTTTTTCTCTTTATTTTCCCTTATTTTTGCCCGAGTCTTTTATTCTGTTTTTCACTCACCAGGATGCCCTATTTTTGCATGGACTTACATTCTGTTTTTATGTCCAGCGAGTCATTTTATGCGAAGTATTTTTTAACCGCATCTGAATTTACAGGGGAGCATCAATGCTCCACCAGAGAAAACCTTCTTCACTATGAATGGACCATCATAATTCGGAGTCCATTTGCCCCTGTGGTCTGTATGAGGAGGAAGGAGTCTTTTCAGCACAAGATCTCCTACTTGGTATTCCCGAAGCCTGACCTTCTGATCGAAGGCTTTCTTCATTCTCTTCTGATATAACTGCCCATGACAAATTGCAACTAATCTCTTTTATTCGATCATATTCAGTTGTTTGTACCGGGCTCAGACCCATTCTGCTTCATTCAACTTGACATCCATCAATACCTGCAACGAGGGTAATTCAACTTCAACAGGTAGGACTGCTTCCATACCATATACCAGCTGATACGGTGTTGCCCCAGTGGATGTTCTGATTGATGTACGGTACCCATGCAAGGAAAACGGTAGCATTTCATGCCAATCTTTGTATGTGACCACCATCTTTTGCACAATCTTCTTGATATTCTTGTTAGCTGCCTCCACAGCGCCATTCATCTTTGGCATGTAAGGAGAAGAATTGTGATGTTGGATCTTGAAGTCGCGACACAGTTCTGCCATCATTTTATTGTTCAAATTGGAACCATTATCAGTAATGATTCGCTCGGGCACTCCATACCGACAGATGATGTCTCTCTTTAGGAATCGGGCTACCACTTGCCTGGTGACATTTGCATATGAAGCTGCTTCAACCCACTTGGTAAAATAGTCAATGGCTACCACGATGAATCTGTGGCCATTTGAAGCAGTCGGCTCGATCTTTCCAATCATATCAATGCCCCACATGGCAAAGGGCCAGGGTGAAGACATCACATTCAAAGGATTCGGAGGCACATGCACTTTGTCTGCATAAATCTGGCATTTGTGGCATTTTCTGGCATAAGCACAATAGTCTGCATCCATCGTGATCCAGTAGTAGCCTGATCTCAACAATTTCTTAGCCATTGCATGTCCTCCGGCATGGGTACCGAAAGATCCTTCATGCACCCCGTGCATCAACAAGTCTGCCTCTACCTTATCAACATATATGAGACATACCATATCAAAGTTTCTCTTGTACAAGGAACCATCAGCATTCAGGAAGAAGCTACCAGCCAGCCTTCTTAATGTCTTCTTATCATTGGAAGATGCCCCAGGTGGGTATGTTTGATCCTCCAAGAAGCATTTGATGTCATAGAATCAAGGCTTATCATCTTTAGCAATGTCTATTGAGAATACGTACACTGGTCTGTCAAGTCTGGACACTGAAATCCGAGGTACAAAGTTGGCAGCTTGAACTTTGATCATGGAAGAAATGGTAGCCAGAGCATCTGCAAACGGATTTTCATCTCGAGGGATATACTCCAGCTTGACTGTAGTGAAGAAAGTTAGTAATCTCCTTGTATAATCCCGGTATGGAACCAGATGCTCCTGGTGAGTATACCATTTGATGTTGGTTTGATTGATTACCACAGCTGAATCTCCGAATACAGTTAAAGTCTTGATCCTGAGGTCAATGGCTTCCTCAAGACCCATAATACAGGCTTCGTATTCAGCTTCGTTGTTAGTGCATGCAAAGGTGAGTTTTGCCGAGAAAGGCATGTGAACTCCTTTAGGAGTAATGATCACTGCACCAACTCCACAACCATTCATATTGACAGCCCCATCAAACATCATTGTCCATTCTTCTTCTGGGTCATGCCCTTCAGTGTAAACAGGCTCTTCATGATCTTTAGCTTTCAGGAACATGATGTCCTCATCGGGGAAGTCTAATCTCATTGGCTGGTAATCATCAATGGGTTGCTCAGCTAGATAGTCAGACAGTACACTGCCCTTGATGGCCTTTTGAGATGTGTATTGAATGTCATATTCTATTAGAATCATTTTCCATCTTGCAACCCTTCCAGTAAGTGTTGGCTTCTCAAATATGTACTTGACTGGATCCATCTTTGAGATCAATAAGGTAGTGTGGGTCAACATATACTGCCTTAGTCGGCGAGTAACCCACGCTAAAGCACAACAAGTTTTCTCGAGCAGTGAATAACGTTGTTCACAGTCGGTAAACTTTTTGCTTAGGTAGTATATTGCATACTCTTCTCGACCAGACTCGTCATGTTGGCCCAGCACACACCCCATTAACTCTTCTAATACTGTCAAGTACATTATTAGAGGTCTTCCTTCAACTAGAGGCATAAGAATTGGAGGTTCTTGTAAGTATCCCTTGATTTTGTCAAAAGCCCTTTGGCAGTCTTCATTCCACCTAATTGTTTGTTCTTTCCTTAACAACTTGAACAGGGGCTCGCAGGTCGCTGTAAGATGAGATATGAACCTTGAAATGTAGTTCAATCTACCTAGAAACCCCCGAACTTCTTTTTCTGTCTTTGGTGCAGGCATTTCTTGAATGGATTTGACTTTGTTAGGGTCAACTTCAATTCCCTTCTCACTTACAATAAAACCCAGCAGTTTACCGGACCGTACCCCGAATGTGCATTTGTTGGGGTTTAGCTTCAATTGGTACTTCCTCAGACGTTTGAACAGCTTCAACTGATTTACCTGGTTATCTTCTTCTGTTAGGGACTTGGCAATCATGTCATCCACATAACACTCAATCTCTTTGTGAATCATATCGTGGAATAATGTCACCATAGCCCGTTGATAAGTGGCACCAGCATTCTTCAGTCCGAACGGCATTACCTTATAACAAAATGTGCCCCAAGGTGTGATGAAAGTTGTCTTTTCCATGTCTTCAGGTGACAATTTGATCTGATTATATCCTGAAAATCCATCCATGATGGAGAATACCGAGAACTGAGCCGTGTTGTCGACCAATACATCAATGTGAGGTAATGGGAAGTCATCTTTCGGGCTAGCTCTATTCAGATCCCGGTAATCCACACACATCCATACTTTGCCATCCTTTTTAGGCACAGGTACAATGTTAGCAACTCATGGCGGGTAACTAGTTACAACAAGGAAACCGGCGTCCCATTGCTTTTGTACCTCTTCTTTTATCTTCATGGCCATATCCGGACGAGTACGGCGCATCTTCTAATTTAAATACAAGATGATGGCAAAGTTGTGTCGGGACTTCCAGATTCAGCATCATAATTCTTCTCCTTATCGACCAAAGATGAATGGTGCGGTAGAGGCGGAAAATAAGAATATTAAGAAGATTGTGCAAAAGATGGTTGTCACTTAAAAGGATTGGCATGAAATGCTACCATTTGCATTGCATGGGTACCGAACGTCAGTCAAGACGTCAACCGGGGCAACTCCTTTCTCATTGGTATATGGTATGGAGGAAGTTTTGCCTGTTGAGGTGGAAATTCCTTCATTGCGTGTGATGATGGATGTGGAGCTAGATGAGGCTGAGTGGGTACGTGCTCGATACAATCGATTATGTCTAATTGAGGAAAAGAGATTAGCGGCTATCTGTCATGGTCAGCTTTCCATTTTTGGCAACTTTTGGTTTAGCTCACTTTTCTTCAATTTTGTGAACTCCCAAGCACTTCAATGATCAAATAAAGATCATATAACTTCAATTTGATGAAAAATCCACTTTGGTTCCATGTTGGGGGGCCTCAGATGCCCTGATTTTGTTCTGACTTGCTCAAAACGTTACCCAATGATCAGATGACTTCCATAATGAATTTCTTCATAAAAATTGGTATACATGATCCTTATAACATATTGAGACCAATAGAAACAAGAATGACCAAAAAATTTGGAGTTATGGCCTCTGAAACCAAAACCCTAATTGCAGGTCATTTGTGTAGTTAAACCCTGTCTCTGCTTCCATGCTTTGCAAGTTCTTGTGATTCTTTGACTTCCTTGATCTTTGGAGGATATAATATGATGATTGAAAATTCATGGATCCTCTTAAGATGATTGAAGACCTTTGGAACGGCTCAGATGGATCTTGTATTGCTCAGATCACAAACCCTAGATGAACTTGAACTAATGCAGATGAAACCAAAATTCAATATGATATGATATGCTTAAACTAATGCAAAAATGAAAGATCACAAGCCATGGTGTGAACTTAGTGAGGGAAAATTTGGGGTGTTTACAGCAAGCAACCACAAAATTTCTCAAAGTACAAACATCAATCCAAAACCAGAGGGGTATCCTTATCCTAAAAGGGCTCTAAACAACCTAAGGGAGTTGGCACAAGTTCCCTCCCAACCTAAAGACTAAACATATGACCAAAAAGGATGCAAAAGGAGAGAAATAAACAATAAAATTCAAATTAAATCAAGCATTCATACAAAAATTCCACAAATTTGCACAAAGGCTCTTTAAAGGGATATTTGAAGAGGTTTACCACCTCATGCCTACGTACCCACAAAGTGCAATGCGAGATCAAAACCCCGTAGTTCGTGGTACAAATAGTGGAAAAAAATTAGTGTATTAGATTGATTTTAAAATGTCAAGATAAGTTGTCATTCTTTAGCGAATAATTCCGCTAGAAAGAATGAATCATATCTAAACATGTGAAAAAAGTTTAAAAGAAGAGTGCACAAAGGAACAAAAAGCATTAAATGAGTTTTAGTATTTTTTTAAAGTCTTTTGAAAAAGATTTTAATATGCTTAGGTATTTTATCACTTATTAAGAAGAGAAATAAAAAGGGTAAAAGGGAGAACAAATTTGATGATGATTATGATCAGAATACACATATGTGCCACGGGGACTTGCATGGTATGATCTGTTCATCCATCACCACCCGACACTCAAAGATGGTTTTAAATGTTTCCCTGAAATGTCATTTTTTAGAGAAAACACCATGTTTCAAATGCAATGTTCTTTTTTGCCAAAAACTCAGGACATTTTTGCAAACAAAATAAACACAACCCAACTTTTTGACTGAATATTCATTTATTGAAAGGCCTCTGAATAGGCAAAGTTTTTTACATCAAGAAGCAACCACCTGGAAAGAGGTAGCTACCATAAACTTGAGAAAATAAACTATCCTAATGGCAATGTGCACGACATTCCAATGAGTTTCCTTCTTGCTATGACCAACACGTCTTCAAAACCTTCCGTTCTTGCCTTTGCTTTCTGAAAAAGAGGAGGGGATTGATTCCTATCCTTCTGATATTGTCAGGCTGTACGAAACGGTGATTTGGTTCAGATTACCCGGTTCGCAGTTGTTCGCTTATTCCCTTGTTTTGCGTGGATCACCCTTTCGGGTTTTCAATCCACCGGGATACCCCTTTTTGCCTGAGCTGTCCGATGTGGCTTTTCAACTCAGCGGGTGTACATTTTTTATTTGTTTTCCATAACTTTTGCCCGAGCTTTTTATTCTGTTTCTAGCTCGTCGGGATACCCTTTTCTTGCCTGGACTTTAATTCTGTTTTTGTGTCCAGCGGGTCTTTTTATGCGACGTATTTTTTAACTGCGTCAGTGTTAACAGGGGATTGGAAATCCCCACCCGAGAAAATTTTCTTTACTATGAATGGGCCTTCATAGTTTGGGGTCCACTTGCCCCTGTGATCTGAACATGTAGGAACGATCCTCTTGAGCACAAGCTCGCCTACTTGATACTCTCGAGTATGTACTCGTTGGTCGAATGCTCGCTTCATTGCAGGAACCCTTGGCCACATCATACCCTGTTACTGTATTGTTTAAGAATACTCCACTTTGGACAGTTCTTGTGATTAAACCTGGACATGTGACTCTTTATTTGAGTCCCCCACCCTGGTTACTGGATTTCTGAGCCTTCATCCTGAACTTTTGAACCTACATGGACCTTATATCAAGACAAATAATCAGATCCAGCTCCTTGATCACAAACCCTTGCATATCATTTGCATATATCATCATTGCATCATTTGAAATTTGTTTATTTTCTTTTCAGGGTATCCACCTCCTTGTATCTTGGTTTTGGTTTTGACCCCTTCTTCTGCTTAGACCTCTGCTTCAGTTATCTTCCTCAACATTTGCTTCAGTTATCTCCATCACCACCAGCATCAGTCTGTCAGAGATTTACTTCTAGCTTCAGTCTGTGATCTTCATCAGCATTTGTCTTCAGCTTCTTCAGCAGCACTCATGACTACTCCCAGGAAGAGCAACATATCTTATAACTTTTTTGAGCCTGTACTGACTGGTATCAGGCAGGTCCAGTCACTCATCACCCCTGACCACATCCCACTATTCAGAGAACACTATGGGGGTATCTTGGATATGGTTATGGACCTTGATCCTTCTTCGAGAATCATGATCCTCACATGCTTGCAGTTCTATGACCCCCCACTAAGATGCTTCACCTTTCCTGACTTTCAGATGGGACCTTTGTTGGAAGAGTTTTCTTTGTTGATTGGAGTGCCTATCAGAGGTGGGATCCCTTTCAACCCAGAGATGACTGCTCCCAAAAGTGAAGAGATAGCAAGGGCATTGTACTTGGAGCCTGCCCTTATTGAGCAAAGCATGACAACAAAAGTTGGGATTCCTGGGTGCTCTTTAATGGTCCTTATTGAGCAGCTATCTCAGGCCTTGAAGAAGACTCTTTGGGAAAGAAGTGACGGTCGGCTGGACATTGAGAGATTGGAAAAGCTCAGAGTTGAGCATCTGGCCAAAATTGAAAAGACAGAGGACTACATAAGGAAAGCAATAGCTGGGGAAAAAATTATTGAAGAATGCCTGCAAGGAGGCCAAGATTCAGAAAGCTAGGGCTGAGCACTATCTGCAAGAGAGCCAGGCTAGGTGGGTCACGATTACCGAAGCCCGTGCACAAGAAGACCAGAAGACTCAAGCCAAGATTTAACAGCTGGAGGCCAATGAGAAGAAGTAGCAGGAAGTTTTGTTGGCTGCACAAAAGGAGATTTCAAAATTGAAGCTTCGAGAAGGGTTAAAGAGATCAAAAGACCAGGACAGGCACAAGAAGCTGACTACTGCCATTGCTGCTAGGAACCTCCTCATTAGGACCATTACAGAGCACCCAGCTGGTTTGGTGACTGAGGCACTCCTGAGGGAGGTCAGAGAGGATGATTATGGATTGGATGTCTGATTCCTCTTTGCTTGTTGTTCTTTCCTTTTGATGTACTTTTCCTTTTGTTGTATTTTTGACCCTACATGGGCATGTATTGTAAAAAAAACTATGTATTTTTTATCATTTGTAATATATTTAGTTTGTTTTCATTTGGGCCTCTTTTCTCAACAACATCAAGCATCTTCCTCGAGGTCTGGAAAGGTCAAAACCAAGAACCAAACTGGATACCTTGGAAAACAAATAAGCATACTGCATTGCATACTGACCTTTTTCTTTGTTTTGTAGGTTTTGTTTATTATTATTGTGTCTAACTTTGTTGTGATCTCATGAAACATTGCTCGTCGCCGAGTGTTCCCTGTCAACCGCAAGCACCGGTACCCAACTCGTAACAACCTTCCAGGCATTCAAATGGAGCAAGTACAGCAGAACCTGAATGAGGTCAGAAATCAGATGACAAACGAAAGGGTCGAGGTGAGAAACCAGATGTCTCAGTTTATGGTTGTTATGACTGGCTTAGCCCAGAGTCAAGAAAGACTGAGAGAGCTGGTAGAAAGACAGACACCTGAGGAGCCCCATCTTGGAACAAGGGGAACCAGCAATAATGAACGGGGGAAGCCTCGTATTGACCCGCCAGAGTATGGGCCTCATTTGAATCCGGATGTTAATATCCCGAGAAACGTTCAAGGTAATACTGTTGGGGGCAGAATTCTGCAAAAGGACCCCCAAGAAGAACAGTTTACTGTTATAGGGGCTGGAGATGAGTTATATGATTGAAGAATGGATGAGATTGCTGAAAAGTTAAGATCTTTGGAATCTCAGAATTCTTTGGGCTTCGACGTAATGGATATGGGGCTCGTAGATGGGGTGAGGATTCCCCACAAATTCAAACCCCCTTGCTTTGAGAAGTATAATGGTACCTCCAGCCCGCGTACTCATCTGCAATCTTTCCTAGGAAGACTCAAGGCTTACACCATGGATGAGAAGTTATGGATGTTCTACTTTGAGGACAGTCTGACTGAGAGGCTAAGGTTTGGCATAGATGGCCTCATCAAAGATGGAATCTTACAAATTACTTCAACAACTCCTTCAACAACTCTTGTATCAACAACAATGGATCCTCCTACAACACCAACGATTATTCCTTCAACTGTTTCTCCTACAATAGCAACAACAATCATTCCTACTGATTCATCAACAACACCAGTAATCACTCCGCCCATTATTTCAACAAGTCAAAGTTAAACAACTTTTTCTACAACATCAACACCCCTTTTAACAACGGAATCTTCTACAATACCAACAAACATTAATGAAGACGTCTTAATGGTCACAATCTACTATGACCCAGCAAATGTTCACAACAACAACAATTTCCAACCACAAGCTACAACACCTCCTGCCAGATCTCCAGTCACGATTTACTATGATCCGCACACCATTACAGTACCTTCCTCTGCAGCAATCAGTCCAGTTACCATTACGGTACTTGGACCTGTTCCTTATGAAAGCAGTAATGCCATACCTTTGAACTACGGCTCTGATCTCTACTGCAATGGGGAGAAAATCACTCTGGATTCATCAACCTATTCACCACAAATTGACAATGTTGGGGGAGGCGGAGGCTTCACCAGAAGCGGATGCCTTTTTGCCTCACAAACACAAAGACCTAATGCTGAAGCAGAAGCTGCTGCTAAGGCAAAAGGAAAGAATGTGGTATCCGAAGAGCCAACTGCCAAAGAAACTCAGAAGACACCTTTTAAACAAGATGTTGACGAGTTCATGAAAATAATAAAAAGGAGTGATTACAAGGTGGTAGACCAGCTTCACTAAACACCCTCCAAAATCTCCATATTATCTCTGTTAATGTGTTCCGAAGCTCACAGGAACGCATTGTTGAAAGTCCTGCACGCAGCATACGTGCCGGAGGAGATTACTGTTAATCAGTTAGAAACTGTGGTTGCAAATGTCAACACCAGTCATGGACTGGGCTTTACAAATGCTGATTTAACAACGGAGGGGCGCAACCATAACAAGGCTTTACAGATCACCTTGGAATGCAAGGGTGCTGTTCTTTCTCACGTACTGGTGGACACTGGGTCTTCACTCAATGTCCTCCCAAAGAAAGCCTTGGTGAAGTTGGAGTATGATGGATTGGCATTGCGTTCGAGTAATTTGGTAGTGAGAACATTTGATGGCTCTAAAAGATTGGTGCTTGGAGAGATCGATTTGCATGTGTTGATTGGCCCGCAGACCTTCAAAACTACCTTCTTTGTGATGGACATACAGCCGGCCTACAGCTGTCTATTGAGTAGACCTTGGATCCACGCCGCCGGCGCTGTTACGTCTACCCTTCACCAGAAGTTAAAATTCGAGTGGGAGGGCCAAATCATCACCATCTGTGGAGAGGAGGATATTTTTGTTAGCCAGTTGGCTACGTACAAATACATAGAAATGGATGGGGAGATCTATGAGACCATGAGTCAAGGGTTTGAGGCCCTTAACATTAATGAAGCATCTGCTGTGTCTGGGACTTCCATCACATCATATCAACAGGCTCGGAAGGTTGTTGAGGAGGGTACCGCTCAAGGCTGGGGCAAGCTGCTGCCAGTTGAAAAGAAAGAAGACCGATTCGGGTTGGGTTACAGACCAACTCGACAAGATCAACTAGAGGCTGCAACGGAGCCCAAATTTGTCAGCGGAGGAATGCTCACCTCGGATGCTGTGAACAGTTTGGAAGACGAGGAAGAGGACGAGCGCAACCTGGAAAACTGGATACATCCAAGAATCCCGGGGAACCAAGTCTCAAACTGGTCTTCCCAGGAAATTATAAGAGTTACTCCGGCAGAGTAATTATTATTTCCTGTCTTTAAGCATGCATCAAGTCCTGCATCTTGCCCAAGATGTCAGGGCTCATTTTGTAATCGGGCCATCTTGTATTTTGTGCAAACGATCAATTAAATGAATATCAGGACATCTTTTGCAAATGAATCTTTTCTTTTCCGCTCACTTTTTTTCATTTTTCATTTTTTGTACAAAAATAAAATGGCAATGTTTTTCAAAATAATAACTTCATTTTCACTTTTTTAAAGCAAGATAAAATCGACCACTAAAATGAACAAATCTAAACCCTTGCAGAGAATACCCTCCAGACTGCACCGACAACAACACCGCTATGACTTCGTATGACTTTGACAATCCGATTAATCAAGCCGATGAAGGGGTTGAAGAAGATTATGAACTACCTGAAGAACTAGCCAGGTTGTTGAAACAGGCGTCCGCTTCTGGTGAAGCCTCCGCCTCCCCCAACATTGTCAATTTGTGGTGAAGAGGTTGATGAATCCAGAGTGATTTTCTCCCCATTGCAATAGAGATCAGATCCGTAGTGCCAAGGTATGGTATTACTGCTTTCATAAGGAACAGGTCCAGGTACCGTAATGGTAACCGGACTGATTGCTGCAGAGGAAGGTATTGTAATGGTGTGCGGATCATAGTAAATTGTGACTGGAGATCTGGCAGGAGGTGATGTAGCTTGTGGTTGGAAATTGTTGTTGTGAACATTTGCTGGGTCATAGTAGATTGTGACCGTTGAGACGTCTTCATTAATTTTTTTTGCCATTGTAGAAGATTTCGTTGTTAAAAGGGGTGTTGATGTTGTAGAAAAAGTTGTTTAGCTTTGACTTGTTGAAATAATGGGCGGAGTGATTGCTGGTGTTGTTGATGAATCAGTAGGAATGCTTGTTGTTGCTGTTGTAGGAGAAACTGTTGAAGGAATAATCGTTGGTGTTGTAGGAGGATCCATTGTTGTTGATACAAGAGTTACTGAAGGAGTTGTTGAAGTAATTTGTAAGATTCCATATTTGATGAGGCCATCTATGCCAAACCTTAGCCTCTCACAACCATTACTAACTGTCTTGGTTACTAACCACCATACAAGATATAAAAAAACATGTGTTTATTGTTCTATTTGTCTTAGTAGTTGATTAAGTTCAGGTTGTGCAAGTTGGTTACCAAGGTTTTGGCAAAGTTATCAAGTAGGGAGTGTGGGAAATGATGGGTAAAGATCTAATGAGTTTGACCTAGTGATGGTCAAATGAGGAGAGTACTCCATTGTTAGGTTTCTAAGTTATACAAGTCATTTTTGTTTTATGATTAGAAAATTATCAGAATCTAGGGTTTTGGGTGATGTGTTGAGATTTTTATTGCAAATCATTATCTTAAGGCTTTACTTAAAATCCTAGTATTTTTATGTTCTTCAAGTAGTCCCATGACTTCATTATGGTCCAAACTTGCAAAAGAATTGAAAATTTGATCCATTGAAAGTTTGTTTTATTTTGAGGCATGTTTATTTTGGTACAAGGCAAATATTTGAATTCAATTTAAAGTCTAAGAGAGTGCGGATCCATCCGGTGATTTTTCTTTCAAAATATTTTCATCATATTATAATTCAAGGTGCCATTAAGATGCTTTCTAGGAGTATGTTTGAGTCTGCAAAGGAAAGTGAAGTATGGTAAGGTTTCAAAGGATTAGTAGTGTTCAAAAAGCTACTCCTCGGGAAATTTGAGAATTGAACCCAAGGTATTGTTAATATGGATGGATGTGCGTTGGATGTTAATGAGAAAATACATCCTATAACTTAATTACTATAATACATGTTTTTTAGTTTTAAAATTACATATACATGGTACATAAGTTTCAAAGGACATGAGTTCTTAGGATTCAATTTAAAAGTTGCACAGCCATCCGTGTGGACCAGGGCTTACATTCAATGCCACTACAAGTTAGCATACAACAATGTCTCAACATTCAGTCATGCCTTCACCAAATACAGAATTACATTTTCTTAAACTACAAGGACCTAACACTAGACAAACACCAGTACTACCAGCTGCAATGATAATCAATTACTTGTCTTCAACAATTTGAATCGCCATGCTGCCAGGTTGTTGTTCAGTTGGTCTTCATGCGTCTCTTCATGAAAAATTCAATAAAAGGTGAAGTCTGCACCTGCGAAGCAAGACAGACCATGACGTCAATAAAGGCTTCACTTTAAATTGCATGACCTGCATAATGTGATGTCTTCGTGTTTCTATAGGCCAAGCATAACAAGTAGAAACTAATGTAGAACACATAATTTTCGAGCCACATTCACAAAGCCTGCCTCCATAAACAAACAAAGTTAGTATCCTTCTTAATTGTCTCACGAACAGGCGCCACGAAGCATCATAAACATGTCCCTGCACAAGTTTCAGTCAAATTAATTCACAAACCGCCATCATTCCCACCAATGAATAATCAAAGGAAAAACTGCAAGGTTTTACTACAACATTGTTTATCAAAACAAAAGTTGAAATACAAGAATCACATGACTTACACCAAAGTGGGAATTGAATTGTTGCTACTCTTTAAAAAAATCATTTTGTAGGACTTTCTCTTGGTAATCTTTGGTGTAACATCACCATGCCAAGATCGCTCCGAAATTTGCACATGGAAGAATGAGCATGAGTAATTAGTGCCATATACAAAGAGCATGAACACATACAACAAGCAGTCAAAAGGGAAGTCAAGGCTCGAACCGATTATTGAAATAGAGTTACAATAGTTATGCAACAATAAGTATTACAAGTAAACTATTAAAAAAGGTGTTTCTCACCATTCATACTCCAAATGACAAGAGCAAGCATACAAACATTGCCGAAATTGCCACATCAGTTAAATGATCAGTTGAATCACAATGGCTTGGACCTCAGCTGAAATACAACCGAAAAAAGAAGTTAATAGCCATTTCAAGTACAAAAAGAAGCATTACAAGTATGAGAATTTATCATGGATGCAAAAAAAAACTCAGAGTTTGGTTCATTACTTCTGAAATGTGATTAAACGAAATATCCTTGTAGAGCTTTTCTCTTTGGAATTCATCAAAACATCCATGTGATAATTGAAGACTCCCATTGGAAAGGCTAGACAGTCAGTACCCTGTAACATTCAGAAAACGTAACCATGACGATACCGCAAGGCAAGTGATAAAGCATGGTAATGTCAAAACACACAAAGATAACTGTGACAACATAAGTAGCAGTCAAACACCAATTTCTCAGCAGTGAAAAGAAATAATTGTGCAGTAAAAAAATATAGTTTGAGGGACCACACATGCTTCTAGAAAGAATTATAGTTGGGGTACTACAGACAAAAAAATCGAATTCTATGACTCAGTAGAAGGACCACATAAATCCTATGCAGATATTCCTAACGGTTTCCTAAACATACAACTCACGTTCGCACATACCAAGCAAAATTACACATGAATTTCATTCTCTTCACACGTATGAAATACCTCAGAAATTATCCTATAAAACCACTAATCATTTAGCAATCAAGGGGGGAGGACGAAAAAACCCTTGCCACAAAGAGAGAGGCACGGAAAACCTAAGAACAAATTCTGAAGAAAAAAAAGATGAAATAATATATTCAAAACCTTATACTCAAAGCTCAAGAGAAAGTCAGAAAGCTTCTTACAAGTTCACATCAAAATTGTGAGAAGAACGAGCTAAATCGTTCTCAAATCGACAACAAACATCAACAACACAACAAAACACAAAAGTTTCAAGAGAGGAGAAAAAGATTCAATCAAAAATCAGAAGCGAGAAAAATAAGCGGATTCGAACGAATAGCAAGCTTAGTAAGAGTTCATACTTGTTCATCAAGCTTTGACACATTTCAATCGGTAGAATCTTGAACTTTGTATCGTTTTTACTCTAATTAGATTGTTGTATCATGTAAAGATTCTCTGAACATAACGAATTTGGGGGTCTAGGGTTTGTGATTTGGGGATATGGTTCTTTATTTGTTTTATGCTTGATTTGATGTGCGATTGATGCTCTTTTTTTGTTTTGGATTTACGGTGTTTTTCGATCTGGATCGAGGGACATTGTTTGTGTGGTACGTGATGAATGTTTATCTTCTCTTTTGGAGAAGGATGAAAACTGAGTGTAGACGATTGTTCAATGACGGAATAAGAGGGATCATTAGTAGGAG
Organism: Lathyrus aphaca; assembly: GCA_963966055.1. NCBI lineage: Eukaryota > Viridiplantae > Streptophyta > Magnoliopsida > Fabales > Fabaceae > Lathyrus > Lathyrus aphaca. Next base: position 281,936,967 of record OZ014520.1, on the reverse strand, counting down.
AAATATTAACTCATGTGCTCTTAATCATCTTTATTCCAATGTTTAAAAAATAGTGATGTGTTGTCGTTTTAAATAAGCAGGTTTTAAGAAAGTTTTTTTAGTTTTTAATGAATTTAGTCCTTTCCAATGCTGAGTCCACTGCCCAACATCTGTAATGTATTAATGTTTTCTTGCCACTTATATTCTTTTGTAGTCATTTGTTGGCATGTCCACCGATTGATTTCTTGGTTTTGACTGAAAATGGAATTGGACTGGGTCATGACCCGAATCCGACTAGATATGGACTAGGCCGATACCCGAATCCTGGTATTTGGGCATGTGCCATACTTTGTTATTATCTTGGACCATTGTTTTTATTTGCTTTTTTTTTAATTAAGATTTTACCAAGTTTTGTTTAAACCATAAATTGTTAATTGCTTCTTAAATTTGTTTTTATCATTTTATTTTAAATAGTTTTTTTTAAGAAATGTTATTTTGGGCCATTGATATAATAGAAGATTAAATTATTTCCGATATTATTAAATTGGGAAATTTAATCAATATGAGGCTTTTTATTTAATTTATTATATTATTCAATTTCGACAAAACAATTTAGTATTTATTTTTTATTACCTTATTTCAATTATTTAGTACTTTATTAAATTCGATTTAACTTAATTATTTATATCTATTATTCTATTCCGATTTAATTGTCGCGATTTAATTTAATTCTTTTTGTTATCGCTTTAATCGATCCACAAACCACGTAAGCCGAGCGCATCGTGCCTCGCCGTCAAACTTTTCCGAATTCGACATTTAAATATTTTTATAATTAAAGTAACGGAATAACTGAATTTTGGGGTCTCGCGTTCCTCGAATTCTTGAATGAAGACTCCCGAGGCTCGCCGCGCGGGATGCGTTTCATTCGACTTTCCGTAATTAAAACCTTTAATATACATATCAAATAATGAAAGAATTGAATTCTGGAGTCTAGCATTCCTTGAATTCTCGAATAAATTCTCCTGAGGCCCGCCCCTCAGGACGCGATTTATTTACCCTTTCATTCTTAAAACCCCTAACCAGATCAAACATCTTTTAAAAGAGAGTTGTTTGAATCCTTTCTATACATGCAAAACAAGCTAGCGCTTCCGCCTCCTATCGTGAGCAGATAAGCCAACGCTTAGCAGTTAGAATGCGGTTCAAACAAATGTTCATTAAAACAAACTAACAAACCAACCTTAGTACCAAGAACTATGAGGCTCTGACTTTCCCATTGCACAAGGGAATACGTAGGCACACGGATCTTACTCCTTGCCGAGCACCCTAGGAACAAAATAACCCATTTCCCCTTTAACCTTAGCTTTTAATCATTCGTATTTATTTTATTATTCGAAGAAAATAGAAAGCATAAGTCAACATTAGATCGCAAGTTAAACTAAGAGGTTCCCGTTGAGTACAACGGACGTAAGGGGTGTTAATACCTTCCCCTTACGGAATCGACTCCCGAACCTAGAATCTGGTTTCAAAGACCTTGTTCTATCCGTGTTTCTTTCAAAAGGTTTCTCGATATTTTCCTTTTCCTTAATTGGAATAAAATAAGTTCGGTGGCGACTCTGTTGTTTTAATTTTCATCCGTGGTATATTTTTATCGCGAGGTCGTATTTTTAGAGGTACGACACCAGGAACTCCCTCCTGAACACTACCCAGGTCACTGCAGTACCAGCATGCTCTAAACGCTGATAGGTATTATCTCACTAGTCTCCAGCCTCTTCCGACAACATATGTGTACTAAATTGTACCTTCTGCGCATCTGTACAATCCATCACCTTAAAGATCTTATCAACTTCCTTGAGCCACTTATGTGCATTAAGCGGTTCATGGTCACCTTCAAACATCGGCAGACTGTTACTCTAGAACTTCTCCAAAGTACGAAACTCATTTTGTTCATTGTTTCTAGCCATAGCCTCAGCCAGCGTCGCAACAGCTTCCATAAGAGCATGCGTGTTATTTCCAGCCATTCAGCACAACACTCACAACATTAGACAAGAATAATCGTTAACAAATAACTACCTACAATAGACCAACAAAAACAACACACGACTTAATAGACCGACCTGTTCTGATACCACTAATATAACACCCTTTTTACCCAAGTAAAATTTAATCAAATTATTCAAATAAAATCAGAGTTCTACATAAAAGGGTATCAAATTTTCAACATAAATGTCATATAAGTATCAAATATGTGTCATCTCCCGTAACACGGTGTAAAAACCCCAAATTTTCCCTCACTAAGTTCACACCATGGCTTGTGATCTTTCATATTTTCATTAGTTCAATCATATCACATCATGTGGCATTTTTGCTTCACTGCATTAGTTCAAGTTCATCTGCACCTAGGGTTTGTGACTTGAGCCATCTAAGATTCATCTGAGCCACTCCAAAGGCCACCAATCATATCAAGAGGGTCCATGTATGTTCAATCATCATATTGTATCCTCCAAAGATCAAAGAAGTTAAAGAATCACAAGAACTGGCAAAGCATGGAAGCTGAGCTAGGGTTTAACTGCACACATGACCTAAAATTAGGGTTTTGGTTTCAGAGACTATAATTCCAAACTTTTTGGTCATTCTTGTTTCTATTGGTCTTAATATGATATAAGGATCATGCTTACCAAGTTTTATGAAGAAATTCATTGTGGAAGTCATCTGATCACTGGGTAACTTCCTGAGCAAGTCAGAGCAAAATCCGGGCATCTGAGGCCCCCATCCATGGAACCAAAGTGGATTTTTCATCAAATTGAGGTTATATGGTCTTTATTTGATCATTGAAGTGTTTAGAAGTTCACAAAATTGAAGAAAAGTGAGCTAAACCAAAAGTTGCCAAAAATGGAAATGACTTGTAATGTAAACTTTCCTTTTGGGAAAGTTTTTCAACCTCCTCTTTCTCAACCAAAAATGCTTCAAATGAAAAATTGATGGTCACGAAAGTTGTAGATTGTATCATTCCCTTTTCAAAAAGTACACGAACAAGTCCTAATTCATTATGGAACTCAAGTTATGGCTTGTCAAAATTGGCAAAAATCACATAATTTACAAGAATGTACCAAAGAGGGATTTTTGCAAAACCTATTCCCAAGCTATTTTGTGACTTCAAATACACTTCTAAGCATCATACCCAAGCAATGTCTAAAACTCAGAATTTCCCAAAGAATCTCAAGTTTTCATGCCTTGCCCATGAAGAAATCTCAAAGGAGCCAAACTTTCTCCAAATTGCAAAACACCCCATAACTTTGTTTCAACTTGCTGAATTGCCTCAAGATTGATTCTATGGTCATCCTTGATCTCAGCTGGACATGGACATGCTAAAAAGCCAGCTGCATTCTTGCCCATACCTCAAGTACAACCAACCTTGACTTTTTGCGAATCACCTCATACCAATCAACATAGCCCACACCAACTCCACAGACCTATCACAACTTGATATGTGGACTTTATGCAAGCCATAACACAAAAGAACACAGCCTAAAACCTCAGATTGCTCAAGTTCACAAAAATCACCTCTCTTGCATTTTTCTTCGAAACTCTCAACACACTTAACAAAACTTCAAACTTTCTTCACAAAACAACTCAGCATCACAAGAGGACCATTTCCCACCCTTCAAACAAGCCTTAAAGCACCCATAGACAAAACATATTTTCTGACCAGCAAGAGTGTAAGCTCTCAAACCATCCATAAAAAACTCCATACAAGCATCAAAGCTTCATCAGAGGGACCATTGGAGTGTTTTTGCACAGGAGAGGAGGCCCAAAAGCTCCAAACTGAGGAAGCTCAAGCTCAGGTAACCTCTTCAAACTTTTTTCCACTGATCACTCTGCACTTTTTATTTTTGAAAATGATTGATTATTGAGCTTGTATCGTATCTCTGAAAGTTTGGCCATTTTTGAGTTTTGATTCGTATCTTGTTCTTAAGGCAACATAAATTGGTTTGGGGAGTAGATTTGTGTTTAGGAAGGTTTGGAGGTTTGATCTGGAGCTTTACAGCTCTTAAAATGACCTAGGGAGGATTTTGTTCTTGAGGGTTGGCCGGAGAAGACGACCGGAACCACTGTTCCGGACGTCTGAGGTTTGTTTGCCCTAATTAGGGTTAGCTGAGTAATTAGTGCGTTTTTGAATCTTGGCCCTTAGATTAAGTTTCCTGTGTGTGAACCAATGGCCCAGATTACCCCATTAACTTATAATTTCCATTTAATTTAATTAATTAGGTTTAATTAGTTAATTAGCCTGATTTGGAGTTGGACCCTTAGATCACGCGCCAAGTCTTCCCTCCATCTCCAGATTTGAATGTGAGCCACAGGATCAGTTGACCAGCCCATAATTCATTTTTATTTCATTTTTCTCATTTTATTTTGTACATTTTATTTAAAATAGTTAAAAAAATCCCAAAAATATTTTTATTCAGCATTTTAATTCCAAATAATTTTCTCAACCCAAAAATATTTTTATTTTTATTTTTTGCATTAAAAAATCATTTTTTAGACATTTAATTGTTTATTTTAATTAATTAATGAAAATTAATTAATTAAAATATCATTTAGGTTTCTAAAAAATCCTAAAAAATTCATATTGCATCTTTAAACATTTAGAGATATTGTCATACCATCCACACAAATTTCTTTTTGGTTTTGAATCATTTTGACATTTTTTCTTTGAATTTAGGGTTCATAAAATCCCATTTTTGAACCCTAACTTCAAGAATTATTTTCTGCCTAACCAAGAATGGTATGACCATGGTTCTTTTTGCATTGTTCTTCATTTGAAATTTAGTTTCTAACATTATTTTTTCATGAATTTCTTCTGCATTTTTGAATTGATTGGCATTTTTTCCCTTTAGGTACCTTAAAACCCTAGATAACTTAGAAAAATCATAAGTCCCTTAGGGTTAAGAGTTAGGTTTTCTCCTTTGGGGTGTGATATCATATGGGGTTAGGGTTCTCTTGATTGCATTTTCAATTTTTTTATCTTGTCATTTTCTTCTGTTTTTGAGTTTTGCATCTCATGTTGCATGAAAACCCTAATTTCTCATCTTCATTTGCATACCTCTTGCACATGCTTGCATTCATGAACTTGCCATGACATTTCTTGCATCCACGTGACTTCTAAGACATCTTAGGACACATTAGAATCATGTTTGATCATTGCAACATCCATTTTCCATGTTATACCTTCATTTCATTTCATGTACTTTCATGCTCCTTTCATGCTTCATTTGCATCCTCATTACTTGTATGATCATTTACATCTCTTGACATACATTTACACCATCTATTAGCATCATTTGCATCATGATATGCTTCTGGTTTTGGTTTGCATCCTTGCATTCATTTCATTTTCATTTCATTTCATTTCCTTTTACTAACTTTTCATGTGGTAAGTTACTTTGAGAAGTGAATTTGCCTTCACTTCTCACAATCTCTTCTCATATCTCTTATGCATTCATTGCTGCATTTTGTATTTTTATTAGAGTGAGCTTGATCATTCATGTTCCTCCTTCACTTTCTTTCTTCAAGCAACTTATCTTCTTAAGTGAAGTAAGTTGACTTGCTTCTTCTGCTTCTCCTCCTTCCATCTTTCTTCTTCCTTGGTGGCTCTTCCTGAAGATCTCTTGCAAGCCTCATAAACCCTAGGAACACCCAAGCATGATAACAATTAGGGTTTGATTAGTCGCCCATTAGTCTTACCTTTGTGTCCTCTCTTCTCACCTCTTAATCAGGGACTAAATCTTTAAGGTTTTAAGGCTTTGTGATTAAGGTTATGCATGCATCCTTCTCTTAGGATGGAGTGTATAACTTTAATCCTAAGTGTTAAACCCTTAATGTGTTTAAATCCTTTAATTAACTCATCTAATAATCACTAAGACATTAAGCTTGTAACTTGGGCCTTGCAATGGGGTCCTAATTCTTCCTTAATTGGTTAAGAAGGACTAACCCTAGTGTTAATGGACAAGTCCCCCTCAAGTTGTCTTACAAACCATAAAATCCACTTCTTAATCCTACCATTAACTAAAATCCACTTAAATAAAGGCTTTGTTTTGTCCTGAGGTTAATCCCTAATCATGGATTAAGTTGAGGAGCCTTCCTCAGCTTAAATGTTCTCATCTATTATCCTTCTATTAAAATGGTGTAATGGGTCCATTAAACCCTTGATTATGGCTTAAACTCATTACTTAACACTAAGCAAAAACTCCAAAAACATCTAAATAAATGCAAGTAGGTTAATGATCTTAATCCTACATCATGGTGATTAAGTGTGAGGTGCTTACTTCATACTTAGGGTATTCTCATTACCCCTAATCAGAGGGAGGATGTGATGAGTTTACTAACCCTTGGTTTAGGCTTAAGCTCATTTTCTTATGACAAATTCCAAAAGCAATAAAAGATTAAAAATACCAAAAACAAACAATAATCGTCTCCTCCGGGATTCTTTTCTCATCTCATTCACTCATAAGCGAGAACTTGCTTCTTCCGTCTAATGCAAGACAGTTTGCACCTGAGCCAGACAGGTCATACACTTGAGCATAGACAAGTAAGCAGTTCACAAGTCAATTTGTCTTTCAGTCTCTTTGAGTCGAACTATGGTGTTCTGACTTCCTCATTGCACTAGAGGATATGTAGGAATAACTTAACTGTTATCGAACAAAAGTATTTGTATATTCCCCCTCCTCCAGCATTATTCTTTTAAGCCTCATTGTCTTGAGCACTGCACTCTTTTCTTGCACTAACACTCCTTTTATTCACTTCACACTTCTTTTGCACTGACACTTGTATTCTTTTCCAGCTTTTGCACACAAAATAACATTGACACTACCCCTTTAAACACAAATCTTTCAAGCGTGGATCTCGTCGAGTACGACGGACAATCTGGGTGCTAATACCTTCCCAGGTTGTAACCAACCCTCTTTCTCAGTTTCTCTGGTTCGCAACCGTCTTATCCATATTTTTCTAGGTCTATGCAGCATTACCTTTCTTTCGGGATAAAAATTCCTAGCTGGCAACTCTTTTCTGTTCATCTTCATGTTCTCTCCTTTTGCCGACCGTTCGCGTCTGTACCCCTTCTGACCAGGTGTTATTTGGTGGGAGCGACAGCTTGGCGACTCTGCTGGGGAAGATCATTACTGCAACCAGGGCTTCTGGTTCTTTTTGTGGGTTCCTCCTAGCGCTTGTTTGATTTGTGTTTACTGGGGTGTTATGTGCTATTTGTGTTTATTTATTTTGCTTTATTTATTGCTTTATGTACAGCTTTATTTACTGCTTTCTTTACAATTTTCTGTACATCATACTGTCATTATCATTGCTGGATCTGGGTTTTGTTTTGGTGGATGGGGATTCACTAAGTGATTAAGGTCTTATACCTGGGACCTGAGTGACACCTAGGCTAGATTGGTTCATGTTCTTTCCCATTCCATTTCGGTCTGGTGCGAGAATATGAAACACGATTCAGATGTGGGTTTCTTCTTGAGAACTCTGTGCTACAGATTTACTGTAGTGCTAGGGCTATCTGGGAAGCCTACTAAGTCTGGATGACCTTTATTTTTGACCTTCAGAATCTGGGGTGAATTAGAGGAGGATCTTTTATGGTTATTGTAAACATTGTACCTCCGGGTTAGAAGTGTTTACACTTCTCATAAATGATCCAAGTCTGAGGATCCATGTTCTAGAACATTACATTTGAGGGGGTTGGGTTGTTTACAAGTTTGCAGGAACCCTTGGCCACATCATACCCTGTTACTGTTTTATTTAAGAATACTTCACTTTGGACAGTTCTTGTGATTAACCCTGGACATGTGACTCTTTATTTGAGTCCCCCACCCTGGTTACTGGATTTCTGAGCCTTCATCCGGACCTTTGAACATACATGGACCGTATACCAAGACAGATAATCAGATCCAGCCCTTGATCACAAACCCTTGCATATCATTTGCATATATCATCATTGCATAATTTAATATTTGTTTATTTGTTTTTCAGGGTATCCATCATATCATGTTTGGTTTGGTTTTGACCCCTTCTGTTGCTTAGACCCCTGCGTCAGTTATCTTCTTCAGCATCTGCTTCAGCTATCTCCTTCAGCACCTCCATCAGTCTGTCAGAGATTTACTTGCAACAGCCTGTCAAAGGCTTACCTCCAGCTTCTCAGTCTGTGATCTTCATCAGTATTTATCTTCAGCTTCTTCATCAGCACTCATGGATATTCCAAGGAAAAGCAACATATCTTATCACTTCTTTGAGCCCATATTGACTGGTATCAGGCAGGTCCAGTCACTCATCACACCTGACCACATCCCACTGTTTTGATAACACTATGGGGGTATTTTGGACATGGTTATGGATCTTGATTCTTCTCAGAGAAGCATGATCCACACATGCTTGCAGTTTTATGACCCTCCACTCAGATGCTTCACTTTTCCAGATTTCTAGATGGGGCCTCTACTGGAAGAGTTTTCCTTATTGATTGGAGTACCTATCAGAGGAGGGATCCCCTTCAACCCAGAGATGACTGCTCCCAGAAGTGAAGAGATAGCAAGGGCATTGCACTTGGAGCCTGCCCTTATTGAACAAAACATGACAACAAAAGCTGGGATTCCTGGTTTACATCTGGACTTCATGATTTCTCAGGCCATCCTGAAGGCTACATTGGGAGAATGGAGGGCAGTCTGTGCACTTTTAGCCCTTAGCATATATGGGGCTATTTTGTTTGCAGATGAGCCTAAATTTGTGAGTAAGAATGCCATCCACTTGTTCCTGCTGAGGAACCCAGTTCCTACATTGCTAGGGGATTTTTACTACTCCATCCATCAGAGAAATGCAAAACAAAGGGGGAAGTTGGTCAGATGCTGTGCTCCCTTGTTCTACTCTTGGCTACTCAGACACCTGCCTAAATCAGATGCTTTCTTGAACCCACACCAGCAGAAGAATTGGGCCAAGAGGTTCATTGCCTTAACATTAGATGATATCAGATGGTGCACCCAGAGCACCAAAGGCAAGGAGATTATTACCAGCTGTGGGTAATACCCTAATGTGCCTCTGATAGGAGTAAAAGGTTGCATCAATTACAACCCTTTATTGTTTAAGAGACAATTGGGATATGCCTTAGTTCACCCTCATAGAGGATAGGATTTAGTTGAGACCCTATACTGTGAAGTACAACCTAATTCAACTGTTGTTAGGCAAGCTGCCTGGGCTTGGGACAACATCCAGACCAAAGGGACAGCCATCCTTGGAAGATGTAACAATGTTGCTTCAGCCCAGTATTCGGACTGGTCCCGTACTAGAGCTCAAATCACCAGGATGCCTTTCACCTTGGAAGACACACCTGGACCTTCTACAGTACAACCTACAACAACTGTTAGTCTAGAGGAATTTGAAAAGCTAAAAGAGAGGAATAATCAGCTATCTGAGGCCTTGAAGAAGACTCTTTGGGAAAGAAATGACGGTCGTCTGGACATTGAGAGATTGGAAAGACTCAAGACTGGGCATCTGACCAAGATTGAAAGGACAGATGACTACATAAGGAAAGCAAGAGCCGGGGAACAGATATTGAAGAATGCCTGCAAGGAGGCCAAGATTCGGAAAGCTAGGGTTTAGCATTACCTGGAGGAAAGCCAGGCTAGGTGGATCAGGATCACCGAAGCCCGTGCACAAGAAGACCAGAGGACTCAGGCCAAGATTGAGCAGCTGGAGGCCAATGAGAAGAAGCAACAGGAAGCTTTGTTGGCAGCTCAAAAGGAAATATCAGAATTGAAACTCTGGGCGGGGTTAAAGAGATCAAAGGATCAGGACAGGCATAAGAAACTGATTACTGCCATTGCTACCAGGAACCTCTTTATTAGGACCATTACAGAGCACCCAGCTGGTCCAGTGACTGAGGCCCTCCTGAAGGAAGTCAGGGAAGATGACTTTGGATTGGATGTCTGATTCCTTTTGCTTGTATCTCCTTTCTTTTGATGCACTTTTCCTTTTTGATGTATTTTTTACCCACCATGGGCATGTGTTGTAAACAGACTATGTATTTTTATTATTTGTAATATATCAGTTTGTTTTATTTTGGTGGGCTTTTTATCAACATCATCAAGCATCTCCTCGAGGTCTGGAAAGGTCAAAACCAAGAACCAAACCGGATACCTTGGAAAACAAATAAGCATATTGCATTGCATACTAACATTTTCTTTGTTTTGTAGGGTTTTGTTCATTATTTGTTTCTCACTTTGTGGTGCTTTCAGATGGAGCACACACCGGTACCCAACGCACACACCGGTACCCAACGCGTAACAACCTTCTAGGCATTCAGATGGAGCAGGTACAGCAGGACCTAAATGAAGTGAGAAATCAGATGGTAAGCGAGAGGGTCGAAATAAGAAACCAAATGACCCAGTTCATGGCTGTGATGACTGGCTTAGCCCAGAGCCAAGAGAGACTGAGAGAGATGGTAGAAAGGCAGACACCTGAAGAGCCCCACCTTGGAACAAGGGGAACTAGCAATAATGAATGAGGGCAGCCTCGTATTGACCCACCAGAGTATGGTCCCCATTTGAACCCAGATGTTAATGGCACAAGGAATGTTCAAGGTAATACTGCTGGGGGAAGAATCCTGCAAGAGGATCCCCAAGAAGAACAATTCACTGTTATTGGAGCTGGGGATGAAGTGTATGACAAAAGACTGGATGAGATTGCTGAAAAGATGAGATCCTTGGAATCCCAGAATTCTTTAGGCTTTGACGTAATGTATATGGGGCTGGTAGATGGGGTGAGGATTCCCCACAAATTCAAAGCCCCATGCTTTGGGAAATATAATGGTACCTCCTGCCCGCGTACGCATCTGCAATCTTTCTTAGGAAGACTCAAGGATTATACCATAGACGAGGAGTTATGGATGTTCTATTTTGAGGACAGCCTGACTGGAGCATCAAGAGAATGGTATTCGCATTTGACAAGGGCCACTATAAGATGTTGGAAAGACTTGGTCGAAGCCTTCATCCGGCAATACCAGTACAACCTAGACATGTCTCCCAATAGAACTCTTCTAATGGGCATGTCTCAGTCTTCAAGGGAAAGCTTTTGGGATTATGCTCAGAGGTGGAGACAACTTGCTGCTGTCCAGCCACCCATGTCAGAAAGAGAGATGGATGACATGTTTATGAACACCTTGCAAGGAACTTATATTGATAGACTTGCTGCCTTCTCTTCCACCAGTTTTGCTGATGTAGTTATAGCTGGTGAGAGAATTGAAAGTCTTTTAAAGATGGGCAAAATCTCTGACAATAGTGCCAGCTCCTCCAACAACCCCAGAAAACCTTTTGCAGAACCCCGAAAGGCAGGTGAAACAAATGCTATCCATGCAGGCAGGGGCAGACCCCAATATTCTCACAGATCAGTAGCAGCCGTTACTATCCCCGCTCCGGTTCCACAACAACCACTTTATCCTCAACAACAACAACAACACTATCAACAACAATCTCATTTTCCGCAATAAAAAACGTACAACAATAACAACAACAACCAACAACAGCACCCCTTTCAACAGAGGCCATCTCAGGCAAATAGGGTGATTGACCCCATTCCTATGCCTTATGCTGCTTTACTGCCACAACTCCTGAAACTTAACCTGGTTGAGTTAAGGACGTTGGCTCCACCAGATCCTCTCAACCTCCCGAAGAATTATGATGCTAATGCCAGGTGTGCCTTTCACTCCAACGCACCTGGTCACAAAACCGAGAAGTGTAGAGCCTTGCAAATGAAGGTTCAAGATCTGGTCAATTCCAAAGCTCTCAATTTCGCACCTTCTCCAAATGTTAATAGAAATCTTATGCCTAATCATGGTGGGCCCAGGATTAATGCCATAGAGGAGGACCAATCGTCTGCACTAATTGATAATGTTGCACAGATTCAAACACCGTTGGCAGAAGTCAAAATTCAACTCTTAAGATGCCAAGTGTTCCCGGGCTGTGGGGCCTGCTGCGAATCGTGTAAAACCGCTATTAATGGTTGTGATAGGCTAAGGCTTGGCATAGATGACCTTATCAGAGATGGAATTTTACAGATTACCACAACGGCTCCTTCAACAATTCTTTCTTCATCAACAATGGATTCTCCTACAACATCAACAACTCTTCCTTCAGCAAATCCTCCTACAACAGCAACAACTATCATTCCCACTAATTCATCCATAACTCCGACAATTACTCCATCCATTATTTCAACAAGTCAAATTTCAGCAACATTTACTTCTACAACATCATCACCCACCTTATCAAGAGAAACGCCTACAACACCAGCAAACACTAATGAAGATGTCTCAACGGTCACGATCTATTATGACCCGGCAAATGTTCATCCCAACAACAATTTCCAACAACAAATTGCAACACCTCATGCCAGATCTCCCGTCACAGTCTACTACGACCCGCACACCATCACAGTTCCTTCCGCTGCAACAATCAGTCTGGTCACCATTACGGTGCCTGGACCTGTTCCATATGAAAGAAGTAATGCCATACCTTGGCACTACGGCTCTGATCTCTACTGCGATAGAAAGAAGATCACCCTAGATTCAGCAACCTCTCTACCACAAGTTGACAATGTTAGGGGAGGTGGAGGCTTCACCAGAAGCGGACGCCTTTTTGCCTCACAAACACCAAGGCCCAATGCTGAAGCAGAAGCTGCTGCTAAGGCAAAAGGGAAGAATGTGGCACTTGAAGAGCCATACTGTTAAGACAAGAGGAGAAGGTTATCACTCCTCATCAGGAGGAAGTTGAGACAGTTAATCTTGGTACCAAAGAAGACTTGAAAGAAGTGAAGATCGGGGCCCGTCTGCAAGATTCAGTAAAGGAACGACTTATTGACATGTTGCGAGAGTACGTTGATGTTTTTGCTTGGTCTTATCAAGATATGCCAGGTATGGATACCGACATTGTTATGCATAAGCTGCCACTAAAAGAAGACTGTCCTCTAGTAAAACAGAAGTTGCGCCGTACTCGCCCGGATATGGCCATGAAGATAAAAGAAGAGGTACAAAAACAGTGGGACGCCGGTTTCCTTGTTGTAACTAGTTACCCGTCGTGGGTTGCTAACATTGTACCTGTGCCTAAAAGGATGGAAAAGTACAAATATGTGTGGATTACCGGGATCTGAATAGAGCTAGCCCGAAAGATGATTTCCCATTACCTCACATTGATGTATTGGTCGAAAACACAGCTCAGTTCTCGGTGTTTTCCTTCATGGATGGATTTTCAGGATATAATCAGATCAAGATGTCACCTGAAGACATGGAGAAGACAACTTTCATCACACCCTGGGGCACATTCTGTTATAAGGTAATGCCATTTGGACTGAAGAATGCTGGTGCCACTTATCAACGGGCTATGGTAACATTATTCCACGACATGATCCACAAAGAAATTGAATGTTATGTGGATGACATGATTTCCAAGTCCCTTACAGAAGAAGACCACCTGGTAAATATGTTGAAGCTTTTCAAGCGTCTGAGGAAGTATCAGCTAAAGCTTAACCCCAACAAATGCACATTTGGGGTGTGTTCCAGTAAGCTGCTGGGGTTCATTGTAAGTGAAAAGGGAATTGAAGTTGACCCTGACAAAGTCAAAGCCATTCAAGAGATGCCTTCACCAAAGACTGAAAAAGAAGTTCGGAAGTTTCTAGGTAGATTAAACTACATTTCAAGGTTCATATCTCATCTTACAGCAACCTGTGAGCCCCTTTTCAAATTACTAAGGAAAGAACAAACGGTCAGGTGGAATGAAGACTGCCAGAGAGCTTTTGACAAAATCAAGGAATACTTACAAGAACCTCCAATCCTTATGCCGCCAGTTGAAGGAAGGCCTCTAATAATGTACTTGACAGTATTAGAAGAGTCAATGGGGTGTGTGTTGGGCCAACATGATGAGTCTGGTCGAAAAGAGTATGCAATATACTACCTAAGCAAAAAGTTTACCGACTGTGAACAACGTTATTCACTGCTCGAGAAAACTTGTTGTGCTTTAGCGTGGGCTGCTCGCCGACTAAGACAGTATATGTTGACTCACACTACTTTGTTGATCTCAAAGATGGACCCCGTCAAGTACATATTTGAGAAGCCAGTACTTACCAGAAGGGTTGCAAGATGGCAAATGATCTTGACAGAGTATGACATTCAGTACACATCTCAAAAGGCCATCAAAGGCAATGTATTGTCTGACTATCTTGCTGAGCAACCCATTGATGATTACCAGCCAATGAGATTTGACTTCCCTGATGAAGACATCATGTTCATAAAAGCAAAAGATCACGAAGAGCCTGTTCACACTGAAAGGCCTGACCTAGAAGAAGAATGAACAATGATGTTTGATGGGGCTGTTAATATGAATGGTCGTGGAGTTGGTGCAGTACTCATTAAACCTAAGGGAGTTCACATGCCTTTCTCGGCAAAACTCACCTTTAACTGTACTAACAACAAAGCTGAATATGAAGACTGTATCATGGGTCTTGAGGAAGCCATTGACCCCAGGATCAAGACTTTAACTGTATTCGGAGATTCAGCTCTGGTAATCAATCAAACCAACGGCAAATGGTACACTCACCAAGAGCATCTGATTCCATACCGAGATTATACGAGGTGATTACTGACTTTCTTCAGCACAGTCAAACTTGAGTATATCCCTCGAGATGAAAATCAGTTTGCAGATGCTCTGGCTACCATTTCCACCATGATCAAAGTTCCATCTGCCAACTTTGTGCCTCGGATTTCAGTATCCAGACTTGACAGACCAGCATATGTATTCTCCATGGACATTGCTAAAGATGACAAACCTTGGTTCTATGACATCAAATGTTTCTTAGAGGATCAAATATACCCACTCGGGGCATCGTCCAATGATAAGAAGACATTAAAAAGGCTGGCTGGTAGTTTCTTCCTGAATGCTGATGGCTCCTTGTACAAGAGAAACTTTGACATGGTGCTTCTCAGATGTGTTGATAAGACAAAGGCAGACTTGCTGATGCACGAGGTGCATGAAGGATATTTCGGTACCCATGCTGGAGGACATGCAATGGCTAAGAAATTGCTAAGATCGGGCTACTACTGGATCACAATGGATGTAGACTGTTGTGCCTACGCCAGAAAGTGCCACAAATGCCAGATTTATGCAGATAAGGTGCATGTGCCTCCAAATCCTTTGAATGCAATGTCTTCACCCAGGCCCTTCGCCATGTGGGGAATTGATATGATTGTAAAGATCGAACCGACTGCTTCCAATGGCCAAAGATTCATCCTGGTAGCCATTGATTACTTCACCAAATGGGTTGAAGCGGCTTCGTATGCAAATGTCACCAGGCAGACAGATCATACACTTGAGCATAGACAAGTAAGCAGTTCACAAGTCAATTTGTCTTTCAGTCTCTTTGGGTCGAACTATGGTGTTCTGACTTCCTCATTGCACGAGAGGATACGTAGGCATAACTTAACTGTTATCGAACAAAAGTGTCTGTATATTCCCCCTCCTCCAGTATTATTCTTTTAAGCCTCATTGTCTTGAGCACTGCACTCTTTTCTTGCACTAACACTCCTTTTATTCACTTCACACTTCTTTTGCACTGACACTTGTATTCTTTTCCAGCTTTTGAACACAAAATAGCACTAACACTACCCCTTTAAACACAAATCTTTCAAGCGTGGATCCCGTCGAGTACGACGGACAATCTGGGTGCTAATACCTTCCCAGGTTGTAACCAACCCCCTTTCTCAGTTTCTCTGGTTCGCAACCGTCTTATCCATATTTTTCTAGGTCTATGCAGCATTACCTTTCCTTCGGGATAAAAATGCCTAGCTGGCGACTCTTTTCAGTTCATCTTCATGTTCTCTCCTTTCTCCGACCGTTTGCGTCTGTACCCCTTCTGACTAGGTGTCATTTGGTGGGAGCGACACACGGGATGCAACATCATGTTATAAATAAAATAAAGGCTTAAAATCATGGTAGCGGATCATTATTCATCATTTTAAATCATCAAAATAAAAGGATCAATTAATATCGAAAATATCATCATCAAATGTTAAAATTTAATAAAAACAACAAAATAAACCAAGTGTTTCCCAGTGTTAAATGACTCGGAGCCTGACACCACCTAAACTCTATAAACAACGAGAGACGCACTCCAAGCTACATCTGAATCACTGAACTATTCTTGAGAATCTGGAGGATGGCATAATAGACCATCATGAAAGGCAGACAATGTGAGTAATCCACATTCAATATACATAATATAAAGACGAAATTATAAGTCAACAAAACATTTACATCCAATTTCACCTAAATACAACAACAACAACAACAACAAGTCATATCATCATACACATATGCAATCATGCTATTCCACTTAGAATGATATGCAACTTCATAAATGCATTTGGTACTGATTTTCAACATGTGATGGACACTGGCCATCTACCCTCCACAAGGGAGCATAACATAATCAACAACACCTCAATCCACACAATTGGATTGAAGCCTCAATCAACATAAGGAAATGCCATGAATGCACGATGCAACGACAACAACATAATATTCTTCATCAACATTTTGCATCAGCATTCATCATTATTCATTTACTTAGTCTATTCATAATACTAATACTTCATGACATAATTTTTATAACATATTCATCATATCATCATTTTTATTATGTATTAGCCTATTATAGCATGATAATAACTTCTAGCAACAACACATCAGCATGGCATAACAAAACAAAGCATCATAGGTCATCAAACAAAAGAAAATATTTTTCTAAATACCATAGGTCTCGCTAAGCGAGCAACTCACTGTAAGTGAATGTCCAAAATACTCACTCGCTCGCTAAGCGAGGAGGCGATTTTTCTGAGAAAACCCTGCGATTTTCTGCATATTCCAGCCACGCCTAAAAACCCTCAAAACATCAAATAGCAGCAGAAAACAACAGAAAACGACTAAATAACTCGTTATCATCATATATTCATCATTATTAACATCCAACAACAACTAATCATCAAAACCTATCAACAAACTACCCAACCCTAAGGTTCCCCGCATAACCCCTTCTCCTCATAAGACAATCCAATATTATGTGCATTGAAAGAGAATACTCCTCATACCTTGATCAATTTGAGCTTTCTCTTCTTGAGTAATTCCTATTTGTCTCCTTGTTCTTCAGAGCAAACCTTCACCTTCACCAAAACACGATTATGAGAAATTCTAACGTATCCCTCTTTTCTCATAAACCACTAAAAACACAACCTTACCCCTTAGTCCTCCAACATCTTTTATTTTATTTTTCTTTAATAATATTATTTAAATAATGTCCAATTATTATCATATCATTATTTTAATAAAAATATTCCTTCTTCTTATAATTCCATAAAATATCTCCAAATACTATTTATTCATAAATAATTACATTTAATAATTAAATTATGAAATTATGGTGTTACAACAAGCACGTTTTCGTTTTTGTTAGATAAGCATTCAACAAGAAGAACAACAACATTACAACAATAATGGTAACAACAACGACAACAACAATGGCAACCGTAAGAAATTCATACCTGGTTTTCTTCTTCACGAATGGCAATGGCAAGAATGGTTTTCTTCTTCACAAACAATGGAAACCGAACAACAATGGCAAGAACCCTAAGAAACCGAACAGCAATGGCAAGAACAATGACCTGAGAACGACAATGGCAATGGCAAGAATGGTTTTCTTCTTCACAAATGATTGAAACGGATTCTTGGGAGATAAAGAAAGAAATGGTCGGAGAGTTATGAAAATGTGCGAAACAAATGATAAGGGCTTCTACTTGGGGGTTTTATTTTTTAATTATTGAAAGCCCTAAGGCAGCACTTTTTCACTGAAAGCGCTTTCTATTCATTGTCTTATAGCAGCGCTTTTAGAAAGCACTTTCTAAGTTGGAGCCTTTTTAAGTCCTTTAACAGCGCTTTCTACAAACGCTTTCTAAAGTAAACCTTTAGCCGCGCTTTATAGAAAGCGCTTTCAAAGCTGGGGCCAACTTCAGGCACCCATTATATAGTTATCTATGTGTTTTAAATAATGGATGTATCACCACCCCAGTGGTTAATGCACGTGTACTATGCATTTCCCTACCTCAAGGGCGCGGGTTCGACCACCCTCCCCCTTTTTTCCATTTTTGTGATTTTTTATGTTTTTTCATATAATTTTTAATTTTTAATTTTTTTTATATTATTTTTCAATTAATTATTTAAACACTCAAAATAAATCATTTTTTAATAATTTTTTGCACATAATTCATTCATACATTTAAATGATTATTTTCACAAAAATAACAAAAAAATAATAATATTATTTGATTAATTTTAAATATTTTAAAGAATTTCTTTTTATTTTGTTTCAAAACATTTTAAATAAATTATTTCCATCAATTTCTTCAAACAAATAAATTTTCACATCATCATACAAATAACATATGATTGTTAATCATAATTTCAAAGTCATAACATTTTATGAATAAATTTGATATTTTTATCATTTTATTTCATTTATTAATTCAACTATTTTCATTAAAATGTGTAAATAAAGTAGACTATCAATTAGGCACCCCATATGTATTTATCTTTGTGTTTTAAACATTGGATGTATCACCATCACAATGTTTAATGTGCGTGTACTATGCCTTTACCTACATCAAGGGCGCGAGTTTGAACCCCACTTTTTCTATTTTTGTGATTAATTCAAATAAAACCCTTAATTTCTTAATTAGGGTTTTCACTGAAAGCGCTTTCTATTCGTTGCCTTATAGCATCGCTATTAAAAAGCGCTTTCTAAGGTGGGGTATTTTTAAGGCCTTTAGCAGCTCTTTCTAAAAGCACTTTAACAGCGTTTTATAGAAAGCGCTTTCAAAGATGGGGCCAACTTAAGGCCTTTAGCAACGCTTTCTAAGGTGACCCTTTAAAAGCGCTTTTTTCAGTGCTTTTTATAAAACATATAGAAGCGTTTGTTTCTAAAAGTGTTTTCTTTGTTGTGCCGCAAAAAACTATTTTTGGCGTAGTGTTGTTCGCCTTAAATATACATCGTAATAATCAGTATGATAGGTTTTGACTTTTAGTCTTTGTTGGTTTGATAATCTTTTATATTAGTTCAATAGGTTGTGCACTTGCTGTTAGATTTAGACTCGCTTAGTTAGAGCCAATCAAGTACTACTTTCAGATTCAGATGCATCAGACATAGTTTAATATATTTTTCTCAGGATCTTTTCTATACCACCGTTAAGTGTTAAGAATAGATTGTGCTCTGATGCCAACTAAATGTGAGAAAAACACAAGAAGGGGGGTTGAATTGTGTTGGATTTTTCTTTCTTTTAAACTCTTAAGACAGATTCTAAACACAAGGTTGTAAATTCTAATTTAGTTAAAGGTAGGTCGCATATATAATATTAAAGAAAGAATAATAACACACTGATAAGTGCATATTAGTGTGATTATTTAGTAGATTTTTTTGCACTTTTCAAGAGTTTAATTGCATTTCTAATGCTTTATCCCTTTGTTTCTTTCACTTATTCATAGTTTACTTTAAGCATTTTAAAAGTACCATTTATTTAACTTTTGTTTTTGTAATTTTAGGTTGCATCTTTGAAATCAGGAATGGATTGCATCAAGACACTCTTTCTGGAGTTCTTAAAGAAATTTACAGAAATCAAGCTCGCTCAGCGAGCTCCCAGAGAGGTTTCCAGCAAGTTTCTCACTCAGCGAGCTCCTTTCTCGCTCAGCGAGCTATGGCGGTTTAACTTTTTAATGATAGCTTGTTGAGCGAGCTCTGCATTTTCAGCTTGTATTTAAGCATTTGTTCCTCGTTTTCTTGGAATGTAACATTTACTTCAGACCTAAATACACCATAATTTATAATTTTACCTTGTGTTCGAAGAATCGGTGCATTGATTGTCATTAATGATCATTCTTCTTCATCTCTCTCTTTTGATGGATGTGTAAACACCCCAAATTTGCCCTCACCCATTCACACCATGGTTTGTGATCATTTCATATGCATAAACACAATCATAATATCTCATATCACATTTTTGATTCACTGCATAGATTCAAAGTCATCTGCACCTAGGGTTTGTGATCTGAGCAATCCAAGAGCTTCTTGAGCCACTCCAAGGCCCATCAATCACTTCAAAGGGGTCCATGTGTGTTCAAGTGTCATATTACATCCTCTCAAAGCCAAGAATGCCAAAGAATCACAAGAACTGGGATTGGTATGGAAGCAGAGCCAAGTTTGACTGCACAGTTGACCTAAAATTAGGGTTTTGGTTTCAGAGGCCATAACTCCACATATTTTGGTCTTTCTTGTTTCCATTGGTCTCTATATGGTATAGGGAGTATGCATATCAATTTTCATGAAGAAATTCCATGAGGAAGTCATCTGATCAAGAGTTGACTTTCTGGACAAGTCAGTGTAAAATCAGGGCATCTGAGGCCCCCAATGACCCAACCAAGGGGTGATCTTCATCATTTTGAGTGTATATGATCTTTATTTGATCATGGAAGAAGGGTGAAGTTCAAAAAATTCAAGAATTACAAGTTTTTGCAAAGTTGACTTTTTAGGGCATGGTTGACTTTTCATGAAATGTCATTTTATGCCACTTTTTCAACCCTTGCTTTTTGATCCAAGAATGCTTCAAATGGAAAAACTTTGGTCATGAAAGTTGTAGATTAGATCTTCCCCTTTTCAAAAAGTACAAGAACTTGATCTAATTCATTTTGGATCAAAAGTTATGGTGTGTCAAAGTTGGCAAAAATCACTAATTTTCAAGACATGCACCAAATGAGAAACTTGCAAAAACTTTGTACCAAGGCATTTGTGACTTCTAGTTCACATCAAACCAATGTGCAAGCATCACACAAGTTCTAAAAATCAGAATTGAACCAAAAGATCACATGTTCATGGTTGGCAAAGCAAGAGATTTTCATGAAGTTTCAAAAGTAAGCAAGTTGCAAAATCATCATAACACTTCCATCCACTTGATGTCTTGGATGCTGAACCAGCCATAGCCTCTCCCCTCACCATGCTGCGCCAGCCCACACCTTTGTACTAGCCTAGAACACAACCCATGCCTCTCTTACAAAAAGGTTGACAATTTGCAAAAGTGAACTTACCTATCACAGCAGGCCAGGTCACATCATCTGACCAATGAGATTATTTTATGCAAGCCAAATGCTAGCCATTACACATAACAAGCAAGGCTGAAGCTCACCACAACTCAGAATACACAAACTCACCCCAACTTGCATTTCTCTTCGAATCTCTCTACACAAGCCTCAAACACAAAAAGAAACTCCACAAACAATCTTTACTCACTTCACTGACCAGAAACCAACCATTGTTCTGGCCTGAAACCTCCCATATCACAAACACGATTTTCACACTCCCTTGGCCTGAGCTTCTGCAAACTCACTCAAGAGGCTGTTTAAACTCCAACCAAGTGTCCAAAGCTTCAAAGGGGGATCATTGGGACCTGTTTGAGCCAAAGAACCATCCAGAAAGCTCCTGAATCAAAAGCTCAATCTCAGGTGACTCCATGAACTTTTTTTCCAGAACTCCATTTTCTTGTTAAAATCTTGTTTTGTATGTTGCACTGATCATTGGGATCTATTTACTTTTGAAAATGAGCAAGAAATGAGTATGTTATGGTGTTCTGAAAGTTTGACCTAGAAATTTCTTTGCTTCGATTCTTGTTTGTGTTTGAGTTTAAACATGATTTGGTGCTGGATTCGTGTTTAGGATAGTTAGTAGATGATTTCTGGAGAGTTAGAGCTCTTAAAATGGCCTAGAGAGAGAGATTGATTTTTGGGGTGAACGGGGAAGATGACCGGAACACTGTTCCGGTCACCTGAGGGTGATTAACGGTGAGATTAGGGTTTTAATCATTAATTAGCCAGTTTGAATGTGAGCCGTCCAAACCCGCGCGCAGTCAACTCCCGCCCTGGCCAGTTTGAATCTCACACGTTGGATCTGATTACTTTTACTTTTTCAGTTTAAAATTCATTTAATTTTCATTTTATTTCATTTGTTTTCCATAATTTATTTAAAATAGCAAAAATGTTTTAAAAATTATGAAACTTTTTGTCAAGAGTTTCATTAATTTTTAAAACACAAAATTATTTTTATTTTCATTTTTAGCATTAAAAACGTATTTTTAATTATTTAAAAGTTTATTTTTAATTGATTAATGAAAATTAATTTATTAAAAATACTTTTAGGTATTTAAAAATTACCAAAAAATTCATGAAATGTTCTAAGACATTTAGAAACATTGTCCAACCTTCAAACCAAATTTATTTTTTGATCTTGATGCATTTTGAGAATTTTTCATTGATTTAAAATCATTTTTATGCATTAATTTGATCCAAAGTTCCAAAAATCATTTTTGCCTATCCATGAAGAGTTGGACATTGATCCTTTTTGCATTGCATTGTGTTTAGCATGTAGTTTGTGAGATTAAATGGCCATGATTTGATCTTTCATTTTCCATTTGTTTGGTAATTTTCTTGTTAAGGAACCCTAAAACCCTAGAAATCTTAAGAAAACCATAACTTGAAATTGGTTAGGAGTTGAGACCTCTCCTTTGGGAATTGGTTTAGTATAGGATTAGGGGTCCTTTGAGTGGCATTTCCAATTTTTTATCTTAGGGTTTGCTTGTGATTTTGATTTTTGTTTGATGTATTGTTCATAAACCCTAATTTGGGCTTCCATATGCATCCATCCTTCATTCTCTTGCATAACATGACTTGCCATGACATTTCAAGCATCCATTTGATTCATTTGACATCATAAGACATATTGAAAACATGTTTGATCATTGCATCATGTATTTGCCATGTTGTATGCCATGTGCACTTCATAACTTTTCATGTATGTCCATGCTTCTTAACTTGCTTCATTGGCATTCATGAACTTGTATGATCATTTCCATGTGTTGCCTCATGTTTGTAGCATTACATAGCATCATTAGCATCATGTAAATGCTTCTGGTTTTGTTTCTCATCATGTCATCTCATCCCATTTTGCATTGCATTGCATTTCTTTTCTAACCTTTCAGGTGGTAAGTGATTTTGAGAAGTGAATTTGCCTTCACTTCTCACAACTTTTCTTTTCATCTCTCTTGCATCCATGCTGCATCTTTATATGTGTTTGGGTTTGAGCTTGCTCATTCTTCTTCTTCCCACTTTCTTTCTTCAAGTGACTTGACTTCTTGAATGAAGCAAGTTGCTTTGCTTCTCTTGATCCTTTCATCTGCTTCCTGGTGGTTCCATTGAAGATTTCTCTTGAAAACCTCACAAACCTTAGGAACAACCAAGCATGACAATGATTAGGGTTTTGATTAGTCCCCCACTTAGTTTTACCTTTGTGTCTCTTTTGAGTCTTCTATTCTCATCTCATAATCAGGGACTAAACCCTAAAGGCTTTAAGGCTTTGTGATTAAACTTATGCCTGCATCCTTCTATTAGGATGGAGTGTATAACTTTAATCCTAAGTGTTAAACCCTTAATGTGTTTAAATATCTTAATCAATTCACTTAATAATCATCAAGACATCACACTTGTAACTTGGGCCTTGCATTAGGGTTCTAATTCTTCCTTAAATGGTTAAGAAGGACTAACCCTAGTGTTAATGGACAAGTCCCCCTCAAGTAGTCTTACAAACCATAAAATTCACTTCATCATCATATCATTAAATAAAATCCACTTAATCAAAGGCTTGTTTTGTCATGAGTTTAATCCCTAATCATGGATTAAGTTGAGGAGCATTCCTCAGCTTAAACATTCTCATCTATTATCCTTCTATTAGGATGGTGTAATGAGTCTGTTTAATCCCTGATTATGGCTTAACCTCATTACTCAACACTAAACAAAAACAACAAAAACATCTAAATAATCACAAGTAGGTTAATGATCTTAACCCTACATCAAAGGTGATTAAGTGTGAGAATCTGACTTCACACTTAAGGTACCCTCATTACCCCTAATCAGAGGGAAGATGTGATGAGTTTACTAAATCCATTGGTTTAGGCTTAAGCTCATTAACCTATGACAAACTCTCAAAAGCAATAAAAGATTGAAAACCCAAAAACAAACAATAATCGTCTCCTTCGGGATTCTTTTCTCATCATCTTCACTCACAAACGAGAACTCGCTTCTTCCGTCTAATGCAAGACAGTTTGCATCTGTGCCAGACAGATCATACACTTGAGCATGGACAAGTAAGCAGTTCACAAGTCAATTCACCTTTCAGTCTCTTTGGGTCGAACTACGGTGTTCTGACTTCCTCATTGCACGAGAGGATACGTAGGCATAACTTAACAGTTATCGAACAAAAGTCTCTGTATATTCCCCCTCCTTCCAGCTTCATTCTTTAAGCCTCATACCCCTGAGCATTTCACTCTTGTTCTTACACTGACACTGTATATATCACACTTCACACTTTTCTTGCACTGACACCTGTACATCTTTTATTCCAGCTCTTTATACACAAATTGTACTGACACTACCCCTTTAAAACACAAATCTTTTAAGCGTGGATCCCGTCGAGTACGACGGAAAATCTGGGTGCTAATACCTTCCCAGGTTGTAACCAACCCCCTTTCTCAGTCTCTCTGGTTCGCAACCGTCTTATCCATTCTTTTTCTAGGTCTATGCAGCATTGCCTTTCCTCCGGGATAAAAATGCCTAGCTGGCGACTCTTTTCATCTCCAGTGAGTTCACTGCTGTGTGTTCTCATTGTCCCTTTCGCCGACCGTTCGCGTCTGTACCCTATCTGACCTAGCTTCATTTAGAGGGAGCGACAACTTGGCGACTCTGCTGGGGACACTTATGCTGTAGCCAGGGCTTCTGGTTCTTTTTGTGGGTTCCTCCTAGCGCTTGTTTGATTTGTGTTTACTGGGGTGTTATGTGCTACTTGTGTTTGTATACTTGTTTTATTTTTACTGCTTTATGTACAGTTGCTTTACTGCTTTCTTTATTGCTTTTGTATATATCATACTGTCATACTGCTTGCTGGATCTGGTTTTTGTTTTGATGGGTGGGTGATTCATTGAGAGTTAAGGTCCTATACCTGGGACCTGAGTGACACCTAGGCTAGAGTGGTTCATATTCTTTCCCATTCCATCTCGGTCTGGTGCGGGAATATGAAACACGGTTCAGATATGGGTTTCTTCTTGAGAACTCTGTTGCAGATTTCCTGCAGTACTAGGGCTATCTGGGAAGCCTGCTAAGTCTGGATGACCTTTTAGTATTGACCTTCAGAAACTGAGGTGAATTAGAGGAGGAACTTTTATGGTTATTGTAAACACTGTACCTCCGGGTTAGAAGTGTTTACACTTCTCATAACTGATCCAAGTCTGAGGATCCTTGTTCTAGAACACCACCTGTGAGGGGGATGGGCTGTTTACAGGTTTGCAGGAACCCTTGGCCTCAGCATACCCTGTTACTTTGTGTGAATGAGAGTACTCCATTTTGGAACAGTTCTTGTGATTCTAAAACCCTGGACATGTGGCTCTTTATTTGAGCCCCCCACCTTGGTTACTGGACTTATAGACCCCCATCTGGATTTCTTACACACATGGACTTATATCAGAGCTTTTGATCAGATCCATCTCAGTCACAAACCCTTGCATATCATTTGCATACATAATCATTGCATCATATTGACATTTGCTTATTTGTGTTTCAGGGTATCCATCTACATTTGTTTTTGGTTTTGACCCCATCTTCAGTATTGACCTATCTTCATCAGCACCTGCTTCAGCTATCAGCTATCTACTTCAGTCACCTGCACCAGCCAATCAGTGGCCCATTCTTCAGTATCATCATCAGCACTTGTCTCTACTCAGTCTCAACATCATGGCACCTAAAAAGAGCAACATCACCTACCACTTCTTCCAGCCAGAGTTAGTTGACATCAGGAGGATTCAGACCCTGATCACTCCAGACCATATACCACTGTTCAGGGAACACCATGGAGATATACTTGATATGGTTATGGATCTGGACCCCTCACAGAGAAGCCTGATCCACACCTGCCTTCAGTTTTATGATCCCCCACTGAGATGTTTCACTTTTCAGGACTTTCAGCTGGGCCCCTTATTGGAAGAATACTCATCATTAGTTGGTATACCTATCAGGCGTGGAGTCCCTTTCAACCCTGAGATGGTCTTTCCTGGTAATGAAGAGGTGGCAAAGGAATTGCATCTGGAACCAGTCTTGATTGGACAGCATATGACTTCTAAGGCTGGAATCCCTGGCCTGCATCTGGATTTCTTGATCTCTCAAGCTACCCTGAAAGCTTCTTTAGGAGATTGGAAAGCAGTCTGTGCTTTATTGGCCTTGAGCATATATGGGATTGTATTATTTGCAGATGAGCCTCGATTTATTAGTAAGAATGTAATCCATCTGTTCATTCTAAAGAACCCAGTGCCAACTCTATTGGGAGATCTCTACTATTCAGTGCATCAGAGGAATGAAAAGCAAAGGGTAAGATTAGTGAGGTGCTGTGCTCCTTTGTTCCATACTTGGCTTCTCAGGCATTTGCCCAGGACAGATGCATTTTTGAACCCTCATCAGCAGAAAAACTGGGCTGGAAGACTTACCACTCTAACTTCAGCTGATATCAGGTGGTGCACTCAAAGCACAAAAGGCAGGGATATCATCACCAGCTGTGGGCATTTTCCCAATGTGCCTCTAATAGGAGTTAAGGGTAGCATTAATTACAACCCTTTGCTGTTCAAAAGACAACTGGGCTATGCACTGGTCCACACTCCTAAGGCACAAGACTTGGTTGAGACTCTTTATTGTGAGAACAAGCTTAATCTGGCTATTGTTAGGCAGGCAGCCTGGGCCTGGGACAATGTGCAGACTAAGGGGGTAACCATCTTGGGGAAGTGTAACAATGTGGCATCAGCACAATACTATGATTGGTCCCATGCCAGGGCTCAATTCTCTGGGATGCCCTTTACTATAGAAGATATGCATGGGCCTTCCACAACACC
Source organism: Lathyrus aphaca (assembly GCA_963966055.1). Classification (NCBI taxonomy): domain Eukaryota; kingdom Viridiplantae; phylum Streptophyta; class Magnoliopsida; order Fabales; family Fabaceae; genus Lathyrus; species Lathyrus aphaca. The sequence goes on along the minus strand of OZ014520.1, from coordinate 281,909,888 downwards.
ACCTCCGGCAACTGTCAGCTTAGAGGAGTTTGAGAAGTTGAAAGAGAGAAATGAGAAGCTGACTCAGGCCCTACAAAAGACTCTCTGGGAGAGGAGTGATGGCAGACTGGATATTGAGAGGTTGGAGAAGTTGAAGGTGGAGCATCTGGCTAGAATTGAGAAGTCTGAAGATTACATTAAGAAATCTAGGGCTGGAGAGCAAATCCTGAAGAATGCTTGCAAGGAAGCCCAATTCCAGAAAGCTAGGACAGACTTGTATCTGAAGGAGAGTCAGGCTAGGTGTGTCAGGATCACCGAGGCTCGTACTCTGGAGGACAAGAGGGTCCAAGACAAGATAGAGCAGATGGAAGCTAGTGCAAAAGAGCAACAGGAAGCCCTGGCAGCAGCCCAGAGGGAGATATCAGAGCTAAAGATCAGAGCTGGAGTGAAGAGGTCAAAGGACCAAAGTCAACACAAGAAGCTAACTGCAGCTGTTACTACCCGGAACCTCCTTATCAGGAACCTCACGGAGCGTCCAGCTGATCCTGTGACCGAAGCACTTCTCAAGGAAGTTCGGGAGGATGAGTTTGGTCTTGGTGTTTGACCATTTGCTTGTTGTTACTTTCATTCCGTGTACTTTTATTTTCTTGTAATGTATTTTGACCCCTCAGAGGGCTTGTATTTGTAAACAAACTGTGTACCATTGGCCTTTTGTAATATATGTATTAGTTTGTTCCATCTGAGTTTACTTCGAAAGCAACATCAACAGCCTCATCTTCAAGGGTCTGGAAGGGTCAAAACTGAATGCCAAGCCGGATACCTTGAAAACAAATGAGCATACTGCATTGCATGCTAACCCTTTGTTTGTTTTGTAGGTGTTTGTTTTATTGTTGCTAACTCTGTTGTGATGTTCAGGAACTATTGCTCGGCGCCGGGTATTTCCCCTCAACCGTCCGCACCGATATCCAACCCGTAACAACCTTCCGGGCATACAGATGGATCAGATGCAGCAGGACCTAACAGAGGTCAGGAACCAAATGACCAACGAGAGGTTGGAAATGAGGAACCAAATGACACAATTTATGGAGGTAATGAACAACATGGCTCAAAGTCAGGAGAGGCTCAGAGCACTGGTGGAAGGGAGAAATCAGGAAGATCATCAGCCAGGGACTGCTGGGACTAGCAACAATGAAAGAGTCCAACCTCATGTCAATCCCCCAGTCTTTGGACCCCACCTCCATCCAGAGGCCAACATCCCTGTCAATATACAAGGGACTGCCACAGCAGGGAGGGTATTGCAAGAAGACCCCCAAGAAGACCAGTTCACAGTGATGGGAGCCGGGGAAGAAGCTTATGATAGAAGGTTGGATAAGATAGCTGAGAAATTAAGATCCTTAGAGTCTCAAAACTCTTTGGGTTTTGATGTTATGGATATGGGCTTGGTAGATGGGGTCCGGATTCCCCACAAGTTTAAGCCACCATGCTTTGAAAAGTATAATGGGACTTCCTGTCCCCGAACCCATCTACAATCTTTTCTCGGGAGGCTAAAGGCCTATACCATGGACGAGAAGCTGTGGATGTTCTATTTTGAGGATAGTTTGACTGGGGCCTCGAGGGAATGGTATTCCCATCTGACAAGAGCAACTATTAGATGCTGGAAGGACCTGGCAGAGGCCTTCATCAGACAGTATCAGTATAATCTGGATATGGCACCCAACAGGACCCTCCTAATGGGAATGTCACAGTCATCTAGAGAGAGCTTCCGAGAGTATGCTCAAAGATGGAGACACCTTGCTGCTGCTGTCCAGCCACCTATGTCAGAAAGGGAGATGGCTGATATGTTCATGAACACCCTTCAGGGGACTTACATTGATAGGCTAGCTGCCTTCTCATCTACCAGCTTTGCAGATGTAGTCATAGCCGGGGAGAGAATTGAAAGCCTATTGAAGATGGGTAAGATCTCAGACAACGGTGCAAGCTCATCCAGTAATGCAAGAAAGCCTTTTGCGGGCCCAAGAAGGACTGGTGAGACCAATGCCATCCACACCAGCAGGGGCAGGCCCCAATATGTTCACAGGTCTGTGGCGGCAGTCACCATTCCCGTTCCAGCTCATCCACAACCAACTTATCAACCACCGCAACAAAACTATCAGCAACAACCTCAGTACCATCAACAAAATCAGTATCCTCCGAGAAACTACAACAACAGCAACACCAACAACAATAACCAGCAAAGGCCATTCCAGCAGAGGCCATCTCAAGCCAACAGGGTGATCGATCCGATCCCTATGCCATATGCTACATTGCTGCCACAACTCCTGAAACTCAACCTAGTTGAGCTAAGGACATTGGCGCCTCCAGATCCCAACAGTCTACCCAGGAATTATGACTCCAACGCCAGATGTGCTTTTCATTCAAATGCACCTGGCCATAGTACAGAAAAGTGCAGAGCCTTGCACATGAAGGTACAAGACCTGGTAGACTCTAAGGCCCTGAATTTCGCACCACCACCCAATGTCAACAAGAACCCCATGCCAAACCACGGTGGTCCCAGAATCAACGCTATTGAAGAAGACAAGCCGTCTTATTTAATAACCAGTGTGGGTCAGATTCGGACACCGTTGGTGGAGATTAAGGCTCAGCTCCTCGAATGTCAAATGTTCCCGGGGTGTGAGTTAGGGTGTGCTTACTGCAATATTTCAGTAAATGGGTGCGATAACCTGAGAAATGGCATAGATGGTCTCATTCAGAGTGGCCAACTTCAGATCACCACATCATTTCCAACAAATCCAGCAATCTTATCAGCAACAATTCCGGTATCTTCTACAACTGCAGCAACCATTGTTCCTGACAATTCTTCGGCTTCATCAACAAGTACTTCATCTATCATCTCAACTGATCAGCTGTCAACAAATTCTCCTTCTACAACTTCAGCACCACTCCAATTTGAATCTCCTACAACAACAACATCCATCCTTCCGACAATGTCTCCTACAACTCCAGCAACAAACTCTGAAGATGTCTCAACTGTCACAATATTTTATGATCCTGAAAACAACTCTGCCTACAACTCAGAAGGTGCTGCTCCCATCAGAGCACCAGTCACAATTTATTATGATCCGCAAACTATCACAATCCCTTCTGCAGCTGTCATCAGTCCAGTCACTGTCACAGTGCCTGGACCAGTACCTTATGAAAGCAATAGGGCCATCCCTTGGCACTACGGCTCTGACGTATACTGCGAAGGAAAGAAAATCACCCTTGAACCATCAACACCTGCACCACAAATAGACAATGTGGGAGGAGGCGGAGGCTTCACTCGAAGCGGACGTCTCTTTGCTCCACAAATTCAAAGACCCACTGCCGAAGCAGAAGCTGCTGCCAAGGCAAAAGGAAAAAGCCCGGTGCAGGAAGATCAAGCTGTTAAGGAAGCTTTGAAAACACCATTCGATCAAGAAGTTGATGAGTTCATGAGAATCATCAAAAAGAGTGATTACAAAATAGTGGATCAGCTTCACCAGACGCCATCCAAGATCTCTATCCTATCACTGCTTATGTGCTCCGAAGCCCATCGGAATGCACTACTCAAAGTCTTGCACGCAGCTTACGTGCCTGAAGAGATCACTGTCAATCAGTTGGAAACCGTGGTTGGAAATGTTACTGCCAGCAATGGGCTAGGGTTCACCAATACTGACTTGACAACGGAAGGCCGCAACCATAACAAGGCCTTGCACATCACCATGGAATGTAAAGGTGCAGTCCTTTCCCATGTGCTGGTAGATACAGGGTCATCCCTTAATGTCTTACCGAAAAAGGCCCTGGTGAAGCTAGAGTATGAAGGATTAGCATTGCGCCCCAGTAACTTGGTAGTAAGAGCCTTTGATGGTTCTAAGAGATCGGTTTTGGGAGAAATTGAGCTACATGTGACAATTGGCCCACAAACCTTTAAAACGATCTTCTACGTGATGGATATTCAGCCTGCCTATAGCTGTTTGTTGGGTAGATCATGGATTCATGCCGCTGGCGCAGTAACGTCTACCCTTCACCAGAAGTTAAAATTTGAGTGGGAAGGCCAAGTTGTTACTATCTGTGGGGAGGAGGATATATTTGTTAGCCACCTGGCTACCTATAAGTATATTGAGATGGATGGGGAGATCCATGAAACAATGAGCCAAGGGTTTGAGGCCGTGAATGTTAATGAAGCATCTGCTGTATCTGGAATCTCCATGTCATCTTACCAACAAGCCCGGAAGGTTGTTGAAGAGGGAACTGCCCAAGGCTGGGGCAAGGTTTTATCTGTAGAGGAGAAGAAAGACAAATTTGGGTTGGGTTACAGACCAACTCAACAACATCAAGCAAAGGTTGCTGAGAAGCCCGGTTTTGTCAGTGGGGGGATGCTCACCCCTGATGCTATCAACAATTTGGAAGACGAGCTGGAAGAGGAGCGCAATCTGGAGAATTGGATTCGTCCAAAGATCCTGGGGAGCAGTATCTCAAACTGGTCTTCCCAGGAAATTATAAGAGTTACTCATGCAGAGTAATTATTATTTCCTGTATTTTTTTAGCATGCATCAAAGTCTTGCATCTTGCCCAAGATGACAAGACTCATTTTGTAATCGGGCCATCTGTACTTTTTGTGCAAACAAGATTAATCAATGAAATATCAGACATCTTTTTGCAAATAAGTCCTTTTCTTTTCCGCTCACTGTTTTTCCCATTTTTCTTTTTGTACAAAAAATAAATGGCGATGTTTTCAAAATGATAACTTTATTTCACTTTTCTAAACAAGATTAAAATCAATCACTAAAATGAACAAACTGAACCCTTGCAGAGAATGCCTTCCAGACAGCACCGACAACCGCACAGCTATGACTTCGTATGACTTTGACAATCCGATCAATCAAGCTGATGAAGGGGTCGAAGAAGAATATGAGCTTCCTGAAGAGCTAGCCAGGTTATTAAGACAAGAGGAAAAGGTTATTACTCCTCACCAGGAGGAGGTTGAAGTAATTAATCTTGGTACAGATGAAGACGTGAAAGAGGTTAAAATCGGGGCCTGCCTGCAAGACTCAGTGAAGAGACAACTGATTGATCTGCTTCAAGAATATGTAGATGTTTTTGCTTAGTCGTATCAAGATATGCCCGGGTTGGACACCGACATTGTTGTGCACAAGCTGCCTTTGAGGGAAGAATGTCCGCCGGTCAAACAGAAACTGCGCCGTACTCGCCCTGACATGGCAATGAAGATCAAAGAAGAGGTACAAAAGCAATGGGACGCCGGGTTCCTTGCCGTGACTAGCTACCCGCCGTGGGTTGCTAATATAGTACCTGTGCCTAAGAAAGACGGCAAAGTGAGGATGTGTGTTGACTACCGGGATCTGAACAGAGCCAGCCCAAAAGATGACTTCCCATTACCTCACATTGATGTATTGGTAGATAACACGGCTCAGTTCTTGGTATTCTCCTTCATGGACGGATTTTCAGGATACAATCAGATCAAGATGTCACCTGAAGACATGGAGAAGACAACCTTCATTACACCATGGGGCACGTTCTGTTACAAAGTAATGCCATTCGGACTGAAGAATGCTGGTGCCACATATCAACGGGCTATGGTGACATTATTCCACGATATGATCCATAAAGAAATTGAATGTTATGTGGATGACATGATCGCCAAATCCCTTACTGAAGAAGACCACCTGTTAAATCTGCTGAAGCTATTCAAGCGTCTGAGGAAGTACCAATTGAAGTTGAACCCCAACAAGTGCACATTCGGGGTACGATCCGGTAAGCTGCTGGGCTTTATTGTAAGCGAGAAAGGGATTGAAGTTGACCCTGATAAAGTCAAAGCCATTCAAGAGATGCCTGCACCGAAAACTGAGAAAGAAGTCTGAGGGTTCTTAGGTCGATTGAACTACATCTCACGGTTCATATCTCACCTTACAGCAACCTGTGAGCCTTTGTTCAAGCTATTGAGAAAAGAACAGACGGTCAGGTGGAACGAAGACTGCCAGAAGGCTTTTGACAAGATCAAGGAATACTTACAAGAACCTCCAATCCTTATGCCTCCAGTTGAAGGAAGACCTCTGATAATGTACTTGACAGTATTAGAAGAGTCAATGGGGTGTGTGCTGGGCCAGCATGACGAGTCTGGTCGAAAAGAGTATGCAATATACTACCTGAGCAAAAAGTTTACCGACTGTGAACAGCGTTATTCACTGCTCGAGAAAACTTGTTGTGCTTTAGCGTGGGCTGCTCGCCGACTGAGACAGTATATGTTGACCCATACTACTTTATTGATATCAAAAATGGACCCAGTCAAGTACATTTTCGAGAAGCCAGCTCTTACCGGACGGGTTGCAAGATGGCAGATGATTCTCACAGAATACGACATCCAGTACACCTCTCAGAAAGCCATCAAGGGCAGTGTACTATCTGAATATCTTGCTGAGCAACCTATTGATGACTACCAGCCTATGAGATTTGACTTCCCTGATGAAGACATCATGTTCATAAAAGCAAAAGATCATGAAGAGCCTGTTCACACTGAAGGGCCTGACCCGGAAGAAGAATGGACTATGATGTTTGATGGGGCTGTTAACATGAATGGTCGTGGTGTTGGTGCAGTACTCATTACACCCAAAGGAGTTCACATGCCTTTCTCGGCAAAACTCACTTTCAACTGCACTAACAACGAAGCTGAATACGAAGCTTGCATTATGGGTCTTGAGGAAGCCATTGACCTCAGGATCAAGACATTGACTGTATTCGGAGATTCAGCTCTGGTAGTTAATCAAACCAACGGCAAATGGTACATACACCAGGATCATCTGATACCTTACAGGGATTATACAAGAAGGTTATTGACTTTCTTCACAACAGTCAAGCTTGAGTATATCCCTCGAGACGAGAATCAGTTTGCAGATGCTCTTGCTACCATTTCATCCATGATCAAAGTTCAGGCTGCCAACTTTGTACCTCAGATTTCAGTGTCCAGACTTGATAGACCAGCATATGTATTCGCAGCAGATATTGTCAATGATGATAAGCCTTGGTTCCATGACGTTAAATGCTTCTTGGGGGATCAAACATACCCACCTGGGGCATCTTCCAATGATAAGAAGACTTTGAGAAGGCTTGCTGGTAGTTTCTTTCTGAACACTGATGGGTCTTTATACAAAAGGAACTTTGATATGGTACTCCTCAGGTGTGTTGACAAGACGGAAGCAGATTTGTTGATGCATGAAGTGCACGAAGGATCCTTTGGTACCCATGCAGGAGGGCATGCCATGGCTAAGAAGTTGTTAAGATCAGGTTATTACTGGATCACAATGGATGCAGACTGTTGTGCTTATGCCAGAAAATGCCATAAATGCCAGATCTATGCAGATAAGGTGCATGTGCCTCCCAATCCTTTGAACATAATGTCTTCACCATGGCCCTTCGCCATGTGGGGCATTGATATGATTGGCAAAATTGAGCCAACTGCTTCAAATGGCCACAGATTCATCTTGGTTGCTATTGACTATTTCACCAAGTGGGTTGAAGCAGCATCATATGCAAATGTTACAAGGCAAGTGGTAGCCAGATTTCTGAAGAGAGATATCATTTGTCGATACGGAGTTCCCGAGCGAATCATTACTGATAATGGTTCCAATCTAAACAACAAAATGATGGCTGAGTTATGCCGGGACTTCAAGATCCAACACCACAATTCTTCTCCTTACAGGCCAAAGATGAATGGCGCTGTTGAGGCGGCAAACAAAAATATCAAGAAGATTGTGCAGAAGATGGTAGTCACCTACAAAGACTGGCATGAGATGCTACCATTCGCCTTGCATGGGTACCGCACGTCAATCAGAACATCTACTGGGGCAACACCGTACCAGCTTGTGTATGGAATGGAAGCAGTCCTACCTGTTGAAGTTGAATTACCCTCCCTCCGGGTATTGATGGATGTTAAGCTGAACGAAGCAGAGTGGGTCAGGTCCCGATACGAACAACTGAGCCTGATTGAAGAGAAGAGATTGGCTGCAATTTGTCATGGGCAGCTGTATCAGAAAAGAATGAAGAAAGCTTTCGATCAGAAAGTCAGGCACCGAGAGTACCAAGTAGGAGATCTTGTGCTGAAGAGAATCCTCCCTCCTCATACAGACCACAGGGGCAAGTGGACTCCGAATTATGAAGGGCCATTCGTGGTAAAGAAATTTTTCTCTGGTGGAGCACTGATGCTCAGCACCATGGATGGTGAAGATTTCCCGTCCCCTGTGAATTCAGATGCAGTTAAAAAATACTTCGCATAAAATGACCCGCTGGACATAAAAACAGAATGTAAGTCCAGGCAAAAATAGGGCATCCCGGTGAGTCAAAAACAGAATAAAAGACTCGGGCAAAAGTAAGGGAAAATGAACAAAAAATGTACACCCGCTGAGTTGAAAAGCCGCATTGGACAACTCAGGCAAAAATGGGTATCCCGATGGATTGAAAACCCGAAAGGGCGATCCATGCAAAACAAGGGAATAAGCGAACAACTGCATTCTGAATTCGTTTGTACCGCCTACAACTCGGCAAACCTCGAAAGGATCAAGTTTCTATCAGAATCAGCCTTCTTCAGAAAGCAAGACGAGAAGAACGTCAAAAGTCATACGAGTCATAGCGGAAAAGGAAGCTCCTTGAAAGCGTCGTCAACATCGCCAACACTTTGTTTCTCAATTTGTAACAATCTCCTCATTTCAGGAGATGTGTTTCTTTGACTGTATCTTGCCAATTCAGGGCACATGAATTAATAAAATCAGATTTTTCAATCATGTCTCGTCTTATACATTTTTATTTGCAAATAATGTCTGATGTCTCTAGAAAACTAATTGCATGAGTACAGATGCTTTTCTCTAAAAAATAAATAAATGATAAAAACGCGTGCTTACAGGGAATATACTTACTCTCGAAAGTGCTTAACTCCTATGACGGAATCCAGCAAAGGATACCTCGGGACCATTTGTGCATTTCTTTATCTTTGCAGGATTGCAGGCATCCAGAACGCCCCTTGGGGCATGCAAGCTTCGTCCCAGCAAGCTGGCAAATCAACACTCGCTCTTGGCACCAGAGGTGTTTTCTCCCCAGCTGGGTTGCCAACAACTTTCCCCAGTTAGTCGCCACTTGTCAATTTCCCCAGCCGTAGTGCCAATCATTCTTCCTCAGCAGAATGCAGAAGTCAGGGAACCATCTTCCCCACAGAATCCTCAGCCTCTATTCAGAAGAGCAACGCATGAAGGAATCACAACAGAGTGATGAAGGCTTCTACAAACCCCAGCTGGGTCCCTCATTACCAAGATAGGTCTATCAGTGACTTATCTCCCCAAGCAGATACATCTCTACGGATCTACCAATGATCTCATCCCCAGCTGGGATGTCCATTTCAACAGATCGACCAGAGATCTTCACAGCAACGAGATCCGAATCCCGGATCTGTACCTTTTGCATAACCATAGCATTCGCATCATATCCACCCACAAAGCGTAGCATTCCGTTTAATACGGAGCATTACGACAAAAATCAAACATATAGCATAATCACAAGCCATGTGGGAATCAAACACTTGTGAATAATAACCATTCATCAGAATGCAAAATCCCCACCAGAGTCCCCGGCAAAAGCAGTTGCCTCGCAAATCACAAACACCAGTATATACTCCTTTTTGACACCCGTCTGTGTCATCACTCCCCAGTAAAGTCTCCTGAACACTCTTTACAAACAAAACCACCCGTATTACAGATACTTCCTGACACCCGTCCGTGTCATATCCCCAGCGGAAAGCCAAAGACATCATCTTTGCACTCACCTATACTTGTATATACATTTTCTTGACACCCGTCCGTGTCATTTCCCCAGCGCAGTCGCTTACACTTTTACAACCCATATACTTGTTGATATTATTATACTTTTCTCTCTTGACACTCGTCCGTGTCACCCTCCCCAGCAGATAAACATTCATCTATACACCACTCATATTACTCATGTTACACTTATACAGATGCTCGTCCGTATCTTGTATATGCCATTTATATCCCCACAGATTCGGCATTGGTCCATGTTCTTTGTTAACCAGTTGGTACTCGTCCGTACCATCATCTCAGAATATGCGTCAAGTGTTTGTTTCTACATGATACTCGTCCGTATCATAAAGGATGCTCGTCCGCATCTTTAATCCATACACCGTGTCAAACACTTGTGTCTTCTTGAATATAGATACTCGTCTGTGTCTACTATTCCCCAGAAAAGTCCCCTCAGATTCAACACTCGTCCGTGTTCTCTGTTAACCAGTTGATACTCGTCCGTATCATCATCTCTGAACATGTGTCAGTATTTGTTTCTACCCGATACTCGTCCGTATCGTAGTCTTAGGGATGCTCGTCCGCATCTTTAATCTATACACAACATCCAAACACTTATACTTTCTTTTCTTGGTTGTAAACACTAGTCTGTGTTTACTATATCCCCAGTAGATCGCCAAGTGAGCAAATTTTCCTTTTTATCTGACACTCGTCCTGTGTCATGATAAACCTTGAGAGCAGTCGTCCCCTGCTAGGTGGTCGTCCTCCACCTCTTGATGATCGTGCTTCATCACTTTATCCAATGGCCGTCCCCATTGTTGATTTTTGGTTATCTGACATTCGTCCTATGTCATGAGAAACCTCGAGAGAAGCCGTCCCCTGCTAGGTGGTCGTCCTCCACCTCTTGATGGTCGTCCTCCATCATGCTCGTCCGATGGCCGTCCCCATCGTTGACCTTTTATCCGGCATTCGTCCTGTGTCGCGATATTGTTTCGGCAGCCGTACCCTGCCCGATGGTCGTCCTCCACCTTAGATGACTGTCCCTCATCTTAACCCCAATAGAGCAGCCGTCCCCTGCTAGGTGATCTTCCTTCACCTTTGATGACCGTACCTCATCATCTGTTTATTTCATTTATTCTTTAACCCGATGGCCGTCCCCGTCGTGGTCCCTTTTCTTTTTAACCCGATGGTCGTCCCCGTCGTGGTCCCTTTTCTTTTTAGCCCGATGGCCGTCCCCATCGTCGGTTACTTTATGAACTTGATGGTCGTCCCCGTCATGTTTCACTATGCCCAGAGAATCTTACAAATTTATCTTGATGGCCGTCCCCATCATAATCTTATTTTTCCCAGCTAGTCGGCCGTCCCCGTCTTGGCTTTAATTTTGATCCCCAGCATGTCGGCCGTCCCCGTCATTGTTATTTACCCAACAGTCGTCCTCTGCTCGACGGTCGTCCTCCGTCGCCCGCACTTTACAATATACTTTATTTTCCTTTTACAATCTATATCCCTTTTCTTCTTCATTTCTGTGAGTGCAAATTTCGGACTGTCTTTGGTATTCAACCACAAGTTATCTTGTTTGCCTGATAAGCCATAGCTTACATCCTGCACAGCTAACTCATGTTTGAATAGGGGCAGCTGTAAACACCCCAAATTTGCCCTCACCCATTCACACCATGGTTTGTGATCATTTCATATGCATAAACACAATCATAATATCTCATATCACATTTTTGATTCACTACATAGATTCAAAGTCATCTGCACCTAGGGTTTGTGATCTGAGCAATCCAAGAGCTTCTTGAGCCACTCCAAGGGCCATCAATCACTTCAAAGGGGTCCATGTGTGTTCAAGTGTCATATTACATCCTCTCAAAGCCAAGAATGCCAAAGAATCACAAGAACTGGGATTGGTATGGAAGCAGAGCCAAGTTTGACTGCACAGTTGACCTAAAATTAGGGTTTTGGTTTCAGAGGCCATAACTCCAAATTTTTTGGTCTTTCTTGTTTACATTGGTCTCTATATGGTATAGGGAGTATGCATATCAATTTTCATGAAGAAATTCCATGAGGAAGTCATCTGATCAAGAGTTGACTTTCTGGACAAGTCAGTGTAAAATCAGGGCATCTGAGGCCCCCAATGACCCAACCAAGGGGTGATCTTCATCATTTTGAGTGTATATGATCTTTATTTGATCATGGAAGAAGGGTGAAGTTCACAAAATTCAAGAATTACAAGTTTTTGCAAAGTTGACTTTTTAGGGCATGGTTGACTTTTCATGAAATGTCATTTTATGCCACTTTTTCAACCCTTGCTTTTTGATCCAAGAATGCTTCAAATGGAAAAACTTTGGTCATGAAAGTTGTAGATTAGATCTTCCCCTTTTCAAAAAGTACAAGAACTTGATCTAATTCATTTTGGATCAAAAGTTATGGTGTGTCAAAGTTGGCAAAAATCACTAATTTTCAAGACATGCACCAAATGAGAAACTTGCAAAAACTTTGTACCAAGGCATTTGTGACTTCTAGTTCACATCAAACCAATGTGCAAGCATCACACAAGTTCTAAAAATCAGAATTGAACCAAAAGATCACATGTTCATGGTTGGCAAAGCAAGAGATTTTCATGAAGTTTCAAAAGTAAGCAAGTTGCAAAATCATCATAACACTTCCATCCACTTGATGTCTTGGATGCTGAACCAGCCATAGCCTCTCCCCTCACCATGCTGCGCCAGCCCACACCTTTGTACTAGCCTAGAACACAACCCATGCCTCTCTTACAAAAAGGTTGACAATTTGCAAAAGTGAACCTACCTATCACAGCAGGCCAGGTCACATCATCTGACCAATGAGATTATTTTATGCAAGCCAAATGCTAGCCATTACACATAACAAGCAAGGCTGAAGCTCACCACAACTCAGAATACACAAACTCACCCCAACTTGCATTTCTCTTCGAATCTCTCTACACAAGCCTCAAACACAAAAAGAAACTCCACAAACAATCTTTACTCACTTCACTGACCAGAAACCAACCATTGTTCTGGCCTGAAACCTCCCATATCACAAACACGATTTTCACACTCCCTTGGCCTGAGCTTCTGCAAACTCACTCAAGAGGCTGTTTAAACTCCAACCAAGTGTCCAAAGCTTCAAAGGGGGATCATTGGGACCTGTTTGAGCCAAAGAACCATCCAGAAAGCTCCTGAATCAAAAGCTCAATCTCAGGTGACTCCATGAACTTTTTTTCCAGAACTCCATTTTCTTGTTAAAATCTTGTTTTGTATGTTGCACTGATCATTGGGATCTATTTACTTTTGAAAATGAGCAAGAAATGAGTATGTTATGGTGTTCTGAAAGTTTGACCTAGAAATTTCTTTGCTTCGATTCTTGTTTGTGTTTGAGTTTAAACATGATTTGGTGCTGGATTCGTGTTTAGGATAGTTAGTAGATGATTTCTGGAGAGTTAGAGCTCTTAAAATGGCCTAGAGAGAGAGATTGATTTTTGGGGTGAACGGGGAAGATGACCGGAACACTGTTCCGGTCACCTGAGGGTGATTAACGGTGAGATTAGGGTTTTAATCATTAATTAGCCAGTTTGAATGTGAGCCGCCCAAACCCGCGCGCAGTCAACTCCCGCCCTGGCCAGTTTGAATCTCACACGTTGGATCTGATTACTTTTACTTTTTCAGTTTAAAATTCATTTAATTTTCATTTTATTTCATTTGTTTTCCATAATTTATTAAAAATAGCAAAAATGTTTTAAAAATTATGAAACTTTTTGTCAAGAGTTTCATTAATTTTTAAAACACAAAAATATTTTTATTTTCATTTTTAGCATTAAAAAAGTATTTTTAATTATTTAAAAGTTTATTTTTAATTGATTAATGAAAATTAATTTATTAAAAATAATTTTAGGTATTTAAAAATTACCAAAAAAATCATGAAATGTTCTAAGACATTTAGAAACATTGTCCAACCTTCAAACCAAATTTATTTTTTGATCTTGATGCATTTTGAGAATTTTTCATTGATTTAAAATCATTTTTATGCATTAATTTGATCCAAAGTTCCAAAAATCATTTCTGCCTATCCATGAAGAGTTGGACATTGATCCTTTTTGCATTGCATTGTGTTTAGCATGTATTTTGTGAGATTAAATGGCCATGATTTGATCTTTCATTTTCCATTTGTTTGGTAATTTTCTTGTTAAGGAACCCTAAAACCCTAGAAATCTTAAGAAAACCATAACTTGAAATTGGTTAGGAGTTGAGACCTCTCCTTTGGGCATTGGTTTAGTATAGAATTAGGGGTCCTTTGAGTGGCATTTTCAATTTTTTATCTTAGGGTTTGCTTCTGATTTTGATTTTTGTTTGATGTATTGTTCATAAACCCTAATTTGGGCTTCCATATGCATCCATCTTGCATTCTCTTGCATAACATGACTTGCCATGACATTTCAAGCATCCATTTGATTCATTTGACATCATAAGACATATTGAAAACATGTTTGATCATTGCATCATGTATTTGCCATGTTGTATGCCATGTGCACTTCATAACTTTTCATGTATGTCCATGCTTCTTAACTTGCTTCATTGGCATTCATGAACTTGTATGATCATTTCCATGTGCTGCCTCATGTTTGTAGCATTACATAACATCATTAGCATCATGTAAATGCTTCTGGTTTTGTTTCTCATCATGTCATCTCATCCCATTTTGCATTGCATTGCATTTCTTTTCTAACCTTTCAGGTGGTAAGTGATTTTGAGAAGTGAATTTGCCTTCACTTCTCACAACTTTTCTTTTCATCTCTCTTGCATCCATGCTGCATCTTTATATGTGTTTGGGTTTGAGCTTGCTCATTCTTCTTCTTCCCACTTTGTTTCTTCAAGTGACTTGACTTCTTGAATGAAGCAAGTTGCTTTGCTTCTCTTGATCCTTTCATCTGCTTCCTGGTGGTTCCATTGAAGATTTCTCTTGAAAACCTCACAAACCTTAGGAACAAACAAGCATGACAATGATTAGGGTTTTGATTAGTCCCCCACTTAGTTTTACCTTTGTGTCTCTTTTGAGTCTTCTCTTCTCATCTCATAATCAGGGACTAAACCCTAAAGGCTTTAAGGCTTTGTGATTAAACTTATGCCTGCATCCTTCTATTAGGATGGAGTGTATAACTTTAATCCTAAGTGTTAAACCCTTAATGTGTTTAAATATCTTAATCAATTCACTTAATAATCATCAAGACATCACACTTGTAACTTGGGCCTTGCATTAGGGTTCTAATTCTTCCTTAAATGGTTAAGAAGGACTAACCCTAGTGTTAATGGACAAGTCCCCCTCAAGTAGTCTTACAAACCATAAAATTCACTTCATCATCATATCGTTAAATAAAATCCACTTAATCAAAGGCTTGTTTTGTCATGAGTTTAATCCCTAATCATGGATTAAGTTGAGGAGCATTCCTCAGCTTAAACATTCTCATCTATTATCCTTCTATTAGGATGGTGTAATGAGTCTGTTTAATCCCTGATTATGGCTTAACCTCATTACTCAACACTAAACAAAAACAACAAAAACATCTAAATAATCACAAGTAGGTTAATGATCTTAACCCTACATCAAAGGTGATTAAGTGTGAGAATCTGACTTCACACTTAAGGTACCCTCATTACCCCTAATCAGAGGGAAGATGTGATGAGTTTACTAAATCCATTGGTTTAGGCTTAAGCTCATTAACCTATGACAAACTCTCAAAAGCAATAAAAGATTGAAAACCCAAAAACAAACAATAATCGTCTCCTTCGGGATTCTTTTCTCATCATCTTCACTCACAAACGAGAACTCGCTTCTTCCGTCTAATGCAAGACAGTTTGCATCTGTGCCAGACAGATCATACACTTGAGCATGGACAAGTAAGCAGTTCACAAGTCAATTCACCTTTCAGTCTCTTTGGGTCGAACTACGGTGTTCTGACTTCCTCATTGCACGAGAGGATACGTAGGCATAACTTAACAGTTATCGAACAAAAGTCTCTGTATATTCCCCCTCCTTCCAGCTTCATTCTTTAAGCCTCATACCCCTGAGCATTTCACTCTTGTTCTTACACTGACACTGTATATATCACACTTCACACTTTTCTTGCACAGACACCTGTACATCTTTTATTCCAGCTCTTTATACACAAATTGCACTGACACTACCCCTTTAAAACACAAATCTTTTAAGCGTGGATCCCGTCGAGTACGACGGACAATCTGGGTGCTAATACCTTCCCAGGTTGTAACCAACCCCCTTTCTCAGTCTCTCTGGTTCGCAACCGTCTTATCCA
Source organism: Lathyrus aphaca (assembly GCA_963966055.1). Lineage (NCBI taxonomy): Eukaryota > Viridiplantae > Streptophyta > Magnoliopsida > Fabales > Fabaceae > Lathyrus > Lathyrus aphaca. The sequence goes on along the minus strand of OZ014520.1, from coordinate 281,893,745 downwards.
TTCTTTTTCTAGGTCTATGCAGCATTGCCTTTCCTCCGGGATAAAAATGCCTAGCTGGCGACTCTTTTCATCTTCAGTGAGTTCACTGCTGTGTGTTCTCATTGTCCCTTTCGCCGACCGTTCGCGTCTGTACCCTATCTGACCTAGCTTCATTTAGAGGGAGCGACAGGATGCTCTCATGGAAATGGAGAGCTAAACTCATAGTATGTCAAGGTTAGAAGGTAGATAGGTATTTATTTTGTATGTATAGGCTTTGATCCTCTTGTAAGAAATCTTGATGATGAATGTATGATGAAATCTTTGTTTTGATAAAATATCTTTTGTGTTGTTTCAAGATTGAGAAATTTGTTCAACATTTGACCTAGGATTTCATCACCCAAAGAACATTAGCTAGAGATAGTTATGGACTTGGAGTTCACTTTGTATTGAACTAAAGTGTTATCATTTTGATAGATTGAGTGAGAGATCGTCAATGGATCAAAATGGTAAATCCCACATGATGTGTTAGAAATAAGAATTTTGAAAGGATATTGTGAATGTATTTATCATTATAAAGAGTTTGTCACTTGATCAATACTATATGTTCAAATAAACCTATCAAAACCTAACCTTGGCATATGCCTTTTAAATCTTTTATCAACCAATACTTTTAACCGTTGGAATTTACTTGAATGCAAAAGTCTTCTTTTCGATACAACCAAAACCCTGTTGTTACCTTAAGTCTCAAGCTTAAGCAATTGTAGAACGGCATAAATATCATAAAACGATCTCTGTGGATCGATAACAAAACTCTTACTCTATTTGTACCATCAACAAATTGGTGTCGTTACTGGGGATTGTTATTTGATATTTAAAGCATCGCAATAGTTGCTAGGTTTAGACTTGTTTATTCTTTTTCTTGAACTGTTTAATTTGTTTGGTTAGTATTTACAACTTCTGTTTATGCGTGGAAAGCTTCCCATAGACTAACTTCTTTTGTATCCTGAGATTGAAAGAACCGCTCGGAAGTTAAATAGCAAAATAAGACGGAGGAGGCAACTAGCTAAGGAAAGAAGAGAACAAGAACAAGGATCAACTTATACGTCAATACCATTAACTCCACAGTTGATACCACACATGGCGGATCCACCTCCCCCTCCACCTTCGACACCTTGTGTAAATATTCCTCGCAATACGACTCAGTTTGTCAACAATGCCCATAATGGCCGACAAACTGAGATGAAGACCGACACCCTTAATTTATTGTACAGAAGTCCTTTCACCGGAATGGACCACGAAGACCCATTTTCTTTTCTCACAAAATTCTACGAGATAGCATTGGCGGCGGGTGTAGATCAAAACCAAGAGCTAGCTTTGTTTCGAAGACTTTTTTCTCATGCTTTGCTTGGCAAGGCAAAGGATTGGTATCTAGATCAAAGTCCTGTGGTGATGACGGATTGGAATCTTTTAGAAGAAAAGATCATTGAGATATTCTTCTCACACAACCGGTTTATGGAGTCAAATACCGTGATCTTCGTTTTCTCTCAAGGTACTAATGAGTCCTTGAATGAAGCATGGGAACGTTTCAAATCCATGTTACGGAAGTGTAAGGGCCACAAATTCGACGAATTGACACAAATTCATATCTTTGGAAATGGTCTCCAACCTAATTGCAAAACCTTGTTGGATGCTACTTCAAGGGGAGCATTGTTGTCAAAAAGCGTGGAAGAGGCGACGAATATAATCAATCGGATGGCTCTCAATGACTTACAAAGTCAAAATTGTGGAAATTCTATGAAGAAACCCGGAGTGCTTGAGTTAGGAACAAATTATGCAATCCTTTCACAAAAAAAGCTTTTTTCTCATCAAGTGGATCTTTTGACGCAACAAATGTCGAAGCTACCACAACAATTTAACGAGATGCAAGATTATCCGGGAAAGAACAAGCAATTTGCTAGCTGTGAATTATGCAAGGGAGGTCATGATACCGGTTATTGTCCATCACCGGGAAATGAAGAAGTAAACTACATGCACAATAATCAAGGATTTCAAAGACAACAACAACAACCTTATCAACATCAACAACAACCTTCACAACAACACCATTACCAACAAAAACAACATCAAGGATATCAACCTTGGAGCAACTACTAAAATAACCAAGGTTATGGAGGTAGTTCATCTAATCGACAAAATCCTTATGTTGCTCCACCATAACCACCACTGGTTGCAAACACTAAGTTGGAGGACACATTGAATCAATTTATTCAAATTTCTATGGCCAACCAAAAGACAAATGATGCGGCAATAAAGAACCTTGAAAATCAAGTTGGGCAACTTGCAAAACAAATAGCCGAGAACCAATCGGGACCATCTTTTTCCGCCAACACTCAAGTGAATCCTAAAGAGCATTGTAAAGCCATTGTTACTAGGAGTGGGAAGGAGATGGCTCAACCAAAATAGAAACTTGTGATTAAAGAAAAGAATGATGGTGTAGTAGAAGAATGTAGTCATGAGGAGGAGGTTGTGGAGAAGAAAAAAATAGAGGAAGAAGTTGAAAAGAATTTTGATAATTTGGATGTAGTTGAAAATATACAAGTGGAAGATGAGAAGAGAAAAGAGGTGAAGAAAAGAGTAAGGAAGGGGAAAGAAGTGACGAAACAAATTCCTACAAACATGTCTTATCCATATGTACCATTAAAGAAGGACAATGAAAGGCAATATGCTCGGTTCATGGATATTTTCAAACAACTTCAAATTAATTTGCCATTTCCCGAAGCTCTTGAGCAAATGCCAAAATATACTAAGTTCTTGAAGGACATTCTCTTAAAAAGATGGAAGTATACGGAACCGGAAACGGTTATTATAGCGGCTAATTGTAGTGTTATCATTCAACACACTCTTCCTAAAAAAGAAGCTGATTCGGGACGTGTCACTTTGCTGGTCACCATTGGAAACATGTTTGTAGGAAATGGCCTCATTGATTTGGGTTCAAGCATCAATCTTATACCTCTCTCAATCGTGAGAAGGCTTGATAACATTGACATCAAAGGAATAAGAATGACGTTACAACTAGCCGACAAATCTACTACTCACCCAATTGGGGTTGCAAGAGATGTTTTGGTAAAGGTGGACAAATTCTTCTTTCCGGTAGATTTTATTGATATTAACATGGACGAAGATGATGACGCTCCTTTGATTCTTGGTCGCCCTTTCATGAAGACAACTCAAATGATGATAGATGTTGATGATGGTCTCATGAAAGTGAGGGTGCTAAATGAAGAGGTCACTTTTAATTTGTTTGAAGAAATGAAGCATTCAAAAGAAAAACATGATAGTTTCCGCATTGACGCCTCCGATTTGGCTATTATGGAAGTTGCAAAGCATATTCATGCGGAAACTCCGTTAGAACTAGCACTAGGTGAGGAAATTGACACACTCACTAGTGGAGAAGAAAGAGAACTTGAAGAATGTTTGAAATAATTAGAAGTTTTGAAAGAGTTACAACCATGGGAAGTTTCCATAGAAGAATTAACAAGAGAAACAAATGATGAGAAAGTTGAATTCGAATTGAAGGTGCTACCTTTGAACCTCAAGTATGCCTTTTTGGATGATAGTGGAATAAAACCGGTGATTATAAGCAATGAAATATCTCCCGATGAAGAATTTATTCTAGTTGATATGCTCAAGAAAAATCAAGAGGCTTTAGGTTAGGTTCTTTTCGATCTCAAAGTAATAAGCCCATCTTATTGCATGCACAAAATCCTAATGGAAGACTACTTCAAGGCGGTATCACAACCACAACGCCGTTTGAATCCAATAATGAAAGAGGTGGTTCGAAAAGAGGTAGTAAAGCTACTTAAGGCGGGAATAATCTACCCAATTTCCGATAGTCCTTGGGTGAGTCCCATTCATGTGGTACCAAAAAAGGGTGGAATGACTTTTGTCAAAAATGAAAAAAAAATGAGCTCATACCAACAAAAGTTGTGACGGGATGAAGAATGTGTATAGACTATAGGCGTTTGAACACGGCTACTAGAAAAGATCATTTCCCACTACCGTTCATGGATCAAATGCTAGAAAGGTTATATGGGCAAGAGTACTATTGTTTTTTGGATGGGTATTCGGGGTACAACCAAACTGCTGTTGACCCGTTGGACCATGAGAAGACGGTGTTTACATGTCCGTTTGGAATTTTTGCGTATAGAAAAATGCCTTTTAGCTTGTGCAATGCGCCGACAACTTTCCAACGATGTGTAAAAGCAATCTTTTTATATCTAATTGAGAAGACAATGGAAGTTTTCATGGATGAATTTTCGGTGTTTGGAGCATCATTCAATTTGTGTTTGAAAAACTTGGAAGAAGTGCTAGAGAGGTGTGTGAAGACGAATTTGGTCCTAAATTGGGAAAAATGTCATTTTATGGTAAAGGAATGAATTGTGCTTGGCCACAAGGTGTCTTTAAGAGGTTTAGAGGTGGACAAGGCCAAAGTGGAAGTTATTTCAAAGTTGCCTCCTCCGACCAACATCATAGGAATCTGAAGCTTTCTGGGGGACGCGAGTTTTTATCGGAGGTTCATCCAAGATTTTGCCAAAGTGGCTAGGACACTTAGCAATTTTCTAAACAAGGATCAGGTATTCCTCTTTGACGAATCTTGCCTTTTTTATTTTCAAGCTCTTAAAGAACACCTTACTACCGTTCCAATTATCATCGCACCAAACTAGACTTGTGATTTCGAACTAATGTGTGATGCGAGTGATTATGCCGTTGGAGCGGTACTTGGTCAAAGAAAAGAAAATTATTTTCATGTAATACACTACGCTAGCAAAGTGCTTAACCAAGCACAAGTGAATTATGCAACAACCAAAAAAGAGTTGCTAGCGATAATTTATGCGCTTGAAAAGTTTCGGTCCTATTTGATCGGTTCAATAGTTGTTATCTACACCGACAATGTTGCGATAAAATATTTGCTAACTAAACCGGATTCTAAGCAAAGGCTTATCTGATGGATCCTCCTTCTTCAAGAATTTGATTTAGAAATAAAAGATAAGAAGGGATCTGAAAATTTGGTGGCGCATCACTTTTCGCGGTTGGTAAATGTAGACATAACTAAAAAGGAAATTGAGATCTGAGAAGAATTTCCGAATGAAAAACTGTTTATGGTACAAGTTAGGTCCTGGTTTGCCGATTTTGCTAATCACAAGGCAACGGGGTGGATACCCGAAGACCTATCTTGGAACCAAAAACGGAAGTTCTTAGCGGATGCTCAATATTACATGTGGGATGAACCGTATCTTTTCAAAATTTGTAGGGATAACTTGCTAAGGAGATGTGTTACCAATGATGAAGCTAATAACATTATTTGGCATTGTCATAATTCTCCGTATGGGCATTTTAACGGATCTAGGACGGCCACAAAAATCCTTCAATCGGGATTTTATTAGCCGACTATTTTCAACGATGATAATCTCCATACGAGGAGCTGTGACGTTTGCTAAATATCTGGTGGAATAGGCAAACAGGATGAAATGCCCCTCCAGAATATTCAGGAGGTTGAGGTTTTTGATTGCTGGGGCATCGATTTCGTTGGCCCATTTCCACCATCTTTTACAAATGAATACATTTTGGTTGCAGTAGATTATGTTTCTAAGTGGGTGGAAGTTATTACTTCTCCGAAGGCAGATGGAAAGACGGTGATTAAATTTTTAAAGAAAAACATTTTTGCCCGTTTTGGCACCCCTCATGTGTTAATTGGTGATGGAGGGACACACTTTTGGAATGCAACACTGGAAAGTGTTTTAAAACATTATGGTGTATCTCACAAAGTTGTGACCCCCTACCATCCCAAATCAAATGGGCAAGCTTAAGGGTTGAACAGGGAGGTGAAAAAGGTCTTGGAAAAAACTGTTTCGGGGTCTAGAAAGGATTGGTCTCAAAGATTAGATGAAGCTTTGTGGGCGTATCGCACCGCATACAAAGCACCAATAGGCTTAACTCCATTTCAAATGGTTTATGGCAAAACATGCCATTTAACGGTTGAAATTGAGCACAAGGCCTTATGGGCTTTGAAGTTTTTAAATTTTGATCCTAACATGGCCTCAACAAAAAGAAAAGTCCAGTTAAGTGAATTGGAAGAAATGAGAAATGCCGCTTATCACTAAAGTTGCTTAACAAAGAAAAAGTGAAAAATTACCATGACAACAAAATAAGGCTCAAATAATTTGAAGAGGGTCAGCTTGTCTTGCTATTCAACTCCCGGTTACAGCTTTTTCTGGGAAAGTTGAAAAGTAAGTGGTCAAGACCTTTCAGAGTTAAAGAGGTAAAGGAATATGGAGCAATTGTGATCGAAGACATTGAAAAGACGGATAGTTGGATGGTGAATGGACAACGTCTAAAACTTTACCTGGGAGGTAGCTTCGATTGTGAATGCAAATCTATTTCCCTCGATGATCATTGATCATTGTGGACCGTCGAGCGTATTCAATGTTAAACAAGCGCTCGTTGGGAGGCACCCAAATTTTGTAAGTTTTACCGTTTCTAATGTTGAAAATGTGTTTTAGGAGTAGTTTAGATGTTTTTTGTGCTACGATATTGTTGCTGGAAGTGCTTTGAAGTTTCCAGCACTCGCTCAGTGAAACTTCCAAGAACTTCCTCGCTCAGCGAGATCCTTGCTTGCTGAGCGAGCTTCGCGAAATAAAAATATATATATATATATATAATGGATGTAATTGGCCCATCAAGCTAGACCCGGCCCAGTCTGAGTAAGTTTGGAAGAAGACACTTAGGGTTGCCTCTTTAGGAACCTTTTTCATAAAACTTCAAATTTTTTCAAAGGGTTTTCCCATTGCCTTCCATTTCTACTTGCTCAAGCTCTATTGTTGCTCTTCAATTCTCCATTTTTACAACAAATCACCAAGGTATGCATCTTTTTTCCACTTATGTTCTTTAATTTCTGATTGTAGTGTTGTGAAATTTTGAAGTTTCATCTTGAAACAAAGCATGCCCTAAGTTTAATTCTTCTTCCTCGATCAATTTTTTGTTGTTCTTTTAGAGATTAAATTGTTGATTGTGGTTTAGGGATTGAAGAATTTTGATTTAGGGCAAAAACTTTGTGAAATGTGAAATTAGTTGTTTAGTTAGAATTTTTATTTAGGATTTTAAACTTTGTAAATTGTGAAATATCTGTAAGTTAGCTTGGAATTTGTCCCCTACAGTTGAGAAAATGTTTTTTGCAAATCGCAGAGCGAGCTCTTTCTCGCTCAACGAAAGTTGTAAAGAGTTGCTCGCTGAGCGAGACTTGTAATGTGCAGAAAAATTTCCTATTCAGTTTTGATGAAAACGTTTATGGGGTTGTTCCTATTGTTTGTTTAGTGATTTACGGAATTTTTTATTGTGTTTCATCAACTAATTCAATCGGATCGCTTTTGTTCAATTTTTTTTGTTTTATTATTTTGTTTTAGATGTCTCACCACACCAAAAGTAGATTCCTTACATCGGCTCACCATGAGCGATATCTTCTCCTTGAAAGGAGGAATGTTTGGCCGGATCGGATTATGGATTTGAATCCGGAAGGGGAGTACATATTTGTCCAGCGAACTATGGAAGAAGGGGATTATGTGAGGCTCTGCGAGCCGCATCCAGAATATCACTTAGAGATCGTAAGGGAGTTCTTCGCGAACGCCCTTCCGACCGGTCTTGAGGGAACTTCCTTTGAATATAAAACTTGGGTAAGAGGCAAGCACATTGACTTTTCGAAGGCTAGCATCAATGCATATTTGGGCAGAAATGTTCAGCTACCACGAGACGGTCTTTGTGATTTTTATCGGATGAAGAAAAGAAGAACTTTGGATGTCGATCTCATAAAGGACCACATTTGTACCCGAGATCAAACTTATGAGGTGAGTGCTCTTGGAATTCCCGTGCGCTTCAAGCAGAGCTCTTTACACAGCTGGGTGTCGCTCCCTCCAAATGACACCTGGTCAGATGGGGTACGGACGCGAACGGTCGGCGAAGAGAATGAGGACACACAAGGGTGAACTCAGAAAGAAAAGAGTCGCCAGCTAGGCATTTTTATCTCGGGGGAAAGATAATGCTACATAAACCTGAGAAAATATGGATAAGACGGTCGCGAACCAGAGAAACTGAGAAAGGGGGTTGGTTACAACCTGGGAAGGTATTAGCACCTAGATTGTCCGTCGTACTCGACGGGATCCACGCTTGAAAGATTTATGTTTAAAAGGGGTAGTGTCAGTGCTATTCCGTGTATCAAAGCTGGAAAGAATGCAAGTGTCAGTGTAAAAGAAATGTGAAGTGTACAAGAGAAGTGTCAGTGTGAGTACAAGAGTGGAATGCTCAAGACTATGAGGCTCAAAGAATAATGCTGGAAAGAGGGGGAATATACAGAGACTTTTGTTCGATAACTGTTGAGTTATGCCTACGTATCCTCTCGTGCAATGAGGAAGTCAGAACACCGTAGTTCGACTCAAAGAGACTGAAAGGTAAATTGACTTGTGAACTGCTTACTTGCCTATGCTCAAGTGTATGACTTGTCTGGCTCATGTGCCAACTGTCTTGCATTAGACGGAAGAAGCGAGTTCTCGTTTGTGAGTGAATGAGATGAGAAAAGAATCCCGGAGGAGACGATTATTGTTTTTTTTGTGTTTTCAATCTTTTATTGATTTTGTGTTTGTCTTAAATTAATGAGCTTAAGCCTAAACCAAGGGTTAGTAAACTCATCACATCCTCCCTCTGATTAGGGGTAATGAGAATACCTTAAGTATGAAGTAAACACCTCACACTTAATCACCATGGTATAGGATTAAGATCCTTAACCTACTTGTATTTATTTATATGTTTTTGGATTTTTTGTTTAGTGTTAAGTAATGAGATTAAGCCATAATCAGGGATTTAATGGACTCATTACACCATCCTAATAGAAGGATAATAGATGAGAACATTTAAGCTGAGGAAGGCTCCTCAACTTAATCCATGATTAGGGATTAACCTCATGACAAAACAAAGCCTTTATTAGAATGGATTTTAGTTAATAGTAAGGTTAAGAAGTGGATCTTATGGTTTGTAAGACAACTTGAGGGGGACTTGTCCATTAACACTAGGGTTAGTCCTTCTTAACTAATTAAGGAAGAATTAGAACCCTAATGCAAGGCCCAAGTTACAAGCTTGATGTCTTGATGATTATTATATGGATTAATTAAAGGAATTAAACACATTAAGTATTTAACACTTAGGATTAAAGTTATACACTCCATCCTAATAGAAGGATGCAGGCATAAGCTTAATCACAAAGCCTTAAAACCTTTAAGGTTTAGTCCTTGATTATGAGATGAGAAGAGAAGACACACAGATGACACAAAGGTAAAACTAAATGGGGGACTAATCAAACCCTAATTTTTATCATGTTTAGATGTTCCTAGGGTTTATGAGGCTTGCAAAAGATCTTCAGGAGAAAAGCCACCAAGGAAGAAGCAGATGAAAGGAGAAGGAAGCAGAAGAAGCAAGTCAACTTACTTCACTTAAGAAGATAAGTTGCTTGAAGAAAGAAAGTGAGGAGGGAACATGAATGAGAAAGCTCACTTTAATACACAAGTAAAATGCATAAATGAATGCATAAGAGAGATGAGAAGAGATTATGAGAAGTGAAGGCAAATTCACTTCTCAAGTACTTACCACCTGAAAAGTTAGTAACAAGAGGTGAAATGAAATGAAAATGAGATGGATGCAATGATGCAAACCAAAGTCAGAAGCAAAAACATGATGTTAATGATGCTAAGAGGTGATGCAAACACATATCAAGAGTTGTGGATGATCATACAAGGATATGGATGCAAATGAAGCATGTTTTGAACCATGAAAGATCATGAATGCATATGACATCAAATGAAAGCAAAAGCATGGAAAATGGATGATGCAATGATCAAACATGATTCTAATGTGTCCTAAGATGTCTTAGAAGTCATGTGAATGTACAAAATGTTATGGCAAGTTCATGTATGCAAGCATATGGAAGATGGATGCAAATGAAGGCAAAAATTAGGGTTTACATACAATATGCAATGCAAAATTTAAAATCAGAAGCAAATGACTAGATAAAAAATTGAAAATGGGATCAAAGTAACCCTAACCCTACATAAGTTCACTGCCCAAAGGAGGGGACCTAACTCTTAACCTAATGGGAGTCATAATTTTCTCAAGTCAACTAGGGTTTCAAGGCACTTCAAAAGGAAAAATGCTCATTAAATTGAAAATAAAAGATAAATTCAAACCAATTTTACCCTAGAAACTACATGATATGAAGGATGCAATGCAAGAAGAACCATCATCAAACTCTTCATGGTTAGGCAGAATGAATTTTTCTAAGTTAGGACCAAAATATTGACTTTTAAAGACTTTAATTCCAATGAAAAATGTCAAAATAGGTCAAGAACCAAAAAGAATTTTGTTTGAAGAGTTTGATAATGTTTCTAAATATTTCAAAATGCAATATGAATTTTTTGGTGATTTTTAAATACCTAAATGCATTTTTAATTAATTAATTTCCATTAACTAATTAAAGATAAACATTTAAATGATTTAAAAATGATTTTTAATGCAAAAAATAAAAATAAAAATATTTTTGGGTTTTGAAAATTAATAAAAGATTTAATAAAAATTTTCAGAATTTTTTAATGCATTTTACTATTTTTAAAAATTCGTGGAAATTAAATACAAATAAAATTAAATAAAATTAAAAATAATGAAAGTATGTTGGTTGGAGGGTTCAGATTGATTCTGGGCTTGAGAAGTTTGACCTGGCGCGCATCTGGACGGCCCAGGTTCAAACTTCCCTAAACTTAATTAAATATTTAATTAATCCTAAATTAAACTAATTAATGACTGATTAGGGTTTTAATGAACCATCTGGACCATTCACACGTACGCGGGAAAGCCAGATCAAGGGTCAATATTCAAAGTTGCCTAATTAATGGGATTAGGGCTTAATCACCTTCAGGCGACCGGAACAGTGTTCCGGTCGTCTTCTCCGACGAACACAAAACCCTAGCTTCTTCTACAGGTCACCAAACTTCAAATTTCTTTCACAAAAATGATCCTCTAACCATTCTAAACCTAAACCCCCAACTAAAATTCATTTATTTCACTTCATAAGCATGGATCGAAGGAAAATGTAAAACACGGGCAAAAGTTCAGAGATCTCATACATGGTGGTTTCTTCACCATTTTCAAAAATAAACACATCCCCATGATCAGGGGAGCATATAGAATCATAAAAGAACTTAAAAACTAGCTTCTGGAAAAAAGTTCTTCATGTTACCTGAGATGAGGACTCTCTGATTCTGAGCTTTCTGGACTCTCCCTTTATGCAAACCCACTTCTTTGAACAACCTGATGATGAAATGAAGCTTAAAAGGCATTGATAATGGCTGGTTCGAATGCTTCAGTTCTGGTGTAGCAGAAATGGAGGGTTGAGTATGTGATGTTTTTGGCTGCTTTGAGGGTTGATTCTTGTTCAGTGAGTGATATGTTATTTGTTGGTGAATAAATTTTGGAGTTTTGATGGCTGAGGAAGAAGTTTCAAAGAGATGAAGGTTTTGACAATTTTTGTGAATCCTGGCTTCTTGGAGATTACAGGCTTGTGTGTGTTGTTGTTTGGAAGGCTTGAGGTCCACATATGAGGCTCTGATTGGGCAGAGAGTTGGTAGTGGCACAGTTTGATTGGCATGGGCAAAAATGCAAAAAGTCAAGATCTTGTGTACTATGGGTATGGCTCGGGTCAGAGGAGATCTTAGGGCTTGTCCTGCCTCAGCTTGAGTTAGGGAAGGCCTGTGGATCTGATTTTTTGAGTTGGATGGTCTTGATCAAGAGTTTCCAAAGTTCTTGCATATTTCCCTCTTTGAGTTTTCTTATGAACCAAGGCAAAGACTCTTGTGATTTCTTGGGCAAAATGCAGCAACATGAGCCAATGAAGTTGCTAGAATGCTTTGAGATCAATTAACAATCAATCCAATCATAAAAGGTTCCATTTGCAAAGATTCCATTTTGAAGCTTCATGAGAAAACGCCTTATGTAACTTGTAATTCAAGGCATAGAAATGAGAAATCCTTTGGGCCAATCTGAATTTTAGGTCATGTGTTGTGTTTATGTAATGCTTAGAAGTCATTTTGAAGTCATGGAAATGCTTGGCATGTGAATTTGCAAGTTTCCCCCTTTGGTGTAAAAGTGAAAATTTAGTGATTTTGTCCAACTTTGCAAGGCCATAACTTTTGATCTAAAATGAATTAGAATGAGTTCTTGTACTTTTTGAAAATGGGAGGATCCAATATACAACTTTCATGACCAAAGTTTTTTCATTTGAAGCATTTTTGAATCAAAAAGAGGAGGTTGAAAAACTTTCCCAAAATGGCAATTTTCATTACAAGTCACTTTCCCAAAATGGCAACTTTGCAAATGGCTTGAAATTATTCAATTTTATGAGCTTCTAACATCTTCTAAGATCAAATAAAGATCATACACATTCAAAATGATGGAGAAACCCCTTTGGTTGGATGGTTGGGGGCCTCAGATGCCCTGATTTTGCACTGACTTGCTCAAGAAGTCACCTTTTGATCAGATGCCTTCCCCTTTGAATTTCTTCATTAAAATTGATATGCATGATCCTCATAACATATAGAGACCAATAGAAACAAGAATGACCAAAAAATTTGGAGTTATGGCCTCTGAAACCAAAACCCTAATTTCAGGTCATCTGTGCAGTTAAGCTTGGCTCTGCTTCCATGCCTTTCTCAGTTCTTGTGATTCTTTAACTTCCTTGGCCTTGGGGGGATATAACATGGTGCTTGAACATATATGGACCCCCTTGAGAAGATTGAAGGCCTTTGGAGTGGCTCAGATATCTTAGGGACTGCTCAGATCATAAACCCTAGATGCAGATGACTTTGAACCAATGCAATGAAGCAAAAAATGCAATATGAGATGATATGATTGAACTCATGCAAATGAAAAGATCATAAGCCATGGTGAAATGAGTGAGGGAAAATTTGGGGTGTTTACAGCTGCCCCTATTCAAACATGAGTTAGCTGTGCAGGATGTAAGCAACGGCTTAACAGGCCGACAAGATAACTTGTGGTTGAATACCAAAGACAGTCCAAAATTTGCACTCACAAAATGAAGAAGAAAAGGGATATAGATTGTAAAAGGAAATAAAGTATGATTATAAAGTGCGGGCGACGGGGGACGACCGTCGAGCAGAGGACGAATGTTGAGGATGAAGCCATGACGGGGACGGCCTTCATACTGGGGAAACAGAGAGATCATGATGGGGACGGCCATCAAGTAAAGAAATAAGACTCTCTGGGGATTAAAGGTAAATGATGGGGACGACCATCGGGCTGAAGAAATAGATGATGAGGAACGGTCATCAAAGGTGAAGGACGATCACCTGGCAGGGTACGGTTGCTCCGTTGGGGATGAGATGAGGGACGGTCATCTAAGGTGAAGGACAATCACCTGGCAAGGTACGGTTGCCAACAGTATCACGACATAGGACGAATGCCGGATAGAAAAGGTCGACGACGGGGACAGCCATCGGATAAGCATGATGAAGGACGATCATCAAGAGGTGAAGGAAGATCACCTAGCAGGGTACGGCTGCTCTCAGGGTTTATCATGACATAGGACGAATGTCAGATAACAAAATCAACGATGGGGACGGCCATCGGATAAAATGATGAAGGACAATCATCAAGAGGTGAAGGACGATCACCTAACAGGGGACGGCTGCTAAAAAAATATCACGACATAGGATGAATATCATATAGAAAGGGGTTCTAAATGAATAGAGATTCCACTGGGATGATGAAGGACGATCATCAAAAAGGTGAAGGACGATCACCTGGCAGGGTACGGCTGCCGAAAATATCATAACATAGAACGAATGTTAGATAGAAAGGAAATAGTTTATCAAGATTTACCGGGAATTCTTCTGGGGAGTGGTAGACACAGGAAAGTGTTTAATTTCAAGAAAGCAAAGGCATAAGTATCTGACATGGTGTATAGATTAAAGATGCGGACGAGCATCCTTAAGACTATGATACGGACGAGTATCAGTAGAAACAAACGTTTGACGCATGTTCCGAGATGATGATACGGACGAGTACCGACTAGTTAACAAAGAAAACGGACGAGTGTTGACTTTGAGGGGATTTAAGTGGTGTCTACAAGATACGGATGAATATCGGTACGAGTAAAAAGTGATGAGTGAGACATAGACGAGTGTCCAACTTGCTGGGGGTAGCACGACACAGACGGGTGTCGGAAAAAGTGTATTATAAACAAGTATTTAGGCAACTATGCTGGGGAAGGTGACACGGACGGGTGTCAGGGAATTGTATATATATATGTATCTGTCTGTAGAGAACGTTCAGACGACTTTACTGGGGAATGGTGACAGGAGCATGTATTTGTATTTGTGAGTGCAAAGAGGATGTTTCGGCTTTCTGCTGGGGAGCTTGGGAAGTATTTTGTATATGGAGTGTTGGTGTACACAGCTGTTTGATTCAGAACACGGCTTATGATTATGCAATATGTTTGATTTTTTCCGTAATGCTCCATATTAGACGGAATGCTACGCTCTGGGGGAAATATGATGCGAATGCTATGATTATGCAAAGGTACCGATCCGGGATTCGGATCCCGCTGCTGCGAAGATCTCTGGTTGATCTGCTCGAAGTAGATATCCCAGCTGGGGATGAGATCATTGGTAGATCTGATGAAATGATTATGCTCAGGGACCAGGCCACTGATTGACCTTTCTTTGGTGATGATAAGCCCAGCTGGGGCTGTGGAAGCTTTCGTCGCTTTGTTGTGAGATCATCAGACATTGCTCTTCTGGATAAAGGCTGGGACTCTGCGGGGAGATAGTTTCCTGTCTGACATTTGGCTGAGGAGGAATGATGACTGGCAGCTCAGCTGGGGAAGGCATCTCTGGTGCTATTTGGAAGATGTGCCGAGTAAGTAATGATCTGGCAGCTTGCTGGGGAGAAGCTTTCATGCCCCATGTTGCGCTTTGACTACCTGCAATCCTATCATGGCAAAGGAACGTACAAGTATCCCGAGGTATCCCTTACTGGATTTCATCATAGGAATTTAGGCAATCCCGGGAGCAAATATATTTCCTGTAAGCATGTGATTTAGAGAAGACGCATATGTATTTATGCAATCATTATATTAAGGACATCAGACATTTTTGCAAATAAAAATGTACGAGGCAAAATATGACTGAAAATCTGATTTTTATTAATTTGTGTGCCTTGAATTGGCTAGATACAGTGAAAGAAACAGATCCCCTGAAATGAGGAGATTGTTACAAAATAAGAAGCGAAAAGATGCTGGCAATGTTGATGACGCTTCAAGGAGCTTCCCTTTCACTATGACTTGTATGACATTGACGTTCTTCTCATCTTGCTCTATGAAGAAGGTTGATTATGACCGATGTTTTAACCCTTCGAAGCTTGCCAGGTTGCAAGTGATACAGACGAATTCATAATGCAGTTGTTCGCTTATTCCCTTATTTTGCGTGGATCGCCCTTTCGGGTTTTCAATCCACCGGGATACCCATTTTTTGCCCGAGTTGTCCAATGCGGCTTTTCAACTCAGTGGGTGTACATTTTTTATTTATTTTCCCTTATTTTTGCCCGAGTCTTTTATTCTGTTTTTTACTCGCCGGGATGCCCTATTTTTGCCTGGACTTACATTCTGTTTTTATGTCCAGCGGGTCATTTTTTTATGCGAAGTATCTTTTAACTGCATCTGAATTCACAGGGGACAGGAAATCTTCACCATCCATAGTACTGAGCATCAATGCTCCACCGGAGAAAACTTTCTTTACTATGAATGGACCATCATAATTCGGAGTCCACTTGCCCCTGTGGTCTGTATGAGGAGGGAGGAGTCTCTTCAGCACAAGATCTCCTACTTGGTACTCTCGAAGCCTGACTTTCTGATCGAAGGCTTTCTTCATTCTCTTCTGATACAGCTGCCCATGGCAGATTGCAGCTAATCTCTTCTCTTCGATCAGACTTAGTTGTTCGTATCGGGATCGGACCCATTCTGCTTCGTTCAATTTAACATCCATCAGTACTCGCAAAGAGGGTAACTCAATTTCAACAGGTAGGACTGCCTCCATACCATACACAATCTGATACGGTGTTGCCCCAGTGGACGTTCTGATTGACGTACGGTACCTATGTAAGGAAAACGGTAGCATTTCATGCCAGTCTTTATAGGTAACTACCATTTTCTGCACAATCTTCTTGATATTCTTATTAGCTGCCTCAACAGCGCCATTCATCTTTGGCCTGTAAGGAGAAGAATTGTGGTGTTGGATCTTGAAGTCCCGGCATATTTCTGCCATCATTTTGTTGTTCAAGTTGGAACCATTATCAGTAATGATTCTCTCGGGCACACCATACCGACAGATGATATCTCTCTTCAGAAATCGGGCTACCACTTGCCTTGTAACATTTGCATAAGAAGCTGCTTCAACCCACTTGGTAAAATAGTCAATGGCTACCAGGATGAATCTGTGGCCATTTGAAGCATTCGGTTCAATCTTGCCAATCATATCAATGCCCCACATGGCAAAGGGCCAGGGTGAAGACATCACATTCAGTGGATTTGGAGGCACATGCACTTTATCCGCATAAATCTGGCATTTATGGCATTTTCTGGCATAGGCACAACAGTCTGCATCCATTGTGATCCAGTAATAGCCTGATCTTAACAACTTTTTAGCCATAGCATGCCCTCCTGCATGGGTACCAAAGGATCCTTCATGCACCTCGTGCATCAACAAGTCTGCCTCTGCCCTATCAACGCATCTGAGAAGTACCATATCAAAATTTCTCTTGTACAAGGAACCATCAGTATTTAGGAAGAAACTACCAGCTAGCCTTCTCAAAGTCTTCTTATCATTGGAAGATGCCCCATATGGGTATGTTTGATCCTCCAAGAAGCATTTGATGTCATGGAACCAAGGCTTATCATCTTTAACAACATCCGCTGAGAACACGTATGCTGGTCTGTCAAGTCTGGATATTGAAATCCGAGGCACAAAGTTGGCAGCTTGAACTTTGATCATGGATGAAATGGTAGCCAGAGCATCTGCAAACTGATTTTCATCTCGAGGGATATACTCAAGCTTGACTGTTGTGAAGAAAGTCAATAACCTCCTTGTATAATCCCGGTAAGGTATCAGATGATCTTGGTGGGTGTACCATTTGTCGTTGGTTTGATTAATTACCAGAGCTGAATCTCCAAACACAGTCAAAGTCTTGATCCTGAGGTCAATGGCTTCCTCAAGACCCATAATACAGGCTTCGTATTCAGCTTCGTTGTTAGTGCAATTAAAGGTGAGTTTTGCCGAGAAAGGCATGTGAACTCCCTTAGGTGTAATGAGTACTGCACCAACACCACGACCATTCATATTAACAACCCCGTCAAACATCATAGTCCATTCTTCCTCTGGGTCAGGCCCTTCAGTGTGAACAGGCTCTTCATGATCTTTTGCTTTTATGAACATGATGTCCTCATCGGGGAAGTCAAATCTCATAGGCTGGTAATCATCAATGGGTTGCTCAGCGAGATAATCAGACAATACACTGCCTTTGATGGCTTTTTGGGACGTGTACTGAATGTCATACTCCATGAGAATCATTTGCCATCTTGCAACCCGTCCGGTAAGTGTCGGCTTCTCAAAAATGTACTTAACTGGGTCCATCTTAGAGATCAATAAGGTAGTATGAGTCAACATATACTGTCTCAGTCGGCGAGCAGCCCACGCTAAAGCACAGCAAGTTTTCTCGAGCAGTGAATAACGTTGTTCGCAGTCGGTAAACTTTTTGCTTAGGTAGTATATTGCATACTCTTTTCGACCAGAGTCGTCATGCTGGCCCAGCACACACCCCATTGACTCTTCTAATACTGTCAAGTACATGATTAGAGGTCTTCCTTCAACTGGAGGCATAAGGATCGGAGGCTCTTGTAAGTATTCCTTGATTTTGTCAAAAGCCTTCTGGCAGTCTTCATTCCACCTGACCGTTTGTTATTTTCTTAACAGCTTGAACAAAGGCTCACAGGTTGCTGTAAGGTGAGATATGAACCTTGAAATGTAGTTCAATCTTCCTAGAAACCCCCGAACTTCTTTTTCTGACTTCGGTGCGGGAATTTCTTGAATGGCTTTGACTTTATCAGGGTCAACTTCAATCCCTTTCTCACTTACAATAAATCCCAGCAGCTTACCAGATTGCACCCCGAATGTGCATTTGTTGGGGTTTAGCTTCAACTGGTACTTTCTCAGACGCTTGAATAACTTCAACAGATTCACCAGGTGGTCTTCTTCTGTGAGGGACTTGGCAATCATGTCATCCACATAACATTCAATTTCTTTGTGGATCATGTCATGGAATAATGTTAACATAGCCCGTTGATAAGTGGCACCAGCATTCTTCAATCCGAACGGCATCACCTTATAACAGAATGTGCCCTAGGGTGTGATGAAAGTGGTCTTCTCCATGTCTTCAGGTGACATCTTGATCTAATTATATCCTGAAAATCCATACATGAAGGAGAATACCGAGAACTGAGCCGTATTATCAACCAATACATCAATATGAGGTAAAGGGAAGTCATTTTTTAGGCTGGCTCTGTTCAGGTCCCGGTAATCCACACACATTCTCACCTTGCCATCCTTCTTAGGCACTGGTACAATGTTAGCAACCCACGGCGGATAGCTAGTCACAGCAAGGAATCCGGCATCCCACTGCTTTTGTACCTCTTCTTTTATTTTCATTGCCATATCTGGGCGAGTACGGCGCAACTTCTGTTTTACTGGCGGACAGTCTTCTTTCAGAGGTAACTTGTGCATGACAATGTCGGTGTCCAACCCTGGAATATCCTGATAAGACCAAGCAAAAACATCCACATATTCCCGAAGCATGTCAATCAATTGCTCTTTCACTAAATCTTGTAAGCAGGCCCCGATCTTAACTTCTTTCAAGTCTTCTTCTGTACCAAGATTAACCGTCTCAACCTCCTCCTGATGAGGAGTGATAACCTTCTCCTCTTGTCTCAACAACCTGGCTAGTTCTTCAGGTAGCTCATAATCTTCTTCAACCCCTTCATCAGCTTGATTGATTGGATTGTCAAAGTCATACGAAGTCATAGCAGTGTTGTTGTCGGTGCAGTCTGGAGGGCAATTTCTGCAAGGGTTTAGATTGGTTTATTTTAGTGATCAGTTTTATTTTATTTAGAAAAAGTGAAAAATAAAGTTGTTTATTCTAGAAAAACATTGCCATTTTATTTTTGTACAAAAGGTGAAAAAATGAAAAACAGTGAGCGAAAAAGAAAAGACTCATTTGCAAAAGACGTCCTAATATTCATTAATTGATCTTTGCACAAAATACAAGATGGCCCGATTACAAAATGAGTCTTGACATCTTGGGCAAGATGTAAGACTTGATGCATGCTTTAAAATACAGGAAATAATAATTACTCTGCAGGAGTAACTCTTATAATTTCCTGGGAAGACCAGTTTGAGACACAGCTCCCCGGGGTCCTTGGACGTATCCAGCTTTCCAGGTTGCGCTCATCTTCCGACTCATCTTCCAAGTTGTTCACAGCATCCGGGGTGAGCATTCCCCCACTGACAAACTTGGGCTCCTTGGCAGCCTCTGATTGATCTTGTTGAGTTGGTCTGTAACCCAACCCAAATCAGTCTTCTTTCTTCTCCACGGGTAGCAGCTTGCCCCAGCCTTGGGCGGTACCTTCCTCAACAACCTTCCGGGCTTGCTGGTACGATGTTATGAAAGTTCCCAGTACATCAGATGCTTCATTAATGTTCAAGGCCTCAAACCCTTGGCTCATGGTTTCATGGATCTCCCCATCCATCTCAATGTACTTATACGTAGCCAGCTGGCTAACAAAGATGTCCTCCTCCCCACATATGGTGATGATTTGGCCGTCCCACTCGAATTTCAACTTCTGGTGAAGGGTAGACGTAACAGCGCCAGCGGCGTGGATCCAGGGTCTACCCAACAGAAAGTTGTAGGCCGGTTGTATGTCTATCACAAAGAAGGTAGTTTTGAAGGTCTGCGGGCCAATCAACATAGGCAAATCAATCTCCCCAAGCATTGATCTTTTAGAGCCATCAAATGCTCTCACCACCAAATTACTCGGACGCAATGCCAAGCCATCATACTCCAGCTTCACTAAGGCTTTCTTTGGTAGAATATTGAGTGATGACCTAGTGTCCACCAGCACATGAGACAGAATAGCACCCTTGCATTCCAAGGTGATATGTAAAGCGTTGTTATGGTTGCGTCCCTCCGTTGTTAAGTCAGCATTGGTAAAGCCCAGTCCATGACTGGTGTTGACATTTGCAACCACGGTTTCTAGCTGATTAACAGTAATCTCCTCCGGCACGTACGCTGCGTGCAGGACTTTCAACAGTGCATTCCTGTGAGCTTCAGAACACATCAACAGTGATAATATGGAGATTTTGGAGGGAGTTTGGTGAAGCTGGTCCACCACCTTGTAATCACTTCTTTTTATGATTCTCATGAACTCGTCTACATCTTGTTCAAAAGATGTCTTCTGAGTTTCTTTGGTAGTCGGCTCTTCAGATACCACACTCTTTCCTTTTGCTTTGGCAGTAGCCTCTGCTTCAACATTAGGTCTTTGTGTTTGTGAGGCAAAAAGGCGTCCGCTTCTGGTGAAGCCTCCGCCTCCCCCAACATTATCAACTTGTGGAGAAGAGGTTGATGAATCCAGAGTGATTTTCTCCCCGTTGCAGTAGAGATCAGAGCCATAATGCCAAGGTATGGCATTGCTGCTTTCATAAGGAACGGGTCCAGGCACCGTAATGGTGACCGGACTGATTGCTGCAGAGGAAGGTACTGTAATGGTGTGCGGATCATAGTAAATTGTGACGGGTGATCTGGCAGGAGGTGCCATGGTTTGTTGTTGGAAATTGCTGCTGGGAGGAACATTTGATGGGTCATAGTAGATTGTAACTGTCGAGACATCTTCATTAATCCTTGCTGGCGTTGTAGAAGATTCTTCTAATAAAGTGGATGCTGATGTTGTAGAAGAAATGGTTGTGGAAATGTGATTTGTTGAAGTGATGGACGGAGTAACTGCTGATGATATTGATGAATCTGTAGGAATGATTGTTGTTGCTGTTGTAGAAGAATCGGGAATTGTTGTTAAAGGAATCGTTGGATTTGTAGGCGCCGTTGTTGAGATCTGAAGGATACCATCCTTAATAAGACCATCTATGCCGCTTCTCAACTTTTCACACCCGTTGACTGCAATGTTGCAATACCCACAGCCGAGCTCACAACCGGGGAACACTTGGCATTCTAAAAGCTGAGCTTTAATTTCAACCAAAGGTGTCCGAATTTGTGCAACACTGGTGATCAAGGTAGATGGTTTGTCTTCCTCAATGGCATTAATCCTCGGCCCGCCATGATTAGGCATAGGATTTCTGTTGACATTCGGAGGAGGTGCAAAGTTGAGGGCTTTAGAATCCATCAGATCTTGGACTTTCATTTGTAAGGCCCTGCATTTTTCAGTATTGTGACCAGGTGCATTGGAGTGGAAAGCACACCTGGCATTGACATCATAATTCTTTGGGAGATTTAGGGGATCTGGTGGTGCCAACGTCCTTAACTCAACTAAGTTAAGCTTCAGGAGTTATGGCAATAAGGCAACATAAGGCATAGGGATGGGGTCAATCACCCTGTTTTCCTGTGATGGTATTTGTTGGAAGGGACGCTGTTGTTGGTTGCTATTGTTGTTGTTGTAGGTTCTCTGTTGCGGATACTGAACTTGTTGTTGATAATGTGGTTGTTGCTGAGGATATGCTGATTGTTGAGGGATCGGAGCTGGAATGGTAACAGCTGCTACTGATCTGTGGACATACTGAGGTCTGCCCCTGCTTGCATGAATGGAATTTGTCTCACCGGCTCTTCGGGGTCCCACAAAAGGCTTCCTGGGATTACTGGATGAACTTGCACCACTGTCAGAAATTTTGCCCATTTTTAACAGACTTTCAATCCTTTCACCAGCTATGACGACATCAGCAAAGCTGGTAGAAGAAAAGGCAGCCAGTCTATCAATATATGTTCCTTGCAACGTATTAATGAACATGTTGGCCATTTCTCTTTCCGACATGGGTGGTTGGACAGCAGTAGCAAGCTGTCTCCACCTTTGGGCATATTCCCTGAAGCTTTCTCTGGAAGACTGAGACATTCCCATTAGAAGGGTCCTGTTAGGAGCCATGTCCAGATTGTATTGATATTGCCTGATGAAGGCTTCAGCTAAGTCCTTCCAGCATCTAATGGTAGCTCTGGTCAAGTGTGAATACCACTCCCTTGAAGCCCCAGTCAGATTGTCTTCAAAGTAGAACATCCACAGTTTCTCATCCATAGTATAAGCTTTAAGTCTTCCCAGGAAAGACTGCAGGTGAGTTCGTGGACAAGAGGTTCCATTGTATTTTTCAAAGCACGGGGGCTTGAATTTGTGGGGAATTCTCACCCCATCCACTAGCCCCATGTCCATTACATCGAAGCCCAAGGAATTCTGAGACTCCAAAGATCTCAACTTCTCAGCAATTTCATCTAACCTCCTGTCATAGACTTCATCTCCTGCTCCCATAACAGTAAACTGCTCTTCTTGGGGATCCTCCTGTAAGATTCTTCCCCCAGTAGTATTACCCTGCACATTCCTTGGGATGTTAGCTTCTGGATCCAGATGAGGTCCAAATACTGGTGGATCAATACGAGGCTGACCCCTTTCATTGTTGCTAGTTCCTCCTATCCCAAGATGAGGCTCCTCAGGAGTTTGCCTTTCCACCAGTTCTCTTAATCTTTCTTGACTCTGGGCCAAGCCAGTCATCACAGCCATGAATTGAGACATCTGATTCCTCATTTCTACCCTCTCATTAGCCATCTTATTTCTGACCTCGGTCAGATCTTGCTGTACTTGATCCATTTGAATACCAGGAAGGTTGTTGCGAGTAGGGTACCGGTGCGTGCGGTTGACAGGGAACACTCGGCGACGAGCAATGTTTCCTGAGATGACAACATAGTTAGAAACAAATAATAACAAAACCTACAAAACAAAACAAGGTTAGTATGCAATGCAGTGTGCTTATTTGTTTTCCAAGGTATCCAGCTTGGTTCTTGGTTTTGACCTTTCCAGACCTCGAGGAAGATGCTTGATGTTGCTGAGAAAAGAACCCAATGAAAGCAAACTAATATATTACAAATAATGAACAAATACATAGTCTGTTTTACAACACATGCCCCTGGAGGGTCAAAATACAAAAAGAGGAAAGTATATCAAATGGCAATGAACAACAAGCAAAGAAGTCAAACATCCAGTCCAAACTCATCCTATCTGACTTCCTTCAGGAGTGCCTCAGTCACTGGACCAGCTGGGTGCTCTGTAATGGTCCTAATGAGGAGGTTCCTGGTGGCAATGGCAGTGGTCAGCTTCTTGTGCCTGTCCTGGTCTTTTGATCTCTTCAACCCTGCCCTAAGCTTTAACTCTGAAATCTCCTTCTGGGCTGCCAACAAAGCTTCCTGCTGCTTCTTTTAATTGGCCTCTAATTGTTTAATCTTGGCTTGAGTTTTCTGGTCTTCCTGTGTACGGGCTTCAGTGATCCTGACCCACCTAGCCTGACTCTCTTGCAGATAGAGCTCAGTCCTAGCCTTCTGAATTTTGGCCTCTTTACAAGCATTCTTCAGTATTTGTTCCCCAGCTCTTGATTTCCTGATGTAGTCCTCTGTTTTCTCAATTTTGGCAAGATGCTCCACCCTAAGCTTTTCCAACCTCTCAATGTCCAGACGACCATCACTCCTTTCCCAAAGGGTCTTCTTCAAAGCTTGAGACAGATTATCATTCCTTTCCTTCAACTTCTCAAATTCTTCCAGGCTGACAGTTGTTGGTGGCTGTACTGTAGATGGTCCAGGTATATCCTTAATGGTGAAAGGCATTCCAGTAATCTGAGCTCTAGTACGGGACCAATCACAACACTGAACTGAAGCAACATTATTACACCTCCCTAGAATAGCCATCCCTTTTGTTTGGATGTTGTCCCAAGCCCAGGATGCTTGTCTGACAGTAGCTAAATTAGGCTTCACTTCACAATACAGGGTCTCAGCTAAATCTTGCACTCTGGGAGGGTGAACCAAAGCATAGCCCAGTTGTCTCTTAAACAGCAAAGGATTGTAGTTGATGCAACCCTTTACTCCTATCAGAGGCACATTTGGGTATTGTCCACAGTTGGTGATAATGTCTTTGCCTTTGGTGCTCTGGGTGCACCATCTAATATCATCTGAAGTCAAGGCAATGAGCCTTTTGGTCCAATTCTTCTGCTGGTGAGGGTTCAAGAAAGCATCTGACTTAGGTAGGTGTCTGAGTAGCCAGGTGTGAAACAAAGGAGCACAACATCTCACTAACTTTCCCCTCTGTTTCTCATTCCTCTGATGGATGGAATAATAGAAATCTCCCAGCAATGTGGGTACTGGGTTCCTCAGAAGAAACAAATGAATGGCATTCTTGCTGACAAATTTGGGCTCATCTGCAAACAATATAACCCCATATATGCTGAGGGCTAACAGTGCACAGACTTCCCTCTCTTCTCCCAGGGAGGCCTTCAGGATGGCCTGAGAAATTAAGAAGTCCAAGTGCAAACCAGGGATCCCAGCTTTTGTTGTCATGCTTTGCTCAATCAAGACACGCTCTAGGTACAGTGCTTTTGCTACTTCCCCATTGCTGGGAAAAGTCATCTCTGGGTTGAAAGGGAGTCCATCCCTGATAGGCACTCCAATCAATGAAGAAAATTCTTCCAGTAGAGGCCCTAGCTGGAAGTCTGGAAAGGTGAAACATCTCAGAGAAGGGTCATAAAACTGCAAGCATGTGTGGATCATGATCCTCTGAGAAGGGTCAAGGTCCATAACCATATCCAGGATACCTCCATAGTGTTCTCTGAACAATGGGATGTGATCTGGTGTGATGAGTGACTGGACCTGCCTGATGCTAGTCAACACAGGTTCAAAGAAATGGTAGGATATGTTGCTCTTCCTGGGAGTAGTCATAAATGCTGAAGAGGAGGAAAATAGGTGTTGATGAAGATCAAAGCTGATACTGGAGATGAGCCACTGACAGGCTGATGCTGGTGATGATGAGAATAGCCGAAGCAGATAACTGATGAAGCAGAGGTCTATGCAGAAGAAAGGGTCAAAACCAAACCAGATACAATGTGGATACCCTGAAAAACAAATAAACAAATGTTAAATGATGCAAATGATGATATATGCAAATGATATGCAAGGGTTTGTGATCAAGCCGGATCTGATTAACTGTCTTGATATAAGCCCATGTATGTTCAAAGAATGTCCAGATGAAGGTTCAGAAATCCAGTAACCAAGGTTGGGGACTCAAATAAAGAGTCACATGTCCAGGTTTTAATCACAAGAACTGTCCAAGATGAGGTACTCTTAAACCAAATAGTAACAGGGTATGATGTGGCCAAGGGTACCTGCAAACCTGTAAACAGCCCAACCCCCTCACAGATAATGTTCTAAAACAAGGATCCTCAGACTTGGATCAGTTATGAGAAGTGTAAACACTTCTAACCCGGAGGTACAGTTTTTACAATAACCATAAAAGATCCTCCTCTAATTCACCTCAGTTTCTGAAGGTCATAATAAAGGTCATCCAGACTTAGCAGGTTTCCCAGATAGCCCTAGCACTACAGGAAATCTGTAGCACAGAGTTCTCAAGAAGAAACCCACATCTGAACCGTGTTTCATATTCCCGCACCAGACCGAAATGGAATGGGAAAGAACATGAACCACTCTAGCCTAGGTGTCACTCAGGTCCCAGGTATAGGACCTTGAACTCTCAATGGAACCCCTCACCCACCAAAACAGCAAACCAGATCCAGCAATGATAATGATAGTATGAAATATGAAAAGCTGTAAAGGAAAGCAATAAATAAAGTTGTACATAAAGCAGTAAATAAAGCAAATAAATAAACACTAATAGCACATAACACCCCAGTAAACACAAATCAAACAAGCGCTAGGAGGAACCCACAAAAAGAACCAGAAGCCCTGGTTACAGTATAAGGTTCCCCAGCAGAGTTGCCAAGCTGTCGCTCCCTCCAAATGACACCTGGTCAGATGGGGTACGGACGCGAACGGTCGGCGAAGAGAATGAGGACACACAAGGGTGAACTCAGAAAGAAAAGAGTCGCCAGCTAGGCATTTTTATCTCGGGGGAAAGATAATGCTGCATAAACCTGAGAAAATATGGATAAGACGGTCGCGAACCAGAGAAACTGAGAAAGGGGGTTGGTTACAACCTGGGAAGGTATTAGCACCCAGATTGTCCGTCGTACTCGAAGGGATCCACGCTTGAAAGATTTATGTTTAAAAGGGGTAGTGTCAGTGATATTCTGTGTATCAAAGCTGGAAAGAATGCAAGTGTCAGTGTAAAAGAAATGTGAAGTGTACAAGAGAAGTGTCAGTGTGAGAACAAGAGTGGAATGCTCAAGACTATGAGGCTCAAAGAATAATGCTGGAAAGAGGGGGAATATACAGAGACTTTTGTTCGATAACTGTTGAGTTATGCCTACGTATCCTCTCGTGCAATGAGGAAGTCAGAACACCGTAGTTCGACTCAAAGAGACTGAAAGGTAAATTGACTTGTGAACTGCTTACTTGCCTATGCTCAAGTGTATGACTTGTCTGGCTCAGGTGCCAACTGTCTTGCATTAGACGGAAGAAGCGAGTTCTCGTTTGTGAGTGAATGAGATGAGAAAAGAATCCCGGAGGAGACGATTATTGTTTGTTTTTGTGTTTTCAATCTTTTATTTATTTTGTGTTTGTCATAAATTAATGAGCTTAAGCCTAAACCAAGGGTTAGTAAACTCATCACATCCTCCCTCTGATTAGGGGTAATGAGAATACCTTAAGTATGAAGTAAACACCCCACACTTAATCACCATGGTATAGGATTAAGATCCTTACCCTACTTGTATTTATTTAGATGTTTTTGGAGTTTTTGTTTAGTGTTAAGTAATGAGATTAAGCCATAATCAGGGATTTAATGGACTCATTACACCATCCTAATAGAAGGATAATAGATGAGAACATTTAAGCTGAGGAAGGCTCCTCAACTTAATCCATGATTAGGGATTAAACTCATGACAAAACAAAGCCTTTATTAGAATGGATTTTAGTTAATAGTAAGGTTAAGAAGTGGATCTTATGATTTGTAATACAACTTGAGGGGGACTTGTCCATTAACACTAGGGTTAGTCCTTCTTAACCAATTAAGGAAGAATTAGAACCCTAATGCAAGGCCCAAGTTACAAGCTTGATGTCTTGATGATTATTAGATGGATTAATTAAAGGAATTAAACACATTAAGGATTTAACACTTAAGATTAAAGTTATACACTCCATCCTAATAGAAGGATGCACGCATAAGCTTAATCACAAAGCCTTAAAACCTTTAAGGTTTAGTCCTTGATTATGAGATGAGAAGAGAAGACACACAGATGACACAAAGGTAAAACTAAATGGGGGACTAATAAAACCCTAATTGTTATCATGTTTGGATGTTCCTAGGGTTTATGAGGCTTGCAAAAGATCTTCAGGAGAAAAGCCACCAAGGAAGAAGCAGATGAAAGGAGAAGGAAGCAGAAGAAGCAAGTCAACTTACTTCACTTAAGAAGATAAGTTGCTTGAAGAAAGAAAGTGAGGAGGGAACATGAATGAGAAATCTCACTCAAATACACAAGTAAAATGCAGAAATGAATGCATAAGAGAGATGAGAAGAGATTATGAGAAGTGAAGGCAAATTCACTTCTCAAGTACTTACCACCTGAAAAGTTAGTAACAAGAGGTGAAATGAAATGAAAATGAGATGGATGCAATGATGCAAACCAAAGTCAGAAGCAAAAACATGATGTTAATGATTCTAAGAGGTGATGCAAACACATATCAAGAGTTGTGGATGATCATACAAGGATATGGATGCAAATGAAGCATGTTTTGAACCATGAAAGATCATGAATGCATATGACATCAAATGAAAGCAAAAGCATGGAAAATGGATGATGCAATGATCAAACATGATTCTAATGTGTCCTAAGATGTCTTAGAAGTCATGTGAATGTACAAAATGTTATGGCAAGTTCATGTATGCAAGCATATCGAAGATGGATGCAAATGAAGGCAAAAATTAGGGTTTACATACAATATGCAATGCAAAATTTAAAATCAGAAGCAAATGACAAGATAAAAAATTGAAAATGGGATCAAAGGAACCCTAACCCTACATAAGTTCACTGCCCAAAGGAGGGGACCTAACTCTTAACCTAATGGGAGTCATGATTTTCTCAAGTCAACTAGGGTTTCAAGGCACTTCAAAAGGAAAAATGCTCATTAAATTGAAAATGAAAGATAAATTAAAACCAATTTTATCCTAGAAACTACATGATATGAAGGATGCAATGCAAGAAGAACCATCATCAAACTCTTCATGGTTAGGCAGAATGAATTTTTCTAAGTTAGGACCAAAATATTAACTTTTAAAGACTTTAATTCCAATGAAAAATGTCAAAATAGGTCAAGAACCAAAAAGAAATTTGTTTGAAGAGTTTGATAATGTTTCTAAATATGTCAAAATGCAATGTGAATTTTTTGGTGATTTTTAAATACCTAAATGCATTTTTAATTAATTAATTTCCATTAACTAATTAAAGATAAACATTTAAATGCTTTAAAAATGATTTTTAATGCAAAAAATAAAAATAAAAATATTTTTGGGTTCTGAAAATTAATAAAAGATTTGATAAAAATTTTCAGAATTTTTTAATGCATTTTACTATTTTTAAAAATTCGTGGAAATTGAATACAAATAAAATGAAATAAAATTAAAAATAATGAAAGTATGCTGGTTGGAGGGTTCAGATTGATTCTGGGCTTGAGAAGTTTGACCTGGCGCGCATCTGGATGGCCCAGGTTCAAACTTCCCTAAACTTAATTAAATATTTAATTAATCCTAAATTAAACTAATTAATGACTGATTAGGGTTTTAATGAACCATCTGGACCATTCACACGTACGCGGGAAATCCAGATCAAGGGTGTAAACACCCCAAATTTGCCCTCACCCATTCACACCATGGCTTGTGATCATTTCATATGCATAAACACAATCATATCATCTCATATCTCATTTTTGATTCACTGCATAGATTCAAAGTCATCTGCACCTAGGGTTTGTGATCTGAGCAATCCAAGAGCCTCTTGAGCCACTCCAAAGGCTACCAATAATTTCAAAGGGATCCATGTGTGTTCTTATATCATATTACATCCTTTCAAAGTCAATAATGCCAAGGAATCACAAGAACTAGGATTGGTATGGAGGCAGAGCCAGGTTTGACTGCACAGTTGACCTAAAATTAGGGTTTTGGTTTCAGAGGCCATAACTCCAAATTTTTTGGTCATTCTTGTTTCCATTGGTCTCCATATGGTATAAGGAGTATGCATATCAATTTTCATGAAGAAATTCCATGGGGAAGTCATCTGATCAAGAGTTGACTTTTCAGACAAGTCAGTGCAAAATCAGGGCATCTGAGGCCCCCAATGACCCAACCAAGGGGTGATCTTCATCATTTTGAGTGTATATGATCTTTATTTGATCATGGAAGAAGGTTGAAGTTCACAAAATTCAAGAATTACAAGTTTTTGCAAAGTTGACTTTTTAGGGCATAGTTGACTTTTCATGAAATGTCATTTTATGCCACTTTTTCAACCCTTGCTTTTTGATCCAAAAATGCTTCAAATGGAAAAACTTTGGTCATGAAAGTTGTAGATTAGATCTTTCCCTTTTCAAAAAGTACAAGAACATGATCTAATTCATTTTGGATCAAAAGTTATGGTGTGTCAAAGTTGGCAAAAATCACTAATTTTCAAGATATGCCTCAAATGAGAAACTTGCAAAAACTTTGTACCAAGGCATTTTTGACTTCTAGTTCATATCAAACCAATGTTCAAGCATCATACAAGTTCTAAAAATCAGATTTGAACCAAAAGATCACATGTTCATGGTTGGCAAAGCAAGAGATTTTCATGAAGTTCCAAAAGTAAGCAAGTTGCAAAATCATCATAACACTTCCATCCACTTGATGTCTTGGATGCTGAACCAGCCATAGCCTCTCCCCTCACCATGTTGCGCCAGCCCACACCTTTGTACTAGCCTAGAACACAACCCATGCCTCTCTTACAAAAAGGTTGACAATTTGCAAAAGTGAACTTACCTATCACAGCAGGCCAGGTCACATCATCTGACCAATGAGATTATTTTATGCAAGCCAAATGCTAGCCATTACAGATAACAAGCAAGGCTGAAGCTCACCACAACTCAGCATACACAAACTCACTCCAACTTGCATTTCTCTTCGAATCTCTCTACACAAGCCTCAAACACAAAAAGAAACTCCAAAAACAATCTCTACTCACTTCACTGACCAGAAACCAACCATTGTTTTGGCCTGAAACCTCCCATATCACAAACACGATTTTCACACTCCCTTGGCCTGAGCTTCTGCAAACTCACTCAAGAGGCTGTTTAAACTCCAACCAAGTGTCCAATGCTTCAAAGGGGGATCATTGGGACCTGTTTGAGTCAAAGAACCATCCAGAAAGCTCCTGAATCAAAAGCTCAATCTCAGGTGACTCCATGAACTTTTTTTCCAGAACTCCATTTTCTTGTTAGAATCTTGTTTTGTATGTTGCACTGATCATTGGGATCTATTTACTTTTGAAAATGAGCAAGAAATGAGTATGTTATGGTGTTCTGAAAGTTTGACCTAGAAATTTCTTTGCTTCGATTCTTGTTTGTGTTTGAGTTTAAACATGATTTGGTGCTGGATTCGTGCTTAGGATAGTTAGTAGATGATTTCTGGAGAGTTAGAGCTCCTAAAATGGCCTGGAGAGAGAGATTGATTTTTGAGTTGAACGGGGAAGATGACCGGAACACTGTTCCGGTCACCTGAGGGTGTTTAACGGTGAGATTAGGGTTTAAACATTAATTAGCTGAGTTTGAATGTGGTCCGTTCATTTGCGCGCGCGGTCAGCTCCCGCCCTTGCCAGTTTGAATCTCACACGTTGGATCTGATTACTTTTACTTTTCAGTTTAAAATTCATTTATTTTCTTATTTATTTCATTTGTTTTGTACAATTTATTTAAAATAGTAAAAATTGTTTAAAAATTATGAAACTTTTTGTCAAGAGTTTCATTAATTTTTAAGACACAAAAATATTTTTATTTTCATTTTTAGCATTTAAAAAGTATTTTAAAATATTTAAAAGTTTATTTTTAATTGATTATTGAAAATTAATTTATTAAAAATACTTTTAGGTATTTAAAAATTACCAAAAAATTCATGAAATGTTCTAAGACATTTAGAAACATTGTCCAACCCTCAAACCTAATTTATTTTTTGATCTTGATGCATTTTGAGAATTTTTCATTGATTTAAAATCATTTTTATGCATTAATTTGATCCAAAGTTCCAAAAATCATTTATGCCTATCCATGAGGA
Organism: Lathyrus aphaca; assembly: GCA_963966055.1. NCBI lineage: Eukaryota > Viridiplantae > Streptophyta > Magnoliopsida > Fabales > Fabaceae > Lathyrus > Lathyrus aphaca. Next base: position 281,862,064 of record OZ014520.1, on the reverse strand, counting down.
GTTGGACATTGATTCTTTTTGCATTGCATTGTGTTTAGCATGTAGTTTGTGAGATTAAATGGACATGATTTGATCTTTCATTTTCCATTTGTTTGATAATTTTCTTGTTTAGGAACCCTAAAACCCTAGAAATCTTAAGAAAACCATAACTTGAATTTGGTTAGGAGTTGAAACATCTCCTTTGGGCATTAGGTTAGTATGGGATTAGGGGTCCTTTGAGTGGAATTTTCATTTTTTTATAATTTTGTTTGCTTCTGATTTTGGTTTTTGTTTGATGTATTGTTCATAAACCCTAATTTGGGCTTCCATATGCATCCATCTTGCATTCCCTTGCATAACATGACTTGCCATGACATTTCAAGCATCCTTTTGATTCATTTGACATCATAAGACATATTGAAAGCTTTTTTGATCATTGCATCATGTATTTGCCATGTTGTATGCCATGTGCACTTCATAACTTTTCATGTATGTCCATGCTTCTTAACTTGCTTCATTTGCATCCATAAGTTTGTATGATCATCCCTATGCTTTGTTTCATGTTTGCATCATCTCATAGCATCATTAACATCATGTATGTGCTTCTGGTTTTGTTTCTCATCATGTCATCTCATCCCATTTTGCATTGCATTGCACTTCTTTTCTAACCTTTCAGGTGGTAAGTGATTTTGAGAAGTGAATTTGCCTTCACTTCTCACAACTTTTCTTTTCATCTCTCTTGCATCCATGCTGCATTTTTATATGTGTTTGGGTTTGAGCTTGCTCATTTTTCTTCTTCCCACTTTCTTTCTTCAAGTGACTTGACTTCTTGAATGAAGCAAGTTGCTTTGCTTCTCTTGATCCTTTCATCTGCTTCCTGGTGGTTCCATTGAAGATTTCTCTTGAAAACCTCACAAACCTTAGGAACAACCAAGCATGACAATGATTAGGGTTTCGATTAGTCTCCCCTCTTAGTTTTACCTTTGTGTCTCTCTTGAGTCTTCTCTTCTCATCTCATAATCAGGGACTAAACCCTAAAGGCTTTAAGGCTTTGAGATTAAGCTTATGCCTGCATCCTTCTATTAGGATGGAGTGTATAACTTTAATCCTAAGTGTTAAACCCTTAATGTGTTTAAATCTCTTAATCAATCCACTTAATAATCATCAAGACATCACACTTGTAACTTGGGCCTTGCATTAGGGTTCTAATTCTTCCTTAATTGGTTAAGAAGGACTAACCCTAGTGTTAATGGACAAGTCCCCCTCAAGTTGTATTACAAATCATAAAATTCACTTAATCATCATATCATTAAATAAAATCCACTTAATCAAAGGCTTGTTTTGTCATGAGTTTAATCCCTAATCATGGATTAAGTTGAGGAGCTTTCCTCAGCTTAAACATTCTCATCTATTATCCTTCTATTAGGATGGTGTAATGGGTCTGTTTAATCCGTGATTATGGCTTAACCTCATTACTTAACACTAAACAAAAACACCAAAAACATCTAAATAATCACAAGTAGGTTAATGATCTTAATCATACATCAAAGGTGATTAAGTGTGAGAATCTGACTTCACACTTAAGGTACTCTCATTACCCCTAATCAGAGGGAAGATGTGATGAGTTTACTAACCCATTGGTTTAGGCTTAAGCTCATTAACTTATGACAAATTCTCAAAAGCAATAAAAGACTGAAAACTCAAAACAAACAATAATCGTCTCCTCCGGGATTCTTTTCTCATCTCATTCACTCACGAACGAGAACTTGCTTCTTCCGTCTAATGCAAGACAGTTTGCACCTGAGCCAGACAGGTCATACACTTGAGCATAGACAAGTAAGCAGTTCACAAGTCAATTCATCTTCAGTCTCTTTGGGTCGAACTACGGTGTTCTGACTTCCTCATTGCACGAGAGGATACGTAGGCATAACTTAACGGTTATCGAACAAAAGTCTCTGTATATTCCCCCTCCTTCCAGCATTATTCTTTTAGCCTCATTATCATGAGCATTTCATTCTTGTTCTTACACTGACACTCCACTTATACACTTCACTTCTCCTACACTGACACCTGTACATCCTTTTCCAGTTCTTTTACACACAAATTGCACTGACACTACCCCTTTGAAACACAAATCTTTTAAGCGTGGATCCCTTCGAGTACGACGGACAATCTGGGTGCTAATACCTTCCCAGGTTGTAACCAACCCCCTTTCTCAGTTTCTCTGGTTCGCAACCGTCTTATCCATCTTTCTCTAGGTCTATGCAGCATTACCTTTCCTCCGGGATAAAAATGCCTAGCTGGCGACTCTTTTCTTCTCCAGTGAGTTCACTGTTGTGTGTTCTCATTGTTCCTCTCGCCGACCGTTCGCGTCTGTACCTTTATTTAGGCCTGCCCCACTTATCGGGAGCGACAGCTTGGCGACTCTACTGGGGACCCTTATACTGTAACCAGGGCTTCTGGTTCTTTTTGTGGGTTCCTCCTAGCGCTTGATTGATTTGTGTTTACTGGGGTGTTATGTGCTTATTTGTGTTTGTATATTTGTATTTATTTTTGCTTTATGTACAGTTGTTTACTGCTTTCTTTATAGCCTTGCATTATACCATAATGTCATACTGTGCTGCTGGCTGGATCTGTTTGTTTGCTTTGGTGGGTGGGTGTTCCATTGAGAGTTAAGGTCCTATACCTGGGACCTGAGTGACACCTAGGCTAGAGTGAATCATATTCTTTCCCATTCCATCTCGGTCTGGTGCGGGAATATGAAACACGGTTCAGATATGGGTTTCTTCTTGAGAACTCTGTGTTGCAGATTTCCTGCAATGCTAGGGCTATCTGGGAAGCCTGCTAAGTCTGGATGACCTTTAGTTTTGACCTTCAGAAACTGAGGTGAATTAGAGGAGGAACTTTTATGGTTATTGTAAACACTGTACCTCCGGGTTAGAAGTGTTTACACTTCTCATAACTGATCCAAGTCTGAGGATCCTTGTTTTAGAACACCACCTGTGAGGGGGATGGGCTGTTTACAGGTTTGCAGGTACCTTGACCTCAGAATACCCTGTTACTTTGATTTGATTAAGAATACTCCATGTTGGGACAGTTCTTGTGATTCTAAACCCTGGACATGTGGCTCTTTATTTGAGCCCCCCACCTTGGTTACTGGACTTATAGACCTCCATCTGGATTTCTTATACACATGGACTTATATCAGAGCACTTGATCAGATCCAGCTCAGTCACAAACCCTTGCATATCATTTGCATACATAATCATTGCATCATATTGACATTTGTTTATTTGTGTTTCAGGGTATCCATCTTCATTTGGTTTTGGTTTTGACCCCATCTTCAGTATTGACCTATCTTCATCATCACTTGCTTCAGCTATCAGCTATCTACTTCAGCCAATCAGTGGCCCATTCTTCAGTATCATCATCAGCACTTGTCTCCACTCAGTCTCAACATTATGGCACCTAAAAAGAGCAACATCACCTACCACTTCTTCCAGCCAGAGTTAGCTGACATCAGGAGGATTCAGACCCTGATCACTCCAGACCATATACCACTGTTCAGGGAACACCATGGAGATATACTTGATATGGTTATGGATCTGGACCCTTCACTGAGAAGCCTGATCCACACTTGCCTTCAGTTTTATGATCCCCCACTGAGATGTTTCACTTTTCAGGACATTCAGTTGGGCCCTTTATTGGAAGAGTACTCCTCATTAGTTGGTATACCTATCAGGGGTGGAGTCCCTTTCAACCCTGAGATGGTCTTTCCTGGTAATGAAGAGGTAGCAAAGGCATTGCATCTGGAACCAGTCCTGATTGGGCAGCATATGACTTCTAAGGCTGGAATCCCTGGCCTGCATCTGGATTTCTTGATCTCTCAAGCTACCCTGAAAGCTTCTTTAGGAGAGTGGAAAGCAGTCTGTGCTTTATTGGCCTTGAGCATATATGGGATTGTATTATTTGCAGATGAGCCTCGATTCATTAGTAAGAATGCAATCCATCTTTTCATCCTGAAGAACCCAGTGCCAACTTTATTGGGGGATCTCTACTATTCAGTGCATCAGAGGAATGAAAAGCAGAGGGGAAGATTAGTGAGGTGCTGTGCTCCTTTGTTCCATACTTGGCTTCTCAGGCATTTGCCCAGGACAGATGCATTTTTGAATCCTCATCAGCAGAAAAACTGGGCTGGAAGACTTACTACTCTAACTTCAGCTGATATCAGGTGGTGCACTCAAAGCACAAAAGGCAGGGATATCATCACCAGCTGTGGGCATTTTCCCAATGTGCCCCTAATAGGAGTTAAGGGTAGTATTAATTACAACCCTCTGCTGTTCAAAAGACAACTGGGCTATGCACTGGTCCACACTCCTAAGGCACAAGACTTGGTTGAGACTTTTTATTGTGAGAACAAGCTTAATCTGGCTATTGTTAGGCAGGCAGCCTGGGCCTGGGACAATGTGCAGACTAAGGGGGTAACCATCCTGGGGAAGTGTAACAATGTGGCATCAGCACAATACTATGATTGGTCTCATGCCCGGGCTCAATTCTCTGGGATGCCCTTTACTATAGAAGATATGCCTGGACCTTCCACGACACCACCTCCAGCAACTGTCAGCTTAGAGGAGTTTGAGAAGTTGAAAGAGAGAAATGAGAAGCTGACTCAAGCTCTACAGAAGACCCTCTGGGAGAGGAGTGATGGTAGGTTGGATATTGAGAGGTTAGAAAAGTTGAAAGTGGAGCATTTGGCTAGAATTGAGAAGTCTGAGGATTACATTAAGAAGTCTAGGGCTGGAGAACAGATTTTGAAGAATGCTTGCAAAGAAGCTCAGTTCCAGAAAGCCAGGACAGGCTTGTATCTAAAGGAGAGTCAGGCTAGGTGGGTCAGGATCACCGAGGCTCGTACTCTGGAGGACAAGAGGGTCCAAGACAAGATAGAGCATATGGAAGCTAGTGCAAAAGAGCAACAAGAAACCCTGGCAGCAGCCCAAAGGGAGGTATCAGAACTGAAGATCAGAGCTGGAGTGAAGAGGTCAAAGGACCAAGGTCAACACAAGAAGCTAACTGCAGCTGTTACTACCCAGAATCTCCTTATCAGGAACCTCACGGAGCGTCCGGCTGATCCTGTGACCGAAGCACTTCTCAAAGAAGTTCGGGAGGATGAGTTTGGTCTTGGTGTTTGACCATTTGTTTGTTGTTGCTCTCATTCCATGTACTTTTATTTTCTTGTAATGTATTTTGACCCCTCAGAGGGCTTGTGTTTGTAAACAAACTATGTACCATTGGCCTTTTGTAATATATGTTTAGTTTGTTCCATCCGAGTTTACTTCGAAAACAACATCAACAACATCTTCAAGGGTCTGGAAGGGTCAAAACTGAATGCCGAGCCGGATACCTTGAAAACAAATAAGCATACTGCATTGCATGCTAACCCTTTGTTTGTTTTGTAGGTTTTTGTTTGTTGTTTCTAACTCTGTTGTGATGTTCAGGAACTATTGCTCGACGCCGAGTATTTCCCCTCAACCGTCCGCACCGATATCCAACCCGTAACAATCTTCCGGGCATACAGATGGATTAGATGCAGCAGGACCTTACTGAGGTCAGGAACCAAATGACCAACGAGAGGTTGGAAATGAGGAACCAAATGACACAGTTTATGGAAGTAATGAACAACATGGCTCAAAGCCAGGAGAGGCTCAGAGCACTGGTGGAAGGGAGAAATCAGGAAGATCATCAGCCAGGGACTGCTGGGACTAGCAACAATGAAAGAGTCCAACCTCATGTCAATCCCCCAGTCTTTGGACCCCACCTCCATCCAGAGGCCAACATCCCTGTCAATATACAAGGGACTGCCACAACAGGGAGGGTACTGCAAGAAGACCCCCAAGAAGACCAGTTCACAGTAATGGGAGCTGGGGAAGAAGCTTATGATAGAAGGTTGGAGGAGATAGCTGAGAAATTAAGATCCTTAGAGTCTCAAAACTCTTTGGGTTTTGATGTTATGGATATGGGCTTGGTAGATAGGGTCAGGATTCCCCACAAGTTTAAGCCACCATGCTTTGAGAAGTATAATGGGACTTCCTGTCCCCGAACCCATCTACAATCTTTTCTTGGGAGGCTAAAGGCCTATACCATGGACGAGAAGCTAAGGATGTTCTATTTTGAGGATAGCTTGACTGGAGCTTCGAGGGAATGGTATTCCCATCTGACAAGAGCAACTATTAGATGCTGGAAGGACCTGGAAGAGGCCTTCATCGGACAGTATCAGTATAATCTGGATATGGCACCCAACAGAACCCTCCTAATGGGAATGTCACAGTCATCTAGAGAGAGCTTCCGAGAATATGCTCAAAGATGGAGACAGCTTGCTGCTGCTGTCCAGCCACCTATGTCAGAAAGGGAGATGGCTGATATGTTCCTGAACACCCTTCAGGGGACTTACATTGATAGGCTAGCTGCCTTCTCATCTACCAGCTTTGCAGATGTAGTCATAGCCGGGGAGAGAATTGAAAGCCTATTGAAGATGGGTAAGATCTCAGACAACGGTGCAAGCTCATCCAGTAATGCAAGAAAGCCTTTTGCGGGCCCAAGAAGGACTGGTGAGACCAATGCCATCCACACCAACAGGGGCAGGCCCCAATATGTTCATAGATCTGTGGCAGCAGTCACCATTCCCGCTCCAGCTCACCCACAACCAGCTTATCAACCTCCGCAGCAAAACTATCAGCAACAACCTCAGTACCATCAATAAAATCAGTATCCTCCGAGAAATTACAACAACAGCAACACCAACCACAAAAACCAGCAAAGGCCATTCCAGCAGAGGCCATCTCAAGCCAACAGGGTGATCGATCCGATCCCTATGCCATATGCTACATTGCTGCCACAACTCCTGAAACTCAACCTAGTTGAGCTAAGGACATTGGCACCTCCAGATCCCAACAGTCTACCCAGGAATTATGACTCCAACGCCAGGTGTGCTTTTCATTCAAATGCACCTGGCCATAGTACAGAAAAGTGCAGAGCCTTGCACATGAAGGTACAAGACCTGGTAGACTCTAAGGCCCTGAATTTTGCACCACCACCCAATGTCAACAAGAACCCCATGCCAAACCACGGTGGTCCCAGAATCAACGCTATTGAAGAAGACAAGCCGTCTTATTTAATAACCAGTGTGGGTCAGATTCGGACACCATTGGTGGAGATTAAGGCTCAGCTCCTCGAATGTCAAATGTTCCCGGGGTGTGAGTTAGGGTGTGCTTACTGCAATATTTCAGTAAATGGGTGCGATAACCTGAGGAATGGCATAGATGGTCTCATTCAGAGTGGCCAACTTCAGATCACCACATCATTTCCAACAAATCCAGCAATCTCATCAGCAACAGTTCCGGTATCTCCTACAACTGCAGCAACCATTGTTCCTGATAATTCTTCGGCTTCATCAACAAGTACTTCATCTATCATCTCAACTGATTAGCTATCAACAAATTTTTCTTCTGCAACTTCAGCACCACTCCAGTTTGAATCTCCTACAACAACAACATCCATCCTTCCGACAATATCTCCTACAACATCAACAACAAATCATGAAGATGTCTTAACTGTCACAATATTTTATGATCCTGAAAACAACTCTGCCTACAACTCAGAAGGTGTTGCTCCCATCAGAGCACCAGTCACAATTTATTATGATCCGCAAACTATCACAGTCCCTTCTGCAGCTGCCATCAGTCCAGTCACTGTCACAGTGCCTGGACCAGTACCTTATGAAAGCAATAGGGCCATCCCTTGGCACTACGGCTCTGACGTATACTGCGAAGGAAAGAAAATCACCCTTGAACCATCAACACCTGCACCACAAATAGACAATGTGGGAGGAGGCGGAGGCTTCACTCGAAGCGGACGTCTCTTTGCGCCACAAATTCAAAGACCCACTGCCGAAGCAGAAGCTGCTGCCAAGGCAAAAGGAAAGAGCCCGGTGCAGGAAGATCAAGCTGCTAAGGAAGCTTTGGAAAACACCATTCGATCAAGAAGTTGATGAGTTTATGAGAATCATCAAAAAGAGTGATTACAAAATAGTGGATCAGCTTCACCAGACGCCATCCAAGATCTCTATCCTATCACTGCTTATGTGTTCCGAAGCCCATCGGAATGCACTACTCAAAGTCTTGCACGCAGCTTACGTGCCTGAAGAGATCACCGTCAATCAGTTGGAAACCGTGGTTGGAAATGTTACTGCTAGCAATGGGCTAGGGTTCACCAATACTGACTTGACAACGGAAGGCCGCAACCATAACAAAGCCTTGCACATCACCATGGAATGTAAAGGTGCAGTCCTTTCCCATGTGCTGGTAGACACCGGATCATCCCTTAATGTCTTACCCAAAAAGGCCCTGGTGAAGCTAGAATATGAAGGATTAGCATTGCGTCCCAGTAACCTGGTAGTAAGAGCCTTTGACGGTTCTAAGAGATCGGTGCTGGGAGAAATTGAGCTGCCTGTGACAATTGGCCCACAAACTTTTAAAACGATCTTCTACGTGATGGACATTCAGCCTGCCTACAGCTGTTTGTTGGGTAGACCATGGATTCACGCCGCTGGCGCAGTAACGTCTACCCTTCACCAGAAGTTAAAATTTGAGTGGGAAGACCAAGTTGTTACTATCTGTGGGGAGGAGGATATATTTGTTAGCCACCTGGCTACCTATAAGTATATTGAGATGGATGGGGAGATCCATGAAACAATGAGCCAAGGGTTTGAGGCCCTGAATGTTAATGAAGCATCTGTTGTATCTGGAATCTCCATGTCATCTTATCAACAAGCCCGGAAGGTTGTTGAAGAAGGAACTGCCCAAGGCTGGGGCAAGGTTTTATCTGTGGAGGAGAAGAAGGACAAATTTGGGTTGGGTTACAGACCAACTCAACAACATCAAGCAAAGGTTGCTGAGAAGCCCGGTTTTGTCAGTGGGGGGATGCTCACCCCTGATGCTATCAACAATTTGGAAGACGAGCTGGAAGAAGAACGCAACCTGGAAAGTTGGATTCGTCCAAAGATCCCGGGGAGCAGTATCTCAAACTGGTCTTCCCAGGAAATTATAAGAGTTACTCATGCAGAGTAATTATTATTTCCTGTATTTTTATAGCATGCATCAAAGTCTTGCATCTTGCCCAAGATGACAAGACTCATTTTGTAATCGGGCCATCTGTACTTTTTGTGCAAACAAGATTAATCAATGAAATATCAGACATCTTTTTGCAAATGAGTCCTTTTCTTTTCCGCTCACTGTTTTTCTTTTTTTCTTTTTGTACAAAAAAATAAATGGCGATGTTTTCAAAATGACAACTTTATTTCACTTTTCTAAACAAGATTAAAATCAATCACTAAAATGAACAAACTGAACCCTTGCAGAGAATGCCTTCCAGACAGCACCGACAACAGCACAGCTATGACTTCGTATGACTTTGACAATCCGATCAATCAAGCTGATGAAGGGGTTGAAGAAGAATATGAGCTTCCTGAAGAGCTAGCCAGGTTGTTAAGACAAGAGGAAAAGGTTATTACTCCTCATCAGGAGGAGGTAGAAACGATTAATCTTGGTACAAATGAAGATGTGAAAGAAGTTAAAATCGGGGCCTGCCTGCAAGACTCAATGAAGAGACAACTGATTGATCTGCTTCAAGAATATGTGGATGTTTTTGCTTGGTCGTATCAAGATATGCCAGGGTTGGACACCGACATAGTTGTGCACAAGCTTCCTTTAAGAGAAGAATGCACACCGGTTAAACAGAAACTGCGCCGCACCCGCCCAGACATGGCAATGAAGATCAAGGAAGAGGTACAAAAGCAATGGGACGCCGGGTTCCTTGCTGTGACTAGCTATCCGCCGTGGGTGGCTAACATAGTACCTGTGCCTAAGAAAGATGGTAAGGTAAGAATGTGTGTTGACTACCGGGATCTGAACAGAGCCAGCCCAAAAGATGACTTCCCATTACCTCACATTGATGTATTGGTAGATAACACGGCTCAGTTCTCGGTATTCTCCTTCATGGACGGATTTTCAGGATACAATCAGATCAAGATGTCACCTAAAGACATGGAGAAGACAACCTTCATTACACCTTGGGGCACGTTCTGTTACAAGGTAATGCCATTCGGACTGAAGAATGCTGGTGCAACATATCAACGGGCTATGGTAACATTATTCCACGATATGATCCATAAAGAAATAGAATGTTACGTAGATGACATGATTGCCAAGTCCCTTACTGAAGAAGATCACCTGGTGAATCTGCTGAAACTATTTAAGCGTCTGAGGAAGTACCAACTGAAGTTGAACCCCAACAAATGCACATTCGGGGTGCGATCTGGTAAGCTGCTGGGCTTTATTGTAAGCGAGAAGGGGATTGAAGTTGACCCTGATAAAGTCAAAGCCATTCAAGAGATGCTTGCACCGAAAACTGAGAAAGAAGTTCGAGGGTTCCTAGGTAGATTGAACTACATCTCAAGGTTCATATCTCACCTCACAGCAACCTGCGAACCCTTGTTCAAGTTGTTGAGAAAAGAACAGACAGTCAGGTGGAATGAAGACTGCCAGAAGGCTTTTGACAAGATCAAAGAGTACTTACAAGAGCCTCAAATCCTTATGCCTCCAGTTGAAGGAAGACCTCTGATAATGTACTTGACAGTATTAGAAGAGTCAATGGGGTGTGTGCTAGGCCAGCATGACGAGTCTGGTCGAAAAGAGTATGCAATATACTACCTGAGCAAAAAGTTTACCGACTGTGAACAACGTTATTCACTGCTCGAGAAAACTTGTTGTGCTTTAGCGTGGGCTGCTCGCCGACTGAGACAGTATATGTTGACCCATACCACTTTATTGATATCAAAAATGGACCCAGTCAAGTACATTTTCGAGAATCCAGCTCTTACCGGACGGGTTGCAAGATGGCAGATGATTCTCACAGAATACGACATCCAGTACACCTCTCAGAAAGCCATCAAGGGCAGTGTACTATCTGAATATCTTGCTGAGCAACCTATTGATGACTACCAGCCTATGAGATTTGACTTCCCTGATGAAGACATCATGTTCATAAAATCAAAAGATCATGAAGAGCCTATTCACACTGAAGGGCCCGACCCGGAAGAAGAATGTACTATGATGTTTGATGGGGCTGTTAATATGAATGGTCGTGGTGTTGGTGCAGTACTCATTACACCTAAGGGAGTTCACATGCCTTTCTCGGCAAAACTCACTTTCAACTGCACTAACAACGAAGCTGAATACGAAGCTTGCATTATGGGTCTTGAGGAAGCCATTGACCTCAGGATCAAGACTTTAACCGTATTCGGAGATTCAGCTCTGGTAGTTAATCAAACCAACGGGAAATGGTACACCCACCAGGACCATCTGATACCTTACAGGGATTATACAAGGAGGTTATTGACTTTCTTTACAACGGTCAAACTTGAGTATATCCCTCGGGACGAGAATCAGTTTGCAGATGCTCTTGCTACCATTTCCTCCATGATCAAAGTTCAAGTTGCCAACTTTGTACCTCAGATTTCAGTATCCAGACTGGATAGACCAGCATATGTATTTGCAGTAGATGTTGTCAAAGATGATAAGCCTTGGTTCCATGACATTAAGTGCTTCTTGGAAGATCAAACATACCCACCTGGATCATCTTCCATTGATAAGAAGACTTTGAGAAGGCTTGCTGGTAGTTTCTTTCTGAACACTGATGGGTCTTTATACAAAAGGAACTTTGATATGGTACTCCTCAGATGTGTTGATAAGACAGAAGCAGACTTGTTGATGCATGAAGTGCACGAAGGATCCTTTGGTACCCATGCTGGAGGACATGCCATGGCTAAGAAATTGTTAAGATCAGGCTATTACTGGATCACAATGGATGCAGACTGTTGTGCTTATGCCAGAAAATGACATAAATGCCAGATTTATGCAGATAAGGTGCATGTGCCTCCCAATCCTTTGAACGTAATGTCTTCACCGTGGCCCTTTGCTATGTGGGGCATTGATATGATTGGCAAGATTGAGCCAACTGCTTCAAATGGCCACAGATTCATCCTGGTCGCCATCGATTATTTCACCAAGTGGGTTGAGGCAGCCTCATATGCAAATGTTACGAGACAAGTGGTAGCCAGATTTCTGAAGAGAGATATCATCTGTCGATATGGAGTTCCCGAGCGAATCATTACTGATAATGGTTCCAATCTAAACAACAAAATGATGGCTGAGTTATGCCGGGACTTCAAGATCCAACACCACAATTCTTCTCCTTACAGGCCAAAGATGAATGGCGCTGTTGAGGCGGCAAACAAAAATATCAAGAAGATTGTGCAGAAGATGGTAGTTACCTACAAAGACTGGCATGAAATGCTACCATTTGCCTTGCATGGGTACCGCACGTCAATCAGAACGTCCACTGGGGCAACACCATATCAGCTTGTGTATGGTATGGAGGCAGTCCTACCGGTTGAAGTTGAACTACCCTCCCTACGGGTACTGATGGATGTTAAGCTGAACGAAGCAGAATGGGTCAGGTCCCGATACGAGCAACTGAGTCTGATTGAAGAGAAAAGATTGGCTGCAATCTGTCATGGGCAGTTATATCAGAAAAGAATGAAGAGAGCCTTCGATCAGAAAGTCAGGCACCGAGAGTACCAAGTAGGAGATCTTGTGCTGAAAAGAATCATTCCTCCTCATACAGACCACAGGGGCAAATGGACTCCAAATTATGAAGGGCCATTCGTGGTAAAGAAAGTTTTCTCTGGTGGAGCACTGATGCTCAGCACCATGGATGGTGAAGACTTCCCGTCCCCTGTGAATTCAGATGCAGTTAAAAAATACTTCGCATAAAAATGACCCGCTGGACATAAAAACAGAATGTAAGTCCAGGCAAAAATAGGGCATCCCGGCGAGTCAAAAACAGAATAAAAGACTCGGGCAAAAGTAAGGGAAAATAGACAAAAAAAATGTACACCCGCTGAGTTGAAAAGCCGCATTGGACAACTCAGGCAAAAATGGGTATCCCGATGGATTGAAAACCCAAAAGGGCGATCCATGCAAAATAAGGGAATAAGCGAACAACTGCATTCTGAATTCGTCTGTATCTCCTACAACTCGGCAAACCTCGAAAGGATCAAGCTTCTATCAGAATCAGCCTTCTTCAGAAAGCAAGACGAGAAGAACGTCAAAAGTCATACGAGTCATAGCGGAAAAGGAAGCTCTTTGAAAGCGTCGTCAACATCGCCAGCACTTTGTTTCTCAATTTGTAACAATCTCCTCATTTCAGGAGATGTGTTTCTTTGACTGTATCTTGCCAATTCAGGGCACATGAATTAATAAAATCAGATTTTTCAGTCATGTCTCGTCTTATACATTTTTATTTGCAAATAATGTCTGATGTCTCTAAAGAACTAATTGCATGAGTACAGATGCTTTTCTCTAAAAAAATAAAAACACGTGCTTACAGGGAATATACTTACTCTCGAAAGTGCTTAACTCCTATGACGGAATCCAGCAAAGGATACCTCGGGACCATTTGTGCGTTTCTTTATCTTTGTAGGATTGCAGGTATCCAGAACGCCCCTCGGGGCATGAAAGCTTCATCCCAGCAAGCTGACAAATCAACACTCATTCTCAGCACCTGAGGTGCTTTCTCCCTAGCTGAGTTGCCACTGATAACTTCCCCCAGTTAAGTTGCCACTTGTCAATCCCCCCAGCCGTGGTGCCAGTCATTCTTCCTCAGCAGAATGCAGAAGTCAGGGGATCATCTCCCCACAGAATCCTCAGCCTCTATTCAGAAGAGCAACGCATTAAGGAGTCACAACAGAGTACAGACGGCTTCTACAAATCCCAGCTGGGTCCCTCATTACCAGGATAGGTCCATCAGTGATTGATTTCCCCAAGCAGATACATCTCTTCGGATCCACCAGTGATCTCATCCCCAGCTGGGGTATTCACTTCAGAAAGATCGACCAGGGATCTTCGCGGCAACGGGATCCGAATCCCGGTTTGATATCTTCGCATAATCATGACATTTGCATCATATTCACCCACAAAGCGTAGCATTCCGTCTAATACGGAGCATTACGGCAAAAATCAAACATATAGCATGATCATAAGCCATGTTGTGAATCGAACACTTGTGACTAGTAACCGTTCATCAGAATGCAGAATACTTTCCCCAAAGTCCTCACCAGAGTCCCCAGCAAAAGCAGTTGCCTCACAATTCACAAACACCAGTGTATACTCCTTTGGACACCCGTCCGTGTCATCACTCCCCAGTAAATTCGCCTGAACACTCTTTACAAAACATAACCACCCGTATTACAGATACTTCCTGACACCCATCCGTGTCATATCCCCAGCGGAAAGCCAAAGACATCATCTTTGCACTCACAGATACCTATATATACACTTTCTTGACACCCGTCCGTGTCGTATCCCCAGCGCAGTCGCCTACACTTTCGCAACCCATATGCTTGTTGATGTTATTATACTTTTCTCTCTTGACACTCGTCCGTGTCACCCTCCCCAGCAGTTAAGCATTCATCTATACACCACTCATACTACTCATGTTACACTTATACAGATACTCGTCTGTATCTTGTATACACCAGTTATATCCCCTCAGATTCAACATTGGTTCATATTCTTTGTTAACCAGTTGGTACTCGTCCGTATCATCATCTCAGAATGTGCGTCAAGTGTTTGTTTCTACATGATACTCGTCCGTATCATAGTCTTAAGGATGCTCGTCCGCATCTTTAATCCATACACTGTGTCAAACACTTATGTCCTCTTGAATATAGATACTCGTCTGTGTCTACTATTCCCCAGAGGAATCCCCTCAGATTCAACACTCGTCCGTGTTCTTTGTTAACCAGTTGATACCCGTCCGTATCATCATCTCTGAACACGTGTCAGTATTTGTTTCTACATGATACTCGTCCGTATCATAGTCTTAAGGATGCTCGTCCGCATCTTTAATCTATACACAACACCTAAACACTTATACTTTCTTTTCTTGGTTGTAAACACTCGTCCGTGTTTACTATATCCCCAGTAGATCACCAACAAAACAAAATTTTCCTTCTTATCTGACATTCGTCCTATGTCATGATAAACCCTGAGAGCAGCCGTACCCTGCTAGGTGGTCGTCCTCCACCTCTTGATGGTCGTCCTCCATCATGCTCATCCGATGGCCGTCCCCATCGTTATTTTTTAGCAGCCGTCCCCTGCTAGGTGGTCGTCCTCCACCTCTTGATGATCGTCCTTCATCATTTTATCCAATGGCCGTCCCCATTGTTGATTTTGGTTATCTGGCATTCGTCCTATGTCATGACAAACCTCGAGAGCAGCCGTCCCCTGCTAGGTGGTCGTCCTCCACCTCTTGATGGTCGTCCTCCATCATGCTCGTCCGATGGCCGTCCCCATCGTTGATCTTTTATCCGGCATTCGTCCTGTGTCACGATATTTTTTCGGCAGCCGTACCCTGCCCGGTGGTCGTCCTCCACCTTAGATGACCGTCCCTCATCTTAACCCTAACAGAGCAGCCGTCCCCTGCTAGGTAATCGTCCTTCACCTTTGATGACCGTACCTCATCATCTGTTTATTTCATTTATTCTTTAACCCGATGGTCGTCCCCGTCGTGGTCCCTTTTCTTTTTAGCCCGATGGCCGTCCCCATCGTCGGTTACTTTACTTTATGAACTTGATGGCCGTCCCCGTCATGTTTCATTAACTCCCGGAGAACCTTACAACTTTATCTTGATGGCCGTCCCCATCATAATCTTATTTTTCCAGCTAGTCGGCCGTCCCCGTCTTGGCTTTACCTTTTATCCCCAGCATGTCGGCCGTCCCCGTCATCGCTCTTTACCCAGCAGTCGTCCTCTGCTCGACGGTCGTCCTCCGTCGCCCGCACTTTACAATATACTTTATTTTCCTTTACAATCTATATCCCTTTTCTTCTTCATTCTGTGAGTGCAAATTCTGGACTGTCTTTGGTATTCAACCACAAGTTATCTTGTTTGCCTGTTAAGCCGTTGCTTACATCCTGCACAGCTAACTCATGTTTGAATAGGGGCAGCTGTAAACACCCCAAATTTGCCCTCACCCATTCACACCATGGCTTGTGATCATTTCATATGCATAAACACAATCATATCATCTCATATCTCATTTTTGATTCACTGCATAGATTCAAAGTCATCTGCACCTAGGGTTTGTGATCTGAGCAATCCAAGAGCCTCTTGAGCCACTCCAAAGGCTACCAATCATTTCAAAGGGATCCATGTGTGTTCTTATATCATATTACATCCTTTCAAAGTCAAGAATGCCAAGGAATCACAAGAACTTGGATTGGTATGGAGGCAGAGCCAGGTTTGACTGCACAGTTGACCTAAAATTAGGGTTTTGGTTTCAGAGGCCATAACTCCAAATTTTTTGGTCATTCTTGTTTCCATTGGTCTCCATATGGTATAAGGAGTATGCATATCAATTTTCATGAAGAAATTCCATGGGGAAGTCATCTGATCAAGAGTTGACTTTTCAGACAAGTCAGTGCAAAATCAGGGCATCTGAGGCCCCCAATGACCCAACCAAGGGGTGATCTTCATCATTTTGAGTGTATATGATCTTTATTTGATCATGGAAGAAGGTTGAAGTTCACAAAATTCAAGAATTACAAGTTTTTGCAAAGTTGACTTTTTAGGGCATAGTTAACTTTTCATGAAATGTCATTTTATGCCACTTTTTCAACCCTTTCTTTTTGATCCAAAAATGCTTCAAATGGAAAAACTTTGGTCATGAAAGTTGTAGATTAGATCTTTCCCTTTTCAAAAAGTACAAGAACATGATCTAATTCATTTTGGATCAAAAGTTATGGTGTGTCAAAGTTGGCAAAAATCACTAATTTTCAAGATATGCCTCAAATGAGAAACTTGCAAAAACTTTGTACCAAGGCATTTTTGACTTCTAGTTCATATCAAACCAATGTGCAAGCATCATACAAGTTCTAAAAATCAGATTTGAACCAAAAGATCACATGTTCATGGTTGGCAAAGCAAGAGATTTTCATGAAGTTCCAAAAGTAAGCAAGTTGCAAAATCATCATAACACTTCCATCCACTTGATGTCTTGGATGCTGAACCAGCCATAGCCTCTCCCCTCACCATGCTGCGCCAGCCCACACCTTTGTACTAGCCTAGAACACAACCCATGCCTCTCTTACAAAAAGGTTGACAATTTGCAAAAGTGAACTTACCTATCACAGCAGGCCAGGTCACATCATCTGACCAATGAGATTATTTTATGCAAGCCAAATGCTAGCCATTACAGATAACAAGCAAGGCTGAAGCTCACCACAACTCAGCATACACAAACTCACTCCAACTTGCATTTCTCTTCGAATCTCTCTACCCAAGCCTCAAACACAAAAAGAAACTCCAAAAACAATCTCTACTCACTTCACTGACCAGAAACCAACCATTGTTTTGGCCTGAAACCTCCCATATCACAAACACGATTTTCACACTCCCTTGGCCTGAGCTTCTGCAAACTCACTCAAGAGGTTGTTTAAACTCCAACCAAGTGTCCAAAGCTTCAAAGGGGGATCATTGGGACCTGTTTGAGTCAAAGAACCATCCAGAAAGCTCCTGAATCAAAAGCTCAATCTCAGGTGACTCCATGAACTTTTTTTCCAGAACTCCATTTTCTTGTTAGAATCTTGTTTTGTATGTTGCACTGATCATTGGGATCTATTTACTTTTGAAAATGAGCAAGAAATGAGTATGTTATGGTGTTCTGAAAGTTTGACCTAGAAATTTCTTTGCTTCGATTCTTGTTTGTGTTTGAGTTTAAACATGATTTGGTGCTGGATTCGTGCTTAGGATAGTTAGTAGATGATTTCTGGAGAGTTAGAGCTCCTAAAATGGCCTGGAGAGAGAGATTGATTTTTGAGTTGAACGGGGAAGATGACCGGAACACTGTTCCGGTCACCTGAGGGTGTTTAACGGTGAGATTAGGGTTTAAACATTAATTAGCTGAGTTTGAATGTGGTCCGTTCATTTGCGCGCGCGGTCAGCTCCCGCCCTTGCCAGTTTGAATCTCACACGTTGGATCTGATTACTTTTACTTTTCAGTTTAAAATTCATTTATTTTCTTATTTATTTCATTTGTTTTGTACAATTTATTTAAAATAGTAAAAATTGTTTAAAAATTATGAAACTTTTTGTCAAGAGTTTCATTAATTTTTAAGACACAAAAATATTTTTATTTTCATTTTTAGCATTTAAAAAGTATTTTAAAATATTTAAAAGTTTATTCTTAATTGATTATTGAAAATTAATTTATTAAAAATACTTTTAGGTATTTAAAAATTACCAAAAAATTCATGAAATGTTCTAAGACATTTAGAAACATTGTCCAACCCTCAAACCTAATTTATTTTTTGATCTTGATGCATTTTGAGAATTTTTCATTGATTTAAAATCATTTTTATGCATTAATTTGATCCAAAGTTCCAAAAATCATTTCTGCCTATCCATGAGGACTTGGACATTGATTCTTTTTGCATTGCATTGTGTTTAGCATGTAGTTTGTGAGATTAAATGGCCATGATTTGATCTTTCATTTTCCATTTTTTTGATAATTTTCTTGTTTAGGAACCCTAAAACCCTAGAAATCTTAAGAAAACCATAACTTGAATTTGGTTAGGAGTTGAAACCTCTCCTTTGGGCATTAGGTTAGTATGGGATTAGGGGTCCTTTGAGTGGAATTTTCATTTTTTTTATAATGTTGTTTGCTTCTGATTTTGGTTTTTGTTTGATGTATTGTTCATAAACCCTAATTTGGGCTTCCATATGCATCCATCTTGCATTCCCTTGCATAACATGACTTGCCATGACATTTCAAGCATCCATTTGATTCATTTGACATCATAAGACATATTGAAAGCTTGTTTGATCATTGCATCATGTATTTGCCATGTTGTATGCCATGTGCACTTCATAACTTTTCATGTATGTCCATGCTTCTTAACTTGCTTCATTTGCATCCATAAGTTTGTATGATCATCCCTATGCTTTGTTTCATGTTTTCATCATCTAATAGCATCATTAACATCATGTATGTGCTTCTGGTTTTGTTTCTCATCATGTCATCTCATCCCATTTTGCATTGCATTGCACTTCTTTTCTAACCTTTCAGGTGGTAAGTGATTTTGAGAAGTGAATTTGCCTTCACTTCTCACAACTTTTCTTTTCATCTCTCTTGCATCCATGCTGCATTTTTATATGTGTTTGGGTTTGAGCTTGCTCATTCTTCTTCTTCCCACTTTCTTTCTTCAAGTGGCTTGACTTCTTGAATGAAGCAAGTTGCTTTGCTTCTCTTGATCCTTTCATCTGCTTCCTGGTGGTTCCATTGAAGATTTCTCTTGAAAACCTCACAAACCTTAGGAACAACCAAGCATGACAATGATTAGGGTTTCGATTAGTCTCCCCTCTTAGTTTTACCTTTGTGTCTCTCTTGAGTCTTCTCTTCTCATCTCATAATCAGGGACTAAACCCTAAAGGCTTTAAGGCTTTGAGATTAAGCTTATGCCTGCATCCTTCTATTAGGATGGAGTGTATAACTTTAATCCTAAGTGTTAAACCCTTAATGTGTTTAAATCTATTAATAAATCCACTTAATAATCATCAAGACATCACACTTGTAACTTGGGCCTTGCATTAGGGTTCTAATTCTTCCTTAATTGGTTAAGAAGGACTAACCCTAGTGTTAATGGACAAGTCCCCCTCAAGTTGTCTTACAAATTATAAAATTCACTTCATCATCATATCATTAAATAAAATCCACTTAATCAAAGGCTCGTTTTGTCATGAGTTTAATCCCTAATCATGGATTAAGTTGAGGAGCTTTCCTCAGCTTAAACATTCTCATCTATTATCCTTCTATTAGGATGGTGTAATGGGTCTGTTTAATCCGTGATTATGGCTTAACCTCATTACTTAACACTAAACAAAAACACCAAAAACATCTAAATAATCACAAGTAGGTTAATGATCTTAATCCTACATCAAAGGTGATTAAGTGTGAGAATCTGACTTCACACTTAAGGTACTCTCATTACCCCTAATCAGAGGGAAGATGTGATGAGTTTACTAACCCATTGGTTTAGGCTTAAGCTCATTAACTTATGACAAATTCTCAAAAGCAATAAAAGACTGAAAACTCAAAACAAACAATAATCGTCTCCTCCGGGATTCTTTTCTCATCTCATTCACTCACGAACGAGAACTTGCTTCTTCCGTCTAATGCAAGACAGTTTGCACCTGAGCCAGATAGGTCATACACTTGAGCATAGACAAGTAAGCAGTTCACAAGTCAATTCATCTTCATTCTCTTTGGGTCGAACTACGGTGTTCTGACTTCCTCATTGCACGAGAGGATACGTAGGCATAACTTAACGGTTATCGAACAAAAGTCTCTGTATATTCCCCCTCCTTCCAACATTATTCTTTTAGCCTCATTATCATGAGCATTTCATTCTTGTTCTTACACTGACACTCCACTTATACATTTCACTTCTCCTACACTGACACCTGTACATCCTTTTCCAGTTCTTTTACACACAAATTGCACTGACACTACCCCTTTGAAACACAAATCTTTTAAGCGTGGATCCCGTCGAGTACGACGGACAATCTGGGTGCTAATACCTTCCCAGGTTGTAACCAACCCCCTTTCTCAGTTTCTCTGGTTCGCAACCGTCTTATCCATCTTTCTCTAGGTCTATGCAGCATTACCTTTCCTCCGGGATAAAAATGCCTAGCTGGCGACTCTTTTCTTCTCCAGTGAGTTCACTGCTGTGTGTTCTCATTGTTCCTCTCGCCGACCGTTCGCGTCTGTACCTTTATTTGGGCCTGCCCCACTTATCAGGAGCGACAAAGGGTCAATATTCAAAGTTGCCTAATTAATGGGATTAGGGCTTAATCACCTTCAGGCGACCGGAACAGTGTTCCGGTCGTCTTCTCCGACGAACACAAAACCCTAGCTTCTTCTACAGGTCACCAAACTTCAAATTTCTTTCACAAAAATGATCCTCTAACCATTCTAAACCTAAACCCCCAACTAAAATTCATTTATTTCACTTCATAAGCATGAATCGAAGGAAAATGTAAAACACGGGCAAAAGTTCAGAGATCTCATACATGGTGGTTTCTTCACCATTTTCAAAAATAAACACATCCCCATGATCAGGGGAGCATATAGAATCATAAAAGAACTTAAAAACTAGCTTCTGGAAAAAAGTTCTTCATGTTACCTGAGATGAGGACTCTCTGATTCTGAGCTTTCTGGACTCTCCCTTTATGCAAACCCACTTCTTTGAACACCCTGATGATGAAATGAAGCTTAGAAGGATTTGATAATGGCTGGTTCGAATGCTTCAGTTCTGGTGTAGCAGAAATGGAGGGTTGAGTATGTGATGTTTTTGGCTGCTTTGAGGGTTGATTCTTGTTCAGTGAGTGATATGTGATTTGTTGGTGAAGAAATTTTGGAGTTTTGATGCCTGAGGAAGAAGTTTCGAAGAGATGAAGGTTTTGACAATTTTTGTGAATCTTGGCTTCTTGGAGGTTACAGGCTTGTGTGTGTTGTTGTTTGGAAGGCTTGAGGTCCACATATGAGGCTCTGATTGGGCAGAGAGTTGGTAGTGGCACAGTTTGATTGGCATGGGCAAAAATGCAAAAAGTAAAGATCTTGTTTACTATGGGTATGGCTCGGGTCAGAGGAGATCTTAGGCCTTTGGATCTGATTTTGTGAGCTGGATGGTCTTGATCAAGAGTTTCCAAAGTTCTTGCATATTTCCCTCTTTGAGTTTTCTTATGAACCAAGGCAAAGAATCTTGTGATTTCTTGGGCAAAATTCAGCAACATGAGCCATATGAAGTTGCTAGAATGCTTTGAGATCAATTAACAATCAATCCAATCATAAAAGGTTCCTTTTGCAAAGATCCCATTTTGAAGCTTCATGAGAAAATGCCTTATGTAACTTGTAATTCAAGGCATAGAAATGAGAAATCCTTTGGGCCAATCTGAATTTTAGGTCATGTGTTGTGTTTATGTAATGCTTAGAAGTCATTTTGAAGTCATGGAAATGCTTGGCATGTGAATTTGCAAGTTTCCCCCTTTGGTGTAAAAGTGAAAATTTAGTGATTTTGTCCAACTTTGCAAGGCCATAACATTTGATCTAAAATGAATTAGAATGAGTTCTTGTACTTTTTGAAAATGGGAGGATCCAATCTACAACTTTCATGACCAAAGTTTTTTCATTTGAAGCATTTTTGAATCAAAAAGAGGAGGTTGAAAAACATTCCCAAAATGGCAATTTTCATTACAAGTCACTTTCCTAAAATGGCAACTTTGCAAATGGCTTGAAATTCTTCAATTTTGTGAGCTTCTAACATCTTCTAAGATCAAATAAAGATCATACACATTCAAAATGATGGAGAAACCCCTTTGGTTGGATGGTTGGGGGCCTCAGATGCCCTGATTTTGCACTGACTTGCTCAAGAAGTCACCTTTTGATCAGATGCCTTCCCCTTTGAATTTCTTAATGAAAATTGATATGCATGATCCTCATAACATATAGAGACCAATAGAAACAAGAATGACCAAAAAATTTGGAGTTATGGCCTCTGAAACCAAAACCCTAATTTCAGGTCATATGTGTAGTTAAGCTTGGCTCTGCTTCCATGCCTTTCTCAGTTCTTGTGATTCTTTGACTTCCTTGGCCTTGGGGGGATATAACATGGTGGTTGAACATATATGGACCCCCTTGAGAAGATTTAAGGCCTTTGGAGTGGCTCAGATAGCTTAGGGACTGCTCAGATCACAAACCCTAGATGCAGATGACTTTGAACCAATGCAATGAAGCAAAAAATGCAATATGAGATGACATGATTGAACTCATGCAAATGAAAAGATCATAAGCCATGGTGAAATGAGTGAGGGCAAATTTGGGGTGTTTACACTGGGCTCAGGTGATAATGACCATTGTACTGCATAACTTAATTCCTCTGAGCCATGTTTCAGATGTTACAACTGAAGTGACTGCCCTTATTTATTGCATTTTGAAGGACAAGGTTATGGATCTTACTTCGATTATAGCTTCTGAGCTAATGAGGATGGCTAATAGTGGTACCGAGTTTAGTTCCCAAGCATCTTGTGCTATCTCGCACCCTGGTTTGATCATGGCTCTCTGCAAGAGGGCTGGTGTTACTCTTCCTTCTTTGGGTAATGTGAAGTTAAAAAAGATAGATGATGAGTACTGCCGGACTTTCTGTGAGCCTCCTATTCTGATTGCCCCTGTTGCTTCTTCTCCTCCTCGAGGAGGGGGTGGTTTGGATTTTGATGCTGCCACCAACAGGGTAATGCATACATCTCACCACCGCTCTCTGGATTTTATCTATGAGTCTATGCTTTAGCTGCAGCTGATGATTCAGGAGCCGTAGACGGGGAATTCTTTGAGGTCCAAGGATGCCTACCGGGCTCATTCTGCTTGGCCTGGGGACATACCGTCTACTTTGGAGGGTGCAGGTGCAGGTGTTGATGATGGTGCTGGTGCGGATGCTGGTGATGTTGGTGATGGTGTTGAGGATTCTGATTCTTCCGAGTTATTTCTGCCGGACGGTTTGATTGTCCATTTTATTGTGTATTTATTTTATTTATGACATTTCTTGGATTATGTTTAGAGATTTTGGATTTTGACCATCCGGGCGGATGTGTTTTTGTGATTGGATTATTTTAACCATCCCAGCGGATGTGTTTTGTTTATATTTTGGCTTTGAATTTAATTCCCATCTGTGTGGATGGTTTTATTTTAACATTTTGTTGATTTAGTGAACATCCAAGCGGATGCTTTTTGTAAACACGCCAAATTTGCCATCACTTTTTATCACACCATGGCTTGTGATCTTTCATTTTTGCATTAGCTTAGGCATACCATATCATATTACATATTTGTTTCACTGCATAGTTTCATTTTCATCTTAATCTAGGGTTTGTGATCTGAGCAATCCAAGAATCAATCTGAGCCATCCCATTAGTCTTGAAGATATCCAAGAGGGTCCATGTGTGTTCTATGATCATATTATGCTCTCCAAAGTTCATGGAAGTCAAGAAATCACAAGGATTGGCAAAGGCTTGGAAGCAGAGCTAGGGTTTTCACTACACAGATGACCAAAATTAGGGTTTTGGTTTCAGAGGCCTTAACTCCAAATTTTTTTTTCATTCTTGTTTATAATGTTCTTAATATGTTATAAGGATCATGTGTACCAATTTTGATGAAGAAACTCATTGTGGAAGTCATCTGATCATTGGGTAACTTCTTGAACAAGTTAAGTCAAAATCAGGGCATCTGAGACCCCCAACAATGAAACCAAAGGCTCATTTTCATCAAATTAAAGTTCAATTATGTTTATTTGATCTTATAAGTGGTTGGAAGTTCACAAGATTGAAGAATTTTGAGCCAATTGCAAACTTGCCATTTTTGGAAATAACTTGAAATGCAAACTTTCCATTATGGGAAAGATTTTCAACCTCCTCTTTCATGGCCAAAAATGCTTCAAATGAAAAATTCTTGGACATGAAAGTTGTAGATTAGGTCTTTCCCTTTTCAAAAAGTACAATAACATGTCTTGATTCATCCTAGAACTCAAGATATGGCCTTTCAAAGTTGGCAAAAATCACATAATTTTCATGTTCATGTCAAAGAGGGATTTTTGCATATTGGCATTTCAAGCTTCTAAATGACCTCTAATGTGCACAAAAACTTCATAACATGTCAAAGCAAATTCTAAACATCATAATTGGCCCAAGAACTTGGCATTTTCATGACTTGATTCACAAGAAATGTCAAAGAGAGAAAGTTTCATAAAGCTTGCCATCTCTTCATCCAAGCATCACAGCTGCCTTTCTTTGATCCAAGGGCCATCCATGAAGCATGCTGAAGCAATCTAGCCACAAAAATCACCTCTGCACAAGCCCATACCTCAAGTACACATAAGTTGACATTTTTTCATTTCCTCCCATACCAATCAAACTAAGCCACCACCCACTCTCTGACCAATCACAACCTCATATGCAAACCCTAAGGAGACCATTTCATAACACATTGAAGCCTGAAACACCTTAGAGCTCAGAATTCACAAAATTATCAAAAACCTTCCCTTCTTCGAACTCAAAATACAACCATCAAACTTCAAAACAAACTTCACCAATCATCTTCAAATCACTCATAGGACACAAAAAATCCCTCACCATGGCCTGAAACCCAAAAAATCAGAAATACGATTTATGAGTTATCAGAACCAAACATCTCAAACCAGCCAAAACAAACTTGTTCTAAGTCTTTCGGAAGCACAAGGGGGTCATTGGAGTGGGTTTGCACAAGAGAGGAGGTCATAAAGCTCCAAACTAAAAAGCTTCAACTCAGGTATACCTCAAGAACAATTTTTCCAGAAACCTTCTTTTAAGTTTTAGAATGATTCTACATGTTCTCTAGATCACTTTGATATGTTTAGTTTTGAAAATGATTGAGAAATGAGCATGTATGGTTGTTCTGAAAGTTTGCCCGAAAATTTTGTTTGATTCGATTCTTGCTTATGATGAAATATAAATGTTAAATGATGATGGATTCTTGTTTGGGGAGGGTAGTAGATCATTTCTGGAGCTTTAGAGGTTCTAATTTGACCTAGGGAAGAAGTTGGGATTTTGAGTGATCGGAGAAGATGACCGGAGCTAGCTCCGGTAACCTAAAAATCATTAAAACCCTAATTAGGGTTAGCTGCCTATAATGAATTCCCACCCTTGGATCTTGTTAAGGTTAGCGCGCGTACGACTCAGATTAGTTCACTTAAGTTAATTCTGATTAATTAATTTAATTAAAATCAATGAAGCCAGTTTAAATGTGGACCATTGGATAACGCGCCAAGTTAATTCCCACCATTTTCATTCAAATCTCAGCCATTGGATGCGCTGACTTTCATTTTTATTCAATTTTAATTCATTTTATTTTATTCTCTTTTCATTTCTTTTGCATATTTATTTTAAAATACCAAAACACTTTCAAAAAATATGAAACTTTGCATTTCTGTTTTAAATATTTTTCTCAACCTGAAAATGATTTTTATTTTATGTTTTGCATATAAAAAGCATTTTTAAAATATTCAAATGTTATTTTTAATTAATTAAAGTATTTTAATTAATTAAAAATGCATTTAGGTTTCTAAAAATCACCAAAAAAAATCATTAATCATTCCAATACATTTTCAAACTCTTCATACAAATTTCTTTTTAGGTTTGATCATAATTTCATAATTTTCTTTGAATTAGGGTTCTTTAAAATCACAATTTTTAACCCTAATTTTGAAAAATCATTTCTGTCTAACCAAGAAGTGTTTGAACTTGATTCTTTTTGCATTGTTTCACATATTGCATGTAGTTTCTAGGTTATTTTCCTCATGAATTTATCTTGCATTTTCAAATTGATTTGCATTTTTCCTTTTGAATCACCCAAAAACCCTAGCAAACTTAGGAAATTCATAAATTTCAATAGGATTAGCTTCTGACCTTCTCCTTTGGGGTGTGACCTAATATGGGATTAGGGGTTGTTTGAGCTTGGTTTCAAATTTTTATCATGTTGTGTGCTTCTGTTTTGTTCATTTGCATCTCACATATCCATGTAACCCTAATTTCTCATGTTCATTTGCATTCACCTTACATATTCATCATCATATGAACTTTCCATGACATTTCAAGCATTCATATGTCATCTTAGACATCTTAGAACATGTTAGAACCTTGCTTGATCATTTCTTCATTCATTTTCCATTTCTTGCATTCATTACATTTCATAAACATCCATGTGCTTTCAAGCTTCCAAGCATGTTTTCATGACATCCCATCTTTGTATGTTCATTCATATGCACATTGTATGACTTTGCATAATCTCATATGCCATTTTCATTGCATAATCACTTCTGACTTTGGTCATTTCATCTCATTCCAATTCATTTCTTTATGTTTTGTACCTTATGCATTCACACTAACTTTTCAGGAACTTTTGGTAAGTTATTGTGGGAGGTGGATTTACCTTCACTTCCCATCTCTTCTTATCTCATTCATATGCATATTTACATGTCTTTGAAGTGAACTTCTTCACTTATGTTCCATTCTTCTCACTTTCTTTCTTTCAAGTTACTTATCTTCTTCAGGAAGTAAGTAACTTGTTCTTCCTTGTTCTTCTCTTTTTATTTGTTTCTTCCATTGGTGGATTCCTTGAAGATTCCTTCTCTTAAGCCTCACAAACCATATGATTCCTAAGCATGATAACTTTTAGGGTTATGTATAGTCCCCCTTAACTTTTAGGGTTATGTATAGTCCTCCCTGAGTCTCTCTTCTCATCTCAATAATCAGATACTAAACTCTTAAAGTTTTAGGACTTTGGAATTAGGGTTATGCCCACATCCTTCTCTTAGGATGGAGTGTATAAATTTAATCCTAAGTGTTAAACCTTTAATTTGTTTAAACCTCTTAATCAAAACACACTAACAATCACCAAGACTTTATCTTGTAACTTGGGCCTTACATTAGGGTTCTATATCTTCCTTATGGTTAAGAGGGACTAACCCTAATGTTTAATGGACAAGTCCCCCTCAAGTTGTCTTACAAACAGAAAATTCACTTCTTAATCTCACCCTTTAATTAAAATACATTTAATAAAGGCTTGTTATATAATGAATTTAATCCCTAACCATGAATTAAGTTGAGGTATCTTCCTCAGCTTAAGTGTTCTCATCTATTATCCTTCTATTAGGATGGTGTAATGAGTTCACTAATTTGTGATTAGAGATTAAACTCATTACTTAACACTAAAAAAAACTAAAAACATCTAATTAATCACAAGTAGGTTAATGATCTTAATCCTACATCATCATGGCAATTAGGTTGAGATGCTTATCTCTTACTTGGGTAGGCTCATTATCCCTAATCAGGGAGGATATAATGAGTTTACAAGCACTTGATTTAGGATTAAACTCATTAACTTAGGCAAAACACCAAAAATAATAACAAAACTGAAAACACAAAAACAAACAATAATCGTCTCCTCCGAGATTCTTTTCTCATCACACTCATTCATAAACGAGAACTTGCTTCTTCCGTCTAATGCAAGACAGTTAGCACTCGAGCCAGACGAGTCATACACTTGACCATAGACAAGTAAGAAATTCATTGTCAATTTATTTCCAGTCTCTTTGAGTCAAACTACGGTGTTCTGACATCCTCATTGCACGAGAGGATACGTAGGCATAACTTAACTGTTATCGAACAAAAGTCTTTGTGTCTTCCCTCTCTTTCAGCATTCTTTTCTAAACCTCAGTTCCTGAGTAATTCACCTTTTTGCACTGACACTTGTACTTTCTTTCCCTAGCTTTTGCACACAGATAGCACATGCATTACCCTTTTTAAATACAATCTTGTAAGAGTGGATCCCGTCGAGTATGACGGACAATCTGGGTGATAATACCTTCCCAGGTTGTAACCAACCCCCTTTCTCAGTTTCTCTTGTTCGTAACCGTCTTATCCATCTCTTTCTAGGTTTATGCAAAATTACCTTTCCTTCGGGATAAAAATGCCTAGCTGGCGACTCTATTCACTTCACTTTCATTTTCTCTTTTCGCCGACCGTTCGCGTCTGCACCTGGATGCAAATCTTTGGGAGCGATAGCTTGGCGACTCTGTTGGGGAACTCATCTTGCAACCAAGGCTTCTGGTTCTTTTTTAGGGTTTCTCCTAGCGCTTATTCGATTTGTGTTTATGGGGGTGTTATGTGCTACTTGTGCTTTTTGTTTATTGATTTATTTATTTCTTTCTGTACAACTTTATTTATTGCTTTCCTTCACTGTTTTTATGCATTTCATACTATTATCATCATATCATGTGTTGGACCTGTTGTTTACCTTGGTGGGAGGGATATTCAGTGAGTAAGGTTCCACACCGGGAGCCTGAGTGACACATAGGATAGAGTGACTTCATATTATTTCCCATTCCATTTTGGTCTGGTTCGGGAATATGAAACAAGGTTCAGACATGGGTTTCTTCTTGAGAACTCTCTGCTACGGATTTCCTATAGTACTAGGGCTATTTGGGAAGCCTGCTAAGTCTGGATGACCTTTTTATGACCTTCTGCATCTGAGTTGAATTAGAGGAGGATCCTTTATGATTAATGTAAACACTGTACCTCCGGGTTAGAAGTGTTTACACTTCTCATAACTGATCCAAGTCTGAGGATACTTGTTCTATAACAATACTTGTAAGGGGGTTGGGATGTTTACAAGTTTGCAGGAACCCTTGGCCTCATCATACCCTGTTACTAATATTGTTAAGGTTACATCATTTTGGACTATTCTTGTGAAATCTTGTACTTGTGACTCTTTATTTGAGTCCCCCACCTGGTTACTGGTTCTCTAAGCCTCCATCCGGACTTATGAACACACATGGACCTTATCAAGGCAGATAACAGATCCAGCACTTGATGACAAACCCTTGCATATCATTCTACATACATCATTTTTCATCATTTTAACATTTATTTATTTGTTTTACAGGGTATCCACATCTTATTTGGTTTTGGTTTTGACTGTTCATCTGCATCAGCCATCTCCACCAGCTATCTTCATCAGAGATTCTCTTCAGCATCTTCTTCAGTTACCTTCATCAGCAGTTCTCCTCAGTTGTTTCCTTCATCATCCATTGTCAACATGGACCCATCCAGGAAGAGAAACATCACATACCATTTCTTTGAGCCCACTCTGGCAGGCATCAGGCAGATTCAGACACTCATCATTCCTGATCATGTCCCTTTATTCAGGGAACATTATGGTGGTATCATGGACATGATCATGGACTTGGATGCATCACAGAGGATTATGATCCACACTTGCCTTCAGTTCTATGACCCTCCACTCAGGTGTTTTACCTTTCCAGACTTTCAGTTGGGCCCTTTGTTAGAAGAATTTTCCATGTTGTTGGGTGTCCCCATCAGAGGGGGATTCCTTTCAACCCTGAGATGACTGCTCCCAGGAATGAGGATATAGCTAAGTCTATGTATTTTGAATCCACCATCATTGATCAGAATATGACTACTAAGGCTGGAATCCCAGGCCTCCATTTGGACTTCCTGATCACTCAGGCCACCATTCATGTTGCAGCAGGGAAGTGGGACATTGTATGTGCTCTCTTGGTCCTTAGCATATATGGTATCATCTTGTTTGCGGACGAGCCTAAGTTTGTAAGCAAGAGTGCTATCCATCTTTTCCTGTTGAAGAATCAAATTCCTACCTTACTTGGGGACTTTTACTACTCAGTGCATCAAAGGAATGAGAAGTAGATGGGAAGATTAGTCAGATGTTGTGCACCTCTCTTCTACTGTTGGTTATTGAGACACTTTTCGAAGACATAAGCTTTCTTGAACCCTCGTCAGTCAAGAAACTGGGCAAAGAGAATGATTGCTCTCACTTCATAAGACATCAGGTGGTGCACTCAGAGCACCAAGGGCAGAGACATAATCACCAGCTGTGGGAAGTATCCCAATGTACCTCTGATTGGAGTGAAGGGTTCCATCAACTACAATCCTTTGTTGTTCAAAAGACAATTAGGGTATGCCTTGGTGCATCCACCAAGAGAGCAGAACTTATTAGAAACCCTTTACTATGATGTTCAGCATAACCATGCCATTACCCGACAAGCAGCTTGGGCTTGAGACAACATTCAGACAAAAGGGACTGCTATTCTTGGCAAGTGCAACAATATAGCTTCATCTCAGTATCTTGAGTGGTCACGTATCAGAGGACAGACCACCCGCATGCCATTCACCCTGGAGGATGTGCCTGGACCATCAGCAGTAGATCCTGTAGCTACAGTCAGTTTAGAGGAGTTTGAGAAGTTGAAGGAAAGGAATACTCAGCTTTCTAAAGCCCTAAAGAAGACCCTCTGGGAGAGGAATGATAGTCGTCTGGACAATGAGAGGTTAGAGAAGCTCCAGATCGAGTATATGACCAAGATTGAGAAGACAGGTGATTACATCAGAAGAGCTAGAGCATGGGAGTTAGTGTTGAAGAATGCTTGCAAGGAAGCCAAGATTCAGAAGGCCATAGCTGAGCACTACTTGGAAGAGAGTCACGCTAGATGGATCAGAATCACTGAGGCTCGTTCAAAGGAAGATTAGAAGACCTAGGCTAGGATAGAGCAGTTGGAAGCTAATGAGAAGAAGAGTCGGGAAGCCTTGTTAGCAGTACAAAAGGAAATCTCTGAATTGAAACTCCAGGCGGTGTTGAAGAGATCAAAGGAACAAGACAAGTATAAGAAGTTGAAAAATGATATTGCCACCAGGAACCTTCGCATCAGGACCATCATAGAACATCCAGTTGGCCCAGTGACTGATGCTCTCCTGAAGGAAGTCAGAGAGGATGATTATGGGATTGATGTTTGATTTCCTTGTATTTGTACTTCATTTTGTTTGTACTTTTGTTTTTGTTGTTGTATTTTGACCCACCATGGGGACTTGTTGTAATCAAAATTATGTATCTTTACATTTTTGTAATATATGGTTTGTGTTATCCTTTGGGCTTCGTTTCTCTTCAACATCATCATTCCTCGAGGTCTGGAAGGTCAAAACCAGAGAACCAAACCGGATACCCTTGGAAGACAAATAGGCATACTGCATTGCATACTAACCTCATTCTTTGTTTTGTAGGTATTTTTGTTGTTGTTTCTCATTTTGTTGTGGTTTCAGGAAACATTGCTCGTAGGAGGGTTTTCCCCATCAATAGAGTTCACCGGTATCCTACAAGAAACAACCTTCCGAGCTTACAGATGGACCAGGTTCAACAAGATCTGACTGATGTGAGAACCCAAATGGCTAATGAAAGAACTGAAATGAGGGCTCAGATGAACCAATTCATGGCAGTAATGACTGGGTTGGCCCAAATCCAAGAAAGATTAAGAGAGTTGGCCGAGCGGCAAACTCCTGAAGAAAACCACCCAGATACAGGGGGTACCAACAACAATGATCATGTACAACCTCGTACTGATCCCCCGGAGTTTGGACCTCATCTTAACCCTGACATTAATGCTATCAGGAATACCCAGGGTATTACTGGAGGGCGTGCCTTGCAAGTGGACCCTCGGGAGGAACAATTCACTGTAGTTGGGGTAGGAGATGAAGTCTATGATCGTCGGCTGGACGAGATAGCAGAAATGTTGAGATCTCTGGAGTCTCAAAACTCCTTAGGGTTTGATGTTATGGATATGGGGCTAGTAGAGGGAGTAAGAATTCCTCACAAATTCAAACCTCCCTGCTTTGAAAGATATAATGGGACATCTTACCCTCGCACCCATCTTCAGTCCTTTTTGGGAAGGTTGAAGGCTTACACTATGGATGAAAAGCTATGGATGTTCTATTTTGAGGATAGCTTGACAGGGGCATCCCGTGAGTGGTACTCTCATCTGACTATGGAAACAATCAGAAATTGGAAAGATTTGGCCGAGGCTTTCATACGCCAATACCAATACAATCTAGACATGGCTCCTAACAAAACTCTTCTAATGGGTATGTCACAATCCTCCAGGGAAAGCTTCAGAGAGTATGCTCAGATATGGAGGCAATTAGCTTCTGTCGTTCAACCTCCAATGTCGGAAAGAGAAATGGCATATATGTTTATGAACACCCTCCAGGGAACATACATTGATAGGTTGGCTGCTTTCTCTTCCACTAGCTTTGAAGATGTGGTCATAGCTAGAGAAAGGATTGAGAGTTTATTAAAAATGGGAAAGATTTCTGATAACGGCGTCAGCTCAAGCAGCACAAGGAAACCATTTGCAGGGCCTCGCAGGTCCGGTGAAACATACTCAATACACATGGGCAGAGGAAAGTCCTAGTATATGCCAAGATCAATTGCCGCTGTCACAATTCCTACTCCACCTCCTCAATAACAATACACCCCACAACCACAACATTTCCCTCAATAGCAACATTTTCCTCAACAAAGGTCCTATAACAACAACAACAACGTCCTTTCCAGCAAAGGCCATCTCAAGTCAACAGGGTAATTGAGCCTATACCAATGCCCTATGTCACTTTGTTTCCACAACTTTTGAAGCTTAATCTTGTTGAATTAAGGACTCTAGCTCCACCAGATCCTCAAAACCTTCCACGGAATTACAACGTCAATGCCAGATGTGCCTTCCATTCTAATGCACCTGGTCACACCACTGAAAATTGCAGAGCTTTGCACATGAAGGTCCAGGATCTAGTTGATTCAAAGGCTTTAAATTTTGCACCACCTCCTAACGTTATGAAGAATCCTATGCCCATCCATGGTGGGCCCAGGATAAATGAAATTGATGAGGATCAACCCATGAACTTGATTGAAGATACTACAAGCATTCAAACACCTCTGGCAGAGGTTAAAGCTCAACTTTTAAAATGTCAGGTGTTCCCAGGTTGTGAGGCCTGCTGTGAATCTTGCAAA
This sequence comes from Lathyrus aphaca, assembly GCA_963966055.1. NCBI lineage: Eukaryota > Viridiplantae > Streptophyta > Magnoliopsida > Fabales > Fabaceae > Lathyrus > Lathyrus aphaca. The sequence goes on along the minus strand of OZ014520.1, from coordinate 281,828,463 downwards.
TTTTCCGTCAATGGGTGTGCAAGCTTAAGAAGTGGAATCAATGGCCTTATCAGAGAAGGTATCCTGCAGATAACATCAACGGTTTCTACAATATCAGCAATTCCTCTTACAGCAACAAAAAGTACTCCTCCTACAACTTCAGAGACAATTGTTCCGACAGACTCATCTACAAAATCAAAAATCATTTCTTCCACCACTTCAACAAACACTAGTTCAACAACAACCGCTTCTACAACTACAACAACCATTAACAACGACGTCTCCATAGTCACCATATATTACGACCCAGCAATGAATCCTAATTCCAACAATTTTCCGCAACAATCTCAACAACATCCCAGCTTCAGTCATTAACCACCACCATCAGTCAGAAGTCATGTCACCATTTATTATGATCCACAGACAATCACAGTTCCTACCTCCGCTGCAGTCAGTCAAGTCACCATCACGGTACCTGGACCCATTCCATATGAAAAAGATAATGATGTGCCATGGCACTATGGTTCAGACCTCTATTGCAACAGGGAGAGAGTCCTTCTCTATTCTTCAACTCATACACCACAAGTCAGTAATGTCGGGGAAGGAGGAGGCTTCACCCGAAGCGGACGCCTCTTCGCGTCACAAGTTCCAAGAGTTAATACTGAGGCAGAGGCTGCTGCCAAAGCCAAAGGTAAAAATGCAGTGCCGGAAGAACCAGTTTTGAAAGAAGCCCGTAAAACATCCTTTGATCAAGATGTGGATGAATTTATGAGGATAATTAAGAGAAGCGACTACAAAGTTGTGGACCAGCTTCACAAGACTCCTTCCAAGATCTCCATTTTATCATTTCTATTGTGTTCCGAAGCTCATCGGGATGCATTACATAACGTTCTGCACGCGGCCTACGTGCCTGAGGAGATCACGGTAAATCAGTTAGAGACAGTGGTGTCTAATGTTAATACTAGTCATGGACTAGGCTTCACCAACGCTGATTTGACAATGGAAGGTCGTCACCATAACAAAGCTTTACACATCACTCTGGAGTGTAAAGGGGATGTGCTTTCACATGTTCTAGTTGACACTGGGTCTTCACTCAATATCTTGCCAAAGAAAGCTCTTGTCAAGCTTGAATATGATGGTATAGCTCTCCGACCAAGCAATCTGGTGGTTAGAGCTTTTGATGGTTCCAAGAGATCTGTTCTTGGAGAGGTGGAGCTCCCTATGATAATCGGCCCCCAGGTCTTTCAAACTACTTTCTACGTGATGGACATTCAGTCGGCCTACATCTGTTTGTTGGGTCGACCATGGATTCACGCCGCTGGCGCAGTTACGTCGACCCTTCACCAGAAATTGAAATATGAGTGGGAAGGGAATATTATCACGATCTGTGGTGAAGAGGATATTTTTGTTAGCCATCTGGCCACCTACAAATACATTAATATGGATGGTGAAATCCACGAGACCATGAGCCAAGGTTTCGAAGCCCTGAACGTCAATGAGGCGACAACTGAAGTATTTGCTGCATCCCAGGAGGATAGGATGGGTACTTCAATTGTCTCCTACCAACAAGCTCGGAAGGTTGTTGAAGATGGGAACGCCCAAGGCTGGAGCAAGCTGCTACCGGTGGAGAAGAAGGAGGACATATTCGGTTTGGGTTACAAACCATTCCGACAAGATCAAGCAGAGGCCGCTAAGGAGCCCAAGTTCATAAGTGGAGGAATGCTAACCCCAGATGCTATCAATAACGTGGAAGACGAGGTGTAAAGCGACCTCAACCTGGAGAACTGGATTCGTCAAAGGATCCCGGGCCAACAAGTCCTTAACTGGTCTTCCCAGGAAATTATAAGAGTTACTCTTGCAGAGTAATTATTATTTCCTGCTTTTATTTAGCATGCATCAAGTCTTGCATCTTGCCCAAGGTGTCAGGACTCATTTTGTAATAGGGTCATATTTGTATTTTGTGCAAATGGAATACCAATGAACAATGGACATCTTTTGCAAACAATTTTCTCTTCTGCTCACTGTCTTTTCATTTTTGTTATTTTTCGCACAAAACAATAAAATGGCAATGTTTTCAAAATAAATAACTTCATTTTGCTGAACAAGATTAAAATTGATCACTAAAAAGAAAAAATCTCAACCCTTGCAGAGATTATCCTCCAGATTGCACCGACAGCAGCACCGCTATGACCTTGTATGACTTCGACAATCCAATTAGTCAAGCAGATGAAGACTATGAGTTGCCTGAAGAGTTAGCTAGGTTGTTGAGGCAAGAAGAGAAAGTGATTACTCCTCATCAGGAGGAAATTGAAACTGTTAATCTTGGCACCGAGGAGGATTTGAAAGAAGTGAAGATTGGGGCCAATCTGCAAGCTCCAGTAAAAGAACAGCTCATCAGCATGCTTCGGGAATACGTCGACGTCTTTGCTTGGTCCTATCAAGACCTTCCAGGTATCGATACGGATATTGTCATGCACAGGCTACCATTGAAAGAAGACTACCCACCAATGAAACAAAAGCTACGCCGTACTCGCCCAGATATGGCCATGAAGATTAAGGAAGAAGTACAAAAACAATGGGACGCTGGTTTCCTTGTTGTAACTAGTTACCCGCCGTGGGTTGCTAACATTGTACCAGTGCCTAAGAAGGATGGCAAGGTGCGTATGTGTGTGGATTACCGGGACTTGAACAGAGCTAGCCCAAAGGATGATTTCCCATTACCTCACATTGATGTATTGCTCAACAACACAGCTCAGTTCTCGGTATTTTCTTTCATGGATGGATTTTCTGGGTATAATCAGATAAAGATGTCACCCGAAGACATGGAGAAAACAACCTTCATCATACATTAGGGCACATTTTGTTACAAGGTAATGTCGTTTGGACTAAAGAACGCCGGTTCCACTTATCAACGGGTTATGGTAACATTATTCCACGATATGATCCACAAAGAAATCCAATGCTATGTGGATGACATAATTGCCAAGTCCCTTACCAAAGAAGATCATCTGGTAAATCTGCTGAAGTTGTTCAAGCGTTTGAGGAAATATCAGCTGAAGTTGAACCCCAACAAATGCACATTCGGGGTACGTTCTGGTAAGTTTCTGGGATTTATTGTAAGTGAAAAGGGAATTGAGGTTGATCCCGACAAAGTCAAATCCATTTAGGAGATGCCTACACCTAGGACTGAAAAAGAAGTTCGAGGGTTCTTAGGTAGATTGAACTACATATCAAGGTTCACATCTCACCTCACGGCAACCTGTGAACCCTTGTTCAAACTGTTAAGAAAGGAACAGACAGTCAGGTGGAACGACGATTGTCAAAAAGCTTTTGACAAGATCAAGGAGTACCTACAAGAACCTCCAATCCTCATGCCTCCAATTGAAGGAAGACCTCTGATAATGTACCTGATAGTATTAGAAGGGTCAATGGCGTGTGTATTGGGCCAGCATGACGAGTCTGGTCGAAAAGAGTATGCGATATACTACCAAAGCAAAAAGTTTACCGACTATGAACAACGTTATTCACTGCTCAAGAAAACTTGTTGTGCTTTAGCGTGGGCTGCTCGCCGACTAAGACGGTATATGCTCACTCACACTACTTTGTTGATCTCAAAAATGGACCCCGTCAAGTACATATTTGAGAAGCCAACACTTACCGGAAGGGTTGCAAGATGACAAATGATTCTAACAGAGTATGACATTCAGTACACAACTCAAAAAGCCATCAAGGGTAGTGTACTGTCTGACTATCTGGATGAGCAACCCATTGATGATTACCAGCCCATGAGATTTGACTTCCCTGATGAAGACATCATGTACTTAAAAGAAAAAGATTGTGAAGATCCAGTTCACACTGAAGGGCCTGATCCAGAAGAAGCATGGACTATGATGTTTGACGGGGTTGTCAATATGAACGGTCGTGGAGTTGGCGCAGTGCTCATTACACCTAAAGGAGTTCATATGCCTTTCTCGGCAAAATACGAAGCAGATTACGAAGCCTGTATCATGGGACTTGAGGAAGCCATTAACCTTAGGATCAAACGTTGAATGTATTCGGAGATTCAGCTTTGGTAATCAATCAGACCAATGGCAAATGGTACACTCATCAGGAGCATCCGATTCCATACCGTGATTATACGAGGAGATTATTGACCTTCTTCACAACGGTCAAACTTGAATACATCCCTCGAGACGAAAATCAGTTTGCAGATGCTATAGCTACCATTTCCTCCATGATCAAAGTTCAAACTTCCAATTATGTGCCTCGGATTTTGGTATCCATACTAGACCGAACGTCGTATGTATTCTCTGTGGACACTGCTAGTGATGATAAGCCTTGGTTCCATGACATCAAATGCTTCTTGGAGAATCAAACATACCCACCTAGGGCATTGTCAAATGATAAGAAGACATTAAGAAGGCTGGCTGGCAGTTTCTTCCTCAATGCTGATGGTTCATTATACAAGCGAAACTTCGACATGGTCCTGCTCAGATGTGTCGACAAGAAGGAAGCAGACCTACTGATGCACGAAGTACACAAAGGTTGTTTCGGCACCCATGCCAGAGGACATGCAATGGCAAAAAAGTTATTAAGATCAGGTTAGTACTGGATCACAATGGATGCAGACTGTTGTGCCTATGCCAGAAAATGCCACAGGTGCCAGATCTACGTAGATAAAATGCATGTGCCTCCAAATCCGTTGAATGTAATGTCTTCACCTTGGCCCTTTTCCATGTGGGGCATTGACATGATTGGAAAGATTAAACCGACTGCTTCAAATGGTCACCGGTTCATCCTGGTAACCATTGATTACTTCACTAAATGGGTTGAAGCAGCTTCGTATGCAAACATCACCAGACAAGTGGTAGCCAGATTTCTGAAAAGGGATATCATTTGTCGATATGGAGTTCCTGAGCGAATCATTACTGATAATGGTTCCAATTTTAACAACAAAATGATGGAAGAACTGTGCCGAGACTTCAAAATCCAACATCACAACTCTTCTCCTTACAGGCCAAAGATGAATGGCGTTGTCGAGGAAGCCAACAAAAACATAAAGAAGATTGTGCAGAAGATGGTGGTTACTTATAAAGACTGGCACGAGATGCTACCATTTACTTTGCATGGGTATCGAACCTCAATCAGAACGTCCACTGGGGCAACGTCTTATCAGCTTGTGTACGGTATGGAAACTGTCCTACCTGTTGAAGTTGAGTTACCCTCCTTACGGGTAATTATGGATGTGAAGCTGGATGAAGCAGAATGGGTCCGGTATCGGTACAATCAACTGAATTTGATTTAAGAGAAAAGATTAGTTGCCATCTGTCATGGGCAGTTATATCATAAGCGAATGAAGAAAGCCTTCGATCAGAAAGTCAGACCTCAAGAATACCAAGTGGGAGAGCTTGTTCTGAAGAGAATCCTTCCTCCTCACACAGACCACAGGGGCAAGTGGACACCAAACTATGAAGGTCCCTATGTCATAACCAAAGTCTTCTCGGGTGGAGCGCTGATGCTCGCAACCATGGATGGTGAAGACTTCCCGTCTCCTGTGAATTCAGATGCAGTTAAAAAATAATTCGCATAAAATGACCCGCTGGACATAAAAACAGAATGTAAGTCCAGGAAAAATAGGGCATCCCGGCGAGTCAAAAACAGAATAAAAGACTTGGGCAAAAATAAGGGAAAAATAAAAAAATGTACACCCGATGAGTTGAAAAGCCGCATTGGACAGCTCAGGAAAAAATGGGTATCCCGATGGATTGAAAACCCGAAAGGGCAATCCACGCAAAATCAGGGAGTAAGCGAACAACTGCATTCTGAATTCGTCTGTATTACGCACAACATGGCAAGCCCCGAAAGGACAAAGCATCGGTCAGAATTAACCTTCTTCAAAAGCAAGATAAGAAGAACGTCAAGGTCATACAAGTCATAGCGAAAGGAGCTCACCAGAGTGTCATCTTCATTATTGCTAACACTTTTATTTTCTCAATTTTACAGCAATCTCCTCATTCCAGGGGATTCGCTTCATTGACTGTACTTGCCAATTCAGGGCACACAAATTAATAGAATCAGAGTTTCCAGTCACACTTTGTTTTGTACATTTTTGTTTCGTTTTGCAAAATGTCCAATGTTCATGATACAACGCTTGCATAAAACAAATGAGCCATATCTAATAAATGCTTGCAGGAAATATGTTGCTTTCAGGTAAATCTAACTCCTATGACGGAATCCGGTTAAGGATACCTCAGGACACTTGTGCGTTTTCTTTTGTCTTAACAAGTTGCAGGTACTCAATATAGACAATCTTTCGCAACATGGGGCATGTCAAGAAGTGAACCCCCAGCATAATACTTCCCAGAAGTTATCTCCTCCCCGAGCGGGACCTCCCAAGCAGTGCCTGACAACCTCTTCCACAACGAAGTAGTCCAAGAACTTTTCTTTCCCCCATCAGAGATGCCGGATTTCTCTCATCCTCAGCAGAGTTGATGGAAATGACTCCCCGCAGAATTGCCTCCCCGGAAGAGAAATACCTGAAACACATCCCTAGCTGAGTTGCTAAAACTCCCTCGTTGAGGAGTTTTCCCTCCGGACAGATCTATCAATGATCTATTCCCCCCAAGCAGAGTTCTCCCCCCGGATAGATCTATCAATGATCTCTTCCCCCGGATGGGTTATCTCTCCAAACAGATCCATAAGAGATCTTTGTCCCCGCAGGATCCGAGTCCCGGATCAGTTTCTCATTTGCATAATCATAGCATTCACATCATATTTACCAAAATAAGCGTAGCATTCCATTTAATACGGAGCATTACGGAAAAAATCAAACATTTGCATGATCATAAGCCAGGTTTGAGTCAGTCACCTGTAAATACCGTCAATATTTCATCAGCAATATACGAAACTCATATCCCATGCAGATAAAAGCCAAAGCATCCTCTTTGCACTCTCAAATACAGATATTTGTTCATAACTTGTACGTATTTCTTTTGACACTCGTCCGTGTCATGCTTTCCCAGCAAGTCAAACACTCGCATGTGTCTTGCACATACTTCACCAACAGATCAACACTTATACATACTTATACAAAAGTCTTTTGATACTCGTACATATCTTGTATATATCACTCCTCAGCAGATTCGACACTCGTCTGTGTTCCTTGCTTAACCGGTTGATACTTGTCTGTATCATCATCTTTGAACATGTGTTAGCGTTTGTTTCTACCGATACTCGTCCGTATCATGATCCTAAGGCTGCTCGTCCGCATCTTTAATCTATACACACCGTCAAACACTTATCTTTTATTTTTGAAAAGCGTAAGCACTCCTCCGTGTTTATCGTTCCCCAGTAAGTTATCAACAAAACAACTTTCTCCTATCCGACATTCGTCTTATGTCGTGATACTTTCGGCAGCCGTCCCCTGCCAGGTGATCGTCCTTCACCTTTGGATGATCGTCCCTCATCATTTCTCCCATTATTGGAACCTTCTATCCGGCATTCGTCCTATGTCGTGATATTTGTTAACAACCGTACCCTGCTAGGTGATCGTCCTTCACCTTTTGATGACCGTCCCTCATCATTTTATCTGATGGTCGTCCCCATCGTTGATCTTGTTATCCGACATTCGTCATATGTCGTGATAATCCCCAAGAGCAGCCGTACCCTGCTAGGTAATCGTCCTTTACCTCTTGATGATCGTCCTTCATCATGCTTATCTAATGGCCTTCCCCATCGTTCATAGTTTCTATCTGACATTCGTCCTATGTTGTGATAAAGAGCAGTCGTCCCCTGCTAGGTGATCTTCCTTCACCTTTGATGACCGTCCCTCATCAAATTTTTCATTTTTTATTCTCTAACCCGATGGTCGTCCCATTGTTGTTTACTTTACTTTCCAAGACTGATGGCCGTCCCCACCAGTGCTTTTCTCAATCCCCAGAGATTTTATTTTATTACCCGATGGTCGTCCCCATCATGATCTCTTTATTTCCCCAGCTTGTCGGTCGTCCCCGACATTACTTTACTTACCACTTTATCCCCAGCAGTCGTCCTCTGCTCGATGGTCGTCCTCCACCGCCTTTTCATTTAAATATCATACTATAATACCCTTTTCAATTTATATCCCTTTTCTTCTTCTCCCTAGTGAGTGCAAATTTCGGACTGTCTTTGGTATCCAACCACAAGTTATCTTGTTTGTCTGTTAAGCCAAGCGCTTACATCCTGCACAGCTAACTCATGCTTGAATAGGGGCAGCTGTAAACACCCCAAATTTGCCCTCACTTTTTATCACACCATGGCTTGTGATCTTTCATTTTTGCATTAGCTTAGGCATACCATATCATATTGCATATTTGTTTCACTACATAGTTTCATTTTCATCTGCATCTAGGGTTTGTGATCTGAGCAATCCAAGAATCAATATGAGACATCCCATTAGTCCTGGAGATATCCAAGAGGGTCCATGTGTGTTCTATGATCATATTATTCTCCCCAAAGTTCATGGAAGTCAAGAAATCACAAGGATTGGCAAAGGCTTGGAAGCAGAGCTAGGGTTTTCACTGCACAGATGACCAAAATTAGGGTTTTGGTTTCAGAGGCCTTAACTCCAAAAATTTTGGTCATTCTTATTTCTAATGTTCTTAATATGTTATATGGATCATGTGTACCAAGTTTGATGAAGAAATGCATTGTGGAAGTCATCTGATCATTGGGTAACTTCTTGAGCAAGTTAAGTCAAAATCAGGGCATCTGAGACCCCCAACAATGGAACCAAAGGCTCATTTTCATCAAATTAAAGTTCAATGATGTTTATTTGATCTTAGAAGTGGTTGGAAGTTCACAAGATTGAAGAATTTTGAGCCAATTGCAAACTTGCCATTTTTGGAAATGACTTGAAATGCAAACTTTCCATTTTGGGAAAGATTTTCAACCTCCTCTTTCATGACCAAAAATGCTTCAAATGAAACAATCTTGGACATGAAAGTTGTAGATTAGGTCTTTCCCTTTTCAAAAAGTACAAGAACATGTCTTGATTCATCCTAGAACTCAAGATATGGCCTTTCAAAGTTGGCAAAAATCACATAATTTTCATGTTCATGTCAAAGAGGGATTTTTGCATATTGGCATTTCAAGCTTCTAAATGACCTCTAATGTGCACAAACACTTCATAACATGTCAAAGCAACTTCTAAACATCAGAATTGGCCTAAGAACTTGGCATTTTCATGGCTTGATTCACAAGAAATATCAAAGAGGGAAAGTTGCATAAAGCTGACCATCTCTTCATCCAAGCATCACAACTGCCTTTCTTTAATCCAAGGGCCCTCCATGAAGCATGTTGAAGCAATCTAGCCACAGAAATCACCTTTGCACAAGCCCATACCTTAAGTACACATAAGTTGACATTTTTGCATTTCCTCCCATACCAATCAAACTGAGCCACCACCCATTCTCTGACCAATCACAACCTCTTATGCAAACCCTAAGGAGACCATTTCATAACACATTGAAGCCTAAAACACCTTAGAGCTCAGAATTCACAAAATTATCAAAAACCTTCCCTTCTTCGAAACTCAAAACACAGCCATCAAACTTCAAAACAAACTTCACCAATCATCTTCAAATCACTCATAGGACACAAAACATCCCTCACCATGGCCTGAAACCCCCAAAATCAGAAATACGATTTCTGAGTTATCAGAACCAAACATCTCAAACCAGCCAAAAAAAACTTGTTCTAAGCCTTTCAGAAGCACATGGGGGGTCATTGGAGTGGTTTTGCACAAGATAGGAGGTCAGAAAGCTCCAAACTGAAAAGCTTCAACTCAGGTATACCTCAAGAACAAAATTTCCAGAAACCTTCTTTTAAGTTTTAGAATGATTCTACATGTTCTCTAGATCATTCTGATATGTTTAGTTTTGAAAATGATTGAGAAATGAACATGTATGGTTGTTCTGAAAGTTTGCCCAAAAAATTTGTTTGATTTGATTCTTGCTTATGATGAAATATAAATGTTAAATGATGATGGATTCCTGTTTGGGGAGGGTAGTAGATCATTTCTGGATCTTTAGAAGTTCTAATTTGACCTAGGGAAGAAGTTGGGATTTTGGGTGACCGGAGAAGATGACCGGAGCTAGCTCCGGTCACCTGAAAATCATTTAAACGCTAATTAGGGTTAGCTTCCCAGAATGAATTCCCACCCTTGGATCTTGTTTAGGTTAGCGCGCGTACGGCTCATATTAGTTCACTTAAGTTAATTCTGATTAATTAGTTTAATTAAAATCAATTAAGTCAGTTTGAATGTGGACCATTGGATAACGCGCCAAGTCAATTCCCACCATTTTCATTCAAATCTCAGCCATTGGACGCGCTGACTTTCATTTTTATTCAATTTTAATTCATTTTATTTTATTCTCTTTTCATTTCTTTTGCATATTTATTTTAAAATACCAAAACACTTTCAAAAAATATGAAACTTTGCATTTCTGTTTTAAATATTTTTCTCAACCTGAAAATGATTTTTATTTTATTTTTTTGCATATAAAAAGCATTTTTAAAATATTTAAATGTTATTTTTAATTAATTAAAGTATTTTAATTAATTAAAATGCATTTAGGTTTCTAAAAATCACCAAAAAAATCATGAATCATTCCAATACATTTACAAACATTTTCAAACTCTTCATACAAATTTCTTTTTAGGTTTGATCATAATTTCATAATTTTCTTTGAATTAGGGTTCTTTAAAATCACAATTTTTAACCCTAACTTTGAAAAATCATTTCTGCCTAACCAAGAAGAGTTTGAACTTGATTCTTTTTGCATTGTTTCACATATTGCATGTAGTTTCTAGGTTATTTTCCTCATGAATTCATCTTGCATTTTCAAATTGATTTGCATTTTTCCTTTTGAATCACCCAAAAACCCTAGCAAACTTAGGAAAATCAAAACTTTCAATAGGATTAACTTATGACCTTCTCCTTTGGGGTGTGACCTAATATAGGATTAGGGTTTATTTTAGCTTGGTTTCAAATTTTTATCATGTTGTGTGCTTCTGTTTTGTTCATTTGCATCTCACATATCCATGTAACCCTAATTTCTCATGTTCATTTGCATTCACCTTGCATATTCATCATCATATGAACTTGTCATGACATTTCAAGCATTCATATGTCATCTTAGACATATTAGAACATGTTAGAAACTTGCTTGATCATTTCGTCATTCATTTTCCATGTCTTGCATTCATTACATTTCATAAACATCCATGTGCTTTCAAGCTTCCAAGCATGCTTTCATGACATCCCATCTTTGTATGATCATTCATATGCACATTGTATGACTTTGCATCATCTCATATGCCATTTGCATTGCATAATCACTTATGACATTGGTCATTTCATCTCATTCCAATTCATTTCTTTATGTTTTGTACATTATGCATTCACAATAACTTTTCAGGAACTTTTGGTAAGTTATTGTGGGAGGTGGATTTTTCTTCACTTCCCATCTCTTTTTATATCGTTCATATGCATATTTAAATGTCTTTGAAGTGAACTTATTCACTTATGTTCCATCCTTCTCACTTTCTTTCTTTCAAGTTACTTATCTTCTTCAGGAAGTAAGTAACTTGTTCTTCCTTCTTCTTCTCTTTTCATCTGTTTCTTCCATTGTTGGCTTCCTTGAAGATTCCTTCTCTTAAGCCTCACAAACCATAGGATGCCTAAGCATGATAACTTTTAGGTTTGTGTATAGTCCCCCTTAACTTTTTACCTTTGAGTCTCCTTGAGTCTCTCTTCTCATCTCAATAATCAGAGACTAAACTCTTAAAGTTTTAGGACTTTGGAATTAGGGTTATGCATGCATCCTTCTCTTAGGATGGAGTGTATAACTTTAATCCTAAGTATTAAACCTTTAATTTGTTTAAACCTCTTAATCAAAACACACTAACAATCACTAAGACTTTATCTTGTAACTTGGGCCTTACATTAGGGTTCTATCTCTTCCTTATGGTTAAGAGGGACTAACCCTAATGTTTAATGGACAAGTCCCCCTCAAGTTGTCTTACAAACATAAAATTCACTTCTTAATCTCACCCTTTAAATAAAATCCATTTAATAAAGGCTTGTTATATAATGAATTTAATCTCTAACCATGGATTAAGTTGAGATATCTTCCTCAGCTTAAGTGTTCTCATCTATTATCCTTCTATTAGGATGGTGTAATGAGTTCACTAATTTGTGATTAGAGATTAAACTCATTACTTAACACTAAACAAAAATCCATAAACATCTAATTAATCACAAATATGTTAATGATCTTAATCCTACATCATCATGGCAATTAGGTTGAGATGCTTATCTCATACTTAAGTAGGCTCATTATCCCTAATCAGGGAGGATATAATGAGTTTACAAGCCCTTGATTTAGGCTTAAACTCATTAACTTATGCAAAACACCAAAAACAATAACAAAACTTAAAACAAAAAAACAAACAATAATCGTCTCCTCCGGGATTCTTTTCTCATCACACTCATTCATAAACGAGAACTTGCTTCTTCCGTCTAATGCAAGACATTTAGCACTCGAGCCAGACGAGTCATACACTTGAGCATAGACAACTAAGCAGTTCACAGTCAATTTATTTCCAGTCTCTTTGAGTCTAAATACGGTGTTCTGACTTCCTCATTGCACGAGAGGATACGTAGGCATAACTTAACTGTTATCGAACAAAAGTCTTTGTGTCTTCCCCCTCTTTCAGCATTCTTTTCTAAGCCTCAGTTCCTGAGTAATTCACCTTTTTGCACTTACACCTATACTTTCTTTCCCTAGCTTTTGCACACATATAGCATATGCATTACCCCTTTTAAACACAATCTTGTAAGCGTGGATCCCGTCGAGTACGACGGACAATCTGGGTGCTAATACCTTCCCAGGTTGTAACCAACCCCCTTTCTCAGTTTCTCTGATTTGTAACCATCTTATCCATCTCTTCCTAGGTTTATGCAACATTACCTTTCCTTCGGGATAAAAATGCCTAGCTGGCGACTCTATTCACTTCACTTTCATTTTCTCGTTTCTCCGACCATTCGCGTCTGCACCTGGATGCAAATCTTTGGGAGCGACACTTTTGAATTTAAATTTGTTTGATTTATTTAACATTCGGGCGGATGCGTTGTTATTATTATTTTGTGTACAAAATTTTTGTGTTTTTTTTTCGCTTTAAGGTGATATTTTTATGAAAGCAAATTCTTTTTGTGATTTAAGCATGTGGTTTCACCTTTCTTGGATGGTGATGATATATTTCCGTAAGTTGCGCAAGAAAGATACTCCGTTCGCATATTTTAGAAAATAACATGTACATGAACTAGTCGCTTTACACAAGTTTCAAGTTTTATTCAATTTGCATAAATGTTCATTTGAGAATCAATTAAGACAAACCACATAGTGAGCGACTTCCATTGTTTACAAATATTAGTGTAGTTGTAATTATTGTAAACTCGTGCGATTCATGCTTGTATCTGTATTCTTTGGTTAATTTTGAAAACTTGGAAATGATCTAGGCATTGCTTGATTTTGAGAAAAAACATCCATTCCTTTAGGCTTTAGTCACCAGGCGTGAAGTGAAAGAATTGTTTAGTCGAATTTGAGCCTTCATCAACTAGAATGAATCGTAAATGTAGGTAAAAGAGCCGAGTTACCATCCTTTGGTAATCCTTGTGGTAAAAATGAAAAGAAAAACACATTGTGATTCATTCTAGGTTGATTTATTCTTTTTGTTGACACTTTACCCCTTTTTGCTTGAACACTTTTTGAGAAGAACATTGTCAAGTTACATGGTTTAAATTAAAGTTGGGGAGAGCCTGTTGATTTGTAAAAAGAAAAGAATGGAGTTGGTGTCTCTTGTGAAAAGAAAAGAAAAAAAAAATGATGAATGAATTGAGAATAGAATTGCACTTTTTGATAGAGTTGCTTGTAATTGAAGAAGTTATCTGAAAAAGAGAAAGAATCTTGAGAAGGGGCACCATCGGGAAAAAAAAAGAATTTAGAAAGAATAATGTGGAAAGGAGAAGTTAGGGAGAATTAAGAAATTGTGGTTGTTTTGATTTTGGTGTGTTCTTAGTTTTTCAAAAACCTTTGAACCCATTTTGAATCATTGGCCTTTATTAACATCCCTTTCTTGGTAACCCTTGCCCCATTATAATATTGAAAAGTCCTTGTGATCTTTGTTTCCTTGATTTGCTTTGCGAATTTGTAGATACCTGCATGAATTGTTCCGGACGCTAATAATATTACATATGAGAGTGATTTGTTCCTTTGTGATTTTGATGATTGACCTAGTTAAGTATTTAGGTGATTCTCTTGTGAACATTTCATTGCTTTTGTTGATAGCTTGTTATTTGTATTCAGAAGTTAGTTCATGATTATGTTGTAATTCTTTGAGAAGTCGGGTGTTACTTGTAAGCAAGGCCTTTGGTTTGAACCATCCTTGTTTGGTGTGTTACTTTTGTTTAAGTTTGAGCTTGTTTCTTTTAAAAGATCTCACCTTTATTTGAGGAAAAACAAAGAAGCAAGTTGGGGAGAGTTGATAAGTGCATATTAGTGTGATTATTTAGTAGATTTTTTGGCACTTTTCAAGAGTTTAATTGGATTTCTGATGCTTTATCCCTTTGTTTCTTTCACTTATTCATAGTTTACTTTAAGCATTTTAAAAGTATCATTTATTTAACTTTTGTTTTTGTAATTGTAGGTTTCATCTTTGAAATCAGGAATGGATTGCATCAAGACTCTCTTTGTGGAGTTCTTGAAGAAATTGGAGAAATCAACCTCGCTCCAAGCGAGCTCCCAATGAGGTTTCCAGCAAGTTTCTCTCTCAGGATATTTTCTATACCACCATTAAGTGTTAAGAACAGTCTGTGCTCTGATGCCAACTGAATGTGAGAAAAACACAAGAAGGGGAGTTGAATTGTGTTGGATTTTTCTTTCTTTTAAACTCTTAAGACAGATTCTAAGCACAAGGTTGTAAATTCTAATATAGTTAAAGGTAGGCCGCATATATAATATTAAAGAAAGAATAATAACACACCAAGTTATTCTGGTTCCTCTCATAACTCGAGAGCAATCTAGTCCATTTGTATTTACAAGATATTTTCACTATAGTCACACAAAATTACAATTTGATCAAGCACACAAACAAGATACTTCCTTTGTTCAAACACACAAGTAAGTGACTTCCTTTGATCAAACAAACAAGTAAGAGACTTCTTTGCTCAAGCACACAAGCTAGAGACTTCCTTTGCTCAAACACACAAGTAAGAGACCTTGTTGCTCAAGTACACAAGCTAGAGACTTCCTTTTCTCAAACATACAAGTAAGATATTTCTCTACTCAAACACTTAGTAAGATACTTCTAAAAATTCACCAAGTAAATAAGTGATTGTTGGAAAAATACACTTGATATACAATCAGAGGTTTATAAAGAATACACAACAAATAAACTCTTTAAGACTTAAGGATTTCTAAGATATACAAGGATAAGAAATCCTAAGTTTGTGTTTTTACTTTGACATAGTAACTTCTCTTTTGTTGTCAAGTGATCTATGTTGGCGTAATGTTCATCAAGTATTTTAGCTCCTTAAATAGAGAAGAAAAGAGTTGTTGAATATGCAACACAATAACTTCCTTTGAGAATCTTCAAAAGAGACGATGAGATGTTTCACCAAATTATCAGGTTAGGTGAAAGACAATTTGAAAACTCTTTACTTCAAAAGGAATTAGCAGTTATACCTCAGCAGACTCAATGAAGAAGATAGAGCTTAGGTCTTCACGTGACAAATTGTGTTCAGATATGAACAGTGACCTGTCAGTGCCACCTTGGTCCTTTTGCTTTGACTAGTTCAAGTTCTTATCATCAGAAGAAGACTTCTCCAAAGTATGGTCTTTAGAGGTTGACTCCTTCAGACTCTGGTATTCGAACATTGTCATATTCAAAGATGACTTCTTCAAAGTTTGGTCTTCTATTTATGATAGATCATATTTGATCATCAAGCTTCTCATTGAATGTTCAGAGTCATAACAATAATTCAATTTATAATAAATTTTAGTTTTTGGTCTAACACACTTGGACAAACATTAGTATAATCAATTGTTCTTTAATTATTTTGTTATCATCAAAACTTAAGGGATATAGGATAAATCAATTTTGTTCCAACACCTGTGTCAACCAAAAAGTTTACACTAAATGGTTAAACAAATTTGAAGCAAAAAAGCCCCAATTTTGGAAAAGACTAGGGGTTGTATGAACTGATTCAATTATCTAGGAGTATGCCTACATATAACTTAAACATAGCAATATATTTTTGGGAAGGTTCGACTAACACCTTCCAGCTGAAATGTGGCATGATTACACTTACATTGCTAGATGTGGTGACTATAATTAGGCTTCGACCCACTAGGAAGATCTTTAATCCAAAGAAAAAGGTTAACCATAGCTTCAGCTTCACGGGCAGGCGCGCTGCCTTTGCCTACTATATTCTTGACCAACACAAAATCGATATTGAAGATGTGTCAAACGAGGAATACATTTATTTCTCGATTCTTTTCCTAGCACATTTGTTTTTCTGTTCAAACTTCATGAGGGACGCAATATTTTCATGAGTCGGTTAATTATGGATTCACTTTATGAATAACTAGGTAGTGGCACTCATGCCCTACAAATGTTGAAACCAAGGGAAATTTTCTCAGTTACATACCCTATATGGCTCCTACAACTTTGACTAAATTTCAATTTTGAAACTGCCTTGCAGCTCAAGGTACCTACTTACTCACTTTGTCGAAAGGGTTCAAAATAGACAAGTAGAAGGTACTAAGTTTGTCTTGCTACTCCTCTTGATATGGGATTGAAGACTAAATAGTATACCTTTACTCACTCTATGGCTCGATTTGTAATTTGGAGTCATGGGCCGAAATGGTTTAGGAGGGTGTTTCATGTCTTGGCTCCTGAACATCAAGTGGAGGCCAACGAGATTTTGAATGTCTTCCTGACTATGACTACCACTCTGCTATCCACCAAAGTTGCAAGTATAAGGGATGACTTGGGACTTATTTGCAAACTTGGTGGCTCTTCAATTTGGTTTTAGTCAATTTCGACCGGATAGCCTCTTCAAGTGCAGAAACGATGTCTGCCTGGGCACTTGTGATATAACGGATAAGGAATTCTTTGATCGTTTGACTTATTTCAAACAAAAAACACCTGAATTCTAACCTTTTCATTCTAAAGCTTCGTTTTATCGTACTCAAGAATTTACCAAGTCGTTGAGTGATTACTATGTTAGTAACTCCATCGACCACTCAACCTTGCCACGTACTTTGAGTGACAAGTAGTCGGGTTGCTTGTTGTATAGCGCAGCAAATGGAGAGGTGAATGTAGGTAGAGATGTTGATTAGATAGACATATGTATTAAAGTTGTGATCTCAAGTTGTGCTTATTTACATATAATAGTCCTTCCACATCACAGATGTTAGTTGGTTCCCCTTACCCTATATCATCATGATAAATGGACTGTATTCTTCAGGTAAACCTAGTAATATAGCATCAATTTATCTCTCAGAGAAATAATTTCCTATTGCGAGTAGTGAATGAGCAAGGGTATGAATTATGAAAACATGCTTAAAGATTGATTTGCTACCTTTCTTACTTGCTTTGAGCTCAGATCTGAGGTGATGCACTCGTGCCTTCATTTGTGAGTTGAAGTGTTTATGCACTTTATCCCATATTTCATATGATGCTTGCAAGAAAGAACATGTGGTAGAACTGCTTCTGAGATTGTAGAGGGGCCAAGTGAATAATGATTGACCATGCACGATCCAAACTTCATACGATTCAGATACGACATTTCCCAACCAATCATTATCAGTGTTGAATATAGGCTAAATCTGCGGATTAACAACCATCTTGTGAAGTTTGTGAGACTGAATAACGCCCTCTACCGGTTGATTCTAGAGCAAAAAATTGTTTTCTTGCAGCTTGATTGACAACTTTGAAACAAACATGTTTGTGGATGCTTAGAATGCCATAGCAGATACTGCAGCATGTGATATGTTTGCATTTAATTGTGAATTGATCCATGTAGAATCAAGATCCTCCATTGATACTTCTTTGAAGCTTGCAGCAAACCTTTGAAATTTGAGGATTCCACCAATGCTCATGTTTCTTTGAAACTTAAATCTTCACCTATGGAGCAGATTATGATTCCTATGATGATCAATATGAAGTTTCTTTGAGGCTTCAATTGTCACCTATAGTGAAGATGATGAACACGATAGTGATGATAAATGCAGTGGAGATTAGGTTCTTAGTTAGGCTGATACCATATTAGAGCAGAATCTATGCATGATGATAGTGGAAGAGATGAAGTTCATCCGACAGTGTTGAGAGAATGTGCATGATCATCATGCACTTGTATTGATCATTCTTATTCATTACATACAATGGAAAGAGATTACACATATATAGTTGTAATGGTTAGTTACAATGTATAACTAACTCTAACAACTTTTCTCAACTAATTATATCCTCTAATTAACTAAACTACCACTATTTTAATATATATCCAATACTTATTCTTGTAAAATGATTGGTTCATTGTTATTGTTAAATTGTTATATGATTGTTTTAATTTTTTGACAAAATAGTCTAATAACTCTAGCTCTGCTGATTTGATGTTTTATGTTCTGTTGGTGCTATTGTCTTTTGTTGAGGCCAATATTTTATGTTTTGAAATGGTGCTAATGTTGATTTTGTATCTGGTTTGGTATATATTTGTGCTTACTTTATAGTAACATTGGGAGCATAGATATATGGATGCAAATTACAAAGGTTGCTCGGTTTGATTCAGGAATGGTTTTCAAGTGGATTTAGCATTTTTGGATTGTGTTAAAGAGATCCAAAACCTGCCGGCTTAAAGCATGGATTAAGGATCATGATGCACAAATGAAAGGAACTTGGTGTAAGTGATTCACAGATTTTTATTTTTTTGTTTTCACCACCAGTATCCAATCACCTGGATCGACTAATTTAATTCGAGGGTCAGTTATGACATAGTGCTTCACAGATTTTGTATTAAGAATAAGAAACATTTTTCTCTGGTTTTATTACACAATAAAAACTAGTGTGAAAAATGTGTAATGGAAAAAGTGTACACATAACATAACCATGTTGAAAAATAAATGCCAATCAAGCTAGTTCAGCCTGAAGCCATTATTCATACTTTACCACAACTAACCTAATCAAAACAAAAAAAAAGACTATTATAACCCTACAAAACAACATCATAACCATGATGCAAACAATGCAAAAACTCCAAAAACAAGCACAATCAGAACCTCACAAGCCTCTTTTGATAATTAGTATTTGTAATCCTTAACATGAAGAGACTCTGAAGCACCATCACCAAGGTTAGAACCACCTTGATAACTTCCAAGGGTTGCTTCTGAATTTGCCTTACACCTAACAAGCAATGCAGCTTGTGCCTTAGGGATATTTTCGGTTTTTCCACCCCAAGCCTTAAGAGTGCTCTGCTGAAGTGCCCTTCCATAAGAGAATGTCAGACTCCAAGGCTTCTTTCCCTTAAGTTTGTTCATTGCATTAAGGTTAACAGTTGCTTCCTCTTCACTTTGTCCACCAGACAAGAAGACTATAGCAGGAACCGCAGCCGGAACGGTTCGTAACAAAGCTCGGACGGTGTGTTCGGCTATAACCTCAGGAGCAACCTTAGCTGAATCTGATCCTGGTGTCACCATATTAGGCTTCAAAAGGGTACCTTCAAGAAGAACATGATGGTCACTTAACGCCTTGTAACACGCTGCAAGAACACGTTCGGTTACATCGGCGCATTTTGCAATGTCATGAGATCCATCTACTAGAATCTCTGGCTCAACAATTGGAACCAAACCATTTTCTTGGCATATGACCGCGTAACGAGCTAAACCATAGGCGTTTTCATGGATTGACAATGGAGATGGCTCGTTTGGACCTATCTTTAACACAGCGCGCCATTTAGCAAACCTTGCACCTGCTTCATAGTACTTCTTACACCTCTGACCAAGGTCATCTAAACCTTGAGTTGTGGTTTCGCCGTTTGTGCCGGGAAGTTCAACGGTTCCCTTGTCAACCTTGATACCAGGAAGAACTCCAGCTTTCTTCAACACCTCCGTAAAGAGTTCGCCTATACACAATTGAAAATATATGTCAGGATCATAAACAGAATCGTCTCAAGTTTTTGGAGGCTCTGTATAAGCACGGTTAACCACAACTAGCATCTATAATACCTGCAGCTGTCTTTTGGTATAGTGTTTCCTCAAACATGATAACACCACTGAGACACTCTAAACAACCAGGGGCAGTGAACAATAGTTCGCGAAGAGTACGCCTGTTTTCTTCGATATTCTCCACACTGATGTTAGCAAATCGCTTGCCGATCGTGCCCGTAGATTCATCAGCAGCAAGGATACCTTTTCCAGGAGAGCCAATGTAAGCAGCATTGGCAATTAGCTCATCTGCAATTCATGTTAAATTCTTCAAAAACATGAACAATAAAGAGATAAATTTGAATTATTCCACATAGCACACCATAATAGTCTTAACTTATAGAAACACAATATAACCGATTTTGAGATCCGTAAACGCAATTGTAGCCGGATTGATAATATAGTTCACATTTGATTGCGACCGCAATTTAAAACCATAAATATACTTAAAAGAAAATCTTCTTATTTTACTTGAGAAGCAAAATTCTCAAATGAAAATCATATTTATGTTAGAAAATTCTTAAACAAAGATATAGATTGCATTCACACACTCTTTTTAGTGATCTATAATAAAGATCATATTTTTATTTTCAAAACCACATACCCTAATAGAATTAGTACATCAAAAATGATCAATCAACAAAGAAAAAAAAATCAAAAACTATGAATGAGTATTAACCTTGAAATTTACTCTTGAAAGAAGACATGTTAGTAGTGGCTTTTGAGAATGATTTGGTTATGTGTGATGTTTGGAAATCAGAGAAGACAAGTGTTTATAAGGAGAGACATTTGAGTTTGAATAATTATTTATAAAAGTGTTGTTTGAATATTTAATAATAAAGAAATGAAAAAGTAAAAAACAATGGGTAAAGATAGATTCTAGATGTGTGTGTTTGAAGGTTGAAGTTGAATTTTAGACCGCAAAACAAGTTCAACCTTTGCATCTGTCTCAAATGAACGCCCCACACGGAGGTTCTTCTTTCTCCACTTACCGAACTTTGTTTTCTTTCATTATCATGTCATTTTCGGTTTGTAGTTTTTTATCATTCTTTTTTCTCATAATGTAGGAATAAACTTTGGATTCTTATTCTTTTTCTACAAATAAATTATTGATTAATATTGGTGACTAAGCTACACATATTAATGATGGTGAAAGGGAGAATTGTGGATTAATTTAGTTTTGAAAAGTTAGGAACTCAAAATCTATTTATATTTATGTAATTTATTTGAGTAAAAAAATAGTTTTGTCACAGTATATATTTTGATGTGTTATCCTTATTCAAAAGTTTAGAATAAATTGGCTAAACGATGGAGATAATAACAGTCGTTATTTTCATAGTATCATGAAAGAGACAGGAGGCTCAAACGCATTGGCCCTCTTAACACGGATAGAGTCATTATAGAGTCAGTAGAGGAGGTTAAGAAGGAAGTGAAAGAGCCTTCTCGGAGGAAGAGGTGAAGGATGCGGTGTGGGGTTGCGAGGGTTCTAAAAGTCTGTGGTTGGATGGGTATTCCTTCATGTTTATTAAGAAGTGTTGGTATTTTCTAAAGGATGATTTCTTTAGGTTCTTTAAAGATTTTCATGGAGGGGTGGTTTGTCTAAGGCAATCACCTCATCATTTTTGACCTTGATCCTGAAGTGTGATAATTTGTTGAGCCTCGACGATTATAGACCTATTTGTCTCGTTGGTTGCTTATACAAAGCTTTATCCAAACGTTTGGCGGCTAGAGTGAAGTTGGTTTTGAACTCTATTATATCTAGATGTTAAAGCTCTTTCATTCCGGGAAGACATCTGCTTGATGGAATGTTGGTGGCTAATGAAATGGTAGATTTCGCGGATAAGGAGAATAAGGAAGTTACTCTTTTCAAGGTGCATTTTGAGAAGGCTTACGACAAAGTTAGTTAGGATTTTCTTAGATATATGATGAGGAGGATGGGTTTTAGCGATCTTTGGATGAGATGGATGGAGACCACTATTTTCTCTAGTAAGATGTTTGTCTTGGTCAATGGTAGTCCGACCAAGGAGTTTGTTGTGGAGAGAGGTTTGAGACAAGGAGATCCTATCTCTCCTTTTCTCTTTGTTATGGTGGCGGAAGGCCTTACGATTGACCAAGAAGTCGACGTTGTTAAGAGAATTCTCGGGTTTCAATTTAAATGGTAGGTGTTTTATAGGCATTCTTCAATTTACGGATGATACTATATTGGTGGGCAATGAAAGTTGAAGACATTTGTGGGCTATCAAATCGGTGCTTAGAGGTTTTGAATTTGTTTCGGGTCTAGGCATTAATTTCCATAAAAGTAAGCTTATGGAAATTAATACTTCTAATAATTTTTTAGAAGGTGCCTCTTATTTTCTCTCCTGTAGAATGGAAAGGAATGAGTTTATTTTTCTCGGTATTCTTATCGGATCAATTCCTAGGAGGGTATCTACTTGGAATACTTTGGTTTCCAAAATGAAGAGAAGGTTAACTAGTTGGGAAAATAGGTTTTTGAGTTTTGGGGGGAAAATTACTCTTATTAAATATGCCCTTAGTAGTCTTGCGATATTTCAATTATCCTTTTATTTGGCTCCAGCTCACATTCGGAAGGAAATTAATAAGCTTTAAAGTGGTTTCCTTTGGGGTTAGCTCGGAGACCAATATGAGGACTCATTGGGTTAGTTGGGATGGTCTTTGTTTGCCAGAGGAGAAGGGAGGTTTAAATTTGAAAAGGATCAGAGATTTTAATTTGGCTCTTCTAAATAAGTGGCGGTGGGAAATTCTTCAAGAATCGGAGGATTTATGGTTCAATATTTTGAAAGCGCGTTACAGATATATTAGTCTCTTTGTGTTGGGCAATATTTCTCGTCTTGAAAAGTGGAGTTCTCAATCAACATGGTGGATGTATTTGATCTCTATTTCGAAGAAATATCTGAAAGATTTATTTTTGGATCATTGTATTTTCAAGGTAGGAAATGGTTTCAAAACTCCATTTTGGATCAATAATTGGACGGGCACGGGTAGTCTCAAGTCGCAATTTCACAATGTTTATGACATATCCTTATTAAAGGATGTTTTGGTAGCGGTTATAGGAAGTTGGAGGAATGGGGGTTGAAGTTGGGGGGATTTAGAGATCCCTCTGCCTGTGTTACCAATAGCGTTTTTTACTAACTTTTTTGCAACAGGTACTGCAGCAGGTCTTTCTATTAGTAAGGGAGAGGAACATAATAATATTGTTATGCTTGAGGACAGTTCTAGAGCAGCGGGTGTATTCAATGCGCAGGTGGATGCACCTTAAAACAACAGGCCAACAACTCATTTTCATATGGCAGTTTTTCCAGATTCATCAATTAATTCTGATGGGATCTCTCATCAGGATGATGCAGCCAATAGCAGTGTGGATCTAGGCTTCCATAATACAGATCAACAGGTTTTTCAGGATCAACATCAACATATTTCAACGTCTATAGCAGCAAATATCGGATCAACTTCTACGGTTATGACAGACATTTATAGGGAGCGGGGTATGTTATATAATCTCATCTTCGGGATTTATCCAGATTATGAAGAAAATTATAGCCTTTTTTGGTCCTTGGAAGATTATGGGATTTATTCAGTCAGTTCTTTTTATAAATTGGCTAGCAATTTTCGAACTCCTTTAGGTCCTCCAAATAAAGATGACTCGGCCTTTAAATTAATTTGGAAGATGGTGGTTCCTTTGAAGATTAAAGCTTTCTGATGGAGATGCTTCCTGAACAAATTTCCTACGAAGGATAATATTCTATTCAGAAGTATCCTTCCTCTTGGGAGTGATTCTTTTTGTGTTTTTTTGTAATAATCATACGGAAACCATATCGCATTCTCTGGTAAATTGTTTGGTAGATCTTTTAGTTTGGAAGGAAGTGTCGGATTGGATCAGTTTTCCATATATCAGCGGGAATAGCTTCATGGGCAATTTATGGCTTGGTTCCACTTTTGCAAATCTAATCATGTCAAACAAGGTAGAGAGGTTGCATTTGATTGGTGGTTTGTTGGAATTTATGGATTCTCAGGAATGGTATCATTTTTCGAAACACGAGTTGGAATGTGATAGATACGGTTTGGTTGATCAAATATATCGTTCGGAGATGGACTTTTATCAGTGATATTACTCACCCCTATTGTAACTTTTACGAGTTTAACAAAAATCATCTGTTATACTTGGCTTAGGTTTAAATTGGTAGGTAATATATTTTATCGAGTTCAGTCTCACTTTTGTATCAAGATGAGTATGCTTTGTACTCCCATTAATATAATCCTTTCCTGCAAAAAAAAACATTTAAAAAAATTTTCCTTCTCTAAAAAAAAGCATTTAAACTATTTTCTATTTTTTTATGTGTCAAATCCAAGTCACTAACACCGACTCATTTATGTACATTTATTTTATCATTAATTTTATTTAATAATGTATAAATGTTAGTATAGTAAGAATTAACCATAACCAAATATTTGGGTTCGTGAGGTAAGCGAACTTTTGCTAAGGAACCAAAGTTCGAGGAATACCGAGTTTTATTTCTGGTAGAAATAATGCTTCGTCAGGCATAAGACCTCCCAGGCCGAACTCTGGATTACTATGGCCTCTTTCCCCGAAGAGTATCATGGATGATCTTGATGTGCAAAGGTTTGTTAGGGGCCTAAAGTTCCAATTCGAGCCTGATTTTAGGGTTGAGGAAGTGAAATGATGGTTGGAGGAACATGTCATATGTATGACTCATGATCTTCATTTCCTATTTTTAAATAAGGGTTAATAGTAATTTATCCCCCCTGTAATATAGGTGTGATTTGATTTACCCCGCTTTAAAATATAAATTTTGGATTACCTCCCTAATATTTTAAAATTCTAAGTCTTTTTCTCCCCAGGTGGAAAAATTACCCTTTTGTAAAATATTTTTATTTATTTACCCCCCTGGTTTTTACACGCTTAAGGGGTGTCCAAAAATTTCAGGGGGGTAATCTATAATTTATTATTTAAAGGGGGTAAATAAAAACTCTCCTATATTGCAGAGGGTAAATGACTATTAACCCTTTAAATAATAATAAGAAAATGGCGAATAAAGTACTGTTGCCAAATTTGGAAATCCTCATCGACGTATGTGTATCAGGAACTTGATCCTTCTACACTCTAAGGAAAGATTAGACCATGTGTGTCCGGATGTGGGTTCGTCCTTAGATTTCCATGCAATTATACCCATAAGTGACATGTGAATCTTTAGTTAGATCACGATATGTGGCCCCTTATGTATGAAAGCATGTACTCTATGATGCAGGTTATGTTGCCTTTTAATAATTTCGATGTTGAGATGTTTAATCACCTAGAGATTTCCCTCTTTCGACTACATCCGATGATCTAGACATATGTACAAGATTTCTAGTATTTATGTGAGTACAAGAACATTTATCCTACCCTAACCTTATTATTCCACTTGTTCCTTTTTCTGAGAAAGACAAATTATTCTGAACAACCTTAAGGGTTGCTCTGATTGAAGCAATGTCATAAATTATTTGACGTATATATGAATTCATTTAATAATTTCAAAAAAAAATTCTTCTTTTCCTTGCCGCATGCCACATTAAGATAACTTAGAGGCCATAATCTCCAATGAGTTCCTCAAGGCTCAAATGAACAATGATGAGGAAGTTGAGAGTTATGATGACCAACCAAAATTTAAGGACAAGTTCCCCGAGTGGTGGTCTCAAAATCATTTTACTAAGGGTTTTAGGATATACATCTACAAGGAAATGAACCTATCTATTGAGAAAATGAGGCTAAATAAAAGACTTTTAGAGTTTATGCGTGACTTTGAGGGTGAGGTGGTTGTTAACCCTAAGGGCGGTGTTACCCCCTCCCCACTCCAAATAAAAAGAAATAAACTTTGACTCATTGAATCTTGTTTACTTTAAGGTGAATATTAAGAAGGAAAGGAAAGAGATCTAATAAGAATTGAGTTTGTTATCTTCCTTTGTTATTTCAATGTTTCTATGTTAAATTGACATCATTTTTATACCTTAATATGTGTTGTCTATTTTACACATGTGATGAGTAGCCTGACTAGGATAATGGCAAAGAGAAAAGGGGAAAAAGCCACTCCTTCCTCGACCTTTGTTCTGATGTTGTCGTCTAAGGAAGTCACCAGAGATATTGTGTATATTAACAATGTCGTTGTGAAAATAAATGTCATTTTAGAAAGAGATGCCACAAAGAAAGTAGATGCCACAGAGGAAAAGGTCGTAACCACGAAGGAAGGGGTTCCCGTGTATAAAGGTCGCAAAGGTAAATGCCCCCTACTCACCCGCTACAAGGACTTCTTCAAAATCACAAATTGATATTTGTTGGATATGTGGCTTCAAGCATAAGAGAAGGTGAACTGTGGCATTTAAAATTCATGATTACTTATGTGATTTTCTAAAGTATTCTTAAAATAACGTTAGTAGTTTCTTACAAATATAGTAAATAACAACAAAAATAAACACAATAAAAAATAACATAAATTAAAGAGGATAAGAGTTAGAGATATTGCACAAAAGATTTATCCAGGTTTGGTTGAACGTTGGCATGGTCTTATCCCCAAGATATCTTTTTGAGATTTTGACTACAAACTTTGGCTTTTATAGGTTATTCCCACAAACTATGGGTGGGAATAGGATAGGCCGAGCTAGGCTTTTCAAGCCTGAACCTAATCAGCTAAAAAATTTGAATTCTAACTTGGTTATGCCCATGAACCTTAATATAACCTGATCTTGAGATTTTACTGGATTCTCCCCAACAAAAGATATCTTTTACCCCATGCTAAGCTAATGAACCTTTTAGATATTTTTATAATTATCTCAATAACCAAAAATATAACTTTTTTCCTACAAAGTTCTAGAAACCAAAACAAACATTTTCTAAATTTTTTATATTACAAACCAAACTCAATTTCCCAATAGCATCGCACTCTCAAGGATTAAAACAACAACAAGACCACTTACATACATTTCCTCATAAGTAAAGTTTCAATCAAAAGCACCAAGGCAACATACGTGAATACGAGATATTTCTAGAGAGAGAAATTGAGAAACTAGGGAGATAAATTCCCAAGAAAATGTAAGGGTTTGGAAAGTGGTGTTAAAAGAAGAGGAGATATGCCTCTTTTATATAGGAGAAGGAAAACTAGAAAAGGAAATGATTAATGGGAATAATTGATGAGCCAATCAAATGGCTTAATTCCCGATCGATTGTATGGCCTATTTTTAATAGATTTCCTTGCCCAATTTTAAAATACTTTATAGATAGCCATTATAATTCATTCAGGTGATGTCCTAATCGTTTGGTTAATCGTTTAAGCCCAGTTTAATCGATTGGCTTAATGATCCAATCAATTCTCTAATTCAAAAATGTTTTCCCAATCAATTGGCTTGAGTCCCCAATCGATTGGTTTTTTCAAAGTTCATTTTAAATGATAGTGAACAACTTATTAATCATTTGGCTTGGTTTGGGAAAAAATTAAGATATAAAACGATTAGAAAAAATGCTTTTATGTGTGTGTATGTGTGTGAGTGAGTGAGTGAGTGAGTGAGAGAGAGAGAGAGAGAGAGAGTTTCCTTAGAACTTATGAGCTATATACTTTCTTACTTTTACAAAACTCTAGTCACTCAGACATATAGACCACACAATATGATGAGTTTTCACGCTTCCTCTCTTTCATAACTCTGAGGCTTTCAAGATTATTTTTTAGATTCTTCGATCATATAAGAAATTTAATATTGAGTCTCCTTTGATGAGTCTTGAAATGTTTTCTAGTTGGATTCATCATCATCAGAGAGTTAAAAATTCTTTCCCTTGACTTCAACTACCATTTTCTTCATCAAAACTTCAGAGAGGATATTTTAAAGGTTTATCAAAATTATATTTGCAAGAAAATAGACCCACAATATTAACCCCAAGATAAAGGGAAATCAATAGATAACCGAGAAGCACACTTGGAAGATCTATAAAAGGAATCCCGATAAGGAAAGGCTAGTGTTGGGAAACAATGTTCCTTATATTTTCCCTTCAATGGCTACTCTTGTTGGATATCACTTTAAATTTCCAGTAATATTTGACCTCAATAACCCTAGAACCAAAAAATAATTATTAAGACAATATCACAAAGAGTGACGCCAATCACTTGGCCAAATTGGGTGGTGTTAATTGTCGATAAATGGTCGTGAAGTATATTCATCATCTGCACAAAATTTTCGGTGTTGGCCCTTTTTTGAATTTGTGAAGCTTTATTGAAGAAAATGATGCCTTACAGAAGTAGTTGAAGATTTCCAATGCATAAAAAGTGAAGGTTGATGATGACATAATTAAGGTCATGTATATGGAGAAGAAACTGAAGGGATTTCTTAAAGTGACTAAGATATACGATAAAGAATCTTATAACTAGCTTTCCAAACATGACGATGATGTCAAGAAATTTGAATCCCTTTTATATTTGTAGAAAGAGTTGGGTTATCTTGATAAGATTGTGGCCAGTCAATGTAAGAACAAGAGTTGTCTCTGTATTTCACTCTATATCTTAATGATAACAATAAGGTATTACTGAAAGAGAAATTTTATGTTCTAATGTTTGTTACTGTGCAGATCATGTTATGAAGCAATCAGATCTAACAAACATACTCAAGATGTGCGCTAAAGATTATATGTGAGTTACTATGTGTAACACAAGTCACATGCGTGTTGAAGAAGCAAGGATGCTTTTGTATCTGATCACAATCAGAAAGATCCAAAGATGCCTGATGTTGTTGTTTCAATGCTCTTATGGATGATGTTCTGAGAGTGGTTCGGGTTTTGAAGCTAGTGAAGCTTTTGAAGTTATAATCTTTTGAAGAACTAAGTGTTGAAGACTCTAATGACTTGAAGTTCTGAAGACTGAAGATTCTGAAAACCAAGTCTAGAAAGACTCTGAAAACTTAAGGGTTCTGAAGATTAAGGTTTTGAAGATCAAGTGTTGAAGAATCTGAAGACAAGGTTCTGAGTGAACAATGTTCTAAAGACTGTGAAGACTTGAAGTTCTGAAGACCAAGGGTTTCAAAGACAAGTGTTGAAGTTCTGAAGACAAGTGTAACACGGTGGGAGAACTGAATTTCTATAAATTTTGCGGATAGCAAGAGTCGCCACCGACTTTTATTTTATCCAAAAGGAAAGGACATAAAAGAACAGGAAAGACCTTAAAAAAATTTTGAGTTCGGGGGTAGGTTATATAAAGGGAAGGTTTTAGCACCCTTTATATCCATGGTTATCCATGGGCTCTTAGTTACTTAGCTCACTTAAATTTTTTTTGAAGAGTGTAGTGTGTGATTAGAAATTTTCTAAGTACTTTGTAATGATCCTCGTATGGATGTATACAAAGTCTTTTTTTGAAAATGTTTTGAAAATATTATGAGGTGTGAAAAAAGTATTTTGAAATGTAAGCAAGTAACTAAGATGTACTTACCCTAAATTAAGTCGTTCATGTTCTCGTATGTTCTTTCAATGGTAAGACTATCCCTATTATTAAGGAATAGGTAGTCATTACCTTGGATGTATTAAGGGACAAACGTAGGATCATCGTATGGTCAATGAAGGCAACTTAAGGGATGTCTTTAGCAATTCGTAGGGACTATCATCATTTATTCGAAGGGACAAGATCATTATTCCGCAGGCAACCTCGAAGGGACTTGATCTTTTAAGTTTATAGGGACTTGATGATTTTATAAGTGAAGGGACTTTGCTTAAGACACACCTATATTCGAGGGACTTGACCATGTTTAAGGCAACTGAGAGGGGTAGCTTAGGAAGTGCAAGATGGCGATCAAAGATCGACTTACGTGTGTGAGTGTTTATATTCAGGTATTTATCTTATTTTAATTATCTAAATTAATTTTAATTACAAATAGTTTCCACACCCTATTTACTAACCACGCAGTTAATATGAAAAATAAATGGCAGAAATTAAAAGGTAGAAAATAAAATTCTTACACTATTACATGGCTTAGGGGCAGTTACATAATAATAATAATGGAGGAAAATAATAAAAACCAATTATTACAAAGGCGAAGCAGTTACATAATCAGGTAAACAGTGAATGAATAACATAAAAATGAGTGAATAAATTAGAAGAAAAAAATTTGCAAACTAGGTTAAGAAAACAATTAGGGTTAGGGTTTGAGAAAAAAAAATTTAAGGTTCAAAAAAATTTAAGGTTTAGGAAAAATTTTAGGGTAAAAATTATGGCGAAATTTGGGTTTTAAGATAAAGATTAGGGCTAAATTTTTAGGGTTTAAAGTTTAGGAAAAAAATTAAGACTTAGGTTTAAAATTAAGGTTTAGGGAAAAAATTAAGGTTTATAATAAAAATATAAGTTTTAAAAATAAAATAAAAAAAGGATTATGTTTTATCTTTTAGAAATTAGTTTAATAATAATAATAATAAGGAAATTCAAAGAAAATACATAATTTGATGAAAAAGGGAAAAATAAAGTTAGAGATACCCAAAATATTGGGGGTTTTCCCTTTTTGCTTCATTGAGTTCTTTGCCACTGGGACACCCATGTTTCTTCATCAAAATACTCCAAACCTCAGTTCCTTGCCACTAGGTTGTGGGCTTGCATATGAATAAGTGTAACAAATACCTATTATATAATAACAATGAAAAAAAACATGTTAGTAAAACAAAATGTCCCAAGGTTGAGTTTTACAAAAGAAAATATATAATCAGTTTATATTAAAATAGCCTAATAATTAAATAAATCTAAGAAAAATGAATTATGAGAATTAATTAAATTAAAAAACATTTAAAGGTTGATTAAGGTTTTTATAAAAAAAAGTTTGAGGTTTTAATAAACCTAAATATAAAAGTAATAATACTAATAAAAAATGCTAACCTAAATTTAATAAAAAAAAGATTTTTAAAAAAGTTAATTAAAAATAATAGGTTAACCATGTTTAAAAGATAAATTAAGGAAAAAAAAAGAAAATGATGAAGAACCCATGTTTCTTTGCCAAAATGTTGTGTCTAGGGGTGGCAAAACGGACCGCCCGCCCCGCCCCGTGTCCGTCCCGCCTAAAGCCCGCCAAAAAATAGCGGGGCGGGCATGCCCGCCAAGTTGAAATGGGCATAAAAGTCTAGCCCGTCCCGCCAAGGTGGCGGGTTGGCGGGTGGCGGGCTTGCCCGCCTTCTTTTTAATTTTTTTTTCTATTTTTTTTAAATAAATTAAATAGTTCTTTTTTCTACATTTCAATAAAAATACATCAAACCAACATTTAAAAAGCATAATTTTTATTAGCCTAAAACATCAACTTTTAGTGAAATAATATTCTTATCATATATAACATCACATTTAGTATTTTAAATGATCTAAATTCAAATTTCGATCACACTTTTGTCATTATTCATTAGAAAAATTCAAAATATTTGTCCAACAATAAAGAAAGAGAAAATAGATTAATCATAATAATCTAATAACAACTTATGTACATATCACAAACTATTTTCATAGGCTCTTCCAAATACTTAAATAGAGCGGCGGGCCTAAAATCCCAACCTAACCCGCCACTTTTTGGCGGGTGCGCGGGCGGGCCCGGCGGGCCACGACCCGTTTTGCCACCCCTAGTTGTGTCCAGGGTTTGAACCCAAGCCCTTTTAATTCCAACCTTTGGAGAACCTTTACCATTGGGTCATGCGTGCCTGTATTACTAAACATGGAAAACATATATTATATGATAAGGCGGATAAAGAATAACATAAAAACGAGTGAAAATAGGAAAATATTTACTTTAGAGAAATTTTTTGAGGTTAATCATGGTTAAAAGGATAAATCAATTAGAAAATGTGTTAATTAGAGAAACTAAACGAAAATATGAAAGAAAAGCAGGTTTTTGCCCAAAATGTTGTGAGTGAGAATTGAACTCATGCCCTTGACCTTCTAGTTTCCAACCTTATCCACTAGGCTATGTGCAGTCCTCATGAATAAACCTCTTGACCTCTGGAATTTCCTGTGAAATTTGTAAAAACCCCAAATTTGAGTTTGAAACCCTAACTATGGTAGGATTCGGTTTTGGTCATGAAGCTTCAAATAATCAACCCAGAAAGCTTCTATAACATGAGACAAACAACGTTAGATAAACAAAATTGATTAAAATATCAAGAATAAATGGAATTAAAAAAAACCTAAAGAAAGCTTCAAAATTTCAATTCAGTTCATGCATTTTTGTATGAACTTGATAATGATGATGATGGGGATAGCTTTTTTCTGAATTTTGTTTCTCCCTTTTTTCTGGTCTCCTCCTTTTTTGTCTTGTGATGTTGTTGTGGTTATATAGTAATGTAATTAGGTTAAGAAATTGGGCCTTGGTTGGAGTTGTATGGGTTGCTTGATTGTGAAGAAAGCTATGGTCAAAAATATAAAAAAAAAATCAAATGATATGTTTCCAAATAGGTAGTGCACAAAATTGGAGAGTATCAAATCAACTTAAATGATGTTTAAGAGCTTCTAGAAGAAGAATCACATTTAAATATTGAGTTTTCATATTTTATTTTGATTTAAATTGATTTTTAATGAATAAAATCAAAATAAATATAAAATAAATTATAAAAATCTGAATAAATGAGAATTGGGTCGTGCATGATGTCATGGTAAAGATTGGATCACAAAATTGCAAGCCCATTTGGAAAGAATTGGTTTTAAGACCCCATTTGCTCAATATACCTCTCAAAAATTTCCCAACTTTGCAAAGGAACAAATCCATCAATTTTAAGGCTATGAAGGTGTTCTTGGACATTTTGGAAAGCTTAGAGAGTCCTCTAAGCAACCTCTTTGGTCTCATGTCCATATCCTTTACCATTTTCAAATTATGACCTTTGGAAGATGTTGACTTTTTGTTGACTTTTGAAATGACCTGTAATGTTTTGGCTCATACCTTTCAAATGAAACATTTTTAGGCTTGGCTTGTGAGACAAAAAGTTGTAGAGAATTAAATTTCCTTCAAAATGAGCTTTGGATGGAAAATTTTTGATGAAGCATGTGAAAGTTATTGCTTGTCAAAGTCCAGTTGATTTTTCCTATGAAAACCCTAATTTAGAAACTCCTGATTCTTGATGATCTGAAATCTCCTTGATGAATCATGATCAACCCTTGATCAAATGATGAATTTTACTTTATAAACTTGATGTTGGCAAAAAATCATGAAGTTTTACTTTGGCTTGACCACAGTTGACCTCAGTTTGACTTTTTAACCATTTTGACTGATTTTTGCATATCTGATCATCTGACTGAGCAAACCTTTTGGGAAAGCCTTGAAACTTGACATAGGGATTCTTGAAGACATGTAGGATGTTATGAAGCTCACTTGAGGCCTTGGAAGTTCATTTATCCTGATGAAATTCTAAACCCTAGATTATGATGCATTGCCTAGGAGGATGCATTGTCTGAGGGAATTGTCACACTTTCTGACTAATTGTGAACCTTGTGAACCTCTTGAGATACCTTGTGAATCTTATGAACCTTGTGAACCTCTTGGGACACCTCAGTACACAATGTTTTGTCTAGATGAGGGCAAATTTTGGGGTGCAACAGCTGCCCCTGTTCAATTTTCTGAAACCTGAGGGGTTAGATTGGCGTATGTGCCATTCGTGACTTGGAAGGTTGAAGGGGATTGAACACAAAAGCCCAAAAATTTGCACTCGCCGGTGCGTAAAGTGATACTGATGATTGGTTGTATATGCTTGAGTGGGCTTGAAGATGCCACTTGGAAGAACTGGAGATGGGCTTATAGATGCCATCCATAATATCAGGAGGTGATAATATCTTTATGTTGATACTGGATATCAGTACTAGGTCTTTGTATAGTCCGTCTCTGAATCGTTTATGCAACTTGGTTTGAGTTGAATGCTAGCACTAGATCTTCGTATAGATCGCCTTTGCATTATCTTTGGGGAAAAAGAATAATCTTCATTAAGTGTCAGGGCTTTGATCTTCGTATAGACCGTCTCTGAACCATATCTAAGAACATACTTTAATTTAAGTATCAGAACCAAATCTTCGTGGCGATCTTTTTCTGAATTAAGTATCAGTACTAAACCTTCATATGGATCGTCTCTGAACTGTTTTGAGTTGTTGAATAGACCAGTAGAAATAAATCTTCGTGACGATTATCTCTTCTGGAAATATCCTGGATTAGGGAATAGATCTTCGTATAGACCGTTTGCCTACTATCCAAGGAAAACTTGATAATGATTATCAGCAATGAATCTTTGTGGCGATCATCCCTGCATTAAATATCAGCACTAGACCTTCGTATAGATCGTCTCTGACCTGTTGTGAATTGTTGATAGTATTTTATCTGTATATAACCATCCTGCAAGGAAAAGGTTAATTTATGCAATATGTATGCATGCATGGCATGGTGCATCTAAGTAAACGTATTATGCATTTATGGATATGTTATGGTATGATATAATTAATGTATGTATGAATCATGCAGCCTGAGGCGTCTGGATATCTTTGTATAACAACTGCTGGCTGGGGAAAATAAATCCCGATTCATTGCTGAAGAATATAAGGACCTGGTTTCCGTTTTATTTGATAGTATAGTATTTATAACCTCCCGTCTTCGTTCGTCGTACTTCTATTGAAGGAATAAATTCCCGAGTATCCTGACTGAGGATAAAATAGATGGACATAAATTCAAGGGAAGATGTAACTCGAAGTATCTATAAAGATAGACTTGCTCTGCTGGGGATTTGTAGTTGTCTTGTGGGTATGAACCGGCGAAGCTTCGTTGAACTCCTACCCTCGTTCGTCTTTAGTAAATACTATTACTGCTTTTGATGCATTTCTGAATAAAGAGGGAAAAGTAAAGCTGAACTCGAAAACAAAATCGTTTCAACTTTGAGAGTGTATAACCAATTGGATTTATAGCTCCTGAGATTCTTGACTTTCCTGAATACCTTCCCAGAAACCCTCGTAGTTGGATCTGAAGACATGATACTGACACCCTCTAATACTACTGGCGTAGATAATTAATTTCCACAATGGCTTCTGCTGAGAATCCAATATCAAGGTGATATAATGAGAGGAACATGTCTTCAAATTGTGATGGACCATATACGCTCCGGGTATTAGATTTTGAAAAGAGAGCATTGCCCCTTGGCTGAGGATGAATTGTCTCATAATGGAAGTATCTGAAGGTAGTTACCTCAAGAAAAATAAGCAGAATTCCCCACAATAATATTCCCTTGACATCATGAACTTTGTAATGTTACCCTTGGTAATTCAAATATATGAGGAGAGCTGCCCCTGGCTATTAAGCATTGTTGAATCTGGACCTGATTGCCCCGAATGAATTGAACAGTAAGTTGGTATGCCCCTTGATTGGGAAATAGTGACTATGCCCCTGGCATTATGAACTCTGTAATTTAGATAGATGAGGAAATCTGCCCCTGGCTACTTAAACATAATTGAATCCTATCCTGATTGCCCCAAATAAGTTAGGACGTATCATGGTCTGCCCCCTTGATTAGGAGAGAATGACTATGCCCCTTTGTATACATGGACTTTGATCCAGGAAGCAACTTTGTTTATCGGAAGGACTTTGGTTTATTGAACATTCATCATGTAAGTTTCTCTGTTTATCAAACACTCAGGTATATGCAAACAAATATATTCAAAAATGCAATGCTTATGTCTGTCTTGAAGTTTTGAAAAAAACAGTTATTTTAGAAAAACAGTTTTTTGTGAAAACTGTGATATTAACTCAAGTTTTATAATAAGCCCTAAAGGAGTCAGGATACCTTTTTGTAGCAGTACGCTTTCGAACTAACCATGCTTCAGTTAGGACTTTTAAAGGGTTGTAACGTGGTCTGGTTCACGGTTTAAGAAACAAAGGATAAAGGCTCAAATTTTATTTGTACCCAACCCAATCTCCATGATGTTCTTCAGTCCTATGCTCAGTTAACTTATGCATTGAGGCTCAAAGGGGTTTGGAATTGTAACACTGACATTTGTGATGGTTCAGAAACCAAAAATTTATTTGAACATTCAGTCATCTTTCTTTGTTGAGGATCTAATAGTGACCTCCTTTTTACTTCTGACTTTGTTATCCCTTCTTTTTGCCTGAACTGTTTATTTCAAGGTTACAGTCAGCGGGATGTCTTAATTTTTTATTAAGTCTCCTTCATAGGTTTTGACTTAGTGAGCTTTTTTTTTTGTTGCTAGATATTGACTGTCAGGTTTAATGATTACAGAGAACCATCATTAGTTGTGTACAACACAGATAATTGGCATATTTGAGTTAACCGAGTAACTACCCTGCCCCAGGTTATGAATAAGGGTTTTAATTTGTGTGAGAATAAAAACCCCTACTTCATAGGCTCAAAAGGGTTGACTAGGGAATAACTTCCTTATATCTCCACTGTTTAGGAATTGAAACAATGCATGTACATCGTCAGCATAGTCTGTTCAAAAGCATACTGCCTAATATTATGGTATTGTTTTCGTCATCCTCCCTCTACAGGCTTATAGCTTTATCAGGAGTTAAATATCACAAAATAGAAATATGAAGCATAGTTCAAAATATAGTGAAACGAATGGATTAATTCAAGACAAACATATGCAATGCATTAATAAAAACAAAATTTTAACATAATAGTAAGTGTTTAGGCAAACAAAAGAAATTACAAACGAAAATTCAAATGTTCTCAAAGCCTCTTCCTATAAACTCGTCACTCCAGTTATCTGGAAACTTTGATGCTTGATGGACGATAGAAGAACTCAACCGTGCCTTCTGGCGTAACCTCGAGTATTCCTTCGTCAATTAGGTCTTGAATCTTATTCTTCAATGCCCAACAGTTATTTGTGTCGTGTCCGGGACTGTCGGAGTGGTACATACACATTGCTTTGGGATTATAGCGAGGAGAAGAGGTATTAGGATTTTTAGGAGAATTTTCCAAGGAAATTAGCTTCATTTCCAACAAGCATTGCAACATTTGTGGCATTGGCATGTTGAATTTGATGAACTGTCTTGTATATTCCTTGTGTCGAAGTGGATTAATCTTACAGGGTCTTCCTTCTTCCATTGAAGAACAATCAGTGGTAGCCTGCTCTTTCCTTCTCTTATCCTTACTTTCCTTTCAGCCAAGTCGGCTTGTTTCAACGGAGGTTGACTGATGATTAGATTCCCAACCCCATTATGTCGAAGCTTATTGACAAAGCTTCTCAGCTTTTCTTGCCCCTGAGCCAAACTCTGGATAAGAGCCATTTGGCCATTCATCTGGATCCTCATCTCGACCATCTCAGCTTGTAGTTGTTTCAGCTGATCATCCTTGTTGTCCTCAGGATTCTTCTTCTTCATGTCCTTAGAGAGGAATGCTTTCAACTCTTCTTGCCCCTTGGACAAATTCAGAATCACTTCTTGAAACTGAGCATTCTTAGCTTGAAGATCTTTGATAGATTGTTCGAGAGCCATTTATGCTGAAATAAACAGCGAGAAGATGAGAAACCTGTTGTGACAACCTGTCATGCAATGATATGGTATGTAGATGCATATGCAGTGTTTTCAAGGACCGCAGAATTTACATTTGTTAAACAAACGGAAATAAAAACTTTTATTAGTAAATGTTAAAATTATTTTGCCCCTTGGGCTTACAATGAAGGTAAATAAGTACAAAATTGGGGTTTTAAGTCTCCCATGGACGTTTCCTCTTTGTATGGAGGTATATGTTGAGGTTCCGCTGCTCGTGAAGTTGCTTGGTCAACTCCAACACTTTTTCTTGGCTAATCCTGAATTGAGCTTCGAAGGTATTTCTTTGTTCCTTTAGTTGGATCCAGGATTTCTGCAATTCTTCCAGGTTAGTGGGCATGTCTGGATGAAGGATGGTATAAGGAGTATCTCCTTCTGCAACAGGTTCCATAGTAACTGGTAGAATAACATGATATGGCATCATACGAGTTTGAGCACGAGATCGCACCCATCTGAGGTAAGGTTCCATAGGAATGGAGTACTTTGGTTCCAGAGTCTTGCTATCAACCTTGTTCACTTTACCCCAAGCTCGTATGAACCTTTGACGGTAACCTTGCAGATCGTTGTCGTAGTCGAACACAATTCCTTGAATAAGCATGTCATGAGGACCATTGCTCCGAGCATAACCAAACTGACGTAGAGCTAAAGAAGGATTATAGGTAATTCCCCCTCTTATGCCAAGGAGTGGCACATTGGGGAATTCACCACAACAGTCAATGATAATAACATTCTCCATAGATCTAGAACACCAATGAATGTCTGAATGAGAAACTGACATGATCCTTTTAGACCACCTTAACCCTTGTTCATTCTTCATCACTGATCGAGGAAGGTGAGAAATAAACCACCTAGAAATAGAGGTATTAAACACATCAGAGTTCCTCGTGCCTTCGTAGTACGAGTATCAAGAGAGTGTAAGATGTCTCCAAGTAATGTAGGCACTGGATTATGAGTCAGAAATATGTTGATGGCGTGTACGTCTATGAACTGGTCTGGATTAGGGAACAACACTAGGCCATAGATTAATAAGGCCAAGATCTCCTCAAGGGAATCATAACTCATAGCCTTCAAGAATACCTGAGCTTTCTCTATCAATACCTTAGCAAGAATACCCTTAACTCCGCTTCTCGTTTCTAGGACAATGTCTGATTTCTTCAAATGTAAGGCTGCATTAATAACCTCAGGTTTAGGCTCTTTTTCTAATCCTGTGAAAAGTCTTTGATCAAGGATAGGTGTACCCAGTAGTTTAGAGAACTCCTCCATTGTAGGAACCAACTGATAATCGGGGAATGTGAAAAATGATGTTTAGGGTCAAAGAACTGAAACAAGACACTCATCATGTCTTCATCAAATCCTGAAGTAACCAAGTCAAGTAGGTGACCATGCTTCTTGATGAACTGGGATCTTTCAGAAACTTGAGAGACTAATTCCTTAAGCTTAGGAGGTATCCCTACAAAGTTGATCCGGATAGTATTCCGACGAGTAGAAGCCATGACCTGCAACAAAGAACAAAGATAAATCCTTTGGTCCTTGAAATGGTTAGTGAAAATGCTATGCTTATGATGCATGATGATGTTATGATGTTATGCTCAATCACAAACATATGGAACACACAAACAAGTCACACAATAGCCCTAGGTTTAAAGGCTTGCATGAGGTTTAAAGGTAAGTACCCTCCCCTGAAGTTTAGTTGGTTCATCCTGTCCTACAAAAGTAACCGGGTTCTAAGGGATCTCAATATCATTGATCCTTCCCAAGGGTGGTTGTTCAGTGGGCGACTTACTTGCCAACCAAAACCCTCAAAGTTTAGGATCTCATGAGCGTATTATCGAGTATCAACCAACTTCAGTCTTCACCAAAGCCGGCTATCTCACTACTTTCTAAAGACCAAGATGGGATGACTAGGGTTCTAAAAGTTAGTTAGTGTATTGAAAACATATGGCAGCCTCATATTATCTTCAACTTACTTAAGGATTATAAGCACCAACTGGGAAGTCACACTAACTATGGCCACCAGATCAACCATATCGGTATACGCCGTACAGTTTCCTTGGTCTATTACCATTTACCTAAGGTACACTAGATCCGGGTTAGGATCTTTCACACATAAAGCCCAAGAAGTAATATAAAGCAAACAAGGCAAACAAATTTAAAGTGATCTAATTCCTAAGGGTACCCCTCTTTAAACATCCCCAGCAGAGTCGCCAATTCTGTAACACGGTGGGAGAACTGACATTCTATAAATGTTGCGGATAGCAAGAGTCGCCACCGACTTTTATTTTATCCAAAAGGAAAGGACATAAAAGAACAGGAAAGACCATAAAAAGATTTTGAGTTCGGGGGGTAGGTTATATAAAGGGAAGGGGTTAGCACCCTTTATATCCATGGTTATCCATGGGCTCTTAGTTACTTAGCTCACTTAAATTGTTTTTGAAGAGTGTAGTGTGTGATTAGAAATTTTCTAAGTACTTTGTAATGATCCTCGTATGGATGTATAAAAAGCATTGTTTTGAAAATGTTTTGAAAATATTGTGAGGTGTGAAAAGTATTTTGAAATGTGAGCAAGTAACTAAGATGTACCTACCCTAAATTAAGTCTTTCATGTTCTCGCATGTTCTTTCAATGGTAAGACTATCCCTATTATTAAGGAATAGGTAGTCATTACCTTGGATGTATTAAGGGACAAACGTAGGGTCATCGTATGGTCAATGAAAGCAACTTAAGGGATGTCTTTAGCAATTCGTAGGGACTATGATCATTTATTCGAAGGGACAAGATCATTATTTCGTAGGCAACCTCGAAGGGACTTGATCATTTAAATTTATAGGGACTTGATGATTTTATAAGTGAAGGGACTTTGCTTAAGACACCCTATATTCGATGGACTTGACCATGTTTAAGGCAACTGAGAGGGGTAACATAGGAAGTGCAAGATGGCGATCAAAGATCGACTTACGTGTGTGAGTGTTTATATTCAGGTATTTATCTTATTTTAATTATCTAAATTAATTTTAATTACAAATAGTTTCCACACCCTATTTACTAACCACGTAGTTAATATGAAAAATAAATGGCAGAAATTAAAAGGCAGAAAATAAAATTCCTACACTATTACATGGCTTAGGGGCAGTTACATAATAATAATAATGGCGGAAAATAATAAAAACCAATTATTACAAAGGCGAAGCAGTTACATAATCAGGAAAACAGAGAATGAATAACATAAAAATGAGTGAATAAATTAGAAGAAAAAAATTTGCAAACTAGGTTAATAAAACAATTAGGGTTAGGGTTTGAGAAAAAAAAGTTAAGGTTCAAAAAAAATTTAAGGTTTAGGAAAAAATTTTGGGTAAAAATTATGGCGAAATTTGGGTTTTAAGATAAAGATTAGGGCTAAATTTTTAGGGTTTAAAGTTTAGGAAAAAAATTAAGACTTAGGTTTAAAATTAAGGTTTAGGGAAAAAATTAAGGTTTATGAAAAAATTAAGGTTTATAATAAAAATATAAGTTTTAAAAATAAAATAAAAAAGGATTATGTTTTATCTTTTAGAAATTAGTTTAATAATAATAATAATAAGGAAATTCAAAGAAAATACATAATTTGATGAAAAAGGGAAAAATAAAGTTAGAGATACCCAAAATATTGGGGGTTTTCCCTTTTTGCTTTATTGAGTTCTTTGCCACTGGGACACCCATGTTTCTTCATCAAAATGCTCCAAACCTCAGTTCCTTGCCACTAGGTTGTGGGCCTGCATATGAATAAGTGTAACAAATACCTATTATATAATAACAATGAAAAAAAACATGTTAGTAAAACAAAATGTCCCAAGGTTGAGTTTTACAAAAGAAAATATATAATCAGTTTATATTAAAATAGCCTAATAATTAAATAAATCTAAGAAAAATGAATTATGAGAATTAATTAAATTAAAAAACATTTAAAGGTTGATTAAGGTTTTTATAAAAAAAAGTTTGAGGTTTTAATAAACCTAAATATAAAAGTAATAATACTAATAAAAAATGCTAACCTAAATTTAATAAAAAAAAGATTTGTTAAAAAAGTTAATTAAAAATAATAGGTTAACCATGTTTAAAAGATAAATTAAGGAAAAAAAGAAAATGATGAAGAACCCAGGTTTCTTTGCCAAAATGTTGTGTCTAGGGTTTGAACCCAAGCCCTTTTAATTCCAACCTCTGGAGAACCTTTACCATTGGGTCATGCGTGCCTGTATTACTAAACATGGAAAACATATATTATATGATAAGGCGGATAAAGAATAACATAAAAACGAGTGAAAATAGGAAAATATTTACTTTAGAGAAAATTTTTGAGGTTAATCATGGTTAAAAGGATAATTCAATTAGAAAATGTGTTAATTAGAGAAACTAAAGGAAAATATGAAAGAAAAGCAGGTTTTTGCCCAAAATGTTGTGAGTGGGAATTGAACTCACGCCCTTGACCTTCCAGTTTCCAACCTTA
This sequence comes from Lathyrus aphaca, assembly GCA_963966055.1. Classification (NCBI taxonomy): domain Eukaryota; kingdom Viridiplantae; phylum Streptophyta; class Magnoliopsida; order Fabales; family Fabaceae; genus Lathyrus; species Lathyrus aphaca. The sequence goes on along the minus strand of OZ014520.1, from coordinate 281,786,160 downwards.
GCCACTAGGCTATGCGCAGTCCTCATGAATAAACCTCTTGACCTCTGAAATTTCCTGCGAAATTTGTAAAAACCCCAAATTTGAGCTTGAAACCCTAACTATGGTAGGATTCGGTTTTGGTCATGAAGCTTCGAATAATCAACCCAAAAAGCTTCTATAACATGAGACAAACAACGTTAGATAAACAAAATTGATTAAAATATCAAGAATAAATGGAATTAAAAAAAAAACTTAAGAAAACTTCAAAATTTCAATTCAGTTCATGCATTTTTGTATGAACTTGATAATGATGATGATGGGGATAGCTTTTTTCTGAATTTTGTTTCTCCCTTTTTTTCGGTCTCCTCCTTTTTTGTCTTGTGATGTTGTTGTGGTTATATAGTAATGTAATTAGGTTAAGAATTTGGGCATTGGTTGGAGTTGTATGGGTTGCTTGATTGTGAAGAAAGCTATGGTCAAAAATATCAAAAAAAATCAAATGATATGTTTCCAAATAGGTAGTGCACGAAATTGGAGAGTATCAAATCAACTTAAATGATGTTTAAGAGCTTCTAGAAGAAGAATCACATTTAAATATTGAGTTTTCATATTTTATTTTGATTTAAATTGATTTTTAATGAATAAAATCAAAATAAATATAAAATAAATTATAAAAATCTGAATAAATTATAATTGGGTCGTGCATGATGTCATGGTAAATATTGGATCACAAAATTGCAAGCCTATTTGGAAAGAATTGGTTTTAAGACCCCATTTGCTCAATATAACTCTAAAAAATTTCCCAACTTTGCAAAGGCAAAAATCTATCAATTTTAAGGCTATGAAGGTGTTCTTGGACATTTTGGAAAGCTTAGAGAGTCCTCTAAGCAACCTCTTTTGTCTCATGTCCATATCCTTTACCATTTTCAAATTATGCCCTTTGGAAGATGTTGACTCTTTGTTGACTTTTGAAATGACCTGTAATGTTTTGGCTCATACCTTTCAAATGAAACATTTTTAGGCTTGGCTTGTGAGACACAAGGTTGTAGAGAATTCAATTTCCTTTAAAATGAGATTTGGATGGGAAATTTTGGATAAAGCATGTGAAAGTTATGGCTGGTCAAAGTCCAGTTGACTTTTCCTATGAAAACCCTAATTTTGAAACTCCTAATTCTTGATGATCCTAAATCTCCTTGATGAATCATGATAAACCCTTGATCAAATGATGAATTTTACTTTATAAACTTGATTTTGGCAAAAAAATCATGAAGTTTGACTTTGGCTTGACCACAGTTGACCTCAGTTTGACTTTTTAAACCATTTTGACTGATTTTTGCATATCTGATCATCTGACTGAGCAAACCTTTTGGGAAAGCCTTGAAACTTGACATAGGGATTCTTGAAGACATGTAGGATGTTATGAAGCTCACTTGAGGCGTTGGAAGTTCATTTAGCCTGATGAAATTCAAAACCCTGGTTTAGGATGCATTGCCTAGGAGGATGCATTGTCTGAGGGAATTGTCACACTTTCTGACTAATTGTGAACCTTGTGAACCTCTTGAGATACCTTGTGAATCTTGTGAACCTTGTGAACCTCTTGGGAAACCTCAGTACACAATGTTTTGTCTATATGAGGGCAAATTTTGGGGTGCAAGAACAAGGTTATTGAGGAACAAGTTCTGAAGATTGAAGACTTGAGATTATGAAGACCTAACTATCATGTCTCTACTCATGCTTCAATCATCAACTATCAGAAGCCTCTGAAGTTTAGAAGATAATGTTACCTTTAGCAAGGATAGTACACAATACGAAAATTCTTTATCCCACTACCTTTCCACTAACCTTAAATTGTGGAAAAAGGACATATGTGGAAGTACTATTTTCATCCTTGTGTAACAATATTCCTCATTAGCCAGTTACTCTCCAACATCTCTATTTTGCTTGGCTATAAAAGTAAAGGCTCACATTTCTATGTGAAGTTGATGTTCATACGACCAAGTGATGTTATTGTAATACAACCAAGCTATCAATAAGTATAACAACAACAAGAATAAATATTGTCCAAATGGTTCTTGATACATGTTGTTAATGTTTTCATACAACCACATGAGGTTGATGATTATAAGATAAGAATGGTGCAAACCATGATGTGCTAAAATGAGTATGCAGCTCAAAGCTGATATTGGTATTAGACAATTCGATTAAGCAACCCGCTTATGAAGAAGTTACAGATTCATAAGTGCTTAATTTCATATGCTACATAAGACTTGTAAAGTCGCAGATGAAATAAGAAGATGATCATGGAAGCTCATATTACAAATCCATAACTGAATGTTGTGTTCTGAAGGGATAATTGGATTGAATAGAACAAGGGTTGTTGCCCATAATGTTCTTATATGAATCAAGATGAAGAAGTCCTTCTATGTGCTCATCAAAGATCATTTAAGCTTTCAGAAGCTTATGAAGAATAAGACTTCAGCAATTCAAGTGCTCTGGGTTGTTGTCCATGAAAAAGAAACTTGAAGAAGAAGAAGAACAAGAAGTCCACACATTGAAGCTACACTACAATGTAATATTCTTAGTGTGTATTAGGATCTTCTAATGTACTTAATTGTGTTTACACATGCTTATGTAAGAAGCAAATAATTCTAAACATTACCCATTATCCCTAAAGGACCGATTAAAGGTCAAAACTTTAGGAGCCTCAGAAGTTAGCAGTTTGGTGATTTCTCGTAACATGGGCTTTTGGTGATTTCTTAGAGGCTAATGTCCTGGTGTTTCTTAGGACTATGTGTCCTGGTGTCGAAAGTCGCATCATCTAGTAACGCCATGTTGTAAGTAGTTTTAGTTGGTTGTGCAGTAAGTCACAACAGGTAGTTGTGCAGTGGAAGATGCAACTGTTGTTGTGCAGTTAGTCACAGCAGGTAGCCGCACGGGGAAGTCACAACTATTGTTGTGCAGCTAGTCACGGTAGTTAGCCACGCAGGCAAGTCGCATGTTTATGTGCAGTTAGTCACGGCAGTTGGACGTGCCTTGTGATAAGTTTTGGCTATAGTGGATTAAGTCCTTTTCTAAGGAAAATCACCTTGCAGGGTTGGATTAGACTAGCTTGAGGGTTTCTCAAGCGAACCAGGATATTTCGTGTGTTCTTTACTCTTTCTTTTGCTTTACTTTGTTATTTATGCTTCTGCGATGCAACTCAAAGCATCACTTAACACAACAATGTTAATAGGAGAAAAGTTTGACAAAAGTGATAACCCCAATTCAAACCCTTTTTTCTTATGTTTTTCTCACACCTTAAATTGGTATCAGAGCTCCGGTTCTATTATTGATGGATATCAAACACTTAAAAGTGTCAGATAAAGATCCAAATGCTCTATGAGAAATACTCTGGGTGTGATTCTACTCCACTTACAATTTCAGTCTCATATCAGATGATGATGATTAAGTACTAAATTTTAACAAAACTGATTACCTTGAGCAAGTCACCGATTCTTTGAAGTTTGAAGTTGTCAGCAACAAAATATTTTTTATTGGAGAATGTAATAAGACTGGAGAATCAGTTGATAAGATAAATTCATCATATAAGGAGTAATATTTGTTGAATGCTAATCTTAAAATACAATTGGATGAATAACGTTGTAACATGGTGGGAAAACTGGCTTGGTGTTTTTGTTTGATTAAAACATGTGCGGATAGCAAGAGTCGCCACCTACTTTTATTTTATGCAATAGGAAAGGGTATAAAATAACAGGAAAGACCTTAAAAGATTTTGAGTTTAGGGGGTAGGTTATATAAAGGGAAGGTGTTAGCACCCTTTATATCCATGGTTATCTATGGGCTCTTAATTACTTAGCTCACTTTAACTTGTTTGAAAAATGTGAAGTGTGTGTTTAGAAAATTTTAATAAGTATTTGTAATGATCCTCGTATGGATGTATACAAAGAATTGAGTTTGAAATATTTTAAGAGTGGGGTGTGAAAAGAGTTTTGAAAGTGTGAGCAAGTAATTAAGTACTACCTACCATAAGTCGGTCTTTCATGTTTCTTTATTTCCTTTCAAGGGTAAGACTGTCCTGACTATTAAGGAGTAAGTAGTCATTACCTTGGATTTATTAAGGGACGGACGTAGGGTCATCGTATGGTCAAAGAGAGCAACTTGTAGGGGTGTCTTTAGCAATTCGTGGGGATTATAATCATATTTTCCGTAGGGTCATCGAGGGACGAGATCATTTATTCTGTAGGCAACCTCGAAGGGACTATGATCTTTTTAACTTTGAAGGGACTTGATGATTTATCTATTTAAAGTGACATTGCTTAAGACACCCTCACATTCGAGGGACTTGACCATTTAGTGAGGCAACCAAGAGGGGAATCCTAGGAGGTGCAGATGGCGATCGTAGAATGATCGACTTACATGTGTGAATATTAATTTCAAATATTCATCTTAAAAGTTATTGGTCTAGGTTCAATTAATTAACCATACGATATTTGCACTCCCTAAGTTACTAACCATGCATTTATAGTTTGCAGAAATTTAAAGGCAGAAATAAAGATCCTACGCTATTACATTAGGGGAGGGGGTACATTTGTCTTTTAGGGGGATTGCAGAAAATAAAAGACGGAAATTTAAACCTAAGTTATTACATAAGAGAAGCAATTACATAATCGAGCGGAAAATTTAAATTACATAAGAGAGCGCCCTATACAAATTTTTAAATAAGATAAATAAAGCTAATTAAATTAAATTAGGAAAAGAAAATGTTTTTTTATGAAAATATTAGGGTTTCGAAAAAGGTTTAGAAAATCAGAGTTAGAAAAATTAGGGTTTGAACAAAATCAGGGTTTTGATAAAAATTAGGGTTAGGAAGAAAAAAATAGATTTAAATTAATTAACCTAAATCTAATTAATTAATTTTATTTACCAATTTTAATTAAAATCAAATAAACTAAATATTATAAAAATAAATTATTTGAGGAAAAAAAATAGTTAAGAATAATTATTGAAATTGTTTTTTAAGAAAAATATTTGTGGAGGATTAATTTGGTGGTTAATTGTTAATTAAGATTATTTAATTAGTTAATATAATAAATAAAAATTATGAAAATATGAAGAAAAAAACAAGAAAACAAGCGCACAAAAAGAATATGGGGAGCCTGGGATTCAAACCCAGGTCTTCAAGCTTCAACGCTTACGTCTCAACCACTAGGTTATGCGTTACCTGTGTCAAAATACCACAAACATTTATATATAATATAAAACAATTTTTTAGGCTATAGTGACAGTCGTCCGTAGTTAAAGGTTGTAGTGACAGATTTTGTTTCTCACTACATGTCTTGCACCTGAAAAAATTCACAATACACAAAATAAATTAATTTCAATCATACAAATCAATCAAAGGCAGTCCCCTAGGTCTTACTAATCCATCAATTTCATGTGAAATTGCTTCTATACGAAGTTCCCAATTTCAACCTTCAAGAACCCTAATCATGGCACAACCCAAATCCTGCAATGAAACTTTAATTGATCTATCAAAAAATCATCTACACACAATGATAAACACGATTAAACACACAAATATAGTTTATAATGCACAAATTAAAGGAATAAAAAATTTTAAAAAAAATGGCAAAAGTGATTTCGGTTTGGATGATTTCGTGATGTTTTGATGATGGTAATGATCAGTTTATGCTCAGAATGCTTCAAAGAAACGATTGCCACATTTAAAAACCTTTGAAAGTAGCTAAATCTTGGAAACCAAAAAGGCACTTTTCTTGAAAAATTTTGAAGTTTGAAAGTGGTTTTTTGCTATGAATTTCCGTGTCCCATCATTATAATATTGTCATGTACTTATAATAGAGTGAATTAGGTCAGATTTTGGGCTTTGTTATGATGGATTTGTGTTACTTGTGAATGAAGAAATTACCTTGCCAAATTTGTCCAAAAATCAAATGTAAACATGCTATATTGGTCTTGCACGAATTTGGAAGAGTTCAATCATTTTAATCACAAAATATTTGATCCAAAAATAAGTCTTAGATCAAATATTTGATTTTTCATAATTCATTTTAATTAAAATTAAATTTTAATGATTAAAATCCAATATAATATAGAATAAATAATAAATATCAGAACAATTGATCATTAGGTCGTGCATGACCTCATCTTCAAGTTTGGGTTGAAATATTATAGGCCCATTTGGAGAAATCTTGAGTTTAGACCTTTTTGCTTCATATACCTCCTCAAAATTGTCTAAGTTCCCCAATGCATAACTCCCTCAATTTTATCCCATGAAGGTGTTATATGACTTTTTAGAAAGCTTAGAGTGTCCTCTAACTTCCACTTTTGGTCCCATGTCCATATCATTTTCCATTTTTGAATTATTAGCTTTTGAAAAAGGTTGACTTTTTGTTGACTTTCAAAAGGACCTGTTTTGGCTCATACCTCTCAAATGAAGCATTTTTGGACTTGGCTTGTGAGACACAAAGTTGTATAGAATTGAGTTTCCTTTAAAATGAACTTTGGATGGGAAATCTTTGATGAAGTATGTGAAAGTTATGGCTGGTCAAAGTTCAATTGACTTTTCCTATACAACCCTAATTTAGTAATATTGATTCTTGATGATTCTGAGGTTTCCTTGATGAATCATGATCAACCCTTGATGAAATGATGAATTTCACCTCATAATCGTTATATTTGCCAAAAATCTTGAAGTTTGACTTTATGTTGACCACAGTTAACTTGTTGACTAAACTAACTGATTTTTAAGTATTTGAGCATCTGACTAACCAAACTTGTGTGGAAGGTCTTGAAACTTGACATGAGGATTCTTTGAGGGATATGGGATGTCATGAAGTCCACTTGAGGCTTTGGAAGTCCATTTTTCCTTGATAAATTCAAAACCCTAGTTTTAGATCCATTGCTTAGGATGACGCTTTGTCTGATGAAACCTTGAACCCTTTTGAGCAATTGTGAATCTTATGTCCATTAGAAGACCTCTTGAAATACATTATATTGAATATGAGAGGGAAATATTTGGGGTACAACAGCTGCCCCTGTTCAATTTTCTGAAACCTGAGGAGTTAGATTGGCAAGTACGCCATTCGTGACTTGAAGGTTGAAAAGGATTGAACACTAAAGCCCAAAAATTTTCACTTATCAGCGTGCAAAGTAACACTGTTGGTTGATTGTATTGCTTGAATGGGATTAAAGATGCCATTCAGAGTAAATGTAGATGGGCTTATAGATTCCATCCAAAATATTTGTGGGTAGGAGTATCAAAATGTTGTTACTGCACTAAGTATTAGAATTAGATCTTCGTCTCGACCATCTCTGAACTGTCTCTATAACATATCTTGTACTAAGTATCAACACTAGATCTTTGTTTAGATCGTCTCTGAACAATCTCTGGGGAATAAGATACCCTGCACTAAGTATCAGCACTAGATCTTCGTATAGATCGTCTCTGAACTGTCGTTGGGAAAATATCTTGAAATAAGTATCATAAATAAATCTTTGTGTCGATTATCTCTAAATTGCTTATGGAAAGTATCTTGCACTAAGTATCAACACTAGATCTTCGTATAGATAGTCTCTGAACTGTCTCAAGGACAATTTTCTGAATTAAGCATTAGAATTAAATCTTAGTGTCGATTATCTCTGAAATTCTTCTGGAAAGTATCATGCACTAAGTATCAGCACTAGATCTTCGTATAGATCGTCTCTGAAGTGTCTCAAGGACAATTTTCTGAATTAAGCATCAGAATTAAATCTTCATGTCGATTATCTCTGAATTTCTTCTAGAAAGTATCCTGCACTAAGTACAAGCACTAGATCTTCGTATATATCGTCTCTGAACTGTCTCAGGGAGTTTGTAATGTTTATCTGACTGTGGACCATCCTGAAAAGGAAAGATTAGTTTATGCAAGATTGTTTGCATGTATGACATAATGTTCTTAATATGAGTGAGAATGTTGTATGCATTGTGGATGTGTATGCCATGATATGATGTAAATGATGTATGTATGAATTATGTAGCCGAAGCGCATGGATAACTTTGTATATCAATTGCTAGCTGGGGAAAATAAATCCCAATTCGTTGCTGAGGAATATGAAGACATCATTCCCGTCTTGTTTCAGAATATTGTACTTAGGATCTTCTGTTTCCCGTTTGTTTCACTTCTTATTGAAAGTTTAAATTCCTGAATACCATGACTGGGGATAAAAGAGACGAACTTTCGCCTGAGAGACTTAACCGACCAAGTGTCAATTATTCCGAGGATACCAGACTTGAGATAAATCTATTTGGGGATCTCATAGAGTTGGAAGTACAAGAGGCTACTTGGAGTACTTCGCTAAAATAAATCCGTAAAGGTTACTCTGTGGGGATGAGTTTGCGAAGATCCGTTGGATATGAACTTTACTGGGGATTCCTACCTCCGATCGTCCTTAGTAAATGTTATTATTGTAATTCTATATTATTTTATGCATTTCTGGTAAACATCAATCATATTCAAAAGCATATATACATTCAAACATAATCAATGGACGTTTTCACCTAAGTAAAAAGGGAAAATGAAACCTGAATTCAGAAATAGAGTTCTATCAATTTTGAAAGTCTATACTCATTCAAAGTAACCAATGGATTTAGAACTTCTGATATTCTTGACTTCCCCGAATAATTTCCTAGGAATTCTCATGACTGAATCTGAAGATATGATACTAAAACCATCTGATACTATTGTCACAGAAAATTTATTTCCACAATGGCTTTTGCTGAAACCCAGTATCAAGGCAATGTAACGAGAGGAATGTGTTTTCAGACTGCGGTAGATCGTGTATGTCCCGATCAATGTTTAAGGAGCTTGCAACTGTATTTGATCTAATTAGGTTTGAAAAGAGAGCGTTTCCCCTAGCTGAGGATGACTTATCCCAAAATGGAAGTATTTGAAAAAGCTACCTCAAGAGAAACAAACAAAATGCCCCACAATAATATGCCCCTGGCATCATGAACTCGGTAATGTTACCTTTGGTAATTCAGATAGATGAGGAGACCTTCCCCTGGGTACTTAACCATCGTTGAATCTTGACATAATTTCCCCAAATGAATTGGACAGTAACATGGCATGCCCCCTTGAGTGGAAGATAATGACTATGCCCCCTTATATACATTGGATTTGATCCAGGAAGCAACTTTGTCTGTCGGGAGGACCTTAGTTTATTGAATGTTTATCATGTAAGCTTCTCTGCTATCAAACACTTAGTTATATGCAAACAATGATATTCAAAATGCAACGCTTATGTCTGTCTTGAAATTTTGAAAAAGATTTATTTTAGCAAAACAATGTTTATAAAACTGTGATATTAACACAAGATTTATAATTAGCCCTAAAGAAGTCAGAATACCTTTTTGTAGCAGTACACTTTCGAACTAACCATGCTTCAGTTAGGACTTTTAAAGGGTTGTAACGTGGCCTGGTTCACAGTTTAAGAAACAAAGGATAAAGGCTCAAATTTTATTTGTATCCAACCCATCCTTCATGATGTTCTTCAATCTTATGTTTGGTTAACTTATGAATTGAGGCTCCAAAGTAGTTTGGAATTGTAACACTGACATCAGTTTATTTGAAAACCAGTCATTTTTTTTTTGTTGAGGATTTGTAGTGACTTCTTTTTCTTTTGTCTTTGTTATCCCTTCCTTTTGCCTGAACTGTTTGTTTCAAGATTATAGTCAGTGGGATGTCTCAATTTTTTTGCTAAGTCTCCTTCATAGGTTTTGACTTAATGAGCTTCTCTTTTGATAGATATTGACTGTCAGACTTAATGATTACAGGGAACCACCATTAGTTGTGTACAAAAAGGACAACTTGCATAATTGAGTTAACAGAGGAACTACCTTGCCCCAGGTTATGATTGAGGGTTTTAATTTATGTGAGAATGAAAACTCCTACTTCATAGGCTCAAAAGGGTTGACTAGGGATTAACTTCCTTATATCTCCATTGTTTAGGAATTGAAACAATGCCTGTACATGGTTAGCATAGTTTGTTCAAAAGCATACTACATAATATTATGGTATTGTTTTCGTCATCCTCCCTCTAAAGGCTTACAACTTTATCAAGAGTTAAATATCACAAAATAGAAGTAAGAAGCATAGTTTTAAATATAGTGAAACAAATGGATTAATTCAAGACAAACATATGCAATGCATTATTGTGAAAACAAAATCTGACATAATAATAAGTGTCTAAGATGACAAAAGAAATTACAAATGAAAATTCAAATGTTCTCAAAGCCTCTTCCTCTAAACTTGTCACTCTGGGTATCTGGTTTCTTTGATGTTTGATGAACAATAGGAGAATTCAATCTTGTCTTCTGGCATAAACTCGAGGATTCCTTCGTCAATCTTTTTCCTCAATGCCCAACAATTATCGGTGTCATGTCCAGGATAGTTGGAGTGATATGCACACCTTGCATAGGGATTATTGAGAGAAGAAGAAGTATTGGGCTTCTGAGGATGGTCTTTCAAGGTAATTTGCTTCATCTCCAACAAGCATTGCAAAGTGTGCGACATTGGCATGTTGATTTTGATAAACTGTCTTTTATGTTCCTTGTGTTGAGGTGGATTAACCCTATAAGACCTTCTTCCTTCAATTGAAGAACTATTAGTAGTAGCCTGTCTATTTCCTTCTCTTATCCTTATCTTCCTTTCAACTAAGTCAGTTGTTTTATTGGAGGTTGACTGATGATTAGATTCCCAACTCCGTTACCTTGAAGTTTATTGACAAAGACTCTCAGCTCTTCTTGCCACAAGGTTAGGCTCTATATAAGAGCCACCTGGCCATTCATCTGGATTCTCAGCTTGCAATTGCTCCAACTGATCATCCTTGTTGTCTTCAGGATTCTTCTTTTTTGCATCCTTAGTGAATAGCGCTTTCAATTCTTCTTTCCCCTTGGACAAATTCAGGATCATTTCTTGAAATTGAGCATTCTGAGCTTGAAGATCTTTGATAGATTGTTCGAGAGCCATTTCTGCTGAAATAAATAGTGAGAAGATAAGAAACCTGTTAAGGAAACTTGTTATGTAATGATATGGTATGTAAATGCATATGCAATATTTTCAAAGACCACATAGGATTTAAATTTGTTTAAAGGAAAACAAAAAAAACTTTTATTAGTATGGTCTTTAAATTATAATTGCCCATTGGGCTTACAACGAAAGAAAATTAAGCAAAGGCACAAATAAAATAAATATATGAGACTTAAGTCTCCCATGGATGCTTCCTCTTTGTGTTGAGGTAGGTGTTGAGATTCCGCTCTTCGTGAAGTTGCTTCGTTAGCTCCAACACTCTCTCTTGGATAGCTTTAAACTGGGTCTCAAAGGTATCCTTTTGCTCTTTTAGTTGGATCCAAGACTTCTGCAGCTCTTCCAGGTCAGTAGGCATATCAGGATGGAGAATGGTATAAGGAACATCCCCTTCAACATTAGGCTCAATAGTTATTGGTAGAACGACATGATATGACATCATAAGATTCTGAGCACAAGACTGCACCCATCTGAGGTAAGGTTCCATAGGGATGGAGTATTTTGGTTCTATAGTATTACTGTTGATATTATTTACCATGCTCCAAGCTCGTATAAATCTTTGACGGTAACCTTGAAGATTATTGTCATAATCAAACACAATTCCTTGAATAATCATGTCATGAGGACCATTACTCCGAGCATAACCAAACTGACGTAGTGCTAAAGAAGGATTGTAAGTAATGCCCCCTCTTATTCAAAGGAATGGCACATTAGGGAACTCTCCACAACGATCAATGATAGTAATATTCTCCATAGATCGGGAACACCAATGAATGTCTGAATAAGAGAGTGACATTATCCTTCTAGACCACCTTAAACATTGTTCATTCTTCATCACAGATCAAGGAAGGTGTGAAATAAACCACCTTGATAGTAGAGGTATGCAACACATTAGAGTTCCCCGCGCCTTTGTAGTACGAGTGTGAAGAAAGTGTAAAATATCTCCAAGCAAGGTAGGCACATGATTGTGAGTCAGAAATATGTTGATGGCGTGCACGTCTATGAATTGGTCTAGATTAGGGAATAACACCAAACCATAAATCAACAAAGCCAATATCTCCTCAAAAGCATCATAATTCATAGCATCCAAGAATGCCTGAGCTTTCTCTATCAATACTTTGGCAAGAACACCCTTAACTCCACTTCTTGTTTCTAAGACAATGTCTGATTCCTTCAATTGTAGGGTTGCAACAATGACTCCAGGTTTAGGTTCCTTTTCTAAGTCTGTGAAAGGTTTCTGATCAAGGATAGGCACACCAAGTAGCTTGGAGAATTCTTCCATTGTAGGCACCAGGATATAATCGGGGAATGTGAAGCAACAATGTTTAGGATCAAAGAACTGGAACAAAATACTCATCATATCTTCATCAAATCCTGAGGTAACCAAATCAAGTAGATAACCATGCTTCTTGATGAATTGGGGGCTTTCAGGAAGTTTTGAGACCAAATCCTTAAGCTTGGAAGGTATCCTTACAAAATTGACCCGAATAGCATTCCTACGAGTGGAAGCCATAACCTGCAACAAAGAACAAAGATAAATCCTTTGGTCCTTGAAATGGTTAGTGAGAATGTTATGCTTATGATGTCATGATGTTATGATGTTATGTTCAATCACAAACAACTGACACACACAAACAAGTCACACAATAGCCTTAAGTTTAAAGGGCTTGCATGAAGTTCATAGGTAAGTACCCTCCTCACTGAAGTTTAGTTGGTTCATCCTGTCCTAGTAAAAGTAACCAGGTTCAAAGGGTTCTCTATATTACTGATCCTTCTCAAAGGTTGTTGTTCAATAAGAAATTGACTTGCCAACCAAAACCCTTCAAGATTAGAATCTCAATGAGCGTAGCATCGAGTATCAACCAACTTTAGACTTCACCAAAGTCGACTATCTCACTACTTTCTAAAGGTCAAGATGGGTCAATTAGGGTTCTAAAGGGTAGTTAGTGTTAATGACAATGCATGGCAGCCTCATATTATCCTAAAATTACTTAAGGGACATAAGCACCAACAAAGAAGTCACACTAACTGTAGCCACTAGATCAACCATATCGGTATACGCCGTACACTTTCCTTGGTCTATTGCTACTTATCTAAGGTACACTAGATCCGGGTTAGAATCTTTCACACAGTAACCCCACAAAAATCCCTTAAAGATAAAGTAAACAAATCAAACAAGTAAGTGATCTAATTCCTAAGGTAACCCCTCTTTTACTTAGTACTCCCCAGTAGAGTCACCAGTTCTGTAACATGGTGGGAGAACTGACTTGGTGTTTTTGTTTGATAAAAACATGTGCGAATTGCAAGATTCGCCGCCGACTTTTATTTTATGCAATAGGAAAGGGTATAAAAGAACAGGAAAGACCTTAAAAGATTTTGATTTCGGGGGGTAGGTTATATAAAGGGAAGGTGTTAGCCCCCTTTATATCCATGGTTATCCATGGGCTCTTAATTACTTAGCTCACTTTAACGTGTTTGAAAAATGTGTAGTGTGTGTTTAGAAAATTTTTATAAGTCTTTATAATGATCCCCGTATGGATTTATACAAAGCATTGAGTTTGAAAATATTTTAAGAGTGGGGTGTGAAAAGAGTTTTGAAAGTGTGAGCAAGTAATTATGTGCTACCTACCCTAAGTCGGTCTTTCATGTTTCTTTATTTCCTTTCAAGGGTAAGATTGTCCTTACTATTAAGGAGTATGTAGTCATTACCTTGGATTTATTAAGGGATGGGCGTAGGGTCATCTTATGGTCAGAGAAAGCAACTTGTAGGGGTGTCTTTAGCAATTCGGAGGGAATATCATCATTTTTTCCGTAGGGTCATCGAGGGGCGAGATCATTTATTTTGTAGGCAACTTCGAAGGGACTATGATATTTTTAACTTTGAAGGGACTTGATGATTTATATATTTAAAGGGACATTTCTTAAGACACCCTCACATTCGAGGGACTTTACCATTTAGTGAGGCAACCAAGAGGGGAACCCTAGGAGGTGCAAATGGTGATCGTAGAATGATTGACTTACGTGTGTGAATATTAATTTCAAATATTCATCTTAAAAGTTAGTGGGCTAGGTTCAATTAATTAACCATACGATATTTGCACTCCCTAAGTTACTAACCATGAATTTATAGTTTGCAGAAATTTAAAGGCAGAAATAAAGATCCTACGCTATTACATTAGGGGAGGGGGTACATTTGTCTTTTAGGGGGATTGCAGAAAATAAAAGACGGAAATTTAAACCTAAGTTATTACATAAGAGAAGCAATTACATAATCGAGCGGAAAATTTAAATTACATAAGAGAGCTCCCTATACAAATTTTTAAATAAGATAAATAAAGCTAATTAAATTAAATTAGGAAAAGAAAATGTTTTTTTATGAAAATATTAGGGTTTCGAAAAAGGTTTAGAAAATCAGAGTTAGAAAAACTAGGGTTTGAACAAAATCAGGGTTTTGATAAAAATTAGGGTTAGGAAGAAAAAAATAGATTTAAATTAATTTACCTAAATCTAATTAATTAATTTTATTTACCAATTTTAATTAAAATCAAATAAACTAAATATTATAAAAATAAATTATTTGAGGAAAAAAAATAGTTAAGAATAATTATTGAAATTGTTTTTTAAGAAAAAGATTTTTGGAGGATCAATTTGGTGGTTAATTGTTAATTAAGATTATTTAATTAGTTAATATAATAAATAAAAATTATGAAAATATGAAGAAAAAAACAAGAAAACAAGCGCACAAAAAGAATATGGGGAGCCTGGGATTCGAACCCAGGTCTTCAAGCTTCAACGCTTACGTCTCAACCACTAGGTTATGCGTTACCTGTGTCAAAATACCACAAACATTTATATATAATATAAAACAATTTTTTAGGCTATAGTGACAGTCGTCCGTAGTTAAAGGTTGTAGTGACAGATTTTGTTTCTCACTACATGTCTTGCACCTGAAAAAATTCACAATACACAAAATAAATTAATTTCAATCATACAAATCAATCAAAGGCAGTCCCCTAGGTCTTACTAATCCATCAATTTCATGTGAAATTGCTTCTATACGAAGTTCCCAATTTCAACCTTCAAGAACCCTAATCACGACACAACCCGAATCCTGCAATGAAACTTTAATTGATCTATCAAAAAATCATCTACACACAATGATAAACACGATTAAACACACAAATATAGTTTATAATGCACAAATTAAAGGAATAAAAAATTTCAAAAAAAATGGCAAAAGTGATTTCGGTTTGGATGATTTCGTGATGTTTTGATGATGGTAATGATCAGTTTATGCTCAGAATGCTTCAAAGAAACGATTGCCACATTTAAAAACCTTTGAAAGTAGCTAAATCTTGGAAACCAAAAAGGCACTTTTCTTGAAAAATTTTGAAGTTTGAAAGTGGTTTTTTGCTATGAATTTCTGTGTCCCATCATTATAATATTGTCATGTACTTATAATAGAGTGAATTAGGTCAGATTTTGGGCTTTGTTATGATGGATTTGTGTTACTTGTGAATGAAGAAATTACCTTGCCAAATTTGTCCAAAAATCAAATGTAAACATGCTATATTGGTCTTGCACGAATTTGGAAGAGTTCAATCATTTTAATCACAAAATATTTGATCCAAAAATAAGTCTTAGATCAAATATTTGATTTTTCATAATTCATTTTAATTAAAATTAAATTTTAATGATTAAAATCCAATATAATATAGAATAAATAATAAATATCATAACAATTGATCATTAGGTCGTGCATGACCTCATCTTCAAGTTTGGGTTGAAATATTATAGGCCCATTTGGAGAAATCTTGAGTTTAGACCTTTTTGCTTCATATACCTCCTCAAAATTGTCTAAGTTCCCCAATGCATAACTCCCTCAATTTTATCCCATGAAGGTGTTATATGACTTTTTAGAAAGCTTAGAGTGTCCTCTAACTTCCACTTTTGGTCCCATGTCCATATCATTTTCCATTTTTGAATTATTAGCTTTTGAAAAAGGTTGACTTTTTGTTGACTTTCAAAAGGACCTGTTTTGGCTCATACCTCTCAAATGAAGCATTTTTGGACTTGGCTTGTGAGACACAAAGTTGTATAGAATTGAGTTTCCTTTAAAATGAACTTTGGATGGGAAATCTTTGATGAAGTATGTGAAAGTTATGGCTGGTCAAAGTTCAATTGACTTTTCCTATACAACCCTAATTTAGTAATATTGATTCTTGATGATTCTGAGGTTTCCTTGATGAATCATGATCAACCCTTGATGAAATGATGAATTTCACCTCATAATCTTTATATTTGCCAAAAATCTTGAAGTTTGACTTTATGTTGACCACAGTTAACTTGTTGACTAAACTAACTGATTTTTAAGTATTTGAGCATCTGACTAACCAAACTTGTGTGGAAGGTCTTGAAACTTGACATGAGGATTCTTTGAGGGATATGGGATGTCATGAAGTCCACTTGAGGCTTTGGAAGTCCATTTTTCCTTGATAAATTCAAAACCCTAGTTTTAGATCCATTGCTTAGGATGACGCTTTGTCTGATGAAACCTTGAACCCTTTTGAGCAATTGTGAATCTTATGTCCATTAGAAGACCTCTTGAAATACATTATATTGAATATGGGAGGGAAATATTTGGGGTACAACAGCTGCCCCTGTTCAATTTTCTGAAACCTGAGGAGTTAAATTGGCAAGTACGCCATTCGTGACTTGAAGGTTGAAAAGGATTGAACACTAAAGCCCAAAAATTTTCACTTATCAGCGTGCAAAGTAACACTGTTGGTTGATTGTATTGCTTGAATGGGATTAAAGATGCCATTCAGAGTAAATGTAGATGGGCTTATAGATTCCATCCAAAATATTTGTGGGTAGGAGTATCAAAATGTTGTTACTGCACTAAGTATTAGAATTAGATCTTCGTCTCGACCATCTCTGAACTGTCTCTATAACATATCTTGTACTAAGTATCAACACTAGATCTTTGTTTAGATCGTCTCTGAACAATCTCTGGGGAATAAGATACCCTGCACTAAGTATCAGCACTAGATCTTCGTATAGATCGTCTCTAAAATGTCGTTGGGAAAATATCTTGAAATAAGTATCATAAATAAATCTTTGTGTCGATTATCTCTAAATTGCTTATGGAAAGTATCTTGCACTAAGTATCAACACTAGATCTTCGTATAGATAGTCTCTGAATTGTCTCAAGGACAATTTTCTGAATTAAGCATTAGAATTAAATCTCCGTGTCGATTATCTCTGAAATTCTTCTGGAAAGTATCATGCACTAAGTATCCGCACTAGATCTTCGTATAGATCGTCTCTGAAGTGTCTCAAGGACAATTTTATGAATTAAGCATCAGAATTAAATCTTCATGTCGATTATCTCTGAATTTCTTCTGGAAAGTATCCTGCACTAAGTACAAGCACTAGATCTTCGTATAGATCGTCTCTGAACTGTCTCAGGGAGTTTGTAATGTTTATCTGACTGTGGACCATCCTGAAAAGGAAAGATTAGTTTATGCAAGATTGTTTGCATGTATGACATAATGTTCTTAATATGAGTGAGAATGTTGTATGCATTGTGGATGTGTATGCCATGATATGATGTAAATGATGTATGTATGAATTATGTAGCCGAAGCGCATGGATAACTTTGTATATCAATTTCTAGCTGGGGAAAATAAATCCCAATTCGTTGCTGAGGAATATGAAGACATCATTCCCGTCTTGTTTCAGAATATTGTACTTAGGATCTTCTGTTTCCCGTTTGTTTCACTTCTTATTGAAAGTTTAAATTCCTGAATACCCTGACTGGGGATAAAAGAGACGAACTTTCCCCTGAGACACTTATCCGACCAAATGTCAATTATTCTGAGGATACCAGACTTGAGATAAATCTGTTTGGGGATCTCATAGAGTTGGAAGTACAAGAGGCTACTTGGAGTACTTCGCTAAAATAAATCCGTAAAGGTTACTCTGTGGGGATGAGTTTGCGAAGATCCGTTGGATATGAACTTTACTGGGGATTCCTACCTCCGATCGTCCTTAGTAAATGTTATTATTGTAATTCTATATTATTTTATGCATTTCTGGTAAACATCAATCATATTCAAAAGCATATATACATTCAAACATAATCAATGGACGTTTTCACCTAAGTAAAAAGGGAAAATGAAACCTGAATTCAGAAATAGAGTTCTATCAATTTTGAAAGTCTATACTCATTCAAAGTAACCAATGGATTTAGAACTTCTGATATTCTTGACTTCCCCGAATAATTTCCTAGGAATTCTCATGACTGAATCTGAAGATATGATACTAAAACCATCTGATACTATTGTCACAGAAAATTTATTTCCACAATGGCTTTTGCTGAAACCCAGTATCAAGGCAATGTAACGAGAGGAATGTGTTTTCAGACTGCGGTAGATCGTGTATGTCCCGATCAATGTTTAAGGAGCTTGCAACTGTATTTGATCTAATTAGGTTTGAAAAGAGAGCGTTGCCCCTAGCTGAGGATGACTTATCCCAAAATGGAAGTATTTGAAAAAGCTACCTCAAGAGAAACAAACAAAATGCCCCACAATAATATGCCCCTGGCATCATGAACTCGGTAATGTTACCTTTGGTAATTCAGATAGATGAGGAGACCTTCCCCTGGGTACTTAACCATCGTTGAATCTTGACATAATTTCCCCAAATGAATTGGACAGTAACATGGCATGCCCCCTTGAGTGGAAGATAATGACTATGCCACCTTATATACATTGGATTTGATCCAGGAAGCAACTTTGTCTGTCGGGAGGACCTTAGTTTATTGAATGTTTATCATGTAAGCTTCTCTGCTATCAAACACTTAGTTATATGCAAACAATGATATTCAAAATGCAACGCTTATGTCTGTCTTGAAATTTTGAAAAAGATTTATTTTAGCAAAACAATGTTTATAAAACTGTGATATTAACACAAGATTTATAATTAGCCCTAAAGAATTCAGAATACCTTTTTGTAGCAGTACACTTTCGAACTAACCATGCTTCAGTTAGGACTTTTAAAGGGTTGTAACGTGGCCTGGTTCACAGTTTAAGAAACAAAGGATAAAGGCTCAAATTTTATTTGTATCCAACCCATCCTTCATGATGTTCTTCAATCTTATGTTTGGTTAACTTATGCATTGAGGCTCCAAAGTAGTTTGGAATTGTAACACTGACATCAGTTTATTTGAAAACCAGTCATCTTTTTTTTGTTGAGGATTTGTAGTGACTTCTTTTTCTTTTGTCTTTGTTATCCCTTCCTTTTGCCTGAACTGTTTGTTTCAAGATTATAGTCAGTGGGATGTCTCAATTTTTTTGCTAAGTCTCCTTCATAGGTTTTGACTTAATGAGCTTCTCTTTTGATAGATATTGACTGTCAGACTTAATGATTACAGGGAACCACCATTAGTTGTGTACAAAAAGGACAACTTGCATAATTGAGTTAACAGAGGAACTACCTTGCCCCAGGTTATGATTGAGGGTTTTAATTTATGTGAGAATGAAAACTCCTACTTCATAGGCTCAAAAGGGTTGACTAGGGATTAACTTCCTTATATCTCCATTGTTTAGGAATTGAAACAATGCCTGTACATGGTTAGCATAGTTTGTTCAAAAGCATACTACATAATATTATGGTATTGTTTTCGTCATCCTCCCTCTAAAGGCTTACAACTTTATCAAGAGTTAAATATCACAAAATAGAAGTAAGAAGCATAGTTTTAAATATAGTGAAACAAATGGATTAATTCAAGACAAACATATGCAATGCATTATTGTGAAAACAAAATCTGACATAATAATAAGTGTCTAAGATGACAAAAGAAATTACAAATGAAAATTCAAATGTTCTCAAAGCCTCTTCCTCTAAACTTGTCACTCTGGGTATCTGGTTTCTTTGATGTTTGATGAACAATAGGAGAATTCAATCTTGTCTTCTGGCATAAACTCGAGGATTCCTTCGTCAATCAGGTCTTGAATCTTTTTCCTCAATGCCCAACAATTATCGGTGTCATGTCCAGGATAGTTGGAGTGATATGCACACCTTGCATAGGGATTATTGAGAGAAGAAGAAGTATTGGGCTTCTGAGGATGGTCTTTCAAGGTAATTTGCTTCATCTCCAACAAGCATTGCAAAGTGTGCGACATTGGCGTGTTGATTTTGATAAACTGTCTTTTATGTTCCTTGTGTTGAGGTGGATTAACCCTATAAGACCTTCTTCCTTCAATTGAAGAACTATTAGTAGTAGCCTGTCTATTTCCTTCTCTTATCCTTATCTTCCTTTCAACTAAGTCAGTTGTTTTATTGGAGGTTGACTGATGATTAGATTCCCAACTCCGTTACCTTGAAGTTTATTGACAAAGACTCTCATCTCTTCTTGCCACAAGGATAGGCTCTATATAAGAGCCACCTGGCCATTCATCTGGATTCTCAGCTTGCAATTGCTCCAACTGATCATCCTTGTTGTCTTCAGGATTCTTCTTTTTTGCATCCTTAGTGAATAGCGCTTTCAATTCTTCTTTCCCCTTGGACAAATTCAGGATCATTTCTTGAAATTGAGCATTTTGAGCTTGAAGATCTTTGATAGATTGTTCGAGAGCCATTTCTGCTGAAATAAATAGTGAGAAGATAAGAAACCTGTTAAGGAAACTTGTTATGTAATGATATGGTATGTAAATGCATATGCAATATTTTCAAAGACCACATAGGATTTAAATTTGTTTAAAGGAAAACAAAAAAAACTTTTATTAGTATGGTCTTTAAATTATAATTGCCCATTGGGCTTACAACAAAAGAAAAATAAGCAAAGGCACAAATAAAATAAATATATGAGACTTAAGTCTCCCATGGATGCTTCCTCTTTGTGTTGAGGTAGGTGTTGAGATTCCGCTCTTCGTGAAGTTGCTTCGTTAGCTCCAACACTCTCTCTTGGATAGCTTTAAACTGGGTCTCAAAGGTATCCTTTTTCTCTTTTAGTTGGATCCAAGACTTCTGCAGCTCTTCCAGGTCAGTAGGCATATCAGGATGGAGAATGGTATAAGGAACATCCCCTTCAACATTAGGCTCAATAGTTATTGGTAGAACGACATGATATGACATCATAAGATTCTGAGCACAAGACTGCACCCATCTGAGGTAAGGTTCCATAGGGATGGAGTATTTTGGTTCTATAGTATTACTGTTGATATTATTTACCATGCTCCAAGCTCGTATAAATCTTTGACGGTAACCTTGAAGATTATTGTCATAATCAAACACAATTCCTTGAATAATCATGTCATGAGGACCATTACTCCGAGCATAACCAAACTGACGTAGTGCTAAAGAAGGATTGTAAGTAATGCCCCCTCTTATTCAAAGGAATGGCACATTAGGGAACTCTCCACAATGATCAATGATAGTAATATTCTCCATAGATCGGGAACACCAATGAATGTCTGAATAAGAGAGTGACATTATCCTTCTAGACCACCTTAAACATTGTTCATTCTTCATCACAGATCAAGGAAGGTGTGAAATAAACCACCTTGATAGTAGAGGTATGCAACACATCAGAGTTCCCCGCGCCTTTGTAGTACGAGTGTGAAGAGAGTGTAAAATATCTCCAAGCAAGGTAGGCACATGATTGTGAGTCAGAAATATGTTGATGGCGTGCACGTCTATGAATTGGTCTAGATTAGGGAATAACACCAAACCATAAATCAACAAAGCCAATATATCCTCAAAAGCATTATAATTCATAGCATCCAAGAATGCCTGAGCTTTCTCTATCAATACTTTGGCAAGAACACCCTTAACTCCACTTCTTGTTTCTAAGACAATGTCTGATTCCTTCAATTGTAGGGTTGCAACAATGACTCCAGGTTTAGGTTCCTTTTCTAAGTCTGTGAAAGGTTTCTGATCAAGGATAGGCACACCAAGTAGCTTGGAGAATTCTTCCATTGTAGGCACCAGGATATAATCGGGGAATGTGAAGCAACAATGTTTAGGATCAAAGAACTGGAACAAAATACTCATCATATCTTCATCAAATCCTGAGGTAACCAAATCAAGTAGATAACCATGCTTCTTGATGAATTGGGGGCTTTCAGGAAGTTTTGAGACCAAATCCTTAAGCTTGGAAGGTATCCTTACAAAATTGACCCGAATAGCATTCCTACGAGTGGAAGCCATAACCTGCAACAAAGAACAAAGATAAATCCTTTGGTCCTTGAAATGGTTAGTGAGAATGTTATGATTATGATGTCATGATGTTATGATGTTATGTTCAATCACAAACAACTGACACACACAAACAAGTCACACAATAGCCTTAAGTTTAAAGGGCTTGCATGAAGTTCATAGGTAAGTACCCTCCTCACTGAAGTTTAGTTGGTTCATCCTGTCCTAGTAAAAGTAACCAGGTTCAAAGGGTTCTCTATATTACTGATCCTTCTCAAAGGTTGTTGTTCAATAAGAAATTGACTTGCCAACCAAAACCCTTCAAGATTAGAATCTCAATGAGCGTAGCATCGAGTATCAACCAACTTTAGACTTCACCAAAGTCGACTATCTCACTACTTTCTAAAGGTCAAGATGGGTCAATTAGGGTTCTAAAGGGTAGTTAGTGTTAATGACAATGCATGGCAGCCTCATATTATCCTAAAATTACTTAAGGGACATAAGCACCAACAAAGAAGTCACACTAACTGTAGCCACTAGATCAACCATATCGGTATACGCCGTACACTTTCCTTGGTCTATTGCTACTTATCTAAGGTACACTAGATCCGGGTTAGAATCTTTCACACAGTAACCCCACAAAAATCCCTTAAAGATAAAGTAAACAAATCAAACAAGTAAGTGATCTAATTCCTAAGGTAACCCCTCTTTTACTTAGTACTCCCCAGTAGAGTCACCAGTTCTGTAACATGGTGGGAGAACTGACTTGGTGTTTTTGTTTGATAAAAACATGTGCGAATTGCAAGATTCGCCGCCGACTTTTATTTTATGCAATAGGAAAGGGTATAAAAGAACAGGAAAGACCTTAAAAGATTTTGATTTCGGGGGGTAGGTTATATAAAGGGAAGGTGTTAGCCCCCTTTATATCCATGGTTATCCATGGGCTCTTAATTACTTAGCTCACTTTAACGTGTTTGAAAAATGTGTAGTGTGTGTTTAGAAAATTTTTATAAGTCTTTATAATGATCCCCGTATGGATTTATACAAAGCATTGAGTTTGAAAATATTTTAAGAGTGGGGTGTGAAAAGAGTTTTGAAAGTGTGAGCAAGTAATTATGTGCTACCTACCCTAAGTCGGTCTTTCATGTTTCTTTATTTCCTTTCAAGGGTAAGATTGTCCTTACTATTAAGGAGTATGTAGTCATTACCTTGGATTTATTAAGGGATGGGCGTAGGGTCATCTTATGGTCAGAGAAAGCAACTTGTAGGGGTGTCTTTAGCAATTCGGAGGGAATATCATCATTTTTTCCGTAGGGTCATCGAGGGGCGAGATCATTTATTTTGTAGGCAACTTCGAAGGGACTATGATATTTTTAACTTTGAAGGGACTTGATGATTTATATATTTAAAGGGACATTTCTTAAGACACCCTCACATTCGAGGGACTTTACCATTTAGTGAGGCAACCAAGAGGGGAACCCTAGGAGGTGCAAATGGTGATCGTAGAATGATTGACTTACGTGTGTGAATATTAATTTCAAATATTTATCTTAAACGTTATTGGGCTAGGTTCAATTAATTAACCATACAATATTTGCACTCTCTAAGTTACTAACCAGGCATTTATATTTTGCAGAAATTTAAAGGCGGAAATAAAGATCCTACGCTATTACATTAGAGGAGGGGGTAGATTTGTCTTTTAGGGGAAATGCGGAAAATAAAAGACGGAAATTTAAACCTAAGCTATTACATAAGAGAAGCAATTACATAATCGAGCGGAAAATTTAAATTACATAAGAGAGCGCCTATACAAATTTCTAAATAAGATAAATAAAGCTAATTAAATTAAATTAGGAAAAGAAAATGTTTTTTTATGAAACTATTAGGGTTTCGAAAAAGGTTTAGAAAATCAGGGTAAGAAAAATTAGGGTTTGAACAAAAATCAGGGTTTTGATAAAAATTAGGGTTAGCAAGAAAAAAATAGATTTAAATTAATTTACCTAAATCTAGTTAATTAATTTTATTTACCAATTTTCATTAAAATTAAATAAACTAAATATTATAAAAATAAATTATGTGAGGAAAAAAATAGTTAAGAATAATTATTGAAATTGTTTTTTAAGAAAAAGATTTTTGGAGGATCAATTTGGTGGTTAATTATAAATTAAGATTATTTAATTAGTTAATATAATAAATAAAAATTATGAAAATATGAAGAAGAAAAAAAACAAGAAAACAAGCGCACAAAAAGAATATGGGGAGCCTGGGATTCGAACCTAGGACTCCAAGCTTCAACGCTTGCGTCTCAGCCACTAGGCTATGTGTTACCTGTGTCAAAATACCACAAACATTTATATATAATATAAAACAATTTTTTTTAAAATCAGAAACAATTTTTTAAAATCAGAAACAATGTTTTAGGCTATAGTGACAGTCGTCCTTAGCTAAAGGTAGTAGTGACGGATTTTGTCCGTCACTACATGTCTTGCACCTGAAAAAATTCACAATACACAAAATAAATTAATTTCAATCATACAAATCAATCAAAGAAAGTCCCCTAGGTCTTATTAATCCATCAATTGCATATGAAATTGCTTCTATGAGAAGTTCCCAATTCCAACCTTCAAGAACCCTAATCATGGCACAACCTGAATCCTGCAATGATTTCTTTAATTGATCTATCTAGAAATCATCTACACACAATGACAAACACGATTAAACACACAAATACAGTTTATAATGCACAAAGTAAAGGAATCGTAAATATCCAAAAATATGGAAAAGTGATTTCGGTTTTGATGATTTTGTGATGTTTTGATGATGGTAATGATCGGTTTATGCTCAGAATGCTTCAAAGAAACGATTGCCACCTTTAAAAACCTTTGAAAGTAGCTAAATCTTGAAAACCGAATAGGCACTTTTCTTGAAAAAATTTGAAGTTTGAAAGTGGTTTTTTGCTTTGAATTTTCGTGTCCCCCCATTGTTATATTTTCATGTACTTATAATAGAGTGAATTAGGTCAGATTTTGGGCTTTGTTATGATGGATTTGTGTTACCTCTGAATGAATAAATTACCTTGCCAAATTTGTCCAAAAATCAAATGTAAACATGCTATATTGGTCTTGCACACATTTGGAAGAGTTCAATCATCTTAATCACAAAATATTTGATCCAAAAAATAAGTCTTAGATCAAATATTTGATTTTTCATAATTTATTTTAATTAAAATTTAATTTTAATGATTAAAATCAAATATAATATAAAATAAATAATAAAATTCAGAACAATTGATCATTGGGTCGTGCATTACCTCATCTTCAATTTTGGGTTGAAATATTATAGGCCCATTTGGAGAAATCTTGAGTTTAGACCCTTTTTTGCTTCATATACCTCCTCAAAATTGTCTAAGTTCCCCAATGCATAACACCCTCATTGTTTTATCCCATGAAGGTGTTCTAGGACTTTTTAGAAAGCTTAGAGTGTCCTCTAACTTCTACTTTTGGTCCCATGTCCGTATCATTTTCCATTTTTGAATTATGAGCTTTTGGAAAAGGTTGACTTTTTGTTGACTTTCAAAAGGACCTGTAATGTTTTGGCTCATACCTCTCAAATGAAGCATTTTTGGACTTGGATGGGAAATTTTTGATGAAGTATATGAAAGTTATGGCTGGTCAAAGTTCAGTTGACTTTTCTCGCACAAAACCCTAGTTTAGTAACTCTTGATTCTTGATGATTATGAGGTTTCCTTGATGAATCATGATTGACCCTTGATCAAATGATGAATTTCACATCATAATATTGATGTTGGCCAAAAATCTTGAAGTTTGAGTTTATGTTGACCACAGTTGAATTGTTGACCAAACTAACTAATTTTTAAGTATTTGAGCGTCTGACTAACCAAACTTGTGTGGAAGGTCTTGCAACTTGACATGAGGATTCTTTGAGGTATATGGGATGTCATGAAGTCCACTTGAGGCTTTGGAAGTCCATTTTTCCTTGAGAAATTCAAAACCCTAGTTTTAGATCCATTGCTTAGGATGACGCTTTGTCTGATGAAACTTTGAATCCTTTTGAGCAATTGTGAATCTTATGACCATTAGGAGGACTATTGAAATACAATATCTTGAATATGGGAGGGAAACTTTTGGGGTACAACAAACGTATTTTCTCAAAGATCAAATCATTAGAAATCAAGAAACCTTGTTTGATGAAGATTAATTCTTTGTGAGTATGAGATGTTTTTAAGAAACGGATTAGTCCATCCTTGACTTTCTTATGTGAAGCTCATTAGGAATTTTCTTCATGTAAAGAAGAAAGATTGTTGACTTATGATTTTGATGCATAAGAACTTCATAATGAAGTCTGCAAAAGAATCTTAGAAATTATAATTTGAAGGACATAAAAGTTCTGAGTGATTATTCTCTAACAGAACTACTGTAGATGGTCAGATGCTTGATAGAAGAAACAAAAGTTTTTCTAAAGAAATAAGAGATTTCAGGACGTATCTCATCAGAACTTCTATGGTGTCATTCTGAAGAAAGAAGAAAGAAGGAATAATCAGAAAAAGGAAAAAGTCAGAATCAGAACAAGAGGCATTCAGAATCAACGTGAACATGTTCTAAAATGCAAATGTAATGTTTTCTTTTTTTCTCTGACGCATTTTTAAGTGTCTTCTAATAAAGATACTTCTACTAGTTAGAAGTTTTTTTTAATCAGAACATATTTGCTAAATGTTTGTGAAACGTTAAAATCTTAACTTTATGATTGGTGAAAGTATCATGATTTGAAACAGTTCCTATTCAAGAAAAAATATTTTAGTTTATTCTCTGAGTAATGAATAGTCACGACATTTAATGTGTTCATTTCATCTGAGATCGTGTGAACGTGATTGTGACAGTTGTCTCACTCACTAAGCATGCGTGATTAGGAAAATATACATTAGGCGTAGTTAGTAGTTATAAAAATAAGCTTAAACCTTTATATTTTCTGATTTGTGCAGTGAATTTGTTATTAGTAATCATGTTTTAGTGGGTGGTTTCTTTTCTTAGTAACCTATATATATTCACGCTCTCACTTCACACACTATGCTACTTCACAACTACACTGTATTTCTTTATAGAAAACCTAAACCTTAAAAACTCTTTAGTGTCCATAACCTCCATCATACTCCTTAATCAATGACTTCTCTCTATCAACACTCACAACAAGGAAACTGTCAGAATGAGTGTCCCATTACCTTAAGGACACCAGTTGAGAAACTTATTGTCAACTGTGAGACAATAGTGAGTTTCACGAATCTGGAGGCAAATGGATGTCATTTAACTCACTCAGTAAACTTCCAAGGCTGGAGAGACTACTTAAAATTGTTGGAAGGACCAACTTATCCCTGTTTGGTTAAGGAATTTTAGGTCCATGCAACTACAGAAGAAAACCTAATTATGTCCTTTGTTCTTGGTAGAAAAATTATCATCTATGAGTAAACTTTCTCCGATCTTATTTCATTTGATGGTGATGGAATAAGAATCATCAATGTTAAGCTAGATGAGAAAAGGGAAGAAAAAACATGGCTTCCATACTAAAAGAAGGAAATATAGTTTCCCTAAATATTATTCACTCTCCTTTCAAAATAACTCTCTAAGAGGTTGGTTCATGATTTTATTGGGATCTATCTTTCATTGTTATCCTCCAAACCAGCTAAGTGTCATTCAGAAGTATGTATTATGATCTTCTTATGTACTTAATTAGGTTTATACATGCCTACGTAAGAAGAAAACAATTATAAACATTACCTAATATCCCTAAAGGACCGAGTGAAGGTCAGAACTTTAGGAGGCTCAAAAGTTAGCAGTTTGGTGCTTTCTCAGGACTTGGGGTTCTAGTGATTACTTAGGGACTAATGTTTTGGTGTTGCTCAGGACTATGAGTCCTGGTGCCGAAATTCACATCATCTAGTAACGCCATGTTGTAAGTCATTTTAGTTGGTTATATAGTTATTCACAATAGGTAGTTGTGCAGTGGATGTCACAATTGTTGTTGTGAAGTTAGTTACGGCAAGTAGGCATGCAGGGAAGTCACAAATGTTGTTGTGTTGTTAGTCACGACAGGTATCCGTGCAAGGAAGTCGTGTGTCTATGCGTAGTTAGTCATGACAGTTGGCCGCGCCTTGTGATCAGTTTTGGTTATAGTAGATTAACTCTTTTCCTAAGGCAAATCAACTTGTCGGGTGGACTAGAATAGATTGAGGATTTTTCTAGTGAACCAAGTAATATCATGTTTTCTTTACTTTTTCTTATGCTTTACTTTATTGTTTATGTAGTATATATGTGTAAACACCCAAAATTTGCCCTCACTCTTTATCACACCATGGCTTGTGATCTTTCATTTTTGCATAAGCATAAGCATTACACCTCACTTAGCATATTTACTTCACTGCATAAGTTCAAGTTCATCTGCATCTAGGGCTTGTGATCTGAGCAATCCAAGAATCCATCTGAGCCATCCCAAAGGTCTCAAAGCTTTCCAAGAGGGTCCATGTGTGTTCTATGATCATATTATGCTCCACAAAGTTCATGAAAGTCAAGGGATCACAAGAACTGGCAAAGGCATGGAAGCAGAGCTAGGGTTTTCACTACATAGATGACCAAAATTAGGGTTTTGGTTTCAGAGACCTTAACTCCAAATTTTTGGGCCGTTCTTGTTTCTAATGTTATTAATATGTTATAAGGATCATGTGTACCAATTTTGATGACGAAATTCATTGTGGAAGTCATCTATTCACTGGGTAACTTCATAAGCAAGTTAAGTCAAAATCAGGGAATCTGAGGCCCCCAACAATGGATCCAAAGGGGTATTTTCATCAAATTGAAGTTCAATGATATTTATTTTATCTTAGAAGTGGTTGGAAGTTCACAATATTAAAGAATTTTGAACCAATTGCAAACTTGCCATTTTTGGAAATGACTTGAAATGCAAACTTTCCATTTTGGGAAAGTTTTTCAACCTCCTCTTTCATAACCAAAAATGCTTCAAATGAAAAATTCTTGGTCAGGAAAGTTGTAGATTAGGTCTTTCCCTTTTCAAAAATTACAAGAACATGTCTTGATTCATCTTAGAACTCAAGATATGGCCTTTCAAAGTTGGCAAAAATCCTATAATTTCAAGTTTCATGTCAAAGAGGGATTTTGCATTTTGGCATGTTCAAGCATTCTAATGACCTCTAATGTGCACAAACACTTCACAATATGTCAAATGAACTACAAACAATCAGAATTATGCATTGAACCTAGGGTTTCCATGACTTATGATCCAAGAAACTTCAAAGAGGGAAATTTGCAAAACATGTGATAACTCTTCATCGAAGCCTTCCAACACATCAAAAGCAATCCCATAGCCTTCCTTGAACCAAGGTGAGGCCAGACACCCCATGAAACCCTCTCTGACCCGTGCCATGCTTCAAGTACACCTCACCTTGACGTTTTGCAACTTGGCCCATACAATTCAAGTTGTTCCACCACCCACTTTCTGAGCAATCCCATTGGCTTAAACAAACATCATGGATCACATTTCACATAACACAATAGCCTGAAAGCGCTTGAACACTCAGAATCACAAAAACCTCAAGAAACCTTCATTTCTTCGAAATTTATAGCTCAGCCACTCAAACTTAAAACTTCTTCCACCAATCAACTCAACATCACCCCAGGATCATTTCCCACCCATCACCATAGCCTATAACACTTCCAAACACAAATACGATTTCTGCAACTTCAGAAACAAAGCACTCAAAATAGCCATTCTAAGCTTCATTCAAGCTTACCATTAGCTTCAAGAGGTCAAAAGGGGTGGATTTTCACCAAAGAAAGGATCAAAAAGCTCAAGAACACAAAGCTCCATTTCAGGTATCATCCAAGAACATTTTTTCCAGAACTTGCATTTTAAGTTATAAATTGGTTCTATGTGATGTGCTGATCATTTTGAGCTTTGAATCATTGAAAATGGTTGAGTGTGTAGGATGTATTTGACTACTGAAATTTCGGCGTGTTTTCCGTTTTGATTCGTATCACATGATTCAAGTAAAATAAATGTTGTTTGCTTGCTGATTCATGTTCCATGGTGTTTGGGGAGTGGTTCTGGGCAGTTTTTAGGGCTTGGGGTGGCTTAGAGAAGAAGTTGAGGTTTTGGTGTGGCCGGAGAAGATGACCAGAGCTTGCTCCGGTCACCTGAGAGTAATTAGGGTTCTAATTAGGGTTTAGTTTCCAGTTTGAATGGTGGCCCTTGGATCTGTTTTGCCCGCGTGCATGGATGGCTAGGATTAAGTTATTAAACCCTAAATATAATTAATTAAATTAATTAAGTTTAATTAGTCAGGAGTGATCTGGACCACTGATTCACGCGCGCAGTTAACCATTACCCCCTAAATTTGAATCTCAGCCCTTGGATACATATACTTGTCATTTTTATTCATTTTTATTTCATTTATTTTCATTTCTTTTGCACAATTTATTTAAAATATAAAAAAGCATCCAAAAAATATGAAACTTTGCATTCTGACTTAAAATATTTTTCTTAATCCAAAAATAATTTTTATTTTTATTTTTTGATTTAAAAAAGTATTTTAAAAATATTTAAATGATATTTTTAATTAATTAAAGTATTTTAATTAATTAAAAATACATTTAGGTTTCTAAAAATCACCAAAAAAATCATGAATTATCCTAATTCATTTAGAAACATTTTCAAACTTTTCACACAAATTTCTTTTTAGGTTTAATCATAGTTTGCCAATTTTCTTTGAATTAAGGGTCATTAAAATCATATTTTTGAACCCTAACTTTAAAAAATCATTTATGCCTAACCAAGAAGAGTTTGAAGTTGATTCTTTTTGCATTGTGTTACAAGTTGCATGTAGTTTATAGGTCTTTTTCCTCATGAATTTATCTTGCATTTTTAAATTGATTTGCATTTTTCCCTTTGAACCACCCAAAAACCCTAGAAAACAGGAAAATCATAACTTTTGATAGGTTAGGCATCTGACCTCCTTCTTTGGGGTGTGACCTAATATGGGATTAGGGTTTGTTTGAGCTTGATTGAAATTTTTATCATGTCATATGCTTCTGTATTATCCATTTGCATCTCACATGTCCATGTAACCCTAATTTCTCATGTTCATTTGCATTCACATTGCATATACATCATTACATGAACTTTCCATGACATTTCATGCATTCATATGTCATCTTAAACATCTTAGGACATGTTAGAACCTTTCTTGATCATTTCTTCATTCATTTTCCATATTTAGCATTCATTTCATTTCATAAACTTTCATGTGTTTTCAAACATCAAAGCATGCTTCCATAATATCTCATTCTTGTATGATCACACATATGCATTTTGTATGACTTTACATCATCCCACATGACATTTGCACAACATAAACACTTCTGACTTTGATCATTTCATCTCATCTCACTTCATTTCTTTGTGCTTTATACTTTATGCATTCATGCTAACACTTTTCAGGTTTGGTAAGTTGTTTTGGGAGGTGGATTTGCCTTCACCTCTCACTTCTTCTTATCTCTTTCATTTGCATTCTAACTTGTCTTTGAAGAGAATTTGATTCACTTATGTTATATCTCTCACTTTCTTTCTTTAAGTTACTTATCTTCTTCAATGAAGTAAGTAACTTGTTCTTCTTTCTCATCCTCCTTTCATCTGCTTCTTCCATTGGTGGCTTCCTTGAAGATCTTTCTTAAGCCTCACAAACCATTGGATATCCAAGCATGATAATGATTAGGGTTGTAATTATTCCCTCTTAGCTTTTTACCTTTGAGTCTCCTTGAGTCTATCTTCTCATCTCAATAATCAGAGGCTAAACTCTTAAAGTTTTAGGACTTTGGAATTAGGGTTATGCCTGCATCCTTCTCTTAGGATGGAGTGTATAAATTTAATCTTGAGTGTTAAACCTTTAATT
Source organism: Lathyrus aphaca (assembly GCA_963966055.1). Classification (NCBI taxonomy): domain Eukaryota; kingdom Viridiplantae; phylum Streptophyta; class Magnoliopsida; order Fabales; family Fabaceae; genus Lathyrus; species Lathyrus aphaca. Next base: position 281,753,922 of record OZ014520.1, on the reverse strand, counting down.
TGTTTAAACCTCCTAATCAAAACACATTAATAATCACCAATACTTTATCTTGTAACTTGGGCCTTACATTAGGGTTCTAACTCTTCCTTATGGTTAAGAGGGACTAACCCTAGTGTTTAATGGACAAGTCCCCCTCAAGTTGTCTTACAAACTTAAAACCCATTTCTTAATCTCATCTCTTAATTAAAATCCATTTAATAAAGGCTTGTTATACAATGAATTTAATCCCTAACCATGGATTAAGTTGAGGTATCTTCCTCAGCTTAAGTGTTCTCATCTATCATCCTTCTATTAGGATGGTGTAATGAGTTCACTAATCTGTGATTAGAGATTAAAATCATTACTTAACACTAAACAAAAACCCAAAAAACATCTTAATAATCACAAGTAGGTTAATGATCTTAATCCTACATCATCATGGCAACTAAGTTGAGATTCTTATCTCATACTTAAGTAGGCTCATTATCCCTAATCAAGGGAGGATATAATGAGTTTACAAGCCCTTAATTTAGGCTTAAGCTCATTAACTTATGCAAAACACCTAAAACAATAACAAGACTGAAAACACAAAAACAAACAATAATCGTCTCCTTCGGGATTCTTTTCTCATCACACTCATTCATAAACGAGAACTTGCTTCTTCCGTCTAATGCAAGACAGTTAGCACTCGAGCCAGACGAGTCATACAGTTGAGAATAGACAAGCAAGCAGTTCATAGTCAATTTATCTTCCAGTCTCTTTGAGTCGAACTACGGTGTTCTGACTTCCTCATTACACGAGAGGATACGTAGGCATAACTTAACTGTTATCGAACAAAAGTCTCTGTGTCTCCCCCCGCTTTCAACATTCTTTCTAAACCCTTAGATCCTGAGCATTCACCGTTTGCACTGACAATTGTATATTCTCTTCCAGCTTTTGCACACATATAACACATACACTACCCCTTTAAGCACAATATTTTAAGCGTGGATCCCGTCGAGTACGACGGACAATCTGGGTGCTAATACCTTCCCAGGTTGTAACCAATCCCCTTTCTCAGTTTCTCTGGTTTGCAACCGTCTTATCCATCCTTTTCTAGGTTCATGCAGCATTACCTTTCCTTCGAGATTAAAATGCCTAGCTGGCGACTCTATTCACTTCACCTTCATTATCTCTTTTCGCCGACCGTTCGTGTCTGTACCTTGTTGGACCTAGTGTCTTTTCGGGGGAGCGACATCTTGGCGACTCTGCTAGGGACTTATCTTGCAACCAGGGCTACTGGTTCATTTTGTGGGTTTTTCCTAACGCTTGTTTGATTTGTGTTTATGGGGGTGTTATGTGCTAATTGTTCTTGTTGTTTTTTTGCTTTATTTATTGCTTTCTGTAAAACTTTATTTTTTGCTTTTATTTACTGTTTATATGCATTTCATACTGTTATCATCATATCATGTGTGCTGGATCTTCTGTCTGTTTTGGTGGGAGGGATATTGAGTGAGTAAGGTTCCATGCCGGGAGCCTGAGTGACACATAGGATAGATGGCTTCATATTCTTTCCCATTCCATTTCGGTCTAGTGCGGGAATATGCATCACGGCTCAGACATGGGTTTCTTCTTGAGAACTCTGTGCTACAGATTTCCTGCAGTACTAGGGCTATCTGGGAAGCCTGCTAAGTCTGGATGACCTTTTATGACCTTCAGCATCTGAGGTGAATTAGAGGAGGATCCTTTATGGTTATTGTAAACATTGTACCTCCGGGTTAGAAGTGTTTACACTTCTCATAACTGATCCAAGTTTGAGGATCCTTGTTCTAGAACAATACATGTGAGGGGGTTGGGATGTTTACAGGTTTGCAGGAACCCTTGGCCTCATCATATCCTATTACCATTTTTGTTTTAAGGTTGTATCATTTTGTACTGTTCTTGTGAAACCCTGGACTTGTGACTCTTTATTTGAGTCTCCCACCCGGTTACTGATTTTCTAAGCCTCCCTCCGGACTTATGAACACACATGGACCCTATCAAGGCAGATAACAGATCCAACACTTGATCACAAACCCTTGCATATCATTCTGCATACATCATTTTGCATCATTTAACATTTGTCTATTTGTTTTACAGGGTATCCACATCTTATCTTTGGTTTGGTTTTGACCTGTTCTGCTGCTCAGATTCCTTCAGTTATCTGCACCAACCATCTTCATCAGTTGTCTTCATCAGAGATCTTCCTCAGTATCATCTCCAATTATCTTCAGCAGTTTCCTCCAGTACTTCTCCTTAGTCTTCTTCATCAGCATCCATTGTCAGCATGGACCTATCCAAGAAGAGCAACATCACCTATCATTTCTTTGAGCCCACTCTGACAGGCATCAGACAGATTCAGGCACTCATCACTCCTGATCATGTCCCTTTATTCAGGGAACATTATGGACATGATCATGGACTTGGATGCATCCCAGAGGAGCATGATCCACACTTGTCTTCAGTTCTATGACCCTCCCCTCAGATGTTTCACTTTCCCAGATTTCCAGTTGGGACCTTTGATGGAAGAATTCTCCATGTTGTTGGGTGTCTCCATCAGGAGAGGGATTCCTTTCAACCCTGAGATGACTGCTCCTAAGAATGAAGATGTAGCTAAGGCTTTGCACTTGGAGTCCACCCTCATTGACCAAAATATGACCACCAAGGCTGGAATCCCAGGCCTTCATTTGGACTTCTTGGTTACTCAGGCCACCATTCATGTTGCAGTAGGGAAGTGGGACATAGTTTGTACTCTTCTAGCCCTTAGCATATATGGAGTCATCTTGTTTGCAGACGAGCCTAAGTTTGTAAGCAAGAGTGCCATCAACCTTTTCTTGTTGAAGAACCCAGCCCCTAGCTTGCTGGGAGACTTTTACTACTCAGTGCACCAAAGGAATGAAAAGCAGAGGGGAAGGTTAGTCAGATGCTGTGCACCTCTCTTCTACTGTTGGTTATTGAGACACTTGCCGAAGTCAGATGCTTTCTTGAATCCTCATCAGCCAAGGAACTGTGCTAAGAGGATGATTGCCCTTACATCAGAAGACATCAGATGGTGCACTCAGAGCACCAAGGGTAAAGATATCATCACCAGCTGTGGGTAGTATCCCAATGTACCCCTAGTTGGAGTGAAGGGTTGCATCAACTACAACCCTTTGCTGTTCAAAAGGCAATTAGGGTATACCTTGGTACATCCACCAAGAGAGCAAGACTTGACAGAGACCCTCTATTGTGACATTCAGCACAACCTTGCCATTGCCAGACAAGCAGCCTGGGCTTGGGACAATATTCAGACTAAGGGGACTGGTATTCTTGGCAAGTGCAAAAGCATATCTTCAGCTCAGTATCTTGGAAGAGAGTCAGGCTAGGTGGATTAGGATCACTGAGGCTCGATCACAGGAAGATCGGAGGACCCAGGCAAGGATAGAACAGCTGGAAGCCAATGAAAAGAAGAGTCAGGAGGCCTTGTTAGTAGCATAGAAGGAGATCTCTGAGTTGAAGCTCCGGGCGGGGTTGAAGAGATCAAAGGACCAGGATAAGCATAAGAACTTGACCATTGCCATTGCCACCAGGAACCTTCTTATTAGGACCATCACAGAGCATCCAGTTGGCCCAGTGATTGAGGCTCTCCTGAAAGAAGTTAGAGAGGATGATTATGGATTGGATGTTTGAATTTTTTTGTTTGTACTTCATTTTAATTGTATTTTTGTTGTATTTTGACCCAACATGGGAAAACCACCCAGGTACAGGGGGTACCAGCAACAACGATCACGTACATCCTCGTACTGATCCCCCAGAGTTTGGACCTCATCTGAACCCATACATCAATGCAATAAGAAACACCCAGGGTAACACTAGGGGGAGGGCCTTGCAGGAGGACCCTCAGGAAGAGCAATTCACTGTAGTTGGGGCAGGAGACGAAGTTTATGATCGTCGGCTGGATGAGATAGCAGAAAAGCTAAGATCCATGGAGCCTCAAAAATACCTAGGTTTTGATGTCATGGATATGGGACTAGTGGAGGGGGTTAGAATTCCTCACAAATTCAAACCTCCTTGTTTTGAAAGATACAATGTACATCCTGCCCTCGTACCCATCTCCAGTCTTTCCTGGGAAGATTGAAAGCCTACACCATGGATCAAAAACTTTGGATGTTTTATTTTGAGGATAGCTTGACAGGGGCATCCCGTGAGTGGTACTCTCATTTGACCAGGGCCACAGTAAGGAATTGGAAAGATTTGGCCAAGGCTTTCATTCGTCAATATCAATATAATATGGACATGGCTCCAAACAGAACCATTCTGATGGGAATGTCACAGTCTTCCCGGGAAAGCTTTAGAGAGTACGCCCAAAGATGGAGGCAATTAGCTGCTGTTGTTCAACCCCCGATGTCAGAAAGGGAAATGGCAGATATGTTCATGAACACCCTCCAAGGGACTTATATTGATAGATTGGCTGCTTTTTCTTCCACTAGCTTCGCAGACGTGGTTATAGCTGGAGAAAGAATTAAGAGCTTATTGAAAATGGGAAAGATTTCGGACAACGGCGCCAGTTCAAGCAGTGCAAGGAAACCATTTGCAGGGCCCCGCAGATCCGGTGAAACAAATTTTGTACATATGGGAAGAGGAAGACCCCAGTATCTGCCAATATCAGTTGCTGCTATCACTATTCCTACTCCACCTCCTCAATACACTCAACAACCAAAGCAATTTCCTCAACAACAACAGTTTCCTCAACAGAGGTCCTATAACAACAACAACAACAACCAACAACAACGCCCTTTCCAGCAACGGCCATCTCAGATCAACAAGGTGATTGACCCTATACCAATGCCATATGCCACATTGTTGCCACAACTCCTAAAGCTTAATCTTGTTGAGTTAAGGACTTTGGCTCCACCAGATCCTCAGAACCTTCCGAGAAATTACGACATCAACACCAGATGTGCTTTTCATTCTAATGCACCTGGCCATGCTACAGAAACGTGCAGAGCTTTGCACATGAAGGTCCAGGATCTGGTAGATTCAAAGGCCCTAAATTTTGCACCACCTCCTAATGTCACAAAGAATCCTATGCCCAACCATGGTGGGCCAAGGATAAATGCAATCGAGGAGGTTCAACCCATGAATTTAATTGAAGATACTACAAGTATTCAAACACCTCTGGCAGAGGTTAAATCTCATATTTTAAAATGCCAGGTGTTTCCAGGTTGTGAGGCCTGTTGTGAATCTTGCCAGGTTTCCGTCAATGGGTGTGCAAGCTTGAGGAATGGCATCAACGGCCTAATCAAAGAAGGTATCCTGCAAATAACAACAACAGCTTCTACAACACCAGCAACTCCTTTTTCAACAACAAGTGTTTCTCCTACAACCGCAAAGACAATTGTTCCTACAGACTCGTCTACAAAATCAACAACCACTTCTTCCATCACCTCAACAAACACCAATTCAATCACATCCGCTTCTACAACTACAACAACCACCAACAACAAAGTCTCTATAGCCACCATCTATTATGACCCTGCAACGGTCCCAGATTCCAACAATTATCAACAACAATCTCAACAACAATTTCAGCAACAACCAAGCTTCAGTCAATCACCACCAACATCAACCAGAAGTCATGTTACCATCTTTTATGATCCACAAACAATAACGGTTCCTACCTTTGCTGCAGTCAGTCCAGTCACCATCATGGTGCCAGGGCCCATTCCATATGATAAAGATAATGTTGTACCATGGCACTATTGGTCAGACCTTTACTGCAACGGAGAAAGAGTCCTTCTTGATTCTTCAGTTCATACACCACAAGTGGATAATGTCGGGGGAGGCGGAGGTTTCACCCGAAGCGGACGCATCTTCGCGTCATAAGTTCCAAGAACTAATACTGAGGCAGAGGCTGCTGCCAAAGCCAAAGGTAAAAGTGTGGCGCCCGAAGAACCTATACCAAAAGAAGCCCATAAATCATCCTTTGATCAGGATGTGGATGAATTTATGAGGATAATTAAGAGAAGTGACTACAAGGTTGTGGATCAGCTCCACCAGACTCCTTCCAAGATCTCCATCTTATCCCTGCTGTTGTGTTCCGAAGCTCATCGAGATGCACTACTTAAAGTCTTGCACACAGCCTACGTGCCGGAGGAGATCATAGTGAATCAGCTCGAGACAATGGTGTCTAATGTTAACACTAGCCATGGGCTAGGTTTCACCAATGCTGACTTGACAACGGAAGGACGTCACCACAACAAAGCTTTACACATCACCCTGGAGTGTAAAGGGGTTGTGCTCTCGCATGTTCTTGTTGACACTGGGTCTTCACTCAATGTCTTGCCAAAGAAAGCCCTTGTCAAGCTTGAGTATGATGGTATTGCTCTCCGACCAAGCAATCTGGTGGTCAAAGCCTTTGATGGCTCCAAGAGGTATGCTCTTGGAGAGGTGGAGCTTCCGGTGATAATTGGTCCGCAGGTCTTTCAGACTACTTTCTATGTGATGGACATTCAGCCGGCCTACAACTGTTTGTTGGGTCGACCTTGGATTCACGCCGCTGGCGCAGTTACGTCGACTCTTCACCAGAAATTGAAATATGAGTGGGAAGGACAGATTATCACCATCTGTGGTGAAGAGGATATCTTTGTTAGCCATTTGGATACATACAAATACATTGAGATGGATGGTGAAATCCATGAAACCATGAGCCAAGGGTTCGAAGCACTGAACGTTAATGAGGCGACAATTGAAGTATTTGCGGCATCCCAGGAGGATAGGATGGGTACTTCAATTGTCTCCTATCAGCAAGCCCGAAATGTTGTTGAAGATGAAAGTGCCCAAGGCTGGGGCAAGCTGTTACCCGTGGAGAAGAAGGATGACATATTTGATTTGGGTTACAAACCATTCCGACAAGATCAAGCAGAGGCTGCTAAGGAGCCAGAGTTCATCAGTGGGGGTATGCTCACCCCAGATGTTGTCAATAACGTGGAAGACGATGTGGAAAGCAACCTCAACCTGGAGAGCTGGATTCGTCCAAGGATCTCGGGTCACCAAGTCCTTAACTGGTCTTCCCAGGAAATTATAAGGGTTACTCATGCAGAGTAATTATTATTTCTTGCTTTTTTTCAGCATGCATCAAGTCCTGCATCTTGCCCAAGGTGTCAGGACTCATTTTGTAATAGGGCCATATTTGTAATTTTGTGCAAATGGAATATCAATGAATATCAGACATCTTTTGCAAACAATTCTCTCTTTCGCTCACTGTCTTTTCATTTTTCACTTTTGTACAAAACAATAAAATGGCAATGTTTTCAAAATACTAACTTCATTTTACACTTTTTCTAAACAAGATTAAAATTGATCACTAAAATGAACAAATCCCAACCCTTGCAGAAATAATCCTCCAGATTGCACTAACAACAGCACTGCTATGACCTTGTATGAATTCGACAATCCAATTAATCAAGTTGATGAAGGGGTTGAAGAAGACTATGAGTTACCGGAAGAGTTAGCCAGGTTGTTGAGGCAAGAAGAGAAAGTGATTACTCCTCACCAGGAAGAGGTTGAAACTGTTAATCTTGGTACCAAGGAGGATTTAAAAGAAGTAAAGATTAGGGCCGGTCTGCAAGCTTCAGTAAAAGAACAGCTTGTCAACATGCTTCGAGAGTACGTCGACGTCCTTGCTTGGTCCTATCAAGACATGCCAGGTCTAAATACAGATATTTTCATGCACAAGCTGCCATTGAAAGAAGATTTCCTTCCAGTGAAACAAAAGCTGCGTCATACTCGCCCAGATATGGCTATGAAGATTAAGGAAGAAGTACAAAAACAGTGGGACGCTGGTTTCCTTGCTGTAACTAGTTACCCACCGTGGGTTGCTAACATTGTACCTGTGCTTAAGAAGGATGGCAAGGTGCGTATGTGCGTGGACTACCGTGATCTGAACAGAGCTAGCCCGAAGGATGATTTCCCATTACCTCACATTGATGTATTGGTCGACAACATGGCTCAGTTCTTGGTATTCTCTTTCATGGATGGATTTTCTGGGTATAATCAGATCAAGATGTCACCCAAAGACATGGAGAAAACAACCTTCATCACACCTAGGGGCACATTTTGTTACAAGGTAATGCCTTTTGGACTGAAGAATGCCGGTGTGACTTATCAACGGGCTATGGTAACGTTGTTCCACGATATGATCCACAAGGAAATTGAATGCTACGTGGATGACATGATTGCCAAGTCCCTTACTAAAGAAGACCATCTGGTAAATCTGCTGAAGTTGTTCAAGCGTCTGAGGAAATATCAGTTGAAGTTAAACCCCAACAAATGCACATTCGGGGTATGTTCCGGTAAGTTGCTGGGATTTATCGTAAGTGAAAAGGGAATTGAAGTTGATCCTGACAAATTCAAGGCCATTCAGGAGATGCCTGCACCTAGGACTGAAAAAGAAGTTCGGGGGTTCTTAGGTAGATTGAACTACATATCAAGGTTCATATCGCATCTCACTGCAACCTGTGAGCCCTTGTTCAAACTATTAAGAAAAGAGTAGACAGTCAGGTGGAACGACGATTGTCAGAAAGCTTTTGACAAGATCAAGGAGTACCTGCAAGAACCTCCAATTCTCATGCCTCCAATTGAAGGAAGACCTCTGATAATGTACCTGATAGTATTAGAAGGGTCGATGGGGTGTGTGCTGGGCCAACATGACGAGCCTGGTCGAAAAGAGTATGCAATATACTACCTAAGCAAAAAGTTTACCGACTGTGAACAACGTTATTCACTGCTCGAGAAAACTTGTTGTGCTTTAGCGTGGGCTGCTCGCCGACTAAGACAGTATATGTTGACTCACACTACTTTATTGATCTAAAAAATGGACCCCGTCAAGTACATATTTGAGAAGCCAGCACTTACCGGAAGGGTTGCAAGATGGCAAATGATTCTGACAGAATATGATATTCAGTACACATCTCAAAAGGCCATCAAAGGCAGTGTTCTGTCTGACTATCTAGCTGAGCAACCCATTGATGATTACCAGCCCATGAGATTCGACTTCCCGGATGAAGACATCATGTTAGCAAAAGCAAAAGATTGTGAAGAGCCAATTCACACTGAAGGGCCTGATCCCGAAGAATAATGGACTATGATGTTTGACGGGGCTGTCAATATGAATGGTCGTGGAGTTGGTGTAGTGCTCATTACACCTAAAGGAGTTCATATGCCTTTCTCGGCAAAACTCACCTTTGCCTGCACTAACAATGAAGCAGAATACGAAGCATGTATCATGGGTCTTGAGGAAGCCGTTGACCTCGGGATCAAAACCTTGAATGTATTCGGAGATTCAGCTTTGGTAATCAATCAGACCAACGGCAAATGGTATACTCACCAAGAGCATCTGGTTCCATATCGTGACTACACAAGGAGATTATTGACTTTCTTCACAACAATCAAACTTGAGTACATCCCTCGAGACGAAAATCAGTTCGCAGATGCTTTAGCTACCATTTCCTCCATGATCAAGGTTCAAATTGCAAATTATGTACCTCGGATTTTGGTATCCAGGCTCGACCGACCAACATACGTATTCTCTGTGGACATTGCTAAAGATGACAAGCCTTGGTTCCATGACATCAAAAGCTTTTTAGAGGATCAGACATACCCACCTGGGGCATCATCCAATGATAAGAAGACATTAAGAAGGCTGGCCAGTAGTTTCTTCCTTAATGCTGATGGTTCATTATACAAGCGAAACTTTGACATGGTTCTGCTCAGATGTGTTGACAAGAAGGAAGCAGACTTGCTGATGCACGAGGTGCATGAAGGATCTTTCGGTACCCATGCTAGAGGACATGCAATGGCAAAGAAATTGTTAAGATCGGGTTACTACTAGATCATAATGGATGCAGACTATTGTGCATATGCCAGAAAATGCCACAAGTTCCAGATCTACGCAGGCAAAATGCATGTGCCTCCGAATCCTTTGAACGTCATGTCTTCACCTTGGCCCTTTTCTATGTGGGGCATTGGCATGATTGGAAAGATCGAACCGACTGCTTCAAATGGCCACAGATTCATCCTGGTAGCCATTGATTACTTCACCAAATGGGTTGAAGCAGCTTCATATGCAAACGTCACCAGACAAGTGGTAGCCAGATTTTTGAAAAGAGACATCATCTGTCGATATGGAGTTCCCGAGCGAATCATTACTGATAATGGTTCCAATTTGAACAACAAAATGATGGCAGAACTGTGCCGGGACTTCAAAATCCAACATCACAACTCTTCTCCTTACAGGCCAAAGATGAATGGCGTTGTTGAGGCAGCCAACAAAAACATCAAGAAGATTGTGCAGAAGACGGTGGTTACTTATAAAGACTGGCATGAGATGCTACCATTTGCTTTGAATGGGTACCAAACCTCAGTCAGAACGTCTATTGGGGCAACGCCTTATCAACTTGTGTATGGTATGGAAGCAGTCCTACCTGTTGAAGTTGAATTACCCTCCTTGCGGGTAATGATGGATGTGAAGCTAGATGAAGCAGAATGGGTCTGTTCTCGGTACAATCAACTGAATTTGATCGAAGAAAAAAGGCTAGCTGCTATCTGTCATGGGCAGTTATATCAGAAAAGGATGAATAAAGCCTTCGATCAGAATGTCAGGCTTCGGGAATAACAAGTGGGAGATCTTGTGCTAAAAAGACTTCTTCCACCTCATACAGACCACAGGGGCAATTAGACTCCAAACTACGACGGTTCATTCATAGTAAAGAAGATTTTCTCTGGTGGAGCACTGATGCTCACTACTATGGATGGCGAAGATTTCTTATCCCCTGTGAATTCAGATGCAGTTAAAAAATACTTCGCATAAAATGACCTGCTGGACATAAAAACAGAATGTAAGTCCAGGAAAAAATAGGGCATCCCGGCGAGTCAAAAATAGAATAAAAAGACTGGGGCAAAAATAAGGGAAAATTGAAAAAAAAATGTGTACACCTGCTGAGTTGAAAAGCCGCATTGGACAACTCAGGCAAAAATGGGTATCCCGGTGGATTGAAAACCCTAAAGGGCGATCCACGCAAGATCAGGGAATAAGAGAACAACCGCATTCTGAATTCGTCTGTAGAACTCACAACATGACAAGCTTCGAAAGGATAAAGCATCAGTCAGAATTAGCCTTCTTCAGAAAGCAAGATGAGAAGAATGTCAAGGACATACAGGTCATAGCAAAGGAAGTTCAATGGAGCGTCGTCGTCAACATTGCCAATATTTTTATTTTTTTCAATTTATAACAATCTCCTCATTTCAGGGGATTTATTTCTTTGACTGTATTTGCCAATTCAGGGCCCCCGAAATTAATAAAATCAGAATTTTCAATCACACCTCGTTTTGTACATTTCTATTTCGTTTGCAAAATGTCCAATATTCATAATACAACACTTGCATGAAACAAATGAGCCATTTTTAATAAATGCTTGCAGGAAATATATTACTTTCAGGAAAGTCTAACTCCTATAAGGGAATCCGGTTAGGGATATCCTCGGGATGCTTGTGCGTTTCTTTATCTTAACAGGATGCAGGTATTCAATACACAGCATGGGGCATACCAAAGCATTGAATCCCCAGCATGTTACTTCCCAGAAGTTATCTCCTCCTCGAGCAGGACCCCCCGAGCAGTGCTTGACAATTATTTCACAGCAAGGAGAGCAAGGAATCTCTTATTCCCCACCAGGATGTCGGATCTCTTTCATCCTCAACAAAGTTAATGGGAACTGTCTCCCTACAGAGTCTCCATTGTTTCCCTATGAAGAACAATGAATGAAATACTTTCCCAGTGGAGTTACTAAAGTTTCATTCTCCCTAGCGGAGTTTCTCCTTACAGATAGATCTACCAATGATCTCTCCCCCAGCCGGGACATCCCTCCAAGCAGATCAGCCAGAGATCTTTATCCCAGCAAGATCCGAGTCTCGGATCAATTTCTCCCCTTTGCATAATCATGGCATTCGCATCATTATTCACCAAATAAGCGTAGAATTCCATCTAATACGGAGCATTACGGCAAAAATCAAACATTTGCATGATCACAAGCCAGGTTCGAGCCGGTCACCTGCAATTACCATCGGTATCTCATCAATAAATATACAAAGTGCATCCCCTGCACATAAAGGCCAAAGCTTCCCCTTTACGCTCTCAAAACAAATACTTGTTCATAATATGTTCTTTTCGACACCCGTCCGCGTCATCCTATCCCACATAAAGCCAAAGCATCTCCTTTGCACTCTCAAAACAAATGCATGTTTATATTTATACATATTTGACACTCGTTCGTGTCATGCATTCCCCAGCAAGTCGAGCACTCATCCGTGTCTTGCACCAAATTCACCAATAAATCGATACTTGTACATACTTATACAAAAGTCTTTGATACTCGTCTATATCTTGCTTATATCACTCCTCAACAGACCCGACACTCGTCTGTGTTCTTTGTTAACCAGTTGGTACTCGTCTGTATCATCATCTCTGAACACGCGTCAGTGTTTGTTTCTATCGATACTCGTCCGTATCATGGTCCTAAGGATGCTCGTCCGCATCTTTAATCTATACACAGCGTCAAACACTTATATCTTTTATCCTTAAACGTAAGCACTCGTCTGTGTTTACCGTTCCCCAGTAAGTCACCAACAAAACAACTTTCTTCTATCTGACATTCGTCCTATGTCGTGATACTTTCGGCAGCCGTCCCCTGCCAGGTGATCGTCCTTCACCTTTGGATGACCGTCCCTCATCCATTCCCTAGCGGAATCCCCATTAGTGGAACCTTTTTCTATCTAGCATTCGTCCTATGTCGTGATATCTTTAGCAGTCGTCCCCTGCTAGGTGATCGTCCTTCACCTTTTGATAACCGTCCCTCATCATTTTACCCGATGGCCGTCCCCCATCGTTGTTCTTGTTATCCGATATTCATCCTATGTCGTGATAAACTCCAAGAGCATTCGTACCCTGCTAGGTGATCATCCTTCACCTCTTGATGATCGTCCTTCATCATGCTTATCCGATGGCCGTCCCTATCGTCAACCTTTTCTATCCGGCATTCGTCCTATGTCGTGATAAAGAGCAGTCGTCCCCTGCTAGGTGATCCTCCTTCACCTTTGATGACTGTCCCTCATAGTTATTTCATTTATTCCTTAACCGATGGCCATCCCCATCGTTGTTTACTTTACCTTTCAAGCCTTATGGCCGTCCCCATCAATGCTTTTCTTTAAAACCCAAGAGAGCGTTATTTTACTACCTGATGGCCGTCCCCGTCATGGTCTCTTTATTTCCCCAGCTTGTCGGTCGTCCCCATCATTGCTTTACTTACCGCTTCATCCCCAGCAGTTGTCCTCTGCTCGATGGTCTTCCTCCATCGCCTTCATTTGATAATCATACTATACTACCTTTTACAATTTATATCCCTTTTCTTCTTCTATCCAGCAAGTGTAAATTTTGGATTGTCTTTGGTATTGAACCACAAGTTATCTTGTTTGTCTGATAAGCCAGGCGCTTACATCCTGCACAGCTAACTCATGCTTCAATAGGGGCAGCTGTAAACACCCCAAATTTTCCCTCACTATTTATCACACCATGTCTTGTGGTCTTTCATTTTTGCATAAGCATAAGCATTACACCTCATTTAGCATATTTACTTCACTGCATAAGTTCAAGTTCATCTGCATCTAGGGCTTGTGATCTGAGCAATCCAAGAATCCATCTGAGCCATCCCAAAGGTCTCACAGCTTTCCAAGAGGGTCCATGTGTGTTCTATGATCATATTATGCTCCTCAAAGATCATGAAAGTCAAGGGATCACAAGAACTGGCAAAGGCATGGAAGCAGAGCTAGGGTTTTCACTACACAAATGACCAAAATTAGGGTTTTGGTTTCAGAGGCCTTAACTCCAAATTTATGGGTCTTTCTTGTATCTGATGTTCTTAATATGTTATAAGGATCATGTGTACCAAGTTTGATGAAGAAATTCATTGTGGAAGTCATCTATTCACTAGGTAACTTCCTGAGCAAGTTAAGTCAAAATCAGGGCATCTGAAGCCCCCAACAATGGAACCAAAGTGGTATTTTCATTAAATTGAAGTTCAATGATCTTTATTTGATCTTAGAAGTGGTTGGAAGTTCACAAGATTGAATAATCTTGAGCCAATTGCAAACTTGCCATTTTTGGAAATGACTTGAAATGCAAACTTTCCATTTTGGGAAAGTTTTTCAACCTCCTCTTTCATAACAAAAAATGCTTCAAATGAAAAATTCTTGGTCATGAAAGTTGTAGATTAGGTCTTTCCCTTTTCAAAAAGTACAAGAACATGTCTTGATTAATCTTAGAACTCAAGATATGGCCTTTCAAAGTTGGCAAAAATCCTATAATTTCAAGTTTCATGTCAAAGAGGGATTTTGCATTTTGGCATGTTCATGCATTCTAATGACCTCTAATGTGAACAAACACTTCACAATATGTCAAATGAACTTCAAACAATCAAAATTATGCATTGAACCTGGGGTTTCCATGACTTATGATCCAAGAAACTTCAAAGAGGGAAATTTGTAAAACATGTGATAACTCTTCATCCAAGCCTTCCAGCACATCAAAAGCAATCCCATGGCCACCCTTGAACCAAGCTGAGGCCAGACACCCCATGAAACCCTCTCTGACCCGTGCCATGCTTCAAGTACACCTCACCTTGACATTTTGCAACTTGGCCCATACCAATCAAGTTGATACACCACCAACTTTCTGAGCAATCCCATTGGCTTAAACAAACATCATGGATCACATTTCAAATAACAAAATAGCCTGAAAGCTCTTGAACACTCAGAATCACAAAAACCTCAAGAAACCTTCCTTTCTTCGAAATTTATAGCTCAGCCACTCAAACTTAAAACTTCTTCCACCAATCAACTCAGCATCACCCCAAGATCATTTCCCACCCATCACCATAGCCTAAAACACTTCCAAACACAAATACGATTTCTGCAACTTCAGAAACAAAGCCCTCAAAATAGCCATTCTAAGCTTCATTCAAGCTTACCATTAGCGTCAGGAGGTCAAAGGGGGTGGATTTGCACCAAAGAAAGGATCAGAAAGCTCAAGAACACAAAGCTCCATTCCAGGTATCATTCAAGAACATTTTTTTCTTGAACTTGCGTTTTAAGTTATAAACTGGTTCTATGTGATGTGCTGATCATTTTGAGCTTTGAATCATTGAAAATGGTTGAGTGTGTAGGATGTATTTGACTTCTGAAATTTCTGCGTGTTTTCCGTTTTGATTCGTATCACATGATTCATGTAAAATAAATGTTGTTTGCTTGCTGATTCATGTTCCATGGTGTTTGGGGAGTGATTTTGGGCAGGTTTTAGGGCTTGGGGTGGTTTAGAGAAGAAGTTGAGGTTTTGGTGTGGCCGGAGAAGATGACCGGAGCTTGCTCCGGTCACCTGAGAGTAATTAGGGTTCTAATTAGGGTTTAGTTTCCAGTTTGAATGGTGGCCCTTGGATCTGTTTTGCCCGCATGCGTGGATGGCTAGGATTAAGTCATTAAACCCTAAATATAATTAATTAAGTTAATTAAGTTTAATTAGTCAGGAGTGATCTGGACCACTGATTCACGCGTGAAGTCAACCATTACCCCCTGAATTTGAATCTCAGCCCTTGGATACGCATACTTGTCATTTTTATTCATTTTTATTTCATTTATTTTCGTTTCTTTTGCACAATTTATTTAAAATATCAAAAAGCATCCAAAAAATATGAAACTTTGCAATTTGACTTTAAATATTTTTCTTAGTCCAAAAATAAATTTTTTTTTTTTGCATTAAAAAATTATTATTAAATTATTTAAATGATATTTTTAATTAATTAAAGTATTTTAATTAATTAAAAATACATTTAGGTTTCTAAAAATCACCAAAAAAATCATGAATCATCCCAATGCATTTAGAAATATTTTCAAACTCTTCACACAAATTTCTTTTTAGGTTTGATTATAGTTTGCCAATTTTCTTTGAGTTAAGGGTCATTAAAATCATATTTTTGAACCCTAACTTTAAAAAATCATTTATGTCTAACCAAGAAGAGTTTGAAGTTGATTCTTTTTGAATTGTGTTACATGTTGCATGTAGTTTATAGGTCTTTTTCCTCATGAATTTATCTTGCATTTTTAAATTGATTTGCATTTTTCCCTTTGAACCACCCAAAAACCCTAGAAAACTTAGGAAAATCATAACTTTTGATAGGTTAGGCATCTGACCTCCTCCTTTGGGGTGTGACCTAATATGGGATTAGGGCTTGTTTGAGCTTGATTGCAAATTTTTATCATGTCATATGCTTCTGTATTATCCATTTTCATCTCACATGTCCATGTAACCCTAATTTCTCATGTTCATTTGCATTCACATTGCATATACATCATTGCATGAACTTTCCATGACATTTCATGCATTCATATGTCATCTTAGACATCTTAGGACATGTTAGAACCATGCTTGATCATTTCTTCATTTATTTTCCATATTAAACATTCATTTCATTTCATAAACTTTCATGTGTTTTCAAACTCAAAGCATGCTTCCATAACATCTCATTCTTGTATGATCACACATATGCATTTTGTATGACTTAACATCATCCCACATGACATTTTCACAACATAAAAACTTCTGACTTTGATCATTTCATCTCATCTAACTTTATTTCTTTGTGCTTTATACTTTATGCATTCATGCTAACACTTTTCAGGTTTGGTAAGTTATTTTGGGAGGTAGATTTGCCTTCACCTCTCACTTCTTCTTATCTCTTTCATTTGCATTCTAAATTGTCTTTGAAGTGAATTTGATTCACTTATGTTCCATCTCTCACTTTCTTTCTTTAAGTTACTTATCTTGTTCAATGAAGTAAGTAACTTGTTCTTCTTTCTCATCCTCCTTTCATCTGCTTCTTCCATTGGTGGCTTCCTTGAAGATCTTTCTTAAGCCTCGCAAACTATAGGATATCCAAGCATGATAATGATTAGGGTTTTAATTATTCCCCCTTAGCTTTTTACCTTTTAGTCTCCTTGAGTCTCTCTTCTCATCTCAATAATCAGAGGCTAAACTCTTAAAGTTTTAGGACTTTGGAATTAGGGTTCTGCATGCATTCTTCTCTTAGGACGGAGTGTATAACTTTAATCTTGAGTATTAAACCTTTAATTTGTTTAAACCTACTAATCAAAACAAATTAATAATCACTAAGACTATATATTGTAACTTGGGCCTTACATTAGGGTTTTAACTCTTCCTTATGGTTAAGAGGAACTAACCCTAGTGTTTAATGGACAAGTCCCCCTCAAGTTGTCTTACAAACTTAAAACCCATTTCTTAATCTCATCTCTTAATAACATTTAATAAAGGCTTGTTATATAATGAATTTAATCCCTAACCATGGATTAAGTTGAGGAATCTTCCTTAGCTTAAGTGTTCTCATCTATCATCCTTCTATTAGGATGGTGTAATGAGTTCACTAATCTGTGGTTAGAGATTAAACTCATTACTTAACACTAAACTAAAACCCAAAAAACATCTTAATAATCACAAGTAGGTTAATGATCTTAATCATACATCATCATGGCAACTAAGTTGAGATGCTTATCTCATACTTAAGTAGGCTCATTATCCCTAATATGGGAGGATATAATGAGTTTACAAGCCCTTAATTTAGGCTTAAGCTCATTAACTTATGCAAAACACCTAAAACAATAACAAGACTGAAAACACAAAAACAAACAATAATCGTCTCCTTCGGGATTCTTTTCTCATCACACTCATTCATAAACGAGATATTGCTTCTTCCGTCTAATGCAAGACAGTTAGCACTTGAGCCAGACGAGTCATACACTTGATCATAGACAAGAAAGCAATTCACAGTCAATTTATCTTCCAATCTCTTTGAGTCGAACTGTAACACCCCAAATTCGATTATGAGTAATTGTTGCTTATTTGAGGATATATGATGATTTTGGAAAATAGGTGGTTATGTGACCTGATGCATTGTGGTGATATTATTTTAGTAATATTAATAATAAGAATAATCATGTAGTATTATTCGAAATTATTGTTTATTATTAGATAATAATAAAAGTGGGGGTATGGAGGTTATGTTGGTCAATTGGGAATATGAGGAGTACTTTTATATAATATGAATAATTAGTGTATTATTATATTAGTATTATTTAATAAAAATATTGAGGAAAAGGGCAAGATGGTCTTTATGAGGAAAGAGTAAGGTTAAGTTGGGAAAAACATAAACTGGGATAGCTTTTGTAAAAGTGAGCATACAATCAAAATTGGATCTATCGTGTTTTTGGAAAAGAGCTCTGAAGAAAGGAAGGAGAAGAAGCTCAGAGTCAGGAAGTTACGAAGGACCTTGGAGAGGTGTATCAATCGGCGAAATTCTCTAAGGTATGGGGAGTTTTCATAATCTATTATAATTATATAAGAATTGGATTATGATTAGATTAGATTTGTATGAGTTTTGTGAGTTTAGGGGTTTTTAATTTAGGTTGAGTTTATGAGTAAAATCTTGATGAATTAGAGTGATAAAAATGTGTTGAATCATATAATTGATTGTATAACTTGTTGTCTTGATGTTATTGTGTTTTGATTGATGCATTGGAATGGTTTTGGGGTGGATTGATATGAAAACCGTAGTGAAATTTGGGAGTTTTGATGGTTGGAGTGCAGTCTGCATTGGGTAGCAGAGAACTGCTGTAAAACGTGTGTTAACCGGTTAACGCTATGGGTTAACCAGTTAACCATTACAATTTTGGTGTTTTTCTGAATTTTTGCAGGCGTTAACCATTTAACGCTATGGGTTAACCGGTTAACACTATTTGGGAGGCAAATTTTAATTCTTTAAAAAAATTCGTAACTTTTTAACCGTAAGCCCGATTTGCATTCCGTTTGAATCGTAGGAAAGAGAATAAAATAATCTTTGTTTTGATGAATGAAAATGAGAGAAAACAATGTAATTTTCTGAACGGAGTTTTTAGGGAAATGATTAAATTACATTATATTTTTACCGGGTTCGGGTTATGTCTTGATGAGTTGAGGTAGCTAATGAAATGAAGTTTTGACGTGTTATTACGATGGAAATATATGATTAATTGATGTTGAGTTATTGATATGAAATGAATGACGCGCAATTGATTTCTCGATGAATTTTACGGTGTAACGCATCATTGCATTTCATGATATTCACGATGGGGCTTCGGCCTATTTAGTAGCTTCAATCCCATTGTATGGATTTGAATGTCTCGATGATTACGGTGTGCTCCCTTGTGGAGGGTTGATGGTCATGTATCCATATCACGATGAAATTGGTACCACATGCATAATTGCATATCATGATAGTTGGAATTGCATATTTCTGGATGAATTCACGATTGTGCTGTGTTGCTGAATTTTTATGATGTGTTCATGATTGAGTTGTTGTTGCTGAATTATATGGTTGAAGATCTTATGACATGCTTATGCCAATTTATTTATATTCCATATTCTAATATATTTATGATATATTATGATTACTCATCCTGCCTGCTTGGAAATGTTGCCTCTTTCGTAGGTAACTTGCAGATGATAAAGAATAGGCTTGCAGTGCAAGAGGAGTTTTTCATGAGTCTCGGAGCATGCTTTAGTGTTCCTTAGAAGTTGTTTTGGTCTATGTGTCCTGCTCTGTGTCATGTAACACTGGGATGGGTTTATTTGTTAAATTGTTTTCAATTATGTTATTACTTTGATAAATGTTTTCTCATTATATGATGTTGAAATCTCGGATGGTGAAAATTATGTTTATGAAGTAAAAATTATGATTTTGAAATATAAAGTTTAAATTCCGCTGCGAAATGCTATATGTTATTCTTGATGTTGATTAACCCGTGTTACGGGACAGGACACTGTTTGTTTTGAATTATGATGAAATGTGATACCCTTCTCGATGATTACTCTGATATTACTTAAATATTTTGTTTTGGGGTAGAAGGGTGTTACATTAGTGGTATCAGAGAAGGTCGGTCTGTCCGGCTAGTGTCGTTAATGTCGTTTATTTCCCTAGTGCGTGATATGTGTGTGAAACTCTGTCGGCACTTGTTTGTTGGTTTCCAGTTGTTGTTTGCAGAGATTAGTTTTGAATTAAGTGGGGGAGAGGCTTGCTTCCGAAATGTTATTGGTATGAAGAAGTTGGTTCGAGTTGATGTTGGTTGTGAGAGTGCAAGGTTGTGAAGACGATGTTGTTGTGGACAGGCGGGAGTTTGGACTCCTGAATTCGTATTTGTCGGGTTAGAGAAGTGTGTATATTTTAAGTGGGAATTGTTTGAGAAGGAATATTTAATTTGATGGAAATGCTAAGTTGACAGATCAAGTTGCTAGATTGTTTCGCTTTGAGTGTAGTTGGATTAAGCTGAGTAATTTTTGAAGCTGGAGTTAGAGTAAAATCCTTGGTAGAGTTTGGAAGAAAAGGAGGAGAGAGATTGAACTTATGTTCATCAATCTCAAAATTCTGGTTTTTGAAATCTTGGAGCAGCTGTCACGAGAAGTGGCATAACTTTTTGCTCGTGACTTGAAATGAAGTTGTTCTGGATTTTTTGGAAAGCATAAAGAATTCCCTACAGTTTACATATACGATTTGCATTCGGGATGTTTGTGATAAGGAAGATAAGTGTGTTTTACTAGTCGGGTCTGCTGCTGATTTTGGAAAATTCTGCATACGAGAATTCTTGACCAGTCCCATTGCAAGGGGAATAACTTTTTACTCGTAAGCCGGATTTGAGTGATTCTTGAAGTTCTGAAATCCGCACAAAATTTTATTCATGTTAGAATATATATTTTTGATTTGGAGGTCTTTATTGGAGAAGATAATTGCGTTCAAAGTGGGGAGTGTTTTGCTGGAAATTTTAGGAAGATGAAATATTGAAAAATAATAAGATGTCGGTATTAGAGGGAATGCATAAGTATTTGGAGAATGCATATATGTGTAATGAGGATGATTAAAGTTCTGATGTTAGATGATAGTAATGTTGAGAGGAAGATGGATGTTTGAATTGTGTTGTTAAGAATTATAATTTGAATGAAAGTCATAAATGGAAGAGAACCAAATTGGATTGTGCTTAATGTTGTAGTGACTCCGATGTTATAAGAATATTTGAAGCAGTGTAATACAAGGGCATGTATGATGGATTGTGTATTGGATTTTGGATGTCTTGGTGAAATCGACTAAGTCGGAATTAAGGAAACTAAGAAGATGTTGGTAAGTCTTAGAGAGTTGGCGGGGAATTATGCCTACGGACTTTATACATAAGTTGAAGTACGCTATTGTGTTGGGTAACGACTATTTATGCCGCTATTATGGTTGTCGAATATTTATTGACAAATTGAGGAACTGATCACCCTTAATCTATTGTTGATAATAGACGAAATTATAATTGAGGAATAGATGCGTCATGCTAACTAGTATAGTATACGAGTTAAATCAGTTGAAGTCGAGCTGGGCATTTGAGTATTGTTTGAATTATCGATGAAGAATCATATATAAGAATGTTAGTCAGATTTAAGAATGATGGTATGAAGTTACATTGGGAGTAAATAATATTGTGGAAATTTGTAGTTAAACTCTGGATAATAAAATTATTGTTTGATGATAAATTAAGGGGCATAAGGCTTGGAGTTTCTTGAGATGATTTGAGGTTAAAGTATATGGAAAAGTAAGACCAAGATTTTCAAGAGTATAGGATTGAATTGAGTTGAAAGAATCAGACGAAGTAAGATTATAAGTGGGTTTATTAAAGCATGATTTTGATTAGAACATGGATAATTGTTATGGTTGCGTTGGTTCGGATAAGAATTTATGAAAGGTGTGTTAGTATGAGTAAGAATCGAGGATTCGATACGTTGGATTAATTAGAAGCAAAGAAATATGAGTCATCTTGTGGAAAGTGTTGTATCGATGTACCTTATATTGTCATAACGATGTAGTGTGTTTAAGGTAATTTTCGAAGGAGGTATTATTTAAGATGGTAAAGTTGTAGTTGTGTTGAGGATAATTGGAAATTCATGAAGTATGTAAATTTTTGACCAAAAATTTGGAAGTTGTCGCGGTTGTATTTATGATTGAACGTTCGGAGGTGTTGCCTTATGAATTTAAGTTGGATGTATTCGGTAACTACAAGAGTAGAATACCTATTGAAACGAAATTCAGAAGATTTAAGTCGAAGATGTTATTGATGTGTTGGTTTGGTGATTGAAGAAGTTGGAAATAAACTTGGTAGTCCTGGAACTTTGCAGAGTAATCAGAGTGCGCAGCGAATGCGTGGTGCAGTGTAGTTGGTGTTTGCGAATGAAGACGATGTTGATAGTCGATTGTTTTGATGTTGGATTTAAACTGTGTGTTCCAGACATTTCGGGAATTACACAAAGTGTTTTTTTAGAGGGATATAAAAGTCGACTGAGTATTCATCATGGCGCTACGAAGATGAATCAGGATTTACGCATGTTATTTTGGTGACCGGGTATGAAAAAGGGTATTGCTGAATTTGTATATGTTTGTTTGACATGCTAGAAGTCGAAGATTGAACATCAGAGATCTTCAGGTATGATGCAACCATTGAATGTTCCTGAGTGGAAATGGGATAGCATTTCCATGGATTTTGTGACTGGGTTACCTAAGACTACAAGAGGTAATGATTTGATGTGGGTAATTATTGACTGATTAACTAAGTCGGCACATTTCTTGTCAAAGAAGATTAATTATTATATGTAGAGGCTAGTTGAGATTAATATTGAGGAAATTGTGAAGTTGCACGGTGTACCTTCGAGTATAGTATCAGATAGAGATTTGCGGTTTACGTCGAAGTTTTGGAAGAGTTTGCAAGATGCTTTGGGTACTAAATTGAGGATGAATTATGCTTATCATCCACAGACGGATGGTCAGACGGAAAGGGCATTCCAATCTTTAGAAGATCTACTAAGAGCTTGTGTTTTGGATCAAGGAGGATCTTGGGATAGTCATTTGACGTTGGTTGAGTTTACATACAACAACAATTTTCATGCTAGTATTGGAATGGCTCCATATGAGGCGTTGTATGGTAGACATTGTCGCACTCCATTGTGTTGGTATGAGTCAGGAGAGAGTTTGGTGCTTGGATCAAAGGTTATCCAGGAAACAACTGAAGATAAAAATAATTTGGGAAATGATGAACATGTCGCAAAGTCGTCAGAAGAGTTATTGTGATAAGGGAAGAAAAGCACTTGAGTTCCGAGCGGGAAGATCAGATGAAGGAGTCATATCCGACTCTATCTACTTCAGGTAATTTTCGAGGACGAAAATTTTGTAAGTGGGGGAGAGTTGTAACACCCCATATTCGATTATGAGTAATTGTTGCTTATTTGAGGATATATGATGATTTTGGAAAATAGGTGGTTATGTGACCCGATGCATTGTGGTGATATTATTTTAGTAATATTAATAATAAGAATAATCATGTAGTATTATTCGAAATTATTGTTTATTATTAGATAATAATAAAAGTGGGGGTATGGAGGTTATGTTGGTCAATTGGGAATATGAGGAGTACTTTTATATAATATGAATAATTAGTGTATTATTATATTAGTATTATTTAATAAAAATATTGAGGAAAAGGGCAAGATGGTCTTTATGAGGAAAGAGTAAGGTTAAGTTGGGAAAAACATAAACTGGGATATCTTTTGTAAAAGTGAGCGTACGATCAAAATTGGATCTATCGTGTTTTTGGAAAAGAGCTCTGAAGAAAGGAAGGAGAGGAAGCTCAGAGTCAGGAAGTTACGAAGGACCTTAGAGAGGTGTATCAATCGGCGAAATTCTCCAAGGTATGGGGAGTTTTCAATATCTATTATAATTATATAAGAATTGGATTATGATTAGATTAGATTTGTATGAGTTTTGTGAGTTTAGGGGTTTTTGATTTAGGTTGAGTTTATGAGTAATATCTTGATGAATTAGAGTGATAAAAATGTGTTGAATCATATAATTGATTGTATAACTTATTGTCTAGATGTTATTGTGATTTGATTGATGTATTGGAATGGTTTTGGGGTGGATTGATATGAAACCCGTAGTGAAATTTGGGAGTTTTGATGGTTGGAGTGCAGTCTGCATTGGGTAGCAGAGAACTGCTGTAAAGCGTGTGTTAACCGGTTAATGCTATGGGTTAACCGGTTAACCATTACAATTTTGGTGTTTTTCTGACGTTTCACAGGCGTTAACCGGTTAACGCTATGGGTTAACCGGTTAACGCTATAGGTTAACCGGTTAACACTGTTTGGGAGACAAATTTTAATTCTTTAAAAAAATTCGTAACTTTTTAACCGTAAGCCCGATTTGCATTCCGTTTGAAGCATAGGAAAGAGAATAAAATAATCTTTGTTTTGATGAATGAAAATGAGATAAAACAATGTAATTTTCTGAACGGAGTTTTTAGGGAAATGATTAAATTACATTATATTTTTACCGGGTTCGGGTTATGTCTTGATGAGTTGAGGTAGCTAATTGTAAACACCCCAAATTTGCCCTCACCCATTCACACCATGGCTTGTGATCATTCTCATATGCATAAACACAATCATATCATCTCACATCTCATTTTTGATTCACTGGATAGTTTCTAAGGCATCTGCACCTAGGGTTTGTGATCTGAGCAATCCCAAAGCATCTTGAGCCATTCCAAAGGCAAACAATCAACTCAAAGGGGTCCATGTGTGTTCTTATATCATATTTCATCTCCTCAAAGTCAAAAATGCAGAGGAATCACAAGAGCTAGGGTTTAAGTGGATGCAGAGCCAGGATGAGCTGCACAGTTGACTGAAAATTAGGGTTTTGGTTTCAGAGGCCATAACTCCAAATTTTTTGGTCATTCTTGTTTCCATTGATCTCTATATGATATAGGGAGTATGCATATCAATTTTCATGAAGAAATTCCATGGGGAAGTCATCTGATCAAGAGTTGACTTTTCAGACAAGTCAGTGCAAAATCAGGGCATCTGAGGCCCCCAATGACCCAACCAATGGGTGATCTTCATCATTTTGAGTGTATGTGATCTTTATTTGATCATGGAAGGAGATTGAAGTTCATAGAAATCAAGAATTTAGGGTTTTTGCAAATGTTGACTTTTTGGGCATAGTTGACTTTTCAAGAATGCATCATTTTATGTCATTTTTCAAGCCATGATTTTGGATCCAAAAATGCTTCAAATGGAAAAACTTTGGTCATGAAAGTTGTAGATCTCATCTTTCCCTTTTCAAAAAGTACAAGAACATGATCTAATTCATCTTGGATCAAAAGTTATGGCAATGCAAAGTTGGCAAAAATCACTTATTTTCAAGGCATGCCCTAAGTGAGAATTTTGCAAAATCATGGATCAATGACTTTTGCAGCCTCAAATTCATTTCAAACCATTACACAAACTTTCTACAAGTCATAAAGTTCAGATTGGACTAGGTATTGCTCATGTTTTATGGTTCATACAACAAGATTTCTCACATGTGAGCAAAGGAGCAACAACTTGCAAGATCATCATTTCACCTCCCACCACTTGTTGCCTTGGGTGCTGAACCAAGCTAGCCTTTCCCCTCACCATGCTGCGCCAGCCCACACACTTGTACTTGCCTAGAACACAACCCATGCCTCTCTTACACAAAGGTTGACAATTTGCAAAAGTGGCCATACCAATCAATAAAGGGCAGGTCACATCAACTGACCAATGAGATTAGTTTATGTGGATCACATGCTGGTTAAACATAAGAAGAGGCAAGGCAGAAGCTCACCACAACACAGCATACACATTTTCATCCTCACTTGCAAAACCCTTCGAAACTGATCACACAACTCACAAACACAAAAACAAACTTCATAGATCAACTCAACTCATCTTCCTGGTCACAAAGCATCCATCAACATAGCCTAAAACCTCCAGAATCCCAAATACGATTTCTCTCCCCCATTGAACAGAACCTGCTCAAACTTTCAAACCAGTTACCACAAATCCTTTCCAAGCATTGAAAGCTTCTCAGGAGGTCAAATGGAGTAGATTGCAAGCAGGAAACTAGCCAGAAAGTGTCAGAGATCAAAGCTCCAGTTCAGGTGAGCTTCATGAACTTTTTTTCCAGAAATCCTTTTTTAAGTTCTTAAGTTGTTATTCATGCTTCCCTGATCATAAATATGTCATTGGTTTTGAAAATGGTGGAAAAATAAGGATGTAATCGTGTTCTGAAAGTCTTGCCCTAAAATTTTGTTTGTTTCGATTCATGAGTTTGAGGAAATATAAATGATGTTTGTGTTAGGGTTTTGATTCAGTGGGTTATGGGGATCATTTCTGTGTTCTTAGATTCCATTTTAGTTATGTTTTGAGAGTTGTAGAAATTTTCAGGTGGGGTTCCCACCGGAGAAGACGACCGGAGGTCTTCTCCGGCCACCTGAAAATAATTAGGGCATAATCCCAGTCATTAAGTGAGTTTGAATCTGGAGCGTGCGATGGCTTTGACTTGTTGACCTCCCGCGCGTGTGGATGGCACAGATTGATCATTAGAAACCCTAATTGCATTTAATTAATTCATAAACCTGATTAACCAAGTTTGAATTTCAGCCCTTGATCTGCGCGTGCAGTCAACAAGGCTTTCCCCAGACTCAATCCTAGCCCCTCATTTGGTTGACTTCAGTTTATTTTCATTTTTATTTCATTTTCTTTCATTTAACTTGTACAATTATTTTAAAATAGTAAAAAACACTTAAAAATTATGAAACTTTGCCTTTAAAGTTTAATTAATTTTTAAGACCCAAAAATATTTTTATTTCATTTTTTATCATTAAAAAAGTATTTTTAAATATTTAAAAGATTATTTTTAATTGATTAATGAGAATTAATTAATTAAAAATACTTTTAGGTATTTAAAAATTACAAAAAAATTCATGAAATGTTCTAAGACATTTAGAAACATTGTCCAACCTTCAAACCAAATTTCTTTTTTGATCTTGATGCATTTTAAGAATTTTTTCATTGAATTAAATCATTTTTTATGCATTATTTTGATCATGGGTTCAAAAATTCATTTCTGCCAATTGGTGAAGGTTGAGACATTGATTCTTCTTGCTTTGTCTTTTGTTTTGCATGTAGTTTCAAAGATAAAAAGGCCATGAATTGTTCTTGCATTTTCAAATTGATTGGCATTTGTTTTGTTAAGAACCCTAAAAAACCCTAATAACTTAGAAAATTCATAACTCAAGATTGGTTGAGAGTTGAGAGTTCCCCTTTGGGCAGTGGTTTATTATAGGTTTAGGGTTTCTTTGAGTGCCACTTTCCATTTTTTTATCATGAGGTTTGCTTCTGTTTTTGGTTTGTGTTTGATGTTTGATCCATAAACCCTAATTTGGGCTTCCATTTGCATCCTCCTTGCATTCTCTTGCATAACATGACCTATCTTTGCATTTTGTGCATGCTTATGATTCATTTGACATCTTAAGACATATAGGAAGCATCTTTGATCATTGCATTGCATATTTGCCATGTCATTTGCCTTGTATGATTCATAACTTTTCATGTTTGTTCATGCTCCCTAGCTTGCATCATTTGCATTCATGATCTTGTATGAACATCCCCATTGTCTTGCCTCATGTTTGCAGCACCTCATAACATCATAATCATCATCAACATGCTTCTGGTTTTGCTTTGCATCATGCCATTTCATCTCATCTTGCATTGCATTGCATTTTCTTTCTAACATTGCAGGTGGTAAGTAAACTTGAGAAGTGGATTTGCCTTCACTTCTCATACCTTTTCTTTTCATCTCTCTTGCATCCATTGCTGCATTCTTATTTGTGTTTGAGTTTGAGCTTGCTCATTCTTCTCCTTCCCACTTTCTTTCTTCAAGTGACTTGACTTCTTGAATGAAGCAAGTCATTTTGCTTCTCTTGATCCTGTTCATCTGCTTCCTGGTGGCTCCTTTGAAGATTGTTCTTGAAAACCCCACAAACCTTAGGATCATCCAAGCATGACAATGAATTAGGGTTTTGATTAGTTCCCCCCATAGTTTTTACCTTTGTGTCTCTCTTTGAGTCCTCTCTTCTCACCTCATAATCAGGGACTAAACCCTAAAGGCCTTAATACTTTGTGATTAAGCTTATGCCTGCATCCTTCTCTTAGGATGGAGTGTATAACTTTAATCCTAAGTATTAAACCCTTAAGGTGTTTAAATCTCTTAATCAATTCATCTAATAAATATCAAGACATTACACTTGTAACTTGGGCCTTGCATTAGGGTTCTAATTCTTCCTTAAGTGGTTAAGAAGGACTAACCCTAGTGTTAATGGACAAGTCCCCCTCAAGTTGTCTTACAAACCATAAAAAACACTTCATCATCATACCATTAAATAAAATCCACTTAATCAAAGGCTTGTTTTGTCATGGGTTTAATCCCTAATCATGGATTAAGTTGAGGAGTTTTTCTCAACTTAAACATTCTCATCTATTATCCTTCTTTTAGGATGGTGTAATGGGTCTGTTTAATCTTTGATTATGGCTTAACCTCATTACTCAACACTAAACAAAAACAACAAAAACATCTAATTAATCACAAGTAGGTTAATGATCTTAATCCTGCACCAAAGGTGATTAAGTGTGAGAATCTGACTTCACACTTAAGGTATTCTCATTACCCCTAATCAGAGGGAAGATGTGATGAGTTTACTAACCCATTGGTTTAAGCTTAAGCTCATTAACTTATGACAAAAATCCAAAAAAAACAATAAAAGACTGAAAATACAAAAACAAACAATAATCGTCTCCTCCGGGATTCTTTTCTCATCTCATTCACTCACAAACGGGAACTCGCTTCTTCCGTCTAATGCAAGACAGTTTGCACCTGAGCCAGACAGGTCATACACTTGAGCATTGACAAGTAAGCAGTTCATCAGTCAGTTCATCTTTCAGTCTCTTTGGGTCGAACTACGGTGTTCTGACTTCCTCATTGCACGAGAGGATACGTAGGCATAACTTAACAGTTATCAAACAAAAGTCTCTGTATATTCCCCCTCTTTCCAGCTTCATTCTTTTAGCCTCATGATCTTGAGCATTTCATTCCTGATCTCACACTGACACTGTATATACTACACTTCACTTCTTTTACACTGACACCTGTACATCCTTTTCCAGCTCTTGTATACACAGATTGCACTGACACTACCCCTTTAAAACACAAATCTTTTAAGCGTGGATCCCGTCGAGTACGACGGACAATCTGGGTGCTAATACCTTCCCAGGTTGTAATCAACCCCCTTTCTCAGTCTCTCTGGTTCGCAGCCGTCTTATCCGTATCTTTCTAGGTCTATGCAGCATTGCCTTTCCTCCGGGATAAAAATGCCTAGCTGGCGACTCTTTTCATCTCCAGTGAGTTCACGGCTGTGTGTTCTCACTGTTCCCTTCGCCGACCGTTCGCGCTTGTACCAGGATGCAAATCTTCGGGAGCGACAGCTTGGCGACTCTGCTGGGGAGCCTTATACTGCAACCAGGGCTTCTGGTTCTTTTTGTGGGTTCCTCCTAGCGCTTGTTTGATTTGTGTTTACTGGGGTGTTATGTGCTTGTATTTATTTTTGTTTATTGCTTTATGTACAGTTGATTTATTGCTTTCTTTATAGCTTTATATTTTTCATACTGTCATACTGTGCTGGCTGGATCTGGTTTTTCTTTGGTGGGTGGGTATTTCATTGAGAGTTAAGGTCCTATACCTGGGACCTGAGTGACACCTAGGCTAGAGTGAATCATATTCTTTCCCATTCCATTTCGGTCTGGTGCGGGAATATGAAACACGGTTCAGATATGGGTTTCTTCTTGAGAACTCTATGTTGCAGATTTCCTGCAATGCTAGGGCTATCTGGGAAGCCTGCTAAGTCTGGATGACCTTTTAGTATTGACCTTCAGAAACTGAGGTGAATTAGAGGAGGAATTGTTATGGTTATTGTAAACACTGCACCTCCGGGTTAGAAGTGTTTACACTTCTCATAACTGATCCAAGTCTGAGGATCCTTGTTCTAGATCACCACCTGTGAGGGGGTTGGGCTGTTTACAGGTTTGCAGGTACCTTGACCTCAGAATACCCTGTTACTTTGACTTTGTTAAGAATGCTCCATGTTGGACAGTTCTTGTGATTCTAAAACCTTGGACTTGTGGCTCTTTATTTGAGTCCCCCACCCTGGTTACTGGATTTATAGACCTCCAACTGGAATTCTTGAACACACATGGATCTATACCAAGGCAGTTAATCAGATCCAGCTCAGTCACAAACCCTTGCATTTCATTTTGCATACATACTCATTGCATCATATTAACATGTGCTTATTTGTGTTTCAGGGTATCCATTTCTCATCAGGTTTTGGTTTTGACCCCATCTGCAGTATTGACCTATCTCCACCAGCATTTGCTTCAGCTTGTCAGCCATACTTCAGTTACTTGCACCAGCCAATCAGTGGCTCATTCTTTCAGCATCTTCATCAGCACTCTACTCAGTCTTCAGCATCATGGCTCCAAAGAAAAGCAACATCACCTATCATTTCTTCCAACCAGACTTGTCAGACATCAGGAGGATCCAAACCCTGATCACTCCAGATCACATACCCTTGTTCAGGGAAAGCTATGGAGATATACTGGACATGGTCATGGATCTGGACCCATCTCAGAGAAGCCTCATCCACACCTGCATTCAGTTTTATGATCCTCCATTGAGATGTTTCACCTTTCAAGACTTTCAGTTGGGTCCTCTTCTGGAAGAATACTCATATTTGGTTGGTTTGCCTGTCAAGAGAGAAATCCCTTTCAACCCTGAAATGGTCTTTCCCAGCAATGGAGAGATAGCAAAAGCTTTGCACCTGGAACCTGTATTGATTGAACAACACTTGACCTCTAAAGTTGGGATCCTTGGATTTCATCTGGACTTCCTGATTTCCCAAGCTAGTTTGAAGGCCTCCTTGGGGGAGTGGAAAGCTGTTTGTGCTCTGTTGGCCTTAAGTGTATATGGAATTGTGTTGTTTGCAGATGAGCCTCGATTCATCAGTAAGAATGCAATCCACTTGTTCATCCTGAAGAACCCAGTGCCAACTTTACTGGGTGATCTCTATTACTCAGTCCATCAGAGAAATGAGAAGCAGAGGGGGAGATTAGTGAGGATTTGTGCTCCATTATTCCATGCTTGGCTTCTCAGGCATCTACCCAGGACAGATGCATTTCTAAATCCTCATCAGCAAAGCAACTGGGCTAAGAGGCTCACTACTCTCACTTCAGCAGACATCAGATGGTGTACTCAGAGCACCAAGGGCAGAGATGTGATCACCAGCTGTGGGCACTTTCCCAATGTGCCTTTGATAGGAGTTAAGGGAAGTATCAACTACAACCCTCTGCTGTTCAGGAGACAATTGGGTTATGCACTGGTTCATACTCCTAGGGAACAAGATTTGGTGGAGACCCTATACTGTGAGAACAAGATTAGTTTGGCTGTTGTTAGGCAGGCTGCTTGGGCTTGGGATCATGTTCAGACTAAGGGAATTACCATTCTGGGTAAGTGCAATAATGTGGCATCAGTCCAATATTATGAGTGGTCCCATGCCAGGGCCCAATTCTCTGGAATGCCCTTCACCATAGAAGACATGCCTGAGTCATCTTCAGCACCACCCCCTGCCACTATCAGTTTGGAGGAGTTTGAGAGCTTGAAGGAAAGAAATGAGAAGTTAACTCAAGCCTTGCAGAAGACCCTCCGGGAGAGGAGTGAAGGTGTGAGAGAAGTTGAAAGATTGGAGAAATTGAGAGTGGAACACTTGACTAAGATTGAGAAGTCTGGAGATTATATCAACAAGTCTAAGGCTGGTGAGCAGATTCTGAAGAATGCTTGTAAAGAAGCCCAGTTCCAAAGAGCGAGAACAGACTTGTATTTGAAAGAGAGTCAGGCCAGGTGGGTCCGGATCACTGAGGCCCGTACTCTAGAAGACAAGAGAGTTCAGGACAAGATGGAGCAGATGGAAAAAGCCCTGGCAGCAGCCCAGGAGGAGATATCAGAGCTGAAAATCAAAGCAGGATTGAAGAGGTCTAAGGACCAAAGTCAGAATAAGAAGCTGACTGCAGCTGTTGCAACAAGAAACCTTCTCATCAGAAGTCTCACGGAGCATCCGGCTGATCCTGTGACCGAAGCACTTCTCAAGGAAGTTCGTGAGGATGAGTTTGGCCTTGGAGTTTGATCATTTGCTTGTTGTTGTTCCTTTTCCATGTACTTTTGCTTTTTTGTGATGTATTTTGACCCCTTTGAGGGTTTGTGTTGTAAAATGAACAAATTGTATTATTTCACCTTTGTAATATATTTGTGTTGGGGTTCACATCAAAAGCAACTTCAACAGCATCATCTTCAAGGGTCTGGAAGGGTCAAAACTGAAGGCCAAACCGGATACCTTGATAGCAAATAAGCATAACTGCATTGCATGCTAACCCTTTTGTTTGTTTTGTAGGTTTTTGTTTTGTTGTTGCTAACCTCTGTTGTGATGCTCAGGAATTATTGCTCGCCGCCGGGTATTTCCTCTCAACAGGCCTCACAGGTACCCAACTAGAAACAACCTTCCGGGAATTCAGATGGATCAGATGCAACAAGACCTTACGGAGGTCAGAAACCAGATGGCAAACGAAAGGTTAGAGATGAGAACGCAGATGACGCAGTTCATGGAAGTTATGAACAACATGGCTCAGAGCCAGGAGAGACTGAGGGCCATGGTGGAGAGGCAAAATCAAGAGGAGCCTCATGTAGGAACTGCAGGCACCAGTAATAATGAAAGGGTGCAACCACATGTTACCCCCCCTGTGTTTGGCCCACATCTCCATCCTGAGGTTAACATCCCTGCAAATGTTCAAGGAACAGCCACTGCAGCCAGAGTACTTCAAGAAGATCCTCAGGAGGACCAGTATACAGTAATGGGTGCCGGAGAAGAAACATACGATAGACGATTGGAAGAGATAGCTGAGAAGTTGAGATCACTGGAATCTCAAAATTCTTTGGGCTTCGACGTCATGGACATGGGTTTGGTAGAAGGGGTCAGGATTCCCCACAAGTTCAAGCCTCCATGTTTCGAAAAGTATAATGGGACTTCATGCCCCCGGACTCATCTACAGTCATTTCTGGGAAGGCTGAAGGCCTATACAATGGATGAGAAATTGTGGATGTTCTATTTCGAAGATAGCTTGACTGGAGCATCAAGGGAATGGTATTCCCATCTGACAAGAGCAACTATAAGATGCTGGAAGGACCTGGCAGAGGCCTTCATCAGACAGTATCAGTATAATCTAGATATGGCACCCAACAGGACCCTCCTAATGGGAATGTCACAGTCTTCGAAGGAGAGCTTCAGAGAATATGCTCAAAGATGGAGGCAATTGGCTGCTGCCGTTCAACCACCAATGTCTGAGAGAGAAATGGCAGACATGTTTATGAACACTCTTCAGGGAACCTATATTGACAGGTTGGCTGCTTTCTCTTCCACCAGCTTCGCGGATGTTGTTATAGCTGGGGAGAGAATTGAAAGCCTGTTAAAGATGGGAAAGATCTCAGACAATGGTGCAAGCTCGTCCAGTGGTACAAGAAAGCCGTTTGCGGGCCCGAGAAGAACTGGCGAGACCAATGCCATTCACACCAACAGGGGTAGGCCCCAATATGTTCAAAGGACAATAGCAGCAGTCACCATCCCTGCTCCAGCTCATCCACAGCCAGTCTATCAACCTCCGCAACAAAACTTCCAACAACAACCTCAGTATCAGCAAAATCAATATCCTCCAAGAAACTTCAACAACAGCAACTCCAACAACAACAATCAACAGAGGCCATTTCAACAGAGGCCATCTCAAGCTAACCGAGTGATCGACCCGATCCCAATGCCGTATGCTGCCTTGCTGCCACAGCTTCTGAAACTCAACCTAGTTGAGCTAAGAACGTTGGCACCTCCTGATCCCAACAGTCTACCAAGAAACTATGACTCCAATGCTAGGTGTGCTTTCCATTCAAACGCACCTGGTCACAGTACAGAAAAATGCAGGGCTCTGCACATGAAGGTACAAGACTTGGTAGACTCCAAGGCTCTGAATTTCGCACCTCCGCCCAATGTCAATAAAAACCCAATGCCAAACCATGGTGGTCCTCGAATTAACGCTATTGAAGAAGACCAACCGTCTTATTTGATAACTAGTGTGGATCAGATCAGGACACCATTGGTGGAAATCAAAGCTCAGCTCCGTGAAAACAACATATTTCCGGGGTGTGAACTAGGATGTCCATACTGCAATATTTCATGGAATGGGTGTGAAGATTTGAGGAATGGCATTGACAGCCTTATTCAGAGTGGCCTACTACAGATCACTACATCATTCCCGACAAATCCGGCAACTTCATCAGCAACGGTTTCAGATCCTCCTACAAATGCAACAACTATTATTCCCGACAATTCATCAGCAGCATCAACAAGTACTTCACCTGTCCTTCCAAATGATCAGTTTTCAACAGTTTCTCCTGCTACAACTTCAGCTTCATTCCATTTCGACTCTCCATCAGCAACAACCACAGTACCTTCTACAACACCAGCAATCAATCACGAAGATGTCTCTACCGTTACCATATTCTACGATCCTGAAAATAATTCCGCTTACCATTCAGAAGGTGCTGCTCCCGCCAGAGCACCAGTTACAATCTTTTACGATCCACAAACAATAACAGTCCCTTCAGCAGCAGCAATCAGTCCAGTCACTGTCACGGTGCCTGGACCCGTACCATATGAAAGCAATAGGGCCATCCCTTGGCACTATGGCTCTGACATATACTGCGAAGGAAAAAGAATCACTCTTGACACATCAACACCTGCACCACAAGTAGATAATGTGGGGGGAGGCGGAGGCTTCACTCGAAGCGGACGTCTCTTTGCTTCACAAGTTCAAAAACCTACTGCCGAAGCAGAAGCTGCTGCCAAGGCAAAGGGTAAAGGCCCGGTGCAGGAAGATCCAGCTGCCAAAGAAGCCCTGAAGACTCCGTTCGATCAAGAAGTTGATGAGTTTATGAGAATCATCAAAAAGAGTGATTACAAAATTGTGGATCAACTTCACCAGACGCCATCCAAAATCTCCATCCTCTCACTGCTTATGTGCTCCGAAGCCCATCGGAATGCACTACTTAATGTCCTGCACGCAGCTTACGTGCCTGAGGAGATAACTGTCAACCAGTTGGAAACCGTGGTTGGAAATGTCACTGCTAGCAATGGGCTAGGGTTTACCAATTCTGACTTGACAACGGATGGCCGCAATCACAACAAAGCCTTGCACATAACCCTGGAATGCAAAGGAGCTGTCCTTTCTCATGTGCTGGTGGACACAGGTTCTTCCCTGAATGTCTTACCAAAGAAGGCTCTGGTGAAGCTTGAATATGATGGACTGGCATTGAGACCCAGCAACCTGGTAGTAAGAGCCTTTGATGGTTCTAAGAGATCGGTTCTGGGAGAGATTGAGCTGCCTGTGACAATTGGCCCACAGACCTTTAAAACTACCTTTTATGTGATGGACATTCAGCCCGCCTACAGCTGTTTGTTGGGTAGACCCTGGATTCACGCCGCCGGCGCAATAACGTCTACCCTTCACCAAAAATTAAAATTTGAGTGGGAAGGTCAAGTTGTCACAATCTGTGGAGAGGAGGACATTTTTGTTAGCCATCTGGCTACTTATAAATACATTGAGATGGATGGAGAGATCCATGAAACAATGAGCCAAGGTTTTGAGGCCTTGAACGTCAATGAAGCATCTGCTGTATCTGGTACTCCAATGTCATCTTACCAACAAGCCCGGAAGGTTGTTGAAGAAGGAACTGCCCTAGGCTGGGGCAAGGTTTTAGCTGTGGAGGAAAAGAAGGACAAGTTTGGGTTGGGTTACAGACCAACTCAACATCAAGCGAAGGCTGCTGCAGAGCCTGGTTTTGTCAGTGGGGGGATGCTTACCCCCGATGCTATCAACTGTTTGGAAGACGAGCTGGAAGAGGAGCGCAATCTGGAGAATTGGATTCGTCCGAAGATCCCGGGGAGCAGTGTCTCGAACTGGTCTTCCCAGGAAATTATAAGAGTTACTCATGCAGAGTAATTATTATTTCCTGTATTTTTATAGCATGCATCCAAGTCTTGCATCTTGCCCAAGATGACAAGACTCATTTTGTAACCAGGGCCATCTGTACTTTTGTGCAAACAAGATTAAATTAATGAAATATCAGACATCTTTTTGCAAACAAGTCTTTTTCTTTTCTGCTCACTGTTTTTCCATTTTTCTTTTTGTACAAAAAATAAATGGCGGTGTTTTCAAAATGATAACTTCATTTCACTTTTTTTTCTAAAGCAAGATTAAAATCAATCACTAAAACGAACAAACTTAACCCTTGCAGAGAATGCCTTCCTGACAGCACCGACAACAGCACGGCTATGACATCGTGTGACTTTGACAATCCGATCAATCAAGCTGATGAAGGGGTTGATGAAGAATATGAGCTTCCTGAAGAGCTAGCCAGGTTGTTGAGACAGGAGGAAAAGGTTATTACTCCTCATCAGGAGGAGATTGAAGTGATTAATCTTGGTACGGAAGAAAACGTGAAAGAAGTAAAAATCGGGGCCTGCCTGCAAGACTCAGTGAAGAGACAACTGACAGATCTGCTTCAAGAGTATGTGGATGTGTTTGCTTGGTCGTATCAAGATATGCCAGGGTTGGATACCGATATAGTTGTGCACAAGCTGCCTCTGAGGGAAGAATGCCCACCAGTGAAACAGAAGCTGCGCCGAACTCGCCCAGACATGGCTATGAAAATCAAAGAAGAGGTACAAAAGCAATGGGACGCCGGGTTCCTTGCTGTGACTAGCTATCCGCCGTGGGTTGCTAACATAGTACCTGTGCCTAAGAAGGACGGCAAAGTAAGAATGTGTGTTGATTACCGGGATCTGAACAGAGCCAGCCCGAAAGATGACTTCCCATTACCTCACATTGATGTATTGGTGGATAACACGGCTCAGTTCTCGGTATTCTCCTTCATGGATGGATTTTCAGGATATAATCAGATCAAGATGTCACCTGAAGACATGGAGAAGATAACATTCATTACACCTTGGGGCACGTTCTGTTACAAAGTGATGCCATTCGGACTGAAGAATGCTGGTGCCACATATCAACGGGCTATGGTGACATTATTCCACGATATGATCCACAAGGAAATAGAATGTTATGTGGATGATATGATCGCCAAGTCCCTTACAGAGGAAGATCACCTGGTGAATCTACTGAAGTTATTCAAGCGTCTGAGGAAATACCAATTGAAGCTGAACCCCAACAAATGCACATTAGGGGTGCGATCCGGTAAACTGCTGGGCTTTATTGTAAGCGAGAAAGGGATTGAAGTTGACCCTGATAAAGTCAAGGCCATTCAAGAAATGCCTGCACCGAAAACTGAGAAAGAAGTTCGAGGGTTCTTAGGTCGATTGAACTACATCTCACGGTTCGTATCTCACCTCACAGCAACCTGTGAACCCTTGTTCAAGCTATTAAGAAAAGAGCAAACGGTCAGGTGGAACGAAGATTGCCAGAAGGCTTTTGACAAGATCAAGGAATATCTACAAGAACCTCCAATTCTTATGCCGCCAGTTGAAGGAAGACCTCTGATCATGTACTTGACAGTATTAGAAGAGTCGATGGGGTGTGTGCTGGGCCAGCATGACGAGTCTGGTCGAAAAGAGTATGCAATATACTACCTAAGCAAAAAGTTTACCGACTGTGAACAGCGTTATTCACTGCTCGATAAAACTTGTTGTGCTTTAGCGTGGGCTGCTCACCGACTAAGGCAGTATATGTTGACCCACACTACCTTATTAATCTCAAAAATGGATCCAGTTAAGTACATTTTCGAGAAGCCAGCTCTTACCGGACGGGTTGCAAGATGGCAGATGATTCTCACAGAATACGACATACAGTACACATCTCAGAAGGCCATCAAGGGCAGTGTACTATCTGAATATCTTGCTGAGCAACCTATAGATGACTACCAGCCTATGAGGTTTGACTTCCCTGATGAAGACATCATGTTCATTAAAGCAAAAGATCATGAAGAGCCAATTCACACTGAAGGGCCCGACCCGGAGGAAGAATGGACTATGATGTTTGATGGGGCTGTTAACATGAATGGCCGTGGTGTTGGTGCAGTACTCATTACACCCAAAGGAGTTCACATGCCTTTCTCGGCAAAACTCACTTTCAACTGCACTAACAACGAAGCTGAATACGAAGCTTGCATTATGGGTCTTGAGGAAGCCATTGACCTCAGGATCAAGACATTGACCGTATTCGGAGATTCAGCTTTGGTAGTCAATCAAACCAACGGGAAATGGTACACCCACCAGGATCATCTGATACCTTACAGGGATTATACAAGAAGATTACTGACTTTCTTCACAACAGTCAAGCTTGAGTATATCCCTCGGGACGAGAATCAGTTTGCAGATGCTCTTGCCACCATTTCATCCATGATCAAAGTTCAAGCTGCTAACTTTGTACCTCAGATTTCAGTGTCAAGACTTGATAGACCGGCATATGTATTTGCAGCAGATGTTGTCAAGGATGATAAGCCTTGGTTCCACGACATTAAGTGCTTCTTGGAGGATCAGACATACCCACCTGGGGCATCTTCCGGTGATAAGAAGACTTTGAGAAGGCTTGCTGGTAGTTTCTTTCTAAACACTGATGGGTCTTTATACAAGAGGAACTTTGACATGGTACTCCTCAGATGTGTTGACAAGACGGAAGCAGATTTGCTGATGCATGAAGTGCACGAAGGATCTTTTGGTACCCATGCTGGAGGACATGCAATGGCTAAAAAGTTGTTAAGATCAGGCTATTACTGGATCACGATGGATGCAGACTGTTGTGCTTATACCAGGAAATGCCACAAATGCCAGATTTATGCAGATAAGGTGCATGTGCCTCCCAATCCTTTGAACATCATGTCTTCACCATGGCCCTTTGCCATGTGGGGCATTGATATGATCGGCAAGATTGAGCCAACTGCTTCGAATGGCCACAGATTCATCCTGGTCGCCATTGACTATTTCACCAAGTGGGTCGAAGCGGCCTCATATGCAAATGTTACAAGACAAGTGGTAGCCCGATTCCTAAAGAGAGATATCATCTGTCGATATGGAGTGCCCGAGCGAATCATTACTGATAATGGTTCCAACCTGAACAACAAAATGATGGCAGAACTGTGCCGGGACTTCAAGATCCAACATCACAATTCTTCTCCTTACAGGCCAAAGATGAACGGCGCTGTTGAGGCGGCAAATAAGAATATCAAGAAGATTGTGCAGAAGATGGTAATCACCTACAAAGACTGGCACGAAATGCTACCATTTGCCTTGCATGGGTACCGCACATCAATCAGAACATCCACTGGGGCAACACCGTATCAGCTTGTATATGGTATGGAAGCAGTCCTGCCTGTTGAAGTTGAGTTACCCTCCTTACGGGTATTGATGGATGTTAAACTGAGTGAAGCAGAATGGGTTCGGTCCCGATACGAGCAACTGAGTCTGATCGAAGAGAAAAGATTGGATGCAATCTGTCATGGGCAGCTATATCAGAAGAGAATGAAGAAGGCCTTCGATCAGAAAGTCAGGCACCGAGAGTACCAAGTAGGAGATCTTGTGCTGAAAAGAATCCTCCCTCCTCATACAGACTACAGGGGCAAATGGACTCCAAATTATGAAGGACCATTCGTTGTAAAGAAAGTTTTCTCTGGTGGAGCACTGATGCTCAGCACCATGGATGGTGAAGACTTCCCATCCCCTGTGAATTCAGATGCAGTTAAAAAATACTTCGCATAAAATGACCCGCTGGACATAAAAACAGAATGTAAGTCCAGGCAAAAATAGGGCATCCCGGCGAGTCAAAAACAGAATAAAAGACTCGGGCAAAAGTAAGGGAAATAACTGAAAAAAAATGTACACCCGCTGAGTTGAAAAGCCGCATTGGACAACTCAGGCAAAAATGGGTATCCCGATGGGTTGAAAACCCGAAAGGGCGATCCATGCAAAATAAGGGAATAAGCGAACAACTGCATTCTGAATTCGTCTGTATCACCTACAACTTGGTAAGCTTCCAAAGGATCAAGCTTCGATCAGAATCAACTCTTTCCAGAAAGCAAGACGAGAAGAACGTCATTGTCATACGAGTCATAGCAGGAGAGGAAGCTCCTCAAAGCGTCGTCAACACCGCCAGCACTTTATTTCTCAATTTGTAACAATCTCCTCAGGAGATATGTTTCTTTGACTGTATTCAGGGCACATGAATTAATAAAATCAGATTTTCAGTCACGTTTCGTCTTTTTACATTTACGTTTTGCAAAGAGTTGTCTGATATCTCTAAAAATACAATCGCACAAGTACAGATGTCCTTCTCTAAAAAAACAAAAAAAAAACACATGCTTACAGGGAATGTGATTACTCTCGAAAGTACTTATCTCCTATGACGGAATCCAGAAAGGGATACCTCGGGACCTTTTGTACGTTTCCTTATCTTTGCAGGTTTGCAGGTATCCAGAACGCAACCAGGGGCATGCAGGTTACGTCTCAGTAAGTAGGCGAATCATTATCAACTCGGTCTATCTTCCACATGGCACTAGAAGGTGCCCATTTCCCCAGTGGAGCTGCCAAATCAGCATACACTCAATCTCAGCATCCAAGTTGCTCTATCCCCAGCCGAGTGGCCTCTTGTTGCCCTCCCCAGCTGAGTTGCCTCCCATTGCTCTCCCCAGCTGAGTTGCCTCTCACAATTCCCCAGCCGAGCTGCCATTCTTCCTCAACAGAATACAGAAATCAGGGAATCATCTCCCCACAGAGCTTCAAACCTTTATTCAGAAGAGCAACGCGCGAAGAAATCACAACAGAGGGAGAAAGCTTCTGCAAACCCCAGCTGGGTCCCGTATTATCAGGATATGTCAATCAGTGACCTATATCCCCGAACAGATACATCTTTAGATCTACCAATGATCTCATCCCCAGCTGGGATGTCCACTTCAAGCAGATCAACCAGAGATCTTCGCAACAACGGGATCCGGATCCCGGATCTGTGCCCCTCTGCATAATCATGGCA
The DNA here is from genome assembly GCA_963966055.1 of Lathyrus aphaca. NCBI lineage: Eukaryota > Viridiplantae > Streptophyta > Magnoliopsida > Fabales > Fabaceae > Lathyrus > Lathyrus aphaca. Next base: position 281,712,677 of record OZ014520.1, on the reverse strand, counting down.
TCCGCATTATATTCACCCCCCCAGAGCGTAGCATTCCGTCTAATACGGAGCATTACGGCAAAAATCAAATGCATAGCATAATCATAAGTCATGCTGTGAATTGAACGCTTGTGAATACAGATTACTTTCCCCCAGAATCCCCATCAGAGTCCCAGCAAAAGCAGTTGCCTCATATTCACAAACACCAGTATATACACCTTTTGGCACCCGTCCGTGTCATCTTTCCCCACAGGTCGCCTGAATACAAACAAATCACCCTCATTACAGATACATCCTGACACCCGTCCATGTCAAATCACCAGCAAAAAGCCAAAGACACCCTCTTTGCACTCACATATACATATATACACTTTTCTTGACACCCGTCCGTGTCATATCCCCAGCGCAGTCGCCTAGACTTTGTATAGCAGACACTTGTTCATATTATACTTTTCTCTTTTGACACTCGTCCGTGTCACTCTCCCCAGCAGATAAACACTCGTCTATACAATACAATACTCACTACTCATGGTACGCTCATACAGATACTCGTCCGTATCTTGTATGCATCATCACTCATATCCCCACAGATTCGGCAGTAGTCCTTGTTCTTTGTTAACCGGTTGGTACTCGTCCGTACCACCATCTCAGAACATTGCGTCTAATGTTTGTTTCTACATGATACTCGTCCGTATCATGGTCTTAAGGATGCTCGTCCGCATCTTTAATCTATACACAATACCAAACACTTATACCTTTTGTTTCTTGGATGTAAACGCTCGTCCGTGTTTACTATATCCCCAGTGATCACCAACAAATTTTCTTTTTATCTAACACTCGTCCTGTGTTATGATACCTTTGAGAGCAGCCGTACCCTGCTGAGTGGTCGTCCTCCACTTCTTGATGGTCGTCCTCCATCATGCTCATCCGATGGCCGTCCCCATCGTTGATTTTAGCAGCCGTCCCCTGCTAGGTGGTCGTCCTCCACCTTTTGATGATCGTCCTTCATCACTTTATCCAATGGCCGTCCCCATTGTTGATTTTGGTTATCTAACACTCGTCCTGTGTTATGACAAACCTCGAGAGCAGCCGTCCCCTGCTGAGTGGTCGTCCTCCACTTCTTGATGGTCGTCCTCCATCTTGCTCGTCCGATGGCCGTCCCCATCGTTGACCTTTCCTATCCGATGGCCGTCCCCATCGCTGATATTTTCGGCAGCCGTACCCTGCCAGGTGGTCGTCCTCCACCTTTGATGACACCCATCATATTCCTTTTATCCCCAACAGAGCAGCCGTCCCCTGCTAGGTGATCGTCCTTCACCTTTGATGGTCGTCCCCCATCATCTGTTTATTTCATTTATTCTTTAACCCGATGGCCGTCCCCGTCGTGGTCCCTTTTCCTTTTTAGCCCGATGGCCGTCCCCATCGTTGGTTACTTTACCTTTATGAACTTGATGGCCGTCCCCGTCATGTTTCATTAATTTCCAGAGAATTTTACAGCTTTATCTTGATGGCCGTCCCCATCATGATTTTATTTCCCCAGCTAGTCGGCCGTCCCCGTCTTAGCTTTACCTTTTATCCCCAGCATGTCGGCCGTCCCCGTCATTGCTTTATTTTTAGCACTTTCCCAGCATGTCGGCCTTCCCCGTCATTGCTATTTACCCAGCAGTCGTCCTCTGCTCGACGGACGTCCTCCGTCGCCCACACTTTACAATATACTCTATTTTCCTTTACAATCTATATCCCTTTTCTTCTTCATTCTGTGAGTGCAAATTTTGGACTGTCTTTGGTATTCAACCACAAGTTATCTTGTTTGACCTGTTAAGCCGTCGCTTACATCCTGCACAGTTAACTCATGTTTGAATAGGGGCAGCTGTAAACACCCCAAATTTGCCCTCACCCATTCACACCATGGCTTGTGATCATTCTCATATGCATAAACACAATCATATCATCTCACATCTCATTTTTGATTCACTGGATAGTTTCTAAGGCATCTGCACCTAGGGTTTGTGATCTGAGCAATCCCAAAGCATCTTGAGCCATTCCAAAGGCAACCAATCAACTCAAAGGGGTCCATGTGTGTTCTTATATCATATTTCATCTCCTCAAAGTCAAAAATGCAGAGGAATCACAAGAGCTAGGGTTTAAGTGGATGCAGAGCCAGGATGAGCTGCACAGTTGACTGAAAATTAGGGTTTTGGTTTCAGAGGCCATAACTCCAAATTTTTTGGTCATTCTTGTTTCCATTGATCTCTATATGATATAGGGAGTATGCATATCAATTTTCATGAAGAAATTCCATGGGGAAGTCATCTGATCAAGAGTTGACTTTTCAGACAAGTCAGTGCAAAATCAGGGCATCTGAGGCCCCCAATGACCCAACCAATGGGTGATCTTCATCATTTTGAGTGTATGTGATCTTTATTTGATCATGGAAGGAGATTGGAGTTCATAGAAATCAAGAATTTAGGGTTTTTGCAAATGTTGACTTTTTGGGCATAGTTGACTTTTCAAGAATGCATCATTTTATGTCATTTTTCAAGCCATGATTTTGGATCCAAAAATGCTTCAAATGGAAAAACTTTGGTCATGAAAGTTGTAGATCTCATCTTTCCCTTTTCAAAAAGTACAAGAACATGATCTAATTCATCTTGGATCAAAAGTTATGGCAATGCAAAGTTGGCAAAAATCACTTATTTTCAAGGCATGCCCTAAGTGAGAATTTTGCAAAATCATGGATCAATGACTTTTGCAGCCTCAAATTCATTTCAAACCATTACACAAACTTTCTACAAGTCATAAAGTTCAGATTGGACTAGGTATTGCTCATGTTTTATGGTTCATACAACAAGATTTCTCACATGTGAGCAAAGGAGCAACAACTTGCAAGATCATCATTTCACCTCCCACCACTTGTTGCCTTGGGTGCTGAACCAAGCTAGCCTTTCCCCTCACCATGCTGCGCCAGCCCACACACTTGTACTTGCCTAGAACACAACCCATGCCTCTCTTACACAAAGGTTGACAATTTGCAAAAGTGGCCATACCAATCAATAAAGGGCAGGTCACATCAACTGACCAATGAGATTAGTTTATGTGGATCACATGCTGGTTAAACATAAGAAGAGGCAAGGCAGAAGCTCACCACAACACAGCATACACATTTTCATCCTCACTTGCAAAACCCTTCGAAACTGATCACACAACTCACAAACACAAAAACAAACTTCATAGATCAACTCAACTCATCTTCCTGGTCACAAAGCATCCATCAACATAGCCTAAAACCTCCAGAATCCCAAATACGATTTCTCTCCCCCATTGAACAGAACCTGCTCAAACTTTCAAACCAGTTACCACAAATCCTTTCCAAGCATTGAAAGCTTCTCAGGAGGTCAAATGGAGTAGATTGCAAGCAGGAAACTAGCCAGAAAGTGTCAGAGATCAAAGCTCCAGTTCAGGTGAGCTTCATGAACTTTTTTTCCAGAAATCCTTTTTTAAGTTCTTAAGTTGTTATTCATGCTTCCCTGATCATAAATATGTCATTGGTTTTGAAAATGGTGGAAAAATAAGGATGTAATCGTGTTCTGAAAGTCTTGCCCTAAAATTTTGTTTGTTTCGATTCATGAGTTTGAGGAAATATAAATGATGTTTGTGTTAGGGTTTTGATTCAGTGGGTTATGGGGATCATTTCTGTGTTCTTAGATTCCATTTTAGTTATGTTTTGAGAGTTGTAGAAATTTTCAGGTGGGGTTCCCACCGGAGAAGACGACCGGAGGTCTTCTCCGGCCACCTGAAAATAATTAGGGCATAATCCCAGTCATTAAGTGAGTTTGAATCTGGAGCGTGCGATGGCTTTGACTTGTTGACCTCCCGCGCGTGTGGATGGCACAGATTGATCATTAGAAACCCTAATTGCATTTAATTAATTCATAAACCTGATTAACCAAGTTTGAATTTCAGCCCTTGATCTGCGCGCGCAGTCAACAAGGCTTTCCCCAGACTCAATCCTAGCCCCTCATTTGGTTGACTTCAGTTTATTTTCATTTTTATTTCATTTTCTTTCATTTAACTTGTACAATTATTTTAAAATAGTAAAAAACACTTAAAAATTATGAAACTTTGCCTTTAAAGTTTTATTAATTTTTAAGACCCAAAAATATTTTTATTTCATTTTTTATCATTAAAAAAGTATTTTTAAATATTTAAAAGATTATTTTTAATTGATTAATGAGAATTAATTAATTAAAAATACTTTTAGGTATTTAAAAATTACAAAAAAATTCATGAAATGTTCTAAGACATTTAGAAACATTGTCCAACCTTCAAACCAAATTTCTTTTTTGATCTTGATGCATTTTAAGAATTTTTTCATTGAATTAAATCATTTTTTATGCATTATTTTGATCATGGGTTCAAAAATTCATTTCTGCCAATTGGTGAAGGTTGAGACATTGATTCTTCTTGCTTTGTCTTTTGTTTTGCATGTAGTTTCAAAGATAAAAAGGCCATGAATTGTTCTTGCATTTTCAAATTGATTGGCATTTGTTTTGTTAAGAACCCTAAAAAACCCTAATAACTTAGAAAATTCATAACTCAAGATTGGTTGAGAGTTGAGAGTTCCCCTTTGGGCAGTGGTTTATTATAGGTTTAGGGTTTCTTTGAGTGCCACTTTCCATTTTTTTATCATGAGGTTTGCTTCTGTTTTTGGTTTGTGTTTGATGTTTGATCCATAAACCCTAATTTGGGCTTCCATTTGCATCCTCCTTGCATTCTCTTGCATAACATGACCTATCTTTGCATTTTGTGCATGATTATGATTCATTTGACATCTTAAGACATATAGGAAGCATCTTTGATCATTGCATTGCATATTTGCCATGTCATTTGCCTTGTATGATTCATAACTTTTCATGTTTGTTCATGCTCCCTAGCTTGCATCATTTGCATTCATGATCTTGTATGAACATCCCCATTGTCTTGCCTCATGTTTGCAGCACCTCATAACATCATAATCATCATCAACATGCTTCTGGTTTTGCTTTGCATCATGCCATTTCATCTCATCTTGCATTGCATTGCATTTTCTTTCTAACATTGCAGGTGGTAAGTAAACTTGAGAAGTGGATTTGCCTTCACTTCTCATACCTTTTCTTTTCATCTCTCTTGCATCCATTGCTGCATTCTTATTTGTGTTTGAGTTTGAGCTTGCTCATTCTTCTCCTTCCCACTTTCTTTCTTCAAGTGACTTGACTTCTTGAATGAAGCAAGTCATTTTGCTTCTCTTGATCCTGTTCATCTGCTTCCTGGTGGCTCCTTTGAAGATTGTTCTTGAAAACCCCACAAACCTTAGGATCATCCAAGCATGACAATGAATTAGGGTTTTGATTAGTTCCCCCCATAGTTTTTACCTTTGTGTCTCTCTTTGAGTCCTCTCTTCTCACCTCATAATCAGGGACTAAACCCTAAAGGCCTTAATACTTTGTGATTAAGCTTATGCCTGCATCCTTCTCTTAGGATGGAGTGTATAACTTTAATCCTAAGTATTAAACCCTTAAGGTGTTTAAATCTCTTAATCAATTCATCTAATAAATATCAAGACATTACACTTGTAACTTGGGCCTTGCATTAGGGTTCTAATTCTTCCTTAAGTGGTTAAGAAGGACTAACCCTAGTGTTAATGGACAAGTCCCCCTCAAGTTGTCTTACAAACCATAAAAAACACTTCATCATCATACCATTAAATAAAATCCACTTAATCAAAGGCTTGTTTTGTCATGGGTTTAATCCCTAATCATGGATTAAGTTGAGGAGTTTTTCTCAACTTAAACATTCTCATCTATTATCCTTCTTTTAGGATGGTGTAATGGGTCTGTTTAATCTTTGATTATGGCTTAACCTCATTACTCAACACTAAACAAAAACAACAAAAACATCTAATTAATCACAAGTAGGTTAATGATCTTAATCCTGCACCAAAGGTGATTAAGTGTGAGAATCTGACTTCACACTTAAGGTATTCTCATTACCCCTAATCAGAAGGAAGATGTGATGAGTTTACTAACCCATTGGTTTAAGCTTAAGCTCATTAACTTATGACAAAAATCCAAAAAAAACAATAAAAGACTGAAAATACAAAAACAAACAATAATCGTCTCCTCCGGGATTCTTTTCTCATCTCATTCACTCACAAACGGGAACTCGCTTCTTCCGTCTAATGCAAGACAGTTTGCACCTGAGCCAGACAGGTCATACACTTGAGCATTGACAAGTAAGCAGTTCATCAGTCAGTTCATCTTTCAGTCTCTTTGGGTCGAACTACGGTGTTCTGACTTCCTCATTGCACGAGAGGATACGTAGGCATAACTTAATAGTTATCGAACAAAAGTCTCTGTATATTCCCCCTCTTTCCAGCTTCATTCTTTTAGCCTCATGATCTTGAGCATTTCATTCCTGATCTCACACTGACACTGTATATACTACACTTCACTTCTTTTACACTGACACCTGTACATCCTTTTCCAGCTCTTGTATACACAGATTGCACTGACACTACCCCTTTAAAACACAAATCTTTTAAGCGTGGATCCCGTCGAGTACGACGGACAATCTGGGTGCTAATACCTTCCCAGGTTGTAATCAACCCCCTTTCTCAGTCTCTCTGGTTCGCAGCCGTCTTATCTGTATCTTTCTAGGTCTATGCAGCATTGCCTTTCCTCCGGGATAAAAATGCCTAGCTGGCGACTCTTTTCATCTCCAGTGAGTTCACGGCTGTGTGTTCTCACTGTTCCCTTCGCCGACCGTTCGCGCTTGTACCAGGATGCAAATCTTCGGGAGCGACACTAATGAAATGAGGTTTTGACGTGTTATTACGATGGAAATATATGATTAATTGATGTTGAGTTGTTGATATGAAATGAATGATGCGCAATTGATTTCTCGATGAATTTTACGGTGTAACGCATCATTGCATTTCATGATATTCACGATGGGGCTTCGGCCTATTTAGTAGCTTCAATCCCATTGTGTGGATTGGAGTGTCTCGATGATTACGATGTGCTCCCTTGTGGAGGGTTGATGGTCATGTATCCATCTCACGATGAAATTGGTACCACATCCATAATTGCATATCATGATAGTTGGAATTGCATATTTCTGGATGAATTCACGATTGTGCTGTGTTGCTGAATTTTTATGATGCGTTCATGATTGAGTTGTTGTTGCTGAATTATATGGTTGAAGATGTTATAACTGTTGGTGTAAGCCCTAGAGGCCAATACTTTTTGGTACTTGTATCGGATTATTCGTTTAATAATAAAAGGCATTTCTTTATTATGTTTGTCTTTCAGAATAATAAAGTCCCTAGAATAGTTAGTCTGTTTAATGAAATGTTAAGTGTGACTTAATCATGAGATCCCATTAAACATAAAGACATTATTCTTAAAATATCCGTAGTCAAGCTTTATTGCAAAGTGGGATAACATTAAAGCATTGAGACTATTATGAAGATAGACTGATGATCACATCTCATGGATCATGGATAAAGAGTTATCAAGTCTTGACATAGGTATAAATATTAGGAGTAATATTTATACCGGATTGACCCGCTATGAGAATACTACATAGTATGTTATGCAAAGTGTCATAAGTTATTCTCATGGTGATAATGGTGTATTACCACCCTTCGACCTGAAACCACTATGGACCCTAGATGTAGAGTCGGGTGCTTTATTGCTGATCAAACATTATCCGTAACTGGATGATCATAAAGACAGTTGATGGGCACTCCACGAAGCATGCTGAGGGACATGGGTGTCCTAGATGGAATTTGCCAATCCTGCATAACAGGAGAAATGTCTAAGGGCCCAATATTGAACTGGACAAGGATGACACAGTGTATGCCTTGTGTTCAATATAGACATAGGGGCAAAAGGGTAATTATACAAACATATATTATCACGAAAAAGGTTTTGTCAGATCACATGACATTTTCGTGACTTGGGTAGCAGTGATGTGTTGCTAGATACCGCTCACTGTTTATTATGTTAAATATATAATTTAATATAATTACCAACGTTACGAAATCCTACAGGGTCACACACATAAGGACAGTTTGATGAGAGATAGAGAAATCAAAGGAACACCGTAAGGTACGGTGCACTTAAGTGAAAAATAGAAATTCGGATAATATAATAATAATTATTGTTATTTTATAATGGTTATAAAATAATAATAAAATAAATATATTTATTATAATAATAGTTATTATAATAATATATAATATTATTATGGATCATGTGAATTGGGCTTTTAGCCCGCAGCCCACAAGAGAGTCTATAAAAGGAACCCTTGTGATGAAGCTTTTACTTGATGCAATTTCGTTTTTGATTCTCACTCAAATAATTCCGTTCGTAAGCAGCTAGCACTGTGACCGGAAGCTGTTCGTGTGGACTGAGTAGAGGCGTTGCACTTCATCAACGCTTGTGATCGCTGCATCAAAGATCTGAATCGCCACAAAGAGGTAACGATTCTATCACTGACCATGCTCATTCGTAAGGATCACTAAAGGAAAATATTTGTTTTCCGCTGCGTTTAGATCGCAATTTTCCTTCAATAACATGCTTATGCTAATTTATTTATATTCCATATTCTAATATATTTATGATATATTATGATTACTCACCCTGCCTGCTTGGAAATTTTGCCTCTTTCGTGGGTAACTTGCAGATGATAAAGAATAGGCTTGCAGTGCAAGAGGAGTTTTTCATGAGTCTTGGAGCATGCTTTAGTGTTCCTTAGAAGTGGTTTTGGTCTATGTGTCCTGCTCTGTGTCATGTAACACTGGGATGGGTTTATTTGTTAAATTGTTTTCAGTTATGTTATTACTTTGATAAATGTTTTCTCATTATATGATGTTGAAAATTCGGATGGTGAAAATTATGTTTATGAAGTAAAAATTATGATTTTGAAATATGAAGTTTAAATTCCGCTGCAAAATGCTATATGTTATTCTTGATGTTGATTAACCCGTGTTACGGGACAGGACACTGTTTGTTTTGAATTATGATGAAATGTGATACCCTTCTCGATGATTACTCTGATATTACTTAAATATTTTGTTTTGGGGTAGAAGGGTGTTACACAAACTACGGTGTTCTGAATTCCTCATTGCACGAGAGAATACATAGGCATAACTTAATTGTTATCGAACAAAAGTCTATGTATCTCCCCCCGCTTTCAGCATTCTTTCTAAAGACTCAAACCCTAAGCATTCACCTTTTGCACTGACACTTGTACATTATCTTCCAGCTTTTGCACAAAGATAGCACATACACTACCCCTTTAAGCACAATCTTTTAAGCGTGGATCCCGTCGAGTACGACAGACAATCTGGGTGCTAATACCTTCCTAGGTTGTAACCAACCCCTTTCTCAGTTTCTCTGGTTTGCAACCGTCTTATCCATCTTTTTCTAGGTTCATGCAGCATTACCTTTCCTTCGGGATAAAAATGCCTAGCTGGCGACTCTATTCACTTCACCTTCATTTTCTCTTTTCGCCGACCATTCGTGTCTGTACCTTGGGGGACCTTGGTGTCTTTTCGGGGGAGCGACAATATGATGCATGCAAAATAAATATTGAAAGCGGTAAAAAAATGTTGTAAAGTAAAAGCTGTAAATAAAAGCAGTAAAGCAAAACTAAAGCACACAATAACACACATATAATCACCCAAAGAAATAGAAACAAACAGGCGCTAGGATTGACTCTCAAAGAGGAAACCAGAGATTCTGGGTTCGGTCCCCACCAGAGTCGCCAACTTTCGCTCCCGGGATTTTCATCCTAGAACAAACACGAAAGTGGCGCGGAAAAAGTAGAGTCTCCATCCAAGCATTTTTATCCCGAATGAATAGGAAAGGTAATGCTGCACAAAACAAAGAGAAAAGGAAAGGAAAAGGTCTTGCGAACCAAAGATCTGGGTCCGGGAGTCAGTTAGGACCTGGGAAGGTATTAGCACCCCAGACCGTCCTCCATACCCGACGAGATCCATGCTTGTTTGTCTGTTTCAAAGGGTGGGAAAATAAAACTGCTGCTGAATAAAAGAGCTACTAACTGGAATTGGAATGAGAAAGGGACTGGAAAAGAGATCGAAAAGGGAAAATGTAGGAAAAATAAAGAAAGTGCTCTACCCCACTGCCTACGTACCTCATCGGGAAAATGAGGATTAAATTCGACGTAATTCGCCTAACTAAGGTGGGAACTTGCTTGTGTTTTTTATTACTTGAACTAATTATGCCTATGCTCAGGTGTGGCAGGCTTGTTTGGTACGAGTGTGTTACCGTCTTGCAAGGAGACACATCAAAGCAAGTTCGTGTTGTGAGTGAATGAGGTGGGAAGAGAATTCCCGCAGGAAAAGACACGTGTTGTTTTGTTAATTGTATTTTAAAAGCAGTGTTTTGGATTTATTGATAATGAAAAATTCTTGTACTAAGAATTGTTCATCGTGGTAAATGCCTTACACCTCACCCTAAAATGGGATGTGTATAAGTAACCCACAACAAAGTCTTCTGGCGTATGAGAAAGCTCAACCTTTATTAGGTATTTTGTTGTTTTTCTTTATGAGATGCGAAAGAGAGACTCAAATCAAGAATGGAAAAAAAACTAGGGGAACAAAGACTCACCATATGTTGTTTATTTCATTCAAAAGGAGATCCTAATGGTTTGTGTGGTCTTCTAATCCTAATGAGAAAAAGGAAAATAAGGAACTAGAAAGCAACTTACTTTCTAAGGATGTTAAGTTGTTTCTAAAAGGGGGAAGCCTATACAAACAAAGCACCAACTACTAAGACAAACACACTTAGAAAGTATAAAGAACATAAAAGGAAGAAGTTGTGTGAACATGCCTACCTCAACCTCCCTACAAAACAAAGGTTAGTAGAATATAGTTAAAATGATAAAAGGAAAGAAGGTAAACAAGTACCAAACACATCCTAATACATCTATGGCCTAAACTAGACTCAATCCTAAGTCTAAGGACCCTAAAAATTAAGCAAAGCCTAAATCCAATAGCTACTGCAGCTTCTTATTGCACAAACAGCTACTAAATACAATGCACAACACAAATAGCCTATTACTGCTACCAAACAGCATGAAAATAGGTGTAAAAAGACCAAAACAGAATAATGCAGCATGTTTTTACAGCTCCAATTTCAAAATGCAGCGATGGAAAAAAGGCATATTTTCATTATTTTCACAAAATGCAAAAACATGAGTTTTAATGCAAGCAACGAAATGCGATGATCATGCGAATTATGCAACAACATGAAATGGATCACTAACAATGGAATGCAACATGCCATCACAATTAAAGGATTCAAACTAGATGATTTACATGGTTTTAACAATATGCACTTTTTCCATTATGCACATGATTTGACCAAAACATGAACGAACTTCAAATGCGATGCAAAACAGAAGTATAAACATCTATTGACCTGCTATAACGGGTGATAAATCATGTAAACAATGATCATAATACACTATGGACCTATATGCAACACTTATGCCAAAAATTGGAATATAACGAAACTCACATTGAAAGTTATCGAAACTCCGCACACTTGCACTAAATCAGCTCCTAAAAATTCCCTAAAATCCTAATCTAAAGATCCATGATGATAATAGAAGGAGTGTTGCACAAACATGCAAGAAAACAACACAAAAATGAAAATCAACAGAGCGTTAACCAGTAAACGGGTTCAAAAAAAAGTTAAACAGGGGGCAAAAACAGTGTGTTAACCGGTTAACATTGAACCAGAATTGAAAAACAGTGAGGAAAAAAGCACTTCTAGCTATCAACTTATTTCCAAAAGCTCCTAACATAGCCATTACTATACTAGCACAAAATTACCAACTAAATATAACCTTTTAACACCTATTAACACCATAATCATTCTACGATTGTAGCTACTAATGGCCGAACCAAATAATGCATCACAAAATCAAGAAAACCGAAGAATGCCTTACAGCGAGATGAAGAGAAATAAATTAGAGAAAGAAATGATTACGGATTCACCAACCTACAAAGAGGAGACTTGCTTTGGTGATTGTTGTGATGTTGATCAATGCACGAACGAAGAGAATACCAGAGGTTCCAAGCTTCGATCCGCGAGTGTGCAAAATAAATGTAATCGATGAGAATCCGAAACGCTTTCGAATGGTGAAAAAAAACACTACGACCACAATGATTTCTTCGATTATCCGCTGAATCGGTGAAGATGATGAAGGCTAAACTTCTGATCTTTTGAGTTTGTGTGCGAAACTTGAAAGATCTTGATGATGAAGCTTTGGTGAGTTTGGAAAATGGAAGAAAATGAGAGAATTGAGATTATGAGAATGATGAATTTTTGTGAAGAAATTTCTAATCCTTTTATGATTGATGAACAAAGTTTATATAGGCATTAGGTTTAGAGTTACGTTTAGGTTAGGGCACAAGGCTTGAGTCTTAAGCTAAGGGTTGGTTGGGAATATTCCTAGAATATTCTTTGGCATATTCTTGGAATATTCTGGGAATATTCCTTGGCAAGAATGTGGAATGTTCTAGAGTTTGATGGAAACACAAAGCAAAGTGGAAAATGGAAAGGGGAGAGAACATCCAACTAAATTTTGAAAAGTTTTCCCAAAATTCGCAGGCGTTAACCGGTTAACCCCTGGTGTTAACCGATTAACGGAAGGAAAAATGAATTTCCCTCCTTTTTATGGGAAACCCTCCAAATGCATCTCCACCGTCCGTTCTGAACTTGTTTCGACCTTGAGTTCTGATAGTTGATTTTGCCGCTGAGTAAACCTCGATCACATGCCTGGTGCGCCAACCAATGATGCATGACTTATTTTATTTTTTATGCAATGTATGGAATTATGAATGCAATGCGATATGCTAGATACCATGAAGATGAGAGGGCGAATTTTGGGGTATTAAAGTTGCCCCTACTCAATCAACTGTAGACCTGAAGGGATGATAGCAATGGCTTTCAGACTTTCATGGTGTGGAGGGATTGATAAGAAATTGATGTAGCACAGAGTAACACAGAGTACATAGAGAATGTAAATCTGATCACAAGACATAACCTGCTTTTCAATTCAGATCACAAGACACAATGACACAAAGACTCAGGAGACATAGATGTTAGAACATCTTGTTCAACATTCTTACAAAGCAACTGCAAGAACATACTCAACTCCAGAAAACCTTTCTCCCCCTTTTTTATCCAAAAATTGACAAAAGTAACCAAAGCAAACCCAAATCCCGAAGGTATTGACCCAGACACGAACAAAAGCTATAAGATAGAATTACAGTAAAGACACAACTTGAAGGAAACTAACCAAAGACTCTCCTTTGATACCCGAGCAATATCCTAGGAAATAACGATCCTAGAATGTAACACTTGGCCGTAGTAAAAAAATGTGTTATTTGAGGAGGATAATTTTGACTGAGAAAAGAGATGTGTTCTTGAAGCTTTTAATATTTTCTTGATTGTTTTGTTAGTTCCAAAAATAACCAGGAAAGCAAAAATAAGCATGTTTTACAAGCTCTCTTTTGTTGTTCTTGTCCACACCATCCAGACAAATCCACTTGACAAACATGTTTTAAACAATGTCCTGACATCCGTTCAGACATTGTCTACTAAAACATGTCTACCAATGTTACACAACTCCTACTTCATCACGAGACTTTTCAATTTAAGCATCAAAATTTGTCTTTAGGAAGAATCCTTTCGAGAACCAATCATGTATCTTGAAGTACTAAAACACATAACTCCTTCTGATCAGTTAAAAAAAACTGATGTCGAGACATGATATCTGACATCTTTAGCAAAACTCCTATTGAGTCTTACACTCTTCTGTAGAGAAAAATAAATTCTCCCAAATAATTGTCAACAATATTTATTAGGTCTCCCCCAATAAACATGTATGTCATTGATCTTGCTCAATTACAAGCATGACTTACTACTCAAAAGACCAACAAACCATGATGTCAAGACATCTTGTTTGACATCACATCCTCACAACCTGCTTTTTCTCCAAGAAATTTCTGAAACACTACATTCTTGCAATGATTCATCCTAGACAGAAGCTCAACTCCCCTATCAAAGATGTCCAATGCTCCCTTGAAGAGAACCACACAAGGTGAATGAAAACACAAGATTCATCTTCATGTTTTCATTAAGATAACCATCCAACTTTCCACTCCTTATTCAACACTCGTGTTGAACACAATCATCTGCTGTAAGACCACTCTTGATCCTTTAGACATAAATGATTGTGCTCCTAGACAAGAAACATCCAAACCCCACATGATATATCATTACCACCATCATGTTAATATAGTTAGAAAGTACCAAGATCAAAATCCTTGTACCAACAAATTCTTGGATTTGAGATCAAAACAACCATTGATCACTCTCCCCCTGAACCCATTTACACATTGTACAAATTCCTTTTGAATCTTACATTATTAAATAACCATGTTCTTTGAGAATAAGTCCAATCAAGTATGTTAGTAAATATGTCATCCCCACTTGATTTGATATCAACCATATACTTCATATCAACAATTTTCAGTTTTCTTTCTTTACAAGAACCAATTTGTCACAATCCTTTCTTCAGACACTAGCATCAGCAGACACCATTAATCTTTCTTGGTAGAAGAAATGCCACACTTAGAATATTCATTCTAATGAGTAGATATATCAATCTAAGACATTCCTCAGAAGTAAACACATGATATTACAACATCATATAGGAATCAATCTTCTCATAATTTGATCTAATAGCCTGACATATTATTCATATCTGCACCTCATTGATCATCAAGAAACTCAGACGAACATATAGATGAAAAAGTTTTCCCACTTTCACCTTAAGAAAAGATTCAATCGGCCAATGATATAAACAACTTCTCCACTAACACCAAATTCCATTTGAGGCTTGATCATTTGTTTCATACACTAATAAGAAGATTCCTTCTGGTAGATATCAAGTTAAGGTACAAATTCCGCCAGTCTTCTATCTTATATCATCAATTTCCTCTCTGAATTTTTACCTTCATACAATCACTCCATGATACACTTGAGTCTTGGTTAAATATTTCTCATCATACTTCTTTACAATCTTCATCTAATCATTCTTCTGCATGATAAGATTAAATACTTATGATTCAAGATGTGAGTATCAAACTCCACACTTAGAGCTTCATATCCCTTCTAAGGACAACCAGTAATTAGGATGACATCTTTCTTGTATCATAGAAACCATTCACTTTGATTTTCGATACACCAACCACCTGACTTATTATCCAACTAAAGATCTCTACAACTTCACTAGCTTGATCATAAAGAGCTCCAGACAACCATAGAGAGAAATAAACTCGCATGCTTCCTCGTCTTAACAAAACAAGAGTTCCATGTTCTTATAGACTTGATTCTTATCAAGATTGAGTAAACAACCTCCATCCTTCTTAATGAAACACATCAATTAATCTTCAAGAAAATTCTTCACCACCATAAGCAAGATTAAACTGAAGAATCTTCAAGATTTCTGAGAAAATGTCCTAGACATTTTAGTTTCACCTTCTGGTTGCTCTTCTTAACTCTCCTTCAAACATGCTAATACTGGAAATTAGCTTTTGCACTCCTATGTGCTTAGATAAGAAATAAACTGATCCAAGTGATATTCAGTAAGTAGGTGACGACATCGTGTTTTCTTTGAAAAGCATCCATAATCTAGTCAAGTTTCTAGGATAGAAACTTTCCAGATAACTCACCTTCATCAGCACTTTATGATCAAGACAAAATACTTTTCTAAATAAGCATTAAAAAGGACCTTTCTGAAGCTCTCACCAATAACACCCGTTCTTTCACACAAAAGAAACCATACAAGTATATCCATCTCTCATAGCATTCCATAAGTAGATCCAAAATAGATCCTTGAACTTATGCAATCGACACGAGTTGCATCTCATCTTGACTTCTTTTATCATTTGATCATCAAGTAGAATTATAACCAATTGAATATTTGTAAATAATATAGATAAAAATTGATCTTAAATCCTTAATTAGACAATCATAAAACTTGAAAGAGTTTGTAACTTTCCTTCTTGTACTTAGCAACACATTGAGAACAATTTTTCAAAAGATGCATACTTCTGGAATAATGTTTATCATTCTCCTTTGTTTTCCAATTCTCTTTTCATTCTTTAGCCTTTCTGAAATAGCTATCTTCTGAAGAACATAATATGAGCACTTTCAGGAAATCCAGAAGTCAGACTCCTATTAGATAGGCAACAAAAATAAATTGCATTAAAAGAAAAAGAAATTCAAAATTCATTAAATAGATGCTAAAATTTGAAGCCATTACACAAAGTTCTAAATCTACAAAAATCAAAGAAATTTAGAGTTAAAACTCAAGAATAATGGGAAAACCTTCCCATCCACGACTCCTTGTAAACACCCCAAATTTTCCCTCACCCATTCACACCATGGCTTGTGATCTTTTCATATGCATAAACACAATCATAACATCTCATACCACAATTTTGAGTCTTTGCATTGGTTCTAAGTCATCTGCATCTAGGGTTTATGATCTGAGCAATCCAAGAGCTGTTTGAGCCACTCCAAAGGTCATCAATCACTTCAAAGGGGTCCATGTGTGTTCAAGCATCATATTATATCTTCTCAAAGTCAAGAATCACAAGAACTGGGATTGGTATGGAGGCAGAGCCAGGCTTGACTGCACAGATGACCTAAAATTAGGGTTTTGGTTTCAGAGGCCATAACTTCAAATTTTTTGGTCATTCTTGTTTCTATTGGTCTCTATATGGTATAGGGAGTATGCATATCAATTTTCATGAAGAAATTCCATGGGGAAGTCATCTGATCAAGAGTTGACTTTCTGGACAAGTCAGTGCAAAATCAGGGCATCTGAGGCCCCCAATGACCAAACCAAGGGTTGATCTTCATCATTTTGAGTGTATATGATCTTTATTTGATCATGGAAGAAGGTTGGAGTTCACAAAATTCAAGAATTACAAGTTTTTGCAAAGTTGACTTTTTAGGGCATGGTTGACTTTTTAATGAAATGTCATTTTATGCAACTTTTTCAACCCTTGCTTTTTGATCCAAAAATGCTTCAAATGGAAAAACTTTGGTCATGAAAGTTGTAGATTAGATCTTTCCCTTTTCAAAAAGTACAAGAACATGACCTAATTCATTTTGGATCAAAAGTTATGGTGTGTCAAAGTTGGCAAAAATCACTAATTTTCAAAATATGCACCAAATGAGAAATTTGCAAAATCATGTATCAAAGGCATTTGTGACTTCTAATTCATGTCAAACCATTACACAAACATCACATGTGACCTAAAAATCAGAATGGACCAAGAGTTTCTCATGTTTCATGGCTTGTGAGGCAAGATATTTTCATGGAAAGCAAAAGTGAGCAAGTTGCAAAAACCATCATCACACCTCATCCACTTGCTGCCTTGGATGCTGAACCACACTAGCCCTTTCCCCTCACCATGCTACGCAGCCCACAACCCTTGTACTTGGCTAGAAGTTGCCCATGCTTTCTCTTACACAAAGTTGACATTTTGGCAAAAGCTAGCACACCTATCACAAAAGCACAGGTCACATCCTCTGACCAATCCCATTAGTTTATACAAACAAATGGCAAGCCAAGCAACATAACACAAGAGCCTGAAACCAGCAAGAACATCACTCTCTCATTTTCATTCCATATAGCAAAGGCATTCGAAACACTCTCCTCAGGCCACAAACTCAGAAACAAACTTCACAAACCTTCTCCACTCATCACCCTGATCACAAAGAACCCCTCACCATTGCCTGAAACAGCCTGAATCCAAAACACGATTCCCACCTGAGCTTGAACAGAACTTGTTCAAACTCTCAAACCAGCCAACATAAACTCTTGCTAAGCATCCAGACATCATCAAGGGACCAAAGGGAGTGGTTTGCATCAAAGGAAGGGGTCAGAAAGTTGCAAGATTGAAAGCTTCGAAACTCAGGTAGCTCAAGAACTTTTTTTTCCAGAAATGATTTTTAAAGTTCTTAAGTTGTTCTTCATGCTTCCCTGGTCATGAATATGTCTTTAGTTTTGAAAATGGTGGAGAGATGAGAGTTTAATCAGTCTCTGAAACTTTTTGCCCTAGAACTAGATTGATTCGATTCAGCCAGTTTAGGAATGATAAATGTTGTTTGAATGGGGGTTTTGATTCGTGAGTGAGTGGGGATCATTTCTGTTTAATTAGATTTCATTTTAGATGCGTGTGGAGAGAGTTGGTGTTTTGGAGTGAACGGAGAAGATGACCGGAACACTGTTCCGGTCACTTGAGGGTCATTAACGGTGGGATTAGGGTTTAATCATTAATTAGCCCAGTTTGAATTTTGGCCGTAGGATTTGGCGCCAGGTCAATTCGCGCACAGGATTGTTTGAATCTGGACCCTAGGATTTGATTACTTCTCCTTTTTTCAGTTTAAAATTCATTTTATTTTCATATTAATTCATTTGTTTTATACAATTTATTAAAAATAGCAAAAAGGCTTTAAAAATTATGAAATTTTTTACCAAGAGTTTCATTAATTTTTAAAACACAAAAATATTTTTATTTTCATTTTTAGCATTAAAAAAGTATTTTGAAATATTTAAAAGTTTATTTTTAATTGATTAATGAAAATTAATTTATTAAAAATACTTTTACGTATTTAAAAATCACCAAAAAATTCATGAAATGTTTTAAGACATTTAGAAACATTGTCCAACCTTCAAACAAAATTTATTTTTTGATCTTGATGCATTTTGAGAATTTTTCATTGAATTAAAATCATTTTGATGCATTATTTTGATCCAAACTTCCAAAAATCATTTCTGCCTAATCATGAAAGGTTGGACCTTGATTCTTTTTGCATTGCATTGTGTTTAGCATGTAGTTTGTGAGATTAAATGGCCATGATTTGATCTTTCATTTTCATTTTGTTTGGTAATTTTCTTGTTAAGGAACCCTAAAACCCTAGAAAACTTAGAAAAATCATATCTTGAATTAGGTTAAGAGTTGAGACCTCTCATTTGGGAAGTGAGTTGGTATAGGATTAGGGATCCTTTGTGTGCATTTTCAATTTTTTATCTTGATGTTTGCTTCTGATTTTGGTTTGTGTTTGATGTATTGTTCATAAACCCTAATTTGGGCTTCCATATGCATCCATCTTGCATTTGCATCCATGCCTTGACTTGCCATGATATTTTATGCATCCTTGTGATTCATTTAACATCATAAGACATATTGAAAGCATGTTTGGTCATTGCATCTTTCATTTTCCATGTTGTATGCCATATGCATCTCATAACTTTCCATGTATGTTCATGTGTCTTAACTTGCTTCATTTGCATTCATAAGTTTGTATGATCATCCACATGTGTTGTTTCTGGTTTGTAGCATCTCATAGCATCATTGACATCATGTATTTGCTTCTGGTTTGGTTTTGCATCATGCCATTTCATCTCATGTTGCATTGCATTGTGTTTTCTTTTCTAACTTTTCAGGTGGTAAGTGGATTTGAGAAGTGAATTTGCCTTCACTTCTCATAACTTCTCTTCATCTCTTTTATGCATCCATGCTGCATTTTGTCTTGTGTTTGGGTTTGAGCTTGCTCATTATTCTTCTTCTTACTTTCTTTCTTCAAGTGACTTGACTTCTTGAATGAAGCAAGTTACTTTGCTTCTCCTGATCCTTTCATCTGCTTCCTGGTGGTTCCTCTGAAGATTTCTCTTGTTGACCTCATAAACCTTAGGAACAACCAAGCATGGCAATGATTAGGGTTTTGATTAGTCTCCCCACTTAGTTTTTACCTTTGTGTCTCTTTTGAGTCTTCTCTTCTCATCTCATAATCAGGGACTAAACCCTAAAGGCTTTAAGGCTTTGTGATTAAGCTTATGCCTGCATCCTTCTATTAGGATGGAGTGTATAACTTTAATCCTAAGTGTTAAACCCTTAATGTGTTTAAATCCTTTAATCAATTCACTTAATAATCATCAAGACATCAAGCTTGTAACTTGGGCCTTGCATCAGGGTTCTAATTCTTCCTTAATTGGTTAAGAAGGACTAACCCTAGTGTTAATGGACAAGTCCCCCTCAAGTTGTCTTACAAACCCTAAAAAACACTTCATCATCATATCATTAACTAAAATCCACTTAATAAAGGCTTGTTTTGTCATGAGTTTAATCCCTAATCATGGATTAAGTTGAGGAGTCTTCCTCAGCTTAAACATTCTCATCTATTATCCTTCTATTAGGATGGTGTAATGAGTCTGTTTAATCCCTGATTATGGCTTAACCTCATTACTCAACACTAAACAAAAACCACAAAAACATCTAACTAATCACAAGTAGGTTAATGATCTTAATCCTACACTAAAGGTGTTTAAGTGTGAGAATCTGACTTCACACTTAAGGTATTCTCAATACCCCTAATCAGAGGGAGGATGTGATGAGTTTACCAAACCTATTGGTTTAGGCTTAAGCTCATTAACTTATGACAAACTTTCAAAAGCAATAAAAGACTGAAAACACAAAAAACAAACAATAATCGTCTCCTTCGGGATTCTTTTCTCATCACCTTCACTCACAAACGAGAACTTGCTTCTTCCGTCTAATGCAAGACAATTTGCACCTGAGCCAGACAGGTCATACACTTGAGCATAGACAAGCAAGCAGTTCATCAGTCAATTCATCTTTCAGTCTCTTTGGGTCGAACTACGGTGTTCTGACTTCCTCATTGCACGAGAGGATACGTAGGCATAACTTAACAGTTATCGAACAAAAGTCTCTGTATATTCCCCCTCTTTCTAGCCTCATTCTTTTAAGCCTCATAGTCATGAGCATTTCACTCTCATCCTTACACTAACACTGTATATATCATACTTTACACTTCCTTTGCACTGACACCTGTACATTCTTTTCCAGCTCATTTACACACAGATCGCACTGACACTACCCCTTTAAAACACAAATCTTTTAAGCGTGGATCCCGTCGAGTACGGCGGACAATCTGGGTGCTAATACCTTCCCAGGTTGTAACCAATCCCCTTTCTCAGTCTCTCTGGTTCGCAACCGTCTTATCCATCTTTTTCTAGGTCTATGCAACATTGCCTTTCCTCCGGGATAAAAATGCCTAGCTGGCGACTCTATTCATCTCCAGTGAGTTCACGGCTGTGTGTTCTCATTGTCCCTCTCGCCGACCGTTCGCGTCTGTACCTTTATCTGGGCCAGTCCCATCTATCGGGAGCGACAGCTTGGCGACTCTGCTGGGGACCCTTATACTACAACCAGGGCTTCTGGTTCCTTTTGTGGGTTCCTCCTAGCGCTTGATCGATTTGTGTTTACTGGGGTGTTATGTGCTTATTTGTGTTTGTATATTTGTATTTATTTTTTGCTTTATGTACAGTTGCTTTACTGCTTTCTTTATAGTTTTGCATTATATCATACTGTCATACTGTGCTGCTGGCTGGATCTGTTTGTTTGCTTTGGTGGGTGGGTGTTCCATTGAGTGTTAAGGTCCTATACCTGGGACCTGAGTGACACCTAGGCTAGAGTGGTTCATATTCTTTCCCATTCCATCTCGGTCTGGTGCGGGAATATGAAACACGGTTCAGATATGGGTTTCTTCTTGAGAACTCTGTGTTGCAGATTTCCTGCAATGCTAGGGCTATCTGGGAAGCCTGCTAAGTCTGGATGACCTTTAGTATTGACCTTCAGAAACTGAGGTGAATTAGAGGATGAACTTTTATGGTTATTGTAAACACTGTACCTCCGGGTTAGAAGTGTTTACACTTCTCATAACTGATCCAAGTCTGAGGATCCTTGTTTTAGAACACCACCTGTGAGGGGGTTGGGCTGTTTACAGGTTTGCAGGTACCCTTGGCCTCAGCATACCCTGTTACTTTGATTTGATTAAGAATACTCCATGTTGGAACAGTTCTTGTGATTCTAAACCCTGGACATGTGACTCTTTATTTGAGTCCCCCACCTTGGTTACTGGACCTATAGACCTCCATCTGGAATTCTTGAATATACCTGGACTTATATCAGAGCATTTGATCAGATCCAGCTCAGTCACAAACCCTTGCATATCATTTGCATACATCCTCATTGCATCATTTTGACATTTGTTTATTTGTTTTTCAGGGTATCCATTTTCATTTTTGGCTTGGTTTTGACCCCATCATCAGTATTGACCTATCTTCATCAGCATCTGCTTCAGCTATCAGCTATCTGCTTCAGTCACCTGCACCAGCCAAGCAGTGGCCCATTTTTCAGTGTTATCATCAGCACTTGTCTCCACTCATCCTCAACATCATGGCACCTAAAAAGAGCAACATCACCTACCACTTCTTCCAGCCAGAGCTAGCTGACATCAGGAGGATTCAGACCCTGATCACTCCAGACCATATACCACTGTTCAGGGAACACTATGGAGATATACTTGATGTGGTTATGGATTTGGACCCTTCACAGAGAAGCCTGATTCATACTTGCCTTCAATTTTATGATCCCCCACTGAGGTGTTTCACTTTTCAGGACTTTCAGTTGGGCCCTTTATTGGAAGAATACTCATCATTGGTTGGCATACCTATCAGGGGTGGAGTCCCTTTCAACCCTGAGATGGTCTTTCCTGGTAATGAAAAGATAGCAAAGGCTTTGCATCTGGAATCAGTTCTGATTGAGCAACATATGACTACTAAGGCTGGAATCTCTGGCCTGCACCTGGATTTCTTGATCTCTCAAGCTACCCTGAAAGCTTCTTTGGAAGAGTGGAAAGCAGTCTGTGCTTTATTGGCCCTGAGCATATATGGGATCATATTATTTGCAGATGATCCTCGATTCATTAGCAAGAATGCAATCCATCTTTTCATCCTGAGGAACCCAGTGCCCACTTTATTGGGGGACCTCTACTATTCAGTGCACCAAAGGAATGAAAAGCAGAGGGGAAGATTAGTGAGGTGTTGTGCTCCTTTGTTCCATACTTGGCTTCTCAAGCATTTGCCCAGGACAGATGCATTTTTGAACCCTCATCAGCAGAGAAACTGGGCTAGAAGACTCACTGCTCTGACTTTAGCTGATATCAGGTGGTGCACTCAAAGCACAAAGGGCAGGGATATCATCACCAGTTGTGGGCATTTTCCCAATGTACCCCTGATAGGAGTTAAGGGTAGCATTAATTACAATCCTCTGCTGCTCAAAAGGCAACTGGGCTATGCACTGGTCCACACTCCCAAGGCACAAAGACTTGGCTGAGACTCTTTATTGTGAGAACAAGCCTAATCTGGCTATTGTTAGGCAGGCAGCTTGGGCCTGGGATAATGTTCAAACTAAGGGAGTAACCATTCTGGGGAAGTGCAACAATGTAGCATCAGCACAGTACCATGAGTGGTCCCATGCCAGGGCTCAATTCTCTGGAATGCCCTTTACCATGGAGGATATGCCTGGATCATCCTCAACACCACCTCCTGCCACTGTCAGTTTGGAGGAGTTTGAGGGTTTGAAGGAGAGAAATGAGAAGTTGACTCAGGCTTTGCAGAAGACCCTCCGGGAAAAGAGTGATGGTAGGATGGACATTGAGAGGTTAGAGAGGTTGAGAGTAGAGCATCTGGCTAAAATTGAGAAGTCTGAGGATTACATCAAGAAGTCTAAAGCTGGAGAACAAATTCTGAAGAATGCTTGCAAGGAAGCCCAGTTCCAGAAGGCCAGGACAGACTTGTATCTGAAGGAGAGTCAGGCTAGGTGGGTCAGGATCACCGAAGCTCGTACCCTGGAGGACAAGAGGGTCCAAGACAAGATAGAGCAGCTGGAAGCTAGTGCAAAAGAGCAGCAGGAAGCCCTGGCAGCAGCCCAGAGGGAGATATCAGAGCTGAAAATCAAAGCTGGAGTGAAGAGGTCAAAAGACCAAAGTCAACACAAGAAGCTAACTGCAGCTGTTACTACCCGGAACCTCCTTATCAGGAATCTCACGGAGCGTCCAGCTGATCCTGTGACTGAAGCACTTCTCAAGGAAGTTCAGGAGGATGAGTTCGGTCTTGGTGTTTGACTATTTGCTTGTTGTTGCTCTCAGTTTATGTACTTTTATTTTCTTGTAATGTATCTTGACCCCTCATAGGGCTTGTATTTGTAAACAAACTATGTACCATTTTCCTTTTGTAATATATGTATCAGTTTGCTCCATCCGAGTTTACTTCAAAAGCAACATCAACAGCATCTTCAAGGGTCTGGAAGGGTCAAAACTGAATGCCAAGCCGGATACCTTGAAAACAAATAAGCATACTGCATTGCATGCTAACCCTTTGTTTGTTTTGTAGGTTTTTGTTTTATTGTTGCTAACTCTGTTGTGATGTTCAGGAACTATTGCTCGACGCCGGGTATTTCCCCTCAACCGTCCACACCGATATCCAACCCGTAACAACCTTCCGGGCATACAAATGGATCAGGTACAACAGGACCTTGCAGAGGTCAGAAATCAAATGGCAAACGAAAGATTGGAAATGAGAACCCAGATGACGCAGTTTATGGAAGTGATGAACAACATGGCTCAGAGCCAAGAAAGATTGAGAGCAATGGTGGAAAGGCAGAATCAAGAAGATCCACACATAGGGACTGCTGGGACAAGCAACAATGAGAGGGTTCAGCCTCATGTCAACCCCCTTGTATTTGGACCCCACCTTCATCCAGAGGTCAATATTCCTGCTAATGTTCAAGGGACTGCCACTACAGGCAGGGTACTGCAAGAAGACCCCCAAGAGGATCAGTTCACAGTAATGGGTGCTGGGGAGGAAGCTTATGACAGAAGGCTGGATGAGATAGCTGAGAAATTAAGATCCTTGGAGTCGCAGAACTCTTTGGGTTTCGATGTTATGGACATGGGCTTGGTAGACGGGGTCAGGATTCCCCATAAGTTTAAACCTCCTTGTTTTGAAAAGTACAACGGGACTTCTTGCCCACGGACCCATTTACAATCATTTCTGGGGAGGCTGAAGGCCTATACCATGGACGAGAAGCTCTGGATGTTTTATTTTGAGGACAGCTTGACGGGAGCCTCAAGAGAATGGTACTCTCATCTGACTAGAGCAACTATCAGGTGTTGGAAGGACCTGGCAGAGGCCTTTATTAGACAGTATCAGTACAACTTAGATATGGCACCCAACAGGACCCTCCTAATGGGAATGTCACAGTCATCAAGAGAAAGTTTCCGAGAGTATGCCCAGAGATGGAGGCAATTGGCTGCTGCTGTTCAGCCACCTATGTCAGAGAGGGAGATGGTAGATATGTTTATGAACACCCTCCAAGGAACATACATTGACAGGCTGGCTGCTTTCTCTTCTACCAGCTTTTCAGATGTCGTTATAGCTGGAGAAAGAATCGAGAGCCTGTTAAAAATGGGCAAAATTTCTGACAACGGTGCCAGCTCGTCCAGCAATGCAAGGAAACCTTTTGTAGGCTCAAGAAGAACTGGTGAAACTAATGCTATCCACACCAACAGGGGCAGACCCCAGTATGTTCACAGGTCTGTGGCAGTAGTCACCATTCCCGCTCCAGCTCATCCTCAACCAACTTATCAACCTCCGCAACAAAATTATCAGCAACAACCTCAGTACCAGCAACAAGCTCAGTATCCTCCAAGAAACTACAACAACACCAACAACAACAGTCAGCAAAGGCCATTCCAACAGAGACCTTCTCAGGCCAATAGGGTAATCGATCCGATCCCTATGCCCTATGCAACATTGCTGCCACAACTCCTGAAACTCAACCTAGTTGAGCTAAGGACGTTGGCACCTCCAGATCCTAATAGTCTACCCAGGAATTATGACTCCAACGCCAGATGTGCTTTTCATTCAAATGCACCTGGCCACAGTACAGAAAAGTGCAGAGCCTTGCACATGAAGGTACAAGACCTGGTAGACTCTAAAGCTCTGAACTTCGCACCACCACCCAATGTTAACAAGAACCCTATGCCGCACCACGGGGGTCCCAGAATCAATGCTATTGAAGAAGACAAGCCATCTTATTTAATAACCAGTGTGGGTCAGATTCGGACACCGTTGGTAGAGATTAAAGCTTAACTCCTCGAATGTCAAATGTTCCCGGGATGTGAGTTAGGGTGTGCTTACTGTAACATTTCAGTGAATGGTTGTGATAACTTGAGGGATGGCATAGATGGTCTCATCCAGAGCGGCCTGCTTCAAATTACAACATCAATTCCAACAAATCCAGCAATCTCATCAGCAACAATTCCAGTATCTCCTACAACTGCAACAACCATTGTTCCCGACAACTCTTCAGCTTGATCAACAAATGCTTCATCTGTCATCTCAACTGACCAGATGTCAACTGACATTCCTTTTACAACTTCGGCACCACTTTATTTTGAAACTCCTACAACAACAACGCCCATCCTTCCAACAATGTCTCCTACAACACCAGCAGCAAACAATGAAGATGTCTCAACCGTTACAATTTATTACGATCCAGAAAATAATTCTGCCTACAACTCACAAAGTGCTACTCCCATCAGAGCACCAGTCACAATATACTACGATCCACAGACTATCATAGTCCCTTATGCAGCTGTCATCAGCCCGGTCACCATCACGGTGCCTGGGCCAGTACCTTATGAAAGCAGTAATGCCATCCCCTGGCATTACGGCTCTGATCTATACTGCGAAGGACAGAAAATCACTTTTGAATCATCAACCCCTGCACCACAAATAGACAATGTGGGAGGAGGCGGAGGCTTCACTCGAAGCAGACGTCTCTTTGCTCCACAAATTCAAAGACCCACTGCCGAAGCAGAAGCTGCTGCCAAGGCAAAAGGGAAAAGCTTGGTGCAGGAAGAGCAGATTGTTAAGGAAGCTTTGAAAACACCCTTTGATCAGGAAGTTGATGAATTCATGAGAATCATCAAGAAAAGTGATTACAAAATAGTGGATCAGCTACACCAGACGCCATCCAAGATCTCAATCCTATCATTGCTTATGTGCTCCGAGGCTCATCGGAACGCACTACTAAAAGTCTTGCACGCAGCTTATGTGCCTGAAGAGATCACCGTCAATCAGTTGGAAGCTCTGGTTGGAAATGTTAATGCTAGTCATGGACTAGGGTTCACCAACACTGATTTGACTACGGAGGGCCGCAACCATAACAAGGCTTTGCACATTACCATGGAATGTAAAGGTGCAGTCCTTTCCCATGTGCTGGTAGACACAGGGTCGTCCCTCAATGTCTTACCTAAAAAAGCCCTTGTGAAGCTAGAATATGACGGATTGGCATTACGTCCCAGCAACCTGGTAGTGAGAGCCTTTGACGGTTCTAAGAGATCGGTTCTGGGAGAAATTGAGTTGCCTATAACGATTGGCCCACAAACTTTCAAAACGACCTTCTACGTGATGGATATACAGCCTGCCTACAGCTGTCTATTGGGTAGGCCATGGATTCACGCCGCTGGCGCCGTGACCTCAACCCTTCACCAGAAGTTAAAATTCGAGTGGGAGGGTCAAGTCGTTACTATCTGTGGAGAGGAGGATATTTTTGTCAGCCACCTGGCTACCTACAAATACATTGAGATGGATGGGGAGATCCATGAAACAATGAGTCAAGGGTTTGAGGCCTTGAACATAAATGAAACATTTGCTGTACCTGGGACCTCAATGACATCATACCAACAAGCCCGAAAGGTTGTTGAAGAAGGAAATGCCCAAGGCTGGGGAAAACTACTACTGGTGGAGAGGAAAGAGGATAGATTTGGGTTGGGTTACAAACCAACTCAACAAGATCAAGCAGAGGCTGCAAAGGAGCCCAACTTTGTTAGTGGGGGAATGCTCACCCTTGATGCTGTCAACAATTTGGAAGACGAGGATGAAAGCGACCGCAACCTGGAGAGTTGGATCCGTCCAAAGATCCCGGGGAGCAGTATCTCGAACTGGTCTTCCCAGGAAATTATAAGAGTTACTCATGCAGAGTAATTATTATTTCCTGTATTTTATAGCATGCATCAAAGTCTTGCATCTTGACCAAGATGACAAGACTCATTTTGTAATTGGGCCATCTGTACTTTTTGTGCAACAAGATTAATCAATGAAATAACAGACATCTTTTTGCAAATGAGTCTTTTCTCTTTTCCGTTCACTGTCTTTCCATTTTTCTTTTTGTACAAAAAATAAATGGCAGTGTTTTCAAAATGACAACTTTATTTCACTTTTCTAAACAAGATTAAAATCAAATCACTAAAATGAACAAACTGAACCCTTGCAGAGTGTGCCTTCCAGACAGCACCGACAACAGCACGGCTATGACTTCGTATGACTTTGACAATCCAATCAATCAAGCTGATGAAGGGGTTGAAGAAGAGTATGAGCTTCCTGAAGAGCTAGCCAGATTGTTGAGACAGGAGGAGAAGGTTATCACCCCTCATCAGGAGGAGGTAGAGACGATCAATCTTGGTACAGATGAAGACGTGAGAGAAGTTAAAATCGGGGCCTGCTTACAAGACTCAGTGAAGAGACAACTGGTTGACCTGCTTCAAGAGTATGTGGATGTGTTTGCTTGGTCTTATCAAGATATGCCAGGGTTGGATACCGACATTGTTGTGCACAAGCTGCCTTTGAGAGAAGAATGCCCGCCGGTTAAACAGAAACTGCGCCGTACTCGCCCGGACATGGCAATGAAAATCAAGGAAGAGGTACAAAAGCAATGGGACGCCGGTTTCCTTGCCGTAACTAGCTATCCACTGTGGGTTGCTAATATAGTACCTGTGCCTAAAAAGGACGGCAAAGTAAGAATGTGTGTTGACTACCGGGATCTGAACAGAGCTAGCCCGAAAGATGATTTTCCTTTACCTCACATTGATGTATTGGTGGATAATACGGCTCAGTTCTCGGTATTCTCCTTCATGGATAGATTTTCAGGATACAATCAGATTAAAATGTCACCTGAAGACATGGAGAAGACAACCTTCATCACACCCTGGGGCACGTTCTGTTACAAGGTGATGCCATTCGGACTGAAGAATGTCGGTGCGACGTATCAACGGGCTATGGTAACATTATTCCACGACATGATCCATAAAGAAATAGAATGTTATGTGGATGACATGATTGCCAAGTCCCTTACTGAAGAAGACCACCTGGTAAATATGCTAAAGCTATTCAAGCGTCTGAGGAAGTACCAACTAAAGTTGAACCCCAACAAGTGCACATTCGGGGTGCGATCCGGTAAGCTGCTGGGTTTTATTGTGAGCGAGAAAGGGATTGAAGTTGACCCTGATAAAGTCAAAGCTATTCAAGAAATGCCTGCACCGAAGACAGAAAAAGAAGTTCGAGGGTTTCTAGGTAGATTGAACTACATCTCAAGGTTCATATCTCACCTTACAGCAACCTGTGAACCCTTGTTCAAGCTGTTGAGAAAAGAACAAACAGTCAGGTGGAACAAAGACTGTCAGAAGGCTTTTGACAAGATCAAAGAATACTTACAAGAGCCTCCAATCCTTATGCCTCCAGTTGAAGGAAGACCTCTAATAATGTACTTGACAGTATTAGAAGAGTCAATGGGGTGCGTGCTGGGCCAGCATGACGAGTCTGGTCGAAAAGAGTATGCAATATACTACCTAAGCAAAAAGTTTACCGACTGTGAACAACGTTATTCACTGCTCGAGAAAACTTGTTGTGCTTTAGCGTGGGCTGCTCGCCGACTGAGACAGTATATGCTGACCCACACTACTTTGTTGATCTCAAAGATGGACCCAGTTAAGTACATATTTGAGAAGCCAGCGCTTACCGGACGGGTTGCAAGATGGCAAATGATCCTCACGGAGTATGACATCCAATACACATCTCAGAAAGCCATCAAGGGCAGTGTATTGTCTGAATATCTTGCTGAGCAACCTATTGATGATTACCAGCCTATGAGATTTGACTTCCCTGATGAAGACATCATGTTCATAAAAGCAAAAGATCATGAAGAACCTGTTCACACTGAAGGGCCTGACCCGGGAGAAGAATGGACTATGATGTTTGATGGGGCTGTTAACATGAATGGTCGTGGTGTTGGTGCAGTGCTCATTACACCTAAAGGAGTTCATATGCCTTTCTCGGCAAAACTCACTTTCAACTGCACTAACAATGAAGCTGAATACGAAGCTTGCATTATGGGTCTTGAGGAAGCCATTGACCTCAGGATCAAGACATTGACTGTATTCGGAGATTCAGCTCTGGTAATCAATCAAACCAACGGAAAATGGTACACCCACCAAGATCATCTGATACCTTACTGTCGCTCCCGATGGATGGGACGGGCCCAAATAAAGGTACAGACGCGAACGGTCAGCGAGAGGGACAATGAGAACACACAGCAGTGAACTCACTGGAGATGAATAGAGTCGCCAGCTAGGCATTTTTATCCCGGAGGAAAGGTAATGCTGCATAGACCTAGAAAGAGATATGGATAAGACGGTTGCGAACCAGAGAGACTGAGAAAGGGGGTTGGTTAAAACCTGGGAAGGTATTAGCACCCAGATTGTCCGTCGTACTCGACGGGATCCACGCTTGAAAGATTTGTGTTTTAAAGGGGTAGTGTCAGTGCAATTTGTGTGTAAAAGAGCTGGAACAGGATGTACAGGTGTCAGTGTAAAAGAAGTGTAAAGTGTATAAATGATGTGTCAGTGTAAAAGAGAAAGAGGTGAAATGCTCATGATCATGAGGCTAAAAGAATGAGGCTAGAAAGAGGGGAAATATACAGAGACTTTTGTTCGATAACTGTTAAGTTATGCCTACGTATCCTCTCGTGCAATGAGGAAGTCAGAACACCGTAGTTCGACCCAAAGAGACTGAAAGGTAAATTGACTTGTGAACTGCTTGCTTGTCTATGCTCAAGTGTATGACCTGTCTGGCTCAGGTGCAAACTGTCTTGCATTAGACGGAAGAAGCGAGTTCTCGTTTATGAGTGAATGAGATGAGAAAAGAATCCCGGAGGAGACGATTATTGTTTGTTTTTTGTGTTTTCATTCTTTTATTGCTTTTGGATTTGTCATAAGTTAATGAGCTTAAGCCTAGACCAATGGATTTAGTAAACTCATCACATCCTCCCTCTGATTAGGGGTAATGAGAATTCCTTAAGTGTGAAGTCAGCTTCTCACACTTAATCACCATGGAGTAGGATTAAGATCATTAACCTACTTGTTGATTATTTAAATGTTTTTGTTGTTTTTGTTTAGTGTTAAGGAATGAGGTTAAGCCATAATCAGGGATTGAACAGACTCATTACACCATCCTAATAGAAGGATAATAGATGAGAATGTTTAAGCTGAGGAAAGCTCCTCAACTTAATCCATGATTAGGGATTAAACTCATGACAAAACAAGCCTTTGGTTAAGTGGATTTTATTTAATGATATGATGATGAAGTGATTTTTAGGGTTTGTAAGACAACTTGAGGGGGACTTGTCCATTAACACTAGGGTTAGTCCTTCTTAACCAATTAAGGAAGAATTAAAACCCTAATGCAAGGCCCAAGTTACAAGTGTGATGTCTTGATGATTATTAAGTGAATTGATTAAGGGAGTTAAACACATTAAGGGTTTAACACTTAGGATTAAAGTTATACACCCCATCCTAAGAGAAGGATGCAGGCATAAGCTTAATCACAAAGCCTTAAAGCCTTTAGGGTTTAGTCCCTGATTATGAGATGAGAAGAGAAGACTCAATGAGACACAAAAGTAAAAACTAAATGGGGGACTAATCAAAACCCTAATCATTGTCATGCTTGGTTGTTCCTAAGGTTTGTGAGGTTTGACAAGAGAAATCTTCAGAGGAACCACCAGGAAGCAGATGAAGAGAGCAAAGAGAAACAAAGTAACTTGCTTCATTTAAGAAGTCAAGTCACTTGAAGAAAGAAAGTGGGAAGAAGAAGAATGAGCAAGCCCAAACTCAAACACATATAAAAATGCAGCATGGATGCAAGAGAGAGATGAAGAGAAGTTATGAGAAGTGAAGGCAAATTCACTTCTCAAAGCCACTTACCACCTGAAAAGTTAGAAAAGAAAGTGCAATGTAATGCAAAATAAGATGAAATGGTATGATGTAAATCAAAACCAGAAGCATGTTTATGATGATAATGATGCTAT
The DNA here is from genome assembly GCA_963966055.1 of Lathyrus aphaca. NCBI lineage: Eukaryota > Viridiplantae > Streptophyta > Magnoliopsida > Fabales > Fabaceae > Lathyrus > Lathyrus aphaca. The sequence goes on along the minus strand of OZ014520.1, from coordinate 281,680,468 downwards.
GAAGTGATACAAACATGAGACAACAAATGGAGATGATCATACAAGCTCATGGATGCAAATGGAGCAAGTTAAGAACCAAGAACATACATGAAAAGTTATGGAATGCACATGGCATACATCATGACAAATGCAAGATGCAATGATCAAACATGCTTTCAATATGTCTTATGATGTTCAATGAATCAAATGGTGGCATGGAATGTCATGGCAAGTCATGTTATGCAAGAAAATGCAAGATGAATGCATATGGAAGCCCAAATTAGGGTTTATGATCAAAGTATCAAACACAAACCAAAATCAGAAGCAAACAACATTATAAAAAAATGAAAATGCACTCAAAGGATCCCTAAACCTATACTAACTCACTGCCCAAAGGAGAGGTCTCAATTCTAAACCTAGCTCAAGTTATGAATTTTCTAAGTTTTCTGAGGTTTTAGGGTTCCTCAACAAGAAAATTATCAAACAAAATGAAAATGAAAGATCAAATCATGGCCATTTAATCTCAAAAACTACATGCTAGACACAATGCAATGCAAAAAGAATCAAGGTCCAACTCTTTAGGGTTAGGCAGAAATGATTTTTGGAAGTTTGGATCAAAATAATGCATAAAAATGATTTTAATTCAATGAAAAATTCTCAAAATGCATCAAGATCAAAAAAGAAATTTGGTTTGAAGGTTGGACAATGCTTCTAAATGTCTTAAAACATTTCATGAATTTTTTGGTGATTTTTAAATACCTAAAAGTATTTTTAATAAATTAATTTTCATTAATCAATTAAAAATAAACTTTTAAATATTTAAAAATACTTTTTTAATGCTAAAAATAAAAATAAAAATATTTTTGTGTTTTAAAAATTAATGAGACTCTTGACAAAAAGTTTCATAATTTTTAAATGGTTTTTACTATTTTAAATAAATTGTAGAAAATAAATATGAAACAAATGAATTAAGAACAAAGAAAAAGAAAAGTCAACTGGATGGAGGGCCAAGATGAATCCTGGGAGAAGAAAGATTGACTACGCGCGCAATCCAGTGGCCCATATTCAAACTGAGTTAAACATAATTATGAATTAATTAAATGTGATTAGGGTTTCTAATGGTGAATCTCAGCAACACACACGCGCGCGAAGTCAACCAGGTCAAAGCATCTAACGCTCCAGATTCAAATGTCCATTAATGACCTGATTAAAACCCTAATGATTTTCAGGTGGCCGGAGAAGACCTCCGGTCGTCTTCTCCGGTGGGAACCCCACCTGAAAATCCCTAAAATCCTCAAAACGCAACCAAAATGAAATCTAACAACACAGAAATGATTCCCACCCTTCACTGAATCAAAACCCCAAGCTAAAACTCATTTATCTTTCCTTAATCACATGAATCGAAACAAAACATTTTTAGGTCAGGGAGTTTCAGAACATGATTAAACTCTTATTTCTTTACCATTTTCAAAACTAAAGACATCAGAGCAATCAGTGAATCATGAAGAACAACTTAAGAACTTAAAAAATGATTTCTGGAGAAAAAGTTCTTGAACTACCTGAGTTTCGAAGCTTTCAATTTTGCAACTTTCTGGCCTCTCCTCTTTATGCAATCTACTCCCTTTGATCCCTTGATGAGGTCTGAATGCTTAGAAGGAGTTTGTGCTGGCTGGTTTGGGAGATTGAACAAGTTCTGTTCAAGCTCAGGTGAGAATGGTGTTTGTGATTTAGGCAGTTTCAGGCAAAAGTGAGGGGTTCTTTGTGATCAGGATGATGAGTGGAGAAGGTTTGTGAAGTTTGTTCAAGTGTTTGTGGCCTGTATGAAGAGTTTCGAAGGCTTTGGCTTTGAGAGTGAAAAATGGGAATGCTGAGTTCTTGCTTGTTTCAGGCTTATGTCTTACTGGTTTGGGTTCAGTGAGGCAAGGTGAGAAGGTTGGTGAAGCTTGTTTGAATGTTGGTGGCTTGTGGAATGAGATTCGAAGGCTTTTGCTTGAGGGAGTGAAAATGGGAATGCTGAGTTCTAGTGTGTTTCAGGCTTGTGTGTTGTGTGTTTTTTTTAGCATTTGATCCACATAAACAAATCTCATTGGTCAGATGATGTGACCTGCCCTTTATTGATTGGTATGGCCACTTTTGCAAATTGTCAACTTTTGTGTAATAGGAGCATGGGTCAAGTTCTAGGCTAGTACAAGGGATGTGGGCTGCGCAGCATGGTGTGAGGGAGAGGCTAGGGTGGTTCAGCATTGTAGGCAGCAAGTGGATGGAAGTGTGATGATGGTTTTGCAACTTGCTCACTTTTGGTTCACATGGAAATATCTTGCTTCACAAACCATGAAACATGTGATCTTTTGGTTCAAATCTGATTTTTAGAACTTGTATGATGCTTCCATATTGGTTTGATATGAACTAGAAGTCACAAATGCCTTGGTACAAAGTTTTTGCAAGTTTCTCATTTGGTGCATATTTTGAAAATTAGTGATTTTTACCAACTTTGACACACCATAACTTTTGATACAAAATGAATTAGGTCATGTTCTTGTACTTTTTGAAAAGGGAAAGATCTAATCTACAACTTTCATGACCAAAGTTTTTCCATTTGAAGCATTTTTGGATCAAAAAGTAAGGGTTGAAAAAGTTGCATAAAATGACATTTCATTAAAAGTCAACCATGCCCAAAAAAGTCAACTTTGCAAAAACTTGTAATTATTGAATTTTGTGAACTTCAACATTCTTCCATGATCAAATAAGGATCAAATACACTCAAAATGATGAAGATCACCCCTTGGTTGGGTCATTGGGGCCTCAGATGCCCTGATTTTGCACTGACTTGTCCAGAAAGTCAACTCTTGATCAGATGACTTCCCCCTGGAATTTCTTCATGAAAATTGATATGCATACTCCCTATACCATATAGAGACCAATAGAAACAAGAATGACCAAAAAATTTGGAGTTATGGCCTTTGAAACCAAAACCCTAATTTTAGGTCATCTGTGCAGTCAAACCTGGCTCTGCCTCCATACCAATCCCAATTCTTGTGATTCTTTGGTATTCTTGACTTTGAGAAGATGTAATATGATGCTTGAACACATATAGACCCCTTTGAAGTGATTGATGGCCTTTGGAGTGGCTCAAGAAACTCTTGGATTGCTCAGATCACAAACCCTAGATGCAGATGACTTTGAATCTATGCAGTGAATCAAAAATGTGGTATGAGATGTTATGATTGTGTTTATGCATATGAAATGATCACAAGCCATGGTGTGAATGGGTGAGGGCAAATTTGGGGTGTTTACACTTACAGGGATTATACAAGGAGGTTATTGACTTTCTTTACAACAGTCAAGCTCGAGTATATCCCTCGGGACGAGAATCAGTTTGCAGATGCTCTGGCTACCATTTCATCAATGATCAAAGTTCAAGCTGCCAACTTCGTACCGCAAATCTCAGTGTCCAGACTTGACAGACCAGCATATGTGTTTGCAGCAGATGTTGTTAAAGATGATAAGCCTTGGTTTCATGACATTAAGTGCTTCTTGGAGGATCAAACATACCCACCTGGGGCATCTCCCAATGATAAGAAGACTTTGAGAAGGCTTGCTGGTAGTTTCTTTCTGAACACTGATGGGGCCTTGTATAAGAGAAACTTTGATATGGTACTCCTCAGATGCGTCGACAAGACAGAAGCAGATTTGTTAATGCATGAAGTGCACGAAGGATCCTTTGGAACCCATGCTGGGGGACATGCAATGGCCAAGAAGTTGTTAAGGTCGGGCTATTACTGGATCACAATGGATGCTGATTGTTGTGCCTACGCCAGGAAATGCCATAAATTCCAGATTTATGCGGATAAGGTGCATGTGCCTCCCAATCCTTTGAATGTGATGTCTTCACCTTGGCCTTTCGCTATGTGGGGCATTGACATGATTGGCAAGATTGAGCCAACTGCTTCGAATGGCCACAGATTCATCCTGGTCGCCATTGACTATTTCACCAAATGGGTTGAAGCAGCCTCCTATGCCAATGTTACAAGACAAGTGGTAGCCAGATTTCTGAAGAGAGATATCATCTGTCGATACGGAGTTCCCGAGCGAATCATTACTGACAATGGTTCCAATTTAAACAACAAAATGATGGCTGAACTGTGCCGGGACTTCAAAATTCAACACCACAATTCTTCTCCGTACAGACCAAAGATGAATGGCGCTGTTGAGGCAGCGAATAAAAATATCAAGAAGATTGTGCAGAAGATGGTAGTCACTTACAAAGACTGGCATGAAATGCTACCATTTGCCTTGCACGGGTACCGCACGTCAATCAGAACGTCTACTGGGGCAACGCCGTATCAACTTGTGTATGGTATGGAAGCAGTCCTACCTGTTGAAGTTGAATTACCCTCCCTACAGGTATTAATGGATGTTAAGATGAACGAGGCAGAATGGGTTCGGGCCCGATACGAACAATTGAGTCTGATCGAAGAGAAAAGATTGGCTGCAATCTGTCATGGGCAGTTGTATTAGAAGAGAATGAAGAAAGCCTTCGATCAGAAAGTCAGGCACCGAGAGTACCAAGTAGGAGATCTTGTGCTGAAGAGAATCCTCCTTCCTCATACAGACCACAGGGGCAAGTGGACTCCAAACTATGAAGGACCATTTGTGGTAAAGAAAGTTTTTTCCGGTGGGGCACTGATGCTCAGCACCATGGATGGTGAAGACTTCCCGTCCCCTGTAAATTCAGACGCAGTTAAAAAATACTTCGCATAAAAAAATGACCCGCTGGACACAAAAACAGAATGTAAGTCCAGGCAAAAATAGGGCATCCCGGCGAGTAAAAAAAACAGAATAAAAGACTCGGGCAAAAATAAGGGTAAATAAATAATAAAAAATGTACACCCGCTGAGTTGAAAAGCCGTATTGGACAGCTCAGGCAAAAATGGGTATCCCGATGGATTGAAAACCCGAAAGGGCGATCCATGCAAAATAAGGGAATAAGCGAACAACTGCATTCTGAATTCGTCTGTATCGTTTACAACTTGGTAAGCTTCGAAAGGATCAAGCTTCAATCAGAATCAACATTCTTCAGAAAGCAAGATGAGAAGAACGTCAAAAGTCATACGAGTCATAGTAAAGAGGAAGCTCCTTAAAGCGTCATCAACATTGCCAGCATTTTGTTTCTCAATTTGTAACAATCTCCTCATTCCAGGGGATATGTTTCTTCGACTGTATCTCGCCAATTCAGGGCATATGAATTAATAAAATCAGATTTTCAGTCATGTCTCGTCTTGTACATTTTCATTTTATTTGCAAAAAATGTCTGATGTTTAAAAAAAAACTGATTGCATAGAATACAGGTGTTTATCTTCAAATGAAAACGTGCTTGCAGGAAATATACTTACTCTCAGAAGTATCTAAACTCCTATGACGGAATCCAGTAAAGGATACCTCGGGATTATCTGTGCGTTTCTTTATCTTTTCAGGATTGCAGGAATCCAGAACGCAACTTGGGGCATGTAAGCTTCATCCCAACAAGCTGACAAATCAACACTCGGCCTTAGCGCCCAAAGTGTTTTCTCCCCAGCTGAATTGCCACTTATCACTTCTCCCCATCAGAGTTGCCAGGCATCACTTCTCCAACAGGGCAGTTCCAGAAGACGCCCATATCCCCGGCTGAGTCAAAAAAATCCTCCTCGATAGAATCTCTAGGGAGATCTTTCGGTGATCTCTCTTTCTCCCCAGCTGAGTTGCCATTCCTCCCTCAGCCGAGTACGAAATCAGGGAGCCATCTCCCCACGGAGCTTCAGCCTCTATCCAGAAGAGCAACGCATGAAGGAATCACAACAGAGTGAAGGAAGCTTCTACAAACCCAGCTGGGTCCCGCATTACTGAGATAGGTTTATCAGTGACCTGAATCCCCAAGCAGATGTCATCTCATCTACCAATGATCTCATCCCCAGCTGGGATGTCCATTTCAAGCAGATCGGCCAGAGATCTTCACGAGCAGCGGGATCCGGATCCCGGTTTGGTACCTTTTGCATGATCATAGCATTCGCATCATATTCACCCACAAAGCGTAGCATTCCGTTTAATACGGAGCATTACGGAAAAAATCAAGCATATAACATAATCATAAGCCATGTTTTGAATCCACACTTGTGAATAATGACAATCCGTCAATATACAGAATACTTCCCCCAAATCCCCAGCGGAGATTCCCCAGCAAAATCAGTTGCCTCACATTCACAAACACCAGTATATACTCTCTTTGGCACCCGTCCGTGTCATCTCCCCGGCGGAAAGCTAAGGCTTTTGCCTTACACCCATGAACACTCTTTTGGCACCCGTCCGTGTCATGATCCCCCTTAAAAAAAAAAAAAAAAAAAAAAAAAAAAAAAACGGGAAGGGGATGGGTGCAACATCCATAGAGGGAAATATTGATGGAGATATGAAAGGTCGTTGTTCTCATGGATTGAGAATCCCAAGGCTTACGTGCAGGAAGAAAGCAGTAGATGTTGCTAAGAAAGAACATGTTACTATGCATGAACAACCACACTCTAGGGTTTCCACCGACCGGAAAAATAAAGGAAGTAGTTTTACCGTGGTTCCCATTCGTCCTGATGGAGATGAAAACAACTGTTATGATTAAAAACATTCCTAGCAAATACAATCGAGATATGATAGTGGAATACTTGGAGAACTATTGCATGGTTGAAAATGCAAAAGATCAAGAGAATGGAGAAGAAAACATTTTCTGCGTTGATTTTGTCTGCCTACCAAATCATTACCAGCAGCAGATACTTGTTGACACCAATCTGTGTCATAACCTAGCGAAAAGCCAAAGACGTCCTCTTTGCACTCACATATAATTACACATGACAATCCTTTGACACCTGTCCGTGTCATATCCCCAGCGCAGTCGCCTCCACTCGTCCGTGTTTACTATTCCTCAGTAGATCGCCAACAAAACAAATTTTCTTTTTTATCTGACACTCGTCCTGTGTCATGATAAACCTTGAGAGCAGCCGTACCCTGCTAGGTGGTCGTCCTCCACCTCTTGATGGTCGTCCTCCATCATGCTCATCCGATGGCCGTCCCCATCATTGATATTTAGCATCCGTCCCCTGCTAGGTGGTCGTCCTCCACCTTTTGATGATCGTCCTTCATCATTTTCATCCAATGGCCGTCCCCATTATCGATTTTGGTTATCTGACATTCGTCCTATGTCAAGACAAACCTTGAGAGCAGCCGTCCCCTGCTAGGTGGTCGTCCTCCACCTCTTGATGGTTGTCCTCCATCATGCTCATCCGATGGCCGTCCCCATCGTTGATTTTCTATCCGACATTCGTCCTATGTCGTGATTTTTAGCAGTCGTCCCCTGCTAGGTGATCGTCCTTCGCCATTAGATGACCGTCTCTCATCTTAACCCCAACAGAGCAGCCGTCCCCTGCTAGGTGATCGTCCTTCACCTTTGATGACCGTACCTCATCATCTGTTTATTTCATTTATTCTTTAACCCGATGGCCGTCCCCATCGTGGTCCCTTTTCTTTTTAACCCGATGGCCGTCCCCATCGTTGGTTATTTTACTTTATGAACTTGATGGCCGTCCCCGTCATGTTTCATTAATCCTCAGAGAATTTTACGGCTTTATCTTGATGGCCGTCCCCATCATAATTCTTTTATCCCCAGCATGTCGGTCGTCCCCGTCATTGCTTTATTTTCCGCACTTTTCCCAGCATGTCGGTCGTCCCCGCCATTGCTCTTTACCCAGCAGTCGTCCTCTGCTCGACGGTCGTCCTCCTTCGCCCACACTTTACAATATACTTTATTTTCTTTTACAATCTATATCCCTTTTCTTCTTCATTTTGTGAGTGCAAATTTTGGACTGTCTTTAGTATTCAACCACAAGTTATCTTGTTTGCCTGTTAAGCCGTCGCTTACAACCTGCACAGCTAACTCATGTTTGAATAGGGGCAGCTGTAAACACCCCAAATTTGCCCTCACCCTTTCACACCATGGCTTGTGATCTTTTCATATGCATAAACACAATCATAACATCTCATACCACAATTTTGAGTCTTTGCATTGGTTCTAAGTCATCTGCATCTAGGGTTTGTGATCTGAGCAATCCAAGAGCTGTTTGAGCCACTCCAAAGGTCATCAATCACTTCAAAGGGGTCCATGTGTGTTCAAGCATCATATTATATCTTCTCAAAGTCAAGAATCACAAGAACTGGGATTGGTATGGAGGCAGAGCCAGGCTTGACTGCACAGATGACCTAAAATTAGGGTTTTGGTTTCAGAGGCCATAACTTCAAATTTTTTGGTCATTCTTGTTTCTATTGGTCTCTATATGGTATAGGGAGTATGCATATCAATTTTCATGAAGAAATTCCATGGGGAAGTCATCTGATCAAGAGTTGACTTTCTGGACAAGTCAGTGCAAAATCAGGGCATCTGAGGCCCCCAATGACCAAACCAAGGGTTGATCTTCATCATTTTGAGTGTATATGATCTTTATTTGATCATGGAAGAAGGTTGGAGTTCACAAAATTCAAGAATTACAAGTTTTTGCAAAGTTGACTTTTTAGGGCATGGTTGACTTTTTAATGAAATGTCATTTTATGCAACTTTTTCAACCCTTGCTTTTTGATCCAAAAATGCTTCAAATGGAAAAACTTTGGTCATGAAAGTTGTAGATTAGATCTTTCCCTTTTCAAAAAGTACAAGAACATGACCTAATTCATTTTGGATCAAAAGTTATGGTGTGTCAAAGTTGGCAAAAATCACTAATTTTCAAAATATGCACCAAATGAGAAATTTGCAAAATCATGTATCAAAGGCATTTGTGACTTCTAATTCATGTCAAACCATTACACAAACATCACATGTGACCTAAAAATCAGAATGGACCAAGAGTTTCTCATGTTTCATGGCTTGTGAGGCAAGATATTTTCATGGAAAGCAAAAGTGAGCAAGTTGCAAAAACCATCATCACACCTCATCCACTTGCTGCCTTGGATGCTGAACCACACTAGCCCTTTCCCCTCACCATGCTACGCAGCCCACAGCCCTTGTACTTGGCTAGAAGTTGCCCATGCTTTCTCTTACACAAAGTTGACATTTTGGCAAAAGCTAGCACACCTATCACAAAAGCACAGGTCACATCCTCTGACCAATCCCATTAGTTTATACAAACAAATGGCAAGCCAAGCAACATAACACAAGAGCCTGAAACCAGCAAGAACATCACTCTCTCATTTTCATTCCATAGAGCAAAGGCATTCGAAACACTCTCCTCAGGCCACAAACTCAGAAACAAACTTCACAAACCTTCTCCACTCATCACCCTGATCACAAAGAACCCCTCACCATTGCCTGAAACAGCCTGAATCCAAAACACGATTCCCACCTGAGCTTGAACAGAACTTGTTCAAACTCTCAAACCAGCCAACATAAACTCTTGCTAAGCATCCAGACATCATCAAGGGACCAAAGGGAGTGGTTTGCATCAAAGGAAGGGGTCAGAAAGTTGCAAGATTGAAAGCTTCGAAACTCAGGTAGCTCAAGAACTTTTTTTTCCAGAAATGATTTTTAAAGTTCTTAAGTTGTTCTTCATGCTTCCCTGGTCATGAATATGTCTTTAGTTTTGAAAATGGTGGAGAGATGAGAGTTTAATCAGTCTCTGAAACTTTTTGCCCTAGAACTAGATTGATTCGATTCAGCCAGTTTAGGAATGATAAATGTTGTTTGAATGGGGGTTTTGATTCGTGAGTGAGTGGGGATCATTTCTGTTTAATTAGATTTCATTTTAGATGCGTGTGGAGAGAGTTGGTGTTTTGGAGTGAACGGAGAAGATGACCGGAACACTGTTCCGGTCACCTGAAGGTCATTAACGGTGGGATTAGGGTTTAATCATTAATTAGCCCAGTTTGAATTTTGGCCGTAGGATTTGGCGCCAGGTCAATTCGCGCGCAGGCTTGTTTGAATCTGGACCCTAGGATTTGATTACTTCTCCTTTTTTCAGTTTAAAATTCATTTTATTTTCATATTAATTCATTTGTTTTATACAATTTATTAAAAATAGCAAAAAGGCTTTAAAAATTATGAAATTTTTTACCAAGAGTTTCATTAATTTTTAAAACACAAAAATATTTTTATTTTCATTTTTAGCATTAAAAAAGTATTTTTAAATATTTAAAAGTTTATTTTTAATTGATTAATGAAAATTAATTTATTAAAAATACTTTTAGGTATTTAAAAATCACCAAAAAATTCATGAAATGTTTTAAGACATTTAGAAACATTGTCCAACCTTCAAACCAAATTTATTATTTGATCTTGATGCATTTTGAGAATTTTTCATTGAATTAAAATCATTTTGATGCATTATTTTGATCCAAACTTCCAAAAATCATTTCTGCCTAATCATGAAAGGTTGGACCTTGATTCTTTTTGCATTGCATTGTGTTTAGCATGTAGTTTGTGAGATTAAATGGCCATGATTTGATCTTTCATTTTCATTTTGTTTGGTAATTTTCTTGTTAAGGAACCCTAAAACCCTAGAAAACTTAGAAAAATCATATCTTGAATTAGGTTAAGAGTTGATACCTCTCCTTTGGGCAGTGAGTTGGTATAGGATTAGGGATCCTTTGTGTGCATTTTCAATTTTTTATCTTGATGTTTGCTTCTGATTTTGGTTTGTGTTTGATGTATTGTTCATAAACCCTAATTTGGGCTTCCATATGCATCCATCTTGCATTTGCATCCATGCCTTGACTTGCCATGATATTTTATGCATCCTTGTGATTCATTTAACATCATAAGACATATTGAAAGCATGTTTGGTCATTTCATCTTTCATTTGCCATGTTGTATGCCATATGCATCTCATAACTTTCCATGTATGTTCATGTGTCTTAACTTGCTTCATTTGCATTCATAAGTTTGTATGATCATCCACATGTGTTGTTTCTGGTTTGTAGCATCTCATAGCATCATTGACATCATGTATTTGCTTCTGGTTTGGTTTTGCATCATGCCATTTCATCTCATGTTGCATTGCATTGTGTTTTCTTTTCTAACTTTTCAGGTGGTAAGTGGATTTGAGAAGTGAATTTGCCTTCACTTCTCATAACTTCTCTTCATCTATTTTATGCATCCATGCTGCATTTTGTCTTGTGTTTGGGTTTGAGCTTGCTCATTCTTCTTCTTCTTACTTTCTTTCTTCAAGTGACTTGACTTCTTGAATGAAGCAAGTTACTTTGCTTCTCCTGATCCTTTCATCTGCTTCCTGGTGGTTCCTCTGAAGATTTCTCTTGTTGACCTCATAAACCTTAGGAACAACCAAGCATGACAATGATTAGGGTTTTGATTAGTCTCCCCACTTAGTTTTTACCTTTGTGTCTCTTTTGAGTCTTCTCTTCTCATCTCATAATCAGGGACTAAACCCTAAAGGCTTTAAGGCTTTGTGATTAAGCTTATGCCTGCATCCTTCTATTAGGATGGAGTGTATAACTTTAATCCTAAGTGTTAAACCCTTAATGTGTTTAAATCCTTTAATCAATTCACTTAATAATCATCAAGACATCAAGCTTGTAACTTGGGCCTTGCATTAGGGTTCTAATTCTTCCTTAATTGGTTAAGAAGGACTAACCCTAGTGTTAATGGACAAGTCCCCCTCAAGTTGTCTTACAAACCCTAAAAAACACTTCATCAGCATATCATTAACTAAAATCCACTTAATAAAGGCTTGTTTTGTCATGAGTTTAATCCCTAATCATGGATTAAGTTGAGGAGTCTTCCTCAGCTTAAACATTCTCATCTATTATCCTTCTATTAGGATGGTGTAATGAGTCTGTTTAATCCCTGATTATGGCTTAACCTCATTACTCAACACTAAACAAAAACCACAAAAACATCTAACTAATCACAAGTAGGTTAATGATCTTAATCCTACACCAAAGGTGTTTAAGTGTGAGAATCTGACTTCACACTTAAGGTATTCTCATTACCCCTAATCAGAGGGAGGATGTGATGAGTTTACCAAACCTATTGGTTTAGGCTTAAGCTCATTAACTTATGACAAACTTTCAAAAGCAATAAAAGACTGAAAACACAAAAAACAAACAATAATCGTCTCCTTCGGGATTCTTTTCTCATCACCTTCACTCACAAACGAGAACTTGCTTCTTCCGTCTAATGCAAGACAGTTTGCACCTGAGCCAGACAGGTCATACACTTGAGCATAGACAAGCAAGCAGTTCATCAGTCAATTCATCTTTCAGTCTCTTTGGGTCGAACTACGGTGTTCTGACTTCCTCATTGCACGAGAGGATACGTAGGCATAACTTAACAATTATCGAACAAAAGTCTCTGTATATTCCCCGTCTTTCTAGCCTCATTCTTTTAAGCCTCATAGTCATGAGCATTTCACTCTCATCCTTACACTGACACTGTATATATCATACTTTACACTTCCTTTGCACTGACACCTGTACATTCTTTTCCAGCTCATTTACACACAGATCGCACTGACACTACCCCTTTAAAACACAAATCTTTTAAGCGTGGATCCCGTCGAGTACGGCGGACAATCTGGGTGCTAATACCTTCCCAGGTTGTAACCAACCCCCTTTCTCAGTCTCTCTAGTTCGCAACCGTCTTATCCATCTTTTTCTAGGTCTATGCAGCATTGCCTTTCCTCCGGGATAAAAATGCCTAGCTGGCGACTCTATTCATCTCCAGTGAGTTCACGGCTGTGTGTTCTCATTGTCCCTCTCGCCGACCGTTCGCGTCTGTACCTTTATCTGGGCCAGTCCCATCTATCGGGAGCGACACTCCTTGTTCATTATTAACCCTCTCTCTTAAGATTTGGACTTTAGGGTACAAAAGTTTTGTCTGCCCCGTAATTTTGACGAAGATATATTGGACAATGTTCAAATTGTCATAAAGATGCTTAATAAATTCCTTATCCAAGTGGTTTTTTGTCTTTCATGTAGTAAGGGCTTCATGAGCTTCCTTAATGATAATATATATTCTAGATTTATCCTTCTAGGCCTCTTTAAAGGTGTTTTCCTTATCACTAAAATCCTCACGAGCCTCCTTGAGGGAGACCTGCTTAGCAGTTAAAATTTTACAGGCTTCCTTGAGGGAAACCTTTTTTCACCAATAGTTTTTTGTTGACTGAAGGTTTGAGAAAAACACAAGAAATGAGGGGTTGATTTGGGGTTTTCAATCTTGTTAAACTTTTCTTCTCTTAACGTTGTTGCGTTAAGTGATGCTTTGAGTTGCATTACGGAAGGACTATCTGGTTTGGCTTTTTTCTGTGGGATGGGGGTTACTGTGAGATAAGCCAAATACCCGGCTTGAGTGCACCCTAGGAATTAGCATGGACAAACATTGTACTCGCATGGTATCATGATGAGTGGCAGTGTGTTCCACACCCAGATTGCGATTGTCTTGGAACTATTCTATGGGGGGATTTCCTCCACTTCAAGGTATGACCTTGATAGTTATGTGCATCTGGGGACCGATCATTGAGGACCTTAGTGGAAACAACCCTCTCCAGTGATGACAGTGGTATACCACATTTGTTGGCAAATCCACTCGCATCCGAGGGCCTAGTGGGAACTCACATAGGATGGCTTGGTTCTTTGATAGGAACCCAGTTAAAGAAAATTGTTCTTGTGACGATAGGATTGTATCCCAATGGCTGAGTATACTATTGTTTCTCGATTCAGTGCTTGAAGCTGGGGACTTGTGAGGGATGCTTGTTTTTCCTGGACTCAGGTGAGACCTGCCTGAGTAGTGGATAATTCCTAACCGATTCCCTGATTTGATCATGAGTCATTTCTCGGAAATGATGAACATATTATTGTTATTCAACTTTGAGAGTCTGTGATGTTTGACCCGGAGCACACTCGTGAGATGGGAGGGGTTTACAGGTTTGCAGGAACCCTAAAACTTCCAACATACCCACTTTTCCAGTCTTGTTCAGTGTTATGGTCTGGTTTTACGGTTCTGAGATCTGGGATTTCTGTTCATAGAAATTGCTACTAGGATTGCTGTTGTAACCCAGCACAGACACTTGTGTATCTGATCAACACAACACAGACATGTCACTGATCACATGCTTTACCTTGCATAAGAATCATCACATCATTAATCATTTATGTTCGTTTTCATTCTCAGGGGTCATATTATTCTCGGTTCCCGATCAGACTTCTACTTCAAAATGGAAGATGTCAGAAAGAAGAATATGCACTACAAGTTCTTTGATACCAAAGTGAATCTGCTAAACTAGATGGTGTCTCTTATTACCCCAGGTTATGTGTGATACTTAAATGAGAGTTATGGTGATATTTTGGATCTGGTGGTTAACCTGGATAGTTCTCAAAGGAGTGTAATTCATACCTTGTTGCGGTACTACGATCCTAGGCTCAGATGCTTCACTTTTCCTGACTTCCAGTTAGGTCCTCTGCTTAAAGAGTATGTTGTGATTTTAGGGGTCCCGCTCAAAGACCATATCCCTTTCAATTCATAGATGACTAGAACAACTCATCTTGATATTGCCAAAGCTCTTTATTTGAGCTCAACTGAAGTGGAGGAAAATTTAACTGCTACCAAGGCCGGGGTACTTGGATTTTCTCTTGACTTCTTCGTTAGAAGAGCTGAAGAACTTGTTGCGGCTGCTCAGTGGGATTCAGTTTGTGCTATCTTAGCCTTATACATCTATGGGATCATCCTGTTTGCTAACATGGATAAATTTGTAGATATGAATGCCATCCATTTGTTTGTGCTGAAGAATCCCATGCCTACTCTTATGAGTGACTTGTACTATTAAATACACTACAAAAATGAGAAGAAACAGGGTGGTCTAGTCTAGTGATGTGCTCCTCTATTCTACAATTGGTTTATGAGATACCTACCCACTACTGAAGCTTTCGTCGATCCCAATGTAATCTGGGCCTAGAAATTGAGCATGTTGTCTGGTAAGGACATCAGATGGTTTGCCTTGAGGCTGAGGGGGAAGAACTTTATCACCAGTTGTGGAAGTTATCTCTATGTTCCATTATTAGGAGTAGTTGGGGGCATCAGTTATAATCTTATTCTCTTAAGGAGGTAGTTATTCCATACTTTTTACTTCCCTATGAAAGATAACCTTCCTTTGGTCAGGAAAGCTGCAGGTTCCTGGAAGCTTATCAGAAGAAAAAGGGTAGCATGTCTAGGCAGAAGAAACAGTCAGATGTTCCCCAAATATGAAGCTTGGATAAAGGAGAAATCCCAAGTGGTCCTAATTCCCTTTTCTGCACTAACTCCATCTCCTGTTACTGTGCCATTGGAGGATTATCAGAAGTTGGAGGCTTTGGTCCAATAACTCAGAGCTGAAAATCTGGAGGCCAAAAATTCTTACCATAAGTTGATGATCCACAACAAAAAGTTAGAGGAAAGAACTAATCAAGCTGAAGAGATAGCCAGGCTCAAGAAAAAGGACTTTGAAAAAAAGGAGCTTTACTTTAAGAAGAAGATGTTGGCTGAAACCCACAAAGCGAGTCAGTGCCAGAAGGAAAAAAAGTCTTTAGACGAAGCCAATGAATTTGTGACCCTTTGGCAAGCAAAATGGGATGAAAACTTGAAAAATCAAAAGGAGGTAGAGGTTGAGTACAAGTTGAAGATTAAAAACCTTCAAGAGCTCTTGGCTGAACAGGGATAGCTACTTCAGAAAGCCCACGAGTAGCATGGAGATTACCTTCAGAAGATAGTAAAAGGTTAACAAGCAGTTGAAGATATCCAGAAGGAGGTAGAAGAGCTGAAACTCTGGGCCGATGTCAAGAAAGCCTAGACGGAGCCAATTCCTAGCAAAGAGAACGAGGAGGTGTTCCTGCAGCTGATCAATGAATTACATGCTTCCTTTGATCAGAGGGATCTCCTTATTCAGAAGCTAATCCATGAGCATGGTCATCCATACATCGCTCGACTATTCTAGGTGGTCAAGCGTCTCAGCTGGAGGATGAAGGACACGGAGCTTCCTAGGGCTTAGTTTCATTTTCTTGTACCAGGATTACCCACGGGCCTGTTGTGGGATTCCCTTTTACGCCTTACTATTGATGTATGTATTGGCACCCTTCAGGGAATTTGTTATCTTCAAATTTCAGTTTATGATATTGGACTAGGTTTGAATCTCTAGTTGTTATCCTTGCACTGACACGAGGTTCTAAGCACCAGTTCTCCACAATTATCTGATTTTAGCTTCATGCGGGGTTATAATCCCCAAAATCTGAATTTTTAAAGGCTATCTTAATACCGGAACGGGAATGTAAAATAATCCTGAGAATGAAAAGAACACAACACTGCATGCATTCATGTCATTTTCATTTTTTCCTTTTGCAGGTTATCTAGATTTCTTAACTTATCTGTATATTCAGGAAAGATTGCAAGATCCGCAAAGAGTCGTCTTCTCCAACACGACACTCCTTTGCACCAATACCCTACTTGCCGCAACCAGAGAAACATCATGGATATTGTACAGACTGAGTTGAATGAACTATGCACCAGGATGGCTAAGTTTATGACTATGATGCAGAGCATGGCCCAAGGGCAGAAGGAGCTAAGAGCTGTTGTTCTCAGACTTGATTCTCCGCAGGTGGATCCTCCAGTTGTCACTTTGGACGCTCAGGGAAATCCAATCAGCAACAACAGGGGTAACAGACGTCCAACTCCAGAGGGTGTCGTCCATATTCCTATTCAGGTGGAAGATCTTCAAGAAGATAAATTCACCTTGGTTAATGAAGACATGGGCTTTGGCATAAGTGGTAACTCCTAAGACTTTCAGATGTTGGCTGAGAAAGTTAGGGCCTTAGAATGTAGGGATACTCTAGGCATATATGTTTCTGACATGGGTCTGGTACAAGGGGTTATCATTCCTCCAAAGTTTAAGCCTCTCGGTTTCGACAAATATAACGGTAATTCTTGCCCAAAACCTCATCTGCAAGTTTTTTACCGCAAGATTGTTGCACACACCAAAGATGAGAAGCTTTGGATGTACTATTTCCAAGACAGCCTGTCTGAGGGTTCACTGGAATGGTACATGAAATTGGAGAGTACCGCTGCTCGCAATTGGAAAGAGCTTAGGGAGGCTTTCCTCAAGAAATACCAATATAATATTGACATGACTCCAAGTCGTACCCAACTACAAAGTTTGTCTCAAAAGAACTCTGAAAGGTTCAAGGAATACGCAAAAAAGTGGCGCAAGGTTGCAGCTAGAGTTCAACCCCACTGCTGGAGAACGGAATGGTTGACCTTTTCATGGATATCTCCCTGGGCACTTCATGGAAAGATTAGCAGGTTGTTCATCTAGTGGCTTTTCTGACATCATCCTAACCGGTGAGAGAATTGAAAGTTGGATGAAGCACGGGAAAATTCAAAATAACGGAGCATCGACCTCTGAAGTTAAGAAACCTTTTGTGAAAAGAAGAGAAGATGAGTCTGGGGCTGTATACACCTAAAGGAAGAGGGAAAGTCAGAACTCCTATCATCAGGAAGCTCCTGTTACCATTTCTGCTCCCTCAAATCAATAGTAGGTTCAGCAGTCGTAGTAACAGAATCAGCAGAATTACCAACAACAAAGAGCTCCGCGTCAATACTATCCTCCCAGACCAAAGGATAAGCATCTTGAGACTCCGCCAATGTCTTATTCCCAGCTCTTGCAAAACCTTCTTCAACTTCAAATGATTCAGTTGAGAACCCTGCAGCCTCGGCAACCGGGGCAGTTTCCTGAGGGCTACGATGCTAATGCCCATTGCGAGTTCCACTCCGAAGCTCCGGGCCATAGTACTGAAAACTACAAGGCTTTGAAACATGTCTTTCAGGATGTGATAGACTCCAAGGTAATCAATTTCGCTCCGACCCAGAATGTGTTGCAAAACCCCATGCCTTCGCATGGGAGGACTGTAGGAGCTATTGACAATGGTGAATGTTTGAATTTGATATATAATGTCAACGCCTTGCAGACTTTGTTGTTAGCTGTGAAGGGTCCCTAGTCAAGAAGAATATATTTCTGGACTACGAAGAGGGTTATTCAAATTGTGAAAATTCTGCTGATGGTTGTAACCGGTTGAGATTGGGGATACAAAGAATGATCGACGATGGCAGTATTCAGTTTGACAGAATCTTGAAGGAAGATGAAGTGTCAACAATTACTATCTACTATAAGCTAGCACAAATTCCAACACCAGCAAAAGTGGCACCTTTGACATTTACCACTCCTGGACCGATTCCAAACCAAAGCAAAAAAAGCCATCTCGTGGTACTATGGGGCCAAAGTTTACTGGAATGGTTAGAAGTAGAATGTGACCTCTTCCAGCTAAGCTCAGCACCAAGTTGAAAATGTTGGAGTTGTAGGGTTCACAAGGAATGGGAGATTATTTGCGCCAGAAACATTAAGAAACAGTGTGTTGTCGCCAAGGGACAATGCATTGACTCAAGCCAAAGCTAGGGGCAAGAAGCCTATGACCAATGATGCCCCTGCGCCAACTCCTGATCCTGATATCACCTTCGACAAAGAAGCGGAGGAAATTCCGAGAATCATTAAAAAGAGCGATTATAAAATAGTTGATCACTTGCAGCAAACTCCCTATAAGATTTCA
The DNA here is from genome assembly GCA_963966055.1 of Lathyrus aphaca. Taxonomy (NCBI): domain Eukaryota; kingdom Viridiplantae; phylum Streptophyta; class Magnoliopsida; order Fabales; family Fabaceae; genus Lathyrus; species Lathyrus aphaca. The sequence continues at coordinate 281,661,850 of OZ014520.1, read as the reverse complement.
ATTTTATCCTTGTTGATGTGTTCAGACTCACACAGGAAAGCTTTGTTGAAGATTTTGAACAATGCCTATGTGCCGCAGGACATATCAATAAACTAGCTTGAGACGATGGTGTCAAGTGTGAACGCCAACCACGATTTGGGGTTTATAGATATGGATCTGACCACTGAGGGACGCAACCACAATCGAGCTCTACACATTTCTATGGAATGTAAAGGAGTTGTGCTCTCTCACGTACTTGTGGACACAGGACCATCTTTGAATGTAATTCCGAAGAAAGCTTTGATTAATCTAGACTATGACGGGGTGATGTTCAGACCCAACGACTTGGTGGTCTGGGCATTCGATGACTCCAAAAGGTCTGTCTTTGGGGAAGTGAAACTACCAATCAAGGTAAGACCACATGTTTTCAATACTACCTTTTATGTTATGGATATCCAACCATCTTATAGCTATTTTCTAGGACGACCCTGGATACATGCAGCAGGGGCTGTGTCTTCAACCCTCCACCAGAAGCTCAAATTTGTATGGGAAGGATAGATCGTTACAGTGTGCGAGGAAGAAGACGTCTTCATTAGTCACTTGTCCTCGTTCAAATATGTAGAGATGGACAGAGATATTGTTGAAACCCCTTGTAAAGCCTTCGAGCAAGTCAAAACTGAGGATACATCATCGTCCGCTACCTTGTCAGAGGATAAGAAGAAAGGGGTGTCCATCTCTTCCTACAAACAGGCCTTGGAGGTTGTGGAATTAGGTGTGAATGGGGGCTGGGGAAAAATGATGGAAGTCCCAGAGAAGAAGGATATGTTCGGGATTGGCTATAATCCTAGTCAATCAATGCCAAGTCAGAGTGCTAGAGTTCAGAAAGGCCCGATTACTTTCAAAAGTGCAGGATGGGTTGATCATGGCAACATCTGTGCAATGCAAGATGAAACGGTTGATAGTGATTGTGAACTGGCGAGTGGATAAAGCCCTGTGTCCCGGGTGTGAAACTCAGCAATTGGTCGTCCGAAGTGATCGTCTCTGTCACTCAACAACAAGAGTAATAGTTTCGTGCTTCTATTCTTTTGTATGAAAGCTCTATGCCTTGCCCGTGGCATAATAGCTCATTGTGAGGGTTCATTGTTTCATAATGCAATAACACAATCATTAATAAAAATGACATTTTGAAATTCATTCATGGTTCTTTTTCTATCATTTTATTTTTGTTTTAAAAATAAATTGCAATATTTTTCATGTCTTCCACTTTTTCTAAATCTAGCATGAATCATAATTCATGCAGATGTACTCCATCGGGTCTCATTAGTGACGATCTTGTTATGGCTCCATATGACTTCGACAATCCAATATACCTAGCCAAATAGGAAGGTGAAAATGATTGTGAGTTACACGAAGAGTTAGCCAGAATTCTCAAGCAAGAGGAGAGGGTGATTCAGCCGCACGAAGAGGCCATTAAAGTGGTAAACCTCGGTTGCATTGGAAGAATCTAGGGTTGCATTGGAAGAATCTGTAAAGAGTCGGTTGATTTCCATGCTCCGGGAATATGTTGAAATCTTCGCCTGGTCTTACTAGGATATGCCAGGGTTGGACACCAATATCTTAGTACACAAGCTGTCACTTAGAGAAGATTGTCCGCCAGTGAAGCAGAAACTGAGAAGAACACCTCCTGACATGGCTATTAAAATCAAGGAAGAGGTGAAAAAGTAGTTTGATGCCAAATTCTTGGTTGTGACATGTTATCCTCCGTGGGTTGCAAACATTGTGCCGGTTCCTAAAAAGGACGGCAAGGTCAGAATGTGTGTGTATTATCGAGACTTGAATTGGGCGAGCCCCAAAGATGACTTCCTGTTGCCACATATTGACGTGCTAGTTGACAATACTTCCCAATTCTCTATGTGTTCCTTCATGGATGGCTTTTCAGGCTACAATCAGATCAAGATTTCTCCAGATGACATGGAGAAGACAACCTTCATCACCCTATGGGGCACCTTCTATTACAAAGTAATGTCGTTCGGTTTGAAAAATGTTGCGGCAACATACCAACATGCAATGATGACTCTATTCCATGACATGATTCATCACGAAATCGAGGTATTCGTAAATGATATGATCGCAAAGTCACAAATAGAAGAGGAACATTTAGTCAACCTAGCCAAGCTATTTGACAGGCTTTGGAAGTTCAAACTGAGATTGAGCCCGAACAAGTTCACATCGGGGTGCTTCCAGAAATCTGCTGGGCTTTATTGTTAGTGAAAGGGGATTGAGGTCGACCCTGAAAAGATGAAAGAAATTTAGGATATGCCTGAGCCGAGAACTGAGAAAGAAGTACATGGCTTCTTAGGGAGGCTGAACTAGATTGCACGGTTCATATCTCACCTAACAGATACGTGTAAACCTATCTTCAAGCTTCTGAGGAAGAATCATGCCATCAAATGGAATGATGACTTCCAATTAGCTTTCGATCGAATCAAGGAGTATTTGCAAGAACCTATGATTCTCATACCTTTAGTGCCAGGGAGACCTTTGATTATGTACCTCACAGTGCTCGAGGGATCAATGGGCTACGTATTGGGTCAGCAGGATGAGTCTGGTTGAAAAGAGCATGCAATCTATTACCTTAGCAAAATGTTTACCAACTGTGAGACGCGATACTCAGTACTCGAGAAAACTTGTTGTGCTTTGGCATGGGCTACTCGCTGACTAAGACAGTATATGCTGACTCATACCACTCTATTGATTTCCATGATGGACCCTGTTAAATACATATTTGAAAAGCCAACTTTGACAAGAAGAGTAGCTCGGTGGCAGATGATTCTGACAGAATACGATATCCAATATACTTCACAAAAAGTTGTCAAGGGAAGTGTATTGTCGAACTATTTGGCCCATCAACCGATTAAGGATTATTGTCGCTCCCCGGATTTTCATCCCGGTGCAAACGTGAACGGTCGGCAAAGAGAAAAATGAGGTTGAATTGAATAGAGTTGCCAGTTAGGCATTTATATCCCGAAGGAAAGGTAATGCTGCATAAACTTGGAAAGAGATGGATAAGAAGATTGTGAACCAAAGAAACTGAGAAAAGGGGTTGGTTAGACATGGGAAGGTATTAGCACCCAGATCGTCCGTCGTACTCGACGGGATCCACGCTTACAAGATTGTGTTTAAAAGGGGTAGGTGTATGTGCTATTTGTGTGCAAAAGCTAAGGAAAGAATGTACAGGTGTCAGTGTAAAAGGTGAATTGCTCAGGAATTGAGGCTTAAGAAAAAGGAATGCTGAAAGAGGGGGAAGACTAAGAGACTTTTGTTCGATAACTGTTAAGTTATGCCTACGTATCCTCTCGTGCAATGAGGAAGTCAGAACACCGTAGTTCGACTCAAAATGACTGAAATGATTTGATTGTGAACTGCTTGCATGTCTATGCTCAAGTGTATGACTTGTCTGGCTCGAGTGCTAATTGTCTTGCATTAGACGGAAGAAGCAAGTTCTCGTTTGTGAATGAGTGTGATGAGAAAAGAATCCCGGAGGAGTCGCTTATTGTTTGTTATTGGTGTTTTCAGTTTTTTATTGTTTTTGGTGTTTTGCATAGGATTATGAGCTTAAGCCTAAATCAATGGTTGTAAACTCATTATATCCTCCCTAATTAGGGATAATGAGCATACTTAAGTGTGAGATAAGAATCTCAACTTAATTACCATGATTATGTAGGATTAAGATCATTAACCTACTTGTGATTACTTAGATGTTTTTGGTTTTTATTTATTATTAAGTAATGAGTTTAATCTCTAATCATAGATTAGTGAACTCATTACACCATCCTAATAGAAGGATGATAGATGAGAACACTTAAGCTGAGGAAGATACCTCAACTTAATCCATGGTTAGGGACTAAATTCATTATATAACAAGTCTTTATTAAATGGATTTTAATTAAAGGATGAGATTAAGAAGTGAGTTTTATGTTTGTAAGACTAGCTTGAGGGGGACTTGTCCATTAAACACTAGGGTTAGTCCCTCTTAACCCAAAGGAAGAGATGTAACCCTAATATAAGGCCTAAGTTACAAGATAAAGTCTTAGTGATTATTAATATGTTTTGATTAAGAGGTGTAAAAGAATTAAAGGTTTAACACTTAGGATTAAAGTTATACACTCCATCCTAAGATAAGGATGTAGGCATAACCCTAATTCAAAGTCCTAAAACTTTAAGAGTTTAGCCTCTGATTAAGAGATGAGAAGAGAGACTCAAGGAGAATCAAATGTAAAAGACTAAGGGGGACTATATGCAACCCTAAAAGTTATCAAACTTGGATATCCTACAATTTGTGAGGCTTAAGAGGAAAGATCTTCAAGGCCACCAATGGAAGAAGCAGATGAAAAGAGAATGAGAAAGAAGAACAAGTTACTTACTTCCTGAAGAAGATAAGTAACTTAAAGAAATAAAGTGAGAAGGAGGGAGCATAAGTGAAGCTATTTCACTTTAAATACAAGTAAATATGCTTATAAAGAGATGAGAAGAATTGGGAAGTGAAGGCAAATCCACCTCCCAGATAACTTACCAAAAGCTCCTGAAATGTTAGTATGAATGCATAAGACATAAAGCAAAAGGAAATGAGATGCAAAGACCAAAGTCAGAAGTGAATATGCAATGTAAATGGCATATGAGATGATGCAAAGTCATACAAAATTCATATGAATGATCATACAAGGATGAGATGCAATGGGAGCATGTTTAGAAGCATGAAAACACATGGATGTTCATGAAATGTAATGGATGCAAAATATAGAAAATGAATGAAGAAATGATCAAGTAATGTTCAAGCATGTCTTAATATGTCTAAGATGACATACAAAAGAATGGAATGGCATGGCAAGTTCATATGATGATGATATGCAAAGGAGAATGCAAATGAAGATGCAAAATTAGGGTATTAAAACAACATGAGATGCATATGACCAAAACAGAAGCATTCAACATGATAAAAAAATTGAAATCAAACTCAAACAAACCCTAATCCCATATAAGATCACACCCAAAGGAGAAATTCATAAGCTTAACCTAGTGAAAGTTATGAAATTTCTAAGTTAACTAGGGTTTTTGGGTGCTTCTAAAGGGAAAATGCAAATCAAATTGAAAATGCAAGATAAAATCATGATATAAATAACCTAGAAACTATATGAAATATGTGAAACAATACAAGAAGAAACAAGTTCAAACTCATCATGGTTAGGTAGAAATGAATTTTTCAAGTTAGGGTTAAAAAATGTGATTTTTAAGAACCCTAATTCAAAGGAAATTGTGAAAATGTAATCAAACCTAAAAAGAAATTTGTATGGTGACTTTGAAAATGTTTCTAAATGTATTGGGATGCTTCATGAATTTTTTGGTGATTTTTAGAAACCTAAATGCATTTTTAATTAATTAAAATCCATTAATTAATAAAAAATAACATTTAAATATTTTAAAAATACTTTTTTATTGCAAAAAATAAAATAAAAAATGTTTTTAGGTTAAGAAAATATTTAAAACAGAAATGCAAGAAATGATATTTTTTTGATGATTTTTACTATTTTAAATAATTATGTGAAAGAAAAGAAAAGAAAATGAATTAAAACTCAAATAAAATGAAAGTAAGCTGATCTAAGGGCCATGATTCAAATTCTAGTTGATTGTGCGCGTAGATGAGTGGATGAGATTGCTTCAGATTAAATAATACTAATTAATTTAATTAATTATAATTAGAGTTAAGTGGATTGATCTGGGCCATACACGCGCGCGAGAACTAAGATCCAAAGGTCCAAATTTAAACCTGACTAATTAACCCTAATCACTAACCCTAATCACATTCAGGTGACCGGAGCAAGCTCCGGTCATCTTCTCCGGCAACACCAAATCCCCATCTCTCTCAAAACGCCATGAAAACTTGCCAAAACCTCCATAATGGATCATCTAACACCCCTAAGCAAGAATCCAACCCCAAAAACAATTTATTTTACATGAATCAAGAGAATCAAACAAGAACAAGTTTCACGGGCAAACTTTCAGAAGTTAAATACATGCTCAAAACCCAACCATTTTCAAAAGTAAACATATCCCTATGATCATCACATCACATAGAATCACATTGCAACCAAAGAAAAGAGTTATGGGAAAAAAGTTCTAAGGAGCTACCTGAGATGAAGCTTTACTGTTTTGAGCTTTCTGTCCTTCTCTTTGATGCAAAATGACTCCAATGGATCCTCTTAAGCTTATGGAAGGCTTGAAACAAGTTTGTGATGGCTGATTTGTGTGTTTCAGTTCTACTAAGGCAGAAATCGTGTTTGTGTTTGGGCTTGTTTCAGGCCATTGCAAGGGGTGGGAAATGATCCTTAGGTTATGTGGAGTTGAATGGTGAAAGAAATTTTTAGTTTGAGTGGATGATGAGTGAGTTTCGAAGAGAGGAAGGTTTATGGAATTTATGGGCAATCTGACTTGTAGAATGTTTCAGGCTTGTGTGTGTTATGTTTTATGATCCTTGTGCTATGAATAAACAAATGCAATGAGTCAGAAAGATTGCATAACAGTGTGGGAATGGTATGGAGCAATTGGCCAAAAAGTCAATAGTTGGTGTACTACAAGCATGGGCCATGGCAGAAGTTGTTCTAAGGTTGTTTTAAGTTCAGCTGAGTTTGTGGAGCACCATAGGATTGATTGTGATGAGCTGTGATGATTGAATGGTGAGATTGAAAAGGTTTTGCAAATTGGTAACTTTGTGAATTTTGAAGAAAATGATCATGAAATTGGTTGGTTCAAGGCTGAATTTTGGTCATGGCATGTTGTATGATGTTTCTATGATGCATTGAAGTGGATTAGAGGTCACATAAAGTCTTAAAAATCAGTTTTGCAAAAAACCCCTCTTTGAGAATTTTGTGAAAAATGGCTTTGGAAACTTGTGATCCAAGGCATGATTTTGGTCAAGCAATGTTGTGTTATCATATAATGAAGCTTAGAATTCAATTAGAGGTCATGAAATGGCTTGAAACTTGAATTTTCAAAAAATCCCTCTTTGGCATGAACTTGAAAATTATAGAATTTTTGCCAACTTTGAAAGGCCATATCTTGAGTTCTAGGATGTATCAAGACATGTTATTCTACTTTTTGAAAATGGGAAGACATAATCTACAACATTCATGCCCAAGAATTTTTCATTTGAAGCATTTTTGGTCATGAAAGAATAGGTTGAATATCTTTCCCAAAATGGAAAGTTTCCATTACAAGTCCTTTCCAAAAATAGCAAGTTTGCATTTGGCTCAAAATTCTTCAATATTGTGAACTCCTAACCACTTCTAAGACCAAATAAAGATCATAGAGACTCAAAATGATGATGATGACCCTTTGGTACCCTTGAGGGAGGCCTCAGATGCCCTGATTTTGACTTTACTTGCTCAAGAAGTTACCCAATGATCAGATGACTTCCACAGTGAATTTCTTCATCAAATTTGGTACACATGATCCTTATAACATATTAAGACCATTAGAAACAATAATGACAAAAAAAATTGGGATTAAGGCCTCTGAAACCAAAACCCTAATTTTTGGTCATCTGTGCAGGAAATCATCAGTCTGCCTCTATGCCTTTGCCATGCTTTGTGATCTCTTGGCTTTTATGAACTTTGGGGAGCATATTATGATCATGGAACACACATGGACCCTCTTGGTAAGCTTCAAGGCCTTTGGGATGACTCAGATCACTTCTTGGATTGCTCAAATCACAAACCCTAGATGCAGATGAAATAAACTATGCAGATGAAACAAATATGCAATATGAGATGGTATGCCTATGATTATGTGTTGCACCCCAAAATTTGCCCTCACAAGAAAAGACTTTGTGTACTAAGAGGCTCACAAGGTTCAAAAGGTTCACAAGACATCTCACAAGGTTCACAAGACATCTCATGAGGTTCACAAGGTTCACAAAGTTCACAATCAGTCAGAAGATTTGACATTTCCCTCAGACAATGCATCCTCCTAAGCAATGCATCCTAAACTAGGGTTTCGACTTTAATCAGGCTAAATGGACTTACAAGACTTCAAGTGAGCTTCATAACATCTTATATGTGTTTAAGAATCCCCACGACAATTTTCAAGACTTTTCCCAAAGGTTTGCTCAGTCAGATGATCAGATAGGTCAAAATCAGTCAAAGTAGTTAAAAAGTCAAACTGAGGTCAATTGTGGTCAAACCAAAGTCAAACTTCATGATTTTTTGCCAACATCAAGTATATGAAGTAAAATTCATCATTTGATCAAGGGTTGATCATGATTCATCAAGGAGATTTCAGATCATCAAGAATCAGGAGTTTCTAAATTAGGGTTTTCACAGGAAAAGTCAACAGAACTTTGACCAGCCATAACTTTCACATGCTTCATCAAAAATTTTCCATCCAAATCTCATTTTGAAGGAAATTGAATTCTCTACAATTTTGTGTCTCACAAGCCAAGTCCAAAAATGCTTCATTTGGAAGATATGAGCTAAGACATTATAGGTCATTCCAAAAGTCAACAAAAAGTCAACAACTTCCAAAGAGCATAACTTGAGAATGGTAAAAGATATGGACATGAGACCAAAGAGGTTGGTTAGAGGACTCTGTAAGCTTTCCAAAATGTCTAAGAACAACTTCATAGCATTAAAATTGAAGGATTTGTGCCCTTGCAAAGTTGGGAAATTTTTTAGAGGTTTATGAAGCAAATGGGGTCTTAAAACCATAATTCACCAAATGGGCTTGCTATTTTATGATCCAAACACTTCCATGACACCATGCACGAATTAAAAATTGTTTATTCATATTTTTATTCATTTTATTTTATTTATTATGATTTTTTACATTAAAAATCATTTTAAATCAAAATAAAATATAAAAGTGTGAATATTTGATTTGATTTTGGTTCTTGAAGGTCTTAATGATCATTTAGAGATGATTGAAATCATATAAGATCATATCAATCAAAAATGGTAAGAAGATATCAATTGTGTTTCTCAATATTTGATTTGATCTTTGTTCTAGAAATTCTTAAAGGCCATTTAGAGATGATTGAAATCATATAAGATCATATCAATCAAAAATGGTAAGAAGATATCAATTTTTTTTCTCAATATTTGATATGATTTTTGTTCTAGAAAGTCATAAAGGCCATTTAGAGATGATTGAAATTATATAAGATCATATCAACCAAAAATAGTAAGAAGATATCAATTTTTTTTTCAATATTTGAAAGCATATCTTTTTCGATCTCAAGTGATCCAAAAGTCCAAAGTAGGATATGATTTTTTGATCTAATTTCACTCACTATATATACATGAAGAGATCACAACACAAAGGGAGGAATTTGGCTGCTTCCAAGAGTAAGAACAATACTTTAAATTTTCATAAAAAATTCGTAATTCAGATTCTATTTTTTTGCAGACTATATCAAAGTGTTTTGAAGGTTGCAATCTCTTCCTTGATCATCCTTGATGCTATCCCAATGCATTACATCATCCAAAACTCATTAAAATGCATAAATCGATTTCATCTTTAGCTTGAAATTTGATTTTTCGATTTCAATGATACAAGCAATATAAATGAAATTTGATTGTATATTATTGTTCATGATGATGTTTGTAATGTTTCTGGATATTTTGATTTAATGTTTGATGCAGAAACAGCTAAGTGTCATTGCTAGAGCTTGGGTTCGAATCCCAACCCCAGGTAAGTTTTGTTTTTTTCATTCAACTTCTCATTATTTTCTTTATTGTTTTGTTTTATATTTAATATAAATTATATTTCTTATAAGAAATTATATATTTAAATAATCATATGTAAATATATATATATATATATATATATATATATATATATATATATATATATATATATTAACTTCATATTTTTCTAAAAGGGATTTCTAATTTATTTTCTAAAGATTTTAATCTTAGTTTTTTTTATTAAAATATGTATATATTATTATTATATATTTAATTTTGTAAATAGCTAAATTAATATTGTAATTTAAATTATAAACCCTAATTCTATTTTCTTTAAAATTCCTAACCCTAATCTTTAAATATTAAAATTAATTAAACTTATCTAATATCTAATTTAAATAATTAATAATATTTTCTTCGTAAATAATTATTATATGGCTTATTATTATTATTCATATCATCTTATTTTCATCTCAAAAATTATTTAAAGTTGTTTATTTAGATCTAAAAATACTTAATTAAAGTATATATATATATATATATATATATATATATATATATATATATATATATATATATATATATTGTATATTATTACTAACCTTTTCTTCTTATAATTATCACTAACCTTTTTTATTGTTTATACTTATCATTTTATTATATAATTATTATTTAAATTGTTTTTATTATAATGTAACTGTAAAAGCCATGTAATAGTTGTAGCTCTTATTGTTTATTTATAAATATATTGCTATGGTTAGTAAAATAGGGAGTGATAACATGTTTGCTTTAAAATTAACTTAGATCACTAATTATAAGATAAATATTTGAATTTGTACACGCACACACGTAAGTCGATCTTTGATCGCCATCCTACACTTTCTAAGGTTACCTCTCATGTTGCCTAAACAAAAAGGTCAAGTAAGGTGTAAAGCAAAGTCCCTTCTCTCATATCATCTAGTCCTTTAAAAGATAAAAAGATCAAGTCCCTCCATGGTTGCCTTCATAAATGATCTTGTCCCTTTCGAATAAAGATGATAAGTCCCTTCGAATTGCTAAATACACCTTACTGTTGCCTAATCACAGTTGTCCCTTCATTGGTCCCTCATACATCCAAGGTAATGACTACCTATTCCTTAATAATAGGGATAGTCTTACCATTTAAAGGATATTTAAGAACAGAAAAGACTTAACTTAGGGTAGGTTCCTCTTATGTACTTGCTCACTCTTCAAAAACATTTCAAAACACTTCACATTTTTCAAGCAATTTTCAAAACAAAGGCTTTATATATATCCGTACATGGATCATTATAAAGTACTTAAGAAAATTTCTAATCACACACTACACTTCTCAAAACATTTTAAATTGAGCTAAGTAACTAAGAGCCCATGGATAACCATGGATGTAAAGGGTGCTAACACCTTCCCTTTACATAACCTACCCCCCGAACCCAAAAATCTTTTAAGGTCTTTCCTGTTCTTTTATGCCCTTTCCTTTGGATAAAATAAAAGTCGGTGGCGACTCTTTCTATCTGCAACATTTAACTAAAGTCAGTTCTCCCACCGTGTTACAGAACTGGCGACTCTGCTGGGGATTTAATAAAAGAGGGGTACCCTTAGGAATTAGATCACTTTAAAATTGTTTGCCTTGTTTGCTTTATACTTATCTGTTGGGCTCTTATGTGTGATAGATCCTAACCCGGATCTAGTGTACCTTAGGTAAATGGCAATAGACCAAGGAAACTGTACGGCGTATACCGATATGGTTGATCTGGTGGCCATAGTTAGTGTGACTTCTTGGTTGGTGCTTATGTTCCTTAAGTCAAGTTGAGGATAATATGAGGCTGCCATATGTTGTCAATGCACTAACTAACTTTTAGAACCCTAGTTATCCCATCTTGGCCTTTAGAAAGTAGTGAGATAACCGGCTTTGGTGAAGACTGAAGTTGGTTGATACTCGATACTACGCTCATTGAGATTCTAAACTTGGAGGGTTTCGGTTGGCAAGTAAGTTGCCTACTGAACAACCACCCTTGTGAAGGATCAATGATATTGAGATCCCTTAGAACCTGGTTACTTTATAGGACAGGATGAACCATCTAAACTTCAGGGGAGGGTATCTATCTTTAAACCTCATGCAAGCCTTTGAACCTAGGGCTATTGTGTGACTAGTTTGTGTGTGCCACATGTTTGTGATTGAGCATAACATCATAGCATCATCATGCATCATAAGCATAGCATTTTCACTAACCATTTCAAGGACCAAAGGATTTATCTTTGTTCTTTGTTGCAGGTCATGGCTTCTGCTCGTAGGAATACTATCCGGATCAACTTTGTAGGAATACCTTCTAAGCTTAAGGAATTGGTCTCTCAAGTTTCTGAAAACTCCCAATTCATCAATAAACATGGTCATCTACTGGATCTAGTTACTTCAGGGTTCAATGAAGACATGATGAGTGTTCTGTTTCAGTTCTTTGATCCTAAGCACCATTGCTTCACATTCCGTGACTATCAGCTGGTTCCTACAATGGAAGAGTTCTCCAAACTGTTGGGTATACCTATCCTTGATCAAAGACCCTTTACAGGCTTAGAAAAAGAGCCTAAACCTGAAGTCATTGTTGCAGCTCTACATTTGAAGAAGTCAGACATTGTCTTGGAAACAAGGAGTGGCGTTAAGGGTATTCTTGCTAAGGTGTTGATAGAGAAGGCTCAAGTGTTCTTAAAGGCTATGAGCTATGATGCTTTTGAAGAGATCCTAGCCTTGTTGATTTATGGCTTAGTGTTGTTCCCCAATCCAGACCAGTTCATAGACGTACACGCCATCAACATATTTCTGACTCATAATCCAGTGCCTACATTACTTGGAGACATCTTACACTCTTTTCATACCCGTACTACAAAGGCACGAGGAACTATGATGTGTTGTATACCTCTATTGTCTAGGTGGTTTATTTCTCACCTTACTCGATCAGTGATGAAGAATGAACAAGGGTTCAGGTGGTCCAAGAGGATTATGTCACTCTCTCATTCAGATATTCATTGGTGCTCTCGATCTATGGAGAATGTTACTATCATTGACCGTTGTGGGGAGATTCCTAATGTGCCACTCCTTGGCATAAGAGGGGGCATTACTTACAACCCTTCCTTAGCTTTACGTCAGTTTGGTTATGCTCGGAGTGATGGTCCTCATGACATGTTGATTCAGGGTATTGTGTTCGACTACGACAACGATCTGCAAGGTTATCATCAAAGGTTTATACGAGCATGGGGTAAAGTGAACAAGGTTGACAGCAAGACTCTGGAGCCCAAGTACACCATTCCTATGGAACCTTATCTCAGATGGGTACGATCTCGTGCTCAGACTCTTATGATGCCATATCCTGCCATCCTTCCAGTTACTATGAAACCTGTTGCTGAAGGAGATACTTCTTATACCATCCTTCACCCAGACATGCCCACTGACATGGAAGAGCTACAGAGGTCCTGGATCCAGTTGAAGGAGCAAAGAGATACTTTTGAGACCCATTACAAAGAAAGTCAAGAAAGAATCCTGGAGCTAACAAAACAACTTCACGAGGAGCGGAATCTCAACTCATACCTCAACACAAAGAGGAAACGTCCATGGGAGACTTAAAACCCCATATCTGTATTCATTTCATTTTTTATTATAAGCCAAATGGCAAACAAGTTTATTGATTACTAATAAAAGTTTACTTTCTGATTGTCTAAACAAATTTAAATCTTGCGGTCCTTGAAAACATTGCATATGCATTTACATACCATATCATTGCATCACAGGTTTCTTATGAACAGGTATCTTATCTTCTCGCTGTTTATTTCAGCAGAAATGGCTCTCGAACAATCTGTCAAAGATCTTCAAGCTCAGAATGCTCAGTTTCAGGAAATGATTCTGAATTTGTCCAAGGGACAAGAAGAGTTGAAAGCATTCCTCTCTAAGGACATGAAGAAGAAGAATCCTGAGGACAACAAGGATGATCAGTTGAAACAACTACAAGTTGAGATGGTAGAGATCAGGATCCAGATGAATGGCCAAATGGCTCTTATCCAGAGTTTGGCCCAGGGGCAAGAAGAGATGAGAAGCTTTGTCAATAAGCTTCAACATAATGGGGTTGGGAATCTAATCATCAGTCAACCTCCGTTGAAACAAGCCGACTTGGCTGAAAGGAAAGTAAGGATAAAAGAAGGAAAGAGACAGGCTACTCCTGATCATCCTTCAATTGAAGAAAGAAGACCTTGTAAGGTTAATCCACTTCGATACAAGGAATGTAGAAGACAATTCATCCGGTTCAGCATACCAATGTCACAAGTTTTGCACTGCCTGTTGGAGATGAAGCTGATTTCCTTGGAAAATTCTCCTAAAAATCCTAATACCTCTTCTCCTCGCTATAATCCCAAAGCAAGGTGTATGTACCACTCCGACAGTCCCAGACATGACACAAATAATTGTTGGGTATTGAAGAATAAGATTCAAGACCTAATTGACGAAGGAATACTCGAGGTTACGCCATAAGGCCAGGTTGAGTTCTTCTATCATCCATCAAGCATCAAAGTCTCCAGATAACTGGAGTGACAAGTTTAGAGGAAGAGACTTTGAGAACATTTGAATTTTCATTTGTAATTTCTTTTGTTTGTTTAAACACTTACTATTATGTCAAACTTTTGTTTTCGTTAATGCATTGCATATGTTTGTCTTGAATTAATCCATTCGTTTCACTATATTTTGAACTATGCTTCATATTTCTTTTTTGTGATATTTAACTCCTGATAAAGCTATAAGCCTGTAAAGGGAGGATGACGAAAACAATACCATAATCTTATGCAGTATGCTTTTGAACAGACTATGCTGACAATGTACAGGCATTGTTTCAATTCCTAAACAGTGGAGATATAAGGAAGTTAATCCCTAGTCAACCCTTTTGAGCCTATGAAGTAGGATTTTTTATTCTCGCACAAATTAAAACCCTTATTCATAACCTGGGGCAGGGTAGTTACTCGGTTAACTCAAATATGCCAATTATCTGTGTTGTACACAACTAATGATGGTTCTCTGTAATCATTAAACCTGACAGTCAATATCTAGCAAAAAAAAGCTCACTAAGTAAAAACCTATGAAGGAGACTTAATAAAAAATTAAGACATCCCGCTGACTGTAACCTTGAAATAAACAGTTCAGGCAAAAAGAAGGGATAACAAAGTCAGAAGAAAAAAGGAGTTCACTATAGATCCTCAACAAAGAAAGATGACTGATTGTTCAAATAAATTTTTGGTTTCTGAACCATCACAAATGTCAGTGTTATAATTCCAAACTCCTTTGAGCCTCAATGCATAAGTTAACTGAGCATAGGAATGAAGAACATCATGGAGATTGGGTTGGGTAAAAATAAAATTTGAGCCTTTATCCTTTGTTTCTTAAACCGTGAACCAGGCCACGTTACAACCCTTTAAAAGTCCTAACTGAAGCATGGTTAGTTCGAAAGCGTACTGCTACAAAAAGGTATCCTGACTCCTTTAGGGCTTATTGTAAACACCCCAAATTTGCCCTCACCCATTCACACCATGGCTTGTGATCATCTCATATGCATAAACACAAACATGTCACCTCATATCTCATTTTTGATTCACTGCATTGGTTCTAAGGCATCTGCACCTAGGGTTTGTGATCTGAGCAACCTCAGGGCATCCTGAGCCACCCCAAAGGCCACCCATCAACTCAAAGGGGTCCATGTGTGTTCATATGTCATATTCCATCTCTTAAAAGTCAAAATTGTAGAGGAATCACAAGGACTAGGGTTTGAATGGATGCAGAGCCAGGATGAACTGCACAGTTGACTGAAAATTAGGGTTTTGGTTTCAGAGGCCATAACTCCAAATTTTTTGGTCATTCTTGTTTCCATTGATCTCTATATGGTATAAGGAGTATGCATATCAATTTTCATGAAGAAATTCCATGGGGAAGTCATCTGATCAAGGGTTGACTTTTCAGACAAGTCAGTGCAAAATCAGGGCATCTGAGACCCCCAATGACCCAACCAATGGGTGATCTTCATCATTTTGAATGTGTATGATCTTTATTTGATCATGGAAGAAGGTTGAAGTTCATGGAAATCAAGAATTTAGGGTTTTTGCAAATGTTGACTTTTTGGGCATAGTTGACTTTTCAAGAATGCATCATTTTAGGTCATTTTTCAAGCCATGATTCTTGATCCAAAAATGCTTCAAATGGAAAAACTTTGGTCATGAAAGTTGTAGATCTCATCTTTCCCTTTTCAAAAAGTACAAGAACATGATCAAACTCTTCTTGGATCAAAAGTTATGGCAATGCAAAGTTGGCAAAAATCATTGATTTTCAAGGCATGCTTCAAATGGAAATTTTGCAAAGTCATGGACCAATGCATATTGCAGCCTCTAATTCACTTCAAACCAGTCCACAAACTTTCTCTAAGTCATGAAAATCAGAATTGGACCAAGTTTCCCCATGGTTTGGTTGGTGTAACAAGACTTTCTCACATGTGAACCAAAGTTACAACAAGTTGCAAAACTCATGATCATGCTCCCTACAACTTGCAGCCTTGGATGCTGAGCTTTGCTAGGCCTCTCCCTCACCCTTGCTGCGCCAGCCCATGCCATGTACTTGCCTAGACCTTGAGCCATACTTCTCTTACACATTATTTGACTTTTTGCAAAAGGCAACTTACCAATCAATAAAGCACATGTCCAATCAACTGACCAATGAGAGAGAGTTATGTGGACAATTTGCAAGCTAAACATAACACTAAGCAAGGCTGAAACCATACACAAGATCACATTCACAAAAACACACCAAACTGCATAAGCCTTCGAATCTCCCTGCTCAGCCAAGAAACACTCAAACCATTTTCACCATTCAACTCACCTTGCTCCATAGACCACCCAGCACCAAGAACACAAGCCTGAAACAGCCTGAACATCCCACTGCCATTTCTCACTCCATTTTGCAGTTTCATTCGAAACTCTCACCATAGCTCACAAACACACAAACAAACACCACAGACCTTCTCCATTCATCCTCAGGATCACAAACAACCATTCACCATGACCTGAAGCTCTCTATTTCACCATTGCCATTTCTGACCAAGCTTGAGCAGAAGCTTTCGAATCTCACTATCCAGCAAGCTTAAACTCCTTTTGAGCATTCAAGCATCTTCTGGGGACCAAGTGGAGTGGATTGCACAAGGAGAAGTGGCCAGAAAGTCCTCAAACTGAAAGCTCCAAATCTCAGGTAGCTCGAAAATTATTTTTCCAGAAATCATTTTTCTTGTTACAAACTTGTTCTTTGTGTTGTCCTGGTCATGAATATGTCTTTGGTTTTTGAAATGGTGGTGAAATAAGCATTTAATTTGTCTCTGAAACTGGTTTGCCCTAAAACTTGTTCTGTTCGATTCATGGTTTTGAGGAAGAAGAAATTTGTTTGGGCTTAGGGTTTTAGCTCAGGGGGTCATGGGGATCATTTTGGTGTGCTTAGTTTTCATTTTTGATACGATTTGAGGGATTTGGGGATTTTTCAGGGAGAGAGCTGGCCGGAGAAGACGACTGGAAGTCTTCTCCGGCCGCCTGAGTGATTAAACCCTAATCTCAGGTCATTAACTCCAGTTTGAATTTGGACCATTGATTGCGTTGAATTGTTTGACTCCCCGCGCGAATGGAAGGCTCAGATTCACTCATTTGCCCTAATCTCATTTAATTAGGATAATTATAATTAATTAACTCAGGAGTCATCTGGACCCTTCATTCACGCGCCAGTCAACGTTTTCAAACTCAGAATCAATCTCATCCATCCATCCTGATTACTTCCTATTTTATTTAATTTTAATTCATTTTTATTTCAATTAACTTGCATGATTTATTAAAAATAGCAAAAAATTATTAAAAATTATTAAACTTTTTCCTCTGAGTTTTAATAATTTTTATGACCCAAAAACATTTTTATTTTATTTTTCATCATTAAAAAAGTATTTTTAAATATTTAAAAGATTATTTTTAATTGATTAATGGGAATTAATTAATTAAAAATACTTTTAGGTATTTAAAAATTACAAAAAAATTCATGATTTGTTCTAAGACATTTAGAAACATTGTCCAACCTTCAAAACAAATTTCTTTTTTGATCTTGATGCATTTTAAGAATTTTTCATTGAATTAAATCATTTTTATGCATTATTTTGATCATGGATTCAAAAATTCATTTCTGCCTATTGGAGAAGGTTGAGACATTGATTCTTCTTGCCTTGTTTTGTGTTTGGCATGTAGTTTCTAGGGTAAAATGGCCATGATTTGATCTTGCATTTTCCAATTGTTTGGCATTTCTTTTGTTAAGAACCCTAAAAAACCCTAATAACTTAGAAAATTCATATCTTGAGTTTGGTTGAGAGTTGAGAGCTCCCCTTTGGGCAGTGGTCTATTATAGGTTTAGGGTTTCTTTGGGTGCCATTTTCCTTTTTTATCTTAGGGTTTTGTTTCTGTTTTGGATTTTTGTTTGATGTTTGATCCATGAACCCTAATTTGGGCTTTCTCTTGCATCTTTCTTGCATTTCCTTGCATAACATGACTTGTCTTTGCATTATGTGCATTCTTGTGATTCATTTGACATCTTAAGACATATAGAAAGCATGTTTGACCATTGCATTACATATTTGCCATGTCATTTGTCTTGTATGATTCATAACATTTCATGCTTGTCCATGCTCCTTAGCTTGCATCATTTGCATCCATGATCTTGTATGAGCATCCCCATGTCTTGTCTCTTGTTTGCAGCATCTCATAACATCATAATCATCATCAACATGCTTCTGGTTTGGTCTAGCATCATGTCATTTCATCTCATCTTGCATTGCATTGCATTTCCTTCTAACATTTCAGGTGGTAAGTAAACTTGAGAAGTGAATTTGCCTTCACTTCTCATAACTTTTCTTTTCATCTCTCTTGCATCCATTGCTGCATTTCTATTTGTGTTTGAGATTGAGCTTGCTCATTCTTGTTCCTCCCACCTTCTTTCTTCAAGTGACTTGACTTCTTGAATGAAGCAAGTTACTTTGCTTCTCTTGATCTTATTCATCTGCTTCTTGGTGGCTCCTCTGAAGATTGTTCTTGCAAACCTCACAAACCTTAGGATCATCCAAGCATGACAATGAATTAGGGTTTTGATTAGTCCCCTCATAGTTTTTACCTTTGTGTCTCTCTTTGAGTCTTCTCTCCTCATCTCATAATCAGGGACTAAACCCTAAAGGCTTTAAGACTTTGTGATTAAGCTTATGCCTGCATCCTTCTCTTAGGATGGAGTGTATAACTTTAATCCTAAGTCTTGAACCCTTAAGGTGTTTAAATCTCTTAATCAATCCACTTAATAATCATCAAGACATCACACTTGCAACTTGGGCCTTGCATTAGGGTTCTAATTCTTCCTTAAGTGGTTAAGAAGGACTAACCCTAGTGTTAATGGACAAGTCCCCCTCAAGTTGTCTTACAAATCATAAAACTCACTTCATCATCATATCATTAAAATAAAATCCACTTAATCAAAGGCTTGTTTTGTCATGAGTTTAATCCCTAATCATGGATTAAGTTGAGGAGCTTTCCTCAGCTTAAACATTCTCATCTATCATCCTTCTTTTAGGATGGTGTAATGAGTCTGTTTAATCCCTGATTATGGCTTAACCTCATTACTCAACACTAAACAAAAACACTAAAAACATCTAAATAATCACAAGTAGGTTAATGATCTTAATCCTACACCAAAGGTGATTAAGTGTGAGAATCTGACTTCACACTTAAGGTATTCTCATTACCCCTAATCAGAGGGAAGATGTGATGAGTTTACTAAATCCATTGGTTTAGGCTTAAGCTCATTAACTTATGACAAACATCAAAAAAGCAATAAAAGGCTGAAAACACAAAAACAAACAATAATCGTCTCCTTCGGGATTCTTTTCTCATCACCTTCACTCATAAACGAGAACTAGCTTCTTCCGTCTAATGCAAGACAGTTTGCACCTGAGCCAGACAGGTCATACACTTGAGCATAGACAAGCAAGCAGTTCACAAGTCAATTCATCTTTCAGTCTCTTTGGGTCGAACTACGGTGTTCTGACTTCCTCATTGCACGAGAGGATACGTAGGCATAACTTAACAGTTATCGAACAAAAGTCTCTGTATATCCCCCCTCTTTCCAGCATCATTTTTATAGCCTCATGATCTTGAGCATCTTATTCATTCTCTTACACTGACACATCATTTTTCCATATCACACTTCACTTCTTCTACACTGACACCTGTACATTCTTTTCCAGCTCCTTTATACACAAATTGCACTGACACTACCCCTTTAAAACACAAATCTTTCAAGCGTGGATCCCGTCGAGTACGACGGACAATCTGGGTGCTAATACCTTCCCAGGTTGTAACCAACCCCCTTTCTCAGTCTCTCTGGTTCGCAACCGTCTTATCCATCTTTTTCTAGGCTTATGCAGCATTGCCTTTCCTCCGGGATAAAAATGCCTAGCTGGCGACTCTATTCATTCTCCAGTGAGTTCACGGCTGTGTGTTCTCACTGTTCCCTTCGCCGACCGTTCGCGCTTGTACCTGGATGCAAATCTTCGGGAGCGACAGCTTGGCGACTCTGCTGGGGAACCTTATACTGCAACCAGGGCTTCTGGTTCTTTTTGTGGGTTCCTCCTAGCGCTTGATTGATTTGTGTTTATTGGGGGTGTTATGTGCTATTTGTATACTTGCTTTATTTACTGCTTTCTGTACAGCATTATTTACTGCTTTCTTTACTGCATTTATATATCATATTGTCATTGTTGCTGGCTGGATCTGTTGTTTGCCTTGGTGGGTGGGTGTTCCATTGAGAGTTAAGGTCCTATACCTGGGACCTGAGTGACACCTAGGCTAGAGTGAATCATATTCTTTCCCATTCCATTTCGGTCTGGTGCGGGAATATGAAACACGGTTCAGATATGGGTTTCTTCTTGAGAACTCTGTGTTGCAGATTTTCTGCAATGCTAGGGCTATCTGGGAAGCCTTCTAAGTCTGGATGACCTTTTAGTATTGACCTTCAGAAGCTGAGGTGAATTAGAGGAGGAATTGTTATGGTTATTGTAAACACTGTACCTCCGGGTTAGAAGTGTTTACACTTCTCATAACTGATCCAAGTCTGAGGATCCTTGTTCTAGATCACCACCTGTGAGGGGGTTGGGCTGTTTACAGGTTTGCAGGTACCTTGACCTCAGAATACCCTGTTACTTTGACTTTGTTAAGAATGCTCCATGTTGGATAGTTCTTGTGATTCTAAACCCTGGACATGTGGCTCTTTATTTGAGTCCCCCTACCTTGGTTACTGGATTTATAGACCTCATCTGGAATTCTTGAACACACATGGATCTATATCAAGGCATTTAATCAGATCCAGCTCAGTCACAAACCCTTGCATTTCATTTGCATACATACCCATTGCATCATATTAACATTTGCTTATTTGTGTTTCAGGGTATCCACCTTCATCTGGTTTTGGTTTTGACCCCATCTGCATCATTGACCTATCTCCACCAGCACTTGCTTCAGCTTGTCAGCCATATACTTCAGTTACTTGCACTAGCCAGTCAGTGGCCCACTCCTCAGCATCTTCATCAGCACTTACTCTACTCAGTCTTCAGCATTATGGCTCCAAAGAAAAGCAACATCACCTATCATTTCTTCCAACCAGACTTATCAGACATCAGGAGGATCCAAACCCTGATCACTCCAGATCACATACCCTTATTCAGGGAGCATTATGGGGATATACTTGACTTGGTCATGGATCTGGACCCATCTCAGAGAAGCCTGATCCATACCTGTATTCAGTTCTATGACCCCCCCATTGAGATGTTTCACCTTTCAAGACTTTCAGTTGGGTCCTCTTTTGGAAGAATACTCATCTTTGGTTGGTCTACCTATCAAGAGGGAAATTCCTTTCAACCCTGAAATGGTCTCTCCCAGCAATGGAGAGGTAGCAAAAGCTTTGCACCTGGAACCTGCTTTGATTGAGCAGCATATGACCTCTAAAGCTGGGATCCCTGGTTTCCATCTTGACTTCTTAATTTCTCAAGCTAGTCTGAAGGCCTCCTTGGGGGAGTGGAAAGCTGTTTGTGCTCTGTTGGCCTTAAGTGTATATGGAATTGTGTTGTTTGCAGATGAGCCCCGATTCATCAGCAAGAATGCAATCCATTTGTTCATCCTGAAGAACCCAGTGCCAGCTTTACTGGGTGATCTCTATTACTCAGTACATCAGAAGAATGAGAAGCAGAGGGGGAGGCTAGTGAGGTGTTGTGCTCCATTATTTCATGCTTGGCTTCTCAGGCATCTACCCAGGACAGATGCATTTCTAAATCCTCATCAGCAAAGCAACTGGGCTAAGAGGCTCACTACTCTCACTTCAGCAGACATCAGATGGTGTACTCAGAGCACCAAGGGCAGAGATATAATCACCAGCTGTGGGCACTTTCCCAATGTGCCCTTAATAGGAGTTAAGGGAAGTATCAATTACAACCCTCTGTTGTTCAGAAGGCAATTGGGCTATGCACTGGTTCATACTCCTAGGGAACAAGACTTGGTTGAGACCCTCTACTGTGAGAACAAGATTAGTCTGGTAATTGTTAGGCAGGCTGCCTGGGCCTGGGATCATGTTCAAACCAAGGGGATCACCATTCTGGGGAAGTGCAATAATGTGGCATCAGTCCAATATTATGAGTGGTCCCATGCCAGGGCCCAATTCTCTGGAATGCCCTTTACCATAGAAGACATGCCTGAGTCATCTTCAGCACCACCCCCTGCCACTATCAGTTTGGAGGAGTTTGAGAGCTTGAAGGAAAGAAATGGGAAGCTAACCCAGGCTTTGCAGAAGACCCTCCGGGAGAGGAGTGAAGGTGTGAGGGAGATTGAGAGATTGGAGAAATTGAAAGTGGAACACTTGACTAAAATTGAGAAGTCTGGAGATTATATCAACAAGTCCAAAGCTGGTGAGCAGATTCTGAAGAATGCTTGTAAAGAAGCCCAGTTCCAGAGAGCAAGAACAGACTTGTATTTGAAAGAGAGTCAGGCCAGGTGGGTCCGGATCACTGAGGCCCGTACTCTAGAAGACAAGAGAGCTCAAGACAAGATGGAACAGATGGAAAAAGCCCTGGCAGCAGCCCAGAAGGAAATATCAGAGCTAGAAATCAGAGCTGGAGTGAAGAGGTCTAAGGACCAAAGTCAGAACAGGAAATTGACTGCAGCTGTTGCAACAAGAAACCTTCTCATCAGAAATCTTACGGAGCATCCGGCTGATCCTGTGACCGAAGCACTTCTCAAGGAAGTTCGTGAGGATGAGTTTGGCCTTGGAGTTTGATCATTTGCTTGTTGTTGTTCCTATTCCATGTACTTTTGCCTTTTTGTGATGTATTTTGACCCCTTTGAGGGCTTGTGTTGTAACTTGAACAAATTGTATTATTTCACCTTTGTAATATATTTGTGTTGGTTTCTATCTGGGTTCACATCAAAAGCAACTTCAACAGCAGCATCTTCAAGGGTCTGGAAGGGTCAAAACTGAAGGCCAAACCGGATACCTTGAGAACAAATAAGCATAACTGCATTGCATGCTAACCCTTTTGTTTGTTTTGTAGGTTTTTGTTTTGTTGTTGCTAACCTCTGTTGTGATGTTCAGGAATTATTGCTCGCCGCCGGGTATTTCCTCTCAACAGGCCACACAGGTACCCAACTAGAAACAACCTTCCGGGAATCCAGATGGACCAGATGCAACAAGACCTTACGGAGGTCAGAAACCAGATGGCCAACGAAAGGTTGGAGATGAGAACCCAGATAACACAGTTCATGGAAGTGATGAACAACTTAGCTCAAAGCCAGGAGAGGCTCAGAGCTTTGGTAGAAGGGAGGAATCAAGATGAGCCCCATGTGGGAACTGCTGGCACAAGTAACAACGAGAGGGTCCAACCTCATGTCAATCCCCCAGTTTTTGGACCCCATCTCCATCCAGAGGCCAACATCCCTGTCAACATTCAAGGAACAACCACTGCAGCCAGAGTACTTCAAGAAGATCCTCAGGAGGACCAATTTACAGTAATGGGTGCTGGAGAGGAAACTTATGATAGACGATTGGAAGAAATAGCTGAGAAGTTGAGATCACTGGAGTCTCAAAATTCTTTGGGCTTCGACGTCATGGACATGGGTTTGGTAGACAGGGTCAGGATCCCCCATAAGTTCAAGCCTCCTTGTTTCGAAAAGTATAATGGGACTTCATGCCCCCGGACTCATTTGCAATCATTTCTGGGAAGGCTGAAGGCCTATACAATGGATGAGAAACTTTGGATGTTCTACTTCGAAGATAGCTTGACTGGAGCTTCTAGGGAGTGGTATTCCCATCTGACAAGAGCAACTATAAGATGCTGGAAGGACCTGGCAGAAGCCTTCATCAGACAGTGTCAGTATAAGCTAGACATGGCACCCAACAGGACTCTCCTGATGGGAATGTCACAGTCTTCGAGGGAGAGCTTCAGAGAATATGCTCAAAGATGGAGACAGCTTGCTGCTGCTGTCCAGCCACCTATGTCTGAGAGAGAAATGGCAGACATGTTTATGAACACTCTCCAGGGAACGTATATTGACAGGTTGGCTGCTTTCTCTTCCACTAGCTTCGCAGATGTTGTCATAGCTGGGGAGAGAATTGAAAGCCTGTTAAAAATGGGAAAGATCTCGGACAACGGTGCAAGCTCGTCCAGTAGTACAAGAAAGCCTTTTGCAGGCCCGAGAAGAACTGGCGAGACCAATGCCATTCACACCAATAGGGGTAGGCCCCAATATGTTCAAAGGTCAATAGCAGCAGTCACTATCCCTGCTCCAGCTCATCCACAGCCAGTCTATCAACCTCCTCAACCAAACTTCCAACAACAACCTCAGTATCACCAGAATCAGTATCCTCCAAGAAACTACAACAACAACAACTCCAACAACAACAATCAACAAAGGCCATTCCAACAAAGGCCATCCCAAGCTAACCGAGTGATCGACCCGATCCCAATGCCGTATGCTGCCTTGCTGCCACAACTTCTGAAACTCAACCTAGTTGAGCTAAGAACGTTGGCACCTCCGGATCCCAACAGTCTACCAAGAAACTATGACTCCAATGCTAGGTGTGCTTTCCATTCAAACGCACCTGGTCACAGTACAGAAAAATGCAGGGCTCTGCATATGAAGGTACAAGACTTGGTAGACTCCAAGGCTCTGAATTTTGCACCTCCGCCCAATGTCAATAAAAACCCAATGCCAAACCATGGTGGTCCTCGAATTAACGCTATTGAAGAAGACCAACCGTCTTATTTAATAACAAGTGTGGATCAGATCCGGACGCCATTGGTGGAAATCAAAGCTCAACTCCGTGAAAACCAAATATTTCCGGGATGTGAACTAGGGTGTCCCTATTGCAATATTTCATGGAATGGGTGTGAGGACCTGAGGAATGGCATTGACAGCCTTATTCAGAGTGGCCTGCTACAGATCACTACATCATTCCCAACAAATCCGGCAACTTCATCAACAACGGTTTCAGTACCTCCTACAACACCAGCAATCAATCATGAAGATGTCTCTACCGTCACCATATTCTACGATCCTGAAAATAATTCTGCCTACCATTCAGAAGGTGCTGCTCCCGCCAGAGCACCAGTTACAATCTTTTATGATCCACAAACAATAATAGTCCCTTCAGCAGCAGCAATCAGTCCAGTCACTGTCACGGTGCCTGGACCAGTACCATATGAAAGCAATAGGGCCATCCCTTGGCACTATGGCTCTGACGTGTACTGTGAAGGGAAAAGAATCACTCTTGAAACATCAGCACCTGCACCACAAGTAGATAATGTGGGGGGAGGCGGAGGCTTCACCCGAAGCGGACGTCTCTTCGCTTCACAAGTTCAAAGACCTACTGCCGAAGCAGAAGCTGCTGCCAAGGCAAAAGGAAAAGGCCCGGTGCAGGAAGATCCAGCTGCCAAAGAAGCCCTGAAGACTCCATTTGATCAGGAAGTTGATGAGTTTATGCGAATCATCAAAAAGAGTGATTATAAAATTGTGGATCAGCTTCACCAGACGCCATCCAAAATCTCTATCCTCTCACTGCTTATATGCTCCGAAGCCCATCGGAATGCACTACTTAAAGTCTTGCACGCAGCTTACGTGCCTGAGGAGATTACTGTCAACCAATTGGAAACCGTGGTTGGAAATGTTACTGCTAGCAATGGGCTAGGGTTTACCAATTCTGACTTGACAGCGGATGGCCGCAACCACAACAAAGCCTTGCACATAACCCTGGAATGCAAAGGAGCTGTCCTTTCTCATGTGCTGGTGGACACAGGTTCTTCCCTGAATGTCTTACCAAAGAAGGCTCTGGTGAAGTTAGAATATGATGGATTGGCATTGAGACCCAGCAACCTGGTGGTAAGAGCCTTTGATGGTTCGAAGAGATCGGTTCTGGGAGAGATTGAGCTGCCTGTGACAATTGGCCCACAGACCTTTAAAACTATCTTTTATGTGATGGACATTCAGCCCGCCTACAGCTGTTTGTTGGGTAGACCCTGGATTCACGCCGCCGGCGTAATAACGTCTACCCTTCACCAAAAGTTAAAATTTGAGTGGGAAGGTCAAGTTGTCACAATCTGTGGGGAAGAGGATATTTTCGTTAGCCATCTGGCTACTTACAAATACATTGAGATGGATGGGGAGATCCATGAAACAATGAGCCAAGGTTTTGAAGCCTTGAACGTCAATGAAGCATCTGCTGTGTCAGGGATCTCCATGTCATCTTACCAACAAGCCCGGAAGGTTGTTGAAGAAGGAACTGCCCTAGGCTGGGGCAAGGTCTTAGCTGTGGAGGAGAAGAAGGACAAATTTGGGTTGGGTTACAGACCAACTCAACATCAAGCAAAGGCCGCTGCAGAGCCTGGTTTTGTCAGTGGGGGGATGCTTACCCCCGATGCTATCAACTGTCTGGAAGACGAGCTGGAAGAGGAGCGCAATCTGGAGAATTGGATTCGTCCAAAGATCCTGGGGAGCAGTGTCTCGAACTGGTCTTCCCAGGAAATTATAAGAGTTACTCATGCAGAGTAATTATTATTTCCTACATTTTTATAGCATGCATCAAAGTCTTGCATCTTGCCCAAGATGACAAGACTCATTTTGTAATCAGGGCCATCTGTACTTTTGTGCAAACAAGATTAAATTAATGAAATATCAGACATCTTTTTGCAAACGAGTCTTTTTCTTTTCTGTTCACTGTTTTTCCATTTTTCTTTTTGTACAAAAAATAAATGGCGGTGTTTTCAAAATGATAACTTCATTTCACTTTTTTCTAAAGCAAGATTAAAATCAATCACTAAAATGAACCAACTTAACCCTTGCAGAGAGTGCCTTCCTGACAGCACCGACAACAGCACGACTATGACATCGTATGACTTTGACAATCCAATCAATCAAGCTGATGAAGGGGTTGAAGAAGAATATGAGCTTCCTGAAGAGCTAGCCAGTTTGTTAAGACAAGAGGAAAAGGTTATTACCCCTCACCAGGAGGAGGTTGAAGTGATCAATCTTGGTACAGACGAAGACGTGAAAGAAGTTAAAGTTGGGGCCTGCCTGCAAGACTCGGTGAAGAGACAACTGATTGACCTGCTTCAAGAGTATGTGGATGTGTTTGCTTGGTCTTATCAAGATATGCCAGGGTTGGACACCGACATTGTTGTGCACAAGATGCCTCTAAGGGAAGAATGCCCACCAATGAAACAGAAGCTGCGCCGAACTCGCCCAGACATGGCTATGAAAATTAAGGAAGAGGTACAAAAGCAATGGGACGCCGGATTCCTTGCTGTGACTAGCTATCCGCCATGGGTTGCTAACATAGTACCTGTGCCTAAGAAGGACGGCAAAGTAAGAATGTGTGTTGACTACCGGGATCTGAACAGAGCCAGCCCGAAGGATGACTTCCCATTACCTCACATTGATGTATTGGTGGATAACACGGCTCAGTTCTCGGTATTCTCCTTCATGGATGGATTTTCAGGATATAATCAGATCAAGATGTCACCTGAAGACATGGAGAAGACAACATTCATTACACCTTGGGGCACGTTCTGTTACAAAGTGATGCCATTCGGACTGAAGAATGCTGGTGCCACATATCAACGGGCTATGGTGACATTGTTCCACGATATGATCCACAAGGAAATAGAATGTTATGTGGATGATATGATCGCCAAGTCCCTTACAGAGGAAGATCACCTGGTGAATCTGCTGAAGTTGTTCAAGCGTCTAAGGAAGTACCAACTAAAGCTGAACCCCAACAAATGCACATTCGGGGTGCGATCCGATAAATTGCTGGGCTTTATTGTAAGCGAGAAAGGGATTGAGGTTGACCCTGATAAAGTCAAGGCTATACAAGAAATGCCTGCACCGAAAACTGAGAAAGAAGTTCGAGGGTTCTTAGGTCGATTGAACTACATCTCACGGTTCATATCTCACCTTACAGCAACCTGTGAACCCTTGTTCAAGCTGCTAAGAAAGGAACAAACGGTCAGGTGGAACGAAGACTGCCAGAAGGCTTTTGACAAGATCAAGGAATATCTGCAAGAACCTCCAATCCTCATGCCGCCAGATGTAGGAAGACCTCTGATTATGTACTTGACAGTGCTAGAAGAGTCAATGGGGTGTGTGCTGGGCCAGCATGACGAGTCTGGTCGAAAAGAGTATGCAATATACTACCTAAGCAAAAAGTTTACCGAATGTGAACAACGTTATTCGCTGCTCGAGAAAACTTGCTGTGCTTTAGCGTGGGCTGCTCGCCGACTGAGACAGTATATGCTGACCCACACCACCTTACTAATCTCAAAAATGGATCCAGTTAAGTACATTTTCGAGAAGCCAGCTCTTACCGGACGGGTTGCAAGATGGCAGATGATTCTCACAGAATACGACATACAGTACACATCTCAGAAAGCCATCAAAGGCAGTGTACTATCTGAATATCTGGCTGAGCAACCCATTGATGACTACCAACCAATGAGATTTGACTTCCCTGATGAAGATATCATGTTCATTAAAGCAAAAGATCACGAAGAGCCTATTCACACTGAAGGGCCTGACCCGGAAGAAGAATGGACTATGATGTTTGATGGGGCTGTTAACATGAATGGTCGTGGTGTTGGTGCAGTACTCATAACACCAAAAGGAGTTCACATGCCTTTCTCGGCAAAGCTCACTTTCAACTGCACTAACAACGAAGCTGAATACGAAGCTTGCATTATGGGTCTTGAGGAAGCTATTGACCTCAGGATCAAGACATTGACCGTATTCGGAGATTCAGCTCTGGTAGTCAATCAAACCAACGGAAAATGGTACACCCACCAAGATCATCTGATACCTTACAGGGATTATACAAGGAGGTTATTGACTTTCTTCACAACAGTCAAGCTTGAGTATATCCCTCGGGACGAGAATCAGTTTGCAGATGCTCTTGCTACCCTTTCATCCATGATCAAAGTTCAAACGGCAAACTTTGTACCCCAGATTTTAGTGTCTAGACTTGATAGACCAGCATATGTATTTGCAGCGGATGTTGTAAAAGATGATAAGCCTTGGTTCCATGACATTAAGTGCTTCTTGGAGGATCAGACATACCCACCTGGGGCATCTTCCAATGATAAGAAGACTTTAAGAAGGCTTGCTGGAAGTTTCTTTCTGAACACTGATGGGTCTTTATACAAGAGGAACTTTGACATGGTACTCCTCAGATGTGTTGACAAGACGGAAGCAGATTTGTTGATGCATGAAGTGCACGAAGGATCTTTTGGTACCCATGCAGGAGGGCATGCCATGGCTAAGAAATTATTAAGATCAGGATATTACTGGATCACAATGGATGCAGACTGTTGTGCTTACGCCAGAACATGCCACAAATGCCAGATCTACGCAGACAAGGTGCATGTGCCTCCCAATCCTTTGAACATCATGTCTTCACCTTGGCCCTTTGCCATGTGGGGCATTGATATGATTGGCAAGATTGAGCCAACTGCCTCAAATGGCCACAGATTCATCCTGGTCGCCATTGACTATTTCACCAAGTGGGTTGAAGCAGCCTCATATGCAAATGTTACTAGGCAAGTGGTAGCCCGATTCCTGAAGAGAGACATCATCTGTCGGTATGGGGTGCCCGAGCGAATCATTACTGATAATGGTTCCAATTTAAACAACAAAATGATGGCAGAGCTGTGCCGGGACTTCAAGATCCAACATCACAATTCTTCTCCTTACAGGCCAAAGATGAATGGCGCTGTTGAGGCAGCTAACAAGAATATCAAGAAGATTGTGCAGAAGATGGTAATCACCTACAGAGACTGGCACGAAATGCTACCGTTTGCCTTGCATGGGTACCGCACATCAATCAGAACGTCCACTGGGGCAACACCGTATCAGCTTGTGTATGGTATGGAAGCAGTCCTACCTGTTGAAGTTGAATTACCCTCTCTACGGGTACTAATGGATGTTAAACTGAACGAAGCAGAATGGGTCCGATCCCGATTCGAACAACTGAGTCTGATCGAAGAGAAAAGATTGGCTGCAATCTGCCACGGGCAGTTGTATCAGAAAAGAATGAAGAAAGCCTTCGATCAGAAAGTCAGGCACCGAGAGTACCGAGTAGGAGATCTTGTGCTGAAAAGAATCCTCCCTCCTCATACAGACCACAGGGGCAAGTGGACTCCAAATTACGAAGGACCATTCGTTGTAAAGAAAGTTTTCTCTGGTGGGGCACTGATGCTCAGCACCATGGATGGTGAAGATTTCCCGTCCCCTGTAAATTCAGATGCAGTTAAAAAATACTTCGCATAAAATGACCCGCTGGACATAAAAACAGAATGTAAGTCCAGGCAAAAATAGGGCATCCCGGCGAGTCAAAAACAGAATAAAAGACTCGGGCAAAAGTAAGGGAAAATGAATAAAAAATGTACACCCGCTGAGTTGAAAAGCCGCATTGGACAACTCAGGCAAAAATGGGTATCCCGATGGATTGAAAACCCGAAAGGGCGATCCATGCAAAACAAGGGAATAAGCGAACAACTGCATTCTGAATTCGTCTGTATCACCTACAACTTGGTAAGCTACGAAGGATCAGACTTCAATCAGAATCAACTCTCTCCAGAAAGCAAGACGAGAAGAACGTCATTGTCATACGAGTCATAGCAGAAGAGGAAGCTCCTTGAAAGCGTCGTCAGCATCGCCAACACTTTATTTCTCAATTTGTAACAATCTCCTCATTTCAGGAGATATGTTTCTTTGACTGTATCTTGCCAATTCAGGGCACATGAATTAATAAAAATCAGATTTTCGGTCATGTTTCGTTTTACATTTATGTTTTGCAAAGAGTTGTCTGATATCTCTAAAAATACAATTGCATAAGTACAGATGCCTTTCTCTAAAAATAAAAACACATGCTTGCAGGGAATGTGATTATTCTCGAAAGTATTTAACTCCTATGACGGAATCCAGTAAGGGATACCTCGGGACCTTTTGTACGTTTCCTTACCTTTGCAGGATTGCAGGTATCCAGAACGCAACCTGGGGCATGCAAGTTACGTCTTAGCAAGATGGCGAATCGTTATCAACTCGGTCTATCTTCCACGTGGCACTGGAAGGTGCCCATTTCCCCAGCGAAGTTGCCAAATCAACATACACTCAATCTCAGCATCCGAAATGCTCTATCCCCAGCTGAGTTGCCTCTTGTTGCTCTCCCCAGCTGAGTTGCCTCTCACAATTCCCCAGCCGAGTTGCCATTCTTCCTCAGCAGAATGCAGAAATCAGGGAATCATCTCCCCACAGAATCCCCAGCCTCTATTCAGAAGAGCAACACACAGAGAAGTCACAATAGAGTACATAAAGCTTCTACAAACCCCAGCTGGGTCCCGTATTGTAAGGATATGTCAATCAGTGACCTATATCCCCAAGCAGATACATCATTAGATCTACCGATGATCTCATCCCCAGCTGGGATGTTCACTTCAAGCAGATCAACCAGAGATCTTTGCAGCAACGGGATCCGAATCCCGGATCTGTGCCCCTTTGCATAATCATGGCATCCGCATCATATTCACCCCCCCAGAGCGTAGCATTCCGTCTAATACGGAGCATTACGGCAAAAATCAAATGCATAGCATAATCATAAGTCATGTTCTGAAGTAACACTTGTGAATAATAAACTGTTCATCATCATTATACAGAAAAATCCCCACCAGGGTCCCAGCAAAAGCAGTTGCCTCACAATCACGAACACCAGTATATACACCTTTTTGGCATCCGTCCGTGCCATCTTTCCCCAGTAAAGTCGCCTGAACACTCTTTACAAGCAAATCACCCGTATTACAGATACTTCAGGACACCCGTCCGTGTCAAATCACCAGCAAAAAGCCAAAGACATCCTCTTTGCGCTCACATATACTTATATATACACTTTCTTGACACCCGTCCGTGTCATTTCCCCAGCGCAGTCGCTTACACCTTCAACACCCATATACTTGTTAATATTATACTTTTCTCTTTTGACACCCGTCCGTGTCACTCGCCCCAGCAGTTAAAACACTCATCTATATATACTCTTACTACTCACGTATACAGATGCTCGTCCGTATCTTGTATACACCACTCATACCCCCACAGATTCAACAGTAGTCCTTGTTCTTTGTTAACCAGTTGGTACTCGTCCGTATCATCATCTCAGAACATTGCGTCTAATGTTTGTTTCTACATGATACTCGTCCGTATCATAGCCTTAGGGATGCTCGTCCGCATCTTTAATCCATACACCGTGTCAAACACTTATGTCTTCTTGAATATAGATACTCGTCCGTGTCTATTGTTCCCCAGAAGGATACTTTCAGATGCAACACTCGTCCGTGTTCTTTGTTAACCAGTTGATACTCGTCCGTATCATCATCTCTGAACATGTGTCAGTTTGTTTCTACATGATACTCGTCCGTATCATAGTCTTAAGGATGCTCGTCCGCATCTTTAACCTATACACATACATCTAAACACTTATACCTTTTGTTTCTTGGGTGTAAACGCTCGTCCGTGTTTACTATATCCCCAGTAGATCACCAACAATCAATTTTCCTTTTTTATCTAACACTCGTCCTGTGTTATGATAACCTTGAGAGCAGCCGTACCCTGCTAAGTGGTCGTCCTCCACTTCTTGATGGTCGTCCTCCATCATGCTCATCCGATGGCCGTCCCCATCGTTGATATTTAGCAGCCGTCCCCTGCTAGGTGGTCGTCCTCCACCTCTTGATGATCGTCCTTCATCACTTTATCCAATGGCCGTCCCCATTGTTGATTTTTGGTTATCTAACACTCGTCCTGTGTTATGATAAACCTCGAGAGCAGCCGTACCCTGCTGGGTGGTCGTCCTCCACTTCTTGATGGTCGTCCTCCATCATGCTCGTCCGATGGCCGTCCCCATCGTTGACCTTTTCTATCCGATGGCCGTCCCCATCGTTGATATTTTCGGCAGCCGTACCCTGCCAGGTGGTCGTCCTCCACCTTTGATGGCCGTCCCCATCATATTTCTTTTATCCCCAACAGCGCAGCCGTCCCCTGCTAGGTGATCGTCCTTCACCTTTGATGGCCGTACCCCATCATCTGTTTATTTCATTTATTCTTTAACCCGATGGCCGTCCCCGTCGTGGTCCCTTTTCCTTTCAGTTTAGCCCGATGGCCGTCCCCATCGTTGTTTGCTTTACCTTTATGAACCTGACGGCCGTCCCCGTCATGTTTCATTAAATCCTCAGAGAATTTTACAGCCTTATCTTTGATGGCCGTCCCCATCATGATTTTATTTCCCCAGCTAGTCGGCCGTCCCCGTCTTGGCTTTACCTTCTATCCCCAGCATGTCGGCCGTCCCCGTCATCGCTTTGTTTTCCGCACCTTTACAATATACTTTATTTTCCTTTTGCAATCTATATCCCTTTTCTTCTTCATTCTGTGAGTGCAAATTTTGGACTGTCTTTGGTATTCAACCACAAGTTATCTTGTTTGCCTGTTAAGCCGTCGCTTACATCCTGCACAGCTAACTCATGTTTGAATAGGGGCAGCTGTAAACACCCCAAATTTGCCCTCACCCATTCACACCATGGCTTGTGATCATCTCATATGCATAAACACAAACATGTCACCTCATATCTCATTTTTGATTCACTGCATTGGTTCTAAGGCATCTGCACCTAGGGTTTGTGATCTGAGCAACCTCAGGGCATCCTGAGCCACCCCAAAGGCCACCCATCAACTCAAAGGGGTCCATGTGTGTTCATATGTCATATTCCATCTCTTCAAAGTCAAAATTGTAGAGGAATCACAAGGACTAGGGTTTGAATGGATGCAGAGCCAGGATGAACTGCACAGTTGACTGAAAATTAGGGTTTTGGTTTCAGAGGCCATAACTCCAAATTTTTTGGTCATTCTTGTTTCCATTGATCTCTATATGGTATAAGGAGTATGCATATCAATTTTCATGAAGAAATTCCATGGGGAAGTCATCTGATCAAGGGTTGACTTTTCAGACAAGTCAGTGCAAAATCAGGGCATCTGAGACCCCCAATGACCCAACCAATGGGTGATCTTCATCATTTTGAATGTGTATGATCTTTATTTGATCATGGAAGAAGGTTGAAGTTCATGGAAATCAATAATTTAGGGTTTTTGCAAATGTTGACTTTTTGGGCATAATTGACTTTTCAAGAATGCATCATTTTAGGTCATTTTTCAAGCCATGATTCTTGATCCAAAAATGCTTCAAATGGAAAAACTTTGGTCATGAAAGTTGTAGATCTCATCTTTCCCTTTTCAAAAAGTACAAGAACATGATCAAACTCTTCTTGGATCAAAAGTTATGGCAATGCAAAGTTGGCAAAAATCATTGATTTTCAAGGCATGCTTCAAATGGAAATTTTGCAAAGTCATGGACCAATGCATATTGCAGCCTCTAATTCACTTCAAACCAGTCCACAAACTTTCTCTAAGTCATGAAAATCAGAATTGGACCAAGTTTCCCCATGGTTTGGTTGGTGTAACAAGACTTTCTCACATGTGAACCAAAGTTACAACAAGTTGCAAAACTCATGATCATGCTCCCTACAACTTGCAGCCTTGGATGCTGAGCTTTGCTAGGCCTCTCCCTCACCCTTGTTGCGCCAGCCCATGCCATGTACTTGCCTAGACCTTGAGCCATACTTCTCTTACACATTATTTGACTTTTTGCAAAAGGCAACTTACCAATCAATAAAGCACATGTCCAATCAACTGACCAATGAGAGAGAGTTATGTGGACAATTTGCAAGCTAAACATAACACTAAGCAAGGCTGAAACCATACACAAGATCACATTCACAAAAACACACCAAACTGCATAAGCCTTAGAATCTCCCTGCTCAGCCAAGAAACACTCAAACCATTTTCACCATTCAACTCACCTTGCTCCATAGACCACCCAGCACCAAGAACACAAGCCTGAAACAGCCTGAACATCCCACTGCCATTTCTCACTCCATTTTGCAGTTTCATTCGAAACTCTCACCATAGCTCACAAACACACAAACAAACACCACAGACCTTCTCCATTCATCCTCAGGATCACAAACAACCATTCACCATGACCTGAAGCTCTCTATTTCACCATTGCCATTTCTGACCAAGCTTGAGCAGAAGCTTTCGAATCTCACTATCCAGCAAGCTTAAACTCCTTTTGAGCATTCAAGCATCTTCTGGGGACCAAGTGGAGTGGATTGCACAAGGAGAAGTGGCCAGAAAGTCCTCAAACTGAAAGCTCCAAATCTCAGGTAGCTCAAAAATTATTTTTCCAGAAATCATTTTTCTTGTTACAAACTTGTTCTTTGTGTTGTCCTGGTCATGAATATGTCTTTGGTTTTTGAAATGGTGGTGAAATAAGCATTTAATTTGTCTCTGAAACTGGTTTGCCCTAAAACTTGTTCTGTTCGATTCATGGTTTTGAGGAAGAAGAAATTTGTTTGGGCTTAGGGTTTTAGCTCAGGGGGTCATGGGGATCATTTTGGTGTGCTTAGTTTTCATTTTTGATACGATTTGAGGGATTTGGGGATTTTTCAGGGAGAGAGCTGGCCGGAGAAGACGACCGGAAGTCTTCTCCGGCCGCCTGAGTGATTAAACCCTAATCTCAGGTCATTAACTCCAGTTTGAATTTGGACCATTGATTGCGTTGAATTGTTTGACTCCCCGCGCGAATGGAAGGCTCAGATTCACTCATTTGCCCTAATCTCATTTAATTAGGATAATTATAATTAATTAACTCAGGAGTCATCTGGACCCTTCATTCACGCGCCAGTCAACGTTTTCAAACTCAGAATCAATCTCATCCATCCATCCTGATTACTTCCTATTTTATTTAATTTTAATTCATTTTTATTTCAATTAACTTGCATGATTTATTAAAAATAGCAAAAAATTATTAAAAATTATTAAACTTTTTCCTCTGAGTTTTAATAATTTTTATGACCCAAAAACATTTTTATTTTATTTTTCATCATTAAAAAAGTATTTTTAAATATTTAAAAGATTATTTTTAATTGATTAATGGGAATTAATTAATTAAAAATACTTTTAGGTATTTAAAAATTACAAAAAAATTCATGATTTGTTCTAAGACATTTAGAAACATTGTCCAACCTTCAAACCAAATTTCTTTTTTGATCTTGATGCATTTTAAGAATTTTTCATTGAATTAAATCATTTTTATGCATTATTTTGATCATGGATTCAAAAATTCATTTCTGCCTATTGGAGAAGGTTGAGACATTGATTCTTCTTGCCTTGTTTTGTGTTTGGCATGTAGTTTCTAGGGTAAAATGGCCATGATTTGATCTTGCATTTTCCAATTGTTTGGCATTTCTTTTGTTAAGAACCCTAAAAAACCCTAATAACTTAGAAAATTCATATCTTGAGTTTGGTTGAGAGTTGAGAGCTCCCCTTTGGGCAGTGGTCTATTATAGGTTTAGGGTTTCTTTGGGTGCCATTTTCCATTTTTATCTTAGGGTTTTGTTTCTGTTTTGGATTTTTGTTTGATGTTTGATCCATGAACCCTAATTTGGGCTTTCTCTTGCATCTTTCTTGCATTTCCTTGCATAACATGACTTGTCTTTGCATTATGTGCATTCTTGTGATTCATTTGACATCTTAAGACATATAGAAAGCATGTTTGACCATTGCATTACATATTTGCCATGTCATTTGTCTTGTATGATTCATAACATTTCATGCTTGTCCATGCTCCTTAGCTTGCATCATTTGCATCCATGATCTTGTATGAGCATCCCCATGTCTTGTCTCTTGTTTGCAGCATCTCATAACATCATAATCATCATCAACATGCTTCTGGTTTGGTCTAGCATCATGTCATTTCATCTCATCTTGCATTGCATTGCATTTCCTTCTAACATTTCAGGTGGTAAGTAAACTTGAGAAGTGAATTTGCCTTCACTTCTCATAACTTTTCTTTTCATCTCTCTTGCATCCATTGCTGCATTTCTATTTGTGTTTGAGATTGAGCTTGCTCATTCTTGTTCCTCCCACCTTCTTTCTTCAAGTGACTTGACTTCTTGAATGAAGCAAGTTACTTTGCTTCTCTTGATCTTATTCATCTGCTTCTTGGTGGCTCCTCTGAAGATTGTTCTTGCAAACCTCACAAACCTTAGGATCATCCAAGCATGACAATGAATTAGGGTTTTGATTAGTCCCCTCATAGTTTTTACCTTTGTGTCTCTCTTTGAGTCTTCTCTCCTCATCTCATAATCAGGGACTAAACCCTAAAGGCTTTAAGACTTTGTGATTAAGCTTATGCCTGCATCCTTCTCTTAGGATGGAGTGTATAACTTTAATCCTAAGTCTTGAACCCTTAAGGTGTTTAAATCTCTTAATCAATCCACTTAATAATCATCAAGACATCACACTTGCAATTTGGGCCTTGCATTAGGGTTCTAATTCTTCCTTAAGTGGTTAAGAAGGACTAACCCTAGTGTTAATGGACAAGTCCCCCTCAAGTTGTCTTACAAATCATAAAACTCACTTCATCATCATATCATTAAAATAAAATCCACTTAATCAAAGGCTTGTTTTGTCATGAGTTTAATCCCTAATCATGGATTAAGTTGAGGAGCTTTCCTCAGCTTAAACATTCTCATCTATCATCCTTCTTTTAGGATGGTGTAATGAGTCTGTTTAATCCCTGATTATGGCTTAACCTCATTACTCAACACTAAACAAAAACACTAAAAACATCTAAATAATCACAAGTAGGTTAATGATCTTAATCCTACACCAAAGGTGATTAAGTGTGAGAATCTGACTTCACACTTAAGGTATTCTCATTACCCCTAATCAGAGGGAAGATGTGATGAGTTTACTAAATCCATTGGTTTAGGCTTAAGCTCATTAACTTATGACAAACATCCAAAAAGCAATAAAAGGCTGAAAACACAAAAACAAACAATAATCGTCTCCTTCGGGATTCTTTTCTCATCACCTTCACTCATAAACGAGAACTAGCTTCTTCCGTCTAATGCAAGACAGTTTGCACCTGAGCCAGACAGGTCATACACTTGAGCATAGACAAGCAAGCAGTTCACAAGTCAATTCATCTTTCAGTCTCTTTGGGTCGAACTACGGTGTTCTGACTTCCTCATTGCACGAGAGGATACGTAGGCATAACTTAACAGTTATCGAACAAAAGTCTCTGTATATCCCCCCTCTTTCCAGCATCATTTTTATAGCCTCATGATCTTGAGCATCTTATTCATTCTCTTACACTGACACATCATTTTTCCATATCACACTTCACTTCTTCTACACTGACACCTGTACATTCTTTTCCAGCTCCTTTATACACAAATTGCACTGACACTACCCCTTTAAAACACAAATCTTTCAAGCGTGGATCCCGTCGAGTACGACGGACAATCTGGGTGCTAATACCTTCCCAGGTTGTAACCAACCCCCTTTCTCAGTCTCTCTGGTTCGCAACCGTCTTATCCATCTTTTTCTAGGCTTATGCAGCATTGCCTTTCCTCCGGGATAAAAATGCCTAGCTGGCGACTCTATTCATTCTCCAGTGAGTTCACGGCTGTGTGTTCTCACTGTTCCCTTCGCCGACCGTTCGCGCTTGTACCTGGATGCAAATCTTCGGGAGCGACACTTATTATAAAACTTGAGTTAATATCACAGCTTTCACAAAAACTGTTTTTCTAAAATAATTCTTTTTCAAAACTTCAAGACAGACATAAGCATTGCATTTTTGAATATATTCGTTTGCATATAACTGAGTGTTTGATAAACAGAGAAACTTACAGGATGAATGTTCAATAAACCAAAGTCCTTCCGATAAACAAAGTTGCTTCCTGGATCAAAGTCCATGTATACAAAGGGACATAGTCATTATCTCCCAATCAAGGGGGCAGGCCATGATACTTCCTAATTCATTCGGGGCAATCAGGTCCAGATTCAACAATGCTTAATAGCCTGGGGCAGCTCTCCTCATATATTTGAATTACCATGGGTAACATTATAAAGTTCATGATGTCAGGGGAATATTATTGTGGGGCATCTGCTTATTTTTCTTGAGGTAACTACCTTCAGATACTTCTATTATGGGACAATTCATCCTCAGCCAAGGGGAAATGCTTTCTTTTTCAAATCTAGTATCCGGAGCGTATATGGTCCATCACAATTTGAAGACGCCATTCCTCTCATTGTATTACCTTGATATTAGATTCTCAGCAGAAGCCATGGTGGAAATTAATTGTCTACGCTAGTAGTATCAGATGATGTCAGTATCATGTCTTCAGATCCAGCTATAGGATTTCTGGGAAGGTATTCAGGAAAGTTAAGAATCTCGGGAGCTCTAAATCCAATTGATTATACACTCTCGATATCGAAACGACTCTGTTTTTCAAGATCAGCTTTACTTTTCCCTCTGAATCCAAATTTACTTTTACCCTATTTACATAAGCGAAACGTCCATTGGTTGTGTTTGAATGTATGTATGCTTTTGAATATGATTGATGTTTACCAGAAATGCATAAGTGCTTGAATATGATTGATGTTTACCAGAAATGCATGAAAATGCAGTAATAATATTTACTAAGGACGAACGAGGGAACGAATTCAACGAAGCTTCGCCGGTTCATCCCCACAAGACAACTTCAAATCCCTAGTAGGGCAAATCCATCATCGTAGATACTTCGAGTTACATCTCCCCTTGAACTTATGTCCATCTCTTTTATCCTCAGTCGGGATACTCAGGAATTTATTCCTTCAATAGAAGTACGACGAACGAATACGGGAAGTTATGAAAACTATACTATCAAACAAGACGGGAACAAGTTCCTCATATTCTTCAGCAACAAATCGGGATTTATTTTCCCTGGCCAGCAGTTGTTATACAAAGATATCCGGACGCTTCAGGCTGCATGATGCATATATACATCATTTACCTCATACCATAACATACATATCCATAAGTACATAATACATTTGCTTAGGTGCATCATACTATACATGCATACATAATGCATAAACTAATATTATCTTGCAAAATGTTATATACATCATGATATTTGCATCGAACTAATCTTGTTTTGCAGATTAATTCTCCAGCAGACATACTTCATCAACAACTTGGTACCTTGGGCCGTTGTTTATCTACCCAAAGGTTATCTCAGTATATTGGGACGTCGTTTATCTTCCCGAGGGCTATCTTGAGACTTCGTTTATCTTCTCAAAAGCCATATTGTTACCTTGGGGCGTTGTTTATCTTCCCAAAGGTTATCTCATTATCTTGGGACGTCGTTTATCTTCCTGAAGGCTATCTTGAGACGTCGTTTATCTTCTCAAAAGCCATATTGTTACCTTGGGCCGTTGTTTATCTACCCAAAGGTTATCTCATTATCCTAGGACGTCGTTTATCTTCCCAAGGGTTATCTTGAGACGTCGTTTATCTTCTCAAAAGCCGTATTGTTACCTTGGGCCGTTGTTTATCTTCCCAAAAGCCATATCATTACTTTGGGCCGTTGTTTATCTTCCCAAAAGTATTACCAAACCTTGGGCCGTTGTTTATCTTCCCAAGAATCATATCACTACTTTGGGCCGTTGTTTATCTTCCCAAAAGTATTATCATAACCTTGGGCCGTTGTTTATCTTCCCAAGAATCATATCATTACTTTGGGTCGTTGTTTATCTTCCCAAAAGTATTACCAAACCTTGGGCCGTTGTTTATCTTCCCAAGAATCATATCACTACTTTGGGCCGTTGTTTATCTTCACAAAAGTATTATCATAACCTTGGGCCGTTGTTTATCTTCCCAAGAATCATATCACTACTTTGGGCCGTTGTTTATCTTCCCAAAAAGTATTATCATCACAACTTGGCTTTTATTTTCCCAAAAGCTATATTTTCATGCTTCGGACTACTTTATTCTCCAAGAAGTATATTTGAAGAACTTTTCTCTAGATGGCATCTCTAAGCCCATCACCAGTTCTTCCTGATGGCATCTCTAAGCCCATCTCCAGTTCTTCCAAGTGGCATCTTCAAGCACACTCAAGCACAGACAATTAATCATCAGTATTACTCTACGCACCGGTGAGTGCAAATTTTTGGGCTTTTGTGTTCAATCCCCTTCAACCTTCCAGGTCACGACTGGCACATATACCAATCTAACCCCTCAGGTTTCAGAAAATTGAACAGGGGCAGCTGTTGCACCCCAAAATTTGCCCTCACAAGACAAGACTTTGTGTACTAAGAGGCTCACAAGGTTCAAAAGGTTAACAAGACATCTCACAAGGTTCACAAGACATCTCATGAGGTTCACAAGGTTCACAAAGTTCACAATCAGTCAGAAGATTTGACATTTCCCTCAAACAATGCATCCTCCTAAGCAATGCATCCTAAACTAGGGTTTCGACTTTAATCAGGCTAAATGGACTTCCAAGACTTCAAGTGAGCTTCATAACATCTTATATGTGTTTAAGAATCCCCATGACAATTTTCAAGACTTTTCCCAAAGGTTTGCTCAGTTAGATGATCAGATAGGTCAAAATCAGTCAAAGTAGTTAAAAAGTCAAACTGAGGTCAACTGTGGTCAAACCAAAGTCAAACTTCATGATTTTTTGCCAACATCAAGTATATGAAGTAAAATTCATCATTTGATCAAGGGTTGATCATGATTCATCAAGGAGATTTCAGATCATCAAGAATCAGGAGTTTCTAAATTAGGGTTTTCACAGGAAAAGTCAACTAAACTTTGACCAGCCATAACTTTCACATGCTTCATCAAAAAATTTCCATCCAAAGATCATTTTGAAGGAAATTGAATTCTCTACAATTTTGTGTCTCACAAGCCAAGCCCAAAAATGCTTCATTTGGAAGATATGAGCTAAGACATTATAGGTCATTCCAAAAGTCAACAAAAAGTCAACAACTTCCAAAGAGCATAACTTGAGAATGGTAAAAGATATGGACATGAGACAAAAGAGGTTGGTTAGAGGACTCTTTAAGCTTTCCAAAATGTCTAAGAACAACTTCATAGAATTAAAATTGAAGGATTTGTGCCCTTGCAAAGTTGGGAAATTTTTGAGAGGTTTATGAAGCAAATGGGGTCTTAAAACCATAATTCACCAAATGGGCTTGCTTTTTTATGATCCAAACACTTCCATGATATCATGCACGAATTAAAAATTATTTATTCATATTTTTATTCATTTTATTTTATTTATTATGATTTTTTACATTAAAAATCATTTTAAATCAAAATAAAATATAAAAGTGTGAATATTTGATTTGATTTTGGTTCTTGAAGGTCTTAATGATCATTTAGAGATGATTGAAATCATATAAGATCATATCAATCAAAAATGGTAAGAAGATATCAATTTTTTCTTCTCAATATTTGATTTGATCTTTGTTCTAGAAATTCTTAATGGCCATTTAGAGATGATTGAAATCATATAAGATCATATCAATCAAAAATGGTAAGAAGATATCAATTTTTTTTCTCAATATTTGATATGATTTTTGTTCTAGAAAGTCATAAAGGCCATTTAGAGATGATTGAAATCATATAAGATCATATCAACCAAAAATAGTAAGAAGATATCAATTTTTTTTTCAATATTTGAAAGCATATCTTTTTCAATCTCAAGTGATCCAAAAGTCCAAAGTAGGATATGATTTTTTGATCTAATTTCACTCACTATATATACATGAAGAGATCACAACACAAAGGGAGGAATTTGGCTGCTTCCAAGAGTAAGAACAATACTTTAAATTTTCATAAAAAATTCATAAGTCAGATTCTATTTTTTTGCAGGCTATATCAAAGTGTTTTGAAGGTTGAAATCTCTTCCTTGATCATCCTTGATGCTATCCCAATGCATTACATCATCCAAAACTCATTAAAATGCATAAACCGATTTCGTCTTTAGCTTGAAATTTGATTTTTCGATTTCAATGATACAAGCAATATAAATGAAATTTGATTGTATATTATTGTTCATGATGATGTTTGTAATGTTTCTGGATATTTTGATTTAATGTTTGATGCAGAAACAGCTAAGTGCCATTGCTAGAGCTTGGGTTCGAATCCCAACCCCAGGTAAGTTTTGTTTTTTTCATTCAACTTCTCATTATTTTCTTTATTGTTTTGTTTTATATTTAATATAAATTATATTTCTTATAAGAAAATATATATTTAAATAATCATATGTAAATATATATATATATATATATATATATATATATATATATATATATATATATATATATATATATATATATATATTAACTTCATATTTTTCTAAAAGGGATTTCTAATTTATTTTCTAAAGATTTTAATCTTAGTTTTTTTTATTAAAATATGTATATATTATTATTATATATTTAATTTTGTAAATAGCTAAATTAATATTGTAATTTAAATTATAAACCCTAATTCTATTTTCTTTAAAATTCCTAACCCTAATCTTTAAATATTAAAATTAATTAAACTTATCTAATATCTAATTTAAATAATTAATAATATTTTCTTTGTAAATAATTATTATATGGCTTATTATTATTATTCATATCATCTTATTTTCATCTCAAAAATTATTTAAAGTTGTTTATTTAGATCTAAAAATACTTAATTAAAGTATATATATATATATATATATATATATATTGTATATTATTACTAACCTTTTCTTCTTATAATTATCACTAACCTTTTTTATTGTTTATACTTATCATTTTATTATATAATTATTATTTAAATTGTTTTTATTATAATGTAACTGTAAAAGTCATGTAATAGTTGT
The DNA here is from genome assembly GCA_963966055.1 of Lathyrus aphaca. Classification (NCBI taxonomy): domain Eukaryota; kingdom Viridiplantae; phylum Streptophyta; class Magnoliopsida; order Fabales; family Fabaceae; genus Lathyrus; species Lathyrus aphaca. Next base: position 281,617,647 of record OZ014520.1, on the reverse strand, counting down.
AGCTCTTATTGTTTATTTATAAATATATTGCTATGGTTAGTAAAATAGGGAGTGATAACATGTTTGCTTTAAAATTAACTTAGATCACTAATTATAAGATAAATATTTGAATTTGTACACGCACACACGTAAGTCGATCTTTGATCGCCATCCTACACTTTCTAAGGTTACCTCTCATGTTGCCTAAACAAAAAGGTCAAGTAAGGTGTAAAGCAAAGTCCCTTCTCTCATATCATCTAGTCCCTTAAAAGATAAAAAGATCAAGTCCCTCCATGGTTGCCTTCATAAATGATCTTGTCCCTTTCGAATAAAGATGATAAGTCCCTTCGAATTGCTAAATACACCTTACAGCTGCCTAATCACAGTTGTCCCTTCATTGGTCCCTCATACATCCAAGGTAATGACTACCTATTCCTTAATAATAGGGATAGTCTTACCATTTAAAGGATATTTAAGAACAGAAAAGACTTAACTTAGGGTAGGTTCCTCTTATGTACTTGCTCACTCTTCAAAAACATTTCAAAACACTTCACATTTTTCAAGCAATTTTCAAAACAAAGGGTTTATATATATCCGTACATGGATCATTATAAAGTACTTAAGAAAATTTCTAATCACACACTACACTTCTCAAAACATTTTAAAGTGAGCTAAGTAACTAAGAGCCCATGGATAACCATGAATGTAAAGGGTGCTAACACCTTCCCTTTACATAACCTACCCCCCGAACCCAAAAATCTTTTAAGGTCTTTCCTGTTCTTTTATGCCCTTTCCTTTGGATAAAATAAAAGTCGGTGGCGACTTTTACTATTCGCAACATTTAACTAAAGTCAGTTCTCCCACCGTGTTACATTATGCAAAAATGAAAGATCACAAGCCATGGTGTTAGAAAAAGTGAGGGAAAATTTGGGGTGTTTACAATTACCAACCAATGAGATTCGAGTTCCCGGATTAGGACGTCATGTTCCTCAAGTCGAAAGACTGTGAAGAACCACTCCCGGATAAGGTTACCTCTCATGTTCCTCAAGTCAACGCAGACACAGTTAGAAAATACTTCATATAAAGAGACTCGCTGGACAAAAACGAAATAAGAGTCCAGGCAAAAAAGAGCATCCCAGCGAGCCAAAAACAGAATAAAAGGCTCGGGAAAATGTTAGGGAAATATCTGAAAACAATGTACACCCGCTGAGTTGAAAAGCCACATCGGACAACTCATGCAAAAAAGGGTATCCCAGTGGATTGAAAACCCAAAAGGGATATCCACGCAAAATAGGGACTAAAACGAACAATTGCGATCTGCGAGATTTGTGATTCGTCATTCACAATCAAGGTAAATCTGAGGGTTAAGTATCAATTCAATCATCTTCCTCAAAAGCGAAGAAAACAGAGAGTCTTGAGAACATACGATTCATAGCCGGGTTGAAGCTTGATGAGATCTGATTTCTACATTTCCATTAGGATAGTTTATTTTCCTTTTGTGCAATTTCCTCTTTCCAGGGATTGCTTCCCGGTGTAATTCCTATTCATGGCTATTTTTCAATCAATAAAAGTGCAATTTCATTCAATTTTCTCTCATATGTTTTTGTTTTTTATCTATTGTTGATTTATTGCAAAAACATCTGACAAATTATGATAAATATTTAATTGTGAATACCTGAATGCTTTATAATACATGCATGAGAATAAAAACATTTGACATATATCTGATGGTCGGGTGATTGGGATGGTGATACAGACCGTGAACCTAGGGCATGCAGGCCAAACTAACTCTCCATTTTGTAGGCACCATCAGTTATGTTCATTAACATGCAGGTATAGGTGTTGCAAGCAAATCCATTGCAAGAACAAAACTTCAGGAAGCCTTTCCTCAGCAGATCATTGAGCAAGATTCCTCAACAAACCTCGTCAGATTATCTTTTCTCCAGCAGAGCAGCAAAACGAAGTTTGGTGCTTCTCAAGTAGAAGGATACCACCATTTCTCACCCCCAGCATGAGACTCTTCTTACCTCTCATTCCCAGCAAGAGACGACTTAAAACTCTTGTCTTCAGCAGGAAGCTTCTCATTGACATTCTTTGTCATCCCTAATAGAGTTGGAGATTGAAAGCTTCCCCAACATAACAACAGAAGGCTGATGATGTTCTCCCCAAGCAGAGATCCCTCCTTAAATATAGAAGTATTCCCCACCTGAGTCTTCTTATACCTAACAATACATGGAGGTGTCTCATTCCCTAGGAGAGGTGATGATATGGAAGAACTTGAGGGTTTCCTTTCTTACATAACATTGCTCGCAGTTTCCCTAGTGAAGTTGTTAACCAAAGTCCAATCCTCATTGGCATCTCTTCCGCGAGCAGAAGAATGTTCCTGAGAAGATCCCCAGTAGATTCTTCCTCAGCAGACCAACACATCTGATCCCAAGCCGAGTCAGAATGATATCACTTCCCTAACGGAGTTCAACGGGTAGCGTACCTCTCAAATCAGTTTCCTCCCAAATAGGGTCTTGGCTCTCTAATATTAAATTCCAATTTATTTTTGGAAATGGAGGCAGTGCAGAGCTGGTTTATCATTAAATTTATCCCACGCAAAGTTGCTTTTCCCCACAGGGATTCAAATCAATGCACTGATTATTTCTCCCCAGTCAAGCTGTCAGGATGCCTGTTATCTCCTCGCCAGGATATCATCTTTGCATTTGCATTTTGTAATCATCATTAAATTTGCATCCTCAAAGAAAAGTGTAGCATTTCCATCATTATGGAGCATTACGCCATGGAAAAATTCAAGCATATGCATACGAAGCATAAGCTAGTCTTGGTACCTTGCTTGAAGGCCCGAAACATTATTTCTTCAATCAGACTGAAGTATCCCCACGGGAAAAATGCCAATTTCATTCCCAAGTGTTGTTCATACCAATCCACACTTGTTATCCCCAGTTGAGTCTCCATTTCAGTACAATGGTCTCATCTTTCCGAGTCTCCATCTAAGTACGATGGACTCGTTTTTCTCGTTTTCGTTTAAGTACAAAGGTTTCGTGTCGGGTTATCATTTAAGTAAAATGATCCTGTTCCTTTTGATTCCATTTCAGTATAATGGTCTCATATTTCCGATTCCATCTAAGTACGATGATCTCGTTTCTTTTTTAGTTCTCATCTAAATACAATGTGCTCGTCCCTTTTGATTCTGTCTATGGTCAATTTCATGTTTTGAGTTGTCATCCAAGAATGGAATTTTTCCCATTATATTTCATTTCCCACAGAGTACAAATTTTCCGATTTTATTGTGTATTCAATCCCTCCACACCTTGAAAGTCTGAAAGCCATTGCTTTCATCCCTTCGGGTCTACAGTTTATTGAATAGGGGCAGTTGTAATACCCCAAAATTTTCCCTCTCATCTTCATGGTATCAAGCATATCGCATTTTATTCACAATTCCATACATTTCATAAAAAATAAAATAAGTCATGCATCATTGGTTGGCGCACCAGGCATGTGATCAAGGTTTACTCAGCAGCAAAATCAACTATCAAAACTCAAGGTCGAAACAGGTTCAGAATAGATGGTGGAGATGCATTTGGAGGGTTTCCCACAAAAAGGAGGGAAATTCATTTTTTCCTTCCATTAACCGGTTAACGCCTACGAATTTTGGGAAAAATTTTCAAAATTCAGTTGGTTGTTCTCTCCCCTTTCCATTTTACATTTTGCTTTGTGTTTCCATCAAACTCTAGAACATTCCACATTCTTCCCAAGGAATATTCCCAGAATATTCCAAGGAATATTTCAAGAATATACCAAGGAATATTCCAAGAATTTGCCAAAGAATATTCTAGGAATATTACCAACCAACCCTTAACTTAGGACCCCAAGCATTATGCCCTAACCTAAACCTAACTCCAAACCTAATGCATATATAAACTTTGTTCATCAAGCAAAAAGGATTAGCGATTTCTTCACAATAATTAATCATTCTCATAATCTCAATTCTCTCATTTTCTTCCATTTTCCAAACTCACTAAAGCTTCATCATCAAGATCTTTTAAGTTTCGCACCGAAACTCGAAAGATCGGAAGTTTAGCCTTCTTCATCTTCATCGATTTAGAGGATAATCGAAGAAATTGTTGCGGTCATGGTGTTTATTTCACTATTCGGAAGCGTTTCGGATTATCATCGATTGCATTTATTTTACACACTCGCGGATCGAAGCTTGGAACCTTCGATATTCTCTTTGTTAGTGCATTGATTAACATCGCAACAATCACCAAAGCAAGTCTCCGCTTTGTAGGTTGGTGAATCCGATATCATTTCTTACTTTAATTTATTTCTCTTCATCTCGCCGTAAGGCATTCTTCATTTTTCTTTCTTTTTTGATGCTTTATTTGGTTCAGTCATTATTAGCTAGAATCCTATAATGATTATGGTGTTAATAGGTGTTAGAAGGTTATATTTAGTTGGCAATTTTGTGCTAGTATAGTAATGGTTGTGTTAGGAGCTTTTGGAAATAAGTTGATAGCTAGAATTTCTTTTTTCCTCACTGTTTTTCAATTCTGGTTCAGTGTTAACTAGTTAACACCCAGGGTTAACCGGTTAACACGCTGTTTTTGCCCCTTGTTTAACTAATTTTTAAACCCATTTACCAATCAACACCCAGGGTTAACCGGTTAATGTTGTGCTGATTTGCATTTTTGTGTTGTTTTCTTGCATGTTTGTGCATCACTCCTTATTTTATCATTATGGATCTTTTGATTAGGATTTTAGGAAATTTTTAGGAGCTAATTTAGTGCAAGTATGCGAGGTTTCGTTAACTTTCGACGTGATTTTCGTAAGATTCCGATTTTGGCATAAGTGTTGCATATAGGTCCATAGGATATTATGATCGTTGTTTACATGATTTAGCATCCGTTATAGTAGGTCAATAAATTTTTACACTTCTGTTTTGCATCGCATTTGAAGTCCATTCATGATTTGGTCAAATCATGTGAATAATGGAAAAAGTGCATATTGTTAAAACCAAGTAAATCATCTAGTTTGCATCCATTGATTATGATGACATGTTGCATTCCATTGTTAGTGATCCATTTCATGTTGTTGCATAATTTGCATGATCATCGCATTTTTTTGCTTGCATTAAAACTCATGTTTTTTTTGCATTTTGTGAAAATAATGAAAATCTACCTTGTTTCCATCGCTGCATTTTGAAACAGGAGCTGTAAAAACATGTTGCATTATTCTGTTTTGGTATTTTTACACCTATTTCATGCTATTTGGTAGCTTTAATAGGTTTTTTGTGTTGTGCATTGCATTTAGTAGCTTTTTGTGTAATAGGAAGCTGCAGTAGCTGCTGGATTTAGGCTTTGCTTTATTTTTAGGGTCCTTAGACTTAGGATTGACTCTAGTTTAGGCCATAGATGTATTAAGATGTGTTTGGTACTTGTTTACCTTCTTTCCTTTTATCATTTTATCCATATTCTACTAACCTTTGTTTTGTAGGGAGGTTGAGGTAAGCATGTTCACACAACTTCTTCCTTTTATGTTCTTTATACTTTCTAAGTGTGTTTGTCTTAGCACTTGGTGCTTTGTTTGTATAGGCTTCCCCCCTTTTATAAACAACTTAACTTCCTTAGGAATTAAGTTGCTTTCTAGTTCCTTCTTTTCCTTTTTCTCATTAGGATTAGAAGATCACATAAACCATTAGGATCTCCTTTTGCATGCAATAGACAACTTAGGATGAGTCTTAGTTCCCTTAGTTTTTTCCCTTTCTCGATTTGAGTATCTCTTTCTCATCTCATAAAGAAAAACAACAAAATACCTAATAAAGGTTAAGCTTTCTCGTCCTCCAGGAGACTTTTCTGTGGGTTACTTATACACGTCCCATTTCGGGGCGAGGTGTAAGACATCTACCACAATGAACAAGTCTTAGTACAAGACTTTTTTACAAACAATAAATCCAAAACACTTCTTTTAAAAGACAGCTAACAAACAATATATGTCTTTTCCTGCGGGAATTCTCTTCTCACCTTATTCACTCACAACACTAACTTGCTTCGACGTGTCTCCTTGCAAGACGGTAACGCACTTGTACCAGACGAGCCTGCCATACCTGAGTATAGGCATAAGAAATTCAAGTCATAAAAAACACAAGAAAGTTCCCGCCTTAGTTAGGAGAACTACGTCGACTATGATCCTCATTTTTCCGATGAGGTACGTAGGCAACGGGGTAGGGCCCGTTCGAGCACATTCTTTATTTTCCCTATATTTTCCCTTTTCGATCTCTTTTCCAATTCCCTTTCCCATTCCAATTCCAGTTAGCAGTTCTTTTATTCAGTAACAGTTTTATTTTCTCACCCTTTGAAACAGATAAACAAGCATGGATCCCGTCGGGTACGGAGGACGATCTGGGGTGCTAATATCTTCCCAGTTCGTAACCGACTCCCGAACCCAGATCTTTGGTTCGCAGGACCTTATCCTTTCCTTTTCTCTTCGGTTTGTACATCATTATCTTTCTCATTCATTCGGGATAAAATTCCTGACTGACAACTCTACCTTTTCTGCGCCACTTTCATGTTTGTACTAGGATGAAAATCCTGGGAGTGACACGCATGCATATTACATTAGGGCTTTGAGGTATTCAATCGACTTTTTTGAACTCTATCTTGGAACACTATTGCAGGATTTTCTTTGAAACTGTTAAACATGGTGTACTCTAAGAATTAAAACCAAGGTTCCCTTTTTCTCTTTATCCCTATCTTCATAATGTTTTTTGTCCCCAGATTTTCATATGTCTTGTTCTTCTCGATCTCTTTAGTCAATAACTTTTCCCAGTAGTTAATGTATGGTTAAGCTTGAACAATTAATTGGCTTATACTTTGTTGTTACTCTAACCCTAACTTCTCTCTAAATATGACATTCGACCTCAAGCCTTTCTTGAAGATCCAACATTTTAATTTGCCATTGTCCTTTCTAACTTGTACAACTTCTCTGGTGAACTTTTCAATGTACTCTCATAATATCTCATTCTTCCTCTGTAGAATGGTGTTATAATGGCTATTGTGTTTGGTTGGAGTTTTTGTGATGTGAAAAGTGTGTGAACTCTTTGCACAATGCTCTCCAAGAACTGATGGAGTTTTTTTTCCAAACCCTTAAACCATGTCATGTCGACTCTATTCAATGTGAGAACAAAAAAAATTCACTTCATTGCTTCTCTCACATGATGGTAATCTAACACGGTGTCCACGTGTTCGCCGGAGTCTCCTGGACTGTCATACATTTTCAATTTTAAAGGTTTCTCTAAAGAATACATTTAGTTATTCATTTTAACATATAACTATTATCAACCCTTAACTATATCAAGGCTCAAATTTTAATAATAATAATAATAATAATAATAATAAGAGATAAATAAAGAAATCAATCAAATCATACATACTAATAGTATGAATATTTTATAAAGAAATACATCACTCTTCTTTCCTAAATGTTTATTTTATAGAAATTTCTTTTTGTATTAATTATGTGAATTTTAATGTTTTTAGAGAATCAAGGATTCTTGCAAGAAGGGAGCAATTAATCAGAGGTTTGTTTGACACGAGTGAAAGACTTGACTCAACTTGAATCAAGGGGAAAACATAAACATAGCTACAACAACAATTAGGATTGGTTTATCGTTTCTAATTTCTCTTTGTAAAAACATTGCAAGTTTAATAAAAAGTCTCAATTTGATTTTTGAATAGGGGGAAGAGGTACCCTTAGCGTGGACGGTAGGGGAACTACCTAAACAAATATGTGTGTTCTTCATTTTTCTCTTTCATTATACTTTTTGCACAACTTAAAATAGTGTGATATTGAAATTTTTGTTTTGCATATTCTGGTATACTCCAAGTGTTTATGAAATTGTTGCTATCAAATTTGATAGCAACCTTAGGAAAATATTTCACTACAAATATTGGCAAAACACATTAGGTGTGGTGTGCACATCAAATGTTTGACAAAATTCAAAACATATCATTTCTTTGTCATTGTGCTTATTTAATTTCTCTTAACATTGTTGGTAGTAGTTTAATCAAGTGTGTTTAGTTTAAGTGATTAATTTTCTTGATATTGATTAGTTAATTTATCTTTAGTATCACATTTGGTTTGATAATGCATATCTAATCACGGGTGACTTAATATAATTTATACATGAACTTTTCGGGGAACTTCCACAAACTATTTTACAATTAAATTTTTGAAAGTTGAAAATATTTATAAAAGGGATCTATTCAACCCCTCTTCTAGATCCGCTCCATCGTCTAACAAAATTTATTACAATATTTTTTCCAAAAAAAGTCAACCAAATATGACTACTAAAATATTGTTGAAATTATACTCAAACTTTTATATAATTTTGGTTTAAATGAACTTTTGGTCCCCCTAGTTTAACATTTTTAAACTTTTTATCCCTCTATTACAAAACATGTGAATTTGGTTCCTTAAGTTAGATCCACTTTGCATTTACTTGGTCTCTGTCCTTTTTTGCTTCTGTAGCAGTTTCATTAATGAGTTGGCAGTCCAATATGTTTTCCATGTCACCAAATATTATTATTTTAATATAAAAATGAATAATTAAATTTACAAAATATTTTAAATATATTTTAAATACTTATATCATTGTAATAATTATTTATAATTTATGGATATGTGTTGGTTGGAGATTTCGACTTGTTCAAAAAATTATGTTTGGAAGTAAAACCATGAGAATGCTAAAGGGGAGGATTTCGACCCAACCAACGAGAAGGAAAGACAACTATGGGTCGATAACCAGAGGCAAAAATCCAGAAGGGAGTCGAAGCACTTCGACGCGTCCCACAAACACCTCCAGGTCGAAGGAATTTCGACAAAGCCATTCGAGAAGACGTGAAAGGAAACTGCTCCAAGTAGTGGGACAAAGTAGTGGGTGGTTACCAGCAAAATAGGTTGACAGGTGTCAAAGCCTAATTTGTTGGAAAGTGTCCGACAGTTATTTTATTTGTCTATATAAGTAGATTTTATTTTCATTATTTAAGGTCGCATTTCTTCACATTGTAAAAGGGACACACTCAATTTAAAATACTTGCCTTTGTCTTTATCTTTTTTATCTTGCTTTTACTCGCTTTTCTTGTCTTTACATTCAAGCATTTCGTGTGAGTTTGCTATAAACACAAAAATACCAAAAATATACATAAAACCCCCCATTTCCATTCTACATTACAAGAGTTTGCAACATAACTAATCAGAATGAGAAGTTAGGGGGCTTGTTTGGCTAGTTCAGCAAGTAAACAACATGCAGAGGAGGCCTGCAAATTGTTCGCGCGAAATCCACGTGCGAACAAATTGGAACTCCTAGTGGGACCCGTTGGGTTAGTTATATGCACTTGCACATTGGCAAAATGGTAACGCCATGTCCAAACGAAAAACCTTCTTTGATAAGAAGTCCAATTGTTATGGACACAAATGAACCCTGAAATTCTGGTATGACAGACTCAGATGTCGAATATGATGTTGAGACATCTTATCTGTTACTTATAAACATGGTAAGGCATACATATCAGTACTTAAATAATTCTGATAGATCATAGTCAAACATGCTTCAGGATGTTGTGACATCTGATAGGACATTCAGTTCAGGTACTGCATAAAACATAAAACATAAAAGATATAAAGAACACATCGGAATTGTTAACCCAGTTCAATCAAATCAATCTACTCTGGGGGCTACCAAGTCAGGAAGGAAATCCAATATAAGTAATATTAATTCTGGAATTAAACCAACCAGTTTAATCCTTCACTTAATATCTACCCAAGGCAATTTCTACCTAAGACACAACTTAGATATGAGTACCTACTCACTCCCCCTCAATCACACAGTGATCTTTTACAATGATTAATAAAATTGAAGTCACACTTCAAACACAACAGCTTGATCTTACTTAAAAGTTTCAATCAAGACACAATACTTCTCTTTCTTACAAGCTTCGAGAATCACAGGTGAAACAGCCACAATAGGGTTCCTTGTTACGCACGGCTGTCACAAGAACACAACCCTAATAATGTTTACATTTTCGGTTGATTGGGTTAATTCTAAACTAGGTTATAGGGTTTCTTTTATAACCTATTCCCAACTAGATTTGGGCCTAAACAATCACAACAGTAGCTGCTACAAATATGCAGAAAAAATCTGCTACAAATATACCAAAAGATCTTCAAATCTAAAAACTCCTAAAATATCTCTAAATATAGAAACTCTATATTTTTCAATATTTGTCTTCAATTTAAATTTAGTCTTTAAGATCTTCTAAATCAGCACCCTTTAAATCAGCGCCACATATGATTGCATAATATCTCCAGAATATTCTGCATCTTTAAAAAATAATTCCACCTCGAATCTCCTAGTCCTTTAAAATAACTCCACCTGTGATATCAGAATATTTTGTAGAATATTCTGCATAATTCAGATCTGATAAATCCCACAGTCATCACCTTGAATTAGGGTTAGTTAGTTTGTTACTTCCTTAATTCAAGGTGAGTTAGTTATTCTGTTACACTGAAATCAGATAACTAAGCTCCCTAAATATGCGCCTTGGAGTGCTTATCTCTTTTTAATTAATTCCAGATAAACTCCCCTGAATTTACTCAGTTCTGTTATGCATTATTTAAGTCTGGTAGCAGGTTTACGATGTCACAACATCTGGTGTGACATCCTGATGTCTTGACTTTAGTTCATTAACTTTTACTCTGTTTGTCAATGTCACAACATCTGGTGTGACATCCTGAACTAAGTTCAACACTTCTTGTTTGATATCTATCTGTAACACATGACAGTAATGTTGTCATGACAGTTGCAGATGTTTCAACATTTTCTTTGACATCTGTCTGTAACATATGACAGTAATTTTGTCATGACATTTGCAGATGTTTCAACATCTTCTTCAGTATCTGCCAATTATTATAACCACATTTATCTGTGCCACCATGTCAGGACATCATGTTTGACATGTTCTTCCAGAATCTATACCATGTTAATTTAACATATGGAATTTCTTATTCAACATTTTCCAGCCATATTAGTTTTACCAAACATAATGCCAATCATAAAATAATAGAATTAACAATCTCCCCCTTTGGCTTATTTTGGCTAAAACTAATTTACATACAGGTGTAGCAGTACCTCATGTAGAAGTTCCTTAACATCACATCTTTATATCAGACCTCAATAGTACACACTTTCTCCCCCTTTTTAGCCATAAAAAGACAAAGGCACGATAATAACCATAGAGGTATATAATCTCCATAAGCTTGAAACACACACAAGCTTCACAATAATGCCAATAAAATAGGACCATAACTCTCCCTGTTTTATATAATCATTTCTCCCCCTCGAGAAAAACCACATAAAATCAGTTGCACATACTTGTAACACACTCCCCCTGTCTAGGATACTCCATGCTTCTCTGTACATTGATGAAAGGAAAACATAAGATGCATCTTCATGTCTTCAAGAGCTCACCCTCTGTTCAATTTCCAATTGAACATATTCACTTCTTGTACCAAAGCATACCTGATTCCTTTCTTGGTTTGTAGTTACCACAGACTACACAAGATGAACATCTTCTAGCACACAGGTTCTTGACACTAAGCCTTTACACACCAAAGGCCATACAATCTAGATAAACACCCAGATAATGTACTAACACTTAGTTAGAACATTTTTCATACACCAAGACCTTATCACCATGATCCTATATGTGCTCCACCAACTGGACTTACTACAGCATAGTAATCCAAGAACTGAAAATCTTCAACTACACTGTGCCACCAGTTAGAATCAGAAATCCAGAAAGAGTGATAAACTCTCATCTACCTTCAAGAAGAATAAATCCCCTTGAGTCTTCAACTCATCACTCCTCTGCCCAAGAGCAATTTGTTCCAAGACAATCCTCAAGAACAACCAGCTGCCACACTCTGATTATCTTGATTCTTCGAATCCACGTTAAAGATCAACCAATTACCACATTTTGATCACCTCCTTTATGAATCCTCATATGAAAAAGCCAATTGCCACATTTGTCTTCTTCACGTTTATAATAAATCTTCCAAAGATATCCTGATCAATAAAGTTGATCTTCACCAAACTGTCAAGATAATAGGCCTTATGAAGCATTCAATCCCTATAGATCATTCTATCTTAATTTATGTGTCACTTCACCAATTAGACTCTGATGTTGAACTAGATGTTTGAACATTATTAGCCCACATCCATCTGTTAAATTCAGGTCATTCTTCTGCCACTTGAAAGAACCTCCTTCCTTTATAGAACAAGAGTTCCATGCTCTCATAGACTTGATTTATCCATCAAGTTTGAGTAAACAACCTCCATTCTATTGGTTTTGCAGAAATTCCTACTGATAACACATATTGATGAGAAACTTCCAATGTTTCTCCAAAGTCTTCAAACCTGCCACTGTCTGATTATTCAGAAAGAATAGTTAAGAACTACACCTCATAACTATACCAAGGATGCCACCTTTCCTTGAGTAATGCAGTCTTAACAAATTTATGATATCGCCACCTATCTTAACTCCATGATGAGCATTCTGGACTGCACCTAGATCAGAAATAAACCAATCCAAGCAGTCATCAAGATTATGATGTGTTCATGGTCTTTCATCTCCATCTTCATAATCAACAATATCCAAACTAGTTCTTGCCAAGAAACTTTCCAGAAATACACAACTCCTGTCACACAAGACTGAAGCCAATTCTCAAGCTAACTCCCAAGAAATAACAGATGCTACAGCTTATGCAATACACCTCCCATGATTCTGCACTAACTCTGATGATAAGATGTTCCAAACATCTTTTTGAACATCACCAATCTTGAATCTCAAGGATAATCAATCAAATATTTGTGAACTCCACAAACAACAATTGATCTTAAATCCTTGTATAATAACTCTATCAGATAGTTCTACACAATCTAATCTTTTAATTTTGAAGGATTTTAAGGTTAGCTCCAGATAAGATTAGCAAGATCTCCTCATGTCATGGATAAACAATACTCCAGCTGAGCATAAACTCCACTAATTCTCAACTTCACACCCCTGATGAACATACTCTCAAACCGAAAAACAATCAAGAGTTTTACAAATTCATATACACTAGTTCTCTGAGAATACCACAAAGAGCACAACTGATAAATATCCTTATATATCCATACAAGACACACTTGATTTTATATTCCAAAACAGATGCTCTTAGTTTGCATGCTACAAAGGGTTCATACTACCACTATCCATGACTAGTAGTAGAAGAAACTACCAGTTCAACAACCATTATGATCAGACCTCCCAATCTGACATTCTTCCCTTGCTCTTAGCAATTGTTGGTCACATTGCTAGCTTTAATCATGACCAAAGTCATGCATTTATCACACTCATTTGTAGATACATTCAGAAGCTTCTTTTATCTACCAATAGACATGATTGTTTCAATATCATTTAGGACTTCAACACAGAGCTCCAAAGAAAATCTCTAAGGATCACACCTTCAGTAGCTAATTCAGGTCATCACAGACTAAAACACCATGAAGAGAAATATACAGCCACAAAGAGAAAAGTAATTTCTCAACACTTCTTGAATTATGATGTTTAGACTGTAGTTCTGCACTTTTACATCAGACATATACATAATCCTCCATTAATGTATTTTCTCATTGGTTGAAAGCACAACATCTTTCAAAGACAGATAAACATTTAGCTCCTGTCAGAGTATTCACTATCGGTTAGATGCATATCCTTATCAATAGCAGACAAATACTCAACTCCTGTCAAGGTTTTTATCATATGTGATAAGGTAACCTTCTCACACAAGGTAGGAGATTTGGTTTGACATTCATTTCCTGCACACCTGTGGCACTTGCTAGTCCCTATTTTATTAATCCACACCACCTATCACTTCAAATTAGGTAAGTGGCTTGACCTGATATTCCACCATGAGCACAACTAACTTCCTTGGTTGAAGACTCAACATTTTTGAGATGATGTTCCAACATTAGATCTGACAACAATCTCAAACAAATTGATTTGACACTTACTATGGTTTTGGGGGTAACAACAGTAGTAATCCATGTACAACTCTTTGTAGAGGGTACGAGAGTTCACCAGAAGTTAATCATCCTTTTCTATCAGACCCAAATACATACAGTGACTTGCATGATACATACCATTAACATGTCTACATATTATACTCTTCATACGGAGACATCACATAATTGGGCCTAAGCTTGATGAAGAATTCCCTTGATCATACGCCAATAACTATGGTTATTAGCTACACACTCCCACTTTATTAAACTTGAGACCTTCAACATATAGCATAGATGCCTCCTCTTCCAAGTTAGGAGTAGGTTCCAAAAATATGTGATCATCACACATTTGTCTAGCACCCAAAGCATCCATCATGTTAGCAGGATATCACACCAGTTTCCTTCTTCTGGAACACAAAACTAAGCTTGGTTCTGAAACATTACTGCTTTCAAGATTACTACCTTTTCTTCAATCAGCTCCAACTGAAGTGCTATAACATTATGAAAGATACTTTGCACAAATACAATCGTCAGTAGCATCTCAAAGAGTATTCAACTTCATAGCTTCAGAGATCCTAAAAAGACCACAATCTTTTAGGTCTTTGACTCAACATTTACCATAAACTGCTGATGTGTAGCGTGGTGTCAAGACATTAGGATTGACATATCAACTCAGCTTCTTTCTTGATGAAACTTCCTTCAGTTCATGATTTAGACAATCAGAAACATGTATCTTCACAAGAGAAATTATCTTCAGCTATATCTAAACTACATTGGACACCATAACCAGGAAGAAAATCCTAATTAGATCACCATAAATAAGCTTAAGAGATAACTTATCAAGATCTTCACTCCCGCATGAAAGATTTGATAATTATACTCTTTTGCTTTGGCTCCAACCTCTTCTTTCACCAGGAATCTCTCATCAAGAAACACAACATTCTGAACTAAGTGTTCTCCAGTTCTGTAATCTCATGATAGAACATCAAACTTGACATTATGAACTGAAGCTTTGCAACATCCTTTGTATGAAGTACTGGGGAACCACTATCAAACACAACAACAATCAAACATAACACATCATAAATAATAGAGCAATTCCTTGGAGATAAATAAACTCCTCCACAGTAAGATCCTCCAAAAGATATTGAAACACGATGTCAAGACATCTTATCTGACATCAGCAAACCTATGTGAATAAAACACCATTACACCATATTCCTTATAAATTGTATGATCATCAATTCAGATACAGATATAACTCCCCATACAAGAGCAACCAGAACATTTCCCAACCACAGTGCATCTAATCCAAGTAACACACAAACTTGGTATAACTTCAGAATATATCAGAGGCACATGCAGCAGTACAAAAGTTGAAACCAAACCTCACAGAAAACAAAACACAAGCCTCCTTCAAATATAGAATTCTCTGAACCAAGATGTTAGGACATTCTGTCTGACATCATAGCTACATAGCAATTCACCAACAAATTTCCAGCCCTGATAACACCAGACCGGTCCAATATACACCATATGATGAATAGTCCATCCTCCACTTCTAGGGACCATTCAAACGCCAATATGAGCCTCTCAAGTTCCAACAGCTTTTCATTATATCAGCCTTCTTCCTTTACCATGAACCAGAAAGTATCCCCCTTAGATCTCATCCAGAAACAGACCAGGATGCCCGCTCTGATACCAATTGAAATTCTGGTATGACAGACTCAGATGTCGAATATGATGTTGAGACATCTTATCTGTTACTTATAAACATGTTAAGGCCTACATATCAGTACTTAAATAATTCTGATATATCAGAGTCAAACATGCTTCAGGATGTTGTGACATCTGATAGGACATTCAGTTCAGGTACTGCATAAAACATAAAACATAAAAGATATAAAGAACACAACAGAATTGTTAACCCAGTTCAATCAAATCAATCTACTCTGGGAGCTACCAAGCCAGGAAGGAAATCCAATATAAGTAATATTAATTCTGTAATTAAACCAACCAGTTTAATCCTTCACTTAATATCTACCCAAGGCAATTTCTACCTAAGACACAACTTAGATATGAGTACCTACTCACTCCCCCTCAATCACACAGTGATCTTTTACAATGATTAATAAAATTGAAGTCACACTTCAAACACAACAGCTTGATCTTACTTAAAAGTTTCAATCAAGACACAATACTTCTCTTGCTTATAAGCTTCGAGAATCACAGGTGAAACAACCACAATAGGGTTCCTTGTTACGCACGGCTGTCACAAGAACACAACCCTAATAATGTTTACATTTTCGGTTGATTGGGTTAATTCTAAACTAGGTTACAGGGTTTCTTTTATAACCTATTCCCAACTAGAATTGGGCCTAAACAATCATAACAGTAGCTGCTACAAATATGCAGAAAAAATCTGCTACAAATATACCAAAAGATCTTCAAATCTAAAAACTCCTAAAATATCTCTAAATATAGAAACTCTATATTTTTCAATATTTGTCTTCAATTTAAATTTAGTCTTTAAGATCTTCTAAATCAGCACCCTTTAAATCAGCGCCACATATGATTGCATAATATCTCCAGAATATTCTGCATCTTTAAAAAATAATTCCACCTCGAATCTCCTAGTCCTTTAAAATAACTCCACCTGTGATATCAGAATATTTTGTAGAATATTCTGCATAATTCAGATCTGATAAATCCCACATTCATCACCTTGAATTAGGGTTAGTTAGTTTGTTACTTCCTTGATTCAAGGTGAGTTAGTTATTCTGTTACATTGAAATCAGATAACTAAGCTCCCTAAAGATGCGCCTTGGAGTGATTATCTCTTTTTAATTAATTCCAGATAAACTCCCCTGAATTTACTCAGTTCTGTTATGCATCATTTAAGTCTGGTAGCAGGTTTACGATGTCACAACATCTGGTGTGACATCCTGATTTCTTGACTTTAGTTCATTAACTTTTACTCTGTTTGTCAATGTCACAACATCTGGTGTGACATCCTGAACTAAGTTCAACACTTCTTGTTTGATATCTATCTGTAACACATGACAGTAATGTTGTCATGACAGTTGCAGATGTTTCAACATTTTCTTTGACATCTGTCTGTAACATATGACAGTAATTTTGTCATGACATTTGCAGATGTTTCAACATCTTCTTCAGTATCTGCCAATTATTATAACCACATTTATCTGTGCCACCATGTCAGGACATCATGTTTGACATGTTCTTCCAGAATCTATACCATGTTAATTTAACATATGGAATTTCTTATTCAACATTTTCCAGCCATATTAGTTTTACCAAACATAATGCCAATCATAAAATAATAGAATTAACAAACCCGTTACGACAGTAGTACTGACTGCTACCAGTGGACCGACCACTGCTCTGATTCGACCTGAACTGATCAGGCCGAATATAGGTGGAACTTCGGGGCCACAAGGGCCTTGTTTCACCATGCCTTTTTCTACAACCTTAGTCATGCTTCCCGAATTCATGCCAAGTTTCCAAAATTCTGGTTCAACATTTGCAGATAGTTTGTTAGGAGCATTCTCTCCTTAAAAAGGGATATGGCCTTTGACGAACCAGTACGGTCGAACGACCGGTTATAAATTTTTATCTCATTCGATGCCAATATTTACTCCAAACACTGGGGTCATCGTAAGGCAACAGATGGATGAGAGTAACCATGAAATGGTTCATATGTTAACATAACAAACGGGGAACATTTTAAGACCTTAGATACAGGATTCGACACAGAGTTACCAATATTTGGCAACTCAAATGACTCGAATAAGAGACTTTTTGGGGGCACCAACTTCCCCATGACGTCGAACCCCACCTCCTCGTCCTGAGACATCGGTCCGACAGGAAGAGGAGTATGAAGAGATTCTAGAACAACCTTACGAAGAGGTTGAACAAATACCCAAGGTGGCCTAGAGGCCCCCCGTCGTGATGTTACAATGACATCAAGACCAAGGAGACATGTTAGGACAGGTTCGTCAAGATGCCATGGCCGGAGAGCCAAACCTTGAAACTATAGTAAAGAGGATTATAGTTCGAAATGGAGCCAAACTAGGCGTTCGACGACCAACTTACACGTCCCCATTACCTAACTATGTGCTACAAACTAAACTCCCCAGGGGCTGGAAAGTCCCAAAGTTCACCAAATTCGCTGGTGAGACCAAAGAATCCGTAGTCGAACATGTGGCACGTTACTAGACTGAAGATGGGGGTATAGCAAATAATGAGGATTTACAAATGAAGTATTTCCCTAGTTCCCTCACCAAGAATGTGTTTACCTGGTTTACAATTCTTCCACCTTAGTTCATTCACACATGGACTCAACTCGAAAGATTGGTCCACAAATAGTTTTATATGGGACAATCTAAGATTAGTCTAAAGGAATTGGCTAGTGTGAAACGAAAGACAAGTGAGTCAGTCGAACAATATCTAAACAAGTTCATACTTTTGAAAGCTAGGTGCTTTACTCAAGTCCTTGAACATGAGTTAGTCGAAATGGATTTAGGAGGGTTCGACTATTTGATCAGAAAGAAGTTAGATACCCAATACGTTAGGGATATGGCCTAATTGGCAGATAGAGTTTGACAGGTCAAAAGCCTAAAAGCTGGGAAGTCTAGGTATGGTCAATTCCATAAGAAAGTTGCATATTGAGAAACCGATGATTTCTCGTCCGAAAATGGAGAACTCCTCGATGAAAGTGAGGTTCATATGGCTGAACTTAAGCCAGGACCTCCCTACAAGTGCAAATTATTAAAACCATCGAGCGGAAAAGACCCTGTCGAAACAGGGAAATCCGACAAATATGTCACTAAGACATATACCTTTGATATATCTAAATGTGATGAAATTTTTGATTTGTTAGTAAAAGATGGTCAAATTGTTGTTCCACCTGGTTTAAAAGACCCCCTAGATAAAAATAAAAAGAGGGGATTTTGCAAGTTTCATAATTATCTTGGTTATAAAACTTCTCAATGTGTTCTTTTAAGGGATTTGGTGTAAAAGGCTTTGATAGATGGCAGACTTAAATTTGGCGAAAAGCCAAAGATGCAGGTCAACTCTGACCCTCTGAAAGTTGAAGGAGTAATCTATTATGAGCTGAATGATTGTATGAAGGTGGAAGTTACTGAGGATTTCCCCAACACACCCCATGTCGAAAACATGGAGTGTATGACGGTCGACACTGCTGAAGGTGACGACCAGAACATTGAGCAAAAAAATGGAGTCAGTTTACCCAAGGTGACGACCAGAACATTGAGCAAAAAACTAGGAAGGACCATTTCCCATTACCATTCATAGACCAAATGTTGGAGCGCCTAGCCAGACACTCTTACTTTTGTTACCTAGATGGATATTCAGGATTCTTCCAAATACCTATTCACCCTGAAGATCAAGAAAAAACTACCTTTACATGCCCTATTGGAACTTTTGCCTACAGAAGAATGCCTTTTGGACTCTTAATGCCCCTGCCACTTTCCAACGTTGCATGATGTCTATCGTTGCAGACTATTTAGATGGAATCATGGAAGTATTTATGGACGATTTCTCAGTTTGTGGATCTGATTTCAAAAATTGTCTTATCAACCATGAGAAAATCCTAGAAAGATGTGTGGAGGTAAACCTTGTGCTAAATTGGGAAAAATGTCATTTCATGGTCACCGAAGGGATTGTTTTAGGACATATAGTTTCCGAAAAAGGTATAGAGGTAGACAAAGCTAAAATAGAAGTCATAGAGAATCTAAAACCGCCGAAGACTATTAGGGAGATAAGAAGTTTTCTTGGACATGCCGGATTTTACCGACGTTTTATCAAGGACTTCTCCAAAATAACAAAGCCCTTAACTGGTCTTTTAATGAAAGATGCTGAATTCATCTTCGATGAAAAATGTACTGAAGCATTTAATCTATTGAAGCAAGCTCTGATTTCAGCACCTATAATGAAACTCCCTGATTGGTCAGAATCGTTTGAAATAATGTGTGACGCTAGTGACTATGTTGTTGGAGCCGTTCTAGGTCAGAGAAAAGATAAAAAGTTACACGTAATTTATTATGCCAGTAGAACCCTAGACGCTGCACAGCTCAACTACGCAACAACCTAAAAAGAGCTCCTAGTTGTAGTTTTCGCCATAGAAAAATTTAGATCTTATCTAGTAGGATCCAAACTTATAGTTTACACCGACCATGCTGCCATTCGTTACTTACTAAGTAAAAAGGATGCCAAACCTAGGTTACTTCGATGGATTCTATTACTACAAGAGTTTGATTTAGATATCTGTGATAAGAAAGGCACAGATAATGTAGTAGCTGGTCACCTTTCTAGGCTAGAATACCTGAAACCTGACTCAGTGCCCATAAATGACGATTTTGCCTATGATAGACTGATAGCCCAACTAGAAACTATTGAAGATAATAACCCAGACCCACATGAGAATTCTCATAAATCCTTAGCCATAAGTAATGTACCTTGGTATGCAGACTTTGTTAATTACCTAGCCGCTGACATCATACCCCCCGATCTAAACTACCACCTGAAGAAGAAGTTCTACAGTGATGTGAGAAACTTCTATTGGGACGAACCATTTCTTTTCAAGAGAGGTAAAGATGGAATTTTCCGCCGTTGCGTTCCAGAAGAGGAGGTACATAATATAATTGAGCATTGTCACTCTTCACCCTATGGTGGACATGCAAGCACATATAAGACCTACGCCAAGATTCTTCAAGCTGGCCTATTTTGGCCTACCATGTGGCGTGATGTCCATGCTTTCATTGTCAAATGTGATAGATGCCAATGTACATGAAATATTTCAAGACGTAATGAAATGACTCTAAGAAATATCCAAGAAGTAGAACTCTTCGACGTATGGGGTATAGACTTTATGGGACCGTTCCCACCATCTTTAGGAAATCAGTATATCTTAGTAGCTATTGACTACGTGTCTAAATGGATTGAAGCTATCGCCGCACCCACGAATGACACCAGAGTAGTCATCAAATTGTTTAAAAACTATGTATTTCCCAGGTTTGGAACCCCCCGTTTAGTCATAAGTGATGGAGGATCACACTTCATATCGAGAATATTTGATAAACCTTTAAGCAAATATGGAGCTAAGCATAGAGTAGCGACACCATACCACCCACGGACTAATGGACAAGTGGAAGTATCTAATAGGGAGATCAAACAAATTCTTGAGAAGATTGTCTCTATATCTAGAAAATATTGGTCGCGGAAACTTCAAGAAGCGTTATGGGCCTATAGAACCACTTTCAAAACCCCTATAGGAACAACCCCTTATCAACTGGTCTATGGAAAATCATGTCACTTACCTTTTGAGTTGGAGCATAAGGCCTATTGGGCCATCAAAACTTTGAATTTGGATTACTTAATTACTAGTGAAAAATGTATCTTTGATATCCACAAATTAAAAGAGCTCAGACAATCAGCCTACGAAAATGCCATCATATACAAAGAAAGAACAAAAGCTTGGCATGACAAAAAAATCATAAGAAAATACTTCAAAATAGGCGATCCTGTTCGATTCTAGGTTACGACTTTTTCCAGGGAAGCTTCGTTCGAGATGGACTGGCCCTTTCGAAGTATCTAAGATTCTAAGATCTGGTGCTAATGAGATCAAGAACTAAACATGTAAACTGTTCATCGTCAATGGACAAAGGTTGAAGCCCTCCGAAGGAGGTGACATCCCAACAACATACTCCTTCCATACTCTGAGTGATCCACCATATCCTTTGAATGATGTGTAAAATCCAGTCATCGAGCTAATGACGTTAAATAAGCGCTGCATAGGAGGCAACCCATGGTTTTCTTATCTTACTTACTTTTTATTTATTTTTACTTTATTTTAATTTGTTTACTTTATTATTCTGTCAGGACTAACGATTGAATGTTTTATGTGATTTCAGGACCCTTGTTTGCTAACCTTGTGCAGAATGCAGAACCCCGATGACATGCACGTGGCCTTCAGAGACGACGCACAGAGAGAGCGTTATTGTGTCCACATGAGACGCCCTATGGCGCCTACCAGGTACCCAGACCAAGATTGCATGGATGCCTTAGGGATAGAGCCAAGCGTCAGATTTTTATGCCACCAACTCCAGTGGGACCAGTTCGACGATATGAACAACACTTACAGGAACTTGACTCTAGAGTTCCTCAGCTCGTTTAATTATGATCCTTGGGCTGGACCCGATGGACATGCTGTTTTCAGGTTATTCAGGACTGACTACTCCTTCTCTCATAAAGAGTTTGGGGATTTTACTATGTTTTCCGACTACTCCTGATGCTATTCCAGAGACACCGATGGGGTATTTTATGAGCAGAGAAGTGGAAAAGTTTTGGTCTAACATCTCAGGTGGAGGGAGCCAAGATCCTTCCACTCAGTTTTCTCAGGTAATCCACAACCCTACATTAAGGTACTTCCAGATGATTCTAGCACACTCTTTCCTCGGTTTTCCAGATACAGAGACTCTGCTGAGTGAAAAGGAGATTTTCCTACTATTTTGTGCGACTCAGTCACGCCTAGTTGCTTGTGGCAACTTTCTATTGAAGGGCCTTTCCAGTGTTGCCATGTCATCTGTAGGCATCATACATGTCGGTGGGATTGTTACACAGATTGCTACTGCATTGGGTTTGTCTCGTAAATTATTGCACCTCAGGACCTTCTACTGCTACACCACCCTGGATTTTGACTTTTATCTTGACAGAGGATTGATGAGGAGGGCCTCTTTTGAGCCCAACACATTTAGATTACTGATCGACGGCGAAGTGATACATTACTTTACATTACCAGACCCGCTGATGACCAGTGTCCACGACCCTGCTAATTGGAGTTATGCTTTAGAGGGTTATGAAGAGACTATCGAAGAACCAAAATCACCTCCTGCCGCTGAGTACACTCATACACCTCTTTCTCCCCAAATCACTGTTATGTCTAAAAATTTGTCTTTGCAACCGCCTGATCTACAGACCCAGATTTATGAGCTCCACAAGGAGACTGCCCTGCTCAAGCAGGAAGTAGCGGACTTGGCATTACAGATCGAGATATCTGATCTCACTCATGCCTCAGAGGCCGATGCTCTATATCAGAAAATTGAAGAGCTTCGGAGGGATATAGCTGAGATTCGTGGATCGAACTAGGAAGAGAAGCCTACCACATGATCGTTTTACACTGACATTATTACTCTAGTATTTAATTTTTTCATGCTTTATTTTATTTCTCGCATCTCCAGACATATTTTATATTATCGCATATATTACATTTTCCATGTACTTTGATTTTTTATCTTATATATTATTTCATGTATTAATCTCTTTTTTCTCTTTTTTCTTTCATTTTATTTTATTTCATGTCGAATAAAGAAAAAAAAATAAGGACAAAAGTATTTTCATTTTTGTCTTCATAAAAAAATATGCAAGCTTCATGCCTTAGAAGAAAGAAGAAAACGCTATTCGCCCCCCCCCCCCCCCCCCCGAAGACCAAAGGTGCGCAAGGCCCAAAAGAAGAATTGAAAATTTTAAGGCCCAAAGGCTAAATAGCCTTGTGGCGGGCGCCATAGACCCATGGCGGGCGCCACACCGTCCTACCCTATTTTCGGGGCTGATTCATCTCCCCTGCCATTTTCACACCTTCAAACTTCCAAAATCCATTTTTCCAACTTCCAAAAACCCCATTGAACCCCATTAAAGCTCCCACATTTCCAAAACATTCACCATCTATAAAACCCATCCAAAATCCATTTTTATTTTCATCCACCACAAACCATAAAAATCCAACCTTTACCATTTCTCACATAAACCACTCTTCACCATTTTTCACTTCTCAAGGAGCAACAACAATGGAGTTCAACGGATATCTTCTTTGTGATGGAAGACCGGGAGATAGGCAAAGGAAACTTATTCAAAGGCTTCAGAGTCGAGAAATTCTCTCAACTAGGTACGTCGATGATAGCTGTCTTTACTCTTTGGGTCTGTATCATAGTGTTTTTCATTTATTAGATTTTTTAGGCTTGCATAATATTTTCGTTAATCAGGAACCTACCTATGAGAGGCTGGCAGTTGAGTTTTTAAGTTCATTGATATACACTGTCAGTCCTAACACTGCTAGCACAGTCGGTACTGTTAATTTTAGACTGTTTGGAATTGAATACGAATACAGTACCGGCGAACTAACAGGCTTGTTAGGAATCCCTCATAGGGAAGGTGCTATATGTGAGGCACCTTTGAACTCGGAATGGTCGGACGAAGTATTTTCCTTCTGGCAGAGGCTGTCAAGTACTTCATAAATTCTTTTGAAGGAATACTTGCGTCGACCATCCATAACCCGACCATAAGAGTTTTCAGATATCTTTTGGCATGTACTATTTTTGGCCGGGAGATTCCAAATAAGGTAAATGCTAAAGAGCTCCTATTTTTGCAAGGATGCCTCACTAATACTCATATCGATCCGGTCCCGTTTATGCTTGCACACATGGCTTTAACTATTAATAAAACAGGACCGATTGTTATTGGAGGACTTGTTACGTCTATTGCTCGGGCTCTTGACCTGAACAATGAGATAGCTACACTTGAACCACTACCTCCTCGCACAATTAATTTAAAATTTCTAAAAGACATGAAATTGTGCCGAACGAGGAGAGGAGGTGGTTATGAGTTGATGGTTCACGGGGTAGCTATCCCATCTGTTGCTTTACCTTGCAGTAGACGTACCGATGTACGTAATGAAAGGAACTGGACCTATGATATGAATGCTCCACCTATTTTGGGTCCACTTCCTCTAATATTCCTGATGGGGAGGAACATGACACTAATGAAGAATATGATCGAAGAGAACATTCTCCCGTACCTCACGTGTCCCCCCATCACCCGTCATAGTCACACACTGCACCGTCTTCCTCTAACCCTGTTGCAGGTACTACTCCTAGATTCTATGTCACTGAGGAGATGTGGCATGATATGACGGCTAGAGAGGAAAGGCGAGACAACCTACTCTCTACTATTTCACAACAACTGACGGACAACATGAGCTTCATGCAACAATCATGATTGGTTTCGGATCGTGCCTATAGTAATGTTTGTCATGCCTTGACCGACATCACATCAGAGCAAGCCCGTCAGCGAGAAGTCAACCGCCGGCACCACCAGCTTATGGAGGCCACTCAGGGTTCCATTTTAGGTAACCTTCAAGAGGTCCGGGGTTCCCAGGCTGCCTTATCAGCACGAATTGACCGGAGGGACCAATAGCGCAGTAGATCCTGTCGTTCCAGACCATCACAGCAGGACGGCGAGGGCACCAGTGCTTCTCCTCAGTATTTTTCCAGGTTACTCTCCTTATCTTATTTCGAAACATTGGGGAAAATGTTCGATTTAAGTGTGGGAGGGGATTGTATTGCTTTCTGTTATTTCCCTTCTTAGTTATTTATTTGATTTCTGTTAGTTTCCTTTTCAGTAAGTTATTTAGTTTAACTTTTCTTAGATAATGCATGAGTCTGACGAGTCACCAGTATAGTGTATCTTTAGTACATCCTCATTTTTTCCCATTTCCTTAGCCTTACCAAAAAAAAAGAAAAAAAATTAAATGAAAACAATGTTGTTTCACATGTTTTTTGGGCTTTGAGACAGGTTTGGATTAGGATGTGGTGACTTAGGCAAACGTTTTGAAACATCAGTATCATTTTAGCACCATAGACCTCTTGAATATAGGAATCACTCCTAAACCCCACACCATGGCCTTTATTATCATTCAAAAATTGTCCTAAGTAGTTTATTCTAGCAGTCATCTTCGGCCTAAGCATGCTCTACATATAGGGCCGATGAATATAAGTGAATGATCCAGTGCTAATAAGAAAAAGAAAAAAGGCAAACTCTGGGATAGGTGACCCTCACAAAGTCATTTAAACCAAAAAAAGAGAAGAAAATTTTTTTTTCCACAAAAAGAAAAAAATTGCAGTCACCTATTGTTAGTTGGTTCAGAGGTATCTGGAACTGAACTTGGTAGGGCGGAATACGATCTGATCCCCCGCAGCTACATTTAGGTCAAATAAAACGGGTTTACACATGCTTATGTGCCAGAAACCCTATGTTTTGGATCAGAATCACTAACCAGTCACTCTACTATGAAGCATGTACGGATAACGGGCTTAATGTGATTGCGCCTGAATGAAAAGGACCCAAAAAGAGATGAGAAGATATGCCTAGGTATTGTGGGATGACATGGGGTGGTTAATATAGGATTGAAGTTTGTGTCTGTGTTATTATGGTATCCTTCTTGGTTCACTTAGTACCTGTCATTGCATCCTGACTTGAACTTAGAAACCCTTTTAGCCTAAATCACGTGTTGACACCAGTTTTCTTCATTTTTGAGCTTTAAATGTTTGCTTGAGGACAAGCAAAGGTCTAAGTGTGGGAGGATTTGATAACACTAAATTCCACCGTATTTCTGACTCCGATTTCGCATGCATTCTTAGTTTTTATTGTTATTTTGTTATGTTATTACTTTGTTTTTCTTTATTTTTTAGGTGTTTTATGTAATCGGGGCCTAAATCAAGAAAAGGAGCGAAAAAGGAGTTGAAACAGACGAAAACCAAGAAATTCAACTTTTTACACTTACGGCATCCACCATGGCTGGCGCCATGCGGTCAGCCATGACATGGCCACGTCTCAAGATCACTCCACAACTGCCAAAGCCCACAATCCCAACTTTCTCCACCATTTTGTACTTATGGCGGGCGCCATGGCCTTGTGGCGGGCGCCACAAGGCAAAAATGTTTCCCTCCACTTTTTAGTGGAGGGGGGCATCCTGGTCTTTTCTCACTTAATGTTTGCCTATAAATAGGACTTTAGAATTTCGTTTTTATCATCCAAACTTAGAATCTCTTAGGCATATATCAGTTTTAAAGTAGTAATCACTTCACATCAGAGTGTTACTACAATCGAGTGATCGAGTCTGTATACGTCTGTGTGATCGAGTTTTGGGGCACTCTGGGAGGAAGTTAATCCTGCCGCCATTTTAATTCCAGTTCGTATTTTATTTTTCTGCATTCGCTTTATTTTATTTACTTTCCGCATTACTTTACTTTATTTATTATCCGCACTCGCTTTACTTTATTTATTTCTCGCACTCGCACTACTTTCGTTTATTTCTGCACTCGCTTTAAATACCTTTATTTCTCGCACTCGCACTACTTTTATTTACTTTCCGCACTCGCACTAATTACTTTTATGAAAAATAATAAAAATAACTTTTACTTTACCATGTCTAACTAAATCCATAAGTGTTATAATTTAAGGATCGTAATTGAACCGGTAATCCGTACAACTGTTCGTAGAAACACTTAAGGGCTATTTTAACTTTCAATATACGTTTAAATGTTTTTAACTATTTCAAAAACAGCCAAAAGCGCTTTGTCTAGTTCATTAGGAGTTTTTAGATTAAAAAGAAAAGGGATTTTAAAACGATTTTCGGACGCGTTAAGAAGTTTAGAGTATGGTTCGTGAGAACCTCTTTTTGCTAAGAAATCCATGTTAAAGTACTATTCAACTTAGTTAAGATACTATATTTCTTAAAAATAGGTTTACTACTCTAACGCAGTACGCACCTTTTTATCCGTGACAATAGGAGGGGTTGATTAGAGAGTACAACTCGGTTCTGAATACGCGAAAGCGACAGTTCCTGTTAAATTAGTTCTTTTCAAAGTAGAAAACATTGCCCATAAGTAGTTCTATTAACAAGTACAAGATTATCAATTGATTACGTGAATTACATTCGAGCCTATCTTTATTAATTGTTTAAAATTATTATTTTATTTACCATTGCGCACTCCTTAAAACCATTATATTCAGTTGCCTTAGATACACACCATAACAACAGGTACGATAGATTGACACTTGGTCTCTGTGGATTCGACAATCTTTTATATTACTCTGATGTGTTCGTACACTTGCAAAAAACACGCATCAACTATCCACATCATAAGTCTACCCATCCTCTATGACACTATACCAAAATCTCTAGGCACACATACCTTAAACAAGGCCAACAATATGTCAAAAATACCCGACGATCAATAATTAAAAATGGGGTGTTACAATGTGAACCCATGGAAATTATATTTCGATAGGTCGAGCCATAAGCATGGAACATGCATAGGGGTAATGATAATCTCCCACAAGGCCACCCAACAAGATTCAAATGAAGGGTCTAAGGAAATTGTCAAGGAGGCTGAGTGTGAAGCCTTAATTACTAGGTTGAAGATATTAAAAAAGTTAGGGGCGCAGGGATTGGAAATCAAAGGTGACTCATAGCTAGTAGTTAAACAACTCACACGAGAGTACAAGTGTATTAAGGAGCATTTATTAGGCTACTTTGTTATGCCAAAACAATTTTTAGGACAGTTCGATGTAGCCAGTATAATACATGTACCCAGAATGGAGAATCAAGAGGCAAATGATCTAGCACAAATTTCTTCAGGATATAAAGTGTCGAAGGACAAACTAAAGGATTTCATTGAGGTTCAAGATAAAATGGTATCGAATGCGATACCATTACAGATTTTTGATCATTTAGAAGCTAAATATACATGGTACATTGAAGTTCTTGTCATCGATGAATTGTCGACGACAGACTGGAGGTGACCCATCATAGAGAATCCCGTCGGAGAAACTGATAGGAAGATGAAGTACAGGGCTCTAAGTTATGTACTAATGTGAAATGAGATCATGAAGAAAACCTCATAAGGAGTTTTACTCAAGTGTATATGAGACTCAAAAGCATACCTAGCCGTATCAGAACTACATAGTAAGGTTTGCAGAGCCCACCAAGATGGTCACAAAATTAAATGGTTACTGTTTATACAATGATTCTACTGGCCAAGTATGCTCAAAGATTGTATAACCTTTTCTAAGGGATGTCAAGAATGCCAAGAACATGCCAACATCTAGCACGTCTCGGCCAGCGAATTACATGTTATCGTGAATCCATGGTCGTTTAGAGGATGGGCTATGGATGTGATAGGAGAAATTCGACCTGCCTCATCGAAATAATAGAACTTCATCCTGGTATGGATAGATTACTTCACTAAATGGATCGAGGCGGTGCCTTTGGCAAAAGTGGACCAGGAGGTTGTCATCGAATTCATCCAAAGCCATATAATATATAGGTTTGGGATTCCCAAAACTATAACCACCGACCAAGGCTCAATGTTTATGGGTCAGCAGATGCAGGAGTTTGCAACGGAAATGGGATTTAAAATCATCACTTCAATGCCATACTACACACAAGAAAATGGGAAGGTCAAGGCTGCGAACAAGGTGGTGATCGAGCTCATTAAAAATCACGTTGCTAAAAATCCTAGAAACTGGCACAAGACTTTGGACCAAATCCTATGGGCATGTCTAACATCCCCAAAAGAGTCAACGAATTCAACGTTGTTTCGTCTGACTTTTGGTCACGATGTCGTCTTACCCTCAGAAATTTTCTTCCAACCAATAAGAGTCCAATGTCAATTTGAGATCCCCTCGAAATTGTATCGCATCATGATGTTCGACGGGATCATAGACTTGGACTAAGAGAGGTTAAGGGAACTGGACTTTTTGTTGCATCAAAAGGAGAGAGTGGCCAAAACTTATAATAAGAAGGTCAAGACAAAGACCTTTAGAGTTAATTATTATGTGTGGAAGTTCATCTTGTCCATGGATAGGCGAGATCAGACACTAGGAAAATGGTCACCCAACTATGAAGGACCGTTCAAAGTTAGTCAGGCCTTTAGCAACAATGCATATGAGATAAAAGAAATAGATTTTGATGAAAGAATCTTGAAAGTAAATGGGAAGTATCTAAAATGATATAAACTTATGCTACAAGAAATACACATTCACGCATACAGACTTTCATTAATAATGGGCATAATAGACAAACAGCCAAAATTGGCATACAAAGAGGGCATAATGCATTACAAATTAAACATAAAAAGCATGTAGGCCATCGGAATGCAGAAAATGAAATGCACAAACAACCAGGAGGAGTTTGGCAAAAATATGGTTATTCATCCATGCCTCTCAATGCTTCTGAATTGAGGAAGTTCATCCAGTCTTCATCAGCGTCTGGATCGAAGTCGTGACTTTGAGGTAGCCTTTTCTTGGGAGGTTCAATCTGGGTCACTGACGTCTTCCCAGCGATTTTAGCCCTAGTATCTGGTGCAATAACTTTTGAAGTGGTTTGTTTGGAAGGCTTTGGATCTTTCTTGGCCACCTTCTAGTCTGCAAGAGAATTTGAAGAAGAGCTCGTGGTGAATTTGAACGAGGGTAACTAGAAGATGCATGAGGCCACGCCTTTTATAGGAGCAATATTTCTCGAACAAATCACCTAGTGGTAGGGTAGGTCCTTTAAAGGCGTGCCAAAGGCAGAAATCTAGAAGGGAGTCGAAGCACTTCGACACATCCCACAGACACCTCTAGGTCGAAGGAATTTCGACAAAGCCATTCAGGAAGACGTGAAAGGCAACTGCTCCAAGTAGTGGGTGGCAGGAAAATGTGTTGACAGGTGTCAAATCCTGATTTGTTGGAAAGTGTCTAACATTTATTCTATTTGTCTATATAAGTAGATTTTATTTTTATTATTCAAGATCGCATTTCTTCACATTGTAAAAGGGACACACTCAAAGTACCGAGCGTCAGAGAAATGAGTTAACCCCTTAAGAAAATGTATAATAGCATCCAAACACTTATGTATTTACTGTCATTTTAATTCCAAGTCAATTTAAAATACTTGCCTTTGTCTTTATCCTTTTTATCTTGCTTTTACTCACTTTTCTTGTCTTTACATTCAAGCATTCCACGTGAGTTTGCTATAAACACAAAAATATACACAAAACCCCCCATTACCATTCTACATTACAAGAGTTCGCAGCATAACTAATCGGACAGAGCAGTCCTGATATTTGTTTGACCGATCCCACAAGTAAACTTCACGTAGAGGAGGCCAACAACTTGTTCGCGCGAAATCCACGTGTGAACAATATATAATTAAAATATCATTAGATCCATCATCTTCCTCCCCCCTTTTCCATTCTTTGTGCTACTGTTTATGTATCATTCCCCTATTCCAAATTCAGCAACGTCCTCACTCATCACACAAACAACAATAAAAGAAGATAAATTTTGATCACTTATTAGTTTACAAGTACATAAATTTCCATCATCAAACATCACATATGCCTTCCCATCTTTTTTCAAATTAACTTGACCACCACAACTATAGTACATTGCCATCTTTTGGATTTTTGGTTTTAAATGTTGATGGGTGGTTTCAACCTGTTGGGGATGGTGAAAGAGAAGCATAAAAAAAGTGTCAAAAGTACATTAAAGAGAAATATGAAACAAAGTTGGTCGGAAATAATAAGGTATGGAATAATATGACACGTGCCTTGTAATTGATTTGCCAAAACAAATATCGCCGCCCTCTGTCACGGATTCTGGCGAAGCTGGTCAGAAATGTGAAACGAAGATACAATTTGAACTGTCTCTTCCCCCTCATTACGAATCCGATCTTACAATCCAAACCCCAACCAAAACAATTTAATTTAAATTTCAAGTATGAACCCTAACTATTAAAAGTAAAATTAAATATTTCTAAAGCGAACATTCAACCAATTTTCACGGGGTTATTGATTAGTGCAACAAGGGGAACAACATGGTATGAAAAGAAAAACGAAAAAAAATGAATTACTGGGTTTGTTGTTCTTACGTAGAACAGTGGAGTGAGGAAGAAGACGATGAAGAAGAATGGAAATTTAGCTATCTATGTTTTTTAACAATTATAATAATGTTATATTTAATTAAAATATGATTTTGGTAATTTGTAAATTTAATTATTTAATTTTATAGTAAAATAACTTTATTTAATTTTGATAATAATATATTACTATATTATGACCGGGAACAAAATAATACATTTCATGTTATTTTTATTAAAATATAAGTTACATCATCATATTTATTAGGGTGACCAAAACAATGCATAAAGCAACTAACTTAAGAGATCAAATTCACAGATTTTGTAATATAGGATAAAAAATTTAAAAATATCAAACTAGGAGAAACAAAAATATATTTATATTTATATTTACCGCACAATTCACGCCTAATGACTTTATTAAATATATATTTGATTTGATAAAAGAAATGTATCACTCATCCTAAAGATTTTGAGTTTGTAAGAAAATTAATTTAATTAATAAATAAAAATATAAGAAACTTTGCATTTTACTAACCAAAATACTTTATAATGGCATAACAATTCTCTCTTTACGAAGTCACATAAAAATACTAAAATTTTGGGTTATTCTCATTTTCTTATTACGTATTTTCTTTTTCTTTTTTAGCATTAGTTTTATGTGAATTTTACTGTTATATTCCATACAATATTTTTTTAAAGCAAGTCAACCATCTATGACTTCTATAGTTCTACCGAAGCTTTATATATATATATA
This sequence comes from Lathyrus aphaca, assembly GCA_963966055.1. Classification (NCBI taxonomy): domain Eukaryota; kingdom Viridiplantae; phylum Streptophyta; class Magnoliopsida; order Fabales; family Fabaceae; genus Lathyrus; species Lathyrus aphaca. The sequence goes on along the minus strand of OZ014520.1, from coordinate 281,585,025 downwards.
TATATATATATATATATATATATATATATATATATATATATATATATATATATATATATATATATATATATATATATATATATAACATACTAACCACAATGACAACGGGATTATACATGCCTAACCATTTTGTAGTCTGTATTAGTGATCATATAAGCACGCGTAGCTTTATTTATTTATTTTTATTGATAGGCATGGTTAGTGATAACAAAATGCATGCACATGTGCGTATTAACAATTCGATTATCTAGAAGTGTATAATTAAAGACCGTTGACCTTAATACTTTAGCTTTTTTGTTTAAAAATATGTGTATTTACGTCAATATATTACTTATTGTAGTATATACTATATACCACGTCTTTGTCATTGTAAAATGAGAGATATCCTCTATTATTGACATTATCACCCACGAGACAAAGAAAAACAATTAAAAGATAAAATAATGTGAAGTTTCATCACCATTTGATGCCCAATTGAATGCGGTTATGCAAACTTATAGGAAAACTATCAAAATAAATAATTCGATTTGAATGATATGGGTCTCACGTAGCAAATTTAAATAAGTAAAATAAAATTATAAATTTTAAGTATAAAATAAACTTGATAACACAGCGCATTAATCTAGTCATGAAATTATATCTCCAAACTAACATGACTCTTAATAAGTTAAGGAGAAACTTCAATGTATCCACTATCTCAAATTAGATACATGCTACCACCTATCTCAAAGTCATTTAAGCCACTCCTAATTTATCCATTAAGTATTCCGAAGATTACTCTAACAGTAAGAATAACAATTGCATGGAACTCCATAAACAGGGGACTCATCCATATATGTTAATACAATCCATTCATTTTTTTAAGTAAGCAAGTGATATATTGATACGAGTATAAAGGGTACTCCACCTGATTACAAAAAAAAGGCCGAGCAAAAAATACTCACCAAAAACAAAGAAATTACACACCAAATGCGCTTAGGACAAATAAAATAAGGGGTCATTATCGAACTCGTATAAACTGCACTTGGGATGAGTAATTTCTCCTATAAAAGTCCACTTCCATAAGCAAATCTTGACCTTCCAACAAGTATCGAGAATATTCGACGAATAGTTGTTAAACAAAACATCGTTTCTAACTATCCAATAGTCCAACACACTGCCAACCAAAATAAACCTTCTCTACATTTCGATACATTACACGATTTACCAAAAGCAAACAAAAGTAAAAAAGCAATCCATTAAGTCCGTGGGAACCGTCACTCCCCAATCCAAATAACCAAGCCAATTCGAAATTTCCTTCCAAATAGGCTTAGCTATCGAGCAATGAAGAAATAAGTGATCTAAGGATTCCACATCCCCCACGCAAAAGCAACACAAAATACCATTCACATCCGTTAAAATACCTCTATGAAATAATGAATCCTTTGAAGGCAACCTATTAGAAATGCAGCGCCACCCGAAGGCTTTGAGCTTGAACGGAACAGTTATTCTCCAAACCATCTCCAAAGCCGCATCTTGGCGACGAAGAGGGTCGGAAGGGATAAAATCAGACGTTAACAATGAGGAGTAAAACAATCCATCAACCTTCGAAAACCCGCGAGGATACCAAACCTGGTGGAAACATAATTGAGATCCGCTACTAGTTGACGGAAACTGTCGAATAACAGGCCCAAATCCCTCTCTTCCGTCCCAGAAAATCCAGTAGAAAGAGCAGATGTTGTGTCTACGCCATTGGTCCTGCCTACAACATGAAACGACTGTTTCAAGACTGGATGGGCCTGCAGGTGAAGGCTGTGATCAGAAACCACTCCAGTGTTGTTCAAAACGACATTTGCCACAATACTGTCAATAAAATACCCAGGAATTAAGCCTCTGGAATTCTGCAACTGAACCCGTAAATCACCACCTGCCGTAACAAATGGACCATCAAGCCCTGGTAAAGATGAACCGGCTATGGTAGCTGCCGAATACAAAAGAAATCCACGAGAAAATGTCGTGGTCCAGCAGCCATAATGCCAGACTCAGGAGTTGGCAGGAGACCCGATAATGCAGAATTTTGAGCAACCGTAGATGAGCCAACATGGGCCGGAGCAGCAGTAGTAATACAGTCTGTCCGATCCGTCGAAGGGGGGAAAACCCGCATTAGCAAACATGTTAGATAAATCAGCCCCAGACAACAAAATCTCATCATTCCGAAGACCAAAATACCCCTAACACCATCGATCATTCTTCCAACCCCCCATCGCCGCAACTGAAACACTTTGTAATCTAGAATTGGAAAATATCACCAGGAATAACTTCTTCAAAGGACCGTAACACGTCCAGTTTTCTCCCTAAAAGGAGGTGTTGAAACCATCCCCCAAACTAACCTGACAATTATTAACCAAAACATGGCTCGGGATTGGTTTTACAAAAGATAGAATATCCGACAACCAATAAGATAATCTAGAGTGGCCTTTTGAAACACCTCCACCATCCCACATCATAAAGCGGATGTCCCCGTATTTCTCTTTCAACACCCGAAACCAAATGTCATTTGAACCAAAAATAATCTTCCATCTCCACTTTTGGAGAAGAGCTTCGTTGAACACATCAAGTCTCTTCAAATTGATCCCTTCATCAACGTAGGGCAAGCAAAGCGTTTTCCAATCGACCCAATGATTCTTTCTCTTCACCTCGGAACTCCCCCAAAGAAAGTCACATTGAATCCTCATCAACTCCCTCCATACTTTCACCGACGCTTTGAAAAAGGATAAAAGAAAAATCGTCAGACTACTAAGGACCGATTTGATGAGAGTGATCCTACCACCGAAAGACAAAAACCGCCCTTGCCAACTTGAAAGCCTTTTAGAAGATTTAGTGATAATAGGATTCCAAGTTTCTATTCTCCTAGAGTTAGCTCCAATAGGGATACCGAGAAAAGTGAACTTGTGAGTTTCCGTCCTATAAGATAGAAATAACGCCACCGCCTCTAAGAAACTATCATTCACATTTATGCCAATGAGCTTACTTTTGTTGATGTTGATACTGTAATACCCCATATTTAATTAACACCCAAGATAATATTAATTAGGATAAATTAGTATTATCTGACTCAAAGATATTTTCTGAATATTCTCAAATTGGACCCGTTAGTATACTAACTATCGTATATTGGTATAATATACATTGTTTGGTTTATTTTAAAAAGAAAGAGAATAAAGTCATGTATTATAAAAGAGAAAGAAAAGAGAAAGAAAGTGGGTAAGAGAAAGAAAAGAGAAAGAAGGAAAAAGGAAAGAAAGAAAGGGAGAAGAGAAGAGAAGAAGATGAAGAAAACCCTAAGAGAGGAAATGCTTTGATCATCACCATTTCTCCACCAAATCTTCATCTTCACCAAACTCTTCTTCATTAGCAAGGTGGGTTCTTAGTTAGAAACTTTTTCTTTGAGTTTTGGTTGAATTTGTGAGTTTTAGGGTTTTATAGAAAATCTAAGAATTGATAGATTAAATAGTTAAAACTCGATTAAATGGAAGTATAATGATTAATATATGTTCATATACATGTTTGGTGATCGATTCTTCCGTGTTGATGATGTTTGGGTTATTTTGGCATGGAAATGATGTTTCGCGTAAGCCTGAGAATTCTGGAATCGCAGAGCTCGCTCAGCAAGCTAGGCTCGCCCAACGAGCATATGAAATTCTGCAGAAGAACTGTTGATCTGGTATACCCCGCTCAACGAGCAGGAACTCGCTCAGCGAGAAATGCAGGAAGTTCCTCGCTTAGCGATACCTGGGAGTTTTGTTTTGTGTTTTTAAATCGTAACTTGTGACTCGGGTATCCGTTTTTAGTGCTCCGCATATCGATTCGAAGATGAGAATATTTACAATTTAATGATGCTAAGAGATATTAAGTTTATCCGACTTTTATCCGACCTTTCCGATTAACCGTAATTATGTTAGTTAGAGAATTTTGGAAGGTATGCCTAATTATGAGGATTGATTGAGAGTAGATACATGAGATCATTGTGAGAATTGTCTAATGGAGATAACTAGACTAAAATGTTAGGATTATATGTTTACGAACTATAATTTAAAAGTATCAAGAATGGAACAAGAGTGAGGAAATCTTACTATAAACCAATAGTGTTGCCTAGTAGTGCAACTAGGATTGTTGGGTGTTATAACTTGTGAGAGGCCTAGTTTTACCTAGGTTGTTGAGAACCGTTGGCGTGCTATACACTAGACCCTCCGTAATAGTCTTGTGTAAGTCTTGAGGTGGGTTATCTTTAGTCCCACGGGAAGCATCCGTAAAGATTTGAGGTGTGTATGTTACAAGATCCTCCGTATTAGTCCCGTGTAAGTCTTGAGGTGGGTAGATCTTAGTCCCACGGGAAGCATCCTTAAAGGCTAGAGGTGTGTATTATGCGGTATCCTCTTTAAAGTCTTGTATAAGTATCATTGTGGTTACCTTGTGTTTCGCAAGAGCATCCGTAAAGATTGAGGTACCGGTTTTATAGATGCGAGTATTTTTGTTTGAGGCGTGTATGTCACGAGTCATCCGTAAGGTCTCTAGTAATCCTTTAGATAGGTTACTTTTAGTCCTACGTGAAGCATCCGTAAAGACTTGAGGCAAGTGCTACACTGTTTAGACGATGATCTTGAGTATGTCTTGAGGTGGGTTACCTTTAGTCCCACATGAAGCATCCGTAAAGATTGAGGTTAGTGTTATATCAAATCCCCAGTAATAGTCTTGAGTAAGTCTTGATTTGGGTTATCTTTAGTCCCATGGGAAGCATCCGTAAAGGCTTGAGGTAGATGTCTCACTCGTTTAGTGGTATGAGTGTTGTATGAACCGTTGTTTCATCTCGTACCGGATCCTTTTGAGAAGTAACCAAGGGCTTGAGTTAGGTTTGATAGAACCTTGTAGAGCCGAGAGAAATCTAAGATAGAGAACCCACTGAGATGTTGTTATCTCACCCCGCTATTGTTGTTGCTTTTCAGGTTCCTTTTGCAGGTTTGATTTACAAGTGGAGTTATGCTTGGGATGTTTCAAGTGAAGAGTAATTTTAGTCATCCGCTGTGTATTTCTATATCTTCGTACAATAATGGATATTGTATTGTTCTTAGATTTTATTATTTTTAGTATTATTTCCATGCCTTGTGCCATAGTTTGTATAGTTTTAGATTTTGGACAAGAATGTGAATTATACTAGTAAGTATTTATGATGGTGTCAGTACCAAAAATTAACATTGTATGATATTATTCTAGATATATATTATATGGGTGTTACAGTTGGTATCAGAGCAGGTCGTATCCTCGACCTTTCCTTGAAACATCATAAGTAAATCTTTCCTGCCTCTTAAATGTGTCTGTCCGGCATGATTCTTAACACCACACTATGTAGTAATAGGTCTGATCAGCCTAGTGCTATGTTTGTGGTAGGTAGGATCATGGTTGTGCGACCATGAGGATTCCGTAGTGTTGTTGCAACTTGTGATGTGAGAGTAGGCTCAAGCCAAGAGTAAGCAGAAGGAGCATTGGTCAGCTCATTTGGAGTCTTCTTAAGAATTTTACTTCATGTGACGTGGGGTTACAGAGAAGTGTGTGGGTTGAGGAATCCTTTGGAATGGATAGGATCCGAAGGGTAAAGATACATGCGGTATAATGGTCGGTGTATCAGGGAATGAGTAAAGTCATTGGTATAATCAAGAGCGTTGAGAAGTCTCATTCCGCAAAGAGAGAGAGAGAGTACTTGTGGAATGTGTGGCGTATGTTCAAGAGTGAGTAATTATTGTAAGTGTTTCAACCCTAAGGACGCGATGGAATCATGGATGAGCGAGAGCACCTCAAGGGATGTATTCGGATAATACCTCCCAGATAGATTGAAGTTACTAGTTAAGAATGTTCATTTTCTTTTGGGGACCAAAACTCTGGTGAACATGAAGAAGAACACAAGGATTTGACTACATGTTTTAAGTGAGACGTGTACACCCCAAACGAAGGATAGAAAATGCTCTATTTAGCGATATGAGTTATATGAGGTATGAACTTGATGAAGTTGTGTTAAATGTTAGAGTAAACACATTGGGCTTGGAAGAAGTTCTAGCATGATGGCTTATGTTTAAGTGGGAGAAGATTACCGCATAACGTAAAGTCAATATGGTATGGAGACGACATTGACCGCACAATATGAGAAGGCATTGGATGGTTTGTGCTCATTTGAAGCGAGTGTGTGCTTCTTGATATGCTACATGTCTAAATGGAGCTCTACAATGAGTATTACATCCATGGACACCACTAGTATCGCCAAGGACAGGATTGTCAACGAATGGGAATGAATAAGTATAAGGAAAGCCTACAAATTCAGAGACTTGCTTTGAACAATTGTTAATTTGGTATTATATGAATTTTAAGAAGAAATGAACGTCCTGAATGTTTGTTGGTCTACGAGAATGGTGGTTGGAAGGAATTTTCCTAGAGATATTGTTGACATGGTTAAGAAAGATTTTGATGTAAAGAAAGGAGTTGTGGAGGTCGAGTTAAATGGTCATCACCTTGCATTGGACTTCTGCTCATGTATCAGATGAATTTGTAATCTGGTTTGCAGCAACCTATTGCTTGGATTGATGAGGACGAGTCCTCTAACCGTAACTGGTCCGCTGTTTTCCTTCAGTTTGGTCGGTTGGAATCATCTGTTAGTGATGGTTGTAACTTTTGGTTGTGATTGGAATGAGTTGAGGGGCTTAGGTAACAATGAAGATCGGAAGTTGCTTCTGTGTTTGAATAATCGTTTACTCTACTGGTAATGACTGGTTGTCGTTGTCGAGTTTTGAAAGTTGGATTTTTCTAAGATGTATACAACTATTTTTGGGTACCCGATTTAAGCACTATTAGTACCAATAGAAAGTTGTGGAAATATTCTATGAGACAATTAGGAGCGGGTAAGGGAACCCCAGATTATTTGTAAGTGTAGGTATCGAAGGTTCGTTAGGGGAGTACATTACCTAATTTTTCAAGTGTAAGGAATAATCGAAGTATTTGGGATTTATCTCTAGTGGGGTTGTGAAGGTTATTGTTGTTTTATTTCTCACCAAGGAATTAAAGAGAAGAGGACAAAGTTATATACTAGAGATGAGATGTTCATTGTTTTTCTTTCTTCCCGATGAGAGTTATGTGTTGGATTCGTTCATGGACGAACTAAGTGTTAGCTTGCGACTAAACCCTTTTTGATAATGTGATTGAGCGAGTGGAATCGAGCCATTCCATTGTGTATCTGTGTTATGACCGTGTCAGAATGGTAATTCTACTTCTTCACTTGTTAGAGTTGTGATCTGCACGTTGTGCCCGTTTGTGCTATCTCGAGTTGTGAACGGTGAGCGTTGTGCTCATGTCTCAACATCAAGAGTGAGAATCATATCGCAAGATGGTGTGGACTGAATTAGTAACTTTGAGTCGGATTGTTTGTTAATAAGGAGAAGAAAGTTTAGTTGTGTTCGACCGTTTAGCCTCGGATAGGTAATCGATTGACACATGACTTTTGTGGGAGACTTTAGTGAATTGTACCTTCTAAATTGTAAGTCTGTTTTGGTTTCCGTTCGAAATGTCAGTGGGTAAAGTGTTGAACTTTCCTTTGAGCATGACTTGGTGGACGGTAAATGATCTGGATAATTGGTGTCGTCGTTACGACTATTGAATAATTTGAGATGCGAGATTATACAAGGATCATGAAGTGTCAATCTCTCCGGAGTTGTTTTGGTATTTCAATTATTATGTGGATAAGAGAAGAACAGTTGGTCTATTTTTGTATCGTTAATTATAAACATCAAGTCAAGGAAACCGAAAAGGTGATACCAATTGTGCGCAATTGAGCCGTACCCAGAGATAAGGATGTTAAGTCATCTTCTGAGTAAGAGTGAGAAATGAATGTTCTGAGGTCATGCATGCAAATTGGACCGTTTTAATGAACGAAACCCCGAGAGAAATGGATTGAACGAGAAGTTAGTTATGGTCTTCAAAGGCAAACGTTATGGAAACCTGCAAGTGTACTAAGAATGATTTGAGTCTGGCGTTGGTAACTCAATGGCTGTCGTAAGCTCTGTGGCGTTACTGTGTTTTATTGATGGAGACCTTATGTTGACAGAAATTTCGAGTGAATGGAAAGTTTGTAACGAGAATTGTTATGAAACATAGTAACCATGGTCATATTGGTTAAGCCTAATTGGATAATTTGTTTCGGGTTTAGATTGGGACTTGGAATTGTATCAGTTATGATTGCAGCAGTACAACCCCGGTATCTCTGTCGTTGGAGAGTGTGGACCGATGTCATGAACTTGTATTTGACAAGTGAATCGTTCTATAGTTGCATGTTGCAAGTTCTTATCCTATGGGTTGGTGAGGGCTCCAATGGATAAGTATTTTCTCCATAGACTATCAACTTCTTAGTATTGTTCTAGAATTTGTGGTATCTCCGTTGTTAGGCTTGAAAGTATAGTGGAAGGAGACAGACGAAAGAATTCGGTTAGATTGTTGAGGATCAAAGGAGAATTTTATTTCTAAGTGGGTTGTCTATGATGGGATACCGATAGAATGAAGTGTCTGATATAAATGGTTACAATTTTTATGTAAGACCAAGTGGAATTGGTATAGGAATTCGTTTGACAACTTTTGATATAGCGTTAGTGATTGGAAGATCTTAATAAGATGCTTTTGTTGGGAAATTGTACAAGGAAGGGATCTCACCAAAATGCCTTATGGAACCTTGTTGGGATTAACCGGAGTATTTTGTCTCGTGTTGAGAATCAATGGAAGGTTTTAACGTGGCATGTTCCTTCGACGGAAGGATGAGGCTAGATGATTAAGTATAAGCAACAGATAGATTGCGAAAGTAGTAAGTTTGAAATTAACTCGATGTTGGAAACAAGCATATGAACATGGACACGAAGTTTGATTCATTCCAAAACGTGGACTTTGAGCCGCAAAGTCAGACTGGAATTTGAGTATGTCAGGATATGTAACGGAGTTAAGGATAAGTATGAATCTAAGACAGTGTTGTAAATTATCGTGGGAGTGAGTAAAGGAAATTCAAGGACGAATTTCAATTCAAGGGGTGATAATGTAATACCCCGTATTTAATTAACACCCTAGATAATATTAATTAGGATAAATTAGTATTATCTGACTCAAAGATATTTTCTGAATATTCTCAAATTGGACCCGTTAGTATACTAACTATCGTATATTGGTATAATATACATTGTTTGGTTTATTTTAAAAATAAAGAGAATAAAGTTATGTAATATAAAAGAGAAAGAGAAGAGAAAGAAAATGGGTAAGAGAAATTAAAGAGAAAGAAGGAAAAAGGAAAGAAAGAAAGGGAAAAGAGAAGAGAAGAAGAGGAAGAAAACCCTAAGAGAGGAAATGCTTAGAACATTACCATTTCTCCACCAAATATTCATCTTCACCAAACTCCTCTTCATTGGCAAGGTGGGTTCTTAGTTAGAAACCTTTTCTTTGAGTTTTGGTTGAATTTGTGAGTTTTAGGGTTTTATAGAAAATCTAATAATTGATAGATTAAACAGTTAAAACTCAATTAAATGGAAGTATAATGATTAATATATGATCTTATACATGTTTGGTGATCGATTCTTCCGTGTTGATGATGTTTGGGTTGATTTTGGCATGGAAATGATGTATCCCGTAAGCCTGAGAATTCTGGAATCGCAGAGCTCGCTCAGCGAGCGTATGAAATTCTGCAGAACAACTGTTGATCTGGTATAGACCGCTCAGCAGGCAAGAACTCGCTCAGCAACAAATGCAGGAAGTTCCTCGCTCAGCGAGCTGCCCCTCGCTCAGCGAGACCTAGGAGTTTTGTTTTGTGTTTTTAAATCGTAACTTTTTACCTTGAAAACCGTTTTTAGTGCTCCACATATCGATTCGAAGCTGAGAATATTTACTAATTAATGATGCTAAGAGATATTACGTTTACCCTACTTTTATCCAACCTTTCCGATTAACCGTAATTATATTAGTTAGGGAATTTTGGAAGGTACGCCTAATTATGAAGATTGATTGAGAGTAGATACATGAGATCATTGTGAGAATTGTCTAATGGAGATAACTATACTAAAATGTTAGGATTATATGTTTACGAACTATAATTTAAAAGTATCAAGAATGGAACAAGAGTGAGGAAATCTTACTATAAACCAATAGTGTGGCCTAGTAGTGCAACTAGGATTGTTGGGTGGTATAACTTGTGAGGCCTAGTATTACCTAGGTTTTTGAGAACCGTTGGTGTGCTATACACTAGACCCTCCGTAATAGTCTTATGTAAGTCTTGAGGTGGGTTATCTTTAGTCCCATGGGAAGCATCCATAAAGATTTGAGGTGTGTATGTTACAAGATCCTTCGTATTAGTCTCGTGTAAGTCTTGAGGTAGGTAGATCTTAGTCCCACGAGAAGCATCCGTAAAGGCTAGAGGTGTGTATTATGCGGTATCCTCTGTAAAGTCTTGTATAAGTCTCGTTGTGGTTACCTTGTGTTTCGCAAGAGCATCCGTAATGATTGATGTATCAGTTGTATAGATGCAGGTATTTTTGTTTGAGGCGTGTATGTCACGAGTCATCCGTAAGGTCTCAAGTAAGCCTTGAGGTGGGTTACTTTTAGTCCCACGTGAAGCATCCGTAAAGACTTGAGGCAAGTGCTACACTGTTTAGACGATGATCTTGAGTAAGTCTTGAGGTGGGTTACCTTTAGTCCCACGTGCAACATCCGTAAAGATTTAGGTTAGTGTTATATCGAATCCTCCGTAATAGTCCTGAGTAAGTCTTGAGGTGGGTTATCTTTAGTCTTACAAGAAGCATCCGTATTGGCTTGAGGTAGATGTTTCACTCGTTTAGTGGTATGAGTGTTGTATGAATCGTTGTTTCATCTCGTACCGAATCCTTTTGAGAAGTAACCAAGGGCTTGAGTTAGGTTTGATAGAACCTTGTAGAGCCGAGAGAATTCTAAGATAGAGAACCCGCTGAGATGTTGTTATCTCACCCCTCTATTGTTGTTGCTTTTCAGGTTCCTTTTGCAGGTTGGATTTACAAGTGGAGTTATGCTTGGGATGTTTCAAGTGAAGCGTAATTTTAGTCTTCCGCTGTGTATTTCTGTATCTTCGTACAATAATGGATATTATATTTTTCTTAGATTTTATTCTTTTTAGTATGATTTCCATGTCTTGTGCCATAGTTTGTATGGTTTTAGATTTTGGACAAGAATGTGAATTATACTAGTAAGTATTTATGATGGTATCAGTACTAAAAATTAACACTGTATGATATTATTCTAGATATATATTATATGGGTGTTACAGATACCAAGCCATGAAACTAATTCAAAAGCATGAAGAACCGCTTTAATAGTCCACATATGCCTCCAACTCTCATCTCCCACCAAGAGGGTATCATCCGCATATTGAAGGGCATCAATGAAACAACCATGATTAATATGAAAACTGTCAAAATCACCAATTGTAACCGATTTCCGAATCAGCCCCAACAAGCCCTCTGCGACAATGACATACAAAAACAGCGACAACGAATCACCTTGACGAAGACCTCTCCCTACGAAAAATTCCCTAGTCGGACTACCATTGACAAGTACCGACATCTTGCTAGAAAAGATCAAATCCTCCATCCAAGTCAACCACTTACCACCAAAACCCATTCTACGCATCATGTACCGAAGGAAATTCCAAGAAACTTTGTCATAAGCTTTTTCGAAGTCCACTTTGAAGAGAGAGCACTCCATATTTCCTTTCACCACGTAGTCCATAAGCTCATTAGCCACCATAACTCCATCTAGTAATTGTCGATCCAACACAAAGGCCGTTTGGCAAGGAGAGATGATAGAGTTCAAAACTACTTTTAATCTTGAAGCCATAGAGCTGTCAAAACAAATTATCCAGCACTAAATATGCCTCAGCTCCTAAACAGATTGCAAATTATCCAATCCTAAACAGAATATTTCTTTATTATTATTTAAAATAAAATAATAAAAAAAAATCATAATGTTTATTTTAAATATTATATTATTTTAGTTATAATATATTTTTAAATATTTATATCATAAAGAAATATTACAATATATTTTAAATTGATAGGATCATGGATTTATTCTTATATAATTTAAATATTTAGAATATATTTTAATGGGTTTTAGTGTTTAGTTGGACTTTTAGTCATCAAGCATTTTTTCTCTATCATCTATTATTAGCTCTATATATGTACTCATTGGGAGATTGGGGGTGATTATCAAATAAATGAAAAGTTTTCTCTATTTTTCTTAGATAGATTTATTGTTTCTCTTAACTTTGTTTGATCTTATTAGGTTTAGCATTGTCTTCCTAACAATTTGGTGCTTTTATCCATGTACTCAAATCCTCCTATGGATTATCATACACCTTCATCCCATCAATGGAGCATTCCTCCTAACTATACCACAAACCCCTCTTTCACATCTCCAATCCCTTCCTCATTCCCATCTTTTCCATGGGAAATCTTTTCACCTTATTACACAAATTCATATGTTACAACTCCATCACCATGTTTTTATTTTAATCATGGGTATACACCACCTCCATCTCACCTATATTCATCCTATTCTACTTCTCATTATTTATACTACTACAACAATCATCACATACAACTACAACCAACAATCACCTCTTCTACAATTAGTCCTAAATATCAAAATCACTTTAGTATTAAAAGAGATTTTGAAAACCATTTGCAAGTATCTCATCTCAATTTTAAGAAACCCTCTAAAACAAAAATCAGCTATGGTTTTATATACCATGCTTCCTTGATTTGTCAAGAAACTTCAAAGTTCAAGGGGAAAATTTCTCGGTCACTTGCTGCAAAGACAACATTGGTTATCATATATGAAGCACTTGGTGATGGCAAAGACAACACCATGGGATTAGAGAACATGACCAAGCTTGAAGCACAATTGAGGCACCTCGAAGGCAAATAATTAGGTCGATTTGGAGGTTTTACTAAAGGGAAGCCCAAGATAGAAGCATATGATCAGGAGAAAAAGAAAGGTGTTGAAAGACTGATAACTTCCACTAAGACATATAATATTGCAGCTGATTCTGTTATCGATCAAAATTCGAGGAAGATAACAATGCTCATTACAAGATTGTTACTGATCGGAGAGGTAAGAATCAGCAAAACCGTGGCAAGCCTTATGATGTTCCAGTTGGTAAGGGTAAGCAAAAAGTTGCTCCAGGTCAGAGAACTAGTGGGGGAGATGCTCCTGCTGGTATTGTTTGTTTTAAGTATGGGAAACTGGGACACAAGAGTAATGTGTGCACTACTGAGGTGAAGCGTTGTTTCCGTTGTGGAAAAGTTGGACATGCGATATCTGTTTGTCCGCATAAAGAGATGATTTGTTTTAACTGTGATGAAGAAGAGCATATTGGTAGGCAGTGCCAGAAGCCGAAGAAAGCAAAGTCTGGAAGGAAATTGTTCGCTTTAGCTGGGACTCAGACAACTAATGAGTAAAAGCTCGTCAAAGGTACGTGTTTCATTAATAGTATTCCTTTAATTACTATTATTGACACGGGTGCTACCCATTGTTTTATTATTGTTGATTATGTTAAGAGGTTGATCTTAAGTTGTCTGAGATGAATGGGTAAATGGTCGTAGAGATTTCGGCTAAGGGATCAGTGACTACTTCTCTAGTTTGTTTGATTTTTCCGTTGTCTATCTTTGATAGAGACTTTTATGTTGATTTGGTGTGTTTTTCGTTTACTGGGATGGATGTGATCTTAGGTATGAACTGGTTAGAGTATGACTATGTTCATATTATTTTTTCGTAAGACGATGAGGTTTTCTACTCCAGAAGCGGAAGAAGTTGGATTATTGTCGTTTAGAGAATTGCAAAAGTAAAGGAACGAGGAAGCTCAGATGTTTACGTTGATGGCGTCGTTGTCCGTAGAAAGTAAATCTAAGATTGAAGAGTTGCAAGTAGTGAGTGAAATTCCTGAGGTGTTTCCTGATGAAATTCCTGATATGCCGCCTGAAAGAGAAGTTGAGTTTGCGATTGATCTTGTACCTGGTACTAGACCTGTGTCTATGGCACCGTATAGAATGTCTGCATCTGAGTTGGCTGAATTAAAGAAGCAGTTGGAAGAGTTGCTTGAGAAAAAGTTTGTGAAACCAAGTGTATCGCCGTGGGGAGCTCCAGTATTGTTAGTTAAGAAGAAAGATGGAAGTATGAGCCTTTGTGTGGACTATAGACAGTTGAATAAAGTGACGATTAAGAACAAGTACCCGTTACCCCGAATATATGATTTGATGGATTAGTTGTTAGGTGCTAGTGTGTTTAGAAAGATTGATTTGAGATCGGGCTATCATCAGATTAAGGTGAAAGATGAGGATATTTAGAAGACGGTGTTCAGAACACGGTATGGACATTAATAGTATTCAATGATTCCTTTCGGTATGACTAATGCGTCAGGAGTATTCATGGAGTACATGAATCGTATTTTTCATACGTATTTGGATCGTTTCGTGGTTGTATTTATCGATGAAATTTTTATTTATTCCAAGACAGAATAAGAACATGCAGAACATTTAAGAACAATATTGAAAGTTTTAAAGGAGAAGAAGTTATATGCGAAGTTGTCTAAGTGTGAATTTTGGTTGAAGGAAGTCGGTTTTCTTGGTCATGTGATTTCAGGTAGTGGTATTTCTGTAGATCCTTCTAAGATAGATGTTATGTTTCAATGGGAAACTCCAAAGTCGGCTACTGAGATTAGAAGTTTCTTGGGATTGGCCGGTTATTACCGAAGATTTATTGAAGGATTTTCTAAGTTAGCACTTTCGTTGACTCGGTTGACTTGTAAGAGTAAAGCATTTATGTGGGATGTTCAATGTGAAGAAAGTTTTGCAAAGTTAAAGAAGAGATTGACATCGGCTCCAGTGTTGACTCTACCAAATTCAGAAGAATTGTTTGTTGTGTATTGTGATGCTTCATTGATGGGCTTAGGAGGTGTTCTTATGCATAATGTTAAAGTGATTTCTTATGTGTCGAGACAGTTGAGGGTTCATGAGAAGAACTATCCTACGCATGATTTGGAACTTGATGCAATTGTTTTTTATTAAAGATCTGAAGGCATTATCTTTATGGTTCTAGATTTGAAGTGTTTAGTAATCATAAGAGTTTGAAGTATCTGTTTGATCAGAAAGAGTTGAAAATGAGGCAACAAAGATGGTTGGAATTGTTGAAAGACTATGATTTTGGTTTAAATTACCATCCGGGTAAAGCTAATGTTGTAGCTGATGCTTTAAGTCGGAAGAAGTTGCATATGTCAGCAATTATGGCTAAGGAGTTAGAGTTGATTGAGCAATTTCAAGACATGAGTTTAGTCTGCAAAGTGACGCCGTAGAGTGTTATGTTGGGTATGCTGAAGATTAATAATGATTTTCCAGACAATATCAGAGAAGCTCAAAAGTTGGACGTGAAACTGGTGGATATCATGGTTGATTGTCGTGAATTGGAAAAGAATGGTTTTAAGTTGGATGTGCATGGTGTTTTGAGGTTTCATGATCTGATTTTTATTCTCGATAATGAAGATATGAAGAAGATGATTCTTGAGGAAAGTCGTAGAAGTAATTTGAGTATTCATCCAGGAGAGACTAAGATGTATCAGGATTTGAAGAAATTGTTTTGGTGGCCTGGGATGAAGAATGACGTTGCGCGTTTTGTGTATGCTTGTTTGATTTGTCAGAAGTTGAAAGTTGAACATCAGAAGCCTGCTGGTCTGATGCAACCGTTGGAAATTCTAGAATGGAAATGGGATAACATTTCTATGGACTTTGTAACGGGATTACCTAATACTCCAAGAGGACATGATTTGATTTGGGTGATTGTTGATAGGCTTACTAAGTCGGCTCTTTTATTCCTATTAACATCAGTTTTCCAGTATCGAAGTTGGTTGAGATTTATGTTAGAGTGATTGTAAAGTTGCATGGTGTTCCTTTGTGTATTGTGTCGGATAGAGATCCAAGATTTACGTCAGAATTTTGGAAGAGTTTGCAAGAAGCGTTAGGTTCTAAGTTGAGAATAAGATCAGCGTATCATCCTCAGACATATGGTCAAATGGAGAGGATGATTCATTCATTGGAGGATTTGTTGAGAGCTTGTGTACTTGAGCAGGGAGGTTTATGGGATACTTATCTTCCGTTTATCGAGTTCACATATAATAACAGTTATCATTCTAGTATTGGAATGGCACCTTTAGAGGCATTATATGGTCAAAGATGTAGGACCCCGATGTGTTGGTATGAATCTGGAGAGAGTGCAATGCTTGGACCGAAGATAGTTCGAAAGACTACCGAGAAGGTGAAGTTGATTCGAGAGAAGATGAAGGCTTCTCAATGTCAGCAGAAAAGTTATCATGATAAGCGAGGGAAAGATTTAGAATTTCAAGCTAGTGAGCATGTATTCTTGAGAGTTACGCTTGTGACAAGTGTTGGGCGAGCGTTGAAATCTAAGAAGCTTACTCGTTTTATTGGTTTGTATCAGATTTCAGATAGAGTTGGAAATGTTGCTTATAGAGTGGCTTTACCACCGAACTTGTCGAATTTGCATGATGTGTTCCATGTGTCGCAACTCCGGAAGTATATTTCAGATCCTTCTCATGTGATTAGTTTGGATGAGGTGCAAGTATGGGATAATCTCACTGTGGAGACTACGCCGGTACGAATTGAGGGTTGTGAAATGAAGACTTTAAGAGGCAAAGAGATTGATTTAGTGAAAGTTGTTTAGTTGGGCGCTGCCGGAGAAAGTATAACTTGGGAGTTAGAAAGAAAGATGCAAGAATCATATCCTGAGTTGTTAGAGCGAGGTAAGATTTTCGAGAACGAAAATATTCTAAGTGGGGCAAAGTTGTAATGCCCGTATTTAATTCATTAATTTAATTAAATACTATTACGTATTTTCCCAATTATAAGTTGTTACATGTTATTTTGTCGTCCTTGTCATTAAGTCGTTTAAGTCGTTTAAGTTGATTTTTATGTTGCGGGTTAAGTTGTGTTTGAGTCGCTTAAGTTGATTAAGTCAGATTTAATTAATTAAGTCGAATAATAATAATTATTATAGAGATAATATTAAGTTGGACTTGGTTTTTTTGTATGAGAATAGTAATGTTGGGGGTGCTAATTAGGCCTATAGTATTTAAGTGGATTAGTGATAGTTTAGTAAAAACAATGCTAAAACCTAATTAGACTAATCATAATTTTTGTAAGAAGAACAACCTTAGAGAGAGATCAAGGAGAGGCTAGGTCAAATATTTTTGCTGTGAATTCGAGCTGCCTTCAATCCAAGGTAAGGGTGGTTACGAATTCTATAACCGGGACTAGATGATCGTATATAGGTTGGGATTTTCGTGTAAATTCATTGATATGTTTTAGGTATGATTTGTTGATGTTGATTTCGTGTTGATATCTGATGAAAGACATGTTGTTCTTGTTGTATTGCTGGTATATTCGTTGTTGCATCTGTTGTCTATGTTGTTGTTGGACTGTTGTTGCAGAATTAGTGTAGAAGGAGTTAGGTTCGTAAAATTAACCATAGGAATTGATAAAGAATAGTTGTAGAAGTTTTTGAGAGTAAAACCGATGTAGGAACCCAATTAAGATTGAACAGAATGGTGAAAATAGGAGAAATCGCAGAAAAGTTGGAATTGTAGGCTTTCTGTTCATTTGCGTAACAGATCTGGTGTTACGCGTATCAGGCAGGACAATATGTGTAACAAGACCCCTATATGCAGGCATTACGCGTAACACAACTAGGCCATACGCGCATGAAGGAGGCCATACGCGTATGAGTAGGGCAGGTGCGGAAAAATGCGGTTTTTGGTGATTCGACCTGTTTTCGCATCCGTTTCAAGTTGGATTAATCTTAGAGTTAAAGTAAAGAAAAATAATTCGTTTAGAATATATTTGAGGTTTAAAATTATTAATTTAGTAATTTAGTCGATTAAGTCGTAAATTGTCGTTGTCACGTTGAAGTGGTGTTAAAGTTGTTATAAGTTGTGTTGTCCCGATTTTTGGGAAGATTAATATGATGTAGGTCCTATGACCAATGTTGATTCATGTTGTTGAGTTGTTCAAGTCGTTATGTTGATAAGTTGATGATTATATTGTTGTTGTATGCCATTCTTAGCTGCATACATGTGCTTATTTCAAGTTGGAGCGTATGCTCGATTCAAGTTGGCCTGGATTGGCAAATAAGTTGATAATGCCTCGATAACCTAGAAATGTTTCAAGTTGGGAGTTTACTCCAAATGGTACCACATGCATATTTAAGTCGAGTTGCATTCACATTGCATTATTTACGTTGTTATCCATTTTTGGTTGCAAGATTGTGTGTTGATTGTAGGAAGTGGTGTGATTATATGACTATCTCATTTACATATTGATTATCGTATCATGTATATGTTATTCGATATCTCACCCCTTCTGTTTGAATGTTTCCCTCGGTTGGTAACGTGTAGGTAACGAAGAGTCCAATACTTAGTAGCTTCGAGTTGGTGTTTGTCGCTCTGATATGTAGCACTTCGGGGGGATAAACGCTTGTTTTGCCTTTATGATTTTGTTTAAGTTTATGAATTAGTTTTAAATCGTTTTATGATTGAAGAACCAAGTTGAGATTATTTTTATGATTGATTTATTTGAAGTTGTTTAAGAGTTGAAACATGTTGATCCGCTGCGTTGTTTTTCAAAGTTATTATATTATTGTTGTTATTAAATTTTAAAACTTGGAAAATGTGATATCCCATATTTGTTGATAAAATTTTATAACTCTCATTTTAATTTATAAAGTCGGGTAGAAATGGGGTATTACACAAAACACGCGCACAAATAAGGATTCATCTAGGTCTTCAGGCCCAGTCAGAGATGTCATGACATCAGTCTTGACATCCTGATACAAACAGTTGCATACTAAAATCTTCACATCTGCATAATTCTTAAATCACTTGTCATAACATTTTATATGACATCCTGATACAGACACATGTTTTACCATAAAATGTAGCCAATCTAAAACATCTACAAACTCCCCCTTTGACAAATTTTTAGCTAAAACAATTTAAGCATTATCAGAACAACATTTAAAAAAGAACACCAACAGCAACAAAAGCACATATCCACACACAGAGAAAAGAGGAAAACACAGACTCCCCCTCAAACCAATAACTGTATCAGAATACAACAACAATAGCAGAAGCCAACAACTATATCAGAGTACAACAACAGCAACAGAAACTAGCAGGGCGATTTCATCTCCCCTCAACCTGTTAAGCCATGCAACACACATAGTATGGTTATACTAGTCTGGCTATACTAAAATAAATAGAATTACTCCCTCTCATACATATACTTTCCTGAAGTCCTTTGACTTCCCATCAGCACATTCTTCAGACAGATTTACAATAAAATCCTTTACCAGAGTTTCATAGCACTGGGAGAACCTGGCAACAATTTTAAATAGACCTGCAGAGTAGATTAGGTCCATAACTTCAGTGAAATCCAGAACAGACTCAGCAATCTCCCTTTCCAAGGCCAACCTTTTGTGGAAGACAAACTTCCATTTATTCACACTGCTGATGGAGTGAAAAGAGATGTTGTCCAAAGGTGCATCAGGCACCCTAGAGGCAAGCTTGCTTGAAGCTGATTTCTTTCTTGGTGTGATGTCTGGAACATCACTTTCAACATCATTGTCAAACTCAGAGACAACTCTGACCTTTCTCTTCTTAGTAACCACCTTACTCCAACCTTTAGAGGGACCAACAACAGTCCTCTTAGGAGTGTCCTTTCGATTATCTTTTCTGGACACAAGCTTACTTTATGGAGAGCTTTGACCATCCATATTCTTCCCTTTCCTTGAAATTAATATTTTAGCCATGCTTGGATTGATGTTGGCAATAAGCTCATTATCAGATAGATCATCAAGATCAATCATATCATCAGGAGTATCCTCTTTGTTATTTCCAGCTTCAGGAAGGTCACAAGCATCTTGTGCCTCTTCATCATCTTGGTGAGAAGCCTCAGCAACAGGTGTTGCAACATTTACTTCAGCATCCTTTGAACCATCTTCAATGGCATACATAGTAGTGATTTCTTTTGCAGCCTCATTACTTGGTCCAAAGTTTGGATTCTCTTGCTTATCATGAGTGACAAGATGACTTGCCAAAGGAACGAAGATTCCAGAAACATCATGATTTTCAGCCAGGATTCTTGAGATGATTTCTTTAGTGGCTTCATCAGCAAAAACGATGCCTTGAGAGCCAGATGATGGACATGAAGAATTATCCTTTGGTATGCGAACATTAGAGGTTCTAGGTTTAGAAACCCTAGTACCATCAGGAACGACCATGTTTAGAGGCGCGACATCCAGGACATCTTCAGACAAATGGTGAACCCTAGACTTAGGCTTGAAAGATGACTTCTTTGAAGGAGACATAGAGGATTATTGAGACATTTTAATGTTGATAGAGCTTCGCAGAGAGAAAAAAACAAACAAGTTTTGAATAGAAGATAGGAGAACAAATACGCAGTATGATATAGTGGAATGTTTGAGGAGTGATGGGCCTTTGAATGAATTTTCTTTGAATAAATGAATTGATGATGAAATCAAATATCTACACCGCCACTTAAAGTGCATTAAACCTGATTCTCTAAAATACTCAATGTACTTAAGGATGTTCCCACATGTCACTAATTGCCACAAACCCTCATAAAGACATGTTCTCAAGCTAACTGTATTGAAATTTTCCCAGTAAAATGTCATGACATTCTGTGTGACATTATATTCAGACATCATATGGTTCATCCATACAAGTTGATAGTAGTTGTTATCAACAGAGACACACCCTTTAGAGATACTTTTCACAGACAGGATAAAATTACTCTCATTAGAGTGCAGCCTGTCATAATCATAGATATCAACATTTTGAGTAATTATGGTTTCTTCTTCTGTCTCCTTTTTGGAGGAAACTGGCTCTTGATTAAACCAGAGATAGCAGTTATCTCTAGACCTGACTCCCTTCATGATTACTACATTTTCTTCATTAGTCACAATACACTCTAATTTTGTGAAGTTTACACAAAATCCTTGATCACATAGTTGTCTGATGCTAATGAGGTTAGCAGTCAATCCTTCACCAAGTAACACACCATCAAGATTTGGACCACTTGAGCCTTCACATTTACGAATTCCTTTGATTTCTCCTCTAGCTTCATCACCAAAAGTAACATAGCTGGTAGAATGAGGTTTGATATTAACCAACAGATTTTTTCTTCCAGTCATATGTTTAGAACGACCACTATCAAAATACCAATCCTCTTTAGCTGACACTATAAGAGAAGTATAAGCTATCAAGGCAACATGCTTAGGGATCCATTGTTGTTTCTTGATAATAATGTTTTGCTCAGGTTTGGGCTGTGGAATCTAATCAGGATATCCACAGTAGTGACACTTCCATCTTTGATATCTCCTCCTTTGATGAGTTGATCTTCTTATTTCATGATGTTGAGACACTGGTTTCAACATCTGTTCAGTAACATCCTTCTTGAACTCAGGTTGGCTACCCCTTACAAATCCATTAAATCCTATCACAGATAGGTCTCCTTCATTTCTCCTAGTCTGAAGAATGTCATCAAGTGTTTCAGACCCACTGTTAAGAATTCTGATAGATTTGGTCATTTGATCAAGCTTGGAGTTCAACATGGTGACTTTATCATTCAGATGTGATATTGTTGATAAGTGCTCTTATTTTCATCCTCCAGAGTTGCTATGATCTTCTTATGTTTTTCTCCTTCTTGTATCACTTGAGCACACCTTATACATAACTTTTGATAGGTATTAGCAAGTTCCTCAAAAGTTAGCTCATCTTCACTAGAGTCTTCATCAGACACACATGTCCCTGTCAAAACAGTGATATGTTTAGCTGATTCTTCTTCAAAGTCACTTTCAGAATCTCCATCAGACCATGTTATAGATAAGCCTTTATTTTGTCCCTTTAGATAGGTAGGACATTCAGCTCTAATATGGACAAAACCATCACACCCATGACATTGAACTCTTTTGCTTTGTCTTGGTTTCTCTTCAGGCTTTGTCATTGACTCATTTGCTCAGGTGATGTCTGTAACGCCCCAATTTTTATTTAAATATTTTATTTGTTATATTGTGTGTTATTGTGTGTAGAATAATAGATTATCGAATATAATTTTAAAGTGAGAATTATACTATGGTGGATAATTATATTATAGCGAAAATGAAATAAACGGAATAAAATATGAGGTAGAGGACAAGGTGATCATTTGGTGGGTTAAGTGAGGGTAAGAGTGGAAGTCCCTAAATTGGTCTAAGGGATTAAGTGGCAAAAAGAGAAAAGGATCATATTTTTGGAAGAAAAAAAGAGAAGAACAATCGTGAAAGTTGTGAAGAGGAGAAGAAGAGGAAAGGGCTTGATTGTGAAGAAGAATCCGCGAGGAAGATAAATTCTTGACAAAACAAAAGGTAAGGGTTGGATTCTTCCATCTCTAAGGGATTTATAATGGGAATTGGGTAGGTTGAAGATGAGATGTTGGCGTTTTGGTGGTTCAGTAGGTTTTTGGTTGAGTCGGTGTTAATTTGTTATTGTTGATTGGTAATGTCATAAATTAGGTTATAAAATGAGTATTACTATGAATTATGGTTGTGAATTGGTGTTTTGGGGATGAAAACCCGTGCAGGTTTGAGTGCAGAACGCATAGAGGAGAACTGCGAAATCACAAAGCTCGCTTAGCGAGCAAGTTAGAGTGTGGAAAATTAAATAGTCGGTGAGTTGCTCACTTAGCGAGCAAGGACACTCGCTGAGTGAGACCTGGAGCATGAAAAGTTGATTTTTAATTCCAAAAATTACTGAAAATTACCTAATTACTTTAGTAATGCTTAGGAATCGATGTGGTGTAGTTGGAGGTAGTAAAAGAAGAGTTATACACATAATTGTAGGGATAATTAGTGTAACTTGACTATAAACATAATTGATATGTTTGTTGGTGTTGATGTTGTTGTTGTTGTTATTATGAGTAGTTGCTGGGATTATGTGTTTCATATGTTTGTTGATGATACATGAGTATGTGATATGTTGCATTGTCATGGTTTAAGTTGAATTATGTGATTATATGTTAAGAATGCATGATAATTGTGATGATATTGAATCGTTGTATATTGATCGATGTTGTGATAAATCATTGTTGTGTTGATGTTGTATAATGTAATCATTGTAAGTATGCATGTATATCATTGGTGTTACATGACATGTTGCATTATTGGATGACATACCAAGGTGGGGTAGGTTAGTTGTTGTGATGTTGGTGCGATCATGAAATAGGGATCGTACGAGGGTATGATCATGAAATAGGGATCATATTGGACAATGAAATAAGGGTCAATGAGGTGTGATCATGAAATAGGGATTATATTGGACCATGAAAGAGGGGTCGAGAGTTCCAACGGGGACTGGATCTTGAAATAGAGATCGGATATGGTACCGCATGCATAAAGTTAAGTAGGGTCTCATTGCATGATTGTTGTTGTATTCAATGTATATGATGATGTTATTGTTTTCGATGTATATGACGTTGTTGATGTATATGATGTTGTTGATGTATATGATGTTGTTGATGAGTATGATGTTTATGTGGATACGATATGGTTGGGTGGTATTGGTAGAGAAGTGGTGTATTATTTCTGATACTTGCTAATTATTATTATATTACTTTTTTGTGGTGTAAGTATCCCACCCCTTCTGTTTGAATGTTGCCCTTATGTTGATAACATGCAGGTGAGCAAGATAAGTTGAGTGGTGGTCAGTGAAGTCGGTGTATTTCACGTAATTAGGGTGTCGGCTCTGATACGTCTCTTTGGCTGTCAGGACGACGTTGTTTTTATTTGATTATTTCTCTTAGAAAACATTTTCTTGTAATAGAAGTTAATTGGTGTTGATTTAAAAATATGTTTGTTGTATGTTGAATATTTATTTGGAAACTGTTGCTCCCGAAGATTTACATCCCGGTGCAAACGCGAAAGGTTGGCGAAAAGAGAAAATGAAATGAAGTGAATAGATTCGCCAGCTAGGCATTTTTATCCCGAAGGAAAGGTAATGCTGCATAAACCTGGGAAAGATGGATAAGATGGTTGCGAACCATAGAAACTGAGAAAGGGGGTTGGTTACAACCTGGGAAGGTATTAACACCCAGATTGTCTGTCGTACTCGACGGGATCCACGCTTACAAGATTATGTTTAAAGGGGTAGTGTATGTGCTATCTGTGTGCAAAAGCTAAGAATGGATGTACAGGTGTCAGTGCAAAAGGGTGTATGCTCAGGAACTGAGGCTTATAAAAGAATGCTGAAAGGGGGGGGAGACACAAAGACTTTTGTTCGATAACAGTTAAGTTATGCCTACGTATCCTCTCGTGCAATGAGGAAGTCAGAACACCGTAGTTCGACTCAAAGAGACTGAAAAAAGATTGACTGTGAACTGCTGGCTTGTCTATGCTCAAGTGTATGACTCGTCTGGCTCGAGTGCTAACTGTCTTGCATTAGACAGAAGAAGAAAGTTCTCGTTTGTGAATGAATGTGATGAGGAAAGAATCCCGAAGGAGACGATTATTGTTTGTTTTTTGTGTTTTCAGTTTTTTTATTGTTTTTGGTGCTTTGCATAAGTTGATGAGCTTAAGCCTAAATCAAGGGTTGTAAACTCATTATATCCTCCCTGATTAGGGATAATGAGCCTACTTAAATATGAGATAAGCATCTCAACTTAATTACCATGATGATGGAGGATTAAGATCATTAACCTACTTGTGATTATTTAGGTGTTTTTGGTTTTTTTTTATAGTGTTAAGTAATGAGTTTAATCTCTAATCACAGATTAGTGAACTCATTACACCATCCTAATAGAAGGATAATAGATGAGTGCACTTAAGCTGAGGAAGATACCTCAACTTAATCCATGGTTAGGGATTAAATTCATTATATAACAAGCCTTTATTAAGTGGATTTTAATTAAAGGGATGAGATTAAGAAGTGGATTTTAAGTTTGTAAGACAACTTGAGGGGGACTTGTCTATTAAACACTAGGGTTAGTCCCTCTTAACCATAAGGAAGAGATAGAACCCTAATGTAAGGCCCAAGTTACAAGATAAAGTCTAGGTGATTATTAACGTGTTTTGATGAAGAGGTTTAAACAAATTAAAGGTTTAACACTTTGGATTAAAGTTATACACTCCATCCTAAGAGAAGGATGCAGGCATAACCCTAATTCCAAATTCCTAAAACTTTAAAAGTTTAGTCTCTGATTATTGAGATGAGAAGAGAGACTCAAGGAGAATCAAAGGTAAAAGTATAAGGGGGATAATACACAACCCTAAAAGTTATCATGCTTGGATATCCTATGGTTTGTTGGGCTTAAGAGAAAAGATCTTCAAGGCCACCAATGGAAGAAGCAGATGAAAAGAGAAGGAGAAAGAAGAATAAGTTACTTACTTCCTGAGGAAGATAGGTAACTTAAAGGAAGAAAGTGAGAAAGATGGAACACAAGTGAATTAGATTCACTTTAAAGACATGTAAAAATGCATATGTATGAGATAAGAAGAGGTGAGAGGTGAAGGAAAATCCACCTCCCAAATAATTTACCAAAAGATCCTGAAAAGTTAGTATGAATGCATAAGACAATAAAGCATAAATAAATGAATTGAAATGAGATGAAATGACCAAAGTCAGAAGTGATTATGCAATGCAAATGGCATGTTAGATGATGCAAAGTCATACAATGTGCATATGAATGATCATACAAAGATGAGATGTCATGAAGGCATGCTTAGAAGCTTGAAAACACTTGGATGTTTATGAAATGAAATGAATGCAACACATGGCAAATGAATGAAGAAATGATCAAGCAATGTTCTAACATGTCCTAAGGTGTCTAAGATGACATACAAATGCTTGAAATGTCATGGCAAGTTCACATGATGATGAATATGCAAGGTGAATGCAAATGAACATGAGAAATTAGGGTTTTATGAACATATGAGATGCAAATGAACAAAACAGAAGTATACAACATGATTAAAAATTGAAATCAAGCTCAAATAAACCTTAAACCTATACAAGGTCACACCCCAAAGGAAAAGGTCAGAAGCTAATCCTATTGAAAGTTATGATTTTCCTAAGTTTGCTAGGGTTTTTGGGTGATTGTCAAAGGAAAATGCAAATCAATTTGAAAGTTTTGGTGATTTTTAGAAACCTAAATGTATTTTTAATTAATTAAAATCCATTAATTAATTAAAAATAACATTTAAATATTTTAAAAATACTTTTTTAATGCAAAAAATAAAATAAAAATTATTTTCAGGTTGAGAAAAATATTTAAAACAGAAATGCAAGAAATCATATGTTTTGAAAGTGTTTTGATATTTTTAATAAATTAAACAAAAGAAATGAAAAGAAAATGAAATAAAATGAATTAAAATGAAAGTAATCTGATCCAGTGGCTGAGTTCAAACCTAGGGGAAAAGGGGTTGACTGCGTGCACTATTGGATGGCTGGGATTGTGTCTGGCTAATTAATATTAATTAAATTAAATTATCAGGATTAGGGTTAAGTGGATCAATCCTGGCCATTCGTACACGCGGGCAAAACATATCCTACGGCCATTATTCAAACTGACAATTAATTACATGATTAGGGTTTAATGACTCTCAGGTGACCGGAACAGTGTTCCGGTCATCTTCTCCGGCAGCCTCAAAACTCAAACTCTCTCCCAAAGCTCACCCAGGCTCTCTAAAGCTCTAGAAATACCCCCTAAACTTCCTAAACACGAATCCAGGCTCAAAACTCATTTATCATGCATCAAAAAGGGAAATCGAAGAAAAAACATCCTAGGTTAAAAAGATTCAGAAGCTTCATACATGGTCATTTCTCACTCATTTTCGAAACTAAACATATCAGTGTGATCAGGGGAACATGAAGATTGATATTTTAACTTAAATAGCAAGTTCTGGAAAAAATGTTCTTCATGGTTACCTGAGATGGAGCTTTCAATTCCTGAGCTTTCTGGCCTCTTTCTTGGTGCAAATCAAACCCAATGAACTCCCTGATGATGATGAGGAGCTTAGAGCAAGCTTGTGATGGCTATTTTGAAGTGTTTGGTTCTGGTTTTGCAGAAATCGTGTTTTTGATTTGAGAGGTTTCAGGCCATTTTGAGGGTTGCTTTGTGTTCTATGAGTGATTTGAAGATGATTGGTGAAGTTTGTCTTGAAGTTTGATGGTTGTGCTTTGAGTTTCAAAGAAGGGAAGGTTTTTGACAATTTTGGGCAATTTGGCTTCTAAGGTGTTTTAGGCTTGTGTGTGTTCTGAAATGAGCTCCTTAGGGTTTGCATAAGAGGTCTTGATTGGTATAGAGAGTTGTTGTGGCTCAGTTTGATTGGTATGGCTTGTTTTGCAAAAAGTCAAGGAAAGTGTACCATAAGCATGGGCTCGGGTCAGAGGTGATCTAAAGGATGGATTTGCCTCAGCTGACTTTGTGGAGAGCCCTTGGATGGAAATGGATGAGCTGTAACACCTAGATCATGAGGTAGCATGTGTTTTGCAATTTTCCCTCTTTGGAAATTTTGTGAAGATTAGTCATGAAATCTTGTGATCCAAGGCACAAATCTGATCAAGCAATGTTGCATTATCATGTTATGGTGCTTAGAGTTCAATTAGAGGTCACAAGAAGTCTTGGCAAGTGAATTTGCAAAATTCCCTCTTTGGCATGAACTTGAAAATTATGTGATTTTTGCCAACTTTGAAAGGCCATATCTTGAGTTCTAGGATGAATCAAGACATGTTCTAGTACTTTTTGAAAAGGGAAAGACCTAATCTACAATTTTCATGTCCAATAATTTTTCATTTGAAGCATTTTTGGTCATGAAAGAGGAGGTTGAAAATCTTTCCCAAAATGGAAAGTTTTCATTACAAGTCATTTCCAAAATGGCAAGTTTGCAATTGGCTCAAAATTCTTCAATATTGTGAACTTCCAACCACTTCTAAGATCAAATAAAGATCATAGAACCTCAATTTGATGAAGATGATCCTTTGGTTCCCTTGTTGGGGGCCTCAGATGCCCTGATTTTGACTTAACTTGCTCAGGAAGTTACCCAATTATCAGATGACTTCCACAGTGATTTTCTTCTTAATAATATATACACTTGATCCTTATAACATATTAAGAACATTAGAAACAAGAATTACCAAAAATTTTGGAGTTAAGGCCTCTGAAACCAAAACCCTAATTTTGGTCATCTGTGCAGTGAAAAACCTAGCTCTGCTTCCATGCCTTTGCCAATTTTGTGATTTCTTGACTTCCATGAACTTTGGGCAGCAAAATATGATTATAGAACACACATGGACCCTCTTGGAAAGCTTCAAGACCATTGGGATGGCTTATATTGATTCCTGGATTGCTCAGATTGATTCATGGATTGCTCAGGTCACAAACCCCAGATGCAGATGAAAATGGAACTATGTAGTGAAGCAAATATGCAATATGAGATGTTATGCTTATACTAAAACAAAAATGAAAGATCACAAGCCATGGTGTGAGAAAGAGTGAGGGAAAATTTGGGGTGTTTACAGCTGCCCCTATTCAAGCATGAGTTAGCTGTGCAGGGTGTAAGCGCCTGGCTTAACAGACAAACAAGATAACGTGTGGTTGAATACCAGAGATAGTTCGAAATTTGCACTCGCTGGAGAGGAAAAGAAAAGGGATATAAATTGTAAAAGGTAGTATAGTATGATTATTAAATGAATATGATGGAGGAAGACCATCGAGCAGAGGACGACTGCTGGGGAGGAAATGGTAAGTAAAGCATTGACGGGGATGACTGATAAGCTGGGGAAATAAAGAGATCATGATAGGGACGGCCATCAGATAAGGAAATAAAATTCTCCGGGGATTAATGAAATGAAATGATGGGGACGAACATCAGTTCGGAAAGTAAAGTAAACGACAATGGGGACGACAATCGGGTTAAAGAATAAATGAAATAATGATGAGGGACAGTCATCAAAGGTGGAGGACGATCAACTAGCAGGGGACAGCTGCTCTTTATCTTGACATAGGACGAATATCGGATAGAAAAGGTCAATGATGGGGATGGCCATCGGGTAAATGATGAGGTACGGTCATCAAAAGGTGAAGGACGATCACCTAGCAGGGTACGACTACTCTCGGGGATTATCACGACATAGGACGAATGTCGGATAACAAGATCAACGATGGAGACGACCATCAGATAAATGATGAGGGACGATCATCAAAAGGTGAAGGACGAACACCTCGCAGGGGACGGCTGCTAAAAAAATATCACGATATAGGATGAATGTCAGATAAAAGGTTCCAATAATGGAGATTCCACTTGGGAGAAAGGATGAGGGACAATCATCCAAAGGTGAAGGACGATCACCTGGCAGGGGACGACTTCCGAAAGTATCACGACATAGGATGAATGTCGGATAGAAGAAAGTTGTTTTGTTGGTGACTTACTGGGGAATGGTAAACACGGACGAGTGCTTACGCTCTCAAGAATAAAAGATATAAGTGCTTGACGGTGTGTATAGATTAAAGATGCGGACGAGCATCCTTAGAACCAAAATACGGACGAGCATTGGTAGAAGCAAATGTTGACACGTGTTTAAGGATGATGATATGGACGGGTATCAATCGGTTAAGCAAGGAACGCAGACGAGTGTTTGATCTGCTGAGGAGTGATATATACAAGATACAGACGAGTATCAAGGACTTCTATATAAGTATGTACAAGTATTGATATGCTGGTGAAGTATATGCAAGACACGGACGAGTGTCGAAAGATTAGGCAAGGGACACAGACGAGTGTTTGACTTGCTGGGGAAGTATGACACGGACGAGTGCCAAAAGGAATATGTACAATTTGTGAACAAATATCTGTATTTGAGAGTGCACAAAGGTATTCTGGCGACCTGCGGGGGATAAGATGACACGGACGGGTGTCGAAAAAGGAATGTATAAATATAAACCGGAATTTGTGTTTTGAAAGTGAAAAGGGGATGCTTTGGCTTTTATCTGCAGGGGATATGAGTTTTGATATATTGTTGATGAAGTGATGATGGTATTTGCAGGCGACTGGCTCGAACCTAGCTTATAATCATGCAAATGTTTGATTTTTGCCGTAATGCTCCGTATTGAACGGAATGCAACGCTTATTTTGGTGAATATGATGTGAATGCTATGATTATGCAAATGAGAAACTTGATCCGAGACTCGGATCCTGCAGGGATAAAGATCTCTAGCTGATCTGTTTGGAGGAATAACCCAGCTGGGGGAAGAGATCATTGATGGATCTGTCAGGAGGGAGAACTCTGCTTGGGGAAATAGATCATTGGTAGATCTACCTAGGGATGAGAAAGTTTTAGAAACTCCACTGGGGATATGTTTCAGGTATTGCTCTTTTAGGGAGACAATTCTGTGGGGAATCAATTCCACCAACTCTGCTGAGGATGAGAGAAGTCTGGTATCTCTGGTGGGGGATAGGAAAGCTCTTTGACCACTTTGCTGTGGAAGAGTTACCAGGTACTACTCGGGAGGTCCTGCTCGGGGAGGAGATAACTTCTGAAAAGTAGTATGTTGGGGATTCAATGCTTGACATGCCCAATGTTGCGAAAGATTGTCTGTCTTGAATACCTGCAACCTGTTAAGACAAAGGAAAACACACAAGTGTCCCGAGGTATCCTCAACTAGATTCCGTCATAGGAATTAGATTTGTTGAGAGCAACATATTTCCTACAATCATTTATTAAAATGGCTTATATGTTTTATGCAAGTGTTGTATTATGAACATTGGACATTTTGCAAACGAAACAAAAATGTACAAAATAAAGTGTGATTGGAAACTCTGATTTTATTAATTTGTGTGCCCTGAATTGGCAAGTATAGTCAAAGAAGAGAATCCCTGAAAGGAGGAGATTGCTGTAAATTGAGAAAATAAAAGTGTTGGCAATGTTGAAAATGACGCTCCAGCGAGCTTCCTTTGCTATGACCTGTATGACCCTGATGTTCTTCTTATCTTGCTTTCTGAAAAAGGCTGATTCTGACTGATGCTTTATCCTTTCGAAGCTTGCCATGTTGTGAGCGAATACAAATGAATTCAGAATGCAATTGTTCGCTTATTCCCTGATTTTGCGTGGATCGCCCTTTCGGGTTTTCAAACCACCGGGATAGCCATTTTTATCAGAGCTGTCCAATGTGGCTTTTCAACTCAACAGGTGTATATTTTTTTCCCTTATTTTTGCCCGAGTCTTTTATTTTGTTTTTGACTCGCCGGGATGCCCTATTTTTGCATGGACTTACATTCTGTTTTTATGTCCAGCGGGTCATTTTATGTGAAGTATTTTTTAACTGCATCTGAATTCACAGGAGACAGGAAGTCTTCACCATCCATGGTTGCGAGTATCAGTGCTCCACCTGAGAAGACTTTGGTTATTACATAGGGACCTTCATAGTTTGGTGTCCACTTGCCCCTGTGGTCTGTATGCGGAGGAAGGATTCTTTTCAGAACAAGCTCTCCCACTTGGTATTCCCGAGGTCTGACTTTCTGATCGAAGGCTTTCTTCATTCGCTTCGGATATAACTGACCATGACAGATGGCAGCTAATCTTTTCTCTTCAATCAGATTCAGTTGATTGTACCGAGACCGGACCCATTCTGCTTCATCCAGTTTCACATCCATCATCACCTGTAAGGAAGGTAGTTCAACTTCAACAGGTAGGACAACTTCCATACCATACACAAGCTGATAAAGAGTTGCCCCAGTAGATGTTCTAATTGAGGTTCGGTACCCATGCAAAGCAAATGGTAGCATTTCATGCCAGTCTTTATAGGTAACTACCATTTTCTGCACAATCTTCTTGATGTTCTTGTTAGCGGCCTCAACAACGCCATTCATCTTTGGCCTGTAAGGAGAAGAGTTGTGATGTTGAATTTTGAAGTCACGACATAGTTCTTCCATCATTTTGTTGTTCAAATTGGAACCATTATCAGTAATGATTCGCTCGGGACTCCATATCGACAAATGATGTCTCTTTTTAGGAATCTGGCTACCACTTGTCTGATGACGTTTGCATACGAAGTTTCTTCAACCCACTTGGTGAAGTAATCAATGGCTACCAGGATGAATCTGTGACCATTTGAAGCAGTCGGTTCAATCTTTCCAATCATGTCAATGCCTCACATGGAAAAGGGCCAAGGTGAAGACATTACGTTCAAAGGATTTGGAGGTACATGCACTTTATCTACGTAGATCTGGCATTTGTAGCATTTTCTGGCATAGGCACAACAGTCTGCATCCATTGTGATTCAGTAGTAACCTGATCTTAACAACTTATTTGCCATTGCATGTCCTCCGGCATGGGTACCGAAAGAACCTTCATGTACTTCGTGCATCAAGAGGTCTGCTTACTTCTTGTCAACACATCTGAGTAGGACCATGTTGAAGTTTCGCTTGTATAAAGAAACATAGGTATTGAGGAAGAAACTTCCGGCCAGCCTTCTTAATGTCTTCTTATCATTGGATGATGCCCCAGGTGGGTATGTCTGATTCTCCAAGAAGCATTTGATGTCATGGTACCAAGGCTTGTTATCACTAGCAGTGTCCACAGAGAACACATGTGTCGGTCGGTCCAGTCTGGATACCAAAATCCGAGGCACATAATTGGCAACTTGAACTTTGATCATGGAGGAAATGGTAGCTAAAGCGTCTGCAAACTGATTCTCATCTCGAGGAATGTATTCAAGTTTGACTATTGTGAAGAAAGTAAATATTCTCCTCGTATAGTCACGGTATGGAATCAGATGCTCCTGATGGATATACCATTTGCCGTTGGTCTGGTTGATTACCAAAGCTGAATCTCCGAATACATTTAAGGGTTTTGATCCTAAGGTCAATGGCTTCCTCAAGACCCATGATACAAGCTTCGTATTCTACTTCGTTGTTAGTGCAGGAAAAGGTGAGTTTTGTCGAGAAAGGCATGTGAACTCCTTTAGGCGTAATGAGCACTGCACCAACTCCACGACCATTCATATTGACAACCCCGTTAAACATCATAGACCATGCCTCTTCTTGATCAGGCCCTTCAGTGTGAACTGGCTCTTCATAGTCTTTTGATTTTAAGAACATGATGTATTCATCAGGGAAGTCAAATCTCATAGGCTGGTAATCATCAATGGGTTGCTCAGCTAGATAGTCAGACAGTACACTGCCCTTGATGGCCTTTTGAGAGGTGTACTGAATATCATACTCTGTCAGAATCATTTGCCATCTGAAAACCCTTCCGGTAAGTGCTGGCTTCTCAAATATGTACTTGACGGGGTCCATTTTTGAGATCAACAAATTAGTGTGAGTCAACATATACTGTCTTAGTCGGCGAGCAGCCCACGCTAAAGCACAACAAGTTTTCTCGAGTAGTGAATAACGTTGTTCACAGTCGGTAAACGTTTTTCTTAGATAGTATATTGCATACTCTTTTCGACCAGACTCGTCATGCTGTCCCAACACACACCCCATTGACCCTTCTAATATTGTCAAGTACATTATCAGGGGTCTTCCTTCAATTGGAGGCATGAGAATTGGAGGTTCTTGCAGGTACTCCTTGATCTTGTCAAAAGCTTTCTAACAATCTTTGTTCCACCTGACTGTTTGTTCCTTTCTTAATAGTTTGAACAGGGGTTCGCAGGTTGCAGTGAGGTGAGATATGAACCTTGAGATGTAGTTCAATCTACCAAAGAACCCCCAAACTTCTTTTTCAGTCCTAGGTGCAGGCATTTCCTGAATAGCTTTGACTTTATCGGGATCAACCTCAATTCCCTTTTCACTTACGATAAAACCCAGCAGCTTACCGGAACGTACCCCGAATGTACATTTGTTGGGGTTCAACTTCAACTGATACTTCCTCAGACGCTTAAACAACTTCAGCAGATTCACCAGATGGTATTCTTCAGTAAGGGACTTGGCAATCATATCATCCACATAGCATTCGATTTCTTTATGGATCATATCGTGGAATAATGTTACCATAGCCCGTTGATAAGTTGCACTGGCGTTCTTCAGTCCAAACGTCATTACCTTGTAACAGAATGTGCCCCAAGGTGTAATGAAAGTTGTTTTTTCCATGTCTTTGGGTGACATCTTGATCTGATTGTATCTAGAAAATCCGTCCATGAAAGAAAATACTGAGAACTGAGTTGTGTTTTCTACCAATACATCAATGTGAGGTAATGGGAAATCATCCTTCGGGCTAGATCTATTCAGGTCCCGGTAATCCACACACATACGCACATTGCCATCCTTCTTAGGCACGGGTACAATGTTAGCAACCCACGGCGGGTAACTAGTTACAGCAAGGAAACCGTCGTCCCATTGCTTTTGTACTTCTTCTTTAAGCTTCATGGCCATATCTGGGCGAGTGCGGCGAAACTTCTGTTTAACTGGAGGGAAATCTTCTTTCAAGGGTAGCCTATGCATGACAATGTCCATATCTAAACCTGACATGTCTTGATAGGACCAAGCAAAGACGTCGACATATTCCCAAAGCATACTGATGAGATGTTCCTTTACTGGAGCTTGCAGACTGGCCCCAATCTTTACCTCTTTTACATCTTCCTCGGTACCAAGATTAACAGTTTCAATTTCCTCCTGATGAGGAGTAATCACTTTCTCTTCTTGCCTCAACAACCTGGCCAACTCTTCAGGAAACTCATAGTCTTCATCAACCCCTTCATCTTCTTGATAGATTGGATTGTCGAAGTCATACAAGGTCATAGTAGTGCTGTTGTCGGTGCAATCTAGAGGATTATCTCTGCAAGGGTTGAGATTTGTTCTTTTTAGTGATCAATTTTAATCTTGTTCAGAAAAAGTGAAGTTATTTATTTTGAAAACATTACCATTTTATTATTTTGTGCGAAAAATAACAAAAATGGAAAGACAGTGAGCGAAGAAGAAAATTGTTTGCAAAAGATGTCCATTGTTCATTGATATTCCATTTGCACAAAATACAAATATGGCCCTATTACAAAATGAGTCCTGACACCTTGGGCAAGATGCAGGACTTGATGCATGCTAAAAGCAGGATATAATAATTACTCTGCAGGAGTAACCCTTATAATTTCCTAGGAAGACCAGTTAAGGACTTGTTGGCCCGGGATCCTTGGACGAATCCAGCTCTCCAAGTTGAGGTCGCTTTCAGCCTCGTCTTCCACGTTATTGACAGCATTTGGGGTCAGCATTCCCCCACTTATGAACTTGGGCTCCTTAGCAGCCTCTGCTTGATCTTGTCGGAATGGTTTGTAACCCAAACCAAATTTGTCCTCCTTTTTCTCCACTGGCAGCAGCTTGCCCCAGCCTTGGGCGTTTCCATCTTCAACAACCTTCCGAGCTTGTTGGTAGGAGACAATTGAAGTACCCATCCTATCTTCTTGGGATGCAACAAATACTTTAGTTGTCGCCTCGTTGACATTTAGTGCTTCGAAACCTTGGCTCATGGTCTCGTGGATTTCACCATCCATCTCAATGTATTTGTAGGTAGCCAGATGGCTAACAAAAATGTCCTCTTCACCACAGATTGTGATAATTTGCCCTTCCCACTCGTATTTTAATTTCTTGTGAAGGGTCGACGTAACTGAGCCAGCGGCGTGAATCCATGGTCGACCCAACAAACAACTGTAGGCCGACAGAATGTCCATCACGTAGAAAGTAGTTTGAAAGACCTACGGGCCAATTATCACAGGCAAGTCCACTTCTCCAAGAACAGACCTCTTGGAACCATCAAAAGCTCTGGCCACCAGATTTCTTTGTCGGAGGGCTATATCGTCATATTCAAGATTAACAAGGGCTTTCTTTGGCAAGACATTGAGCGAAGACCCAATGTCAACTAGAACATATGAAAGCACAGCCCATTTACACTCCAGAGTGATGTTCAAAGCTTTGTTATGATGACGACCTTCCGTAGTCAAATCAACATTGGTGAAGCCTAGTCCATGACTAGTATTAACATTGGAAACCACTGTCTCTAGCTGATTCACCGTGATCTCCTCAGGCACGTAGGCTGCGTGTAGGACTTTAAGTAATGCATCCCGATG
Source organism: Lathyrus aphaca (assembly GCA_963966055.1). Classification (NCBI taxonomy): domain Eukaryota; kingdom Viridiplantae; phylum Streptophyta; class Magnoliopsida; order Fabales; family Fabaceae; genus Lathyrus; species Lathyrus aphaca. Next base: position 281,548,783 of record OZ014520.1, on the reverse strand, counting down.
AGCTTCGGAACACAACAACAACGATAAAATGGAGATCTTGGAAGGAGTCTGGTGGAGCTGATCCACAACCTTGTAGTCGCTTCTCTTGATTATTCTCATAAATTCATCCACATCTTGATCAAAGGATGTTTTATCAGCTTCTTTCAAAACCTGTTCTTCAGGCACAACATTTTTGCCTTTAGCTTTGGCAGTTGCCTCTTCCTCAGCATTAACTCTTGGAATTTGTGACGCGAAGAGACGTCTGCTTCTAGTGAAGCCTCCGCCTCCACCGACATTATCGACCTATGGTGTATGAGTTGAAGAATCAAGAAGGACTCTTTCCTCGTTGAAGTAGAGGTCTGAACAATAGTGCCATGGTACAACATTATCCTTTTCATATGGAATGGGTCCAGGTACCATGATGGTGACTGGACTGACTGCATCGGAAGTGGGGACCGTGATTGTCTGTGGATCGTAATATATGGTGACAGGACTTCTGACTGGTGGTGGTGGTGAATGACTGAAGTTGGGTTGTTGTTGAGATTGTTGCTGAAAATTGTTGGAATCAGGGACCATTGTCGGGTCGTAGTATATGGTGACTGTGGAGATGTCATCGTTAATGGTTGTTGTAGTTGTAGAAGCGGATGCGGTTGAACTAGTGTTTGTTGAAGTGGTGGAAGAGATGATTTTTGATTTTGTAGACGAGTCTGTTGGAAAAATTGTCTTTGAAGTTGTAGGAGGAATGTTTGTTATTGTTGTAGTAGGAATTGCTGATGTTGTAGAAACCGTTGATGTTATCTGCAGGATACCTTCTTTGATAAGACCATTGATTCCATTTCTTAAACTCGCACAACCATTGACGGAAAATTTGCAAGATTCACAACAGGCCTCATAACCTGGAAACACCTGGCATTTTAAAAGCTGAGCTTTAACCTCTGCCATAGGTGTTTGAATGCTTGCAGTATCTTCAATTAAGTTCATAGGTTGATCCTCCTCAATTGCATTTATCATGGGCCCACCGTGGCTGGGCATAGGATTCTTGGTGACGTTAGGAGGTGGTGCGAAATTTAAAGCCTTTGAATCAACTAGATCCTGGACCTTCATGTGCAAAGCTCTGCACTTTTCTGTGGTATGCCCAGGTGCATTAGAATGAAAGGCACATCTGGCGTTGATGTCATAATTTCTTGGAAGGTTTTGAGGATCTGGTGGAGCCAGAGTCCTTAATTCAACAAGATTAAGCTTCAGAAGTTATGGTAACAACGTGGCATAAGGCATTGGTATAGGCTCAATTACCCTGTTGACTTGAGATGGCCTTTGCTGGAAAGGACGTTGTTGTTGGTTGTTGTTGTTGTAGGACCTTTGTTGAGGAAAATGTTATTGTTGAGGGAAATGTTATGGTTGTGGAGTGTATTGTTGTTGAGGAGGTGGAGTAGGGATTATGACAGCGGCAATCGATCTTGGCATATTCTGGGGCCTACCTCTGCCCATGTGTACTGAATTGGTTTCACCCGACCTTCGAGGCCCTACAAAATGTTTCCTTGTGCTGCTTGAGCTGGAGCCATTATCATAAATCTTACCCATCTTTAACAAACTCTCAGTCCTTTCTCCAGCTATGACTACGTCAGCAAAGCTAGTGGAAGAGAAAGCTGCAAACCTATCAATGTATGTCCCTTGTAGGGTTTTCATAAACATATCTGCCATTTCTCTTTCCGACATTGGAGGTTGAACAACAGCAGCCAATTGCCTCCATATCTGAGCATACTCTCTGAAGCTTTCCTTGGAGGACTGTGACATACCCATTAGAAGAGTTCTGTTAGGAGCCATGCCTAGATTGTATTGGTATTGGCGTATGAAAGCCTCAGCCAAATCTTTCCAATTTCTGATTGTTGCCCTAGTCAGATGAGAGTACCACTCACGGGATGCCCCGGTCAAGCTATCCTCAAAATAAAACATCCATAGCTTTTCATCCATAATGTAAGCCTTCAACCTTCCCAGAAAGGATTGAAGATAGGTGCGAGGGCAAGATGTCCCATTATATCTTTCAAAGCAGGGAGGCTTGAATTTGTGAGGAATTCTTACTCCCTCCACCAGCCCCATATCCATAACATCAAATCCTAAGGAGTTTTGAGACTCCAAAGATCTTAGCTTTTCTTCTATCTCGTCCAGAAGACGATCATAGATTTCATCTCCAGCTCCAACTACAATGAATTGTTCCTCCTGATGGTCCTCTTGCAAGGCCCGTCCTCCAGTATTACCTTGGGTATTCCTGATTGCATTAACATCAGGGTTGAGATGAGGCCCAAACTATGGGGGATCAGTACGAGGCTGTACATGATCGTTGTTGCTGGTACCCCCTGTACCTGGGTGATTTTCTTCAGGAGTTTTCCGCTCGACCAACTCTCTTAATCTTTCTTGGCTTTGGGCTAGGCCAGTCATTACTGCCATGGACTGGTTCATCTGAGCTCTCATTTCAGTTCTTTCGTTATCCATCTGGGTTCTCACTTAAGTCAGATCTTACTGTACCTGGTCCATCTGTAAGCTCGGAAGGTTGTTTATTGTCGGATACCGGTGAACTCTGTTAATGGGGAAGACCCTCCTACGAGCAATGTTTCCTGAAACCACAACAAAGTGAGAAAACAACAACAAAAACCTACAAAACAAGTGAATGAGGTTAGTATGCAATGCAGTATGCCTATTTGTCTTCCAAGGGTATTCGGTTTGGTTCTTTGGTTTTGACCTTCCAGACCTCGAGGAATGATGATGTTGAAGAGAAATGAATCCCACAGAATAACACACAAACCATATATTACAAAATGTAAACATACATAGTTTTGTGATTACAAACAAGTTCCCATGATGGGTCAAAATACAACAAAATCAGCAAAAGTACAAACGAAAGGAAGTACAAATACAAAGAGATCAAACATCCAGCCCATAAGCATCCTCTCTGACTTCCTTCAGGAGAGCATCAGTCACTGGGCCAACTGGATGCTCCGTGATAGTCCTGATAAGAAGGTTCCTGGTGGGAATAGCATTTGTCAACTTCTTATACTTGTCTTGGTCTTTTGATCTCTTCAACCCCACCCGGAGTTTCAACTCAGAGATTTCCTTCTATGCTGCTAATAAGTCTTCCTGACATTTCTTCTCATTAGCTTCCAGCTGCTCTATCTTAGCCTATGTCTTCTGATCTTCCTGTGTATGAGCCTCAGTGATCCTGATCCACCTAGCCTGACTCTCCTCTAGGTAATGCTCAGCTCTGGCCTTCTGAATCTTGGCTTCCTTGCAAGCATTCTTCAATACCAACTCCCCTGCTCTAGACTTTTTGATGTAATCATCTGTCTTCTCAATCTTGGTCATATGCTCGATCCGGAGCTTCTCTAACCTTTCATTGTCCAGGTGACTGTCATTCCTCTCCCAGAGGGTCTTCTTCAAAGCTTCAGAAAGCTGGGTATTCCTCTCTTTCAACTTCTCAAATTCCTCTAAGCTGACTGTAGCCCTATGCTCCACTGTTGATGGTCCAGGCACATCCTCCAGGGTGAAAGGCATGCGGGTGATCTGTCCTCTGATACGAGACCAATCAATGTACTGAGCTGAAGCTATATTATTGCACTTGCCAAGAATGGCAGTCCCTTTTGTCTGAATGTTATCCCAAGCCCAGGCTGCTTGTCGAGCAATGGCATGATTATGCTGAATGTCACAATAGAGGGTTTCTGATAAGTCCTGCTCTCTTGGTGGAACCCTTCACTCCAATCAGAGGTACATTAGGATACTGCCCACAGCTTATAATTATGTCTCTGCCCTTGGTGCTCTGAATGCACCATCTGATGTCTTCTGAAGTGAGAGCAATCATTCTCTTAGCCCAATTCCTTGAATGATGAGGATTCAGGAAAGCTTCTGACTTTGGCAGGTGTCTCAATAACTAGTAGTAGAAGAGAGGTGCACAACATCAGACTAATCTTCCCCTCTGTTTCTCATTCCTTTGATGTACTGAGTAATAGAAATCTCCTAGCAAGGTAGGAACTGGATTCTTTAGCAAGAAGAGATGGATAGCATTCTTGCTTACAAACTTAGGTTCATATGCAAACAAGATGACACCATATATGCTAAGGGCCAAGAGAGCACAAATAGTGTCCCGGTTCCCTGCTGCAGCATGGCTAGTGGCCTGAGTAATCAAGAAGTCCAAATGGAGGCATGGGATTCCAGCCTTAGTAGTCACATTCTGATCAATGATGGTGGTTTCCAAGTATAGAGCCTTAGCTATATCTTCATTCCTGGGAGCAGTCATCTCAGGGTTGAAAGGAATCCCTCTCCTGACGGGGACACCCAACAACATGGAAAACTCCTATAACAAAGGGCCCAACTGAAAATCTGGAAAGGTAAAACATCTGAAAGGAGGGTCATAGAACTGAAGGCAAGTGTGGATCATACTCCTCTGTGATGCATCCAAGTCTATGATCATGTCCATGATACCAAAATAATGTCCCCTGAATAAAGGGACATGATCAGGAGTGATGAGTGTGTGAATTTGCCTGATGCTTGCCAGAGTGGGCTCAAAGAAATGGTATTTAATGTTGCTCTTCCTGGATGGGTCCATGCTGACAATGGATGCTGAAGGAAACAACTGAGGAGAACTGCTGATGAAGACAAGTGATGCTGAAGAAGGTCTCTGATGAAGATGGCTGGTGAATATATCTGATGAAGATGTTTGAGCAAAAGAACAATCAAAACCAAACCAAAGATAAGATGTGGATACCCTGTAAAACAAATAGATAAATGTTAAAATGATGCAAAATGATGTATGCAGAATGATATGCAAGGGTTTGTGATCAAGTGATGGATCTGTTATCTGCCTTGATAAGGTCCATGTGTGTTCATAAGTCCGAATGAAGGCTCAAAGAACTAGTAACCAGGTGGGGGACTCAAATAAAGAGCCACAAGTCCAGGGTTTCATAAGAACAGTCCAAAATGATGTAACCTTAAAACAAATCTGGTAACAGGGTGTGATGAGGCCAAGGGTTCCTGCAAACCTGTAAACATCCCAACCCCATCACAGGTATTGTTCTAGAACAAGGATCCTTAGACTTGGATCAGTTATGAGAAGTGTAAACACTTCTACCCCGGAGGTACAATGTTTACATTAATCATAAAGGATCCTCCTCTAATTTACCTCAGATGCTGAATGTCATAAAAAGGTCATCCAGACTTAGCAGGCTTCCCAAATAGCCCTAGTACTACAGGAAATTCGTAGCACAGAGTTCTCAAGAAGAAACCCATGTCTGAACCGTGTTTCATATTCCCGCACCAGACCCAAATGGAATGGGAAAGAATATGAAGCCACTCTATCCTATGTGTCACTCAGGCTCCCGGTATGGAACCTTACTCACTGAATATCCCTCCCACCAAGGCAAACAAAAGATCCAACACATGATATGATGACAATAGTATGAAATGCATAAAAACAGTAAATGAAAGCAATAAATAAAGCTGTACAGGAAGCAATAAATAAAGAAATAAACAAACACGCATATAACACATAACACCCCCGTAAACACAAATCAAACAAGCGCTAGGAGTAACCCACAAAAAGAACCAGAAGCCCTGGTTGCAAGATAAGAATCCCCAGTAGAGTCGCCAAGCTGTCGCTCCCGAAGATTTGGATCCCGGTGCAGACGCGAAAGGTCGGCGAAAAGAGAAAATGAAATGAAGTGAATAGAGTTGCCAGCTAGGCATTTTTATCCCGAAGGAAAGGTAATGCTGCATAAACCTGGGAAAGATGGAAAAGACGGTTGCGAACCAGAGAAACTGAGAAAGGGGGTTGGTTACAACCTAGGAAGGTATTAGCACCCAGATTGTCTGTCGTACTCGACGAGATCCACGCTTACAAGATTGTGTTTAAAGGGGTAGTGTATGTGCTATCTATGTGCAAAAGCTAAGAATGGATGTACAGGTGTCAGTACAAAAGGGTGTATGCTCAGGAATTGAGGCTTAGAAAAGAATGCTGAAAGAGGGGGGGAGACATAGAGACTTTTGTTCAATAACAGATAAGTTATGCCTACGTATCCTCTCGTGTAATGAGGAAGTCAGAACACCGTAGTTCGACTCAAAGAGACTGAAAAAAGTTTGACAGTGAACTGCTTGCTTTTCTATGCTCAAGTGTATAACTCGTCTGGCTCGAGTGCTAACTATCTTGCATTAGACGGAAGAAGCAAGTTCTCGTTTGTGAATGAATGTGACGAGGAAAGAATCCCGAAGGAGACGATTATTGTTTGTTTTTTGTGTTTTCAATTTTTTTATTGTTTTTGGTGCTTTGCATAAGTTGATGAGCTTAAGCCTAAATCAAGGGTTGTAAACTCATTATATCCTCCCTGATTAGGGTTAATGAGCCTACTTTAATATGAGATAAGCATCTCAACTTAATTACCATGATGATGGAGGATTAAGATCATTAACCTACTTGTGATTATTTAGGTGTTTTTGGTTTTTTTGTTTAGTGTTAAGTAATAAGTTTAATCTCTAATCACGGATTAGTGAACTCATTACATCATCCTAATAGAAGGATAATAGATGAGTACACTTAAGCTGAGGAAGATACCTCAACTTAATCCATGGTTAGGGATTAAATTCATTATATAACAAGCCTTTATTAAGTGGATTTTAATTAAAGGTATGGGACTGAGAAATGGATTTTAAGTATGTAAGACAACTTGAGGGGGACTTGTCCATTAAACACTAGGGTTAGTCCCTCTTAACCATAAGGAATAGATAGAACCCTAATGTAAGGCCCAAGTTACAAGATAAAGTCTAGGTGATTATTAATGTGTTTTGATTAAGAGGTTTAACCAAATTAAAGGTTTAAGACTTTGGATTAAAGTTATACACTCCATCCTAAGAGAAGGATGCATGCATAACCCTAATTCCAAAGTCCTAAAACTTTAAAAGTTTAGTCTCTGATTATTGAGATGAGAAGAGAGACTCAAGGAGACTCAAAGGTAAAAGTATAAGGGGGACTATACACAACCCTAAAAGTTATCATGCTTGGATATCCTATGGTTTGTTAGGCTTAAGAGAAAAGATCTTCAAGGCCACCAATGGAAGAAGCAGATGAAAAGAGAAGGAGAAAGAAGAATAAGTTACTTACTTCGTGAGGAAGATAAGTAACTTAAAGGAAGAAAGTGAGAAAGATGGAACACAAGTGAATTAGATTCACTTCAAAGATATGTAAAAATGCATATGAATAAGATAAGAATAGGTGATAGGTGAAGGAAAATCCACCTCCCAAATAACTTACCAAAAGATGCCGAAAAGTTAGTATAAATGCATAAGACAATAAAGCATAAAGAAATGAATTGAAATGAGATGAAATGACCAAAGTCAGAAGTGATTATGCAATGCGAATGGCATGTGAGATGATGCAAAGTCATATAATGTGCATATGAATGATCATACAAATATGAGATGTCATGAAAGCATGCTTAGAAGCTTAAAAATACTTGGATGTTTATGAAATTAAATGAATGCAACACATGGCAAATGAATGAAGAAATGACCAAACAATGTTCTAATATGCCCTAAGGTGTCTAAGATGACATACAAATGCTTGAAATGTCATGGCAAGTTCACATGATGATGAATATACAAGGTGAATGCAAATGAACATGAGAAATTAGGGTTTTATGAACATATGAGATGCAAATGAACAAAACAGAAGCATAAAACATGATAAAAAAGTTGAAATCAAGCTCAAACAAACCTTAAACCTATACAAGGTCACACCCCAAAGGAGAAGGTCAGAAGCTAAACCTATTGAATGTTATGATTTTTGTAAGTTTGCTAGGGTTTTTGGGTGATTCTCAAAGGAAAATGCAAATCAATTTGAAAACGCAAAGTAAATTCATGAGAAAAATAACCTATAAACTACATGCAATATTTGAAACAATGCTAAAAGAATCAAGTTCAAACTCTTCATGGTTAGGCAGAAATGAATTTTTCAAATTAGGGTTAGAAAATGTGATTTTTAAGAACCCTAATTCAAAGAAAATTGTGAAATTATGATCAAACCTAAAAAGAAATTTGTATGAAGATTTTGAAAATGTTTCTTAATGCATTAGAAGGGTTCATGATTGTTTTGGTGATTTTTAGAAACCTAAATGTATTTTTAATTAATTAAAATCCATTAATTAATTAAAGATAACATTTAAATATTTTAAAAATACTTTTTAATTCAAAAAATTAAATAAAAATTATTTTCAGGTTGAGAAAAATATTTAAAACAGAAATGCAAGAAATCATATGTTTTGAAAGTATTTTGATATTTTAAATAAATTAAACAAAAGAAATGAAAAGAAAATGAAATAAAATGAATTAAAATGAAAGTAATCTGATCCAGTGGCTGAGATTCAAACCTAGGGGAAAGGGGGTTGACTGCGCGCACTATTGAATAGTTAGGATTGTTTCTGGATAATTAATATTAATTAAATTAAATAATCATGATTAGGGTTAAGTGGATTAATCCTGGCCATTCGTACATGCGGGCAAAACACATCCTACGGCCATTATTCAAACTGACAATTAATTACAGGATTAGGGTTTAATGACTCTCAGGTGACCGGAACAGTGTTCCGGTCATCTTCTCCGGCAGCCTCAAAACTCAAACTCTCTCCCTAAGCTCACCCAGGCTCTCTAAAGCTCCAGAAACACCCCCCTATACTTCCTAAACACGAATCCAGGCTCAAAACTCATTTATCATGCATCAAAAAGGGAAATCGAAGAAAAAACATCCTAGGTTATAAAGTTTCAGAAACTTCATACATAGTCATTTCTCACACATTTTTGAAACTAAACATATCAGTGTGATCAGGGGAACATGAAGATTGATATTTTAACTTAAATAGCTAGTTCTGGAAAAAAATGTTCTTCATGGTTACCTGAGATGGAGCTTTCAATTCCTGAGCTTTCTGGCCTCTTTCTTAGTGCAAATCAAACCCAATGAACTCCCTGGTGATGATGAGAAGCTTAGAGCAAGCTTGTGATGGCTATTTTGAAGTGTTTGGTTATGGTTTTGTAGAAATTGTGTTTTTGATTTGAGAGGTTTCAAGCCATTTTGAGGGTTGCTTTGTGTTCTATGAGTGATTTGAAGATGATTGGTGAAGTTTGTTTTGAAGTTTGATGGTTGTGCTTTGAGTTTCGAAGAAGGGAAGGTTTTTGACAATTTTGGGCAATCTGGCTTCTAAGGTGTTTTAGGCTTGTGTGTGTTCTGAAATGAGCTCCTTAGGGTTTGCATAAGAGGTCTTGATTGGTCCAGAGAGTTGTTGTGGCTCAGTTTGATTGGTATGGCTTGTTTTGCAAGAAGTCAAGGAAAGTGTACCATAAACATGGGCTTGGGTCAGAGGTGATCTAAAGAATGGATTTTCCTCAACTAACTTTGTAGAGAGCCCTTGGATGGAAATGGATGAGCTGTAACACCTAGATCACGAGGTAGCATGTGTTTTGCAATTTTCCCTCTTTGGAAATTTTGTGAAGATTAGTCATGAAATCTTGTGATCCAAGGCAAAAATCTGATCAAGCAATGTTGCATTATCATGTTATGGTGCTTAGAGGTCAATTAGAGGTCACAAGAAGTCTTGGCAAGTGAATTTGCAAAATTCCCTCTTTGGCATGAACTTGAAAATTATGTGATTTTTGACAACTTTGAAAGGCCATATCTTGAGTTCTAGGATGAATCAAGACATGTTCTAGTACTTTTTGAAAGGGAAAGACCTAATTTACAACTTTCATGTCCAAGAATTTTTCATTTGAAGCATTTTTGGTCATGAAAGAGGAGGTTGAAAATCTTTCCCAAAATGGAAAGTTTTCATTACAAGTCATTTCCAAAAATGGCAAGTTTGCAATTGGCTCAAAATTCTTCAATCTTGTGAACTTCCAACCACTTCTAAGATCAAATAAAGATCATAGAACCTCAATTTGACGAAGATGATTCTTTGGTTCCCTTGTTGGGGGCCTCAGATGCCCTGATTTTGACTTAACTTATTCAAGAAGTTACCAAATGATCAGATGACTTCCACAATGAATTTCTTCATAAACATTGATACACATGATCCTTATAACATATTAAGAACATTAGAAACAATAATTACAAAAAAAATTGGAGTTAAGGCCTCTGAAACCAAAACCCTAATTTTGGTCATATGTGCAGTGAAAACCCTAGCTCTGCTTCCATGCCTTTGCCAATTTTGTGATTTCTTGACTTCCATGAACTTTGGGGAGCAAAATATGATTATAGAACACACATGGAACCTCTTGGAAAGCTTCAAGACCATTGGGATGGCTCAGATTGATTCCTGGATTGCTCAGATCACAAACCCCAGATGCAGATGAAAATGGAACTATGTAGTGAAGCAAATATGCAATATGAGATGGTATGCTTATACTATAAAAAAAATGAAAGATCACAAGCCATGGTGTAAGAAAGAGTGAGCGCAAATTTGGGGTGTTTACAGAAACGTATTATTGAGCCGAGTTGTTTTATGATGAATTGTGGCACCCAAATAGTTTTAAATGAAAATTTAACTCTAATAATTACAAATAGTTATGAGGGGTAATTTGGGTGTTACAATGTCAGGTGAAGTGTTCCTTACATTTGGACTTGAGCTAATATTCATCCTTTTCATGACCTTGTTGAATTGTCTTCTCATCATGGGAACAACTTCCTTCAAACTTTCTTCATTCTCCTCTTCATCTCTTCCTACTTCTTCCACGGTATTTGACACAAGGGCTATGCTTTTGTTCTTCTTTCCAGACACATCACTGAATCCCATTTCAAATGTTTGAAGAAATCCAATCATATCTTCAACCTTCATGTTGCAGATGTCATGTGCCTTTTCTATAACATTCACCTTCATAGGAAATCTCTTGGGAAGTTATCTGAGAATTTTCCTCACAAGCTTTTCATCTGACATTATTTCTCCTAAGACTCCTGAGGCATTAGCAATATCAAGAATATTCATGTGAAAATCATGAACAGTCTCATCCTCTTTCATTCTTAGATTTTCAAATTTGGTAGTAAGCATTTGAAGTCTTGACATCTAGACTTTAGAGGTTCCTTCATGAATGGTTATGATAATATCCCAAACTTCCTTTGCCATCTGACAAGGAGGATGCACTAATCTAAAAATGTTTTTTTTCCAATGTCATTGAACAGAGCATTCAAGGCTATAGAATTCCATAGTGCCAAATCATCCTTATTTTTGCTCCAATCATCCTCAATGTCGCTCCCTGGATTTCCATCCTGGTACATACGCGAAAGTGGCGAGGAAGAGGTAGAGTCTCCAGCCAGGCATTTTTATCCCGAAGGAATGGGAATGGTAATGCTACAAAAACCGAAGAAAAGAAAAGGAAGGACACAGGTCCTGCGAACCAAAGAATCTGGGTTCGGGAGTCGGTTACGACCTGGGAAGGTATTAGCACCCCAGATCATCCGCCGTACCCGACGGGATCCACGCTTGCAAAGAAACTGTTTTAAAGGGTGAAGAAATGAAAGTTGCTGCAAAGAAAAGGAGATGAACTAGATAAGAGAAGAAAATAAAACAAAGAGGAAAAATGTAGGGAAAATAAGGATTGTGCTCGAACGGGCCCTACCCCGCTGCCTACATACCTCACTGGACATGAGGATCAGAGTCGCCGTAGTTCCCCTAACTAGGGGTGGAAAAGACTTGATTGTGAATTAAGGCTTGAATTGCCTATGCCAATGCTCAGGTGTTGCAGGCTCGGACGACGAGTGCGTTACCGTCTCGCAAAATAACAAGTAGGAGCAAGTTCGTGTACAGAGCGAAGGAGATGAGAAAATAAATCCCAAAGGAAAGACGCTTATTGTTTGTTTGTGTTTTTTATAGGTCTTTTATTGGTGTGGCACAAGAGAATGAACTCAAACTCTTTTCCATGGAATGTGTACTTGCTACTACATTCCAAGATGGAATAATAGAACAAGCACACCAAGTAAGGAGAATTTATCCAAGACTTGTTTCCAAGGGAAAAGGCCTAAAGTCATTGACTTGTTGAATTTATTAAGTGTTTTAGTGATTAAAAATGAAGAAGTACTTTTTATGATTTTTCTGGACGAAGATGACTTCATGATCCGACTTGTGCATCATGCTAGACAAATGCACTATTCCAAGATGGAATAAATACATATGCCCCATGGAATAAGGCTACTACACAAGAAGTCACTTCTTTCTTTATTAATGTTTTTTAGGCTTTGTTTTAAGATGAGAAGAGAAAGAGAACCAAAAGAGGAAAAGGCAACAGTCTAATGGGGAAAGACTAAACCTAGAGTTATCATGCAAAAGTGGTCCTAAGGTTAGTGAGGTTTGAACTCTATCCTAAGAGAAAAGAACCAAGGAGAAGAAAAGAAGAGGAGAAGCTAGAGAGCAACTTACTCCTCTAAAGGAGATAAGTTGCTTCTAGAGGGGAAAGATAAGAATTGAATCACATGATGGCATAAGGCACATGAAAAATCACAAAGTAGAAAGCAACTTAAAAAGAAAAGAAGAAGAGTTGAAATGTGGATAAACATCCACACTTCTCTTACCATGAGCCCCTGCAAGTGTTAGCAAAAAATCCAGCATATGTTCATAAACACAATCATGGAATTAGCATGCTCAAAGTTCAAATCATTAAAGATCAAACAAACATGCCAAACTTTACACATACAAGCATTTACGTATCGAGAACATGAAAGCATACATCAACCAGCGAGAAAATCACCCTAAACTAGCATAATCAATGATCATACAATGATCCATGGCAATTAAAACAAGTAAGGGGATCAAACAAGCTCAAAATAGGTCAAAGATATCATTATGCATCAGTGTTAACCGGTTAACCAAAGTGTTATCTGGTTAACGAATTCAAACCTGCAGCAAATTATGCAGAAAAAGGGTGCATTGACCGGTTAACCAAAGCGTTAACCGGTTAACACTGTCAAAACAACAACAAATCCTGCATGAAAATCAGCTCAAATCCAGCTTATCCAAATAATTCCACACCAGACCAGCAATCAATTAAGCATGAAATAAATTGATCAATTCACATTAATTAACATCATTAAGCTCATGAACATTAGAACATGGATCCGATTACGAATCAACCAATCAATTCAAGCAAATACACAAGCACATGGTGGATCTAAAGAACAAGCATGCAAATAAGCTAAAACAGAGCTAAATCTGAATTTAACCAACCTACAAAGTTGAGGTATGCTCTGGTAGTTGTTGTTTGAGCTGGAAATGAAAGATTTCGCGGAAAACTTTGAAGATCCGGTGCTAAGCTTCATACTCCATGCAAAATAAATGCAAGCAAAGGGTCTTGATGCAGAATTTTGGCTCCAAAAGCACTTCTAATTTCCAAACAGATCTGAACCACCAAGTAAACCAGCAAAAATGATGCAAATAAGTTATGGAAGGAGGTCTAGTTCCAAGATCTTCAAGCTTTAAGGCAAAGTCTTGTGATCTTCAAAGAGGAACTTTGAGTGAATTTGGAAAATTGAGAGAAAAAAATGTGAGAGAATGGTGAGAGAGATCAAAATTCATAAAATGAATAGGAGTGAATTATGAGCGAGAGTCTTGGTTTGGAGGGAAATGGATTAAATATGGTTTAGGTTTGGGGCCCAAAATTTAGGCTTGGGATCCAAAAATATGGTTTGGGAAAGTGATTAGGATCTAGAATTGGAATTAGGCTTGGATAAATGCTCTAGATCCTTCTCCTTAATTCAAAATGAATAAAAATTAGAAAATTGTAAAATTGGAGCCAAAACACATGCTGAATTGCTGTAGGAATTCAAAATTCGCAGCCGTTAACCGGTTAACCAAAGCGTTAACCGGTTAACGCCAATGAATTTTAAATTCTCCCTCCTTTTGGTGGGAAACCTCAAGAATAACCCGGCGCCAACCGTTTTGATCTGATTTTGATCCTCAATCCCTTTTTAGGGCCTTGAACATGATACAGAGCTTGTATAAAGATCCAATGAGCTTCTTGCCAGGTCACCATGCTCTTGATTTTGACTTGTAGTGCTTCAAATTTCCCGGATGGTCGATCACATGCCTTATGCTAGAACATGCAAGTGTTATGCTTCATCTTTCTATGTAAAATGCTAAGGACATGACATGCTTATAATGATTATAATATGATGATGATGCTAAATAGGAGAGGGCAAATTTAGGGTGTTATAGCTGCCCCTATTCAAGCAACTGTTAATCTGAAAAAGGACGGTAGCATGACTATCGACCGTTCAAGATAAACTGTGGTTGAATACCAAGAAGACCTGAAATTTGCACTCTGTTGGAGAATGCAGAAATGGGAAATAAACCCAACCAAATGACGCTTTGGCGACTGAAGTGGGGACAAAGCAGACGAGCTCCTTCCAACCTGAATTATTACGCCGGATAAGAAAAACCTAGACAGAAGAGTCTTCTTCGAGTAAACCTGTTACGCCAAGAAATGGACATACGATCCCTCTCCATACATTTTGCAATATATGATCTGAGATAGACGAATCTCCTTCGGATAAACCTGTTATGCCAGGACCGGTTGTAATACCCCAAATTTTCCCTCTCCTATTTAGCATCATCATCATATCATAATCATCATCAGCACGTCATGTCCTTAGCATATTACATAGAAAAAATGAAGCATAGCACTTGCATGTTCCAGCATAAAGCATATGATCAATCATCAGGGAAATTCAAAGCTCACAGGGCATGTTGCAGGTTTAATGTCAGGGTCAAGGACCTAAAAGAGGATTGAGGATCAAAATCAGATCAAAACGGTTAGCGCCGGGTGATTCCTAAGGTTTCCCACCAAAAGGAGGGAAAATTCAAAATTCACTGGCGTTAACCGGTTAACGGATTGGTTAACCGGTTAACGGTCATGAATTTTGAATTTCCAGCAGAAAATTCAGCATGTGTGATTTTGTTCCAATTTCCATTTTCTGATTTTTATTCATTTTGAATTAATTGGAAATTAAAAGGAAGGATCTAGAGCACTTATCCAAGCCTAATTCCATTGCTAAATCCTAATCTCTTTGCCAAACCATAATTTTGGATCCCAAGCCTAATTTTTGGGCCCCAAACCTAAACCATATTTAATTCATTTCTCTCCAAACCAAGGAGGACTCTCTCACAATTTTCATTCTCATTCTGAATTTTCACTCTTCTCACTCACAATTCTCTCACTTTTCTCTCCCGATTTTCTAAATCACTCAAATTTCCTCTTTGAAGATCACATAACCTTGCCTTGAGGTGTGTAGATCTTGGAACTAGACCTCCATCCATAGCTTTTTGCATTATTTTGCTGGTTTAATTGGTGATTCAGATCTGGTTTGGGATCTAGAAGTTCTTTTGGATCCAAAATTCTGCATCAAGATCTTGTTCTTGCATTTATTTTGCACGGAGTGTGAAGCTTAGCACCGGATCTTCAAATTTTATCGCGAGATCTCTCATTTCCAGCTCAATCAACAACTACCAAAGCATACCTAAACTTTGTAGGTTGGTTATGTTCAGATCTAGCTCTATTTTAGCTTATATGCATGCTTGTGCTTTAGATCCACCATGTGTTTGCATATTTGCCTGTGTTGCTTGATTTTATTGGTTGATTTGTGAACGGATCTATGTATTAATGTTCATGAGCTTGATGATGCCATTTAATGTAAATTGATACACTATTTTCATGCTCAATTTCTTGCTGGTCTAGTGCGAGATTAATCGGAAAAGCTGGTTTGAACTGATTTTTTCTGCAGGAATTATTGTTGTCTTAACAGCGTTAACCGGTTAATGGATTGGTTAACCGGTTAACGCACCTTTTTCTTTGTTGTTTTTATGCAGGATTTGACTGGTTAACTGGTTAACGCTTTGGTTAACCGGTTAACACCGAAGCAGTAGGCCACTTTTGAGTTATTTTTAGCATGTTTGATCCCCTTACTTATTTTAAATTCCACGAATCATTGTATGATCATTGAATATGATTGTTTGGGTGATTTTCTTGTTGATTGATGCATGCTTCTGTGTTCTTAACACGTAAATGCTTGTGTGTGCTATGTTTGGCATGATTGTTTGATCTTGGTTGGCATGAACTTTGAGCATGTCATTTCCATGATTTTATTGATGAACATGTGCTGGATTTGGGCTAACTTGCAGGGGCTTATGGTAAGTGAAGTGTGGATGTTCATCCACATTTTAACTCTTCATCCTTTTCCTTTTAAGTTGATTTCTCCTTGTGTTTTGATGTGCCTTATGCCATCATGTAATTCAACTCTTTTCTCCCCCTTTAGGAGCAACTTATCTCCTTTAGAGGAGTAAGTTGCTTGCTAGCTCTTGCTTCCTCTTATTCTTGCTCCTCTTTGGTTCTTCTTTTCTCTTAGGATAGTTGAAACCTCACTAACCTTAGGACCATTTTTTCATGCTAATATTAGGTTTAGTCTTTCCCCATTTTAGATTTTACCTTTTTGCTCCTTTGGTTTCTTTCTCTTCTCATCTCAAAACAAAACAAAAAAAACATTAATAAAGCAAGAAGTGACTTCTTGTGTAATAGCCTTATTCCATGGGGCATATGTATTCATTCCATCTTGTAATAGTGCATTTGTCTAGCATGATGCACAAGTCGGATCATGAAGTCATCTTCATCAAGAAAAACCCTAAAAAGCACTTCTCCATTTTTAATCACCAAAAACACCTAATAAATTCAACAAGTCAAGGAAATTAGGCCCTTGCATTTGGAAACAAGTCTTGGATAAGTTCTCCTTGCTTGGTGTGCTTGTTCTATTATTCCATCTTGGAATGTAGTAGCAAGTACACATTCCATGGAAAAAAGCTTGAGTTCGTTCCCTTGTGCCACACCAATAAAAAGCTCTAAAAAACACAAACAAACAATAAACGTCTTTCCTTCGGGAATTCTTTCCTCATCTATTTCGCTCTGTCCACGAACTTGCTTCTTCTTGTCACTTTGCAAGACGGTTACGCACTCGTCGTCCTAGTCTGCAACACCTGAGCATTGACATAGGCAGTTCAAGCCTTAATTCACAAGCAATCTTTTCCACCACTAGTTAGGGGAAATACGGCGTGTCTGATCCTCATGTCCATATGAGGTACGTAGGCAGTGGGGTAGGGCCCGTTCGAGTACAATCTTTATTTTCCCTACATTTTTTCTTTTCATTTCTTCTTCAGTCCCCTTTTATTTTCTTTTTATCCAGTTCAATTTCAGTTTCAGTTTTGCAGCAGCTTCCATCCCTTCACCCTTTGAAACAGTTTCTTTGCAAGCGTGGATCCCGTCGGGTACGGCGGACAATCTGGGGTGCTAATACCTTCCCAGGTCTTAACTGACTCCCGAACTCAGTCTCTTTGGTTCGCAGGACCCGTGTCCTTCCTTTTCTTTCTTCTAGTTTGTACAGCATTACCATTCCCGTTCTTTCGGGATAAAAATGCCTGGCTGGCGACTCTACCTCTTTCCGCGCCACTTTCGCGTTTGTACCAGGATGGAAATCCCGGGAGCGACACCGATGATGCACTTAAGTATGTGGGATAGACATGCATAATCAGGATAGACAAACCATCTTCATATATTATCCGTAGATATATGGTCTAAGACAGACGAGTCTTCTTTGAGCAAACCTGTTACGCCAGGTGCAACATTATGATTTGACGAACCCTCTTCACAAATCTTGCATAGATAAGTGGTCGCTGAGAAAGACGAACCTCCTTCGGATAAACCTGTTACGCCAGGACCGGTAATCATTTTGACGTTTAATCCCACTGGCAGGACTTCAAACCTCTTCAATACAAATGAGCATTGGATGATCATCAAAAGAACATAGACGAGCGCCATAAGTCAATGGTACAAACGTGTATCAGACGATGATCTAAGAAATGCAGACGAGCGCTTCAGGCGATGATACAGACGAATATCAACCACTGATATATACGAATACCAGAAATCTAACACAGACGAGCATTTGGAGTAGCAATACAAACGAGTAACAGAGCGATTATCAAATCAGTACATATGGATACAAGCTAACACAGACGAGTGCGGGTTTGATTCAGACGAGTATCCAAACGAGTTTCAAACAGATAACAAACACAGACGAGTGTTGGAGAATGCATATGAGCATCAAACAAACTCAAACACAGACGAGTGATGGGACGTGCATACGAGCAACAAACAGATGACAATACCCACACAGACGAGTGCTGGAGAATGCAGACGAGCATCAAGCAAATGTCAAACACAGATGAGTGATAGGGTGTGCATACGAGCATAAGCATCTATCACACACATGCAATTGCTGGGGACTATGGAGACAAGTGATAGGGTGTTCATACGAGCATAAGCATCTATCACACACATGTGAGTGTTAAAGCAATGCTGACGAGCACAGATATCAAACACGGACGAGTGATAGGAAATGCGGACGGGCATCAACATCCTCCACACACAGGCGACTGTTGGGGAAAGCATACGAGCATCAAATGAGTATCAAACACAGACGAGTGTTGGGGAAAGAAAACGAGCATCAAATGAATATCAAACATAGACGAGTGTCGGGGAAAGCATACGAGCACCAAATTTACCACACACAAGCGACTGCCGGGGAAAGAAAACTAGCATTAAATGAGTATCAAACACAGACGAGTGCCGGAGAAAGAAAACAAAGAATAATTCACGACCGAGCGAGTGCTAGGAATGTAGACGAACATACAGCAGGTATCAAACATCAAACACAGACGAATGTTAGGGGGTGCAGACGAGCAACTATCAAACATCAAACACAAGCGAGTGTTAGGACATGCAAACGAGTATCACGCGAAGTGCCCTGATTGGCAACAAAAATCACGACTCTACAGGGGAACCAGGTGTAAACACCCCAAATTTTCCCTCACTAATTTCACACCATGGCTTGTGATCTTTCATCTTTGCATTAGCTTAATCATATCATATCATGTTGCATTTTTGCTTCACTGCATTAGTTTAAGTTCATCTGCAGCTAGGGTTTGTGACTTGAGCCATCCAAGATTCATCTGAGCTACTTCAAAGGTCATCAATCATCACAAGAGGGTCCATGTATGTTCAATAATCATATTTTATCTTCCAAAGATCAAGGAAGTCAAAGAATCACAAGAACTGGCAAAGCATGGAAGCTGAGCTAGGGTTTTAACTGCACAGATGACCTAAAATTAGGGTTTTGGTTTCATAGGCCATAACTCCAAATTTTTTGGTCATTCTTGTTTCTATTGGTCTCAATATGTTATAAGGATCATGTGTACCAAGTTTGCTGGAGAAATTCATTGTGGAAGTCATTTGATCACTAGGTAACTTCTTGAGCAAGTCAGAGCCAAATTAGGGCATCTGAGACCCCCATCAATGGAACCAAAGTGGATTTTTCATCAAATTGAAGTTATATGGTCTTTATTTGATCAATGAAGTGTTTATAAGTTCACAAATTTGAAGAAAAGTGAGCAAAACCAAAAGGTGCCAAAAATGGAAATGACTTGTAATGTAAACTTTCCATTTTGGGAAAGTTTTTCAACCTCCTCTTTCTCAACCAAAAATGCTTCAAATGAATAATTGTTGGTCATGAAAGTTGTAGATTGGATCATTCCCTTTTCAAAAAGTACAAGAACAAGATCTAATTCATTTTGGAACTCAAGTTATGGCTTTTCAAAGTTGGCAAAAATCACATAATTTCATGTTTCATGCCAAAGAGGGATTTTTGCAAAACCTCATGCTAAGCCATTTTGTGAATTCAAATGCATTTCTAAACATCATAGTAACATAACACTTTGCCTAAAACTTAGAATTGGCCCAAGAATTTCAAAGTTTCATGCCTTGCCAATGAAGAAATCCAAAAGGGGCCAAACTTTGTCCAATTTGCAAAATCTCCAATAACCTTTCACAAACTTGCTGAATTGCCTCTAAATGATTTCCATGGCCATCTTTGATCCTTGTTGCACCAGACAGCCCTTTGTACTAAGCATGCCACTTGCCCATACCTCAAGTACACATAATCTTGACTTTTTGCATTTTCACTTATACCAATCACACTATGCCACAACCACTCTCTGAACCAATTGCATTTGTTTATACTAACCTAAAGCAAGCCAAACATAACAAGAACCAAGCATGAATCCTCAGCATTGCCCTAGTTCACAAAAATCATCTCCCTTGCATTTTTCTTCGAAACTCACTCCTCATCCATCAAAACCTCAAAATTCTTTCACCATTCAACTCAGCATCAATCATAGAACAAAACCCAACCATTGAAATGGCCTGAAACCCACCATACACCAAATATGATTTTCCACCTCCCTAAACTGAACCTCAAAAAGAGGTCACATACACCCCAGCGAAGCATCAAAGAAGCTCAAGGGTGGTCAGAGGAGAGTGTTTGCATCAAGAAGAAGGCCCAAGCAGCTCCATTGTCAAAGCTTCATCTCAGGTATCTTCTTGAAACATTTTTCCAGAAATCGTTTCTTTAGTTATGAGATGATAGAGTTTGCTCTCCTGATCACAATGAACATTTATTTTTGAAGAATGGTTGAGAATTGACTGTGTATGCGTGTTCTGAAATTTTGTCCATTTTTATGTTTTTGTTCGAATCATGATTATGGTGCAAAATAAATGAATTATGTTGCTGGATTGTTGTTCTATGGGGTTTGGGGATCATTTCTGGAGGTTTGGGGAGTTTATCATGACCTGGGGAGTGATTTGAAGATTTTCAGGGGAGAGGTTGGCCGGAGAAGATGACCGGAGGTCTTCTCCGGCCACCTGAGAGTCATTAATTTGATTAATTAGGGTTAGGGCACTTTTTGAATCTGGGTCGTTAGATTAGTCTTTCCCGCGTGCAGTGAATGACCTAGATCTCTTCATTAGTTATTAATTATGATTATTTAATTAATTAATCAGGTTTAGTGAAATTTGAATTTGGGCCATTGGATGTGGTGCCAGTCAACAAACACAAACCCAGAATCAATCCCCACCATCCATTCAGCATACTTTTGTTTATTTCATTTTTTTAATTCATTTTCCTTATTTATTTTGTACGAATTTTTAAAAATAGTAAAAATCATCAAAAAATTCTGAAAATTTTTATCAAACATTTTATTAATTTTCAGAATCCAAAAATATTTTTATTTTTATTTTTTGCATTAAAAAAATATTTTTAAATCATTTAAATGTTTTATTTAATTAATTAATGAAAATTAATTAATTAAAAATACATTTAAGTATTTAAAAATCACAAAAAATTTAGAGAATATTCTTGGACATTTACAAACTCACCATACAAATTTCTTTTTGGTTTTGATCATGCTTTGACATTTTTTCAATGAATTAGGGTTCTTAAATTTGTCCATTTTTAACCCTAACTTCAAAAATTCATAACTTTTAAACCAAGTTGAGTTTGTGAATGATTCTTTTTGCATTGTTCTATGCATAGCTTCTAGTTTCTAAAAACAATTTTGTTTCATTTTTATCTTGAATTTTCAATTTGTTTGGCATTTTACATTGAGGATCACCCAAAAAACCCTAGAAATTTAGGAAATTCATAACTCCTTCTAGGTTTAGCTTCTGACCTCCCCCTTTGGATGGTAACCTAGTATATGTTTAGGGTTAATTTGAGTGCATTTTCAAAATTTTATCTTGTCATTTGCTTCTGTCTTTGCCATTTGCATCTCATGTTGCATATAAACCCTAATTTTGTATCTTCATTTGCATTCACCTTGCATAAGCATTCATATAAGAACTTGCCATGACATTTTATGCATTCACATGACTTCTAAAACATATTAGGACACATTATACTCATGCTTGATCATTTCCTCATCCATTTGCCATGCTATGTATTCATTTCATTTCATGTGTATTCATGAACTTTCATGCTACATTTGCATCCTCATTACTTGTATGATCATTTGTATCTCATGACATATATTTGCATCATCTCTTTGCATCATTAGCATCATGAAAATGCTTCTGGTTTTGGTTTGCATCCTTGCATTCATTTCATTTTCATTTCATTTCATCTTTTGTTTCAAACTTTTCAGGTGGTAAGTTACTTTGAGAAGTGAATTTGCCTTCACTTCTCATAATCTCTTCTCATCTCTCTTATGCATTCATTGCTGCATTTTGTATGTGTATTAGAGTGAGCTTGATCATTCATGTTCCTTCCTCACCTTCTTTCCTCAAGAAACTTATCTTCTTAAGTGAAGTAAGTTGACTTACTTCTTTTGCTTCTCTTCCTTCCATCTTTGCTTCTCCCTTGGTGGCTTTTCTTGAAGATCTCTTGCAAGCCTCATAAACCTTAGGAATACCCAAGCATGATCACAATTAGGGTTTGATTAGTCCCCCCATTAGTTTTACCTTTGTGTCATCTCTTGTGTCTTCTCTTATCACCTCATAATCAAGGACTAAACCTTAAAGGTTTTAAGTCTTTTTGATTAAGGTTATGCCTGCATCCTTCTCTTAGGATGAAGTGTATAACTTTAATCCTAAGTGTTAAACCCTTAATGTGTTTAAATCCTTTAATCAATCCATCTAATAATCACTAAGACATCAAGCTTGTAACTTGGGCCTTGCATTAGGGTTCTAATTCTTACTGAATTGGTTAAGAAGGACTAACCCTAGTGTTAATGGACAAGTCCCCCTCAAGTTGTCTTACAAACCATAAAATTCACTTCTTAATCTTACCATTAACTAAAATACACTTTAATAAAGGCTTTGTTTTGTCATGAGGTTAATCCCTAATCATGGATTAAGTTGAGGAGCCTTTCTCAGCTTAAATGTTCTCATCTATTATCCTTCTATTAGGATGGTGTAATGGGTCCATTAAATCCTTGATTATGGCTTAAACTCATTACTTAACACTAAACAAAAACTCCAAAAACATCTAAATAAATACAAGTAGGTTAATGATCTTAATCCTACATCATGGTGATTAATTGTGAGGTGTTTACTTCATACTTAATGTATTCTCATTACCCCTAATCAAAGGGAAGATGTGATGAGTTTACTAACCCTTGGTTTAGGCTTAAGCTCATTTTCTTATGACAAACACCAAAAGTAATAAAAGATTGAAAATACCAAAAACAAACAATAATCGTCTCCTCCGGGATTCTTTTCTCATCTCATTCACTCATAATCGAGAACTTGCTTCTTCCGTCTAATGCAAGACAGTTTGCACCTGAGCCAGACAGGTCATACACTTGAGCATAGGCAAGTAAGCAGTTCATCAGTCAATTTATCTTCCAGTCTCTTTGAGTCGAACTACGGTGTTCTGACTTCCTTATTGCATGAGAGGATACGTAGGAATAACTTAACTGTTATCGATCAAAAGTCTCTGTATATTCCCCCTCTTCCATCTTTATTCTTTTAAGCCTCATTGTCTTGAGCATTTCACTCTTTCCTTACACTGACACTTCTTCACTTCACTTCACATTTCTTTTACACTGACACTTGCATTCTTTTCCAGCTTTTTGCACACAAAATAGCACTGACACTACCCCTTTTGAAACACAAATTTTCAATCGTGGATCCCGTCGAGTACGACGGACAATCTGGGTGCTAATACCTTCCCAAGTTGTAACCAACCCCCTTTCTCAGTTTCTCTGGTTCGCGACCATCTTATCCATCTTTTCCTAGGTTTATGCAGCATTACCTTTCCTTCGGGATAAAAATGCCTAGCTGGCGACTCTTTTCACCTTCATTTCATTTCCCTTTCGCCGACCGTTCGCGCTTGTACCGGGATGCAAATCTTTGGGAGCGACAGCTTGGCGACTCTGCCGGGGACCCTTATACTGCAACCAGGGCTTCTGGTTATTTTTGTGGGTTCCTCCTAGCGCTTGGTTGATTTTTGTTTACTGGGGTGTTATGTGATATTTGTGTTTATTTATTTTGCTTTATTTATTACTTTATGTACAACTTTATTTACTGCTTTCTTACAGTTCTTATACATCATACTGTCATTATCATTGCTGGATCTGGTTTTTGTTTTGGTGGGTGGGGTTCCACTGAGTGATTGAGGTCCTGTACCTAGGACCTGAGTGACACCTAGGCTAGAGTGGTTCATGTTCTTTCCCATTCCATTTCGGTCTAGTGCGGGAATATGAAGCACGGTTCAAATGTGGGTTTCTTCTTGAGAACTCTGTGCTACAGATTTCCTGTAGTGCTAGGGCTATCTGGGAAGCCTGCTAAGTCTAGATGACCTTTATTTTGACCTTCAGAATCTGGGGTGAATTAGAGGAGGATCTTTTATGGTTATTGTAAACACTCTACCTCTGGGATAAAAGTGTTTACACTTATCATAACTGATCCAAGTCTGAGGATCCTTGTTCTAGAACATTACATGTGAGGGGGTTGGGTTGTTTACAGGTTTGCAGGAACCCTTGGCCACATCATACCCTGTTACTGTTTTGTTTAAGAATACTTCACTTTGGACAGTTATTGTGATTTACCCTGGACATGTGACTCTTTATTTGAGTCTCCCACCCTGGTTACTGGATTTCTGAGCCTCCATCCGGACCTTTGAACCTACATGGACTTTATATCAAGACAGATAATCAGATCCAGCTCTTGATCACAAACCCTTGCATATCATTTGCATATATCATCATTGCATCATTTAACATTTGTTTATTTGTTTTTCAGGGTATCCACCTCATTATATCTTGGTTTTGGTTTTGACCCCTTCTATTGCTTAGACCTTTGCTTCAGTTATCTGCTTCAGCATCTGCTTCAGCTATCGCCTTCAACATCTCCTTCAGTCTGTCAGAGACTCACTTGCATTAGTCTGTCAGAGACTCACCTCCAGCTTCTCAGTCTTTGATCTTCATCAGCATTTGACTTCAGCTTCTTCACCAGCACTCATGGATATTCCAAGGAAGAGCAACATATCTTACCACCTTTTTGAGCCCGTATTGACTGGTATCAGGCAGGTCCAGTCTCTTATCACACTTGACCACATCCCATTGTTCAAAAAGCACTATGGGGGTATCTTAGACATGGTTATGGATCTTGATTCTTCTCAGAGAAGCATGATCCACACATGCTTGCATTTCTATGACCCTCCACTTATATTCTTCACCTTTCCTGACTTCCAGATGGGGCCTCTATTGGAGGAGTTTTCTTTGTTGATTGGAGTGCCTATCAGAGGAGGGATCCCCTTCAACCTAGAGATGACTGCTCCCAGAAGTGAAGAGATAGCTAGGGCATTATACTTGGAGCTTGCCCTTATTGAGCAAAACATGACGACAAAAGCTGGGATTCCTGGTTTACATCTGGACTTCTTGATTTCTCAGGCCATCCTGAAGGCTACATTGGGAGAATGGAGGGCAGTCTGTGCATTATTAGCCCTCGTCATATATGGGGCTATATTGTTTGCATATGAGCCTAAATTTGTCAGTAAGAATGCCATCCACTTGTTCCTGTTGAGAAACCAAATGCCTACATTGCTAGGGGATTTTTACTACTCCATCCATCAGAGAAATGAAAAGCAAAGGGGGAAGTTGGTTAGATGTTGTGCTCCCTTGTTCTACTCTTGGCTACTCAGACACCTGCCTAAATCAGATGCTTTCTTGAACCCACACCAGCAGAAGAATTGGGCCAAAAGGTTCATTTCCTTAACATCAGATGATATCAGATGGTGCACCCAGAGCACTAAAGGCAAGAACATTATCACCAGTTGTGGGCAGTACCCTAATGTGCCTCTCATAGGAGTAAAAGGTTGCATCAACTACAACCCTTTGCTATTTAAGAGAAAATTAGGATATGCCTTGGTTCACCCTCCCAGAGGACAGGATTTAGCTGAAACCCTATACTGTGAAGTGCAACCTAATTCAGCCGTTGTCAGGCAAGCTGCCTGGGCTTGGGACAACATCCAGACCAAAGGGACAGCCATCCTTGGAAGATGTAACAATATTGCTTCAGCTCAATACTCAGATTGGTCCCGTACTAGATCTCAGATTACCAGAATGCCTCTCACCTTGGAAGACACACCTGGACCATCTACAGTACAGCCTGCAGTAACTGTTAGCTTGGAGGAATTTGAAAAGCTGAAAGAGAGGAATAATCAGCTATCTGAGGCCCTGAAGAAGACTCTTTGGGAAAGAAATGACGGTCGTCTGGACATTGAAAGATTAGAAAGACTCAAGACTGAGCATCTGACCAAGATTGAGAGGACAGATGACTACATAAGGAAAGCAAGAGTCGGGGAACAGATATTGAAGAATGCCTGCAAGGAGGCCAAGATTCAGAAAGCTAGGGCTGAGCATTACCTGGAAGAGAGCCAGGCTAGGTGGATCAGGATCACTGAAGCCCGCGCACAAGAAGACAAGAGGAGTCAAGCCAAGATTGAGCAACTGGAGGCCAATGAGAAGAAGCAACAGGAAGCTTTGTTGGCCGCTCAGAAGGAGATATCAGAATTGAAGCTCCGGGCGGGGCTAAAGAGATCAAAAGACCAGGACAGGCATAAGAAGCTGACCAATGCCATTGCTACCAGGAACCTCCTCATTAGGACCATTACAGAGCACCCAGCTAGTCCGGTGACTGAGGCACTCCTGAAAGAAGTTAGGGAAGATGACTATGGGCTGGATGTCTGATTCCTCTTGCTTGTATTTCTTTTATTTTGATGTACTTTTCCTTTTGTTGTATTTTTGACCCACCATGGGCATGTATTGTAAAACAGACTATGTATTTTCATTTATTTTGTAATATATCAGTTTGTTTCATTGGGCTTTCTCTCAACATCATCAAGCATCTCCTCGAGGTCTGGAAAGGTCAAAACCAAGAACCAAACCGGATACCTTGGAAAACAAATAAGCATACTGCATTGCATACTGACATTTTCTTTATTTTGTAGGTTTTTGTTTATTATTTGTTTCTCACTTTGTTGTGGTTTCAGGAAACATTGCTCGTCGCCGAGTGTTCCCTGTCAACCGCACACACCGGTACCCAACTCGTAACAACCTTCCAGGCATTCAAATGCAGTAGGTACAACAGGACATGAATGAAGTAAGAAATCAGATGGTAAATGAAAGGGTCGAGATGAGAAACCAAATGTCTCAGTTTATGGCTGCGATGACTGGCTTAGCCCAGAGTCAAGAAAGGTTGAGAGAGATGGTAGAAAGGCAGACACCTGAAGAGCCACACCTTGGAACAGGAGGAACCAACAATAATGAACGAGGGAAGCCTCGCATCGACCCACCAGAGTATGGACCCCATTTGAATCTAGATGTTAATGTCACAAGGAATGTTCAAGGTAATGCTGCTGGGGGCAGAATCCTGCAAGAGGATCCCCAAGAAGAACAATTCACTGTTATTGGAGCTAGGGATGAGGTGTATGACAGGAGACTGGATGAGATTGCTGAAAAGCTGAGATCCTTAGAATCCCAGAATTCCTTAGGCTTTGACGTAATGGATATGGGGCTGGTAGATGGGGTGAGGATTCCCCACAAATTCAAACCCCCATGCTTTGAGAAATATAATGGTACCTCGTGCCTGCATACTCATCTGCAGTCCTTCTTGGGGAGACTCAAGGCTTATACCATGGATGAGAAGTTATGGATGTTCTACTTTGACAACAGCCTGACTGGAGCTTCGAGAGAATGGTATTCACATCTGACAAGGGCCACTATAAGATGTTGGAAAGACTTGGCCGAAGCTTTCATCCGGCAATACCAGTACAACCTAGACATGGCTGTCGTACCTCGAAAAATATGATCCTCGCGAATGCGGTCGCGGCTGGGCTGACTTGAGAGTCGCCACCTAATTTTATTTATTCCCAAAGAGGGAAAGGGAAAATATAGATAAAACCCGGGAAGAGAGGATAAAGACAAGGTCATCGTAACCATTGTCGGGGTTCGGAAGTCGGTTATGCAGGGGGAAGGTATTAGCACCCCCTACATCCATCGTACTCGATAGGAACCTTCTAAGTTGTCACGCGCGGAAGTATGTCTATGCCTAATGAATTACTTGCTAAAGAGGAAAGGGAATTAAATTTTATTATGCTTTCTTTAGGAGTCGAATTGCACTAAAGACTATGGATAGTTTATTCCGAACCAACAAGCCAAGTGTCTTGCGACGGAATAATCGGAGCGAATAACGAAAGCTCGTAATCCTCCTTTCTACCACTTAAGGCTCGTGGCGTACAATTTCCCTCATATTATTAAAGTGTTTTAATACCTAAGACCACTTGACGTTGGATCAAGGGTTTGGATTTAAAAGAACCGTCTTGGTAGGTCGATTGCGATGCATAAAGCGATCGCGAAGGGTGAGTGCAAAATGGAGGTTAAAGGTTAATGGTTACGCAAGAACGATTCCTAATACTAAGCTAAGGTGGAGCCGTTGGAGCTCGAATTAAACCGAAAGCGTCAAAATTTAGCTCTTTAACTATCTTAGAATCAATTCAAAGTTAGAATCATTCTATGAGAAGTCGAGCATTACTTTATAATCAAATAATTATTTAAATAAAAGAAATGCGATAAAAAAAAATACAATTAGTCTCATATTGATCTAAATGACACCGATTTTTCGAAATCGAACATTTAGATCGTTTGTTATATCATCGACCATAAAAATTAAAATAAAGTCGAAATAATAATAAAATAAGAGTTTGGCCTCATATTTAATTTAAATAACGTCGATTTATTTGAAATCGAGTATTTAAATATTTATTCATCGGCCGAAATAAAATAAATAGAAATAATGAGAAATAATAAAGAAAATAAACGTGTGGCCTCAAATTAGGGAATAACGTCGATTTATTAGAAATCGAATATCACCATTTATCATTGGCCGATTAGATAATAAAATCGATAAACGAAAATGGTTCTAAAATTAATTAGAAAACCATAAAATGATGGAAAGAGGGTCTCATATCAATTTGGACAACGTCGATAAAATCGAATGTCACAAACCGGATGATAATATCATAGACCAAATAATAAGTATAAAATAAATCAATAAATTGATAAAATAATAAATGGATAAAAGTCGGCCTCAAATTGATTTAGACAACGTCGCGAAATGGAATGTCGATAAATCATATTTTTTATCATAGGCCCGAAAATAATAAATGTAAAATAACGGATAAAAATAATGAATCGGTCTCAAGTTAATGGATAACGTCGATTAAATAATCGAATATCTCATTTTTATCATTAACCGAATAAATCGAATAATCGATAAAACAAATAGCGAAGAATAAAAGTTGGCCTCATACCGGTATCGATAACATCGAATCAAAAAATGATTGAATATCGATACCATAATTATATCATCGGCCCCAAAATTTAAAAGACTTACGTAGAATGCAATATAAACATATAATGAGAATAAAACTTGGAAAACCGGAATTGAAAATAAATTTAATTAGAATAAGAATAAGTATGAGATTAATCTAAAACTTAATAAGAAATCAATAAATAAGGGAAAATGGGGTGGGTTGATGATATGATGAGCGTGATTCTGAAACCAGCTTATGGACTTGAAGGCCCGAGTCCAATAATATCCAATAAGGTTTTGTAAAAAAAAACAATTTAACCCCTTTTTTTAAATGAACACAAAACAAAACCATCAGTATCACGTGTTAACCATTAAAAAGGAAGTGAAGAATTCGGTTGAATCCAAGAAAAACACAAACGACGAACATCAAATGAAAACAAACAGTGCATCAACCTTCTCAAAATCGCACGGTTCCTCGTTCCTTCGAAGATCTCGCGACAAGGTTCAGACATCTCACGAAGAAACCCTTTCTGAGCTTGCTTCCATCGGTAACCAAGGCATCTCCATCGTTTCAGCTTCACGGCGGCAGCTCAATATTCTCACCGGACCCTCTTGATACTCGCGACTCACAGCGGTGAGTTCCGACGCCTCTCTCTCAATGCTTGCTTCAACTCTCTTTCATCTTAGGTTTTCTGCTTTTGGTTTCGAAATCTTTTGTGCTTTGAGTCAGACGCTTGATAATATTTGCTTTTGTGGGTAGAATTTGAGGAAAAATGTTTGCTGTGGAATTTTAGGGTTTTTAGTGTTTTAGCTCTCTCTTTGTTCAATCACCAAGGGCCTTTTATAAGAGAGTGAGGGTGAATTAGTATGTGTGGATTGAGAGAATTCTGTGAGAAATTTGTTGCCCATCACGTGTAGGATCTGTGAGGTGTGAGCTGTGAAATCATCAATCCGTTAGAGGGAATCTTCAGGTGATTTTGTAGGATTGTGTGGGGACCAATGGGTGAGCTGGCTCAATTTGTTTGTCTGTAGTGAGCGTTGGGATTTCTTTTAGAAAACAAGGCGGTCCCTGCTGAGTTTTAATTTTACTACTGTAAATTCTGATTTTCACTACATTTACTATATTTGTTGTACAAAAACTGACAGAGTGTATCTGGTATGACAGGTTCTGAGATTTTTTTGCTTGGTCACAATTTGCTCTCTTGCTTGACAAAATTCTGATCGATCAAGTACTGCGATTTATCAATTATCCTGGATCATCATCATTTGATTTTCAAGAATTACATAAGAGTATTGGTGATTGCCAAAGAAACAAATTTCTGCAAGGGTGCTTCATTATGTCTCACTCCAAAGGTAATGTGTTTTACTGAATTTTTTTGCATCCCTGATAACTCTACATTTGCAATGTTTCCATTATGACTTATGCTGATATCTTGATATTTGCAGATGAAAGCATACCAACCAAACATGATTGAGTTGAAATGGCTACGTCGGTGATGTCTTCTATGCCGGAGCATTCAGTGTGAATTAGGAAATTTTGATCAGTTCACATCAATCTCGGCTAAGTTGTTGCAGAGCGTCAAACTTTTCTCGGTGTGAAGTCACTTGGCTTGCCGCAGATGTCCAAACTCTGTATTTGGTGGAGCAAACTTGTATGATCCTGCAGGTTTGCTATGGAGCTTGAAGCCATGAAGGATGATGGGAGCTCAGAGTTGCAATCTAAAGTGCTGTCAAGGTTTGTCTTTAAGAAACATTTTGATGCTCCTGATTCTTTCTATATTATCTGCTTATTTTCCTGCATAGGTTGATCTTGGCATAGGACTTTATGCTTGATATGAAGTTTCTAATTGAGGAGAAGCAAAATTATGCAGGTGCTATGAAGCTCCTGCAATGGGCCATTTACATGAAACTCACACCCAAAGAGGTGGTGTCTATGCTCTTAATACTTCAGTTGGGGCTGAAACATTAAATGTGATTGGATCACATTCATCCTGCCTTGTGATGAATTGATATTGGTCTGCTGAACAATACTCACCTTGTTCTTGCCATTTTTATTGATGAAGTTCTCATGGCAATACGATACTGAAACGTCTTTGTCACATCTGTTTTGTAGGTTGCAAACAAACTATTGAGAGGACTTCGATGGACCATGATTTTCATAATGACTCGGTGGGAGGTATGAGTGGGGGACAATCAAAGGTGATGGAGCAATGGCAGCACCATGAACATGATCATTCTGAACTGACAGATTGCCTGAAGTTGAAAATGGGGGACCATTATCTGATTTCTCATTTGAAACGAGACCAGCATCTCCACCTGAAGCATTGCCTCCATTCAAGTCAAATTGGTTTCCATTTTCCTACCCATACTGAGCTACATTACTTTTCGAACTTATTTGTGATATTCGAGAGTCATTATTGTAAGTTCCAGTCCTCTTTCTTACTCTGCTAGCTCAAGCTGCAACTGCTGAATAGTATGCAAATGCAGTCTCTCCATCTCTACAATACTGTCTCTGGAAACCCATCCATAGCTGATTATATTGTCCATTGCGGTTTCGCAGTTCCGCCTGTAATGACTGGTTTGTTGCTAACTCATTTGCTACAGCATATTGTCGCTGCTGAAGTTTGTTGGGAGTATGGCATGATTGGATGTATCAAGAACTCACATGATGATGGAATGATAGGTTATTCGATGATTTTGACAGATTTCTTTTGTGTGTTTGCTGCAGGTGCCTGGCTGAAAACTTGAGGCTTGTAAATATGACTCATGGTGTATAGATAACGTGGAGGATGACTCAAAGTAAACGTTTCATTTGGAGAGACATTTATCTTGGAGCATGACCTTTTCGGCAAACACTTTGGAGAGCATAACTTTTATCACATAATCCAAGCTTGAGTTTGAAACGAGCCGACCTGAATTTGTGCTTGTAATTATATGACCCGTGCATTGGCTCTGAAAGAAGAACCAGCTCTTATTCCTCGACCTTATTGATAAGGTAAATTAATTCCTGCACTTCTTTGAATTGTGCATTTTTGAATGTTAATATCAACTTGGATTTTTGGTCATTATCAGTGTTCTGTTTCATCATGCTCATGTTACACTCAAGTTTATATTTTGGTGTTTCTACTGTGTTCTTTGATGATGTTGTCGGTAATGACCACTGGATTGTGACTTGAATGATTTAATTTGTTGAATCTTCCTGTTCTTGTAGGTATGCAATGCAGGTGCAAGATGCTTGTCACACAGAGTTATGGCCATGGCAAGATAACACATGAAGATAGGGACCTCCTGCAAGCCGGCGTTGACATTGGCAAGTGGATAAAGGAACTTTTCTTAGGAGCAGGTGGTATTGAGACTTGGATGAAGCTTACGACATGTCCGCAGTCATGGAACCTAATTCCTAGCTCTTTGTAGTCTAAGCTAAAGACCATTCATCCTGTTTCTTGTATTTAGAACTAAACTTTATTTTAATTATATTCTATTGAATTGTTGATGGACTAAACTTAGTACCGTACCACAAGCCCAAGAATTGCCTTGTTGTAAATTGCTGTAGAACTTCATAGGTGACTTGAAATGTCCGCTGGCCTTTTTTTTTGACAATACTTGAACGTGATATGAATCCAATTGGAACTGGCCCCTCCTACAAAGTTGCTTTAAGTTTTGTATCTCTTGAGAAATTTGGACCATTCCTTAAATTTGAACATGAAAACCTTAAACTTGCTTGATGACATGACAATATGATAACCACACTTGAATCTGTCCTTAGATTTAAAAGGGACCACTTCAAAATCCATCTTCTGAAATACTTAGGCCTTAATGGAAGTGTTCTTTTAACAAAGTAATGCATCCAAACGCCTACTTGAATTGGAATTCCTCAGCCAAATGCAACAATGATGTTGAATAAACTTTGAATCCTATTAACAACTAGTTAGACAAAAAAAGAGAAAAAAAATGAAAGTAACAAGACAAATATGTTTTTAATTTTTTTGAATTTCCAATGATATGCTAATGATATGATGCAAAAATATCAGAATAAAAATGAGAATAAATGGTAGGACAAATTTGGGGTATGACAGATGCCCCTATCTAATTGTCTTGAACCTGATAAATGAACTACTGTGAAATGTTCGATTTCAAGGTAAAAGTCAATTAGATATAATAATAGCCGAAAATTTGTCCAATGCAGAATGCAATGCAATAATGAAGTATGGTATGCTTATATGAATGCAATTGCTGGGGATTAAATGCAATTTGAATGCGATATGAAATAATATGACATAAAGTCTGAAATGATTGAATGAGAAGAAAACAATGAAAATGATAGGGTAAGAAACTGGTTAGGACACAAGATATTTCTGAAACTTTGTCTAGGTTACAGAGAGTAGTGTCGCTCCCAAAGATTTGCATCCCGGTACAAGCGCGAACGGTCGGCGAAAGGAACAGTGAGAACACACAGCCGTGAACTCACTGGAGATGAATAGAGTCGCCAGCTAGGCATTTTTATCCCGGAGGAAAGGCAATGCTGCATAGACCTAGAAAGATATGGATAAGACGGTCGCGAACCAGAGAGACTGAGAAAGGGGGTTGGTTACAACCTGGGAAGGTATTAGCACCCAGATTGTCCGCCGTACTCGACGGGATCCACGCTTAAAAGATTTGTGTTTTAAAGGGGTAGTGTCAGTGCAATCTGTGTATAAAATAGCTGGAAAAAGATGTACAGGTGTCAGTGCAAAGAATGTGAAGTGTGATATATACAGAGACTTTTGTTCGATAACTGTTAAGTTATGCCTACGTATCCTCTCGTGCAATGAGGAAGTCAGAACACCGTAGTTCGACCCAAAGAGACTGAAAGATGAATTGACTTGTGAACTGCTTACTTGCCTATGCTCAAGTGTATGATCTGTCTGGCACAGATGCAAACTGTCTTGAGGTGAGAAAAGAATCCCGGAGGAGACGATTATTGTTTGTTTTTGAGTTTTCAGTCTTTTATTGCTTTTGAAAGTTTGTCATAAGTTAATGAGCTTAAGCCTAAACCAATGGATTTAGTAAACTCATCACATCTTCCCTCTGATTAGAGGTAATGAGAATATCTTAAGTGTGAAGTCAGATTCTCACACTTAATCACCTTTGGTGTAGGATTAAGATCATTAACCTACTTGTGATTAATTATATGTTTTTGTGGTTTTTGTTTAGTGTTGAGTAATGAGGTTAAGCCATAATCAGGGATTTAACAGACTCATTACACCATCCTAATAGAAGGATAATAGATGAGAATGTTTAAGCTGAGGAAAGCTCCTCAACTTAATCCATGATTAGGGATTAAACTCATGAAAAAACAAGCCTTTGATTAAGTGGATTTTATTTGGTGATATGATGATGAAGTGATTTTTAGGGTTTGTAAGACAACTTGAGGGGGACTTGTCCATTAACACTAGGGTTAGTCCTTCTTAACCAGTTAAGGAAGAATTAGAACCCTAATGCAAGGCCCAAGTTACAAGTGTGATGTCTTGATGATTATTAAGTGGATTGATTAAGGGATTTAAACACATTAAGGGTTTAACACTTAGAATTAAAGTTATACACTCCATCCTAAGAGAAGGATGCAGGCATAAGCTTAATCACAAAGCCTTAAAGCCTTTAGGGTTTAGTCCCTGATTATGAGATGAGAAGAGAAGAATCAAGGAGACACAAAGGTAAAACTAAGAGGGGAGACTAATCAAAACCCTAATCATTGTCATGCTTGGTTGTTCCTAAAGTTTGTGAGGTTTTCAAGAGAAGTCTTCAATGGAACCACCAGGAAGCAGATGAAAGGATCAAGAGAAGCAAAGCAACTTGCTTCATTCAAGAAGTCAAGTCACTTTGAAGAAAGAAAGTGTGAAGAAGAAGAATGAGCAAGCTCAAACTCAAACACAAACAAAAATGCAGCAATGGATGCAAGAGAGGTATGAGAAGAAAGTATGAGAAGTGAAGGCAAATCCACTTCTCAGAATCACTTACCACCTGAAAGGTTAGAAAGGAAATGCAATGCAATGCAAAATGGGATGGAATGACATGATGCAAACCAAAACCAGAAGCACATATGTGATGCTAATGATGTTATGAGATGCTACAAACATGAGGCAGCACATGGAAATGATCATACAAGTTCATGAATGCAAATGAAGCAAGTTAGGAACCATGAACATACATGAATAGTTATGAAGTGCACATGACATACAACATGGCAAATACATGATGCAATGATCAAGCATGCTTCCAATATGTCTTATGATGTCAAATGAATCAAATGGATGCTTGAAATGTCATGGCAAGTCATGTTATGCAAGAAGATGCAAGATGGATGCATATGGGAACCCAAATTAGGGTTTATGAACAATACATCAAACAAAAATCAAAATCAGAAGCAAACCCTAAGATAAAAAATTGGAAATGCCACTCAAAGGACCCCTAATCCTATACTAAACCAATGCCCAAAGGAGAGGTTTCAACTCTTAACCAATTTCAAGTTATGATTTTTCTAAGTTTTCTAGGGTTTTAGGGTTCCTAAACAAGGAAATTACCAAACAAATGGAAAATGAAAGATCAAATCATGGTCATTTAATCTCACAAACTACATGCTAAACACAATACAATGCAAAAAGAATCAATGTCCAACTCCTCATGAATAGGCAGAAATGATTTTTGGAACTTTGGATCAAATTAATGCATAAAAATGATTTTAAATCAATGAAAAATTCTCAAAATGCATCAAGATCAAAAAATAAATTTGGTTTGAAGGTTGGACAATGTTTCTAAATGTCTTAGAACATTTCATGAATTTTTTTGTGATTTTTAAATACCTAAAAGTATTTTTAATAAATTAATTTTCATTAATCAATTAAAAATAAACTTTTAAATATTTAAAAATACTTTTTTTAATGCTAAAAATAAAAATAAAAATATTTTTGTGTCATATAAATTAATGAAACTCTTGAGAAAAAGTTTCATAATTTTTAGACAATTTTTACTATTTTAAATAAATTATGGAAGTTAAATGACAAAAAATGAAATAAAAAATGAGATAAATGGAAAGTAATCTGATCTGATGGTGGAGATTTGAACTGGGTTCGAAAGGGTTGACTGGCGCGTGAATCCAAGGGCTGTGGTTGGTCCTGATTAGATTTATTTAATTATGATTAATTAAACTAATTAAAGGGGATTAGGGCAAAACAAATGGATCTGGGCCATTCATCGACGCGGGAAGTCAATGAGGTCAACTAATCCAACGCTCCAAATTCAAACGGCCATTAATGACATAATTAAACCCTAATGATTTTCAGGTGGCCGGAGAAGACCTCCGGTCGTCTTCTCCGACGGGAACCCCACCTGAAAATCCCTAAAAACCTCAAAAAGCGACAAAAATAAAATCCAAGAACACTGGAATGATCCCCATAACCCACTGAATCAAAACCCCATCACTAACATCATTTATATTCCCTCAAACTCATGAATCGAAACAAAACTTTTTTAGGTCAGGGAGTTTCAGAACGCAATTAAATCCTTATTTTCTCACCATTTTCAAAACTAAAGGCATATATATGATCAGGGGAGCATGAACAACAACTTAAGAACTTAAAAAAGGATTTCTGGAAAAAATGTTCTTGAGCTACCTGAGTTTCGAAGCTTTCAATTCTGCAACTTTCTGACCTCCCCTCTTGATGCAATCCACTCCACTTGATCCCCTGATGATGCTTGAATGCTTAGAAGGAGTTTAAGTTAGCTGGTTAGGGAGTTTGCACAGCTTCTGCTCAAGCTCAGGTGAAAATGGTGATTGTGATTCAAGCTGTTTCAGGCTAAGGTAAAGGGTTCTTTATGACCAGGATGATGAATGGAGGAGGTTTATGAAGTTTGTTCAGGTGTTTGTGAGCTGTGGAATGAGATTCGAAAACTTTTGCTTTGGGGGTGAAAAATGGAGAAGCAATGTTCTTGCTGGTTTCAGGCTTAGGTCTTGATGGTTTTGGCTCAGTGAAGCAAGGTGAGTTGATCAGTGGATTTGGTTTTTGTGTTTGTGAGCTGTGTAGAGAGATTCGAAGAGAAATGCTTGAAGGAGTGAGTTTGTGAATGTGATTCCAGGGCTTGTTTCAGGCTGGCTCCTTTTGTGAAATGGCTAGCAAATGGATAGTATAAACAACTCCAATTGGTCAGATGATGTGACCTGGCCTGCTGTGATTGGGATGTTCACTTTTGCAAAAAGTCCACTCTTGTGTAAGAGAAGCATGGGCCAAGTTCTAGGCTAGTACAAGTGCATGGGCTGGTGCAGCATGGTGTGAGTGAGAGGCTAGAGTGGTTCAGCATTGTAGGCAACAAGTGGATGAGGTGTGATGATGGTTTTTGCAAGTTGGTTATCCTTGGTTCACATGGAACTTTCTTGCCATACAAGCCATGAAACATGAGAAACTTTGGTTCAAATCTGATTTTTAGGCCATATGTAATGTTTGTGCATTGGTTTGATGTGAACTAGAAGTCACAAATGGCCTTGATACATGATTTTGCAAATTTTCCAATTGGTGCATATCTTGAAAATTAGTGATTTTTGCCAACTTTGTCACACCATAACTTTTGATCCAAAATTAATTAGGTCATGTTCTTGTACTTTTTGAAAAGGGAAAAATGTATTATACAACTTTCATGACCAAAGTTTTTCCATTTGGAGCATTTTTGGATCAAAAAGTAAGGCTTGAAAAGTGACCTAAAATGACATATTCTTTAAAAGTCAACTATGCCCAAAAAAGTCAACTTTGCAAAAACTTCAAATTCTTGAATTTAGTGAACTTCAACCCTCTTATATGATCAAATAAAGATCATATGCACTCAAAATGATGAAGATCACCCCTTGGTTGGGTCATTGGGGGCCTCAGATACCCTGATTTTGCACTGACTTGTCCAGAAAGTCAACCCTTGATCAGATGACTTCCCCATGGAATTTCTTCATGAAAATTGATATGCATACTCCCTATACCATATAGAGACCAATGGAAACAAGAATGACCAAAAAATTTGGAGTTATGGCCTCTGAAACCAAAACCCTAATTTTAGGTCAATTGTGCAGTCAAACCTGGCTCTGCATCCATACCAATCTCAGTTCTTGTGATTCCTTGGCATTTTTGACTTTGAGAGGATGTAATATGATATAAGAACAAACATGGATCCCTTTGAAGTGATTAGTGGCCTTTGGAATGGCTCAAGGAGCTCTTGGATTGCTTAGATCACAAACCCTAGGTGCAGATGACTTTGAAACAATGCAGTGACTCAAAAATGTGATATGAGATGATATGATTGTGTTTATGCATATGAGATGATCACAAGCCATGGTGTGAATAGGTGAGGGCAAATTTGGGGTGTTTACAAGTAGTCATAAATACCTGAGATAAGAGAAATAAACCACGAGAAAGGTACATCCAGAAAAGTCTATGGATGCACAAACATCAAATTTGGAAATCAACGCCCGAAACATCTAAAGAACATTAGACGTGGAATGAAACCAAACGAAGAAGGTACACCAAGGGAAAAGTCAAACTTTTCAACTATAAATAAAGATTCTTTCCAGATTCTTAATGGGATTAACCAGAGAAAGAAATTGGAATATAATGAAACTCTTAATAAGGTTGTTAGAGGAACACACTTTGAAATTCGTCAATGGGATTAACCGGAGAGAGAAATTATAAGGACACAAATAATTTCTCAATGGGAACAACCGGAGTGAGAAATTTGAAGAAAATAAGAACTTCTCAATGGGATTAACCAGAGTGAGAACTTCGAAGTAAACAAATGGCTTCTCAATGGGAACAACCGGAGCGAGAAATTTAAAGGAAATAAGAACTTCTCAATGGGATTACCCGGAGTGAGAAATTTAAAGGAAAAAAGAACTTCTCAATGGGATTAACCGGAGTGAGAACTTAGAAAGAAACAAATATCTTCTCAATGGGAACAACCGGATTGAGACAGTTGAAGGAAATAAGAATTTCTCAATGGGAACAACCAGAGAGAGAAAATAGAATGAATCAAATAACTTCTCAATGGGAACAACCAGAGTGAGAAAATTAAAAGAAATAAGAGCTTCTCAATGGGATTAACCGGAGAGAGAAAATAGAATGAATCAAATAACTTCTCAATGGGAACAACCAGAGTGAGAAAGTTAAAAGAAATAAGAGCTTCTTAATGGGATTAACCGGAGAGAGAAAATAGAAGGAAATAAGGATTTCTCAATGGGAACAACCGGAGAGAGAAACTAGAAGGAAATAAGGATTTCTCAATGGGAACAACCGGAGAGAGAAACTAGAAGGAAATAAGGATTTTTCAATGGGAACAACCGGAGAGAGAAACTAAAAGAAATATAGGAATTTCTCAATGGGAACAACTGGAGTGAGAAAATTAAAGGAAATAAGAACTTCTCAATGGGATTAACCAGAGTGAGAAAGTTAAAAGAAATAAGAATTTCTCAATGGGAACAACCGAAGTGAGAAAATTAAAGGAAATAAGAACTTCTCAATGGGATTAACCAGAGTGAGAAAGTTAAAAGAAATAAGAATTTCTCAATGGGAACAACCGGAGAGACAAATCTGAAGAAAAATGAATTTCTCAATGGGAACAACCGGAGAGAGAAATCTGGATCCAAGAATAACATTGGATGGAAGACAGAGTGACAGACATGACTGCCTTGACAGGTGCCAAGTGGGTTGGACTTTGACTTTTGGTGGTTGCCAATAGACATTGGACTTTAAGGGTGCCAAACAAAATTGGATTTTGACCACAAGGTAAGACGACAAGACCTCAGGAAATGCATATGAACATGAAGTAAACTTCATGCTATGCTTGATATGAATTGGTATGATGCAAATGGTGCAATGATTGCAATGCAAATGCTAAGACCAACTGGATAAGACTCTTTGGAGAGGTGCGGCTGAAGTAGCTGATTCCACAACACAGTGAACTTTTTCCAACTATGCCTTTGAACGATGTTCTGAACATAACTTCTATTATACTTGTTAGAAGTATCAAGATGCTGGTCTTTTTAGGAAGGAGTGATAAGCTTTGTTTGGGGATTGCTTGAAGTAGACTGCCCCATGTTGAATGATTCTGAAGTGACTGTTTGACTGGTCGCTTGAAATTTTTGCCCCAGCCCGAGTCCAGAAAGAGAAATTCTTCTGAGTAACAAGATCTTGGACTGCAAGGTGCCCCTGATAGGATCACGGGCCAAGTTTCTCAATTGTTTTAAAATTCCTTGATGATGAGTGCTTACTTGCGAATAAAATATTCATTCAAAAAATGTTAATTTTAATGCAATGCTCAAGCACAAATTTTGAAATCAAAAATCATTATTGGAATGATATTGGTGTAAAGAAAATGAAATACTGGCAAAGAATGCACTGTTTATTAAGTCATGCCAAGTGCAAAGTGAAAGATAATGCATATTGAAAAATAATGCAAAAGGTATGATACCAAAGCAAATGATTGGCAAATCTCACGGGGAGTCAGCTTACGCAAACTTTATTGAGACATGCTTTCAAAACAAACCTAACTTCAATTAGGTCTTTAAAGGGTTGTAACATGGTCTGGTTCACGGTTTTATGAAACAAAAGGATATAAGGCTCAACATCTAATTTTACCCAACCCATTCTCCGTGATGATCTTCAGTCCTACGCTCAACTAATTCCACCTATGCATTCAGGTTATTCAAATTTGTACTGGCAATGATGGCTCAGAAACCAAGAGATTATTGGATAGCAGTCAGTGCTTCTTCACAACGTTTGGTTGGTTTATTTGATGAGGATTTTGGATCAACTCATCTTTGTATTTGTTGAGGAATTTTTGGTGACCTCTTTTGATTTGAATTATCCCTAACTTTTGCCTGGACTGTATCTTCGATGTTTTCAGTCCAGTGGGATGCTTTTATTTTTGCCTAAGTCGCCTTTTAGGTGTTGACTTAGCGGCTTTTTCATTTTTGATTTGGACAATGACTGCCATCAAGTTCCTTGACAATTGTGCAAAGGAAAACTTGGGCTTGAAGATCCTTATTGAAAGATGTAAGGAAAGATTTCCTGAATTTGAATGCATATTTGAATTAACTGAGAACTACCCTGCCCCGGGTTAAGATTGTGGTTTTTTCGTGTAGAAAGAAACTCCAACTTCTAGGCTCAAAGGGGTTGGCAATGGATTAACTTCCTTATTTCTCCAGTGTTTGGGAGTTGAAACAATGCCTGTATATCATCAGTAAGGTTTTATTTTGAAAGCATACCATTCAGCAATTTGGGTATTTTTCGTCATCCTCCCTCCAATCATTGCTTATACAATAAATGAATGAGAGAAACAATGGTATATATATTTTTTGGAATTTTCGAAACATGAAAAGCATAAATATGCACAAATATGAAAGTGAATGAATTGATTCAAAAACATGCGATGCTCATTTCATTAACATTAACATTAAAGAACAAACAAAGTCTTTAAGCAAGTACACATAACATAAACAAGGAAATTAAAACTAAAAAGAAACAAGGCCTAGTGTCTAATCAGTAGCAAGGATGAGCTTTCCCGTCTGACCCACTGGCTTTAGGTAGTAACTTGCGATTCTTCAATCAAATCTTCAGCCACCTTGTTTTGGCATGGGATCTATTTCAACCCTGGGAACTTTTCTCGGTGTGAAGGTGAGCAAGTCTCCCCTGACCAAGTCCTGAACTCGAGCTTGGAAAGCGTAACAGTTCTCAATATCATGACCTGCAGCTCCTTCATGAAATGGGCAATGGAGATCGGTTCTAAATCCAGGTGGAAGAGGATTTGGAGGATTGAGAGGTCTAGTAGTAACAAGACCTTTCTTGTGCAGTTCAGGGAAAACCTCAGCATATTTCATGGGAATAGGATCAATAGGAGCCCTGGGCCGGGGAGTGCGAGTCTGATTCTGACCCACATTCCTTTGTGGAGGAGCTCGAGCTGGTGGAGCATTAACCATAGGAGCAACTGCGGCTACTTGGGCTTCACCATACTGTTGTTGCCTGTAGTAGGGTCTTCTTTCAGTGTTGACAGCATGAGTATCACCCTCTTTCTTCTTCTGAAAGTTCCCGGAGGACTTTTTCGCAGCATTAGAAGCTTCGGCACTTCCAAACTTGCCCTTTCTAATTCCTTCCTCTAGTCGTTCTCCAATAGTGACTAGGTCAGCAAAACTAGATGATACACTGCCAATCATCCTTTCCCAGTAAAGAGGTTGAAGAGTGTCCATGAACAGACCGGTCAGCTCTTTCTCTGCCAAGGGAGGCTCAACTTGAGCAGCTAGTTCTCTCCAGCGCTGAGCATACTCCTTGAATGATTCCTTTTCTTTCTGAGACATGTTTTGAAGCTGACGGCGGTCAGGTGCCATGTCCAGATTGTATTTGTATTGTTTTAGGAATGCATCAAGCAAATCCTGCCAGCATTGGATACGGCTTTTCTCGAGTCCCATATACCATTTCAAAGATGCCCCACTCAAACTATCTTGGAAGCAATGGATGAGTAGCTTGTCTTTATCATCACGGGCGGCCATTTTGCGGCAGTACATGATCATGTGGCTTTTTGGGCAAGTATCTCCCTTGTATTTTTCAAATATTGGAATTTTGAACTTGTCTGGCATAACCAAATTTGAAACCAAGCACATGTATGATGCAGCAGCGTTGAAGACATCAAATCCTTCGACAGCTCTTATTCTCTTTTCCAAAGTCATGCATTGTTCCCTAACATCCTCAAAATTCCCAGCCTCTCCTTGTACCGAAGATGGTGGATTAGGCACGAAGGGAGGATTCACATAAGCAGTTTGGGCAACAGTATGCACATTAGGTTGAGAGTCAGTGAACACTCCAGGTTCGAAAAAAGTGGATGTACCAGTCATCTGAGTAGTCACAAATGGAGGAGTATAACCCGGTGGCAATCCAAATTCTGGCCATGTGCTAGCGGGTCTTGAAGACTCTGCGTTAATGACGAAACTACTGTCTTCGGAGGTGACGGTCTTCTGAGCTGGAGTGTCCTTAGTAGCCAAGATTTGGAGCATATCCATAATCTTGCTCACACTGCTCTTCAGGTCATCGATGTCTTCCCTGACTCGCTTGTTGTGTTCTTCTTGTTCGGCCATTCTTCTTCTTTCGTGGGCCCTAGTTCTGTATCCGCGTGGAGGAATCAGCTTGATGGGTACTCAACAACTGAGAAGAGAACGAATGAACATGAGCGACTATGAATGCAAAATGAATGCAAATATGAATGCAATGCTATGCAAAAATGTGAAAACATATTAAACATAAAGTCATGGTATCACAAGTCCAAGGTACGGATGGAGGATATGCAGATTGCTTTTCTT
Source organism: Lathyrus aphaca (assembly GCA_963966055.1). Classification (NCBI taxonomy): domain Eukaryota; kingdom Viridiplantae; phylum Streptophyta; class Magnoliopsida; order Fabales; family Fabaceae; genus Lathyrus; species Lathyrus aphaca. The sequence continues at coordinate 281,505,192 of OZ014520.1, read as the reverse complement.
ACAAGGATCTTGCCGGGTAGGCTATAAAGTTTTTAAAGGAACCCCAAAGTTAACAATCCTTATGGTTGTTCATCACACACGCCATAAGCATGACGGTTGATTGACTCCACCATATGAATCTCCTTTGGGTGAGATCTTCGTATCGAGCCACACGAGAGGGAAGGCTCTCGGTGCCCCATACTACGCGATCATCGACACGAGGTTTAAAACAAAGTCTCAGAGTTATGGACCTTCCTCAATTGTTTGATGCACGTGTCAGCTTTATATATTCTTGACAGTCAATCAACTCCATTGAGTAAGTCTATTCCAAGTGAGGTTTTCGTATCGAGCCACGCGAGGGCGAACCCTGGTGCCCCATACTACGCAACCATCAACCGATGTTTTAACCAAAAGGTTCTAAAGGTCCTCAGAGTCGACGACCCTAATGAAAATAACTGAGCACACACGTCAAAAGCTTGACGGTCGTCATTGTTCTCATTAGAATCTACTCCAAGTGAGGTTTTCGTATCGACAACCCATGAGAGTGGTTCTCTCAGGAGCCCATACTACACAACCTTGCTAACTTATGTTTTCATTCGAAAGCCCGGGTATAAAGCCTTTCACTCAAGTTTCAAAATATCGATCCAAGAACCACAAGGTATATTATGGAAAGCGATAAAGAAAGCGGTAAAAGATAAACAAGTAAGACATAAAGGTAAGCATACAAACAAGCGTGAAGCAACCTAGATTAGGCTTGACTTGCATAGGGGTGAACCAATCCCCAGCAGAGTCGCTAGCTGTCGTACCTCGAAAAATACGATCCTCGCGAATGCGGTCGCGGCTGGGCTGACTTGAGAGTCGCCACCTAATTTTATTTATTCCCAAAGAGGGAAAGGGAAAATATAGATAAAACCCGGGAAGAGAGGATAAAGACAAGGTCATCGTAACCATTGTCGGGGTTCGGAAGTCGGTTATGCAGGGGGAAGGTATTAGCACCCCCTACATCCATCGTACTCGATGGGAACCTTCTAAGTTGTCACGCGCGGAAGTATGTCTATGCCTAATGAATTACTTGCTAAAGAGGAAAGGGAATTAAATTTTATTATGCTTTCTTTAGGAGTCGAATTGCACTAAAGACTATGGATAGTTTATTCCGAACCAACAAGCCAAGTGTCTTGCGACGGAATAATCGGAGCGAATAACGAAAGCTCGTAATCCTCCTTTCTACCACTTAAGGCTCGTGGCGTACAATTTCCCTCATATTATTAAAGTGTTTTAATACCTAAGACCACTTGACGTTGGATCAAGGGTTTGGATTTAAAAGAACCGTCTTGGTAGGTCGATTGCGATGCATAAAGCGATCGCGAAGGGTGAGTGCAAAATGGAAGTTAAAGGTTAATGGTTACGCAAGAACGATTCCTAATACTAAGCTAAGGTGGAGCCGTTGGAGCTCGAATTAAACCGAAAGCGTCAAAATTTAGCTCTTTAACTATCTTAGAATCAATTCAAAGTTAGAATCATTCTATGAGAAGTCGAACATTACTTTATAATCAAATAATTATTTAAATAAAAGAAATGCGATAAAAAAAATACAATTAGTCTCATATTGATCTAAATGACACCGATTTGTCGAAATCGAACATTTAGATCGTTTGTTATATCATCGACCATAAAAATTAAAATAAAGTCGAAATAATAATAAAATAAGAGTTTGGCCTCATATTTAATTTAAATAACGTCGATTTATTTGAAATCGAATACTTAAATATTTATTCATCGGCCGAAATAAAATAAATAGAAATAATGAGAAATAATAAAGAAAATAAACGTGTGGCCTCAAATTAGGGAATAACGTCGATTTATTAGAAATCGAATATCACCATTTATCATTGGCCGATTAGATAATAAAATCGATAAATGAAAATGGTTCTAAAATTAATTAGAAAACCATAAAATGATGGAAAGAGGGTCTCATATCAATTTGGACAACGTCGATAAAATCGAATGTCACAAACCGGATGATAATATCATAGACCAAATAATAAGTATAAAATAAATCAATAAATTGATAAAATAATAAATGGATAAATGTCGGCCTCAAATTGATTTAGACAACGTCGCGAAATGGAATGTCGATAAATCATATTTTTTATCATAGGCCCGAAAATAATAAATGTAAAATAACGGATAAAAATAATGAATCGGTCTCAAGTTAATGGATAACGTCGATTAAATAATCGAATATCTCATTTTTATCATTAACCGAATAAATCGAATAATCGATAAAACAAATAGCGAAGAATAAAAGTTGACCTCATACCGGTATCGATAACGTCGAATCAAAAAATGAATGAATATCGATACCATAATTATATCATCGGCCCCAAAATTTAAAAGACTTACGTAGAATGCAATATAAACATATAATGAGAATAAAACTTGGAAAACCGGAATTGAAAATAAATTTAATTAGAATAAGAATAAGTATGAGATTAATCTAAAACTTAATAAGAAATCAATAAATAAGGGAAAATGGGGTGGGTTGATGATATGATGAGCGTGATTCTGAAACCAGCTTATGGACTTGAAGGCCCGAGTCCAATAATATCCAATAAGGTTTTGTAAAAAAAAACAATTTAACCCCTTTTTTTAAATGAACACAAAACAAAACCATCAGTATCACGTGTTAACCATTAAAAAGGAAGTGAAAAGAATTCGGTTGAATCCAAGAAAAACACAAACGACGAACATCAAATGAAAACAAACAGTGCATCAACCTTCTCAAAATCGCACGGTTCCTCGTTCCTTCGAAGATCTCGCGACAAGGTTCAGACATCTCACGAAGAAACCCTTTCTGAGCTTGCTTCCATCGGTAACCAAGGCATCTCCATCGTTTCAGCTTCACGGCGGCAGCTCAAGATTCTCACCGGACCCTCTTGATACTCGCGACTCACAGCGGTGAGTTCCGACGCCTCTCTCTCAATGCTTGCTTCAACTCTCTTTCATCTTAGGTTTTCTGCTTTTGGTTTCGAAATCTTTTGTGCTTTGAGTCAGACGCTTGATAATATTTGCTTTTGTGGGTAGAATTTGAGGAAAAATGTTTGCTGTGGAATTTTAGGGTTTTCAGTGTTTTAGCTCTCTAATTGTTCAATCACCAAGGGCCTTTTATAAGAGAGTGAGGGTGAATTAGTATGTGTGGATTGAGAGAATTCTGTGAGAAATTTGTTGCCCATCACGTGTAGGATCTGTGAGGTGTGAGCTGTGAAATCATCAATCCCTTAGAGGGAATCTTCAGGTGATTTTGTAGGATTGTGTGGGGACCAATGGGTGAGCTGGCTCAATTTGTTTGTCTGTAGTGAGCGTTGGGATTTCTTATTAGAAAACAAGGCGGTCCCTGCTGAGTTTTAATTTTACTACTGTAAATTCTGATTTTCACTACATTTACTATATTTGTTGTACAAAAACTGACAGAGTGTATCTGGTATGACAAGTTCTGAGATTTTTTTGCTTGGTCACAATTTGCTCTCTTGCTTGACAAAATTCTGATCGATCAAGTAGTGCGATTTATCAATTATCCTGGATCATCATCATTTGATTTTCAAGAATTACATAAGAGTATTGGTGATTGCCAAAGAAACAAAGTTCTGCAAGGGTGCTTCATTATGTCTCACTCCAAAGGTAATGTGTTTTACTGAATTTTTTTGCATCCCTGATAACTCTACATTTGCAATGTTTCCATTATGACTTATGCTGATATCTTGATATTTGCAGATGAAAGCATACCAACCAAACATGATTGAGTTGAAATGGCTACGTCGGTGTTGTCTTCTATGCCGGAGCATTCAGTGTGAATTAGGAAATTTTGATCAGTTCACATCAATCTCGGCTAAGTTGTTGCAGAGCGTCAAACTTTGCTCGGTGTGAAGTCACTTGGCTTGCCGCAGATGTCCAAACTCTGTGTTTGGTGGAGCAAACTTGTATGATCCTGCAGGTTTGCTATGGAGCTTGAAGCCATGAAGGATGATGGGAGCTCAGAGTTGCAATCTAAAGTGCTGTCAAGGTTTGTCTTTAAGAAACATTTTGATGCTCCTGATTCTTTCTATATTATCTGCTTATTTTCCTGCATAGGTTGATCTTGGCATATGACTTTATGCTTGATATGAAGTTTCTAATTGAGGAGAAGCAAAATTATGCAGGTGCTATGAAGCTCCTGCAATGGACCATTTACATGAAACTCACACCCCAAGAGGTGGTGTCTATGCTCTTAATACTTCAGTTGGGGCTGAAACATTAAATGTGATTGGATCACATTCATCCTGCCTTGTGATGAATTGATATTGGTCTGCTGAACAATACTCACCTTGTTCTTGCCATTTTTATTGATGAAGTTCTCATGGCAATACGATACTGAAACGTCTTTGTCACATCTGTTTTGTAGGTTGCAAACAAACTATTGAGAGGACTTCGATGGACCATGATTTTCATAATGACTCGGTGGGAGGTATGAGTGGGGGACAATCAAAGGTGATGGAGCAATGGCAGCACCATGAACATGATCATTCTGAACTGACAGATTGCCTGAAGTTGAAAATGGGGGACCATTATCTGATTTCTCATTTGAAACGAGACCAGCATCTCCACCTGAAGCATTGCCTCCATTCAAGTCAAATTGGTTTCCATTTTCCTACCCATACTGAGCTACATTACTTTTCGAACTTATTTGTGATATTCGAGAGTCATTATTGTAAGTTCCAGTCCTCTTTCTTACTCTGCTAGCTCAAGCTGCAACTGCTGAATAGTATGCAAATGCAGTCTCTCCATCTCTACAATATTGTCTCTGGAAACCCATCTATAGCTGATTATATTGTCCATTGCGGTTTCGTAGTTCCGCCTGTAATGACTGGTTTGTTGCTAACTCATTTGCTACAGCATATTGTCGCTGCTGAAGTTTGTTGGGAGTATGGCATGATTGGATGTATCAAGAACTCACATGATGATGGAATGATAGGTTATTCGATGATTTTGACAGATTTCTTTTGTGTGTTTGCTGCAGGTGCCTGGCTGAAAACTTGAGGCTTGTAAATATGACTCATGGTGTATAGATAACGTGGAGGATGACTCAAAGTAAACGTTTCATTTGGAGAGACATTTATCTTGGAGCATGACCTTTTCGGCAAACACTTTGGAGAGCATAACTTTTATCACATAATCCAAGCTTGAGTTTGAAACGAGCCGACCTGAATTTGTGCTTGTAATTATATGACCCGTGCATTGGCTCTGAAAGAAGAACCAGCTCTTATTCCTCGACCTTATTGATAAGGTAAATTAATTCCTGCACTTCTTTGAATTGTGCATTTTTGAATGTTAATATCAACTTGGATTTTTGGTCATTATCAGTGTTCTGTTTCATCATGCTCATGTTACACTCAAGTTTATATTTTGGTGTTTCTACTGTGTTCTTTGATGATGTTGTCGGTAATGACCACTGGATTGTGACTTGAATGATTTAATTTGTTGAATCTTCCTGTTCTTGTAGGTATGCAATGCAGGTGCAAGATGCTTGTCACACAGAGTTATGGCCATGGCAAGATAACACATGAAGATAGGGACCTCCTGCAAGCCGGCGTTGACATTGGCAAGTGGATAAAGGAACTTTTCTTAGGAGCAAGTGGTATTGAGACTTGGATGAAGCTTACGACATGTCCGCAGTCATGGAACCTAATTCCTAGCTCTTTGTAGTCTAAGCTAAAGACCATTCATCCTGTTTCTTGTATTTAGAACTAAACTTTATTTTAATTATATTCTATTGAATTGTTGATGGACTAAACTTAGTACCGTACCACAAGCCCAAGAATTGCCTTGTTGTAAATTGCTGTAGAACTTCATAGGTGACTTGAAATGTCCGTTGGCCTTTTTTTTTGACAATACTTGAACGTGATATGAATCCAATTGGAACTGGCCCCTCCTACAAAGTTGCTTTAAGTTTTGTATCTCTTGAGAAATTTGGACCATTCCTTAAATTTGAACATGAAAACCTTAAACTTGCTGATGACATGACAATATGATAACCACACTTGAATCTGTCCTTAGATTTAAAAGGGACCACTTCAAAATCCATCTTCTGAAATACTTAGGCCTTAATGGAAGTGTTCTTTTAACAAAGTAATGCATCCAAACGCCTACTTGAATTGGAATTCCTCACCCAAATGCAACAATGATGTTGAATAAACTTTGAATCCTATTAACAACTAGTTAGACAAAAAAAGAGAAAAAAAATGAAAGTAACAAGACAAATATGTTTTGAATTTTTTTGAATTTCCAATGATATGCTAATGATATGATGCAAAAATATCAGAATAAAAATGAGAATAAATGGTAGGACAAATTTGGGGTATGACAATGGCCCCTAATAGAACTCTTCTAATGGGCATGTCTCAGTCTTCAAGGGAGAGCTTTTGGGATTATGCTCAGAGGTGGAGACAGCTTGCTGCTGTTTTCCAGCCACCCATGTCAGAAAGAGAGATGGCTGACATGTTTATGAACACATTGAAGGGAACTTATATTGATAGACTTGTTGCTTTCTCTTCCACCAGTTTTGCCGATGTAGTTATAGCTGGTGAGAGAATTGAGAGTCTTTTGAAGATGGGAAAAATCTCTGACAACGGTGCAAGTTCCTCCAACAACACCAGAAAACCTTTTGCAGGACCCCGAAGGGCGGGTGAAACAAATGATATCCATGCAGGCAGGGGCAGACCCCAGTATCCTCACAGATCCATAGCAGTTGTTACCATACCGGCTCCGGTTCCACAACAACCACTTTATCCTCAACAACAACAACAACAACAACACTATCAACAACAATCTCATTTTCCGCAACAAAGAACTTACAGTAATAATAACAACAACCAACAGCAGCGCCCCTTTCAACAGAGGCCATCTCAAGAAAATAGGGTGATTGATCCCATTCCTATGCCTTATGTTGCTTTACTGCCACAACTCCTGAAGCTTAACTTGGTTGAGTTAAGGACGTTGGCTCCACCAAATCCTCTCAATCTCCCAAAGAATTATGATGCTAATGCCAGGTGTGCCTTTCACTCCAACGCGCCTGGTCACAATTCTGAGAAGTGTAGAGCCTTGCAAATGAAGGTTCAAGACCTGGTCGATTCCAAAGCTCTCAATTTCGCACCTCCTCCGAATGTTAACAGAAATCCTATGCCTAATCATGGTGAGCCCAGGATTAATGCCATAGAATAAGATCAACCATCTGCACTGATTGATAATGTTGCACAAATTCAAACACCGTTGGCAGAAGTCAAGACTCAACTCTTAAGATGCCAAGTGTTCCCGGGCTGTGGGGCCTGCTGCAAATCGTGAAAAATTGCTATTAATGGTTGTGAGAAGCTAAAGTTTGGCATAGATGGCCTCATCAGAGATGGAATTTTGCAGATTACCACAACAGCTCCTTCAACAACTCTTGTTTCAGCAACAATGGATTCTCCTACAACATCAACAATTCTTCCTTCAGAAAATACTCCTACAACTGCAACAACTATCATTCCCACTGATTCATCAACAACTCCAGCAATCACTCCATCCATTGTTTCAACAAATCAAAGTTCAACAACATTTACTTCTACAACATCAGCACCCATTTTATCAACGGAAACGCCTGCAACACCAGCAAACACTAATGAAGATGTCTCAACGGTCACGATCTATTATGACCCGACAAACGTTCATCCCAACAACAATTTCCAACAAAAAATTGCAACACCTCCTGTCACATCTCCAGTCACAATCTACTATGATCCGCATACCATCACAGTTCCTTCCGCTGTAGCGATCAGTTCGGTCACCATTACGGTACCTAGACCCGTTCCTTATGAAAGCAGTAATGCCATACCTTGGCATTATGGCTCTGATCTCTACTGCGACGGGAAGAATATCACTCTATATTCAACAACCTCCTCACCACAAGTTGACAATGTTGGGGGAGGCGGAGGCTTCACCAGAAGCGGACGCCTTTTTGCCTCACAAACACCGAGACCTAATGCTGAAGCAGAAGCTGCTGCTAAGGCAAAAGGGAAGAATGTGGTACTTGAAGAGCTAACTGATAAAGAAACTCCGAAGACGTCTTTTGAACAACAGGTGGCCGAGTTCATGAGAATAATCAAAAAGAGTGATTACAAAGTGGTGGACCAACTTCATCAGACACCCTCCAAAATCTCTATATTATCACTGTTAATGTGTTCCGAAGCCCATAGGAATACACTGTTGAGAGTCCTGCACGCAGCATATGTGTCGGAAGAGATTACGGTTAATTAGCTGGAAACAGTGGTGGAAAATGTAAACACCATTCATGGACTGTGCTTCACAAATGCTGATTTAACGACGGAGGGACGCAACCATAATAAGGCTTTACATATCACCTTAGAATGCAAAGGTGCTGTTCTTTCTCATGTGCTGGTGGACACTGGGTCTTCGCTCAATGTCCTCCCAAAGAAAGCCTTGGTGAAGTTGGAGTATGATTGTTTGGCATTGCGTCCAAGTAACTTGGTGGTGAGAGCATTTGATGGCTCTAAGAGATTGGTGCTTGGAGAGATTGATCTACCTGTGTTGATTGGCCCACAGACCTTTAAAACTACCTTCTTCGTGATGGACATACAGCCAGCCTACAACTGTTTGTTGGGTAGACTCGGGATTCACGCCGCTGGCGCTGTTACATCTACCCTTCACCAGAAGTTAAAATTTGAGTGGGAAGGCCAGATCATCACAATCTGCGGGGAGGAAGACATTTTCGTTAGCCAACTGGCTACTTACAAGTACATAGAAATGGATGGGGAGATCCACGAGACTATGAGTCAGGGGTTTGAGGCCCTTAACATCAATGAAGCAAATGTTGTGTCTGGAACTTCCATCACTTCATATCAGCAAGCCCGAAAGGTTGTTGAGGAGGGTACCGCTCAAGGCTGGGGCAAGCTGCTGCTAGTAGAAAAGAAAGAAGACAGATTCGGGTTGGGTTACAAACCAACTCGACAAGATCAACCAGAGGCTGCAACGGAGCCCAAATTTGTCAGCGCGGGAATGCTTATCCCGGATGCTGTGAACAGTTTGAAAGACGAGGAAGAAGACGAACGCAACCTGGAAAGCTGGATACGTCCAAAGGTCCCGGGGAACCAAGTCTCAAACTGGTCTTCCCAGGAAATTATAAGAGTTACTCCTGCAGGGTAATTATTATTTCCTGTCTTTAAGCATGCATCAAGTCCTGCATCTTGCCCAAGATGTTAGGACTCATTTTGTAATCGGGTCATCTTGTACTTTGTGCAAACGATCAATTAATGAATATCAGGACATCTTTTGCAAATGAGTCTCTTCTTTTTTTCCCGCTCACTGTTTTTCATTTTTCATTTTTTGTACAAAAATAAAATGGCAATGTTTTTCAAAATAATAACCTCATTTTCACTTTTTCTAAGCAAGATAAAATTGATCACTAAAATGAACAAATATAAACCCTTGCAGAGAGTGCCCTCCAGACTGCACCGACAACGACACTGCTATGACTTCGTATGACTTCGACAATCCGATTAATCAAGTCGATGAAGGGGTTGAAGAAGATTATGAGCTACCTGAAGAGCTAGCCAGACTGCTAAGGCAAGAGCAGAAGGTTATCACTCCTCATCAGGAGGAAGTTGAGACAGTTAATCTTGGTACCGAAGAAGACTTGAAAGAAGTGAAGATCGGGGCCCGTCTGCAAGATTCAGTGAAAGAACAACTTATTAACATGCTGCGAGAGTACGTTGATGTTTTGCTTGGTCTTATCAAGATATGCCAGGTCTGGATACCGACATTGTTATGCACAAGCTGCCACTAAAAGAAGACTGTCCTCTAGTAAAACAGAAGCTACGCCGTACTCGTCTGGATATGGCCATGAAGATAAAAGAAGAGGTACAAAAACAGTGGGACGCCGGTTTTCTTGTTGTAACTAGTTACCCGCCGTGGGTTGCTAACATTGTGTCTGTGCCTAAAAAGGATGGAAAAGTACGGATGTGTGTGGATTACCGGGATCTGAATAGAGCTAGCCCAAAAGATGATTTCCCATTACCTCACATTGATGTATTGGTCGACAACACGGCTCAGTTCTCGGTGTTCTCCTTCATGGATGGATTTTCAGTATATAATCAGATCAAGGTGTCACCTGAAGACATGGAGAAGACAACTTTCATCACACCCTGGGGCACATTCTGTTATAAGGTAATGCCATTCGGACTGAAGAATGTTGGTTCCACTTATCAACGGACTATGGTAACATTATTCCATGACATGATCCACAAAGAAATTGAATGTTATGTGGATGACATGATTGCCAAGTCCCTCACTGAAGAGGACCACCTGGTAAATCTATTGAAGTTGTTCAAGCGTCTGAGGAAGTACCAACTAAAGCTAAACCCCAACAAATTCACATTTGGGGTACGGTCCGGTAAGCTGCTGGGATTTATAGTAAGTGAAAAGGGAATTGAAGTTGACCCTGACAAAGTCAAAGCCATTCAAGAGATGCCTGCACCAAAGACTGAAAAAGAAGTTCGGGGGTTCCTAGGTAGATTGAACTACATTTCACGGTTCATATCTCACCTAACTGCAACATGTGAGCCTTTGTTCAAGTTGTTAAGGAAAGAACAAATGGTCAGGTGGAACGAAGACTGCCAAAGGGCTTTTGACAAAATCAAGGAATACTTACAAGAGCCTCCAATCCTTATGCCTCCAGTTGAAGGAAGACCTCTAATAATGTACTTAACAGTATTAGAAGAGTCAATGGGGTGTGTGCTGGGCCAGCATGATGAGTTTGGTCGAAATGAGTATGCAATATACTACCTAAGCAAAACGTTTACCGACTGTGAACAACGTTATTCACTGCTCGAGAAAACTTGTTGTGCTTTAGCGTGGGCTGCTCGCCGACTAAGGCAGTATATGTTGACCCACACTACCTTGTTGATCTAAATGATTGATCCAGTCAAGTGCGTATTTGAGAAGCCAACACTTACCGGACGGGTTGCAAGATGGCAAATGATTCTCACAGAATATGACATTCAGTACACATCTCAAAAGGCCATCAAAGGCAGTGTATTGTCTGACTATCTGGTTGAGCAACCCATTGATGATTACCAGCCTATGAGATTTGACTTCCGTGATGAAGACATCATGTTCATAAAAGCCAAATATCATGAAGAGCCTATTCACACTGAAGGGCCTGGCCCAGAAGAAGAATGGACTATGATGTTTGATGGGGATGTTAATATGAATGGTCGTGGAGTTGGTGCAGTACTCATTACACCTAAAGGAGTTTACATGCCTTTCTCGGCAAAACTCACCTTTAACTGCACTAACAACGAAGCTGAATACGAAGCCTGTATCATGGGTCTTGAGGAAGCCATTGACCTCAGGATCAAGACTTTAACTGTATTCGGAGATTCAGCTCTAGTAATCCATCAGACCAACGGTAAATGGTACACTCACCAGGAGCATCTGATTCTATACCGGGATTATACAAGGAGATTACTGACTTTCTTCACTACGCTCAAACTTGAGTATATCCCTCGAGATGAAAATCAATTTGCAGATCCTCTGGCTACCATTTACTCCATGATCAACGTTCAAACTGCAAATTATGTGCCTCGGATTTCGGTATCCAGACTAGACCGACCATCATACGTGTTCTCCGTGGACATTGCTAAAGATGATAAGCCTTGATTCTATAACATCAAATGCTTCTTGGAGGATCAAACGTACCCACCTGGGGCATCTTCCAATGATAAGAAGACATTAAGAAGGCTAGCTGGTAGTTTCTTCCTGAATGTCGATGGTTCACTATACAAGAGGAACTTTGACATGGTACTTCTCAGATGTGTTGATAAGGCAGAGGCAGACTTGTTGATGCACGAGGTGCATGAAGGATCTTTCGGTACCCATGCTGAAGGGCATGCAATGGCCAAAAAGTTATTAAGGTCAGGTTACTACTGGATCACAATGGATGCAGACTGTTGTGCCTATGCCAGAAAGTGCCACAAATGCCAGATTTATGCAGACAAAGTGCATGTGCCTCCGAATCCTCTGAATGTAATGTCTTCACCTTGGCCCTTTGCCATGTGGGGTATTGACATGATTGGAAAGATCGAACCAACTGCTTCAAATGGCCACAGATTCATCCTGGTAGCCATTGATTACTTCACCAAGTGGGTTGAAGCAGCTTCATATGAAAATGTCACCAGGCAAGTGGTAGCCCGATTCCTGAAGAGAGACATCATCTGTCGTTATGGAGTGCCCGAGCGAATCATTACTGATAATGGTTCTAACTTGAACAACAAAATGATGGCAGAACTGTGTCGGGACTTTAAGATCCAACACCACAACTCTTCTCCTTACAGGCCAAAGATGAATGGCGTTGTTGAGGCAGCTAACAAGAATATCAAGAAGATTGTGAAAAAGATGGTGGTCACGTACAAAGATTGGCATGAGATGCTACCATTTTCCTTGCATGCGTACCGTACCTCAATCAGAACATCCACTGGGGCAACACCATATCAGCTTGTGTATGGTATGGAGGCAGTCCTACCTGTTGAAGTTGAATTACCCTCGTTGCGGGTACTTATGGATGTCAAGTTGAATGAAGCAGAATGGGTCCGATCTCGTTACAACCAATTGAGTCTGATCGAAGAGAAAAGATTAGCTGCAATCTGCCATGGGCGGCTATATCAAAAAAGAATGAAGAAAGCCTTCGACCAGAAAGTCAGGCCTTTGGAATACCAAGTAGGAGATCTTGTGCTGAAAAGACTCCTTCCTCCTCATACAGACCATAGGGGCAAATGGACTCCGAATTATGATGGTCCATTCATAGTGAAGAAAGTTTTATCCAGTGGAGCACTGATGCTCACTACTATGGATGGTGAAGATTTCCTATCCCCTGTGAATTCAGATGCAGTTATAAAATACTTCGCATAAAATGACCCGCTGGACATCAAAACAGAATGTAAGTCCAGGAAAAAATAGGGCATCCCAGCGAGTCAAAAACAGAATAAAAGACTCGGGCAAAAATAAGGGAAAATAAAAAAAATGTACACCCACTGAGTTGAAAAGCCGCATTGGACAGCTCAGGCAAAACTGGGTATCCCGGTGGATTGAAACCCCGAAAGGGCGATCTACGCAAAATAAGGGAATAAGCGAACAACTGCATTCTGAATTCGTCTGTATCACTTACAACATGGAAAGCTTCGAAAGGTTAAAGCATCGGTCATAATCAGCCTTCTTCAGAAAGCAAGATGAGAACAATGTCAAGGTCATACGGGTCATAGCAAAAGGAAAGCTCGTTGAAGCGTCGTCAACATTGCCAGCACCTTTTTGTTTCTCAATTTTGTAACAATTTCCTCATTTCAGGGGATCTGTTTCTTTGACTGTATTTTCCAATTCAGGGCACCCAAATTAATAAAATCAGATTGTCAGTCACACTCCGTTTTGTACATTTTATTTCATTTGCAAAAGGTCTGATATCCTTGATATAATGGTTGCATAAAAACAGATGTGCCTTTCTAATCACATGCTTGCAGGAAATATATTAATTACTCCCGGGAGTGTCTGAACTCCTATGATGGGATCCAATAAGGGATACCTCGGGATACTTGTGCGTTTCTTTGTCTTAACAGGAGTGCCAGTATTCAAAGCGCAATATGGGGCATGAAGGGTTTTCCCCAGCAAAGCTTCCAAATCATTATTTCCTCAACACATTTTCCAAACAGCACCGGAAATGCCTTCTCCCCATCAGAGTTGTCAGGCATCACATCTCCAGTGCATCTTTCAGAGCAGCACCAGAAGGTGCTCATATCCCCAGCTAAGTTGTCAAGAATCATCCTTAGCAGGATCCCCACAGAAATCTCGAGGAAGATCGTTCAGTGAACGTTTTCATCCCCAGCCAAGTGCTAGACAGAGAACCATTCCCCCACAGAGCTCCAGCCTCTCCCAGAAGAGCAATGTCTGAATTTCCCGCACAACAAAGTGACGAAAGCTTCCACAGCCCCAGCTGGGCTCCTCATTACAAAGATAGGTCTATCAATGACCTATTTCCCCAAACAGAGTCATACATATATCAGATCTACCAATGATCTCATCCCCAGCTGGGATATTCTTTCAAGCAGATCGGTCGGAGATCTCCACAACAACGGGATCCGAATCCCGAATCAATATCTTTGCATAATCATAGCATTCGAATCATTTATCCCTCAGAGCGTAGCATTCCGTCTAATACGGAGCATTACGGCAAAAATCAAACATATTGCATAATCAAAAGTCAGGTTTTGAATCAGCCACCTGTAAATACCAACATTCCGTCAGCAATGTATATAAAAACTCACAGTCCCCACAGAACGCCAAAGCATCCCTTTGCACTTCTAAAAATACGGTTACATGCTCCTTCTGGAACTCTTACGTGTCATCATTCCCCAGTAAGATCGCCAGGATACTTTCCACAAACAGATACTTATACACAATATGTTTTTCCCGACACTCGTCCGTATCATCTCCTATTTCCCCACAGAAAGCCAAAGCGTCCCCTTTGCACTCCTCACAAATACATGTTCATATATACTTTCGACACTCGCCCGTGTCATATCTTTCCCCGCAGATATAAACCAAACAGATATCTATACACTCTCTTGACACCCGTCCGTGTCACCACTCCCCAGCATGGTTGCACCCGTCTGTGTCATCTTATCCCCACAGGTCGCCAAAATACCTTTTACATATAAGTTCATAACTTATACATTTTCTCTTCTGACACTCGTCTGTGTCATACACTCCCCAGCAAGTTGAACACTCATCTGTGTCTTGCTTATACTTCACAATACTTGTTCTTACCCATACAGATACTCGTCCGTATCTTGTATACACCACTTATTTCCCCTCAGGTTCAATACTCGTCCGTGTTCTTTGTTAACCAGTTGGTACTCGTCCGTACCATCGTCTCTGAACATGTGTCAGCGTTTGTTTCTACCGATACTCGTCCGTATCATAGTCTTAAGGATGCTCGACCGCGTCTATAATCTATACACAATGTCAAACACTTATACATTTCATTTCTTGGATGTAAACACTCATCCGTGTTTACTATTCCCCAGCAAAGTCTTCAGCAAAATTTATTTTCTATCTGACATTCGTCCTATGTCATGATACTTTTGGAAGCCGTACCCTGCCAGGTGATCGTCCTTCACCTTTTGATGACCGTCCCTCATCATTCCCTCAGCGGAGTATCCATTATTGGAACCCTTTTATATCCGGCATTCGTCCTATGTCGTGATATTTTAGCAGCCATCCCTTGCTAGGTGATCGTCCTTCACCTCTTGATGATCGTCCTTCATCATTTTATCCGATGGTCGTCCCCATCGTTGATCTTATTATCTGACATTTGTCCTATGTCATGATAAACCCTGAGAGCATCCATACCCTACTAGGTGATTGTCCTTCACCTCTTGATGATCGTCCTTCATCATGCTTACCCGATGTCCGTCCCTATCGTCGACCTTTTCTATCCAGCATTCGTCCTATGTCGTGATATTTTCGGCAACCGTAACCTGCCAGGTGATCGTCCTTCACCTTAGATGACCGTCCCTCATCTTATCCCCAACAGAGCAGCCTTCCCCTGCTAGGTGATCGTCCTTCACCTATGATGACCGTACCTCATCATCTATTTCATTAATGCTTTGAACCGATGGTCGTCCCCATCATTGCATTTACCTTTAATCCTCAGAGAACCTTGTTACTTCATTTGATGGCCGTCCCCATCATGATCCCTCTATTTCCCCAGCATGTCGGCCGTCCCCGCACATTATAATCATACTTTACTTCCTCTTACAATCTATATCCCTTTTCTTCTTCTCCCCAGTGAGTGCAAATTTTGGACTATCTTTGGTATTCAACCACAAGTTATCATGTTTGTCTGTTAAGCCCGTCGCTTACATTTTGCACAACTAACTCATGTTTGAATAGGGGCAGCTGTAAACACCCCAAATTTTCCCTCACTAAGTTCACACCATGGCTTGTGATCTTTCATATTTGCATTAGCTTAATCATATCATATCATGTTGCATTTTTGCTTCACTGCATTAGTTTAAGTTCATCTGCAACTAGGGTTTGTGACTTGAGCCATCCAAGATTCATATGAGCTACCCCAAAGGTCATAAATCATCTCAAGAGGGTCCATGTATGTTCAATCATCATATTTTATCCTCCAAAGATCAAGGAAGTCAAAGAATCTCAAGAACTGGCAAAGCATGGAAGCTGAGCTAGGGTTTTAACTACACAAATGACCTAAAAATAGGGTTTTGGTTTCAGAGGCCATAACTCCAAATTTTTTGGTCATTCATGTTTCTATTGGTCTCAATATGTTATAAGGATCATGTGTACCGATTTTCATGAAGAAATTCATTGTGGAAGTCATCTGATCACTGGGTAACTTCTTGAGCAAGTCAGAGCCAAATCAGGGCATCTGAGACCCCCTTCAATGGAACCAAAGTGGATTTTTCATCAATTTGAAGTTATATGGTCTTTATTTGATCAATTAAGTGTTTAGAAGTTCACAAATTTGAAGAAAAGAGAGCAAAACCAAAAGTTGCCAAAAATGGAAATGACTTGTAATGTAAACTTTCCATTTTGGGGAAGTTTTTCAACCTCCTCTTTCTCAACCAAAAATGCTCCAAATGAAAAATTGTTGGTCATGAAAGTTGTAGATTGGATCATTCCCTTTTCAAAGAGTACAAGAACAAGATCTAATTCATTTTGGAACTCAAGTTATGGCTTTTCAAAGTTGGCAAAAATCACATAATTTCATGTTTCATGCCAAAGAGGGATTTTTGCAAAACCTCATGTCAAGCCATTTTGTGACTTCAAATGCATTTCTAAACATCATAGTAACATAACACATTGCCTAAAACTCAGAATTGGCCACAGAATTTCAAAGTTTCATGCCTTGCCAATGAAGAAATCCAAAAGGGGCCAAACTTTGTCCAATTTGCAAAACCTCCCATAACCTTTCACAAACTTGCTGAATTTCCTCTAAATGATTTCCATGGCCATCCTTGATCCTTGCTGCACCAGACACCCCTTTGTACTAAGCCTACCACTTGCCCATACCTCAAGTACACATAATCTTAACTTTTTTCATTTTCACCCATACCAATCACACTATGCCACAACCACTCTCTGAACCAATTGCATTTGTTTATACTAACCTAAAGCAAGCCAAACATAACAAGAACCAAGCCCGAATCCTCAGCATTTCCCTAGTTCACAAAAATCACCTCCCTTGCATTTTTCTTTGAAACTCACTCCTCATCCATCAAAACCTCAAAATTCTTTCACCATTCAACTCAGCATCAATCATAGAACAAAACCCAACCATTGAAATGGCTTGAAACCCACCATACACCAAATACGATTTTCCACCTCCATAAACTGAACCTCAAAAAGAGGTCACATACACCCCAGCAAAGCATCAAAGAAGCTCAAGGGTGGTCAGAGGAGAGTGTTTGCATCAAGAAGAAGGCCCAAGCAGCTCCATTGGCAAAGCTTCATCTCAGGTATCTTCTTGAAACATTTTTCCAGAAATCGTTTCTTTAGTTATGAGATGATAGAGTTTGCTCTCCTTATCACAATGAACATTTATTTTTGAAGAATGGTTGAGAATTGACTGTGTATGCGTGTTCTGAAATTTTGTCCATTTTTATGTTTTTGTTCGAATCATGATTATGGTGCAAAATAAATGAATTATGTTGCTGGATTCTTGTTCTATGGGGTTTGGGGATCATTTCTGGAGGTTTGGGGAGTTATCATGACCTGGGGAGTGATTTGAATATTTTCAGGGGAGAGGTTGGCCGGAGAAGATGACCGGAGGTCTTCTCCGGCCACCTGAGAGTCATTAATTTGATTAATTAGGGTTAGGGCACTTTTTGAATCTGGGCCGTTAGATTAGTCTTTCCCGCGTGCAGTGAATGGCCTAGATCTCTTCATTAGTTATTAATTAGGATTATTTAATTAATTAATCAGGTTTAGTGAAATTTGAGTTTGGGCCATTGGATGTGGCACCAGTCAACAAACACAAACCCAGAATCAATCCCCACCATCCATTCAGCATACTTTTGTTTATTTCATTTTTTAAATTCATTTTCCTTATTTATTTTGTAAGAATTTTTAAAAATAGTAAAAATCATCAAAAAATTCTGAAAATTTTTATCAAACATTTTATTAATTTTTCAGAATCCAAAAATATTTTTTTTTTATTTTTTGCATTTAAAAAATATTTTTAAATCATTTAAATGTTTTATTTAATTAATTAATGAAAATTAATTAATTAAAAATACATTTAAGTATTTAAAAATCACAAAACAATTCAGAGAACATTCTTGGACATTTAGAAACATTTACAAACTCACCATACAAATTTATTTTTGGTTTTGATCATGCTTTGACATTTTTTCAATGAATTAGGGTTCTTAAATTTGTCCATTTTTAACCCTAACTTCAAAAATTCATAACTTTTAAACCAATTTGAGTTTGTGAATGATTCTTTTTGCCTTGTTCTATGCATAACTTCTAGTTTCTAAAAACATTTTTGTTTCATTTTTAACTTGCATTTTCAATTTGTTTGGCATTTTACATTGAGGATCACCCAAAAAACCCTAGAAATTTAGGAAATTCATAACTCCTTCTAGGTTTAGCTTCTGACCTCCCCCTTTGGATGGTAACCTAGTATAGGTTTAGGGTTCCTTTGAGTGCATTTTCAAAATTTTATCTTGTCATTTGCTTCTGTCTTTTCCATTTACATCTCATGTTGCATATAAACCCTAATTTTGTATCTTCATTTGCATTCACCTTGCATAAGCATTCATATAAGAACTTGCCATGACATTTGTCGTACCTCGAAAAATACGATCCTAAAACAAACAACAGAGTCGCCACCTAATTCTATTTATTCTATTTAAAGAAAAGGGAGATATAGATACAACCTAATACAGGATAAGAAATGGTTTACGAAACCAAATTCTAAGTTCGGGAGTCGGTTACGCAAGGGGAAGGTATTAGCACCCCTCACGTCCGTTGTACTAAACGGGAACCTCTTAGCTAATCATGCGATTAAATGTTTGATCTTAAGTTTTTGTCTTCTAAATAATTGTTAATATGTTTGTTAAAAGTCTAAAATTATTATTATTATGACGGAGAAAAGATTAAATGTTTATTAGGGTGCTTTAAACGGAGAAATAATTAAATTTTTTATTAGGGTGCTCGGGAAGGATTAAAATCCCCGTGCCTACGTATTCCCTTGTGCAATGGGAAAGTCAGAGCTCCGTAGTTCGTGCTACTACGATTTGTGTTTTTTAATTGAACGATTATTTAAAACGCATTCTACTGCTAAGCGTTGGCTTATACTCGCGGTGGAGGCTGAAGCGCTAGCTTGTTTGCGAGATAGAATGATTTAAACAATGTTCGTTTTAGAGAAAATGTTTGACTTTGGTTAAGGTGTTTTAAAACGAAAGGGCGAATGAACCACGTCGCGTGGGGCTAGCCCAGGAGCGTTTCATTCCAAAACGTGCGGAGTGCTAGACTCCGGAGTTTCGTCTTTCGATAGTTAATTATGAAAATGATTTAAATTGGTTGGTAAGTTTTAAGTTGTTTTTAAGAGATGAAAGAGTGAATGGACCACGTTGCGTGGGGCTAGCCCAGTTGCAGTCCATTTTAGAACGTGCGGAGTGCTGGACTCCGGAGTTCTGTTCTTTCGTATTAAATTAATTAAATAAATTGAAAATTTGTTTTTTTAGACGTTTTAGAATCGTTGTAATTAATAGCGAAGGAGTGAACGAAACAATACGCGTGGGGCTAGCCCAGTTGTGGTTCGTTCTAGAACGTGCGGAGTGCTAGACTCCGGGGCTCTATTCCTTGTTAATTTGATCAAGATACGCAAAAACCTGCAGACGGCGATCACTTGGTGACCGACTTACGTGTGTGCGAAGTGTAGGCGAGATGAATTATTTTATTGATTTATGTGAATCGAGTTCTTTAAATATGAAAGGGCGAATGAATCCACTACGTGTGGGGCTAGCCCAGGAGTGATTCACTCAAGAACGTGCGGAGTGCTGGACTCCGGAGTTCAGTTCTTTCGCAAGTTAATTGGTTTGAAAGTTTTTTAGGTATTTTATGGTTTAGACACGATGGTGATGCACAATTAATCGAAAGAACACAAATGTGGAATCAGGACTAAATTGAAACGCAAAAAAGATAAAGTTGAGTTTTAACGATACCTAACGGAGAAGGTCTGTTGCCTCTTTAATATGAGCGAAAGAAATCGAGAAGAAATATTAAGTCCAAAACAGATTTACAAGTTAACACAATTATCCATTATCATGATTTCAGGCAAATGCCAATTATAAACTTCAAGCATCCAAGCCATCTAACAAAGAGGACCAAAGATTGGTCTAAAAGATATCAGGGATTAAATACAATCTGCATCCAGAATCTCATCAGCCCCAAACAAAGTAAAGAGAAGAATTAATTATATGTTCTAAAATAAAATGTAATTACAAATCTACAACAATAAACTTTAAACGAAATTTTATCCTCATAAACCAAAATTTCTAACTTAAATTATCAAAATGAAATAAAAAAAGTAAAGTTGTTAGGATACTAAACAAACAAAAAAATAAATTAAATTCTAAAATTAAAATCCAATTAGACTTCCAATTAACCTAAAAAATAAAATAAACAAACATTAATTAAAATTGATTAAAAAGTTATGTAAAAAAAATGAAAGAAACTAAACAAACAGGGGGTTTCGTCCGCTGATCCTTGGGTTTGCTAGCATGAAACAGATTGAGTTGGGCCTAATTTACAAATCCAATACTAATAACCAAAATAAATATGACAATTTAAAAATAAAATAAAATAAGTAAGCAAAAGAAAGTAAATTTGGAAAGAGGGAGAAACAAACGGTCTACCCGCATAACCTAAACGCGTCATCGTTTAACATGAGGAAACCAATCTTCCATCAGAATAAACCGCCGCCGGCGATTTCTCGACCTGCCGTCAATGCTTCTTCCATTTCGTTTTCTTCCGATCCCACTCCGGCTACCCACGGCAGCGACGACTTCTCTCTCTCTGTCTCTCCAATCGCTCAGTCTCTCGTCGATTCGTGACGCGGATTCGGTTTTGGTGTTGGTCGAGGAAGGAGGTCTGGTGGATTTGGAGACAAGTTTGAAGGATGATTTGTGTTTGTGATGTTTGTGCGTTTTCGCGACAAAACGGTGGTGGCGGTTGTTGTTGGTGATGAAGGTGGTTTGTGATGGTGATGAGATGCAGTGGTGGGTGTTGGATTTTGCGGCGGAT
Organism: Lathyrus aphaca; assembly: GCA_963966055.1. Lineage (NCBI taxonomy): Eukaryota > Viridiplantae > Streptophyta > Magnoliopsida > Fabales > Fabaceae > Lathyrus > Lathyrus aphaca. The sequence goes on along the minus strand of OZ014520.1, from coordinate 281,483,802 downwards.
GGTGGCGGCGGGTCGAAGAAGAGGAAGGGTCGTTGGTCAAAGGGTTGCGGTAGATAATGGTGAGGCGGTTTATGTGGAAAGGGTTTGTGCTTGGATTGAGGGGAGAGAGAAGAGGGATTCCGTGAGTTTTCTGAAGGTTGTTTTTTTCAAAACAGAGAACTTACCTTTTTTCTTTCGATTTATCTCTGCTTTAACCCTGTTTGATGTGCCATGGACCTCTATTATGCTTTACTGTTGTTTTTTTTTTTTTTTGAAACAGATGGTGAAAAAAACCCCTAGAAAGCAAATGTCTCCCTTTTCTTTATGGTCAATATCCAGGTTTTTGTCCTATGCAGAACGTTTTCAGGTTCTGTCATTTTTTAATGGCTTTTTCTTTGCATTTCTGATGTCTTTTTTTCCTCTGTTCCTATTCGTCTCTCAGAAAAAACAAAGAGGATTTGAACGTATAAAGTGAAAGTCAATCCCTCCGCCTTCCGTCAAAAATCCTCCTATTTGATCAAAGGGTCCCCCCTTTCTATCAGCTGTTTTCTGGTTTTTTATATTTATTGATTTGTCCCTTTTTGCTTTTTAGATGCAGGTTTTGACTATCACATTTCGGTGCAAGTTTGTAGGTCAAGGTTGTAGGTTATGATGTAGGTGAAGAGGGTGGAGCATTGTATTGTCTTTGTTGTTTTGTGTAGTTTTTTTTGGGTACATCCTGTGTACCTGATGACGTGAAAATACATCGTTTATTTGACTTTATTAATGCATATTTTGTACTCTTTTTGATATTCATTTGCACCATATTATGTTGGTATTTTGTTTATTTTGTTTGTTTCAGGTATTCAACCATTTAAGAGTTGAATGCGAAGAAAGGAAGCAAATCAGGCGAGAAATGGAACAATTCGCATACAAAAAGTAGTCCGACGAAAATGGCCATAACTTTTGAACCGTAAATCGAAATGACGCCCCGTTCGAAGCGCTGGAAAGCTAACGGAAAGATCTACATTTTTGGATAAGTCGAGAAGGCTATCACGGTCGTCACCTAGGTGTCACGACCGTGACACCCCAAAAGAAGCAATCACGACCGTGATGACCTTGTCACGACCGTGACACTTAAAATTGAAGGGACACGAGCGTGAAGACCTTGTCACGACCGTGACAAAGGGAATATAGGTTATTTGACCCAGACTACGTCAAAAATGTTACGTGCATATGATGTGCCTACTTTCCAGCCACCCTCCTGTACCCACGTTCCTATATTCTCTCAACTGCTCCTACGAGGCCCATGCAACAAGTTCAACCCACAAGCCCATTAATTCCTCTATATATAGGAGTTCTTTTGTCATTTTGAGGGGTGGTTCTTTGGCCGGTTATTACCGTGTGGAAGCTCTGCCCATTTTACAAACCATTTCCCAACTTTTATTTTTCTGCTGTTTCTGTTTAATTCCCAATTACCCTTTAATAACAATTTCCAACATTAGGAAATTGTTATGTTAATTAGATTTATTTTTAGCCCCAGACTTTGTTTTTAGTTTCGATTCCGAAGGTTCCAATCTTGCCGACTTGTGGAAGAAGGAGCTCGAGGAATTAATTGTTATTCAGGTTTTAATTATATTTAATTTAAGTAATATTTTGTTTATGTTAAATTCTCGTTATTTAATTATTGTGAATGCCATAATGTTTTTAAATCATAATTTATACTTGTCCGATTCAATAGATATGCCTAGCTAATTATTTAGAGTCCGGCGTATGAGGACCGTCGTTGCCGACGGGACTCGGTAGAAAATAATAGGTGCGAATTAATAACTACAATTATGTTTTGGTTATAATTTCTATGCGTAATTTAATTAGCATTGTCATGAGAGTGAGATGTTAGTTAACATTGCTTTGTCATGAGAGTGAGAGGCATATAAAGGTTTGAGCCGAGATCCGCGAGAGCGTGAGGAGCGAACCAGATAGTAGAAATTAGGCAACTTATCTAAATACAGCGAGAGCGCTTTAGAGACGTTTAGGATATTATTAGCTTTCAAAACACGCTTTAGAGACGTTTAGGATATTATTAGCTTTCAAAACACGTTTCTTAGTTACCGGGCGAGCGAGAGCAAAATCTTGGGATTAGGAAGTGTGGCTTTAGTTAAGACCGCGAGAGCGTGAGGCGGAGTCTTTAAGCTGATATATTCTACGGAACTAGCTATAGTCGTAATTAGTACCGGATTCTATAAAGTCCCTTAGGAGCGCGGAATTCATATCTCGGCCTCGTTTTATTCTTATTTCTTTCTTAGATTTATTTTAGTTTCAGTTCTGGTTTCCCTTAAACCATAAAAATATCATTATCCTTAGCTTTACAACGCAACAATAGATAACGGTAGGTTGACATTGGTCTCTGTGGGTTCGATATCTTTATTACTACGCGATAGGCTGTGCACTTGCAGTTAGAAACCGTTAGACGTATAGTTTACCGCGATCAAGTTTTTGGCGCCGTTGCCGGGGACCAAAAGTCAATATTGTTATTCCGTTGTTGCACCATATAGACTAAGGCATTTTCTTTCTTATTTATTTAACTATGTTCCACCCAAATTTTTTCTGCAATCCCCATTCCCAGTATTTCGAGGAATCTCAAGGATACCATAATCCCAACCTCGAAATACATATGGAGAATTTCAATCCTTCGTTCAACCATTCTCACCCAAATTACCTCTGCACCTACCAACCCCAAAATTTTGAGGAGCTGCACCCAAATTTTTCCTATGATTACCAACCCCAACATTTTCAGGAGTCGCAAGAATCCCATAATTCCAACCTTGAAGCATTAATGCAAGATTTCAATGCGACACTGACTCACTCCCAGTATCTCGAGGAACCACAACCAAACTTCCTGTTCGATCATCATTCCCAATATTTCGAGGCACCAGAAGAATCTATTAATCCCAACCTCGAAACATTAATGGATGATTTCCTTGAAACCTCAGCTAACTTTAGGCTAAAATCTATGATGGAGCGTTTTGTGGACGCACAAACTATCCAGAATGAAGAGCTTAGAAGACAACATCTCGATACTTATGAAACCCTTAGGAAGATGAACACTACAATCGAGTCCCTCACGACTCACACTGATGCATTGGAGACCCAAATTTTACTACTTGCGATGACACTTATAGGTCCTTCCCCTGAGAAGAATGCATACGTTATAACAACCAGTAGTGAAGAACAATTCGAAAATCCTAAGGAGATTGAAGATGAAGTTGAGGAGAGTTATAATAAGGTTGAGGATAGTTCTGGTGGGAAAAGAGTAGAGGTCGAGCACAATTCACCGACACCACCCGAAAGGGAGGTTATCATAGAAGTTGAGAATGAAGAACCTATTGTAGATCTTCTTCCATATACCCCACCAATTCCTATCCCGCATATGTTTGCCGACTCCCAATCCAAAACTTATGAGGAGATATTGGATAATATCCACACCGATGCACCCTTGTTCGAACCCCTGCATAAAAAGAGAAAATTTAAGGACCATGAAATGAGGGAAGTCATTAGTGCTAAGAGGGTAAGGTTAGACTTTAAGGTGATGAATGAAATAACTAAGTTCAAATATGAAAAGCTAATACCTAGCATAGATCCAGAACCACCACCACAAGTTCAAAAGAATAAACCACCCCACAGAAGGAAGAAAAGGAAAGGTGAGGGATATGTGAGATGGCTTGATAAGTGGAAATGGAAACCGAAGAGTAACACTCATAACCATCGAGCTATCGACGTTAAACAAAACATTTCGTGGGCGGTAACCCACAAGCTTTTAATTTAATGTTTTCCTTTTATTGTTTATGTTTGCAGAAAATAAAGAATTGTATCGTTTGTCGCGTCTCAGCTACTTTTAGACGAAAGATCTCTAGACGACAACCCCTCAAGATGAGATGGTGCCCACGCACATTCCTTTGAATGTCGCTGCTGGTGGTGACACTGATGTTGAGTATGATAGGAGATGGCATGTCTCTCCCGTCGATTACTCATCTTATCCTTGTTCTTTGCATGTTCTGGCTCCACCTGCACACACCGCACAATATTCTCCTAACATGTTTTGCAGGTACTTCCTTCGGAAATAGGCAATATGATGAGCGACTTCAGGAAAGTGAAGTTTTAGCAGATTCAGATATCTCGTAGTACAAGACGCCGGAGAAGAAGTGATCAGCAAAGACAGGGACAACAAGGGAAGAATCAGAGGGAATTTGGCCGTGGTAGCAAACAAAGGCATCTATACAGGTTCTATCTTTCCTTTTCCACCTTTTATCAAAACATTGAGGACAATGTTTGGTTTAAGTGTGGGGGAGGAACTTTACCGTTTTCATTTTACTGTCTTCTAGCATATTCACTATTTTTTTTTTTGTTTATTGCATGATGTCTTTCAGTTGTTATCAAATCTCCCCGAAATTTTAAAATTTTTCCATCAAAATATTTTCTTTTTTCGAGGCATGGCACACACTCTGGAAGTATATAGGCTGTCGCTTTAGGCTTGTTAGAGAAACTTGGGGACATTTCAATAACGCGAATACTGTTTTGACACCCTAAACCCCCTCGTGATGAAAAATCGATTTGAGTAGACATTATGCTGAAACCTTAGTCTCCAAGTTTTCGAAAATAGCTTCTAAGTAGTTTTTATTAGCAGTCGGCACCATCCTATGAACAAACTAAGTAAGTAACCAATGCAAATATGTGTATGATCTCTAAACATGAAAAATGATTGAATTAGAAAAGCAAATGATAGGATAAGTTCCTTTTAAGTTAGGTGGCCCTTACCCGACCATTTAGCCTAACGGAGCGGACTCTTTAAATTCGATGAATTAAGAAAAAGAAAAGAAATGAAAAAGAATGAAAAGACGAGATCATTAGACACTAACAGGTTAACTTACCATGTGCGAGCAAGGATAACGGGCTTAATGTGATTGCGCTCGAACGAAAAGGAGTGAAAGAGAGCAAGAGACTTAGGTTGAGTTATAATGGCATGATTCGAATTGGTCTGCATAATGATGGAGTTTTTGAAAATTGTGTCATTACGGTATCCTTGGTCTTGATTTGTCCAAATTGATTTGACATAGCCTAGTAGCCGCATACGATTAGAGTTCAGTGTGTTTGTGTTTCAAATTGCGCTTACCTTGATTTTTGTTAAGTTGGTTATTTGCTTGAGGACAAGCAAAGGTTTAAGTGTGGGAGAGTTTGATGACGTGAAAATACATCGTTTATTTGACTTTATTAATGCATATTTTGTACTCTTTTTGATATTCATTTGCACCATATTATGTTGGTATTTTGTTTATTTTGTTTGTTTCAGGTATTCAACCATTTAAGAGTCGAATGCGAAGAAAGGAAGCAAATCAGGCGAGAAATGGAACAATTCGCATACAAAAAGTAGTCCGACGAAAATGGCCATAACTTTTGAACCGTAAATCGAAATGACGCCCCGTTCGAAGCGCCGGAAAGCTAACGGAAAGATCTACATTTTTGGATAAGTCGAGAAGGCTATCACGGTCGTCACCTAGGTGTCACGACCGTGACACCCCAAAAGAAGCAATCACGACCGTGATGACCTTGTCACGACCGTGACACTTAAAATTGAAGGGACACGAGCGTGAAGACCTTGTCACGACCGTGACAAAGGGAATATAGGTTATTTGACCCAGACTACGTCAAAAATGTTACGTGCATATGATGTGCCTACTTTCCAGCCACCCTCCTGTACCCACGTTCCTATATTCTCTCAACTGCTCCTACGAGGCCCATGCAACAAGTTCAACCCACAAGCCCATTAATTCCTTTATATATAGGAGTTCTTTTGTCATTTTGAGGGGTGGTTCTTTGGCCGGTTATTACCGTGCGGAAGCTCTGCCCATTTTACAAACCATTTCCCAGCTTTTATTTTTCTGCTGTTTCTGTTTAATTCCCAATTACCCTTTAATAACAATTTCCAACATTAGGAAATTGTTATGTTAATTAGATTTATTTTTAGCCCCAGACTTTGTTTTTAGTTTCGATTCCGAAGGTTCCAATCTTGCCGACTTGTGGAAGAAGGAGCTCGAGGAATTAATTGTTATTCAGGTTTTAATTATATTTAATTTAAGTAATATTTTGTTTATGTTAAATTCTCGTTATTTAATTATTGTGAATGCCATAATGTTTTTAAATCATAATTTATACTTGTCCGATTCAATAGATATGCCTAGCTAATTATTTAGAGTCCGGCGTATGAGGACCGTCGTTGCCGACGGGACTCGGTAGAAAATAATAGGTGTGAATTAATAACTACAATTATGTTATGGTTATAATTTCTATGCGTAATTTAATTAGCATTGTCATGAGAGTGAGATGTTAGTTAACATTGCTTTGTCATGAGAGTGAGAGGCATATAAAGGTTTGAGCCGAGATCCGCGAGAGCGTGAGGAGCGAACCAGATAGTAGAAATTAGGCAACTTATCTAAATACAGCGAGAGAGCTTTAGAGACGTTTAGGATATTATTAGCTTTCAAAACACGTTTCTTAGTTACCGGGCGAGCGAGAGCAAAATCTTGGGATTAGGAAGTGTGGCTTTAGTTAAGACCGCGAGAGCGTGAGGCGGAGTCTTTAAGCTGATATATTCTACGGAACTAGCTATAGTCGTAATTAGTACCGGATTCTATAAAGTCCCTTAGGAGCGCGGAATTCATATCTCGGCCTCGTTTTATTCTTATTTCTTTCTTAGATTTATTTTAGTTTCAGTTCTGGTTTCCCTTAAACCATAAAAATATCATTAGCCTTAGCTTTACAACGCAACAATAGATAACGGTAGGTTGACATTGGTCTCTGTGGGTTCGATATCTTTATTACTACGCGATAGGCTGTGCACTTGCAGTTAGAAACCGTTAGACGTATAGTTTACCGCGATCAGTACCTTTGTTAAATTGTGTAAATATAAGGACCAAAAGAAATCAAGACTAACAAAAATAATTAATAAAATCAAAATCAACTTAGTAAAATAAATTATATTAAAACAAACTAATTAAAAGCTTAAGTATAATAAAATAAAAATCATTAAACTAATAAACATCACTATTTCTAAATCAACCTAAATCGAAATTATAACTAAATTAATTTTAAAAAAAAATGAATTAAACTTAAACAATGACTAAAATAAAAACAAAATTAAATCTAAATAGAAGTTTAAACTAAAATTTGGATTAAAATACAAATTAAATATGTATATTAGACTAGAAAAATTTAATTAAATTAAACTAACTAATTGAAATTATCTAATTAAATTAAAACTTAAAATTGATATAGAACTAATTAATCTTAAAATAGCCTAACATGTAATCAAATAAAATTAGAATTAAACTATAAAACAAGACAACATTCTACATGAAGCTAAATGCATTATTATGAGAAAAAACGGACCAAAAGCCAAATAAAATGACTGACTAAGAAATAATGCGATGGGAATGCGCCAGATCAAATAAAAATAAAAAACAGAAACTTGAAAATAGAATTAATGTGAGAATAAATTAATAAAACGAAACGGGAAATAGACAATAAGAAAATTTGGAAATGCAGAGAGATTAAAAAACAAATCCTGGAATTTTCTGTCAAACGTGAATGGATGTATGATGCGAAAAATTAGGGGTAAAATTTGGGGTGTGACAACATTTTATGCATTCATATGACTTCTAAGACATCTTAGGACACATTAGACTCATGCTTGATTATTTCCTCATCCATTTGCCATGCTATGTATTCATTTCATTTCATGTGTATTCATGAACTTTCATGCTCCTTTCATGCTACATTTGCATCCTCATTACTTGTATGCTCATTTGTATCTCATGACATATATTTGCATCATCTCTTTGCATCATTAGCATCATGAACATGCTTCTGGTTTTGGTTTGCATCCTTGCATTCATTTCATTTTCATTTCATTTCATCTTTTGTTTCTAACTTTTCAGGTGGTAAGTTACTTTGAGAAGTGAATTTGCCTTCACTTTTCATAATCTCTTCTCATCTCTCTTATGCATTCATTGCTGAATTTTGTATGTGTATTAGAGTGAGCTTGCTCATTCATGTTCCTTCCTCACCTTCTTTCCTCAAGCAACTTATCTTCTTAAGTGAAGTAAGTTGACTTACTTCTTCTGCTTCTCTTCCTTCCATCTTTGCTTCTCCCTTGGTGGCTTTTCCTGAAGATCTCTTGCAAGCCTCATAAACCTTAGGAATACCCAAGCATGATCACAATTATGGTTTGATTATTCCCCCCATTAGTTTTACCTTTGTGTCATCTCTTGTGTCTTCTCTTCTCACCTCATAATCAAGGACTAAACCTTAAAGGTTTTAAGGCTTTGTGATTAAGGTTATGCCTGCATCCTTCTCTTAAGATGGAGTGTATAACTTTAATCCTAAGTGTTAAACCCTTAATGTGTTTAAATCCTTTAATCAATCCATCTAATAATCACTAAGACATCAAGCTTGTAACTTGGGCCTTGCATTAGGGTTCTAATTCTTCCTTAATTGGTTAAGAATGACAATCTGGGTGCTAATACCTTCCCAGGTTGTAACCAACCCCCTTTCTCAGTTTCTTTGGTTCGTGACCGTCTTATCCATCTTTTCCTAGGTTTATGCAGCATTACCTTTCCTTCGGGATAAAAATGCCTAGTTGGTGACTCTTTTCACCTTCATTTTATTTCCCTTTCGCCGACCGTTCGCGCTTGTACCGGGATGCAAATCTTTGGGAGCTACACCAGGTCAAGAGGCTTTGACGATGCTCCGGTTGGGGAGATGAACAATTGTGGGTATCATCACAAAGGCCAAAAATAAATTGGCGACTTCTCTGGGGAATATTTCAACAATGGGAGTAAATCCCGATCATGAACTCTGCGGGGATATCCATCTTCAGACTCGGCTGGGGAAAAAGGCTTGGTCAAGACTCTAGCTGGGGAGAGAATTCTGAAAATTCTGACTCTGTGGGGAAACCAAGCGCACAGCTACGCGCTTGGGATAATCTCGCTTGTGGAAAAATAATCTGCTTGGGGACGGAAGCTCTTCGATTAACCTTGGAATTCCGCTGGGGAAATAATCAAGATATCCTGGAAATATTTGGTTGAGGAATTAAACGTGAAAAAATGTTTGCATTACTTTGTCACACTGGCCAAATATAAATTGGCGGACTCGCTGGTGATATTTCAATGATGGTAGCGTACCAATCATGAACTTTGTGAGGAAATGACGAACTTCCAACCCGTCTGGGGAAATACTTGGTCAAATCACCTTCGCTAGGGAAAGAGTTCTGACCGTTACAACCATGTGGGGAAATAGGTATTCAGTTACTCGCAGTGAATAGTCCATTCTGACACAACGACTCTGATTGGGGACAAACCTCTTCGATTAGGGACAAACCTATTCGATTGGGTTTGAAACTCCGCTGAGGATTCCACTTGCTCTAGCTCAGCTGGGGAACATTCCATATGAACCCTACTGGGGATGACCATGTCTTTCTTGTGAAGCACAATCACCTCTTTGATTAGGTTTGAAGTTTTGTCGGAGATTCCACCTGCTATAGCTCAGCCGGAGAGCACTCTCTGCTTGGGGAAATACCACATCGCCCTGCAAAACCTGCAACAACAGTATACACACATGTGCCCCGGGGACTTGCATGGAACGATCTGTTCATCCATTATCACCTGACACTCAAAGGCAATTTTAATTGTTTCCCTGCAATATCAATTTTTTTAAGAAAAAATCAACATGTTTCGTATGCAATGCTTTTTCTTTGCCAAAAATTTAGGACATTTTTGCAAACAAAGTAAACACAACGCAACACAGCTTTTTGGCTGAATACTCATTCATTGAATGGCCTCTGAATAGGAAAAGTTTTACATCAGGAAGCAACTACCTTGAAATCGATAGCTGCCATAAAATTGAGAAAAGAAACTATCCTAATGGCAATGTACACGGCATTCCAATGAGTTTCCTTCCTGCTATGACCATAATGTCTTCAAGACTTTCTGTTCTTGCCTTTGATTTTTGAAGAAGATGAGGGGACTGATTCCTACCCTTCCGATATTGCCAGACTGTTTAAACGGTGATTTGGTTCAGATTACCCGGATCGTAGTTGTTCGCTTATTCCCTTGTTTTGCGTGGATCGCCCTTTCGGGTTTTCAATCCACTGGGATACCCTTTTTGTCTGAGTTGTCCGATGTGGCTTTTCAACTCAGCGGGTGTACACATTTTTTATTTATTTTCCCTAACCTTTGCCCGAGCTTTTTATTTTGTTTTTAGCTCACCGGGATGCCCTTTTTTTCCTGGACTTTAATTCTGTTTTTGTGTCCAGCGGGTCTTTTATGCGAAGTATTTTTTAACTGCGTCTGAGTTAACAGGAGATTGGAAATCTTCTCCATCCATAGTAGTGAGCATCAATGCCCCACCTGAGAAAACTTTCTTTACTATGAATGGGCCTTCGTAGTTCGGGGTCCACTTGCCCTTGTGATCTGAACCTGGAGGAATGATCTTCTTGAGTACAAGCTCGCCTACTTGGTACTCTCGAGTACGTACTCGTTGGTCGAATGCTCACTTCATTATCCTCTGATAAAGCTGACCATGACAGATATCCGCTAATCTATTTTCCTCAATTAGACACAACTGATTATATCAGGCACGTACCCACTCAGCCTCATCGAGCCTCACATCCATCATCACACGCAACAAAGAAATTTCTACCTCAACAGGAAAGACTGCCTCCATGCCATATACCAAGGAGAAAGGAGTTTCCCCGGTCGACGTCCTGACTGTTGTTCGGTACCCATGCAGCGCGAAGGGTAACATCTCATGCCAATCTTTGTAAGTGACAACCATCTTCTGCACAATCTTCTTAATATTCTTGTTAGCCGCCTCTACCGCGCCATTCATCTTTGGCCGGTAAGGAGAAGAATTGTGATGTTGAATCTTGAAGTCCCGACACAGTTCTGCCACCATCTTGTTGTTTAAGTTGGAACCATTATCAGTAATGATTCGCTCGGGCACTCCGTATCTGCAAATGATGTCTCTCTTTAGAAATCTGGCTACCACTTGACGAGTGACATTGGCATAAGATGCTGCTTCAACCCATTTGGTGAAATAATCAATCGCGGCCAAGATGAAACGATGACCGTTTGAAGCAGTAGGCTCTATCTTCCCGATCATGTCAATGCCCCACATAGAAAAGGGCCAAGGAGATGACATGATGTTGAGCGGGATTGGAGGAACATGCACCTTATCTTCATATATGTGGCACTTATGGCACTTACGAACGTACGAACAACAGTCTGCATCCATTGTTAGCCAATAGTACCCCGATCTCAATAACTTCTTAGCCATTTCATGTCCTCCTGCATGAGTACCGAAGGATCCCTCATGGACTTCCTGCATTAACAGGCATACTTCGTGTCTATCCACGCATCTGAGCAAGACCATGTCGAAGTTCCTTTTATACAAAACTTTGTCTGTATTCAAGAAGAAACTAGCAGCAATTCGTCTCAAGGTCTTCTTGTCGTTGGATGATACCCCAGCTGGGTATTCTTGCTTTTCCAGGAAGAGCCTGATATCAAAGTACCAAGGTTTCTCATTAGACACTACGTCTATAAAGAAAGCGTAAGCTGGTGCGTCAAACCTGGAAATGTCAATCCTGGGCACATAGTTCCAACACAAGACTTTGATGGACGAAGAAAGAGTAGCCAATGCATCGGCAAATTGGTTCTCATCTCGTGGTATATAATGAAGCTTAACCATTGTGAAGAATGTCAATAGTCTTCTGGCATAATCCCTATAAGGAATTAAGTTTTCTTGATGTGAATACCACTTGCAGGTAATCTGGTTGATAACGAAGGCTAAATCTCCGAATATATCGAGGGTCTTAATCTGAAGATTAATAGCCTCCTTTATTCCCATTATGCACGCCTCGTATTCCGCTTCATTGTTGGTGCAGCCAAAAGTAATTCTGGCAGTGAAGGGAAAGTGAACACCTTCAGGAGTCATAAGAACATCGCCAACTTCACGTCCGTTGATACTGACTACCGCATCAAACATCAACTTCCATTTGGATTCAGGGTCAGGCCCCTCCTCCGGAAGTGGCTCCTCGCAATCTCTTGCCTTGAGGTACATGATGTCCTCATCAGGGAAATCAAACTTCATCGGCTGATAGTCGTCCTTAAGTGGTTGATGTGCAATTTAATATGAAAATACACTTCCTTTGATGGCTTTCTGGGAAGTATATTGTATGTCGTACTCTGTTAAGATCATTTGCCACCTTGCAACCCTTCCGGTTAATGCTGGTTTCTCGAAAATATACTTGACGGGGTCCATTTTTGAGATTAGAAATGTGGTATAGGTCAACATGAACTATCTTAGTCGGCGAGCGGCCCATACCAAAGCGCAACAAGTTTTCTCGAGCAGTGAGTAACGGGCTTCACAGTCGGTAAACTTTTTGCTAAGGTAATAAATAGCATGCTCTTTTTGACCAGACTCGTCATGTTGGCCTAGAACACCCCCCATTGACCCTTCTAACATAGTCAAGTACATGATAAGCGACCGTCCTGGAACTGGAGGCATTAGGATCGGAGGCTCCGACAAATATTCTTTTATCTTTTCAAAGGCTCTTTGACAATCTTCGTTCCACTTGACCGTTTGTTTTTTTCTTAACAATTTGAATATTGGCTCGCATGTGGCAGTTAGATGAGATATAAACAGTGAAATGTAGTTCAATCTCCCTAAAAACCCACACACTTCTTTTTCTGTTTTTGGTGCAGGCATGTCTCATATTGCTTTTACTTTTGCAGGATCTACCTCGATCCCCCTCTGGCTAAAAATAAAACCCAGCAATTTACCGGACCGCACTCCGAAAGTGCACTTGTTTGGATTCAACCTTAATTTGTACTTTATCAACCTGTCAAACAACTTTTTGAGATTGACCAGGTTCTCTTCTTTGTCCCGGTACTTGGCAATCATATCGTCCACATAGCATTCAATTTCCTTGTGTATCATGTCGTGGAACAACGTTACCATAGCCCGTTGATACGTTGCCCCGACATTCTTCAATCCGAAGGGCATAACCTTATAACAGAATGTACCCCACGGGGTAATGAACGTCGTTTTCTCCATGTCCTCTGGTGCCATCTTGATTTGATTGTACCCGGAGAAGTTATCCATGAAAACAAATACCGAGAACTGAGTGGATTTATCTACCAGTACATCAATGTGAGGTAATGCAAAGTCATCCTTTGGACTTGCTCTATTTCGATCCCGATAATCGACGCACATCCGGACCTTGCCATCCTTCTTTGGTACAGGAACAACGTTAGCTACCCGAGGTGGGTAACTAGTTACAGCAAGGAACCCGGCATCCCACTGCTTTTGAACTTCCTCCTTGATCTTCATAGCCATATCAGGGCTAGTTCTTCTCAGATTTTGCTTTACCGGAGGATAGTCTTCCTTTAGTGGTAGCTTGTGTACAACAATGTCAGTGTCCAACCCTGGCATATCTTGATACGACCAGGCGAAGATATCCACATATTCATGGAGCATACCAATCAACTCTCTCTTTACCTCGGCCTGCAGACTGGCCCAAATCTTTATCTCTTTCCTTACATCCTTAGACCCGATGTTGATGATCTCTATTTCTTCCTGATGAGGCTGAATGACCCTTTCCTCTTGTTTCAACAATCTAGCCAATTCTTCTGGGAGTTCATAGTCTTCCTCAACCCCTTCATCAGCTTGGTAGATATGATCGTCGAAGTCATGCATAGTTATAACAGGAACGTTATCACAAGAATCCGAATGATCAACATTGCACAAATGATGTGCTTATTTCAGAATCTGTTCTTTTCAAAGGAGACGCAAACACACAAAAGACACTAAAAAGAAAACATTGCCATTTTATTTGTTTTTTTTTTGTCAAAAATTTTAAATCGAAAGAAAGAGAACGCAATTTGCTTGAAAAATGTCCTTTATTTCATGTAAAAAGTAAAATGTATTAAAACATGGTGGCCCTATAGATGGATCCATGCACCTTGGGCAGAGAGCAGGATTTGACATGCAGTATGATAAAAATGGAAGCAAAGAAAGTTACTTTGACTGCCAAGTAACTAGAACAAAATCTTCAGCAGACCAGTTCCGAAGCTCCTCATCAGGTACGCATGGGTGAATCCAGTTATCCAGGTCGCATTCACTATCCCCCTCTACATCTGTAGCACAAATGACGTTGTGGTCGAGCATTCCAACGCTTGTGAATGCTATGGGCTTACAGCCTTGAGACCAGCTAGGCTGACCAGGTTGATATCCGAGGCCAAACTTTTCATCTTTCTTTTCCATTTCCAGCAACTTTCCCCATCCCTGGGCATTTCCGGATTGGACTACTTCCTTGGATTTCTTGTAGGAGTAGATATGAGTCGCTTCTTTCTCGCGGCTCTGAACTATAGCAACCGGAGACAAAGTACTGACATTGACCCTCTCAAAAGCTTGGAAAAGTGTCTCATGGATCTCCCCGTCCATTTCCACATACTTGAAGGTCGACAGATGGCTTACGAAAATATCCTCTTCTCCGCATACAGTAACAATCTGGCCGTCTACCACATACTTCAACTTCTGATGCAATGTGGATGTTACTGCGCCAGCAGCGTGAATCCAACGACGTCCCAGCAGAAAACTATAAGCAGGTTGAATATCCATAACATATAATGTACTCTTGAATACTTGAGACCCAATCTTTACCGCTAGCTCCACTTCCCTGAACACGGACCTTCTTGACCCATCAAAGGCTTTCATAATCAAATCACTGGGTCGCAAGACAATGCCATCAACATTCATCTTCATTAAGGCCTTCTTAGGGAGCAGATTGATAGAAGAGCCTATATCTACCTGGACGTGTGATAGAACATCACCCTTACATTCCATGGTGATGTGTAAGGCTTTGGTGTGATTACGTCCCTCGGAAGTGAGGTCTTTATCTGTGAATCCCAATCCATGGCTGGTGTTCACACTGCCTACCACAGCCTCCCACTGGTTAACAGTTATCTCCTGTGGTACATACGCCATTTGCAAAACGTTTAGCAAAGCTTCTCGGTGAGCTTGAGAACACATCAACAACGAAAGAATGGATATCTTGGACGGGGTCTGATTCAGCTGTTCAACCACCTTATAGTCACTTTTCTTAATTATTCTCATGAATTCCTCGACTTCTTTTTCAAAAGTGCCTCAACTAGCAGCAGGAGTTGTCACCTCTTCAGTAGCTATCTGCTTACCCTTAGCCTTTGCAGCAGCTTCAGCTTCGGGATCACCTCTAAGACCTTGAGGAGCAATGAGACGCCCACTCCGAGTAAATCCACTAACTCCTCTGACATTCACTATAGTCAGGTCAATTGTCACTGCTTTACTCTCTACCTTCTGGCCTTCTACGTACACGTCTGATCCATAGTGCCAAGGGATGGCTTTGTCATCAACATAGGGAACTGGCCCCGAAACAGTAATAGTAACCGGACTCATCTCTAGAACATAGATAGTCACCGACTCTCTCCGGGCAGGAACTTCAGTAGGATCAAAGTAAATTGTTACTGTAGACACACATTCACTTCTACTGTCAACTCTGTCAAACTATAGAGACCCCTCGTCGATAAAACACTGCAGCCCAGCTTTCAAATCCCCACAACCATTAACTGAATTCAAACAACCCTCACAGTCAAAATCACAACCTGGGAACACCTGCCCTTTTAGCAATCTGTCTTTCACGACCAGCAATGAAGTCTTCACTTCATCCACATTCAGAATCAGGTTCAACCTCTCGCCACTGTCGATAGCGTTTATCCTGGCCCCTCCATGATTTGGAATGGGGTTTGATGTAACATTTGGAGGCGGTGCAAAGTTAATTGCTTTTGAGTCAATAAAGTCTTAGACCTTATGCTGTAATGACCTTCACTTCTATGTTGAGTGCCCAAGAGCTCTTGAATGAAATGTGCATCTTGCATTAACATCATACCCCACTGGAAGCTCTCCAGGTGGTGGCGGTGCTAACGTCCTCAACTGAATCAAATTCAAGTCTAACAGTCTCTGGAGCAGAGTTGTGTACGTCATCGGGATTTCCTCAAGCACCCTGTTAGCTGGACGAGCTTGTCTCTATTGAAAGGGTCTTTGCTGATAGTTATTGCGTTTTGGCTGTTGTTGTTGCTGTTGTTGTTGTTGCACAAGACCTGTGGGGATGGTGACAGCTGCTACCTGCTCGTAAGATCCTCTGTATCCGCGGCCCTGACCTCGACCGTACACAACATTAGTTTCTCCCTGTCGCTCCCTAAGATTTGCATCCCGGTACAAGCGCGAACGGTCGGCGAAAGGAAAAATGAGAACACACAGCCGTGAACTCACTGGAGAATGAATAGAGTCGCCATCTAGGCATTTTTATCCATGAGGAAAGGTAATGCTGCATAAACCTAGAAAGACATGGATAAGACGGTTGCGAACCAGAGAGACTGAGAAAGGGGGTTGGTTACAACCTGGGAAGGTATTAGCACCCAGATTGTCCGTCGTATTCGACGGGATCCACGCTTAAAAGATTTGTGTTTCAAAGGGGTAGTGTCAGTGCAATCTGTGTATAAAGAGCTGGAAAAGGATGTACAGGTGTCAGTGTAAAAGAAGTGTGATGTGCAGCATGTACAGTGTCAGTGTAAGAGTGAGAATGAATTGCTCATGATAATGAGGCTAAGAGAAAAATGCTGGAAAGAGGGGGAATATACAGAGACTTTTGTTCGATAACCGTTAAGTTATGCCTACGTATCCTCTCGTGCAATGAGGAAGTCAGAACACCGTAGTTCGACCCAAAGAGACTGAAAGATAAATTGACTTGTGAACTGCTTACTTGCTTATGCTCAAGTGTACGACCTGTCTGGCTCAGGTGCAAACTGTCTTGCATTAGACGGAAGAAGCAAGTTCTCGTTTATGAGTGAAGGTGATGATGAAAGAATCCCGGAGGAAACGATTATTGTTTGTTTTTGTGTTTTCAGTCTTTTATTGCTTTTTGAAGTTTGTCATAAGTTAATGAGCTTAAGCCTAAACCAATGGATTTAGCAAACTCATCACATCTTCCCTCTGATTAGGGGTAATGAGAATACCTTAAGTGTGAAGTCAGCTTCTCACACTTAATCACCATGATGTAGGATTAAGATCATTAACCTACTTGTGATTATTTAGATGTTTTTTGTTGTTTTTGTTTAGTGTTGAGTAATGAAGTTAAGCCACAATCAGGGATTAAACAAACTCATTACACCATCCTAATAGAAGGATAATAAATGAGAATGTTTAAGCTGAGGAATGCTCCTCAACTTAATCCATGATTAGGGATTAAACTCATGACAAAACAAGCCTTTATTAGATGGATTTTATATTAATGGTAATATGATGAAGTGAATTTTATGATTTGTAAGACAACTTGAGGGGGACTTGTCCATTAACACTAGGGTTAGTCCTTCTTAACCAATTAAGGAAGAATTAGAACCCTAATGCAAGGCCCAAGTTACAAGCTTGATGTCTTGGTGATTATTAAGTGGATGGATTAAAGGAGTTAAACACATTAAGGGTTTAACACTTAGGATTAAAGTTATACACTCCATCCTAATAGAAGGATGCAGGCATAAACTTAATCACAAAGCCTTAAAACCTTTAGGGTTTAGTCCTTGATTGTGAGATGAGAAGAGAAGACTCAAAGAGACACAAAGGTAAAAGCTAAGTGGGGGGACTAATCAAAACCCTAATCATTGTCATGCTTGGTTGTTCCTAAGGTTTGTGAGGTTTATAAGAAAGATCTTCAGAGGAACCACCAGGAAGCAGATGAAAGGAGCAAAGAAAAGCAAAGTAACTTGCTTCATTTAAGAAGGCAAGTCACTTGAAGAAAGAAAGTGAGGAGAAGAAGAATGAGCAAGCTCAAACTCAAACACAAACAAAAATGCAGCAATGGATGCAAGAGAGAGATGAGAAGAAAGTATGAGAAGTGAAGGCAAATCCACTTCTCAGAATCACTTACCACCTGAAAGGTTAGGAAGGGAATGCAATGCAATGCAAAATGGGATGAGATGACATGATGAGAAACAAAACCATAAGCATTTACATGATGCTAATGATGTTATGAGATGCTACAAACATGAGGCAGCACATGGAAATGATCATACAAGTTCATGAATGCAAATGAAGCAAGTTAGGAACCAAGAACATACATAAAATGTTATGAAGTGCACATGGCATACCACATGATAAATACATGATGCAATGATCAAACATGCTTTCAATATGTCTTATGATTTCAAATGAATCAAATGGAAGATTGACATGCCATGGCAAGTCATGTTATGCAAGAGAATGTAAGATGGATGCATATGGAAGCCCAAATTAGGGTTTATGAACAATACATCAAACAAAAATCAAAATCAGAAGCAAACCCTAAGATAAAAAATTGAAAATGCCACTCAAAGGACCCCTAATCCTATACTAACCCAATGCCCAAAGGAAAGGTTTCAACTCCTAACCAAATCCAAGATATGAATTTTCTAAGTTTCTTAGGGTTTTAGGGTTCCTAAACAAGAAAATTATCAAACAAATTGAAAATGAAAGATCAAATCATGGCCATTTAATCTCACAAACTACATGCTAAACACAATGCAATGCAAAAAGAATCAATGTCCAACTCTTCATGGATAGGCAGAAATGATTTTTGGAACTTTGGATCAAATTAATGCATAAAAATGATTTTAAATCAATGAAAAATTCTCAAAATGCATCAAGATCAAAAAATAAATTTGGTTTGAAGGTTGGACAATGTTTCTAAATGTCTTAGAACATTTCATGAATTTTTTGGGGATTTTTAAATACCTAAAAGTATTTTTAATAAATTAATTCTCATTAATCAATTAAAAATAAACTTTTAAATATTTAAAAATACTTTTTTAATGCTAAAAATGAAAATAAAAATATTTTTGTGTCTTAAAAATTAATGAAACTCTTGAGAAAAAGTTTCATAATTTTTAAAACAATTTTGCTATTTTAAATAAATTGTGCAAATTAAATGAAAGAAAATGAAATAAAAAATGAAAATAGACTGAAGTATGCAGGATGGAGAGCTGGGATTCACTCTGGATTTAAAATGGTTGACTGCGCGCGCCATCTGATGGCCCATATTCAAACTGAATTAATCTCATTTAATTAAATAAATAACGGTGATTAGGGTTTAATGACTGCATCTCAGCCATACACACGCGCGGCAAGTCAACTGGTCAAGGCAATCTAACGCTCCAGATTTAAACTTCATTTAATTACAGGATTAAACCCTAATGATTTTCAGGTGGCCGGAGAAGACCTCCGGTCGTCTTCTCCGGTGGGAACCCCACCTGAAAATCCCTAAAAACCTCAAAACGCAACCAAAATGAAAACCAAGCATACAGAAATGATCCCCATAACCCACTGAATCAAAACCCCATCACTAACATCATTTATATTCCCTCACACTCATGAATCGAAACGAAACTTTTTTAGGTCAGGGAGTTTCAGAACGCAATTAAATCCTTATTTTCCCACCATTTTCAAAACTAAAGACATATATGTGATCAGGGGAGCATGAACAACAACTTAAGAACTTAAAAAAGGATTTCTGGAAAAAATGTTCTTGAGCTACCTGAGTTTCGAAGCTTTCAATTCTGCAACTTTCTGACCTCCCCTCTTGATGCAATCCACTCCACTTGATCCCCTGATGATGCTTGAATGCTTAGAAGGAGTTTAAGTTAGCTGGTTAGGGAGTTTGCACAGCTTCTGCTCAAGCTCAGGTGACAATGGTGATTGTGATTCAAGCTATTTCAGGCTAAGGTGAAGGGTTCTTTATGACCAGGATGATGAATGGAGGAGGTTTATGAAGTTTGTTCAGGTGTTTGTGAGCTGTGGAATGAGATTCGAAAACTTTTGCTTTGGGGGTGAAAAATGGAGAAGCAATGTTCTTGCTGGTTTCAGGCTTAGGTCTTGATGGTTTTGGCTCAATGAAGCAAGATGAGTTGATCAGTGAAATTGGTTTTTGTGTTTGTGAGTTGTATAGAGAAATTCGAAGAGAAATGCTTGAGGGAGTGAGTTTGTGAATGTGTTGTTAGGGCTTGTTTCAGGCTGGCTCCTTTTGTGAAATGGCTAGCAAATGGATAGTATAAACAACTCCAATTGGTCAGATGATGTGACCTGGCCTGCTGTGATTGGGATGTTCACTTTTGCAAATTGTCAACTTTGGTGTAAGGAGGGCATGGGCTAAGTTCTAGCTTGGTACAAGAGGCATGGGCTGCGCAGCAAGGTGAGGGGAAAGGCTAAGGCTGGTTCAATGGCCAATGCAGCAAGTGGTAGGAGGTGTCATGATGGTTTTGCAACTTGATCAACTTTGGTTCATATGAAACTATCTTGCCATACAAGCCATGAAACATGAGAAACTTTGGTTCAAATCTGATTTTTAGGCCATATGTAATGTTTGTGCATTGGTTTGATGTGAACTAGAAGTCACAAATGGCCTTGATACATGATTTTGCAAATTTTCCAATTGGTGCATATCTTGAAAATTAGTGATTTTTGCCAACTTTGTCACACCATAACTTTTGATCCAAAATTAATTAGGCCAAGTTCTTGTACTTTTTGAAAAGGGAAAGATCTAATCTACAACTTTCGTGACCAAAGTTTTTCCATTTGAAGCATTTTTGGATCAAAAAGCAAGGCTTGAAAAGTGGCATAAAATGACATATTCTTTAAAAGTCAACTATGCCCAAAAAAGTCAACTTTGCAAAAAACTTCAAATTCTTGAATTTTGTGAACTTCAACCTTCTTCCATGATCAAATAAAGATCATATACACTCAAAATGATGAAGATCACCCCTTGGTTGGGTCATTGGGGGCCTCAGATACCCTGATTTTGCACTGACTTGTCCAGAAAGTCAACCCTTGATCAGATGACTTCCCCATGGAATTTCTTCATGAAAATTGATATGCATACCCCCTATACCATATAGAGACCAATATAAACAAGAATGACCAAAAAAATTGGAGCTATGGCCTCTGAAACCAAAACCCTAATTTTAGGTCATCTGTGCAGTCAAGCCTGGCTCTGCTTCCATACCAATCCCAGTTCTTGTGATTCTTTGGCATTCTTGACTTTGAAAGGATGTAATATGATATAAGAACACACATGGATCCATTTGAAGTGATTGTTGACCTTTGGAGTGGCTCAAGAAGCTCTTGGATTGCTCAGATCACAAACCCTAGGTGCAGATGACTTAGAAACTATGCAGTGAACCAAAAATGTAATATGAGGTGATATGATTGTGTTTATGCATATGAAATGATCACAATACATGGTGTGAATGGGTGAGGGAAAATTTGGGGTGTTTACACTCCCTCCCTTCTTCTTGGAGGTCCACTGAAAGCTTTTCTAAAACCGCTTGAGCTACCTGCACCACTGTCTTGGATCTTCCCCATTTTCAGCAGAGTTTCAACCCTTTCCCCATCTATCACGATGTCATTGAACTTTGTCGCTGAATAAGACGCCAGTCTCTCAATAAACACCCCCTATAGTGTTCCCATAAACATGTCTGCCATTTCATTTTATAACAAGGGAGGTTGCTCTCTAGCAGCCAGCTGACGCCACCTCTGGGCGTATTCTTTGAACCCTTCTTTAGCACTCTGAGACATTGTTTGCAACTGGGTACGATTTGGAGCCATATCCAAATTATACTGATACTGTTTCACAAATGCCTCATCCAAATCCTTCCAGCTTCGAATATTGACCCTGCTCAGCTTCATGTACCATTCCAAGGAAGCTCCTACAAAACTATCCTGAAGTAATACATCCACAACTTTTCATCATCTGTATGCGCAAGAATCCTTCCCACAAAGGACTGAAGGTGAGTTTTCGGGCACGCTGTGCCGTTGTACTTATTAAAATTATGGACTTTGAACTTGTAGGGATTCTCACCCCTGGCACCAAGCCCAGATCAGTGATGTCAAACCCTAGAGAACTCTGAGACTGAATGGCACGAATCTGCTCAGCCATTTCTTCAAACGTCCTATTCATGTCCATCCCCTGGCCTTCCGCCTCATCCAGCAAAGTGAACTGCTCGTCCTGCCCATCCATCTACATGTTATTCACTCCATCATTGACAATAGTGACCCCTGGTTGCACCACAGGGATTTCAACATGATGGGCACCATCCCCATTGCGATTACCTCCATCTGTTGTCCCATTGTTTCTGGCTTGATTGTTCTCTACCATTTCGTGCATCTGCTCTTGAGTTTGACCCATCCCAGCCATGAGGGTCATGAAATTGTCCATTCTTGTCCTTAAATCAGCCAGATCCGCTTGCATCTGCTCCATTGCTCTCTCTCTCTCTCTGTTCACCTTCGTATGGTATCTGTGCATAGTTGATTGTCTCTGAACCTTCTTAGGAGCTATATTTCCTGAAAGTGACATAAACATTAGAATACTGGAGAAATACCTGCAAAACAACAAACACGTTATATGCATGCAATGTAACTACTCATGTTTCCACGTTCAGGCATTAATATGCCTCAGTTCTAGTATTTTGATAGAAAATACTCCAGATGTCCTTTTTGGAAACTAACTTTTCAAACTCTTTTGAGGAGTATTCAGATCCTGATGGCTTCAAACCAACAACTTTGCTCATTCAGAAACGGTAACTGGGAAGTATCATTGTATTTACATGAACAAACTAACAACGACCAAAGTCATAGGCATAAACAGCATTCCCTAAAGGGTCACAACTTAATACAAAAGACAGAAAGATAAAGCAAGACTCCTACAACAAGCCTATAGGTAGTCTGGATACAATCAACAAAAAGCTAAAACCCTAGGCTAAAAGAAGATCCAGGCTCCTCTTCTGCAGTCACCACCTCCGTCTGGCTCTTCTTGACACCTGCTCTCAGCTTAAGATCCGCGATCTCCTTTATTGCTTCCTCCAAGGCTAGCTGGCTCTGTACCAATTGGTGAGTCTTTTCCCTTCGTATCTTGTGAACTTGTTCGACCTCTTCTTTCTTGAATGCCATCTGCACCTCAAATAATTCTTCCTTTTCTTTGTACTTTTTCTACTCCTGTTCTCTTTGGCCCTGTAACCAAGTAATGGACTGACGAGCTTCTCTAAGAGTCTTCACAATCTTCTTATGCTCCGCTTCTCTTTTCGACTCTGTTAGACCCAATCTCTGAAAATGAGCTTCTCTCCCAGGAAACTCCTTTTCCTTAGCTTCTAAGGTAGTCTGCATCCTCTGTATCTTTTCTTCTGCTTCTTGCTTAGCGTGATTGGCACGGTGATACAAGCTAGCCATTTCAGAATTCTCTACCCGAACCTTGTGCAACTGAGCTTCCAAATTCTTGTAATCTTCAAGAGAAACAGTGGTTTGTACATGTACCTCTTTTGGATATAGTGGAGCCTCCACTGAGAATGGAAGGAAGAAGGTATCAACCCTACCTTGTATCCAAGCGGCAAAAGAGGGATAAGTCTTAGGATCCACCTTTCTGAATTCTTTCTTACCCTTTCTAACCTTTGTTTCCCAAGCCTAAGATACTTGGATAACTAACTGCTCATTATCTTCAGTCGGAAAGTACAGAGTCTTAGCTATTTCTTCACCAGATGGAGGATCCTTCAGTGGATAGCCAAATTGCTTTCTAGACAGCATAGGGTTATGACTTATAACTCCTTTCCTTCCTAACAAAGGCACATAGGGAAACTCACCACACCTTGTAATAAACTCCTTCCCCACTAAGTTTTTGCTACATCCCCAAGCTATGTCGTCAGATGTTAACCCCATCAATCTTCTATCCCACTTCAATTATTGCTTAAGATCTTTGAACGGTCCTGACTTCGGAAGCTTCTTAGCAAACCACTCAGTGAACAATGGAGCACAACAATTCACATACCCTTTTCTCTTCTCATTTCTATGATGGACACCAAAGTAGAAGTCTCCCAACAACGTAGGCACCAGGTTTCCTTTAATGAAAAGGGTGATAGCATCCAAGCTTACCCATCCCTTCTCCCCTGGGAACAGACTTATCCCATAGACCATTAATGCTAACAGCGCACTGAACACATGAGCTTCTGTGATAAGAAAATCCAAATTAAATCCCTTCACCTTACTAGCTTCCAACTCCATCTTCACTCTAAGCATACTCAAATGACAGGCACCTGCAATGTCCTTGTACGGGGTACACTTCTCCGCATCATAATAGGGAACACCATTCTTGACAGGAATATTCAGGATGTCGGAAATCTCTTCCATAGTGGGAGCCAAAACGTAATCAGCAAACACAAAAATTCTCAACTGAGGGTCATAAAACTGCAACAAAGAATGAAGATTATCCCTCTGATCGACAGTAGGTTTGTTCATGTAACCCAAGATCTTCCCATACCGGCTTTTGAAACCATTTGAAACCTTGTCACTCATCAAGCCCACCAGTTTCTGAATATCCTCGATTTCTAGTTGCGGGAAAGTGTAATGAGCATTCCTTTTTCTGGGTATCTCTTGGACTTCTGTCATCTAATGAATACCAGAACTGGGTACAAAGAATGAATGATAACCTGTAATGGAAACATAAACGGGTAATGCAAGTATGATGTGATGCAAATACAATGCAGGCATATGATCAACAACCGGGATTGTTTGGATACGGAACACTAGACCCAAGTGACCAAGAACCAAGATCCTCTGAATAAAGCCCTATGAACAAGAATTCAGTCTCAAAAGCCCCCTGTCGCTCCCAAAGATTCACATCCCGATACAAGTGCGATAGGTCGGCGAAAAGAGAGAATGAAGTGAAGTGAATTGAATAGAGTCGCCAGCTAGGCATTTTTATCCCGAAGGAAAGGTAATGCTGCATAAACCTAGAAAAAGATGGATAAGACGGTTGTGAACCAAAAAAACTGAGAAAGGGGGTTGGTTACAACCTGGGAAGGTATTAGCACCCAGATTGTCCATCGTACTCGACGGGATCCACGCTTAAAAGATTGTGTTTAAAGGAGGGAAGTGTATGTGCTATCTGTGTGCAATAAGCTGGAAAAGAAATATACAAGTGTCAGTGAATTGCTCAGGAACTGAGGTTTTAGAAAGAATGCTGAAAGAAGGGGAAGACAAAGAGACTTTTGTTCGATAACAGTTAAGTTATACCTATGTATCCTCTTGTGCAATGAGGAAGTCAGAATGACGTAGTTCGACTCAAAGAGACTGAAAATAAATTGACTGTGAACTGTTGCTTGTCTATGCTCTAGTGTATGACTCGTCTGGCTGGAGTGCTAACTGTCTTGCATTAGACGGAAGAAGCAAGTTCCCGTTTATGAATGAGTGTGATGAGAAACGAATCCCGAAGGAGACGATTATTGTTTGTTTTTTGTGTTTTCAGCTTTGTTATTGTTTTTGGTGTTTTGCATTAGTTAATGAGCTTAAGCCTAAATCAAGGGCTTGTAAACTCATTATATCCTCCCTGATTAGGGATAATGAGCCTACTTAAGTATGAGATAAGCATCTCAACTTAATTACCATGATGATGTAGGATTAAGATCATTAACCTACTTGTGATTAATTAGTTATTTTTGGGTTTTTGTTTAGTGTTAAGTAATGAGTTTAATCTCTAATCACAGATTAGTGAACTCATTACACCATCCTAATAGAAGGATAATAGATGAGAACACTTAAGCTGAGGAAGATACCTCAACTTAATCCATGGTTAGGGATTAAATTCATTATGTAACAAGCCTTTATTGAGTGGATTTTAATTAAGGAATGAGATTAAGAAGTGTATTTTAAGTTTGTAAGACAACTTGAGGAGGACTTGTCCATTAAACACTAAGGTTAGTCCCTCTTAACCATAAGGAAGAGTTAGAACCCTAATGTAAGGCCCAAGTTACAAGATAAAGTCTTGGTGATTATTAATGTGTTTTGATTAAGATATTTAAACAAATTAAAGGTTTAACACTTAGGATTAAAGTTATACACTCCATCCTAAGAGAAGGATGCAGGCATAACCCTAATTCCAAAGTCTTAAAAATTTAAGAGTTTAGTCTTTGATTATTGAGATGAGAAGAGAGACTCAAGGAGACTCAAAGGTAAAAAGCTAAGGGGGACTAATTACAACCCTAATTATTATCATGCTTGGATATCCTATGGTTTGTGAGACTTTATAAAAGATCTTCAAGGAAGCCACCAATGGAAGAAGCAGATGAAAGGAGGAGGAAGCTGAAGAATAAGTTACTTACTTCCTAAGAAGATAAGTAACTTAAAGGGAGAAAGTGAGAGAGATGGAACATAAGTGAATATTCACTTCAAGGAAAAACAAAATGCAAATCAAAGAGATAAGAAGAAGTGAGAGGGGAAGGCAAATCCACCTCCCAAGATAACTTACCAAAACCTGAAAGTGTTAGCATGAATGCATAAAGTATAAAGCATGAAGAAATGAATTGAAATGAGATGCAATGATCAAATTCAGAAGTGTTTATACTATGTAAATGTCATGTGAGATGATGCAATGTCATACAAGATGCACATGAATGATCATACAAGAATGAGATGATATGGAAGCATGCTTTGAAGTTTGAAAACATATGAAAGTTCATGAAATGAAATGAATGCTAAACATGGAAAATGAATAAAGAAATGGTCAAGAAAGGTTCTAACATGTCTTAAGATGTCTAAGATGACATATGAATGCTTGAAATGTCATGGTGTCGCTCCCACCAAATGACACCCATGTCAAATGGGGTACAGACGCGAACGGTCGACGAGAGGAGAGAGAACACACAAGGGTGAACTCAAAAGAAAGAAAAGAGTCGCCAGCTAGGCATTTTTATCCCGAAGGAAAGGTAATGCTGCATAGACCTAGAAAAGATGGATAAGACGGTCGCGAACCAGAGAAACTGAGAAAGGGGGTTGGTTACAACCTGGGAAGGTATTAGCACCCAGATTGTCCATCATACTCGACGGGATCCACGCTTGAAAGATTTGTGTTTAAAGGGGTAGTGTCAGTGCAATCTGTGTATCAAAGCTGGAAAAGAATGCAAGTGTCAGTGCAAAAGAAATGAAGTGTATAAGAGAAGTGTCAGTGTAAGCACAAGAATGAAATGCTCATGATAGTGAGGCTAAAAGAATAATGCTGGAAGGAGGGGGAATATACAGAGACTTTTGTTCGATAACTGTTAAGTTATGCCTACATATCCTCTCGTGCAATGAGGAAGTCAGAACACCGTAGTTTGACTCAAAGAGACTGAAAGATAAATTGACTTGTGAACTGCTTACTTGCCTATGCTCAAGTGTATGACCTGTCTGGCTCAGGTGCAAACTGTCTTGCATTAGACGGAAGAAGCAACTTCTCGTTTGTGAGTGAATGAGATGAGAAAAGAATCCCGGAGGAGACGGTTATAGTTTGTTTTTTTGGGGTTTGTCATAAGAAAATGAGCTTAGCCTAAACCAAGGGTTAGTAAGCTCATCACATCCTCCCTCTGATTAGGGGTAATGAGAATACCTTAAGTGTGAAGTAAGCACCTCACACTTAATCACCATGATGTGGGATTAAGATCATTAACCTACTTACATTTATTTAGATGTTTTTTGGAGTTTTTGTTTAGTGTTAAGTAATGAGTTTAAGCCATAATCAAGGATTTAATGGACTCATTACACCATCCTAATAGAAGGATAATAGATGAGAACATTTAAGCTGAGAAAGGCTCCTCAACTTAATCCATGAATAGGGATTAACCTCATGACAAAACAAAGCCTTTATTAAAGTGGATTTTATTTGATGGTAAGATTATGAAGTGGGTTTTATGATTTGTAAGACAACTTGAGGGGGACTTGTCCATTAACACTAGGGTTAGTCCTTCTTAACCAATTAAAGAAGAATTAGAACCCTAATGCAAGGCCCAAGTTACAAGCTTGATGTCTTATTGATTATTAGGTAGATTGATTAAAGGAATTCTACACAATAAGGGTTTAACACTTAGGATTAAAGTTATACACTCCATCCTAATAGAAGGATGCAGGCATAACCTTAATCACAAATCCTTAAAACCTTTAAGGTTTAGTCCTTGATTATGAGCCGAGAAGAGAAGACTCAAAGATGACACAAAGGTAAAACTAATGGGGGACTAATCAAACCCTAATTGTTATCATGCTTGGGTATTCCTAGGGTTTATGAGGCTTGCAAGAAGATCTTCAGAGAAGCCACCAGGGAAAGAGCAGATGAAAGGAGGAGAAGCAGAAAGATGCAAGACAACTTACTTCACATAAGAAGACAAGTTGCTTGAAGAAATAAAGAGGTATGGGGACATGAATGATCAAGATCACTCTAATACACAAGTAAAAATGCAGAAATGAATGCATAAGAGACATGAGAAAAGATTATGAGAAGTGAAGGCAAATTCACTTCTCAAGTACTTACCACCTGAAAAGTTAACCAAAAGACATGGAATGAAGTGAATATGAAATGAATGCAATGATGCAAACCAAAATCAGAGGCATAAACATGATGTCAATGATGCTAAGAAGTAAAGAAAACACAAGTCAAGAGATGAGGATGATCATACAAGCAATGAAGGTGCAAATGAGACATGAAAGAAGGCATGAAGGTTCATGGAAGTTTATGAAATGCAATGGATGCATAACATGGCAAATGGATGATGCAATGATCAAACATGATGTTAATGTGTCCTAACATGTCTTAGGAGTCATGTGAATGCACAAAATGTCATGGCAAACTCTTGGATGCAAACAAATGAGAGATGAATGCAAATGAAGGCAAAATTAGGGTTTACATACAATATGCAAAGCAAAATCCAAAATCAGAAGCAAATGACAAAATAAAAAATTGAAAATAGGATCAAAGGAACCCTAACCCTACACAAATTCACTGCCCAAAGGAGGGGACCTAACTCTTAACCTAATGGGGGTTATGATTTTCTCAAGTTTGCTAGGGTTTTAAGGCACTTCAAAAGGGAAAATTCAAATTAAATTGAAAATGAAAGATGAATTCAAACCAATTTTACCCTAGAAACTACATGATATGAAGAATGCAATGCAAAAAGAACCAACATCAAAATCTTCATGGTTAGGCAGAATGAATTTTTCCAAGTTAGAACAAAAATATTGCCTTTTAAGAACTTTAATTCCAAAGAAAAATGTCAAAATGGGTCAAGAGCCAAAAAGAAATTTGTTTGAAGAGTTTACTAATGTTCCTAAATGTTTCAAAATGCAATGTGAATTTTTGTGTGATTTTTAAATACCTAAATGTATTTTTAATTAATTAATTTTCATTAACTAATTAAAAATAAACATTTAAATGATTTAAAAATAATTTTTAATGCAAAAAATAAAAATAAAAATATTTTTGGGTTCTGAAAATTAATAAAAGTTTTGATAAAAATTTTCAGAATTTTTTGATGTATTTTACTATTTTTAAAAATTCGTAGAAATTAAATAGAAATAAAATGAAATAAAACAAATAAAATGGAAAAGTATGAGGATCCTGAGGTTGAGATTCAAAGTTAGAGGGCGGGAGTTGACTGGCGCGCGTTTCAGTGGCTGGGATTGATTCTGATTAAATTCAAATTAAACCTAATTAATTAAACTAATTAATCTGAATTAGGGTTTAATGACAAATCCTGGTCGTTCACTCGCGCGCCGGAAGGCAAGATCAATGGGTCACATTTAAACCTCACTAATTACACTGATTAGGGAAAATTACTTTCAGGCGACCGAAACAGTGTTCCGGTCGTCTTCTCCGACGAGCCCAAACCCTAGCTTCTCTCTCAGGTCATCAAACTTCAAATTTCTTGCACAAAAATGATCCCCCAATCATTCTAAACCTAAACCCCCAACGAAAACTCATTTATTTCACACCATGAACATGAATCGAAGAAAAATGTAAAAACGGGCAAAAGTTTCAGAGATCACATACATGGTGGTTTCTCAACCATTTTCAAAAGTAATCATATCCCCATGATCAGGGAAGCATATAGAACCACAAAAGAACTTAAAAGCTAGCTTCTGGGAAAAAAGTTCATCCTGTTACCTGAGATGGGGACCCTCTGATTTTGAGTTTTCTGGGCCCACTCTTGATGCCAGCCTACTCCTTTGAACCTCCTGAAGATGATATGAAGCTTAGAAATCTTTGAGGATGGCCGGTTGGTGCTGTTTGGTTCTGGTGTAGCAGAAATGGAGGTTTGTGTGTGTGGTGATTCAAGCTGATTCAGGGGGTGGGTTTTGTTCTATGAGAGATATGTGATTTGTTGGTGAAGAAATTTTGGATTTTTGTTAAGTCTTGAGGGAGTTTCGAAGAGATGAAGCTTTGGACAGTTTTTGTTCAAGCTGATTGTGTGTGTCTTCTGAGCCTTCTTCCTTCTTGTTTTATGACCCTTAGGTAATCCATAAGCAATCCCAACAATTCTAGAGGGCAGGTATGCACTGTGGGAATGGTATGGGATGATTTGGCCAAAAATTCAAAAATTGTGTACTATAGGTATGGGCCATGGCAGATAAGATTTATGTGTTTGGATTGCCTCAGCCAGCTTCAAGGAAGGCCCTTGGATGTTTTGATGTGATCTGAAATGGATGAAGGGTGAGATGTCACATGTTTTGCAATTTTGCAACTTGTTGCATTTTGTGATTTTTGGTCATGGACATGTGACATTCCTTGCTGAATTATTGTTGTGAAATGCTACATGATGTTATGGTAATGCTTTGGGATCAGTTAGAGACCAAGCAAAAGCCTAAGAACCAATCTTGCAAGATTTCCCTCTTTGTGACTTTTGTGAAAAATGGCTTATGATACTTGAATCCAAGGCATGAAAGTGAGGAATTCTTTGGGAATATCTGAATTATGGACCATGAATTATGCTTATGTAATGCTTAGAAGTCATTTTGGGATCACAAATTGGTTTGGCAAGGTTTTTTGCAAGTTTCCATCTTTGGTGCATAAGTGAAATTTCATGATTTTTCCCAACTTTGCAAGGCCATAACTTTTGTTCTAAAATGAATTAGAATTAGTTCTTTTACTTTTAGAAAATGGGAGGATCCAATCTACAACTTTCATGACCAAAGATTTTTCATTTGAAGCATTTTTGGATCAAAAAGAGGAGGTTGAAAAACTTTCCCAAAATGGCAAATTTTCATTACAAGTCACTTTCCCAAAATGGCAACTTTGCAAATGGCTTGAAATTCTTCAATTTTGTGAGCTTATAACATCTTCTAAGATCAAATAAAGATCATACACATTCAAAATGATGGAGAAGACCCTTTGGTTGGGTGATTGGGGGCCTCAGATGCCCTGATTTTGCACTGACTTGCACAAGAAGTCATCCCTTGATCAGATGCCTTCCCCATTGAATTTCTTCATGAAAATTGGTAGGCATGATCCTCATATCATATAGAAACCAATAGAAACAAGAATGGCCAAAAAATTTGGAGTTATGGCCTCTGAAACCAAAACCCTAATTTTAGGTCATCTGTGCAGTTAAACCTGGCTCTGCTTCCATGCCTTCCTCAGTTCTTGTGATTTTTGACTTCCTTGATCTTTGGAGGATATAATATGATGCTTGAACATACATGGACCCTCTTGAGATGATTGAAGACCTTTGGAGTGGCTCAAATGGCTCTTGGACTGCTCAGATCACAAACTCTAGATGCAGATGACTTTGAAACAATGTAGTGAAGCAACAATGCAATATGAGATGTTATGATTGAAACTATGCAAATGGAAAAAATAACAAGCCATGGTGAAATGAGTGAGGGAAAATATAGGGTGTTTACAGCTGCCCCTATTCAAGCATGAGTTAGCTGTGCAGGATGTAAGCAACGGCTTAACAGGCGAACAAGATAACTTGTGGTTGAATACCAAAGACAGTCCAAAATTTGCACTCGCTGAATGAAGAAGAAATGGGATATAGATTGTAAAAGGAAAATAAAGTATGATTATAAAGTGCGAGCGACGGAGGACGACTGTCGAGCAGAGGACGACTGCTGGGAAAAAGCAATGACGGGGACGGCCGACATGCTGGGGGAAACAGAGAGATTATGATGGGGACGACCATCAAATACAACAAGGTTCTCTGGGGATTGAAGGTGAAGTAAATTATGGGAACGACCATCGGGTTGAAGAAATAAACGATGAGGAATGGTCATCACAGGTGAAGGACGATCACCTAGCAGGGTACGACTGCTCTTCGGGGTTTATCATGACATAGGACGAATGTCAGATAACAGAATCAACGATGGGGACGGCCATCGGATAAAATGATGAAGGACGATCATCAAGAGGTGAAGGACGATCACCTAGCAGGGTACAACTACTCTTCGGGGTTTATCATAACATAGGACGAATGTCAGATAATAGAATCAACGATGGGGACGGCCATCGGATAAAATGATGAAGGACGACCATCAAGAGGTGAAGGACGATCACCTAGCAGGGGACGACCGCTAAAAAAAATATCACGACATAGGACGAATGTCGGATAGGAAGGGGTTCTAATGAATAGAGACTCCGCTGGGGATGATGAAGGACGATCATCAAAAAGGTGAAGGACGATCACCTGGCAGGGTACGGCTGCCGAAAGGTATCATGACGCAGGACGGATGTCAGATAGAAAAGAAATAAATTATCGGGATCCGCTGGGGACTCTTCTGGGGAAGGGTAGACATAGATGAGTGTCTAAATTCAAGAAAAGCAAAGGCATACGTGTCTGACACGGTGTATAGATTAAAGATGCAGACGAGCATCCTTAAGACTATGATACGGACGAGTATCAGTAGAAACAAGCGTTGACGCATGCTCAGAGATGATGATACAGACGAGTATCAACTGGTTAACAAAGAACACGGACGAGTGTCGACTCTGAGGGGATTTAAGTGGTGTATACGAGATACGGACGAGTATCCGTGTGAGTAAAAAGTGATGAGTGAGACATAGACGAGTGTCCAACTCGCTGGGGAGGGTGTGATACGGACGAGTATCACAAAAAAAAAGTGTATTATAAACAAGTATTTAGTTTACAAAGTGTTTAGGCAACTATGCTGGGGGAGGTGGCACGGACGGGTGTCAGGGAATTGTATACATACGTATCTGTCTGTAGAGAACGTTCGGGCGACTTTACTGGGGAAAATGACACGGACGAGTGCCAAAGGAGCATGCATCTGCATTTGTGAGTGTAAAGGAAATGCTTTGATATTCTGCTGGAGTTTGATAAGTATTTTGTATATTTGCAAACGGAGTGTTGGTATACATAGCTATTTTATTCAGAACATGGCTTATGATTATGCAATATGTTTGATTTTTGCCGTAATGCTCCGTATTAGACGGAATGCTACGCTCTGGGGGAAAATATGATGCGAATGCTATGATTATGCAAAGATACCGATCCGGGATTCAGATCCCGTTGCTGTGAAGATCTCCGACTGATCTGCTTGAAGTGGTATCCCAGCTGGGGATGAGATCATTGGTAGATCTGACATATATGACTCTGCTTGGGGAAATAGGTCACTGATAGACCCATCCTTGGTGATGAGGTACCCAGCTGGGGTCTGTGGGAGCTTTCGTCACTCTGTTGTGAGATCTTCAGGCATTGCTCTTCTGGATAGAGGCTGAAACTCTGTGGGGAGACAGTTCCCTGTCTGTCACTTGGCTGAGGAGTAATGATGAGTGGCAACTCAGCTGGGGATAAAGCATCTCTGGTGCTTAGATGTGCCGAGTAAATAATGATTTGGCAGCTTGCTGGGGAGAAATTTCCATGCCCCATGTTGCACTTTGAGCACCTGCAATCATGTATGACAAAGAAACGTACAAGTATCCCGAGGTATCTCTTACTGGATCCTATCATAAGAGTTTATACACTCCCGGGAGCAACTATATTTCCTATAAGCATATAATTAGAAGAGGTGCATCTGTACTTATGCAATCAATATTATGAGGACATCGGACATTTTTGCAAACGAAAATAAAATGTACGAGACGAAATATGACTAAAAATCTGATTTTATTAATTTGTGTGCCCCTGAATGGGCCAATACAGTCAAAGAAACAGATCCCCTGAAATGAGGAGATTGTTACAAATTAAGAAACAAAAAGATGCTAGAAATGTTGATGATGCTTCAAGGAGCTTTCCTTTTGCTATGACTTGTATGACATTGACGTTCTTCTTATCCTGCTTTTGAAGAAGGATGATTCTGACCGAAGCTTGAACCTTTCGAAGCTTACCATGTTGTAAGTGATACAGCCGAATTCAGAATGCAGTTGTTCGCTTATTCCCTTATTTTGCGTGGATCGCCCTTTCGGGTTTTCAATCCACCGGGATACCCTTTTTTTTTGCTTGAGTTGTCCAATGTGGCATTTCAACTCTGCGGGTGTACATTTTTTATTTATTTTCCCTTATTTTTGCCCGAGTCTTTTATTCTGTTTTTGACTCGCCGGGATGCCCTATTTTTGCCTGGACCTACATTCTGTTTTTATGTCCAGCGGGTCATTTTTATGCGAAGTATTTTTTAACTGCATCTGAATTCATAGGGGACAGGATGTCTTCACCATCCATAGTACTGAGCATCAGTGCTCCACCAGAGAAAACTTTCTTTACTATGAACGGACCATCATAATTCGGAGTCCACTTGCCCCTGTGGTCTGTATGAGGAGGGAGGAGTCTTTTCAGCACAAGATCTCCTACTTGGTATTCCCGCAGCCTAACTTTCTGATCGAAGGCTTTCTTCATTCTTTTCTGATACAGCTGCCCATGGCAGATTGCAGCTAATCTCTTCTCTTCAATCAGATTCAGTTGTTCGTATCGGGATCAGACCCATTCTGCTTCGTTTAGTTTAACATCCATTAGTACCCGTAAGGAGGGTAATTCAACTTCAATAGGTAGGACTGCCTCCATACCATAAACAAGCTGATACGGTGTTGCCCTAGTGGATGTTCTGATTGAGGTTCGGTACCCATGCAAGGCAAACGGTAGCATTTCATGCCAGTCTTTGTAGGTGACTACCATCTTCTGTAAAATCTTCTTGATATTCTTGTTAGCCGCCTCTACAACGCCGTTCATCTTTGGCCTGTAAGGAGAAGAATTGTGGTGTTGGATTTTGAAGTCTCGGCATAGTTCTGCCATCATTTTGTTGTTCAAGTTGGAACCATTATCAGTAATGATTCGCTCGCGCACTCCGTATCGGCAGATGATGTCTCTCTTCAGGAATCTGGCTACCACTTGCCTGGTGACATTTGCGTAAGAAGCTGCTTCAACCCACTTGGTGAAATAGTCAATGGCAACCAGGATGAATCTGTGGCCATTTGAAGCAGTCGGTTCAATCTTGCCAATCATATCAATGCCCCACATGGCAAAGGGCCAGGGTGAAGACATCACATTCAAAGGATTGGGAGGCACATGCACTTTATCTGCATAAATCTGGCATTTATGGCATTTTCTGGCATAGGCACAACAGTCTGCATCCATTGTGATCCAGTAATAGCCTGATCTTAGCAACTTTTTAGCCATAGCATGCCCTCCAGCATGGGTACCAAAAGATCCTTCGTGCACCTCGTGCATCAACAAATCTGCCTCTGTCCTATCAACACATCTGAGAAGTACCATATCAAAGTTTCTCTTATACAGGGAACCATCAGTATTCAGGAAGAAACTACCAGCTAGCCTTCTTAATGTCTTCTTATCATTGGATGATGCCCCGGGTGGGTATGTTTGATCCTCCAAGAAGAACTTAATATCATGGAACCAAGGCTTATCATCTTTTGCAAGATCTGCTGAAAACACGTATGCTAGTCTATCAAGTCTGGATACTGAAATCCGGGGCACAAAGTTGGCAGCTTGAACTTTGATCATGGATGAAATGGTAGCCAGAACATCTGCAAACTGATTTTCATCACGAGGGATATACTCAAGTTTGACTGTTGTGAAGAAGGTCAACAATCTCCTTGTATAATCCCGATAAGGTAACAGATGATCCTGGTGAGTGTACCATTTTCCGTTGGTTTGATTAATTACCAGAGCCGAATCTCCGAATAGAGTCAAAGTATTGATCCTGAGGTCAATGACTACCTCAAGACCCATAATACAAGCCTCGTATTCAGCTTCGTTGTTAGTGTAGTTAAAGGTGAGTTTTGTCGAGAAAGGCATGTGAACTCCTTTAGGTGTAATGAGTACTGCACAAACACCACGACCATTCAGATTAACAGCCCCGTCAAACATCATAGTCCATTCTTCTTCTGGGTCAGGCCCTTCAGTGTGAACAGGCTCTTCATGATCTTTTGCTTTTATGAACATGATGTCTTCATCTGGGAAGTCAAATCTCATAGGCTGGTAATCATCAATGGGTTGCTCGGCAAGATAATCAGACAATACACTGCCTTTGATGGATTTCTGAGAGGTGTACTGA
The DNA here is from genome assembly GCA_963966055.1 of Lathyrus aphaca. Taxonomy (NCBI): domain Eukaryota; kingdom Viridiplantae; phylum Streptophyta; class Magnoliopsida; order Fabales; family Fabaceae; genus Lathyrus; species Lathyrus aphaca. The sequence goes on along the minus strand of OZ014520.1, from coordinate 281,447,367 downwards.
ATATCATTTTCTGTGAGAATCATTTGCCATCTTGCAACTCGTCCGGTAAGTACTGGCTTCTCAAAAATGTACTTGACTGGGTCCATCTTAGAGATCAATAAGTTAGTGTGGGTCAACATATACTGCCTTAGTCGGCGAGCAGCCCACGCTAAAGCACATCAAGTTTTCTCGAGCAGTGAATAACGTTGTTCACAGTCGGTAAACTTTTTGCTTAGGTAGTATATTGCATACTCTTTTCGACCAGACTCGTCATGCTGGCCCAGCACACACCCCATTGACTCTTCTAATACTGTCAAGTACATGATTAGAGGTCTTCCTTCAACGGGAGGCATAAGGATTGGAGGCTCCTATCAGTATTCCTTGATTTTGTCAAAAGCCCTCTAGTAGTCTTCGTTCCACCTGACCGTTTGTTCTTTTCTTAATAGCTTGAACAAAGGCTCACAGGTTGCTGTAAGGTGAGATATGAACCGTGAAATGTAGTTCAATCTACCTAAGAAACCCCGAACTTCTTTTTCAGTCTTCGGTGCAGGCATTTCTTGAATGGCTTTGACTTTATCAGGGTCAACTTCAATCCCTTTCTCACTTACAATAAATCCCAGCAGCTTACCGGATCGCACCCTGAATGTGCATTTGTTGGGGTTTAGCTTCAATTGGTACTTCCTCAGACGCTTGAACAACTTCAACAGATTCATCAGGTGGTCTTCTTCTGTAAGGGACTTGGCAATCATGTCATCCACATAACATTCAATTTCTTTGTGGATCATGTCATGGAATAATGTTACCATAGCCCGTTGATAAGTGGCACCCGCATTCTTCAATCCGAATGGCATCACCTTATAATAGAATGTGCCCCAGGATGTGATGAAAGTTGTCTTCTCCATGTCTTCAGGGGACATCTTGATCTGATTGTATCCTGAAAATCCATCCATGAAGGAGAACACCGAGAACTGAGCCGTATTGTCGACCAATACATCAATGTGAGGTAAAGGGAAGTCGTCTTTCGGGCTAGCTCTGTTCAGGTCCCGGTAATCCACACACATTCTCACCTTGCCATCTTTCTTAGGCACAGGTACAATATTAGCAACCCACGGCGGATAGCTAGTCACAACAAGGAAACCGGCGTCCCACTGCTTTTGTACCTCTTCCTTTATCTTCATTGCCATATCTGGGCGAGTACGGCGCAACTTCTGTTTTACTGGTGGGCAGTCTTCTTTCAGAGGCAGCTTGTGCATGACAATGTCGGTGTCCAACCCTGGCATATCCTGATAAGACCAAACAAAAACATCCACATATTCCTGAAGCATGTCAATCAGTTGCTCTTTCACTGAATCTTGTAAGCAGGCCCCGATCTTAACTTCTTTCACATCTTCTTTCGTACCGAGATTGACCGTATCAACCTCCTCCTGATGAGGAGTGATAACCTTTTCCTCTTGCCTTAACAACCTGGCTAGTTCTTCAGGTAGCTCATAATCTTCTCCAACCCCTTCATCAGCTTGATTGATTGGATTGTCAAAGTCATACGAAGTCATAGCAGTGTTGTTGTCGGTGCAGTCTGGAAGGCACTTTCAGGAAGGGTTTAGATTGGTTTATTTTAGTGACCAGTTTTATCTTATTTAGAAAAAAGTTAAGATGAAATTATTTATTTTTGAAAAGCATTGCCATTTTATTTTTGTACAAAAAGTGAAAAATGAAAAACAGTGAGCGGAAAAGAAAAGACTCATTTGAAAAAGATGTCCTGATATTCATTAATTGATCTTTGCACAAAATACAAGATGGCCCGGTTACAAAATGAGTCCTGACATCTTGGGCAAGATGCAGGACTTGATGCATGCTTCAAAATAAAGGAAATAATAATTACTCTGCAGGAGTAACTCTTATAATTTCCTGGGAAGACCAGTTTGAGACATGGCTCCCCGGGGTCTTTGGACGTATCAAGCTTTCCAGGTTGTGCTCGTCTTCCGACTCATCTTCCAAGCTATTCACAGCATCCGGGGTGAGCATCCCCCTGCTGACAAACTTGGGCTCCTTTGCAGCCTCTGGTTGATCTTGTCGAGTTGGTCTGTAACCCAACCCGAATCGGTCTTCTTTCCTCTCCACGGGCAGCAGCTTGCCCCATCCTTGGGCGGTACCTTCCTCAACAACCTTCCGGGCTTGCTGATATGATGTAATGGAAGTCCCCAGCACAGCAGATGTTTCATTAATATTAAGGGCCTCGAACCCTTGACTCATGGTTTCATGGATCTCCCCATCCATCTCAATGTATTTGAAGGTAGCCAGCTGGCTAACAAAAATATCCTCCTCCCCACAAATGGTAATGACTTGGCCTTCCCACTCGAATTTTAACTTCTGGTGAAGGGTTGACGTCATGGCGCCAGCGGCGTGGATCCATGGTCTACCCAATAGACAGCTGTAGGCAGGCTGTATATCCATCACAAAGAAGGTCGTTTTGAAAACCTGTGGGCCAATCCTTATAGGCAACTCTATCTCTCCCATAACTGATCTCTTTGAACCGTCAAAGGCTCTCACTACCAAGTTACTCGGACGTAATGCCAATCCATCATACTCCAGCTTCTCTAATATTTCTTTGGTAGAACATTGAGTGATGACCTAGTGTCCACCAGTACATGAGACAGAACAGCACCCTTGCATTCCAAGGTGATATGCAAAGCCTTGTTATGGTTGCGTCCCTTTGTTGTTAAGTCAGCATTGGTAAAGCCCAGTCCATGACTGGTGTTGACATTTGCAACCACAATTTCTAGCTGATTAACAGTAATCTCCTCCGGCACGTATGCTGCGTGCAGGACTTTCAAAAGTGCGTTCCGATGAGCCTCGGAGCACATTAGCAATGATAATATGGAGATCTTGGAGGGTGTTTGGTGAAGCTGGTCCACCACCTTGTAATCACTCCTTTTTATGATTCTCATGAACTCGTCTACATCTTGTTCAAAAGATGTCTTCTGAGTGTCTTTGGTAGTCGGCTCTTCAGATACCACACTCTTTCCTTTTGCTTTGGCAGCAGCTTCTGCTTCAACATTAGGTCTTTGTGTTTGTGAGGAAAAAAGGCGTCCGCTTCTGGTGAAGCCTCCTCCTCCCCCAACATTATCAACTTGTGGAGAAGAAGTCGATGAATCCAGAGTGATTTTCTCACCGTTGCAGTAGAGATCAGAGCCATAATGCCAAGGTATGGCATTGCTGATTTCATAAGGAACGGGTCCAGGCACCGTAATGGTGACCGGACTGATTGCTGCAGAGGAAGGTACCGTAATGGTGTGCGGATCATAGTAAATTGTGACTGGTGATCTGGCAGGAGGTGCCACGGTTTGTTGTTGGAAATTGTTGCTGGGAGGAACACTTGATGGGTCATAATAGATTGTAACTGTTGAAACATCTTCATTCATTTTTGCTGGCGTTGTAGAAGATTCTATTGACTGAATGGGTGTTGAAGTTGTAGCAGGAATGGTAACCGAACTTGTATTCGCTGAAGTCATTGATTGAGCAGTTGTTGGAGTTGTAGTGGAATCCGTTGGAACAATGGTTGTTGACGTTGTAGGAGTATCTGTGATTGCTGGTGGAGGAATTGTTGGATTTGTAGGTGCCGTTGTTGAAATCTGAAGGATACCATCCTTAATAAGACCATCTATGCCGCTTCTCAGCCTTTCACATCCATTGACTGCAATGTTGCAATACCCACAGCCGAGCTCACACCCGGGGAACACTTGGCATTCTAAAAGTTGAGCTTTAATTTCAACTAAAGGTGTTCGAATTTGTGCAACACTGGTGATCAAGGTGGATGGTTTGCCTTCCTCAATAGCATTAATCCTAGGCCCATTATGACTAGGCATTGGATTTCTTGTAACATTTGGAGGAGGTGCAAAGTTGAGAGCTTTTGAGTCCAACAGGTCTTGGACTTTCATCTGTAAGGCCCTACATTTCTCAGTATTATGCCCGGGTGCGTTTGAGTGGAATGCACACCTAGCATTGACATCATAGTTCTTTGGGAGATTTAGGGGATATGGAGGTGCCAATGTCCTTAACTCAACCAGGTTGAGCTTCAGGAGTTGTGGCAAAAGTGCAGCATACGACATTGGGATTGGGTCAATTACCCTGTTTGCCTGTGATGGTCTTTGTTGGAAAGGATGCTGTTGTTGGTTGTTGTTGCTGTTGTTGTAGGTTCTCTGTTGCGGATACTAAACTTGTTATTGATATTGTGGTTGTTGTTGTTGAGGATATGCTGATTGTTGAGGAATCGGAGCTGGAATGGTAACGGCTGCTACTGACCGGTGAACACAGTGAGGTCTGCCCCTGCTTGTATGAATGGAATTGGTCTCACCGGCTCTTCGGGGTTCCACAAAAGGCTTCCTGGGATTACTGGATGAACTTGCACCACTGTCGGAAATCTTACCCATTTTTAATAGACTTTCAATCCTTTCACCAGCTATGACGACATCAGCAAAGCTGGTAGAGGAGAAGGCAGCCAATCTATCAATATAGGTTCCTTGCAAAGTATTCATGAACATGTCAGCCATTTCTCTCTCTGACATGGGTGGTTGGACAGCAGCAGCAAGCTGTCTCCACCTCTGGGTGTATTCCCTAAAGCTTTCTCTTGAAGATTGAGACATTACCATTAGGAGGGTTCTGTTGGGAGTCATGTCCAGATTGTATTGATATTGACGGATGAAAGCTTCAGCTAAGTCTTTCCAGCATCTGATAGTAGCTCTGGTCAAATGTGAATACCACTCTCTTGAAGCCCCAGTCAGACTGTCTTCAAAGTAGAACATCCACAGCTTCTCATCCATAGTATAAGCTTTAAGCCTCCCCAGGAAAGACTGTAAATGAGTGCAAGGACAGGAGGTACCATTGTACTTTTCAAAGCACGGGGGTTTGAATTTGTGGGGAATTCTCACCCCGTCCACTAGCCCCATGTCCATTACATCGAAGCCCAAGGAATTCTGAGACTCCAAAGATCTCAACTTCTTAGCAATTTCGTCCAATCTCCTATCATATACTTCATCTCCAGCTCCCATAACAGTAAATTGTTCTTCTTGGGGATCCTCCTGCAAGATTCTTCCCCCAGCAGTATTACCTGACACATTTCTCGGGATGTTAACTTTTGAATCCAGATGAGGTCCAAATACTGGTGGATCAATACGAGGCTAGCCCCGTTCATTGTTACTAGTTCCTCCCGTTCCAAGATGAGGCTCTTCAGGAGTTTGTCTTTCCACCAACTCTCTTAACCTTTCTTGACTCTGGGCCAAGCCAGTCATCACAGCCATGAACCGAGACATCTGATTTCTCATTTCCACTCTCTCATTAGCCATCTGATTTCTGACCTCAGTCAGATCCAGCTGTACTTGTTCTATTTGAATACCGGGAAGGTTGTTGCGAGTCGGGTACCGGTGCGCACGGTTGACGGGGAACACTCGGCGACGAGCAATGTTTCTTGAGATCACAACAAAGTTTGCAAAAATAATAATGAAACCTACAAAACAAAACAAAAGTTAGTATGCAATGCAGTATGCTTATTTGTTTTCCAAGGTATCCGGTTTGGGTTCTTAGTTTAGACCTTTCCAGACCTCGAGGAAGATGCTTGATGTTGTTGAGAGAAAACTCAATTGAAAACAAACTAATATATTACAAACGATGAACAATACATAGTCTGTTTTACAACACATGCCTATGGAGGGTCAAAATACAATAAAAGGAAAGGTACATCAAATGGAAACAACAACAAATAATCAGACATCTAGTCCAAACTCATCCTCTTTGACCTCCTTCAGAAGTGCCTCAGTCACTGGACCAGCTGGGTGCTCTGTAATTGTCCTAATGAGGAGGTTCCTGGTGGCAATGGCAGTGGTCAGCTTCTTGTGCCTGTCCTGGTCCTTTGATCTTTTCAATCCTGCCCTTAGCTTCAACTCTGAAATCTCCTTCTGGGCTGCTAACAAAGCTTCCTGCTGCTTCTTCTCATTGGCCTCTAACTGCTCAATCTTGGCTTGAGTTTTATGGTCTTCTTGTGTTCAGGCTTCAGTGATCCTGACCCACCTAGCCTGACTCTCTTGCAAATAGAGCTCAGTCATAGCCTTCTGAATTTTTTCCTCCTTACAAGCATTCTTCAATATTTGTTCCCCAGCTCTTGCTTTCCTGATGTAGTACTCTGTCTTCTCAATTTTGGGAAGATGCTCCACTTTAAGCTTCTCCAACCTCTCAATGTCCAAACGACCATCACTTCTTTCCCAAGGAGTCTTCTTCAAAGCCTGAGACAGGTTCTCATTCCTTTCCTTAAGCTTCTCAAATTCTTCAAGGCTGACAGTTGCTGCTGGCTATACTGTAGATGGTCCAGGTATGTCTTCCAAGGTGAAAGGAATTCCGGTAATTTGAGCTCTAGTACGGGACCAATCATAGTATTGAGCTGAAGCAACATTATTACATCTTCCAAGAATAGCCGTCCCTTTGGTCTGGATGTTGTCCCAAGCCTAGGATGCTTGTCTGACAGCAGCTGAATTAGGTTTCACTTCACAATACAGGGTCTCAGCCAAATCTTGCACTCTAGGAGGGTGAACCAAAGCATAACCCAGTTGTCTCTTAAACAGTAAAGGATTGTAGTTGATGCAACCCTTTACTCCTATCAGAGGCACATTTAGGTATTGTCCACAGCTGGTGATAATGTCCTTGCCCTTGGTGCTCTGGGTGCACCATCTAATATCATCTTAAGTCAAAGCAATGAGCCTCTTGGCCCAATTATTCTGTTGGTGAGGATTCAGGAAGGCATCTGACTTAGGCAGGTGTCTGAGCAGCCAGGTGTAAAACAAAGGAGCACAACATCTTACCAACTTCCCCCTTTGTTTCTCATTTCTCTGATGAATGGAGTAGTAAAAATCTCCCAGTAATGTGGGTACTGGGTTCTTCAGAAGAAACAAATGGATGGCATTCTTGCTGACAAATTTGGGTTCATCTGCAAATAGTATAGCCCCATGTATGCTGAGGGCTAACAGTGCACAAACTGCCCTCCACTCTCCCAATGAGGCCTTCAGGATGGCCTGAGAAATTAAGAAGTCCAAGTGCAAACCAGGGATCCCAGCTTTTGTGGTCATATTTTGCTCAATCAAGGAAGGTTCCAGGTACAGTGCTCTTGCTACTTCTCCATTGCTGGGAGCTGGCATTTCTGGGTTGAAGGGGATCCCACCTCTAATAGGCACTCCAATCAATAAGGAAAACTCTTCCAGCAGAGGCCCCAAATGGAAGTCTGGGAAGGTGAAGCATCTCAAAGGAGGGTCATAAAATTGCAAGCAGGTGTGGATCATGCTTCTCTGAGAAGGGTCCAGGTCCATAACCATATCCAGGATACCTCCATAGTGTTCTCTAAACAATGGGATGTAGTCAGGTGTGATAAGTGACTGGACCTTCCTGATACCAATGAATGGAGAAACTGAAGATTGATACTGATGAAGGCCACAGACTGATGCTGGAAATGAGCCACTGACAGGCTGATGCTGGTGATGATGAAGATAGTTGAAGCAGATAGCTAATGAAGCAAGGGTCTATGCAGAAGAAGGGGTCAAAACCAAACCAGATAAGATGTGGATACCCTGAAAAACAAATAAACAAATGTTAAATGATGCAAATGATGATATATGCAGATGATATGCAAGGGTTTGTGATTAAGCTGGATCTGATATCTGTCTTGGTGTAAGTCCATGTATGTTCAAAAGTCCAGATGGAGGTTTAGAAATCCAGTAACCAAGGTGGGGGACCCAAATAAAGAGTCACGTGTCCAGGGTTAATCACAAGAACTTTCCAAAGTGGAGTACTCTTAAACAAAACAAAAACAAGGTATGATGTGGCCAAGGGTACCTGCAAACCTGTAAACAGCCCAACCCCCTCACAGGTAGTGTTCTAGAACAAGGATCCTCAGACTTGGATCAATTATGAGAAGTGTAAACACTTATAACCCGGAGGTACAATGTTTACAATAACCATAAGAGATCCTCCTCTAATTCACCTCAGCTTCTGAATGTCATAATAAAGGTCATCCAGACTTAGCAGGCTTCCCAGATAGCCCTAGCACTACAGGAAATATGTAGCACAGAGTTCTCAAGAAGAAACCCACATCTGAACCATGTTTCATATTCCCGCACCAGACCGGAATGGAATGGGAAAGAACATGAACCACTCTAGCCTAGGTGTCACTCAGGTCCCAGGTATAGGACCTAAAACTCTCAATGGAACCCCACCCACCAAAACAGTAACCAGATCCAGCAATGATAATGACAGTATGAAATATGTAAAACTGTAAAGAAAGCAATAAATAAAGCTGTACATAAAGCAATAAATAAAGCAAAGTAAATAAGCACATATATCACATAACACCCCAGTAAACACAAATCAAACAAGCGCTAGGAGGAACCCACAAAAAGAACCAGAGGCCCTGGTTACAGTATAAGGCATCCCCAGCAGAGTCGCCAAGCTGTCGCTCCCACCAAATGACACCCAGGTCAAATGCGGTACAGACGCGAACGGTCGGCGAGAGAAGAGAGAACACACAAGGGTGAACTCAAAATAAAGAAAAGAGTCGCCAGCTAGGCATTTTTATCCCGAAGGAAAGGTAATGCTGCATAGACCTAGAAAAGATGGATAAGACGGTCGCGAACCAGAGAAACTGAGAAAGGGGGTTGGTTGTAACCTGGGAAGGTATTAGCACCTAGATTGTTCGTCGTACTCGACGGGATCCACGCTTGAAAGATTTGTGTTTAAAGGGGTAGTGTCAGTGCAATCTATGTATCAAAGCTGCAAAAGAATGCAAGTGTCAGTGCAAAAGAAATGAAGTGTATAAGAGAAGTGTCAGTGTAAGCACAAGAATGAAATGCTCAAGATAGTGAGGCTTAAAGAATAATGCTGGAAGGAGGGGGAATATACATAGATTTTTGTTCGAGAACTGTTAAGTTATACCTACGTATCCTCTCGTGCAATGAGGAAGTCAGAACACCGATGTTCGACTCAATGAGACTGAAAGATAAAATTGACTTGTGAACTGCTTACTTGCCTATGCTCAAGTGTATGACCTGTCTGGCTCAGGTGCAAATTGTCTTGCATTAGACGGAAGAAGCAAGTTCTCGTTTGTGAGTGAATGAGATGAGAAAAGAATCCTGGAGGAGACGATTATAGTTTGTTTTTTTGGGTTTGTCATAAGAAAATGAGCTTAAGCCTAAACCAAGGGTTAGTAAGCTCATCACATCCTCCCTCTGATTAGGGGTAATGAGAATACCTTAAGTGTGAAGTAAGCACCTCACACTTAATCAACATGATGTGGGATTAAGATCATTAACCTACTTGCATTTATTTAGATGTTTTTTGGAGTTTTTGTTTAGTGTTAAGTAATGAGTTTAAGCCATAATCAAGGATTTAATGGACTCATTACACCATCCTAATAGAAGGATAATAAATGAGAACATTTAAGCTGAGAAAGGCTCCTCAACTTAATCCATGATTAGGGATTAACCTCATGACAAAACAAAGCCTTTATTAAAGTGGATTTTAGTTGATGGTAAGATTATGAAGTGGGTTTTATGATTTGTAAGACAACTTGAGGGGTGTCGCTCCCGAAGATTTGCATCCAGGTACAAGCGCGAACGGTCGGCGAGAGGGAACAGTGAGAACACACAGCCGTGAACTCACTGGAGATGAATAGAGTCGCCAGCTAGGCATTTTTATCCCGGAGGAAAGGTAATGCTGCATAGACCTAAGAAGAGATGGATAAGACGGTTGCGAACCAGAGAGACTGAGAAAGGGGGTTGGTTACAACCTGGGAAGGTATTAGCACCCAGATTGTCCGCCGTACTCGACGGGATCCACGCTTGCAAGATTTGTGTTTTAAAGGGGTAGTGTCAGTGCAATTTGTGTATAATATAGCTGGAAAAGGATGCACAGGTGTCAGTGTAAAGGTTGTGAAGTGTAATATATACAGTGTCAGTGTAAGGACAAGAGTGAAATGCTCATGACAATGAGGCTTAAAGAATAATGCTGAAAGGAGGGGGAATATACAGAGACTTTTGTTCGATAACCGTTAAGTTATGCCTACGTATCCTCTCGTGCAATGAGGAAGTCAGAACACCGTAGTTCGACCCAAAGAGACTGAAAGATGAATTGACTTGTGAACTGCTTGCTTGTCTATGCTCAAGTGTATGACCTGTCTGGCTCAGGTGCAAACTGTCTTGCATTAGACGGAAGAAGCAAGTTCTCGTTTGTGAGTGAATGAGATGAGAAAAGAATCCCGGAGGAGACGATTGTTGTTTGTTTTTGTATTTTCAGTCTTTTATTGTTTGTGAAAGTTTGTCATAAGTTAATGAGCTTAAGCCTAAACCAATGGGTTAGTAAACTCATCACATCTTCCCTCTGATTAGGGGTAATGAGAATACCTTAAGTGTGAAGTCAGATTCTCACACTTAATCACCTTTGGTGTAGGATTAAGATCATTAACCTACTTGTGATTATTTAGATGTTTTTGGTGTTTTTGTTTAGTGTTGAGTAATGAGGTTAAGCCATAATCAAGGATTAAACAGACCCATTACACTATCCTAAAAGAAGGATAATAGATGAGGATGTTTAAGCTGAGGAAAACTCCTCAACTTAATCCATGATTAGGGATTAAACTCATGACAAAACAAGCCTTTGATTAAGTGGATTTTATTTAATGGTATGATGATGAAGTGAGTTTTATTGTTTGTAAGACAACTTGAGGGGGACTTGTCCATTAACACTAGGGTTAGTCCTTCTTAACCACTTAAGGAAGAATTAGAACCCTAATGCAAGGCCCAAGTTACAAGTGATGTCTTGATGATTATTAGGTGAATTGATTAAGAGATTTAAACACCTTAAGGGTTCAATACTTAGGATTAAAGTTATACACTCCATCCTAAGAGAAGGATGCAGGCATAAGCTTAATCACAAAGTCTTAAAGCCTTTAGGGTTTAGTCCCTGATTATGAGGTGAGAAGAGAGGACTCAAAAGAGACACAAAGGTAAAAACTATGGGTGAACTAATCAAAACCCTAATTCATTATCATGCTTGGTTGGTCCTAAGGTTTGTGAGGTTTTCAAGAACAATCTTCAAAGGAGCCACCAGGAGCAGATGAATAAGATCAAGAGAAGCAAAGCAATTTGCTTCATTCAAGAAGCCAAGTCACTTGAAGAAAGAAAGTAGGAAGAACAAGAATGAGCAAGCTCAATCTCAAACACAAATAGAAATGCAGCAATGGATGCAAGAGAGATGAAAAGGAAAGGTATGAGAAGTGAAGGCAAATTCACTTCTCAAGTTCACTTACCACCTGAAATGTTAGAAAGAAATGCAATGCAATGCTAAATGAAATGAAATGACATGATGCTAGACCAATCCAGAAGCATGTTGATGATGATAATGATGCTATGAGATGCTGCAAACATGAGACGAGGCATGGAGATGTTCATACAGGATTATGAATGCAAATGATGCAAGTTAGAACACATGAACATACATGAAAAGTTATGAAGCATACAAGACAAATGACATGGCAAACATGAGATGCAATGACCAAACATGCTCCCTACATGTCCTAAGATGTCAAATGAAACACAAGAATGCACAAAATGCAAAGACAAGTCATGTTATGCAAGGAAATGCAAGAAGGATGCAAAAGAAAGCCCAAATTAGGGTTCATGGATCAAACATCAAACAAAAACCCAAAACAGAAGCAAATCCTAAGATAAAAAATGGAAAAGGCTATCCAAAGAAACCCTAAACCTATAATGAACCACTGTCCAAAGGGGAGCTCTCAACTCTCAACCAAACTCAAGATATGAATTTTACAAGTTATTAGGGTTTTTTAGGGTTCTTAACAAAAGAAATGCCAAACAATTAGAAAATGCAAGATCAAATCATGGCCATTTTACCCTAGAAACTACATGCTAAACATAAAACAATGCAAGAAGAATCAATGTCTCAACCTTCTCCAATAGGCAGAAATGAATTTTTAAACTTATGGTCAAAATAATGCACAAAATATGATTTAATTCAATGAAAAATTCTCAAAATGCATCAAGATCAAAAAAGAAATTTGGTTTGAAGGTTGGACAATGTTTCTAAATGTCTTAGAACATTTCATGAATTTTTTTGTAATTTTTAAATACCTAAAAGCATTTTTAATTAATTAATTCCCATTAATCAATTAAAAATAATCTTTTAAATATTTAAAAATACTTTTTTAATGATGAAAAATAAAATAAAAATGTTTTTGGGTCTTAAAAATTAATAAAACTTTAAAGAAAAAGTTTCATAATTTTTAGGAATTTTTAACTATTTTAAAATAAATGTGCAAATTAAATGAAAAGAAAATGAATAAAAATTAAATAAAATATGAAGTATGCAGGATGGAAGGCTCAGATTGATTCTGGCAGTGGATGGGTTGACTGCGCGCGCAGATCAAAGGCCCATATTCAAACTTCTAAAACTCAATTAATTAAATTAATTAATCCTGATTATCACTTAATGAAATGATCCTGACCCTTCGTACACGCGCGGGAGATGAAATCCAGTGGCTCACATTCAAACTTTGCCCTAAACCTAATTAAACTCACTAATTACTTTCAGGCTGCCGGAGAAGACTTCCGGTCGTCTTCTCCGGCCAGCTCTCACCTGAGAAACCTCAAAACCCCTCAAAACGTAACAAAAACAAAATCTATGAATTGGGAAATGATCTCCAGCCTCTCACGAATCAAACCCCTCTCTCAAAACAAATTTATTCTTCCTAAACAAGCTGAATCGAAAGAAAGAAAAACTAGGGCACGCAAGTTTCAGGTACAAATTAAATGCTCAAAACAAAGCCATTTCAAAAACTAAAAACATCAGGATGATCAGTGAATCACATAGAACAAGTTTGTAACAAGAAAACTGATTTCTGGAAAAAATAATTTTCAAGCTACCTGAGATTTGAAGCTTTCAGTTTGAAGACTTTCTGGCCACCTCCTTCAGTGCAAACTCCTCCACTTGGTCCCCAGAAGATGTTTGAATGCTCAAAGAGGATTTAAGTTGGCTGGATAGTGAGATTCGAAAGCTTCTGCTCAAGCTCAGTCAAAAATGGCAATGGAGCTTTAGGCAGTTTCAGGTCATGGTGATGGGTTCTATATGATCCTGAGGGTGAATGGAGAAGCTTTACAAAGTTTGTTTGACTGTTTGTGAGCTAGGATGAGAGTTTCGAATGAAACTGCAAGCTGGTGTCAAAATGGTGCAGTGATGTTGTAGCTTGTTTCAAGCTTGGGTTCTTGGTGCTGGGTGGTCTATGGAGTGTGGTGAGATGATTGGTGAAGATGGTTTTTGTGTTTGTATGCTGTGGAGAGAAATTCGAAGGCTTATGCAAATGGGAGTGTTTTTGTGTATGTTGTGAATGTGGATGTTTCAGGCTGGCTTGGTATATGAAAAGGCTTGCAAATTGATATATTATTTTAATCCAAGTGGCCAGAAGATGTGACATGGCCTGTGGTGATAGGTAAGTTTACTTTTGCATAAAGTCCACCTTTTGTGTAAGTGAGGTATGGTGAAGTGCTAGCTTGGTACAAAGCCTAGGGGCTGCGCAGCATGGGATGGTGAGTGAGCTAGCAAGGTCAGCATCCAAGGTCACAAGTTATAGGAAGCATGATGAGTGGTTTTGCAAGTTGTTGTACTTTGGTTCACATGTGAGAAATTCTTGTTACACAAACCAAACCATGGGGAAACTTGGTCCAATTCTGATTTTTAAGGCTCATAGAATGTTTGTGTGCTGGTTTGGAATGGATTAGAGGTCACATAATGCATTGGTTCATGACTTTGCAAAATTTCCATTTGAAGCATGCCTTGAAAAACAATGATTTTTGCCAACTTTGCCTTGCCATAACTTTTGATCCAAGAAGAGTTTGATCATGTTCTTGTACTTTTTGAAAAGGGAAGGATGATATCTACAACTTTCATGACCAAAGTTTTTCCATTTGAAGCATTTTTGGATCAAGAATCATGGCTTGAAAAATGACCTAAAATGATGCATTCTTGAAAAGTCAACTATGCCCAAAAAGTCAACATTTGCAAAAACCCTAAATTCTTGATTTTTATGAACTTCAACCTTCTCCCATGATCAAATAAAGATCATATACACTCAAAATGATGAAGATCACCCATTGGTTGGGTCATTGGGGGCCTCAGATGCCCTGATTTTGCACTGACTTGTCTGAAAAGTCAGCCCTTGATCAGATGACTTCCCCATGGAATTTCTTCATGAAAATTGATATGCATACTCCCTATAACATATAGAGATCAATGGAAACAAGAATGACCAAAAATTTTGGGGTTATGGCCTCTGAAACCAAAACCCTAATTTTAGGTCAACTGTGTAGTTCAAACTAGCCCTGCATCCACTCAAACCCTAGTTCTTGTGATTCCTCTGCAATTTTGACTTTGAGGAGGTGGAATATGATATAAGAACACATATGGACCACTTTGAGTTGATTAGTGGCCTTTGGAATGGCCCAAGATGCTTTGGGATTGCTCAGATCACAAACCCTAGGTGCAGATGCCTTAGAAACTATCCAGTGAATCAAAAATGAGATGTGAGATGATTGTATTTATGCATATGAGGATGATCACAAGCCATGGTGTGAATGGGTGAGGGCAAATTTGGGGTGCTTACAGCTGCCCCTATTCAAACATGAGTTAGCTGTGCAGGATGTAAGCGACGGCTTAACAGGCCAAACAAGATAACTTGTGGTTGAATACCAAAGACAGTCCGAAATTTGCACTCACAAAATGAAGAAGAAAAGGGATATAGATTGTAAAAGCAAAATAAAGTGTATTGTAAAGTGTGGGCGACGGAGGACGACCGTCGAGCAGAGGACGACTGCTGGGTAAAGAGCAATGACGGGGACGGCCGACATGCTGGGGTAAAAAGTAAAGCCAAGACGGGGACGACCGACTAGCTGGGGAAAGTGATAATATGATGGGGACGGCCATCAAGATAAAGTTATAAAATTCTCTGGGGATTAATGAAACATGACGGGGACGTCCATCAAGTTCATACAGGTAAAGTAACCAACGATGGGGACGGCCATCGGGCTAAAAAGAAACGGACCACGACGGGGACGGCCATCGGGTTAAAAGGAAAAGGGACCACGACGGGGACGGCCATCGGGTTAAAAGGAAAAGGGACCACGACGGAGATGGCCATCGGGTTAAAAGGAAAAGGGACCACGACGGGGACGGCCATCGGGTTAAAAAGGAAAAGGGACCACGACGGGGATGGCCATCGGGTTAAAGAATGAATGAAATAAACAGATGATGGGGTACGGCCATCAAAGGTGAAGGACGATCACCTAGCAGGGGACGGCTGCTCTGTTGGGGATAAAAGGAATATGATGGGGACGGCCATCAAAGGTGGAGGACGACCACCTGGAAGGGTACGGCTGCCGAAAATATCAACGATGGGGACGGCCATCGGATAGAAAAGGTCAACGATGGGGACGGCCATCGGACGAGCATGATGGAGGACGACCATCAAGAAGTGGAGGACGACCACTCAGCAGGGGATGGCTGCTCTCAAGGTTTATCATGACATAGGACGAATGCCTGATAACCAAAATCAACAATGGGGACGGCCATTGGATAAAGTGATGAAGGACGATCATCAAGAGGTGGAGGACGACCACCTAGCAGGGGACGGCTGCTAAAAACAACGATGGGGACGACCATCGGATGAGCATGATGGAGGACGACCATCAAGAAGTGGAGGACGACCACTTAGCAGGGTACGGCTGCTCTCAAAGTTATCATAACACAGGATGAGTGTTAGATAAAAAGGAAATTTTCTTTGTTGGCGATCTACTGGGGAATAGTAAACACGGACGAGCGTTTACATCCAAGAAACAAAAGGTATAAGTGTTTGGTATTGTGTATAGATTAAAGATGCGGACGAGCATCCTTAAGACTTATGATACGGACGAGTATCATGTAGAAACAAACTGACACATGTTCGGAGATGATGATACGGACGAGTATCAACTGGTTAACAAAGAACACGGACGAGTGTTGCATCTGAAAGAAACCTTCTGGGAAATAATAGACACAGACGAGTATCTATATTCAAGAAGACATAAGTGTTTGACATGGTGTATGGATTAAGGATGCGGACGAGCATCCCTAAGACTATGATACGGACGAGTATCATGTAGAAACAAACACTAGACGCAATGTTCTGAGATGATGGTACGGACGAGTACCAACTGGTTAACAAAGAACAAGGACTACTGTCGAATCTGTGGGGATATGAGTGATGATGCATACAAGATACGGACGAGTATCTGTATAAGTGTACCATGAGTAGTGAGTATTGTATTGATGAGTGTTTATCTGCTGGGGAGAGTGACACGGACGAGTGTCAAGAGAGAAAAGTATAATATTAACAAGTGTATGGGTGATAAAGGTAAGCGACTGCGCTGGGGATATGACACGGACGGGTGTCAAGAAAGTGTATATATAGGTATATGTGAGTGCAAAGAGGATGTCTTTGGCTTTCTGCTGGTGATTTGACATGGACGGGTGTCAGGAAGTATCTGTAATACAGGTGATCTTGTTTGTAAAGAGTGTTCTGGCGACTTTACTGGGGAATGATGACATGGACGGATGTCAAAATGACTATATACTGGTGTTCGTGATTGGGAGGCAACTGCTTTTGCTGGGACTCTGATGGGGATTTTTTGTGTATTGTATTCTGTATGCCGACAGATTGTCAATATCTACAAGTGTTCAACTCACAACATGACTTATGATTATGCTATGCATTTGATTTTTGCCGTAATGCTCCGTATTAGACGGAATGCTACGCTCTGAGAGGATAATATGATGCGAATGCTATGATTATGCAAAGGGGCACAGATCCGGGATTCGGATCCCGGTGCCGCGAAGATCTCTAGATGATCTGCTTGAAGTGAACATCCCAGCTGGGGATGAGATCATCGGTAGATCTAATGATGTATCTGCTTGGGGATATAGGTCACTGATTGACATATCCTTATAATGGGACCCAGCTGGGGTTTGTAGAAGCTTTCTTCACTCTGTTGTGATCTTCATGCATTACTCTTCTGGATAGAGGCTGGAACTCTGTGGGAAGATGGTTCCCTGACTTCTGTACTCAGCTGAGGATGAAATGGCAACTCGGCTGGGGAATTGTGAGAGGCAATTCGGCTGGGGAGAGCAACAAGAGGCAACTCAGCTGGGGATGGAGCATTTCAGATGCTAAGATTGAGTGCATGTTGATTTGGCAACTTTGCTGGGGAAGTGGACACCTTCCAGTGCCACGTGGAAGATAGACCGAGTTGATAATGATTCGCCATCTCGCTGAGACGTAACTCGCATGCCCCAGGTTGCGTTCTGGATACCTGCAATCCTGCAACGGTAAGGAAACGTACAAAAGGTCCCGAGGTATCCCTTACTGGATTCCGTCATAGGAGTTAAGTACTTTCGAGAATAATCACATTCCCTGTAAGCATGTGTTTTATTATTATTAAAGAAAGGCATCTGTACTTATGCAATTGTATTTTTAGAGATATCAGACAACTCTTTGCAAGACGTAAATGTAAAAAAAACGAAACATGACCGAAAATCTGATTTTATTAATTCATGTGCCCTGAATTGGCAAGATACAGTCAAGGAAACATATCTCCTGAAATGAAGAGACTGTTACAAATTGAGAAACAAAATGCTGGCGATGCTGACGAGGCTTTCAAGGAGCTTACTCTTCTGCTATGACTCGTATGACAATGACGTTCTTCTCGTCTTGCTTTCTGGAGAGAGTTGATTCTGATTGAAGCTTGATCCCTTGTAGCTTACCAAGTTGCAGATAATGCAGACGAATTCAGAATGCAGTTGTTCGCTTATTCCCTTGTTTTGCATGGATCGCCCTTTCGGGTTTTCAATCCATCGGGATACCCATTTTTGCCTGAGTCGTCCAATGCGGCTTTTCAACTCAGCGGGTGTACATTTTTTATTCATTTTCCCTTACTTTTGCCCGAGTCTTTTATTCTGTTTTTGACTCGCCGGGATGCCCTATTTTTGCCTGGACTTACATTCTGTTTTTATGTCCAGCGGGTCATTTTATGCGAAGTATTTTTTAACTGCATCTGAATTCACGGGGGACGGGAAATCTTTACCATCCATGGTGCTGAGCATCAGTGCTCCACCAGAGAAAACTTTCTTTACAACGAATGGTCCTTCATAGTTTGGAGTCCATTTTCCCCTGTAGTCTGTATGAGGAGGGAGGATTCTTTTCAACACAAGATCCCCTACTTGGTACTCTCGGTGCCTGACTTTCTGATCGAAGGCCCTCTTCATTCTCTTCTGATATAACTGCCCATGGCAGATTGCAGCCAATCTTTTCTCTTCGATCAGACTCAATTGTTCGAATCGGGACCGAACCCATTCTGCTTCACTCAGTTTAACATCCATTAATACCCGTAACGAGGGTAGTTCAACTTCAACAGGTAGGACTGCTTCCATACCATATACAAGCTGATAAGGTGTTGCCCCAGTGGATGTCCTGATTGACGTGCGGTACCCATGTAAGGAAAACGGTAGCATTTCATGCCAGTCTTTGTAGGTGATTACCATCTTCTGCACAATCTTCTTAATATTCTTATTCGCTGCCTCAACAGCGCCATTCATCTTTGGCCTGTAAGGAGAAGAATTGTGATGTTGGATCTTGAAGTCCCGGCACAGCTCCGCCATCATTTTGTTGTTTAAATTGGAACCATTATCAGTAATGATTCGCTCGGGCACTCCATACCGACAGATGATGTCTCTCTTCAGGAATCGGGCTACCACTTGCCTAGTAACATTTGCATATGAGGCTGCTTCAACCCACTTGGTGAAATAGTCAATGGCGACCAGGATGAATCTGTGACCATTTGAAGCAGTTGGCTCAATCTTGCCAATCATATCAATGCCCCACATGGCAAAGGGCCACGGTGAAGACATTATGTTCAAAGGATTGGGAGGCACATGCACCTTATCTGCATAGATCTGGCATTTGTGGCATTTTCTGGCGTAAGCACAACAGTCTGCATCCATTGTGATCCAGTAATAGCCTGATCTTAGCAATTTCTTAGCCATGGCATGCCCTCCTGCGTGGGTACCAAAAGATCCTTCGTGCACTTCATGCATCAACAAATCTGCTTCCGTCTTGTCAACACATCTGAGGAGTACCATGTCAAAGTTCCTTTTGTATAAAGACCCATCAGTGTTCAGAAAGAAACTTCCAGCAAGCCTTCTCAAAGTCTTCTTATCATTGGAAGATGCCCCAGGTGGGTATATTTGATCCTCCAAGAAGCATTTAATGTCATGAAACCAAGGCTTATCGTCCTTGACAACTTCTGCTGCAAATACGTATGCTGGCCTGTCGAGTCTGGACACTGATATCTGGGGTACAAAGTTAGCCGTTTGAACTTTGATCATGGATGAAATGGTAGCAAGAGCATCTGCAAACTGATTCTCGTCCCGAGGGATATACTCAAGTTTGACCGTTGTGAAGAACGTCAACAACCTTCTTGTATAATCCCTGTAAGGTATCAGATGATCTTGGTGGGTGTACCATTTTCCGTTGGTTTGATTGACTACCAAAGCTGAATCCCCGAATACGGTCAATGTCTTGATCCTGAGGTCAATGGCTTCCTCAAGACCCATAATGCAAGCTTCGTATTCAGCTTCGTTGTTAGTGCAGTTGAAAGTGAGTTTTGCCGAGAAAGGCATGTGAACCCCTTTAGGTGTAATGAGTACTGCACCAACACCACGACCATTCATGTTAACAGCCCCATCAAACATCATAGTCCATTCTTCTTCTGGGTCAGGCCCTTCAGTGTGAATAGGCTCTTCCTGATCTTTTGCTTTAATGAACATGATGTCTTCATCAGGGAAGTCAAACCTCATAGGCTGGTAGTCATCAATGGGTTGCTCAGCAAGATATTCAGATAGTACACTGCCCTTGACGGCTTTCTGAGAAGTGTACTGTATGTCGTATTCTGTGAGAATCATCTGCCATCTTGCAACCCGTCCGGTAAGCGCTGGCTTCTCGAAAATGTACTTAACTGGATCCATTTTTGAGATTAATAAGGTAGTGTGGGTCAACATATACTGTCTCAGTCGGCGAGCAGCCCACGCTAAAGCACAACAAGTTTTCTCGAGCAGTGAATAACGCTGTTCACAGTCGGTAAACTTTTTGCTTAGGTAGTATATTGCATACTCTTTTCGACCAGACTCGTCATGCTGGCCCAGCACACACCCCATCGACTCTTCTAATACTGTCAAGTACATAATCAGAGGTCTTCCTTCAACTGGTGGCATGAGGATTGGAGGTTCTTGTAAATACTCCTTGATCTTGTCAAAAGCCTTCTGGCAATCTTCGTTCCACCTGACCGTTTGTTCTTTTCTTAACAGCTTGAACAAAGGTTCACAGGTTGCTGTGAGGTGAGATATGAACCGTGAGATGTAGTTCAATCGACCTAAGAACCCTCGAACTTCTTTCTCAGTTTTCGGTGCAGGCATTTCTTGTATAGCCTTGACTTTATCAGGGTCAACCTCAATCCCTTTCTCGCTTACAATAAAGCCCAGCAATTTACCGGATCGCACCCCGAATGTGCATTTGTTGGGGTTCAGCTTTAGTTGGTACTTCCTCAGACGTTTGAACAACTTCAGCAGATTCACCAGGTGATCTTCCTCTGTAAGGGACTTGGCAATCATATCATCCACATAACATTCTATTTCCTTGTGGATCATATCGTGGAATAATGTCACCATAGCCCGTTGATATGTGGCACCAGCATTCTTCAGTCCGAATGGCATCACCTTGTAACAGAACGTTCCCCAGGGTGTAATGAATGTTGTCTTCTCCATGTCTTCAGGTGACATCTTGATCTGATTATATCCTGAAAATCCATCCATGAAGGAGAATACCGAGAACTGAGCCGTGTTATCCACCAATACATCAATGTGAGGCAATGGGAAGTCATCTTTTGGGCTGGCTCTGTTCAGATCCCGGTAATCAACACACATTCTAACTTTTCCGTCCTTCTTAGGCACAGGTACTATGTTAGCAACCCATGGAGGATAACTAGTCACAGCAAGGAACCCGGCGTCCCATTGCTTTTGTACCTCTTCCTTAATTTTCATAGCCATGTCTGGGCGAGTTCGGCGCAGCTTCTGTTTGACTGGTGGGCATTCTTCCCTTAGAGGCAGCTTGTGCACAACAATGTCGGTATCCAACCCTGGCATGTCTTGATACGACCAAGCAAACACATCAACATACTCTTGAAGCAGATCTATCAGCTGTCTCTTCACTGAGTCTTGCAGGCAGGCCCCGATTTTAACCTCTTTCACGTCTTCATTGGTACCAAGATTAATCATTTCAATCTCCTCCTGGTGAGGAGTAATAACCTTTTCCTCCTGTCTTAACAACCTGGCTAGCTCTTCAGTGAGCTCATATTCTTCTTCAACCCCTTCATCAGCTTGATTGATCGGATTGTCAAAGTCATACGATGTCATAGCCGTGCTGTTGTCGGTGCTGTCAGGAAGGCACTCTCTGCAAGGGTTAAGTTTGTTCATTTTAGTGATTGATTTTAATCTTGCTTTAGAAAAAAGTGAAATGAAGTTATCATTTTGAAAACACCGCCATTTATTTTTTGTACAAAAAGAAAAATGGAAAAACAGTGGACGAAAAGAAAAAGACTCGTTTGCAAAAAGATGTCTGATATTTCATTAATTTAATCTTGTTTGCACAAAAGTACAGATGGCCCTGGTTACAAAATGAGTCTTGTCATCTTGGGCAAGATGCAAGACTTGGATGCATGCTATAAAAAATACAGGAAATAATAATTACTCTGCATGAGTAACTCTTATAATTTCCTGGGAAGACCAGTTCGAGACACTGCTCCCCGGGATCTTCGGACGAATCCAATTCTCCAGATTGCGCTCCTCTTCCAGCTCGTCTTCCAGACAGTTGATAGCATCGGGGGTAAGCATCCCCCCACTGACAAAACCAGGCTCTGCAGCAGCCTTTGCTTGATGTTGAGTTGGTTTGTAACCCAACCCAAATTTGTCCTTCTTCTCCTCCACAGCTAAGACCTTGCCCCAGCCTAGGGCAGTTCCTTCCTCAACAACCTTCCGGGCTTGTTGGTATGATGACATTGGAGTACCAGATACAGCAGATGCTTCATTCACATTCAAGGCCTCAAAACCTTGGCTCATTGTTTCATGGATCTCCCCATCCATTTCAATGTACTTGTAGGTTGCCAGGTGGCTGACAAAAATGTCCTCCTCTCCGCAGATTGTGACAACTTGGCCTTCCCACTCAAATTTTAACTTTTGGTGAAGGGTAGACGTTACTGCGCCGGCGGCGTGAATCCAGGGCCTACCCAACAAACAGCTGTAGGCGGGCTGAATGTCCATCACATAAAAGATAGTTTTAAAGGTCTGTGGGCCAATTGTCACAGGCAGCTCAATCTCTCCCAGAACCGATCTCTTCGAACCATCAAAGGCTCTTACCACCAGGTTGCTGGGTCTTAATGCCAAACCATCATATTCTAACTTCACCAGTGCCTTCTTCGGTAAGACATTCAGGGAAGAACCTGTGTCCACCAGCACATGAGAAAGGATAGCTCCTTTGCATTCCATGGTTATGTGCAAGGCTTTGTTGTGATTGCGGCCATCCGCTGTCAAGTCAGAATTGGTGAACCCTAGCCCATTGCTAGCAGTAACATTTCCGACCACAGTTTCTAACTGATTGACGGTGATCTCTTCAGGCACGTAAGCTGCGTGCAAGACTTTAAGTAGTGCATTCCGATGGGCTTCGGAGCACATAAGCAGTGAGAGGATAGAGATTTTGGATGGCGTCTGGTGAAGCTGATCCACAATTTTATAATCACTCTTTTTGATGATTCGCATAAACTCATCAACTTCCTGATCAAATGGAGTTTTCAGGGCTTCTTTGGCAGCTGGATCTTCCTGCACCGGGCCTTTACCCTTTGCCTTGGCAGCAGCTTCTGCTTCGGCAGTAGGTCTTTGAACTTGTGAAGCAAAGAGACGTCCGCTTCGAGTGAAGCCTCCGCCTCCCCCCACATTATCTACTTGTGGTGCAGGTGCTGATGTTTCGAGAGTGATTCTTTTTCCTTCGCAGTACACGTCAGAGCCATAGTGCCAAGGGATGGCCCTATTGCTTTCATATGGTACTGGTCCAGGCACCGTGACAGTGACCGGACTGATTGCTGCTGCTGAAGGGACTGTTATTGTCTGTGGATCATAAAGGATTGTAACTGGTGCTCTGGTGGGAGCAGCACCTTCTGAATGGTAGGCGGAATTATTTTCAGGATCGTAGAATATGGTGACGGTAGAGACATCTTCATGATTGATTGCTGGTGTTGTAGGAGGTACTGTTGGAAGGACTGTTGTTGTTGCTGACGGAGATTCGAAATGGAATGAAGCTGAAGTTGTAGCAGGAGAAACTGTTGAAAACTGATCATTTGGGAGGACAGATGAAGTACTTGTTGATGGTGCTGATGAA
Organism: Lathyrus aphaca; assembly: GCA_963966055.1. NCBI lineage: Eukaryota > Viridiplantae > Streptophyta > Magnoliopsida > Fabales > Fabaceae > Lathyrus > Lathyrus aphaca. The sequence goes on along the minus strand of OZ014520.1, from coordinate 281,423,780 downwards.
TTGTCGGGAACAATAGTTGCTGTAGTTGTAGGAGGTTCTGAAACCGTTGTTGATGGAGTTGTTGGGTTTGTCGGAAATGATGTAGTGATCTGTAGCAGGCCACTCTGAATAAGGCTGTCAATACCATTCCTCAGGTCCTCGCACCCATTCCATGAAATATTGCAATAGGGACACCCTAGTTCACACCCCGGAAATATTTGGCTTTCACGGAGTTGAGCTTTGATTTCCACCAATGGCGTCCTGATCTGATCCACACTGGTTATTAAATAAGACGGTTGGTCTTCTTCAATAGCGTTAATTCGGGGACCACCATGATTTGGCATTGGGTTTTTATTGACATTGGGCGGAGGTGCAAAATTCAGAGCCTTGGAGTCTACCAAGTCTTGTACCTTCATATGCAGAGCTCTGCATTTTTCTGTACTGTGACCAGGTGCGTTCGAGTGAAAAGCACACCTAGCATTGGAGTCATAGTTCCTTGGTAGACTGTTGGGATCCGGAGGTGCCAACGTTCTTAGCTCAACTAGGTTGAGTTTCAGAAGTTGTGGCAGCAAGGCAGCATACGGCATTGGGATCGGGTCGATCACTCTGTTAGCTTGGGATGGCCTTTGTTGGAATGGCCTCTGTTGATTGTTGTTGTTGGAGTTGTTGTTGTTGTAGTTTCTTGGAGGATACTGATTCTGCTGATACTGAGGTTGTTGTTGGAAGTTTTGTTGCGGAGGTTGATAGACTGGCTGAGGATGAGCTGGAGCAGGGATAGTGACTGCTGCTATTGTCCTTTGAACATATTGGGGCCTACCCCTATTGGTGTGGATGGCATTAGTCTCTCCAGTCCTTCTCGGGCCTGCAAAAGGCTTTCTTGTGCTACTGGACGAGCTGGCGCCATTATCAGAGATCTTACCCATTTTTAACAGGCTTTCAATTCTCTCCCCCGCTATGACAACATCTGCGAAGCTAGTGGAAGAGAAAGCAGCCAACCTGTCAATATACGTTCCCTGGAGAGTGTTCATAAACATGTCTGCCATTTCTCTCTCAGACATTGGTGGTTGAACAGCAGCAGCCAGTTGCCTCCACCTTTGGGCATACTCTCGGAAACTCTCCCTCGAAGACTGTGACATTCCCATTAGGAGGGTCCTGTTGGGTGCCATATCTAGATTATACTGATACTGTCTGATGAAGGCTTCTGCCAGGTCCTTCCAGCATCTTATAGTTGCTCTTGTCAGATGGGAATACCATTCCCTTGATGCTCCAGTCAAGCTATCTTCGAAGTAGAACATCCAAAGTTTCTCATCCGTTGTATAGGCCTTCAGCCTTCCCAGAAATGATTGCAAATGAGTCCGGGGGCATGAAGTCCCATTATACTTTTCGAAACAAGGAGGCTTGAACTTATGGGGGATCCTGACCCCTTCTACCAAACCCATGTCCATGACGTCGAACCCCAAAGAATTTTGAGACTCCAGTGATCTCAACTTCTCAGCTATTTCTTCCAATCGTCTATCATAAGTTTCCTCTCCAGCACCCATTACTGTGAATTGGTCCTCCTGAGGATCTTCTTGAAGTACTCTGGCTGCAGTGGCTGTTCCTTGAATGTTTGCGGGAATATTAACCTCAGGATGTAGATGTGGACCAAACACAGGGGGGTTAACATGTGGTTGCACCCGTTCATTGTTACTTGTGCCTGCAGTCCCCACATGGGGCTCCTCTTGATTCCTCCCTTCTACCAAAGTTCTGAGCCTCTCCTGGCTTTGAGCTAAGTTGTTCATCACTTCCATGAACTGTGTTATCTGGGTTCTCATCTCCAGCCTTTCGTTGGCCATCTGGTTTCTGACCTCCGTAAGGTCTTGTTGCATCTGGTCCATCTGGATTCCCGGAAGGTTGTTTCTAGTTGGGTACCTGTGTGGCCTGTTGAGAGGAAATACCCGGCGGCGAGCAATAATTCCTGAACATCACAACAGAGGTTAGCAACAACAAAACAAAAACCTACAAAACAAACAAAAGGGTTAGCATGCAATGCAGTTATGCTTATTTGCTCTCAAGGTATCCGGTTTGGCCTTCAGTTTTGACCCTTCCAGACCCTTGAAGATGCTGCTGTTGAAGTTGCTTTTGAAGTAACCCAGATAGAAACCAACACAAATATATTACAAAGGGTGAAATAATACAACTTGTTCATTTTTACAACACAAGCCCTCAAAGGGGTCAAAATACATCACAAAAAGCAAAAGTACATGAAAAGGAACAACAACAAGCAAATGATCAAACTCCAAGGCCAAACTCATCCTCACGAACTTCCTTAAGAAGTGCTTCGGTCACAGGATCAGCCGGACGCTCCGTGAGACCTCTGATGAGAAGGTTTCTTGTTGCAACAGCTGCAGTCAACTTCTTGTTCTGACTTTGGTCCTTAGACCTCTTCACTCCAGCTCTGATTTCTAGCTCTGATATTTCCTTCTGGGCTGCTGCCAGGGCTTCTTCCATCTGTTCCATCTTGTCCTGAACTCTCTTGTCTTCTAGAGTACGGGCCTCAGTGATCCGGACCCACCTGGCCTGACTCTCCTTCAGGTACAAGTCTGTCCTTGCTCTCTGGAACTGGGCTTCTTTACAAGCATTCTTCAGAATCTGTTCACCAGCCTTGGACTTGTTGATATAATCTCCAGACTTCTCAATCTTAGTCAAGTGTTCCACTCTCAACTTCTCCAATCTCTCAATCTCCCTCACACTTTCACTCCTCTCCCTGAGGGTCTTCTGCAAAGCCTGGGTTAACTTCTCATTTCTTTCCTTCAAGCTCTCAAACTCCTCCAAACTGATGGTGGTAGGGGGTGGTGCTGAAGATGACTCAGGCATGTCTTCTATGGTAAAGGGCATTCCAGAGAATTGGGCCCTAGCATGGGACCACTCATAATATTGGACTGATGCCACATTATTGCACTTCCCCAGAATGGTGATTCCCTTGGTTTGAACATGATCCCAGGCCCAGGCAGCCTGCCTAACAACAGCCAAACTAATCTTGTTCTCACAGTAGAGGGTCTCAACCAAGTCTTGTTCCCTAGGAGTATGAACCAGTGCATAGCCTAATTGCCTTCTGAACAGCAGAGGGTTGTAATTGATACTCCCCTTAACTCCTATTAAGGGCACATTGGGAAAGTGCCCACAGCTGGTGATTATATCTCTGCCCTTGGTGCTCTGAGTACACCATCTGATATCTGCTGAAGTTAGGACAGTGAGTCTCTTAGCCCAGTTGCTTTGCTGATGAGGATTTAGAAATGCATCTGTCCTGGGTAGATGCTTGAGAAACCAAGCATGGAATAATGGAGCACAACACCTCACTAGCCTTCCCCTCTGCTTCTCATTCTTCTGATGTACTGAGTAATAGAGATCACCCAGCAAAGTTGGCACTGGGTTTTTCAGGATGAACAAATGGATTGCATTCTTGATGATGAATCGAGGCTCATCTGCAAACAACACAATTCCATATACACTTAAGGCCAATAGAGCACAAACAGCTTTCCACTCCCCCAGGGAGGCCTTCAGACTAGCTTGAGAAATCAGGAAGTCCAGATGAAATCCAGGGATCCCAGCTTTAGAGGTCATGTGTTGCTCAATCAAAACAGGTTCCAGGTGCAAAGCTTTTGCTACCTCTCCATTGCTGGGAGAGACCATTTCAGGGTTAAAAGGGATTTCTCTCTTGATAGGCAAACCAATCAATGATGAGTATTCTTCCAAAAGAGGACCCAACTGAAAGTCTTGAAAGGTGAAACATCTCAATGGGGGGTCATAGAACTGAATACAGGTATGGATCAGGCTTCTCTGAGATGGGTCCAGATCCATGACCAAGTTAAGTATATCCCCATAATGCTCCCTGAACAAAGGCATGTGATCTGGAGTGATCAGGGTTTGGATCCTCCTGATGTCTGATAAGTCTGGTTGGAAGAAATGATAAGTGATGTTGCTTTTCTTTGGAGCCATGATGCTGAGACTGAGTAGAATAAGTGCTGATGAAGATGCTGAGGAGTGGGCCACTGGCTGGCTAGTGCAAGTAACTGAAGTATATGGCTGACAGGCTGAAGCAAGTGCTGGTGGAGATAGGTCAAAACTGCAGATGGGGTCAAAACCAAAACCAAAGATGAAGGTGGATACCCTGAAACACAAATAAGCAAATGTTAATATGATGCAATGGGTATGTATGCAAATGATATGCAAGGGTTTGTAACTGAGCCGGATCTGATTAACTGCCTTGGTATAGATCCATGTGTGTTCAAGAATTCCAGATGGAGGTCTAAAAATCCAGTAACCAGGGTGGGGGACTCAAATAAAGAGCCACAAGTCCAGGGTTTCAGAATCACAAGAACTGTCCAACATGGAGCATTCTTAACAAAGTCAAAGTAACAGGGTATTCTGAGGTCAAGGTACCTGCAAACCTGTAAACAGCCCAACCCCCTCACAGGTGGTGTTCTAAAACAAGGATCCTCAGACTTGGATCAGTTATGAGAAGTGTAAACACTTCTAACCCGGAGGTACAGTGTTTACAATAACCATAAAAGTTCCTCCTCTAATTCACCTCAGTTTCTGAAGGTCAATACTAAAAGGTCATCCAGACTTAGCAGGCTTCCCAGATAGCCCTAACATTGCAGGAAATCTGCAACACAGAGTTCTCAAGAAGAAACCCATATCTGAACCGTGTTTCATATTCCCGCACCAGACCGAAATGGAATGGGAAAGAATATGATTCACTCTAGCCTAGGTGTCACTCAGGTCCCAGGTATAGGACCTTAACTCTCAATGAATCACCCACCCACCAAAACAAAAAAACCAGATCCAGCCAGCAGCAATGACAGTATGATGTATAAATGCAGTAAAGAAAGCAGTAAAGTAACTGTACATAAAGCAATAAACAAAAATAAATACAAGCACAAACAAGCACATAACACCCCAGTAAACACAAATCAAACAAGCGCTAGGAGGAACCCACAAAAAGAACCAGAAGCCCTGGTTGCAATATAAGGGTCCCCAGCAGAGTCGCCAAGCTGTCGCTCCCGAAGATTTGCATCCAGGTACAAGCGCGAACGGTCGGCGAGAGGGAACAGTGAGAACACACAGCCGTGAACTCACTGGAGATGAATAGAGTCGCCAGCTAGGCATTTTTATCCCGGAGGAAAGGTAATGCTGCATAGACCTAAGAAGAGATGGATAAGACGGTTGCGAACCAGAGAGACTGAGAAAGGGGGTTGGTTACAACCTGGGAAGGTATTAGCACCCAGATTGTCCGCCGTACTCGACGGGATCCACGCTTGCAAGATTTGTGTTTTAAAGGGGTAGTGTCAGTGCAATTTGTGTATAATATAGCTGGAAAAGGATGCACAGGTGTCAGTGTAAAGGTTGTGAAGTGTAATATATACAGTGTCAGTGTAAGGACAAGAGTGAAATGCTCATGACAATGAGGCTTAAAGAATAATGCTGAAAGGAGGGGGAATATACAGAGACTTTTGTTCGATAACCGTTAAGTTATGCCTACGTATCCTCTCGTGCAATGAGGAAGTCAGAACACCGTAGTTCGACCCAAAGAGACTGAAAGATGAATTGACTTGTGAACTGCTTGCTTGTCTATGCTCAAGTGTATGACCTGTCTGGCTCAGGTGCAAACTGTCTTGCATTAGACGGAAGAAGCAAGTTCTCGTTTGTGAGTGAATGAGATGAGAAAAGAATCCCGGAGGAGACGATTGTTGTTTGTTTTTGTATTTTCAGTCTTTTATTGTTTGTGAAAGTTTGTCATAAGTTAATGAGCTTAAGCCTAAACCAATGGGTTAGTAAACTCATCACATCTTCCCTCTGATTAGGGGTAATGAGAATACCTTAAGTGTGAAGTCAGATTCTCACACTTAATCACCTTTGGTGTAGGATTAAGATCATTAACCTACTTGTGATTATTTAGATGTTTTTGGTGTTTTTGTTTAGTGTTGAGTAATGAGGTTAAGCCATAATCAAGGATTAAACAGACCCATTACACTATCCTAAAAGAAGGATAATAGATGAGGATGTTTAAGCTGAGGAAAACTCCTCAACTTAATCCATGATTAGGGATTAAACTCATGACAAAACAAGCCTTTGATTAAGTGGATTTTATTTAATGGTATGATGATGAAGTGAGTTTTATTGTTTGTAAGACAACTTGAGGGGGACTTGTCCATTAACACTAGGGTTAGTCCTTCTTAACCACTTAAGGAAGAATTAGAACCCTAATGCAAGGCCCAAGTTACAAGTGATGTCTTGATGATTATTAGGTGAATTGATTAAGAGATTTAAACACCTTAAGGGTTCAATACTTAGGATTAAAGTTATACACTCCATCCTAAGAGAAGGATGCAGGCATAAGCTTAATCACAAAGTCTTAAAGCCTTTAGGGTTTAGTCCCTGATTATGAGGTGAGAAGAGAGGACTCAAAAGAGACACAAAGGTAAAAACTATGGGTGAACTAATCAAAACCCTAATTCATTATCATGCTTGGTTGGTCCTAAGGTTTGTGAGGTTTTCAAGAACAATCTTCAAAGGAGCCACCAGGAGCAGATGAATAAGATCAAGAGAAGCAAAGCAATTTGCTTCATTCAAGAAGCCAAGTCACTTGAAGAAAGAAAGTAGGAAGAACAAGAATGAGCAAGCTCAATCTCAAACACAAATAGAAATGCAGCAATGGATGCAAGAGAGATGAAAAGGAAAGGTATGAGAAGTGAAGGCAAATTCACTTCTCAAGTTCACTTACCACCTGAAATGTTAGAAAGAAATGCAATGCAATGCTAAATGAAATGAAATGACATGATGCTAGACCAATCCAGAAGCATGTTGATGATGATAATGATGCTATGAGATGCTGCAAACATGAGACGAGGCATGGAGATGTTCATACAGGATTATGAATGCAAATGATGCAAGTTAGAACACATGAACATACATGAAAAGTTATGAAGCATACAAGACAAATGACATGGCAAACATGAGATGCAATGACCAAACATGCTCCCTACATGTCCTAAGATGTCAAATGAAACACAAGAATGCACAAAATGCAAAGACAAGTCATGTTATGCAAGGAAATGCAAGAAGGATGCAAAAGAAAGCCCAAATTAGGGTTCATGGATCAAACATCAAACAAAAACCCAAAACAGAAGCAAATCCTAAGATAAAAAATGGAAAAGGCTATCCAAAGAAACCCTAAACCTATAATGAACCACTGTCCAAAGGGGAGCTCTCAACTCTCAACCAAACTCAAGATATGAATTTTACAAGTTATTAGGGTTTTTTAGGGTTCTTAACAAAAGAAATGCCAAACAATTAGAAAATGCAAGATCAAATCATGGCCATTTTACCCTAGAAACTACATGCTAAACATAAAACAATGCAAGAAGAATCAATGTCTCAACCTTCTCCAATAGGCAGAAATGAATTTTTAAACTTATGGTCAAAATAATGCACAAAATATGATTTAATTCAATGAAAAATTCTCAAAATGCATCAAGATCAAAAAAGAAATTTGGTTTGAAGGTTGGACAATGTTTCTAAATGTCTTAGAACATTTCATGAATTTTTTTGTAATTTTTAAATACCTAAAAGCATTTTTAATTAATTAATTCCCATTAATCAATTAAAAATAATCTTTTAAATATTTAAAAATACTTTTTTAATGATGAAAAATAAAATAAAAATGTTTTTGGGTCTTAAAAATTAATAAAACTTTAAAGAAAAAGTTTCATAATTTTTAGGAATTTTTAACTATTTTAAAATAAATGTGCAAATTAAATGAAAAGAAAATGAATAAAAATTAAATAAAATATGAAGTATGCAGGATGGAAGGCTCAGATTGATTCTGGCAGTGGATGGGTTGACTGCGCGCGCAGATCAAAGGCCCATATTCAAACTTCTAAAACTCAATTAATTAAATTAATTAATCCTGATTATCACTTAATGAAATGATCCTGACCCTTTGTACACGCGCGGGAGATGAAATCCAGTGGCTCACATTCAAACTTTGCCCTAAACCTAATTAAACTCACTAATTACTTTCAGGCTGCCGGAGAAGACTTCCGGTCGTCTTCTCCGGCCAGCTCTCACCTGAGAAACCTCAAAACCCCTCAAAACGTAACAAAAACAAAATCTATGAATTGGGAAATGATCTCCAGCCTCTCACGAATCAAACCCCTCTCTCAAAACAAATTTATTCTTCCTAAACAAGCTGAATCGAAAGAAAGAAAAACTAGGGCACGCAAGTTTCAGGTACAAATTAAATGCTCAAAACAAAGCCATTTCAAAAACTAAAAACATCAGGATGATCAGTGAATCACATAGAACAAGTTTGTAACAAGAAAACTGATTTCTGGAAAAAATAATTTTCAAGCTACCTGAGATTTGAAGCTTTCAGTTTGAAGACTTTCTGGCCACCTCCTTCAGTGCAAACTCCTCCACTTGGTCCCCAGAAGATGTTTGAATGCTCAAAGAGGATTTAAGTTGGCTGGATAGTGAGATTCGAAAGCTTCTGCTCAAGCTCAGTCAAAAATGGCAATGGAGCTTTAGGCAGTTTCAGGTCATGGTGATGGGTTCTATATGATCCTGAGGGTGAATGGAGAAGCTTTACAAAGTTTGTTTGACTGTTTGTGAGCTAGGATGAGAGTTTCGAATGAAACTGCAAGCTGGTGTCAAAATGGTGCAGTGATGTTGTAGCTTGTTTCAAGCTTGGGTTCTTGGTGCTGGGTGGTCTATGGAGTGTGGTGAGATGATTGGTGAAGATGGTTTTTGTGTTTGTATGCTGTGGAGAGAAATTCGAAGGCTTATGCAAATGGGAGTGTTTTTGTGTATGTTGTGAATGTGGATGTTTCAGGCTGGCTTGGTATATGAAAAGGCTTGCAAATTGATATATTATTTTAATCCAAGTGGCCAGAAGATGTGACATGGCCTGTGGTGATAGGTAAGTTTACTTTTGCATAAAGTCCACCTTTTGTGTAAGTGAGGTATGGTGAAGTGCTAGCTTGGTACAAAGCCTAGGGGCTGCGCAGCATGGGATGGTGAGTGAGCTAGCAAGGTCAGCATCCAAGGTCACAAGTTGTAGGAAGCATGATGAGTGGTTTTGCAAGTTGTTGTACTTTGGTTCACATGTGAGAAATTCTTGTTACACAAACCAAACCATGGGGAAACTTGGTCCAATTCTGATTTTTAAGGCTCATAGAATGTTTGTGTGCTGGTTTGGAATGGATTAGAGGTCACATAATGCATTGGTTCATGACTTTGCAAAATTTCCATTTGAAGCATGCCTTGAAAAACAATGATTTTTGCCAACTTTGCCTTGCCATAACTTTTGATCCAAGAAGAGTTTGATCATGTTCTTGTACTTTTTGAAAAGGGAAGGATGATATCTACAACTTTCATGACCAAAGTTTTTCCATTTGAAGCATTTTTGGATCAAGAATCATGGCTTGAAAAATGACCTAAAATGATGCATTCTTGAAAAGTCAACTATGCCCAAAAAGTCAACATTTGCAAAAACCCTAAATTCTTGATTTTTATGAACTTCAACCTTCTCCCATGATCAAATAAAGATCATATACACTCAAAATGATGAAGATCACCCATTGGTTGGGTCATTGGGGGCCTCAGATGCCCTGATTTTGCACTGACTTGTCTGAAAAGTCAGCCCTTGATCAGATGACTTCCCCATGGAATTTCTTCATGAAAATTTATATGCATACTCCCTATAACATATAGAGATCAATGGAAACAAGAATGACCAAAAATTTTGGGGTTATGGCCTCTGAAACCAAAACCCTAATTTTAGGTCAACTGTGCAGTTCAAACTAGCCCTGCATCCACTCAAACCCTAGTTCTTGTGATTCCTCTGCAATTTTGACTTTGAGGAGGTGGAATATGATATAAGAACACATATGAACCACTTTGAGTTGATTAGTGGCCTTTGGAATGGCCCAAGATGCTTTGGGATTGCTCAGATCACAAACCCTAGGTGCAGATGCCTTAGAAACTATCCAGTGAATCAAAAATGAGATGTGAGATGATTGTATTTATGCATATGAGGATGATCACAAGCCATGGTGTGAATGGGTGAGGGCAAATTTGGGGTGCTTACAAGGGGGACTTGTCCATTAACACTAGGGTTAGTCCTTCTTAACCAATTAAGGAAGAATTAGAACCCTAATGCAAGGCCCAAGTTACAAGCTTGATGTCTTAGTGATTATTAGGTGGATTGATTAAAGGAATTAAACACATTAAGGGTTTAACACTTAGGATTAAAGTTATACACTCCATCCTAATAGAAGGATGCAGGCATAACCTTAATCACAAAGCCTTAAAACCTTTAAGGTTTAGTCCTTGATTATGAGGTGAGAAGAGAAGACTCAAAGATGACACAAAGGTAAAACTAATGGGGGACTAATCAAACCCTAATTGTTATCATGCTTGGGTATTCCTAGGGTTTATGAGGCTTGCAAGAAGATCTTCAGAGAAGCCACCAGGGAAAGAGCAGATGAAAGGAGGAGAAGCAGAAAGATGCAAGACAACTTAATTCACTTAAGAAGACAAGTTGCTTGAATAAAGAAAGAGGTAAGGGGACATGAATGAGCAAGCTCACTCTAATACACAAGTAAAAATGCAGAAATGAATGCATAAGAGAGATGAGAAAAGATTATGAGAAGTGAAGGCAAATTCACTTCTCAAGTACTTACCACCTGAAAAGTTAACCAAAAGACATGGAATGAAGTGAATATGAAATGAATGCAATGATGCAAACCAAAACCAGAGGCATAAACATGATGTCAATGATGCTAAGAAGTAAAGCAAACACAAGTCAAGAGATGAGGATGATCATACAAGCAATGAAGGTGCACATGAGACATGAAAGAAGGCATGAAGGTTCATGGAAGTTTATGAAATGCAATGGATGCATAACATGGCAAATGGATGATGAAATGATCAAACATGATGCTAATGTGTCCTAACATGTCTTAGGAGTCATGTGAATGCACAAAATGTCATGGCAATCTCTTGGATGCAAACAAATGAGAGATGAATGTAAATGAAGGCAAAAATTAGGGTTTACATACAATATGCAAAGCAAAATCCAAAATCAGAAGCAACTGAAAAAAAATAAAAAATTGAAAATAGGATCAAAGGAACCCTAACCCTACACAAATTCACTTCCCAAAGGAGGGGACCTAACTCTTAACCTAATGGGGGTTATGATTTTCTCAAGTTTGCTAGGGTTTTAAGGCACTTCAAAAGGGAAAATGCACATTAAATTGAAAATGAAAGATGAATTCAAACCAATTTTACCCTAGAAACTACATGATATGAAGAATGCAATGCAAAAAGAACCAACATCAAACTCTTCATGGTTAGGCAGAATGAATTTTTCCAAGTTAGAACAAAAATATTGCCTTTTAAGAACTTTAATTCCAAAGAAAAATGTCAAAATGGGTCAAGAGCCAAAAAGAAATTTGTTTGAAGAGTTTGCTAATGTTCCTAAATGTTTCAAAATGCAATGTGAATTTGTGTGATTTTTAAATACCTAAATGTATTTTTAATTAATTAATTTTCATTAACTAATTAAAAATAAAAATTTAAATGATTTAAAAATAATTTTTAATGCAAAAAATAAAAATAAAAATATTTTTGGGTTCTGAAAATTAATAAAAGATTTGATAAAAATTTTCAGAATTTTTTGATGTATTTTACTATTTTTAAAAATTCGTAGAAATTAAATAGAAATAAAATGAAATAAAACAAATAAAATGGAAAAGTATGAGGATCCTGAGGCTGAGATTCAAAGTTAAAGGGCGGGAGTTGACAGGTGCGCGTTTCAGTGGCTGGGATTGATTCTGATTAAATTCAAATTAAACCTAATTAATTAAACTAATTAATCTGAATTAGGGTTTAATGACAAATCCTGGTCGTTCACTCGCGCGTCGGAAGGCAAGATCAATGGCTCACATTTAAACCTCACTATTTACACTGATTAGGGCAAATTACTTTCAGGCGACCGGAACAGTGTTCCGGTCGTCTTCTCCGACGAGCCCAAACCCTAGCTTCTCTCTCAGGTCATCAAACTTCAAATTTCTTGCACAAAAATGATCCCCCAATCATTCTAAACCTAAACCCCCAACCAAAACTCATTCATTTCACACCGTGAACATGAATCGAAGAAAAATGTAAAAACGGGCAAAAGTTTCAGAGATCACATACATGGTGGTTTCTCAACCATTTTCAAAAGTAATCATATCCCCATGATCAGGGAAGCATATAGAACCACAAAAGAACTTAAAAGCTAGCTTCTGGGAAAAAAGTTCATCCTGTTACCTGAGATGGGGACCCTCTGATTCTGAGTTTTCTGGGCCCTCTCTTGATGCCAGCCTACTCCTTTGAACCTCCTGAAGATGATATGAAGCTTAGAAATCTTTGAGGATGGCTGGTTGGTGCTGTTTGGTTCTGGTGTAGCAGAAATGGAGGTTTGTGTGTGTGGTGATTCAAGCTGATTCAGGGGGTGGGTTTTGTTCTATGAGTGATATGTGATTTGTTGGTGAAGAAATTTTGGATTTTTGTTAAGTCTTGAGGGAGTTTCGAAGAGATGAAGATTTGGACAGTTTTTGTGCAAGCTGATTGTGTGTGTCTTCTGAGCCTTCTTCCTTCTTGTTTTATGACCCTTAGGTAATCCATAAGCAATCCCAACAATTCTGGAGGGCAGGTATGCACTGTGGGAATGGTATGGGATGATTTGGCCAAAAAGTCAAAAATTGTGTACTATAGGTATGGGCCATGGCAGAGAAGATTTCTGTGTTTGGATTGCCTCAGCCAGCTTCAAGGAAGGCCCTTGGATGTTCTGATGTGATCTGAAATGGATGAAGGGTGAGATGTCACGTGTTTTGCAATTTTGCAACTTGTTGCATTTTGTGATTTTTGGTCATGGACATGTGACATTCCTTGCTGAATTCTTGTTGTGAAATGCTACATAATGTTATGGTAATGCATTGGGATCAGTTAGAGACCAAGCAAAAGCCTAAGAACCAATCTTGCAAGATTTCCCTCTTTGTGACTTTTGTGAAAAATGGCTTATGATACTTGAATCCAAGGAATGAAAGTGAGGAATTCTTTGGGCATATCTGAATTATGGACCATGAATTATGCTTATGTAATGCTTAGAAGTCATTTCGGGATCACAAATTGGTTTGGCAAGGGTTTTTGCAAGTTTCCCTCTTTGGTGCATAAGTGAAATTTCATGATTTTTCCCAACTTTGCAAGGCCATAACTTTTGTTCTAAAATGAATTAGAATGAGTTCTTGTACTTTTTGAAAATGGGAGGATCAAATCTACAACTTTCATGACCAAAGATTTTTCATTTGAAGCATTTTTGGATCAAAAAGAGGAGGTTGAAAAACTTTCCCAAAATGGCAAATTTTCATTACAAGTCACTTTCCCAAAATGGAAACTTTGCAAATGGCTTGAAATTCTTCAATTTTGTGAGCTTATAACATCTTCTAAGATCAAATAAAGATCATACACATTCAAAATGATGGAGAAGACCCTTTGGTTGGGTGATTGGGGGCCTCAGATGCCCTGATTTTGCACTGACTTGCACAAGAAGTCATCCCTTGATCAGATGCCTTCCCCATTGAATTTCTTCATGAAAATTGGTAGGCATGATCCTCATATCATATAGAGACCAATAGAAACAAGAATGGCCAAAAAAATTGGAGTTATGGCCTCTGAAACCAAAACCCTAATTTTAGGTCATCTGTGTAGTTAAACCTGGCTCTGCTTCCATGCCTTCCTCAGTTCTTGTGATTTTTGACTTCCTTGATCTTTTGAGGATATAATATGATGCTTGAACATACATGGACCCTCTTGAGATGATTTAAGACCTTTGGAGTGGCTCAAATGGCTCTTGGACTGCTCAGATCACAAACCCTAGATGCAGATGACTTTGAAACAATGTAGTGAAGCAACAATGCAATATGAGATGTTATGATTGAAACTATGCAAATGGAAAAAATCACAAGCCATGGTGAAATGAGTGAGGGAAAATTTGGGGTGTTTACACATGGCAAGTTCATGTGATGATGATTATGCAAGGTGAATACAAATGAATATGAGAAATTATGGTTAAATGGATATGTGAGATGCAAATGGATAAAACAGAAGCATATGACATGATAAAAATTTGAAATTAAGCTCAAACGAACCCTAATCCCATATTAGGAGACACCCCAAAGGAGAAGTTCAGAAGCCTAACCTATCAAAAGTTATGATTTTCCTAAGTTTTCTAGGGTTTTTGGGTAGTTCAAAAGGAAAAATGCAAATCAAATTGAAAATGCAAGATAAATTCATGAGGAAAATGACATATAAAAAACATGCAATATGTAACACAATGCAAAAATAATCAAGCTCAAACTCTTCTTGGTTAGGCATAAATGAATTTTCAAAGTTAGGGTTTAAAAATGAGGTTTTAATGACCCTTAATTCAAAGAAAATTGGTAAACTATGATCAAACCTAAAAATAAATTTGTGTGAAGAGTTTGAAAATGTTTCTAAATGCATTGGAATGGTTCATGATTTTTTTGGTGATTTTTAGAAACCTAAATTCATTTTTAATTAATTAAAATACTTTAATTATATAAAAAGAACATTTAAATATTTTAAAAATACTTTTTTAATGCAAAAAATAAAATAAAAATTATTTTTAGATTGAGAAAAATATTTGATATCAGAATGCAGAGTTTGAGATTCTTAGAAAATGTTTTGCTATTTTAAAATAAATGAGAAAGAAAATGCAATAAAAATGAAATAAAAACCAATTAAATGGAAAGTAATCTGATCCAGTGGTTGAGATTTGAACCTGGGGGGAGGGGTTTGACTGGGCGCATTTTTGAACGGCCAGGATGTATTCTGGCTAATTAATTTGTTTTATAATTAATTAATGAGGATTAAGTTAATACGCGTAATCTGGGTCGTTCCTTCACTAACCCTAATCAAGATCCTGAGGCCACAAATGAATCTGGGCAACTAATCACACTTAAGCCCTAATTATTTTCAGGTGACCGGAGCTAACCTCCGGTCATCTTCTCCGGCGAGCAAAAACTTCAAAACCTCAAATAAGCTTCTAAACTCCTAATTTCTTGCCCAAAAATGTTCTACTAACATCATACAACAACAATCAAGCAACAAAAATTATTTATCATGCATCAAATGACTAAATCGAATCAAACAAGTTTTTAGGTCAAAATTTCAGATCATCAATACATACTCAGTTCTTGCTCATTTTCAAAACTAAACACATCCCCATGATCAGTGCAACACATAGAATCATATTTTAACAAGAAAACAAGCTTCTGGAAAAATTGTTCATGGAGGATACCTGAGTTGAAGTTCTTTGAAATGGAACTTTTTGGGCCTTTCTTTTGTGCAATCCACCTCCTTTGGTCCCCCTGAGTCTATTGTGATGCTTAGAATGAGTTTATTTTGGCTGAATCATGAGTTTCAGTTCTGAGTATGCAGAAATCGTGTTTGTGTTTGAGAGTGTTTCAGGCTATGGTGATGGGGGGAAATGATCCTGAGGTGATGTTGAGTTGAATGGTGAAGAAAGTTTGAAGTTTGACTGGTTGTGCTATGAAATTCGAAGAGATGAAGGTATGAGGTGATTTTTGGCAATCTGAGTGTTAAGAGGCTTTCAGGCTTGTGTGTTATGTGCTTTGGAATGCTTGAGGCTAGTATAAACAAATGTGATTGGTTCAGAGAGTTGTTGTGGCTTAGCTTGATTGGTATGGTGTGTTTTGCAAAAAAGTCAACATTTTGTACTTGGAGGTATGGGACATGGCAGGAGCTGTGCAATTGGGTGTCTGGTCTCAGCAAGATTCATGGAGAGCCACAGAATCAAGATTATGCAGCTGGCACAAGTGGATCAAAGCTTTCCAAGCATCTTGCAACTTTTCCCTCTTTGGTGTTTCATGGATCACAAGCCATGAAATGCTTCCACTATTGGGCCAATTCTAATCCTTTGAGAATGCTTTGACATATTATTATGCATTTGTGCACATTAGAGGTCATTAGAATGCTTGGCAAGTGAAATTGCAAAATTCCCTCAAGACATGTTCTTGTACTTTTTGAAAAGGGAAAGACCTAATCTACAACTTTCATGCCCAATAATTTTTCATTTGAAGCATTTTTGGTCATGAAAGAGGAGGTTGAAAACCTTTCCCAAAATGGAAAGTTTGCATTTCAAGTCATTTCCAAAAATGGAAAGTTTCCAATTGGCTCAAAATTCTTCAATCTTGTGAAATTATAACCACTTATAATATCAAATAAATATCATTGGACTTAAATTTGATGAAAATACCCCTTTGGTTCCATTGTTGGGTGCCTCAGATGCCCTGATTTTGACTAAACTTGCTCAGGATGTTACCTAGTGAACAAATGACTTCCACAATGAATTTCTTCATCAAACTTGGTACACATGATCCTTATAACATATTAAGAACATTAGAAACAATAATGACCCAAAAATTTGGAGTTAAGGCCTCTGAAACCAAAACCCTAATTTTGGTCATCTGTGCAGTGAAAACCCTAGCTCTGCTTCCATGCCTTTGCCAGTTCTTGTGATCTCTTGACTTTCATGAACTTTAGGGAGCACAATATGATGATAGAACACACATGGACCCTCTTGGAAAGCCTTGAGACCTTTGGGATGGCTCAGATGGATTCTTGGATTGCTCAGATCACAAACCCTAGATGCAGATGAACTTGAACTATGCAGTGAAGCAAACATGCAATATGAGATGTAATGCTTATGCTTATGCAAAAATGAAAGATCACAAGCCATGGTGATAAGGAGTGAGGGAAAATTTGGGGTGTTTACAACTGCCCCTATTCAAGCATGAGTTAGCTGTGCAGGATGTAAGCGCCTGGCTTAACAGACAAACAAGATAACTTGTGGTTGAATACCAAAGACAGTCTGAAATTTGCACTCGCTAGGGAGAAGAAGAAAAGGGATATAAATTGTAAAAGATAGTATAGAATGATTATCAAATGAAAACGATGGAGGATGACCATCAAGAAGAGGACGACTTCTGGGGATAAAGTGGTAAGCAAAGCAAAGACGGGGACGGCCGACAAGCTGGGGAAATAAAGAGACCATGACGGGGACGGCCATCAGGTAATAAAATAAAAACTCTCTGGGGATTAAAGTAAACAATGACGGGGACGGCCATCGGTTTAAAGAATAAATGAAATAAATGATGAGGGACGGTCATCACAGGTGAAGGACGATCACCTAGCAGGGGACGGCTGCTGAAAATATCACGACATAGGACGAATGTCGGATAGAAAAGGTCAACGATGGGGACGGCCATCGGATAAGCTTGATGAAGGACGATCATCAAGAGGTGAAGGACGATCACCTAGCAGGGTACGTCTGCTCTTGGGGTTTTATCACGACATAGAATGAATGTCGGATAACAAGATCAACGATGGGGACGACCATCGGATAAATGATAAGGGACGGTCATCAAAAAGGTGAAGGACGATCACCTAGCAGGGGACGGCTGCTAAAAATATCACGGCATAGGATGAATGTCGGATAGAAGGTTCCAATAATGGAGATTCCACTAGGGAAAGGATGAGGGATAATCATCCAAAGGTGAAGGACGATCACCTGGCAGGGGACGACTGCCGAAAATATCACAACATAGGACGAATGTCGGATAGGAGGAAGTTGTTTTGTTGGTGACTTACTGGGGAACGGTAAACACGGACGAGTGCTTACGCTTTCAAGAAATAAAGGATATAAGTGTTTGACGATGTGTATAGATTAAAGATGCGAACAAGCATCCTTAGGACCACGATACAGACGAGTATCGGTAGAAACAAACGCTGACGCGTGTTCAAAGATGATGATACGGACGAGTACCAACTGGTTAACAAAGAACACGGACGAGTGTTGAATCTGTTGAGGAATGATATAAACAAAATAATGACGAGTATCGAAGATTTCTGTATAAGTATGTACAAGTATGATCTGCTGGCAAGGTATGTGCAAGACATGAACGAGTGTTTGACTTACTGGGGAAGGTATGACACGGACGAGTGTCAAACATAAACAGGCATTTGTTTTGAGAGTGCAAAGGAGATGCTTTGGCTTTCTGTGGTGAATAAGATGATAGGGACGAGTGTCTAGAAAAAGTGCGTTATGAACAAGTATTTGTACTTGAGAGTGCAAAGGGGACGCTTTGTCTTTTGTGTGCGAGGGATGTGTTTTGTATATTGCTGATGAAATACTTATAGTAATTGCAGGTGACTGGCTCGAACATGGCTTGTGATCATGCAAATGTTTTATTTTTTTCATAATGCTCCGTATTAGACAAAACGTTATGCTTATTTGGTGAATATGATGCAAATTCCATGATTATGCAAAAGAAAAACTGATCTGAGACTTGGATCCTGCTGGGAAAAAGGTCTCTGGCTGATCCGCTTGGAGGGATAACCCGGCTGGGGAAGAGATCATTGATGGATCTGTCAGGAGGGAGAACTTTTGCTTGGGGAAAATAGATCATTGGTAGATCTATCCGTAAGGAGAACTCAACTGGGGAGAAGGAAGCTTCAACCACTTTGTTAGGGGTGGGTTTCAGGCATTGCTCTTCTGGGGAGAGAATGGAAACTCTGTGGGGAGGCAGTCCCATTAACTTTGCTGAGGATGAGAGAGATCTGGCACTCTGGTGGGGAATAGGAAATTCCTTGCTCATCTTGCTGTAAAACAATTGTCAGGCACTGCTTGGGGAGGAGATAACTTCTGGAAGTAGCATGCTGGGGATTCAATGCTTGTCATTCCCCATGGTGTGTATTGAATACCTGCAACCTGTTAAGATAAGAGAAACGCACAAGTATCCCGAGGTATCCCTAATGGATTCCGTCATAGGAGTTAGACTTTCCTGAAAGTAAATATATTTCCTGCAAGCATTTATTAAAAATGGCTCATTTGTTTTATGCAAGTATTGTATCATGAATATTTGACATTTTGCAAACGAAACAAAAATGTACAAAACGAGGTGTGACTGAAAACTCTGATTTTATTAATTTGGATGCCCTGAATTGGCAATTACAGTCAAAGAAACAAATCCCCTGAAATGAGGAGATTGTTGTAAATTGAGAAAATAAAGGTGTTGGTGTAAACACCCCAAATTTGCCCTCACCCATTCACACATGACTTGTGATCATCTCATATGCATAAACACAATCACATCATCTCATGTCTCATTTGTTTTCACTGGATAGTTTCCAAGGCATCTGCACCTAGGGTTTGTGATCTGAGCAACCTCAGGGCATCTTGAGCCATTCCAAAGGCCACTAATCAACTCAAAGGGGTCCATGTGTGTTCTTATATCATGTTACATCCTCACAAAGTCAAAATTGCAGAGGGATCACAAGAACTAGGGTTTGAGTGGATGCAGAGCCAGGATGAACTGCACAGCTGACTGAAAATTAGGGTTTTGGTTTCAGAGGCCATAACTCCAAATTTTTTGGTCATTCTTGTTTCCATTGATCTCTATATGGTATAGGGAGTATGCATATCAATTTTCATGAAGAAATTCCATGGGGAAGTCATCTGATCAAGAGTTGACTTTTCAGACAAGCCAGTGTAAAATCAGGGCATCTGAGGCCCCCAATGACCCAACCAATGGGTGATCTTCATCATTTTGAGTGTATATGATCTTTATTTGATCATGGAAGAAGTTTGAAGTTCATAAAAATCAAGAATTTAGGGTTTTTGCAAAAGTTGACTTTTTGGGTTTTGTTGACTTTTTCAAGAATGCTTCCTTTTAGGTCAATTTTCAAGCTTTGATTTATGATCCAAAGAGGCTTCAAATGAAAAAACTTTGGTCATGAAAGTTGTAGATCTCATCTTTCCCTTTTCAAAAAGTACAAGAACATGATCTAACTCTTCATGGATCAAAAGTTATGGTGTGTTAAAGTTAGCAAAAATCATTGTTTTTCAAGTCATGCACTAAGTGAAAATTTTGCAAAGTCTTGAATCAAGTCAAAATGCAGCCTCCAATTCATGTCAAACCAGCATGCCAACTTCCTCTAAGTCATAAAAATCAGAAATGAACTAGGAATGCCCATGATTTCATGCTTGTTTATGCAAAAAGTCACATGTGAACCATAAGCCAACCTAGTTGCAAAACCACTCATAACCTTATGCCAACTTGCTGCATTGAGCCTTGGGTCAAGCCAACCTCTCACACTCACCATGCTGCACCAGAACCCAACTTGTCCTTGCCTAGTATCATGCCATGCCCTATCTTACACAAAAGTGGACTTTATGCAAAAGCAAACTCACCTATCACAGCTGCACAAGTCACATCAAGAGACCAATCAGAATTGTTTATTCATTCAATTTGCAAACCATATCACATGAGAACAAAGGCTGAAAACATACCATTCACAACTTACACCAAAACACCCCAACTTGCAACTTCCTTCGAATTCCATTACATAGCCTGCAAACACCCAAACCCTTGATTCCATTCATCTCACCTTGATCTATAGAACACAAAGCATCAAGAGACAAAGCCTGAAACAGCCAGAAACACTCACTGCCATCACCAACCCTCATTCTGCAGATTCATTCGAATCTCATTCCTCAAGTCACAAACACACAAACCACCACCACAAGCCTTCTCTACACATTGCATAGACCTCAAACAACCCATCACCATGACTGGAAAGGGCCAGAATCTCAACTGCCAATGTTGACTGGGCTTGGAGCAGTTCTCTTCGAAACTCATCATCCAGCAAATATAAATTCATTTTGAGCATTCAAGCAACTTTGGGGGACCAAGAGGAGCAGATTGAGCAAGGAGAAGAGGCC
Source organism: Lathyrus aphaca (assembly GCA_963966055.1). Classification (NCBI taxonomy): domain Eukaryota; kingdom Viridiplantae; phylum Streptophyta; class Magnoliopsida; order Fabales; family Fabaceae; genus Lathyrus; species Lathyrus aphaca. Next base: position 281,402,887 of record OZ014520.1, on the reverse strand, counting down.
TGAAAGTTCCAAAGTCAAAGGTTGCAAATCTCAGGTAGCTTCAAATTAATTTTTCCAGAAATCAATTTGATTGTTACAAACTTGCTCTACTTGTCTTGCTGATCATTCTGGTACCATTGGTTTTGGAAATGGTTGCGTTTTAAGGATTTAATTTCAGTTTGAAGCTTACGAACCCTAGAACTTAGTTGCTTCGATTCAGCTTGTTTAGGTTAGATAAATTTGTTTTGAGAGAGGGTTTTAATTCGTGAGGTGTTGGGGATCATTTCCCAGGGCTTAGTTTTCATTTATTTTACGTTTTGGGAGGTTTTGAGATTTTTCAGGTGACCCTCTGGCCGGAGAAGACGACCGGAGGTCTTCTCCGGCCACCTGAATGTAGTTAGGGCATAATCCCAGTCATTAGTGCAGTTTGAATCTGGAGCGTAGGATCCTTTGACTTTGTTGACTACCCGCGCGTATGGATGGACCAGATTCATCATTAAACCCTAATCTTAATTAATTAGTTTAATTAGGTCATTTAGGCTGATTTGAATTGTGACCCTCAGATTTGGCGCGTGGTCAATGAGCTTTTCCCCAGAATCAATCTCATGCGTCCATCCTGCATACTTTCACTTTTATTTGATTTTTAATTCATTTGATTTCAATTAATTTGCACAATTTATTTAAAATAGCTAAAAAATCATAAAAATTATGAAACTTTTTCTTTAAGGTTTTATTAATTTTTATGACACAAAAATATTTTTATTTTATTTTTTATCATTAAAAAAGTATTTTTAAATATTTAAAAGATTATTTTTAATTGATTAATGAGAATTAATTAATAAAAAATACTTTTAGGTATTTAAAAATTACAAAAAAAATTCATGAAATGTTTTAAGACATTTAGAAACATTGTCCAACCTTCAAACCAAATTTCTTTTTTGATCTTGATGTATTTTGAGAATTTTTCATTGAATTAAATCCTATTTTGTGCATTATTTTGATCATAAGTTTAAAAATTCATTTCTGCCAATTGGTAAAGGTTGAGACATTGATTCTTTTTGCATTGTTTTCCATTTGACATGAACTTTCAAAGATAAAATGGCCATGATTTGATCTTGCATTTTCAAATTGTTTGGCATTTGTTTTGTTAAGAACCCTAAAAAACCCTAATAACTTAGAAAAATCATAACTTGAGTTTGGTTGAGAGTTGAGAGCTCCCCTTTGGGCAGTGGTTGGTTATAGGTCTAGGGTTTCTTTGAGTACCATTTTCCATTTTTCATATTAGGGTTTGCTTCTGTTTTTGGTTTGTGTGTGATGTTTGATCCATGAACCCTAATTTGGGCTTTCCCTTTGCATCATTCTTGCATTTCCTTGCATAATTTGACTTGCCATTGCATTTTGTGCATTCTTATGATTTATTTGACATCTTAAGACATGTATGAAGCATCATTGATCATTGCATTACATATTTGCCATGCCATTTGTCTTGCATGTTTCATAACATTTCATGCTTGTTCATGCTTCTAAACTTGCATCATCTGCATCCATGACTTTGTATGAGCATCTCCATGTCTTGCCTCATGTTTGCAGCACTTCATAATATCATAATCATCATGTGTATGCTCCTGGTTTTGCTTTGTATCATGTCTTTACATTTCATTTAGCATTGCATTGCATTTTGTTTCTAACATTTCAGGTGGTAAGTAAACTTGAGAAGTGAATTTGCCTTCACTTCTCATAACTTTTCTTCTCATCTTCTTTTGCATACCTTGCTGCATTCTTACTTGTGTTTGAGTTTGAGCTTGCTCATTCTTCCTTCTCCCACTTTCTTTCTTCAAGTGACTTGACTTCTTGAATGAAGCAAGTCACTTTGCTTCTCTTGATCTTGTTCATCTGCTTCCTGGTGGTCCATCTGAAGATTGTTCTTGAAAACCTCACAAACATTAGGACCAACCAAGCATGATAATGAATTAGGGTTTTGATTAGTCTCCCCCATAGTTTTTACCTTTGTGTCTCTCCTTGAGTCATCTCTTCTCATCTCATAATCAGGGACTAAACCCTCAAGGCTTTAAGACTTTGTGATTAAGATCATGCCTGCATCCTTCTTTTAGGATGGAGTGTATAACTTTAATCCTAAGTCTTGGACCCTTAAGGTGTTGAAATCTCTTAATTAATCCATCCAATAACTCATCAAGACATCACACTTGTAACTTGGGCCTTGCATTAGGGTTCTAATTCTTCCTTAATTGGTTAAGAAGGACTAACCCTGAAGTTAATGGACAAGTCCCCCTCAAGTTGTCTTACAAATCATAAAAAACACTTCATCATCATATCATTAATAAAATCCACTTAATCAAAGGCTAGTTTTGTCATGGGTTTAATCCCTAATCATGGATTAAGCTGAGGATCCTTCCCCAGCTTAAACACCCTCATCTATTATCCTTCTTTTAGGATAGTGTAATGAGCCTGTTAAATCCATGATTATGGCTTAACCTCATTACTTAACACTAAACAAAAATCACAAAAAACATCTAAATAATCACAAGTAGGTTAATGATCTTAACCCTACATCAAAGGTGATTAAGTGTGAGAATCTGACTTCACACTTAAGGTAATTCTCATTACCCCTAATCAGAGGGATGATGTGATGAGTTTACCAAATCCATTGATTTAGGTTTAAGCTCATTATCTTATGACAAACTCTCAAAAGCAATAAAAGACTGAAAACAAAAAAAAACAAACAATAATCGTCTCCCTCGGGATTCTTTTCTCACCATCTTCACTCATAATCGAGAACTTGCTTCTTCCGTCTAATGCAAGACAGTTAGCACCTGAGCCAGATAGGTCATACACTTGAGCATGGACAAGCAAGCAGTTCATCAGTCAATTCATCTTTCAGTCTCTTTGGGTCGAACTACGGTGTTCTGACTTCCTCATTTGCACGAGAGGATACGTAGGCATAACTTAACAGTTATCGAACAAAAGTCTCTGTACATTCCCCCTCTTCCAGCATCTTTCTCTTAGCCTCATGATTTTGAGCAATTCACTCTCATCCTCACACTGACACTGTATATATCACTTTGCACTTCACTTTTTCAGCACTGACACCTGTACATATTGCTTTCCAGCTTTTTACACACAGATTGCACTGACACTACCCCTTTATAACACAAATCTTTTAAGCGTGGATCCCGTCGAGTACGGCGGACAATCTGGGTGCTAATACCTTCCCAGGTTGTAACCAACCCCCTTCCTCAGTCTCTCTGGTTCGCAAACCGTCTTATCCATCCTTTTCTAGGCCTATGCAGCATTGCCTTTCCTCCGGGATAAAAATGCCTAGCTGGCGACTCTATTCATCTCCAGTGAGTTCACGGCTGTGTGTTCTCACTGTTCCCCTCGCCGACCGTTCGCGTCTGTACCTTCATTTGATCCATTTTCATTTGTCGGGAGCGACAGCTTGGCGACTCTGCTGGGGACCTTATATTGCAACCAGGGCTTCTGGTTCCTTTTTGTGGGTTCCTCCTAGCGCTTGTTTGATTTGTGTTTACTGGGGTGTTAGGTGTTATTTGTGTTTGTATATTTGCTTTATTTACTGCTTTCTGTACAGCTTTATTTATTGCTTTCTTTACAGTTTTCATATATATCATACTGTCATGCTGTCTGTGTTGGATCTGGATTGTTTTGGTGGGTTGGGGTTCCATTGAGAGTTTAGGTCCTATACCTGGGACCTGAGTGACACCTAGGCTAGAGTGAATCATATTCTTTCCCAGTCAATTTTCAGTCTGGTGCGGGAATATGAAACACGGTTCAGATATGGGTTTCTTCTTGAGAACTCTGTGTTGCAGATTTCCTGCAATGCTAGGGAGATCTGGGAAGCCTGCTAAGTCTGGATGACCTTTTAGTATTGACCTTCAGAAATTGAGGTGAATTAGAGGAGGAATTGTTATGGTAATTGTAAACACTGTACCTCCGGGTTAGAAGTGCTTACACTTCTCATAACAGATCCAAGTCTGAGGATCCTTGTTCTAGATCACTACCTGTGAGGGGGTTGGGCTGTTTACAGGTTTGCAGGTACCTTGACCTCAGAATACCCTGTTACTTTGACTTTGTTAAGAATGCTTCATGTTGGATAGTTCTTGTGATTCTAAAACCCTGGACATGTGGCTCTTTATTTGAGTCCCCTACCTTGGTTACTGGATTTCTTAGACCTCCATCTGGAATTCTTAGACACACATGGATCTATACCAAGGCAGTTTATCCAGATCCAGCTCAGTCACAAACCCTTTGCATATCATTTGCATACATCCTCATTGCATCATATTAACATGTGCTTATTTGTTTTTCAGGGTATCCATTTTCATCAGGTTTTGGTTTTGACCCCATCTGCAGCTTTGACCCATCTTCACCAGCATCTGCTTCAGTTTAGCTGTCTGCTTCAGCACCAGCCAGTCAGTGGTTTTCTCTACTTCAGCATTGTCATCAGCACTCTACCCAGTCTTCAGCATCATGGCTCCAAAGAAAAGCAATATCACCTATCATTTCTTCCAATCAGACTTGTCAGACATCAGGAGGGTCCAAACCCTGATGACCCCAGATCACATACCTCTGTTCAGGGAGCATTATGGGGATATACTTGACTTGGTTATAGACATGGACCCATCTCAGAGGAGCCTGATCCATACCTGCATCCAGTTCTATGACCCCCCATTGAGGTGTTTCACCTTTCAAGACTTTCAGTTGGGGCCTCTCTTAGAAGAATATGCATCTTTGGTTGGTTTGCCTATCAAGAGAGAAATTCCTTTTAACCCTGAAATGGTCTTTCCCAGCAATGGAGAGATAGCAAGAGCTTTGCACCTGGAACCTGCTTTGATTGAGCAGCATATGACCTCTAAAGCTGGGATCCTTGGTTTTCATCTGGACTTCCTGATTTCTCAAGCTAGTTTGAAGGCCTCCCTGGGGGATTGGAAAGCTGTTTGTGCATTGTTGGCTTTGAGTGTATATGGAATTGTGTTGTTTGCAGATGAGCCCAGATTCATCAGCAAGAATGCCATCCACCTGTTCATCCTGAAGAACCCAGTGCCAACCTTGTTGGGTGACCTCTATTACTCAGTACATCAGAGGAATGAGAAACAGAGGGGTAAGCTAGTGAGGTGTTGTGCTCCACTATTCCATGCTTGGCTTCTCAAGCATCTACCCAGGACAGATGCATTCCTGAATCCTCATCAGCAAAGCAACTGGGCTAAGAGGCTCACTACTCTCACTGCAGCAGACATCAGATGGTGCACCCAAGGCACCAAGGGCAGAGATATGATCACAAGCTGTGGGCACTTTCCCAATGTACCTTTGGTAGGAGTTAAGGGAAGTATCAACTTCAACCCCCTGCTGTTCAAGAGGCAATTAGGCTATGCACTGGTTCATGCTCCTAGGGAACAAGACCTGGTTGAGACCCTCTACTGTGAGAACAAGATCAGTTTGACTGTTGTTAGGCAGGCTGCCTGGGCCTGGGATCATGTTCAAACCAAGGGAATCACCATTCTGGGGAAGTGCAATAATGTGGCATCAGCCCAATATCATGAGTGGTCCTATGCCAGGGCCCAAATCTCAGGATTGCCCTTCACCATCAAAGACATGCCTGAGTCATCATCAGCACCACCCCCTGCTACTGTCAGTTTGGAAGAGTTTGAAGGCTTGAAAGAAAGAAATGAGAAGCTATCCCAAGCCCTGCAGAAGACCCTCAGGGAGAGGAGTGAAGGTGTAAGGGAGATTGAAAGATTGGAGAAGCTGAGAGTGGAACACTTGACTAAGATTGAGAAGTCTGGGGACTATATCAACAAGTCTAAAGCTGGTGAGCAGATTCTGAAAAATGCTTGTAAAGAAGCCCAGTTCCAAAGAGCGAGGACAGACTTGTACTTGAAAGAGAGTCAGGCCAGGTGGGTCCGGATCACTGAAGCCCGTACTCTAGAAGACAAGAGAGTTCAAGATAAGATGGAGCAGATGGAAAAAGCCCTGGCAGCAGCCCAGGAGGAAATTTCAGAGTTAAAAATCAAAGCTGGAGTGAAGAAATCGAAAGACCAAAGCCAGAACAAGAAGTTGACTACAGCTGTTGCAACAAGAAACCTTCTCATCAGGAATCTTACGGAGCATCCGGCTGATCCTGTGACCGAAGCACTTCTTAAGGAAGTTCGCGAGGATGAGTTTGGCCTTGGAGTCTGATTATTTGCTTGATTGTCTTTCCTTTTCCATGTACTTTTGCTTTTTGGTGATGTATTTTTGACCCCTTAGAGGGCTAGTGTTGTAAAAATGAACAATTTGTATTATTTTACCTTTGTAATATATTTGTGTTTGTTTCCATCTGGGTTCACTTCAAAAGCAACTTCAACAGCATCATCTTCAAGGGTCTGGACGGGTCAAAACTGAAGACCAAGCCGGATACCTTGATAGCAAATAAGCATACTGCATTGCATACTAACCCTTTTGTTTGTTTTGTAGGTTTTGTTTTATTGTTTCTAACCTCTGTTGTGACATTCAGGAATTATTGCTCGCCGCAGGCTATTCCCTCTCAACAGGCCACACAGGTACCCTACAAGAAACAACCTTCCGGGAATTCAGATGGATCAAGTTCAACAAGATCTTGCTGATGTCAGAAATCAGCTAGCCAATGAAAGGTTAGAGATGAGAACGCAGATGACGCAGTTCATGGAGGTTATGAACAACATGGCTCAGAGCCAGGAGAGACTGAGGGCCATGGTGGAGAGGCAGAATCAAGAGGAGCCTCATGTAGGAACTGCAGGCACCAGTAATAATGAAAGGGTGCAACCACATGTGAATCCTCCTGTGTTTGGTCCACATCTACATCCTGAGGTTAACATCCCTGCAAATGTTCAAGGAACAGCCACCGCAGCCAGAGTACTTCAAGAGGATCCTCAGGAGGACCAATTTACAGTAATGGGCGCTGGAGAGGATGCTTATGATAGGAGATTGGATGAAATAGCTGAGAAGTTAAGGTCCCTAGAATCTCAGAACTCTTTGGGCTTCGACGTCATGGACATGGGTTTAGTTGATGGGGTCAGGATCCCTCATAAGTTCAAGCCTCCTTGTTTCGAAAAGTATAATGGGACTTCATGCCCCAGGACTCATCTACAGTCATTTCTGGGAAGGCTGAAGGCCTATACAATGGATGAGAAACTTTGGATGTTCTACTTCGAAGACAGTTTGACTGGAGCATCAAGGGAATGGTATTCCCACTTGACAAGGGCAACAGTGAGATGCTGGAAGGACCTGGCAGAGGCCTTCATCCGACAGTATCAATACAACTTAGACATGGCACCCAACAGGACTCTCCTGATGGGAATGTCACAGTCGTCAAGGGAAAGTTTCCGTGAATATGCCCAAAGATGGAGGCAATTGGCTGCTGCCGTTCAACCACCAATGTCTGAGAGAGAAATGGCAGACATGTTTATGAACACTCTCCAGGGAACGTATATTGACAGGTTGGCTGCTTTCTCGTCCACTAGCTTCGCAGATGTTGTCATAGCTGGGGAGAGAATTGAAAGCCTGTTAAAAATGGGTAAGATATCTGATAATGGTGCAAGCTCGTCCAGTAGTACAAGAAAGCCTTTTGCAGGCCCGAGAAGAACTGGCGAGACCAATGCCATTCACACCAACAGGGGCAGACCCCAGTATGTTCCCAGAACAATAGCAGCAGTCACCATCCCTGCTCCAGCTCCTCCTCTACCGGTCTATCAACCTCCTCAACAAAATTTCCAACAACAACCTCCGTATCAGCAGAACCAATATCCTCCAAGGAACTACAACAACAACAACTCCAACAACAACAATCAACAGAGGCCATTCCAACAAAGGCCCTCTCAAGCTAATCGAGTGATCGACCCGATTCCAATGCCGTATGCTGCTTTGCTGCCACAGCTTCTGAAACTCAACCTGGTTGAGCTAAGAACGTTGGCACCTCCGGATCCAAACAGTCTACCAAGAAACTATGACTCTAATGCTAGGTGTGCTTTTCACTCAAACGCGCCTGGTCACAGTACAGAAAAATGCAGGGCACTGCATATGAAGGTACAAGACTTAGTAGACTCCAAGGCTTTGAACTTTGCACCTCCGCCCAACGTCAACAAAAACCCAATGCCAAACCATGGTGGTCCTCGAATTAACGCAATCGAAGAAGACACACCGTCTTATTTGATAACCAGTGTGGATCAGATCAGGACACCATTGGTGGAAATCAAGGCTCAACTCCGTGAAAGCAATATATTTCCGGGGTGTGAACTAGGGTGCCCATACTGCAATATTTCTTGGAATGGGTGTGAAGACTTGAGGAATGGCGTTGACAGCCTTATTCAGAGTGGCTTACTGCAGATCACTACATCATTCCCGGCAAACCCGACGACTTCATCAACAACAGTTTCAGAACCTCCTACAACTGCAGCAACTGTTGTTCCCGACGATTCATCAGCAACATCAGCAAGTACCTCATCTGTTCTACCCAATGATCAGTTTTCAACAGTTTCTCCTGCTACAACTTCAGCTTCAGTCCACTTCGACTCTCCATCAACAACAACAACGGTTCTTCCAACAGAACCTCCTACAACACCAGCAATCAATCATGAAGATGTCTCTACTGTTACCATATTCTACGATCCAGAAAACCATTCTGCCTACCATTCAGAAGGTGCTGCTCCCACCAGAGCACCAGTTACAATCTTCTATGATCCGCAGACAATAACAGTCCCCTCAGCAGCAGCAATCAGTCCAGTAACCGTCACGGTACCTGGACCTGTACCATATGAAAGCAATAGGGCCATCCCTTGGCACTATGGCTCTGACTTGTACTGTGAAGGGAAAAGAATCACTCTTGAAACAACAGCACCTGCACCACAAATTGATAATGTGGGCGGAGGCGGAGGCTTCACCCGAAGCGGACGTCTCTTTGCTTCACAAGTTCAAAGACCTACTGCCGAAGCAGAAGCTGCTGCCAAGGCAAAAGGAAAAGGCCCGGTGCAGGAAGATCCAGCTGCCAAAGAAGCCTTGAAGACTCCATTCGATCAGGAAGTTGATGAGTTTATGAGGATCATCAAAAAGAGTGATTACAAAATTGTGGATCAACTTCACCAGACGCCATCCAAAATCTCCATCCTCTCTCTGCTTATGTGCTCCGAAGCCCATCGGAATGCACTACTGAAGGTACTGCACGCAGCTTACGTGCCCGAGGAGATTACTGTCAACCAATTGGAAACCGTGGTTGGAAACGTTACTGCTAGAAATGGGCTAGGGTTTACCGACTCTGACTTGACAGTGGATGGCCGCAACCACAACAAAGCCTTGCACATAACCCTGGAATGCAAAGGAGCTGTCCTTTCTCATGTGCTGGTGGACACAGGTTCTTCCCTGAATGTCTTACCAAAGAAGGCTCTGGTGAAGCTTGAATATGATGGTTTGGCATTGAGACCCAGCAACCTGGTGGTTAGAGCTTTTGATGGCTCAAAGAGATCGGTTCTGGGAGAGATTGAGCTGCCCGTGACAATTGGCCCGCAGACTTTTAAAACTATCTTTTATGTGATGGACATTCAGCCCGCCTACAGCTGTTTGTTGGGTAGACCCTGGATTCACGCCGCTGGCGCTATAACGTCTACCCTTCACCAAAAGTTAAAATTTGAGTGGGAAGGTCAAGTTGTCACAATCTGTGGAGAGGAGGACATTTTTGTCAGCCACCTGGCGACCTACAAGTACATTGAAATGGATGGAGAGATCCATGAAACAATGAGCCAGGGGTTTGAAGCGTTGAATGTGAATGAAGCATCTGCTGTATCTGGTACCCCGATGTCGTCTTATCAACAAGCCCGGAAGGTTGTTGAAGAAGGAACTGCCCTAGGCTGGGGCAAGGTCTTAGCTGTGGAGGAGAAGAAGGACAAATTTGGGTTGGGTTACAAACCAACTCAACATCAAGCAAAGGCTGCTGCAGAGCCAGGTTTTGTCAGTGGGGGAATGCTTACCCCCGATGCTATCAACTGTCTGGAAGACGAGCTGGAAGAGGAGCGCAACCTGGAGAATTGGATTCGTCCGAAGGTCCCAGGGAGCAGTGTCTCGAACTGGTCTTCCCAGGGAATTATAAGTGTTACTCGAGCAGAGTAATTATTATTTCCTGTATCTTTTATAGCATGCATCAAAGTCTTGCATCTTGCCCAAGATGACAAGACTCATTTTGTAATCAGGGCCATCTGTACTTTTGTGCAAACAAGATTAAATTAATGAAATGTCAGACAATCTTTTTGCAAACGAGTCTTTTTCTTTTCTGCTCACTGTTTTTCCATTTTTCTTTTTGTACAAAAATAAATGGCGGTGTTTTCAAAATGATAACTTCATTTCACTTTTTTCTAAAGCAAGATTAAAATCAATCACTAAAATGAACCGACTTAACCCTTGCAGAGAGTGCCTTCCAGACAGCACCGACAACAGCACAGCTATGACATCGTATGACTTTGACAATCCGATCAATCAAGCTGATGAAGGGGTTGATGAAGAATACGAGCTTCCTGAAGAGCTAGCCAGGTTGTTAAGACAAGAGGAAAAGGTTATTACTCCTCATCAGGAGGAGGTTGAAGTGATTAATCTTGGTACGGAGGAAGACGTGAAAGAAGTCAAAATCGGGGCCTGCCTGCAAGACTCAGTGAAGAGACAGCTGATAGATCTGCTTCAAGAGTATGTTGATGTGTTTGCTTGGTCCTACCGAGATATGCCAGGGTTGGATACCGATATTGTTGTGCATAAGCTGCCTTTGAGGGAAGAATGCCCACCAGTCAAACAGAAGTTGCGCCGAACTCGCCCAGACATGGCTATGAAAATCAAGGAAGAGGTACAAAAGCAATGGGACGCCGGGTTCCTTGCTGTGACTAGCTATCCTCCGTGGGTTGCTAACATAGTACCTGTGCCTAAGAAGGACGGAAAAGTAAGAATGTGTGTTGATTACCGGGATCTGAACAGAGCCAGCCCGAAAGATGACTTCCCGTTACCTCACATTGATGTATTGGTAGATAACACGGCTCAGTTCTCGGTATTCTCCTTCATGGATGGATTTTCAGGATATAATCAGATCAAGATGTCACCTGAAGACATGGAGAAGACAACATTCATCACACCTTGGGGCACGTTCTGTTACAAAGTGATGCCATTCGGACTGAAGAATGCTGGTGCCACATATCAACGGGCTATGGTGACATTGTTTCATGACATGATCCATAAGGAAATCGAATGTTACGTGGATGATATGATCGCCAAGTCCCTTACAGAGGAAGATCACCTGGTGAATCTGCTCAAGTTATTCAAGCGTCTGAGGAAATACCAACTAAAGTTGAACCCCAACAAATGCACATTCGGGGTGCGATCCGGTAAGCTGCTGGGCTTTATTGTAAGTGAGAAAGGGATTGAAGTTGACCCTGATAAAGTCAAAGCTATTCAAGAAATGCCTGCACCGAAAACTGAGAAAGAAGTTCGAGGGTTCTTAGGTCGATTGAACTACATTTCACGGTTCATATCTCACCTTACAGCAACTTGTGAACCCTTATTCAAGCTGTTAAGAAAGGAGCAAACGGTCAGGTGGAACGAAGACTGCCAGAAAGCTTTTGACAAGATCAAGGAGTATTTGCAAGAACCTCCAATCCTTATGCCTCCAGTTGAAGGAAGACCTCTGATTATGTACTTGACAGTATTAGAAGAGTCGATGGGGTGTGTGCTGGGCCAGCATGACGAGTCTGGTCGAAAAGAGTATGCAATTTACTACCTAAGCAAAAAGTTTACCGACTGTGAACAGCGTTATTCACTGCTCGAGAAAACTTGCTGTGCTTTAGCGTGGGCTGCTCGCCGACTGAGACAGTACATGTTGACCCATACTACTCTATTGATCTCAAAAATGGATCCAGTTAAGTACATTTTCGAGAAGCCAGCTCTTACCGGACGGGTTGCAAGATGGCAGATGATTCTCACAGAATACGACATACAGTACACATCTCAGAAAGCCATCAAGGGCAGTGTACTATCTGAATATCTTGCTGAGCAACCCATTGATGACTACCAGCCTATGAGGTTCGACTTCCCCGATGAAGACATCATGTTCATTAAAGCAAAAGATCGTGAAGAGCCTATTCACACTGAAGGGCCTGACCCAGAAGAAGAATGGATTATGATGTTTGATGGGGCTGTCAACATGAATGGCCGTGGTGTTGGTGCAGTACTCATTACACCTAAAGGGGTTCACATGCCTTTCTCGGCAAAGCTCACTTTCAACTGCACTAACAACGAAGCTGAATACGAAGCTTGCATTATGGGTCTTGAGGAGGCCATTGACCTCAGGATCAAGACTTTGACCGTATTCGGAGATTCAGCTTTGGTAATCAATCAGACCAACGGAAAATGGTATACGCACCAAGATCATCTGATACCTTACAGGGATTATACAAGAAGGTTATTGACTTTCTTCACAACAGTCAAGCTTGAGTATATCCCTCGGGACGAGAATCAGTTTGCAGATGCTCTTGCTACCATTTCATCCATGATCAAAGTTCAAGCTGCTAACTTTGTACCTCAGATTTCAGTATCGAGACTTGATAGACCAGCATATGTATTTGCAGCAGATATTGCTAAAGATGATAAGCCTTGGTTCCATGACATCAAGTGCTTCTTGGAGGATCAAACGTACCCACCTGGGGCATCTTCCAATGATAAAAAGACTTTAAGAAGGCTTGCTGGAAGTTTCTTTCTGAACACTGATGGATCTTTATACAAGAGGAACTTTGATATGGTACTCCTCAGATGTGTTGACAAGACAGAAGCAGATTTGTTGATGCATGAAGTGCACGAAGGATCCTTTGGTACCCATGCAGGAGGGCATGCCATGGCTAAGAAGTTGTTAAGATCAGGCTATTACTGGATCACAATGGATGCAGACTGTTGTGCTTACGCCAGAAAATGCCATAAATGCCAGATTTATGCAGACAAGGTGCATGTGCCTCCCAATCCCCTGAACATAATGTCTTCACCATGGCCCTTTGCTATGTGGGGCATTGACATGATTGGCAAAATTGAGCCAACTGCTTCAAACGGCCACAGATTCATCCTGGTCGCCATTGACTATTTCACTAAGTGGGTTGAAGCAGCCTCATATGCAAATGTCACAAGACAAGTGGTGGCCAGATTTCTGAAGAGAGATATCATCTGTCGATATGGAGTTCCCGAGCGAATCATTACTGATAATGGTTCCAACTTAAACAACAAAATGATGGCAGAGCTGTGCCGGGACTTCAAGATCCAACATCACAATTCTTCTCCTTACAGGCCAAAGATGAACGGCGCTGTTGAGGCGGCAAATAAGAATATCAAGAAGATTGTGCAGAAGATGGTAGTCACTTACAAAGATTGGCATGAAATGCTACCGTTTGCCTTGCATGGGTACCGCACATCAATCAGAACATCCACTGGGGCAACACCGTATCAGCTTGTATATGGTATGGAAGCAGTCCTACCTGTTGAAGTTGAATTACCCTCTCTACGGGTATTGATGGATGTTAAACTGAGTGAAGCAGAATGGGTTCGGTCCCGATTCGAACAATTGAGTCTGATCGAAGAGAAAAGATTGGCTGCAATCTGCCACGGGCAGTTATATCAGAAAAGGATGAAGAGAGCCTTCGATCAGAAAGTCAGGCACCGAGAGTACCGGGTGGGAGATCTTGTGTTGAAGAGAATCCTCCCTCCTCATACAGACCACAGGGGCAAGTGGACTCCCAATTACGAAGGACCATTTGTTGTGAAGAAAGTCTTCTCTGGTGGAGCACTGATGCTCAGCACCATGGATGGTGAAGATTTCCCGTCCCCTGTGAATTCAGATGCGGTTAAAAAATACTTCGCATAAAATGACCCGCTGGACATAAAAACAGAATGTAAGTCCAGGCAAAAATAGGGCATCCCGGCGAGTCAAAAACAGAATAAAAGACTCGGGCAAAAATAAGGGAAATAAGCAAAAAAATGTACACCCGCTGAGTTGAAAAGCCGCATTGGACAGCTCAGGCAAAAATGGGTATCCCGATGGATTGAAAACCCGAAAGGGCGATCCATGCAAAACAAGGGAATAAGCGAACAACTGCATTCTGAATTCGTCTGTATCACCTACAACTTGGAAAGCTTTGACAGAATCAAGCTCCGATCAGAGTCAACTTTCTCCAGAAAGCAAGACGAGAAGAACGTCATTATCATACGAGTCATAGCGGGAGAGGAAGCTCCTCAAAGCGTCATCAACACTGCCAACACTTTATTTCTCAATTCGTAACAATCTCCTCATTTCAGGAGATATGTTTCTCTGACTGTATTTTGCCAATTCAGGGCACACGAATTAATATAATCAGATTTTCAGTCATGTCTCGTTTTTTACATTTAAGTTTTGCAAAAGAGTTGTCTGATATCTCTAAAAACACAACTGCATAAGTACAGATGCCTGTCTTTAAAAAATAAAACACATGTTTACAGGGAATGTGATTACTCTTGAGAGTACTTAGCTCCTATGACGGAATCCGGTAAAGGATACCTCGGGACCTTTTGTACGTTTCCTTATCTTTGCAGGATTGCAGGTATCCAGAACGCGACCTGGGGCATGCAAGTTACGTCTCAAGCAACTGGAAAATCATTATCAACTCACCTGGCACTGGGAGGTGCCCACTTCCCCAGCAAAGTTGCCAAATCAACGTACAGCATCGGAGACACTCTATCCCCAGCTGAGTTTGTTTCTTGTTGCTACCCCCAGTTGAGTTGCCTCTCATAATTCCCCAGCCGAGTAGCCATTATTCCTCAGCAGGATACAGAAATCAGGGGATCATCTCCCCACAGAGCTTCAGGCCTCTATTCAGAAGAGCAGCGCACGAAGAAGTCACAACAGAGTGAAGAAAGCTTCTACAAACCCCAGCTGGGTCCCGTATTATGAGGATATGTCAATCGATGACGTATATCCCCAAGCAGATACAACTACAGATCTATCAATGATCTCATCCCCAGCTGGGATGTTCGCCAAGCAGATCGATCAGAGATCTTTGCAGCAACGGGATCCGAATCCCGGATCGGTGCCTCTTTGCATAATCATAGCATTCGCATCATATTCACCCCCAGAGCGTAGCATTCCGTCTAATGCGGAGCATTACGGCAAAAATCAAATGCATAGCATAATCATAAGTCATGTTGTGAGTCGAACACTTGTAAAATATTGACAATCTGTCGGCATACAGAATACATCCCCATCAGAGTCCCAGCAAAAGCAGTTGCCCCATATCACAAACACCAGTACATATCTCCTTTTTGATACCCGTCCGTATCATCATTTCCCAGCAGGTTGCCTGAATACACTTTACAAACCAAGATCACCAGTATTGCAGATACATCCTGACACTCGTCCGTGTCGTGTCACCAGCAGAAAGCCAAAGACACCCTCTTTGCACTCACATATACCTATACACTTTCTTGACACCCGTCCGTGTCATATCCCCAGCGTGGTCGCCTATACTTGTATATACACTTTCCTGACACCCGTCCGTGTCATATCCCCAGCAGATAAACACCCACCTATACATTATATACTCACTACTCATTGGTACACCTACTCAGATACTCGTCCGTATCTTATATACACCATGTATATCCCTGCAGATTCGACAGTAGTCCTTGTTCTTTGTTAACCAGTTGGTACTCGTCCATACCATCATCTCAGAACATTGCGTCTAATGTTTGTTTCTACATGATACTCGTCCGTATCATAGTCTTAAGGATGCTCGTCCGCATCTTTAATCCATACACCGTGTCAAACACTTATGTCTTCGTGAATATAGATGCTCGTCTGTGTCTACTATTCCCCAGAAGGATACTTTCAGATGCAACACTCGTCCGTGTTCTTTGTTAACCAGTTGATACTCGTCCGTATCATCATCTTGGAACACGTGTCAGTTTGTTTCTGCATGATGCTCGTCCGTATCATAGTCTTAAGGATGCTCGTCCGCATCTTTAATCTATACACAATACCAAACACTTAAACCTTTTGTTTCTTGGATGTAAACGCTCGTCCGTGTTTACTATATCCCCAGTAGATCGCAGTCAAATTTCTTTTTTATCTAACACTCGTCCTGTGTTATGATACCTCTGAGAGCAGCCGTCCCCTGCTGAGTGGTCGTCCTCCACTTCTTGATGGTCGTCCTCCATCATGCTCATCCGATGGCCGTCCCCATCATAGATATTTTTAGCAGCCGTCCCCTGCTAGGTGGTCGTCCTCCACCTTTTGATGATCGTCCTTCATCACTTTATCCAATGGCCGTCCCCATTGTCGATTTTGGTTATCTAACACTCGTCCTGTGTTATGAGAAACCTCGAGAGCAGCCGTCCCCTGCTGAGTGGTCGTCCTCCACTTCTTGATGGTCGTCCTCCATCATGCTCGTCCGATGGCCGTCCCCATCGTTGACCTTTTCTATCCGATGGCCGTCCCCATCGTTGATATTTTGGCAGCCGTACCCTGCCAGGTGGTCGTCCTCCACCTTTGATGGTCGTCCCCATCGTATTTCTTTTATACCCAACAGAGCAGCCGTCCCCTGCTAGGTGATCGTCCTTCACCTTTGATGGCCGTCCCCCATCATCTGTCCATTTCATTTATTCTTTAACCCGATGGCCGTCCCCGTCGTGGTCCCTTTTCTTTTTTAACCCGATGGCCGTCCCCGTCGTGGTCCCTTTTCTTTTTTAACCCGATGGCCGTCCCCATCGTTGGTTACTTTACCTTTGTGAACTTGATGGCCGTCCCCGTCATGTTTCACCAATCCCCAGAGAATGTTACTACTTTATCTTGATGGCCGTCCCCATCATATTATCTTAGTTTTCCCAGCTAGTCGGCCGTCCCCGTCTTAGCTTTATCTTTTATCCCCAGCATGTCGGTCATCCCCGTCATCGCTTTATTTTACACACTTTACCAGCATGTCGGCCGTCCCCGTCATCGCTTTGCTTCACATACCACCTTACCCAGCAGTCGTCCTCTGCTCGACGGTCGTCTTCCGTCGCCCACACTTTACAATATACTTTATTTGCTTTTACAATCTATATCCCTTTTCTTCTTCATTTCTGTGAGTGCAAATTTTGGACTGTCTTTGATATTCAACCACAAGTTATCTTGTTTGCCTGTTAAGCCGCCGCTTACAACCTGCACAGCTAACTCATGCTTGAATAGGGGCAGCTGTAAACACCCCAAATTTGCCCTCACCCATTCACACATGACTTGTGATCATCTCATATGCATAAACACAATCACATCATCTCATGTCTCATTTGTTTTCACTGGATAGTTTCCAAGGCATCTGCACCTAGGGTTTGTGATCTGAGCAACCTCAGGGCATCTTGAGCCATTCCAAAGGCCACTAATCAACTCAAAGGGGTCCATGTGTGTTCTTATATCATGTTACATCCTCACAAAGTCAAAATTGCAGAGGGATCACAAGAACTAGGGTTTGAGTGGATGCAGAGCCAGGATGAACTGCACAGCTGACTGAAAATTAGGGTTTTGGTTTCAGAGGCCATAACTCCAAATTTTTTGGTCATTCTTGTTTCCATTGATCTCTATATGGTATAGGGAGTATGCATATCAATTTTCATGAAGAAATTCCATGGGGAAGTCATCTGATCAAGAGTTGACTTTTCAGACAAGCCAGTGTAAAATCAGGGCATCTGAGGCCCCCAATGACCCAACCAATGGGTGATCTTCATCATTTTGAGTGTATATGATCTTTATTTGATCATGGAAGAAGTTTGAAGTTCATAAAAATCAAGAATTTAGGGTTTTTGCAAAAGTTGACTTTTTGGGTTTTGTTGACTTTTTCAAGAATGCTTCCTTTTAGGTCAATTTTCAAGCTTTGATTTATGATCCAAAGAGGCTTCAAATGAAAAAACTTTGGTCATGAAAGTTGTAGATCTCATCTTTCCCTTTTCAAAAAGTACAAGAACATGATCTAACTCTTCATGGATCAAAAGTTATGGTGTGTTAAAGTTAGCAAAAATCATTGTTTTTCAAGTCATGCACTAAGTGAAAATTTTGCAAAGTCTTGAATCAAGTCAAAATGCAGCCTCCAATTCATGTCAAACCAGCATGCCAACTTCCTCTAAGTCATAAAAATCAGAAATGAACTAGGAATGCCCATGATTTCATGCTTGTTTATGCAAAAAGTCACATGTGAACCATAAGCCAACCTAGTTGCAAAACCACTCATAACCTTATGCCAACTTGCTGCATTGAGCCTTGGGTCAAGCCAACCTCTCACACTCACCATGCTGCACCAGAACCCAACTTGTCCTTGCCTAGTATCATGCCATGCCCTATCTTACACAAAAGTGGACTTTATGCAAAAGCAAACTCACCTATCACAGCTGCACAAGTCACATCAAGAGACCAATCAGAATTGTTTATTCATTCAATTTGCAAACCATATCACATGAGAACAAAGGCTGAAAACATACCATTCACAACTTACACCAAAACACCCCAACTTGCAACTTCCTTCGAATTCCATTACATAGCCTGCAAACACCCAAACCCTTGATTCCATTCATCTCACCTTGATCTATAGAACACAAAGCATCAAGAGACAAAGCCTGAAACAGCCAGAAACACTCACTGCCATCACCAACCCTCATTCTGCAGATTCATTCGAATCTCATTCCTCAAGTCACAAACACACAAACCACCACCACAAGCCTTCTCTACACATTGCATAGACCTCAAACAACCCATCACCATGACTGGAAAGGGCCAGAATCTCAACTGCCAATGTTGACTGGGCTTGGAGCAGTTCTCTTCGAAACTCATCATCCAGCAAATATAAATTCATTTTGAGCATTCAAGCAACTTTGGGGGACCAAGAGGAGCAGATTGAGCAAGGAGAAGAGGCCTGAAAGTTCCAAAGTCAAAGGTTGCAAATCTCAGGTAGCTTCAAATTAATTTTTCCAGAAATCAATTTGATTGTTACAAACTTGCTCTACTTGTCTTGCTGATCATTCTGGTACCATTGGTTTTGGAAATGGTTGCGTTTTAAGGATTTAATTTCAGTTTGAAGCTTACGAACCCTAGAACTTAGTTGCTTCGATTCAGCTTGTTTAGGTTAGATAAATTTGTTTTGAGAGAGGGTTTTAATTCGTGAGGTGTTGGGGATCATTTCCCAGGGCTTAGTTTTCATTTATTTTACGTTTTGGGAGGTTTTGAGATTTTTCAGGTGACCCTCTGGCCGGAGAAGACGACCGGAGGTCTTCTCCGGCCACCTGAATGTAGTTAGGGCATAATCCCAGTCATTAGTGCAGTTTGAATCTGGAGCGTAGGATCCTTTGACTTTGTTGACTACCCGCGCGTATGGATGGACCAGATTCATCATTAAACCCTAATCTTAATTAATTAGTTTAATTAGGTCATTTAGGCTGATTTGAATTGTGACCCTCAGATTTGGCGCGTGGTCAATGAGCTTTTCCCCAGAATCAATCTCATGCGTCCATCCTGCATACTTTCACTTTTATTTGATTTTTAATTCATTTGATTTCAATTAATTTGCACAATTTATTTAAAATAGCTAAAAAATCATAAAAATTATGAAACTTTTTCTTTAAGGTTTTATTAATTTTTATGACACAAAAATATTTTTATTTTATTTTTTATCATTAAAAAAGTATTTTTAAATATTTAAAAGATTATTTTTAATTGATTAATGAGAATTAATTAATAAAAAATACTTTTAGGTATTTAAAAATTACAAAAAAAATTCATGAAATGTTTTAAGACATTTAGAAACATTGTCCAACCTTCAAACCAAATTTCTTTTTTGATCTTGATGTATTTTGAGAATTTTTCATTGAATTAAATCCTATTTTGTGCATTATTTTGATCATAAGTTTAAAAATTCATTTCTGCCAATTGGTAAAGGTTGAGACATTGATTCTTTTTGCATTGTTTTCCATTTGACATGAACTTTCAAAGATAAAATGGCCATGATTTGATCTTGCATTTTCAAATTGTTTGGCATTTGTTTTGTTAAGAACCCTAAAAAACCCTAATAACTTAGAAAAATCATAACTTGAGTTTGGTTGAGAGTTGAGAGCTCCCCTTTGGGCAGTGGTTGGTTATAGGTCTAGGGTTTCTTTGAGTACCATTTTCCATTTTTCATATTAGGGTTTGCTTCTGTTTTTGGTTTGTGTGTGATGTTTGATCCATGAACCCTAATTTGGGCTTTCCCTTTGCATCATTCTTGCATTTCCTTGCATAATTTGACTTGCCATTGCATTTTGTGCATTCTTATGATTTATTTGACATCTTAAGACATGTATGAAGCATCATTGATCATTGCATTACATATTTGCCATGCCATTTGTCTTGCATGTTTCATAACATTTCATGCTTGTTCATGCTTCTAAACTTGCATCATCTGCATCCATGACTTTGTATGAGCATCTCCATGTCTTGCCTCATGTTTGCAGCACTTCATAATATCATAATCATCATGTGTATGCTCCTGGTTTTGCTTTGTATCATGTCTTTACATTTCATTTAGCATTGCATTGCATTTTGTTTCTAACATTTCAGGTGGTAAGTAAACTTGAGAAGTGAATTTGCCTTCACTTCTCATAACTTTTCTTCTCATCTTCTTTTGCATACCTTGCTGCATTCTTACTTGTGTTTGAGTTTGAGCTTGCTCATTCTTCCTTCTCCCACTTTCTTTCTTCAAGTGACTTGACTTCTTGAATGAAGCAAGTCACTTTGCTTCTCTTGATCTTGTTCATCTGCTTCCTGGTGGTCCATCTGAAGATTGTTCTTGAAAACCTCACAAACATTAGGACCAACCAAGCATGATAATGAATTAGGGTTTTGATTAGTCTCCCCCATAGTTTTTACCTTTGTGTCTCTCCTTGAGTCATCTCTTCTCATCTCATAATCAGGGACTAAACCCTCAAGGCTTTAAGACTTTGTGATTAAGATCATGCCTGCATCCTTCTTTTAGGATGGAGTGTATAACTTTAATCCTAAGTCTTGGACCCTTAAGGTGTTGAAATCTCTTAATTAATCCATCCAATAACTCATCAAGACATCACACTTGTAACTTGGGCCTTGCATTAGGGTTCTAATTCTTCCTTAATTGGTTAAGAAGGACTAACCCTGAAGTTAATGGACAAGTCCCCCTCAAGTTGTCTTACAAATCATAAAAAACACTTCATCATCATATCATTAATAAAATCCACTTAATCAAAGGCTAGTTTTGTCATGGGTTTAATCCCTAATCATGGATTAAGCTGAGGATCCTTCCCCAGCTTAAACACCCTCATCTATTATCCTTCTTTTAGGATAGTGTAATGAGCCTGTTAAATCCATGATTATGGCTTAACCTCATTACTTAACACTAAACAAAAATCACAAAAAACATCTAAATAATCACAAGTAGGTTAATGATCTTAACCCTACATCAAAGGTGATTAAGTGTGAGAATCTGACTTCACACTTAAGGTAATTCTCATTACCCCTAATCAGAGGGATGATGTGATGAGTTTACCAAATCCATTGATTTAGGTTTAAGCTCATTATCTTATGACAAACTCTCAAAAGCAATAAAAGACTGAAAACAAAAAAAAACAAACAATAATCGTCTCCCTCGGGATTCTTTTCTCACCATCTTCACTCATAATCGAGAACTTGCTTCTTCCGTCTAATGCAAGACAGTTAGCACCTGAGCCAGACAGGTCATACACTTGAGCATGGACAAGCAAGCAGTTCATCAGTCAATTCATCTTTCAGTCTCTTTGGGTCGAACTACGGTGTTCTGACTTCCTCATTTGCACGAGAGGATACGTAGGCATAACTTAACAGTTATCGAACAAAAGTCTCTGTACATTCCCCCTCTTCCAGCATCTTTCTCTTAGCCTCATGATTTTGAGCAATTCACTCTCATCCTCACACTGACACTGTATATATCACTTTGCACTTCACTTTTTCAGCACTGACACCTGTACATATTGCTTTCCAGCTTTTTACACACAGATTGCACTGACACTACCCCTTTATAACACAAATCTTTTAAGCGTGGATCCCGTCGAGTACGGCGGACAATCTGGGTGCTAATACCTTCCCAGGTTGTAACCAACCCCCTTCCTCAGTCTCTCTGGTTCGCAAACCGTCTTATCCATCCTTTTCTAGGCCTATGCAGCATTGCCTTTCCTCCGGGATAAAAATGCCTAGCTGGCGACTCTATTCATCTCCAGTGAGTTCACGGCTGTGTGTTCTCACTGTTCCCCTCGCCGACCGTTCGCGTCTGTACCTTCATTTGATCCATTTTCATTTGTCGGGAGCGACAGTTGGCAATGTTGACGACGACGTTCCATTGAACTTCCTTTGCTATGACCTGTATCACCTTGACGTTCTTCTCATCTTGCTTTCTTAAGAAGGATGATTCTGACCGATGCTTTGTCTTTTCGAAGCTTGCCATGTTGTGAGTCATACAGACGAATTCAGAATGTAGTTGTTCGCTTATTCCCTGATTTTGTGTGGATTGCCCTTTCGGGTTTTCAATCCACCGGGATACCCATTTTTGCCTGAGTTGTCCAATGCAGCTTTTCAACTCAGCGGGTGTACATTTTTTCCCCTTATTTTTGCCCGAGTCTTTTATTCTGTTTTTGACTTGCCGGGATGCCCTATTTTTTCCTGGACTTACATTCTGTTTTTATGTCCAGCGGGTCATTTTATGCGAAGTATTATTTAACCGCATCTGAATTCACAGGGGATAAGAAATCCTCACCATCCATAGTAGTGAGCATCAGTGCTCCGCCAGAGAAAACTTTCTTTACTATGAATGGGCCATCGTAGTTTGGCGTCCACTTACCCCTGTGGTCTGTATGAGGAGGAAGAAGTCTTTTTAGAACAAGATCTCCCACTTGGTATTCCCGAAGACTGACTTTCTGATCGAAGGCTTTCTTCACCCGCTTTTGATATAACTGCCCATGACAGATGGAAGCTAGCCTCTTCTCTTAGATCAAATTCAGTTGATTGTACCGAGACCGGACCCACTCTGCTTCATCCAGTTTCACATCCATCATCACCCGTAAGGAGGGTAGCTCAACTTCAACAGGTATGACTGCCTCCATACCATACACAAGCTGATAAGGTGTTTCCCCAGTGGACGTTCTGATTGAGGTTCGATACCCATGCAAGGCAAATGGTAGAATTTCATGCCAGTTTTTATAAGTAACCACCATCTTCTGCACAATCTTCTTGATGTTTTTGTTGGCTGCCTCAACAGCGCCATTCATTTTCGGCCTGTAAGGAGAAGAGTTGTGATGTTGGATTTTGAAGTCCCGGCGCAGTTTTGCCATCATTTTTTTGTTCAAATTGGAACCATTGTCAGTAATGATTCGCTCGGGAACTCCATATCGACAAATGATGTCTTTTTCAGAAATCTGGCTACCACTTGTCTGGTGACGTTTGCATACGAAGCTGCTTCAACCCATTTGGTGAAGTAATCAATGGCTACTAGGATGAATCTATGGCCATTTGAATCAGTCGATTCGATCTTTCCAATCATGTCAATGCCCCACATAGAAAAGGGCCAAGGTGAAGACATCACGTTCAAAGGATTTGGAGGAGCGTGCACTTTATCTGCGTAGATCTGGCATTTGTGGCATTTTCTGGCATAGGCACAACAATCTACATCTATTGTGATCCAGTAATAACCTGATCTTAATAATTTCTTAGCCATTGCATGTTCCCCGACATGGGTACCAAAAGAACCTTCATGCACCTCGTGCATCAGCAGGTCTGCTTCCTTCTTGTCAACACATCTGAGCAGGACCATGTCGAAGTTTCGCTTGTATAATGTACCATCAGCATTGAGGAAGAAACTACCGGCCAATCTTCTTAATGTCTTCTTATCATTGGATGATGCCCCAGGTGGGTATGTCTGATCCTCTAAGAAGCTTTTGATGTCATGGAACCAAGGCTTGTCATCTTTAGCAGTGTCCACAGAGAATACGTATGTCGGTCGGTCTAGTCTGGATACCAAAATCCGAGGTACATAATTTGAAATTTGAACCTTGATCATGGAGCAAATGGTAGCTAAAGAATTTGTAAACTGATTTTCGTCTCGAGGGATGTACTCAAGTTTGACTGTTGTAGAGAAAGTCAATAATCTCCTCGTATAATCACGGTATGGAATCAGATGCTCTTGGTGAGTGTACCATTTGTCATTGGTCTAATAGATTACCAAAGCTGAATCTCCGAATGCATTCAATGTTTTGATCCTGAGGTCAATGGCTTCCTCAAGACCCATGATACATGCTTCGTATTCCGCTTCGTTGTTAGTGCAGGAAAAGGTGAGTTTTGCCGAGAAAGGAATATGAACTCCTTTAGGTGTAATGAGCACTGCACCAACTCCACAACTATTCATATTGACAGCCCCGTCAAACATCATAGTCCATTCTTCTTCTGGATCAGGCCCTTCAGTGTGAACAGGCTCTTAACAATCTTTTGATTTTAAGAACATGATGTATTCATCAGGGAAATCAAATCTCATAGGCTGGTAGTCATCAATGGGTTGCTCTGCTAGATAGTCAGACAGTACACTGCCCTTGATGTCTTTTTGAGATGTGTACTGAATGTCATACTCTGTCATAATCATTTGCCATCTTGCGACCCTTCCGGGAAGTGCTGGCTTCTCAAATATGTACTTGACGGGGTCCATTTTTGAAATCAACAAGGTAGTGTGAGTCAGCATATACTGTCTTAGTCGGCGAGCAGCCCACGCTAAAGCACAACAAGTTTTCTCGAGCAGTAAATAACGTTATTCACAGTCGGTAAACGTTTTGCTCAGGTAGTATATTGCATACTCTTTTCGACCAGACTCGTCATGCTGGCCCAACACACACCCCATTGACCCTTCTAATACTGTCAGGTACATTATAAAAGGTCTTCCTTCAATTGGAGGCATGAGAATTGGAGGTTCTTGCAGGTACTCCTTGAACTTGTCAAAAGCTTTCTGGAAATCATCATTCCACCTGATTGTTTGTTCCTTCCTTAACAGCTTGAATAAGGGTTCACAGGTTGCAGTGAGGTGAGATATGAACCTAGTTATGTAGTTCAATCTACCCAAGAACCCTCGAACTTATTTTTCAGTCCTAGGTGCAGGCATCTCCTGAATGGCTTTGACTTTGTCGGGATCAACCTCAATTCCCTTTTCACTTACGATGAATCCCAGCAACTTACCAGAACGTACCCCGAATGTGCATTTGTTGGGGTTCAACTTCAGCTGATACTTCCTCAGACGTTTAAACAACTTCAGCAGATTTACCAGATAGTCTTCTTCAGTAAGGGACTTGGCAATCATGTCATCCACATAGCATTCGATTTCCTTGTGGATCATATCGTGGAATAACGTTACCATAGCCCGTTGATAAGTGGCATAGGCGTTCTTCAGTCCAAATGGCATTACCTTGTAACGAAATGTGCCCCAAGGTGTGATTAAGGTTGTTTTCTGCATGTCTTCGGGTGACATCCTGATCTGATTATACCCCGAAAATCCATCCATGAAAGAAAATACCGAGAACTGAGCTATGTTGTCCACCAATACATCAATGTGAGGTAATGGGAAATCATCCTTCGGGCTAGCTCTATTCAGATCCCGGTAATCCACACACATCCGCACCTTTCCATCCTTCTTAGGCACTGGTACAATGTTAGCAACCCACGGCGGGTAACTAGTTACAGAAAGTAAACCGGCGTCCCACTATTTTTATACTTCTTCCTTAATCTTCATGGCCATATATGGGTGAGTACGGCGTAATGTTTGCTTAACCGGAGGGAAATCTTCTTTCAATGGTAGTTTGTGCATGACAATATCCGTATCTAGACCTGGCATATCTTGATAAGACCAAGCAAAGACGTCGACGTATTCTCGAAGCATGTTGATAAGTTGTTCTTTTACTGAAGCTTGCAGATTGGCCCTAATCTTTACTTCTTTTAAATCCTCCTCGGTACAAAGATTGACAGTTTCAACCTCCTCCTGATGAGGAGTAATCACTTTCTCTTCTTGCCTCAACAACCTGGCTAATTCTTCAGGCAACTCATAGTCTTCTTCAACCCCTTCATCAACTTGATTAATTGGATTGTCGAAGTCATACAAAGTCATAGCAGTGTTGTTTTCGGTGCAATTTGGAGGAATATTTCTGCAAGGGTTGAGATTTGTTCGTTTTAGTGATCAATTTTAATCTTGTTCAAAAAATGAAGTTATTTATTTTGAAAACATTGCCATTTTATTGTTTTGTGCGAAAAATAACAAAAATGAAAAGACAGTGAGCGAGAGAGAAAATTGTTTGCAAAAGATGTCCGATATTCATTGATATTCCATTTGCACAAAATTACAAATATGGCCCTATTACAAAATGAGTCCTGACACCTTGGGCAAGATGCAGGACTTGATGCATGCTAAAAAAGCAGGAAATAATAATTACTCTGTAGGAGTAACCCTTATAATTTCCTAGGAAACCAAGTTAAGGACTTGATGACCCGGGATCCTTGGACGAATCCAGCTCTCCAGGTTGAGGTTGCTTTCCGCCTCGTCTTCCATGTTATTGACAGCATCTGGGGTGAGCATCCCCCCACTTATGAACTTGGGCTCCTTAGCAGCCTCTGCTTGATCTTGTCGGAATGGTTTGTAACCCAAACCGAATTTGTCCACCTTCTTCTCCACCGGTAGCAGCTTGCCCCAGCCTTGGGCGTTTCCATCTTCAACAACCTTCCGAGCTTGTTGGTAGGAGACAATTGAAGTACCCATATGTCGCTCCCACCAAATGAGGCTAAGTCAAATGGGGTACAGACGTGAACGGTCGGTGAAAAGGAGGGAACACACAAGGGTGAACTGAAAAGAAAAGAGTCGCCAGCTAGGCATTTTTATCCCGAAGGAAAGGTAATGCTGCATAAACCTGAGAAAAGATGGATAAGACGGTTGCGAACCAGAGAAACTGAGAAAGGGGGTTGGTTACAACCTGGGAAGGTATTAGCACCCAGATTGTCCGCCGTACTCGACGGGATCCACGCTTGAAAGTTTGTGTTTAAAGGGGTAGTGTCAGTGCTATTTTGTGTGCAAAAGCTTGGAAAGAATGCAAGTGTTAGTGCAAAAGAAATGTGAAATGAAGTGAAGAAGTGTCAGTGTAAGAAAAGAATATGCAGCTCAAGATTATGAGGCTTAAAGAATAAGGATATAAGGAGGGGGAATATACAGAGACTTTTGTTCGATAACTGTTAAGTTATGCCTACGTATCCTCTCGTGCAATGAGGAAGTCAGAACACCGTAGTTCGACTCAAAGAGACTGGAAGATAAATTGACTGATGAACTGCTTACTTGTCTATGCTCAAGTGTATGACCTATCTGGCTCAGGTGCAAACTGTCTTGCATTAGACGGAAGAAGCGAGTTCTCGTTTGTGAGTGAATGAGGTGAGAAAAGAATCCCGGAGGAGACGACTATTGTTTGTTTTTGTGTTTTCAATCTTTTATTGCTTTTGGAGTTTGTCATAAGAGAATGAGCTTAAACCTAAACCAAGGGTTAGTAAACTCATCATATCTTCCCTCTAATTAGGGGTAATGAGAATACCTTAAGTATGAAGTAAACACCTCACACTTAATCACCATGATGTAGAATTAAGATCATTAACCTACTTGTAATTATTTAGATGTTTTTGGAGTTTTTGTTTAGTGTTAAGTAATGAGTTTAAGCCATAATCAAGGATTTAATGGACCCATTACACCGTCCTAATAGAAGGATAATAGATGAGAACATTTAAGCTGAGGAAGGCTCCTCAACTTAATCCATGATTAGGAATTAACCTCATGACAAAACAAAGCCTTTATTAAAATGGATTTTAGTTAATGATAAGATTAATAAGTGAATTTTATGATTTGTAAGACAACTTGAGGGGGACTTGTCCATTAACACTAGGGTTAGTCCTTCTTGACCATTTAAGGAAGAATTAGAACCCTAATGCAAGGCCCAAGTTACAAGATTATTGTCTTAATTATTATTAAAGTGGATTGATTAAAGGATTTAAACATATTAAGGGTTTAATACTTAGGATTAAAGTTATACACTCCATCCTAATAGAAGGATACAGGCATAACCTTAATCTTAAAGCCTTAAAACCTTTAAGGTTTAGTCCTTGATTATGAGGTGAGAAGAGAAGACTCAAAGATGACACAAAGGTAAAACTAATGGGGGACTAATCAAACCCTAATTTTAATCATGCTTGGGTATTCCTAGGGTTTATGAGGCTTGCAAAAGATCTTTAAGAGAAAAGCCACCAAGAAAGAAGTAGATGAAAGGAGGAAGCAGCAGAAGAAGCAGGTCAACTTACTTCACTTAAGAAGATAAGTTGATTGAAGAAAGAAAGTGAGAAGGAGACATGAATGAGCAAGCTCACTCTAATACACAAGTAAAATGCAGAAATGATGCATAAGAGAGATGAGAAGAGATTATGAGAAGTGAAGGCAAATTCACTTCTCAATGACTTACCACCTGAAAAGTTAGCAACAAGAAATGAAATGAAATGAAAATGAGATGAAATGCAATGATGCAAACCAAAGTCAGAAGCATAAACATAATGTTAATGATTCTAAGAGATAAAGCAAACACATGTTAAGAGTTGTGGATGATCATACAAGGATAAGGATGCAAATGAAGCATGTTTTGAACCATGAAAGTTCATGAAAGTTTATGAAATGCAATGGAGGTATAGCATGGCAAATGGATAAAGAAATGACTTATCATGATTCTAATGTGTCCTAATATGTCTTAGGAATCATGTGAATGTACAAAATGTCATGTCAAGTTCATGTATGCAAGCAAGTGAGAGATGAATGCAAATGAAGGCAAAAATTAGGGTTTATGCACAAGACACAAAGCAAAATCCAAAATCAGAAGAAAATGACAAGATAAAAAATTGAAAATGGGATCAAGGGAACCCTAACCCTACATAAGTTCACTGTCCAAAGGGGGATACCTAACTCTTAACCTAATGGGGGTTATGATTTTCTCAAGTTGGCTAGGGTTTTAAGGCACTTCAAAAGGAAAAATGCACATCAAATTGAAAATGAAAGATAAATTCAAACCAATTTTACCCTAGAAACTATATGATATGAAGAATGCAATTCAAAAAGAACCAACATCAAACTCTTCATGGTTAGGCAGAATGAATTTTTCTAAGTTAGGACAAAAATATTGCCTTTTAAGAACTTTAATTCCAAAGAAAAATGTCAAAATAGGTCAAGAACCAAAAAGAAATTTATTTGAAGAGTTTGATAATGTTTCTAAATGTATTAAAGTGTAATGTGAATTTTTTTGGAATTTTTAAATACCTAAATGTATTTTTAATTAATTAATTCTCATTAACTAATTAAAAATAATCATTTAAATGATTTAAAAATAATTTTTAATGCAAAAAATAAAAATAAAAATATTTTTGGGCTCTGAAAATTATTAAAAGATTTAATAAAAAATTTTAGAATTTTTTGATGCATTTTACTATTTTTTAAAATTCGTAGAAATTAAATGTAAAACAAATAAAATAAAAATGAATTTAATGAGAAAATGAGAAAGTCAGCCAATCCAAGGGCCCAGGTTCAAACTCAAAAGGGAGGGAATTGACTTCGCGCGCTATCCAAGGGCCAGAATTCAAACTACGCTAGTTATGTCATTAACCCTAATCTGAACCCTAATTACTTTCAGGTGACCGGAACAGTGTTCCGGTCATCTTCTCCGGCCAGCCAAACGTGCTATCTCACTCCATACGCAACCCTAAGCTCTCTAACTCTACAGAATCAAACATCTAACAACCCTAAACATGAATCCATCCCCAAAACTCATTTATTCGTCATCAAATTCGTGAATCAAAGCAAAACGGAAAACATGGCAGAAATTTCAGAAGCTCATGAAATGCTTATTTCTCAAGTATTCTCAAAAGTAAAGACATCATGGTGATCAGTGAAACATTTAGAATCATTCTATAACATACAATAAGAGTTCTGGAAAAATAAATGCCATGGCTACCTGAGCTTGAGCTTTCGAAACAGGGGCTTTCTGGCCAGTTCTTTGCTTCAAATCCACTCCAATGATTCCCCCCAAGAGGTTGTGATGCTTGGTTGGAGTTTAAATGGCCTCAAGAAGAAGTTGGCAGAAGTTCAGTTTGTAAAATGTGAAAATCGTGTTTTTGATTGTGAAGGTTTTAGGACAAAATGAAAGGTGGGAAATGATCAGTGAGGTTTATGGAGTTGAATGGTGAAAAAAAGTTTGAAGGTTTGATGGTTGAATCAAGAGATTCGAAGGCTTTTGCAAATTTGGGGATTTTGGAGTGTGCTGAGTTCTTGGAGTTTCAGTCTGTGTTGTTATGTGCTTTTTCTTGGTTTTGATCCACATAAAGAAATGTGATAGGTCAGAGAGTGGGTGCTGGCCTATGTTGATTGGTATGGGCAAGTTGCCAAAATGTCAAAAGTTTGTGTACTTGAGGTATGGGTCATGGCAGGCCTGGTTGCAAGGGGTGTCTGGCCTCAGCTGGGTTCAAGGAGGACCATAGAAACAGATTTGGCATGCTGGCACAAGTGGATGAAGAGATTTGGATCATTTTGCAATTTTGTACAACTTTGGCCCCTTTTGAATTTCTTGAAGTTTAAGGCATGAAACTTGAGAAATCTTTGGGCAATTCTGAGTTTTATGTCATGTATGATGTTTGTGTAATGCTTAGACATCAATTAGAAGTCACAAATTTCCTTGGTACAAGAATTTGCAAGTTTCCCTCTTTGGCACATAAGTGAATTTTTGTGATTTTTCCCAACTTTGACAAGCCATAACTTGAGTTCTAGGATGAATTAGATCAAGTTCATGTACTTTTTGAAAATGGGAGGATCCAATCTACAACTTTCATGACCAAGAATTTTTCATTTGAAGCATTTTTGAATCAAAAAGAGGAGGTTGAAAAACTTTCCCAAAATGGCAAGTTTACATTACAAGTCACTTTCCCAAAATGGCAACTTTGCAAATGGCTTGAAATTCTTCAATTTTGTGAACTTCTAACTCCTTATAAGATCAAATAAAGATCATACACATCCAAAATGATGGAGAAAACCCTTTGGTTTGATGATTAGGGGCCTCAGATGCTCTGATTTTGCACTGACTTGCTCAAGAAGTCATCTTTTGATCAGATTCCTTCCCCATTGAATTTCTTCATGAAAATTGGTATGCATGATCCTCATATCATATAGAGACCAATAGAAACAAGAATGGCCAAAAAATTTGGAGTTATGGCCTCTGAAACCAAAACCCTAATTTTAGGTCATCTGTGCAGTTAAGCCTGGCTCTGCTTCCATGCCTTTCCTCAGTTCTTGTGATTTTTGACTTTCTTGATCTTGGGAGGATGTAATATGATGCTTGAACATACATGGAACCTCTTGAGATGATTGAAGACCTTTGGAGTGGCTCATATGACCCTTGGATTGCTCAGATCACAAACCCTAGATGCAGATGAATTTGAACCAATGCAGTGAAGCAAAAATGTAATATGAGATGATATGATTGAACTTATGCAAATAAAAAGAATCACAAGCCATGGTGAAATGAGTGAGGGCAAATTTGGGGTGTTTACAGCTGCCCCCATTCAAGCATGAGTTAGCTGTGCAGGATGTAAGCGACGGGCTTATCATGCGAACAAGATAACTTGTGGTTGAATACCAAAGACAGTCAAAATTTGCACTCACTGAATGAAGAAGAAAAGGGATATAGATTGTAAAAGGAAGTGAAGTATGATTTATAAAGTGCAGGTGACAGATGACGACCGTCGAGCATAGGATGTCTGCTGGGGGATAAGCAATGACGGGGACGGCCGACATGCTGGGGAAATAAAGGATTATGATGGGGACGGCCATCAGGTAAGGTAGCAAAATTCTCCGGGGATTAAAGGTAAATGATGGGGACGACCATCGGGTTGAAGAAATAAATGATGAGGAACGGTCATCAAAGGTGAAGGAAGATCACCTAGCAGGGTACGG
The DNA here is from genome assembly GCA_963966055.1 of Lathyrus aphaca. NCBI lineage: Eukaryota > Viridiplantae > Streptophyta > Magnoliopsida > Fabales > Fabaceae > Lathyrus > Lathyrus aphaca. The sequence goes on along the minus strand of OZ014520.1, from coordinate 281,370,788 downwards.
CTGCTCTGTTGGGGATAAGATGAGGGACGGTCATCTAAGGTGAAGGACGATCACCTAGCAAGGTACGGTTGCCGAAAGTATCACGACATAGGACGAATGTCAGATAGAAAGAGTCGATGATGGGGACGGCCATCGGATAAGCATGATGAAGAACGATCATCAAGAGGTGAAGGACGATCACCTAGCAGGGTACGGCTGCTCATGGGTTTTTACGACATAGGACAAATGTCGGATAAAAAGATCGACGATGGGGGCGGCCATTGGATAAAATGATGAAGGACGATCATCAGAAGGGTGAAGGACGATCACCTAGCAGGGGACGGCTGCTAAAATACCACGACATAGGACGAATGTCGGATAGAAGAGGGTTCCAATAGTGGAGACTCCGCTGGAGGAATGATGAAGGACGATCATCAAAAGGTGGAGGACGATCACCTGGCAGGGTACGGCTGCCGGAAGTATTATGACACAGGGCGAATGTCAGATAGAAAGGAAATAATTTATCGGGATCTGCTGGGGACTCTTCTAGGGAAGGGTAGACACAGACGAGTGTCTAAATTCAAGAAAAGGGTATAAGTGTTTGGCATTATGTATAGATTAAAGATGCGGTCGAGCATCCTTATGACTATGATACGGATGAGTATCAGTAGAAACAAATGCTGACGCGTTCAGAGATGATGATAAGGACGAGTATCAACTGGTTAACAAAGAACACAGACGAGTGTTGAATCTGAGAAAGACAAGTGGTGTAAACAAGATACGGACGAGTATCTGAAATAAGTAAACATGAGTGAGACACATACGAGTGTTCAACTTGCTGGGGAGAGCACGACACGGACGGGTGTCAGAAGAAGCATATTATAAACAAGTATTTGGTTCCCAAAGTGTTTAGGCAACTATGCTGGGGAAGATGACACGGACGGGTGTCAGGGAAGTGTATTATAAACAAGTATTTGGTTTACCAAGTGTTTAGGCAACTATGCTGGGGAAGGTGACACGGACGGGTGCAAAAAGGAGCATGTATCTGTATCTGGGAAATGCAAAGAAACTTCTTTGGCATTCCGCCGGGGAATTTGAGAGGTATTTGTATATTCGCAAATGGAGTGTTGGTATGCATAGCTGTTTGATTCAGAACACGGCTTATGACTATGCAATATGTTTGATTTTTGTCGTAATGCTCCGTATTAGATAGAATGCTACGCTCTGGGGAAAATATGATGTGAATGCTATGATTATGCAAAGATACCGATCCGGGACTCGGATCCCGTTGCGGTGAAGGTATCTGGCTGATATGCTTGAAGTGATGTCCCAGCTGGGGATGAGATCATTGGTAGATCTGATATATATGACTCTGTATGGAGGAATAGGTCACTGATAGACCCATCCTTGGTAAGGAGGGGCCCAGCTGGGGTCTGTGGAAGCTTTCGTCACTTTGTTGTGAGATCTTCAGACATTGCTCTTTTGGATAGAGGTTGAAACTCTGCGGGGAGATGGTTCCCTGCCTGACACTTGGCTGGGGAGGGATGATCACTGGACGATCTTCCTAGAGATTTCTGTGGGGGATCCTGCTGAGGATGATGATGTCTGGCAACTCAGCTGGGAGAGGGCACCCATGGTGCTTTTTGGGAGGTGGGCTGAGTAAATAGTGATTTGGTAGCTTGCTGGGGAGAAGCTTTCATGCCCCCATGTTGCACTTTGACTACCTGCAATCCTGTTATGACGAAGAAACGCACAAGTACCCCGAGGTATCCTTTACCGAATTCCATCATAGGAGTTTAGACACTCCTGGGAGCAAATATATTTCCTGTAAGCATCTAATTTTAGAAAAGACGCATCTGTATTTATACAATCATTATATTAAGGACATCGGAAATTTTTGCAAATGAAAACTAAATGTACGAGACGAAACGTGTCTGAAAATCTGATTTTATTAATTTGCTCCCCCTGAATTGGCAAATACAATCAAAGAAACATATCCCCTGAAATGAGGAGATTGCTACAAAATTGAGAAACAAAAAGATGTTGGCAATGTTGATGACGCTTCAGTGCTTCCCTTTTGCTATGACTTGTATGACATTGACGTTCTTCTCATCTTGCTTTTTGAAGAAAGCTGATTCTGACCGATGCTTTATACTTTCGAAGTTTGACGTGTTGTAAGTAATACAGACGAATTCAGAATGCAGTTGTTCGCTTATCCCCTTATTTTGCGTGGATCGCCCTTTCGGGTTTTCAATCCACCGGGATACCCATTTTTGCCTGAGTTGTCCAATGTGGCTTTTCAACTCAGCGGGTGTACATCTTTTATTTATTTTCCCTTATTTTTGCCCGAGTCTTTTATTCTGTTTTTGACTCGCCGGGATGCCCTATTTTTGCCTGGACTTACATTCTGTTTTTATGTCCAGCGGGTCATTTTTACGCGAAGTATTTTTTAACTGTATCTGAATTCACAGGGGACAGGAAGTCTTCACCGTCCATAGTACTGAGCATCAGTGCTCCACCAGAGAAAACTTTCTTTACTATGAATGGACCATCGTAATTTGGAGTCCACTTACCCCTGTGGTCTGTATGATGAGGGAGGATTCTTTTTAGCATAAGATCTCCTACCTGGTATTCCCGAAGCCTGACTTTCTGATCGAAGGCTTTCTTCATTCTTTTCTGATACAGTTGCCCATGGCAAATTGCAGCCAATCTCTTCTCTTCAATCAGACTAAGTTGTTCGTAGCAGGATCGGACCCATTCTGCTTCATTCAATTTAACATCCATCAATATCCGTAAAGATGGTAACTCAACTTCAACAGGTAGGACTGCCTCCATACCATACACAAGCTGATACGGCGTTGCCCCAGTGGATGTTATGATTGACGTTCGGTACCCATGCAAGGCAAATGGTAGCATTTCATGCCAGTCTTTGTATGTGACCACCATCTTTTGCACAATCTTCTTGATATTCTTGTTAGCTGCCTCCACAATGCCATTCATATTTGGCCTGTAAGGAGAAGAATTGTGGTGTTGGATCTTGAAGTCTCGGCATAGCTCTGCCATCATTTTGTTGTTCAAGTTGGAACCATTATCAGTAATGATTCGCTCGGGCACTCCATACCGACAGATGATATCTCTCTTTAGGAATCGGGCTACCATTTGCCTGGTGACATTTGCATAAGAAGTTGCTTCAACCCACTTGGTAAAATAGTCAATGGCTACCAAGATGAATCTGTGGCCATTCGAAGCGGTCGGTTCAATCTTGCCAATCATATCAATGCCCCACATGGCAAAGGGCCAGGGTGAAGACATCACATTCAAAGGATTGGGAGGCACATGCACTTTATCCGCATAATCTGGCATTTATGGCATTTCCTGGCATAAGCACAACAGTCTGCGTCCATTGCGATCCAGTAATAGCCTGATCTTAACAACGTTTTAGCCATAGCATGCCTTCCAGCATGGGTACCGAAAGATCCTTCGTGCACCTCGTGCATCAACAAGTCTGCTTCTATCTTATCAACACATTTGAGAAGTACCATATCAAAGTTTCTCTTGTACAAGGCACCATCAGCATTCAAGAAGAAACTACCAGCTAGCCTTCTTAGTGTCTTCTTATCATTGGATGATGCCCCAGGTGGGTATGTTTGATCCTCCAAGAAGCGCTTAATGTCATGGAACCAAGGCTTATCATCTTTAACAACATCTGCTGAGAATACGTATGCTGGTCTGTCAAGTCTAGATACTGATATTCGAGGTACAAAGTTGGCAGCTTGAACTTTGATCATGGATGAAATGGTAGCCAGAGCATCTGAAAACTGATTTTCATCTCGAGGGATATACTCAAGCCTGACTGTTGTGAAGAAAGTCAATAACCTCCTTGTATAATCCTGATAAGGTATCAGATGATCTTGGTGGGTGTACCATTTGTCGTTGGTTTGATTAATTACCAGAGTTGAATCTCTGAACACAGTCAAAGTCTTGATCCTGATGTCAATGGCTTCCTCAAGACCCATAATACAAGCTTCGTATTCAGCTTCGTTGTTAGTGCAGTTAAAGGTGAGTTTTGCAGAGAAAGGCATGTGAACTCCTTTAGGTGTAATGAGTACTGCACCAACACCACAACCATTCATATTAACAGCCCCATCAAACATCATAGTCCACTCTTCCTTTGGGTCAGGCCCTTCTGTGTGAATAGGCTCCTCATGATCTTTTGCTTTTATGAACATGATGTCTTCATCAGGGAAGTCGAATCTCATAGGCTGGTAATCATCAATGGGTTGCTCAGCGAGATAATCAGACAATACACTGCCTTTAATGGCTTTCTAAGATGTGTATTGAATGTCATACTCTGTGAGGATCATTTGCCATCTTGCAACCCGTCTGGTAAGTGCTGGCTTCTCAAAAATGTACTTAACTGGGTCCATCTTGGAGATCAATAAAGTGGTGTGGGTCAACATATACTGCCTTAGTCAGCGAGCAGCCCACGTTAAAGCACAACAAGTTTTCTCGAGCAGTGAATAACGTTGTTCACAGTCGGTAAACTTTTTGCTTAGGTAGTATATTGCATACTCTTTTCGACCAGACTCGTCATGCTGGCCCATCACACACCCCATTGACTCTTCTAATACTGTCAAGTACATGATTAGAGGTCTTCCTTCAACTGGAGGCATAAGGATTGGAGGTTCTTGTAAGTATTCCTTTATTTTGTCAAAAGCCTTTTGGCAATATTCGTTCCACCTGACCGTTTGTTCTTTCCTTAACAACTTGAACAAAGGTTCACAGGTTGCAGTAAGGTGAGATATGAACCTTGAGATGTAGTTCAATCTACCTAAGAACCCCCTAACTTCTTTCTCAGTCTTTGGTGCAGGCATTTCTTGAATGTCTTTTACTTTATCAGGGTCAACTTCAATCCCTTTCTCACTTACAATAAATCCCAGCAGCTTACCGGACCGGACCCCGAATGTGCATTTGTTGGGGTTTAACTTCAATTGGTACTTCCTCAAACGCTTGAATAACTTCAACAGATACACCAGGTGGTCTTCTTCTGTGAGGGACTTGGCAATCATGTCATCCACATAACATTCAATTTCTTTGTGGATCATGTCATGGAATAATGTTACCATAGCTCGTTGATAAGTGGCACCTGCATTCTTCAATCCGAATGGCATCACCTTATAACAGAATGTGCCCCAGGGTGTGATGAAAGTTGTTTTCTCCATGTCTTCAGGTGACATTTTGATCTGATTATATCCTGAAAATCCGTCCATGAAGGAAAACACCGAGAACTGAGCCGTATTGTCGACCAATACATCAATGTGAGGTAAAGGGAAGTCATCTTTCGGGCTGGCTCTGTTCAGATCCCGGTAATCCACACACATTCTCACCTTGCAATCTTTCTTGGGCACAGGTACAATATTAGCAACCCACAGCGGATAGCTAGTCACAGCGAGGAAACCGGCGTCCCACTGCTTTTGTACCTCTTCTTTTATCTTCATTTCCATATCTGGGCGAGTACGGCGCAACTTCTGTTTTACTGGAGGGCAGTCTTCTTTCAGAGGTAGCTTGTGCATGACAATGTCGGTGTCCAACCCTGGCATATCCTGATAAGACCAAGCAAAAACATCCACATATTCCCGAAGCATATCAATCAGTTGCTCTTTCACTGAATCTTGTAAGCAGGCCCCGATCCTGACATCTTTCAAGTCTTCTTCTGTACCAAGATTAACCGTCTCAACCTCCTTCTGATGAGGAGTGATAACCTTCTCCTCTTGCCTTAACAACCTGGCTAGCTCTTCAGGTAGCTCATAATCTTCTTCAACCCCTTCATCCGCTTGATTGATTGGATTGTCAAAGTCATACGAAGTCATAGCAATGTTGTTGTCGGTGCAGTCTGGAGGGCACTTTCTGCAAGGGTTTAGATTTGTTCATTTTAGTGATCAGTTTTATCTTATTTAGAAAAAGTGAAAACGAAGTTATTTATTTTGAAAAGCATTACCATTTTATTTTTGTACAAAAAATGAAGAAATGAAAGACAGTGAGCGGAAAAGAAAAGACTCATTTGCAAAAGATGTCCTGATATTCATTAATTGATCTTTGCACAAAATAAAAGATGGCCCGATTACAAAATGAGTCCTGGCATCTTGGGCAAGATGCAGGATTTGATGCATGCTTCAAAATACAGGAAATAATAATTACTCTGCAGGAGTAACCCTTATAATTTCCTGGGAAGACCAGTTTGACACATGGCTCCCCGGGGTCTTTGGACGTATCCAGCTTTCCAGGTTGCGCTCGTCTTCTGACTCATCTTCCAAGCTATTCACAACATCCGGGGTGAGCATCCCCCCACTAATAAACTTGGGATCCGTTGCAGCCTCTGATTGATCTTGTCGAGTTGGTCTGTAACCCAACCCGAATCGGTCTTCTTTCTTCTCTACGGGAAGCAACTTGCCCCAGCCTTGGGAGGTACCTTCTTCAACAACCTTCCGGGCTTGCTGATATGATGTGATGGAGGTCCCAAGCACAACAGATGTTTCATTAATATTAAGGGCCTCAAACCCTTGGCTCATGTTTTCATGGATCTCCCCATCCATCTCAATGTATTTGAAAGTAGCCAGCTGGCTAACAAAAATATCCTCCTCCCCACAAATTGTAATGACTTGGCCTTCCCACTCGAATTTTAACTTCTGGTGAAGGGTTGACGTTACGGCGCCGGCGGCGTGTATCAATGGTCTACCCAATAGACAGCTGTAGGCAGGCTGTATATCCATCACAAAGAAGGTCGTTTTGAAAACCTGTGGGCCAATCATTATAGGCAACTCTATCTCTCCCAGAACTGATCTCTTAGAACCGTCAAAGGCTCTCACTACCAAGTTACTTGGGCGTAGTGTCAATCCATCATACTCTAGCTTCACAAGGGCTTTCTTGGGCAGGACATTGAGGGATGACCCTGTGTCCACCAGTACGTGAGAAAGAACTGCACCCTTACACTCCAAGGTAATGTGCAAAGCCTTGTTGTGATTGCGACCTTCCGTTGTCAGATCAGTGTTGGTAAATCCTAGTCCATTACTAGCGTTGACATTTCCAACCACGACCTCTAACTGATTGATGGTAATCTCCTCCGGCATATAAGCTGCGTGCAGGACTTTTAATAATGCGTTCCGATGAGCCTCGGAGCACATTAGCAATGATAATATGGAGATCTTGGAAGGTGTTTGATGAAGCTGTTCTACCACTTTGTAATCACTTTTCTTTATGATTCTCATGAATTCATCAACCTCTTGATCAAAAGGAGTCTTCAAAGCTTCTTTGACAACTTGTTCTTCTTGCACCATGTTCTTCCCTTTTGCCTTAGCAGCAGCTTCTGCTTCGGCAACGGGCCTTGGAATTTGCGAGGCAAAGAGACGTTCGCTTCTAGTGAAGCCTCCGACTCCCCCCACATTGTCAATCTGAGGTGAAGAAGTTGATGATTCAAAAGTGATTTTCTGCCCCTCGCAGTACAGATCTGAACCATAATGCCAAGGGATGGCATTATTACTTTCGTAAGGAACTGGCCCAGGCACTGTGATAGTGACCGGACTGATAGCAGCTGTAGAAGGGACCACAATGGTGTGTGGATCATAGTATATGGTAACTGGTGCTCTGACAGGAGTGGCATTTTGTGAGTTGTTGGCAGGAACATTTGCAGGGTCATAGTATATGGTAACCGTTGAGAAGCTTTCATTAATTGTTGTTGATGTTGTAGGAGGTACCATTGACTGGATGGGTGTTGAAGTTGTAGCAGGAATGGTGACTGAACTTGCATCCGTTGAAGTGATTGATTGAGCAGTTGTTGGAGTTGTAGTAGAATCCGTTGGAACAATGGTTGTTGACGTTGTAGGAGTATCTGTGATTGTCGGTGAAGGAATTGTTGGATTTGTAGGCGCCGTTGTCGTAATCTGAAGGATACCATCCTTAATAAGACCATATATGCCGTCTCTCAGCCTTTCACACCCATTGACTGCAATATTGCAATACCCACAGCCGAGCTCACACCCGGGGAACACTTGGCATTCTAAAAGCTGAGCTTTGATTTCAACCAAAGGTGTTCGAATTTGTGTGACACTGGTGATTAAGGTGGATGGTTTGCCTTCCTCAATAGCATTAATCCTAGGCCCGTTGTGACTAGGCATTGGATTTCTTGTGACATTCGGAGGAGGTGCAAAGTTGAGAGCTTTTGAGTCCACCAGGTCTTGGACTTTCATCTGTAAGGCCCTGCATTTTTCAGTATTATGCCCCGGTGCGTTTGAGTGGAATGCACACCTGGCATTGGCATCATAGTTCTTTGGCATATTGGTGGGATCTGGAGGTGCCAATGTCCTTAACTCGACCAAGTTGAGCTTTAGGAGTTGTGGCAAGAGTGCAGCATACGGCATCGGGATTGGGTCAATTACCCTGTTTGCCTGTGATGGTCTTTGTTGGAAAGGACGTTGTTGTTGGTTATTATTGTTGTTGTTGTAGGTTCTCTGTTGCGGATACTGAACTTGTTGTTGATATTGTGGTTGTTGTTGTTGAGGATATGCTGATTGTTGAGGAATCGGAGCTGGAATGGTAACTGCTGCTACTGACCGGTGCACATACTGAGGTCTGCCCCTTCTCGCATGAATAGAGTTTGTTTCACCGGCCCTTCGGGGTCCCACAAAAGGCTTTCTGGGATTGCCGGATGAACTTGCACCACTGTCGGAAATTTTGCCCATCTTCAGTAGACTTTCAATCCTTTCACCAGCTATGACCACATCAGCAAAACTAGTAGAGGAGAAGGCAGCCAATCTGTCAATATAAGTCCCTTGCAATGTGTTCATGAACATGTCAGCCATTTCCCTTTCTGACATGGGTGGTTGGACAGCAGCAGCAAGCTGTCTCCACCTTTGGGCATATTCCCTGAAGCTCTCTCTAGAAGATTGAGACATTCCCATTAGGAGGGTCCTATTGGGAGCCATGTCCAAGTTGTATTGATATTGACGGATGAAAGCTTCAGCCAAATCCTTCCAGCATCTTATGGTGGCTCTAGACAAGTGTGAATACCACTCCCTTGAATCCCCAGTCAAACTGTCTTCAAAGTAGAACATCCACAACTTTTCATCCATAGTATAAGCTTTGAGTCTTCCCAGGAAAGACTGCAAATGAGTGCGAGGACAGGAGGTACCATTGTACTTTTCAAAGCATGGGGGTTTGAATTTGTGGGGAATTCTTACGCCATCCACTATCCCCATGTCCATCACATCGAAGCCCAAAGAATTCTGAGACTCCAAAGATTTCAACTTCTCAGCAATTTCGTCTAATCTCCTATCATATACTTCATCTCCAGCTCCCATAACAGTAAACTGCTCTTCCTGGGGATCCTCTTGCAAGATTCTCCCCCCAGCAGTATTACCTTGCACATTTCTCGGGATGTTAACTTCTGGATCCAGATGAGGTCCAAATACCGGAGGGTCAATACGAGGCTGGCCCCGCTCATTGTTACTAGTTCCTCCTGTTCCAAGATGAGGCTCTTCAGGAGTTTGTCTTTCCACCATCTCTCTTAACCTTTTTTGACTCTGGGCCAAGCCAGTCATCACAGCCATGAATTGAGACATCTTATTTCTCATTTCCACTCTCTCATTAGCCATCTGATTTCTGACCTCAGTCAGATCCTGCTGTACTTGTTCCATTTGAATACCGGGAAGGTTGTTGCGAGTCGGGTACCGGTGCGCGCGGTTGACAAGGAACACTCGGCGACGAGCAATGTTTCCTGAGATCACAACAAAGTTAGAAACAAATAATAATAAAACCTACAAAACAAAACAAAGGTTAGTATGAAATGTAGTATGCTTATTTGTTTTCCAAGGTATCTGGTTTGGTTCTTGGTTTTGACCTTTCCAGACCTCGAGGAAGATGCTTGATGTTGCTGAGAAAAGAAGCCTAATGAAAACAAACTAATATATTACAAATGATGAACCTTACATAGTCTGTTTTACAACACATGCCCATGGAGGATCAAAATACAATAAAAGGAAAAGTACATCAAATGGAGACAACAACAAACAAAGAATCAAACATCCAGCCCAAATTCATCTTCTCTGACCTCCTTCAGGAGTGCCTCAATCACTGGACTAGCTGGGGGCTCTGTAATGGTCCTAATGAGGAGGTTCCTGGTAGCAATGGAAGTGGTCAGCATTTTATGCCTGTCCTGGTCCTTTGATCTCTTCAATCCTGCTCTGAGCTTCAACTCTGAGATCTCCTTCTGGGCTGCCACCAAAGCTTCCTGCTGCTTTTTCTCATTGGCCTCTAGCTGTTCAATCTTGGCTTGAGTCTTCTGGTCTTCCTTTGTACAGGCCTCAGTGATCCTGACCCACCTAGCCTGACTTTCTTGCAGATAGAGCTCAGTCCTAGCCTTCTGAATCTTGGCTTCTTTACATACATTCTTCAATATTTGTTCCCCAGATCTTGCTTTCGGGATGTAATCCTCTGTCTTCTCAATTTTGGTAAGATGCTCCACCCTAAGCTTCTCCAGTCTCTCAATGTCCAGACGACCATTACTTCTTTCCCAAAGAGTCTTCTTCAAGGCTTGAGATAGGTTCTCATTCCTTTCCTTCAGCTTCTCAAATTCTTCTAGGCTGACAGTTGCTGCTGGTTGTGTTGTAGATGGTCCGGGTATGTCATCCAAGGTGAAAGGAATTCCGGTAATTTGAGCTCTAGTATGGGACCAGTCATAATATTGAGCTGAAGCAATATTATTACACCTTCCAAGAATAGCCATCCCTTTTGTCTGAATGCTGTCCCAAGCCCAGGATGTTTGTCTGGCAGCAGCTGAATTAGGTTTTACTTCACAATACAGGGTCTCAGCTAAATCTTGCACTCTGGGAGGGTGAACCAAAGCATAGCCCAGTTGTCTTTTAAACAGTAAAGGATTGTAGTTGATGCAACCCTTTACTCCTATCAGAGGCACATTTGGGTATTGCCCACAGCTGGTGATAATGTCCTTGCCCTTGGTGCTCTGGGTGCACCATCTAATATCATCTGAAGTCAAAGCAATGAGCCTCTTGGCCTAATTCTTCTGTTGGTGAGGATTAAGGAAGGAATCTGACTTAGGTAGGTGTCTGAGCAGCCAGGTGTAAAACAAAGGAGCACAACATCTCACCAACTTCCCCCTTTGTTTCTCATTCCTCTGATGAATGGAGTAGTATAAGAAGGATCCTCAGACTTGGATCAGTTATAAGAAGTGTAAACACTTCTAACCCGGAGGTACAGTGTTTACAATAACCATAAAAGTTCCTCCTCTAATTCACCTCAGTTTCTGAAGGTCAATACTAAAGGTCATCCAGACTTAGCAGGCTTCCCAGATAGCCCTAGCATTGCAGGAAATCTGCAACACAGAGTTCTCAAGAAGAAACCCATATCTGAACCGTGTTTCATATTCCCGCACCAGACCGAAATGGAATGGGAAAGAATATGATTCACTCTAGCCTAGGTGTCACTCAGGTCCCAGGTATAGGACCTTAACTCTCAATGAATCACCCACCCACCAAAACAAAGACCAGATCCAGCCAGCAGCATGACAGTATGATATATACAAAAGCAATAAAGAAAGCAGTAAAACAAACTGTACATAAAGTAAAAGTAAACACAAATATACAAACACAAATAAGCACATAACACCCCAGTAAACACAAATCAATCAAGCGCTAGGAGGAACCCACAAAAAGAACCAGAAGCCCTGGTTGCAATATAAGGTTCCCCAGCAGAGTCGCCAAGCTGTCGCTCCCGATAAATGGGAATAGGCCCAGATAAAGGTACAGACGCGAACGGTCGACGAGAGGGACAATGAGAACACACAGCCGTGAACTCACTGGAGGTGAATAGAGTCGCCAGCTAGGCATTTTTATCCCGAAGGAGAGGCAATGCTGCATAGACCTAGAAAAGATGGATAAGACGATTGCGAACCAGAGAGATTGAGAAAGGGGGTTGGTTACAACCTGGGAAGGTATTAGCACCCAGATTGTCCGCCGTACTCGACGGGATCCACGCTTGAAAGATTTGTGTTTTAAAGGGGTAGTGTCAGTGCAATCTGTGTATAAAATAGCTGGAAAAGATATACAGGTGTCAGTGTATGATGTATAAGTGATATGAAGTATGAAAGTGTCAGTGTAAGAACAAGAATAAGATGCTCATGATAATGAGGCTCAAAGAATAATGCTGGAAGGAGGGGGAATATACAGAGACTTTTGTTCGATAACTGTTAAGTTATGCCTACGTATCCTCTCGTGCAATGAGGAAGTCAGAACACCGTAGTTCGACCCAAAGAGACTGAAAGATGGAATGACTTGTGAACTGCTTACTTGTCTATGCTCCAGTGTATGACCTGTCTGGCTCAGGTGCAAACTGTCTTGCATTAGACGGAAGAAGCAAGTTCTCGTTTGTGAATGAAGATGATGAGAAAAGAATCCCGAAGGAGACGATTATTGTTTGTTTTTGTGTTTTTAGTCTTTTATTGCTTTTGAAAGTTTGTCGTAAGTTAATGAGCTTAAGCCTAAACCAATGGGTTAGTAAACTCATCACATCTTCCCTCTGATTAGGGGTAATGGGAATACCTTAAGTGTGAAGTCAGCTTCTCACACTTAATCACCTTTGATATAGAATCAAGATCATTAACCTACTTGTGATTATTTAGATGTTTTTGGTGTTTTTGTTCAGTGTTGAGTAATGAGATTAAGCCATAATCAGGGATTAAACAGACTCATTACACCATCCTAATAGAAGGATAATAGATGAGGGTGTTTAAGCTGAGGAAAGCTCCTCAACTTAATCCATGATTAGGGATTAAACTCATGACAAAACAAGCCTTTGATTAAGGGTATTTTAGTTAATGATATGATGATGAAGTGAGTTTTAGGGTTTATAAGACAACTTGAGGGGGACTTGTCCATTAACACTAGGGTTAGTCCTTCTTAACCAATTAAGGAAGAATTAGAACCCTAATGCAAGGCCCAAGTTACAAGTGTGATGTCTTGATAGTTATTAGATGGATTGATTAAAGGAGTTAAACACATTAAGGGTTTAACACTTAAGATTAAAGTTATACACTCCATCCTAAGAGAAGGATGCAGGCATAAGCTTAATCACAAAGCCTTAAAGCCTTTAGGGTTTAGTCCCTGATTATGGGGTGAGAAGAGAAGACTCAAAAGAGACACAAAGGTAAAACTAAGAGGGGAGACTAATCAAAACCCTAATCATTGTCATGCTTGGTTGTCCCTAAGGTTTGTGAGGTTTTCAATAGAAATCTTCAATGGAACCACCAGGAAGCAGATGAAAGGATCAAGAGAAGCAAAGCAACTTGCTTCATTCAAGAAGTCAAGTCACTTGGAGAAAGAAAGTGGGAAGAGGAAGAATGAGCAAGCTCAATCTCAAACACATACCAAAAATGCAGCATGGATGCAAGAGATAGATGAGAAGAAAAGTTATGAGAAGTGAAGGCAAATTCACTTCTCAAAGTCACTTACCACCTGAAAGGTTAGAAAAGAAATGCAATGCAATGCAAAATGGGATGAGATGACATGGTGAGAAACAAAACCAGAAGCATATACATGATGTTAATGATGCTATGAGATGCTACAAACATGAGGCAGCACATGGAAATGATCATACAAGTTTATGAATGCAAATGAAGCAAGTCTAGAAGCATGGACATACATGAAAAGTTATGAAGTGCACATGGCATGCAATATGGCAAACACATGATGCAATGATCAAACATGCTTTCTATATGTCTTATGATGTCAAATGAATCACATGGATGCTTGAAATGTCATGGCAAGTCATGTTATGCTAGAGAATGCAGGATGGATGCAAATGGAAGCCCAAATTAGGGTTTATGAACCAAACATCAAACAAAAACCAAAAACAGAAGCAAACCCTAAGATAAAAAATGGAAAATGCCACTCAAAAGGCCCCTAATCTTATATTAAACCAATGTCCAAGGGGAGGTCTCAACTCTTAACCAATCTCAAGTTATGATTTTTACAAGTTATTAGGGTTTTTAGGGTTCCTAAACAAAAGAAATGCCAAACAAATTGAAAATGGGGAATCAAATCATGGCCATTTAATCCTAGAAACTACATGCTAAACACAATGCAATGCAAGAAGAATCAATGTCCAACTCTTCATAGATAGGCAGAAATGATTTTTTGAACTTAGGATCAAAATAATGCACAAAAATGATTTTTATTCAAAGAAAAATTCTCAAAATGCATCAAGATCCAAAAAGAAATTTGGTTTGAAGGTTGGACAATGTTTCTAAATGTCTTAGAACATTTCATGAATTTTTTGGTGATTTTTAAATACTTAAAAGTATTTTTAATAAATTAATTTCCATTAATCAATTAAATATAATCTTTTAAATATTTAAAAATACTTTTTTAATGATAAAAATAAAAATAAAAAATATTTTTGTGTCATAAAAATTATTAAAACTCTTAAGAAAAAGTTTCATAATTTTTAGACAATTTTTGCTATTTTAAATAAATTATGCAAAATAAATGAAAAGAAAATGAATTTAAATGGATTTAAATGGAAGTAATCAGAAAGGATGGCTGAGATTGATTCTGAGTCCAAGAGGTTTGACTGGGCGCGCATCTGGACGGCCCAGGTTCAAACCAGCCTAATCCTAATTAATTAAATATTAATCCAAAATTAAAAGTTAATGAAGTGATCCAGACCCTCCATACACGCGCGGGAAATGAAATCCAGTGGCTCACATTCAAACCTGGTGCCCTAACCCTAATTACCAGCTAATCACTTTCAGGTCACCGGAGACGAGCTCCGGTCGTCTTCTCCGGTGACCTCCCTCCCTGAGAATTTCCAAAACCTTCCCTAGGTCATTTCTGGAGCTCTAAAGCTCCAGATTTGTTCCTCTCACTCTCCTAAACTCATCCCCACCCTCATTTCCCATTTATTTCCAACCATGATCACGAATCGAAGCAAAGAACAAAAACGGCCAAAATTTCAGACAAGCAGTACAAACTCATTTCTCAACCAAATTCAATAATTTTTAGTTCAGGGTGATCAGTGAGGCATACTTAATCAATTAGAAACATTAAAAAGAGGTTCTGGAAAAATGGAATGCCATAGCTACCTGATTCGAAGCTTTCAAGATGGGAGCTTATGGGCCAGTTTCTTGCTTCTAAACAACTCCAATGACCTCTCCAAAGTGCTTGCCAAGCTTGTCTGAAGTTTATTTGGGCTGGTTGAAGAGTTTGCTCGAGTTCTGTTCAGGATGGTGTAAGAATCGTGTTTCTGATTCTTTGAGCTTTGGGATGTTTTGAGGGGTGCTTAGTGACCAGGGAAGGATGTTGAAGATGTTTATGAAGTTTGCTTGTGTGTTTGTGAGCTGTGGAGAGAGATTCGAATGGTTTTGCTTCTGGGGGGTGAAAATGGGGGAATGGTGTTCTTGCTTGATTCAGGTCCAAGTCTTACTGGTTTTGGCTCAAGGGAACTTGGTGAAATGATTGGTGAAACTAGTTTGGATGTTTGAAGTTTGTGGAGGCAGATTCGAAGAGTTTTGCTTGAGAGGGTGATTTTGTGAATGGTCTCTTGTGGCTTGTTTCAGCTTGGCCTCTTCATATGTTTGGCTTGCCAAAGGATAGTATATTTTAATCCCCTAGGTCAGATGATGTGACCTGGCCCCTATTGATTGGTAAGTTTGCTTTTGCAAAAAAGTCCACTTTGTGTAAGGAAAGCATGGCTTGAGCTATAGCTTGGTACAAGAAGCATGGGCTGCGCAGCATGATGTGTGTGTGATGCTAGGAAGGTTCAGCAGCCAATGCATCAAGTGGTGAGAAGCATCATGATGGTTTTGCAAGTTGTTACTTTTTGGAACTTCATGAAAAAAAGTCTTGTTACATGAACCATGAACATGTGATCTTTGGTTCAATTCTGATTTTTGGGACATATGGAATGTTTGTGTCATGGTTTGATGTGAATTAGAAGTTACAAAAACCCTTGGTTCATGATTTTGCAAAATTCACATTTGAAGCATGTCTTGAAAATCAATGATTTTTGCCAACTTTGTCACACCATAACTTTTGATCCAAGAAGAATTAGATCATGTTCTTGTACTTTTTGAAAAGGGAAAGATGTATTCTACAACTTTCATGACCAAAGTTTTTCCATTTGAAGCATTTTTGGATCAAGAATCAAGGCTTGAAAAGTGACCTAAAATGAAGCATTCTTGAAAAGTCAACTATGCCCAAAAAGTCAACACTTGCAAAAACTCCAAATTCTTGATTTTTGTGAACTTCAACCTTCTTCCATGATCAAATAAAGATCATATACACTCAAAATGATGAAGATCACCCATTGGTTGGGTCATTGGGGGCCTCAGATGCCCTGATTTTGCACTGACTTGTCTGAAAAGTCAACTCTTGATCAGATGACTTCCCCATGGAATTTCTTCATGAAAATTGATATGCATACTCCCTATACCATATAGAGACCAATGGAAACAAGAATGACCAAAAAAATTGGAGTTATGGCCTCTGAAACCAAAACCCTAATTTTAGGTCAACTGTGCAGTCAAACTTGGCTCTGCATCCTTACCAATCCCAGTTCTTGTGATTCTTTGGAATCTTTGTCTTTGAGAGGATGTAATATGATACTTGAACACATATGGATCCCTTTGAAGTGATTGTTGACATTTGGAGTGGCTCAAGAAGCTCTGGGATTGCTCAGATCACAAACCCTAGATGCAGATGACTTAGAAACTATGCAGTGAATCAAAAATGTAATATGAGGTGATATGATTGAGTTTATGCATATGAAATGATCACAAGCCATGGTGTGAATGGGTGAGGGCAAATTTGGGGTGTTTACACCTTCCATTCCCCCATTGAGGCCTTCAGGATGGCCTGAGAAATCAAGAAATCCAAAATCAAACCATGGATCCCAGCTTTTGTTGTCATACTTTGCTCAATCAAGGCAGGCTCCAGGTACAGTGCTTTTGCTACTTCTCCATTTCTGGGAGCCGGCATCTCTGGGTTGAAAGGGATTCCACCCCTGATAGGTACTCCAATCAATGAAGAAAACTCTTCCAGCAAAGGCCCTAGCTGGAAGTCTGGAAAGGTGAAACATCTCAAGGGAGGATCATAAAACTGCAAGCATGTGTGGATCACGCTCCTCTGAGAAGGGTCAAAGTCCATAACCATATCCAAGATACCTCCATAATGCTCTCTAAACAATGGGATGTGGTCAGGTGTGATAAGTGACTGGACCTTCCTGATACCAGTCAACACAGGCTCAAAGAAATGGTAGGATATGTTGCTGAAGAGACTGAAGATTGGTACTGATGAAGATCACAGACTGATGCTGGAAGTGAGCCACTGACAGGTTGATGCTGGTGATGATGAAAATAGCTGAAGCAGATAACTGATGAAGCAGAGGTCTATGCAGAAGAAGGGGTCAAAACCAAACCAGATATAATGTGGATACCCTGAAAAGCAAATAAACAAATGTTAAATGATGCAATGATGATATATGCAAATGATATGCAAGGGTTTGTGATCGAGCTGGATCTGATTAACTGTCTTGATATAAGCCCATGTATGTTCAAAAGTCCAGATGGAGGTTTAGAAATCCAGTAACCAAGGTGGGGGACTCAAATAAAGAGTCACATGTCCAGGGTTAATCACAAGAACTGTCCAAAGTGGAGTACTCTTAAACAAAACAAAAACAGGGTATGATGTGGCCAAGGGTACCTACAAACCTGTAAACAGTCCCAACCCCCTCACAGGTAATGTTCTAGAACAAGGATCCTCAGACTTGGATCAGTTATGAGAAGTGTAAACACTTCTATCCCGGAGGTACAATGTTTACAATAACCATAAAAGATCCTCCTCTAATTCAACTCAGCTTCTGAAGGTCATAATAAAAGTTCATCCAGACTTAGCAGGCTTCCCAGATAGCCCTAGTACTACAGGAAATTTGTAGCACAGAGTTCTCAAGAAGAAACCCACATCTGAACTATGTTTCATATTCCCGCACCAGACTGAAATGGAATGGGAAAGAACATGAACCACTCTAGCCTAGGTGTCACTCAGGTCCCAGGTATAGGACCTTGAACTCTCAATGGAACCCCACCCACCAAAACAGAAGTCAGATCCAGCAATGATAATGACAGTATTAAATATGTAAAACTGTAAAGAAAGCAGTAAATAAAGTTATACATAAAGCAATAAATAAACCAAATAAATCAGCAAAATTAGCACATTACACCCCAGTAAACACAAATCAAAAAAGCGCTAGGAAGAACCCACAAAAATAACAAGAAGCCATGGTTACAGTATAAGGTTCCCCAGCAGAGTCGCCAAGCTGTCGCTCCCACCAAATGAGTCTAAGTCAAATGGGGTACAGACGCGAACGGTCGGCGAAAAGGAGGGAACACACAAGGGTGAACTGAAAAGAAAAGAGTTGCCAGCTAGGCATTTTTATCCCGAAGGAAAGGTAATGCTGCATAAACCTGAGAAAAGATGGATAAGACGGTTGCGAACCAGAGAAACTGAGAAAGGGGGTTGGTTACAACCTGGGAAGGTATTAGCACCCAGATTGTCCGCCGTACTCGACGGGATCCACGCTTGAAAGTTTGTGTTTAAAGGGGTAGTGTCAGTGCTATTTTGTGTGCAAAAGCTTGGGAAGAATGCAAGTGTTAGTGCAAAAGAAATGTGAAATGAAGTGAAGAAGTGTCAGTGTAAGAAAAGAATATGAAGCTCAAGACTATGAGGCTTAAAGAATAAGGCTAGAAGGAGGGAGAATATACAGAGACTTTTGTTCGATAACTGTTAAGTTATGCCTACGTATCCTCTCGTGCAATGAGGAATTCAGAACACCGTAGTTCGACTCAAAGAGACTAGAAGATAAATTGACTGATGAACTGCTTACTTGTCTATGCTCAAGTGTATGACCTGTCTGGCTCAGGTGCAAACTGTCTTGCATTAGACGGAAGAAGCGAGTTCTCGTTTGTGAGTGAATGAGGTGAGAAAATAATCCCGGAGGAGACGACTATTGTTTGTTTTTGTGTATTCAATCTTTTATTGCTTTTGGAGTTTGCCATAAGAGAATGAGCTTAAGCCTAAACCAAGGGTTAGTAAACTCATCACATCTTCCCTCTGATTAGGGGTAATGATAATACCTTAAGTATGAAGTAAACACCTCACACTTAATCACCATGATGTAGGATTAAGATCATTAACCTACTAGTAATTATTTAGATGTTTTTGGAGTTTTTGTTTAGTGTTAAGTAATGAGTTTAAGCCATAATCAAGGATTTAATGGACCCATTACACCATCCAAATAGAAGGATAATAGATGAGAACATTTAAGATGAGGAAGGCTCCTCAACTTAATCCATGATTAGGAATTAACCTCATGACAAAACAAAGCCTTTATTAAAATGGATTTTAGTTAATGATAAGATTAAGAAGTGAATTTTATGATTTGTAAGACAACTTGAGGGGGACTTGTCCATTAACACTAGGGTTAGTCCTTCTTGACCATTTAAGGAAGAATTAGAACCCTAATGCAAGGCCCAAGTTACAAGCTTATTGTCTTAATGATTATTAAAGTGGATTGATTAAAGGATTTAAACACATTAAGGGTTTAACACTTAGGATTAAAGTTATACACTCCATCCTAATAGAAGGATACAGGCATAAGCTTAATCTTAAAGCCTTAAAACCTTTAAGGTTTAGTCCTTGATTATGAGGTGAGAAGAGAAGACTCAAAGATGACACAAAGGTAAAACTAATGGGGGACTAATCAAACCCTAATTGTTATCATGCTTGGTTATTCCTAGTGTTTATGAGGCTTGCAAAAGATCTTTAAGAGAAAAGCCACCAAGAAAGAAGTAGATGAAAGGAGGAAGCAGCAGAAGAAGCAGGTCAACTTACTTCACTTAAGAAGATAAGTTGCTTGAAGAAAGAAAGTGAGAAGGAGACATGAATGAGCAAGCTCACTCTAATACACAAGTAAAATGCAGAAATGATGCATAAGAGAGATGAGAAGAGATTATGAGAAGTGAAGGCAAATTCACTTCTCAATGACTTACCACCTGAAACGTTAGCAACAAGAAATGAAATGAAATGAAAATGAGATGAAATGCAATGATGCAAACCAAAGTCAGAAGCATAAACATGATGTTAATGATGCTAAGAGATAAAGCAAACACATTTTAATAGTTGTGGATGATCATACAAGGATAAGGATGCAAATGAAGCATGTTTTGAACCATGAAAGTTCATGAAAGTTTATGAAATGCAGTGGAGGTATAGCATGGAAAATGGATGAAGGAAATGACTTATCATGATTATAATGTGTCCTAATATGTCTTAGGAATCATGTGAATGTACAAAATATCATGGCAAGTTCATGTATACAAGCAAGTGAGAGATGAATGCAAATGAAGGCAAAAATTAGGGTTTATGCACAAGACACAAAGCAAAATCCAAAATCAGAAGCAAATGACAAGATAAAAAATTTAAAATGGGATCAAGGGAACCCTAACCCTACATAAGTTAACTGTCCAAAGGGGGAGACCTAACTCTTAACCTAATGGGGGTTATGATTTTCTCAAGTTGGCTAGGGTTTTAAGGCACTTCAAAAGGAAAAATGCACATCAAATTGAAAATGAAAGATAAATTCAAACCAATTTTACCCTAGAAACTACATGATATGAAGAATGCAATGCAAAAAGAACCAACATCAAAATTTTCATGGTTAGGCAGAATGAATTTTTCTAAGTTAGGACAAAAATATTGCCTTTTAAGAACTTTAATTCCAAAGAAAAATGTCAAAATGGGTCAAGAACCAAAAATAAATTTGTTTGAAGAGTTTGATAATGTTTCTAAATGTATTAAAGTGCAATGTGATTTTTTATGGAATTTTTAAATACCTAAATGTATTTTTAATTAATTAATTCTCATTAACTAATTAAAAATAATCATTTAAATGGTTTAAAAATAATTTTTAATGCAAAAAATAAAAATAAAAATATTTTTGGGCTCTGAAAATTATTAAAAGATTTAATAAAAATTTTCAGAAATTTTTGATGCATTTTATTATTTTTTAAAATTCATAGAAATTAAATGTAAAACAAATAAAATAAAAATGAATTTAATGAGAAAATGAGAAAATCAGCCAATCCAAGGGCCCAGGTTCAAACTCAAAAGGGAGGGAATTGACTTCGCGCGCTATCCAATGGCCAGAATTCAAACTACGCTAATTATGTCATTAACCCTAATCTGAACCCTAATTACTTTCAGGTGACCGGAACAGTGTTCCTGTCATCTTCTCTGGCCAGCCAAACGTGCTATCTCACTCCATACGCAACCCTAAGCTCTCTAACTCTCCAGAATCAAACATCTAACAACCCTAAACATGAATCCCGCCCCAAAACTCATTTGTTCATCATCAAATTCGTGAATCAAAGCAAAACAGAAAACATGGCAGAAATTTCAGAAGCTCATGAAATGCTTATTTTTCAAGTATTCTCAAAAGTAAAGACATCATGGTGATCAGTGAAACATGTAGAATCATTCTATAACATAAAATAAGAGTTCTGGAAAAATAAATACCATGGCTACCTGAGCTTGAGCTTTCGAAACAGGGGCTTTCTGGCCAGTTCTTTGCTTCAAATCCACTCCAATGTTCCCCCCAAGAGGTTGTGATGCTTGGTTGGAGTTTAAATGGCCTCAAGAAGAAGTTGGCAGAAGTTCAGTTTGTGAAATGTGAAAATCGTGTTTTTGATTGTGATGGTTTTAGGACAAAATGAAAGGTGGGAAATGATCACTGAGGTTTATGGAGTTGAATGGTGAAAAAAAGTTTGAAGGTTTGATGGTTGAATCAAGAGATTCGAAGGCTTTTGCAAATTTGGGGATTTTGGAGTGTGCTGAGTTCTTGGAGTTTCAGGCTGTGTTGTTATGTGCTTTTTCTTGGTTTTGATCCACATAAAGAAATGTGATAGGTCAGAGAGTGGGTGCTGGCCTATGTTGATTGGTATGGGCAAGTTGCCAAAATGTCAAAAGTTTGTGTACTTGAGGTATGGGTCATGGCAGACCTGGTTGCAAGGGGTGTCTGGCCTCAGCTGGGTTCAAGGAGGACCATAGAAACAGATTTGGCATGCTGGCACAAGTGGATGAAGAGATTTGGATCATTTTGCAATTTTGTACAACTTTGGCCCCTTTTGAATTTCTTGAAGTTTAAGGCATGAAACTTGAGAAATCTTTGGGCAATTCTGAGTTTTATGTCATGTATGATGTTTGTGTAATGCTTAGACATCAATTAGAAGTCACAAATTGCCTTGGTACAAGAATTTGCAAGTTTCCCTCTTTGGCACATAAGTGAATTTTTGTGATTTTTCCCAACTTTGACAAGCCATAACTTGAGTTCTAGGATGAATTAGATCAAGTTCTTGTACTTTTTGAAAATGGGAGGATCCAATCTACAACTTTCATGACCAAGAATTTTTCATTTGAAGCATTTTTGAATCAAAAAGAGGAGGTTGAAAAACTTTCCCAAAATGGCAAGTTTACATTACAAGTCACTTTCCCAAAATGGCAACTTTGCAAATGGCTTGAAATTCTTCAATTTTGTGAACTTCTAACTCCTTCTAAGATCAAATAAAGATCATACACATCCAAAATGATGGAGAAAACCCTTTGGTTGGATGATTAGGGGCCTCAGATGCTCTGATTTTGCACTGACTTGCTCAAGAAGTCATCTTTTGATCAGATGCCTTCCCCATTGAATTTCTTCATGAAAATTGGTATGCATGATCCTCATATCATATAGAGACCAATAGAAAGAAGAATGACCAAAAAAATTGGAGTTATGGCCTCTGAAACCAAAACCCTAATTTTAGGTAATCTGTGCAGTTAAGCCTGGCTCTGCTTCCATGCCTTTCCTCAGTTCTTGTGATTTTTGACTTTCTTGATCTTAGGAGGATGTAATATGATGCTTGAACATACATGGACCCTCTTGAGATGATTGAAGACCTTTGGAGTGGCTCAGATGACCCTTGGATTGCTCAGATCACAAACCCTAGATGCATATGAATTTGAACCAATGCAGTGAAGCAAAAATGTAATATGAGATGATATGATTGAACTTATGCAAATAAAAAGAATCACAATCCATGGTGAAATGAGTGAGGGCAAATTTGGGGTGTTTACACCATCCTATCCTCCTGGGATGCAGCAAATACTTCCGTTGTCGCCTCATTGACGTTCAACACTTCGAAACCTTGGCTCATGGTTTCGTGGATTTCCCCATCCATCTCAATGTATTTGTAGGTAGCCAGATGGCTAACAAAGATATCCTCTTCCCCACAGATTGTGATAATTTTCCCTTCCCACTCATATTTCAATTTCTGGTGAAGGGTCGACGTAACTACGCCAGCGGCGTGAATCCATGGTCGACCCAACAAACAGTTGTAGGCCGAATGAATGTCCATCATGTAGAAAGTAGTTTGAAAGACCTGTGGGCCAATTATCACAAGAAGCTCCACCTCTCAAAGAACAGACCTCTTGGAACCGTCAAAAGCTCTAACCACCAGATTGCTTGGTCAGAGTGCAATACCATCATACTCAAGCTTAACAAGGGCCTTCTTTGGCAAGACATTGAGTGAAGACCCAGTGTCAATAAGAACATGTGAAAGCACAACCCCTTTACACTCCAGAGTAATGTGTAAAGCTTTGTTGTGGTGAGGACCTTCCGTTGTCAAATCAGCATTGGTGAATTATAGCCCATGGCTAGTGTTAACATTAGACACCACTGTCTCAAGCTGATTTACTATGATCTCCTCCGGCACATAGGTTGCGTGCAAGACTTTAAGTAGTGCATCCTGATGAGCTTCGGAACACAACAGCAGGGATAAGATGGAGATCTTGGAAGGAGTCTGGTGGAGCTAACCCACAACCTTGTAGTTGCTTCTTTTGATTATCCTCATAAATTCATCCACATCTTGATCAAAGGATGTTTTATGGGATTCTTTTGGTACAGGTTCTTCAGGCGCCACACTTTTACCTTTGGCTTTGGCAGCAGCCTCTTGGAACGTGTGACGCGAAGAGGCGTCCGCTTCGGGTGAAGCCTCCGCCTCCCCCGACATTATCCACTTGTGGTGTATGAACTGAAGAATCAAGAAGGACTCTCTCTCCGTTGCAGTAAAGGTTTGAACCATAGTGCCATGGTACAACATTGTCTTTTTCATACGGAATGGGCCATGGCACCGTGATGGTGATTGGACTGACTGCAGCAGAGGTAGGAACCGTTATTATTTGTGGATCATAAAATATGGTAACAATACTTTTGGTTGATGGTGGTGGTGATTGACTGAAGCTTTGTTGCTGAAACTGTTGTTGAGATTGTTGCTGAAATTTGTTGAAATCAGGGACCATTGCAGGGTCGTAATATATGGTGACTGTGGAGACGTATTTGTTAATGGTTGTTGTAGTTGTAGAAGCGGATGCAGTTGAACTGGTGTTTGTTGAAGTGATTGAAGAGGTGGTTGCTGATTTTGTAGACGAGTCTGTAGGAACAATTGTCTTTGCAGTTGTAGGAGGAGTACTGATTGTTGCTGAAAAAGGAATTGCTGATGTTGTAGAAGTTGTTGTTGTTATTTGTAGGATACCTTCTCTGATCAGGCCATTGATGCCACTTCTCAAGCTTGCACACCCATTGACGGAAACTTTGCAAGATTCACAGCAGGCCTCATAACCTGGGAACACCTGGCATTTTAAAAGATGAGCTTTAACCTCTACCAGAGGTGTTTGAATGCTTGCAGTATCTTCAATTAAATTCATGGGTTGGCCCTCCTCAATTGCATTTATCCTTGGCCCACCATGGCTGGGCATAGGGTTCTTCATGACATTAGGGGGTGGTGCAAAATTTAGGGCCTTTGAATCAACCAGATCCTGGACCTTCATGTGCAAAGCTCTGCACTTTTCCGTGGTGTGACCAGGTGCATTAGAATGAAAGGCACATCTGGCGTTGACGTCGTAATTTCTGGGAAGGTTCTGAGGATCTGGTGGAGCCAAAGTCCTTAACTCGACAAGATTAAGCTTCAGGAGTTGTGGTAACAGGGTGGCATATGGCATTGGTATAGGGTCAATTACCCGGTTGACTTGAGATGACCTTTGCTGGAAAGGACGATGTTGTTGGTTGTTGTATGACCTTTGTTAAGGAAATTGTTGTTGTTGAGGAAAATGTTGTGGTTGTTGAGTGTATTGAGGAGGTGGAGTAGGAATAGTGACAGCGGCAATTGATCTTGGCAGATACTGGGGTCTTCCTCTGCCCATGTGTACAAAATTTGTTTCACCGGATCTGCGGGGCCCTGCAAACGGTTTCCTTGCATTGCTTGAACTGGCTCCGTTATCAGAAATCTTTCCCATTTTCAATAAGCTCTAAATTCTTTCCCCAGCTATGACTACGTCTGCAAAGCTAGTGGAAGAGAATGCAGCCAACCTATCAATGTAAGTCCCCTGGAGGGTGTTCATAAACATATCTGCCATTTCCCTTTCTGACATTAGGGGTTGAACGGCAGCAGCTAATTACCTCCATCTCTGAGCATACTCTCTGAGCATACTCTCTGAAGCTTTCCCTAGAGGATTGTGACATTCCCATTAGAAGTGTTCTGTTAGGAGCCATGTCCAGATTGTATTGATATTGGCGAATGAAAGCCTCGGCCAAATCTTTCCAATTTCTCACTGTGGCCTGGTCAAATGAGAGTACCACTCACGGGATGCCCCTATTAAGTTATCCTCAAAATAGAACATCCATAGCTTTTCATCCATGGTGTAGGCTTTTAATCTTCCCAGGAAAGATTGGAGATAGGTACGAGGGCAGGATGTACCATTGTATCTTTCAAAGCAGGGAGGTTTGAACATGTGAGGAATTCTAACCCCCTCCACTAGTCCCATATCAATGACATCAAAACCCAGAGAGTTTTGAGACTCCATAGACCTCAGCTTTTCTGCTATCTCGTCCAGTCGACGATCGTAGACTTCATCTCCTGCCTCCACTACAGTAAATTGTTCTTCCTGAGGGTCCTCCTATAAGGCACGCCCTTCAGTGTTACCCTGGGTATTTCTTATAGCATTAATGTCTATGTTAAAATGAGGTCCAAACTCTGGGGGATCAGCACGTGGCTGTACATGATCATTGTTGCTGGTACCCCCTGTACCTGGGTGGTTTTCTTCAGGAGTTTGCCGCTCGACCAACTCTCTCAATCTTTCTTGGATTTGAGCCAACCCAGTCATCACTTCCATGAACTGGTTCATTTGGGCCTTTATCTCAGTCCTCTCATTGGCCATCTGGGTTCTCACGTTAGTCAGATCTTGCTGAACCTGGTCCATTTGTAAGCCCAGAAGGTTGTTTCTTGCCAGATACTGGTGAACTCTGTTGATAGGGAAGACTCTTCTACAAGCAATGTTTCCTGAAACCACAACAAAGTGAGAAACAATAAAAACAAAAACCTACCAAACAAAGAAATGAGGTTAGTATGCAATGCAGGATGTCTATTTGTCTTCCAAGGGAATCCGGTTTGGTTCTTTGGTTTTGACCTTCCAGACCTCGAGGAATGATGATAATGGAGAGAAGTGAAGCCCGAAAGATAACACAAACCATATATTATAAAATGTAAAGATACATAGTTTGATTACAACAAAGTTCCCATGGTGGGTCAAAATACAACAACAAAAATACAAACAAAATGAAGTACAAGTACAAAGAAATCAAACATCCAATCCATAATCATCCTCTCTGACTTCCTTCAGGAGAGACTCAGTTACTGGGCCAACTGGATGCTCTGTGATGGTCCTGATAAGAAGGTTCTTGGTGGCAATAGCACTTTTCAACTTCTTATGCTTGTCTAGGTCCTTTGATCTCTTCAACACCGCTCGGAGTTTCAATTCAGAGATTTCCTTCTGTGCTGCTAACAAGGCTTCCTGATTCTTCTTCTCATTAGCTTCCAGGTGCTCTATCCTAGCCTGTGAACGAGCCTCAGTGATCCTGGTCCACCTAGCCTGACTCTCTTCCAAGTAGTGCTCAGCTCTGGCCTTCTGAATCTTGGCTTCCTTGTAAGCATTCTTCAATACCAACTCCCCTGCTCTAGCTCTTCTGATGTAGTCATCTGTCCTCTCAACTTGGTCATATGTCCAATCCGGAGCTTCTCTAACCATTCATTGTCCAGAAGACTATCATTCCTCTCCCAGAGGGTCTTCTTCAGAGCTTCAGATAGCTGGGCATTCCTCTCTTTCAACTTCTCAAATTCCTCTAAGCTGACTGTAGCCACAGGCTCTACTACTGATGGTCCAGGCACATCCTCTAAGGTGAATGGCATGTGGGTGATCTGTCCCTTGATACGTGACCAATCAAGATACCGAGCTGAAGCTAAGTTGTTGCACTTACCAAAAATAACAGTCCCCTTTGTCTGAATATTATCCCAAGCCTAAGCTGCTTGTCTGGAAATGGCAAGGTTGTGTTGAATATCACAATAAAGGGTTTCTGACAAGTCTTGCTCTCTTGGTAGATGCACCAAATCATATCCTAATTGTCTTTTGAACAACAAGGGATTGTAGTCTATGCAACCCTTCCCTCCAATCAGGGGTACATTGGCATACTGCCCACAGCCGGTGATGATATCTCTGCCCTTGGTGCTCTGAGTGCACAATCTGATGTCTTCTGAAGTAAGGGCAATCATTCTCTTAGCCCAGTTCCTTGACTGATGAGGGTTCAAGAAAGCTTATGACTTTGGCAAGTGCCTCAACAACCAACAATAGAAGAGAGGTGTCGCTCCCACCAAATGACACCTGGTCAGAAGGGGTACAGAAGCGAACGGTCGACGAGAGAGAGAACACACAAGGGTGAACTGGAAAGAAAAGAGTCGCCAGCTAGGCATTTTTATCCCGAAGGAAAGGTAATGCTGCATAAACCTAGAAAGTTATGGATAAGACGGTCGCGAACCAGAGAAACTGAGAAAGGGGGTTGGTTATAATCTGGGAAGGTATTAGCACCCAGATTGTTCGTCGTACTAGGCGGGATCCACACTTGAAAGATTTGTGTTTTAAAGGGGTAGTGTCTGTGCTATTCCGTGTGCAAAAAGCTGGAAAAGAATGCAAGTGTCAGTGTAAAAGGAAATGAAATGAAGTGAAATAAAGAAGTGTCAGTGCAAGGAAAGAATTTGAAGCTCAAGACTATGAGGCTTAAAGAATAATGCTGGAAGGAGGGGGGGATATACAGAGACTTTTGTTCGATAACTGTTAAGTTATGCCTACGTATCCTCTCGTGCAATGAGGAAGTCAGAACACCGTAGTTCGACTCAAAGAGACTGAAAGATAAATTGACTGATGAACTACTTACTTGTCTATGCTCAAGTGTATGACCTGTCTGGCCCAGGTGCTAACTGTCTTGCATTAGACGGAAGAAGCGAGTTCTCGTTTGTGAGTGAAGATGATGAGAAAAGAATCCCGAAGGAGACGATTATTGTTTGTTTTGGGTATTTTCAATCTTTTATTGCTTTTGGAGTTTGTCATAGGAAAATGAGCTTAAGCCTAAACCAATGGTTAGTAAACTCATCACATCCTCCCTTTGATTAGGGGTAATGAGAATACCTTAAGTGTGAAGTAAACACCTCACCCTTAATCACCATGATGTAGGATTAAGATTATTAACCTACTTGCATTTATTTAGATGTTTTTTTTGTGGAGTTTTTGTTTAGTGTTAAGTAATGAGTTTAAGCCATAATCAAGGATTTAATGGACCCATTACACCATCCTAATAGAAGGATAATAGATGAGAACATTTAAGCTGAGGAAGGCTCCTCAACTTAATCCATTATTAGGGATTAACCTCATGACAAAACAAAACCTTTATTAAAGTGGATTTTAGTTTAATGGTGTCGCTCCCGACAAATGAAACTTATCATATGAAGGTACAGACGCGAACGGTCGGCGAAGGGAACAGTGAGAACACACAGCCGTGAACTCACTGGAGATGAATAGAGTCGCCAGCTAGGCATTTTTATCCCGGAGGAAAGGCAATGCTGCATAGGCCTAAAAAAGGATGGATAAGACGGTTGCGAACCAGAGAGACTGAGAAAGGGGGTCGGTTAAAACCTGGGAAGGTATTAGCACCCAGATTGTCCGTCGTACTCGACGGGATCCACGCTTAAAAGATTTGTGTTTTAAAGGGGTAGTGTCAGTGCAATTTGTGTATAAAAGAGCTGGAAAAGGATGTACAGGTGTCAGTGTAAAGTGTGTAAGTGATATGAAGTATGAAAGTGTCAGTGTAAAGGGGTGAAATGCTCATGATGATGAGGCTTAAAAGAATGAAGCTAGATGGAGGGGGAATAGACAGAGACTTTTGTTCGATAACTGTTAAGTTATGCCTACGTATCCTCTCGTGCAATGAGGAAGTCAGAACACCGTAGTTCGACCCAAAGAGACTGAAAGATGAATTGACTTGTGAACTGCTTGCTTGTCTATGCTCAAGTGTATGACCTGTCTGGCCCAGGTGCAAACTGTCTTGCATTAGACGGAAGAAGCAAGTTCTCGTTTATGAGTGAATGAGATGAGAAAAAGAATCCCGAAGGAGACGATTATTGTTTGTTTTTGTGTTTTCAGTCTTTTATTGCTTTTGA
This sequence comes from Lathyrus aphaca, assembly GCA_963966055.1. Classification (NCBI taxonomy): domain Eukaryota; kingdom Viridiplantae; phylum Streptophyta; class Magnoliopsida; order Fabales; family Fabaceae; genus Lathyrus; species Lathyrus aphaca. The sequence goes on along the minus strand of OZ014520.1, from coordinate 281,341,114 downwards.
AAGTTTGTCATAAGTTAATGAGCTTAAGTCTAAACCAATGGATTTAGTAAACTCATCACATCTTCCCTCTGATTAGGGGTAATGAGAATACCTTAAGTGTGAAGTCAGATTCTCACACTTAATCACCTTTGGTGTAGGATTAAGATCATTAACCTACTTGTGATTATTTAGATGTTTTTGGTGTTTTTGTTTAGTGTTGAGTAATGAGGTTAAGCCATAATCAAGGATTAAACAGACCCATTACACCATCCTAATAGAAGGATAATAGATGAGAATGTTGAAGCTGAGGAAAACTCCTCAACTTAATCCATGGTTAGGGATTAAACTCATGACAAAACAAACCTTTGATTAAGTGGATTTTATTTTAATGATATGATGATGAAGTGAATTTTATGATTTGTAAGACAACTTGAGGGGGACTTGTCCATTAACACTAGGGTTAGTCCTTCTCAACCAATTAAGGAAAAATTAGAACCCTAATGCAAGGCCCAAGTTACAAGTGTGATGTCTTGATGGTTATTAAGTGGATTGATTAAGAGATTTAAACACATTAAGGGTTTAACACTTAGGATTAAAGTTATACACTCCATCCTAATAGAAGGATGCAGGCATAAGCTTAATCACAAAGCCTTAAAGCCTTTAGGGTTTAGTCCATGATTATGAGATGAGAAGAGAAGACTCAAAAGAGACACAAAGGTAAAACTATGAGAGGAGACTAATCAAAACCCTAATTCATTGTCATGCTTGGTTGTCCCTAAGGTTTGTGAGGTTTGCAAGAACAATCTTCAAAGGAGCCACCAGGAAGCAGATGAACAAGATCAAGAGAAGCAAAGTGACTTGCTTCATTCAAGAAGTCAAGTCACTTGAAGAAAGAAAGTGGGAGGAACAAGAATGAGCAAGCTCAATCTCAAACACATATAAGAATGCAGCAATGGATGCAAGAGAGATGAAAAGAAAAGTTATGAGAAGTGAAGGCAAATTCACTTCCCAAGGTCACTTACCACCTGAAATGTTAGAAAGAAATACAATGCAATGCAAAATGAGATGAAATGGTATGATGCTAAACAAAACCAGAAGCATGTTGATGATGATTATGATGTTATGAGGTGCTATAAACATGAGGCAAGGCATGGATATGCTCATACAAGTTCATGAATGCAAGTGATGCAAGCTAAGGAGCATAGATGAGCATGAAAAGTTATGAAGCATACAAGGCAAATGACATGGCAAATATGTAATGCAATGATCAAACATGCTTCCTATATGTCTTAAGATGTCAAATGAAACACAAGAATGTGTAAAATACAAAGACAAGTCATGTTATGCAAGAGAATGCAAGAAGGATGCAAAAGAAAGCCCAAATTAGGGTTTATGAATCAAACATCAAACAAAAACCAAAAACAGAAGCAAACCCTAAGATAAAAAATGGAAAATGCCACCCAAAGAAACCCTAAACCTATACTAAACCAAGGTCCAAAGGGGAAGTCTCAACTCTTAACCAAACTCAAGATATGATTTTTCTAAGTTATTAGGGTTTTTTAGGGTTCTTAACAAAAGAAATGCCAAACAAATTGAAAATGAGGAATCAAATCAAGGCCATTTAATCCTAGAAACTACATGCTAAACACAAAACAAAGCAAGAAGAATCAATGTCCAACTCTTCTCCAATAGGCAGAAATGATTTTTTGAACTTATGATCAAAATAATGCACAAAATATGATTTAATTCAATGAAAAATTCTTAAAATGCATCAATATCAAAAAAGAAATTTGGTTTGAAGGTTGGACAATGTTTCTAAATGTCTTAGAACATTTCATGAATTTTTTTGTAATTTTTAAATACCTAAAAGTATTTTTAATTAATTAATTTTCATTAATCAATTAAAAATAATCTTTTAAATATTTAAAAATACTTTTTTAATGATAAAAAATAAAAATAAAAATATTTTTGTGAAATGAAAATTAATAAAACCCAAAGGAAAAAGTTTCGTAATTTTCATGCATTTTTTGCTATTTTAAAATAATTATGCAAGTTTAACGCAATAAAATGAATTAAAAACAAATAAAAATGAAAGTAAACCAAATGGAAGGCTGAGATGCACTCTGGATTTGAATCTGTTGACCAGCGCGCAAATGAAGGGTGTGGATTCACTCTGGCCAAATTAATTTAATTACGAATTAATTAAAACTAATTAAGTGGATTAGGGCAAACGAAATGATCTGAGCCATCCAAACTGGAGGGAAGTCAACAAGTCAAAGGCCATCTACGGCTCAAATTCAAACTGGAATTAATTACGTAATTAGGGCATAATCACTCTCAGGTGGCCGGAGAAGACTTCCGGTCGTCTTCTCCGGCCAGCATCCCCCCTGAAAAACTCCCAACTCCCTCAAATCGTAACAAAAATGAAACCTAAGCACACCAAAATGATTCCCATGATCCCCTGAACTAAAACCCTAAGTCAAAACAAATTTCTTCTTCCTCAAATCCATGAATCGAACAAAACAAAATCTAGGGCACGCAGGTTTCAGAAGCTAATTAAACATTCATTTCAAAGCCATTTCAAAAACTAAAAACACCAGGACACTCAGTGAAACATAAGGAACAAATTTATAACATGAAAAACGATTTCTGGAAAAATAAATTTCAAGCTACCTGAGATTTGGAGCTTTCAACCTGATGACTTTCTGGCCTCTTCTTTCAGTGCAAACCACTCCACTTGCTCTCCAGATGATGTTTGAATGCTCAAGAAGAGTTTATGTTGGCTGGATAATGAGTTTCGACAGCTCCTGCTCAAGCTCAATCAGAAATGGCTATGGTGATTCTGGCACTTTCAGGTCATTGTGAGGGGTTGTTTGTGATCCTGAGGGTGAATGGAGAAGGTCTGTGGTGTTTGTTGGTATGTTTGTGAGCTATGGTGAGAGTTTCGAAGGAAACTGCAAAATGAGGTGAAGAATGGCAGTGGGATGTTCTTGCTTGTTTCAGGCCAGGCTCTTGGTGGTTTGAGGTCTATGAAGTGTGATGAGTTGAATGGTGAAAATGGTTTGAGTGTTTGAAGGCTGGGCAGAGAGGTTCGAAGCAACTTGCAGCTTGGTGTGTTTTTGTGAATGTTGTGAATGAGAGAGTTCCAGCCTTGCTTCTTCATATCTTTGGCTTGCCAAGGGATATTGTATTATAATCCTATAGGTCAGATGATGTGACCTGGCCTATAGTGATTGGTAAGTTTGCTTTTGCACAAAGTCCACCTTTTGTGTAAGTGAGGTATGGCTCATGATCTAGGCAAGTACAAAGCATGGTTCTGGTGCAGCATGGTGTGGTGAGAGGCTAGCTTAGTGCAGTAACCAATGCAGCAAGTTGTAGGAAGAATGATCATGAGTTTTGCAACTTGTGGCTTTTTGGTTCACATGTGATTCCTTTGTCCAACCAACCATAAAACCATGGGCATTCTTGGTTCATTCTGAATTTTATGACTTAGAGAATGTTTGCATACTGGTTTGGAGTGAATTAGAAGTCACATTGGGCTTTGGTTCATGATCTTGCAAAATTTCCATTTGAAGCATGCCTTGAAAATCAATGATTTTAGCCAACTTTGTCACACCATAACTTTTGATCCAAGAAGAGTTTGATCATGTTCTTGTACTTTTTGAAAAGGGAAAAATGAGATCTACAACTTTCATGACCAAAGTTTTTCCATTTGAAGCTTTTTTGGATCAAGAATCAAGGCTTGAAAAATGACCTAAAATGAAGCATTCTTGAAAAGTCAACTATGCCCAAAAAGTCAACATTTGCAAAAACCCTAAATTCTTGATTTTTGTGAACTTCAACCTTCTTCCATGATCAAATAAAGATCATATACACTCAAAATGATGAAGATCACCCATTGGTTGGGTCATTGGGGGCCTCAGATGCCCTGATTTTGCACTGACTTGTCTGAAAAGTCAACCCTTGATCAGATGACTTCCCCATGGAATTTCTTCATGAAAATTGATATGCATACTCCCTATACCATATAGAGACCAATGGAAACAAGAATGACCAAAAAATTTGGGGTTATGGCCTCTGAAACCAAAACCCTAATTTTAGGTCAACTGTGCAGTCTATCCTGGCTCTGCATCCACTCAAACCCTAGTTCTTGTGATTCTTTTGAATTCTTGGCTTTGTGAGGATGTAATATGATGCTTGGACACATGTAGACCCCTTTGAATTGATTGGTTGCCTTTGGAGTGGCTCAAGAAGCCATGAGATTGCTCAGATCACAAACCCTAGGTGCAGATGACTTAGAATCTATGCAGTGAATCAAAAATGAGATGTGAGATGATATGATTGTGTTTATGCATATGAGAGTGATCACAAGCCATGGTGAAATGGGTGAGGGCAAATTTGGGGTGTTTACAGCTGCCCCTATTCAAACATGAGTTAGCTGTGCAGGTTGTAAGCAACGGCTTAACAGGCAAACAAGATAACTTGTGGTTGAATACCAAAGACAGTCCAAAATTTGCACTCACAGAATGAAGAAGAAAAGGGATATAGATTGTAAAAGGAAAATAAAGTATATTGTAAAGGTGCGGAAAACAAAGCAATGACGGGGACGGCCGACATGCTGGGGATAAAAGGTAAAGCCAAGACGGGGACGACCGACTAGCTGGGGAGAATAAAATCGTGATGGGGGCGGTCATCAAGTTCATAAAGGTAAAGCAACCAACGATGGGGGACGGCCATCGGACTAAAAGGGACCACGACGGGGACGGCCATCGGGTTAAAGAATAAATGAAATAAACAGATGATGGGGTACGGCCATCAAAGGTGAAAGACGATCACCTAGCAGGGGACGGCTGCTCTGTTGGGGATAAAAGAAATATGATGGGGACGGCCATCAAAGGTGGAGGACGACCACCTGGCAGGGTACGGCTGCCGAAAATATCAACGATGGGGACGGCCATCGGATAGAAAAGGTCAACGATGGGGACGGCCATCGGACGAGCATGATGGAGGACGACCATCAAGAAGTGGAGGACGACCACTCAGCAGGGGACGGCTGCTCTCAAGATTTATCACAACACAGGACGAGTGTCGGATAACCAAAATCAACAATGGGGACGGCCATTGGATAAAATGATGAAGGACGATCATCAAAAGGTGGAGGACGACCACCTAGCAGGGGACGACTGCTAAAAAGATCAACGATGGGGACGGCCATCGGGCGAGCATGATGGAAGACGACCATCAAGAAGTGGAGGACGACCACTCAGCAGGGGACGGCTGCTCTCGGGGTTTATCATAACACAGGACGAGTGTCAGATAAAAAAGGAAAAGATTTGCTTTGTTGGCGATCTACTGGGGATATGGTGAACGCGGACGAGCGTTCACAACCAAGAAAAAGGAAAGTATAAGCGTTTGATATTGTGTATAGATTAGAGATGCGGACGAGCATCCTTAAGATTATGATACGGACGAGTATCATGTAGAAACAAACTGACACATGTTCAGAGATGATGATACGGACGAGTATCAACGGGTTAACAAAGAACACGGACGAGTGTTGAATCTGAAGGGACTCTTCTGGGGAATAGTAGACACGGACGAGTGTCTATATTCAAGAAGACAAAAGTGTTTGACACAGTGTATGGATTAAAGATGCGGACGAGCATCCTTAAGATTATGACACGGACGAGTATCATGTAGAAACAAACATTAGACGCAATGTTCTGATATGATGATACGGACGAGTACCAACTGGTTAACAAAGAACAAGGACCATTGTCGAATCTGTGGGGAGATAAGTGATGGTGTATACAAGATACGGACGAGTATCTGTATAAGTGTATCGTGAGTAGTGAGTATATATAGACGAGTGTTTTAACTGCTGGGGAGAATGACACGGACGGGTGCCAAGAGAGAAAAGTATAATATGAACAAGTATCTGCTATACAAAGTCTAGGCGACTGCGCTGGGGATATGACACGGACGGGTGTCAGGAAAGTGTATATATAGACATGTGTGAGTGCAAAGAGGGTGTCTTTGGCTTTCTGCTGGTAATATGACACGGACGGGTGTCATGAAGTATCTGTAATACTGGTGATTTTGTTATACAGGGTGTTCAGACGACTTTACTGGGGTGTGATGATACGGACGGGTATCAAAAGGAAATATGCTGGTATTTGTGAATATGAGGCAACTGCTTTTGCTGGGACTCTGGTGAGGATTTCTGTACAATGATGATGAACGGTTATTATTCACAAGTGTTAATTCAGAACATGGCTTATGATTATGCTATGTGTTTGATTTTTGCCGTAATGCTCCGTATTAGACGGAATGCTACGCTCTGAGGGGATAATATGATGCAAATGCCATGATTATGCAAAGGTACAGATCCGGGATTCGGATCCCGTTGCTGTGAAGATCTCTGGTCGATCTGCTTGAAGTAGACATCCCAGCTGGGGATGAAATCATTAGTAGGTCTGATGAGATGTATCCCCTTGGGGATATAAGTCACTGATTGACATATCCTTGTAATATGGGACCCAGCTGGGGTTTGTAGAAGCTTCTTGTACTCTGTTGTGACTTCATGCGTTGCTCTTCAGAATAGAGGCTGAGACTCTGTGGGGAGATGGTTCCCTAACTTTCACACTCTGCTGAGGAAGAAAGATTTGCCTCACGGCTGGGGAGAATGCTGTTGATAACTCAGCTGGGGAGAGTAATGAGAGGCAACTCAGCTGGGGAGGAAACACTCTAAGGCTGCTTGTCGAACCTGCAATCCTGCAAAGATAAGGAAACGCACGAAGATAATCCTGAGGTATCCCTTACTGGATTCCGTCATAGGAGTTAAGTACTTTCGAGAGTAAGTATATTCCCGGTAAGCATGTGTTTTTATTATCATTATTTTGGGAGAAAAGCATCTGTACTTATGCAATTGATTTTTTAGAGACATCAGACATCCTTTGCAAATAAAAATATACAAAACGAAACATGACTGAAAAATCTGATTTTATTAATTTATGTGCCCTGAATTGGCAAAATACAACCAAAGAAACATATCCCCTGAAATGAGGAGATTGTTTACAAATTGAGAAACAAAGTGCTGGCAGTGTTGATGACGCTTTAAGGAGCTTCCTCTTCTGCTATGACTCGTATGACAATGACGTTCTTCTCGTCTTGCTTTCTGGAAAAAGTTGATTCTGATTGAAGCTTGATCCTTTTGATGCTTTCCAAGTTGCAAGTGATACAGACGAATTCAGAATGCAGTTGTTCGCTTATTCCCTTATTTTGCATGGATCGCCCTTTCGGGTTTTCAATCCATCGGGATACCCATTTTTGCCTGAGTTGTCCAATGCGGCTTTTCAACTCAGCGGGTGTACATTTTTGTTTATTTTCCCTTATTTTTGCCCGAGTCTTTTATTCTGTTTTTGACTCGCCGGGATGCCCTATTTTTGCCTGGACTTACATTCTGTTTTTATGTCCAGCGGGTCATTTTATGCGAAGTATTTTTTAACTGCATCTGAATTCACAGGGGACGGGAAATCTTCACCATCCATGGTGCTGAGCATCAGTGCTCCACCAGAGAAAACTTTCTTTACCACGAATGGCCCTTCATAATTCGGAGTCCATTTGCCCCTGTGGTCTGTATGAGGAGGGAGGATTCTTTTCAGTACAAGATCTCCCACTTGGTACTCTCGGTGCCTGACTTTCTGATCGAAGGCTCTCTTCATTCTTTTCTGATACAACTGCCCATGACAGATTGCAGCTAATCTTTTCTCTTCGATCAGACTTAGTTGCTCGTATCGGGCCCGAACCCATTCTGCTTCACTCAGTTTGACATCCATTAATACCCGTAACGAGGGTAATTAAACTTCAACAGGCAGGACCGCTTCCATACCATACACAAGTTGATACGGGGTTGCCCCAGTGGATGTCCTGATTGATGTGCGGTACCCATGCAAGGCAAACGGTAACATTTCATGCCAATCTTTGTAGGTGACTACCATCTTCTGCACAATCTTCTTGATGTTCTTATTTGCCGCCTCAACAGCACCATTCATCTTTGGTCTGTAAGGAGAAGAATTGTGGTGTTGGATCTTGAAGTCCCGGCACAGTTCTGCCATCATTTTGTTGTTTAGATTGGAACCATTATCAGTAATGATTCGCTCGGGAACTCCATATCGACAGATGATGTCTCTCTTTAGGAATCGGGCTACCACTTGCCTTGTGACATTTGCATATGAGGCTGCTTCAACCCATTTGGTGAAATAGTCAATGGCGACCAAGATGAATCTGTGACCATTTGAAGCAGTCGGCTCGATCTTGCCAATCATGTCGATGCCCCACATGGCAAAGGGCCATGGTGAAGACATGATGTTCAAAGGATTCGGAGGTACATGCACTTTATCTGCGTAGATCTGGCATTTGTGGCATTTCCTGGCATAGGCACAACAGTCTGCATCCATTGTGATCCAATAATAGCCTGATCTTAAAAACTTCTTGGCCATAGCATGTCCTCCAGCATGGGTACCAAAAGAGCCTTCATGCACTTCATGCATCAACAAATCTGCTTCCGTCTTGTCAACACATCTGAGGAGTACCATATCAAAGTTCCTCTTGTATAAAGACCCATCAGTGTTCAGAAAGAAACTTCCAGCAAGCCTTCTCAAAGTCTTCTTATCATTGGAAGATGCCCCAGGTGGGTATGTTTGATCCTCCAAGAAGCACTTAATGTCATGGAACCAAGGATTGTCATCTTTGACAATATCTGCTGCGAATACATAGGCTGGTCTATCAAGTCTCGATACTGAAATCTGAGGTACAAAGTTAGCAGCTTGAACTTTGATCATGGACGAAATGGTAGCCAAGGCATCTGCAAACTGATTCTCATCCCGAGGGATATACTCAAGTTTGACTGTTGTGAAGAAAGTCAATAACCTTCTTGTATAATCCCTGTAAGGTATCAGATGATCCTGGTGGGTGTACCATTTTCCGTTGGTCTGATTGATTACCAAAGCTGAATCTCCGAATACGGTCAATGTCTTGATCCTGAGGTCAATGGCTTCCTCAAGACCCATAATGCAAGCTTCGTACTCAGCTTCGTTGTTAGTGCAGTTGAAAGTGAGTTTTGCCGAGAAAGGCATGTGAACTCCTTTGGGTGTAATAAGGACTGCACCAACACCACGGCCATTCATGTTAACAGCCCCATCGAACATCATAATCCATCCTTCCTCCGGGTCAGGCCCTTCGGTGTGAATAGGCTCTTCATGATCTTTTGTTTTAATGAACATGATGTCTTCATCAGGGAAGTCGAACCTCATAGGCTGGTAGTCATCTATGGGTTGCTCAACAAGATATTCAGACAATACACTGCCTTTGATGGCTTTCTGAGAAGTGTATTGGATGTCGTATTCTGTGAGAATCATTTGCCATCTTGCAACCCGTCCGGTAAGAGCTGGCTTCTCAAATATGTACTTGACTGGGTCCATCTTCGAGATTAATAAAGTAGTGTGGGTCAACATATACTGTCTCAGTCGGCGAGCAGCCCACGCTAAAGCACAGCAAGTTTTCTCGAGCAGTGAATAACGTTGTTCACAATCGGTAAACTTTTTGCTTAGGTAGTATATTGCATACTCTTTTCGACCAGACTCGTCATGCTGGCCCAGCACACAACCCATTGACTCTTCTAACACTGTCAAGTACATTATCAGAGGTCTTCCTTCAACTGGCGGCATGAGGATAGGAGGTTCTTGCAGATATTCCTTGATCTTGTCAAAAGCCTTCTGGCAATCTTCGTTCCACCTGACCGTTTGTTCTTTTCTTAACAGCTTGAACAAAGGTTCGCAGGTTGCTGTAAGGTGATATATGAACCTTGAAATGTAGTTCAATCGACCTAAGAACCCTCGAACTTCTTTCTCAGTTTTCGGTGCAGGCATCTCTTGAATGGCTTTGACTTTATCAGGGTCCACTTCAATCCCTTTCTCGCTTACGATAAAACCCAGCAACTTACCAGATCTCACCCCGAATGTGCATTTGTTGGGGTTCAACTTCAGTTGGTACTTCCTCAGACGCTTGAACAACTTGAGCAGATTCACCAGATGGTCTTCTTCAGTAAGGGACTTGGCAATCATGTCATCCACATAACATTCTATCTCTTTGTGGATCATGTCATGAAACAATGTCACCATAGCCCGTTGATACATTGCACCGGCATTCTTGAGCCCAAATGGCATTACCTTGTAGCAGAACGTGCCCCAGGGTGTGATGAATGTTGTCTTCTCCATGTCTTCAGGTGACATTTTAATCTGGTTGTATCCTGAAAATCCATCCATGAAGGAGAATACCGAGAACTGAGTCGTGTTATCAACCAATACATCAATGTGAGGTAGAGGGAAATCATCCTTCGGGCTGGCTCTGTTCAGATCCCGGTAATCAACACACATTATTACTTTGCCGTCCTTCTTAGGCACAGGTACTATATTAGCAACCCACGGCGGGTAGCTAGTTACAGCAAGGAACCCGGCGTCCCATTGCTTTTGTACCTCTTCCTTGATTTTCATAGCCATGTCTGGACGAGTACGGCGCAGCTTCTGTTTGACTGGAGGGCATTCTTCTCTCAAAGGCAGCTTGTGCACAACAATGTCGGTATCCAACCCTGGCATGTCTTGATACGACCAAGCAAACACATCCACATACTCTTGAAGTAGATCAACCAGTTGCTTCTTCACTGAGTCTTGCAGGCAGGCCCCGATTTTAACCTCTTTCACGTCTTCCTCTGTACCAAGATTAATCACTTCAACCTCCTCCTGGTGAGGGGTAATAATCTTTTCCTCTTGTCTTAACAACCTGGCTAGCTCTTCAGGAAGCTCATATTCTTCATCAACCCCTTCATCAGCTTGATTGATCGGATTGTCAAAGTCATACGATGTCAACGCCGTGCTGTTGTTGGTGCTGTCAGGAAGGCACTTTCTGCAAGGGTTAAGTTTGTTCGTTTTAGTGACTTGATTTTAATCTTTATTTAGAAAAGTGAAATAAAGTCGTCATTTTGAAAACACTGCCATTTATTTTTTGTACAAAAAAGAAAAAATGGAAAAACAGTGAACAAAAAGAAAAAAGACGCGTTTGCAAAAAGATGTCTGATATTTCATTAATTGATCTTGTTTGCACAAAAGTACAGATGGCCCTATTATAAAATGAGTCTTGTCATCTTGGGCAAGATGCAAGACTTTGATGCATGCTTATAAAAATACAGGAAATAATAATTACTCTGCTCGAGTAACTCTTATAATTTCCTGGGAAGACCAGTTCGAGACACTGCTCCCCGGGATCTTTGGACGAATCCAACTTTCCAGGTTGCGCTCCTCTTCCAGCTCGTCTTCCAGACAGTTGATAGCATCGGGGGTAAGCATCCCCCCACTGACAAAACCAGGCTCTCCAGCAGCCTTTGCTTGATGTTGAGTTGGTCTGTAACCCAACCCAAATTTGTCTTTTTTCTCCTTCACAACTAAAACCTTGCCCCAGCCTAGGGCAGTTCCTTCCTCAACAACCTTCCGGGCTTGTTGGTAAGATGACATTGGAGTACCAGATACAGCAGATGCTTCATTCACATTCAAAGCTTCAAACCCCTGGCTCATTGTTTCATGGATCTCTCCATCCATTTCAATGTACTTATAGGTTGCCAGGTGGCTGACAAAAATGTCCTCCTCTCCACAGATTGTGACAACTTGGCCTTCCCACTCATATTTTAACTTTTGGTGAAGGGTAGACGTTATTGCGCCGGCGGCGTGAATCCAGGGTCTACCCAACAAACAGCTGTAGGCGGGCTGAATGTCCATCACATAAAAGATAGTTTTAAAGGTCTGTGGGCCAATTGTCACAGGCAGCTCAATCTCTCCCAGAACCGATCTCTTAGAACATCAAAAGCTCTTACCACCAGGTTGCTGGGTCTCAACGCCAAACCATCATATTCTAGCTTCACCAGAGCCTTCTTTGGTAAGACATTCAGGGATGAACCTGTGTCTACCAGCACATGAGAAAGGACAGCTCCTTTGCATTCCATGGTTATGTGCAAGGCTTTGTTGTGGTTGCGGCCATCCGCTGTCAAGTCAGTATTGGTGAACCCTAGCCCATTGCTAGCAGTAACATTTCCAACCACGGTTTCCAACTGGTTGACAGTAATCTCTTCAGGCACGTAAGCTGCGTGCAAGACTTTGAGTAGTGCATTCCGATGTGCTTCGGAGCACATAAGCAGTGAGAGGATAGAGATTTTGGATGGCGTTTGGTGAAGTTGATCCACAATTTTGTAATCACTCTTTTTGATGATTCTCATAAACTCATCAACTTCTTGATCGAACGGCGTCTTCAAGGCTTCTTTAACAGCTTGATCTTCCTGCACAGGGCTCTTTCCTTTCGCCTTGGCAGCAGCTTCTGCTTCGGCAGTAGGTCTCTGAATTGGTGGAGCAAAGAGACGTCCGCTTCGAGTGAAGCCTCCGCCTCCCCCCACATTGTCAATTTGTGGTGCAGGTGTTGACGTTTCAAGAGTGATTCTTTTCCCTTCGCAGTACACGTCAGAGCCATAGTGCCAAGGGATGGCCCTATTGCTTTCATATGGTACTGGTCCAGGCACCGTGATAGTGACTGGACTGATTGCCGCTGCTGAAGGGACTGTAATTGTTTGTGGATCATAAAAGATTGTAACTGGTGCTCTGATGGGAACAGCACCTTCTGAATGGTAGGCAGAGTTGTTTTCCGGATCATAGAATATCGTGACAGTAGAGACATCTTCATGATTGATTGCTGGAGTTGTAGGAGACATTGTTGGAAGTACGGATGTTGTTGTTGTAGGAGATTCAAGATGGAATGAAGCTGAAGTTGTAGCAGGAGAATTTGTTGAAAACTGATCGGTTGAGATGATGGATGAAGTACTTGTTGATGAAACCGAAGAATTGTCAGGAACAATGGTTGCTGCGGTTGTAGGAGGTTCTGAAACCGTTGCGGATGATATTGCTGGATTTGTTGGAAATGATGTGGTGATCTGCCATCTATGCCATTCTATGATATGCGGATGATATTGCTGAATGAGGCCATCTATGCCATTCCTCAAATTATCGCACCCATTCAATGAGATATTGCAGTAAGCACAACCCAACTCACACCCCGGGAACATCTGACATTCCAAGAGCTGAGCCTTGATTTCCACCAATGGTGTCCTGATCTGTCCCACACTGGTTATTAAATAAGACGGCTTGTCTTCTTCAATAGCGTTAATCCGGGGACCACCGTGATTCGGCATGGGGTTCTTATTGACATTGGGTGGTGGTGCGAAATTCAGAGCTTTTGAGTCTACCAGGTCTTGTACCTTCATATGCAGAGCCCTGCATTTTTCTGTGCTGTGGCCAGGTGCGTTTGAATGAAAAGCACACCTAGCATTGGAGTCATAGTTCCTTGGTAGACTGTTGGGATCCGGAGGTGCCAACGTTCTTAGCTCAACCAGGTTGAGTTTCAGAAGCTGTGGCAGCAATGTAGCATATGGCATTGGGATTGGATCGATCACTCTGTTAGCTTGAGAAGGCCTCTGCTGAAATGGCCTCTGTTGACTGTTGTTGTTGGTGTTGCTGTTGTTGTAATTCCTTGGAGGATACTGATTTTGCTGATGGTACTGAGGTTGCGGCTGATAGTTTTGCTGAGGAGGTTGATAGACTGGTTGAGGATGAGCTGGAGCGGGAATGGTGACTGCTGCTATTGACCTCTGAACATATTGGGGCCTGCCCCTGTTTGAATGGATGGCATTGGTCTCGCCAGTTCTTCTTGGGCCTGCAAAAGGCTTTCTTGTACTACTGGACGAACTTGCACCGTTGTCTGAGATCTTTCCCATTTTCAACAGGCTTTCAATTCTCTCCCCAGCTATGACAACATCTGCAAAGCTAGTAGAAGAGAAAGCAGCCAACCTGTCAATATATGTTCCCTGAAGGGTGTTCATGAACATATCCGCCATTTTCCGTTCAGACATAGGTGGTTGAACAGCAGCAGCCAGTTGCCTCCATCTCTGTGCATATTCTCGGAAACTTTCCCTTGACGACTGTGACATTCCCATTAGGAGGGTCCTGTTGGGTGCCATGTCTAGATTATACTGATACTGTCTGATGAAGGCCTCTGCCAGGTCCTTCCAGCATCTAATAGTTGCCCTTGTCAAGTGAGAGTACCATTCTCTCGACGCTCCAGTTAAGCTGTCTTCGAAATAGAACATCCAAAGCTTCTCATCCATTGTATAGGCCTTCAGCCTTCCCAGAAATGACTGTAAGTGAGTCCGGGGGCATGAAGTCCCGTTGTATTTTTCAAAGCAAGGAGGCTTGAACTTATGGGGGATCCTGACCCCGTCTACCAAGCCCATGTCCATGACGTCGAAACCCAAAGAATTTTGAGATTCTAGGGATCTTAACTTCTCAGCTATTTCATCCAACCTTCTATCATACGCTTCTTCCCCAACACCCATTACTGTGAACTGGTCTTCTTGAGGGTCTTCCTGTAGTACCCTTCCTGCTGTGGCAGTCCCTTGTATATTGACAGGGATGTTGGCCTCTGGATGGAGATGGGGTCCAAAAACTGGGGGATTGACATGAGGTTGGACCCTCTCGTTGTTACTTGTGCCAGCAGTTCCCACATGGGGCTCCTCCTGATTCCTCCCTTCTACCAAAGCTCTGAGCCTCTCCTGACTTTGAGCTAAGTTGTTCATTACTTCCATGAACTGTGTTATCTGAGTTCTCATCTCCAACCTTTCGTTGGCCATCTGGTTTCTGACCTGCGTAAGGTCCTGCTGCATCTGATCCATTTGAATGCCCGGAAGGTTGTTTCGGGTTGGATAACGGTGCGGACGGTTGAGGGGAAATACCCGGCGCCTAGCAATAGTTCCTGAACATCACAACAGAGGTTAGCAACAACAAAACAAAAACCTACAAAACAAACAAAGGGTTAGCATGCAATGCAGTTATGCTTATTTGTTCTCAAGGTATCCGGTTTGGCCTTCAGTTTTGACCCTTCCAGATCCTTGAAGATGCTGTTGTTGTTGCTTGAAGAAAACTCAGATGAAGCAAACTAACACAAATATATTACAGAAGGTGAAATAATACAATTTGTTCATTTTACAACACAAGCCCCTTAAGGGGTCAAAATACATCACAAAAAGTAAAAGTACATGAAATAGAAACAACAACAAGCAAATGGTCAAACACCAAGGCTAAACTCATCCTCACGAACTTCCTTGAGAAGTGCTTCGGTCACAGGATCAGCCGGCCGCTCCGTGAGATTCCTGATGAGGAGATTCCGGGTCGTAACAGCTGCTGTTAGCTTTTTGTGCTGAGTTTGGTCCTTGGACCTCTTCACCCCTGCTTTAATCTTCAATTCTGATATTTCCCTCTGGGCTGCTGCCAGGGCTTCTTGCTGTTCTTTTGCATTAGCTTCATGTTGCTCCATCTTGTCTTGAACTCTCTTGTCCTCCAGGGTACGAGCCTCGGTGATCCTGACCCACCGGGCTTGACTCTCCTTCAAGTACAAGTCTGTCCTTGCTCTCTGGAACTGGGCTTCTTTGCAAGCATTCTTCAGAATTTGTTCACCAGCCTTTGACTTTTTGATATAATCCCCAGACTTTTCAATCTTAGTCAAATGCTCCACTCTCAACTTCTCCAATCTCTCAATCTCCCTCATACCTTCACTCCTCTCCCGGAGGGTCTTCTGCAAAGCCAGGGTTAGCTTTTCATTTCTTTCCTTCAAGCTCTCAAACTCTTCCAAACTGATGGTGGCAGGGGGTGGTGCTGAAGATGACTCAGGCATGTCTTCTATGGTAAAGGGCATCCCAGAGAATTGTGCCCTAGCATAGGACCAATCGTAATATTGTGCCGATGCCACATTATTGCACTTCCCCAGAATGGTGACTCCCTTGGTTTGAACATTATCCCAGGCCCAGGCAGCCTACCTAACAACAGCCAAACTAATCTTGTTCTCACAATAAAGGGTCTCCACCAAGTCCTGTGCCCTAGGAGTGTGGACCAGTGCATAGCCCAGTTGCCTTCTGAACAGTAGAGGATTATAATTGATGCTACCCTTAACTCCTATCAAAGGCACATTAGGAAAATGCCCACAGCTGGTGATGATATCCCTGCCCTTGGTGCTCTGAGTGCACCATCTGATGTCTGCTGGAGTTAGAACAGTGAGTCTCTTAGCCCAGTTGCTTTGCTGATGAGGGTTTAAAAATGCATCTGTCCTGGGTAGGTGCCTGAGAAGCCAAGTGTGAAACAATGGAGCACAAAACCTCACTAATCTCCCCCTCTGCTTTTCATTCCTCTGATGCACTGAATAGTAAAGATCCCCCAATAAAGTTGGCACTGGGTTCTTCAAGATGAACAGATGGATTGCATTCTTGATAATGAATCGAGGCTCATCTGCAAACAATACAATTCCATATATACTCAAGGCCAGTAAAGCACAAACAGCTTTCCACTCTCCTAGAGAAGCTTTCAGGATAGCTTGAGAGATTAAGAAATCCAGATGGAAACCAAGAATTCCAGCCTTAGAGGTCATATGTTGCTCAACCAAAACAGGTTCCAGATGCAAAGCCTTTGCTACCTCTCCATTAGCAGGAAAGACCATCTCAGGGTTGAAAGGAATTTCTCTCCTGATAGGCATACCAACTAATGAGGAGTACTCTTCCAATAAGGGGCCCAACTGAAAGTCTTGAAAAGTAAAACATCTCAGTGGAGGATCATAAAACTGAATGCAGGTGTGGATGAGGCTCCTCTGTGAAGGGTCCAGATCCATAACCATGTCCAGTATATCTCCATAACTCTCCCTGAACAAAGGTATGTGATCTGGAGTGATCAGGGTTTGAACCCTCCTGATGTCTGATAGCTCTGGCTGGAAGAAGTGATAGGTGACATTGCTCTTTTTAGGAGCCATGATGCTGAGACTGAGTAGAGACAGGTGCTGATGATAATACTGAAGAAGTGGGCCACTGACTGGCTGGTGCAGGTGATAACTGAAGCAGATAGCTGATGAAGATAGGTCAAAACTGAAGATGGGGTCAAAACCAAAACCAAATGAAGATGGATACCCTGAAACACAAATAAGCAAATGTCAATATGATGCAATGAGTATGTATGCAAATGAAATGCAAGGGTCTGTGACTGAGCTGGATCTGATCAAAATGCTCTGATGTAGGTCCAAGTGTGCTCAAGAATTCCAGATGGAGGTCTATAAAACCAGTAACCAGGGTGGGGGGCTCAAATAAAGAACCACAAGTCCTGGGTTTAGAATCACAAGAACTATCCAACATGGAGTACTCTTAAAAAATCAAAGTAACATGGTATTCTGAGGTCAAGGTACCTGCAAACCTGTAAACAGCCCAACCCCCCTCACAGGTGGTGTTCTAGAACAAGGATCCTCAGACTCGGATCAGTTATGAGAAGTGTAAACACTTCTAACCCGGAGGTACAGTGTTTACAATAACCATAACAATTCCTCCTCTAATTCACCTCAGTTTCTGAAGGTCAATACTAAAGGTCATCCAGACTTAGCAAGCTTCCCAGATAGCCCTAGCATTGCAGGAAATCTGCAACACAGAGTTCTCAAGAAGAAACCCACATCTGAACCGTGTTTCATATTCCCGCACCAGACCGAAATGGAATGGGAAAGAATATGATTCACTCTAGCCTAGGTGTCACTCAGGTCCCAGGTATAGGACCTCAACACTCAATGAAATACCCACCCACCAAAGAAAAACCAGATCCAGCCAGCAGTACAGTATGATATAATGCAAAAGCAATAAGGAAAGCTGTAAAGCAAACTGTACATAAAATCAAAATAAATACAAATATACAAACATAAATAAGCACATAACACCCCAGTAAACACAAATCAAGCAAGCGCTAGGAGGAACCCACAAAAAGAACCAGAAGCCCTGGTTGCAGTATAAGGTTCCCCAGCAGAGTCGCCAAGCTGTCGCTCCCGACAAATGAAACTTATCATATGAAGGTACAGACGCGAACGGTCGGCGAAGGGAACAGTGAGAACACACAGCCGTGAACTCACTGGAGATGAATAGTGTCGCCAGCTAGGCATTTTTATCCCGGAGGAAAGGCAATGCTGCATAGGCCTAAAAAAGGATGGATAAGACGGTTGCGAACCAGAGAGACTGAGAAAGGGGGTCGGTTACAACCTGGGAAGGTATTAGCACCCAGATTGTCCGTCGTACTCGACGGGATCCACGCTTAAAAGATTTGTGTTTTAAAGGGGTAGTGTCAGTGCAATTTGTGTATAAAAGAGCTGGAAAAGGATGTACAGGTGTCAGTGTAAAGTGTGTAAGTGATATGAAGTATGAAAGTGTCAGTGTAAAGGGGTGAAATGCTCATGATGATGAGGCTTAAAAGAATGAAGCTAGATGGAGGGGGAATAGACAGAGACTTTTGTTCGATAACTGTTAAGTTATGCCTACGTATCCTCTCGTGCAATGAGGAAGTCAGAACACCGTAGTTCGACCCAAAGAGACTGAAAGATGAATTGACTTGTGAACTGCTTGCTTGTCTATGCTCAAGTGTATGACCTGTCTGGCCCAGGTGCAAACTGTCTTGCATTATACGGAAGAAGCAAGTTCTCGTTTATGAGTGAATGAGATGAGAAAAAGAATCCCGAAGGAGACGATTATTGTTTGTTTTTGTGTTTTCAGTCTTTTATTGCTTTTGAAAGTTTGTCATAAGTTAATGAGCTTAAGTCTAAACCAATGGATTTAGTAAACTCATCACATCTTCCCTCTGATTAGGGGTAATGAGAATACCTTAAGTGTGAAGTCAGATTCTCACACTTAATCACCTTTGGTGTAGGATTAAGATCATTAACCTACTTGTGATTATTTAGATGTTTTTGGTGTTTTTGTTTAGTGTTTAGTAATGAGGTTAAGCCATAATCAAGGATTAAACAGACCCATTAAACCATCCTAATAGAAGGATAATAGATGAGAATGTTGAAGCTGAGGAAAACTCCTCAACTTAATCCATGGTTAGGGATTAAACTCATGACAAAACAAACCTTTGATTAAGTGGATTTTATTTTAATGATATGATGATGAAGTGAATTTTATGATTTGTAAGACAACTTGAGGGGGACTTGTCCATTAACACTAGGGTTAGTCCTTCTTAACCAATTAAGGAAGAATTAGAACCCTAATGCAAGGCCCAAGTTACAAGTGTGATGTCTTGATGGTTATTAAGTGGATTGATTAAGAGATTTAAACACATTAAGGGTTTAACACTTAGGATTAAAGTTATACACTCCATCCTAATAGAAGGATGCAGGCATAAGCTTAATCACAAAGCCTTAAAGCCTTTAGGGTTTAGTCCATGATTATGAGATGAGAAGAGAAGACTCAAAAGAGACACAAAGGTAAAACTATGAGGGGAGACTAATCAAAACCCTAATTCATTGTCATGCTTGGTTGTCCCTAAGGTTTGTGAGGTTTGCAAGAACAATCTTCAAAGGAGCCACCAGGAAGCAGATGAACAAGATCAAGAGAAGCAAAGTGACTTGCTTCATTCAAGAAGTCAAGTCACTTGAAGAAAGAAAGTGGGAGGAACAAGAATGAGCAAGCTCAATCTCAAACACATATAAGAATGCAGCAATGGATGCAAGAGAGATGAAAAGAAAAGTTATGAGAAGTGAAGGCAAATTCACTTCCCAAGGTCACTTACCACCTGAAATGTTAGAAAGAAATACAATGCAATGCAAAATGAGATGAAATGGTATGATGCTAAACAAAACCAGAAGCATGTTGATGATGATTATGATGTTATGAGGTGCTATAAACATGAGGCAAGGCATGGATATGCTCATACAAGTTCATGAATGCAAGTGATGCAAGCTAAGGAGCATAGATGAGCATGAAAAGTTATGAAGCATACAAGGCAAATGACATGGAAAATATGTAATGCAATGATCAAACATGCTTCCTATATGTCTTAAGATGTCAAATGAAACACAAGAATGTGTAAAATACAAAGACAAGTCATGTTATGCAAGAGAATGCAAGAAGGATGCAAAAGAAAGCCCAAATTAGGGTTTATGAATCAAACATCAAACAAAAACCAAAAACAGAAGCAAACCCTAAGATAAAAAATGGAAAATGCCACCCAAAGAAACCCTAAACCTATACTAAACCAAGGTCCAAAGGGGAAGTCTCAACTCTTAACCAAACTCAAGATATGATTTTTCTAAGTTATTAGGGTTTTTTAGGGTTCTTAACAAAAGAAATGCCAAACAAATTGAAAATGAGGAATCAAATCAAGGCCATTTAATCCTAGAAACTACATGCTAAACACAAAACAAAGCAAGAAGAATCAATGTCCAACTCTTCTCCAATAGGCAGAAATGATTTTTTGAACTTATGATCAAAATAATGCACAAAATATGATTTAATTCAATGAAAAATTCTTAAAATGCATCAAGATCAAAAAAGAAATTTGGTTTGAAGGTTGGACAATGTTTCTAAATGTCTTAGAACATTTCATGAATTTTTTTGTAATTTTTAAATACCTAAAAGTATTTTTAATTAATTAATTTTCATTAATCAATTAAAAATAATCTTTTAAATATTTAAAAATACTTTTTTAATGATAAAAAAAAAAAAAAAATATTTTTGTGAAATGAAAATTAATAAAACCCAAAGGAAAAAGTTTCGTAATTTTCATGCATTTTTTGCTATTTTAAAATAATTATGCAAGTTTAATGCAATAAAATGAATTAAAAACAAATAAAAATGAAAGTAAACCAAATGGAAGGCTGAGATGCACTCTGGATTTGAATCTGTTGACCAGCGCGCAAATGAAGGGTGTGGATTCACTCTGGCCAAATTAATTTAATTACGAATTAATTAAAACTAATTAAGTGGATTAGGGCAAACGAAATGATCTGAGCCATCCAAACTGGAGGGAAGTCAACAAGTCAAAGGCCATCTACGGCTCAAATTCAAACTGGAATTAATTACGTAATTAGGGCATAATCACTCTCAGGTGGCCGGAGAAGACTTCCGGTCGTCTTCTCCGGCCAGCATCCCCCCTGAAAAACTCCCAACTCCCTCAAATCGTAACAAAAATGAAACCTAAGCACACCAAAATGATTCCCATGATCCCCTGAACTAAAACCCTAAGTCAAAACAAATTTCTTCTTCCTCAAATCCATGAATCGAACAAAACAAAATCTAGGGCACGCAGGTTTCAGAAGCTAATTAAACATTCATTTCAAAGCCATTTCAAAAACTAAAAACACCAGGACACTCAGTGAAACATAAGGAACAAATTTATAACATGAAAAACGATTTCTGGAAAAATAAATTTCAAGCTACCTGAGATTTGGAGCTTTCAACCTGATGACTTTCTGGCCTCTTCTTTCAGTGCAAACCACTCCACTTGCTCTCCAGATGATGTTTGAATGCTCAAGAAGAGTTTATGTTGGCTGGATAATGAGTTTCGACAGCTCCTGCTCAAGCTCAGTCAGAAATGGCTATGGTGATTCTGGCACTTTCAGGTCATTGTGAGGGGTTGTTTGTGATCCTGAGGGTGAATGGAGAAGGTCTGTGGTGTTTGTTGGTATGTTTGTGAGCTATGGTGAGAGTTTCGAAGGAAACTGCAAAATGAGGTGAAGAATGGCAGTGGGATGTTCTTGCTTGTTTCAGGCCAGGCTCTTGGTGGTTTGAGGTCTATGAAGTGTGATGAGTTGAATGGTGAAAATGGTTTGAGTGTTTGAAGGCTGGGCAGAGAGGTTCGAAGCAACTTGCAGCTTGGTGTGTTTTTGTGAATGTTGTGAATGAGAGAGTTTCAGCCTTGCTTCTTCATATCTTTGGCTTGCCAAGGGATATTGTATTATAATCCTATAGGTCAGATGATGTGACCTGGCCTATAGTGATTGGTAAGTTTGCTTTTGCACAAAGTCCACCTTTTGTGTAAGTGAGGTATGGCTCATGATCTAGGCAATTACAAAGCATGGTTCTGGTGCAGCATGGTGTGGTGAGAGGCTAGCTTAGTGCAGTAACCAATGCAGCAAGTTGTAGGAAGAATGATCATGAGTTTTGCAACTTGTGGCTTTTTGGTTCACATGTGATTCCTTTGTCCAACCAACCATAAAACCATGGGCATTCTTGGTTCATTCTGAATTTTATGACTTAGAGAATGTTTGCATACTGGTTTGGAGTGAATTAGAAGTCACATTGGGCTTTGGTTCATGATCTTGCAAAATTTCCATTTGAAGCATGCCTTGAAAATCAATGATTTTAGCCAACTTTGTCACACCATAACTTTTGATCCAAGAAGATTTTGATCATGTTCTTGTACTTTTTGAAAAGGGAAAAATGAGATCTACAACTTTCATGACCAAAGTTTTTCCATTTGAAGCTTTTTTGGATCAAGAATCAAGGCTTGAAAAATGACCTAAAATGAAGCATTCTTGAAAAGTCAACTATGCCCAAAAAGTCAACATTTGCAAAAACCCTAAATTCTTGATTTTTGTGAACTTCAACCTTCTTCCATGATCAAATAAAGATCATATACACTCAAAATGATGAAGATCACCCATTGGTTGGGTCATTGGGGGCCTCAGATGCCCTGATTTTGCACTGACTTGTCTGAAAAGTCAACCCTTGATCAGATGACTTCCCCATGGAATTTCTTCATGAAAATTGATATGCATACTCCCTATACCATATAGAGACCAATGGAAACAAGAATGACCAAAAAATTTGGGGTTATGGCCTCTGAAACCAAAACCCTAATTTTAGGTCAACTGTGCAGTCTATCCTGGCTCTGCATCCACTCAAACCCTAGTTCTTGTGATTCTTTTGAATTCTTGGCTTTGTGAGGATGTAATATGATGCTTGGACACATGTAGACCCCTTTGAATTGATTGGTTGCCTTTGGAGTGGCTCAAGAAGCCCTGAGATTGCTCAGATCACAAACCCTAGGTGCAGATGACTTAGAATCTATGCAGTGAATCAAAAATGAGATGTGAGATGATATGATTGTGTTTATGCATATGAGAGTGATCACAAGCCATGGTGAAATGGGTGAGGGAAAATTTGGGGTGTTTACAAATGGTAAGATTAAGAAGTGGATTTTATGGTTTGTAAGACAACTTGAGAGGGACTTGTCCATTAACACTAGGGTTAGTCCTTCTTAACCATTTAAGGAAGAATTAGAACCCTAATGCAAGGCCCAAGTTACAAGCTTGATGTCTTAGTGATTATTAGATGGATTGACTAAAGGATTTAAACACATTAATGGTTTAACACTTAGGATTAAAGTTATACACTCCATCCTAATAGAAGGATGCAGGCATAAGCTTAATCACAAAGCCTTAAAACCTTTTAAGGTTTAGTCCTTGATTAAAAGATGAGAAGAGAAGACTCAAAAGATGACACAAAGGTAAAACTAATGGGGGGACTAATCAAACCCTAATTGTGATCATGCTTGGGTGTTCCTAGGGTTTATGAGGCTTGCAAGAGATCTTCAAGAGAACCACCAAGGAAGAAACAGGATGGAAGGGAAAAGAAGCAGCAAGAAGCAAGACAACTTACTTCACTTAAGAAGATAAGTTGCTTGAAGAAAGAAGATGAGGAGGGAGCATGAATGAGCAAGATCACTCTAATACAAAAGTAAAATGCAGCAATGATGCATAAGAGATGAGAAGAGGTTATGAGAAGTGAAAGCAAATTCACTTCCCAAAGTAACTTACCACCTGAAAAGTTAGAAACAAGAGATGAAATGAAATGAAAATAAAGTGAATGCAAGGATGCAAACCAAAACCAGAAGCATAAACATGATGCTAATGATGCTAAGAGATAATGCAAACACATGTCAAGAGTTGTGGATGATCATACAAGGATGAGGATGCAAATGAAGCATGTTTTGAACCATGAAAGTTCATGAAAGTTTATGAAATGGAATGAATGCATAACATGACCAATGAATGATGTGATGATCAAACATGATTCTAATGTGTCCTAATATGTCTTAAGAGTCATGTGAATGCACAAAATGTCATGGCAAGTTCATGTATACAAGCATATGGAAGATGGATGCAAATGAAGGCAAAAATTAGGGTTTATGCACAAGACACAAAGCAAAATTCAAAATCAGAAGCAAATGACAAGATAAAAAATTGAAAATAAAATCAAAGGAACCCTAACCCTACATAAGTTCACTGCCCAAAGGAGGGGACCTAACTCTTAACCTAATGGGAGTTATGATTTTCTCAAGTTGGCTAGGGTTTTAAGGCACTTCAAAAGGAAAAATGCACAACAAATTGAAAATGAAAAATAAATTCAAACCAATTTTATCCTAGAAACTACATGATATGAAGAATGCAATGCAAAAAGAACCATCATCAAACTCTTCAAGGTTAGGCAGAATGGATTTTCTAAGTTAGGGCAAAAATATTGACTTTTAAGAACTTTAATTCCAAAGAAAAATGTCAAAATATGTCAAGCACCAAAAAGAAATTTGTTTGAAGAGTTTGATAATGTTTCTAAATGTATCAAAATGCAATGTGATTTTTTTTGTGATTTTTAGAAACTTAAATGCTATTTTAATTAATTAATTAATTCTCATTAACTAATTAAAATAAACATTTAAATATTTTTAAAATACGAAAATAATGCAAAAAATAAAATAAAAATTATTTTCAGAAAGAGAAAAATATTTTAAGGTATGATGCAAAAAATGAGATTTTTTAGAAATGATTTGCTATTTTAAATAAAATGTGCAAGAAAAATGAATAAAAATGAAAAAAAATTGAATTAAATGGAAGGTAATCAGATCCAAAGGTTGTGGTTCAAACCAGGGAGGCGGGAGTTGACTTGGCGCGGGTTTGGAAGGCTAGGATTGGTTCTGATTAAATTCAAACTAAACCTAATTAATTATCCTAATTAATTGAGATTAGGGTTAAATGACAGATCCTGGCCATTGAGGACGCGCGCGAAAACAAATCCAACGCACCAAATTCAAACTGAGCTAAACGCGTGATTAAGCCCTAATTGAACCCTAATCCTTTTCAGGTGACCGGAACAGTGTTCCGGTCATCTTCTCCGGTGAACCCAAACCCTAGATTCTTCCCTAAGCTTCTATTCTTCAAATTTCTTGCTCAGAAATGATCCCCCAATCATCCTAAACCTAAACCCTCAATCAAAAAACATTTATTTCACCTCATGAACAAGAATCGAACCAAAATGTGAAACGAGCAGAAATTTCAGAGCTTACATACATGGTGGTTTCTCAACCATTTTCAATAATAATCATATCCCCATGACCAGGGGAACTCAAGGAATCATAAAAGAACTTAAAAATAAGCTTCTGAGAAAAATGTTCATGAGCTATACCTGAGGTTGAACTTTCTGGTTCTGAGGTTTCTGGCCTTTCCTTTGTTGTAAGTCCACTTCTTTGAACCCCCTGATGATGAAATGAAGCTTAGAATGAGTTTTTATGGCCTGATTTGAAGGTTTTGGTTCTGGTGTAGCAGATTTGGAGAGGTGAGTATGTGGTGTTTCAGGCTGTTTTTGTGCTTGGTTCTTGATCCATGGATGATATATGACTTATTGGTGAAGAAATATTTGAGGTTTTATGGCTGTATCAAGAGTTTCGAAGAGATGAAGAAAAAGGCAGTTTTTTGTGTATCCTTGCTTATGGGAGAAGGCTGGCTTGTATGAGTGTGTCTTTCAAGTCCTTGAGGTCCACATATGGGGTTCTGATTGGGCAGAGGGTTGGTAATGGCACAGTTTGATTGGTATGGGCAAAATGCAATAAAGTCATGACTTTGTTTACTTGAGGTATGGCTCGGGTCAGAGGGAGATTAGGGGCATGGTTGGGCTCATCATGGATCAAGGAAGGCCCTTAGATTGCTTTTGTGCAGCTGTAATGGCTAGGGCAAGTGGTAGCATGGCTCTTGCAACTTTTCCCTCTTTGGAAGTCTTTGTGAATAAAGGCCAAGAAACCTATAAACTCTTGGGCAAATTGCTGCCAAATGGGCCATATGAAGTTGTCATGATGTCTTGAGCTCACTTAACAAATAATTCAAACATTAAAAGTTCCTTTTGCAAAAATTCCATTCTTGAAGATTAATGAGAAATGCCTTATGTGACTTGTAATTCAAGGCATGAAAATGGGAAATCTCTTAGGCAATTCTGAATTATGGATCATGAATGATGTTTGTGTGATGGTTAGAAGTTAATTAGAGGTCACATTTGGCTTTGGCAAGTGTTTTTGCAAGTTTCCTCTTTGGCACAAAAGTGAAAATTAAGTGATTATTCTCAACTTTGCAAAGCCATAAATTTAGTTCTAGAATGAATTAGATCAAGTTCTTGTACTTTTTGAAAATGAGAGGATCCAATCTACAACTTTCATGACCAAGAATTTTTCATTTGAAGCATTTTTGAAATAAAAAGAGGAGGTTGAAAAACTTTCCCAAAATGGCAATTTTACATTACAAGTCACTTTCCCAAAATGGCAACTTTGCACATGGCTTGAAATTCTTCAATTTTGTGAACTTCCAACTTCTTATAAGATCAAATAAAGATCATACACATCCAAAATGATGGAGAAAACCCTTTGGTTGGATGATTGGGGGCCTTAGATGTCCTGATTTTGCACTGACTTGCTCAAGAAGTCATCTAATGATCAGATGACTTCCACAGTGAATTTCTTCATCAAATTTGGTACACATGATCCTTATAACATATTAAGACCATTGGAAACAAGAATGGCCAAAAGAATTGGGATTAAGGCCTCTGAAACCAAAACCCTAATTTTGGTCATCTATGCAGGAAAACCCTAGCTCTGCTTGGACCTCTATGCCATCTTTTGACATTTTGTGACTTCAAAGAATTCTTGGAGATATAAGATGATCATAGAGCACTCATGGACCCTATTGGAATGCTTCAAGTCCTTTGGGATGGCTCAGATCACTTCTTGGATTGCTCGGATCACAAACCCTAGATGCAGATGAAATGAAACTATGCAGTGAAGCAAAAATGCTATATGAGATGCTATGATTGAACCTATGCAAATGAAAAGATAACAAGCCATGGTGAAATGAGTGAGGGAAAATTTGGGGTGTTTACAAGAGGTGCACAACATCTGACTAATTTCCCCCTCTGCTTCTCATTCCTTTGATGCACTGAGTAGTAAAAGTCTCCAAGCAAGGTAGGGACTGGATTCTTCAATAAGAAAAGGTGGATAGCACTCTTGCTTACAAACTTAGGCTTGTCTGCAAACAAGATGATACCATATATGCTAAGGGCCAGAAGAGAACAAACAATGTCCCACTTCCCTGCTGCAGCATGAATGGTGGCCTGAGTATCCAGGAAGTCCAAATGAAGGCCTGGGATTCCAGCCTTGGTGGTCATATTCTGGTCAATGAGGGTGGACTCCAAGTGCAAAGTCTTAGCTACATCTTCATTCTTGGGAGCAGTCATCTCAGGGTTGAAAGGAATCCCTCTCCTGATGGGGACACCCAACAACATGGAGAACTCTTCTAGCAAAGGTCCCAACTGAAAATCTGGGAAAGTGAAACATCTTAGAGGAGGGTCATAGAACTGAAGACAGGTGTGTATCATACTCCTCTGGGGGGGCATCCAAGTCCATGATCATTTCCATAATGCCACCATAATGTTCCCTGAATAAAGGGACATTATCAAGAGTGATGAGTGTCTGGATCTGTCTAATGCCTGTCAGAGTTGGCTCAAAGAAATGATAAGTTATGTTGCTCTTCCTGGATGTGTCCATGCTGACAATGGATGCTGGTGAAGAAGACTGAGGAGAAGTACTATAGAAGACTGCTGAAGATAGCTGGAGAAGACACTGAAGAGGATATCTGATGAAGATAACTGATGAAAAAGGCTGATGCAGATAGCTGAAGGAATCTGAGAAGTAGAACAGGTCAGAACCAAACCAAAGATAAGATGTGGATACCCTGTAAAACAAATAGACAAATGTTAAATGATGCTAAATGATGTATGTAGAATGATATGCAAGGGTTTGTGATCAAGTGTTGGATCTGTTATCTACCTTGATAAGGTCCATGTGTGTTCATGAGTCTGGATGGAGACTTAGAAAACTAGTAACTAGGTGGGGGACTCAAATAAAGAGTCACAAGTCCAGGGTTTCATAAGAACAGTCCAAAATGATGCAATCTTAAAACAAAACTGGTAACAGGGTATGATGAGGCCAAGGATCCTCAGACTTGGATCAGTTATGAGAAGTGTAAACACTTCTAACCCGGAGGTACAGTGTTTACAATAATCATAAAGGTTCCTCCTTGTCGCTCCCGGGATTTTCATCCTGGTACAAACGCGAAAGTGGCGCGGAAAGGGTAGAGTCGCCAGCCAGGCATTTTTATCCCGAATGGAACGGGAAAGGTAATGTTGCACAAACCTGGGGAAGAAGGAAAGGACGAGGCCTTACGAACCAAAGATCTGGGTTCGGGAGTCGGTTACGACCTGGGAAGGTATTAGCACCCCAGACCGTCCGCCGTACCCGACGGGATCCATGCTTGCTTGCTTGCTTGCTTCAAAGGGTGCAAAATAACTGCTGCTGAATAAAACTGCTACTGGAACTGGAATGGGAATGAGAAAGGAACTGGAAAAGAGAACAAAATGAAAGAATGGGGAAAATTTAGGGAAAATAAAGAATGTGCGCGAACGGGCCCTACCCCGCTGCCTACGTACCTCATCGGGATAATGAGGATCAGAGTCGACGTAGTTCGCCTAACTAAGGCGGGAACTATTTTTGTTTTTTAGGATGACGTTGCCATAGCTCTAGCTCAGGTGTTACTGGCTCTGACTCGAGGGTGTTTACCGTATCGCTGTTTGAACTGTCGAGGCAAGTCGCATTCGTCCGCAAAGAGTAGGAGATGAGATGAGAAGACGTGATGTCTTTGTTGATTGTCTTTTATGAGAAGTGTTTTGGAGTTTGTTTGTGAACATTCTCATACTAATACCTATCCATCGTGGTAAATACTTACACCTCGCCCCGAAATAGGACATGTATAAGTACTCCGCAACAAAGTCTCATGGCGTACAAGAACGTTCGTTTTTTTATTAAGTGTCTTTTAGATTTTGTTTGAAGATGAGAAAGAATGACTCAAGTCGGAAAAAGGACAAAAACTAAGGGGGACTAAGACCAACCCTAAGTTATTTATTACGCACAAAAGGGAGATCCTAATGGTTTATGAGGTTTTCTAATCCTAAAGAGCAAAAGGAAAAGAATGAAGAAAAAAGGATGCAACTTACTTCCTAAGGAAGGTAAGTTGGTCCTAACACAAGGGGAAATCCTACCAAACACAAATATGGAAGGAAAAATGAATTAAATGCATAAAGAAAATGCATAAAAAATAAAGGATAGGGTGAAGGAAACATACCTCAATCTTCCCCTCAACAAAACAAAGATTAATGTGCAATTTATTAAAAAGGAATGAGGTAAACACACACCAAACATTTCCTAAGGCAACTTGGACCTAAACTAGACTCCATCTTAAGTTTAAGGGTGCCTACACTATGCTAAACTAAAATTCAGCAACTATTTACAGCACTCAACCACACAATCAGCTATGAAAACAATGCATAACACAAATCAACTTTTTACAGCCAGCATGCAGCATGAAAAAGTAGGTGTAAAAGGTCACATACAACATGCAAACAAACAAACAACATACATTTTACAGCACCTATATGCAAAAACAACTATGAAATGCAAAATCCAGATTTGATTATTTTTATTTTTTTAATGCACAAACTCAATGAAAAATGCACTAAATTCATATGAACATGCATTTGAACCTAATCAACATACACAAATGAAAGATCAATGAGCATTTTTTGAGGATTATGCAAGAATGCATCACATGGTTGATTGTGCAACAAGTAATGCAAAAATGTACCACATGAATATGGTATATGAACATGAGGATTATTGATTATGAACATGCAATATGATAGCTCAACAAGAATTCCAAACTCAATGCAAAATTCAGAAGTGAATTGATGTAAATGATGTGATCAAGCATGCAAACAAATGCAACCAAATGCACATACATACATGATTATGCCACATACAATGAGACAATGGAAATGCAAAATGATTTAATGCAATGTGAAACATGTAAAACCAGAATGCAACATGATTATTCACATGCCAAATAATGCACAAACATGGCAACAAAGTGCAAGAACTCAAGCTATACACAAAAGAACACAAAAACGCATAACACACGACATACACAGAAACGCGTCGAAACGACTCGAAATGGGGAAATGAGCTACTAGAAATGGACTCAAAAATTCCCTAAAATCAATACCTAAACATGTATGAACATTAGAGGCACTAGAACTTAGGACTAAGCCATGAAATAAGCTAAAAATCCAAAAATCAACAGCGTTAACCGGTTAACCAAATGCATTAACCGGTTAACAGACCTAAAACAGCAACAATTTGTGGCTAAAACGCACGCGTTAACCGGTTAACCAAATGCGTTAACCGGTTAACGCTGAATAGAAAGTGAAAAAAAACTTTTGAAATAAGTGCTTTTGGCCACAAACTCACTTCTAATGATCCCTAACATACATAGGAACATGCTAACACTAATTTCTTCTTAATTGGGGCTTATTTTCACATGCTAACACCTATAACTATTTACACCTTAACTTCCAATCTATCAAAAATCACAAATCGCAAGCAATACATAACGGAACGAAATTGATCGCAAGCAAAACGAAAAGCGATTAAAGAACACAAAAAGTGGCAAGATGAAGAGAATAACTTAAAGGAGAAGTGATTTAGATTACCAACCTACGAAGAGGAGAAGTGCTTCGGTAATTGTTGCAAGAATCGGAGCTTGATCGAAGAGAAAACCAAGAAAACCGCGGATTCGCAAAATAAATGCGTTCTTGATGCTTGAACCTTCGCGCACTTATGATAAGCCGAAATCCTCACAAAAATCACTAGCTTCTTCTTCTACAATCCACAATCAATGGAGGTTGAAGGCTTAAGCTTTAAGATCTTCAAGTTTCAATGTGAAACTTGAAGAGCTTATTCAAAAAAGCTTTGGTGAAAATGGAAATGGAGGAAAAGTGAGAGAGAAAAAGTGATTGTGAAAGAGTGAAAAGTTGGAAAATTGGGGGAACCCCTTGCATTTAAGTGATTAATGAATATATAGAGGCTAGGCTTGGAGCTAGGTTTGGGAATGGAATTAGGTTTGGGGCCCAAAAATTAGGCTTGGGATCCAAAATTATGGTTTGGATGTTAGTTAGGGTTAGGGTTGGAAAAGGGAATATTCCTTGGAATATTCCTTGGAATATTCCTTGGAACACTCTAGAAGATGGTAGAACATGGTAGAAACATCCAAGGGAAATGGAGTGGAATTGAAGTGGAAAAATAAGAGGGAAAGAATGAAATGAAGTGTGGAAAGAAAGTGGAAGGAAAAGCGGAAAGAAAAGGGAATTCTTCCCTTTTGGTTGGTTAGCTTGGAAGTGGTGTGGATTATTTTTCTCTTGAATTCCAATGTTTTGCAAGCCTTGATCGACCACACACCTCATGCAAAGGATGATGATTTATTTATTTATTTATTTTTCAAATGCGATACAATGATGTGCGGAATGATGCAAGAATGAAGCGTACACCGCTCGAGGTTGATAATAAATAAGAGGGCAAATTTTGGGGTGTTACAGCTGCCCCTATTCAATCACTGTAGACTTGAATGGGTGATAGCAGTCGCTTTCAGATGTTTGAAGTATGCATGGATTGAATACTAAAAACAACCAGAAAATTTGCACTCGGTGGAAGAGAAAAGGGAAATAAACCCAACCATCTTAACTCTGCTTGGGGAGAACTCGGATGGGAAGAGTAGTGAATTGGTGAATGCTTTGGAATAACACTGGGAGATTGTTGATTTGCCACGCTACGGGTGGACTTTTGCTGGGATATTAATGACACATAACGGATGGTCTTCTGAATGCTTCGCCATATTGCGGGGAATTCCAATACTTTGCCACTCTACGGGGATACATTGCTCAGTTACGGGAGACTTTGGAAATTCGCCACGCTATGGGGCACATTGCTTAGCTACGGGAGACTTTGAAAATTTGCCACACTACGGGGGCACATTTCTCAGCTACGGGAGAATTTCATAAAATTTGCCACACTACGGGGCACACTGCTCAGCTACGGGAGACTTCTGCTCACTACGGGGGCACATTGCTCAGCTGCAGGAGACTTTGGTGTTTTGCCAAACTACGGGGGCACATTGCTCAGCTACGGGAGACTTCCAGAAAATTTGCTACACTACGGGTGCACATTGCTCAGCTACGGGAGACTTCTGCTCACTACGGGAGACCTTAATGTTTTGCCACACTACGGGGGCTGCTGCTCGCTACGGGAGACTTTGGCTCACTACGGGAGACTTTTTCTCACTACGGGAGACTTCTGCTCACTACGGGAGACTTCTGTGTTTTGCCACACTACGGGGGCCGCTGCTTGCTACGGGAGACTTCTGTGTTTTGCCACACTGCGATGCAATGATGTGCGGAATGATGCAAGAATGAAGCGTACACCGCTCGAGGTTGATAATAAACAAGAGGGTAAATTTTGGGGTGTTACACTCCTCTAATTCACCTCAGATGCTGAAGGTCATAAAAAGGTCATCCAGACTTAACAGGCTTCCCAGATAGCCCTAGTACTACAGGAAATCCGTAGCACATAGTTCTCAAGAAGAAACCCATGTCTGAACCGTGTTTCATATTCCTGCACCAGACCGAAATGGAATGGGAAAGAATATGAAGCCACTCTATCCTATGTGTCACTCGGGCTCCCGGTATGGAACCTTACTCACTCAATATCCCTCCCACCAAAACAGACAGAAGATTCAGCACACATGATATGATGATAACAATATGAAATGCATATAAATAGTAAATGAAAGTAATAAATAAAGTTGTACAAAAAGCAATAAATAAAGAAATAATCAACAAGCACAAGTATCACATAACACCCCCATAAATACAAATCAAAAAAGCGCTAGGAGAAACCCACAAAAGGAACCTGAAGCCCTAGTTGCAAGATAAGTTCCCCAGCAGAGTCGCCAAGCTGTCGCTCCCAAAGATTCACATCCCGGTACAAGCGCGAACGGTCGGCGAAAAGAATGAAGTGAAGTGAATTGAATAGAGTCGTCAGCTAGGCATTTTTATCCCGAAGGAAAGGTAATGATGCACAAACCTAGAAAAAGATGGATAAGACGGTTGCAAATCAGAGAAACTGAGAAAGGGGGTTGGTTACAATCTGGGAAGGTATTAGCACCCAGATTGTCCTTCGTACTCGACGGGATCCACGCTTAAAAGATTGTGTTTAAAGGGGGGAAGTGTATGTGCTATCTGTGTGCAAGAAGCTGGAAAAGAAATATATGTGTCAGTGAATTGCTCAAGAACTGAGGCTTTAGAAAGAATGCTGAAAGAGGGGGAAGACAAAGAGACTTTTGTTCAATAACAGTTAAGTTATTCCTATGTATCCTCTCGTGCAATGAGAAAGTCAGAACACCGTAGTTCGACTCAAAGAGACTGAAAATAAATTGACTGTGAATTATTTCTTGTCTATGCTCAAGTGTATGACTCGTCTGGCTCGAGTGCTAACTGTCTTGCATTAGACGGAAGAAACAAGTTCCCATTTATGAATGAGTGTGATGAGAAAAGAATCCCGAAGGAGACGATTATTATTTGTTTTTTTTTTGTTTTCAGCTTTGTTATTGTTTTTGGTGTTTTTCATAAGTTAATGAGCTTAAGCCTAAATCAAGGGCTTGTAAACTCATTATATCCTCCCTGATTAGGGATAATGAGCCTACTTAAGTATGAGATAAGCATCTCAACTTAATTACCATGATGATTTAGGATTAAGATCATTAACCTACTTGTGATTAATTAGATGTTTTTGGGTTTTTGTTTAGTGTTAAGTAATGAGTTTAATCTCTAATCACAGATTAGTGAACTCATTACACCATCCTAATAGAAGGATAATAGATGAGAACACTTAAGCAGAGGAAGATACCTCAACTTAATCCATGGTTAGGGATTAAATTCATTATGTAACAAGCCTTTATTGAGTGGATATTAATTAAGGGATGAGATTAAGAAGTGTATTTTAAGTTTGTAAGACAACTTGAGGAGGACTTGTCCATTAAACACTAGGGTTAGTCCCTTTTAACCATAAGGAAGAGTTAGAACCCTAATGTAAGGCCCAAGTTACAAGATAAAGTCTTGGTGATTATTAATGTGTTTTGATTAAGAGGTTTAAACAAATTAAAGGTTTAACACTTAGGATTAAAGTTATACACTCCATCCTAAGAGAACGATGTAGGCATAACCCTAATTCCAAAGTCCTAAAACTTTAAGAGTTTAGTCTCTGATTATTGAGATGCGAAGAGAGACTCAAAGGTAAAAAGCTAAGGGGGACTAATTACACCCTAATTATTATCATGCTTGGATATACTTTGGTTTGTGAGGCTTAAGAAAAGATCTTCAAGGAAGCCACCAATGGAAGAAGCAGATGAAAGGAGGAGGAAGCAGAAGAATAAGTTACTTACTTCCTAAGAAGATAAGTAACTTAAAGGGAGAAAGTGAGAGAGATGGAACATAAGTGAGTTATATTCACTACAAGGAAAAACAAAATAAAAATGAAAGAGATAAGAAGAAGTGAGAGGTGAAGGCAAATCCACCTCCCAAGATAACTTACCAAAACCTGAAAGTGGTAACATGAATGCATAAAGTATAAAGCATGAAGAAATGAATTGAAATGAGATGCAATAATCAAAGTCAGAAGTGTGTATTCTATGTAAATGTCATGTGAGATGATGCAATGTCATACAAGATGCACATGAATGATCATACAAGAATGAGATGATATGGAAGCATGCTTTGTGTCGCTCCCGATAGATGGGACCGGCCCAAATAAAGGTACAGACGCGAACGGTCGGCGAGAGGGACAATGAGAATACACAGCCGTGAACTCACTGGAGATGAAAAGAGTCGCCAGCTAGGCATTTTTATCCCGGAGGAAAGGCAATGCTGCATAGACCTAGAAAGACATGGATAAGACGGTTGCGAACCAGAGAGACTGAGAAAGGGGGTTGGTTACAACCTGGGAAGGTATTAGCACCCAGATTGTCCGTCGTACTCGACGGGATCCACGCTTAAAAGATTTGTGCTTTAAAGGGGTAGTGTCAGTGCAATTTGTGTATAAAATAGCTGGAAAAGGATGTACAGGTGTCAGTGTAAAAGAAATGTGAAGTGTGATATATACAGTGTCAGTGTGAGACCAGGAATAAGATGCTCAAGATCATGAGGCTAAAAAGTAATGAGGCTGGAAGGAGGGGGAATATACAGAGACTTTTGTTCGATAACTGTTAAGTTATGCCTACGTATCCTCTCGTGCAATGAGGAAGTCAGAACACCGTAGTTCGACCCAAAGAGACTGAAAGATGAATTGACTTGTGAACTGCTTGCTTGTCTATGCTCAAGTGTATGACCTGTCTGGCTCAGGTGCAAACTGTCTTGCATTAGACGGAAGAAACAAGTTCTCGTTTATGAGTGAAGGTGATGAGAAAAGAATCCCGGAGGAGACGATTATTGTTTGTTTTTGTGTTTTCAGTCTTTTATTGCTTTTGAAAGTTTGTCATAAGTTAATGAGCTTAAGTCTAAACCAATGGATTTAGTAAACTCATCACATCTTCCCTCTGATTAGGGGTAATGAGAATACCTTAAGTGTGAAGTCAGATTCTCACACTTAATCGCCTTTGGTGTAGGATTAAGATCATTAACCTACTTGTGATTATTTAGGTGTTTTTGTGGTTTTTGTTTAGTGTTAAGTAATGAGGTTAAGCCATAATCAGGGATTTAACAGACTCATTACACCATCCTAATAGAAGGATAATAGATGAGAATGTTTAAGCTGAGGAAAGCTCCTCAACTTAATCCATGATTAGGGATTAAACTCATGACAAAACAAGCCTTTATTAGATGGGTTTTAGTTAATGATATGATGATGAAGTGGATTTTATGATTTGTAAGACAACTTGAGGGGGACTTGTCCATTAACACTAGGGTTAGTCCTTCTTAACCAATTAAGGAAGAATTAGAACCCTA
This sequence comes from Lathyrus aphaca, assembly GCA_963966055.1. NCBI lineage: Eukaryota > Viridiplantae > Streptophyta > Magnoliopsida > Fabales > Fabaceae > Lathyrus > Lathyrus aphaca. Next base: position 281,304,942 of record OZ014520.1, on the reverse strand, counting down.
ATGCAAGGCCCAAGTTACAAGCTTGATGTCTTGATGATTATTAAGTGGATTGATTAAGAGATTTAAACACATTAAGGGTTTAACACTTAGGATTAAAGTTATACACTCCATCCTAAGAGAAGGATGCAGGCATAAACTTAATCACAAAGCCTTAAAGCCTTTAGGGTTTAGTCCCTGATTATGAGGTGAGAAGAGAAGACTCAAAGAGACACAAAGGTAAAACTAAGAGGGGAGACTAATCAAAACCCTAATCATTGTCATGCTTGGTTGTTCCTAAGGTTTGTGAGGTTAACAAGAGAAATCTTCAATGGAACCACCAGGAAGCAGATGAAAGGATCAAGAGAAGCAAAGCAACTTGCTTCATTCAAGAAGTCAAGTCACTTGAAGAAAGAAAGTAAGAAGAAGAGGAATGAGCAAGCTCAATCTCAAACACATACAAAAATGCAGTAAGGATGCATAAAAGAGATGAAGAGAAGTTATGAGAAGTGAAGGCAAATTCACTTCTCAAAGTCACTTACCACCTGAAAAGTTAGAAAAGGAAATGCAAAGCAATGCAAAATGAGATGAAATGGTATGATGCAAAACCAAACCAGAAGCATATGCATGATGTTAATGATGCTATGAGATGCTACAAACCAGAAACAACACATGTGGATGATCATACAAGCTTATGAGTGCAGATGAAGCAAGTTAAGACACATGATCATACATGGAAAGTTATGAGGTGCATATGGCATACAACATGACAAATGAGAGATGCAATGCTCAAACATGCTTTCAATATGTCTTATGATGTTAAATGAATCAAATGGAGGCATGGAATGTCATGGCAAGTAATGTTATGCAAGAAGATGTAAGATGGATGCATATGAAAGCCCAAATTAGGGTTTATGAACAATGCATCAAACACAAACCAAAATCAGAAGCAAACATCAATATAAAAAATTGAAAATGCATTCAAAGGATCCCTAAACCTATACTAACTCACTGCCCAAAGGAGAGGTCTCAACTCTAAACCTAGCTCAAGTTATGAATTTTCTAAGTTTTCTAGGGTTTTAGGGTTCCTTAACAAGAAAAATACCAAACAAATTGAAAATGAAAGATCAAATCATGGCCATTTAATCTCACAAACTACATGCTAAACCCAATGCAATGCAAAAAGAAATGAAAATCTAAGAACACAGAAATGAAATCTGGAAAAAATGCTAACCGGTCGTCTTCTCCGGTGGGAACCCCACCTGAAAATTTCTAAAACTCTCAAAACGCAACTAAAATGAAATCTAAGAACACAGAAATGATTCCCACACTTCACTGAATCAAAACCCCAAGCTAAAACTCATTTATATTTCATTAATCTCGTGAATCGAAACAATCAAAATTTTAGGGCAAGACTTTCAGAACACGATTACATCCTTATTTTTCCACCATTTTCAAAACCAATGACATATTTATGATCAGGGAAGCATGAATAACAACTTAAGAGCTTAAAAAAGGATTTCTGGAAAAAATGTTCTTGAGCTACCTGAGTTTTGAAGCTTTCAGTTCACAGCTTTCTGGGTGCTTTCCTGCTTGCAATCAACTCCACTTGACCTCCTGAGAAGCTTTCAATGCTTGGAAAGAGTTTATGATGGCTGGTTTTTAGGTTTGAACAAGTTCTGCTCAATGGAGGGCAGAAATCGTATTTGTGATTCTGGGGGTTTTAGGCTATGGTGATGGATGCTTTGTGATCAGAGGAACATGTTGAGTTGATCTATGAAGTGGGTTTGTGTGTTTATGGCTTGTTTTCTGAGTTTCGAAGGTTTTTGCTCCAAGGGTGGAAAATGGGAATGTGATGTTATGGCTTGCTTCAGGCTTGCTTGTTGTGTGAAATGGCTGGCATTTGATCCACATAAACAAATCCCATTGGTCAGGTGATGTGACTTGGCCTGCTGTGATAGGTGAGCTAGCTTTTGCAAAAAGTCCACTCTTGTGTAAGAGAAAGCATGGGCAACTCCTAGCTTGGTACAAGGGGTGTGGGCTGCGCAGCAAGGTGAGGGGAAAGGCTAGGGTTGGTTCAGCAGCCAAGGCAGCAAGTGGATGGAAGTGTGATGATGGTTTTGCAACTTGTTTACTTTTAGTTCACATGTAAATATCTTGCTCCCAAGGCCATGAAACATGAGAAATTCTTAGTCCATTCTGAACATTAGGGTACATGTGATGTTTGTGTGATGGTTAGACATGAATTAGAAGTCACAAATGCCTTGGTACAAAGTTTTTGCATGTTTTCCATTTGGTGCATATTTTGAAAATTAGTGATTTTTGCCAACTTTGACACACCATAACTTTTGATCCAAAATGAATTAGGTCATGTTCTTGTACTTTTTGAAAAGGGAAAGATCTAATATACAACTTTCATGACCAAAGTTTTTCCATTTGAAGCATTTTTGAATCAAAAAGTAAGGGTTGAAAAAGTTGCATAAAATGACATTTCATTAAAAGTCAACCATGCCCTAAAAAGTCAACTTTGCAAAAACTTGTAATTCTTGAATTTTGTGAACTTCAACCTTCTTCTATGATCAAATAAAGATCATATACACTCAAAATGATGAAGATCACCCCTTGGTTGGGTCATTGGGGGCATCAGATGCCCTGATTTTGCACTGACTTGTCTAGAAAGTCAACTCTTGATCAGATGACTTCCCCATGGAATTTCTTCATGAAAATTGATATGCATACTCCCTATACCATATAGAGACCAATAGAAACAAGAATGACCAAAAAATTTGAAGTTATGGCCTCTGAAACCAAAACCCTAATTTTAGGTCATCTGTGCAGTTAAACATGGCTCTGCCTCCACACCAATCCCAGTTCTTGTGATTCTTTGGCATTCTTGACTTTGAGAGGATATAATATGATGCTTGAACACACATGGACCCCCTTGAAGTGATTTTTGACCTTTGGAGTGGCTCAAGAAGCTCTTGGATTGCTCAGCTCACAAACCCTAGATGCAGATGACTTAGAACCAATGCAGTGAATCAAAAATGTGATATGAGATGTTATGATTGTGTTTATGCATATGAAATGACCACAAGCCATGGTGTGAATGGGTGAGGGCAAATTTGGGGTGTTTACAGCTGCCCCTATTCAAACATGAGTTAGCTGTGCAGGATGTAAGCAACGGCTTAACAGGCAAACAAGATAACTTGTGGTTGAATACCAAAGACAGTCCAAAATTTGCACTCACAGAATGAAGAAGAAAAGGGATATAGATTGTAAAAGAAAATGAAGTATATTGTAAAGTGTGGGCGATGGAGGACGACCGTCAAGCAGAGGACGACTGCTGGGTAAAGAGCAATGACGGGGACGGCCGACATGCTGGGAAAAGTGCGGAAAATAAAGCAATGACGGGGACGACCGACATGCTGGGGATAAAAGGGATTATGATGGGGACGGCCATCAAGCAAAGCTGTAAAATTCTCTGGGGATTAACGAAACATGACGGGGACGGCCATCAAGTTCATAAAGTAAAGTAACCAACGATGGGGACGGCCATCGGGCTAAAAAGAAAAGGGACCACGACGGGGACGGCCATCGGGTTAAAGAATAAATGAAATAAACAGATGATGAGGTACGGTCATCAAAGGTGAAGGACGATCACCTAGCAGGGGACGGCTGCTCTGTTGGGGATAAGATAAGGGACGATCATCTAAGGTGGAGGACGACCACCTGGCAGGGTACGGCTGCCGAAAATATCACGACATAGGACGAATGCCGGATAAAAGGTCAATGATGGGGACGGCCATCGGACGAGCATGACGGGGGACGACCATCAAGAGGTGGAGGACGACCACCTAGCAGGGGACGGCTGCTCTCAAGGTTTGTCATGACATAGGACGAATGTCAGATAACCAAAATCAACAATGGGGACGGCCATTGGATAAAAAATGATGAAGGACGATCATCAAAAGGTGGAGGACGACCACCTAGCAGGGGACGGCTGCTAAATATCAACGATGGGGACGGCCATCGGATGAGCATGATGGAGGACGACCATCAAGAGGTGGAGGACGACCACCTAGCAGGGTACGGCTGCTCTCAAGGTTTATCATGACACAGGACGAGTGTCTGATAAAAAGGAAAATGCTTTGTTGGCGATCTACTAGGGAATGGTAAACACGGACGAGTACTTACATTCAAGAAACAAAAAGTATAAGTGTTTAGATGTTGTGTATAGGTTAAAGATGCGGATGAGCATCCTTAAGACTACGATACGGACAAGTATCGGGTAGAAACAAATAACTGACACGTGTTCAGAGATGATGATACGGACGAGTATCAACTGGTTAACAGAGAACACGGACAAGTGTTGAATCTGAGGGGATACCTCTGGGGAATAGTAGACACAGGCGAGTATCTATATTCAAGAAGACAAAAGTGTTTGACACAGTGTATGGATTAAAGATGCGGACGAGCATCCTTAAGACTATGATACGGACGAGTATCATGTAGAAACAAACTCTTGACGCGTGTTCTGAGATGATGGTACAGACGTGTATCAATGAGTTAACAAAGAACAAGGACTAGCATTGAATCTGTGGGGATATAAGTGGTATATATAATATACGGACGAGTATCAGTATAAGTATGAGTGGTGTATAGATGAGTGTTTAACAGCTGGGGAGAGTGACACGGACGAGTGTCAAAGGAGAAGAGTGTAATATGAACAAGTATCTGATATACAAGGTATAGATGACTGCGCTGGGGATATGACACGGACAGGTGTCAAAGGATTGTATATATAAGTATATGTGAGTGCAAAGAGGACGTCTTTGGCTTTCTACTGGGGTTATGACACAGACGGGTGTCAAAAAGTATCCGTAATACGAGTGTTATTGTTTGCACAGAATGTTCAGGCGACTTTACTAGGGAGTATTGACACAGACGGGTGTCAAAAGGGGGTATATATACTGGTGTTTGTGAATGTGAGGCAACTGATTTTGCTGGGGCACTTCCGCTGGGGATATGGGGGAAGTATTCTGTATACTGACGGATTGTCATTATTCACAAGTGTTGATTCAAAACAAGGCTTATGAATATGCTATGTTTGATTTTTGCCGTAATGCTCCGTATTAAAACGGAATGCTACGCTTTGTGGGTGAATATGATGCGAATGCTATGATCATGCGAGGAAACTAAACTGGGACTCGGGTCCCGTTGCTGCGAAGATCTCTGATCGATCTGTTGAAATGGACATCCCAGCTGGGGGTGAGATCATTGGTAGATCTGATGAAACGATATCTGCTTGGGGAAATGGGTCAATGATAGACCTATTCCAATAAATGAAAGACCCAGCTGGGGTTTGTAGAAGCTTTCGTCACTCTGTTGCGATTTTCTATGCGCTGCTCTTCTGGATAGAGGCTGGAGCTCTGTGGGGAGATGGCTCCTTGACTTTTGTACTCGGCTGAGGGTGAGATGGCAACTCGGCTGGGGAGAAAAAAGAGGAATCACTGAAAGACCTCAGAAATTTAGTTGAGGTGGATTCTTGACTCAGCTGGGGATATGGGCGCCTTCTGTGATGCTTGGCAACTCTGATGGGGATAAGTAATAAGTGGCAACTCAGCTGGGGAGAAAACACTTTTGGTACTAAGTGTTGATTTGTCAGCTTGTTGGGATGAAGCTTGCATGCCCCAAGTTGCATTCTGGATACCTGTAAATATATAGAAACGCACAAAATAATCCCGAGGTATCCCTTACTGGATTCCGTCATAGGAGTTTAGATACTTCTGAGAGTAAGCATATTTCCCGCAAGCACGTTTTTATTTGAAGACACACATCTGTATTCATGCAATCAGTTTTTTTTTAAGACATCAGACATTTTTTGCAAATAAAATGTACAAGACGAGACATGACTGAAAATCTGATTTTATTAATTCATATGCCCTGAATTGGCGAGATACAGTCAAAGAAACAAATCCCCTGGAATGAGGAGATCGTTACAAATTGAGAAACAAAATGCTGGCAATGTTGATGACGCTTTAAGGAGCTTCCTCTTTACTATGACTCGTATGACTTTTGACGCTCTTCTCATCTTGCTTCCTGAAGAATGTTGATTCTGATTGAAGCTTGATCCTTTCGGAGCTTACCAAGTTGTAAGTGATACAGACGAATTCAGAATGCAGTTGTTCGCTTATTCCCTTATTTTGCATGGATCGCCCTTTCGGGTTTTCAATCCATCAGGATACCCATTTTTGCCTGAGCTGTCCAATGTGGCTTTTCAACTCAACGGGTGTACATTTTTGTCTATTTTCCCTTATTTTTGCCCGAGTCTTTTATTCTGTTTTTGACTCGCCGGGATGCCCTATTTTTGCCTGGACTTACATTCTGTTTTTATGTCCAGCGGGTCTTTTTATGCGAAGTATTTTTTAACTGCATCTGAATTCACAGGGGACGGGAAATCTTCACCATCCATGGTGCTGAGCATCAGTGCTCCGCCAGAGAAAACTTTCTTTACTACAAATGGACCTTCATAATTCGGAGTCCATTTGCCCCTGCGGTCTGTATGAGGAGGGAGGATCCTTTTCAGCACAAGATCTCCTACTTGGTACTCTCGGTGCCTGACTTTCTGATCGAAGGCTTTCTTCATTCTCTTCTGATACAACTGCCCATGACAGATTGCAGCCAACCTCTTTTCTTCAATCAGACTCAGTTGTTCGCATCGGGCCCGAACCCATTCTGCTTCACTCAGCTTAACATCCATTAGTACCCGGAGAGAGGGTAATTCAACTTCAACCGGTAGGACTGCCTCCATACCGTACACAAGCTGATACGGCGTTGCCCCAGTGGATGTTCTGATTGACGTGCGGTACCCATGCAAGGCAAATGGTAGCATTTCATGCCAGTCTTTGTAGGTGACTACCATCTTCTGCACAATCTTCTTGATATTCTTATTAGCTGCCTCAACAGCGCCATTCATCTTTGGCCTGTAAGGAGAAGAATTGTGGTGTTGAATCTTGAAGTCCCGGCATAGCTCTGCCATCATTTTATTGTTCAAGTTGGAACCATTGTCAGTAATGATTCGCTCGGGAACTCCGTATCGACAGATGATATCTCTTTTCAGAAATCTGGCTACCACCTGCCTTGTAACATTGGCATAGGAAGCTGCTTCAACCCACTTGGTAAAATAGTCAATAGCAACCAAGATGAATCTGTGGCCATTCGAAGCAGTTGGCTCAATCTTGCCAATCATGTCAATGCTCCACATAGCAAAGGGCCAGGGTGAAGACATTATATTCAAAGGATTGGGAGGCACATGTATTTTATCCGCATAAATCTGGCATTTATGGCATTTTCTGGCGTAAGCACAACAGTCAGCATCCATTGTGATCCAGTAATAACCAGATCGTAGCAATTTCTTGGCCATTGCATGTCCTCCAGCATGGGTACCAAAGGATCCTTCGTGCACTTCATGCATCAACAAGTCTGCTTCTGTCTTATCAACGCATCTGAGGAGTACCATATCAAAGTTCCTTTTGTATAGGGAACCATCAGTGTTCAAGAAGAAACTACCAGCAAGCCTTCTCAAAGTCTTCTTATCATTGGAAGATGCCCCAGGTGGGTATGTTTGATCCTCTAAGAAGCACTTAATGTCATGGAACCAAGGCTTATCATCTTTGACAATGTCTGCTGCAAATACATATGCCGGTCTGTCAAGTCTGGACACTGAGATCTGAGGTACAAAGTTGGCAGCCTGAACTTTGATCATGGATGAAATGGTGGCAAGAGCATCTGCAAACTGATTCTCGTCCCGAGGGATATACTCAAGCTTGACTGTTGTAAAGAAAGTCAATAACCTTCTTGTATAATCCCTGTAAGGTATCAGATGATCTTGGTGGGTGTACCATTTGCCGTTGGTTTGATTGATTACCAAAGCTGAATCTCCGAATACAGTCAATGTCTTGATCCTGAGGTCAATGGCTTCCTCAAGACCCATAATGCAAGCTTCGTATTCAGCTTCGTTGTTAGTGCAGTTGAAAGTGAGTTTTGCCGAGAAAGGCATGTGAACTCCTTTAGGTGTAATGAGTACTGCACCAATACCACGACCATTCATGTTAACAGCCCCGTCAAACATCATAGTCCATTCTTCTTCCGGGTCAGGCCCTTCAGTGTGAACAGGCTCTTCATGATCTTTTGCTTTTATGAACATGATGTCTTCATCAGGGAAGTCAAATCTCATAGGCTGGTAATCATCAATAGGTTGCTCAGCAAGATATTCAGACAATACACTGCCCTTGATGGCTTTCTGAGATGTGTACTGGATGTCATACTCTGTAAGGATCATTTTCCATCTTGCAACCCGTCTGGTAAGTGCTGGCTTCTCAAATATGTACTTAACTGGGTCCATCTTCGAGATCAACAAAGTAGTGTGGGTCAGCATATACTGTCTCAGTCGGCGAGCAGCCCACGCTAAAGCACAACAAGTTTTCTCGAGCAGTGAATAACGTTGTTCACAGTCGGTAAACTTTTTGCTTATGTAGTATATTGCATACTCTTTTCGACCAGACTCGTCATGTTGGCCCAGCACACACCCCATTGACTCTTCTAATACTGTCAAGTACATTATCAGAGGTCTTCCTTCAACTGGAGGCATAAGGATTGGAGGTTCTTGTAGGTATTCTTTGATCTTGTCAAATGCCTTCTGGCAGTCTTCATTCCACCTGACCGTCTGTTCTTTTCTTAACAACTTGAACAAGGGTTCACAGGTTGCTGTAAGGTGAGATATGAACCGCGAAATGTAGTTCAATCGACCTAAGAACCCTCGAACTTCTTTCTCTGTCTTCGGTGCAGGCATCTCTTGAATAGCTTTGACTTTATCAGGGTCAACTTCAATCCCTTTTTCGCTTACAATAAAACCCAGCAGCTTACCAGATCGCACCCCGAATGTGCACTTATTGGGGTTTAATTTCAGTTGATACTTCCTCAGACGCTTGAACAGCTTCAGCAGATTTACCAGGTGGTCTTCTTCAGTAAGGGACTTGGCAATCATATCATCCACATAACATTCGATTTCTTTATGGATCATATCGTGGAATAATGTCACCATAGCCCGTTGATATGTTGCACCGGCGTTCTTGAGCCCAAATGGAATTACCTTGTAGCAGAACGTGCCCCAGGGTGTGATGAAGGTTGTCTTCTCCATGTCTTCAGGTGACATTTTAATCTGATTGTATCCTGAAAATCCATCCATGAAGGAGAATACCGAGAACTGATCCGTATTATCAACCAATACATCGATGTGAGGTAAAGGGAAGTCATCTTTCGGGCTAGCTCTGTTCAGATCCCGGTAGTCAACACACATTCTTACTTTGCCGTCCTTCTTGGGCACAGGTACTATGTTAGCAACCCACGGTGGATAGCTAGTTACGGCAAGGAACCCGGCGTCCCATTGCTTCTGTACCTCTTCCTTGATTTTCATTGCCATGTCTGGGCGAGTACGGCGCAGCTTCTGTTTAACTGGTGGGCATTCTTCTCTCAGAGGCAGCTTGTGCACAACAATGTCGGTGTCCAACCCTGGCATATCTTGATAAGACCAAGCAAACACGTCCACATACTCTTGAAGCAGGTCAATCAGTTGTCTCTTCACTGAGTCTTGTAAGCAGGCCCCGATTTTAACTTCTTTCACGTCTTCATCTGTACCAAGATTGATTGTTTCAACCTCCTCCTGGTGAGGAGTAATAACCTTTTCCTCTTGTCTTAACAATCTGGCTAGCTCTTCAGGAAGCTCATATTCTTCTTCAACCCCTTCATTAGCTTGATTGATCGGATTGTCAAAGTCATACGAAGTCATAGCCGTGTTGTTGTCGGTGCTGTCTGGAAGGAACACTCTGCAAGGGTTCAGTTTGTTCATTTTAGTGATTTGATTTTAATCTTGTTTAGAAAAGTGAAATAAAGTTGTCATTTTGAAAACATTGCCATTTATTTTTTGTACAAAAAGAAAAATGGAAAAAACAGTGAACGGAAAAAATAAAAGACTCATTTGCAAAAAGATGTCTGATATTTCATTGATTAATCTTGTTGCACAAAAAGTACAGATGGCCCGATTACAAAATGAGTCTTGTCATCTTGGGCAAGATGCAAGACTTTGATGCATGCTATAAAAATACAGGAAATAATAATTACTCTGCATGAGTAACTCTTATAATTTCCTGGGAAGACCAGTTTGAGATACTGCTCCCCGGGATCTTTGGACGAATCCAGCTTTCCAGGTTGCATTCTTCTTCCAGCTCGTCTTCCAAATTGTTGACAGCACCAGGGGTGAGCATCCCCCCACTAACAAAGTTGGGCTCTTTTGCAGCCTCTGCTTGATCTTGTTGAGTTGGTTTGTAACCCAACCCAAATCTATCCTCTTTCTTCTCCACCGGTAACAACTTGCCCCAGCCTTGGGCATTTCCTTCTTCAACAACCTTTCGGGCTTGTTGATATGATGTCATTGAAGTTCCAGGTACAGCAGATGTTTCATTTATATTCAAGGCCTCGAACCCTTGACTCATTGTTTCATGGATCTCCCCATCCATCTCAATGTATTTATAGGTAGCCAGGTGGCTGACAAAAATATCCTCCTCTCCACAGATAGTAACGACTTGACCCTCCCACTCGAATTTTAACTTCTGGTGAAGGGTTGAGGTCACGGCGCCAGCGACGTGAATCCATGGCCTACCCAATAGACAGCTGTAGGCAGGCTGTATATCCATCACGTAGAAGGTCGTTTTGAAGGTTTGTGGGCCAATCGTTATGGGCAACTCAATCTCACCCAAAACCGATCTCTTAGAACCATCAAAAGCTCTCACCACCAGGTTGCTGGGTCTCAACGCCAATCCGTCATACTCTAGCTTCACAAGGGCTTTTTTAGGTAAGACATTAAGGGAGGACCCCGTGTCTACCAGCACATGGGAAAGGACTGCTCCTTTACATTCCATAGTTATGTGTAAAGCCTTGTTATGGTTGCGGCCTTCCGTAGTCAAGTCAGTGTTGGTGAACCCTAGTCCATGACTAGCATTAACGTTTCCAACCACAGCTTCCAACTGATTGACGGTGATCTCTTCAGGCACATAAGCTGCGTGCAAGACTTTCAGTAGTGCATTCCGATGAGCTTCGGAGCACATAAGCAATGATAGGATTGAGATCTTGGAAGGCGTCTGGTGAAGCTGATCCACTATTTTGTAATCACTTTTCTTGATGATTCGCATGAACTCATCAACTTCTTGGTCAAAGGGTGTTTTCAAAGCTTCTTTAACAATCTGCTCCTCCTGCACCAAGCTTTTCCCTTTTGCCTTGGCAACAGCTTCTGCTTCGGCAGTGGGTCTTTGAATTTGTGGAGCGAAGAGACGTCCGCTTCGAGTGAAGCCTCCGCCTCCTCCCACATTGTCTATTTGTGGTGCAGGGGTTGATGATTCAAAAGTGATTTTTTGTCCTTCGCAGTACAGGTCAGAGCCGTAATGCCACGGGATGGCGTTACTGCTTTCATAAGGTACTGGTCCAGGCACCGTGATAATGACTGGACTGAGTGCAGCTGCGGAAGGAACTGTGATAGTCTATGGATCGTAATATATCGTGACTGGTGCTCTGATGGGAGTAGCACCTTGTGAGTTGTAGGCAGAATTGTTTTCGGGATCGTAATAAATTGTAACGGTTGAGACATCTTCATTGTTTGATGTTGTAGGAGACATTGTCGGAAGGATGGGTGTTGTTGTTGTAGGAGTTTCAAAATGAAGTGGTGCTGAAGTTGTAGAAGGAACGTTTGTTGATATCTGGTCAGTCGAAATGACAGATGAAACATTTGTTGATGAAGCCGAAGAGTTGTCGGGAAGAATGGTTGTTGCAGTTGTAGGAGATGCTGAAATTGTTGCTGATGAGATTGCTGGATTTGTCGGAATTGACGTTGTAATCTGGAGTAGGCCACTCTGAATGAGACCATCTATGCCATTCCTCAAGTTATCGCACCCATTTACCGAAATATTGTAGTAAGCACACCCTAACTCACACCCCGGGAACATTTGACATTCGAGGAGCTGAGCCTTAATCTCTACCAACGGTGTCCGAATCTGACCCACACTGGTTATTAAATAAGACGGCTTGTCTTCTTCTATAGCATTGATTCTGGGACCTCCGTGGTGCGGCATAGGGTTTTTGTCAACATTGGGTGGTGGTGCGAAATTCAGTGCCTTAGAGTCTACCAGGTCTTGTACCTTCATGTGCAAGGCTCTGCACTTTTCTGTACTGTGGCCAGGTGCATTTGAATGGAAAGCACATCTGGCGTTGGAGTCATAATTCCTGGGTAGACTATTAGGATCCGGAGGTGCCAACGTCCTTAGCTCAACTAGGTTGAGTTTCAGGAGTTGTGGCAATAATGTTGCATACGGCATAGGGATCGGATCGATTACCCTGTTGGCCTGAGAAGGTCTTTGTTGGAATGTTCTTTGTTGATTGTTGTTGTTGGTGTTGGTGTTGTTGTAGTTTCTCGGAGGATACTGATTTTGTTGCTGGTACTGAGGTTGTTGCTGATAATTTTGCTGCGGAGGTTGATAAGCTGGTTGTGGATGAGCTGGAGCGGGAATGGTGACTGCTGCCACAGACCTGTGAACATATTGAGGTCTGCCCCTGTTGGTGTGGATGGCATTGGTCTCGCCAGTTCTTCTTGGGCCTGCAAAAGGCTTCCTTGTATTGCTGGACGAGCTGGCACCGTTGTCAGAAATCTTGCCCATCTTCAACAGGCTCTCAATTCTCTCCCCAGCTATGACAACATCTGCAAAGCTAGTGGAAGAAAAAGCAGCTAGCCTGTCAATATATGTTCCTTGGAGGGTGTTCATAAACATATCTGCCATTTCCCTCTCTGACATAGGTGGCTGAACAGCAGCAGCCAATTGCCTCCATCTCTGAGCATATTCTCGGAAACTTTCCCTTGACGACTGTGACATTCCCATTAGGAGGGTCCTGTTGGGTGCCATGTCTAAGTTGTACTGATACTGTCTGATAAAGGCCTCTGCCAGGTCCTTCCAAAACCTGATAGTTGCTCTTGTCAGATGAGAGTACCATTCTCTTGAAGCTCCCGTCAAGCTATCCTCAAAATAGAACATCCAGAGCTTCTCGTCCATGGTATAGGCCTTCAGCCTCCCCAGAAATGATTGCAAATGGGTCCGGGGGCATGAAGTCCCGTTGTATTTTTCGAAACAAGGAGGCTTAAACTTATGGGGAATCCTGACCCCGTCTACCAAGCCCATGTCCATAACGTCAAAACCCAAAGAGTTTTGAGACTCTAAGGATCTCAATTTCTCAGCTATCTCATCCAGCCTTCTGTCATAAGCTTCCTCCCCAGCTCCCATTACTGTGAACTGATCCTCTTGGGGGTCTTCTTGCAGCACCCTGCCTGCAGTGGCAGTCCCTTGAACATTTGCAGGAATGTTGACCTCTGGATGAAGGTGGGGACCAAATACAGGGGGATTGACATGAGGTTGGACCCTCTCGTTGTTGCTTGTGCCAGCAGTCCCTATATGTGGATCCTCTTGATTCTGTCTTTCCACCATGGCTCTCAATCTTTCTTGGCTCTGAGCCATGTTGTTCATTACTTCCATAAACTGCGTCATCTGCGTTCTCATTTCCAATCTTTCGTTTGCCATTTGATTTCTAACCTCTGCAAGGTCCTGCTGTACCTGATCCATTTGTATGCCCGGAAGGTTGTTACGGGTTGGATAACGGTGCGGACGGTTGAGGGGAAATAACCGGCGTCGAGCAATAGTTCCTGAACATCACAACAGAGTTAGCAACAATAAAACAAAAACCTACAAAAGAAACAAAGGGTTAGCATGCAATGCAGTATGCTTATTTGTTTTCAAGGTATCCGGCTTGGCATTCGGTTTTGACCCTTCCAGACCCTTGAAGATGCTGTTGATGTTGCTTTTGGAGTAAACTCGGATGGAACAAACTGATACATATATTACAAAAGGCAAATGGTACATAGTTTGTTTACAAATACAAGCCCTCTGAGGGGTCAAAATACATTACAAGAAAATAAAAGTACATGGAATGAAAGCAACAACAAGCAAATGGTCAAACACCAAGACCAAACTCATCCTCCCGAACTTCCTTGAGAAGTGCTTCGGTCACAGGATCAGCTGGACGCTCCGTGAGATTCCTGATAAGGAGGTTCCGGGTAGTAACAGCTGCAGTTAGCTTCTTGTGTTGACTTTGGTCCTTTGACCTCTTCACTCCAGCTCTGATCTTCAGCTCTGATATCTCCCTCTGGGCTGCTGCCAGGGCTTCCTGCTGCTCTTTTACACTAGCTTCCAGCTTCTCTATCTTGTCTTGGACCCTTTTGTCCTCCAGAGTACGAGCCTCGGTGATCCTGACCCACCTAGCTTGACTCTCCTTCAGATACAAGTCTGTCCTGGCCTTCTGGAACTGGGCTTCCTTGCAGGCATTCTTCAGAATTTGCTCTCCAGCCCTAGACTTCATGATATAATCCTCAGACTTCTCAATTTTAGCCAGATGCTCCACTCTCAACTTCTCTAACCTCTCAATATCCATCCTACCATCACTCCTCTCCCGGAGGGTCTTCTGCAAAGCCTGAGTCAACTTCTCATTTCTCTCTTTCAAACCCTCAAACTCCTCCAGACTGACAGTGGCAGGGGGTGGTGCTGAAGATGATCCAAGCATATCTTCCATGGTAAAGGGCATTCCAGAGAATTGAGCTCTGGCATGGGACCACTCATAATATTGTGCTGATGCCACATTGTTGCACTTCCCCAGAATGGTTACTCCCTTAGTTTGAACATTGTCCCAGGCCCAGGCTGCCTGCCTAACAATAGCCAGATTAGGCTTGTTCTCACAATAAAGAGTCTCAGCCATGTCTTGTGCCTTAGGAGTGTGGACCAGTGCATAGCCCAGTTGCCTTTTGAACAGCAGAGGGTTGTAATTAATGCTACCCTTAACTCCTATCAGGGGCACATTGGGAAAATGCCCACAACTGGTGATGATATCCCTGCCCTTTGTGCTTTGAGTGCACCATCTGATATCGGCTGAAGTCAGAGCAGTGAGTCTTCTAGCCCAGTTCCTCTGCTGATGAGGGTTCAAAAATGCATCTGTCTTGGGTAAATGCCTGAGAAGCCAAGTATGGAACAAAGGAGCACAACACCTCACTAACCTTCCCCTCTGCTTTTCATTCCTCTGGTGCACTGAATAGTAAAAATCCCCCAATAGAGTAGGCATTGGGTTCTTTAGGATGAAAAGGTGGATTGCATTCTTGCTAATGAATCGAGGCTCATCCGCAAATAATATGATCCCATATATGCTCAGGGCCAATAAAGCACAGACTGCTTTCCACTCTCCTAAAGAAGCTTTCAGGGTAGCTTGAGAGATCAAGAAATCCAGATGCAGGCCAGGGATTCCAGCCTTAGAAGTCATATGCTGCCCAATCAGAACTGGTTCCAGATGCAAAGCCTTTGCTACCTCTTCATTACCAGGAAAGACCATCTCAGGGTTGAAAGGAACTCCACCCCTGATAGGTATACCATCCAATGATGAGTATTCTTCCAATAAAGGGCCCAGCTGAAAGTCCTGAAAAGTGAAACATATCAATGGGGGATCATAAAACTGAAGGCAAGTATGGATCAAGCTTCTCTGTGAAGGGTCCAAATCCATAACCACATCAAGTATATCTCCATAGTGTTCCCTGAACAGTGGTATATGGTCTGGAGTGATCAGGGTCTGAATCCTCCTGATGTCAGCTAGCTCTGGCTGGAAGAAGTGGTAGGTGATGTTACTCTTTTTAGGTGCCATGATATTGAGGATGAGTGGAGATAGATGCTGATGATAACACTGAAAGGTGGGCCACTGATTGGCTGGTGCAGGTGACTGAAGCAGATAGCTGATAACTGAAGCAGATGCTGATGAAGATAGGTCAATACTGATGATGGGGCCAAAACCAATGCCAAAAAAATGAAGATGGATACCCTGAAACACAAATAAGCAAATGTCAAAATGATGCAATGATTATGTATGCAAATGATATGCAAGGGTTTGTGACTGAGCTGGATCTGATCAAGTGCTCCGATATAGGTCCAGGTATGTTCAAGAAATCCAGATGGAGGTCTATAAATCCAGTAACCAAGGTGGGGGACTCAAATAAAGAGCCACATGTCCAGGGTTTAGAATCACAAGAACTGTTCCAACATGGAGTATTCTTAATCAAATCAAAGTAACAGGGTATGATGAGGCCAAGGGTACCTGCAAACCTGTAAACAGCCCAACCCCCTCACAGGTGGTGTTCTAAAACAAGGATCCTCAGACTTGGATCAGTTATGAGAAGTGTAAACACTTCTAACCCGGAGGTACAGTGTTTACAATAACCATAAAAGTTCCTCCTCTAATTCACCTCAGTTTCTGAAGGTCGATACTAAAGGTCATCCAGACTTAGCAGGCTTCCCAGATAGCCCTAGTTTTGCAGGAAATCTGCAACACAGAGTTCTCAAGAAGAAACCCATATCTGAACCGTGTTTCATATTCCCGCACCAGACCGAGATGGAATGGGAAAGAATATGAACCACTCTAGCCTAGGTGTCACTCAGGTCCCAGGTATAGGACCTCAAACTCTCAATAGAACCCCCACCCACCAAAGCAAACAACAGATCCAGCCAGTAGCACAGTATGACAATATGATATATGCAAAGCTATAAAGAAAGCAGTAAAGCAACTGTACATAAAGCAAAAATAAATACAAATATACAAACACAAATAAGCACATAACACCCCAGTAAACACAAATCAATCAAGCGCTAGGAGGAACCCACAAAAAGAACCAGAAGCCCTGGTTGCAGTATAAGGTTCCCCAGCAGAGTCGCCAAGCTGTCGCTCCCGATAGATGGGACCGGCCCAAATAAAGGTACAAACGCGAACGGTCGGCGAGAGGGACAATGAGAACACACAGCCGTGAACTCACTGGAGATGAAAAGAGTCGCCAGCTAGGCATTTTTATCCCGGAGGAAAGGCAATGCTGCATAGACCTAGAAAGACATGGATAAGATGGTTGCGAACCAGAGAGACTGAGAAAGGGGGTTGGTTACAACCTGGGAAGGTATTAGCACCCAGATTGTCCGTCGTACTCGACGGGATCCACGCTTAAAAGATTTGTGCTTTAAAGGGGTAGTGTCAGTGCAATTTGTGTATAAAATAGCTGGAAAAGGATGTACAGGTGTCAGTGTAAAAGAAATGTGAAGTGTGATATATACAGTGTCAGTGTGAGACCAGGAATAAGATGCTCAAGATCATGAGGCTAAAAAGGAATGAGGCTGGAAGGAGGGGGAATATACAGAGACTTTTGTTCGATAACTGTTAAGTTATGCCTACGTATCCTCTCGTGCAATGAGGAAGTCAGAACACCGTAGTTCGACCCAAAGAGACTGAAAGATGAATTGACTTGTGAACTGCTTGCTTGTCTATGCTCAAGTGTATGACCTGTCTGGCTCAGGTGCAAACTGTCTTGCATTAGACGGAAGAAACAAGTTCTCGTTTATGAGTGAAGGTGATGAGAAAAGAATCCCGGAGGAGACGATTATTGTTTGTTTTTGTGTTTTCAGTCTTTTATTGCTTTTGAAAGTTTGTCATAAGTTAATGAGCTTAAGTCTAAACCAATGGATTTAGTAAACTCATCACATCTTCCCTCTGATTAGGGGTAATGAGAATACCTTAAGTGTGAAGTCAGATTCTCACACTTAATCGCCTTTGGTGTAGGATTAAGATCATTAACCTACTTGTGATTATTTAGGTGTTTTTGTGGTTTTTTTTTAGTGTTAAGTAATGAGGTTAAGCCATAATCAGGGATTTAACAGACTCATTACACCATCCTAATAGAAGGATAATAGATGAGAATGTTTAAGCTGAGGAAAGCTCCTCAACTTAATCCATGATTAGGGATTAAACTCATGACAAAACAAGCCTTTATTAGATGGGTTTTAGTTAATGATATGATGATGAAGTGGATTTTATGATTTGTAAGACAACTTGAGGGGGACTTGTCCATTAACACTAGGGTTAGTCCTTCTTAACCAATTAAGGAAGAATTAGAACCCTAATGCAAGGCCCAAGTTACAAGCTTGATGTCTTGATGATTATTAAGTGGATTGATTAAGAGATTTAAACACATTAAGGGTTTAACACTTAGGATTAAAGTTATACACTCCATCCTAAGAGAAGGATGCAGGCATAAACTTAATCACAAAGCCTTAAAGCCTTTAGGGTTTAGTCCCTGATTATGAGGTGAGAAGAGAAGACTCAAAGAGACACAAAGGTAAAACTAAGAGGGGAGACTAATCAAAACCCTAATCATTGTCATGCTTGGTTGTTCCTAAGGTTTGTGAGGTTAACAAGAGAAATCTTCAATGGAACCACCAGGAAGCAGATGAAAGGATCAAGAGAAGCAAAGCAACTTGCTTCATTCAAGAAGTCAAGTCACTTGAAGAAAGAAAGTAAGAAGAAGAGGAATGAGCAAGCTCAATCTCAAACACATACAAAAATTCAGCAAGGATGCATAAAAGAGATGAAGAGAAGTTATGAGAAGTGAAGGCAAATTCACTTCTCAAAGTCACTTACCACCTGAAAAGTTAGAAAAGGAAATGCAAAGCAATGCAAAATGAGATGAAATGGTATGATGCAAAACCAAACCAGAAGCATATGCATGATGTTAATGATGCTATGAGATGCTACAAACCAGAAACAACACATGTGGATGATCATACAAGCTTATGAGTGCAGATGAAGCAAGTTAAGACACATGATCATACATGGAAAGTTATGAGGTGCATATGGCATACAACATGACAAATGAGAGATGCAATGCTCAAACATGCTTTCAATATGTCTTATGATGTTAAATGAATCAAATGGAGGCATGGAATGTCATGGCAAGTCATGTTATGCAAGAAGATGTAAGATGGATGCATATGAAAGCCCAAATTAGGGTTTATGAACAATGCATCAAACACAAACCAAAATCAGAAGCAAACATCAATATAAAAAATTGAAAATGCATTCAAAGGATCCCTAAACCTATACTAACTCACTGCCCAAAGGAGAGGTCTCAACTCTAAACCTAGCTCAAGTTATGAATTTTCTAAGTTTTCTAGGGTTTTAGGGTTCCTTAACAAGAAAAATACCAAACAAATTGAAAATGAAAGATCAAATCATGGCCATTTAATCTCACAAACTACATGCTAAACCCAATGCAATTCAAAAAGAATCAAGGTCCAACTCTTTGGGGTTAGGCAGAAATGATTTTTTTTGAAGTTTGGATCAAAATAATGCATAAAAATGATTTTAATTCAATGACAAATTCTCAAAATGCATCAAGATCAAAAAATAAATTTGGTTTGAGGGTTGGACAATGTTTCTAAATGTCTTAGAACATTTCATGAATTTTTTGGTGATTTTTAAATACCTAAAAGTATTTTTAATAAATTAATTTTCATTAATCAATTAAAAATAAACTTTTAAATATTTAAAAATACTTTTTTAATGCTAAAAATGAAAATAAAAATATTTTTGTGTTTTAAAAATTAATGAAACTCTTGACAAAAAGTTTCATAATTTTTAAATGGTTTTTACTATTTTAAATAAATTGTAGAAATTAAATGAGAAAAAATGAAATTAAAATCAAAATAAATGGAAGTATGCTGGATGGATGGCTGGGATTGAGTCTGGCCAGGAAAGGGTTGACTGCGCGCGCAGATCAAAGGCCCACATTCAAACTTGGTTAATCTGAATTATTAAATAATTAATTGTGATTAGGGTTTCTAATGATGAATCACAGCCACACACACGCGCGCGAAGTCAACAAAGTCAAGGGATCCAACGTACCAGATTCAAACTTCCTTAATTGCAGGATTAAAACCCTAATTATTTTCAGGTGGCCGGAGAAGACCTCCGGTCGTCTTCTCCGGTGGGAACCCCACCTGAAAATTTCTAAAACTCTCAAAACGCAACTAAAATGAAATCTAAGAACACAAAAATGATTCCCACACTTCACTGAATCAAAACCCCAAGCTAAAACTCATTTATATTTCATTAATCTCGTGAATCGAAACAATCAAAATTTTAGGGCAAGACTTTCAGAACACTATTACATCCTTATTTTTCCACCATTTTCAAAACCAATGACATATTTATGATCAGGGAAGCATGAATAACAACTTAAGAGCTTAAAAAAGGATTTCTGGAAAAAATGTTCTTGAGCTACCTGAGTTTTGAAGCTTTCAGTTCACAGCTTTCTGGGTGCTTTCCTGCTTGCAATCAACTCCACTTGACCTCCTGAGAAGCTTTCAATTCTTGGAAAGAGTTTATGATGGCTGGTTTTGAGGTTTGAACAAGTTCTGCTCAATGGAGGGCAGAAATCGTATTTGTGATTCTGGGGGTTTTAGGCTATGGTGATGGATGCTTTGTGATCAGAGGAACATGTTGAGTTGATCTATGAAGTGGGTTTGTGTGTTTATGGCTTGTTTTCTGAGTTTCGAAGGTTTTTGCTCCAAGGGTGGAAAATGGGAATGTGATGCTATGGCTTGCTTCAGGCTTGCTTGTTGTGTGAAATGGCTGGCATTTGATCCACATAAACAAATCCCATTGGTCAGGTGATGTGACTTGGCCTGCTGTGATAGGTGAGCTAGCTTTTGCAAAAAGTCCACTCTTGTTTAAGAGAAAGCATGGGCAACTCCTAGCTTGGTACAAGGGGTGTGGGCTGCGCAGCAAGGTGAGGGGAAAGGCTAGGGTTGGTTCAGCAGCCAAGGCAGCAAGTGGATGGAAGTGTGATGATGGTTTTGCAACTTGTTTACTTTTAGTTCACATGTAAATATCTTGCTCCCAAGGCCATGAAACATGAGAAATTCTTAGTCCATTCTGAAATTTAGGGTACATGTGATGTTTGTGTGATGGTTAGACATGAATTAGAAGTCACAAATGCCTTGGTACAAAGTTTTTGCAAGTTTTCCATTTGGTGCATATTTTGAAAATTAGTGATTTTTGCCAACTTTGACACACCATAACTTTTGATCCAAAATGAATTAGGTCATTGTCGCTCCCAAAGATTTGCATCCCGGTACAAGCGCGAACGGTCGGCGAAAAGAACAATGAGAACACACAGCCGTGAACTCACTGGAGATGAATAGAGTCGCCAGCTAGGCATTTTTATCCCGGAGGAAAGGCAATGTTGCATGGGCCTAGAAAGACATGGATAAGACGGTTGCGAACCAGAGAGACTGAGAAAAGGGGTTGGTTACAACCTGGGAAGGTATTAGCACCCAGATTGTCCGCCGTACTTCGACGGGATCCACGCTTGAAAGATTTGTGTTTTAAAGGGGTAGTGTCAGTGCAATTTGTGTATAAAGAGCTGGAAAAGGATGTACAGGTGTCAGTGTAAAAGAAGTGTGAAGTGCAGTATGTACAGTGTCAGTGTAAGAACAAGAATAAGATGCTCAAGATTATGAGGCTTAAAGAATAATGCTGGAAGGAGGGGGAATATACAGAGACTTTTGTTCGATAACTGTCAAGTTATGCCTACGTATCCTCTCGTGCATTGAGGAAGTCAGAACACCGTAGTTCGACCCAAAGAGACTGAAAGATGAGTTGACTTGTGAACTGCTTGCTTGTCAATGCTCAAGTGTATGACCTGTCTGGCTCAGGTGCTAACTGTCTTGCATTAGACGGAAGAAGCAAGTTCTCGTTTGTGAGTGAATGAGGTGAGAAAAGAATCCCGAAGGAGACGATTATTGTTTGTTTTTGAGTTTTTAGTCTTTTATTGTTTTTTTTTGGATTTTTGTCATAAGTTAATGAGCTTAAGCCTAAACCAATGGGTTTAGTAAACTCATCACATCCTCCCTCTGATTAGGGGTAATGAGAATACCTTAAGTGTGAAGTCAGCTTCTCACACTTAATCACCCTTGGTGTAGGATTAAGATCATTAACCTACTTGTGATTAATTAGATGTTTTTGGTTGTTTTTGTTTAGTGTTAAGTAATGAGGTTAAGCCACAATCAAGGATTAAACAGACTCATTACACCATCCTAATAGAAGGTAATAGATGAGAATGTTTAAGCTGAGGAAGACTCCTCAACTTAATCCATGATTAGGGATTAAACTCATGACAGAACAAGCCTTTGATTAAGTGGATTTTAGATTAATGGTAAGATAATGAAGTGTTTTTTAGGGTTTGTAAGACAACTTGAGGGGGACTTGTCCATTAACACTAGGGTTAGTCCTTCTTAACCATTTAAGGAAGAATTAGAACCCTAATGCAAGGCCCAAGTTACAAGTGTGATGTCTGGATGATTATTAGGTGGATTGATTAAGAGATTTAAACACATTAAGGGTTTAACACTTAGGATTAAAGTTATACACTCCATCCTAAGAGAAGGATGCAGGCATAAGCTTAATCACAAAGCCTTAAAGCCTTTAGGGTTTAGTCCCTGATTATGAGATGAGAAGAGAAGACTCAAAAGAGACACAAAGGTAAAACTAAGAGGGGAGACTAATCAAAACCCTAATCATTGTCATGCTTGGTTGTTCCTAAGGTTTGTGAGGTTTACAAGAGAAGTCTTCAATGGAACCACCAGGAAGTAGATGAAAGGATCAAGAGAAGCAAAGCAACTTGCTTCATTCAAGAAGTCAAGTCACTTGAAGAAAGAAAGTGGGGAGAAGAAGAATGAGCAAGCTCAAACTCAAACACATACAAAAATGCAGCAAGGATGCATGAATAGAGATGAAGAGAAGTTATGAGAAGTGAAGGCAAATTCACTTCTCAAAGTTACTTACCACCTGAAAGGTTAGGAAAGAAATGCAATGCAATGCAAAAATGGGATGAGATGACATGATGAGAAACAAAACCAGAAACATATGCATGATGCCAATGATGCTATGAGATTCTACAAACATGAGGCAGCACATGGAAATGATCATACAAATTCATGAATGCAAATGAGGCAAGTTATGAACCATGAACATACATGAAAAGTTATGAAGTGCACATGACATACAACATGGCAAATACATGATGCAATGATCAAACATGCTTTAAATATGTCTTATGATGTCAAATGAATCAAATGGATGCTTGAAATGTCATGGCAAGTCATGTTATGCAAGAGAATGCAAGATGGATGCATATGGAAGCCCAAATTAGGGTTTATGAACCATACATCAAACAAAAATCAAAATCAGAAGCAAACCCTAAGATAAAAAATTGAAAATGCCACTCAAATGACCCCTAATCCTATACTAACCCAATGCCCAAAGGGGGGGTTTCAACTCCTAACCAAGTTCAAGTTATGGTTTTCTTAAGATTTCTAGGGTTTTAGGGTTTTCAAACAAGAAAATTATCAAACAAAAGGAAAATGAAAGATCAAATCATGGCCATTTAATCTCAAAAACTACATGCTAAACACAATGCAATGCAAAAAGAATCAATGTCCAACTCCTCATGGATAGGCAGAAATGATTTTTGGAACTTTGGATCAAATTAATGCATAAAAATGATTTTAAATCAATGAAGAATTCTCAAAATGCATCAAGATCAAGAAATAAATTTGGTTTGAAAGTTGGACAATGTTTCTAAATGTCTTAGAACATTTCATGAATTTTTTGGTAATTTTTAAATACCTAAAAGTATTTTTAATAAATTAATTCTCATTAATCAATTAAAAATAAACTTTTAAATATTTAAAAATACTTTTTTAATGCTAAAAATGAAAATAAAAATATTTTTGTGTTTTAAAAATTAATGAAACTCTTGACAAAAAGTTTCATAATTTTTAAAACATTTTTGCTATTTTTAATAAATTATGCAAAACAAATGAAATAATATGAAAATTAAATGAAATAAAAGCTGAAAATGGAAAAGTCATGCAATCTGATGGTGGAGATTCAAACAAAAACACGCGCGCATTGACCTGGCGCCAAATCCAAGGGCCAGCATTCAAACCTGGCTAATTAATGCTTATGCCCTAATCCTGCCGTTAATCACTTTCAGATGACCGGAACAGTGTTCCGGTCATCTTCTCCGTTCACCTCAAAACCTAATCTCACTCCATACGCATCTAAAATGAATTCTAAAAACACAGGAATGATCCCCACTCACTCACGAACCAAAACCCCCAATCAAAACATGTTTATCATTCCAGAAATAACTGAATCGAAACAAACAAAATATAGGGCAAAAAGTTTCAGAGACTGATTACACTCTCATCTCTCCACCATTTTCGAAACTAAGGACATATACATGATCAGGGAAGCATGAACAACAACTTAAGAACTTAAAAAATGATTTCTGGAAAAAAAAGTTCTTGAGCTACCTGAGTTTCGAAGCTTTCAATCCTGCAACTTTCTGACCTCCCCTCTTGATGTTATCCACTCCACTTGATCCCCTGATGATGCTTGAATGCTTAGAAGGAGTTTAAGTTGGCTGGTTGGGGAGAATGAACAAGTTCTGTTCAAGCTCAGGTGAGAATGGTGTTTGTGATTCAGGCTGTTTCAGGCAAAGATGAAGGGTTCTTTGTGTTCAGGGTGATGTTTTGAGAAGGTTTGTGGAGTTTGTTTGAGTGTTTATGGCCTGTGGAAGATGTTTCGAAGGAAAGTGCAGGTTGGAGTGAAAATGGAGAAATGGTGTTCTTGTTTGGTTCAGGCCTAAGTCTTGCTGGTTTTGGCTCAATGAAGCATGGTGATATGATTAGTGAAACTTGTTTGAATGTTTGTGGCTTGTGCAGAGAGATTCGAAGAGAAATGCTTGAGGGAGTGAGTTTGTGAATGTGTGTTTCTTCTGTGTTTCAGCCTTGCTCTCTATGTGAAATGGCTAGCATTTGGCTTGCATAAAATAATCCCATTGGTCAGATGATGTGACCTGGCCTGCTGTGATTGGGATGTTCACTTTTGCAAAAAGTCCACTTTGGTGTAAGGAAAGCATGGGCTTGGTTCTAGGATAGTACAAGCATGGGGGCTGGCGCAGCATGGTGTGTGAGAGGTGCTAGGAAGGTTCAGCAGCCAAGACAACAAGTTGGTGGTGTGTGATGAGTGGTTTTGCAACTTGGTTCCTTTTGGTTCATATGAAACTTTCTTGCCTTACAAGCCATAAAACATGAGGAAACCTTGGCCCAATCTGAACTTTAGGACTTACATGATGCTTGTGTAATGGTTTAATGTCAATTAGAGGTCACAAGAATGCTTGGTACATGAAATTGCAAGTTTCTCATTTGAGGCATATCTTGAAAATTAGTGATTTTTGCCAACTTTGACACACCATAACTTTTGATCCAAAATGAATTAGGTCATGTTCTTGTAATTTTTGAAGAGGGAAAAATGTATTCTACAACTTTCATGACCAAAGTTTTTCCATTTGAAGCATTTTTGGATCAAAAAGTAAGGCTTGAAAAGTGGCATAAAATGACATATTCTTCAAAAGTCAACCATGCCCTAAAAAGTCAACTTTGCAAAAACTTGTAATTATTGAATTTTGTAAACTTCCAACATCTTCCATGATCAAATAAAGATCATATACAATAAAAATGATGAAGAACACCCCTTGGTTGGGTCATTGGGGGCCTCAGATGCCCTGACTTTGCACTGACTTGCTTGAAAAGTCAACTCTTGATCAGATGACTTCCCCATGGAATTTATTCATGAAAATTGATATGCATACTCCCTATACCATATAGAGACCAATAGAAACAAGAATGACCAAAAAAATTGGAGTTATGGCCTCTGAAACCAAAACCCTAATTTTAGGTCATCTGTGCAGTCAAACTTGGCTCTGCATCCATACCAATCCCAGTTCTTGTGATTCTTTGGCATTTTTGACTTTGAGAGGATGTAATATGATATAAGAACATACATGGATCCCTTTGAAGTGATTAGTGGCCTTTGGGGTGGCTCAAGAAGCTCCTGGATTGCTCAGATCACAAACCCTAGATGCAGATGACTTTGAAACAATGCAGTGACTCAAAAATGTGGTATGAGATGTTATGATTGTGTTTATGCATATGAAATGATCACAAGCCATGGTGAGATGGGTGAGGGCAAATTTGGGGTGTTTACAGCTGCCCCTATTCAAACATGAGTTAGCTGTGCAGGCTGTAAGCGACGGCTCAACAGGCAAACAAGATAACTTGTGGTTGAATACCAAAGACAGTCCAAAATTTGCACTCACAGAATGAAGAAGAAAAGGGATATAGATTGTAAAAGGAAAATAAAGTATATTGTAAAAGTGTGGGCGACGGAGGACGACCGTCGAGCAGAGGACGACTGCTGGGTCAAGAGCGATGACGGGGACGGCCGACATGCTGGGGACAAAAGGTAAAGCCAAGACGGGGACGGCCGACTAGCTGGGAAAAGTAAGAAATTATGATGGGGACGGCCATCAAGATAAAGTTGTAAAATTCTCTGGGGATTAATGAAACATGACGGGGACGGCCATCAAGTTCATAAAGCAAAATGACCGACGATGGGGACGGCCATCGGGCTAAACTGGAAAAAGGACCACGACGGGGACGGCCATCGGGTTAAAGGAAAAGGGACCACGATGGGGACACCCATCGGGTTAAAGAATAAATGAAATAAACAAATGATGAGGTACGGTCATCAAAGGTGAAGGACGATCACCTAGCAGGGGACGGCTGCTCTGTTGGGGAATAAAGGAATTATGATGGGGACGGCCATCAAAGGTGTAGGACGACCACCTGGCAGGGTACGGCTGCCGAAAATATCGCGACATAGGACGAATTCCGGATAAAAGGTCAACGATGGGGACGGCCATCGGATGAGCATGATGGAGGACGACCATCAAGAGGTGGAGGACGACCAACTAGCAGGGGAAGGCTGCTCTCGAGGCTTATCATGACACAGGACGAGTGTCAAATAACCAAAATCAACAATGGGGACGGCCATTGAATAAAATGATGAAGGACGATCATCAAGGGGTGGAGGACGACCACCTAGCAGGGGACGGCTGCTAAATATCAACGATGGGGACGGCCATCGGATGAGCATGATGGAGGACGACCATCAAGAGGTGGAGGACGACCACCTAGAAGGGTACGGCTGCTCTCAGGGTTTATCATAACACAGGACGAGTGTCAGATAAAGAAGAAAATTTGCTTTGTTGGAAATCTACTGGGGAGTGGTAAACACGGACGGGTGTTTATATCCAAGAAAACAAAAGGTATAAGTGTTTAGATGTTTGTGTATAGATTAAAGATGCGGACGAGCATCCTTAAGACTATGATACGGACGAGTATCAGGTAGAAACAAATACTGACACGTGTTCAAAGATGATGATACGGACGAGTATCATCTGGTTAACAGAGAACACGGACGAGTGTTGAATCTGAGAGGACTCTTCTGGGGAATAGTAGACACAGGCGAGTATCTATATTCAAGAAGACAAAAGTATTTGACACAGTGTATGGATTAAAGATGCAGACGAGCATCTTTAAGACTATGATACGGACGAGTATCATGTAGAAACAAACTCTCGACGCATGCTCTGAGATGATGGTACGGACGAGTACCAACGAGTCAACAAAGAACAAGGACTAGTGTTGAATCTGTGGGGATATAAATGGTATATACAAGATACGGACGAGTATCTGTATAAGTAGTAACATGGGTAGTGAGCATGAGTATTGTATAGATGAGTGTTTATCTGCTGGGGAGGGTGACACGGACGAGTGTCAAGAGAGAAAAGTATAATAATATCAACAAGTATGTGGGTTGTAAAAGTGTAGATGACTGTGTTGGGGATACGACACTGACGGGTGTCAAGAAAGTGTATATAGGTATATGTGAGTGCAAAGAGGATGTCTTTGGCTTTCTGCTGGGGTATGACACTGACGGGTGTCAGGACGTATCTGTAATACGGGTGATCTTGTTCGTAAAGAGTGCTCGGGCGACTTTATTGGGGAAGGATGGCACGGACGGGTGTCAAAATGAGTATATACTGGTGTTTGTGGATTGTGAGGCAGCTGCTTTTGCTGGGGACTCTGGTGGGGATTTTTCTGTACGCTGATGAACTGTCAATATTCACGAGTGTTGGTTCAAGGCATGGCTTATGATTATGCTATATGTTTGATTTTTTCCGTAATGCTCCGTATTAGACGGAATGCTACGCTTTGTGGGTGAATATGATGCGAATGCTATGATTATGCAAAAGATGCCAAACCGGGATTTGGATCCCGTTGCTGCGAAGATCTTCGGCCGATCTGCTTGAAATGGACATCCCAGCTGGGGATGAGATCACTGGTAGATCTGATGAGATATTTATTCTGATAAATGAGAGACCCAGCTGGAGTTTGTAGAAGCTTTCTTCACTCTGTTGTGATTCCTTCGTGCGTTGCTCTTTCTGGATAGAGGCTGAGACTCTGTGGGGAGAGCTCCTTGGCTTTTGTACTTTGGCTGAGGATGGCAACTCGGCTGGGAGCAGTAGCAAGCGGCAGCTCAGCTGGGGGAAGTCATGAGAGGCAACTGAGCTGGGGAGAGAGCACTTCGGGTGCTAAAATTGAGGGTTGATTTGCCAGCTTGCTGGGGTGAAACTTACATGCCCCAAGTTGCGCTCTGGATTCCTGCAATCCTGAAAAGACAGAGAAACGCACAAGTAATCCCGAGGTATCCTTTACTGGATTCCGTCATAGGAGTTAGGCACTTCTGAGAGTAAGTATATTTCCTGCAAGCACGTGTTTTTATTTTTTGAAGATAAACATCTGTATTCTATGCAATCAGTTTTTTCTTTAAGACATCAGACATTTTTTGCAAACAAATGAAAATGTACAAGACGAGACATGATTGAAGATCTGATTTTATTAATTCATATGCCCTGAATTGGCGAGATACAGTCAAAGAAACAAATCCCCTGAAATGAGGAGATCGTTACAAATTGAGAAACAAAATGCTGGCAATGTTGATGACGCTTTAAGGAGCTTCCTCTCTTGCCATGACTCGTATGACTTTTGACGTTCTTCTCATCTTGCTTTCTGAAGAATGTTGACTCTGATTGAGGCTTGATCCTTTCAAAACTTACCAAGTTGTAGGCGATACAGACGAATTCAGAATGCAGTTGTTCGCTTATTCCCTTATTTTGCATGGATCGCCCTTTCGGGTTTTCAATCCATCGGGATACCCATTTTTGCCTGAGCTGTCCAATGCGGCTTTTCAACTCAGCGGGTGTACATTTTTATTTACTTTCCCTTATTTTTGCCCGAGTCTTTTATTCTGTTTTTGACTCGTCGGGATGCCCTGTTTTTTGCCTGGACTTATATTCTGTTTTTATGTCCAGCGGGTCGTTTTATGCGAAGTATTTTCTAACTGCATCTGAATTCACAGGGGATGGGAAATCTTCACCATCCATGGTGCTGAGCATCAGTGCTCCACCGGAAAAAACTTTCTTTACCACAAATGGTCCTTCATAGTTTGGAGTCCATTTGCCCCTGTGGTCTGTATGAGGAGGGAGGATTCTTTTCAGCACAAGATCTCCCACTTGGTACTCTCGGTGCCTGACTTTCTGATCGAAGGCTCTCTTCATTCTTTTCTGATACAACTGCCCATGACAGATTGCAGCCAATCTTTTCTCTTCAATCAGACTCAGTTGTTCGTATCGGGATCGGACCCACTCTGCTTCACTCAGTTTAACATCCATCAGTACCCGTAGAGAGGGTAATTCAACCTCAACCGGTAGGACTGCTTCCATACCATGCACAAGCTGATACGGTGTTGCCCCGGTGGATGTTTTGATTGACGTGCGGTACCCATGCAAGGCAAACGGTAGCATTTCATGCCAGTCTTTGTAGGTGACTATCATCTTCTGCACAATCCTCTTGATATTCTTGTTAGCTGCCTCAACAGCGCCATTCATCTTTGGCCTGTAAGGAGAAGAATTGTGATGTTGAATCTTGAAGTCCCGACACAGTTCAGCCATCATTTTATTGTTCAAGTTGGAACCATTATCAGTAATGATTCGCTCGGGAACTCCGTACCGACAGATGATATCTCTCTTCAGAAATCTGGCTACCACCTGCCTTGTAACATTTGCATAGGAGGCTGCTTCGACCCACTTGGTGAAATAGTCAATAGCAAACAGGATGAATCTGTGGCCATTCGAAGCAGTTGGCTCGATCTTGCCAATCATATCAATGCCCCACATAGCAAAGGGCCAGGGTGAAGACATCACATTCAAAGGGTTGGGAGGCACATGCACCTTATCTGCATAAATCTGGCATTTATGGCATTTTCTGGCGTAGGCACAACAGTCGGCATCCATTGTGATCCAGTAATAGCCTGATCTTAGCAACTTCTTAGCCATGGCATGCCCTCCAGCATGGGTACCAAAGGATCCTTCGTGCACTTCATGCATCAACAAGTCTGCTTCTGTCCGGTCGACGCATCTGAGGAGTACCATATCAAAGTTTCTCTTGTACAAAGACCCATCAGTGTTCAGAAAGAAACTACCGGCAAGCCTTCTCAAAGTCTTCTTATCATTGGAAGATGCCCCAGGTGGGTATGTTTGTTCCTCCAAGAAGCATTTAATGTCATGGAACCAAGGCTTATCATCCTTAACAACATCTGCTGCGAACACATATGCTGGTCTGTCAAGTCTGGACACTGAAATCTGAGGTACAAAGTTGGCAGCCTGAACTTTGATCATGGACGAAATGGTAGCCAGGGCATCTGCAAACTGATTCTCGTCCCGAGGGATATACTCAAGCTTGATTGTTGTAAAGAAAGTCAACAACCTCCTTGTATAATCCCTGTAAGGTATCAGATGATCCTGGTGTGTATACCATTTGCCGTTGGTTTGATTGATTACCAGAGTTGAATCTCCGAATACGGTCAATGTCTTGATCCTGAGGTCAATGGCTTCCTCAAGACCCATAATGCAAGCTTCGTATTCAGCTTTGTTGTTAGTGCAGTTGAAAGTGAGTTTTGCCGAGAAAGGCATGTGAACTCCTTTGGGTGTAATGAGTACTGCACCAACACCACGGCCATTCATATTAACAGCCCCATCAAACATCATAGTCCATTCTTCTTCTGGGTCAGGCCCTTCAGTGTGAACAGGCTCTTCATGATCTTTTGCTTTTATGAACATGATGTCTTCATCAGGGAAGTCAAACCTCATAGGCTGGTAATCATCAATAGGTTGCTCAGCAAGATATTCAGACAATACACTGCCCTTGATGGCTTTCTGAGATGTGTATTGGATGTCATACTCTGTGAGGATCATTTTCCATCTTGCAACCCGTCCGGTAAGCGCTGGCTTCTCAAATATGTACTTAACTGGGTCCATCTTTGAGATCAATAAAGTGGTGTGGGTCAACATATACTGTCTTAGTCGGCGAGCAGCCCACGCTAAAGCACAGCAAGTTTTCTCGAGCAGTGAATAACGTTGTTCACAGTCGGTAAACTTTTTGCTTAGGTAGTATATTGCATACTCTTTTCGACCAGACTCGTCATGCTGGCCCAGCACACACCCCATTGACTCTTCTAATATTGTCAAATACATGATCAGAGGTCTTCCTTCCACTGGAGGCATAAGGATTGGAGGTTCTTGCAAGTACTCTTTGATCTTGTCAAAAGCCTTCTGACAGTCTTCGTTCCACCTGACCGTCTGTTCTTTTCTCAACAATTTGAACAAGGGTTCACAGGTTGCTGTAAGGTGAGATATGAATCTTGAAATGTAGTTCAATCGACCTAAGAATCCTCGAACTTCTTTCTCTGTCTTCGGTGCAGGCATCTCTTGAATGGCTTTGACTTTATCGGGGTCAACTTCAATCCCTTTCTCGCTCACAATAAAACCCAGCAGCCTACCAGATCTCACCCCGAATGTGCATTTGTTGGGGTTCAACTTCAGTTGGTACTTCCTCAGACGCTTGAATAGCTTCAGCAGATTCACCAGGTGGTCTTCTTCAGTAAGGGACTTGGCAATCATGTCATCCACATAACACTCGATTTCTTTATGGATCATATCGTGAAATAATGTTACCATAGCCCGTTGATACGTCGCACCGGCATTCTTGAGCCCAAATGGCATTACCTTGTAGCAGAATGTGCCCCAGGGTGTGATGAAGGTTGTCTTCTCCCTGTCTTCAGGTGACATTTTAATCTGATTGTATCCTGAAAATCCGTCCATGAAGGAGAATACCGAGAACTGAGCCGTGTTATCCACCAATACATCAATGTGAGGTAAAGGGAAATCGTCTTTCGGACTGGCTCTGTTCAGATCCCGGTAGTCCACACACATCCTTACTTTTTCGTCCTTCTTAGGCACAGGTACTATATTAGCAACCCACGGTGGATAGCTTGTCACGACAAGGAACCCGGCGTCCCATTGCTTTTGTACCTCTTCCTTGATCTTCATTGCCATGTCTGGGCGAGTACGGCGCAGCTTCTGTTTGACCGGCGGGCATCCTTCTCTCAAAGGCAGCTTGTGCACAACAATGTCGGTATCCAACCCTGGCATATCTTGATAAGACCAAGCGAACACGTCCACATACTCTGTACCAAGATTGATTGTTTCAACCTCCTCCTGGTGAGGAGTAATAGCCTTTTCCTCTTGTCTTAACAACCTGGCTAGCTCTTCAGGAAGCTCATATTCTTCTTCAACCCCTTCATCAGCTTGATTGATCGGATTGTCAAAGTCATACAAAGTCATAGCCGTGTTGTTGTCGGTGCTGTCTGGAAGGCACACTCTGCAAGGGTTCAGTTTGTTCATTTTAGTGATTTGATTTTAATCTTGTTTAGAAAAAGTGAAATAAAGTTGTCACTTTGAAAACACTGCCATTTATTTTTTGTACAAAAAGAAAAATGGAAAAACAGTGAGCGGAAAAGAAAAAGACTCGTTTGCAAAAAGATGTCTGATATTTCATTGATTAATCTTGTTTGCACAAAAAGTACAGATGGCCCGATTACAAAATGAGTCTTGTCATCTTGGGCAAGATGCAAGACTTTGATGCATGCTATAAAAATACAGGAAATAATAATTACTCTGCATGAGTAACTCTTATAATTTCCTGGGAAGACCAGTTTGAGATACTGCTCCCCGGGATCTTTGGACGAATCCAACTTTCCAGGTTGCGTTCTTCTTCCAGCTCGTCTTCCAGACAGTTGACAGCATCAGGGGTGAGCATCCCCCCACTCACAAAGTTGGGCTCTTTTGCAGCCTCTGCTTGGTCTTGTTGAGTTGGTTTGTAACCCAACCCAAATCTATCCTCTTTCTTCTCCACCGATAACAGTTTGCCCCAGCCTTGGGTGTTTCCTCCCTCAACAACCTTCCGGGCTTGTTGGTATGATGATATTGAAGTACCAGGCACAGCAGATGTTTCATTCTAGTTCAAGGCCTCGAACCCCTGACTCATTGTTTCATGGATCTCCCCATCCATCTCGATGTATTTATAGGTAGCCAGGTGGCTGACAAAAATGTCCTCCTCTCCACAGATTGTAACGATTTGACCCTCCCACTCATATTTTAACTTCTGGTGAAGGGTAGAGGTCACGGCGCCAGCGGCGTGAATCCATGGCCTACCCAATAGACAGCTGTAGGCAGGCTATATATCCATCACGTAGAAGGTCGTTTTGAAGGTTTGCGGGCCAATCGTTATGGGCAACTCAATCTCTCCCAGGACCGATCTTTTTGAACCATCAAAGGCTCTAACCACCAGGTTGCTGGGTCTTAACGCCAATCCGTCATATTCTAGCTTCACCAGGGCCTTTTTAGGTAAGACATTAAGGGATGACCCTGTGTCTACCAGCACATGAGAAAGGACTGCACCTTTACATTCCATGGTTATGTGCAAGGCCTTGTTATGGTTGCGGCCTTCCGTGGTCAAATCAGTGTTGGTGAACCCTAGTCCATGACTAGCATTAACATTTCCAACCACAGCTTCTAACTGATTGACGGTGATCTCTTCAGGCACGTAAGCTGCGTGCAAGACTTTGAGTAGTGCGTTCCGATGGGCTTCGGAGCACATAAGCAATGATAGGATGGAGATCTTGGAAGGCGTCTGATGAAGCTGATCCACTACTTTATAATCACTCTTTTTGATGATTCGCATGAACTCATCAACCTCTTGATCAAAGGGTGTTCTCAAGGCTTCTCTAACAGTCTGCTTTTCCTGCACCAAGCTTTTCCCTTTTGCATTGGCAGCAGCTTCTGCTTCGGCAGTGGGTCTCTGAATTATAGGAGCAAAGAGACGTCCGCTTCGAGTGAAGCCTCCGCCTCCTCCCACATTGTCTATTTGTGGTGCAGGGGTTGATGATTCAAAAGTGATTCTTCGTCCTTCGCAGTACAGGTCAGAGCCGTAATGCCACGGGATGGCATTGCTGCTTTCATAAGGTATTGGCCCAGGCACCGTGATAGTGACTGGACTGATTGCAGCTGCGGAAGGAGTTGTGATAGTTTGCGGATCATAATAAATTGTGACTGGTGCTCTGATGGGAGCAGCACCTTCTGAGTTGTAGGCAGAGTTGTTTTCAGGATCATAAAATATTGTGACAGTTGAGACGTCTTCATGATTTGTTGCTGATGTTGTAGGAGACATTGTTGGGAGGATGAATGTTGTTGTTGTAGGAATTTCAAAATGGAGTGGTGCTGGAGTTGTAGAAGGAAAATTTGCTGATGGCTGATCAGTTGAGATGATAGATGAAGCACTTGTTGATGAAACCGAAGAATTGTCAGGTACAATGGTTGCTGTAGTTGTAGGAGGTTCTGGAGTTGTTGCTGATGAGATTGCTGGATTTGTAGGAAATGATGTGGTGATTTGAAGTTGGCCACTCTGAATGAGACCGTCTATGCCATTCCTCAGGTTATCGCACCCATTTACTGAAATATTGCAGTAAGCACACCCTAACTCACACCCTGGGAACATTTGACATTCGAGGAGCTGAGCCTTAATTTCCACCAACGGTGTCTGGATCTGACCCACACTGGTTATTAAATAAGACGGCTTGTCTTCTTCAATAGCGTTAATTCTGGGACCACCGTGGTTCGGCATGGGGTTCTTATTGACATTGGGTGGTGGTGCGAAATTCAGAGCTTTTGAGTCTACTAGGTCTTGTACCTTCATGTGCAGGGCTCTGCACTTTTCTGTACTGTGGCCAGGTGCATTTGAATGAAAGGCACATCTAGCGTTGGAGTCATAATTCCTGGGTAGACTATTAGGATCTGGAGGTGCCAATGTCCTTAGCTCAACTAGGTTGAGTTTCAGGAGTTGTGGCAGCAATGTAGCATATGGCATAGGGATCGGATCGATCACCCTGTTGGCTTGAGAAGGCCTCTGTTGGAATGGCCTTTGCTGGTTATTGTTATTGGTATTGTTGTTGTTGTAATTTCTCGGAGGATACTGATTCTGTTGATGGTACTGAGGTTGTTGCTGATAGTTTTGCTGCGGAGGTTGATAGGCTGGTTGTGGATGAGCTGGAGCGGGAATGGTGACTGCTGCCACTGACCTGTGAACATATTGGGGTCTGCCCCTGTTGGTGTGGATGGCATTGGTCTCTCCAGTTCTTCTTGGGCCTGCAAAAGGCTTCCTTGTACTACTGGACGAGCTGGCACCATTGTCAGAAATCTTGCCCATCTTCAACAGGCTCTCAATTCTCTCCCCAGCTATGACAACATCCGCAAAGCTAGTGGAAGAGAAAGCCGCCAGCCTGTCAATATATGTCCCCTGAAGGGTGTTCATAAACATATCTGCCATTTCCCTTTCAGACATAGGTGGCTGAACAGCAGCAGCCAGTTGCCTCCATCTCTGGGCATATTCTCAGAAACTTTCCCTTGACGATTGTGTCATTCCCATCAGGAGAGTCCTGTTGGGTGCCATATCTAAGTTGTACTGATACTGTCTGATGAAGGCCTCCGCCAAATCCTTCCAACACCTGATGGTTGCCCTTGTCAGGTGAGAGTACCATTCTCTTGAAGCTCCTGTCAAGCTGTCTTCGAAATAGAACATCCAGAGCTTCTCATCCATAGTATGAGTCCGGGGGCATGAAGTCCCGTTGTATTTTTCAAAACAAGGAGGCTTGAACTTATGGGGAATCCTGACCCCGTCTACCAAGCCCATGTCCATGACATCGAAACCCAAAGAGTTTTGAGACTCTAAGGACCTCAATTTCTCAGCTATCTCATCCAGCCTTCTATCATAAGCTTCCTCCCCAGCACCCATTACCGTGAACTGATCCTCTTGGGGGTCTTCTTGCAGTACCCTGCCTGCAGTGGCAGTCCCTTGAACATTTGCAGGAATATTGACCTCTGGATGAAGATGGGGGCCAAATACAGGGGGGTTAACATGAGGTTGAACCCTTTCATTGTTGCTGGTGCCGGCAGTCCCTATATGTGGATCCTCTTGATTTCTCCCTTCCACCAGTGCTCTGAGCCTCTCCTGGCTTTGAGCCATGTTGTTCATCACTTCCATAAACTGTGTCATTTGGTTCCTCATTTCCAACCTCTCGGTGTCATTTGGTTCCTGACCTCTGTAAGGTCCTGCTGCATCTGATCCATCTGTATGCCCGGAAGGTTGTTACGGGTTGGATAACGGTGCGGTCGGTTGAGGGGAAATACCCGGCGTCGAGCAATAGTTCCTGAACATCACAACAGAGTTAGCAACAATAAAACAAAAACCTACAAAACAAACAAAAGGGTTAGCATGCAATGCAGTATGCTTATTTGTTTTCAAGGTATCCGGCTTGGCATTCAGTTTTGACCCTTCCAGACCCTTGAAGATGCTGTTGATGTTGCTTTCGAAGTAAACTTGGATGGAACAAACTGATACATATATTACAAAAGGCAAATGGTACATAGTCTGTTTACAAATACAAGCCCTCTGAGGGGTCAAAATACATTACAAGAAAAATAAAAGTACATGGAATGAAAGCAATAACAAACAAATGGTCAAACACCAAGACCAAACTCATCCTCACGAACTTCCTTAAGAAGTGCTTCGGTCACAGGATCAGCTGGACGCTCCGTGAGATTCTTGATAAGGAGGTTCCGGGTAGTAACAGCTGTAGTTAACTTCTTGTGCTGACATTGGTCCTTTGACCTCTTCACTCCTGCTCTGATCTTCAGCTCTGATATCTCCCTCTGGGCTGCTGCCAGGGCTTCTTGTTGCTCTTTTGCACTAGCTTCCAGTTGCTCTATCTTGTCTTGGACCCTCTTGTCCTCCAGAGTACGAGCCTCGGTGATCCTGACCCACCTAGCCTGACTCTCCTTTAGATACAAGTTTGTCCTTGCTCTCTGGAACCGGGCTTCCTTGCAGGCATTCTTCAAGATTTGTTCTCCAGCCTTAGACTTCTTGATATAATCCCCAGACTTCTCAATTTTAGCCAGATGCTCCACTCTCAGCTTCTCTAACCTCTCAATATCCAACCTACCATCACTCCTCTCCCGGAGGGTCTTCTGCAAAGCCTGGGTTAACTTCTCATTTCTTTCCCTCAAGCTCTCAAACTCCTCTAAACTGACAGTGGCAGGAGGTGGTGCTGAGGATGATCCAGGCATATCTTCCATGGTAAAGGGCATTCCAGAAAATTGAGCCCTGGCATGGGACCACTCATAATATTGTGCTGATGCCACATTATTGCACTTTCCCAGAATGGTTACTCCCTTGGTTTGAACATTATCCCAGGCCCAGGCTGCCTGCCTAACAATAGCCAGATTAGGCTTGTTCTCACAATAAAGAGTCTCAACCAAGTCCTGTGCCTTAGGAGTGTGGACCAGTGCATAGCCCAGTTGCCTTCTGAACAGCAGAGGATTGTAATTGATACTACCCTTAACTCCTATTAGGGGCACATTGGGAAAATGCCCATAGCTGGTGATGATATCCCTGCCTTTGGTACTTTGAGTGCACCATCTGATATCAGCTGAAGTTAGTGCAGTGAGTCTCTTAGCCCAGTTTCTCTGTTGATGAGGGTTCAAAAATGCATCTGTCTTGGGTAAATGCTTGAGAAGCCAAGTATGGAACAAAGGAGCACAACACCTCACTAGTCTTCCCCTCTGCTTTTCATTCCTCTGATGCACTGAGTAGTAGAGATCCCCCAATAAAGTGGGCACTGGGTTCTTCAGGATGAACAGATGGATTGCATTCTTGCTAATGAATCGAGGCTCATCTGCAAACAATACAATTCTATATATGCTCAGGGCCAGTAAAGCACAGACTGCTTTCCACTCTCCTAGAGAAGCTTTCAGGGTAGCTTGAGAGATTAAGAAATCCAGATGTAAGCCAGGGATTCCAGCCTTAGAAGTCATATGCTGCTCAATCAGAACAGGTTCCAGATGCAAAGCCTTTGCTACCTCTTCATTACCAGGAAAGACCATCTCAGGGTTGAAAGGGACTCCACCTCTGATAGGTATACCAACCAATGATGAGTATTCTTCCAATAAAGGGCCCAACTGAAAGTCTTGGAAAGTGAAACACCTCAGTGGGGGATCATAAATCTGAAGGCAAGTGTGGATCAGGCTTCTCTGTGAGGGGTCCAGATCCATAACCATATCAAGTATATCTCCATAGTGTTCCCTGAACAATGGTATGTGATCTGGAGTGATCAGGGTCTGAATCCTCCTGATGTCAGATAGCTCTGGCTGGAAGAAGTGGTAGGTGATGTTACTCTTTTTAGGTGCCATGGTCTTGAGGATGAGTAGAGACAGGTGCTGATAATAACACTGAAGAATGGGCCACTGATTGGCTGGTGCAGGTGACTGAAGCAAATAGCTGATAGCTGAAGCAGATGCTGATGAAGATAGGTGAATACTGAAGATAGGGTCAAAACCAAACCAGAAATGAAGGTGGATACCCTGAAACACAAATAAGCAAATGTCAATATGATGCAATGATTATGCATGCAAATGATATGCAAGGGTTTGTGACTGAGCTGGATCTGATCAAGAGCTCTGATGTAGGTCCAAATATGTCCAAGAAATCCAGATGGAGGTCTATGAATCCAGTAACCAAGGTGGGGGGACTCAAATAAAGAGCCACATGTCCAGGGTTTAGAATCACAAGAACTGTTCCAACATGGAGTATTCTTAACCACATCAAAGTAACAGGGTATTCTGAGGTCAAGGGTACCTGCAAACCTGTAAACAGCCCAACCCCCTCACAGGTGGTGTTCTAAAACAAGGATCCTCAGACTTGGATCAGTTATGAGAAGTGTAAACACTTCTAACCCGGAGGTACAGTGCTTATAATAACCATAAAAGTTCCTCCTCTAGTTCACCTCAGTTTCTAAAGGTCAATACTAAAAGGTCATCCAGACTTAACAGGCTTCCCAGATAGCCCTAGCATTGCAGGAAATCTGCAACACAGAGTTCTCAAGAAGAAACCCATATCTGAACCGTGTTTCATATTCTCGCACCAGACCGAGATGGAATGGGAAAGAATATGATTCACTCTAGCCTAGGTGTCACTCAGGTCCCAGGTATAGGACCTTAACTCTCAATGGAACACCCACCCACCAAAGCAAACAACAGATCCAGCCAGCAGCACAGTATGACAATATGATAATATATGCATAAATCTATAAAGAAAGCAATAAACAAAACTGTACATAAAACAAAAATAAATACAAATATACAAACACAAATAAGCACATAACACCCCAGTAAACACAAATCAAACAAGCGCTAGGAGGAACCCACAAAAAGAACCAGAAGCCCTGGTTGCAATATAAGGCATCCCCAGCAGAGTCGCCAAGCTGTCGCTCCCAAAGATTTGCATCCCGGTACAAGCGCGAACGGTCGGCGAAAAGAACAATGAGAACACACAGCCGTGAACTCACTGGAGATGAATAGAGTCGCCAGCTAGGAATTTTTATCCCGGAGGAAAGGCAATGCTGCATGGGCCTAGAAAGACATGGATAAGACGGTTGCGAACCAGAGAGACTGAGAAAAGGGGTTGGTTACAACCTGGGAAGGTATTAGCACCCAGATTGTCCGCCGTACTTCGACGGGATCCACACTTGAAAGATTTGTGTTTTAAAGGGGTAGTGTCAGTGCAATTTGTGTATAAAGAGCTGGAAAAGGATGTACAGGTGTCAGTGTAAAAGAAGTGTGAAGTGCAGTATGTACAGTGTCAGTGTAAGAACAAGAATAAGATGCTCAAGATTATGAGGCTTAAAGAATAATGCTGGAAGGAGGGGGAATATACAGAGACTTTTGTTCGATAACTGTCAAGTTATGCCTACGTATCCTCTCGTGCAATGAGGAAGTCAGAACACCGTAGTTCGACCCAAAGAGACTGAAAGATGAGTTGACTTGTGAACTGCTTGCTTGTCAATGCTCAAGTGTATGACCTGTCTGGCTCAGGTGCTAACTGTCTTGCATTAGACGGAAGAAGCAAGTTCTCGTTTGTGCGTGAATGAGGTGAGAAAAGAATCCTGAAGGAGACGATTATTGTTTGTTTTTGAGTTTTTAGTCTTTTATTGTTTTTTTTTTGGATTTTTGTCATAAGTTGATGAGCTTAAGCCTAAACCAATGGGTTTAGTAAACTCATCACATCCTCCCTCTGATTAGGGGTAATGAGAATACCTTAAGTGTGAAGTCAGCTTCTCACACTTAATCACCCTTGGTGTAGGATTAAGATCATTAACCTACTTGTGATTAATTAGATGTTTTTGGTTGTTTTTGTTTAGTGTTAAGTAATGAGGTTAAGCCACAATCAAGGATTAAACAGACTCATTACACCATCCTAATAGAAGGATAATAGATGAGAATGTTTAAGCTGAGGAAGACTCCTCAACTTAATCCATGATTAGGGATTAAACTCATGACAGAACAAGCCTTTGATTAAGTGGATTTTAGATTAATGGTAAGATGATGAAGTGTTTTTTAGGGTTTGTAAGACAACTTGAGGGGGACTTGTCCATTAACACTAGGGTTAGTCCTTCTTAACCATTTAAGGAAGAATTAGAACCCTAATGCAAGGCCCAAGTTACAAGTGTGATGTCTGGATGATTATTAGGTGGATTGATTAAGAGATTTAAACACATTAAGGGTTTAACACTTAGGATTAAAGTTATACACTCCATCCTAAGAGAAGGATGCAGGCATAAGCTTAATCACAAAGCCTTAAAGCCTTTAGGGTTTAGTCCCTGATTATGAGATGAGAAGAGAAGACTCAAAAGAGACACAAAGGTAAAACTAAGAGGGGAGACTAATCAAAAC
Source organism: Lathyrus aphaca (assembly GCA_963966055.1). Classification (NCBI taxonomy): domain Eukaryota; kingdom Viridiplantae; phylum Streptophyta; class Magnoliopsida; order Fabales; family Fabaceae; genus Lathyrus; species Lathyrus aphaca. Next base: position 281,263,754 of record OZ014520.1, on the reverse strand, counting down.
CCTAATCATTGTCATGCTTGGTTGTTCCTAAGGTTTGTGAGGTTTACAAGAGAAGTCTTCAATGGAACCACCAGGAAGTAGATGAAAGGATCAAGAGAAGCCAAGCAACTTGCTTCATTCAAGAAGTCAAGTCACTTGAAGAAAGAAAGTGGGGAGAAGAAGAATGAGCAAGCTCAAACTCAAACACATACAAAAATGCAGCAAGGATGCATGAAAAGGGATGAAGAGAAGTTATGAGAAGTGAAGGCAAATTCACTTCTCAAAGTTACTTACCACCTGAAAGGTTAGGAAAGAAATGCAATGCAATGCAAAAATGGGATGAGATGACATGATGAGAAACAAAACCAGAAACATATGCATGATGCCAATGATGCTATGAGATGCTACAAACATGAGGCAGCACATGGAAATGATCATACAAATTCATGAATGCAAATGAGGCAAGTTATGAACCATGAACATACATGAAAAGTTATGAAGTGCACATGACATACAACATGGAAAATACATGATGCAATGATCAAACATGCTTTCAATATGTCTTATGATGTCAAATGAATCAAATGGATGCTTGAAATGTCATGGCAAGTCATGTTATGCAAGAGAATGCAAGATGGATGCATATGGAAGCCCAAATTAGGGTTTATGAACCATACATCAAACAAAAATCAAAATCAGAAGCAAACCCTAAGATAAAAAATTGAAAATGCCACTCAAATGACCCCTAATCCTATACCAACCCAATGCCCAAAGGGGGGGTTTCAACTCCTAACCAAGTTCAAGTTATGGTTTTCTTAAGATTTCTAGGGTTTTAGGGTTTTCAAACAAGAAAATTATCAAACAAAAGGAAAATGAAAGATCAAATCATGGCCATTTAATCTCAAAAACTACATGCTAAACACAATGCAATGCAAAAAGAATCAATGTCCAACTCCTCATGGATAGGCAGAAATGATTTTTGGAACTTTGGATCAAATTAATGCATAAAAATGATTTTAAATCAATGAAGAATTCTCAAAATGCATCAAGATCAAGAAATAAATTTGGTTTGAAAGTTGGACAATGTTTCTAAATGTCTTAGAACATTTCATGAATTTTTTGGTAATTTTTAAATACCTAAAAGTATTTTTAATAAATTAATTCTCATTAATCAATTAAAAATAAACTTTTAAATATTTAAAAATACTTTTTTAATGCTAAAAATGAAAATAAAAATATTTTTGTGTTTTAAAAATTAATGAAACTCTTGACAAAAAGTTTCATAATTTTTAAAACATTTTTGCTATTTTTAATAAATTATGCAAAACAAATGAAATAATATGAAAATTAAATGAAATAAAAGCTGAAAATGGAAAAGTCATGCAATCTGATGGTGGAGATTCAAACAAAAACACGCGCGCATTGACCTGGCGCCAAATCCAAGGGCCAGCATTCAAACCTGGCTAATTAATGCTTATGCCCTAATCCTGCCGTTAATCACTTTCAGATGACCGGAACAGTGTTCCGGTCATCTTCTCCGTTCACCTCAAAACCTAATCTCACTCCATACGCATCTAAAATGAATTCTAAAAACACAGGAATGATCCCCACTCACTCACGAACCAAAACCCCCAATCAAAACATGTTTATCATTCCAGAAATAACTGAATCGAAACAAACAAAATATAGGGCAAAAAGTTTCAGAGACTGATTACACTCTCATCTCTCCACCATTTTCGAAACTAAGGACATATACATGATCAGGGAAGCATGAACAACAACTTAAGAACTTAAAAAATGATTTCTGGAAAAAAAAGTTCTTGAGCTACCTGAGTTTCGAAGCTTTCAATCCTGCAACTTTCTGACCTCCCCTCTTGATGTTATCCACTCCACTTGATCCCCTGATGATGCTTGAATGCTTAGAAGGAGTTTAAGTTGGCTGGTTGGGGAGAATGAACAAGTTCTGTTCAAGCTCAGGTGAGAATGGTGTTTGTGATTCAGGCTGTTTCAGGCAAAGATGAAGGGTTCTTTGTGTTCAGGGTGATGTTTTGAGAAGGTTTGTGGAGTTTGTTTGAGTGTTTATGGCCTGTGGAAGATGTTTCGAAGGAAAGTGCAGGTTGGAGTGAAAATGGAGAAATGGTGTTCTTGTTTGGTTCAGGCCTAAGTCTTGCTGGTTTTGGCTCAATGAAGCATGGTGATATGATTAGTGAAACTTGTTTGAATGTTTGTGGCTTGTGCAGAGAGATTCGAAGAGAAATGCTTGAGGGAGTGAGTTTGTGAATGTGTGTTTCTTCTGTGTTTCAGCCTTGCTCTCTATGTGAAATGGCTAGCATTTGGCTTGCATAAAATAATCCCATTGGTCAGATGATGTGACCTGGCCTGCTGTGATTGGGATGTTCACTTTTGCAAAAAGTCCACTTTGGTGTAAGGAAAGCATGGGCTTGGTTCTAGGATAGTACAAGCATGGGGGCTGGCGCAGCATGGTGTGTGAGAGGTGCTAGGAAGGTTCAGCAGCCAAGACAACAAGTTGGTGGTGTGTGATGAGTGGTTTTGCAACTTGGTTCCTTTTGGTTCATATGAAACTTTCTTGCCTTACAAGCCATAAAACATGAGGAAACCTTGGCCCAATCTGAACTTTAGGACTTACATGATGCTTGTGTAATGGTTTAATGTCAATTAGAGGTCACAAGAATGCTTGGTACATGAAATTGCAAGTTTCTCATTTGAGGCATATCTTGAAAATTAGTGATTTTTGCCAACTTTGACACACCATAACTTTTGATCCAAAATGAATTAGGTCATGTTCTTGTACTTTTTGAAGAGGGAAAAATGTATTCTACAACTTTCATGACCAAAGTTTTTCCATTTGAAGCATTTTTGGATCAAAAAGTAAGGCTTGAAAAGTGGCATAAAATGACATATTCTTCAAAAGTCAACCATGCCCTAAAAAGTCAACTTTGCAAAAACTTGTAATTATTGAATTTTGTAAACTTCCAACATCTTCCATGATCAAATAAAGATCATATACAATAAAAATGATGAAGAACACCCCTTGGTTGGGTCATTGGGGGCCTCAGATGCCCTGACTTTGCACTGACTTGCTTGAAAAGTCAACTCTTGATCAGATGACTTCCCCATGGAATTTCTTCATGAAAATTGATATGCATACTCCCTATACCATATAGAGACCAATAGAAACAAGAATGACCAAAAAAATTGGAGTTATGGCCTCTGAAACCAAAACCCTAATTTTAGGTCATCTGTGCAGTCAAACTTGGCTCTGCATCCATACCAATCCCAGTTCTTGTGATTCTTTGGCATTTTTGACTTTGAGAGGATGTAATATGATATAAGAACATACATGGATCCCTTTGAAGTGATTAGTGGCCTTTGGGGTGGCTCAAGAAGCTCCTGGATTGCTCAGATCACAAACCCTAGATGCAGATGACTTTGAAACAATGCAGTGACTCAAAAATGTGGTATGAGATGTTATGATTGTGTTTATGCATATGAAATGATCACAAGCCATGGTGAGATGGGTGAGGGCAAATTTGGGGTGTTTACAGCTGCCCCTATTCAAACATGAGTTAGCTGTGCAGGCTGTAAGCGACGGCTCAACAGGCAAACAAGATAACTTGTGGTTGAATACCAAAGACAGTCCAAAATTTGCACTCACAGAATGAAGAAGAAAAGGGATATAGATTGTAAAAGGAAAATAAAGTATATTGTAAAAGTGTGGGCGACGGAGGACGACCGTCGAGCAGAGGACGACTGCTGGGTAAAGAGCGATGACGGGGACGGCCGACATGCTGGGGACAAAAGGTAAAGCCAAGACGGGGACGGCCGACTAGCTGGGAAAAGTAAGAAATTATGATGGGGACGGCCATCAAGATAAAGTTGTAAAATTCTCTGGGGATTAATGAAACATGACGGGGACGGCCATCAAGTTCATAAAGCAAAATGACCGACGATGGGGACGGCCATCGGGCTAAACTGGAAAAAGGACCACGACGGGGACGGCCATCGGGTTAAAGGAAAAGGGACCACGATGGGGACACCCATCGGGTTAAAGAATAAATGAAATAAACAAATGATGAGGTACGGTCATCAAAGGTGAAGGACGATCACCTAGCAGGGGACGGCTGCTCTGTTGGGGAATAAAGGAATTATGATGGGGACGGCCATCAAAGGTGTAGGACGACCACCTGGCAGGGTACGGCTGCCGAAAATATCGCGACATAGGACGAATTCCGGATAAAAGGTCAACGATGGGGACGGCCATCGGATGAGCATGATGGAGGACGACCATCAAGAGGTGGAGGACGACCAACTAGCAGGGGAAGGCTGCTCTCGAGGCTTATCATGACACAGGACGAGTGTCAAATAACCAAAATCAACAATGGGGACGGCCATTGAATAAAATGATGAAGGACGATCATCAAGGGGTGGAGGACGACCACCTAGCAGGGGACGGCTGCTAAATATCAACGATGGGGACGGCCATCGGATGAGCATGATGGAGGACGACCATCAAGAGGTGGAGGACGACCACCTAGAAGGGTACGGCTGCTCTCAGGGTTTATCATAACACAGGACGAGTGTCAGATAAAGAAGAAAATTTGCTTTGTTGGAAATCTACTGGGGAGTGGTAAACACGGACGGGTGTTTATATCCAAGAAAACAAAAGGTATAAGTGTTTAGATGTTTGTGTATAGATTAAAGATGCGGACGAGCATCCTTAAGACTATGATACGGACGAGTATCAGGTAGAAACAAATACTGACACGTGTTCAAAGATGATGATACGGACGAGTATCATCTGGTTAACAGAGAACACGGACGAGTGTTGAATCTGAGAGGACTCTTCTGGGGAATAGTAGACACAGGCGAGTATCTATATTCAAGAAGACAAAAGTATTTGACACAGTGTATGGATTAAAGATGCAGACGAGCATCTTTAAGACTATGATACGGACGAGTATCATGTAGAAACAAACTCTCGACGCATGCTCTGAGATGATGGTACGGACGAGTACCAACGAGTCAACAAAGAACAAGGACTAGTGTTGAATCTGTGGGGATATAAATGGTATATACAAGATACGGACGAGTATCTGTATAAGTAGTAACATGGGTAGTGAGCATGAGTATTGTATAGATGAGTGTTTATCTGCTGGGGAGGGTGACACGGACGAGTGTCAAGAGAGAAAAGTATAATAATATCAACAAGTATGTGGGTTGTAAAAGTGTAGATGACTGTGTTGGGGATACGACACTGACGGGTGTCAAGAAAGTGTATATAGGTATATGTGAGTGCAAAGAGGATGTCTTTGGCTTTCTGCTGGGGTATGACACTGACGGGTGTCAGGACGTATCTGTAATACGGGTGATCTTGTTCGTAAAGAGTGCTCGGGCGACTTTATTGGGGAAGGATGGCACGGACGGGTGTCAAAATGAGTATATACTGGTGTTTGTGGATTGTGAGGCAGCTGCTTTTGCTGGGGACTCTGGTGGGGATTTTTCTGTACGCTGATGAACTGTCAATATTCACGAGTGTTGGTTCAAGGCATGGCTTATGATTATGCTATATGTTTGATTTTTTCCGTAATGCTCCGTATTAGACGGAATGCTACGCTTTGTGGGTGAATATGATGCGAATGCTATGATTATGCAAAAGATGCCAAACCGGGATTTGGATCCCGTTGCTGCGAAGATCTTCGGCCGATCTGCTTGAAATGGACATCCCAGCTGGGGATGAGATCACTGGTAGATCTGATGAGATATTTATTCTGATAAATGAGAGACCCAGCTGGAGTTTGTAGAAGCTTTCTTCACTCTGTTGTGATTCCTTCGTGCGTTGCTCTTTCTGGATAGAGGCTGAGACTCTGTGGGGAGAGCTCCTTGGCTTTTGTACTTTGGCTGAGGATGGCAACTCGGCTGGGAGCAGTAGCAAGCGGCAGCTCAGCTGGGGGAAGTCATGAGAGGCAACTGAGCTGGGGAGAGAGCACTTCGGGTGCTAAAATTGAGGGTTGATTTGCCAGCTTGCTGGGGTGAAACTTACATGCCCCAAGTTGCGCTCTGGATTCCTGCAATCCTGAAAAGACAGAGAAACGCACAAGTAATCCCGAGGTATCCTTTACTGGATTCCGTCATAGGAGTTAGGCACTTCTGAGAGTAAGTATATTTCCTGCAAGCACGTGTTTTTATTTTTTGAAGATAAACATCTGTATTCTATGCAATCAGTTTTTTCTTTAAGACATCAGACATTTTTTGCAAACAAATGAAAATGTACAAGACGAGACATGATTGAAGATCTGATTTTATTAATTCATATGCCCTGAATTGGCGAGATACAGTCAAAGAAACAAATCCCCTGAAATGAGGAGATCGTTACAAATTGAGAAACAAAATGCTGGCAATGTTGATGACGCTTTAAGGAGCTTCCTCTCTTGCCATGACTCGTATGACTTTTGACGTTCTTCTCATCTTGCTTTCTGAAGAATGTTGACTCTGATTGAGGCTTGATCCTTTCAAAACTTACCAAGTTGTAGGCGATACAGACGAATTCAGAATGCAGTTGTTCGCTTATTCCCTTATTTTGCATGGATCGCCCTTTCGGGTTTTCAATCCATCGGGATACCCATTTTTGCCTGAGCTGTCCAATGCGGCTTTTCAACTCAGCGGGTGTACATTTTTATTTACTTTCCCTTATTTTTGCCCGAGTCTTTTATTCTGTTTTTGACTCGTCGGGATGCCCTGTTTTTTGCCTGGACTTATATTCTGTTTTTATGTCCAGCGGGTCGTTTTATGCGAAGTATTTTCTAACTGCATCTGAATTCACAGGGGATGGGAAATCTTCACCATCCATGGTGCTGAGCATCAGTGCTCCACCGGAAAAAACTTTCTTTACCACAAATGGTCCTTCATAGTTTGGAGTCCATTTGCCCCTGTGGTCTGTATGAGGAGGGAGGATTCTTTTCAGCACAAGATCTCCCACTTGGTACTCTCGGTGCCTGACTTTCTGATCGAAGGCTCTCTTCATTCTTTTCTGATACAACTGCCCATGACAGATTGCAGCCAATCTTTTCTCTTCAATCAGACTCAGTTGTTCGTATCGGGATCGGACCCACTCTGCTTCACTCAGTTTAACATCCATCAGTACCCGTAGAGAGGGTAATTCAACCTCAACCGGTAGGACTGCTTCCATACCATGCACAAGCTGATACGGTGTTGCCCCGGTGGATGTTTTGATTGACGTGCGGTACCCATGCAAGGCAAACGGTAGCATTTCATGCCAGTCTTTGTAGGTGACTATCATCTTCTGCACAATCCTCTTGATATTCTTGTTAGCTGCCTCAACAGCGCCATTCATCTTTGGCCTGTAAGGAGAAGAATTGTGATGTTGAATCTTGAAGTCCCGACACAGTTCAGCCATCATTTTATTGTTCAAGTTGGAACCATTATCAGTAATGATTCGCTCGGGAACTCCGTACCGACAGATGATATCTCTCTTCAGAAATCTGGCTACCACCTGCCTTGTAACATTTGCATAGGAGGCTGCTTCGACCCACTTGGTGAAATAGTCAATAGCAAACAGGATGAATCTGTGGCCATTCGAAGCAGTTGGCTCGATCTTGCCAATCATATCAATGCCCCACATAGCAAAGGGCCAGGGTGAAGACATCACATTCAAAGGGTTGGGAGGCACATGCACCTTATCTGCATAAATCTGGCATTTATGGCATTTTCTGGCGTAGGCACAACAGTCGGCATCCATTGTGATCCAGTAATAGCCTGATCTTAGCAACTTCTTAGCCATGGCATGCCCTCCAGCATGGGTACCAAAGGATCCTTCGTGCACTTCATGCATCAACAAGTCTGCTTCTGTCCGGTCGACGCATCTGAGGAGTACCATATCAAAGTTTCTCTTGTACAAAGACCCATCAGTGTTCAGAAAGAAACTACCGGCAAGCCTTCTCAAAGTCTTCTTATCATTGGAAGATGCCCCAGGTGGGTATGTTTGTTCCTCCAAGAAGCATTTAATGTCATGGAACCAAGGCTTATCATCCTTAACAACATCTGCTGCGAACACATATGCTGGTCTGTCAAGTCTGGACACTGAAATCTGAGGTACAAAGTTGGCAGCCTGAACTTTGATCATGGACGAAATGGTAGCCAGGGCATCTGCAAACTGATTCTCGTCCCGAGGGATATACTCAAGCTTGATTGTTGTAAAGAAAGTCAACAACCTCCTTGTATAATCCCTGTAAGGTATCAGATGATCCTGGTGTGTATACCATTTGCCGTTGGTTTGATTGATTACCAGAGTTGAATCTCCGAATACGGTCAATGTCTTGATCCTGAGTGTTGAGAGGCTTTCAGGCTTGTGTGTTATGTGCTTTGGAATGCTTGAGGCTAGTATAAACAAATGTGATTGGTTCAGAGAGTTGTTGTGGCTCAGCTTGATTGGTATGGTGTGTTTTGCAAAAAAGTCAACATTGTGCACTTGGAGGTATGAGCCATGGCAGGAGCTGTGCAATGGGGTGTTTGGCCTCAGCAAGATTCATGGAGAGCCATAGAATCAAGATTATGCAGTTGGCACAAGTGGATCAAACCTTTCCAAGCATCTTGCAACTTTTCCCTCTTTGGTGTTTCTTGGATCACAAGCCATGAAATGCTTCCAATCTTGGGCCAATTCTGATCCTTTGAGAATGCTTTGACATATTATGATGCATTTGTGCACATTAGAGGTCATTAGAATGCTTGGCAAGTGAAATTGCAAAATTCCCTCTTTGGCATGAACTTGAAAATTATGTGATTTTTGCCAACTTTGAAAGGCCGTATCTTGAGTTCTAGGATGAATCAATACATGTTCTTGTACTTTTTGAAAAGGGAAAGACCTAATTTACAACTTTCATGCCCAAGAATTTTCCATTTGAAGCATTTTTGGTCATGAAAGAGGAGGTTGAAAATCTTTCCCAAAATGGAAAGTTTGCATTTCAAGTCATTTCCAAAAATGGCAAGTTTGTAATTGGCTCAAAAATCTTCAATCTTGTGAACTTATAACCACTTCTAAGATAAAATAAAGATCATTGAACTTCAATTTGATGAAAATAGCCCTTTGGTTCCATTGTTGGGGGCCTCAGATGCCCTGATTTTGACTTAACTTGCTCAGGAAGTTACCCAGTGAACAAATGACCTCCACAATGAATTTCTTCATCAAACTTGGTACACATGATCCTTATAACATATTAAGAACATTAGAAACAAGAATGACCCAAAAATTTGGAGTTAAGGTCTCTGAAACCAAAACCCTAATTTTGGTCATCTGTGTAGTGAAAACCCTAGCTCTGCTTCAATGCCTTTGCCAGTTCTTGTGATCTCTTGACTTTCATGAACTTTGGGGAGCACAATATGATGATAGAACACACATGGACCCTATTGGAAAGCTTTGAGACCTTTGGAATGGCTCAGATGGATTCTTGGATTGCTCAGATCACAAACCCTAGATGCAGATGAACTTGAACTATGCAGGGAAGCAAACATGCAATATGAGATGTAATGCTTATGCTTATGCAAAAATGAAAGATCACAAGCCATGGTGATAAGGAGTGAGGGAAAATTTGGGGTGTTTACACCCCCAAACTCAGATATCAGATGACTTAAGAACTCCAAAATCCATGTAGCCTTATCAAATCATAGAACTGTACTGGCAATGAGGTATGATGAGGTCAAGGGTTCCTGCAAACCTATAAACCCCTCCCAATATCACAGGTGTGCTCCGGGTCAAACATCACGGACTCTCAAAGCCGAATAGAAATAATGAGTTCACCATTTCCGAGAAATGGCTCATGACCAAATAAGGGAATCGGTTTGGCATTATGTACTACTCAGGGAGGTCTCAGCGTGAGTCCGGGAAAAACAAGCATCCTTTATAAGTTCCCAGCTTCAAGCGCTTGAATCGAGAAACAATAGTACATTCATCCCGAAGGGTACAATACTATCGTCATACGACCAGATGCTTTGACTGAGTTCCTATAAAAGAACCAGGCCATCCTATGCGAGTTCCCAGTGGGCCCTCGGGTGCGAATGAGTTTGCCACAGAATGTGGTCTGCCACTGTCACCACTGGAGAGGGATGTTTCCACAAAGGTCCTCAATGATCGGTCCCCAGATGCACATTACTATCGAGGTTGTGTATGACCCCAGAAAGATTCCGGCATCAATACATTTCCAAGACGGTCGCAAGTCTGGGTGTGGAACTCACTACTACCAATATAGCAAGATGCCATGAAGCCAAAGTGATTGTCCACTCTAAGTCCTAGGATGCACTCGAGCCCCGGTTACGAGCTCATCTCTCAGTAACAATTCCCAATCCCACAGGAAAAAAAGGAAACCAGTACAGCCAGACAGTCCAGTATAATATGATGCATGAAAATAAATACTGAAAACTGTAAATAAAGCTGTAAATAAACAACAGTAAAAATAAACACGCAACAACAAACAATCAACACCCACTAAAACAAAAGCAAACAAGCGTTAGGATTGACTCGCGAGGGAACTAGAGATACTCTGGTTGGGAATTCCCCAACAAAGTCACCAACTGTCGCTCCCTGGATTTCCATCCTGGTACATACGCGAAAGTGGCGCGGAAGAGGTAGAGTCGCCAGCCAGGCATTTTTATCCCGAAGGAACGATAATGGTAATGCTGCACAAACTGAAGAAAAGAAAAGGAAGGACACAGGTCCTGCGAACCAAAGAATATGGGTTCGGGAGTCGGTTACGACCTGGGAAGGTATTAGCACCCCAGATCGTCCGCCGTACCCAACGGGATCCACGCTTGCAAAGAAACTGTTTCAAAGGGTGAAGAAATGAAAGTTGCTGCAAAGAAAAGGAGATGAACTGGATAAGAGAAGAAAAGAAAATAGAGAGAAAAAATGTAGGGAAAATAAGGATTGTGCTCGAACGGGACCTACCCCGCTGCCTACCTACCTCACTAGATATGAGGATCAGAGTCGTCATAGTTCCCCTAACTAGGGGTGGAAAAGACTTGCTTGTGAATTAAGGCTTGAACTTCCTATGGCAATGCTCAGGTGTTGCAGGCTCGGACGACGAGTGCGTTACCGTCTTGCAAAATGACAAGTTGGAGCAAGTTCGCGTACGGAGCGAAGGAGATGAGAAAAGGAATCCCAAAGGAAAGACGCTTATTGTTTGTTTGTGTTTTTCAGAGGTCTTTTATTGGTGTGACACAAGATAATGAACTCAAACTCTTTTCCATGGAATGTGTACTTGCTACTACATTTCAAGATGGAATAATAGAACAAGCACACCAAGTAAGAAGAATTTATCCAAGACTTGTTTCCAAGGAAAATGGCCTAAATTCATTGACTTGTTGAATTTATTAAGTGTTTTAGTGATTAAAAATGAAGAAGTACTTTTTATGATTTTTCTGGACGAAGATGACTTCATGATCCGACTTGTGCATCATGCTAGACAAATGTACTATTCCAAGATGGAATGAATACATATGCCCCATGGAATAAGGCTACTACACAAGAAGTCACTTCTTTCTTTATTAATGTTTTTTAGGCTTTGTTTTGAGATGAGATGAGAAAGAGAACCAAAGGAGCAAAAGGCAAAAGTCTAATGGGGAAAGACTAAACCTAGAGTTATCATGCAAAAGTGGTCCTAAGGTTAGTGAGGTCTGAACTCTATCCTAATAGAAAAGAACCAAGGAGAAGAAAAGAAGAGGAGAAGCTAGAGAGCAACTTACTCCTCTAAAGGAGATAAGTTGCTTCTATAGGGGAAAGATAAGAATTGAATCACATGATGGCATAAGGCACATCAAAAATCACAAAGTAGAAAGCAACTTAAAAAGCAAAGAAGAAGAGCTGAAATGTGGATAAACATCCACACTTCTCTTACCATGAGCCCCTGCAAGTGTTAGCAAAAAAATCCAGCATATGTTCATCAACACAATCATGGAATTAGCATGCTCAAAGTTCAAATCAATAAAGATCAAAAAAACATGCCAAACTTTACACATACAAGTATTTACGTGTCGAGAACATGAAAGCATACATCAACTAGCGAGCAAATCACCCTAAAATAGCATATTCAATCATACAATGATCCATGGCAATTAAAACAAGTAAGGGGATCAAACAAGCTCAAAACAGCTCAAAGATATCATTCTGCATCAGTGTTAACCGGTTAACCAAAGCGTTAACCGGTTAACCAGTTCAAACCTGCAACAAATTACGCATAAAAAGGGTGCGTTAACCGGTTAACCAAAGCGTTAACCGCTTAACACTGTCAAAACAACAACAAATCCTGCATGAAAATCAGCTCAAATCCAGCTTATCCAAATAATTCCACACCAGACCAGCAATCAATTAAGCATGAAATAAATGGATCAATTCACATTAATTAACATCATTAAGCTCATGAACATTAGCACACGGATCCGGTTACGAATAAACCAATCGATTCAAGCAACACAAGCAAATACACAAGTACATGGTGGATCTAAAGCACAAGCATGCAAATAAGCTAAAACAGAGCTAGATCTGAATTTAACCAACCTACAAAGCTGAGGTATGCTCTGGTAGTTGTTGTTTGAGCTGGAAATGAAATATTTCGCGGAAAACTTTGAAGATCGCGAAAAACTTTGAACCACCAAGTAAACCAGCAAAAATGATGCAAATAAGTTATGGAAGGAGGTCTAGTTCTAAGATCTACAAGCTTTAAGGCAAAGTCTTGTGATCTTCAAAGAGGAACTTTGAGTGAACTTGGAAAATTGAGAGAAAAAAAGTGAGAGAATGGTGAGAGAGATCAAAATTCAGAAAATGAATAGGAGTGAATTATGAGCGAGAGTCTTGGTTTGGAGGGAAATGGATTAAATATGGTTTAGGTTTGGGGCCCAAAATTTAGGCTTGGGATCCAAAAATATGGTTTGGGGCTCAAAATGAATAAAAATCAGAAAATTGGAAAATTGGAACCAAAACACATGCTGAATTGCTGTTGGAATTCAAAATTCGCAACCGTTAACCGGTTAACCAAAGCGTTAACCGGTTAACGCCAGTGAATTTTGAAATCTCCCTCCTTTTGGTGGGAAACCTCAAGAATAACCCGGCGCCAACCGTTTTGATCTGATTTTGATCCTCAATCCCTTTTTAGGGCCTTGAACATGATACAGAGCTTGTATAAAGATCCTGTGAGCTTCTTGACAGGTCACCATGCTCTTGATTTTGACTTGTAGTGCTTCAAATTTCCCGGATAGTCGATCACATGCCTTATGCTAGAACATGCAAGTGTTATGCTTCATCTTTCTATGTAAAATGCTAAGGACATGACATGCTTATGATGATTATGATATGATGATGATGCTAAACAGGAGAGGGAAAATTTGGGGTGTTACACTCAAGCTTCAAAGTTGTATTTCCATCTTTATTAGTAATGACAGGGTGTTCCAATCCTCTATCTGCAGTTTTCCAAGCCTTCTTATCCAAAGCTTTTAAGAAAGCAACCATACGAGGTTTCCAATAATCATAGTTAGACTCATCCAGAATAGGTGGTCTATTCCCAAATCCTCCCTCCTTGCCCATAGTACCAGAATAAATTACCCTAGATCTCACCCATAAAAACATGCAGGGTGCCTGCTCTGATGCCAATTGAAATTCTGGTAACTGATATACAATGTTGAATACAATGTCACGACAGCAATATCTGATAAGTTAAAAACGATTAAATACGCAAATGTAGAAATAAAGAACACATGGAATTGTTAACCGAGTTCGGTGTAAACACACCTACTCTAGGGGCTACCAAGACAGGAAGGAACTCCACTATCAGTAGTATCAATTCAAAGATCCACAACAAACACCCCAGTTTGCAATCTTTTTACTTAATCCCTTTCCAATGTAAGTTCTACCTAGGAACTCCTATATATGAGACCCCCCTCACTCCCCCTCAATCACAATAGTGATCTTAAACTAACAATCCAGAAAATACGAAGACACTCTTCAAAATAATCCTTAACCTTGCTTAAAAGCTTCAGTTAAGTACAAACACTCTTGCTTAAAAGCTTTGAGTGGACAAAATACAAATGCACACCTAGTCTAAAACAATCATCAAGAAGACGATTGTTTGACTCACAAGATAACTAAAAACACACACAAAAACTTTGAATGAACAATCCTTGTTTTTCCCACGTCTTTACACTAGGGTAAGCAACCTTTAAGTAGAAACTTGAATGGGCATGGGCCTAATGAATTTGCACAAATCAGATAACAAATTTTCTTAAATGAAGGAACAAAAATAGCAACAAAAAATGTTCTGCTAAAATAACTCCATGTTGAATTCTCCTTTTCCTTATGATAAAACCGCGCAATTAAACATAACAAGTCTCAAGTTTAATGACAGCAAAATGCACGCACAGATAAGGATTCATCTAGGTCTTCAGGCCCAGTCAGAGATGTCATGACATCCTGATACAAACAACTGCATACTAAAATCTTCACACCTGCATAATGCTTAAATCACATGTCATAACATTTCATATGACATCCTGATACAGACACATGTTTTACCATAAAATGTAGTCAATCTAAAATATTTACAAATGTGAGAAAATTCTGCAAAGAAACATAAAACAAATAAATATTAATTTGTCAATATTAACATATAATCTTTAACATAATATTAAATATTAAATATAATATAATTGATAAAAGTTAGTGAAATAAGACAATTCAATGTATATTATTTGAGCAAAACAACTAAAACATTAATATAAATCTTAAAATTTGTAATTAAGGTGACTAAACAGGCTATCGTGGCTCATATGAGTTAGTTATAATAAATACCAGGATTTTTAGGGTCGAACAAGAAAAGCCCTAACATAAATCAGACTCCAATTTTAAAGCCAGTATGCCAAAATTAGATTTTCGCAGCGCAACAAAGACAACGCTTTTAGGAACAAGTGCTCTTAAATGTTTTAAAAATAAATTCGCTCAAAAAAAGCGCTTTTAAAGGATCACCTTAGAAAGCGCTTTTAGAAAGCGCTGCTAAAGGCCTTAAGTTGGCCCCATCTTTGAAAGCGCTTCTAAAGGACCCACCTTAGAAAGCGCTTTCAAAAAGCGCTCTTATAGGTAGTCCTTAAAAAAACGCTTTAGAAAAAGAGCTCTCTAAGGTCAATTATTAATTAAAATATATAAAACTTTCATAAACCCTAAGAAAACGTTTTCTAAGTAAGGCGCTCTTATAGGTAAGGGGGTCGAACCCACGCCCTTGAGGTAGGGAAAAGCATTGTACAAGCGCATTAACCACTGGGGTGGTGATACATCCACTGATTAAAATACAAAGATAAATATATATGGGGTACCTGAAAAGAATATTATTATTTTTAATTTTTTTTAATACTATTTTTCAATTAATTATTTAAACACTCAAAATAAATCATTTTTGAATAATTTTTTGCACATAATTCATTCATACATTCAAAAAATAATTTTCACAGATATAACAAAAATATATTATTATTTGATTAATTTTAAATTGTAACACGGTGGGAGAACTGACTTTGTTGTTTTTGTTTTTACAAAAACAATGTTGCAGATAGCAAGAGTCGCCGCCGACTTTTCTTTTATCCAAGTAGGAAAGGAGGAAAAGAACAGGAAAGACCTTAATTTAGATTTTGAGTTCGGGGATAGGTTATACAAAGGGAAGGTGTTAGCACCCTTTGTATCCATGGTTATCCATGGGCTCTTAACTTATTAGCTCACTTTACTTTTGTTTAAAAAAAATAGTGGTGGTGTATTTAGAAAAAGGTCCACCTTTGTAATAATTTTCGTATGAATGTATACAAAGGGGTTTTCTTGGAAAATTTTGAAAATGTGAGGTGTAAAGAGTATTGTTTTTTTAAATGGTGAGAAAGCGAGCAGTTAAGGGCTTCCTACCTACTTGTCACTCCCGATAAATGGGGAATGGCCCAAATAAAGGTACAGACGCGAACGGTCGGCGAGAGGGACAATGAGGACACACAGCCGTGAACTCACTGGAGATGAAAAGAGTCGCCAGCTAGGCATTTTTATCCCGGAGGAAAGGCAATGCTGCATAGACCTAGAAAGACATGGATAAGACGGTTGCGAACCAGAGAGACTGAGAAAGGGGGTTGGTTACAACCTGGGAAGGTATTAGCACCCAGATTGTCCGCCGTACTCGACGGGATCCACGCTTGAAAGATTTGTGTTTTAAAGGGGTAGTGTCAGTGCAATTTGTGTGTAAAAGAGCTGGAAGACAAAATATACAGGTGTCAGTGTAAGAGAAAAGTGAAGTATATAAGTGAAGTGTCAGTGTAAGAACATGAGTGAAATGCTCAAGATCATGAGGCTAAAAGAATGAGGCTAGAAAGAGGGGGGATATACAGAGACTTTTGTTCGATAACTGTTAAGTTATGCCTACGTATCCTCTCGTGCAATGAGGAAGTCAGAACACCGTAGTTCGACCCAAAGAGACTGAAAGATGAATTGACTTGTGAACTGCTTACTTGTCTATGCTCAAGTGTATGACCTGTCTGGCTCAGGTGCAAACTGTCTTGCATTAGACGGAAGAAGCGAGCTCTCGTTTGTGAGTGAATGAGATGAGAAAAGAATCCCGGAGGAGACGATTATTGTTTGTTTTTGTGTTTTCATTCTTTTATTGTTTTTGGATTTTGTCATAAGTTAATGAGCTTAAGTCTAAACCAATGGATTTAGTAAACTCATCACATCTTCCCTCTGATTAGGGGTAATGAGAATACCTTAAGTGTGAAGTCAGCTTCTCACACTTAAACACCTTTGGTGTAGGATTAAGATCATTAACCTACTTGTGATTAATTAGATGTTTTTGTTGTTTTTGTTTAGTGTTAAGTAATGAGATTAAGCCATAATCAGGGATTAAACAGACTCATTACACCATCCTAATAGAAGGATAATAGATGAGAATGTTTAAGCTGAGGAAAACTCCTCAACTTAATCCATGATTAGGGATTAAACTCATGACAAAACAAAGCCTTTATTGAGTGGATTTTAGTTAATGATATGATGATGAAGTGAGTTTTAGGGTTTATAAGACAACTTGAGGGGGACTTGTCCATTAACACTAGGGTTAGTCCTTCTTAACCAGTTAAGGAAGAATTAGAACCCTAATGCAAGGCCCAAGTTACAAGTGTGAAGTCTTGATGATTATTATGTGAATTAATTAGAGGATTTAAACACATTAAGGGTTCAACACTTAGGATTAAAGTTATACACTCCATCCTAATAGAAGGATGCAGGCATAAGCTTAATCACAAAGCCTTAAAGCCTTTAGGGTTTAGTCCCTGATTATGAGATGAGAAGAGAAGACTCAAAAGAGACACAAAGGTAAAACTAAGAGGGGAGACTAAACAAAACCCTAATCATTGTCATACATGGTTGTTCCTAAGGTTTGTGAGGTTTACAAGAGAAGTCTTCAATGGAACCACCAGGAAGCAAATGAAAGGATCAAGAGAAGCAAAGTAACTTGCTTCATTCAAGAAGTCAAGTCACTTGAAGAAAGAAAGTGAGAAGAAGAAGGATGAGAAAGCTCACATCTCACACACATACCAAAAATGCAGCAAGGATGCACAAAAGAGATGAAGAGAAGTTATGAGAAGTGAAGGAAAATTCACTTCTCAAAGTCACTTACCACCTGAAAAGTTAGTGAAAGAAATGCAATGCAATGCAGAATGGAATGAAATGGCATGATGAGAAACAAAACCAGAAGCACATACATGATGTTAATGATGTTATGTGATGCTATAAACATGATACAAAACATGAGGATGATCATATGAACCAATGGATGCAGATGAGGCAAGTTAAGGAGCATAAACATACATGAAAAGTTATGAAATGCAAATGGCATACAACATGGGAAATGCAAGATGAAATGATCAAACATGATTTCAATATGTCTTATGATGTCTAATGAACCAAATGGATGCATAAAATGTCATGGCAAGTCATGTTATGCAAACAAATGCAAGATGAATGCAAAAGGAAGCCCAAATTAGGGTTTATGATCAAAGCAACAAACACAAACCAAAATCAGAAGCAAACATCAATACAAAAAATTGAAAATGCACTCAAAGGATCCCTAAACCTATACTAACTCACTGCCCAAAGGAGAAGTTCCAACCCTTAACCAAATTCAAGTTATGATTTTCCTAAGTTTTCTAGGGTTTTAGGGTTCCTTAACAATAAAAATGCCAAACAAATGGAAAATGAAAGATCAAATCATGCCAATTTAACCTCACAAACTACATGATATGCTAAACACAATGCAATAAGAATCAAAGTCCAACTCTCAATGGTTAGGCAGAAATGATTTTTGGAAGTTTGGATCAAAATAATGCATCAAAATGATTTTAATTCCATGGAAAATTCTCAAAATGCATCAAGATCAAAAAATAAATTTGGTTTGAGGGTTGGACAATGTTTCTAAATGTTTTTAAATGTTTCATGAATTTTTTGGTGATTTTTAAATACCTAAAAGTATTTTTAATTAATTAATTCTCATTAATTAATTAAAAAGAAACTTTTAAATATTTAAAAATACTTTTTTAATGATAAAAATAAAAATGAAAATATTTTTGTGTTCTGAAATTAAATAATTACTTGTATAAAAAATTTCAGATTTTTTGAAGTATTTTTGCTATTTTTAATAAATTGTGGAAATTAAATGAAATGATATGAAAAATAAAATGAAATTAAATGAATTATTGAAGAAGTCAACAGATCCTTAGGCCTGAATTCAAAGTCACACGCGCGGGAGTTGACTAGGCGCGCATCTGGATGGCCTACATTCAAACTCACTAACCCTAATTAATTAGCCCTAATCACAGCCTTAATGACTCTCAGGTGACCGGAACAGTGTTCCGGTCATCTTCTCCGATCACTCCAAACTTCAAACTCTCTCTAAACGCATCTAAAACAAATTCTAATTAAACAGAAATGATCCCCACTCAAAAACGAATCAAAACCCCCATTCAAACAACATTTATCATTCCTAAACTGGCTGAATCGAATCAATCTAGTTCTAGGGCAAAAAGTTTCAGAGACTGCATACATACTCATTTCTTCACCATTTTCAAAAACAAAGACATATTCATGATCAGGGAAGCATGTAGAAGCTATTAAGAACTTAAAAAAACATTTCTGGAAAAAAAGTTCTTGAGCTACCTGAGTTTTGAAGCTTTCAGTTTGCAGCTTTCTGGCCTCTCCTCTTGATGCAATCCACTCTTTTGGTCCCTTGATGATGTCTGGATGCTTAGAAGGAGCTTGTGCTGGGGTGCTTTGTGACCTGGATGATGAGTTGAGTTGATCTATGAAGTTTGTTTAAGTGTTTGTGGCTTGTTTTCTGAGTTTCGAAGGCTTTTGCTTTTGAGAGTGAAAATGAGAATGTGTTGTGCTTGCTGGTTTCAGGCTTGTGTGTTATGATGTTTGGCTTGCAATTTGTTTGTATAAACAATGCTGATTGGTCAGAAGATGTGACATGCCCTTTTGTGATAGGTGTAGCTACTTTTTCCAATTTGTCAACTTTGTGTAAGAGAAGTATGGGTCATGTTCTAGCCAAGTACATGGGGTGTGGGCTGCGCAGCATGGTGTGAGGGAAAGGCTAGGATGGTTCAGCAATGTAGCTAGCAAGTGGATGAAGTGTTATGATGGCTTTTGCAACTTGCTTGCTTTTGATCTTCATGAAAAATATCTTGCCTCACAAGCCATAAAACATGTGATCTCTTTGGCCCATTCTGATTTTTAGGACTTGTGTCATGTTTGTGTAATGGTTTGACAACAATTAGAGATCACAAATTGCCTTGATACATGATTTTGCAAGTTTCCTCTTTGGTGCATAACTTGAAAATTTAGTGATTTTTGCCAACTTTGACAATCCATAACTTTTGATCCAAAATGAATTAGGTCATGTTCTTGTACTTTTTGAAAAGGGAAAGATCTATTCTACAACTTTCATGACCAAAGTTTTTCCATTTGAAGCATTTTTGAATCAAAAAGTAAGGGTTGAAAAAGTTGCATAAAATGACCTTTCCATGAAAAGTCAAACTTGCCCAAAAAGTCAACTTTGCAAAAACTTGAGACTCTTGAATTTTGTGAACTTCAAACATCTTCCATGATCAAATAAAGATCATATACACTCAAAATGATGAAGATCACCCATTGGTTGGGTCATTGGGGGCCTCAGATGCCCCGATTTTGCACTGACTTGTCTGAAAAGTCAACTCTTGATCAGATGACTTCCCCATGGAATTTCTTCATAAAAATTGATATGCATACTCCCTATACCATATAGAGACCAATAGAAACAAGAATGACCAAAAAATTTGAAGTTATGGCCTCTGAAACCAAAACCCTAATTTTAGGTCATCTGTGCAGTCAAGCCTGGCTCTGCTTCCACACCAACCCCAGTTCTTGTGATTTTTGACATTATTAACTTTGAGAAGATATAATATGATACTTGAACACACATAGACCCCTTTGAAGTGATTGTTGGCCTTTGGAGTGGCTCAAGAGGCTCTTGGACTGCTCAGATCACAAACCCTAGGTGCAGATGACTTAGGAACAATGCAATGACTCCAAATTGAGATATGAGATGGTATGATTGAGTTTATGCATATGACATGATCACAAGCCATGGTGTGAATGGGTGAGGGAAAATTTGGGGTGTTTATAGCTTCCCCTATTCAAACATGAGTTAGCTGTGCAGGATGTAAGCAACGGCTTAACAGGCAAACAAGATAACTTGTGGTTGAATACCAAAGACAATCCAAAATTTGCACTCACAGAATGAAGAAGAAAAGGGATATAGATTGTAAAAGAAAATAAAGTATATTGTAAAGTGTGGGCGACGAAGGACGACCGTCGAGCAGAGGACGACTGCTGGGTAAAGAGCAATGACGGGGACGGCCGACATGCTGAAAAAATTGCGGGAAATGAAGCAATGACGGGGACGGCCGACATGCTGGGGATAAAAAGAATTATGATGGGGACGGCCATCAAATAAAGCTGTAAGATTCTCTGGGGATTAATGAAACATGACGGGGACGGCCATCGGGTTAAAGAATAAATGAAATAACAGATGATGAGGTACGGTCATCAAAGGTGAAGGACGATCACCTAGCAGGGGACGGCTGCTCTGTTGGGGATAAGGTGAGGGACAGTCACCTAAGGTGGAGGACGACCACCAGGCAGGGTACGGCTGCCGAAAATATCGCGACATAGGACGAATGCCGGATAAGAGGTCAACGATGGGGACGGCCATCGGATGAGCATGATGGAGGACGACCATCAAGAGGTGGAGGACGACCACCTAGCAGGGGACGGCTGCTCTCAAGGTTTGTCATGACATAGGACGAATGTCAGATAACCAAAATCAACAATGGGGACGGCCATTGGATAAAATGATGAAGGACGATCATCAAGAGGTGGAGGACGACCACCTAGCAGGGGACGGCTGCTAAATATCAACGATGGGGACGGCCATCGGATGAGCATGATGGAGGACGACCATCAAGAGGTGGAGGACGACCACCTAGCAGGGTACGGCTGCTCTCAGGGTTTATCATGACACAGGACGAGTGTCAGATAAAAAAAGAAAATTTGCTTTGTTGGCGATCTACTGGGGAATAGTAAACACGGACGAGTGTTTACATCCAATAAACAAAAGGTATAAGTGTTTAGATATTTGTGTATAGATTAAAGATGCGGACGAGCATCCTTAAGACTACGATACGGACGAGTATCAGGTAGAAACAAATACTGACACGTGTTCAGAGAGGATGATACGGACGAGTATCAACTGGTTAACAGAGAACACGGACGAGTGTTGAATCTGAAGGGACTCTTCTGGGGAATGGTAGACACAGACGAGTGTCTATATTCAAGCAGTCAAGAGTGTTTGACACAGTGTATGGATTAAAGATGCGGACGAGCATCCTTATGACTATGATACGGACGAGTATCAGGTAGAAACAAACGCTTGACGCATGTTCTGAGGTGATGGTACGGACGAGTACCAACGAGTTAACAGAGAACACGGACGAGTGTCGAATCTGCGGGGATATATATGGTGTATACAAGATACGGACGAGTACCTGTGTAAGTGGCATGAATAGGTATGAGTGATGTACAGACGAGTGTTTAACTGTTGGGGAGAGTGACACGGACGAGTGTCAAAAGGAGAAGAGTGTGATATGAACAAAAATCTGATATACAAAGTGTAGGCGACTGAGCTGGGGATATGACACGGACGGGCGTCAAAGGTTTGGCATATGTAAGTATATGTGAGTGCAAAGAGGACGTCTTTGGCTTTCTGCTGGGGTTATGACACAGACGGGTGTCAAAAAGTATCTGTAATACGAGTGGTACTATTTGCACAGAGTGCTCAGGCGACTTTACTGGGGAGTATTGACACGGACGGGTGCCAAAGAGAGTATATACCGGTGTTTGTGAATGTAAGGCAACTGATTTTGCTGGGGAATCTCCGCTGGGGATTTGGGGGAAGTATTCTGTATATTGACGGATTGTCATTATTCACAAGTGTTGATTTAAAGCATGGCTTATGATTATGCTATATGTTTGATTTTTTCCGTAATGCTCCGTATTAAACAGAATGCTACGCTTTGTGGGTGAACATGATGCGAATGCTATGGTTATGCAAAAAGGTACCAAACCGGGATTCGGATCCCGATGCTGCGAAAATCTTCGACCGATCTGCTTGAAATGGACATCCCAGCTGGGGATGAGGTTATTTGATAGATCTGATGAGATGTTATTGCTTGGGGATTCAGGTCACTGATAGACCTGTCTCAGTAATGAGGGACCCAACTGGGGTTTGTAGCAGCTTTCTTTACTCTGTTGTGATTCCTTCGTGCGCTGCTCTTCTGGATAGAGGCTGGAGCTCTGTGGGGAGATGGTTCCTTGACTCTTGTACTCGGCTGAGGAAGGAATGGCAACTCGGCTGGGGAGAAAACACTTTGAGTGTTAAGACTGAGCAAGCATTGATCTGCCATCTTGTTGGGATGAAGTTTACATGCCCCAAGTTGCGTTCTGGATACCTGCAATCCTGCAAAGATAGGGAAACGCACAAGTAATCCTGAGGTATCCCTTACTGGATTCCGTCATAGGAGTTTAAACACTTCTGAGAGTAAGTATATTTCCTGCAAGCACGTGTTTTTATTTTTGAAGATAAACATCTGTATTTTATGCAATCAGTTCTTCTCTTAAGACATCAGACATTTTTTGCAAAAAAATAGAAAATGTACAAGACGAGACATGACTGAAAATCTGATTTTATTAATTCATATGCCCTGAATTGGCGCGATACAGTCAAAGAAACAAATCCCCTGAAATGAGGAGATTGTTACAAATTGAGAAACAAAATGCTGGCAATGTTGATGACGCTTTAAGGAGCTTCCTCTTTACCATGACTCGTATGACTTTCGACGTTCTTCTCATCTTGCTTTCTGAAGAATGCTGATTCTGATTGAAGCTTAATCCTTTCGAAGCTTACCAAGTTGTAAACGATACAGACGAATTCAAAATGCAGTTGTTCGCTTATTCCCTTATTTTGCATGGATCGCCCTTTCGGGTTTTCAATCCATCGGGATACCCATTTTTGCCTGAGCTGTCCAATACGGCTTTTCAACTCAGCGGGTGTACACATTTTTTTTGTTTATTTTCCCTTATTTTTGCCCGAGTCTTTTATTCTGTTTTTGACTCACCGGGATGCCCTATTTTTGCCTGGACTTACATTCTGTTTTTGTGTCCAGCGGGTCATTTTTATGCGAAGTATTTTTTAACTGCATCTGAATTCACAGGGGACGGGAAGTCTTCACCATCCATAGTGCTGAGCATCAGTGCTCCACCCGAGAAAACTTTCTTTACTACAAATGGTCCTTGATAATTTGGAGTCCACTTGCCCCTGTGGTCTGTATGAGGAGGGAGGATTCTCTTCAGCACAAGATCTCCTACTTGGTACTCTCGGTGCCTGACTTTCTGATCGAAGGCTTTCTTCATTCTTTTCTGATACAACTGCCCATGACAAATTGCAGCCAATCTTTTCTCTTCAATCAGACTCAGCTGTTCATATCGGGACCGGACCCATTCTGCTTCGTTCAGCTTAACATCCATTAGTACCCGTAGGGAGGGTAATTCAACTTCAACAGGTAGGACTGCTTCCATACCATACACAAGCTGATACGGTGTTGCCCCAGTGGATGTTCTGATTGACGTGCGGTACCCATGCAAGGCAAACGGTAGCATTTCATGCCAGTCTTTGTAGGTGATTACCATCTTCTGCACAATCTTCTTGATGTTCTTATTAGCTGCCTCAACTGCGCCATTCATCTTTGGCCTGTAAGGAGAAGAATTGTGGTGTTGGATCTTGAAGTCTCGGCACAGCTCTGCCATCATTTTGTTGTTTAAGTTGGAACCATTATCAGTAATGATTCGCTCGGGAACTCCGTATCGACAGATGATATCTCTCTTCAGAAATCGGGCTACCACCTGCCTTGTAACATTTGCATAGGAGGCTGCTTCGACCCACTTGGTGAAATAGTCAATGGCAACCAGGATGAATCTGTGGTCATTCGAAGCAGTTGGCTCAATCTTACCAATCATGTCAATGCCCCACATAGCAAAGGGCCAGGGTGAAGACATCACATTCAGAGGATTGGGAGGCACATGTACCTTATCCGCATAAATCTGGCATTTATGGCATTTTCTGGCATAGGCACAACAGTCGGCATCCATTGTGATCCAGTAATAGCCTGATCTTAGCAACTTCTTGGCCATGGCATGCCCTCCCGCATGGGTACCAAAGGATCCTTCGTGCACTTCACGCATTAACAAATCTGCTTCTGTCCTGTCAACGCATCTGAGGAGTACCATATCAAAGTTTCTCTTGTACAGGGAACCATCAGTGTTCAGAAAGAAACTACCAGCAAGCCTTCTCAAAGTCTTCTTATCATTTGAAGATGCCCCAGGTGGTAATGTTTGATCCTCCAAGAAGCACTTAATGTCATGGAACCAAGGCTTATCATCTTCAACAACATCTGCTGCGAACACATATGCTGGTCTGTCAAGTCTGGACACTGAGATCTGAGGTACAAAGTTGGCAGCCTGAACTTTGATCATGGACGAAATGGTAGCCAGAGCATCTGCAAATTGATTCTCGTCCCGAGGGATATACTCAAGCTTGACTATTGTAAAGAAAGTTAATAACCTCCTTGTATAATCCCTGTAAGGTATCAGATGATCCTGGTGGGTGTACCATTTGCCGTTGGTTTGATTGATTACCAAAGCTGAATCTCCGAATACGGTCAATGTCTTGATCCTGAGGTCAATGGCCTCCTCAAGACCCATAATGCAAGCTTCGTATTCAGCTTCGTTGTTAGTGCAGTTAAAGGTGAGTTTTGCCGAGAAAGGCATGTGAACTCCTTTAGGTGTAATGAGTACTGCACCAACACCACGACCATTCATGTTAACAGCCCCATCAAACATCATAGTCCATTCTTCTTCCGGGTTGGGCCCTTCAGTGTGAACAGGCTCTTCATGATCTTTTGCTTTTATGAACATGATGTCTTCATCAGGGAAGTCAAATCTCATAGGCTGGTAATCATCAATAGGTTGCTCAGCAAGATATTCAGACAATACACTGCCTTTGATGGCTTTCTGAGAAGTGTACTGAATGTCATACTCTGTAAGGATCATTTGCCATCTTGCAACCCGTCCGGTAAGTGCTGGCTTCTCGAATATGTACTTAACTGGGTCCATCTTTGAGATCAACAAAGTAGTGTGGGTCAACATATACTGTCTCAGTCGGCGAGCAGCCCACGCTAAAGCATAGCAAGTTTTCTCGAGCAGTGAATAACGTTGTTCACAGTCGGTAAACTTTTTGCTTAGGTAGTATATTGCATACTCTTTTCGACCAGACTCGTCATGTTGGCCCAGCACACACCCCATTGACTCTTCTAATACTGTCAAGTACATTATCAGAGGTCTTCCTTCAACTGGAGGCATAAGGATTGGAGGCTCTTGTAAGTATTCTTTGATCTTGTCAAAAGCCCTTTGGCAGTCTTCGTTCCACCTGACCGTCTGTTCTTTTCTCAACAGCTTGAACAAGGGTTCACAGGTTGCTGTGAGGTGAGATATGAACCGTGAAATGTAGTTCAATCGACCTAAGAACCCTCGAACTTCCTTTTCTGTCTTCGGTGCAGGCATATCTTGAATAGCTTTAACTTTATCAGGGTCTACTTCAATCCCTTTCTCACTCACAATAAAACCCAGCAGCTTACCAGATCGCACCCCGAATGTGCACTTGTTGGGGTTCAACTTCAGTTGATACTTCCTCAGACGCTTGAACAACTTCAGCAGATTTACCAGGTGGTCCTCTTCAGTGAGGGACTTGGCAATCATGTCATCCACATAACACTCGATTTCTTTATGGATCATATCGTGGAATAATGTTACCATAGCCCGTTGATACGTTGCACCGGCATTCTTGAGCCCAAATGGCATTACCTTGTAACAGAACGTGCCCCAGGGTGTGATGAAGGTTGTCTTCTCCATGTCTTCAGGTGACATTTTGATTTGATTGTATCCTGAAAATCCATCCATGAAGGAGAATACCGAGAACTGAGCCGTATTATCAACCAATACATCAATGTGAGGTAATGGGAAATCATCTTTCGGGCTAGCTCTGTTCAGATCCCGGTAGTCAACACACATTCTTACTTTGCCGTCTTTCTTAGGCACAGGTACTATATTAGCAACCCACGGCGGATAGCTAGTTACGGCAAGGAACCCGGCGTCCCATTGCTTTTGTACCTCTTCTTTGATTTTCATTGCCATGTCTGGGCGAGTACGGCGCAACTTCTGTTTAACCGGCGGGCATTCTGCTCTCAAAGGCAGCTTGTGCACAACAATGTCGGTGTCCAACCCTGTCATATCTTGATAAGACCAAGCAAACACGTCCACATACTCTTGCAGTAGGTCAATCAGTTGTCTCTTCACTGAGTCTTGTAAGCAGGCCCCGATTTTAACTTCTTTCACGTCTTCATCTGTACCAAGATTGATCGTTTCAACCTCCTCCTGGTGAGGAGCAATAACCTTTTCCTCTTGTCTCAACAACCTGGCTAGCTCTTCAGGAAGCTCATATTCTTCTTCAACCCCTTCATCAGCTTGATTGATTGGATTGTCAAAGTCATACAAAGTCATAGCCGTGCGGTTGTCGGTGCTGTCTGGAAGGCACTCTCTGCAATGGTTCAGTTTGTTCATTTTAGTGATTTGATTTTAATCTTGTTTAGAAAAGTGAAATAAAGTTGTCATTTTGAAAACACTGCCATTTATTTTTGTACAAAAAGAAAAATGGGAAAAACAGTGAGCAGAAAAGAAAAAGACTCATTTGCAAAAGATGTCTGATATTTCATTGATTAATCTTGTTGCACAAAAATTACAGATGGCCCGATTACAAAATGAGTCTTGTCATCTTGGGCAAGATGCAAGACTTTGATGCATGCTATAAAAATACAGGAAATAATAATTACTCTGCATGAGTAACTCTTATAATTTCCTGGGAGACCAGTTTGAGATACTGCTCCCCGGGATCTTTGGACGGATCCAACTCTCCAGGTTGCGGTCGCTTTCATCCTCGTCTTCCAAATTGTTGACAGCATCAGGGGTGAGCATTCCCCCACTAACAAAGTTGGGCTCCTTAGCAGCCTCTGCTTGATCTTGTTGAGTTGGTTTGTAACCCAACCCAAATCTATCCTCTTTCTTCTCCACCGGTAACAGTTTGCCCCAGCCTTGGGCAGTTCCTTCTTCAACAACCTTCCGGGCTTGTTGATATGATGTCATTGAGGTTCCAGGTACAGCAGAAGTTTCATTTATGTTCAAGGCCTCGAACCCTTGACTCATTGTTTCGTGGATCTCCCCATCCATCTCAATGTATTTGTAGGTAGCCAGATGGCTAACAAAAATATCTTCCTCTCCACAAATAGTAACGACTTGACCCTCCCACTCGAATTTTAACTTCTGGTGAAGGGTTGAGGTCACGGCGCCAGCGGCGTGAATCCATGGCCTACCCAATAGACAACTGTAGGCAGGCTGTATATCCATCACGTAGAAGGTCGTTTTGAAAGTTTGTGGGCCAATCGTTATAGGCAACTCAATCTCGCCCAGAACCGATCTCTTAGAACCATCAAAGGCTCTCACCACCAGGTTGCTGGGACGTAATGCCAATCCGTCATACTCTAGCTTCACAAGGGCTTTTTTAGGTAAGACATTGAGGGATGACCCTGTGTCTACCAGCACATGGGAAAGAACTGCACCTTTACATTCCATGGTGATGTGCAAAGCCTTGTTATGATTGCGGCCTTCCGTAGTCAAATCAGTGTTGGTGAACCCTAGTCCATGACTAGCATTAACATTTCCAACCATAGCTTCCAACTGATTGACGGTGATCTCTTCAGGCACATAAGCTGCGTGCAAGACTTTTAGTAGTGCATTCCGATGAGCTTCGGAGCACATAAGCAATGATAGAATAGAGATCTTGGAAGGCGTCTGGTGAAGCTGATCCACTATTTTGTAATCACTTTTCTTGATGATTCTCATGAACTCATCAACTTCTTGATCAAAGGGTGTTTTCAAAGCTTCCTTAACAATCTGCTCTTCCTACACCAAGCTTTTCCCTTTTGCCTTGGCAGCAGCTTCTGCTTCGGCAGTGGGTCTTTGAGTTTGTGGAGCAATGAGACGTCCGCTTCGAGTGAAGCCTCCGCCTCCTCCCACATTGTCTATTTGTGGTGCAGGGGTTGATGATTCAAGAGTGATTTTCTGTCCTCCGCAGTATAGATCAGAGCCGTAATGCCAAGGGATGGCATTACTGCTTTCATAAGGTACTGGCCCAGGCACCGTGATGGTGACCGGGCTGATGGCAGCTGCAGAAGGGACTGTGATAGTCTGTGGATCATAGTATATTGTGACTGGTGCTCTGATGGGAGTAGCACTTTGTGAGTTGTAGGCAGAATCATTTTCAGGATCATAATAAATCGTAATTGTGGAGACATTTGCTGCTGAAGTTGTAGGAGACATTGTTGGAAGGATGGGTGTTGTTGTTGTAGGAGGTTCTGAATGAAGTGGTGCTGAAGTTGTAGAAGGGATGTTTGCTGATATCTGGTCCGTTGAAGTGATAAATGAAGCATTTGTTGATGAAATTGAAGAGTTGCTTGGAACAATGGTTGTTGCATTTGTAGAAGACACGGGAACTGTTGCCGATGAGATTGCTGGACTGGTAGGAATTGATGTGGTGATTTGAAGCAGGCCACTCTGGATGAGACCATCTATGCCATCTCTCAAATTATCACAACCATTCACTGAAATGTTGCAATAAGCACACCCTAGCTCACATCCCGGGAACATTTGGCATTCAAGGAGTTGGGCTTTAATCTCTACCAACGGTGTCCGAATCTGACCCACACTGGTTATTAAGTAAGACGGCTTGTCTTCTTCAATAGCATTGATTCTGGGACCTCCGTGGTTTGGCATAGGGTTCTTATTAACATTTGGTGGTGGTGCAAAATTCAGAGCCTTAGAGTCTACCAAGTCTTGTACCTTCATGTGCAAAGCTCTGCACTTTTCTGTACTGTGGCCAGGTGCATTTAAATGAAAAGCACATCTGGCGTTGGAGTCGTAATTTCTGGGTAGACTGGTGGGATCCGGAGGTGCCAACGTCCTTAGCTCAACCAGGTTGAGTTTCAGGAGTTGTGGCAGTAATGTGGCATATGGCATAGGGATCGGATCGATCACCCTATTGGCCTGAGAAGGTCTCTGTTGAAATGGTCTTTGCTGATTGTTATTGTTGGTGTTGTTGTAGTTTCTCTGAGGAGGATACTGAGTCTGTTGCTGATAATTTTGCTACTGTGGTTGATAAACTGGTTGTGGATGAATTGGAGCGGGAATGGTGACTGCTGCCACGGATCTATGAACATATTGGGGTCTGCCCCTGCTGGTGTGGATGGCCTTGGTCTCACTAGTTCTTCTTGGGCCCGCAAAAGGCTTCCTTGTGTTGTTGGATGAACTGGCACCGTTGTCAGAAATTTTGCCCATCTTCAACAGGCTCTCGATTCTTTCTCCAGCTATAACGACATCTGCAAAGCTGGTAGAAGAGAAAGCAGCCAGCCTGTCAATGTATGTTCCTTGGAGGGTGTTCATAAACATATCTGCCATCTCCCTCTCTGACATAGGTGGCTGGACAGCAGCAGCCAGCTGCCTCCACCTTTGGGCGTACTCGCGGAAGCTTTCCCTAGATGACTGTGACATCCCCATCAGGAGGGTCCTGTTGGGTGCCATATCCAAATTATACTGGTATTGTCTGATGAAGGCCTCTGCCAAGTCCTTCCAACACCTGATGGTCGCTCTAGTTAGATGGGAGTACCATTCCCTTGATGCTCCAGTCAAACTATCCTCGAAATAAAACATCCATAGCTTCTCGTCCATGGTATATGCTTTCAACCTTCCCAAAAAGGATTGTAAGTGGGTCCGTGGGCAGGAAGTCCCGTTGTATTTCTCAAAACAAGGAGGCTCAAACTTATGGGGAATCCTGACCCCGTCCACCAAGCCCATGTCCATAACATCAAAACCCAAAGAGTTTTGAGACTCCAAGGATCTTAATTTTTCAGCGATTTCCTCCAGCCTTCTGTCATAAGCTTCTTCCCCAGCACCCATTACTGTGAACTGATCCTCCTGGGGGTCTTCTTGCAGCACCCTGCCTGCAGTGGCAGTCCCTTGTACATTGGCAGGAATGTTGATCTCTGGATGAAGGTGGGGTCCAAATACGGGGGGGTTGACATGAGGTTGGACCCTCTCATTGTTGCTTGTTCCAGCAATCCCTATATGGGGATCTTCTTGATTCTGCCTTTCCACCATTGCTCTCAATCTTTCTTGGCTCTGAGCCATGTTGTTCATCACTTCCATAAACTGCGTCATCTGAGTTCTCATTTCCAATCTTTCGCTTGCCATTTGGTTTCTGACCTCTGCAAGGTCCTGTTGTTCCTGATCCATTTGTATGCCCGGAAGGTTGTTACGGGTTGGATATCGGTGTGGAAGATTGAGTGGAAATACCCATCGTCGAGCAATAGTTCCTGGATATCACAACAGAGTTAGTAACAATAAAACAAAAGCCTGCAAAACAAAACAAAAGGTTAGCATGCAATGCAGTATGCTTATTTGTTTTCAAGGTATCCAGCTTGGCATTCAGTTTTGACCCTTCCAGACCCTTGAAGATGCTGTTGATGTTGCTTTTGAAGTAAACTCGGATGGAACAAACTGATACATACATTACAAAAGGCAAATGGTACATAGTTTGTTCTCTTACAAAACGTGCCCTCAGAGGGGTCAAAATACATCACAAGAAAATAAAAATACATAAAATGAAAGCAACAACAAGCAAAAAGTCAAACACCAAGACCAAACTCATCCTCCTGAACTTCCTTGAGAAGTGCTTCAGTCACAGGATCAGCTGGACGCTCCGTGAGATTCCTGATAAGGAGATTCTGGGTAGTAATAGCTGCAGTTAGCTTCTTGTGTTGACTCTGGTCCTTTGTCCTCTTCAATCCAGCTCTGATCTTCAGCTCTGAGATCTCTCTCTGGGCTGCTGCCAGGGCTTCCTGCTGCTCCTTTGCACTAGCTTCCAGCTGCTCTATCTTGTCTTGGACCCTCTTATCCTCCAGAGTACGAGCTTCGGTGATCCTGACCCACCTAGCTTGACTCTCCTTCAGATACAAGTCTGTCCTGGCTTTCTGGAATTGGGCTTCCTTACAGGCATTCTTCCAGATCTGTTCTCCAGCCCTAGACTTCTTGATGTAATCCTCAGACTTCTCAATTTTGGCCAGATGCTCTACTCTCAGCTTCTCTAACCTCTCAATATCCAACCTACCATCACTCCTCTCCCAGAGGGTCTTCTGCAGAGCCTGAGTCAACTTCTCATTTCTCTCTTTCAAGCTCTCAAACTCCTCTAAGCTGACAGTGGCAGGAGGTGGTGCTGAGGATGATCCAGGCATATCCTCCATGGTAAAGGGCATTCCAGAAAATTGAGCCCTGGCATGGGGCCATTCATAGTATTGTGCTGATGCTACATTGTTGCACTTCCCCAGAATGGTTACTCCCTTAGTTTGAACATTGTCCCAGGCCCAGGCTGCCTGCCTAACAGTAGCCAGATTAGGCTTGTTCTCACAGTAAAGAGTCTCAGCAAAGTCTTGTGCCTTAGGAGTGTGGACCAATGCATAGCCCAGTTGTCTTTTGAACAGCAGAGGGTTGTAATTAATGCAACCCTTAACTCCTATCAGGGGTACATTGGGAAAATGCCCACAACTGGTAATGATATCCCTGCCCTTGGTGCTTTGAGTGCACCACCTGATATCAGCTGAAGTCAGAGCAGTAAGTCTTCTAGCCCAGTTTCTCTGATGATGAGGATTCAAAAATGCATCTGTCTTGGGCAAATGCTTAAGAAGCCAAGTATGGAACAAAGGAGCACAACACCTCACTAATCTTCCCCTCTGCTTCTCATTCCTCTGGTGCACTGAATAGTAGAAATCCCCCAATAGAGTGGGCACTGGGTTCCTCAGGATGAAAAGATGGATTGCATTCTTGCTAATGAATCTAGGCTCATCTGCAAATAATATGATCCCATATATGCTCATGGCAATAAAGCACAGACTGCTTTCCACTCTCCCAAAGAAGCTTTCAGGGTAGCTTGAGAGATCAGGAAATCCAGATGCAGGCCAGAGATTCCAGCCTTAGTAGTCATATGCTGCCCAATCAGAACTGGTTCCAGATGCAATGCCTTTGCTACTTCTTCATTACCAGGAAAGACCATCTCAGGGTTGAAAGGGACTCCACCCCTGATAGGTATACCAACCAATGATGAGTACTCTTCCAATAAAGGGCCCAACTGAAAATCCTGAAAAGTGAAACACCTCAGTGGGGGATCATAAAACTGAAGGCAAGTATGAATCAGGCTCCTCTGTGAAGGGTCCAAATCCATAACCACATCAAGTATGTCTCCATAGTGCTCCCTGAAAAGTGGTATATGGTCTGGAGTGATCAGGGTCTGAATCCTCCTGATGTCAGCTAGCTCAGGATGGAAGAAGTGGTAGGAGATGTTACTCTTTTTAGGTGCCATGTTGTTGAAGAAGAGTTGAGACAGGTGCTGATGATAACACTGAAAGATGGGCCACTGATTGGCTGGTGCAGGTGACTGAAGCAGGTAGCTGATAACTGAAGTAGATGCTGATGAAGATAGGTCTATACTGATGATGGGGTCAAAACCAAGCCAAAAATGAAGATGGATACCCTGAAAAACAAATAAACAAATGTCAAAATGATGCAATGAGGATGTATGCAAATGATATACAAGGGTTTGTGACTGAGCTGGATCTGATCAAGTGCTCTGATATAAGTCCAGGTATGTTCAAGAAATCCAGATGGAGGTCTATAAATCCAGCAACCAAGGTGGGGGACTCAAATAAAGAGCCACATGTCCAGGGTTTAGAATCACAAGAACTGTTCCAAGATGGAGTACTCTTAATCAAATCAAAGTAACAGGGTATGCTGAGGTCAAGGGTACCTGCAAACCTGTAAACAGCCCAACCCCCCTCACAGGTGGTGTTCTAAAACAAGGATCCTCAGACTTGGATCAGTTATGAGAAGTGTAAACACTTCTAACCCGGAGGTACAGTGTTTACAATAACCATAAAAGTTCCTCCTCTAATTCACCTCAGTTTCTGAAGGTCAAAACTAAAGGTCATCCAGACTTAGCAGGCTTCCCAGATAGCCCTAGCATTGCAGGAAATCTGCAACACAGAGTTCTCAAGAAGAAACCCATATCTGAACCGTGTTTCATATTCCCGCACCAGACCGAGATGGAATGGGAAAGAATATGAACCACTCTAGCCTAGGTGTCACTCAGGTCCCAGGTATAGGACCTCAACTCTCAATAGAACACCCACCCACCAAAGCAAACAACAGATCCAGCCAACACAGTATGACAATATGATATAATGCAAAGCTATACAGAAAGCAGTAAAATAACTGTACATAAAGCAATAAACAAAACAAATATACAACCACAGATAACACATAACACCCCAGTAAACACAAATCAATCAAGCGCTAGGAGGAACCCACAAAAAGAACCAGAAGCCCTGGTTGCAGTATAAGGGTCCCCAGCAGAGTATCCAAGCTGTCGCTCTCGATAAATGGGGAATGGCCCAAATAAAGGTACAGACGCAAACGCTCGGCGAGAGGGACAATGAGGACACACAGTCGTGAACTCACTGGAGATGAAAAGAGTCGCCAGCTAGGCATTTTTATCCCGGAGGAAAGGCAATGCTGCATAGACCTAGAAAGACTTGGATAAGACGGTTGCGAACCAGAGAGACTGAGAAAGGGGGTTGGTTACAACCTGGGAAGGTATTAGCACCCAGATTGTCCGCCGTACTCGACGGGATCCACGCTTGAAAGATTTGTGTTTTAAAGGGGTAGTGTCAGTGCAATTTGTGTGTAAAAGAGCTGGAAGACAAAATGTACAGGTGTCAGTGTAAGAGAAAAGTGAAGTATATAAGTGAAGTGTCAGTGTAAGAACATGAGTGAAATGCTCAAGATCATGAGGCTAAAAGAATGAGGCTAGAAAGAGGGGGGATATACAGATACTTTTGTTCGATAATTGTTAAGTTATGCCTACGTATCCTCTCGTGCAATGAGGAAGTCAGAACACCGTAGTTCGACCCAAAGAGACTGAAAGATGAATTGACTTGTGAACTGCTTACTTGTCTATGCTCAAGTGTATGACCTGTCTGGCTCAGGTGCAAACTGTCTTGCATTAGACGGAATAAGCGAGCTCTCGTTTGTGAGTGAATGAGATGAGAAAAGAATCCCGGAGGAGACGATTATTGTTTGTTTTTGTGTTTTCAGTCTTTTATTGTTTTTGGATTTTGTCATAAGTTAATGAGCTTAAGTCTAAACAAATGGATTTAGTAAACTCATCACATTTTCCCTCTGATTAGGGGTAATGAGAATACCTTAAGTGTGAAGTCAGCTTCTCACACTTAAACACCTTTGGTGTAGGATTAAGATCATTAACCTACTTGTGATTAATTAGATGTTTTTGTTGTTTTTGTTTAGTGTTAAGTAATGAGATTAAGCCATAATCAGGGATTAAACAGACTCATTACACCATCCTAATAGAAGGATAATAGATGAGAATGTTTAAGCTGAGGAAAACTCCTCAACTTAATCCATGATTAGGGATTAAACTCATGACAAAACAAAGCCTTTATTGAGTGGATTTTAGTTAATGATATGATGATGAAGTGAGTTTTAGGGTTTATAAGACAACTTGAGGGGGACTTGTCCATTAACACTAGGGTTAGTCCTTCTTAACCAGTTAAGGAAGAATTAGAACCCTAATGCAAGGCCCAAGTTACAAGTGTGAAGTCTTGATGATTATTATGTGAATTAATTAGAGGATTTAAACACATTAAGGGTTCAACACTTAGGATTAAAGTTATACACTCCATCCTAATAGAAGGATGCAGGCATAAGCTTAATCACAAAGCCTTAAAGCCTTTAGGGTTTAGTCCCTGATTATGAGATGAGAAGAGAAGACTCAAAAGAGACACAAAGGTAAAACTAAGAGGGGAGACTAAACAAAACCCTAATCATTGTCATACATGGTTGTTCCTAAGGTTTGTGAGGTTTACAAGAGAAGTCTTCAATGGAACCACCAGGAAGCAAATGAAAGGATCAAGAGAAGCAAAGTAACTTGCTTCATTCAAGAAGTCAAGTCACTTGAAGAAAGAAAGTGAGAAGAAGAAGGATGAGAAAGCTCACATCTCACACACATACCAAAAATGCAGCAAGGATGCACAAAAGAGATGAAGAGAAGTTATGAGAAGTGAAGGAAAATTCACTTCTCAAAGTCACTTACCACCTGAAAAGTTAGTGAAAGAAATGCAATGCAATGCAGAATGGAATGAAATGGCATGATGAGAAACAAAACCAGAAGCACATACATGATGTTAATGATGTTATGTGATGCTATAAACATGAGACAAAACATGAGGATGATCATATGAACCAATGGATGCAGATGAGGCAAGTTAAGGAGCATAAACATACATGAAAAGTTATGAAATGCAAATGGCATACAACATGGGAAATGCAAGATGCAATGATCAAACATGCTTTCAATATGTCTTATGATGTCTAATGAACCAAATGGATGCATAAAATGTCATGGCAAGTCATGTTATGCAAACAAATGCAAGATGAATGCAAAAGGAAGCCCAAATTAGGGTTTATGATCAAAGCAACAAACACAAACCAAAATCAGAAGCAAACATCAATACAAAAAATTGAAAATGCACTCAAAGGATCCCTAAACCTATACTAACTCACTGCCCAAAGGAGAAGTTCCAACCCTTAACCAAATTCAAGTTATGATTTTCCTAAGTTTTCTAGGGTTTTAGGGTTCCTTAACAAGAAAAATGCCAAACAAATGGAAAATGAAAGATCAAATCATGCCAATTTAATCTCACAAACTACATGATATGCTAAACACAATGCAAAAAGAATCAAAGTACAACTCTCAATGGTTAGGCAGAAATGATTTTTGGAAGTTTGGATCAAAATAATGCATCAAAATGATTTTAATTCCATGGAAAATTCTCAAAATGCATCAAGATCAAAAAATAAATTTGGTTTGAGGGTTGGACAATGTTTCTAAATGTTTTTAAATGTTTCATGAATTTTTTGGTGATTTTTAAATACCTAAAAGTATTTTTAATTAATTAATTCTCATTAATTAATTAAAAAGAAAGTTTTAAATATTTAAAAATACTTTTTTAATGCTAAAAATAAAAATGAAAATATTTTTGTGTTCTGAAATTAAATAATAACTTGTATAAAAAATTTCAGATTTTTTGAAGTATTTTTGCTATTTTTAATAAATTGTGGAAATTAAATGAAATGATATGAAAAATAAAATGAAATTAAATGAATTATTGAAGAAGTCAACAGATCCTAAGGCCTGAATTCAAAGTCACACGCGCGGGAGTTGACTAGGCGCGCATCTGGACGGCCTACATTCAAACTCACTAACCCTAATTAATTAGCCCTAATCACAGCCTTAATGACTCTCAAGTGACCGGAACAGTGTTCCAGTCGTCTTCTCCGATCACTCCAAACTTCAAACTCTCTCTAAACGCATCTAAAACAAATTCTAATTAAACAGAAATGATACCCACTCAAAAACGAATCAAAACCCCCATTCAAACAACATTTATCATTCCTAAACTGGCTGAATCGAATCAATCTAGTTCTAGGGCAAAAAGTTTCAGAGACTGCATACATACTCATTTCTTCACCATTTTCAAAAACAAAGACATATTTATGATCAGGGAAGCACATAGAAGCTATTAAGAACTTAAAAAAACATTTCTGGAAAAAAAGTTCTTGAGCTACCTGAGTTTTGAAGCTTTCAGTTTGCAGTTTTCTGGCCTCTCCTCTTGATGCAATCCACTCCTTTTGGTCCCTTGATGATGTCTGGATGCTTAGAAGGAGCTTGTGCTGGCTGGTTTGAGAGTTTGAACAGGTTCTGCTCAAGCTCAGGTGAGAATCGTGTTTATGATTCAGGCAGTTTAAGGCAAGGGTGAGGGGTGCTTTGTGACCAGGATGATGAGTTGAGTTGATCTATGAAGTTTGTTTAAGTGTTTGTGGCTTGTTTTCTGAGTTTCGAAGGCTTTTGCTTTTGAGAGTGAAAATGAGAATGTGTTGTGCTTGCTGGTTTCAGGCTTGTGTGTTATGATGTTTGGCTTGCAATTTGTTTGTATAAACAATGCTGATTGGTCAGAAGATGTGACATGCCCTTTTGTGATAAGTGTAGCTACTTTTGCCAATTTGTCAACTTTGTGTAAGAGAAGTATGGGTCATGTTCTAGCCAAGTACATGGGGTGTGGGCTGCGCAGCATGGTGTGAGGGAATGGCTAGGATGGTTCAGCAATGTAGCTAGCAAGTGGATGAAGTGTTATGATGGCTTTTGCAACTTGCTTGCTTTTGATCTTCATGAAAAATATCTTGCCTCACAAGCCATAAAACATGTGATCTCTTTGGCCCATTCTGATTTTTAGGACTTGTGTCATGTTTGTGTAATGGTTTGACAACAATTAGAGATCACAAATTGCCTTGATACATGATTTTGCAAGTTTCCTCTTTGGTGCATAACTTGAAAATTTAGTGATTTTTGCCAACTTTGACAATCCATAACTTTTGATCCAAAATGAATTAGGTCATGTTCTTGTACTTTTTGAAAAGGGAAAGATCTATTCTACAACTTTCATGACCAAAGTTTTTCCATTTGAAGCATTTTTGAATCAAAAAGTAAGGGTTGAAAAAGTTGCATAAAATGACCTTTCCATGAAAAGTCAAACTTGCCCAAAAAGTCAACTTTGCAAAAACTTGAGACTCTTGAATTTTGTGAACTTCCAACTTCTTCCATGATCAAATAAAGATCATATACACTCAAAATGATGAAGATCACCCCTTGGTTGGGTCATTGGGGGCCTCAGATGCCCCGATTTTGCACTGACTTGTCTGAAAAGTCAACTCTTGATTAGATGACTTCCCCATGGAATTTCTTCATAAAAATTTATATGCATACTCCCTATACCATATAGAGACCAATAGAAACAAGAATGACCAAAAAATTTGAAGTTATGGCCTCTGAAACCCAAACCCTAATTTTAGGTCATCTGTGCAGTCAAGCCTGGCTCTGCTTCCACACCAACCCCAGTTCTTGTGATTTTTGACATTCTTGACTTTGAGAAGATATAATATGATACTTGAACACACATAGACCCCTTTGAAGTGATTGTTGGCCTTTGGAGTGGCTCAAGAGGCTCTTGGACTGCTCAGATCACAAACCCTAGGTGCAGATGACTTAGGAACAATGCAATGACTCCAAATTGAGATATGAGATGGTATGATTGAGTTTATGCATATGACATGATCACAAGCCATGGTGTGAATGGGTAAGGGAAAATTTGGGGTGTTTACACTACTCAAGGTCGTTCATGTTATTTTCTTTTCCTTAGAGATAAGACGGTCCTTACTACTAGTTAGTAAGTAATCTTATCTTTGGATTTAAGGGACCGACGTAGGGTCGTCATATGGTCATAGAAGGCAACCTTGTAAAGGTGTCTTAGAAATTCGAAGGGACGATCATCATTTTTCGTAGGGTCATCGAGGGACGAGATCATTTATTCATAGGCAACTCAAAGGGAGAACGAGGGACTATGATCTTTTATTCGAAGGGACTTGATGATTTTTACTTAGGCAATCGTGCTAAGACACCCCTACGCTTGAGGGACTTGACCATTTTTGTAAGGCAACAAGAGGAGAAACCCTAGGGGTGTTTGAAAAGTGTATTGTATTCAATTATTTTGTCTTTTGATTAATGGGCTAAGTCTGTTTATTGTTAACATGCGTTCTTTTCACACCCAATTATTACTAACCATGCAATTAATAATTTACGGAATTAAAAGCGGAAAATAAAACCTAAACTAATACATCATGGGGAGGGAGATACATATTTGAAATCAGGGGAGTGCGGAAAATAAAGTGACGGAAAATAAACTATTAGCTATTACAAATAAAAAGGCATCATATACATTTATTCTAATAAATATAAATAACAAGAACGTTAAAAATCGAGAATGGATGAGAAAGAGAGAAGAAGTATGGTGAATCGGATAAAAAAACGTTAATTAAATTTGATTTAGAATTGATTAATTGAATTTTTTTGTAAAATATTTTCTATGATTTTTTTATTTAAAATTTTGAAACTATTAATTTAATTATAAAAAAGTTTGGTATTTACAAGATAATAAACAAAAGAAATATTGATTTTTTAATTTGATGATTAGTTTTAAAAGGATGTTTAATTATTAGTTTAAAAAATGATTAACTATTAACCTAATTAATTAATTAAAAGTTAAAAGAAAATAATAAAAAGTTATAAAAAAAACATTAAAAATAGAGAAAACAAAAAACAAAATAGGGGGAGGGTCGTTGGGTATCGAACTCACCCCTTAAGGTTGCAAGTGTGTCATCCTTGCCAACTGAGCTACGCGTTTGCGTATTGTAAGAAACAACAAAAATAGTTAAATATTAAACCCGCACGAAAAAACCAAAATCGGCCAACTAGGACGCGGCACATCATCGTCTTCAACCATCCTACCTGTGAATTTTGCTGCGATTTTCGTAGCAAATTAACCTAAAATTCAAACATCAAGAAAACACAAGTTTTATCAGATTAAAACCAACCATTCCTACTAAATCGACCCCTAGGAATTCAATGGTATGGTTTGTTTAGCCTGAAAATGCTCGGATCATGAGTTTCAACTAAATGACGTTTTATGACCTAGCCATGGTGTTTCTTGTATCCTCCACTATAACTCACAAATAAAAGGTTAAAACGTATCTAAACATGAATGTGAATATTGTTATAAAAATAAAGTACATTGAAATGCCATGAAATAAAAGATTGGACGTCAAAATGTAAGGTTAGGGGTGGCATGTTCATGGAGGGCATGCTTCACGCGTCCTCACCCTTCACTAACAATTGAGACAACCTCCTGGAAGTTTCTTGATGATGATTGGATGTGAAGGGAGGCTGAAAGCTTTCTATGAAGTGTTTTTGTGACTTTCCCTAGTTTGCCTTTTTTTTGAAAAAAATTTAGGGTTCTTTTGTGTAAGAATTTTGTGTCCCTCACTTATGTGGATGATAAGTATAAATAGAAGTGTAATTTAGGTCAAAAGGGGCTTGGGTGAAGAAAGTTTAGTTGCTTTGGAATGAAGTTACCATCTTTATATTTTGGTAAAATATTTGATATTATGACCTTTTCCTTTGGTGTGCACAAATTTGGGATCATATCTCATGCATATATTACCAATATTTGATCCCAAAATGAGTTTAGTATCATATCTTTGATTTTCTAATATTTATTTTATTTAAAATTGAATTTAAAAAGATTAAATCCCATAAAAATAAAATAAATAAAATAATAGTAAGGGGAATGACATGGAAGGTGTGGACCATCTTAGAATCAAATTAGCATCATAAAAGAATGGGCCAATTTGTCAAAAACTTTGGTTTTGGTCACTATTTACCTTATACACCTCCTTAAATTTGCCCAATTTCAACAATGCATAACTCTCTCAATTTTTATCCCACGGATGTATTCTTGGACTTTTTAGAAAGTATAGAGGGTCCTCTAATCACTCCTTTTAGTCCCATATGCATTTTATCTTCCATGTTCAAGTTATGAGCTTTTGAAAAAATTGACTTTTTGTTGACTTTTTAAAGGACCTGTAATTTCTTGGCTCATATCTCTCAAATGAAGCATTTCTGGCCTTGGCTTGTGAGGCACAAAGTTGTTGAGAATTGAATTTCCATCAAAATGAGCTTTGGATGGGAAATTTATGATGAAGCATGTGAAAGTTATGGCTGGTCAAAGTACATTTGACTTTTCCTACAAAAACCCTAATTTAGTAACTTCTGATTTTTGATGACTTTGAGGTTTCCTTGATGAATCATGATTTGCACTCGCTGGTGTGCAACATAATACTGTTGGTTGATTGTATTGCTTGGATGGGCTTAAAGATTCCATTATGAGTATTTGGAGATGGGCTTATAAATGCCATCCAAAGTATTTGTTGATAAAAGTATTAGAATGTGTCTATGTTTGACTCTATCTGAATGTGATTACTGAACTAAGTATCAGAACTAGATCTTCGTCTCGACCGTCTCTGAACTGTCTTTGGAGAATATCCTGAACTAAGTATCAGAACTAGATCTTTGATTTGATCATCTCTGAATCATCTCTGGAAATCATCTTGAACTACGTATCAGAACTAGGTCTTCGTTCCGATCGTCTCTGATCGTCTTTGAACTGTCTCTTGGGGGAAAAATACCTTGAACTAAGTATCAGAACTATATCTTTGTTTCGATCGTCTCTGAACTGTCTCGGGAAAATATCAGAACTAGATCTTCGTCTTGATCGTCTATGAATTGTCTCTAGGAGTCGATAATGTTTATTTGACTGTGAACTAACCTAAAAAGGAAAAGTTAGTCTTATGCGAAGTCATTTGATGTATGTAATGTATAACATGACGTTCTTAATGTAAATGAGAATGTCGTATGCATTATGGATGTGTATGCCATGATATGCTAGAATGATGTATGGATTAATTATGTAGTTGAAGCACATTATTAGCTTTGTGTAATAATTGCTTGCTAGGGAAAATAAATCCCGACTCGCTGTTGAGGAGTATGAAGACATCGTTCCCGTCTTGTTTCAGAATATTGTACTTAGGATCTTTCGTCTTCCGTTCATCGCACTTTTTATTGAGAGATTAAATTCCTGAATGCCCTGACTGGAGATAAAAGAGACAGACATTCCCCTGAGAGACTTATCCGACCAAGTGTCAATTCTTCTAGGGATATCAGGCTTTGAGAGAAATTTTCTCGAGACTTTGCAGAGCTGGAAGTACAAAGGGCCACTTGGAATACTTCGCTGAAATAAATCCGTAAAGATTACTCTGTGGGGATGAGCCTGCAATGATTTGTTGGATATGAACTTTGTTGGGGATTCCTACATCCAAGAGTCCTTAGTAAATTCTATTATTGTAATTTATATTATTTTATATGTATTTTTTGGTAAACATCAATCATATTCAAAAGCATACATTCATTCAAACATAATCAATGGACGTTTACGCTTAAGTAAAAAATGATAAAAGTAAAGCTGAGTTTTGAAATATAATTGTATTGATCTTCAAAGTGATCTATAAATAGGAAAGGTAGAACAAAGAGACAAAAATCCTAGTAAGAGGAATTCGTCGTAAAAAATTTAAAAAGTACAGAAAACACAAGGAAAAACAACTATGTGTAAATGATCCCATCAAGTTTCAACACTGCTATTGCCATTATCTTCAGGTATCTTATCTTTTGTTGTCGGAAGAGAAATGATTGGACTGATCTGTGCCGTTTGAACTTGATATTGGTACCACAACTAGTTGAAGTTACATGGGTGATCCAATGAGACATAGTCATACGCTTTAATCCCTAACTTTTGCCTGGACCGCCTTTTCAGGTTTTCAGTCCATCGGTATATACCATTTTTTGCCCAAGCCGCCTTTTCAGGTTTTCGACTTGCCGGGTGTACAATTTATATATATATATATATATATATATATATATATATATATATATATATATATCCCTAATTTTTGCCCGAACCCTTTTGGTTCGTCGGGATGCCCTTATTTTTACCTAGGCCAGTCAACCTAGCAGGTCTCTTTTATGCATAGTATTTTTTGACTATGTATGCGTTCACGGGTTATGGGAAGTCTTCACCATCCATGGTGGTAGGTATCATAAAACCTCCAGAAAATACCCATTTGACTACAAATGGCCCTTCATAAGTGGGAATCCATTTGCCCATGGGATCACCCTGTGGTAATATGATACGCTTTATTACCAAATCGCCAACCTAGTATACTTGATGCTTGACTTTCTTATTAAAGGCTTTGATCATACGCTTCTAATATATCTTACCATGACAAACAGACGCGAGCCTCTTTTCATCAATCAAGTTTATTTGGTCAAGTCGAGTCTGAACCCATTCGCCTTCATTTAAGTCTGCATCTTTCATAATTCTTAAGGAAGGAATCTGAACTTCAACGGGTGATACTGCTTCCATACCATAGACAATAGAAAATGGGGTTGCCCCAGTTGAGGTACATACTGTGGTGTGATAACCATGAAGATCAAATGGTAATATCTTGTTCCAATATTTGTATGTCACTATTATCTATTGCAAGATCTTCTTAATATTCTTGTTGGTGGCTTCCACTGCGCCATTCATCTTTGGTCGATATGGAGAAGAATTGTGATGCTTAATCTTGAACTGTGTATAGAGTTAAGTAATCATAGTATTGTTCAGGTTAGTACCATTGTCTGTGATAATCCTTTTAGGGATGCCATACTGACATATAAGATTATGCTTGATGACCCGGGCCACAACGTTCTTGTTAACAGAAGTAAACGAGGCTCCCTGTACCCACTTCGTAAAGTAATCAATAGTAACAAGAATGAAATGATGTCCATTGGAAGTTGTAGGCTTGATCTCACTGATCATATCAATGCCCCACATTGGAAAAGGCCAAGGAGCAGTTAGAACATTCAATGGAACTGGAGGAATATGTATTTTATCAGCATAGATTTGACACTTATGACATGTTTTGGAGTGGTGATAGAAATCAGCTTCCATGGTAGACCAGTAGTAACCTGCTCTCAAAATTTTCTTAGCCATCGTATGCCCGCTAAAGTGAGAACCAAAGATCCCATCATGCATGTCTTCCATAATCTCTCTTGCTTCCTTCTAATCCACACAGCGAAGCAAAGTCAAATCATGATTGTGCTTGTACAAAATTCCATTACTCAGGAAAAACTTGGCAGAAAATCTCCTTAAAACTTTTTTTCATTGATAGATGCCCCTTCAGGATATTCCTGAGTTTCGAGATATCTTTTTACTTCGTGGAACCTAGGTTTTTCTTCCACTCCTTCAGTATCAACCTCATAACAGTATGTTGGCTCATCTAATCTATCAATAGTAATTCTAGGAGCTTCATTATCCCAAATGATTCTGAACATAGATCACATAGTAGCTAAAGCGTCTTCCAATTGATTCTCTTCTCGTGGAATATGTTCGAAAGTGACCTCTTCAAAGTAAGGGATCAAAGTCAACACATGTTCTCGGTAAGGAATGAGATTTTGATGCTCTCTGTCCCATTCTCCTTTAATCTGACTAACTACTAAGGCCGAAT
Organism: Lathyrus aphaca; assembly: GCA_963966055.1. Lineage (NCBI taxonomy): Eukaryota > Viridiplantae > Streptophyta > Magnoliopsida > Fabales > Fabaceae > Lathyrus > Lathyrus aphaca. Next base: position 281,218,756 of record OZ014520.1, on the reverse strand, counting down.
CCCCATATACATTCAAGAATTGGATCTTTATCTCAATGGCAGCCTTAATACCCATGATACATGCTTCATATTTATCCATATTGTTGGTACAATCAAAACAAATTCTTATAGTAAACGGTGTATAACAACCCTCAAGAGAGATAATCACAACACCAATAGTATTGCATAGTGCATTAGAAGCTCCATCAAAAACCAAAGTCCATCGGGATCCCTGTTCAGGTCCTTCATATGGTCTAGGTTTTTCGTGATCAGTAACAAGCATAATATCTTCATCAGGAAACTCAAAATTCATATATTGATAGTCAACCACCGCTTGATGAGCCAAATGATCAGCTACCACACTTCCCTTAATTGCTTTCTAAGTAGTATATTGGATGTCATATTCGTTCAAAATCATTTGCCATCTTGATATTCGTCCGGAGAGAGCAGGTTTCTCAAATATGTATTTGATAGGATCCATCTTCAAAATCATTAAATTTGCATCAGTCAACATATATTTTCTTAGTCGACGAGTAACCCATGCCAAAGTGTAGCAAGTTTTCTCGAGTAGTGAGTATCTTGTTTCACAGTCGGTAACCTTTTTGCTAAGGTAGTATATTGCTTGCTCTTTTCGACCAGACTCGTCATGTTGCCCCAACACACACCCCATTGAATTGTCTAACATTGTTAAGTACATAATCAAGGGTCTTCCCGCAACTGGTGGCATCAGTATTGGAGGTTATTGGAGATATTTCTTGATCTCATCAAAAGCTATCTGGAATTCGTCATTTCATTCCATTACTTGATATTTCTTCAGTAATTTGAAGATTGGCTCACAAGTAGCGGTTAATTGGAAAATGAATCTTGCAATGTAGTTCAAGCGTCCCAAGAAACCTCTGACTTCCTTCTCAGTACGGGGTGCTGGAAAATCTTGTATAGCTTTTACCTTTGCATGGTCAACTTCAATACCTTTCCCACTGACAACGAAACCCAACAGATTACCAAATCTAACTCCAAAGGTACATTTGTTTAGATTCAATCTCAGCTTGTATTTCTTCAACCTATTAAACAGCTTGTACAGATGGTCAAGATGTTCTTCTTCAGTCTAGGATATGGCTATCATGTCATCAACATATACCTTTATCTCATGATGAATCATATCATGGAACAAAGCTACCATAGGACACGAGTATGTTGCCCCAGCGTTCTTCAAACCAAATGGCATTACTTTGTAACAAAGGGTGCCCCACTGGTGACAAACTTAGTCTTCTTCATGTCTTCAGGTGCCATCTTAATCTGATTATAACCAGAGAAACCATCCATGAAAGAGAATACCTTATGCTGAGCAGTATTGTCTACCAGAACATCTATACATGGAAGTGGAAAATAATCTTCGGGGATGGCCTTGTTCAAATCCCTGTAATCCATGCACATGCGTACTTTTCCATCTTTTTTAGGTACCAGTACCACATTTGCAACCCATTGAGGATAATAAGTGACAGCTACGAACCCTGGCTCAAATTGTTTCATCACTTTAGCTTTGATCTTTTCTGACATTTCAGGACGCATACGACAAACTTTCTGTTTTATCGGACGACAACCTTCTTTCATCGGTAGACGGTGAACCACAATATCAGTATCAAGCCCTGAAATATCTTCATAAGACCAAGCAAAGATCTTCACGTAATCATGTAGCATCTGAATTAACCTGTGCTTAACATTGTCTTCTAATTCAGCTCTTATCTTGATCTCTTTCTTATATTTCTTAGTACCCAGATTCACAACTTCGATTGGTTCTTCATGTTGCTGTATAACTTTCTCTTCTTGCTGTAGCAACCTAGAAAGTTCTACAAGCACTTCACAATCTTCCTCATTTCCATCCTCGGCTTGGTAGATTAGATTCTCAAAGTCATAATTAGCAATAGCAAAACTGTTATCAATGGGATCCAGAGTGGATGAGGATCTGCAATTTAGTGTTGTGGGTGTGTGTAAGAACACATAGCCTTTTTGATAAAAGAAAGAAAAATAAAAGAAAGATAAAGAGCGCAATATTTACGAGAGCAAAAACGTCCATTGATTTTATTGAATGAAAATATGCAAATGAAATGACATCCCTAACAAGCATACCATTGTGCCCCGGGAAAGGCACAAGGCTTAAAAGTTTTAATTGTTCAAATTACAAAACCAAAATAAGAAAAACAAAAAAAAATAGCATTTACTCCTGACTAAAGGAGATAGGATAAGTATCTTCAGCTTTACAATTGTTGAGCCTATTGCCAATGGTAGGAAAGATCCAATTGTCTATGTTGTAGTCTTCATCAGAGTCTTCCACAACGTTGACTTGATCTTTCAGAACTCCTTTGTTGGTTATTCAAACAACACGAGCATGACGAGCAACCTTCTGAGCCTATGCAGTGAAACCCAAACCAAATTTGTCAAACTTGTAAGGAATATCTGAAAGCTGACCCCAAATAGTACAACCACCTTGTTCAACCACAGCTTTAGCATCTTTCAGAGAAACCATTGTAGGAGGTGCTCTAGAAATAATAGGAACCAGATTAGCAGCAGGAACAATCTGAGGAACCACTTCAAATGTCTGACAAGGAGTTTCGACGAAATTTCCATCCATTTCAACATACTTGAAAATACTCACATGACTAACCATGTACTCTTCTTCACCATAGACAATGACAATCTTGCTTTTCACCGGATATTTCAACTTCTGGTGTAAAGTGGAAGTCACAGCACCTGCCCCATGTATCCAAGGGTGCCCGAGCAAGCAGGAATAGGCAGGACAAATATCCATCACATAGGAAGTAGAGTCAAAGACTTGAGAACCTACTTTGATTGGAAGATCAACCTCTCCGTGCACTTTTCTCTTTGAACCATCAAAATCTCTCACCACTATGTTACTAAGTCTTAGCACAACATTTTCATAGTTGAGCTTGTCAAGAATAACCTTTGATAACACATTTAACAAGGAACCATTATCCACCAACACATGAGACAGAGTAATGCCCCTACACTCAATAGAGACGTGCAAAGCTTTGTTGTGGTTTCTTCCAGTAGGAGTCAAATCAGCATCAGAAAAACCTAAACCATTGTCAGACGTCAAGTTACCAACACAATTTTCAAATTGGTCCACAGAGATTTTGTGTGGCATGTGCGCAAATTTCAAGAATTTCACCAAAGCCTTAGCATGGGACTCAAAGCATAACAACAAAGATAACATAGAGATCTTGGAGGGAGTGTGTCCCAACTGTTCAACAATATTGTAATCACTCTTGCGGATGATCTTAAGAACTTCTTCCATCTGTTTAGAGAGATCTTCACTAGTCGGTGTTTCAACCTGAATAGGCTTAACCACTGGTCCTATGTGTAACACGGTGGGAGAACTGACTTTAGTTAAATGTTGCGGATAGCAAGAGTCGCCACCGACTTTTATTTTATCCAAAAGGAAAGGGCATAAAATAACAGGAAAGACCTTAAAAAGATTTTGGGTTCGGGGGGTAGGTTATACAAAGGGAAGGTATTAGCACCCTTTATATCCATGGTTATCCATGGGCTCTTAGTTACTTAGCTCACTTTAAACTGTCTTGAGAAGTGTAGTGTGTGATTAAAAATTTTCTAAGTACTTTATAATGATCCTCGTATGGATGTATATAAAGACTTTGTTTTGAAAATCTGTTAGAAATGTGAAGTGTAATGAAGTATTTTGAAGAAAAGTGAGCAAGTACTTAAGAGGAACCTACCCTATGTCAAATATTTACTGTTCTCATATGTTCTTTCAATGGTAAGACTATCCCTATTATTAAGGAATAGGTAGTCATTACCTTGGATGTGATAAGGTACATGTGAAGGGACATCTGTGTTTAGGCAACTGTAAGGTGTCTTTAGCAATTCGTAGGGACTTATCATCTTTTATTCGAAGGGACAAGATCATTTACCGTAGGCAACATCGAAGGGACTTGATCTTATAATCTTAAAAGGGACATGATGATATTTTATGAAAAGGGACTTTGCTTTAAGACACCTTACTTGACCTTATAATTAGGCAACATGAGGGATAACCTTAGAAAGTGAGAGATGGCGATCAAAGATCGACTTACGTGTGTGAGTGTCCATATTCATATATTTATCTTATTAAGTAAGTTATTCTAAATTAATTTTAATTTACAAACATGTCATCACTCCCTATAGTTACTAACCATGGCAAGAATATTTATAAACAATAGAACAATAATAAACTACGACTATTACAAGGCTTTCGCAATTACATTATAAGAGAAATAATTAATAATAAATATATAATAAATAAAATATAATTAAAATGGTTAGTAAATAAAAATAATCATAAGAGGAAGAGGTTAGCACAAATATACAAAAATATTATTTAAAAGAACATTTTTAAGTTAAACAAATAATTTTGAAGAATTTAAAGAGAAAATAAGGTAATAATAATAATAAACAATTATAATAATAATTTACAAAAACATGATTAATTATTTAATTATATATTAGAAAAATTAATTAAGTTTAATATCTAAAATTAAATAAAAATTAGGGTTAGAGATTAGGGTTTACATATTTAAGAAAAGAAAATTAGGGTTTACATATTTAATTAAAATATTAATTGATTTATTTACAAAATAAAATATATAGAATAATAATATAAACATAAAATAAAAAACAAATTATATTTGAGAAAATAAGATATTGATTTTAAAAAAAATATAAAGCTTTTTTTTATTCTATGAAAACATATTATACTATTATTTAAAATTAATTTATGATATAATATATAATTAAATAAATAAAAAAAGAAGAAAATAGAAAAATTAGGTTTAAAAAATAATGGGGAGGCCTGGATTTGAACCCAGGACCTCCCCTGTACCTGCCAAGGAGATTACCACTGGGATGCGCACGCAGCTGGTGACCTAGAACCATCAAACAAACATTATATGATAAATCAAGTGAAATAATTGAGAAAAGATAATAAAAAAATGCTGAGGGCTGGACTCGAACCCACGCCCTGATGCCTATAACCATCAACACTTCACCAACTAAGCCAAGCGCGTTAGCTGATAATAAACTAACAACCACATATTATAAAAACAAGTCAAATTTTGAATTCTGATTTCGCGCCAAAGCTTCTTCGTCTTCAGCCTCCTGACTTGCGAAATTACCTGCGAATTTATCCACCATATTTCCTGCGAATTCACCTGCGTATGAAACCTGCCAATCTCATATCATCATCAATATGCAACGATTCATCAAATTAATTACATGGTTGTGATCCCTAGCCTTCATACAGTTCATCAAAGAACCCTAATTTTGGTTCAAGAACCCTAACAATGGTCGTTTTCGGTTTAGGTCCTCATTCTTCAATTTCTTTGCCCAGAAAGTATTTAAACATCATCACTAACACAAATATGTAGTTAGAATTCATTATAATTGCATAAATAATCTAAATCGAAAAAATAAGAATATGAACAATATGGATTTGGTTCATGCTATATCTCATGATTTGGATGCTGTAAATGATTCAATTAGGTTCATTGATCATCAAGGAACACGTTGCAACCTTTAGAATTCCTTGAAACCTCCTGCAAATCAAAAACCGAATCTCTCCTCTTGCTTGAATTTTTGAAGTTTGAATGTGTTGTTTTAGGCTGCAAATTCGTGTCCAATGCATTGCTTGATGTTGTATATATATGATACATCAGAATTAGGTCAAAAAATTATTCAATCCTTTGGACTTTTGGACCTATGGAGATTGAAAAAGATTTGTCTTTAAAAATTGAATTTCTTTGATCTTACCTTGCTATATTTGTATGATCTGAAATTATATGGTACCAATCACTTTTAAATGAATATTAAGACCTTCTAGAACCAAAATCAAATCAAATATCCATCCTTTTATATTTTATTTTAATTTAAAATGATTTTTAACATAAAAAATCATAATAAATAAAATAAAATGAATAAAATGATGAATAAATAAATTTTAATTCGTGCATGATGTCATGGAAGTGTTTGGATCATAAAAAAGCAAGCCCATTTGGTGAATTATGGTTTTAAGACCCCATTTGCTTCATAAACCTCTCAAAATTTCCCAACTTTGCAAGGGCACAAGTACTTCAATTTTAATGCTATGAAGGTGTTCTTGGACATTTTAGAAAGCTTAGAGAGTCCTCTAACCAACCTATTTGGTCTCATGTACATATCTTTTACCATTCTCAAGTTATGCTCTTTGGAAGTTGTTGACTTTTGGTTGACTTTTAAAATTGACCTATAATGTCTTAGCTCATACCTTCCAAATGAAGCATTTTTGGGCTTGGCTTGTGAGACACAAAGTTGTATAGAATTCAATTTCCTTCAAAATGAGCTTTGGATGGAAAAATTTTGATGAAGCATGTGAAAGTTATGGCTGGTCAAAGTTCAGTTGACTTTTCCTATGAAAACCCTAATTTAAAAACTCCTGATTCTTGATGATCTGAAATCTCCTTGATGAATCATGATCAACCCTTGATCAAATGATGAATTTTACTTCATATACTTGATGTTGGAAAAAATCATGAAGTTTTACTTTGGTTTGACCACAGTTGACCTCAGTTTGACTTTTTGACTGCCTTGACTGATTTTAACCTATCTGATCATCTGACTGAGCAAATCTTTTGGGAAAGTCTTGAAACTTGAAATTGGGATTCTTGAACACATATAGGATGCTATGAAGCTCACTTGAAGCCTTGGAAGTCCATTTATCCTGATGAAAGTCAAAACCCTAGTTTAGGATGCCTTGCTTAGGAGGATGCATTGTCTGAGGGAATTGCCAAACTTTCTGACTAATTGTGAACCTTGTGAACCTCATGAGATGTCTTGTGAACTTTGTGAACCTCTTAGTACACAATTTCTTGTCTTGGGGAGGGCAAATTTAGGGGTGCAACAGCATCCCCTTTTCAATTTTCTGAAACCTGAGGGGTTAGATTGGTATATGTGTCATTCGTGACCTGGAAGGTTGAAGAGGATTGAACACAAAAGCCCAAAAATTTGCAATCGCCGGTGCGTAAAGTAAAGCTGATGATTAATTGTATGTGCTTGAATGGGCTTGAAGATGCCACTTGGAAGAACTGGAAATGGGCTTATAGATGCCATTCATAATATCAGGAGGTGATAATATCTTGATGTTGATACTGGATATCAGTACTAGGTCTTTGTATAGGTTGTCTCTGAATCGTTTATGCAACATGGTTTGAATAGACCAGTAGAAATAAACCTTCGTGACGATTATATCTTCTGGAAATATCCTGGATTAGGGAATAGATCTTCGTAGAGACTGTTTGCCTACTCTCCAAGGACAAAAGAATATCAGGATTAATTCTTCTGAAAATATCTTGAACTAGGGAATGGATCTTTGTACATACCGTTTTCCTATTACCCAAGAATAAATAGAGTGTCAGAATCAAATCTCCTGAAAATATCCTGGACTAGGGAATGGATCTTTGTACAGACCGTTTGCCTAATATCCAAGGACAAATAGATTAAATCCTCTGAAAATATCCTGGACTAGGGAATAGATCTTGTATAGACCGTTTTCCCACTATCCAAGGACAAAAGAGTATCAGGATTAAGTCTCCTAAAAATATCCTGGACTAGGGAATGGATCTTTGTATAGACCGTTTGCCTAATATCCAAGAACAAAAGAATATCTTTTGAAAATATCCTGGACTAGGGAATGGATCTTTGTACACACCGTTTGCCTACTATCCGAGGACATCTTGAGTAATGATTAAGTATCAGTATTTAGACCTTCATATAGATCGTTTTTGACCTATTGTGAGTTGTTGATATTGTTTTATCTGCATATAACCATCCTGCAAGGAAAAAGGTTAGTTTATGCAATATGTATGCATGCATGGCATGGTGCATCTAAGTAAATGTATTATGCATTTATAAATATGCTATGGTATGATGCAAATGATGTATGTATGAATTATGCAGCCTGAAGCGTCTGGATATCTTTGTATAACAACTGCTGGCTAGGGAAAATAAATCCTGATTCGTTGTTGAAGAATACGAGGACCTCGCTCCCGTTTCGTTTGAAAGTATGGTATTTATAACCTCCCGTCTTCGTTCGTCGTACTTCTATTGAAGGAATAATTTCCTGAGCATCCCGACTAAGGATAAAAGAGATGGACATAAATTCAATGGGAGATGTAACTCGAAGTATCTATAAATATATATTTGCTCTACTGGGGATTTGTAATTGTCTTGAAGCTTCGTTGAATTCCTTCCCTCGTTCGTCCTTAGTAAATACTATTACTGCATTTTATGCATTTCTGGTAAACATCAATCATATTCAAAAGCATACATACATTCAAACACAACCAATGGACGTTCTCGCTTATGTAAATAGGGTAAAAGTAAATCTGGATTCAAAGATGAAATTTTATTTATATTACAAAGTGACCTATACATAGGCAAGTTTGTACAAGGAGACAGAAATCCTAGTAAGAGGAATTCATCGTAAAATTTTTTACAAAACAAAGAAAACAGCTATGTGAAAAATGATCCTATTGAGTTTCAATTCTACTATTGCCATTATCTTCAAGTATCTCATCTTCTGCTGTTGAGACGGAAACGATTGGATTGATCTTTATCTGTTCGAACTTGAGTTAGGTAGCACCACTAGTTGGGGCTATATGAGTGATCCAAACGAGACATAGTTATACGCTTTAATCCCTAACTTTTGCCTGGATTGCCCTTTCATGTTTTCAATCCACCGGGATACCCTTTTTTGCCCAAGCTGCCTTTTCAGGTTTTCGACTTGTCGGGTGTACATTTTTTATATATATCCCTAATTTTTTCCCGAACCCTTTTGGTTCGCCGGGATGCCCTTATTTTTGCCTAGGCCAGTCAACCTAGCGGGTCTCTTTTTATGTGTAGTATTTTTTAACTATGTCTGCGTTTACAGGCTGTGGGAAGTCTTCACCATCCATAGTAGTAAGCATCATGGCACCTCCTGAGAATACTCTTTTGACCACAAATGGTCCTTCATATGTAGGAGTCCACTTGCCCCTAGGATCACCATGTGGTAGTATGATACGCTTGATTACCAATTCACCAGCCTGATATACCTTTGGCTTAACCTTCTTATTGAAAGCCTTGATTATCCGTTTCTGGTACATCTGACCATGACAAATAGCTGCCAACCTCTTCTCATCAATCAAATTTATCTGGTCGAGTCGAGTCTGAATCCACTCATCTTCATCCAAGCCTGCATCCTTCATGATTCTTAAGGAGGGTATCTGAACTTCAATGGGTAGAACTGCTTCCATACCATAGACTAAGGAGAATGGGGTTGCCCCTGTTGAAGTGCGTATTGTAGTACGATAACCATAAAGAGCAAATGGTAACATCTCGTGCCAATCTTTGTAAGTAACAATCATCTTCTGTAGAATCTTCTTAATGTTCTTATTAGCAGCTTCTACTGCCTCATTCATCTTCGGACGATACGGAGAAGAGTTGTGATGCTTAATCTTGAACTGCATGCAGAGATCAGTAATCATAGTGTTGTTCAGATTAGAGCCATTGTCAGTAATAATCCTTTCAGGGATGCCATACCTACATATGAGATTATTCTTAATGAATCGAACCACCACATTCTTAGTAACAGATGCAAATGAAGCTGCCTCCACCCACTTTGTGAAGTAATCAATAGCAACCAGGATGAAACGATGCCCATTAGAAGCAGTAGGCTTGATCTCACCAATCATATCAATGCCCCACATGGCAAAAGGCCAAGGAGCAGTCAACACATTCAATGGTGATGGAGGTATATGTACTTTATCAGCATAGATTTGACACTTGTGACATGTTCTGGAATGTTGATAGCAGTCAGCTTCCATGGTAGACCAATAGTATCCTGCTCTCAATATCTTCTTTGCCATAGTATGACCACTAGAATGAGTGCCAAAGATCCCATCATGCGTATCTTCCATAATCTCTGTTGCTTCCTTCTTATCCACACAACGAAGCAAAGTTGAATCATGATTGCGCTTGTACAAAATTCCATTACTCAAGAAGAACTTAGCAGAAAACCTCCTTAGAAACTTCTTATCCTTAATAGATGCCCCTTCAGGGAACTCCTGAGCTTCAAGATATATTTTCACTTCATAGAACCAAGGCTTCCCCTCTGCTTCTTCAGTGTCAATCTCATTGCAGTATGCAGGCTTCTCAAATCTATCAATGGTAATTTTGGGAGCTTCATCATCCCAGCTAATCTCAAACATAGATGCCATGGTGGCTAATGCATCTGCGAACTGATTCTCTCCTCGTGGAATGTGTCCAAAAGTAATCTCTTCAAAATATGGGATCAAAGACAACACATGCTCTCTGTAAGGAATAAGACTTTCATGCTTGGTATCCCAATCTCCTTTGATCTGACTTACTACTAGGGTTGAATCTCTATATACGTCCAGGAACTGAATCTTCATATCAATGGAAGCTTTGATACCCAGGATACATGCCTCATACTCAGCCATGTTATTGGTACAATAGAAACAAAGTCTTACAGTAATTGGGGTATGACAGCCTTCAGGGGAAATGATCACAACACCAACACCATTACCAAGTGCATTAGAAGCTCCATCAAAAACCATAGTCCATCGGGATCCTTGTTCAGGTCTGTCATATTGTTCAGGTTCTTTGGTAATAATCATAATGTCTTCATCAGGGAACTCAAAACTCATTGACTGATAATCATCCACTGCTTGACGAGCCAAATGATCAGCTACAACACTTCCTTTAATGGCCTTCTGAGTAGTATATTATATGTCATATTCTGTTAAGATCATTTGCCATCTCGCTATTCGTCCGGAGAGAGCAGGTTTCTCGAATATGTACTTGATTGGATCCATCTTCGAAATCAATAAGGTAGTATGAGTCAACATATACTATCTTAGTCGGCGAGCAGCCCATGCCAAAGCACAGCAAGTTTTCTCGAGCAGTGAGTATCTTGTTTCACAGTCGGTAAAATTTTTGCTAAGGTAGTATATTGCCTGCTCTTTTCGACCAAACTCGTCATGTTACCCCAACACACACACCATTTAGTTGTCTAACACTGTTAAGTACATAATCAAGGGTCTTTCATCAACTGGTGGCATCAAAATTGGAGGTTCTAGAAGATATCTCTTGATTTCATCAAAGGCTGTCTGGCACTCATCATTCCACTCCATTACCTGATCTTTCTTCAACAGCTTGAAGATTGGCTCACAGGTAGCAGTTAATTGGGAAATAAATCGTGCAATGTAATTCAATCGTCCCAAGAAACCTCTAACTTCCTTCTCAGTACGGGGAGCTGGCATCTATTGTATAGCTTTCACTTTTGCAGGGTCTACTTCAATACCTTTTCCACTGACGATGAAACCCAGGAGTTTACCAGACCTCACTCCAAAAGTACACTTGTTTGGGTTCAATCTCAACTTGTATTTCTTCAACCTTTCAAACAACTTATGCAGATGATCAAGGTGTTGCTCTTCATTCTGGGACCTGGCTATCATATCATCCACATATACCTCTATCTCATGATGAATTATATCGTGAAACAAAGCCACCATAGCATGCTGATATGTTGCCTCGGCATTCTTCAAACCAAATGGCATCACTTTATAACAAAAAGTGCCCCACTGTGTAACAAATGTAGTTTTCTCCATCTCTTCAGGTGCCATCTTGATTTGATTGTAACCAGAGAAGGCATCCATGAAAGAGAATACTTTATGCTGAGCAGTGTTGTCTACCAGAACATCAATATGAGGAAGTGGAAAGTCATCTTTGGGGCTGGCCTTGTTCAAATCCCTGTAATATACACACATACGTACCTTCCCATCTTTCTTAGGTACCGGTACCACATTTGCAACCCATTGAGGATAAGAAGTCACAGCTAAGAACCCTGCATCAAACTGTTTCATCACCTCTGCTTTAATCTTTTTTGACATTTCGGGACGCATGCGACGAACCTTCTGCTTCTTTGGGCGACAGTCTTCTTTTACCGGTAGACGGTGCACCACAATGTCTGTATCCAACCCTGGCATATCTTCATAGGACCAAGCAAAGATTTCCACATAATCACGTAACATCTGAATTAGTCTGCTCTTAACATCATCCTCTAATTCAGCCCCTATCTTGACCTCTTTCCTGTTCTCTTTAGTTCCCATATTCACAACTTCGACTGGCTCTTCATGTGGTTGTATAGCTTTCTCTTCTTGTTGTAACAACCTAGCAAGCTCTACAGGTACTTCACAATCTTCCTCCTTTCCATCTTCAGCTTGATAGATCGGATTCTCGAAATTATAATTGGCAATAGTAAAACTATTATCAACAGGATCCAGAGTGGATGAGGATCTGCATTTTAGTGATGTGGGTGTGTGTAAGAACACATAGCTGATAAAACAAAAATAAAATAAAATAAATACAAGGAGCACAATATTTACGAAAATGAAACGTCCATTGATTTTTATTGAATGAAGTATGCAAATGAAATGACATCCCGAAACAAGCATACCATTGTGCCCCGGGTAAGGCACAAGGCTTAAAAGTTTAATTGTTCAAAATTATAAACTTAAAAAATAACAACACAGTAATAGTATTTACTCCTGACTAAAGGAGATAGGAATAACGTCTTCAGTCTTCCAATTGTTGAGCCCATCTCCCACAGTAGGAAAAATCCAGTTATCCAGGTTGTAGTCTTCATTATAGTCACCCACAGTATTGATTTGATCTCTTATGACCCCTTGATTGGTGATACGAGCAGCACGAGCACGACGAACAGCTTTTAGGTACTCTGCATTGAAACCCAAACCAAACTTGTCAGACTTGTAAGGAATGTTAGGAAGCTGACCCCAAATAGTACAACCACCTTCTTCAACCACAGCTCTAGCATCTTTGAGGGAAGCCATTGTAGGAGGTACTCTGGTAACCACATGAACTCTTTTAACAACAGGAGGAGCTTCAGTAGCAGGAACGACCCAAGGAACTACTTCAAATGTCTGGCAAGGAGTCTCAACATATTCACCTTCCACTTCAACATACTTAAATGTATTCACATGGCTGATCATATATTCTTCCTCTCCGTAAACGGTGACAATCTTTCCCTTCACTGGATATCTCAACTTCTGATGTAGAGTGGAGGTCACAGCACCTACCCCGTGGATCTAGGGGAGCCCAAGCAAACAAGAGTACGCAGGACGAATATCCATTACATAGAAGGTTGAATTGAAGACTTGAGAGCCTACTTTGATCGGGAGATCTATTTCTCCATGCACCACTCTTCTTGAACCATCAAAGGCCCTCACCACTATATTACTTGGTCTTAACACAACATCTTCAGGACTAAGCTTGTTCAGAACCTCTTTGGTAAGTACATTCAATGAAGAGCCATTATCTATCAACACATGAGACAAGGTAGTGCCCCTACATTCAATGGAGATATGCAAAGCTCTGTTATGGTTCCTTTTGGCAGGAGTTAGGTCAGCATCAGAAAAGCCTAAACCATTATCATAAGTCAAATGTGCAACACAGTTTTAAAACTGATCCACGGAAATCTCATTTGGTACATGAGCAGTCTTCAAGAACTTAATCAAGGCTTTAGCATGAGCCTCAAAACACAGCAACAAAGACAACTTGGAAATTTTGGAGGGAGTATGCCCCAACTGGTCAACAATATCATAATCACTCTTGCGAATGATCTTCAGCACTTCTTCCATTTGTTTAGAAAGATTCTCAGCAGTTTGTGTATTAGCTTGCACTGGTTCAACCACGGGACCTTTTCCCCGAGCATCAGTACTTGGCTCAGAAGTGGAGGTAGTAGTTGGAGTAACTGTATTTTTTGAGGTAGCCGCAGGGGAGAAAATTCTTCCACTTCTGGTGATCTTACTAGATCCAGCAATATTATCAACATCAAGGTTATCATCAGTAACAGGTGTATCAGTCAAAGGTTCCTGTTTAACACCATGGATATAAACGTCAGAACCGTAATTCCAGGGTATAGCTTTATCAGAAGTATAAGGAATAGGGCCAGGAGTGGTAATAATCATGGGAGGCACTCTAACTTCAGCAACAGTCTTCACCAGACCTTCAGCAGTAATTTTGATAGGACCCTTGGAAGTGATCTTGACAGGGCCTTTGGAGGTAATCTTCACTCGCACTTTATCAACCATATCCACATCTTCAACCTTCGTACCTCGAGTTAGATGTTCAACCATACTTTCCACAGAAGGTGTCCTCTCAAACAATATAGTGTAATTGTCCATGAGGCTTTGAATACCATCTTTCAACTTCCAGCAGCTATCAGGCTTGTAAGCACAATAAAAACAGTCTTCATTGCAACCTGGAAAGAATCCAGCCTGCACCAGCTTCTTCTTAATAACAGATAGGGGAGTAGTCACATCTGCTACTGAGGAAACATATGAAACTTCATCAACAGCATTAACAGTCTTCTCATGATTGGGCATGGGAGCAGTAATCACATTTGGAGTCCCAGGAGGGTCAAATTCAATCTCTCCAGCTTCAATCATATCTTGAATTTTGTTTTTCAATATCCAGCAGTTGTTGGTATCATGTCCTGGACAATTAGAATGATAGGCACATCGTGCATTAGGGTTGTATCGAGGAGAGGAAGTATTAGGATTCTGAGGAGGGTCCTTCAAAGTAATGAGTTCCCCTTTCAACATGTGTTGCAAGGCTTGGGCCAGTGACATGTTGATCTTGGTGAACTGTCTTCTAGGCTTCTGTTGATTGTTTTGTGGTAGCTCTGGTGTTGCATGAGTAGGATTAGAAATGTGAACTGCTCCCACAGATTGGTGACTCCTGCTACGACTAGGTTGACCATACATAGAATTAGAATCCTTCTTTCCACTAGGGGGCTTCTTTGCAGTGCTTGATGAAGAGGCACCCACTTGTATCTTACCACTTCTTATACCACTCTCCACACGTTCTCCAGTCATTATCAGCTCAGTGAAGCCAGATGATGAGCTTCCAATGAGATGACTATAGAAAGGACCACTCAGCATACTCATAAACATATCTACTAGCTCCCTGTCAGTCAGAGGAGGTTGAACTCTGCCAGCCAGGTCTCTCCATTTTTGGGCATACTCCTTGAAATTCTCCTTAGCACCCATTGACATGCTTTGGAGCTGCATGCGAGTAGGTGCTAAATCAGCATTGTATTGGTATTGCCTATAGAAGGCCTCAGCAAGATCATTCCAATCACTAATATTGACACTCTCCAATTGGTAATACCATTCCAATTGAGCTCCAGACAAGCTCTCTTGGAAGAAATGAATCCACAATTTCTTATCAGCAGTATGTGGTTGAATCCTCCGGACATAGGATCTTAAATGCAGCTTGGGACATGAGACACCATCATACACCACAAAAGCAGGAACCTTGAAACCAATAGGTATAACCACTCCAGATATTAAACTCAGATCTTCAAAATCCAACCCAGAAGATTTTTGCAACTCCATGGCATTTATCCTGTCTACCAGCATCTTGTACTTATCTTCATTAGGATAATGATAATAATTTGCTTCAGAATCAGAATCTCCCACAGTATCATAATCATCAACTTATTCCTTTGTCTTGACAGGACCTCTGAACCTTCTTCCAAGATTAATAAAGCCTCCTGGTCTTCTAGTCTTCTTATTCTTCTTAGCCAGCAGTGTCTTCAACTCATCTTGTCCCTTAGACAAGTTCAGAATCAACTCTTGGAATTGTGCATTTTGAGCCTGGAGATCTTTGACAGTCTGTTCAAGAGCCATTTCTGCTGAAATAAATAGCGAGAAGATAAGATACCTGTACATAAGAAACCTGTGATGCAGTGATATGGTATGTAAATGTGTATGCAATGTTTTCAAGGACCGCGGGATTTAAATTTGTTTAAACAACCATAAAGTAAACTTTTATTAGTAGTCAAATAAACTTGTTTTCCCTTTAGGCTTACAATACAATGAAATGAATACAAA
Organism: Lathyrus aphaca; assembly: GCA_963966055.1. Classification (NCBI taxonomy): domain Eukaryota; kingdom Viridiplantae; phylum Streptophyta; class Magnoliopsida; order Fabales; family Fabaceae; genus Lathyrus; species Lathyrus aphaca. The sequence continues at coordinate 281,202,755 of OZ014520.1, read as the reverse complement.
GAATGGGGTTTTAAGTCTCCCATGGACGTTTCCTCTTTGTGTTGAGGTATGAGTTGAGATTCCGCTCCTCGTGAAGTTGTTTTGTTAGCTCCAGGATTCTTTCTTGACTTGCTTTGTAATGAGTCTCAAAAGTATCCCTTTGCTCCTTCAACTGGATCCAGGACCTCTGTAACTCTTCCATGTCAGTGGGTATGTTTGGGTGAAGAATGATATAAGAAGTATCTCCTTCAGCAACAGGCTTCATGGTAACTGGCAGGATAGCAGGATAGGGCATCATAAGAGTCTGAGCACGAGATCGTACCCATCTGAGATAAGTTTCCATGGGAATAGTGTACTTGGGTTCCAGAGTCTTGCTGTCAACCTTGTTCACTCTACCCCATGCTCGTATAAACCTTTGACGGTAACCTTGAAGATCGTTGTCGTAGTCAAACACAATACCCTGAATAAGCATGTCATGAGGACCATCACTCCGAGCATAACCAAACTGGCATAGAGCTAAAGAAGGGTTGTAGGTAATGCCCCCTCTTATGCCAAGGAGTGGCACATTAGGGAACTCCCCACAACGGTCAATGATAGTAACATTCTCCATAGATCTAGAGCACCAATGAATATATGAATGAGAAAGTGACATGATCCTCTTAGACCACCTGAACCCTTGTTCATTCTTCATCACTGATCGAGGAAGGTGAGAAATAAACCACCTAGATAGCAAAGGTATGCAGCACATCAGAGTTCCTCGTGCCTTTGTAGTACGGGTATGAAGAGAGTGTAAGATGTCTCCAAGTAATGTAGGCACTGGATTATAAGTCAGAAATATGTTGATGGCGTGCACGTCTATGAACTGGTCTGGATTGGGGAACAACTGTAAACACCCCAAATTTTCCCTCACTCATCACACCATGGCTTGTGACCTTTTCATTTGCACAAGTTCAATCATAACACCTCATACCACATTTTAGTTTCACTGCATTGATTCAAAGTCATCTGCATCTAGGGTTTGTGATCTGAGCCATCCCTGGGCCATTTGAGCCACTCCAAAGGTCACTAATCACTTAAAAGGGGTCCATGTTGTAAACACCCCAAATTTTCCCTCACCCATTTCACACCATGGCTTGTGATCATTTCTTATGCATAAACTCAATCATAGCATCTCATACCACATTTTTTTCACTGCATAGATTCAAAGTCATCTGCATCTAGGGTTTGTGATCTGAGCAATCCAAGAGCTTCTTGAGCCACTCCAAAGGTCATCAATCTCTTCAAAGGGGTCCTTGTATGTTCAAGTACCATATTATATCATCCCAAAACCAAGAATGTCAAAAAATCACAAGAACTAAGAATGGTATGGAAGCAGAGCCAGGTTTAACTGCACAGATGACCTAAAAATTAGGGTTTTGGTTTCAAAGGCCATAACTCCAAATTTTTTGGTCATTCTTGTTTCTATTGGTCTCTATATGGTATAGGGAGTATTCATATCAATTTTCATGAAGAAATTCCATGGGGAAGTCATCTGATCAAGAGTTGACTTTTCAAGCAAGTCAGTGTAAAATCAGGGCATCTGAGGCCCTCAATGACCCAACCAAAGGGTGTTCTTCATCATTTTGATTGTATATGATCTTTATTTGATCATGGAAGATGTTAGAAGTTCTCAAAATTGAAGAATTTCAAGTCTTTTGCAAAGTTAACTTTTTGGGAAAGTTTGACTTTTAATGAAATTGTCATTTTAGGCAACTTTTTCAACCTTTACTTTTTGATTCAAAAAGGCTTCAAATGAAAAAACTTTGGTCATGAAAGTTGTAGAATAGATCATTCCCTTTTCAAAAAGTACAAGAACATGACCTAATTCATTTTGGATCAAAAGTTATGGCTTGTCAAAGTTGGCAAAAATCACAAAATTTCAAAGTTTCCACCAAAGAGGCAAAGTTGCAAATTCACTTCTCAAGGCAAATTTAGTCATCAAATGCACTTCTAAACTTCACCACATGATCATACAAGACCTAAAAATCAGAATGGGCCAAGGGATCATTCATTTTGTGGCCTATGGATCAAGATTTTTTCATAAGAATCAAAGGCAAGGCAAGTTGCAAAACTCATCATAAGACACAACCCACTTGCTTGCTAGCCTGCTGAACCACCCTAGGCATCTCCCCACATCATGCTGCGCAGGACACACCCTTTGTCCTTGGCTAGAAAGTAGCCCATACTTCTCTTACACCAACTTTGACATTTTGGCAAGAGACCCATACCAATCAATAAAGCACACATCACTTCTTCTGACCAATCATAATAGTTTATACAAGCCAAAAGCAAGCCAAAGCAACAAGAACACAAGCCTGAAACACTCCATAACTCAGCATTCTCATTTTCACCTCATCTTGCAAGAGCCTTCGAAACTCTCAGCACAAGCTTCAAACACCCAAACCAACTTCACAAACAATTTCACCATGCTTCACTGAACACAAACCAACCCTCAAAACAGCCTGAAAGCCATTGAATTAAAAACACGATCACCACCCCCCATTGAGCAGAACCTCTGCCATCTTCCAAACCATCCACCATAAACTTCTTCTAAGCATCAAGACTTCATCACGGGCCTAAGAGGAGTGGTTTGCGCAAAGAGAGAGGGTCAGAAAGTTGCAAACTGAGAAAGCTCAAAGCTCAGGTATACCAAGAACTTTTTTTCCAGAAATGAGTTTTTAAGTTTCTAATTTGTTCCTCATGCTTTGCTGATCACTCTGATGTTCTTAGTTTTGAAAATGGTTGAGAAATAAGCATTTAATCTTGTTCTGAAACTTTTCTGACCTAAAAATGTTTGGCTTCGATTCGCATGATTAGTGAATGAGAAATGAGTTTTGATTAGGGGTTTTGATTCAGTGATGTGTGAGGATGATTTCTGGGCTTTTAGTTTTCATTTTTGTGAAGTTTTGAGGATTTTAGAGATTTTCAGGTGGGAGTCCCACCGGAGAAGACGACCGGAAGTCTTCTCCGGCCACCTGAAAATAATTAGGGCTAATCCCTGTAATTAATGAGAGTTTGAATCCTGAGCGTTGGATGAGCTGACTTGGTCAATTCCCGCGTGCATTCAATGGTCTGGATCCACCCACTTAACCCTAATCCACGTCATTATCTTAATTAATTAAGTTTATAATTAATCTGGCCAGTTTGAATTTCAGCCTTTGGATTGCGCGCGCAGTCAACAGGTCCTTCCCCAGAATCAATCCTAGCTCTCCATTGCGCATACTTTCCCTTTTATTTCATTTTTAATTCATTTCTTTTATTTTATTTTGTACATTTATTTAAAAATAGTAAAACCTTTTCAAAAATTCTGAAAATTTTTATATAAACTTTTATTAATTTTCAGAAACCAAAAACATTTTTATTTTTATTTTTTGCATAAAAAAATATTTTTAAATCATTTAAAAGTTTATTTTTAATTAATTAATGAGAATTAATTAATTAAAAATACTTTTAGGTATTTAAAAATCACCAAAAAATTCATGAAACCTTCATAATCATTTAGAAACATTGTCCAACCCTCAAACCAAATTTCTTTTTTGATCTTGATGTCTTTTGAGAATTTTTCATGGAATTAAAATCATTTCAAGGCATTATTTTGATCCAAACTTCAAAAAAATCATTCCTGCCTAACCATTGAGAGTTGGACTTTGATTCTTTTTGCATTGCATTTGGTTTAGCATGTAGTTTGTGAGATTAAATTGGCATGATTTGATCTTTCATTTTCAATTTGTTTGGCATTTTTCTTGTTAAGGTACCCTAAAACCCTAGGAAACTTAGGAAATTCATAACTTACATTAAGTTAAGAGTTAGAACCCCTCCTTTGGGCAGTGAGTTTGTGTAGGTTTAGGGTTCCTTTGAATGAATTTTCAATTTTTTATCTTGATGTTTGCTTCTGATTTTGGTTTTTGTTTGATGCATTGATCATAAACCCTAATTTGGGCTTCCTTTTGCATTCATCTTGTATTTGCATTCATACCATGTCTTGCCATAGCATTTTGTGCATCCATTTGCTTCATTAGGCATCTTAAGGCATGTTAGAAGTATGTTTGATCATTGCCTCTTGCATTTGCCATGTTGTATGTCATTTGCATTTCATAACTTTTCATGTATGTTCATGGTTCTAAGCATGCTTCTCTTGCATCCATATGTTTGTATGATCATCCCCATGCCTTGTTTCATGTTTGCATCATCTCATAGCATCATTATCATCTCACATATGCTTCTGGTTTTGATTTACATCATGCCATTTCATCTCATTTTGCATTGCATTGCATTTCCTTCACTAACTTTTCAGGTGGTAAGCAACTTTGAGAAGTGAATTTGCCTTCACTTCTCACAATTTCCTTTCATCTCTTTTATGCACCTTTGCTGCATTTTGTTATGTGTTTGAGATTGAGCTTGCTCTTTCTTTCTCTTATCACTTTCTTTCTTCAAGTGACTTGTCTTCTTAAATGAAGTAAGTTACTTTGCTTCTCCTGATCCTTTCATCTGCTTCCTGGTGGTTCCATTGAAGATTTCTCTTGTTAACCTCACAAACCTTAGGAACAACCAAGCATGACAATGATTAGGGTTTTGATTAGTCTCCCCACTTAGTTTTACCTTTGTGTTTCTTTGAGTCTTCTCTTCTCATCTCATAATCAGGGACTAAACCCTAAAGGCTTTAAGGCTTTGTGATTAAGCTTATGCCTGCATCCTTATATTAGGATGGAGTGTATAACTTTAATCCTAAGTGTTAAACCCTTAATGTGTTTAACTCCTTTAATCAATTCATCTAATAATCATCAAGACATCAAGCTTGTAACTTGGGCCTTGCATTAGGGTTCTAATTCTTCCTTAATTGGTTAAGAAGGACTAACCCTAGTGTTAATGGACAAGTCCCCCTCAAGTTGTCTTACAAACCCTAAAAATCATTTCTTCATCATATCATTAACTAAAATTCACTTAATAAAGGCTTTGTTTTGTCATGGGTTTAATCCCTAATCATGGATTAAGTTGAGGAGCTTTCCTCAGCTTAAAGATTCTCATCTATTATCCTTCTATTAGGATGGTGTAATGAGTCTGTTTAATCCCTGATTATGGCTTAATCTCATTACTCAACACTAAACAAAAACAACAAAAAACATATAAATAATCACAAGTAGGTTAATGATCTTAATCCTACATCAAAGGTGATTAAGTGTGAGAAGCTGACTTCACACTTAAGGTACTCTCATTACCCCTAATCAGAGGGAAGATATGATGAGTTTAATAAATCCATTGGTTTAGGCTTAAGCTTATTAACTTATGACAAACTTTCAAAAGCAATAAAAGACTGAAAACTCAAAAACAAACAATAATCGTCTCCTTCGGGATTCTTTTCTCATCACCTTCACTCATAAACGAGAACTTGCTTCTTCCGTCTAATGCAAGACAGTAGCACCTGAGCCAGACAGGTCATACACTTGAGCATAGACAAGTAAGCAGTTCATCAGTCAATTCATCTTTCAGTGTCTTTGGGTCGAACTACGGCATTCTGACTTCCTCATTGCACGAGAGGATATGTAGGAATAACTTAACTGTTATCGAACAAAAGTCTCTGTATATTCCCCCTCTTTCCAGCCTTATTCTTTAAGCCTCATATTCTTGAGCATTTCATTCTTGTTCCTGCACTGACACTATACATTTATACACTTCACTTCTCTTACACTGACACCTGTACATCCTTTTCCAGCTCTTCTATACACAAATTGCACTGACACTACCCCTTTAAACACAAATCTTTTAAGCGTGGATCCTGTCGAGTACGGCGGACAATCTGGGTGCTAATACCTTCCCAGGTTGTAACCAACCCCCTTTCTCAGTCTCTCTGGTTCGCAACCGTCTTATCCATATCTTTCTAGGTCTATACAGAATTGCCTTTCCTCCGGGATAAAAATGCCTAGCTGGCGACTCTTTTCTTTTCCCGTGAGTTCACTCCTGTGTGTTCTCACATCCCTCTTTCGCCGACCGTTCGCGTCTGTACCCCATTTGACCCGGCTTCATTTGGTGGGAGCGACAGCTTGGCGACTTTGCTGGGGACCCTTATACTGTGACCAGGGCTTCTGGTTCTTTTTGTGGGTTCCTCCTAGCGCTTGTTTGATTTGTGTTTACTGGGGTGTTATGTGCTATTTGTGTTTGTATATTTGATTTATTTTTTGCTTTATGTACAGTTGTTTATTTGCTTTCTTTATAGCTTTAGATATACATCATACTGTCATGCTGTTCTGGCTGGATCTGGTTTTGTTGCTTTGGTGAGTGGGGTTCTATTGAGAGTTAAGGTCCTATACCTGGGACCTGAGTGACACCTAGGCTAGAGTGGTTCATGTTCTTTCCCATTCCATTTCGGTATGGTGCGGGAATATGAAACACGGTTCAGATATGGGTTTCTTCTTGAGAACTCTGTGCTACAGATTTCCTGTAGTGCTAGGGCTATCTGGGAAGCCTGCTAAGTCTGGATTACCTTTAGTATTGACCTTCAGAAACTGAGGTGAATTAGAGGAGGATCTTTTATGGTTATTGTAAACACTGTACCTCCGGGTTAGAAGTGTTTACACTTCTCATAACTGATCCAAGCCTGAGGATCCTTGTTTTAGAACACCACCTATGAGGGGGTTGGGCTGTTTACAGGTTTGCAGGTACCCTTGACCTCAGCATACCCTGTTATTTTGTTTTGGTTAAGAATACTCCATTTTGGGACAGTTCTTGTGATTTTAACCCTGGACATGTGACTCTTTATTTGAGTCCCCCACCTTGGTTACTGGACTTATGAACCTCCATCTGGATTTCTTGAACATACATGGACTTATATCAGAGCACTTGATCAGATCCAGCTCAGTCACAAACCCTTGCATATCATTTGCATACATCATCATTGCATCATTTTAACATTTGCTTATTTGTTTTTCAGGGTATCCATACTATATTTTGGCTTGGTTTTGACCCCTTCATCAGCATAGACCTATTTTCATCAGTATCTGCTTCAGCTATCCTCATCAGCTACCTGCTTCAGTCACCTGCACCACCAGTCTCAGCCTGTCAGTGGCCCATCTTCAGTGTCATCATCAGCATCTGTCTCAGCTCTTCTTCAGCAACATGGCACCCAAGAAGAGCAATATCTCCTACCATTTCTTTGAGCCTGAGTTAGCTGGCATCAGGAAGATCCAGGCCCTGATTACTCCAGACCATGTACCACTATTCAGAGAACATTATGGAGGCATACTTGATATGGTTATGGATTTGGACCCCTCACAGAGGAGCCTGATTCATACTTGCCTGCAGTTCTATGATCCCCTCTGAGGTGTTTCACTTTTCAGGATTTTCAGTTGGGACCTTTATTAGAGGAGTATTTATCATTGGTTGGTGTACCTATCAGGGGTGGAGTCCCCTTCAACCCTGAGATGGATTTTCCCAGTAATGAAGAGATAGCAAAGGCATTACATCTGGAACCAGTTCTGATTGGGCAGAATATGACTACCAAGGCTGGAATCTCTGGTCTACACTTGGATTTCTTAACTTCTCAGGCCATCCTGAAGGCCTCTTTGGGGGAATGGAAGGCAGTCTGTGCATTATTGGCCCTTAGCATATATGGGGTCCTATTATTTGCAGATGAGCCTAAGTTTGTTAGCAAGAATGCAATCCATCTTTTTATCCTGAGGAATCCAGTGCCCACCTTACTGGGAGATTTCTACTACTCTGTCCACCAAAGGAATGAAAAGCAGAGAGGAAGATTGGTGAGGTGTTGTGCTCCCCTTTTCCATACCTGGTTGCTCAGGCACTTGCCCAAGACTGATGCATTTTTGAATCCTCATCAGCAGAGGAATTGGGCTAGAAGACTCATTGTTTTGACCTCAGCTGACATCAGGTGGTGCACTCAGAGCACCAAGGGCAGGGATATCATTACTAGTTGTGGGCAGTTCCCCAATGTACCTCTGATAGGAGTGAAGGGTTGCATCAACTACAACCCTCTGTTATTCAAAAGACAATTGGGCTATGCTTTGGTCCACACTCCTAGAGCACAAGATTTGGCTGAGACCCTTTATTGTGAGGTTAAGCCTAATTTGGCCATTGTCAGGCAAGCATCCTGGGCTTGGGACAATGTCCAGACCAAGGGAATGGCTATTCTGGGGAGATGCAACAATGTGGCGTAAGCTCAGTACTATGAGTGGTCTCATGCCAGGGCACAAATTTTTGGGATGCCCTTCACCATTGAGGATGCACCAGGGCCATCCACAGCACCACCTCCTGCCACTGTCATCTTAGAGGAGTTTGAGAATTTGAAAGAGAGAAATGAGAAGTTGACTCAGGCTCTACAGAAGACCCTCTGGGAGAGAAGTGATGGTCGCTTGGACATTGAAAGGTTAGAAAAGCTAAAGGTGGAGCATCTAGCCAGGATTGAGAAGTCAGAAGACTACATCAAGAAGTCAAGGGCTGGAGAACAGATCTTAAAGAATGCCTGCAAGGAGGCTCAGTTCCAGAAGGCCAGGACTGATTTGTATCTGAAAGAGAGTCAAGCTAGGTGGGTCAGGATCACCGAAGCTCGTACTCAGGAAGATAAAAGGACTCAGGATAAGATTGAGCAGTTGGAGGCTAGTGCAAAGGAACAACAGGAAGCCCTGCTAGCAGCCCAGAGAGAGATCTCAGAATTGAAGATTAAAGCTGGTGTGAAGAGGTCGAAGGACCAGAGTCGACATAAGAAGCTAACTGCAGCTGTTACTACCAGGAATCTCCTTATCAGGAATCTCACAGAGCATCCAGCTGATCCTGTGACTGAAGCACTTCTCAAGGAAGTTCAGGAGGATGAGTTTGGTCTTGGTGTCTGACTTTTGCTTGTTGTTGCTTTCATTTCATGTACTTTTATTTTTTTTATGTTGTATTTTTGACCCCTCAGAGGGCGTGTATTGTAAAAAAACAAACTATGTATCATTTACTTTTTGTAATATATGTGTTGGTTTGTTTTATCTGAGTTCTTCAAGCAACATCACAAGCATCTCCCTCAAGGGTCTGGAAAGGTCAAAACCAAGTGCCAAGCCGGATACCTTGGAAACAAATAAGCATACTGCATTGCATGCTAACCTTTGTTTGTTTTGTAGGTTTGTTTTGTTTTTGTTACTAACTCTGTTGTGATCTCAGGAACTATTGCTCGACGTCGGGTGTTCCCACTCAACCGTCCACACAGATATTCCACCCGCAACAGCCTTCCGGGTATACAGATGGACCAGGTACAACAGGACCTTACAGAGGTCAGGAACCAAATGGCCAATGAGAGATTGGAAATGAGGAATCAGATGACACAATTTATGGAGGTGATGAATGGATTGGCACAGAGCCAAGAGAGATTAAGATCCTTGGTAGAGAGGCAGACTCAGGAAGACCCCCATCTAGGGACTGGTGGGACAAGCAACAATGAGAGGGTTCAGCCTCATATCAACCCACTTGTATTTGGTTCCCACCTTCATCTAGAGATCAACATCCCTGCTAATGTACAAGGGAATGCTACTACAGGCAGAGTGCTGCAAGAAGATCCCCAGGAAGATCAGTTCACAGTGATGGGAGCTGGGGATGAGGCCTATGACAGAAGGCTGGATGAAATTGCTGAAAAATTAAGATCCTTGGAGTCTCAAAACTCCTTGGGTTTCGATGTTATGGACATGGGCTTAGTGGACGGGGTCAGGATTCCCCACAAATTTAAACCACCGTGCTTTGAGAAGTACAACGGGACTTCCTGCCCACGGACCCACTTGCAATCCTTTCTGGGGAGGTTGAAGGCATACACCATGGATGAAAAGCTATGGATGTTTTATTTTGAGGATAGCTTAACAGGAGCTTCAAGGGAATGGTACTCTCATTTGACCAGAGCAACCATCAGGTGTTGGAAGGACCTGGCTGAGGCCTTTATTAGACAATACCAGTATAACTTGGATATGGCTCCCAACAGGACCCTCCTGATGGGAATGTCACAATCATCCAGAGAAAGCTTCCGGGAGTACGCCCAGAGGTGGAGACAGCTTGCTGCTGCTGTCTAGCCACCCATGTCGGAGAGGGAGATGGCTGACATGTTTATGAACACCCTTCAAGGGACATACATTGATAGGCTAGCTGCCTTTTCTTCTACCAGCTTTGCAGATGTTGTTATAGCTGGAGAAAGAATTGAGAGCCTATTAAAGATGGGCAAAATTTCTGACAACGGTGCCAGCTCATCCAGCAACACAAGAAAGCCTTTTGTGGGCCCAAGAAGAACTGGTGAGACCAATGCTATCCATACCAGCAAGGGCAGACCCCAATATGTTCATAGGTCTGTGGCAGCAGTCACCATTCCCGCTCCAATTCATCCACAACCGGCATACCAACCTCAGCAACAATCCCACTACCAGCAACAAGCTCAATATCCACCTCAGAGAAATTATAACGACAACAACACCAGCAACAACAATCAGCAAAGACCGTATCAGCATAGACCATCTCAGGCCAATAGGGTGATCGATCTGATCCCTATGCCTTATGCCACATTATTGCCACAACTCCTGAAACTCAACCTGGTTGAGCTAAGGACATTGGCACCTCCAGATCCTGCCAGTCTACCCAGAAATTATGACGCCAGTGCCAGATGTGCTTTTCACTCAAATGCACCTGGTCACAGTACAGAGAAGTGTAGAGCTTTGCACATGAAAGTACAGGATCTAGTGGATTCCAAAGCTCTAAACTTTGCACCTCCACCAAATGTCAGTAAAAATCCTATGCCCAACCATGGTGGCCCCAGAATCAATGCTATTGAAGAAGACAAGCCGTCTTACTTGATAACCAGTGTGGGTCAGATTCGGACACCCTTGGTAGAGATTAAAGCTCAACTCCTTGAATGTCAAATATTCCCGGGATGTGAGCTAGGGTGTGCTTATTGCAACATTTCAGTGAATGGTTGTGATAACTTGAGAGATGGCATAGAAGGTCTCATCCAGAGTGGCCTGCTTCAAATCACAACATCAATACCTACCAATCCAGCAACCTCCTTAACAACAGTTCCCGAGTCTTCTACAACTGCAACAACCATTGTTCCAAACAACTTTTCAGTTTCATCAACAAATGCTTCATCTGTTACTTCAACGGACCAAATATCAACAAACATCCCTTCTACAACTTCAGCACCCCTTCATTCAGAATCTCCTACAACAGCAACACCCATCCATTCAACAGTGTCTCCTACAAAATCAACAGCAAACAATGAAAGCGTCTCAACAGTTACAATTTATTATGATCCTGAAAATGATTCTGCCTACAACTCACAAAGCGCCACTCCTATCAGAGCACCAGTCACAATATACTATGATCCACAGACTATCACGGTCCCTTCTGCAACTGCTATCAGTCCAGTCACTATCACAGTGCCTGGGCCAGTACCTTACGAAAGCAGTAATGCCATCCCCTGGCATTACGGCTCTGATCTATACTGCGAAGGACAGAAAATCACTCTTGAATCATCAACTTCTTCACCACAAATAGACAATGTGGGGGGAGGCGGAGGCTTCACTCGAAGCGGACGTCTCTTTGCCCCGCAAATTCAAAGACCCGGTGCCGAAGCAGAAACTGCTGCCAAGGCAAAAGGGAAGAGCGTGGTGCAAGAGGAACAAGTTGTTAAAGAAGCTTTGAAAACCCCTTTCGATCAAGAGGTTGATGGATTCATGAGAATCATCAAGAAAAGTGATTACAAGATAGTAGACCAGCTTCACCAGACACCTTCCAAGATCTCCATTTTATCATTGCTAATGTGCTCCGAGGCTCACTGGAACGCATTATTAAAAGTCTTGCACGCAGCTTATGTGCCAGAGGAGATTACCGTCAATCAGTTGGAAGCTGTAGTTGGAAATGTTAATGCTAGTAATGGACTAGGATTTACCAACATTGATTTGACTACGGAAGGCCGCAATCACAACAAGGCTTTGCACATTACCATGGAGTGTAAGGGTGCAGTTCTTTCCCATGTACTGGTAGACACAGGGTCATCCCTCAATGTCTTACCTAAAAAAGCCCTTGTGAAGCTAGAGTATGAAGGATTGGCATTGTGTCCTAGTAACTTGGTAGTGAGAGCCTTTGACGGTTCAAAGAGATCAGTTCTGGGGGAAATTGAGTTGCCTATAACGATTGGCCCACAAACTTTCAAAACGACCTTCTACGTGATGGACATTCAGCCGGCCTACAGCTGTTTGTTGGGTAGACCATGGATTCATGCCGCTGGCGCAGTTACGTCTACCCTTCACCAGAAGTTAAAATTCGAGTGGGAAGGCCAAGTCGTTACTATTTGTGGAGAGGAAGATATTTTTGTTAGCCATCTGGCTACCTACAAATACATTGAGATGGATGGGGAGATCCATGAAACGATGAGTCAAGGGTTTGAGGCCTTGAACATAAATGAAACATCTGCTGTACTTGGAACCTCAATGACATCTTATCAACAAGCCCGGAAGGTTGTTGAAGAAGGGACTGCCCAAGGCTGGGGCAAGTTGCTGCCTGTAGAGAAGAAGGAGGATAGATTTGGGTTGGGTTACAAACCAACTCAACAAGATCAAGCAGAGGCTGCTAAGGAGCCCAATTTTGTCAGTGGGGGGATGCTCACCCCCGATGCTGTGAACAACTTGGAAGATAAGGATGAAAGCGACCGCAACCTGGAGAGTTGGATCCGTCCAAAGATCCCGGGGAGCAATATCTCAAACTGGTCTTCCCAGGAAATTATAAGAGTTACTCCTGCAGAGTAATTATTATTTCCTATATTTTAAGCATGCATCAAGTCTTGCATCTTGCCCAAGATGACAAGACTCATTTTGTAATCGGGCCATCTGTAATTTTGTGCAACAAGATTAATCAATGAAATATCAGACATCTTTTGCAAATGAGTCCTTTTCTTTTCCGCTCACTGTTTTTCCATTTTTCTTTTTGTACAAAAAAATGAATGGCAGTGTTTTCAAAATGTTAACTTTATTTCACTTTTCTAAACAAGATTAAAATCAATCACTAAAATGAACAAACTGAACCCTTGCAGAGAATGCCTTCCAGACCGCACCGACAACAGCACGGCTATGACTTCGTATGACTTTGACAATCCAATCAATCAAGCCGATGAAGGGGTTGAAGAAGAGTGTGAGCTTCCGGAAGAGCTAGCCAGGTTGTTGAGACAAGAGGAAAGGGTTATCACTCCTCATCAGGAGGAGGTCGAAACGATTCATCTTGGTACGGATGAAGACGTGAAAAAGGTTAAAATCGGGGCCTGCTTACAAGACTCAGTGAAGAGACAACTGGTTGACCTGCTTCAAGAGTATGTGGATGTGTTTGCTTGGTCTTATCAGGATATGCCAGGGTTGGACTCGATATTGTCATGCACAAGCTGCCTTTAAGGGAAGACTGCCCACCGGTTAAACAGAAACTGCGCCGTACTCGCCCAGATATGGCAATGAAAATCAAAGAAGAGGTACAAAAGCAGTGGGACGCCGGATTCCTTGCTGTGACTAGCTATCCGCCGTGGGTTGCTAATATAGTACCTGTGCCTAAGAAAGACGGCAAAGTGAGAATGTGTGTTGACTACCGGGATCTGAACAGAGCCAGCCCGAAAGATGACTTCCCTTTACCTCACATTGATGTATTGGTTGATAATACGGCTCAGTTCTCGGTATTCTCCTTCATGGACGGATTTTCAGGATACAACCAGATTAAAATGTCACCTGAAGACATGGAGAAGACAACCTTCATCACACCCTGGGGCACGTTCTGTTACAAGGTGATGCCATTCGGACTGAAGAATGCTGGTGCAACATATCAACGGGCTATGGTAACATTATTCCACGATATGATCCATAAAGAAATCGAATGCTATGTGGATGACATGATTGCCAAGTCCCTTACTGAAGAAGACCACCTGGTAAATCTGCTGAAGCTATTCAAGCGTCTGAGGAAGTACCAACTGAAGTTAAACCCCAACAAATGCACATTCGGGGTACGATCTGGTAAGCTATTGGGATTTATTGTAAGCGAGAAGGGGATTGAGGTTGACCCTGATAAAGTCAAAGCTATTCAAGAAATGCCTGCACCGAAGACAGAAAAAGAAGTTCGAGGGTTCTTAGGACGATTGAACTACATTTCACGGTTCATATCTCACCTCACAGCAACTTGTGAACCTTTGTTCAAGCTGTTGAGAAAAGAACAAACGGTCAGGTGGAACGAAGACTGCCAAAAGGCTTTTGACAAGATCAAGGAATACTTACAAGAGCCTCCAATCCTTATGCCTCCAGTTGAAGGAAGACCTCTGATAATGTACTTGACAGTGTTAGAAGAGTCTATGGGGTGCGTGTTGGGCCAGCATGACGAGTCTGGTCGAAAAGAGTATACAATATACTTCCTAAGCAAAAAGTTTACCGACTGTGAACAACGTTATTCACTGCTCGAGAAAACTTGCTGTGCTTTAGCGTGGGCTGCTCGCCGACTGAGACAGTATATGTTGACCCACACCACTTTGTTGATCTCAAAGATGGATCCAGTCAAATACATATTTGAGAAGCCAGCACTTACCGGACGGGTTGCAAGATGGCAAATGATCCTCACGGAATATGACATCCAATACACATCTCAGAAAGCCATCAAGGGCAGTGTATTGTCTGAATATCTTGCTGAGCAACCTATTGATGATTACCAGCCTATGAGATTTGACTTCCCTGATGAAGACATCATGTTCATAAAAACAAAAGATCATGAAGAGCCTGTTCATACTGAAGGGCCTGACTCGGAAGAAGAATGGACTATGATGTTTGATGGGGCTGTTAATATGAATGGTCGTGGTGTTGGTGCAGTACTCATTACACCTAAAGGAGTTCACATGCCTTTCTCGGCAAAACTCACTTTCAACTGCACTAACAACGAAGCTGAATACGAAGCATGCATTATAGGTCTTGAGGAAGCCATTGACCTCAGGATCGAGACTTTGACTGTATTCGGAGATTCGGCTCTGGTAGTTAATCAAACCAACGGCAAATGGTACACCCACCAGGATCATCTGATACCTTACAGGGATTATACAAGGAGGTTATTGACTTTCTTTACAACAGTCAAGCTTGAGTATATCCCTCGAGACGAGAATCAGTTTGCAGATGCTCTGGCTACCATTTCATCCATGATCAAAGTGCAAGCTGCCAACTTTGTACCTCAAATCTCAGTGTCCAGACTTGACAGACCAGCATATGTATTCGCAGCAGATGTTGTCAAGGATGATAAGCCTTGGTTCCATGACATTAAGTGCTTCTTAGAGGATCAAACACACCCACCTGGGGCATCTTCCAATGATAAGAAGACTTTGAGAAGGCTTGCTGGGAGTTTCTTCTTGAATACTGATGGTTCCCTGTACAAGAGAAACTTTGATATGGTACTCCTCAGATGCGTTGATAGAACAGAAGCAGACTTGTTGATACATGAAGTGCACGAAGGATCCTTTGGTACCCATGCTGGAGGACATGCGATGGCTAAGAAATTGCTAAGATCAGGTTATTATTGGATCACAATGGATGCCGACTGTTGTGCCTATGCCAGAAAATGCCATAAATGCCAGATTTATGCGGATAAGGTGCATGTGCCTCCCAATCCTTTGAATGTGATGTCTTCACCTTGGCCCTTTGCTATGTGGGGAATTGACATGATTGGCAAGATTGAACCGACTGCTTCGAATGGCCACAGATTCATCCTGGTTGCCATTGACTATTTCACCAAGTGGGTCGAGGCAACTTCATATGCGAACGTTACAAGACAAGTGGTAGCCCGATTTCTGAAGAGAGATATCATCTGTCGATATGGAGTTCCCGAGAGAATCATTACTGACAATGGTTCCAACTTAAACAACAAAATGATGGCAGAGCTATGTCGGGACTTCAAGATTCAACACCACAATTCTTCTCCTTACAGGCCAAAGATGAATGACGCTGTTGAGGCAGCTAATAAGAATATCAAGAAGATTGTGCAGAAGATGGTAGTCACCTATAAGGACTGCCATGAAATGCTACCATTTGCCTTGCATGGGTACCGCACGTCAATCAGAACATCCACTGGGGCAACACCGTATCAGCTTGTGTATGGTATGGAAGCAGTCCTACCTGTTGAAGTTGAATTACCCTCCCTGCGAGTACTAATGGATGTTAAGCTGAACGAAGCAGAGTGGGTCCAATCCCGATACGAGCAACTGAGTCTGATTGAAGAGAAGAGGCTGGTTGCAATCTGTCATGGGCAGCTGTATCAGAAAAGAATGAAGAAAGCCTTCGATCAGAAAGTCAGGCACCGAGAGTACCAAGTAGGAGATCTTGTGCTGAAGAGAATCCTCCCTCCTCATACAGACCACAGGGGCAAGTGGACTCCGAACTATGAAGGACCATTCGTGGTAAAGAATGTTTTCTCTGGTGGAGCACTGATGCTCAGCACCATGGATGGTGAAGACTTCCCGTCCCCTGTGAATTCAGATGCAGTTAAAAAATACTTCGCATAAAAATGACCCGCTGGACACAAAAACAGAATGTAAGTCCAGGAAAAAATAGGGCATCCCGGCGAGTCAAAAACAGAATAAAAGACTCGGGCAAAAATAAGGGAAAATAAGCAAAAAAAACGTACACCCGCTGAGTTGAAAAGCCGCATCGGACAACTCAGACAAAAATGGGTATCCCGATGGATTGAAAACCCGAAAGGGCGATCCATGCAAAATAAGGGGATAAGCGAACAACTGCATTCTGAATTTGTCTGTATCACCTACAACTTGGTAAGCTTCGAAAGGATCAAGCTTCTTTCAGAATCATCCTTCTTCAGAAAGCGAGACGAGAAGAACGTCAAATGTCATACGAGTCATAGCAAAAGGGAAGCTTCTTGGAGCGTCGACAACATTGTCAGCCTTTTGTTTCTCATTTTGTAACAATCTCCTCATTTCAGGGGATTTGTTTCTTTGACTGTATCTCTCCAATTCAGGGCACGTGAATTAATAAAATCATATTTTCAGTCATGTTTCGTCTTGTACATTTTTATTTGCAAAAATGTCTGATGTCTTAAGAAAAACTGATTGCCTGAATACAGATGCTTATCTTCAAAAAAAATAATAATAAAAGTCACATGCTTGCAGGAAATATACTTACTCTCAGAAGTGTCTAAACTCCTATGACGGAATCCAGTAAAGGATACCTCGGGATTACTTGTGCGTTTCCCTATCTTTGCAGGATTGCAGGTATCCAAAACGCAACTTGGGGCATGAAAGCTCCACCCCAGCAAGCTGACAAATCAACACTCAGTCTTAGCACCCAAAGTGTTTTCTCCCCAGCTGAGTTTCCACTTGCTATTTCTCCCCAGCTGAGGTGCCAACCATTCTTCCTCCTCAGCTAAGTACAAAAGTCAGGGAACCATCTCCCCACAGAGCTTCAGCCTCTATCCAGAAGAGCAGCGCATGAAGGGATCACAACAGAGTGAAGAAAGCTTCTACAAACCCCAGCTGGGTCCCTCATTTACGGGAATGGGTCTATCAGTGACCTATCCCCCCAAGCAGATATCATCTCATCAAATTTACCAATGATCTCATCCCCAGCTGGGATGCCCATTTCAAGCAGATCAACTGGAGATCTTCGCAGCATCGGGATCCGAATCCTGGATCGGTATCCTTGCATAATCATGGCATTCGCATCATATTCACCCACAAAGCGTAGCATTCCGTCTAATAGGGAGCATTACGGCAAAAATCAAACATATTACATAATCATAAGCCATGTTCTGAATCGAACGCTTGTGGATAATGACAATCCATCCGCAATATACAGAATACCCCCCAGATTCCCCAGCAAACACGGTTGACTTACATGCCCAAACACCAGTATATACTCCTTGTGGCACCCGTCCATGTCATATCCCCAGCAGAAAGCCAGGGACATCCCCTTTGCACTCACGGACATGCTTATATATACATTTCCTTGACATCATAAGCATTTTGTATATCAGATATTTGTTCATACTATACTTTTCTCCTTTCAACACTCGTCCGTGTCACTCTCACCAGCAGATTGAACACTCATTTATACATCACTCATACTTACTACTCATACAGATACTCGTCCGTATCTTGTATATACCACTTATATCCGCGCAGATTCAGCACTAGTCCATGTTCTTTGTTAACCAGTTGGTACTCGTCCGTACCATCATTTCAGAACATGTGTCAAGCGTTTGTTTCTACATGATACTCGTCCGTATCATAGTCTAAAGGATGCTCGTCCGCATCTTTAATCCATACACTGTGTCAAACCTTCTTGTCTTCTTGAATATAGATACTCTCCTGTGTCTACTATCCCCAGAAGGGTCCCTTCAGATTCAACACTCGTCCGTGTTCTCTGTTAACCAGTTGATACTCGTCCGTATCATCATCTCTGAACACGTGTCAGTTTTTGTTTCTACCCGATACTCGTCCGTATCGTAGTCTTAAGGATGATCGTCCGCATCTTTAATCTATACACAAACATCTAAACACTTATACCCTTTATTTCTTGGATGTAAACACTCGTCCGTGTTTACTATTCCCCAGTAGATCGCCAACGAAGCAAATTCTTTTTCTATCTGACATTCGTCCTATGTCATGATAAACCCTGAGAGCAGCCGTCCCCTGCTAGGTGGTCGTCCTCCACCTCTTGATGATCGTCCTTCATCATGCTCATCCGATGGCCGTCCCCATCGTTGATTTTCTATCCGACATTCGTCCTATGTCGTGATATTTAGCAGCCGTCCCCTGCTAGGTGATCATCCTTCACCTTTTGATGATCACCCTTCATCATTTTATCCAATGGCCGTCCCCATTGTTGACTTTGGTTATCTGACATTCGTCATATGTCATAATAAACCTTGAGAGCAGTCGTCCCCTGCTAGGTGGTCGTCCTCCACCTCTTGATGATCGTCCTTCATCATGCTCGTCCGATGGCCGTCCCCATCGTTGACCTTTTATCCGGCATTCGTCCTATGTCGCGATATTTTCGGCAGCCGTACCCTGCCAGGTGATCGTCCTTCACCTTAGATGACCATCCCTCATCTTATCCCCAACAGAGCAGCTGTCCCCTGCTAGGTGATCGTCCTTCACCTTTGATGACCATACCTCATCATCTGTTTATTTCATTTATTCTTTAACTCGATGGCCGTCCCCGTCGTGGTCCCTTTTCCTTTTCCTGATGATCGTCCTTCATCAGTTTAGCCCGATGGTCGTCCCCATCATTGGTTACTTTACTTTATGAACTTGATGGCCGTCCCCGTCATGTTTCATTAATCCCCAGAGAATCTTACAGCTTTATCTTGATGGCCGTCCCCATCATAATACCTTTTATCCCCAGCATGTCGGCCGTCACCCGTCATTGCTTTATTTTTCGCACTTTTCCCCAGCATGTCGGCCGTCCCCGTCATTGCTTTATTTTCCGCACTTTTCCAGCATGTCGTCCTCTGCTCGACGGTCGTCCTCCGTCGCCCACACTTTACAATATACTTTATTTTCTTTTACAATCTATATCCCTTTTCTTCTTCATTCTGTGAGTGCAAATTTTGGACTGTCTTCGGTATTCAACCATAAGTTATCTTGTTTGCCTGATAAGCCGTCGCTTACATCCTGCACAGCTAACTCATGTTTGAATAGGGGCAGCTGTAAACACCCCAAATTTGCCCTCACCCATTTCACACCATGGCTTGTGATCATTTCATATGCATAAACTCAATCATAGCATCTCATACCACATTTTTTCACTGCATAGATTCAAAGTCATCTGCATCTAGGGTTTGTGATCTGAGCAATCCAAGAGCTTCTTGAGCCACTCCAAAGGTCATCAATCACTTCAAAGGGGTCCTTGTATGTTCAAGTACCATATTATATCATCCCAAAACCAAGAATGTCAAAAAATCACAAGAACTAAGAATGGTATGGAAGCAGAGCCAAGTTTAACTGCACAGATGACCTAAAAATTAGGGTTTTGGTTTCAAAGGCCATAACTCCAAATTTTTTGGTCATTCTTGTTTCTATTGGTCTCTATATGGTATAGGGAGTATGCATATCAATTTTCATGAAGAAATTCCATGGGGAAGTCATCTGATCAAGAGTTGACTTTTCAAGCAAGTCAGTGTAAAATCAGGGCATCTGAGGCCCTCAATGACCCAACCAAAGGGTGTTCTTCATCATTTTGATTGTATATGATCTTTATTTGATCATGGAAGATGTTATAAGTTCACAAAATTGAAGAATTTCAAGTCTTTTGCAAAGTTGACTTTTTGGGAAAGTTTGACTTTTAATGAAATTGTCATTTTAGGCAACTTTTTCAACCTTTACTTTTTGATTCAAAAAAGCTTCAAATGAAAAAACTTTGGTCATGAAAGTTGTAGAATAGATCATTCCCTTTTCAAAAAGTACAAGAACATGACCTAATTCATTTTGGATCAAAAGTTTTGGCTTGTCAAAGTTGGCAAAAATCACAAAATTTCAAAGTTTCCACCAAAGAGGCAAAGTTGCAAATTCACTTCTCAAGGCAAATTTAGTCATCAAATGTACTTCTAAACTTCACCATATGATCATACAAGACCTAAAAATCAGAATGGGCCAAGGGATCATTCATTTTGTGGCCTATGGATCAAGATTTTTTCATAAGAATCAAAGGCAAGGCAAGTTGCAAAACTCATCATAAGACACAACCCACTTGCTTGCTAGCCTGCTGAACCACCCTAGGCATCTCCCCACATCATGCTACGCAGGACACACCCTTTGTCCTTGGCTAGAAAGTAGCCCATACTTCTCTTACACCAACTTTGACATTTTGGCAAGAGACCCATACCAATCAATAAAGCACACATCACTTCTTCTGACCAATCATAATAGTTTATACAAGCCAAAAGCAAGCCAAAGCAACAAGAACACAAGCCGGAAACACTCCATAACTCAGCATTCTCATTTTCACCTCATCTTGCAAGAGCCTTCGAAACTCTCAGCACAAGCTTCAAACACCCAAACCAACTTCACAAACAATTTCACCATGCTTCACTGAACACAAACCAACCCTCAAAACAGCCTGAAAGCCATTGAATCAAAAACACGATCACCACCCCCCATTGAGCAGAACCTCTGCCATCTTCCAAACCATCCACCATAAACTTCTTCTAAGCATCAAGACTTCATCAGGGGACTAAGAGGAGTGGTTTGCGCAAAGAGAGAGGGTCAGAAAGTTGCAAACTGAGAAAGCTCAAAGCTCAGGTATACCAAGAACTTTTTTTCCAGAAATGAGTTTTTAAGTTTCTAATTTGTTCCTCATGCTTTGCTGATCACTCTGATGTTCTTAGTTTTGAAAATGGTTGAGAAATAAGCATTTAATCTTGTTCTGAAACTTTTCTGACCTAAAAATGTTTGGCTTCGATTCGCATGATTAGTGAATGAGAAATGAGTTTTGATTAGGGGTTTTGATTCAGTGATGTGTGAGGATGATTTCTGGGCTTTTAGTTTTCATTTTTGTGAAGTTTTGAGGATTTTAGAGATTTTCAGGTGGGAGTCCCACCGGAGAAGACGACCGGAAGTCTTCTCCGGCCACCTGAAAATAATTAGGGCTAATCCCTGTAATTAATGAGAGTTTGAATCCTGAGCGTTGGATGAGCTGACTTGGTCAATTCCCGCGTGCATTCAATGGTCTGGATCCACCCACTTAACCCTAATCCACGTCATTATCTTAATTAATTAAGTTTATAATTAATCTGGCCAGTTTGAATTTCAGCCTTTGGATTGCGCGCGCAGTCAACAGGTCCTTCCCCAGAATCAATCCTAGCTCTCCATTGCGCATACTTTCCCTTTTATTTCATTTTTAATTCATTTCTTTTATTTTATTTTGTACATTTATTTAAAAATAGTAAAACCTTTTCAAAAATTCTGAAAATTTTTATATAAACTTTTATTAATTTTCAGAAACCAAAAACATTTTTATTTTTATTTTTTGCATAAAAAAATATTTTTAAATCATTTAAAAGTTTATTTTTAATTAATTAATGAGAATTAATTAATTAAAAATACTTTTAGGTATTTAAAAATCACCAAAAAATTCATGAAACCTTCATAATCATTTAGAAACATTGTCCAACCCTCAAACCAAATTTCTTTTTTGATCTTGATGTCTTTTGAGAATTTTTCATGGAATTAAAATCATTTCAAGGCATTATTTTGATCCAAACTTCAAAAAAATCATTCCTGCCTAACCATTGAGAGTTGGACTTTGATTCTTTTTGCATTGCATTTGGTTTAGCATGTAGTTTGTGAGATTAAATTGGCATGATTTGATCTTTCATTTTCAATTTGTTTGGCATTTTTCTTGTTAAGGTACCCTAAAACCCTAGGAAACTTAGGAAATTCATAACTTACATTAGGTTAAGAGTTAGAACCCCTCCTTTGGGCAGTGAGTTTGTGTAGGTTTAGGGTTCCTTTGAATGCATTTTCAATTTTTTATCTTGATGTTTGCTTCTGATTTTGGTTTTTGTTTGATGCATTGATCATAAACCCTAATTTGGGCTTCCTTTTGCATTCATCTTGTATTTTCATTCATACCATGTCTTGCCATAGCATTTTGTGCATCCATTTGCTTCATTAGGCATCTTAAGGCATGTTAGAAGTATGTTTGATCATTGCCTCTTGCATTTTCCATGTTGTATGTCATTTGCATTTCATAACTTTTCATGTATGTTCATGGTTCTAAGCATGCTTCTCTTGCATCCATATGTTTGTATGATCATCCCCATGCCTTGTTTCATGTTTGCATCATCTCATAGCATCATTATCATCTCACATATGCTTCTGGTTTTGATTTACATCATGCCATTTCATCTCATTTTGCATTGCATTGCATTTCCTTCACTAACTATTCAGGTGGTAAGCAACTTTGAGAAGTGAATTTGCCTTCACTTCTCACAATTTCCTTTCATCTCTTTTATGCACCTTTTCTGCATTTTGTTATGTGTTTGAGATTGAGCTTGCTCTTTCTTTCTCTTCTCACTTTCTTTCTTCAAGTGACTTGTCTTCTTAAATGAAGCAAGTTACTTTGCTTCTCCTGATCCTTTCATCTGCTTCCTGGTGGTTCCATTGAAGATTTCTCTTGTTAACCTCACAAACCTTAGGAACAACCAAGCATGACAATGATTAGGGTTTTGATTAGTCTCCCCACTTAGTTTTACCTTTGTGTTTCTTTGAGTCTTCTCTTCTCATCTCATAATCAGGGACTAAACCCTAAAGGCTTTAAGGCTTTGTGATTAAGCTTATGCCTGCATCCTTCTATTAGGATGGAGTGTATAACTTTAATCCTAAGTGTTAAACCCTTAATGTGTTTAACTCCTTTAATAAATTCATCTAATAATCATCAAGACATCAAGCTTGTAACTTGGGCCTTGCATTAGGGTTCTAATTCTTCCTTAATTGGTTAAGAAGGACTAACCCTAGTGTTAATGGACAAGTCCCCCTCAAGTTGTCTTACAAACCCTAAAAATCATTTCTTCATCATATCATTAACTAAAATCCACTTAATAAAGGCTTTGTTTTGTCATGGGTTTAATCCCTAATCATGGATTAAGTTGAGGAGCTTTCCTCATCTTAAACATTCTCATCTATTATCCTTCTATTAGGATGGTGTAATGAGTCTGTTTAATCCCTGATTATGGCTTAATCTCATTACTCAACACTAAACAAAAACAACAAAAAACATCTAAATAATCACAAGTAGGTTAATGATCTTAATCCTACATCAAAGGTGATTAAGTGTGAGAAGCTGACTTCACACTTAAGGTACTCTCATTACCCCTAATCAGAGGGAAGATGTGATGAGTTTACTAAATCCATTGGTTTAGGCTTAAGCTTATTAACTTATGACAAACTTTCAAAAGCAATAAAAGACTGAAAACTCAAAAACAAACAATAATCGTCTCCTTCGGGATTCTTTTCTCATCACCTTCACTCATAAACGAGAACTTGCTTCTTCCGTCTAATGCAAGACAGTAGCACCTGAGCCAGACATGTCATACACTTGAGCATAGGCAAGTAAGCAGTTCATCAGTCAATTCATCTTTCAGTCTCTTTGGGTCGAACTACGGCATTCTGACTTCCTCATTGCACGAGAGGATACGTAGGCATAACTTAATTGTTATCGAACAAAAGTCTCTGTATATTCCCCCTCTTTCCAGCCTTATTCTTTAAGCCTCATATTCTTGAGCATTTCATTCTTGTTCCTGCACTGACACTGTACATTTATACACTTCACTTCTCTCACACTGACACCTGTACATCCTTTTCCAGCTCTTCTATACACAAATTGCACTGACACTACCCCTTTAAAACACAAATCTTTTAAGCGTGGATCCCGTCGAGTACGGCGGACAATCTGGGTGCTAATACCTTCCCAGGTTGTAACCAACCCCCTTTCTCAGTCTCTCTGGTTCGCAACCGTCTTATCCATATCTTTCTAGGTCTATGCAGCATTGCCTTTCCTCCGGGATAAAAATGCCTAGCTGGCGACTCTTTTCTTTTCCCGTGAGTTCACTCCTGTGTGTTCTCACATCCCTCTTTCGCCGACCGTTCGCGTCTGTACCCCATGTGACCCGGCTTCATTTGGTGGGAGCGACACATGTATGTTCAAACATCATATCATATCCTCACCAAGTCAAGGAAGTCAAAGAATCACAAGAACTGAAAAAGGCATGGAAGCAGAGTCAGGCTTAACTGCACGGATGACCTAAAATTAGGGTTTTGGTTTCAAAGGCCATAACTCCAAATTTTTTGGTCATTCTTATTTATATTGGTCTCTATATGGTATAAGGATCATTCATATCAATTTTCATGAAGAATTTCCATGGGGAAGGCATCTGATCAAGAGTTGACTTCTTGAGCAAGTCAGTGTAAAATCAGGGCATCTGAGGCCCCCAATGACCCAACCAAAGGGTATTCTTCATCATTTTGAATGTATATGATCTTTATTTGATCATAGAAGATGTTAGAAGTTCACAAAATTGAAGAATTTCAAGCCATTTGCAAAATTGCCTTTTTGGGAAAGTGACTTGTAATGTAAACTTGCCATTTTGGGAAAGTTTTTCAACCTCCTCAAATTGATTCAAAAATGCTTCAAATGAGAAAACTTTGGTCATGAAATTTGTAGAATGGATCATTCCCTTTTCAAAAAGTACAAGAACTCATTCTAATTCATTTTGGATCAAAAGTTATGGCCTTGCAAAGTTGGATAAAATCACATAATTTCAAGTTTTGTACCAAAGAGGCAAAGTTGCAAAATCATATGCCAAGCCTTTATGTGACCTCTAATTGATTTCTATGTATTACACAAACATAAACCATGACCTAAAAATCAGAATGCACCAAAGAACCTCCCATTTTCATGACTTATGCTTCAAGTAATCACAAAAGGACCAAACTTTGCAAAAGTTGCAAAACCTTACACAAACCCTAATCCACTTGCTGCATTGCCTCTAATTCACTTCCATGGTTCTCCTTGATTCAAGCTGCAGCCAAGCCATGCCTTGTACCTTGACTGAAATGGCCCATACCTCTCTTACACAAAAAGTTGACTTTATGCATTTTGCTCCATACCAATCACACTGCTCCACAACAACTCTCTGACCTATCAAGGATTGATATGTGTACCAAAAGCAACCCAACACATAACACAACACAGCCTGAAACATACCACAAGCCATAGTTCCCAAAACTGACCTCTTATGCATTTTGCTTCGAATCTCAAAACACAGCCTTCAAACATCAAAACAAACTTCACCAAATCACTCACCATGATCCTCTGATCATTTCCCAACCATTGTTTTGGCCTGAAACCTCCCACATCAAAAACACGATTTCCCTCCTCCATTGACCTGAGCTTCTGCAAACTTCCTCTAGAGACCATATAAACTCCAGCTAAGCATCACAAACTTCTGGGGAGGATCATTGGAGCTTGTTTGGACCAAAGAAGCAGCCAGAAAGTCCTTGTTTCGAAAGCTCCAGTTCAGGTGAGCTCAAGAACATTTTTTCCATAACTTTAATTTCTTGTTATAAAATGATTCTATGAGTTGCACTGATCATCTGGATGTGTTTGGTTTTGAAAATGGTCAAGAAACAATCATGTATTGATTGTCTGAAAGTTTGCCCGTAAAAATGTTTTTGTTTATTTCTCTTGATTCATGAAAAATAAATGATGTTTGTTGTAGGGTTTATATTTAATGATGTTCATAGATTGATTCTGGAGAGTTTAGTGAGGTTTTGATGCGTATTGAGCGAGATAGAAAAAATGGCTTGCTGGAGAAGATGACCGGAACACTGTTCCGGTCATCTGAAAGTGATTAGGGTTAGGATTAGGGCTAATGACATAATTAGGCAAGTTTGAATTTGGACCGTTCATTCGCGCGCGCAGGTCAATTCCCTCCCCTTTTTGTTTGAATCTCAGCCACTGGATTGGATTACCTTCATTAATTCATATTTAAAATTCATTTTTATTGCATTTTCTTTCTCATTTATTTTAAAATAGCAAAACACATCATAAAAATTTTATTTTTTGCATGCTGACTTAAAATATTTTTCTCATTCTGAATATAATTTTATTTTTATTTTTTGCATTAAAAATTATTTTTAAATCATTTAAATGTTTATTTTTAATTAGTTAATGAAAATTAATTAATTAAAAATGCATTTAGGTATTTAAAAATTTCAAAAAAAAATCACTTTGCATTTTAAAACATTTAGGAACATTATCAAACTCTCAAACCAAATTTCTTTTTTGTTCTTGATGCATTTTGACAATTTTTGTTGGAATTAAATTCATTTTAAGGCAATATTTTGGTTCAAACTTTGAAAAATCCATTTTGCCTAACCCTTGAGAGATTGATGATGATTCTTCTTGCATTGCATCCTTCATAGCATGTAGTTTATAGGATAAAATTGGTTTGAATTGATTTTCCATTTTTAATTTGTTTTGCATTTTTCATTGTAAGGCACCCCAAAAACCCTAGCCAACTTAGGAAATTCATAACTTGCACTAGGTTAAGAGTTAGGTCCCCTCCTTTGGGCAGTGAACTTGTGTAGGTTTAGGGTTCCTTTGATCCCATTTTCAATTTTTTGTCACATCATTTGCTTCTGGTTTTGGATTTTTGCATTGCATGTTGTATGTGAACCCTAATTTGTGCTTTCCTTTGCATCCACCTCTCATTTGCTTGCATCCAATGGCTTACTGTCGCTCCCGATAAATGGGACTGGCCCAAATAAAGGTACAGACGTGAACGGTCGGCGAGAGGGACAATGAGAACACACAGCAGTGAATTCACTGGAGATGAATAGAGTCGCCAGCTAGGCATTTTTATCCCGGAGGAAAGGCAATGCTGCATAGGCCTAGAAAGATATGGATAAGACGGTTGCGAACCAGAGAGACTGAGAAAGGGGGTTGGTTACAACCTGGGAAGGGATTAGCACCCAGATTGTCCGCCGTACTCGACGGGATCCACGCTCAAAAGGTTTGTGTTTTAAAGGGGTAGTGTCAGTGCAATCTGTGTATAAAGTAGCTGGAAAAGGATGTACAGGTGTCAGTGCAAGAGAAAAGTGAAGTGTATAAGTGAAGTGTCAGTGTAAGAACAGGAGTGAAATGCTCAAGATCATGAGGCTTAAAGGAATGAAGCTGGAAGGAGGGGGAATATACAGAGACTTTTGTTCGATAACTGTTAAGTTATGCCTACGTATCCTCTCGTGCAATGAGGAAGTCAGAACACCGTAGTTCGACCCAAAGAGACTGAAGATAAATTGACTTGTGAACTGCTTACTAGCCTATGCTCAAGTGTATGATCTGTCTGGCACAGATGCAAACTGTCTTGCATTGGGCGGAAGGAGCAAGTTCTCGTTTATGAGTGAATGAGATGAGAAAAGAATCCCGGAGGAGACGATTATTGTTTGTTTTTGTGTTTTCAGTCTTTTATTGCTTTTGAAGGTTTGTCATAAGTTAATGAGCTTAAGCCTAAACCAATGGATTTAGTAAACTCATCACATCCTCCCTCTGATTAGGGGTAATGAGAATACCTTAAGTGTGAAGTCAGCTTCTCACACTTAAACACCTTTGGTGTAGGATTAAGATCATTAACCTACTTGTGATTAATTAGATGTTTTTGTTGTTTTTGTTTGGTGTTGAGTAATGAGGTTAAGCCATAATCAGGGATTAAACAGACTCATTACACCATCCTAATAGAAGGATAATAGATGAGAATGTTTAAGCTGAGGAAAGCTCCTCAACTTAATCCATGATTAGGGATTAAACTCATGACAAAACAAACCTCTGATTAAGTGGATTTTAATTAATGATATGATGATGAAGTGATTTTTAGGGTTTGTAAGACAACTTGAGGGGGACTTGTCCATTAACACTAGGGTTAGTCCTTCTTAACCAATTAAGGAAGAATTAGAACCCTAATGCAAGGCCCAAGTTACAAGTGTGATGTCTTGATGATTATTAAGTGAATTGATTAAGAGATTTAAACACATTAAGGGTTTAACACTTAGGATTAAAGTTATACACTCTATCCTAATAGAAGGATGAAGGCATAAGCTTAATCACAAGGCCTTAAAGCCTTTAGGGTTTAGTCCCTGATTATGAGGTGAGAAGAGAGGACTCAAAGAGACACAAAGGTAAAACTAAGTGGGGGACTAATCAAAACCCTAATCATTGTCATGCATGGTTGTTCCTAAGGTTTGTGAGGTTTACAAGAGAAGTCTTCAAAGGAACCACCAGGAAGCAGATGAAAGGATCAGGAGAAGCAAAGTAACTTGCTTCATTCAAGAAGTCAAGTCACTTGAAGAAAGAAAGTGAGAAGAAGAAGAATGAGCAAGCTCAATCTCAAACACATACAAAAATGCAGCAAGGATGCATAAAAGAGATGAAGAGAAGTTATGAGAAGTGAAGGCAAATTCACTCCTCAAAGTTGCTTACCACCTGAAAAGTTAGTGGGAAAGATGCAATGCAATGTCAAATGGAATGAAATGGCATGATGCAAACCAAAACCAGAAGCATATATGAGATGATAATGATGTTGTGAAATGATGCAAACATGAGACAACACATGAGGATGATCAAATAAGCTTATGAATGCAAATGGATCAAGTTAAGACACATGAACACACATGAAAAGTTATGAAATGCAAATGGCATACAACATGGGAAATGCAAGATGCAATGATCAAACATGCTTTCAATATGTCTTAAGATGTTCAATGAATCAAAATAATGCATGAAATGCTATGGCAAGTCAAGTCATGCAAGCAAATGCAAGATGGATGCATATGGAAGCCCAAATTAGGGTTTATGGACAATACATCAAACCAAAAACCAAAACCAGAAGCAAACATCAATACAAAAAATTGAAAATGCACTCAAAGGATCCCTAAACCTATACCAACTCACTGCCCAAAGGAGAAGTCTCAACTCTTAACCTAATTCAAGTTATGATTTTTCTAAGTTTTCTAGGGTTTTAGGGTTCCTCAACAAGAAAATTACCAAACAAATTGAAAATGAAAGATCAAATCATGGCCATTTAATCTCACAAACTACATGCTAAACACAATGCAATTCAAAAAGAATCAAGGTCCAACTCTTTAGGGTTAGGCAGAAATGATTTTTGGAAGTTTGGATCAAAATAATGCATCAAAATGATTTTAATTCCATGAAAAATTCTCAAAATGCATCAAGATCAAAAAATAAATTTGGTTTGAGGGTTGGACAATGTTTCTAAATGTTTTTAAATGTTTCATGAACTTTTTGGTGATTTTTAAATACCTAAAAGCATTTTTAATTAATTAATTCTCATTAATTAATTAAAAATAAACTTTTAAATATTTAAAAATACTTTTTTAATGCTAAAAATAAAAATAAAAATATTTTTGTGTTCTGAAATTAAATAATAACTTGTACAAAAAATTTCAGATTTTTTAATGTATTTTTGCTATTTTAAAATAAATGTACAAAAGAAATATAAAAGAAATGAATTAAAAATAAAGAAAAAGAAAAGTAAACAGAACGGAAGGCCAGGATGGATTCTGGGAGAAAAGGGGTTGACTACGCGCGCAATCCAGTGGTCCATATTCAAACTGAAACTAATTACGTTTATGGATTAATTAATTGAGATTAGGGTTTAATGAGTGCATCTGGGCCACACACACACGCGCCAAGTCAACCAAGTCAACTAATCCAACGCACCAGATTCAAACTACACTTAATGACATGATTAAAACCCTAATTATTTTCAGGTGGCCGGAGAAGACCTCCGGTCGTCTTCTCCAGTGGGAACCCCACCTGGAAATTTCTAAAACCCTCAAAACGTAACTAAAATGAAATCTAAACAAACAGAAATTCTTCCCAAACTTCACTGAATCAAAACCCCAAGCTAAAACTCATTTATCTTCCCTCAATCACATGAATCGAATCAAAACATTTTTAGGTCAGGAAGTTTCAGAACATGATTAAACTCTTATTTCTTCACCATTTTCAAAACTAAAGACATCAGAGCAATCAGTGAATCATGAAGAACAACTTAAGAACTTTAAAAATCATTTCTGGAAAAAAGGTTCTTGAGCTACCTGAGTTTCGAAGCTTTCAACTTTGCAACTTTTTGACCTCTCCTCTTGATGCAATCCACTCCTCTTGGTCCCTTGATGATGTCTGAATGCTTAGAAAGAGTTTATGTTGGCTGGTTTGGGAGTTTGAACAAGTTCTGCCCAAGCTCAGGTGAGAATCGTGTTTTGGATTCAGGCAATTTTAGGCAAGGGTGAAGGGTTCTTTGTGATCAGGATGATGAGTTGAGAAGGTCTGTGAAGTTTGTTTAAGTGTTTGTGGCTTGTATGAAGAGTTTCGAATGCTTTTGCTTCAAGGGTGAAAAATGAGAGAGTTCTGTTCTTGCTGGTTTCAGGCTTGTGTGTTGTGTTGTTTGGCTTGCAAATTGTTTGTATAAACAATGTTGATTGGTCAGATGACATGACATGCCCTTTTGTGATAGGTGTGGTAGCTTTTGCCAAAATGTCAACTTCTTGTAAGAGAGGCATGGGTCATGTTCCAGCCAAGTACAAAGGGTGTGGGTTGCGCAGCAAGGTGAGGGAGAAAGGCTAGGATTGGTCAGCAGGCTAGGCAACAAGTGGATGAGAGGTTATCATTGGTTTTGCAACTTGCTTGCTTTTAGTTCTCATGAAAAGATCTTGCCTCACAAACCATGAAGACATGTGATTCCTTTGGTTCAATCTGAACTTTAAGACTTGTGTTATGTTGGTATAAGGATTAGGCATCAATTAGAAGTCACAAATGCCTTTGGTACAAGATTTTGCAAATTTCTCATTTGGTGCATAACTTAAAATTTAGTGATTTTAGCCAACTTTGATGCACCATAACTTTTGATCCAAAATGAATTAGGTCATGTTCTTGTACTTTTTGAAAAGGGAAAGATCTATTCTACAACTTTCATGACCAAAGTTTTTCCATTTGAAGCATTTTTGGATCAAAAAGTAAAGGTTGAAAAAGTTGCATAAAATGACATTTTCATGAAAAGTCAACCTTGCCCTAAAAAGTCAACTTTGCAAAAACTTGAAATTCTTGATTTTTGTGAACTTCAACCTTCTTCCATGATCAAATAAAGATCAAATACACTCAAAATGATGAATATTACCCCTTGGTTGGGTCATTGGGGGCCTCAGATGCCCTAATTTTGCACTGACTTGTCTGAAAAGTCAACTCTTGATCAGATGACTTCCCCATGGAATTTCTTCATGAAAATTGATATGCACACTCCCTATACCATATAGAGACCAATAGAAACAAGAATGACCAAAAAAATTGAAGTTATGGCCTCTGAAACCAAAACCCTAATTTCAGGTCATCTGTGCAGTCAAGCCTGGCTCTGCTTCCATACCAATCCCAGTTCTTGTGATTCTTTGGCATTCTTGACTTTGAGAGGATATAATATGATGCTTGAACACATATGGATCCCTTTGAAGTGATTGATAGCCTTTGGAGTGGCTCAAGAAGCTTTTGGATTGCTCAGATCACAAACCCTAGATGCAGATGACTTAGAACCAATGCAAAGACTCAAAATTGTGGTATGAGGTGTTATGATTGTGTTTATGCATATGAAATGATCACAAGCCATGGTGTGAAAGGGTGAGGGAAAATTTGGGGTGTTTACAGCTGCCCCTATTCAAACATGAGTTAGCTGTGCAGGATGTAAGCAACGGCTTATCAGGCAAATAAGATAACTTGTGGTTGAATACCAAAGACAGTCCAAAATTTGCACTCACAGAATGAAGAAGAAAAGGGATATAGATTGTAAAGGAAATTAAAGTATATTGTAAAGTGTGGTCGACGGAGGACGACCGTCGAGCAGAGGACGACTGCTGGGTAAAGAGCAATGACGGGGACGGCCGACATGCTGGGAAAAGTGCGGAAAATAAAGCAGTGACGGGGACGGCCGACATGCTGGGGATAAAAGAATTATGATGGGGACGGCCATCAAGATAAAGCTGTAAAATTCTCTGGGGATTAATGAAACATGACGGGGACGGCCATCAAGTTCAAAAAGTAAAGTAACCAACGATGGGGACGGCCATCAGGTTAAAAAGAAAGGGGACCACGATGGGGACGGCCATCGGGTTAAAGAATAAATGAAATAAACAGATGATGAGGTACGGTCATCAAAGGTGAAGGACGATCACCTAGCAGGGGACGGCTGCTCTGTTGGGGATAAGATGAGGGACGGTCATCTAAGGTGAAGGACGATCACCTGGCAGGGTACGGCTGCCGAAAATATCGCGACATAGGACGAATTCCGGATAAAAGGTCAACGATGGGGACGGCCATTGGACGAGCATGATGAAGGACGACCATCATGAGGTGGAGGACGACCACCTATCAGGGTACGGCTGCTCTCAGGGTTTGTCTTGACATAGGACGAATGCCAGATAACCAAAATCAACAATGGGTACGGCCATTGGATAAAATGATGAAGGACGATCATCAAAAGGTGGAGGACGACCACCTAGCAGGGGACGGCTGCTAAATATCACGACATAGGACGAACGTCGGATAGAAAATCAACGATGGGGACGGCCATCGGATGAGCATGATGGAGGACGACCATCAAGAGGTGGAGGACGACCACCTAGCAGGGTATGGCTGCTCTCAGGGTTTTATCATGACACAGGACGAATGTCAGATAAAAAGAAAAGTTTGCTTTGTTGGCGATCTACTGGGGATATAGTAAACACGGACGAGTGTTTACATCCAAGAAACAAAAGGTATAAGTGTTTAGATATTTGTGTATAGATCAAAGATGTGGACGAGCATCCTTAAGACTACGATACGGACGAGTATCGGGTAGAAACAAAAACTGACACGTGTTCAGAGATGATGATACGGACGAGTACCAACTGGTTAACAAGGAACACGGACAAGTGTTGAATCTGAAGGGACTCTTCTGGGGAAAAGTAGACACAGGCGAGTGTCTAAATTCAAGAAGACATGAGTGTTTGACACAGTGTATGGATTAAAGATGCGGACGAGCATCCTTATAACTATGATACGGACGAGTATCATGTAGAAACAAACTCTTGACGCATGTTCTGAGATGACGGTACGGACGAGTACCATCTGGTTAACAAAGAACACGGACTAGTGTTGAATCTGTGGGGATATAAGTGGTATATGTAAGATACGGACGAGTATCAGTATAAGCATGAGTGGTGTGTAGATGAGTGTTTAACTACTGGGGAGGGTGACACGAACGAGTGTCAATAAGGAGAAGAGTATAGTATGAACAAATATCTGATATACAAAGCGTTTATGTTACTGCACTGGGGAAAACGACACGGACGGATGTCAAGGAAATTATAAGTATATGTGAGTGCAAAGAGGATGTCTTTGGCTTTCTGCTGGGGATATGACACGGACGGGTGCCACAAGGAGTATATACTGGCGTTTGGGAATGTAGGGCAACTGCTTTTGCTGGGGAATCTCCGTTGGGGATATGAGGGAAGTGTTCTGTATATTGACGGATTGTCATTATTCACAAGTATTGACTCAAAACATGGCTTATGATTATGCTATATGTTTGATTTTTGCCGTAAGGCTCCGCGTTAGACGGAATGCTACGCTTTGTGGGTGAATATGATGCACATGCCATGATTATGCAAAGATACGAAACCGGGACTCGGATCCCACTGCCTCTGAAGATTTCAGATCAATTTGCTTGGAATGGGCATCCCAGCCGGGGATGAGATCACTGGTAGATCTTATGAGATGCTATTGCCTGGGGATACAAGTCATTGACAGACCCATCCTTGTACTGGGGACCCAGCTGGGGTTCGAAGAAGCTTTCTCTACTCTGTTGTGATTCCTTCGTGCGCTGCTCTTCTGGATAGAGGCTGGAGCTCTGTGGGGAAACGGTTCCCTGACTTTTGTATTTGGCTGAGGAAGAAATGGCAACTCGGCTGGGGAGAAAACACTTTGAGTGTTAAGACTGAGCGAGCATTGATC
Organism: Lathyrus aphaca; assembly: GCA_963966055.1. Lineage (NCBI taxonomy): Eukaryota > Viridiplantae > Streptophyta > Magnoliopsida > Fabales > Fabaceae > Lathyrus > Lathyrus aphaca. The sequence continues at coordinate 281,168,151 of OZ014520.1, read as the reverse complement.
TGCCAGCTAGCTAGGCTGAAACTTTCATGCCCCAAGTTGCGTTCTGGATACCTGCAATCCTGCAAAGATAGGGAAACGCACAAGTAATCCCGAGGTATCCTTTACTGGATTCCGTCATAGGAGTTCAGACACTACTGAGAGTATGTATATTCCCTGCAAGCACGTATTTTTAGAAGAAAAGCATCTGTATTTATGCAATCAGTTTTTTTCTTAAGACATCAGACATTTTTGCAAATAAAAATGTACAAGGCGAGACATGACTGAAAATCTGATTTTATTAATTCATATGCCCTGAATTGGCGAGATACAGTCAAAGAAACATATCCCCTGAAATGAGGAGATTGTTATAAATTGAGAAACAAAATGCTGGAAATGTTGATGACGCTTTAAGGAGCTTCCTCTTTACTATGACTCGTATGACTTTCGACGTTCTTCTCATCTTGCTTTCTGAAGGATGCTGATTCTGATTGAAGCTTAATCCTTTCGAAGCTTACCAATATGTAAACGATACAGACGAATTCGAAATGCAGTTGTTCGCTTATTCCCTTATTTTGCATGGATCGCCCTTTCGGGTTTTCAATCCATCGGGATACCCATTTTTGCCTGAGCTGTCCAATGCGGCTTTTCAACTCAGCGGGTGTACATTTTTTTGTTTATTTTCCCTTATTTTTGCCCGAGTCTTTTATTCTGTTTTTGACTCGCCGGGATGCCCTATTTTTGCCTGGACTTACATTCTGTTTTTATGTCCAGCGGGTCATTTTATGCGAAGTATTTTTTAACTGCATCTGAATTCACAGGGGACGAGAAATCTTCACCATCCATGGTGCTGAGCATCAGTGCTCCACCAGAGAAAACCTTCTTTACTACAAATGGTCCTTCATAATTTGGAGTCCATTTGCCCCTGTGGTCTGTATGAGGAGGGAGGATTCTTTTCAGCACAAGATCTCCTACTTGGTACTCTCGGTGCCTGACTTTCTGATCGAAGGCTTTCTTCATTCTTTTCTGATACAACTGCCCATGACAGATTGCAGCCAATCTTTTCTCTTCAATCAGACTCAGTTGTTCGTATCGGGACCTAACCCATTCTGCTTCGTTCAGCTTAACATCCATCAATACCCGTAGAGAGGGTAATTCGACTTCGACAGGTAGGACTGCTTCCATACCATATACAAGCTGATACGGTGTTGCCCCAGTGGATGTTCTGATTGACGTGCGGTACCCATGTAAGGCAAATGGTAGCATTTCATGCCAGTCTTTGTAAGTGACTACCATCTTCTGCACAATCTTCTTGATATTTTTATTTGCTGCCTCAACAGCGCCATTCATCTTTGGCCTGTAAGGAGAAGAATTGTGATGTTGAATTTTGAAGTCCCGGCACAATTCAGCCATCATTTTGTTGTTCAAGTTGGAACCATTATCAGTAATGATTCGCTCGGGAACTCCGTATCGACAGATGATATCTCTCTTCAGAAATCTGGCTACCACTTGTCTTGTGACATTTGCATAAGACGCTGCTTCGACCCACTTGGTGAAATAGTCAATGGCGACCAGGATGAATCTGTGGCCGTTTGAAGCAGTCGGTTCAATCTTGCCAATCATGTCAATGCCCCACATAGCAAAGGGCCAGGGTGAAGACATCACATTCAAAGGATTGGGAGGCACATGCACCTTATCCGCGTAAATCTGGCATTTATGGCATTTTCTGGCGTAGGCACAACAATCAGCATCCATTGTGATCCAGTAATAGCCTGATCTCAGCAACTTCTTAGCCATGGCATGCCCTCCCGCATGGGTACCAAAGGATCCTTCGTGCACTTCATGCATCAGCAAATCTGCTTCCGTCTTGTCAACACATCTGAGGAGTACCATATCAAAGTTCCTTTTGTATAAAGACCCATCAGTGTTCAGAAAGAAACTACCAGCAAGCCTTCTCAAAGTCTTCTTATCATTGGAAGATGCCCCAGGTGGGTATGTTTGGTCCTCCAAGAAGCACTTAATGTCATGGAACCAAGGCTTATTATCTTTGACAATGTCTGCTGCGAACACATATGCTGGTCTGTCAAGTATGGACACTGATATCCGAGGCACAAAGTTGGCAGCCTGAACTTTGATCATGGATGAAATGGTAGCCAGAGCATCTGCAAACTGATTCTCGTCCCGAGGGATATACTCAAGCTTGACTGTTGTAAAGAAAGTCAATAACCTCCTTGTATAATCCCTGTAAGGTACCAGATGATCCTGGTGGGTGTACCATTTGCCGTTGGTCTGATTGATTACCAGAGCTGAATCTTCGAACACGGTCAATGTCTTGATCCTGAGGTCAATGGCTTCCTCAAGACCCATAATGCAAGCTTCGTATTCAGCTTCGTTGTTAGTGCAGTTGAAAGTGAGTTTTGCCGAGAAAGGCATGTGAACTCCTTTAGGTGTAATGAGTACTGCACCAACACCACGACCATTCATGTTAACAGCCCCATCAAACATCATAGTCCATTCTTCCTCCGGGTCAGGCCCTTCAGTGTGAACAGGCTCTTCATGATCTTTTGCTTTTATGAACATGATGTCTTCATCAGGGAAGTCAAATCTCATAGGCTGGTAATCATCAATGGGTTGCTCAGCAAGATATTCAGACAATACACTTCCCTTGATGGCTTTCTGAGAAGTGTACTGAATGTCATACTCTGTGAGGATCATTTGCCATCTTGCAACCCGTCCGGTAAGTGCTGGCTTCTCAAATATGTACTTAACTGGGTCCATTTTTGAGATCAACAAAGTAGTGTGGGTCAACATATACTGTCTCAGTCGGCGAGCAGCCCACGCTAAAGCACAGCAAGTTTTCTCGAGCAGTGAATAACGTTGTTCACAGTCGGTAAACTTTTTGCTTAGGTAGTATATTGCATACTCTTTTCGACCAGACTCGTCATGCTGGCCCAACACACACCCCATTGACTCTTCCAATACTGTCAAGTACATTATCATAGGTCTTCCTTCAACTGGAGGCATAAGGATTGGAGGCTCTTGTAAGTATTCCTTGATCTTGTCGAAAGCCCTTTGGCAGTCTTCGTTCCACCTGACCGTCTGTTCTTTCCTCAACAATTTGAACAAGGGCTCACAGGTTGCCGTAAGGTGAGATATGAACCTTGAGATGTAGTTCAATCTACCTAAGAACCCTCGAACTTCCTTCTCTGTCTTCGGTGCAGGCATCTCTTGAATAGCTTTGACTTTATCAGGGTCAACTTCAATCCCTTTCTCGCTCACAATGAATCCCAGCAGCTTACCAGATCGCACCCCGAATGTGCATTTGTTGGGGTTCAACTTCAGTTGGTACTTCCTCAGACGCTTGAACAGCTTTAGCAGATTTACCAGATGATCTTCTTCAGTGAGGGACTTGGCAATCATGTCATCCACATAACATTCGATTTCTTTATGGATCATATCGTGGAATAATGTTACCATAGCCCGTTGATACGTCGCACCGGCGTTCTTGAGCCCAAATGGCATTACCTTGTAGCAGAACGTGCCTCAGGGTGTGATGAAGGTTGTCTTCTCCATGTCTTCAGGTGACATTTTAATCTGATTTATCCTGAAAATCCGTCCATGAAGGAGAATACCGAGAACTGAGCCGTATTATCCACCAATACATCAATGTGAGGTAATGGGAAATCATCTTTCGGGATGGCTCTATTCAGATCCCGGTAGTCAACACACATCCTTACTTTGCCGTCTTTCTTAGGCACAGGTACAATATTAGCAACCCACGGCGGATAGCTAGTTACAGCAAGGAACCCGACGTCCCACTGCTTTTGTACCTCTTCTTTGATCTTCATTGCCATGTCTGGGCGAGTACGGCGCAGTTTCTGTTTAATCGGTGGGCATTCCTCTCTTAAGGGCAGCTTGTGTACCACAATGTCGGTGTCCAACCCTGGAATATCTTGATAAGACCAAGAAAACACGTCAACATACTCTTGAAGCAGGTTAATCAGTCGTCTCTTCACTGAGTCTTGCAAGTAGGCCCCGATTTTAACTTCTTTCACGTCTTCATCTGTACCAAGATTGATCGTTTCAACCTCCTCCTGGTGAGGAGTAATAACCTTTTCCTCTTGTCTCAACAACCTGGCTAGCTCTTCAGGAAGCTCATATTCTTCTTCAACCCCTTCATCAGCTTGATTGATTGGATTGTCAAAGTCATACGAAGTCATAGCCGTGTTGTTGTCGGTGCTGTCTGGAAGGCATACTCTGCAAGGGTTCAGTTTGTTCATTTTAGTGACTTGATTTTAATCTTGTTTAAAAAGTGAAATAAAGTTGTCATTTTGAAAACACTTCCATTTATTTTTTTGTACAAAAAGAAAAATGGGAAAACAGTGAGCGGGAAAGAAAAAGACTCATTTGCAAAAGATGTCTGATATTTCATTGATTAATCTTGTTGCACAAAAAGTACAGATGGCCCGATTACAAAATGAGTCTTGTCATCTTGGGCAAGATGCAAGACTTTGATGCATGCTATAAAATACAGGAAATAATAATTACTCTGCATGAGTAACTCTTATAATTTCCTGGGAAGACCAGTTCGAGATACTGCTCCTCGGGACCTTTGGACGGATCCAACTCTCCAGGTTGCAGTCGCTTTCATCCTCGTCTTCCAAATTGTTGACAGCATCAGGGGTGAGCATTCCCCCACTAACAAAGTTGGGCTCCTTAGCAGCCTCTGCTTGATCTTGTTGAGTTGGTTTGTAACCCAACCCAAATCTATCCTCTTTCTTCTCCACCGGTAACAGTTTGCCCCAACCTTAGGCAGTTCCTTCTTCAACAACCTTCCGGGCTTGTTGGTATGATGTCATTGAGGTCCCAGGTACAGCAGAAGTTTCATTTATGTTCAAGGCCTCGAACCCTTGACTCATTATTTCGTGGATCTCCCCATCCATCTCAATGTATTTATAGGTAGCCAGGTGGCTGACAAAAATATCCTCCTCTCCACAGATAGTAACGACTTGACCCTCCCACTCGAATTTTAACTTCTGGTGAAGGGTTGAGGTCACGGCGCCAGCGGCGTGAATCCATGGCCTACCCAATAAACAGCTGTAGGCAGGCTGTATATCCATCACGTAGAAGGTCGTTTTGAAAGTTTGTGGGCCAATCGTTATAGGCAACTCAATTTCCCCCAGAACTGATCTCTTAGAACCGTCAAAGGCTCTCACCACCAGGTTGCTGGGACGTAATGCCAATCCGTCATACTCTAGCTTCACAAGGGCTTTTTTAGGTAAGACATTGAGGGATGATCATGTGTCTACCAGCACATGGGAAAGAACTGCACCTTTACATTCCATGGTGATGTGCAAAGCCTTGTTATGATTGCGGCCTTCCGTAGTCAAATCAGTGTTGGTGAACCCTAGTCCATGACTAGCATTAACATTTCCAACCACAGCTTCCAACTGATTGACGGTGATCTCTTCAGGCACATAAGTTGCGTGCAAGACTTTTAGTAGTGCGTTCCGATGAGCCTCGGAGCACATAAGCAATGATAGGATTGAGATCTTGGAAGGCGTCTGGTGAAGCTGATCCACTATTTTGTAATCACTTTTCTTGATGATTCTCATGAACTCATCAACTTCTTGATCAAAGGGTGTTTTTAAAGCTTCCTTAACAATTTGCTCTTCCTGCACCAAGCTTTTCCCTTTTGCCTTGGCAGCAGCTTCTGCTTCGGCAGTGGGTCTTTGAGTTTGTGGAGCGAAGAGACGTCCGCTTCGAGTGAAGCCTCAGCCTCCTCCCACATTATCTATTTGTGGTGCAGGGGTCGATGATTCAAAAGTGATTTTCTGTCCTTCGCAGTATAGATCAGAGCCGTAATGCCAGGGGATGGCATTACTGCTTTCATAAGGTACTGGCCCAGGCACTGTGATGGTGACTGGACTGATGGCAGCTGCAGAAGGGACTGTGATAGTCTGTGGATCGTAGTATATTGTGACTGGTGCTCTGATGGGAGTAGCACTTTGCAAGTTGTAAGTAGAGTTATTTTCAGGATCATAATAAATCGTAACTGTGGAGACATTTGCTGCTGACGTTGTAGGAGACATTGTTGGAAGGATGGGTGTTGTTGTTGTAGGAGTTTCTGAATGAAGTGGTGCTGAAGTTGTAGAAGGGATGTTTGCTGATAGTTGGTCCGTTGAAAGAACAGATGAAGCACTTGTTGATGAAGCTGAAAAGTTGTCGGGAACAATGGTTGTTGCAGTTGTAGGAGATATTGGAATTGTTGCTGATGAGATTGCTGGATTTGTTGGAAATGATGTTGTGATTTGAAGCAGGCCACTCTGGATGAGACCATCTATGCCATCCCTTAAATTATCACAGCCATTCACTGAAATGTTGCAGTAAGCGCACCCTAGCTCGCATCCCGGGAACATTTGACATTCAAGGAGTTGAGCTTTGATCTCTACCAACGGTGTCCGAATCTGACCCACACTGGTTATTAAATAAGACGGCTTGTCTTCTTCAATAGCATTGATTCTGGGACCCCCGTGGTGCGGCATAGGGTTTTTGTTAACATTCGGTGGTGGTGCGAAATTCAGGGCCTTAGAGTCTACCAAGTCTTGTACCTTCATGTGCAAAGCTCTGCACTTCTCTGTATTGTGGCCAGGCGCATTTGAATGAAAAGCACATCTGGCGTTGGAGTCATAATTCCTGGGTAGACTATTAGGATCTGGAGGTGCCAACGTCCTTAGCTCAACTAGGTTGAGTTTCAGGAGTTGTGGCAATAATGTTGCATAGGGCATAGGGATCGGATCGATCACCCTATTGGCCTGAGAAGGTCTCTGTTGGAATGGTCTTTGCTGATTGTTGTTGCTGGTGTTGTTGTAGTTTCTCGGAGGATACTGAGCTTGTTGCTGGTACTGAGGTTGTTGCTGATAATTTTGTTGCGGAGGTTGATAAGCTGGTTGTGGATGAGCTGGAGCGGGAATGGTGACTGCTGCCACAGACTTATGAACATATTAGGGCCTGCCCATGCTGGCATGGATAGCATTGGTCTCACCAGTTCTTCTTGCGCCTACAAAAGGTTTCCTTGCATTGCTGGACGAGCTGGCACCGTTGTCAGAAATTTTGCCCATCTTTAACAGGCTCTCAATTCTTTCCCCAGCTATGACAACATCTGCAAAGCTGGTTGAAGAGAAGGCAGCTAGCCTGTCAATGTATGTTCCTTGGAGGGTGTTCATAAACATATCTGCCATCTCCCTCTCTGACATAGGTGGCTGAACAGCGGCAGCCAATTGCCTCCATCTCTGGGCATACTCTCGGAAACTTTCTCTTGACGACTGTGACATTCCCATTAGGAGGGTCCTGTTGGGTGCCATATCTAAGTTGTACTGATACTGTCTGATAAAGGCCTCTGCCAGGTCCTTCCAACACCTGATAGTTGCTCTTGTCAGATGAGAGTACCATTCTCTTGAAGCTCCCGTCAAGCTATCCTCAAAATAAAACATCCATAGCTTCTCGTCCATGGTATAGGCCTTCAGCCTCCCCAGAAATGATTGTAAATGGGTCCGGGGGCATGAAGTCCCATTGTACTTTTCAAAACAAGGAGGCTTAAACTTATGGGGAATCCTGACCCCGTCTACCAAGCCCATGTCCATAACATCAAAACCCAAAGAGTTTTGAGATTCCAAGGATCTTAATTTCTCAGCTATCTCATCCAGCCTTCTGTCATAAGCTTCTTCCCTAGCACCCATTACTGTGAACTGATACTCCTGGGGGTCTTCTTGCAGCACTCTACCCGTAGTGGCAGTCCCTTGAACATTAGCAGGAATGTTGACCTCTGGATGAAGGTGGGGGCCAAATACAGGGGGATTGACATGAGGTTGGACCCTCTCATTGTTGCTTGTGCCAGCAGTCCCTATATGGGGATCTTCTTGATTCTGCCTTTCCACCATTGCTCTCAATCTTTCTTGGCTCTGAGCCATGTTGTTCATCACTTCCATAAACTGCGTCATATGAGTTCTCATTTCCAATCTTTCGTTTGCCATTTGGTTTCTGACCTCTGCAAGGTCCTGTTGTACCTGATCCATTTGTATGCCCGGAAGGTTGTTACGGGTTGGATATCGGTGTGGACGGTTGAGGGGAAATACCCGGCGTCGAGCAATAGTTCCTGAGTATCACAACAGAGTTAGTAACAATAAAACAAAACCTACAAAACAAACAAAGGGTTAGCATGCAATGCAGTATGCTTATTTGTTTTCAAGGTATCCGGCTTGGCATTCAGTTTTGACCCTTCCAGACCCTTGAAGATGCTGTTGATGTTGCTTTTTGAAGTAAACTCGGATTGAACAAACTGATACATATATTACAAAAGGCAAATGGTACATAGTTTGTTTACAAATACAAGCCCTCTGAGGGGTCAAAATATATTACAAGAAAATAAAAGTACATGGGATGAAAGCAACAACAAGCAAAAGGTCAAACACCAAGTCCAAACTCATCCTCCTGAACTTCCTTGAGAAGTGCTTCAGTCACAGGATCAGCTGGACGCTCCGTGAGATTCCTGATAAGGAGATTCCGGGTAGTAACAGGTGCAGTTAGCTTCTTGTGCTGACTCTGGTCCTTTGACCTTTTTACTCCAGCTTTGATCTTTAGCTCTGATATCTCCCTCTGGGCTGCTGCCAGGGCTTCCTGCTGCTCTTTTGCACTAGCTTCCAGTTGCTCTATCTTGTCTTGAGTCCTCTTATCCTCCAGAGTACGAGCTTCGGTGATCCTGACCCACCTAGCTTGACTCTCCTTCAGATACAAGTCTGTCCTGGCTTTCTGGAACTGGGCTTCCTTGCAAGCATTCTTCAGAATCTGTTCTCCAGCCCTAGACTTCTTGATGTAATCCTCAGACTTCTCAATTTTGGACAGATGCTCTACTCTCAACTTTTCCAACCTTTCAATATCCAACCTACCATTACTCCTCTCCCAGAGGGTCTTCTGCAAAGCCTGAGTCAACTTCTCATTTCTCTCCTTCAAGCTCTCAAACTCCTCTAAGCTGACAGTGGCAGGAGGTGGTGCTGAGGATGATCCAGGCATATCCTCCATGGTAAAGGGCATCCCAGAAAATTGAGCTCTGGCGTGGGACCACTCATAGTATTGTGCTGATGCTACATTGTTGCACTTCCCCAGAATGGTCACTCCTTTAGTTTGAACATTGTCCCAGGCCCAGGCTGCCTGCCTGACAATAGCCAGATTAGGCTTGTTCTCACAGTAAAGAGTCTCAGCCAAGTCTTGTGCCTTAGGAGTGTGGACCAATGCATAGCCCAGTTGTCTTTTGAACAGCAGAGGGTTGTAATTGATGCAACCCTTAACTCCTATTAGAGGCACATTGGGAAAATGCCCACAACTGGTAATGATATCCCTGCCCTTGGTGCTTTGAGTGCACCACCTGATATCAGCTGAAGTCAAAGCAGTGAGTCTTCTAGCCCAGTTTCTCTGCTGATGACGATTCAAAAATGCATCTGTCTTGGGCAAATGCTTGAGAAGCCAAGTATGGAACAAAGGAGCACAGAACCTCACTAATCTTCCCCTCTGCTTTTCATTCCTCTGGTGCACTGAGTAGTAAAAATCCCCCAATAGAGTGGGCACTGGGTTCCTCAGGATGAAAAGATGGATTGCATTCTTGCTAATGAATCTAGGCTCATCTGCAAATAATATGATCCCATATATGCTCAGGGCCAATAAAGCACAGACTGCTTTCCACTCTCCCAAAGAAGCTTTCAGGGTAGCTTGAGAGATCAAGAAATCCAGATGCAAACCAGAGATTCCAGCCTTAGTAGTCATATGCTGCCCAATCAGAACTGGTTCCAGATGCAATGCCTTTGCTACTTCCTCATTACCAGGAAAGACCATCTCAGGGTTGAAAGGGACTCCACCCCTGATAGGTATACCAACCAATGATGAGTATTCCTCCAATAAAGGGCCCAACTGGAAATCCTGAAAAGTGAAACACCTCAGTGGGGGATCATAAAACTGAAGGCAAGTATGAATCAGGCTCCTCTGTGAAGGGTCCAAATCCATAACCACATCAAGTATGTCTCCATAGTGTTCCCTGAAAAGTGGTATATGGTCTGGAGTGATCAGGGTCTGAATCCTCCTGATGTCAGCTAGCTCAGGATGGAAGAAATGGTAGGAGATGTTACTCTTTTTAGGTGTCATGATGTTGAAGAAGAGTTGAGACAGGTGCTGATGATAATACTGGAAATAGGCCACTGACTGGCTGGTGCAGGTGACTGAAGCAGATAGCTGATAGCTGGAGCAGATGCTGATGAAGATAGGTCTATACTGAAGATGGGGTCAAAACCAAGCCAAAAATGAAGATGGATACCCTGAAAAACAAATAAACAAATGTCAAAATGATGCAATGAGGATGTATGCAAATGATATGCAAGGGTTTGTGACTGAGCTGGATCTGATCAAATGCTCTGATATAAGTCCAGGTACATTCAAGAAATCCAGATGGAGGTCTATAAGTCCAGTAACCAAGGTGGGGGACTCAAATAAAGAGTCACATGTCTAGGGTTTAGAATCACAAGAACTGTTCCAACATGGAGTATTCTTAATCAAATCAAAGTAACAGGGTATGCTGAGGCCAAGGGTACCTGCAAACCTGTAAACAGCCCAACCCCCTCACAGGTGGTGTTCTAAAACAAGGATCCTCAGACTTGGATCAGTTATGAGAAGTGTAAACACTTCTAACCTGGAGGTACAGTGTTTACAATAACCATAAAAGTTCCTCCTCTAATTCACCTCAGTTTCTGAAGGTCAATACTAAAGGTCATCCAGACTTAGCAGGCTTCCCAGATAGCCCTAGCATTGCAGGAAATCTGCAACACAGAGTTCTCAAGAAGAAACCCATATATGAACCGTGTTTCATATTCCCGCACCAGACCGAGATGGAATGGGAAAGAATATGAACCACTCTAGCCTAGGTGTCACTCAGGTCCCAGGTATAGGACCTCAACTCTCAGTAGAACACCCACCCACCAAAGCAAACAAACAGATCCAGCCAGCAACACAGTATGACAATATGATATAATGCAAAGCTATAAAGAAAGCAGTAAAACAACTGTACATAAAGCAAAGATAAATACAAATATACAAACACAAATAACACATAACACCCCAGTAAACACGAATCAATCAAGCGCTAGGAGGAACCCACAAAAGAACCAGAAGCCCTGGTTGCAGTATAAGGTTTCCCCAGCAGAGTCGCCAAGCTGTCGCTCCCGATAAATGGGACTGGCCCAAATAAAGGTACAGACGCGAACGGTCGGCGAGAGGGACAATGAGAACACACAGCAGTGAATTCACTGGAGATGAATAGAGTCGCCAGCTAGGCATTTTTATCCCGGAGGAAAGGCAATGCTGCATAGGCCTAGAAAGATATGGATAAGACGGTTGCGAACCAGAGAGACTGAGAAAGGGGGTTGGTTACAACCTGGGAAGGGATTAGCACCCAGATTGTCCGCCGTACTCGACGGGATCCACGCTCAAAAGGTTTGTGTTTTAAAGGGGTAGTGTCAGTGCAATCTGTGTATAAAGTAGCTGGAAAAGGATGTACAGGTGTCAGTGCAAGAGAAAAGTGAAGTGTATAAGTGAAGTGTCAGTGTAAGAACAGGAGTGAAATGCTCAAGATCATGAGGCTTAAAGGAATGAAGCAGGAAGGAGGGGGAATATACAGAGACTTTTGTTCGATAACTGTTAAGTTATGCCTACGTATCCTCTCGTGCAATGAGGAAGTCAGAACACCGTAGTTCGACCCAAAGAGACTGAAGATAAATTGACTTGTGAACTGCTTACTAGCCTATGCTCAAGTGTATGATCTGTCTGGCACAGATGCAAACTGTCTTGCATTGGGCGGAAGGAGCAAGTTCTCGTTTATGAGTGAATGAGATGAGAAAAGAATCCCGGAGGAGACGATTATTGTTTGTTTTTGTGTTTTCAGTCTTTTATTGCTTTTGAAGGTTTGTCATAAGTTAATGAGCTTAAGCCTAAACCAATGGATTTAGTAAACTCATCACATCCTCCCTCTGATTAGGGGTAATGAGAATACCTTAAGTGTGAAGTCAGCTTCTCACACTTAAACACCTTTGGTGTAGGATTAAGATCATTAACCTACTTGTGATTAATTAGATGTTTTTGTTGTTTTTGTTTGGTGTTGAGTAATGAGGTTAAGCCATAATCAGGGATTAAACAGACTCATTACACCATCCTAATAGAAGGATAATAGATGAGAATGTTTAAGCTGAGGAAAGCTCCTCAACTTAATCCATGATTAGGGATTAAACTCATGACAAAACAAACCTCTGATTAAGTGGATTTTAATTAATGATATGATGATGAAGTGATTTTTAGGGTTTGTAAGACAACTTGAGGGGGACTTGTCCATTAACACTAGGGTTAGTCCTTCTTAACCAATTAAGGAAGAATTAGAACCCTAATGCAAGGCCCAAGTTACAAGTGTGATGTCTTGATGATTATTAAGTGAATTGATTAAGAGATTTAAACACATTAAGGGTTTAAGACTTAGGATTAAAGTTATACACTCCATCCTAATAGAAGGATGCAGGCATAAGCTTAATCACAAAGCCTTAAAGCCTTTAGGGTTTAGTCCCTGATTATGAGGTGAGAAGAGAGGACTCAAAGAGACACAAAGGTAAAACTAAGTGGGGGACTAATCAAAACCCTAATCATTGTCATGCATGGTTGTTCCTAAAGTTTGTGAGGTTTACAAGAGAAGTCTTCAAAGGAACCACCAGGATGCAGATGAAAGGATCAGGAGAAGAAAAGTAACTTGCTTCATTCAAGAAGTCAAGTCACTTGAAGAAAGAAAGTGAGAAGAAGAAGAATGAGCAAGCTCAATCTCAAACACATACAAAAATGCAGCAAGGATGCATAAAAGAGATGAAGAGAAGTTATGAGAAGTGAAGGCAAATTCACTCCTCAAAGTTGCTTACCACCTGAAAAGTTAGTGGGAAAGATGCAATGCAATGTCAAATGGAATGAAATGGCATGATGCAAACCAAAACCAGAAGCATATATGAGATGATAATGATGCTGTGAAATGATGCAAACATGAGACAACACATGAGGATGATCAAATAAGCTTATGAATGCAAATGGATCAAGTTAAGACACATGAACACACATGAAAAGTTATGAAATGCAAATGGCATACAACATGGGAAATGCAAGATGCAATGATCAAACATGCTTTCAATATGTCTTAAGATGTTCAATGAATCAAAAGAATGCATGAAATGCTATGGCAAGTCAAGTCATGCAAGCAAATGCAAGATGGATGCATATGGAAGCCCAAATTAGGGTTTATGGACAATACATCAAACCAAAAACCAAAACCAGAAGCAAACATCAATACAAAAAATTGAAAATGCACTCAAAGGATCCCTAAACCTATACCAACTCACTGCTCAAAGGAGAAGTCTCAACTCTTAACCTAATTCAAGTTATGATTTTTCTAAGTTTTCTAGGGTTTTAGGGTTCCTCAACAAGAAAATTACCAAACAAATTGAAAATGAAAGATCAAATCATGGCCATTTAATCTCACAAACTACATGCTAAACACAATGCAATGCAAAAAGAATCAAGGTCCAACTCTTTAGGGTTAGGCAGAAATGATTTTTGGAAGTTTGGATCAAAATAATGCATCAAAATGATTTTAATTCCATGAAAAATTCTCAAAATGCATCAAGATCAAAAAATAAATTTGGTTTGAGGGTTGGACAATGTTTCTAAATGTTTTTAAATGTTTCATGAATTTTTTGGTGATTTTTAAATACCTAAAAGCATTTTTAATTAATTAATTCTCATTAATTAATTAAAAATAAACTTTTAAATATTTAAAACTACTTTTTTAATGCTAAAAATAAAAATAAAAATATTTTTGTGTTCTGAAATTAAATAATAACTTGTACAAAAAATTTCAGATTTTTTAATGTATTTTTGCTATTTTAAAATAAATGTACAAAAGAAATATAAAAGAAATGAATTAAAAATAAAGAAAAAGAAAAGTAAACAGAACGGAAGGCCAGGATGGATTCTGGGAGAAAAGGGGTTGACTACGCGCGCAATCCAGTGGTCCATATTCAAACTGAAACTAATTACGTTTATGGATTAATTAATTGAGATTAGGGTTTAATGAGTGCATCTGGGCCACACACACACGCGCCAAGTCAACCAAGTCAACTAATCCAACGCACCAGATTCAAACTACACTTAATGACGTGATTAAAACCCTAATTATTTTCAGGTGGCCGGAGAAGACCTCTGGTCGTCTTCTCCGGTGGGAACCCCACCTGAAAATTTCTAAAACCCTCAAAACGTAACTAAAATGAAATCTAAACAAACAGAAATTCTTCCCAAACTTCACTGAATCAAAACCCCAAGCTAAAACTCATTTATCTTCCCTTAGTAGTCATATGCTGCCCAATCAGAACTGGTTCCAGATGCAATGCCTTTGCTACTTCCTCATTACCAGGAAAGACCATCTCAGGGTTGAAAGGGACTCCACCCCTGATAGGTATACCAACCAATGATGAGTATTCCTCCAATAAAGGGCCCAACTGGAAATCCTGAAAAGTGAAACACCTCAGTGGGGGATCATAAAACTGAAGGCAAGTATGAATCAGGCTCCTCTGTGAAGGGTCCAAATCCATAACCACATCAAGTATGTCTCCATAGTGTTCCCTGAAAAGTGGTATATGGTCTGGAGTGATCAGGGTCTGAATCCTCCTGATGTCAGCTAGCTCAGGATGGAAGAAATGGTAGGAGATGTTACTCTTTTTAGGTGTCATGATGTTGAAGAAGAGTTGAGACAGGTGCTGATGATAATACTGGAAATAGGCCACTGACTGGCTGGTGCAGGTGACTGAAGCAGATAGCTGATAGCTGGAGCAGATGCTGATGAAGATAGGTCTATACTGAAGATGGGGTCAAAACCAAGCCAAAAATGAAGATGGATACCCTGAAAAACAAATAAACAAATGTCAAAATGATGCAATGAGGATGTATGCAAATGATATGCAAGGGTTTGTGACTGAGCTGGATCTGATCAAATGCTCTGATATAAGTCCAGGTACATTCAAGAAATCCAGATGGAGGTCTATAAGTCCAGTAACCAAGGTGGGGGACTCAAATAAAGAGTCACATGTCTAGGGTTTAGAATCACAAGAACTGTTCCAACATGGAGTATTCTTAATCAAATCAAAGTAACAGGGTATGCTGAGGCCAAGGGTACCTGCAAACCTGTAAACAGCCCAACCCCCTCACAGGTGGTGTTCTAAAACAAGGATCCTCAGACTTGGATCAGTTATGAGAAGTGTAAACACTTCTAACCTGGAGGTACAGTGTTTACAATAACCATAAAAGTTCCTCCTCTAATTCACCTCAGTTTCTGAAGGTCAATACTAAAGGTCATCCAGACTTAGCAGGCTTCCCAGATAGCCCTAGCATTGCAGGAAATCTGCAACACAGAGTTCTCAAGAAGAAACCCATATATGAACCGTGTTTCATATTCCCGCACCAGACCGAGATGGAATGGGAAAGAATATGAACCACTCTAGCCTAGGTGTCACTCAGGTCCCAGGTATAGGACCTCAACTCTCAGTAGAACACCCACCCACCAAAGCAAACAAACAGATCCAGCCAGCAACACAGTATGACAATATGATATAATGCAAAGCTATAAAGAAAGCAGTAAAACAACTGTACATAAAGCAAAGATAAATACAAATATACAAACACAAATAACACATAACACCCCAGTAAACACGAATCAATCAAGCGCTAGGAGGAACCCACAAAAGAACCAGAAGCCCTGGTTGCAGTATAAGGTTTCCCCAGCAGAGTCGCCAAGCTGTCGCTCCCGATAAATGGGACTGGCCCAAATAAAGGTACAGACGCGAACGGTCGGCGAGAGGGACAATGAGAACACACAGCAGTGAATTCACTGGAGATGAATAGAGTCGCCAGCTAGGCATTTTTATCCCGGAGGAAAGGCAATGCTGCATAGGCCTAGAAAGATATGGATAAGACGGTTGCGAACCAGAGAGACTGAGAAAGGGGGTTGGTTACAACCTGGGAAGGGATTAGCACCCAGATTGTCCGCCGTACTCGACGGGATCCACGCTCAAAAGGTTTGTGTTTTAAAGGGGTAGTGTCAGTGCAATCTGTGTATAAAGTAGCTGGAAAAGGATGTACAGGTGTCAGTGCAAGAGAAAAGTGAAGTGTATAAGTGAAGTGTCAGTGTAAGAACAGGAGTGAAATGCTCAAGATCATGAGGCTTAAAGGAATGAAGCAGGAAGGAGGGGGAATATACAGAGACTTTTGTTCGATAACTGTTAAGTTATGCCTACGTATCCTCTCGTGCAATGAGGAAGTCAGAACACCGTAGTTCGACCCAAAGAGACTGAAGATAAATTGACTTGTGAACTGCTTACTAGCCTATGCTCAAGTGTATGATCTGTCTGGCACAGATGCAAACTGTCTTGCATTGGGCGGAAGGAGCAAGTTCTCGTTTATGAGTGAATGAGATGAGAAAAGAATCCCGGAGGAGACGATTATTGTTTGTTTTTGTGTTTTCAGTCTTTTATTGCTTTTGAAGGTTTGTCATAAGTTAATGAGCTTAAGCCTAAACCAATGGATTTAGTAAACTCATCACATCCTCCCTCTGATTAGGGGTAATGAGAATACCTTAAGTGTGAAGTCAGCTTCTCACACTTAAACACCTTTGGTGTAGGATTAAGATCATTAACCTACTTGTGATTAATTAGATGTTTTTGTTGTTTTTGTTTGGTGTTGAGTAATGAGGTTAAGCCATAATCAGGGATTAAACAGACTCATTACACCATCCTAATAGAAGGATAATAGATGAGAATGTTTAAGCTGAGGAAAGCTCCTCAACTTAATCCATGATTAGGGATTAAACTCATGACAAAACAAACCTCTGATTAAGTGGATTTTAATTAATGATATGATGATGAAGTGATTTTTAGGGTTTGTAAGAC
The DNA here is from genome assembly GCA_963966055.1 of Lathyrus aphaca. Classification (NCBI taxonomy): domain Eukaryota; kingdom Viridiplantae; phylum Streptophyta; class Magnoliopsida; order Fabales; family Fabaceae; genus Lathyrus; species Lathyrus aphaca. Next base: position 281,151,115 of record OZ014520.1, on the reverse strand, counting down.
AACTTGAGGGGGACTTGTCCATTAACACTAGGGTTAGTCCTTCTTAACCAATTAAGGAAGAATTAGAACCCTAATGCAAGGCCCAAGTTACAAGTGTGATGTCTTGATGATTATTAAGTGAATTGATTAAGAGATTTAAACACATTAAGGGTTTAAGACTTAGGATTAAAGTTATACACTCCATCCTAATAGAAGGATGCAGGCATAAGCTTAATCACAAAGCCTTAAAGCCTTTAGGGTTTAGTCCCTGATTATGAGGTGAGAAGAGAGGACTCAAAGAGACACAAAGGTAAAACTAAGTGGGGGACTAATCAAAACCCTAATCATTGTCATGCATGGTTGTTCCTAAAGTTTGTGAGGTTTACAAGAGAAGTCTTCAAAGGAACCACCAGGATGCAGATGAAAGGATCAGGAGAAGAAAAGTAACTTGCTTCATTCAAGAAGTCAAGTCACTTGAAGAAAGAAAGTGAGAAGAAGAAGAATGAGCAAGCTCAATCTCAAACACATACAAAAATGCAGCAAGGATGCATAAAAGAGATGAAGAGAAGTTATGAGAAGTGAAGGCAAATTCACTCCTCAAAGTTGCTTACCACCTGAAAAGTTAGTGGGAAAGATGCAATGCAATGTCAAATGGAATGAAATGGCATGATGCAAACCAAAACCAGAAGCATATATGAGATGATAATGATGCTGTGAAATGATGCAAACATGAGACAACACATGAGGATGATCAAATAAGCTTATGAATGCAAATGGATCAAGTTAAGACACATGAACACACATGAAAAGTTATGAAATGCAAATGGCATACAACATGGGAAATGCAAGATGCAATGATCAAACATGCTTTCAATATGTCTTAAGATGTTCAATGAATCAAAAGAATGCATGAAATGCTATGGCAAGTCAAGTCATGCAAGCAAATGCAAGATGGATGCATATGGAAGCCCAAATTAGGGTTTATGGACAATACATCAAACCAAAAACCAAAACCAGAAGCAAACATCAATACAAAAAATTGAAAATGCACTCAAAGGATCCCTAAACCTATACCAACTCACTGCTCAAAGGAGAAGTCTCAACTCTTAACCTAATTCAAGTTATGATTTTTCTAAGTTTTCTAGGGTTTTAGGGTTCCTCAACAAGAAAATTACCAAACAAATTGAAAATGAAAGATCAAATCATGGCCATTTAATCTCACAAACTACATGCTAAACACAATGCAATGCAAAAAGAATCAAGGTCCAACTCTTTAGGGTTAGGCAGAAATGATTTTTGGAAGTTTGGATCAAAATAATGCATCAAAATGATTTTAATTCCATGAAAAATTCTCAAAATGCATCAAGATCAAAAAATAAATTTGGTTTGAGGGTTGGACAATGTTTCTAAATGTTTTTAAATGTTTCATGAATTTTTTGGTGATTTTTAAATACCTAAAAGCATTTTTAATTAATTAATTCTCATTAATTAATTAAAAATAAACTTTTAAATATTTAAAAATACTTTTTTAATGCTAAAAATAAAAATAAAAATATTTTTGTGTTCTGAAATTAAATAATAACTTGTACAAAAAATTTCAGATTTTTTAATGTATTTTTGCTATTTTAAAATAAATGTACAAAAGAAATATAAAAGAAATGAATTAAAAATAAAGAAAAAGAAAAGTAAACAGAACGGAAGGCCAGGATGGATTCTGGGAGAAAAGGGGTTGACTACGCGCGCAATCCAGTGGTCCATATTCAAACTGAAACTAATTACGTTTATGGATTAATTAATTGAGATTAGGGTTTAATGAGTGCATCTGGGCCACACACACACGCGCCAAGTCAACCAAGTCAACTAATCCAACGCACCAGATTCAAACTACACTTAATGACGTGATTAAAACCCTAATTATTTTCAGGTGGCCGGAGAAGACCTCTGGTCGTCTTCTCCGGTGGGAACCCCACCTGAAAATTTCTAAAACCCTCAAAACGTAACTAAAATGAAATCTAAACAAACAGAAATTCTTCCCAAACTTCACTGAATCAAAACCCCAAGCTAAAACTCATTTATCTTCCCTCAATCACATGAATCGAATCAAAACATTTTTAGGTCAGGAAGTTTCAGAACATGATTAAACTCTTATTTCTTCACCATTTTCAAAACTAAAGACATCAGAGCAATCAGTGAATCATGAAGAACAACTTAAGAACTTTAAAAATCATTTCTGGAAAAAAGGTTCTTGAGCTACCTGAGTTTCGAAGCTTTCAACTTTGCAACTTTTTGACCTCTCCACTTGATGCAATCCACTCCTCTTGGTCCCTTGATGATGTCTGAATGCTTAGAAAGAGTTTATGTTGGCTGGTTTGGGAGTTTGAACAAGTTCTGCCCAAGCTCAGGTGAGAATCGTGTTTTGGATTCAGGCAGTTTTAGGCAAGGGTGAAGGGTTCTTTGTGATCAGGATGATGAGTTGAGAAGGTCTGTGAAGTTTGTTTAAGTGTTTGTGGCTTGTATGAAGAGTTTCGAATGCTTTTTCTTCAAGGGTGAAAAATGAGAGAGTTCTGTTCTTGCTGGTTTCAGGCTTGTGTGTTGTGTTGTTTGGCTTGCAAATTGTTTGTATAAACAATGCTGATTGGTCAGATGACATGACATGCCCTTTTGTGATAGGTGTGGTAGCTTTTGCCAAAATGTCAACTTCTTGTAAGAGAGGCATGGGTCATGTTCCATCCAAGTACAAAGGGTGTGGGATGCGCAGCAAGGTGAGGGAGAAAGGCTAGGATTGGTCAGCAGGCTAGGCAACAAGTGGATGAGAGGTTATCATTGGTTTTGCAACTTGCTTGCTTTTAGTTCTCATGAAAAGATCTTGCCTCACAAACCATGAAGACATGTGATTCCTTTGGTTCAATCTGAACTTTAAGACTTGTGTTATGTTGGTATAAGGATTAGGCATCAATTAGAAGTCACAAATGCCTTTGGTACAAGATTTTGCAAATTTCTCATTTGGTGCATAACTTAAAATTTAGTGATTTTAGCCAACTTTGATGCACCATAACTTTTGATCCAAAATGAATTAGGTCATGTTCTTGTACTTTTTGAAAAGGGAAAGATCTATTCTACAACTTTCATGACCAAAGTTTTTCCCTTTGAAGCATTTTTGGATCAAAAAGTAAGGGTTGAAAAAGTTGCATAAAATGACATTTTCATGAAAAGTCAACCTTGCCCTAAAAAGTCAACTTTGCAAAAACTTGAAATTCTTGATTTTTGTGAACTTCAACCTTCTTCCATGATCAAATAAAGATCAAATACACTCAAAATGATGAATATTACCCCTTGGTTGGGTCATTGGGGGCCTCAGATGCCCTAATTTTGCACTGACTTGTCTGAAAAGTCAACTCTTGATCAGATGAGTTCCCCATGGAATTTCTTCATGAAAATTGATATGCACACTCCCTATACCATATAGAGACCAATAGAAACAAGAATGACCAAAAAAATTGAAGTTATGGCCTCTGAAACCAAAACCCTAATTTCAGGTCATCTGTGCAGTCAAGCCTGGCTCTGCTTCCATACCAATCCCAGTTCTTGTGATTCTTTGGCATTCTTGACTTTGAGAGGATATAATATGATGCTTGAACACATATGGATCCATTTGAAGTGATTGATGGCCTTTGGAGTGGCTCAAGAAGCTTTTGGATTGCTCAGATCACAAACCCTAGATGCAGATGACTTAGAACCAATGCAAAGACTCAAAATTGTGGTATGAGGTGTTATGATTGTGTTTATGCATATGAAATGATCACAAGCCATGGTGTGAAAGGGTGAGGGCAAATTTGGGGTGTTTACACTTACCATGACATTTTGTGCATCCACATGATTCATAATGCATCTTAGGACATATTAGAACCATGTTTGATCATTGCATCATTCCTTTGCCATGTTATATGTTCATTTCATTTCATAAACATTCATGAATCTTTATGGTTCAAGGCATGCTTCATTTGCATTCTTATGCTTTTTTGATCATTCTCATCTCTTGTCATGTGTTTGCATCATCTTTTAGCATCATTGAAATCATGTTTATGCTTCTGACTTTGGTTTGCATCATGACATTTCATCTCATTTGCATTGCATCTCATTTCTTTGGCTAACCTTTTCAGGTGGTAAGTAATTTGAGAAGTGAATTTGCCTTCACTTCTCACAATCTCTTCTCATCTCTCTTGCATCATTTCTGCATTTTATCTTTGTATTATAGTGAGCTTGCTCATTCATGTTCATCTCTTACTTTCTTTCTTCAGGCAACTTGTCTTCTTAAGTGAAGCAAGTTGTCTTGCTTCTCTCTGCTTCTTGCTCCTTTCATCTGCTTCCTTCCTGGTGGTTTATCTGAAGATCTTTCTCTCCTAAGCCTCACAAACCCTAGGATCTCCAAGTATGATAACAATTAGGGTGTGATTAGTCCCCCATTTAGTTCTACCTTTGTGTCATCATTGAGTCTTCTCTTCTCATCTCATAATCAGGGACTAAACCCTAAAGGCTTTAAGGCTTTGTGATTAAGCTTATGCTTGCATCCTTCTATTAGGATGGAGTGTATAACTTTAATCCTAAGTGTTAAACCCTTAATATGTTTAAATCCTTTAATCAATCCATATTAATAATCACTAAGACATCAAGCTTGTAACTTGGGCCTTGCATTAGGGTTCTAATTCTTCCTTAATTGGTTAAGAAGGACTAACCCTAGTGTTAATGGACAAGTCCCCCTCAAGTTTTCTTACAAACCATAAAACTCACTTCTTAATCTTACCATTAACTAAAATCCATTTAATAAAGGCTTTGTTTTGTCATGAGTTTAATCCCTAATCATGGATTAAGTTGAGGAGCCTTCCTCAGCTTAAATGTTATCATCTATTATCCTTCTATTAGGATGGTGTAATGGGTCCATTAAATCCTTGATTATGGCTTAAACTCATTACTTAACACTAAACAAAAACCATAAAAACATCTAAATAAATGCAAGTAGGTTAATGATCTTAATCCTACATCATGGTGATTAAGTGTGAGGTGCTTACTTCATACTTAAGGTATTCTCATTACCCCTAATAAGAGGGAGGATGTGATGAGTTTACTAACCCATTGGTTTAGGCTTAAGCTCATTAACTTATGACAAACTCAAAAAGCAATAAAAAATTTGAAAATACAAAAACAAACAATAATCGTCTCCTCCGGGATTCTTTTCTCATCTCATTCACTCACAAACGAGAACTTGTTTCTTCCGTCTAATGCAAGACAGTTAGCACCTGAGCCAGACAGGTCATACACTTGAGCTTAGACAAGTAAGCAGTTCACAAGTCAATTTACCTTTCAGTCTCTTTGAGTCGAACTACGGTGTTCTGACTTCCTCATTGCACGAGAGGATACGTAGGCATAACTCAACAGGTTATCGAACAAAATTCTCTGTATATTCCCCCTCTTCCAGCATTATTCTTTAAACCTCATAGTCTTGAGTTTTCCATTCTTTCTTTTCACTGACACTTTTCTTATACATTCCACACTTCTTTTACACTGACACTTGCATTCTTTTCCAGCTTTGATACACAGATTGCATAGACACTACCCCTTTAAAACACAAATCTTTTAAGCGTGGATCCCTTCGAGTACGGCGGACAATCTGGGTGCTCATACCTTCCCAGGTTGTAACCAACCCCCTTTCTCAGTTTTCTCTGGTTCGCAACCGTCTTATCCATATCTTTTCTTAGGTCTATGCAGCATTACCTTTCCTCCGGGATAAAAATGCCTAGCTGGAGACTCTTGTCTTTTGAGCCCACCCTTGTGTGTTCTCTCTCCTTTCGCCGACCGTTCGCGTCTGTACCCCATTTGACTTAGCCTCATTTGGTGGGAGCGACAGCTTGGCGACTCTGCTGGGGACCCTTATACTGTAACCAGGGCTTCTGGTTCTTTTTGTGGGTTCCTCCTAGCGCTTGTTTGATGTGTGTTTACTGGGGTGTTCTGTGCTAATTGTGTTTATATAGTTGCTTTATTTATTGCTTTATGTACATCCTTATTTATTGCTTTCTTTACAGTCTTTTTCATATTTCATACTGTCATTATCATTGCTGGATCTGTTCTTCTGTCTTGGTGGGTGGGGTTTCATTGAGAGTTTGAGGTCCTATACCTGGGACCTGAGTGACACCTAGGCTAGAGTGGTTCATGTTCTTTCCCATTCCATTTTGGTCTGGTGCGGGAATATGAAACACGGTTCAGATGTGGGTTTCTTCTTGAGAACTCTGTGCTACAGATTTCCTGTAGTGCTAGGGCTATCTGGGAAGCCTGCTAAGTCTGGATGACCTTTATTATTGACCTTCAGAAGCTGAGGTGAATTAGAGGAGGATCTTTTATGGTTATTGTAAACACTGTACCTCCGGGTTAGAAGTGTTTACACTTCTCATAACTGATCCAATTCTAAGGATCCTTGTTCTAGAACACCACCTGTGAGGGGGGTGGGCTGTTTACAGGTTTGCAGGTACCCTTGGCCACATCATACTTTGTTACTTATTTGGTTTAAGAGTACCTCATTTTGGACAGTTTTTGTGATTAACCCTGGACATGAGACTCTTTATTTGAGTCCCCCACCTTGGTTACTCGATTTCTGAACCTCCATCTGGACTTCTTGAACATACATGGACTTTATATCAAGACAGATAATCAGATCCAGATCTTGATCACAAACCCTTGCATATCATTTGCATACATCATCATTGCATCATTTAACATTTGTTTATTTGTTTTTCAGGGTATCCACATTATATCTGGCTTGGTTTTGACCCCTTCTCCTACATAGACCTCTGTTTCATCAGTTATCTGCTTCAGCTATCTTCACCAGTTGTTTGCTTCAGTCACCTTCATCATCACCAGCACCAGCCTATCAGTGGCCCATCTCCAGTACCAGTCTTGATCTTCATCAGCACTTATGGCTCCCAGGAAGAGCAACATATCATACCATTTCTTTGAGCCTGTGTTGACTAGCATCAGGAAGGTCCAGTCACTTATCACCCCTGACCACATCCCATTATTCTGAGAGCATTATGGAGGTATCCTGGATATGGTTATGGACCTGGACCCTTCTCAGAGGAGCATGATCCACACATGCTTACAGTTTTATGACCCTCCCTTGAGATGTTTCACCTTTCCAAACTTCCAGCTAGGGCCTCTGCTGGAGGAATTTTCTTCACTGATTGGGGTACCTATCAGGGGTGGCATTCCTTTCAACCCAGAAATGCCAGCCCCCGGCAATGGAGAAGTAGCAAAAGCACTGTACCTGGAGCCTGCCTTAATTGAGCAAAATATGACAACAAAAGCTGGGATCCTTGGTTTGTACTTGGATTTCTTGATTTCTCAGGCCATCCTGAAGGCCTCTTTGGGAGAATGGAGGGCATTCTATGCATTGTTAGCCCTCAGCATATATGGGATTATACTGTTTGCAGATGAGCCCAAATTTGTCAGCAAAAATGCCATCCATTTGTTCCTCCTGAAGAACCCAGTACCCACACTGCTGGGAGACTTTTATTATTCCATTCATCAGAGGAATGAGAAACAAAGAGGGAAATTGGTGAGATTTTGTGCTCCTCTGTTTCACACTTGGCTGCTCAAACACCTACCTAAGACAGATGCATTCCTGAACCCTCACCAGCAGAAGAATTGGGCCAGGAGGCTCATTGCTTTGTCTTCAGATGACATCAGATGGTGCACCCAGAGCACCAAAGGCAAAGACATTATCACCAGTTGTGGGCAATACCCAAATGTACCTCTAATAGGAGTAAAGGGTTGCATCAACTACAATCCTTTGCTGTTTAAGAGACAACTGGGCTATGCTTTGGTTCACCCTCCTAGAATGCAAGATTTAGCTGAGACCCTGTATTGTGAGATAAAGCCTAATCTAGCTGCTGTCAGACAAGCATCCTGGGATTGGGACAACATCCAGACAAAAGGGATGGCTATTCTTGGAAGATGCAATAATGTTGCTTCAGCTCAGTACTATGACTGGTCCCATGCTAGGGCTCAGATTACTGGAATGCCTTTCACCATTGAAGATATACCAGGACCATCCACAGCTCAGCCAGCAGCAACTGTCAGCCTGGAAGAATTTGAGAAGCTGAAGGAAAGGAATGAGAATATGTCTCAAGCTCTGAAGAAGACCCTTTGGGAAAGGAGTGATGGTCGTCTGGACATTGAGAGGTTGGAAAAACTTAAGGTGGAGCATCTGGCCAAGATTGAGAAAACAGAGGACTACATCAAAAAAGCAAGAGCTGGGGAACAAATATTGAAGAATGCCTGCAAAGAGGACAAGTTTCAGAAGGCTAGGACTGATCTCTATCTACAAGAAAGTCAGGCTAGGTGGGTCAGGATCACTGAAGCCCGGACACAAGAAGACCAGAAAACTCAGGCCAGGATTGAACAGTTGGAGGCCAATGAAAAGAAGCAACAGGAAGCCTTGTTGGCAGCCCAGAAGGAGATTTCAGAATTGAAGCTTAGGGCTGGTTTGAAGAGATCAAAGGATCAGGACAGGCACAAGAAACTGACCACTACCATTGCCACCAAGAACCTCCTCATCAGAAACATCACATAGCATCCGGCTGGTCCAGTGACTGAGGCACTTCTGAAGGAGGTTAAGGAGGATGAGTTTGGACTTGATGTCTGACTTTTTGATTGTTGTTGTTTTCATTTGATGTACTTTTCATTTTGTGTTGTATTTTGACCCTCCAAGGGCATGTATTGTAAAAACAAACTATGTATTGTTCAGTATTTGTAATATATTTTAGTTTGTTTCCATTTTTGGGATCTCTTTTCTCAACAAAGTCAAAAGCATCTTCCTCGGGGTCTGGAAAGGTCAAAACCAAGAACCAAGTCGGATACCTTGGAAAACAAATAAGCATGTTGCATTGCATACTAACTTTGTTTTGTTTTGTAGGCTTCACCTTTATTTTGTTTGTTTCTAACTCTGTTGTGCTTCAGGAAATATTGCTCGCCGTCGGGTGTTCCCCGTCAACCGTATACACCGGTATCCTACTCGCAACAACCTTCCTGGTATCCAAATGGATCAAGTACAGCAGGACCTGACAGAGGTCAGGACTCAGATGGCTAATGAAAGAGTGGAGACGAGGAACCAAATGGCTCAATTTATGACTGTAATGACTGGCTTGGCCCAGAGTCAAGAAAGGCTAAGGGCATTGGTAGAAAGGCAAAACCCCGAGGAACCTCATCCTGGAACTGGAGGAACCAGTAATAATGAGGGAGGTCAGCCTCACGTTAACCCACCAGTATTTGGACCTCATCTAGATCCGGAAGTCAACATCCCAAGAAATGTACAGGGCAACACTGCTGCAGGCAGGATCTTGCAAGAAGATCCTCAAGAGGAGCAGTTTACTGTAATGGGAGTTGGGGATGAAGTCTATGATAGAAGGTTTGATGAAATTGCTGAGAAGTTGAGATCTCTGGAGTCTCAAAATTCCTTAGGCTTCGATGTAATGGATATGGGGTTAGTGGATGGGGTAAGGATTCCCCACAAGTTTAAACCCCCGTGCTTCGAGAAATACAATGGAACCTCCTGTCCACGAACTCACCTGCAATCTTTTCTGGGAAGACTTAAGGCGTATACCATGGATGAAAAACTGTGGATGTTCTACTTTCAAGACAGTTTGAATGGGGCTTCAAGAGAGTGGTATTCACACTTGACCAGAGCTACAATCAGATGCTGGAATGACCTAGCTGAAGCTTTCATCAGGCAGTACCAATACAATCTGGACATGGCTCCTAATAGGACCCTCCTAATGGGAATGTCTCAATCCTCCAGAGAAAGCTTCAGGGAATATGCCCAAAGGTGGAGACAGCTTGCTGCTGCTGTCCAGCCACCCATGTCGGAAAGAGAAATGACCGACATGTTCATGAATACTCTGCAAGGAACATATATTGATAGGCTGGTTGCCTTTTCTTCCACTAGTTTTGCTGACGTCGTCATAGCCGGTGAAAGAATTGAGAGTCTATTAAAGCTGGGTAAGATTTCTGATAATGGTGCAAGTTCGTCCAGTAATCCCAGGAAGCCTTTTGTGGGACCTCGAAGAACCGGCGAGACAAATGCCATTCATGCCAGCAGGGGCAGACCTCAGTATGTCCATAGATCAGTAGCAGCTGTCACTATTCCAGCTCCGATTCCTCAGCAACCAGCATATCAACAACCACAACAACCATATTATCAACAGAAAGCCCAGTACCCACCACAGAGAACCTACAACAACAACAACAACAATCAACAACAAAGACCTTTTCAGCAAAGACCGTCACAGGCAAACAGGGTGATTGACCCTATCCCTATGCCTTATGCCGCCTTATTGCCACAACTCCTGAAGCTCAACTTGGTTGAGTTAAGGACATTGGCACCGCCAGATCCCTCCAATCTCCCAAGGAACTATGATGTCAACGCCAGGTGTGCTTTCCACTCCAATGCACCTGGCCACAATATGGAGAAGTGTAGGGCCTTGCAAATGAAAGTCCAAGATCTGGTGGATTCTAAAGCCCTCAACTTTGCACCCCCTCCAAATGTCAACAAGAATCCTATGCCTCACCATGGTGGGCCAAGGATTAATGCCATTGAGGAAGACAGACCATCTACCTTGATCGCCAGTGTGGCACAAATTCGGACACCTCTGGTCGAAATTAAAGCTCAGCTTCTAGAGTGCCAGGTGTTTCCCGGGTGTGAGCTCGGTTGTGGGTATTGCAATATTGCAGTCAACGGGTGTGATAATTTAAGAAGCGGCATAGATGGTCTTATCAAAGATGGCATACTTCAGATCTCAACAACGGCGCCTACAAATCCAGCAATTCCTTTGACAACAATTCCTGATTCTTCTACAACAGCAGCAACAATCTTTCCTACCGATTCATCAATATCATCAGCAATGGCTCCATCCATCACATCAACAAATTAAATTTCAACAACCCTTTCTTCTACAACATCAGCATCCGTTTATTCAGCAGAATCTTCTACAACACCAGCGAAACTTAATGAAGATGTCTTCGCAGTCACAATCTACTACGACCCATCAAATGTTCCTCCAAACAACAACTTTCAACAACAAACAGTGGCACCTCCTGCCAGATCACCAGTCACCATTTACTACGATCCGCACACCATTTCAGTACCCTCCTCTGCTGCAGTCAGTCCAGTTACTATCACGGTGCCTGGACCAGTTCCATATGAAAGCAGTAATGCCATACCTTGAGTTTTCCCCTCTTCCAGCATATATTCCCCCTCTTCCAGCATTATTCTTTAAACCTCATAGTCTTGAGTTTTTCATTCTTTCTTTTCACTGACACTTTTCTTATACATTCCACACTTCTTTTACACTGACACTTGCATTCTTTTCCAGCTTTGATACACAGATTGCACAGACACTACCCCTTTAAAACACAAATCTTTTAAGCGTGGATCCCGTCGAGTACGGCGGACAATCTGGGTGCTCATACCTTCCCAGGTTGTAACCAACCCCCTTTCTCAGTTTTCTCTGGTTCGCAACCGTCTTATCCATATCTTTTCTTAGGTCTATGCAGCATTACCTTTCCTCCGGGATAAAAGTGCCTAGCTGGCGACTCTTGTCTTTTGAGCTCACCCTTGTGTGTTCTCTCTCCTTTCGCCGACCGTTCGCGTCTGTACCCCATTTGACTTAGCCTCATTTGGTGGGAGCGACAACAACACTAAGCCATATATCAATAGGGATAAGATCTCCTCAAAAGCATTATAACTCATAGACTTCATGAACACTTGAGCTTTCTCCATTAATACCTTAGCAAGAATACCCTCAACTCCACTCCTTGTTTCTAGGACAATGTCTGATTTCTTCAAATGTAGAGCTGCAGCAATGACTTCTGGTTTAGGCTCTTTCTCTAAGCCTGTGAAGGGTTTCTGATCAAGGATAGGTATACCCAGAAGCTTGGAGAACTCTTCCATTATAGGAACCAGCTGATAGTCGGGGAATGTGAAACAATGATGTTTAGGGTCAAAGAACTGAAACAGGACACTCATCATGTCTTCATTGAACCCTGAAGTGACTAAATCTAGTAGGTGACCATGCCTCTTGATGAATTGAGAGTTTTCAGAGACTTGAGAGACCAATTCCTTAAGCTTAGGAGGTATCCCTACAAAGCTGATCCGGATAGTATTCCTACGAGCAGAAGCCATGACCTGCAACAAAGAACAAAGATAAATCCTTTGGTCCTTGAAATGGTTAGTGAAAATGCTATGCTTATGATGCATGATGATGCTATGATGTTATGCTCAATCACAAACATGTGGCACACACAAACAAATCACATAATAGCCCTAGGTTTGAAGGCTTTCATGAGGTTTAAAGGTAAGTACCCTCCCCTGAAGTTTAGTTGGTTCATCCTGTCCTATAAAAGTAACCAGGTTCTAAGGGATATCAATATCATTGATCCTTCACAAGGGTGGTTGTTCAGTAGGCAACTTACTTGCCAACCAAAACCCTCCAAGTTTAGAATCTTAATGAGCGTAGTATCGAGTATCAACCAACTTCAGTCTTCACCAAAGCCGGTTATCTCACTACTTTCTAAAAGGCCAAGATGGGATGACTAGGGTTCTAAAAGTCAGTTAGTGTATTGACAACATATGGCAGCCTCATATTATCCTCAACTTTACTTAAGGAACATAAGCACCAACCAAGAAGTCACACTAACTATGGCCACCAGATCAACCATATCGGTATACGCCGTACAGTTTCCTTAGTCTATTGCCATTTACCTAAGGTACATTAGATCCGGGTTAGGGTCTTTCACACATAAGAGCACCCAACAGATAAGTATAAAGAAAACAAGGCAAACAATTTTAAAGTGATCTAATTCTTAAGGGTACCCCTCTTTTATTGAATCCTCAGCAGAGTCGCCAGTTCTGTAACACGGTGTGAGAACTGACTTTAGTTAAATGTTGCGGATAGCAAGAGTCGCCACCGACTTTTATTTTATCCAAAAGGAAAGGGCATAAAAGAACAAGAAAGACCTTAAAAAGATTTTGGGTTCGGGGGGTAGGTTATAAAAAGGGAAGGTATTAGCACCCTTTATATCCATGGTTATCCATGGGCTCTTAGTTACTTAGCTCACTTTAAACTGTCTTGAGAAGTGTAGTGTGTGATTAAAAATTTTCTAAGTACTTTATAATGATTCTCGTATGGATGTATATAAAGACTTTGTTTTGAAAATCTGTTAGAAATGTGAAGTGTAATGAAGTATTTTGAAGAAAAGTGAGCAAGTACTTAAGAGGAACCTACCTTATATCAAATCTTTACTGTTCTCATATGTTCTTTCAATGGTAAGACTATCCCTATTATTAAGGAATAGGTAGTCATTACCTTGGATGTGATAAGGGACATGTGAAGGGACATCTGTGTTTAGGCAACTGTAAGGTGTCTTTAGCAATTCGTAGGGACTTATCATCTTTTATTCGAAGGGACAAGATCATTTACCGTAGGCAACATCGAAGGGACTTGATCTTATAATCTTAAAAGGGACTTGATGATATTTTATGAAAAGGGACTTTGCTTTAAGACACCTTACTTGACCTTATAATTAGGCAACATGAGGGATAACCTTAGAAAGTGAGAGATGGCGATCAAAGATCGACTTACGTGTGTGAGTGTCCATATTCATATATTTATCTTTTTAAGTAAGTTATTCTAAATTAATTTTAATTTACAAACATGTCATCACTCCTTATAGTTACTAACCATGGCAAGAATATTTATAAACAATAGAACAATAATAAACTACGACTATTACAAGGCTTTCGCAATTACATTATAAGAGAAATAATTAATAATAAATATATAATAAATAAAATATAATTAAAATGGTTAGTAAATATAAATAATCATAAGAGGAAGAGGTTAGCACAAATATACAAAAATATTATTTAAAAGAACATTTTTAAGTTAAACAAATAATTTTGAAGAATTTAAAGAGAAAATAAGGTAATAATAATAATAATAAACAATTATAATAATAATTTACAAAAACATGATTAATTATTTAATTATATATTAGAAAAATTAATTAAGTTTAATATCTAAAATTAAATAAAAATTAGGGTTTACATATTTAAGAAAAGAAAATTAGGGTTTACATATTTAATTAAAATATTAATTGATTTATTTACAAAATAAAATATATAGAATAATAATATAAACATAAAATAAAAAAACAAATTATATTTGAGAAAATAAGATATTGATTTTAAAAAAAATATAAAGCTTTTTTTTATTCTATGAAAACATATTATACTATTATTTAAAATTGATTTATGATATAATATATAATTAAATAAATAAAAAAAGAAGAAAATAGAAAAATTAGGTTTAAAAAATAATGGGGAGGCCTGGATTTGAACCCAGGACCTCCCCTGTACCTGCCAAGGAGATTACCACTGGGTTTCGCACGCAGCTGGTGACCTAGAACCATCAAACAAACATTATATGATAAATCAAGTGAAATAATTGAGAAAAGATAAAAAAAAATGCTGAGGGCTGGACTCGAACCCACGCCCTGATGCCTATAACCATCAACACTTCACCAACTGAGCCAAGCGCGTTAGCTGATAATAAACTAACAACCACATATTATAAAAACAAGTCAAATTTTGAATTTTGATTTCACGCCAAAGCTGCTTCGTCTTCAACCTCCTGACTTGCGAAATTACCTGCGAATTTATCCACCATATTTCCTGCGAATTCACCTGCGTATGAAACCTGCCAATCTCATATCATCATCAATATGCAACGATTCATCAAATTAATTACATGGTTGTGATCCCCAACCTTCATACAGTTCATTTATGGTCTTAAAATTAATTTATATGGTCTAAATCAAAGAACCCTAATTTTGGTTCAGGAACCCTAACAATGGCCGTTTTCAGTTTAGGTCCTCATTCTTCAATTTCTTTGCCCAGAAAGTATCTAAACATCATCACTAACACAAATATGTAGTTAGAATTCATTATAATTGCATAAATAATCTAAATCGAAAAAAATAAGAATATGAACAATATGGATTCGGTTCATGATATATCTCATGATTTGGATGTTGTAAATGATTCAATTAGGTTCATTGATCATCAAGGAACACGTTGCAACCTTTAGAATTCCTTGAAACCTCCTGCAAATCAAAAACTGAATCTCTCCTCTTGGTTGAACTTTTGAAGTTTGAATGTGTTGTTTTAGGCTGCAAATTCGTGTCCAATGCATTGCTTAATGTTGTATATATATATGATACATCAGAATTAGGTCAAAAAATTATTCAATCCTTTGGACTTTTGGACCTATGGAGATTGAAAAAGATTTGTCTTTAAAAATTGAATTTCTTTGATATTACCTTGCTATATTTGTATGATCTGAAATTATATGGTACCAATCACTTTTAAATGAATATTAAGACCTTCTAGAACCAAAATCAAATCAAATATCCATCCTTTTATATTTTATTTTAATTTAAAATGATTTTTAACATAAAAAATCATAATAAATAAAATAAAATGAATAAAATTATGAATAAATAAATTTTAATTCGTGCTTGATGTCATGGAAGTGTTTGGATCATAAAAAAGCAAGCTCATTTGGTGAATTATGGTTTTAAGACCCCATTTGCTTCATAAACCTCTCAAAATTTTCCCAACTTTGCAAGGGCACAAGTCCTTCAATTTTAATGATATGAAGGTGTTATTGGACATTTTAGAAAGCTTAGAGAGTCCTCTAACCAACCTCTTTGGTCTCATGTCCATATCTTTTACCATTCTCAAGTTATGCTCTTTGGAAGTTGTTGACTTTTTGTTGACTTTTAAAAGGACCTATAATGTCTTAGCTCATACCTTCCAAATGAAGCATTTTTGGGCTTGGCTTGTGAGACACAAAGTTGTAGAGAATTCAATTTCCTTAAAAATGAGCTTTGGATGGAAAAAATTTGATGAAGCATGTGAAAGTTATGGCTGGTCAAAGTTCAGTTGATTTTTCCTGTGAAAACCCTAATTTAGAAACTCCTGATTCTTGATGATCTGAAATATCCTTGATGAATCATGATCAACCCTTGATAAAATGATGAATTTTACTTCATATACTTGATGTTGGCAAAAAATCATGAAGTTTGACTTTGGTTTGACCACAGTTGACCTCAGTTTGACTTTTAACTGCCTTGACTGATTTTAACCTATCTGATCATCTGACTGAGCAAATCTTTTGGGAAAGTCTTGAAACTTGACATGGGGATTATTTAACACATATAGGATGCTATGAAGCTCACTTGAAGTCTTGGAAGACCATTTAGCCTGATGAAAGTCAAAACCCTAGTTTAAGATGCATTGCTTAGGAGGATGCATTGTCTGAGGGGATTGTCAAACTTTCTGACTAATTGTAAACTTTGTGAACTTCATGAGATGTCTTGTGAACCTTGTGAACCTTGTGAACCTCTTAGTACACAATGTCTTGTCTTGGGGAGGGCAAATTTTGGGTGCAACACTATGCCTCGAGCTTCAGTTCTTGGCCCAGAGTTAGAGATACAAACTGGAGCAACAACAGTCTTTGAAGTGTATTTTGGAGAGAAAATCCTTCCACTCTGAGTAACCTTACTAGTCCCAACAATATTGTCGATATCAAGATTAGTATCTTCAACAGGTATATCAGTTAAATGCTCTTGCTTGACACCATGGATATAAACATCAACACTATAATTCCAAGGGATAGCCTTGTCAGGAGAATATGGAATTGGACCAGGAGTAGTAATAATCAGGGGAGCCACCTTTGGCTCAGCAGTAATCTTCACAGGACCCTTAGAAGTGATCCTCACAGGATTTTTAGTAACCACAGACATGTCTTCAAGCTTCAAACCTTGAGACAATCCTTCACTTAAACTCCCTATAGAAGGTATCTTCTCAAACAATATAGTATGATCGTCCATCAAACGTTGAATACCCTCCTTCATCTTACAGCATCCGTTGGATTGAGAGGCACAATAAAAGTAGTATTCATTGTAACCCGGAAATAAACCGGCTTGCAACAATTTCTTCTTAACAATTGACAAAGGAGTAGTCAAATCAGCCACAGTAGAAACGTAAGAACCATCATCAACAGCATTAATAATCTTTTCATGTTTAGGCATAGGAGCGGTAATCACATAGGAGTCTCAGGAGGATCATACTCAATTTCTCCAGTATCAATCATATGCTGAATTTTATTCTTCAATGCCCAACAGTTATTAGTATCATGTCATGGGTATTTGGAGTGATATGCACACCTTGCATTGGGATTATAACAAGGAGAGGAAGTATTGGAATTCTGAGGAGGGTCCCTCAAGGTAATCAACTCTCCTTTCAAAATGTGTTGCAACGCCTGAGTCAATGACATATTGATTTTTGTAAATTGTCTCTTAGATGCACCTTGCTTAGGCTGATTATTTTGTTGTTGATTTTGTTGCACAGGTGCAGGATTAGAAATCAGAATTGCTCCCACGGATTGGTTACGATTGTTCTTACTACGACCCTGTTGGTCGTACACAGTATGGATTCTTTCTTTCCATTAGATGGTTTCTTGGTGGTACTTGAAGAGGAAACCATTTGTATTTTACCACTTCGTATTCCACTTTCCACACGTTCTCCAGTCCTTATCAGCTCAGTGAAACCATATGATGAACTTCCAATTAGATGACTGTAGAAAGGACCAGTCAGCGTACTCATGAACATGTCAACCAGCTCTCTGTCAGTCAAAGGAGGTTGAACCCTACTTGAAAGATCTCTCCATTTCTGAGCGTACTCTTTGAAACTTTCTTTAGAACCCATGGACATGCTTTGGAGTTGCATGCGAGTCGGGGCTAAATCAGAGTTATATTGATATGTCTTGTAGAAGGTCTCGGCAAGATCATTCCAAGCACGAATGTTGGTACTCTCAAGTTGGTAGTACCATTCCAATTGAGCACCAGATAAACTTTCTTGGAAGAAATGAATCCATAACTTTTTATCAGCAGTATGTGGCTGGATCCTTAGGACATAAGACCTCAAATGTAACTTTAGGCATGAAACACCATCATATACCACAAACGTAGGAACTTTGAACCCAAGAGGGATAACAACTCCAGAAATCAAACTCAAATCTTCAAAATCTAAACCACATGTCTTCTGCAATTCCATGGTATTCACACGGTCTTCTAGTAACTTGTATTTCTCATCACCGGTTGAATCATATTAATAATTCTCCTCTTGACCAGAATTCCCAATAGTACCATGTAGACTGTCTTCTTCTTTCACAGTATCTTCATCTCCAGGATTTTCAATATCATCATCTGTATTTATCTGACTTTTGAATCTCCTACCCATGTTGATGAAGCCAACTCGTTTTCTGGTTTTCTTCTTCTTCTTGTTCAGGAGTGCCTTCAGCTCTTCTTGTCCCTTGGACAAGTTCAGGATCATCTCTTGAAATTGGGCGTTCTGAGCTTGGATATATTTAACAGACTGTTCAAGATCCATCTCAACTGAAATAAATAGCAATAAGATAAGAAACCCATCGCAAAGACTTGTTATGCAATGATATTGTATGTAGATGCATATCCAATGTTTTCAAGGAACACATAGGATTTAAATTTTTTAAATAAAAACAAAAAAGAAACTTTTATTAGTAGGTTCAAAATATAACTACCCCTTGGGCTTACAATGAAGGAAAAACAAGAAAAGTTACAAAGAAAAATAAAACATTTGAGACTCAAGTCTCCCATGGACGCTTCCTCTTTGTGTTGAGATATGTATTGAGGTTCTGCTCCGCTCTTCATGAAGTTGCTTTGTCAGCTCCAACACTCTTTCTTAACTAGAATTGAACTGAGCCTCAAAGGTATCCCTTTGTTCCTTCAGTTGGATCCACGATTTATGCAGCTATTCCAGATCAGTAGGCATGTCAGGATGAATAATGGTGTAGGGAACATCTCCTTCAACAATAGGCTCAACGATCACCGGTAGAATAGCAAGATATGGCATCATAAGAGTTTGAGCATGAGACTGCACCCATCTGACATAAGACTCCATGGGGATGGTGTATTTTAGTTCCAGAGTATTACAGTGAATCTTGTTTACCATGCTCCAAGCTCGTATAAATCTTTGACGGTAACCTTGAGGATCGTTGTCATAATCGAACATAATACCTTGAATAATAATATCATGAGGACCATCACCCCGAGCATGACCTAATTGACGTAGCACCAAAGAAGGATTATAAGTAATTCCCCCTCTTATACCTAGGAGTGGCACATTAGGGAACTCTCCACAGTGGTCAATGATAGTGATATTTTCCATAGATCGGGAACACCAATGAATATCTAAATGAGAAAGTGACATTATCCTTTTAGACCATCTCAAACCTTGTTCATTCTTCATCATAAATCGAGGAAGGTGTGAAATAAACCACCTAGATGATAGAGGTATGAAAGACATCAGAGTTCCTCGCGCCTTTGTAATACATGTGTGAAGAGAGTGCAAAATATCTCCAAGCAAGGTAGGCCCGGGATTATGAGTCAGAAATATGTTAATTGCGTGCACATCTATGAATTGGTTCGGATTAGGGGACAACACCAAACCATAAATCAATAAGGCTAAGATCTCCTCAAAAGCATCGTAACTCATAGCATCCAAGAACACCTGAGCTTTCTCTATCAATACTTTAGCAAGAATACCCTTAGCTCCACTTCTTGTTTCTAGTATAATGTCTGATTTCTTCAGATGTAAAGTTGATGTGATAATTTCTGGTTTAGGCTCCTTCTCTAGGAATGTGAAAGGTTTTTAATCAAGAATAGGCACACCAAGTAGTTTGGAAAATTCTTCCATTGTGGGCACCGACTGATAATTGGGAAATGTGAAGCAGTGATGTTTAGGGCCAAAGAACTAGAATAAAACACTCATCATGTCTTTATTAAACCCTGAAGTAGCTAAATCAAGTAGATAACCATGATTTTTTATTAATTGATAGCTTTTAGGAACTTTTGAAACTAATTCCTTAAGCTTGGAAGGTATCCTTACAAAGTTGATTCGGATAGTGCTTCTACAAGCGGAAGCCATAACCTGCAACAAAGAACAAAGATAAATCCTTTGATCCTTGAAATGGTTAGTGAAAATGCTATGTTATGCTGTCATGATGTTATGATGTTATGTTCAAAACAATCAGATGGAAAACACAACCAAGTCACACAATGGCCTTAGGTTTAAAGGCTTGCATGCATTTCATAGGTAAGTATCCTCCCCACTGAAGTTTAGTTGGTTCAACCTGTCCTAGAAATAGTAACCGTGTACTTAGGGATCTCAATATCACTGATTCTTCTCAAAGGCTGTAGTTCAGGGTGGCAACTGACTTGCCCACTAAAACATCCCAAGATTAGAATCTCAATGAGCATAGCATCTAGTATCAACCAACTTCAGACTGCACCAAAGTCGGCTATCTCACTACTTTATACTAGACAAGATGGGTCAATTAGGGTTCTAAAGGGAAGTTAGTGTAAATGACACCATATGGCAGCCTGATGTTCTCCTCAACTGACTTGAAGAACATTAGAACCAACCAAGATGTCACACTAACTATAGCCACCAGATTAACCATATCGATATACGCTGTATAGTTTCCTTGGTCTATTTCCACTTACCTAAGGTACACTAGATTCGGGTTAGGATTTTTCTCACAGTAGCTCCAAAACAAGTACCCTTAAAAATAAAGCATACAACTCAAACAGATAAAGTGATCTAACTCTAAGGTAACCCGTCTTTTAAATATTACCTCCCCAACAGAGTCGCCAGTTCTGTAACACGGTGGGAGAACTGACTTTGTTGTTTTTGTTTTTACAAAAACAATATTGCGGATAGCAAGAGTCGCCACCAACTTTTCTTTTATCCAAGTAGGAAAGGTGGAAAGGAACATGAAAGACTTTAATTTAGATTTTATGTTCGGAGGGTAGGTTATACAAAGGGAATGTGTTAGCACCCTTTGTATCCATGGTTATCCATGGGCTCTTAACTACTTAGTTCACTTTACTTTTGTTTGAAAAAATAGTGGTGGTGTATTTAGAAAAAGGTCCACCTTTTTAATGATTCTCGTATGAATGTATACAAAGGGGTTTTCTTGGAAAATTTTGAAAATGTGAGGTGTAAAGAGTATTTTTGCTTTTGAATTGGTGAGCAAGCAGTTAAGGGCTTCCTACCTACTCAAGGTCGTTCATGTTATTTTCTTTTCCTTAGAGATAAGATTATCCTTACTATTAGTTAGTAAGTAATCTTATCTTTGGATTTAAGGGATAGGCGTAGGGTCATCGTATGGTGTAACACGGTGGGAGAACTGACTTTAGTTAAATGTTGCGGATAGCAAGAGTCGCCACCGACTTTTATTTTATCCAAAGGAAAGGGCATAAAAGAACAGGAAAGACCTTAAAAGATTTTTGGGTTCGGGGGGTAGGTTATGTAAAGGGAAGGTGTTAGCACCCTTTACATCCATGGTTATCCATGGGCTCTTAGTTACTTAGCTCACTTTAAACTGTTTTGAGAAGTGTAGTGTGTATTTGAAAAATTCTCTAAGTACTTTATAATGATCCTTGTATGGATGTATATAAAGACTTTGTTTTGAAAATTTGTTTGAAAATGTGAAGTGTAATGAAGTATTTTTGAGTAAAAGTGAGCAAATACTTAAGAGGAACCTACCCTAATTTGAATCTTTACTGTTCTTAAATGTTCTTTCAGTTGTAAGACTATCCCTATTATTAAGGAATAGGTAGTCATTACCTTGGATGTGAGAAGGGACATGTATAGGGACATTTGTGTTTAGGAAACTGTAAGGTGTCTTAGCAATACGAAGGGACTTATCATCTTTTATTCGAAGGAACAAGATCATTTACCATAGGCAACATCGAAGGGACTTGATCTTATAATCTTTAAAGGGACTTGATGATATTAATGAAGGGACTTTGCTTTTTTAGACACCTTAGTTGACCTTTTGATTTAGGCAACATGAGGGATAACCTTAGGAAGTGAGATGGCGATCAAAGATCGACTTACGTGTGTGAGTGTCCATATTCATATATTTATCTTATTAAATTAGTGATTCTAAATTAATTTTAAAATACAAACATGTTATCACTCCCTATATTTACTAACCATGGCAAGAATATTTATAAACAAATAAACGATAAAACTACGGCTATTACAAAGCTTTTGCAGTTACATTATAATGATAAAAACAATTGAATAATAACTATAAGCAATTTAAATAAAGGTTAGTGATAAAATAATTATAAGAAAGAAAGGTTAGCACAAATATAAAATATGTACAAGTGAAGATAATATTTTTAAATTAAATAAACATTTTTTAACGAATTTTTGAAAGAAACTAATATAAGGAGAATAATAATAATAAATCATAGGATAAATATTTACAAAGAAAACATTATTAATTATTTAATTAGATATTAGAAAATTTTAATTAATTTTAATATTTTAAAATTGAATAAGAACTAGGGTTAGAGATTTAAAAATAAAATTAGGGTTTTAGAAATTAGGGTTAGAAGTTTTAGAAAATAGAATTAGGGTTTACAATTTAAATTACAATATTAATTTGATTATTTACAAAAATAAATATATGATAATAATATATACATATTTTAATTTAAATATGAACTAAGATTAAAGTTTTTTTTTTAGAAAATAAATTAGAGGGTTTTTTAGAAAATATGAAGTTAATATATATATATATATATATATATATATATATATATATATATATATATATATATATATATATATATATATATTACATATGATTATTTAAATATATTTTTATTATAAGACATGTAATTAAAATTAATTATAAAACAATGATAATAAAACAGAATAATTAAAAAAAATAAAATCAAAAACTTACCTGGGGCAGGGATCGAACCCACACCCTAGGCCTTTCCACCCTTGGACCAGCAAGGCTGCCACCAGGCCAGATGCGTGCTGGTGATAATGTTTGGGTAGTAATCGTTTTGTAATTAACCTGCTAAGTAAAAGAATTTCCAAGCAAAAAAGAATAACCTGGGGATCGAACTCGCCCCCCAAGCTTACCAACACAGAGTCTCAACCACTGGGACAAACACGCGTTTGTAATAACAATATCAAACAAAATCTTAATAAAATAAGTTAAATATTTGAAATCCTAATTCGGGCCAACTGCATCGTCTTCTTCCTCTGGCCTTGCGAATTTACCTGCGAAATTTGCAACCAATTTTCCCGCGAAATTTCAAATGGCAGGAAACCCTACGAAATTCATACATCATCATTTACGTACAATTTTGTTAAATTGAACACATAAATATAATCCAGACATCATTTGCAATTGATCTACGGTTTTATAATTCATTTATATTCACTGAATCATTAAGCCCTAATTTGAAGGTCATGAACCCTAGAATGGCATTACACGATTCAGCCATAGTTTCTTCTATTAAACTGCCCAGAATTCATCACAAACCTTCATTAAACACAAATCAATAAGCAAAATCCATTAATAACATGTGAATGATTATGAACGAAAAAATCAAAAAAAACGTGAAAAATTGAAGTCGGGTTTGATAATGTGAGATGCTATAGAGCAATGTAATGATCAGGTTATACTCAATGATGTCCAGGGAACCTGTCTCAACCTTTAAAACGCTTTGAAAAGCCTTCTATCAAAGAATCCGAATCAAGGTTTTTAGGTGAATTTTTGAAGTTTGAATGTGCACTTGGAGACTCTGAATTCGTGTGTTTAGCATTGCTTAATGTTGTTTATATACTATACAATGAAATTAGGTCAAGACATTCACCAAACTTGTGGATTTTTGGACCTTGTGAGATTGAAAAAGATGTGACATTAAAACTTGAATTTTATTTGATCTAACATTGCTATTTTGGTATGATCTGAAATATATTGGTATCAATCAAGTTTAAATGGATATTAAGACCTTCTAGAATCAAAATCTTTTCCAAATATATGACCTTCATATTTTATTTTAATTTAATTTGTATTTTAATGAATAAAATTCAAATAAATATTAAATAAAATATAAAAAATCAAAAAAAGTGTGGGTTGGGTCGTGCTTGGTGATATTGTAAAGATTGGATGGCAATTTGGTGGGCTCATTAAGCAAAAATTGGTTTTAAGGCCTTATTTGCTTCATAAACTTCCCAAAAATTTCCCAACTTTGAAAGGGCACAAATCCTTCAATTTTAATTCTATGAAGGTGTTCTTGGACATTTTGGAAAGCTTAAAGAGTCTTATAACCAACATCTTTGGTCTCATGTCCATATCTTTTACCATTCTCAAGTTATACTCTTTGGAAGTTGTTGACTTTTTGTTGACTTTTAAAAAGACCTATAATGTCTTAGCTCATACCTTCCAAATGAAGCATTTTTGGGCTTGGCTTGTGAGACACAAAGTTGTAGAGAATTCAATTTCCTTAAAAATGAGCTTTGGATGGAAAAAATTTGATGAAGAATGTGAAAGTTATGGCTGGTCAAAGTTCAGTTGATTTTTCCTGTGAAAACCCTAATTTAGAAACTCCTGATTCTTGATGATCTGAAATCTCCTTGATGAATCATGATCAACCCTTGATAAAATGATGAATTTTACTTCATATACTTGATGTTGGCAAAAAATCATGAAGTTTGACTTTGGTTTGACCACAGTTGACCTCAGTTTGACTTTTAACTGCCTTGACTGATTTTAACCTATCTGATCATCTGACTGAGCAAATCTTTTGGGAAAGTCTTGAAACTTGACATGGGGATTCTTTAACACATATAGGATGCTATGAAGCTCACTTGAAGTCTTGGAAGTCCATTTAGCCTGATGAAAGTCAAAACCCTAGTTTAAGATGCATTGCTTAGGAGGATGCATTGTCTGAGGGGATTGTCAAACTTTCTGACTAATTGTAAACTTTGTGAACTTCATGAGATGTCTTGTGAACCTTGTGAATTTTGTGAACCTCTTAGTACACAATGTCTTGTCTTGTGGAGGGCAAATTTTGGGGTACAACAGCTGCCCCTGTTCAATTTTCTGAGACCTGAGGGGGTAGATTGGTATATGTGCCATTCGTGACCTGGAAGGTTGAAGGGGATTGAACACAAAAGCCCAAAAATTTGCACTCGCCGGTGCGTAAAGTAAAGATGATGATTAATTGTATATGCTTGAGTGGGCTTGAAGATTCCACTTGGAAGAACTGGAGATGGGCTTAGAGATGCCATCTAAAGTATCAGGATGTGATGATGTCTTTATGTTGATACTGGATATTAGTACTAGGTCTTCATATAGGCCGTCTTTGAATCGTTTATGCAACATGATTTGAATTGTTGAATAGACTAGTAGAAATAAATCTTCGTGTCGATTATCTCTTCTGGAAGTATCTTGGATTAGGGAATGGATCTTTGTACAGACCATTTGCCTATTCTCCAAGGTCAAAAGAACGTCAGGATTAGTTCTTCTGATAAATATATTGAACCAGGGAATGGATATTTGTATAGACCGTTTGCCTGCTATTCAAGGGCCAAAAGAACGTCATGATTAGTTCTTCTGAAAAATATCTTGAACCAGGGAATGGATCTTTGTATAGACCGTTTGCCTGCTATTCAAGACCAGATAGATGAAATCTTCTGGAAATATCTTGGATTAGGGAATGGATCTTCTTACAGACCGTTTGCCTACTCTCCGAGGACATCTTGAGTAATGTATGGATCATTTCTGACCTGTTGTGAATTGTTGATGCTGTTTTATCTGCATATAACCATCCTGCAAGGAAAAGGTTAGTTTATGCAATATGTATGCATGTATGGCATGATGTACCTAAGTAATGTATTATGCTTGTATGTTATGATATGATGTAAATGATGTATGTATGAATCATGCAGCCTGAAGCGTCTGGATATCTTCGTATAACAACTACTGGCTAGGGAAAATAAATCCCGATTCGTTGCTGAAGGATATGAGGAACTTATTCCCGTCTTGTTTGATAGTATAGTATTTATAACCTCCCGTCTTCGTTCTTCGTACTTCTATTGAAGGAATAAGTTCCTGAGTATCCCAACTGAGGATAAAAGAGATGGACATAAATTCAAAGGGGAGATGTATCTTGAAGTACTTATGAAGATAGATTTGCCCTACTGGGGATTTGTAGTTGTCTTGTGGGGATGAACTGGCGAAGCTTCGTTGAATTCCTTCTCTCGTTCGTCCTTAGTAAATACTATTACTACATTTTTATGCATTTCTGGTAAACATCAATCATATTCAAGCATTTTATGCATTTCTGGTAAACATCAATCATATTCAAAAGCATACATACATTCAAACACAACCAATGGACGTTTCGCTTATGTAAATAGGGTAAAAGTAAATCTGGATTCAAAGATGAAATTTTATTTATATCACAAAGTGACCTATACATAGGCAAGTTTGTACAAGGAGATAGAAATCCTAGTAAGAGGAATTTGTCGTAAAATTTTTACAAAACAAAGAAAATTAGCTATGTGGGAAATAATCCTATTGAGTTTCAATTCTACTATTGCCATTATCTTCAAGTATCTCATCTTCTGCTGTTGAGACGGAAACGATTGGATTGAGCTTTATCTGTTTGAGCTTGATTTAAGTAGCACAACTGGTTGGAGTTTACATAGGTGATCCAAACGAGACATAGGCATACGCTTTAATCCCTAACTTTTGCCTGGATTGCCCTTTCAGGTTTTCAATCCACCGGGATACCCTTTTTTGCCCAAGCCGCCTTTTCAGGTTTTCGACTTGCCGGGTGTACATTTTTTTATATATATATATCCCTAATTTTTGCCCGAACCCTTTTGGTTCGCCGGGATGCCCTTATTTTTGCCTAGGCCAGTCAACTTAGCGGGTCTCTTTTTATACGTAGTAATTTTTAACTATGTCTGCGTTTACAGGATGTGGGAAGTATTCACCATCCATAGTAGTAAGCATCATGGCACCTCCTGAGAATACTGTTTTGACTACAAATGGCCCTTCATATGTAGGAGTCCACTTGCCCCTAGGATCACCCTGTGGTAATATGATACGCTTGATTACCAAGTCACCAACCTGATATACCTTTGGCTTAACCTTCTTATTAAAAGCTTTGATCATCCGTTTCTGGTACATCTGGCCATGACAAACAGCTGCTAACCTCTTCTCATCAATCGAATTTATCTGGTCAAGTCGGGTCTGAATCCACTCATCTTCATCCAAGCCTGCATCTTTCATGATTCTTAAAGAAGGGATCTGAACTTCAATGGGCAGAACTGCTTCCATACCATATACTAAGGAGAATGGTGTTGCCCTTGTTGAAGTACGTATTGTAGTACGATAACCATGAAGAGCAAATGGTAACATCTCATTCCAATCCTTATAAGTAACAGACATTTTTTGTAGAATCTTCTTAATGTTCTTATTAGCAGCTTCTACTGCCCCATTCATCTTCGGACGATACGGAGAAGAGTTGTGATGCTTAATCTTGAACTGCGTGCAGAGATCAGTAATCATAGTGTTGTTCAGATTAGAGCCATTGTCAGTAATAATCCTTTCAGGGATGCCATACCTACATATGAGATTATTCATAATGAACTGAGCCACCACATTCTTAGTAACAGATGCAAATGAAGTTGCCTCTACCCACTTCGTAAAGTAATCAATAGCAACCAGGATGAAACGATGCCCATTAGAAGCAGTAGGCTTGATCTCACCAATCATATCAATGCCCCACATGGCAAATGGCCAAGGAGCAGTCAGCACATTCAATGGTGATGGAGGTATATGTACTTTGTCAGCATAGATTTGACACTTGTGACATGTTCTGGAATGTTGATAGCAGTCAGCTTCCATGGTAGACCAATAGTAACCTGCTCTCAATATCTTCTTTGCCATGGTATGACCACTAGAATGAGTGCCAAAGATCCCATCATGCATATCTTCCATAATCTCTGTTGCTTCCTTCTTATCCACACAACGAAGCAAAGTTGAATCATGATTGCGTTTGTACAAAATGCCATTACTCAAGAAGAACTTAGCAGAAAACCTCCTCAGAAACTTCTTATCTTTGACAGATGCCCCTTCAGGGAACTCCTGAGCTTCAAGATATCTTTTCACATCATAGAACCAAGGCTTCCCCTCTGCTTCTTCAGTGTCAATCTCATTGCAGTATGCAGGCTTCTCAAATCTGTCAATAGTAATCTTGGGAGCTTCATCATCCCAGCTGATCTCAAACATAGATGCCATGGTGGCTAGTGCATCTGCCAACTGATTTTCTCTTTGTGAGATATGTCCAAATGTAATCTCTTTAAAGTATGGGATCAAGGACAACACATGCTCTCTGTAAGGAACGAGATTATCATGCTTGGTATCCCAATCTCCTTTGATTTGACTTACTACCATGGTTGAATCTCCATATACATCTAGGAACTGAATCTTCATATCAATGGCAGCTTTGATACCCAGGATACATGCCTCATACTCAGCCATGTTATCGGTACAATAAAAACAAAGTCTCGCAGTAATCGGGGTATGACAACCTTCAGGGGAAATGATCACAACACCAACACCATTACCAAGTGCATTAGAAGCTTCATCAAAAACCATAGTCCACCGGGATCCTT
This sequence comes from Lathyrus aphaca, assembly GCA_963966055.1. Classification (NCBI taxonomy): domain Eukaryota; kingdom Viridiplantae; phylum Streptophyta; class Magnoliopsida; order Fabales; family Fabaceae; genus Lathyrus; species Lathyrus aphaca. The sequence continues at coordinate 281,122,419 of OZ014520.1, read as the reverse complement.
GTTCAGGTCCGTCATATTGTCCAGGTTCTTTGGTTATAATCATAATGTCTTCATCAGGGAACTCAAAACTCATTGACTGATAATCATCCACTGCTTGATGAGCCAAATGATCAGCTACAACACTTCCTTTAATGGCCTTCTGAGTAGTGTATTGTATATCATATTCTGTTAAGATCATTTTCCATCTTGCTATTCTTCCTGAGAGAGCAGGTTTCTCGAATATGTACTTGATTGGATCCATCTTCGAAATCAATAAGGTAGTATGAGTCAACATATACTGTCTTAGTCGGCGAGCAGCCCATGCCAAAGCGCAGCAAGTTTTCTCGAGCAGTGAGTATCTTGTTTCACAGTCGGTAAAAATTTTGCTAAGGTAGTATATTGTCTGCTCTTTTCGACCAGACTCGTCATGTTGCCCCAACACACACACCCATTGAGTTGTCTAATACTGTTAAGTACATAATCAAGGGTCTTCCATCAACTGGTGGCATCAGAATAGGAGGTTCTAGAAGATATCTCTTGATTTCATCTTAGGCTGTCTGGCACTCATCATTCCACTCCATTACCTGATCTTTCTTCAACAGCTTGAAGATTGGCTCACAGGTAGCAGTTAATTGGGAAATAAATCGTGCAATGTAATTCAATCGTCCCAAGAAACCTCTAACTTCCTTCTCAGTACGGGGAGCTGGCATCTATTGTATAGCTTTCACTTTTGCAGGGTCTACTTCAATACCTTTTCCACTGACGATGAAACCCAGGAGTTTACCAGACCTCACTCCAAAAGTACACTTGTTTGGGTTCAATCTCAACTTGTATTTCTTCAACCTTTCAAACAACTTATGCAGATGATCAAGGTGTTGCTCTTCATTCTGGGACCTGGCTATCATATCATCCACATACACCTCTATCTCATGATGAATCATATCATGAAACAAAGCCACCATAGCACGCTGATATGTTGCCCCGGCATTCTTCAAACCAAATGGCATCACTTTATAACAAAAAGTGCCCCACTGTGTAACAAATGTAGTCTTCTCCATATCTTCAGGTGCCATCTTGATTTGATTGTAACCAGAGAAACCATCCATGAAAGAGAATACTTTATGCTGAGCAGTGTTGTCTACCAGAACATCAATATGAGGAAGTGGAAAGTCATCTTTGGGGCTGGCCTTGTTCAAATCCCTGTAATCTACACACATACGTACCTTACCATCTTTCTTAGGTACCGGTACCACATTTGCAACCCACTGAGGATAAGAAGTCACAACTAAGAACCCTGCATCAAACTGTTTCATCACCTCTGCCTTAATCTTCTCTGACATTTCAGGATGCATACGACGAACCTTCTGCTTCTTTGGACGACAGTCTTCTTTTACTGGTAAACGGTGAACCACAATGTCTGTATCCAACCCTGGCATATCTTCATAGGACCAAGCAAAGATCTCCACATAATCATGTAACATCTGAATTAATCTGCTTTTAACACCATCCTCTAATTCAGCCCCTATCTTGACCTCTTTCCTGTTTTCTTCAGTTCCCAAATTCACAACTTCGATTGGATCTTCATGTGGCTGTATAGCTTTCTCTTCTTGTTGTAACAACCTAGCAAGCTCTACAGGTACTTCACAATCTTCCTCCTTTCCATCTTCAGCTTGATAGATCGGATTCTCGAAATTATAATTGGCAATAGTAGAACTGTTATCAACAGGATCCAGAGTGGATGAGGGTCTGCATTTTAGTGACGTGGGTGTGTGTAAGAACACATAGCTGGTAAAACAAAAATAAAAGAAAAGAAAGACAAGGAACATAATATTTACGAAAACGAAACATCCACTGATTTTTATTGAATGAAGTATGCAAATGAAATGACATCCTGAAACAAGCATACCATTGTGCCCCGGGTAAGGCACAAGGCTTAAAAGTTTAATCGTTCAAAAATTACAAACTTAAAAGTAACAACACAGTAATAGTATTTACTCCTGACTAAAGGAGATAGGAATAACATCTTCAGCCTTCCAATTATTGAGCCCATCACCCACAGTAGGAAAAATCCAAGCATCCAGGTTGTAGTCTTCATCATAGTCACCCACAGCATTGATCTGATCTTTCATAATCCCTTGATTGGTGATACGAACAGCACGAGCACGACGAACAGTCTTCTGGGACTCTGCAGTGAAACCCAAACCAAACTTGTCAGACTTGTAAGGAATGTCAGGAAGTTGACCCCAAATAGTACAACCACCTTCTTCAACCACAGCTCTAGCATCTTTAAGGGAGGCCATTTTTGGAGGTACTCTGGTAACTACAGGAACTCTTTTGAAAGCAGGAGGAGCTTCAGCAGTAGGAACAACCCAAGGAACTACTTCGAATGTCTGGCACGGAGTCTCAACATATTCCCCTTCCACTTCAAGATATTTAAATGTGTTCACATGGCCAATCATATATCCTTCCTCTCCGTAAAAAGTGACAACCTTTCCCTTTACTGGATATCTCAGCTTCTGATGTAAGGTGTGTAACACCCCAAATTTGCCCTCTCTTTTTTTTCATAGCATTTAGCATGTCATATAGCATACTCCGCACTGCATCATCTGCATAGAAAAATGAAGCATGACACTCACATGTTCCAGCATAAGGCACATGATTAATCAGCTAAAGGTCCTTGATTCTACAAGTCAAGCCAAGAGCCAATTGATCTTGCATGAAGCCACAAGTTACCCTCACATCTTGTACAAGCTCAAGGTCATCCTCAAGGTCCTAGAAGGTTGGAACATCATCAGAAGCTCAGAGGTGCATTTTCTCCTACACAGACAACCACTAACCAGGGTTTTGCTCCAAATCAGGAAATCCTCTTAGCTTTGACCGATTCTTATGGTCAAAGGCTCTCATATGATCTGCAAGGCTTATATACGAAATTTGAGGCAAAAATTCACTGAGAAAGTCATGTATTTGAGCAATTATTTATTGGTGAAGCAAGAAAGTCAACTGGTAGTTCAAAAAGTCAACTGATGGATTTTTAAGGTTTTAATCATGATCATCAATTTCAGGAACCTTTATTTGGTCATGGAATAACATGAGAAGTCTCGAATGTCAAGAATCAAGAATGTGCAAAAGTTGTTAAAACTAGGAACTTTTCACATGTGAATTTTTCACATAGAAAGATTTCTTTTTTTTTGGAATTATTTGTCATAAGTCTTCAGGCTATTATTTCATGTGCAAAAAAAGCTCCAAATGATTTTTCCTTTAACATGAAAGTTGTAGAGTATGATTTTCCCTTTCTAAAAAGTCCAAGAACACCTTCATAGCATTTTTAGAGCTCAAATTATGATTTTTAGAAGTTTAGTGCTTTTTTTAGGGTTTTAGTGCATATGTGTCATCTTCTCTTTGGTCCATTTTATTTTTATACTATTTTTGTGGTGTATCCTATTTCTATGTCACTTTTTTTTTCTTTTTTTTTTCTTCTAGTGGGTCATCTTCATGTTTACGTGACCAAAAAGTTATGTGTTAGATTCTTCTTTTGTTGTATTTTTTTTGGTTAAATATTATGAAGGAAATGTAATAAAAGTGGTCCCATGTGATAAGTAAATTCATCCGTATAATTCACCACCATCCAAATGCCCTTCATGATATTTTCATCACACACACTTCATCTCTCTTTTCTTTCCACTAAACACCCACTCACATAACACGTGTCTCTTTCTCATTTGCTGGGCTCTCTCTCACTTTGTTTCATTCAACAAAAGAGTCACACTTTTGTGACTACCACCAGACGTGGGATAAATTTGAAAAGAAAAAATTAAAAGGAAAGGGTTGAATAAAGGCACACGGATTTAGCATGATGAAAGAACATAATGGATCTCGCACCTAAAAAACGGCCTCACATTCTTGCATAAAAAAGAAGGCCTTGCTCACGTTTGAGGAGAGCACATCATTTCATCACACTCTCAACACAACCACACTTTCTCTCTCATTGTGCTCTCAAAATTCACCTACTCAAAACAAGTTTCAGATCTGAATTTCTCCATTCGCACTCCACTCTTCATCCTTAAAGCTTCTTAACATTATCATCTAGACACATCATCATCCTTCTCCATTATTTGGTAGCTTGAGGAAGCTTTATTGATCATTTTGAAGATAAATTTCATTTTCGGATTCTGTTATTTTTGCTCTTAATTGAAGTTCATTGCCTTTATTTGGCCCAAGGAGTATCAAAGAAGACACAAGGAAGCTTGCACGACCTCTGGATTTATTTGAATCTCAAGAAAAGCTTCACACTAGGTTTGAACATTAACTTTTTGTTGCTTCGGTTTTGGTGTTTTCTTGATTGTTTCGTGATGTATGTGCTTAATATGTGTTACTTGAAGTGATTAGAAACTTTTAGAGTGGATAATTCGTGTTTTACAACTTTGTGATCTAATCTTGTTGGCTTCTTTTCTCTGTGGATTTTGAGTATTTGTGAAAAATAATTGTATGGTTGTGTTCCTCTCATTGAGTACTTCAATTTTGATCTTTACACTTTGTATTTTCGTTAAGAAATGAGAGAGTTATGGTGTGATGAAGTTGGATGTTCTCATGGAGGATTCCTGCGGGTTTCATTTGATTTTACTGGTTTTTCACAATTTTTGCATTGCATGGAGGTTGAAGAAGATTGATAGGTGGCGGTGTTTGATTGGTTGGATTTTTCTTTTGTCTTGTAGTGATTTTAAATGAATTTGACCAATTGATGGGAGTATCACATGGCATATCGTTCTTGTCTTTTCTTTTCTTTTATTTTTTTTATTTATTTTCTTTTCTTTTCCTTTTATTATATAAAAACTGACTTTAAATATGGGGATTAAGGATTTTCGTGGGCCTTGTCCATTCGCTTTTTGCACCCCCTCTAAGGCCCATCTTAGCTTTTCAACTTCTTCTTTTTTGCTAGACACACCTCCTCCCATTTCCTCTTTTAATTTCTTTTTCTTTCTTTTTCTTTTTATTTCAGTTTCTATTTCAATTTAATTAAATTAGTTCCCCTCATATAAAAAATCCCAAAAATATCATGAACTTTATTTTGATTCTCTATTATTTTGTCATATTTTTATTTTGTTTTTTTCCTTTTTCCACGTGCCAGAAATAATTCATCATTGCACCTAGTTTCTTTTACTTCATTTCTTGACCAGTCTGCCTTGTTTAATTTTCATAGCTTTCAATATTTTGAGTTTTAATCCCATTCTTTTTGCATTGTGTTCCTGAGATCTTGTACTTTTCATGTGATTTTGCCATGAATTTTTAGAAATTTATTTCTTAAGTCTTGGTCTGGAAACTTGTGATGTAAGTTTTCTATCTTAGCTTGTGTTATTGCCTCCATTTGACTTAGTTCCTTTCTGAATCTTTGCAAATCCTTTTGTGTAGTTGATATAACATGTTTTAAGATCATTTGGTTTCATTTGTGGAATTTTTATGTGGCTGGTTGATTTATTGTGGATTTTATCTTGAACTTTATCCCGTTTTGCTTCCCTTGAACCTTTTGGCCTCTCATAAGCCTAAACAAGCACTTGTGCCCATTTCTTCTTCTCATTTGGGGTTCCTTTGGGGTGTGGGTACCTTCCTGGTCCTAGGATAGGTCTTGTGTCTTCTGAATTTTTGAGTTTTCTTCTTCTTTAAGTCATTTGTTTCTTTAAGTGCTTTAACTTCATCTTTCTGCTTCTTTTGCTTCCATTTGGCAATTGTTTGGTCTTGTGTGATCTTTCTATTCATCTTGCTGGATTCTTAAGCCCTTCTTCATCTCATTTTGGTTCTGGTTGTGAACTTTGTGTTCATATTTTGTGCATTTTGCTTTGCATGTTTCATAAGTGTGCATTTGTTTTCATATGTATTCATGTTGCATCCTTTTGAGTCATAAGTCTCTTCTCCTCATTTCTTTGAGTTGCATTTGCATTGTGCATTTGTTCATATCATGTCACTTCCGATTGTTTAATGTTAGCATGTTATCTTGCTCATTTTGTTTCATGTATATGCATACTAACCTTGCAGGAGCTATGGTAAGTGTGAGATGTGGGAATTGAGTTCCACATCTCCAATTATCATCTCTTCCTCTTATGTTTATGTGAACTAACCCTCTTTTGTTGGGCCTAGGCCTTTCTCATCCCTTCTTCTATCTTCTTCTTCTCTTCTTCATTTGGGTAGAAACCTCACTAACCCTTAGGACATCCATGCATGTTAACACTTAGGATTATTTAGTCCCCTTTAGAATTTTTCCTTTGTGACCCTTTGGTTCTGATTCTCTTCTCATCTCATAACTCTTAAAAAGCACTTTAATAAGTTTGAAGTGATGCATTGATCCATAGCCTTATCCCATGAGGTGCGCTTGTAGTCTTCCCATCTTGGGATAGTACAAGTTTACCTTGTGATGCACAAGTCTGATCAAGGTATCTTCTTCATAAAAGAAAAACATAAAAAGCACTTCTTCATTTGTTAATAATCAAAACACTTAATAAGTAAACAAGTTAGTGAGCCTAGGCCCTAATCTTTGGGTTCAAGTTTTAGGGATCTTCTCCTTACTTGAGTGTGCTTGTTCTATTATTCCATCTTGGAATGTAGTGACAAGTGTACATTCCATGGAAGAGAGCCTGAGTTCACTTCCTTGTGACACACTCCTAAAAGCTTCATAAAAAAACACAAACAAACAATAAGCGTCTCTCCTTCGGGAGTTCTTTTCTCATCTCATTCGCTCCATACGTGAACTTTCTCCTACTTGTCATTTTGCAAGACGGTTACGCACTCGTCGTCCGAGCCTGCAACACCTGAGCAATGGCATAGGCAGTTCAAGCCTTAATTCACAAGCAATTTCCTTTCCATCCCTAGTTAGGGGAACTACGGCGTCTCTGATCCTCATTATCCTGATGAGGTACGTAGGCAGCGGGGTAGGGCCCGTTCGAGCACAATCTTTATTTTCCCTACATTTTTCCTTTCGCTTTCTTATTTCAGTTCTTTTCCAGTTCCAGTTTCTTTTCATTTTCATTTCTTTTGCTGCAGTTTTCATACCCTCACCCTTTGAAACAGTTTCTTTTGCAAGCGTGGATCCCGTCGGGTACGGCGAACGATATGGGTGCTAATACTTTCCCAGGTCGTAACCGACTCCCGAACTCAGTCTCTTTGGTTCGCAGGACCTGTGTCCTTCCTCTTTCTTTCTTCTGGTTTGTGCAGCATTACCATTCCCTTTCTTCGGGATAAAAATGCTTGGCTGGCGACTCTAACCTCTTTCCGCGCCACTTTCGCGTTTATACCAGGATGGAAATCCGGGGAGCGACATCTGGCGACTTTGCTGGGGATCGAACCCAGAATCTCTGGTTCCCCTGTGAGTCTCTCCTAGCGCTTGTGTGTTGCTGTTTCATTGGGTGATGATTGTTTTCTGTGGCTTGTTGTATGTTATTGTTGTTTATTTACAGCTTTATTTACAGTTTTCAATCTTTATTTACTGCATCATGTATATACTGGACTGTCTGGACTGGTTTTCTTTGGTGGTATGGGTGTTACTTGTTCTTGAGAGATATGAGCCAAGTACCCGGCTCGAGTGCACCATAGGACTTAGCGTGGTTCCACTTTGGCCTCATGAGATCTTGTCATGGGGGTAGTAGTGAGTTCCACACCCAGATTGTGATTGTCTTGGAAATGTCTTGATTTGGGTATCTTCCTCTCTCATTCCATAACCCTGACAGTTATGTGCAGCTGGGGACCGATCATTGAGAACCTTGTGGAAACATCCCTCTTTAGTGATGACAGTGGCAGCCCACATTTTGTGGCAAACCCATTCGCATCCGAGGGCCCACCTGGGGATCGCATAGGATGACCTTGTGTCCTAGACTCAGCTGAGGCCTCCCTTCATGGTATATAATGCCAAATCGATTCCCTGATTTGGTCATGAGCCATTTCTCGGAGATGGTGACAGTATTATTGCTATGTGGCTTTGAGAGTCCGTGATGCCTGACCCGGAGCCTTTTACCTGTGAGTTGGGGGGTGTTTACAGGTGTGCAGGAACCCGTGACCTCAACATACACTCATCTGTTCAGTGGTTCTTGTTATGATCTGTGGTCCTGTGATTATGATCTTTGGTTCTATGGTCCTTTGGTTCCGGAGTTCTGGTTTTCTTGATTCTGGTTTTCTGGAGTTCTTGTTATGGTATTCTTGATATTGTGGTCTTGAGATCTTCTTCAGTGAGTTGTGATTATCAGAGAGTGTGACTCAGTGGACTTTTGGGTTTGCCAGTTATTCAGAGGGGCCCTTGTCAGTGATCCAGTTCAGACGGTCCCAGTTGATCATATGCTTGCATTGCATTGCATTTGCATCATTCTTTGCATTAACTGTTTATGTTTCCCATTTTTCAGGTCATTGCTCACATCTGTTCCCAGTTCTGGTATTCTTATCTCCATGGCAGAAATCAGAAGAGCTCCGAGAAAAAAGAATGTGCATTATACCTTTCTTCAGCCGGAAGTTAAAAGTGTTCAGAGGTTAGCGGGTCTGATGAACAATCAAGTCTTGGGCAATTTCAAGAAAAGATATGGCCAGATACTGAAGTTTGTGGACAAGCCCACTGCAGACCAGAAAGACAGCCTGCATACCCTGCTGCAATTTTATGATCCTCTGCTGCGTTGCTTTGTTTTTCCAGGTTACATCTTAGCTCCGATAGTAGAAGAGATCTCCAGCATGCTGAATGTTCCGATCAGAGAGACATTGTCGTTCTACGGGTCAGAGGTTGTGCTCAGAGATGAAGACATAGCCAAGGTTTGTAGATTGCCAGCTGCTTCAGTCAGGAAGGCTCTGCAAGAGAGTGAAGGCAAAGGTCTACACTGGAGTGTGCTTATCCCAGAGGCAGAGAGATACGCTACAGAGGCTAAGTGGAATGACTTTGGAGCTGTGCTTGCATTGATGGTATATGGGTCCAGTCTGTTTCCTGGAGAGAAAGAGTTTGTCATCTTGGAGGTGATTTCAATCTTTGCAAAAGGCAATCCAGTGCCTACACTTTTGGGTGACTTCTACTACAGTGTCCATTACAAAAACGAGAAGGGTTGGGGTGGTCCAGTAGTGTGATGTACTCCTTTGTTCGCTGAGTGGTTTGCTAGACAGTTGCCTAAGTCAGGTGCCTTCAAGGAGATGTGGGACGAATGGAGGTGGTCCAGAAGACTGATGGGGTTGACCGTTGAGGACATTGCTTGGGGATACGACAGGGATTTGCTAGGAAAGGAGCTGATGGTTAGTTGCGGAAGGTTTGCTGAAGTACCTTTGCTGGGAAGGAAAGGTTTCATCAGTTGCTATCCAACACTAGCCAGAAAGCAGTTTGGCTACCCTTTGAAAGATCCTCCTCAGATGGAAAGGTTTGCTGAATCTTTGTACTTTCCTGCTGACGAAAACAGAGAGTTAGTTCAACAAGCAGTCCAAGCTTGGGCTCACAGGATAAAAAAGGGGAAGAAAGACTTCGGCCGAGTTGATCCCAAGACATATCCACCATATGCTGAATGGTTGCAAAGACATATCGAGTCAGTTCTCATGCCTTTTTCAGTCGAGGCTCCACTTTATCCCCGAGAGGTGCCTAGTCAGAGCAGTATTGTTTCCTTGGAAGAGTACAAGAAGCTAGAAGCCCAGCTGCATGAGGTCAAAGTAGAGAATACTGAGATGGTAAGCATGTACCACCAAGCCAACAGGGCCAAGAATGAAGCTGAAGACAAGCTGCAGAAGCTCCAAGCCTCTCTAGAAGCCAAAGAGAAGGACTTTGCTGGTAGAGAAGCCCATTTCCACAGATTGGGTATGATGGAAGCTCAAAGAGAAGCTAAGCGCAAAAAGACTCTAAAGACTCTCAAAGATGCTCGTCAATCCATTGCTTGGCTGCAAGGCCAAAGGGATGAAGAGTAGAAGAAATTCAAAGAGAAGGAAGAGTTCTTTGAAGTTCAGATGGCTTTCAAGAAGGAGGAAGTGGAGCAAGTCTATGCCATCCGGAGGGAGAAGACCCAACAGCTAGCCCAAAGTCAATTAGCTCTGGAGGAAGCAAGGAAAGAGATCGAAGAGCTCAAGCTGAGAGTGGGTGTCAAGAAAAGCAGGGCAGAGGTGGCAGATCCTGGGTCCTTGGCTTAGTTGTTTATTGTTCAGGCTACCTACAGGCTTCTTGTAGGAGTTTTGCTTTTATTTCTTTTGTCTTTATTTATGTACTGACATGTAACCCTTCGGGGAATATTTCTGGTTGTATTCTGACTTTTGGCCTGCAGTGGTCTGTTCATATGCAGTATTAATGTGCAAATTATCATCTTGAATGTGCAAGACTCGTTTATCTGGATACTGCTAATGTCTGAACACTTATCAAAGAGAGAGTTTGAAAGCAAATACTGAAAGTGATTGTCTGACTGGATGCCAGAACTAGGGCATGCCAAATGCTTAAAATTGGGAACATGAACAGTTGCATTGCATTGCATATAACTTGTTTGCTTTGTTTTGCAGGTGTTGTCTCAGTTACTAACATGTTTTGTGTCGCAGGTACTATAGCTCCCGGTAAAGTTCGAGAACAACCGGTAGCACATAGATATCCAACCAAGATTAACAGAGAACGAGTCATGGACCAGATGCAAGCAGACTTGGTAGATCTGAGACTGAGAATGGATAACTTTATGACATTGATGGCCGGCATGAGGCAGAACCAAGAGCGTCTGCGGGAGATGATTGAGAATCAGACCAGGAACACTGTTGCTACTGCTACTGCTGACAATCGTGCCGGTGCGGGCGCACGTCATGTTGAAATTCCTATTGCTCAACCAGGAGTGACTATCATCAATGACGGGTTGAACAACATTCAGATGGATAATCATGACGACCAGTTCACTCTACTTGATGAAGCTGAAGGTCAAGGAGCAGAGATGAACAAGAGGTTCGAAGAGATGGCTGAGCAAATCAAAGTTATTCAGTCCCAGAGCTCTTTGGGATTTGACATAACCTATTTGGGCTTGGTTCCTGGGGTCAGGATCCCATACAAGTTCAAAGTTCCAACCTTCGAGAAGTATAATGGCACTGCCTGCCCGAAGACACATCTTCAATCATTTGTTGGGAGAATTGTTGCTCATACGGATGATGAGAAACTCTGGATGTATTATTTTCAAGACAACTTGGTGGGAGCTTCTCTGGAATGGTACATGAAGCTCAGTAGGGTCAATATCAAGAGTTGGAAGGATCTGGCTGAAGCCTTTGTGAGGCAGTATCAATACAACATGGACATGGCTCTGAACCGCACACAGTTGCAGCACATGGCTCAGACGGCTAAAGAAGGTTTTAAAGAATATGCCCAGAGATGGCACCAGCGCGCTGCCAGGGTGCAACCACCACTGCTAGAGAACGAAATGGCCGACATGTTTATGGGCACTCTGCAGGGTGTATTTCTTGAAAGACTGGCGTCCAGCTCTGCTACTAAATTCAACGACATTGTTATTGCTGGAGAAAGAGTTGAGACATTGCTGAAAATGGGGAAGATACAAGACCCAAGTGCTAGTAGCTCAAATGGAGCGAGGAAAGCTTTCAGTGGACCTCCTAGAAGAAGAGAAGGTGAGACAAACGCTATATTTGGCCGAGGCCGGGGTCGTGGTTATAGAAGACCATATGAACATGTGGCTACTGTCACAATTCCTGCAGCTCCAGTACAACAGATGCTACCTCCTCCACAACAACAACATCAACAACAACAACAACCTCATACCAACTATCAGCAGAGATCGTATCAGCCGAGGCAAACTCGCCCGGCTAATAGGGTGATTGAGGCTATCCCAATGACCTATGCTGCTTTACTTCCAAGACTGTTGGATTTGAACCTGATTCAACTCATAACTTTGGCACCACCACCTCCTGGAGAGCTTCCGATGGGTTATGATGTTAACGCACGATGCGCTTTCCACTCTGGAGCACCCGGGCACTCGACTGAGAAGTGCAGGGCTTTGCATCACAAGGTTCAGGATCTTGTAGACTCAAAAGCCATCAACTTTGCACTGCCGCCGAATGTCAACTCGAACCCTATGCCTAATCATGGAGGGGCAAGAGTTAATGTTGTTGAGGATGGTGGCAAATTGAGTCTGGTGCTAAGTATCGATGAAGTGAAGACTCCGTTAAGGGTAGTGAAAGAGAGACTGCTGAAGGGTCAAGTGTTTCCTGGTTACTGTCTTGATTGTGAAGATTGTTTGAATGCTGAGAATAGCTGTGAGAAATTGAAGATGGGCTTGCAGGATTTGATTGATGCTGGATCCTTGCAGTTCAGTAAAATTGGTAATGAAGAGGCTGATGATGTGTCAACCATTACTATTTTCTACGATCAAGCTGATATGCCCGTCAGACGAGAGCCGGTTACAATCTATGCTCCTCAGATTAGTCTTGTGACTATAACAGTACCTGGGCCCGTGCCGTACACAGACGATAGAGCCATTCCTTGGCATTATGGCTCAGAGGTATATGTTGCTGGGCAGAAGATGGAGAGCAGATCTGTTGCTGACCCGACTGTAGAGAATGTCGGAGGTGTTGGGGGTTTCACCCGAAGTGGTAGGTTATTCGCTCCCCCTGCGCTGAGAGGGGATCCTGAGGCCGAAGCTCCGTCCAAGGCCAAAGGAAAGCAGGTTGTGAATGATGAGTCAACTACTCCTGTGGCTGGGCAGGGTACGTTTGAAAAAGAGGTAGAGGAATTCATGAGGATTATCAAAAAGAGTGATTACAAGGTGGTTGATCAACTGAACCAGACGCCTTCAAAGATTTCTATCTTGTCACTGTTGATGTGCTCTCCCGCACACCGAGAGGCCCTATGAAAGTACTCCAAATGGCCTACGTTCCTCAGGAGATTACTGTTAACCAACTCGAAGTTGTTGTTGGAAGTGTTAATGCTAGCCATGGCTTAGGTTTTACTGACAGAGACCTCACTTCGGAGGGCAGAAATCACAACAAAGCGCTACACATCATGATGGAGAGCAAGGGCGCTGTGCTGTCTCATGTTCTTGTAGACACAGGCTCTTCCCTGAATGTGCTGCCGAAGAAGGCGTTGATGAAGCTTAACATTGATGGGATTGTCCTGACACCGAGTGATCTGGTGGTTAAAGCTTTCGATGGATCAAGGAGATCCGTTTTTGGAGAGGTTGAGCTGCCCGTCAAGATAGGCTCTCAAGTCTTCAAAAGTGTTTTCTATGTTATGGACATCCAGCCTGCATATAGTTGTTTGTTGGGAAGGTCGTGGATACATGTTGCTGGAGCCGTTACTTCAACCCTGCATCAGAAGCTTAAATACGTGGTTGACGGCCAGGTTATCACAGTTTGTGGGGAGGAGGACATATTCGTCAGCCACCTATCGACATTTAAGTACGTAGAAATGGATGGAGAAATACATGAGACTTTATGCCAAGCTTTTGAAGCAGATGTCAGTATCCTGACTCCTGTGGAGAAGAGCAATGAAAAGGAGGGTACGTTTATTCATTCCTACCGGGAAGCAAAAGAGGTTGTTCAATCAAGAAGTGCCCATGGCTGGGGCAAGCTGTTGGAGCTGGAAAAGAAAGATGATAAATTCGGCTTAGGGTATCATCCTGGTGGTTCTACTTCAAGTGGTAAGGCTATCACGTTCACAAGTGATGGGTTGCTCAACCGTGATCAGGTCTGTACGGCAAGCCAAGATGGGGATAGTGACGGAGACTAGGACAATTGGATCCACCCGTGTGCGCCCGGCGAGGAGCTAAGAAATTGGTATGCAGAAGACATTGTTCAAGTCACCTGGCTCTCAGAGTAATTGTTTTGTTTCCTTTTATTAGCATACTGCATTGTCAAATCCAGCATTCTGCCCAAGATGCTTGGATCCATTGTATTGGGCCACCATGTTTTGTATTGCATCGTTATTTTGCTATGAAATAAAAGGACATTTTCAGACAAACTGTGCTCCCTGTCTTTGTTTTTAAACTTTTTCACAAAAAATATAAAAATGGCAATGTGTTTTCCTTTTTGTTTTGTGTTAGCGTCTCTTTTTCAAAATAAGCAGATTCTGAATAAGCACATCGTCTGTGCAGTGTTGATCATCCGGATTCCACGGATAACGTTCCTGCTATGACTATGCATGACTTTGATAATCCAGTCTACCAAGTTGATGAAGGGGTTGAGGAAGACTGTGACCTCCCTGAAGAATTGGCTAGATTGTTGAAACAAGAGGAACGGGTTATTCAGCCTCATCAAGAGGAGGTTGAGATCATCAACATTGGCAGTGAAGATGCAAAGAAGGAAATCAAGATAGGGGCCAATCTGTAGGCCGACGTCAAGAAAGAGCTGATCAGTATGCTGAGAGAGTATGTGGATATCTTTGCTTGGTCATATCAAGATATGTCAGGTCTAGATAGCGACATCATGATGCATAAGCTACCTCTGAGAGACGACTGTCCTCCTGTAAAGCAGAAATTGAGAAGAACTCGTCCTGACATGGCGATGAAGATTAAAGAGGAGGTTCAGAAGCAATGGGATGCCGGTTTCCTTGCTGTGACTAGTTATTCACCTTGGGTAGCTAACATTGTACCTGTACCAAAGAAGGACGACAAGGTCCGGATGTGCGTTGACTACCGGGATTTGAATAGAGCAAGCCCAAAAGATGATTTTCCGTTGCCACACATTGACGTGTTGGTAGACAATACAGCTCAATTATCGGTGTTCTCCTTCATGGATGGCTTCTCCGGTTATAATCAGATAAAGATGGCGCCGGAAGACATGGAGAAGACAACGTTCATTACCCCGTGGGGTACATTCTGCTATGAGGTCATGCCCTTTGGTTTGAAGAACGTCGGGGCAACTTATCAACAGGCGATGGTCACATTGTTCCATGACATGATCCACAAGGAGATTGAATGTTATGTGGACGATATGATTGCTAAGTCCCGAGACGAAGAAGAGCATCTGGTCAACCTGAAGAAGCTATTTGATAGACTGATCAAGTACAAGCTGAGGTTGAATCCGAACAAGTGCACTTTCGGAGTGCGTTCCGGGAAACTGCTGGGTTTCATTGTTAGTCAAAGAGGAATTAAGGTAGATCCTACTAAAGTAAAAGCTATTCAAGATATGCCTGCACCGAAGACAGAAAAAGAAGTGCGCGGGTTTTTAGGGAAGTTGAACTACATTTCTCGGTTCATATCTCATCTAACGGCCACGTGCGAACCGATATTCAAACTGCTAAGAAAAGAGCAAACGGTCAGGTGGAACGATGACTGCCAAAGAGCTTTCGACAAAATAAAAGAATATTTGCAGGAGCCTCCAATTCTAATGCCTCCAGTGGAAGGAAGGCCATTAATCATGTATTTGACCGTGCTAGAAGGGTCAATAGGGTGTGTGCTAGGCCAACATGACGAGTCTGGTCGAAATGAGTATGCCATTTATTACCTTAGCAAAAAGTTTACCGAATGTGAATCTCGTTACTCACTGCTCGAGAAAACTTGTTGCGCTTTGGTATGGGCTGCTCGCCGACTGAGGCAGTACATGTTGACTCATACCACATTGCTCATTTCCAAGATGGATCCTGTCAAGTACATCTTTGAAAAACCAGCGTTGACCGGAAGGGTTGCTAGGTGGCAGATGATTTTAACTGAATATGACATCCAGTATACTTCTCAGAAAGCCATCAAGGGAAGTGTATTGTCGGATTACCTTGCATAGCAACCTCTTGAGGATGATTATCAGCCAATGAAGTTTGATTTCCCTGATGAGGACATCATGTACGTCAAAACAAACAATTATGAGGAACCACTTCCGGAGGAGGGGCCTGACCCTGAATCCAAATGGAAGTTTATGTTTGATGGGGCCGTCAATATCAATGGTCGTGGAGTTGGTGTCGTACTCATTACTCCTGAAGGTGTTCACTTACCCTTCGCTGCCAGAATTACATTTGGCTGTACCAACAATGAAGCAGAATACGAGGCATGTATAATGGGAATAGAGGAGGCAATTAATCTTCGGATTAAGAACCTCGACATATTCGGAGATTCATCCCTCGTCATTAACCAAGTTACCGGCAAGTGGTATACGCATCAAGAGCATCTAATTCCATACAGGGACTATGCTAGAAAACTGTTGACGTTCTTCACGACAGTTAAACTTCAATACATACCACGTGATGAAAATCAGTTTGCCGACGCATTGGCCACTCTCTCTTCGTCAATTAAAGTATTGTGTTGGAATTATGTGCCCAGAATTGACATATCCAGGCTTGACGCTCCAGCTTATGTCTTCTCTGTAGACGCTGTGTCTGACGAGAAACCTTGGTATTTTGATATCAAGCTATTCCTGGAAAAGCAAGAGTACCCAACTGGGGCATCTTCCAATGACAAGAAGACCTTGAGGAGACTTGCTACTAGTTTCTTCTTGAGCACAGACGGGGTTTTGTACAAGAGAAACTTCGACATGGTCTTGCTCAGATGCGTGGATAGACACGAAGCAAGCCTGTTGATGCAGGAAGTCCACGAGGGATCTTTTGGTACCCATGCAGGAGGGCATGCTATGGCAAAGAAGTTGCTGAGATCGGGGTACTACTGGATGACAATGGATGCAGACTGTTGTTCATTCGCTCGTAAATGCCACAAGTGCCAAATATATGCAGACAAAGTGCATGTTCCTCCAAGCCCGCTCAACGTCATGTCATCTCCTTGGCCCTTTTCTATGTGGGGCATTGACATGATCGGGAAGATAGAGCCAACTGCTTCAAATGGTCATCGCTTCATCTTGGTCGCGATTGATTACTTTACCAA
Source organism: Lathyrus aphaca (assembly GCA_963966055.1). Lineage (NCBI taxonomy): Eukaryota > Viridiplantae > Streptophyta > Magnoliopsida > Fabales > Fabaceae > Lathyrus > Lathyrus aphaca. The sequence goes on along the minus strand of OZ014520.1, from coordinate 281,105,677 downwards.
ATGGGTAGAAGCCGCATCTTACGCCAACGTGTAACACCCTAATTTTTGCCCTAAGATTTGTTTCGCATATCATCTGCATTTTTGCATATCAAACAAGATCGCACTGGCCTTCGAGTTTCTTCTCAGATATAGGGTCTATGCTTCGCAGGGGATCACCATTATTTTTACTGTTTTATATTTGTTTATATTTACTGACTTCTAACCAAAATACCAAAAAATATGTTGCAGTGTTCTTCTTCTTCTCTGTGTTGCAGGTTTGCGAAGATGAGACAGTAATTTCAATTCAGATGCATTTGTTCAGTCACAATCCGATTTCAGATGGATGTTTGACCTAATATTGGTCAAACTATCAAAAGATTGTGTTGACTGTCAGTTGTGTGTGCCAGTAATTCATTTATCAGGCAATGCGTCTTCAAAATACAAGTTGGTTTGTGTGACAATGTTCTGTGCAAAGTTTGGTTCATCAGTTATCAGACGGTGTTCTGCGCGAAGGGTAGTTTGAATACTCAAGTATTTATCAGTTTATCCGTTCATCGGTTCATTAATTCATCAATGATTCATCTGAGGATTTATTTTCCTCAGTTCGGTTTCGAATTATCAGGGCTTGAATCAAACAGTTTTCAGATGACAGTTGTGGCTCGATTTGCAATTTATTCGGTTGTTCAGTGGTTCTGTGAGTGGATATATTTACTTTATCAGTGGCTTGAGAAAAATCAAGATTTGACTTTGGGCTTAAGATCAGATTTCATTTCCTTTAAATCCATTTGGATCCATTTTTTTTACCCAATTATTCATTTCCGACATCTTATAAACCATTTTTCAATAACCATTTCTATCATTTTAGTATTCCACTTTTATTTTTTTTAATATTTCAATTTCCATCATTTTCTTTTTTTTTTTTAATCATTTTTATTCATTTTTTAATTCCCATAAATTCATAATTACACCAATTATTGATAACCCATTTTTTTGTGAGCCCATTATTTTCTTTCTTTACCACAAAATTCTACAAAAAAAAGCATATAAAAAAAAGAAGTTATTTTTATTAAGCCCATTACAATGTTTACCAAAAAAAATAGCAAGCCAACAATATCCAAGGCCTTACATCAATGCCTCAGCTTTTGCTAGCCCTTCACCTCATTCACCACACACCAAGCCAAACGTACTCAGCTATCACAAGCTTCACGTGCTTCAGCCGCAGCATATTCTGTATGCCGCATGAACAACAAACTTGCCAAGCCTATAAGCCACAAACCGTACACAGCTGCACGCATCACACTCAAGCCAGTATTTCCCGCACGCGAACTAAACTCCAGGCCAAACAAAGTTACGCTTCCAGCTAGCCACACAGCCAAGCAAAGAATCCCGTAACATTCACGCCGAATAACAAAAACAACAAGACTTTCACAAGCCCAGCTCACATCCGCAGGCCAGCTCTTCACATGTTAAACAAAACGAAGCCGAAAACTCAGCAAGCCTTCACGCACGAACAAGCTTCTAAACAGCTCAAGCCGAATCATCCTCAACTGCAAATAAAACCATCCAAGCTGATTGCACATGCCGTCACGTCCCGCACGAGCAAAGCACACGAGAATATCACGCGCGGAAACACCTGAAACTCACAACAACAAAACGCAATTCAATTGAGAACGAAACGCACAAGAGCAAGAAAAACGAAAACAAAAGTAAAATGAACACGAGATTTCCGTGATTTCAAAACGCGACCCCTAGAGGCTCAAAACGGCAATCTTCTTCGAGCCTTCCTCTTCTATAAATTGAGAAACTCTCTCATTCAAACTTCAAGCTTCAATTAGCCTCTGAAACTCTGCCGAAATCGAATCCTAACTTCAAATCCCTAATCTCACTTACGTCCCTCTTTCCATCTTCAATCTTCCAATCAACCTCCAAATTCTTGCAATCTTCAAATCAATTTCTCAAAATCCCCTAATCTTCAAATTGATCTTCAAACAGAAGAGTTAACCGAAACAGAAACGGAAATTGAGAAAAAGAGAAGAAAGAAATTCGCGATTGAGAGAGAGAGGGAGCGTTTCGGTTCGTGTTGTGTGTGATTCTATTGAAGGTGAGAGAGCATTTCCGCCGCCATTTGAGTGTTAGCTTTGTTTCTGCTTGTAACAGAGTGAGGAAGAAGAAGATTAATCACTTATGTTTATTGTTTTCATTTTTTTTAATAAAATTGAAGTGAGTTGGGTTTGGATCCTGGTGGATCCGTTTCTGTCATCACCCCCCACCCGTAGCTTTCTCCCCCGTTCTATTTCTTTCATTTCTTTTTCTTTATTTTCTTTTTTAATGGTTTTTGTTAATATAAAAAGATTTTAGAATTTTTGTTTGTTTTAGGAAAAATTTCTTTAGAATGTATTAATAATAAGTTTTTTTTAGAAATTATAGATGTTTAGAAAACAATTTTGATAAAAAGATTTTTAGGAAAAAGTTTAGAAAAGAATTTAAAAATATTTTCTATTTCTTTTATAGATCTATTTTTAGATCCATTATCCTTCATCTCTTTTTAATTTTGGTCGATGACAATCTTCCGATTCGGGATTGTTGATTTCCGGTTAAGCTTAATCTTCATTATTTCAAATCTATGGATGAATGATCATTTGGATCATTCTCCATACTTTGAGATCGTGATAGGTTTCTTTTCGATGAAATTCAACGATAATCTCGATTAAGATTAGACCTTCCTTCTTCTTTTAGTGTGGCATGTTTTCGGAGAACGATCCATTATATCGTTTCTCTAACATGTATTAACACGAATATTTTCCACTTTAATTAGTGGTGGCCAACCTCATTTTTAGGGTAATTACTCCGTAAATTACTCGGCGATTGCTTAACATAGACCTACAGTTGTCCCGATTCAAATTAAAGATCCACTTGGATCCGGTTGCCTCGGTTTTATTTTCCTTGTTGTGGTTGTGCTTGATTAAGTTCATCATACCACTTTATATTGTAAATATTATTATAATGTGAATACAATTGTTTAAATTTAATCTCTCGCACCTTATCCTTTTATTTTAATCTCTTGCTCCCTTATCTCTTTATTATGCTTTACCATATAATATCATATATCATTGTTTATATTCATATTGTGCTTGTTGATATTCATATTGTGCTTGTTTTTATTTTGTCCATTTGGATACCAAAACACTTAATAAAGGATTGAACATTTAAAAGATTTGTGACTTCTAATTGTGGACTATGGTTACTATCCCTTTGCTTTTGGAGAATGGACTTAGACTTCTAGGATCTCCCTTTGCTCAAGTTGGAATGGATTAGAAACCTCGGTCTCAAATTATGTCCTTAGTCTTGAAGATGGAAACCCGAACTTTGAAGAATTGTGTATATTGGTTTGGTAAACTCTTTCCTTATCTTTTAATTCAAGCACTAGGACTAGTCTCTTCATCTCCTCCCTATTCTTTAATTTTCAAAAATTCTCCCTATTTCAAAAAATATTCTTGTTTTCAAACTTCAAACACTTTCATAAACAAACCTTGACTTAGGTCAAGCGATTTTTAATCTTTTCCTTTTATTTTCTTAATCAAATATTAATTCATGTAAATATATCAAAGCCATTTCCTCATATACTTTAAAAAATGCAAATCCACTCAATTGTTTTTGTGCTTTGTGCACCTTTCCTTTTCTCACATGTTTAGATATGATTCATCCCTTTTAGCGGAATTATTCGCTAAGGGATGACGACTTATCTCTACATCTTAAAATCAATTCAACCCACTTATTCTTTTCAAATTTTGTACCACGAACTATGAGGTTTTGACCTCGCATTGCACTCTGTGGGTACGTAGGCATAAGGTGTTAAAACCTTATCAAACACAAAATCATTAAAAAATATTCTTCTTCTCATCTCTTCCATCATTTTAAACAAACTAATTTCAGACCAAAAAACAATAAGTATTTCAAAGGGCTCCCGTGGAGTACCACGGATGAGTCGGGTGCCTAAAACCTTCCCGGTTCATAACCAATCCCCTTACCCAATCTCTGTTTATTTCTTTTAGCCTTTGCTTTTAGAATCCTAGGTTTTTATTCGTTCTTTTACCTTTTTCCTTTCGGAAATAAAGAAAAGCGCGGTGGCGACTCTGTGTTAATCGAGTTAAGTTAATCAATAGCTTACACTCACGATTTTACCACTACACAACGTCACTCGTCAAGTGGTGGAAAGATTTCTGAAAAGAGATATCATATGCAGATATGGAGTCCCCGAAAGGATCATTACTGATAATGGTTTTAATCTTAACAACAAGATGATGGCAGAATTGTGTCGGGACTTCAAGATACAACATCACAATTCTTCTCCTTACCGACCAAAGATGAATGGTGCGGTAGAGGCAGCTAACAAGAATATCAAGAAGATTGTGCAAAAAATGGTTGTCACCTACAAAGATTGGCATGAGATGTTACCGTTCGCCTTGCATGGGTACCAAATGTCGGTCAGGACGTCGACAGGGGCAACTCCCTTCTCTCTAGTGTATGGCATGGAAGCAGTCCTGCCTGTTGAAGTAGAGATTCCTTCACTGCGCGTGATGATGGATGTCAAGCTGGATGAGGCTGAATGGGTGCGTGCTCGTTATAATTAGCTATGTCTAATTGAGGAAAAGAGATTAGCGGCTATCTGTCATGGTCAGCTTTATCAGAGGAAAATGAAGCGTGCATTTGACCAACGAGTACGTACTCGAGAATATCAAGTGGGAGAGCTTGTATTGAAGAGGATCGTTCCTCCAGGTTCAAATCACAGGGGCAAGTGGACCCCGAATTACGAAGGACCATTCATAGTGAAGAAAGTTTTTTCAGGAGGAGCACTAATGCTCACCACTATAGATGGAGATGACTTCCAATCCCCTGTTAACTCGGACGCAGTTAAAAAATACTTCGCATAAAGAGACCCGCTGGACACAAAAACAGAATTATAGTCCAGGCAAAAAAAGGGCATCCCGACGAGCTAAAATCAGAATAAAAAGCTCGGGCAAAAGTTAGGGAAATAAATAAATAAAAATGTACACCCGCTGAGTTGAAAAGCCACATTGGACAGCTCAGGCAAAAAAGGGTATCCCGGTGGATTGAAAACCCGAAAGGGCGGTCCACGCAAAACAAGGGAATAAGCGAACAACTGCAATCCAAGTTATCTGAACCACATCACCGTTTCATACAACTTGACAATATCAGAAGGATAGGAAACAGTCCCCTCGTCCTCTCAGAAAGCCAAAGCAGAATGGAGAGTCTCAAAGACATGCAGGTCATAGCAGAAATGGAACTCCTTGGAATGTCGTGTACATTGCCATTAGGATAGTTTCTTTTTCTCATTTTTTTATAGTAGCTACCTCTTTCCATGTGGTTGCTTCCTGATGTAAATCTTTGCCTATTCAGAGGCCATTCAATAAAAAGAATATTCAGTTAAAAAACTGTGTGTGTTTATTTTTGTTTGCAAAATGTCCTGAATTTTCAGCAAAAATAGCATTGCATCTAAACAGGGTGATAACTTTGAAAAGAAAAACTGACATGCAGGGAAACTGTAAGCCTCTTTGAGTGTCGGGCGACGATGGTTGAACAGATCATTCCATGCAAATCCCCGGGGCACACTTGTGTTTTCCTTTGTTGCAGGTTGAAGGATGGCGTCACATTCTCAAGCAATTTACTCTTCCCAGTAGAGTATCTCCCCAAGCAGAGATTTCTTCTCTCAGCAGGTATCTGAAGCCTGATATCTCCAGCAGAGATTTTCTCCAGCTAGGCCTTGGCAGCAGTCCAAGCAGTTTCATCTTCCCCAGTGAAGTAACAATCCATTCTTCCCCAGTGGAGTATGCCCAGCAGGTATCTGAAAGCCTGACATCACCAAAGTTGGAATCATCAGTATTTTATCCTCAGCAAGAGTCCTTCCCGGTAGGTGTATCTAAAAGCCTGATATCCCCTCAGAGTCTTGAATCATCAGATGCTCTCCCCAGCCAGAGTATTGTCCAGGCAGCTTCCCCAGCCAAGTCTGAAGATGATCCTGTCCCCACAGAGTTCATATTTGATTTTCACCTCCGTCCGTGAAATATTCCCAACAAAGTTGTCGTACTTTTGGGTATTTTGATGATACAGTCAGGTATTCATCACCTTAGTCAGAGTTGGGTATCAAGACCTCTTAACTTATCTTCCCCTACAGAGTTGTAATTCTTGTGGCCAATCAGGCATTGATTTATCGCTCGTCTGCGTTTTTTTAAACACTCGTATGTGTTATCCCTAAGCAAAGTTTTCCCCCGGCGGGAACATATTATTGCTTTATCGCTGCTCGTCCGCATCTTTCAACGCTCGTCTGTGTTGGCCCGTTGGTATCGCTCGTTTGCTTTCCCCAGCAGTGGTTTATGATTACCTTTGTTTTGCTCGTCTGCAACTTTCCAGCACTCGTCTGTGTTGTGATACTTCATATGTTATTGCTCGTCTGCAAGTCTCAACACTCGTCTGTGTTTTGATATAATATTTGTTGTTGCTCGTCTGCGAGTTCTCAACACTCGTCTGTGTTGTGGTCATCTCCTTATGTCGTTGCACGTCTGTAACCTTCCAGCACTCGTCTGTGTTTGGTATTGAATCCTTTGTTGCACTCGTCTGTGTTTGATATATAATCTTTGTTGTTGCTCGTCTGCAACTTTCCAGCACTCGTCTGTGTTTGATATATAATCTTTGTTGTTGCTCGTTTGCAACTTTCCAGCACTCGTCTGTGTTTGGTATGCCTGATATTTGTGGATACTCGTCTGTATCATTTCCAGCACTTGTATGTGTTGATTATATGGTTGAAGCTCGTCTGCCTTGCTTGGATACTCGTCTGTATCATCCCCAGCACCCGTCTGTGTTAACTTACATCTGTATCATGAGGATTTGTTGTTTATCCAGATATTTCAGTTGCTACTTCAAATGCTCGTCTGTATTTGATTTTCTGGTATTCGTCTATACCACTGGCTGGTACTCGTCTGTATCATTGCTTGAAGCACTCATCTGTGTTTCTCGGATCATCGTCTGATACTCGTCTGTATCATTGACTTATGGCACTCGTCTGTGTTATCTTGATGATCATCCAATACTCGTCTGTATTGAAGAGGTTTAAAATCCTGACAGTGGGAATTAATGTCAAAATGGTTACCGGTCCTGGCGTAACAGGTAAATCCGAAGGAGGCTCGTCTGTCTCAGGCACCAATTATTATTGTTGCTGCACCTGGCGTCACAGGTTTGCTCATAGAAGACTCGTCTGTCTTATGCCATATATCTGTGGATAATATATGAAGAAGGTTCGTCTACCTTGATTGCATGTCTATCCCACAGACTTAAGTGCATTACCGGTCCTGGCGTAACAGGTAAATCCGAAGGAGACTCGTCTGTCTCATGTTATGCAGTGTTGAGGACTCGTATGTCCATCTCCTGGCGTCACAGGATTGTTTGAGGACTCGCATGTCTCAGTTTATGTTCTTGTAGTATTTGAGGACTCGTATGTCCATCTCCCGGCGTCACAGGGTTGTTTGAAGACTCGTCTGTCTTGGCATTCTTATTCTAGATATCAGTTTCAACTTGGAAGAAGCTCGTCTGCTTTTTCTCCCCTTCTTATTCCCAGAACTTCATCTGGTTGGGTTTATTTCCCATTGTTTTCATTCTCCGGCAGAGTGCAAATTTCAGGGTTATTTCTTGGTATTCAACCATAGTTTATCTTGAACGGTCGATAGCCCGTGCTACCGTCCTTTTCAGATTAACAAATGATTGAATAGGGGCAGCTGTAACACCCCAAAATTTCCCTCTCTTTTTTTCATAGCATTTAGCATGTCATATCGCATACTCTGCACTGCATCATCTGCATAGAAAAATGAAGCATGACACTCACATGTTCCAACATAAGGCACATGATTAATCAGCTAAAGGTCCTTGATTCTACAAGTCAAGCCAAGAGCCAATTGATCTTGCATGAAGCCACAAGTTACCCTCACATCTTGTACAAGCTCAAGGTCAACTTCAAGGTCCTAGAAGGTTGGAACATCATCAGAAGATCAGAGGTGCATTTTCTCCTACACAGATAACCTCTAACCAGGGTTTTGCTCCAAATCAGGAAATCCTCTTAGCTTTGACCGATTCTTATGGTCAAAGGCTCTCATATGATCTGCAAGGCTTATATACGAAATTTGAGGCAAAAATTCACTGAGAAAGTCATGTATTTGAGCAATTATTTATTGGTGAAGCAAGAAAGTCAACTGGTAGTTCAAAAAGTCAACTGATGGATTTTTAAGGTTTTAATCATGATCATCAATTTCAGGAACCTTTATTTGGTCATGGAATAACATGAGAAGTCTCGAATGTCAAGAATCAAGAATGTGCAAAAGTTGTTAAAACTAGGAACTTTTTACATGTGAATTTTTCACATAGAAAGATTTCTTTTTTTTGGAATTATTTGTCATAAGTCTTCAGGCTATTATTTCATGTGCAAAAAAAGCTCCAAATGATTTTTCCTTGAACATGAAAGTTGTAGAGTATGATTTTCCCTTTCCGAAAAGTCCAAGAACACCTTCATAGCATTTTTAGAACTCAAATTATGATTTTTAGAAGTTTAGTGCTTTTTTTAGGGTTTTAGTGCATATGTGTCATCTTCTCTTTGGTCCATTTTATTTTTATACTATTTTTGTGGTGTATCCTATTTCTATGTCACTTTTTTTTTCTTTTTTTTTTCTTCTAGTGGGTCATCTTCATGTTTACGTGACCAAAAAGTTATGTGTTAGATTCGTCTTTTGTTGTATTTTTTTTGGTTAAATATTATGAAGGAAAGGTAATAAAAGTGGTCCCATGTGATAAGTAAATTCATCCGTATAATTCACCACCATCCAAATGCCCTTCATGATATTTTCATCACACACACTTCATCTCTCTTTTCTTTCCACTAAACACCCACTCACATAACACGTGTCTCTTTCTCATTTGCTGACTCTCTCTCACTTTGTTTCATTCACCAAAAGAGTCACACTTTTGTGACTACCACCAGACGTGGGATAAATTTGAAAAGAAAAAATTAAAAGGAAAGGGTTGAATAAAGGCACACGGATTTGGCATGATGAAAGAACATAATGGATCTCGCACCTAAAAAAAGGCCTCACATTCGTGCATAAAAAAGAAGGCCTTGCTCACGTTTGAGGAGAGCACATCATTTAATCACACTCTCAACACAACCACACTTTCTCTCTCATTGTGCTCTCAAAATTCACCTACTCAAAACAAGTTTCAGATCTGAATTTCTCCATTCACACTCCACTCTTCATCCTTAAAGCTTCTTAACATTATCATCTAGACACGTCATCATCCTTCTCCATTATTTGGTAGCTTGAGGAAGCTTTATTGATCATTTTGAAGATAAATTTCATTTTCGGATTCTGCTATTTTTGCTCTTAATTGAAGTTCATTGCCTTTATTTGGCCCAAGGAGTATCAAAGAAGACACAAGGAAGCTTGCACGACCTCTGGATTTCTTTGAATCTCAAGAAAAGCTTCACACTAAGTTTGAACATTAACTTTTTGTTGCTTCGGTTTTGGTGTTTTCTTGATTGTTTCGTGATGTATGTGCTTAATATGTGTTACTTGAAGTGATTAGAAACTTTTAGAGTGGATAATTCGTGTTTTACAACTTTGTGATCTAATCTTGTTGGCTTATTTTCTCTGTGGATTTTGAGTATTTGTGAAAAATAATTATATTGTTGTGTTCCTCTCATTGAGTACTTCAATTTTGGTCTTTACACTTTGTATTTTCGTTAAGAAATGAGAGAGTTATGGTGTGATGAAGTTGGATGTTCTCATGGAGGATTCCTGCGGGTGTCATTTGATTTTACTGGTTTTTCACAATTTTTGCATTGCATGGAGGTTGAAGAAGATTGATAGGTGGTGGTGTTTGATTGGTTGGATTTTGCTTTTGTCTTGTAGTGATTTTAAATGAATTTGACCAATTGATGGGAGTATCACATGGCATATCGTTCTTGTCTTTTCTTTTATTTTATTTATTTTATTTCTTTTCTTTTCTTTTCTTTTCCTTTTATTATATAAAAACTGACTTTAAATATGGGGATTAAGGATTTTCGTGGGCCTTATCCATTCGCTTTTTGCACCCCCTCTAAGGCCCATCTTAGCTTTTCAACTTCTTTTTTTTTGCTAGACACACCTCCTCCCATTTCCTCTTTTAATTTCTTTTTCTTTCTTTTTCTTTTTATTTCAGTTTCTATTTCAATTTAATTAAATTATTTCCCCTCATATAAAAAATCCCGAAAAAATCATGAACTTTATATTGAGTCTCTATTATTTTGTCATATTTTTATTTTGTTTTTTTCCTTTTTCCACGTGCCAGAAATAATTCATCATTGCACCTAGTTTCTTTTACTTCATTTCTTGACCAGTCTGCCTTGTTTAATTTTCATAGCTTTCAATATTTTGATTTTTAATCCCATTCTTTTTGCATTATGTTCCTGAGATCTTGTAATTTTCATGTGATTTTTCCCTGAATTTTTAGAAATTTATTTCTTAAGTCTTGGTCTGGAAACTTGTGATGTAAGTTTTCTGTCTTAGCTTGTGTTCTTGCCTCCATTTGACTTAGTTCCTTTCTGAATCTTTGCAAATCCTTTTGGATAGTTGATATAACATGTTTGAAGATAATTTGGTTTCAGTTGTGGAATTTTTATGTGGCTGGTTGATTTATTGTGGATTTTATCTTAAACCTTATCCCGTTTTGCTTCCCTTGAACCTTTTGGCCTCTCATAAGCCTAAAAAAGAACTTGTGCCCATTTCTTCTTCTCATTTGGGGTTCCTTTGGGGTGTGGGTACCTTCCTGGTCCTAGGATAGGTCTTGTGTCTTCTGAATTTTTGAGTTTTCTTCTTCTTTAAGTCATTTGTTTCTTTAAGTGTTTTAACTTCATCTTTGTGCTTCTTTTGCTTCCATTTGGCAATTGTTTGGTCTTGTGTGATCTTTCTATTCATCTTGCTGGCTTCTTAAGCCCTTCTTCATCTCATTTTGGTTCTGGTTGTGAACTTTGTGTTCATATTTTGTGCATTTTGCTTTGCATGTTTCATAAGTGTGCATTTGTTTTCATATGTATTCATGTTGCATCCTTTTGAGTCATAAGTCTCTTCTCCTCATTTCTTTGAGTTGAATTTGCATTGTGCATTTGTTCATATCATGTCACTTCCGATTTTTTAATGTTAGCATGTTATCTTGCTCATTTTGTTTCATGTATATGCATACTAACCTTGCAGGAGCTATGGTAAGTGTGAGATGTGGGAATTGAGTTCCACATCTCCAATTCTCATCTCTTCCTCTTATGTTTATGTGAACTAACCCTCTTTTGTTGGGCCTAGGCCTTTCTCATCCCTTCTTCTATCTTCTTCTTCTCTTCTTCATTAGGGTAGAAACCTCACTAACCCTTAGGACATCCATGCATGTTAACACTTAGGATTATTTAGTCCCCTTTAGAATTTTTCCTTTGTGACCCTTTGGTTTTGATTCTCTTCTCATCTCATAACTCTTAAAAAGCACTTTAATAAGTTTGAAGTGATGCATTGATCCATAGCCTTATCCCATGAGGTGCGCTTATAGTCTTCACATCTTGGGATAGTATAAGTTTACCTTGTGATGCACAAGTCTGATCAAGGTATCTTCTTCATAAAAGAAAAACATAAAAAGCACTTCTTCATTTGTAAATAATCAAAACACTTAATAAGTAAACAAGTTAGTGAGCCTAGGCCCTAATCTTTGGGTTCAAGTTTTGGGGATCTTCTCCTTACTTGAGTGTGCTTGTTCTATTATTCCATCTTGGAATGTAGTGACAAGTGTACATTCCATGGAAGAGAGCCTGAGTTCACTTCCTTGTGACACACTCCTAAAAGCTTCATAAAAAAACACAAACAAACAATAAGCGTCTCTCCTTCGGGAGTTCTTTTCTCATCTCATTCGCTCCATACGCGAACTTGCTCCTACTTGTCATTTTGCAAGACGGTTACGCACTCGTCGTCCGAGCCTGCAACACCTGAGCAATGGCATAGGCAGTTCAAGCCTTAATTCACAAGCAATTTCCTTTCCACTCCTAGTTAGGGGAGCTACGGCGTCTCTGATCCTCATTATCCTGATGAGGTACGTAGGCAGCGGGGTAGGGCCCGTTCGAGCACAATCTTTATGTTTCCTACATTTTTCCTTTCGCTTTCTTATTTCAGTTCTTTTCCAGTTCCAGTTTCTTTTCATTTTCATTTCTTTTGCTGCAGTTTTCATACCCTCACCCTTTGAAACAGTTTCTTTTGCAAGTGTGGATCCTGTCGGGTACGGCGGACGATCTGGGTGCTAATACCTTCCCAGGTCGTAACCGACTCCCGAACTCAGTCTCTTTGGTTCGCAGGACCTGCGTCCTTCCTCTTTCTTTCTTCTGGTTTGTGCAGCATTACCATTCCCTTTCTTCGGGATAAAAATGCCTAGCTGGAGACTCTAACCTCTTTCCGCGCCACTTTCGCGTTTGTACCAGGATGGAAATCCGGGGAGCGACAAGGTGGAAGTTACAGCACCTGCCCCGTGGATCCAGGGGCGCCCAAGCAAACAAGAGTACGAAGGACGAATATCCATCACATAGAAGGTTGAATTGAAAAATTGAGAGCCTACTTTGATTGGGAGATCTATTTCTCCATGCACCACCCTTCTTGACCCATCAAAAGCCCTCACCACTATATTACTTGGTCTCAACACAGCATCTTCAGGACTAAGCTTGTTCAAAACCTCTTTAGGAAGTACATTCAGTGAAGAACCATTGTCTATTAACACATGTGACAGGGTAGTTCCCCTACATTCAATAGAGATATGTAAAGCCCTGTTATGATCCCTCTTGGCAGGAGTCAAATCAGCATCAGAAAAGCCTAACCCATTATCATAGGTCAGGTGTGCAACACAATTCTCAAATTGATCTACAGAAATTTCATTTGGCACATGAGCAGTCTTCAAGAATTTAATCAAGGCTTTAGCATGAGCCTCAGAACACAATAATAAAGACAACATGGAAATTTTGGAGGGAGTATGCCCCAATTGATCAACAATATCATAATCACTCTTGCGAATGATCTTCAGTACTTCTTCCATCTGCTTAGAAAGATCATCAGCAGTTGGGGTCTCAGTTGGCACAGGTTCTATAACAGGACCTTTGCCCCGGGCATCAGTGTTTGTTGCAGCAGTGAAGGTAGTAGTTGGAGTAACTGTATTCTTGGAGGTAGCCGGAGGAGAGAAAATTCTTCCACTTCTCGTGATCTTACTAGATCTAGCAATATTATCAACATCAAGGTTTTCATCAGCAACAGGTGTATCAGCTAAGGGTTCCTATTTAACACCATGGATATAAACATCGGAACCGTAATGCCAAGGTATAGCTTTATTAGAAGTATACGGAATAGGATCAGGAGTGGTAATAATCATAGGAGCCACTCTAGCTTCAGCAACAGTCCTCACAGGGCCTTCAGCAGTAATCTTAATTGGACCCTTATGAGTAATCTTGACAGGGCCCTTGGAAGTAATCCTCACTGGTACTTTATCAACCATATCCACCTCTTCAACCTTCACACCTTGAGTTATATGTTCAACCATACTCTCCACAGAAGGTGTCCTCTCAAACAATATGGTGTAATTGTCCATGAGGCGTTGAATACCATCCTTCAACTTCCAGCAGCTATCCGGTTTATAAGCACAATAAAAACAATCTTCATTATAACCTGAAAAGAACCCAGCTTTTACCAACTTCTTCTTAATAACAGACAATGGTGTAGTCACATCTGTAACTGAGGAAATATGTGAAACTTCATCAATGGCATTAACAGTCTTCTCATGATTAGGCATGGGGGCAGTAATCACATTTGGAGTACTAGGAGGGTCAAACTCAATCTCTTCAGCATCAATCATATCTTGAATCTTGTTCTTCAATATCCAGCAATTGTTGGTATCATGACCCTGACAATTAGAATGATATGCACATCGTGCATTAGGATTGTACCTAGGAGAGGTAACATTAGGATTCTGAGGAGGGTCCTTCAAAGTAATGAGCTCCCCTTTCAACAAGTGTTGCAAGGCTTGGGCCAGTGACATGTTGATCTTGGTGAACTATCTTCTAGGCCTCTGCTGATTACCCTGTGGTGGCTCTGGTGCTGCAGGAGTAGGATTGGAGATGTGAACTGCACTCACAGATTGGTGACTCCTGTTACGACCAGGTTGACCATAAACAGCATTTGACTCTTTCTTCCCACTAGGGGGCTTCTTTGCAGTACTTGATGAAGAAGCACCCATTTGTATCTTGCCACTCCTTATACCAATTTCCACACGCTCTCCCGTCATTATTAGCTCAGTGAAACCAAATGATGAGCTTCCAATGAGATGACTATAGAAAGGACCATTCAACGTACTCATGAACATATCCACTAGCTCCATGTCAGTCAGAGGAGGTTGTACCCTGCCAGCCAAGTCTCTCCACTTCTGGGCATACTCCTTGAAATTCTCTTTAGCGCCCATTGACATGCTTTGTAGTTGCATGCGGGTAGGTGCTAGATCAGCATTGTATTGGTATTGCCTATAGAAGGCCTCAGCAAGATCATTCCAATCACGGATGTTGACACTCTCCAATTGATAGTACCATTCCAATTGAGCTCCAGACAAGCTCTCTTGGAAGAAATGGATCCACAACTTCTTATCAGCAGTATGGGGTTGGATCCTCCGGACATAGGACCTCAGATGCAGCTTGGGACATGAAACACCATCATATACTACGAAAGCATGGACCTTGAACCCAATGGGTATAACCACTCCAGATATCAAACTTAGATCTTCAAAATCCAGCCCAGAAGACTTTTGCAATTCCATAGCATTCATTCTATCCACCAGCATCTTGAACTTATCTTCATTAGGATCATGATAATAATTTGCTTTAGAATCAGAATCTCCCACAATATCATGGATACTGCCTCCCTCTTTCTCAGAATCCTCAGACTCATAATCCTCAACTTGTTCCTTGGTCTTGACAGGAACTCTGAACCTTCTTCCTATATTGATAAGGCCTCCTGATCTTCTAGCCTTCTTAGTCTTCTTAGCCAGCAGTGTCTTCAATTCATCTTGTCCCTTGGACAAGTTCAGAATCAACTCTTGGAATTGTGCATTCTGAGCCTGGAGATCTTTGACAGTTTGTTCAAGAGCCATTTCTGCTGAAATAAACAGCGAGAAGATAAGATACCTGTACATAAGAAACCTGTGATGTAGTGATATGATATGTAAATGCGTATGCAATGTTTTCAAGGACCGCAAGATTTAAATTTGTTTAAACAACCAAAAAGGTAAACTTTTATTAGTAGTAAATTTGTTTGCCCCTTGGGCTTACAATAAAAATGGAATGAACAAAAAATGGGGTTTTAAGTCTCCCATGGATGTTTCCTCTTTATGTTGAGGTATGAGTTGAGATTCCGCTCCTCATGAAGTTGTTTTGTTAACTCCAAGATTCTTTCTTGACTTGATTTGTAATGAGTCTTAAAAGTATCTCTTTGCTCCTTCAACTGGATCCAGGATCTCTGTAACTCCTCCATGTCAGTGGGCATGTCTGGATGAAAAATGATATAAGAAGTATCTCCTTCAGCAACAGGCTCCATAGTAACTGGTAGGATGGCAGGATATGGCATCATAAGAGTCTGAGCACGAGATCGTACCCATCTGAGATAAGCTTCCATAGGAATAGTGTACTTGGGCTCCAGAGTCTTGCTGTCAACCTTGTTCACTTTCCCCCATGCTCGTATAAACCTTTGACGGTAACCTTGCAGATCGTTGTCGTAGTCAAACACAATACCCTGAATCAACATGTTATGAGGACCATCACTCCGAGCGTAACCAAACTGACGTAAAGCCAAGGAAGGATTGTAGGTAATGCCCCCTCTTATGCCAAGGAGTGGCACATTAGGAAACTCCCCACAACGGTCAATGATAGTAACATTCTCCATAAATCTAGAACACCAATGAATATCTGAATGAGAAAGTGACATAATCCTCTTGGACCACCTGAACCCTTGTTCATTCTTCATCACTGATCGAGGAAGGTGAGAAATAAACCACCTAGATAGCAAAGGTATGCAGCACATCAGAGTTCCTCGTGCCTTCGTAGTACGGGTATGAAGAGAGTGCAGAATATCTCCAAGTAATGTAGGCACTGGATTGTGACTCAGAAATATGTTGATGGCATAAATGTCTATGAACTGGTCTGGATTGGGGAATAACACTAAGCCATAAATCAATAAGGCTAATATCTCCTCAAAAGCATCATAATTCATAGCCTTCAGGAATACTTGAGCCTTCTCCATCAATACCTTAGCAAGAATACCCTTAACTCCACTCCTTGTTTCTAGGACGATGTCTGATTTCTTCAGATGTAGGGCTGCAGCAATAACCTCAGGTTTAGGCTCTTTTTCCAAGCCTGTGAAAGGTTTCTGATCAAGGATAGGTATACCCAGAAGCTTAGAGAACTCTTCCATTGTAGGAACCAGCTGATAGTCATGGAATGTGAAGCAATGATGTTTAGGATCAAAGAATTGAAACAGAACACTCATCATGTCTTCATTGAACCCTGAGGTGACTAGATCCAATAGGTGACCATGCCTCTTGATGAACTGGGAGTTTTCAGAAACTTGAGAGACCAATTCTTTAAGCTTAGGAGGTATTCCTACAAAGTTGATCCGGATAGTATTCCTACGAGCAGAAGCCATGACCTGCAACAAAGAACAAAGATAAATCCTTTGGTCCTTGAAATGGTTAGTGAAAATGCTATGTTTATGATGCATGATGATGTTATGATGTTATGTTCAATCACAAACATGTGGCACACACAAACAAATCACACAATAGCCCTAGGTTTGAAGGCTTGCATGAGGTTTAAAGGTAAGTACCCTCCCCTAAAGTTTAGTTGGTTCATCCTGTCCTACAAAAGTAACCAGGTTCTAAGGGATCTCAATATCATTGATCCTTCACAAGGGTGGTTGTTCAGTAGGCAACTTACTTGCCAACCAAAACCCTCCAAGTTTAAGATCTCAATGAGTGTAGTATCGAGTATCAACCAACTTCAGTCTTCACCAAAGCCGGTTATCTCACTACTTTCTAAAGGCCAAGATGGGATGACTAGGGTTCTAAAAGTCAGTTAGTGTATTGACAACATATGGCAGCCTCATATTATCCTCAACTTGACTTAAGGAACATAAGCACCAACCAAGAAGTCACACTAACTATGGCCACCAGATCAACCATATCGGTATACGCCGTACAGTTTCCTTGGTCTATTGCCATTTACCTAAGGTACACTAGATCCGGGTTAGGATCTTTCACACATAAGAGCACCCAACAAGTAAAGTAAAGCAAACAAAGCAAACAAGTTTAAAGTGATCTAATTCCTAAGGGTACCCCTCTTTTATTAAATCCCCAGCAGAGTCGCTAGATCTGTAACACGGTGGGAGAACTGACTTTAGTTAAATGTTGCGGATAGCAAGAGTCGCCGCCGACTTTTATTTTATCCAAAGGAAAGGGCATAAAAGAACAGGAAAGACCTTAAAAGATTTTTGGGTTCGGGGGGTAGGTTATGTAAAGGGAAGGTGTTAGCACCCTTTACATCCATGGTTATCCATGGGCTCTTAGTTACTTAGCTCACTTTAAACTGTTTTGAGAAGTGTAGTGTGTATTTGAAAAATTCTCTAAGTACTTTATAATGATCCTTGTATGGATGTATATAAAGACTTTGTTTTGAAAATTTGTTTGAAAATGTGAAGTGTAATGAAGTATTTTTGAGTAAATGTGAGCAAATACTTAAGAGGAACCTACCCTAATTTGAATCTTTACTGTTCTTAAATGTTCTTTCAATGGTAAGACTATCCCTATTATTAAGGAATAGGTAGTCATTACCTTGGATGTGAGAAGGGACATGTATAGGGACATCTGTGTTTAGGCAATTGTAAGGTGTCTTAGCAATACGAAGGGACTTATCATCTTTTATTCGAAGGAACAAGATCATTTACCGTAGGCAACATTGAAGGGACTTGATGATATTAATGAAGGGACTTTGCTTTTTTAGACACCTTACTTGACCTTTTGATTTAGGCAACATGAGGGATAACCTTAGGAAGTGAGATGGCGATCAAAGATCGACTTACGTGTGTGAGTGTCCATATTCATATATTTATCTTATTAAATTAGTGATTCTAAATTAATTTTAAAATACAAACATGTTATCACTCCCTATATTTACTAACCATGGCAAGAATATTTATAAACAAATAAACGATAAAACTACGGCTATTACAAAGCTTTTGCAGTTACATTATAATGATAAAAACAATTAAATAATAACTATAAGCAATTTAAATAAAGGTTAGTGATAAAATAATTATAAGAAAGAAATGTTAGCACAAATATAAAATATGTACAAGTGAGGATAATATTTTTAAATTAAATAAATATTTTTTAAAGAATTTTTGAAAGAAAATAATATAAGGAGAATAATAATAATAAATCATAGAATAAATATTTACAAAGAAAAAATTATTAATTATTTAATTAGATATTAGAAAAATTTAATTAATTTTAATATTCTAAAATTGAATAAGAACTAGGGTTAGAGATTTAAAAATAAAATTAGGGTTTTAGAAATTAGGGTTAGAAGTTTTTGAAAATAGAATTAGGGTTTACAATTTAAATTACAATATTAATTTGATTATTTACAAAAATAAATATATGATAATAATATATACATATTTTAATTTAAATATGAACTAAGATTAAAGTTTTTTTTTTTAGAAAATAAATTAGAGGGTTTTTTAGAAAATATGAAGTTAATATATATATATATATATATATATATATATATATATATATATATATATATATATATATATATATATATATATATATATATTTATATATGATTATTTAAATATATTTTTATTATAAGACATGTAATTAAAATTAATTATAAAACAATGATAATAAAACAGAATAATTAAAAAAATAAAATCAAAAACTTACATAGGGCAGGGATCGAACCCACGCCCTAGGCCTTTCCACCATTGGACCAGTAAGGCTGCCACCAGGCCAGATGCGTGCTGGTGATAATGTTTGGGTAGTAATCGTTTTGTAATTAACCTGCTAAATAAAAGAATTTCCAAGCAAAAAAGAATAACCTGGGGATCGAACTCGCCCCCCAAGCTTACCAACACAGAGTCTCAACCACTGGGACAAACACGCGTTTATAATAACAATATCAAACAAAATCTTAATAAAATAAGTTAAATATTTGAAATCCTGATTCGCGCCAACTGCATCGTCTTCTTCCTCTGGCCTTGCAAATTTTCCTGCGAAATTTGCAACCAATTTTCCCGCGAAATTTCAAATGGCAGGAAACCCTACGAAATTCATACATCATCATTTACGTACATTTTTGTTAAATTGAACACATAAATATAATCCAGACATCATTTGCAATTGATCTACGGTTTTATAATTCATTTATATTCACTGAATCATTAAACCCTAATTTGAAGGTCATGAACCCTAGAATGGCATTACACGATTCAGCTAGTTTCTTCAATTAAACTGCTCAGAATTCATCACAAACCTTCATTAATCACAAATCAATAAGCAAAATCCATTAATAACATGTGAATGATTATGAACGAAAAAATCAAAAAAACGTGAAAAATTGAATTCGGGTTTGATAATGTGAGATGCTATAGAGCAATGTAATGATCAGGTTATACTCAATGATGTCCAGGGAACCTGTCTCAACCTTTAAAACACTTTGAAAAGCCTTCTATCAAAGAATCCGAATCAAGGTTTTTAGGTGAATTTTTGAAGTTTGAATGTGCACTTGGAGACTCTGAATTCGTGTGTTTAGCATTGCTTAATGTTGTTTATATACTATACAATGAAATTAGGTCAAGACATTCACCAAACTTGTGGTTTTTTGGACCTTGTGAGATTGAAAAAGATGTGACATTAAAACTTGAATTTTCTTTGATCTAACATTGCTATTTTGGTATGATCTGAAATATATTGGTATCAATCAAGTTTAAATGGATATTAAGACCTTCTAGAATCAAAATCTTTTCCAAATATATGACCTTCATATTTTATTTTAATTTAATTTGTATTTTAATGAATAAAATTCAAATAAATATTAAATAAAATATAAAAAATCAAAAAAAAAGTGTGGGTTGGGTCGTGCATGGTGATATTGTAAAGATTGGATGGCAATTTGGTGGGCTCATTAAGCAAAAATTGGTTTTAAGGCCTTATTTGCTTCATAAACTTCCCAAAAATTTCCCAACTTTGCAAGGGCACAAATCCTTCAATTTTAATGCTATGAAGGTGTTCTTGGACATTTTGGAAATCTTAAAGAGTCCTCTAACCAACTTCTTTGGTCTCATGTCCATATCTTTTACCATTCTCAAGTTATGCTCTTTGGAAGTTGTTGACTTTTTGTTGACTTTTAAAAAGACCTATAATGTCTTAGCTCATACCTTCCAAATGAAGCATTTTTGGGCTTGGCTTGTGAGACAAAAAGTTGTAGAGAATTCAATTTCATTAAAAATGAGCTTTGGATGGAAAAATTTTGATGAAGCGTGTGAAAGTTATGGCTGGTCAAAGTTCAGTTGACTTTTCCTGTGAAAACCCTAATTTAGAAACTCCTGATTCTTGATGATCTGAAATCTCCTTGATGAATCATGATCAACCCTTGATCAAATGATGAATTTTACTTCATATACTTGATGTTGGCAAAAAATCATGAAGTTTGACTTTGGTTTGACCACAGTTGACCTCAGTTTGACTTTTAACTGCCTTGACTGATTTTAACCTATCTGATCATCTGACTGAGCAACTCTTTTGGGAAAGTCTTGAAACTTGACATGGGGATTCTTGAACACATATAGGATTCTATGAAGCTCAATTGAAGTCTTGGAAGTCTATTTAGCCTGATGAAAGTCAAAACCCTAGTTTAAGATGCATTGCTTAGGAGGATGCATTGTCTGAGGGGATTGTCAAACTTTCTGACTAATTGTAAACTTTGTGAACTTCATGAGATGTCTTGTGAACCTTGTGAATTTTGTGAACCTCTTAGTACACAATTTCTTGTCTTGTGGAGTGCAAATTTTGGGGTGCAACATATGGTCATAGAAGGCAACCTTGTAAAGGTGTCTTAGCAATTCGAAGGGATCATCATCATTTTTTGTAGGGTCATCGAGGGACGAGATCATTTATTCGTAGGCAACTCGAATGGACAACGAGGGACTATGATCTTTTATTCGAAGGGACTTGATGATTTTTACTTAGGCAACCGTGCTAAGACACCCCTACGTTCGAGGGACATGACCATTTATGTAAGCCAACAAGAGGAGAAACCCTAGGGGTGAATGTGTGAAAAGTGTGTTGTATTCGATTATTTTGTCTTTTGATTAATGGACTAAGTCCGTTTATTGTTCACATGTGTTCTTTTCACACCCTATTATTATTAACCACGCAATTAATAATTTACGGAATTAAAAGCGGAAAATAAAACATAAACTATTACATCATGGAGAAAGGGATACATATTTGAAATCATGGGAGTGCAGAAAATAAAGTGACGAAAAATAAACTATTAGCTATTACAAATAAAAAGGCATCCAATACATTTATTCTAATAAATATAAATAACAAGAACGTTAAAAATCGAGAATGGGTGAGAAAGAGGAAAGAAGAAATACAGAGAATCGAATAAAAAAACGTTAATTAAATTTGATTTAGAATTGATTAATTGAACTTTTTTGTAAAATATTTTCTATGATTTTTTTTTAAAATTTTGAAACTATTAATTTAATTATAAAAAAGTTTGGTATTTACAAGAAAATAAACAAAAGAAATATTGATTTTTTAATTTGACGATTAGTTTAAAAAGGATGTTTAATTATTAGTTAAAAAAATGATTAACTATTAACCTAATTAAATAAATAAAAGTTAAAAGAAAATAATAAAAAGTTAAAAAAAAACATAAAAGAATAGAGAAGATAGCAAAAAAAATAGGGGGAGGGTTGCTGGGTATCGAACCCGTCCCCCTAAGGTTGCAAGTGTGTCATCCTTGCCAACTAAGCGACACACATGCGTATGGTAAGAAACAACAACAAATAGTTAAATATTAAACCAGCACGAAAAAACCAAAACCGGCCAACTATGACGTGCCACATCATCGTCTTCAACCTTCCCACCTGCGAATTTTGTTGTGAATTCTGCTACGATTTTTGCTGCGATTTTCGCAGCAAATTAACCTGAAATTCAAACATCAAGAAAACGCAAGTTTTATTATATTAAAACCATCCATTCCTACTAAATCGACCCCTAGGAATTCAATGGTGCGGTTTGTTTAGCCTGAAAATGCTTGGATCATGAGTTTCGACTAAATGACGTTTTATGCTCTAGCCATGGTGTTTCTTGTATCATGCACTATAACTCACAAATAAAAGGTTAAAACGTATCTAAACATGATTATGAATATTGTTATGAAAAGAAAATACATTGAAATGCCATGAAATAAAAGATTGGACAATAAAAAGTAAGGTTAAGGGAGGCATGTTCATGGAGGGCATGCTTCACGCGTCCTCACCCTTCACTAAAGATTGGGACAACCTCCTGGAAGTTTCTTGATGATGATTGGATGTGAAGGGAGGCTGAAAGCTTTCTATGAAATGTTTTTGTGACTTGCCCTAGTTTTCCTTTTTTAATAAAAAATTTAGGGTTCTTTTGTGTAAGAATTTTGTGTCCCTCACTTGTGTGAATGATAAGAATAAATAGAAGTGTAATTTAGGTCAAAAAATTTGGGCTTGGGTGAAGAAAGTTTGGTTGCTTTGGAATAAAGTTAGCATCTTTCTATTTTGGTAAAATATTTGATATTATGACATTTTCCTTTGGTGTGCATGAATTTGGGATCATATCTCATGCATATATTACCAATATTTTATCCCAAAATGAGTTTAGTATCATATCTTTGATTTTCTAATATTTATATTATTTAAAATTGAATTTAAAAAGATTAAATCCCATAAAAATAAAATAAATAAAAGAATAGCAAGGGGAATGACATGGAAGGCATTGACCATCTTAGAATCAAATTAGGATCATAAAAGAATGGGCCCATTTGTCAAAAACTTGGGTTTTGGTCATTATTTACCTTATACACCTCCTCAAATTTGCCCAATTTTAACAATGCCTAACTCTCTCAATTTTTATCCCATGGATGTGTTATTAGACTTTTTAGAAAGCTTAGAGTATCCTCTAATCACTCCTTTTGGTCCCATGTCCATTTGATCTTCCATGTTCAAGTTATGAGCTTTTGAAAAAGTTGACTTTTTAAAGGACCTATAATGTCTTGGCTCATATCTCTCAAATGAAGTCTTTCTGGCCTTGGCTTGTGAGACACAAATTTGTAGAGAATTGAATTTCCTTCAAAATGAGCTTTGGATGAGAATTTTCTGATGAAGCATATGAAATTTATGGTTGGTCAAAGTACAATTGACTTTTCCTACAAAAACCCTAATTTAGTAACTTCTGATTTTTGATGACTTTGAGGTTTTCTTGATGAATTATGATCAACCCTTGATCAAATGATGAATTTTACTTCATAATCTTTATGTTGACTAAAAATCTTGAAGTTTGATTGTATGTTGATCACAATTGACTTTTTGACAAAGTTAACTGATTTTTGATTATCTGAGTATCTGACTGACCAAACTTGTAGGGCAAGCCTTGAAACTTGACATGGGGATTCTCTAAAGTATGTGGGACACCATGAAGTTCACTTGAGGTTTTGGAAGTCCAATTTTATTTGAGAAACTCAAAACCCTAATTTAAGATCCATCGCTTATGAGGAGGCTTTGTCTGATGAAACCTTGAATCCCTTTGAGCAATTGAAAACTAGCTTGTGACTATTAGGAGACCTCTTGAGGGATATTATATTGAAGATGTGAGGGCAAATTTTGGGGTACAACATAAATATTTTAAAGAAATTCTTTTTATTTTGTTTCAAACCATTTTAAATAAATTATTTTCATCAACTTCTTCAAACAAAGAAATTTTCACATCATCATACAAATAAAATTTAATTTTTCATTCATATTCAAAATATTATTTTCACAAAAATAACAAAATAATATTATTATTTGATTATTTTTAAATATTTTAAAGAAATTCTTTTTATTTATTTTCAAAACATTTTAAATAAATTATTTTCATCAATTTCTTCAAACAAAGAAATTTTCACATCATCATACAAATAACATATGACTTTTCATTCATACATTCAAAATATTATTTTCACAAAAATAACAAAAAAAAATACTATTATTTGATTAATTTTTAAATATTTAAAAAAAAAATTTATTGTGTTTCAAAACATTTTAAATAAATTATTTTCATCAATTTCTTCAAACAAAGAAATTTTCACATCATCATACAAATAACATATGGTTTTTCATTCATACATTCAAAATATTATTTTCACAAAAATAACAAAAAAAAAATACAATTATTTGATTCATTTTTAAATATTTTAAAGAAATTTTTTTTATTGTGTTTCAAAACATTTTAAATAAATTATTTTCATCAATTTCTTCAAACAAAGAAATTTTCACATCATCATACAAATAACATATGACTTTTCATTCATAAATTCAAAATATTATTTTCACAAAAATAACAAACAAAAAAAACATTATTATTTGATTAATTCTAAATATTTTAAAGAAATTCTTGCGTGAAAAGGAGTTTGGATGATGTTTATGTTAAATGCTACTATATTGTGCAATTGAACCTAAATTTTTTAAATAAGCATTTAAAGAATATGCTTGGAAAAAAGCAATGTAAGAAGAAATATATGTTATTGAAAAGAACAAGACCTCGGAGTGAGTGGAGAAGGTAAATGAAAAAGAATTTATTGGTGCGGAATGGGTCTACAAGGTGAAACATAATCCATGTGGTTCAGTCCAAAAGAACGAAGCAAGATTTGTTGCAAAGGACTGTGCGCAACAGCCCAATAATGAAAATGAAGAAACATTTTCCCTCGTGGCATGTCTCGAAACCCTTAGAGAGTTAATATCTCTTGCATCCTAAAAATAATCGAAGTTGTATCAACTAGATGTAAAGTCAGCATTCTTACATGAAAAACGGAAAGAAGAAGTCTATGTGGAGCAACCTGAAGGATTTGAGATTTGAGGTCAAGAAGAAAAGTTTTATAGATTGAAGAAAACTGAAACAAGCACCATAAGCATGTCATAGAAATATTGACAATTACTTAATGGATAAATATTTTAAGAAGAGCAAAAATGAGCCTATTTGAATGTCAAACGATAAGGTATGGTTGATATTTAATTGTTGCACTTTATATGGATGATTTAATCTTTACTAGAAACAACTTAAAGTTGATTGAATATTTAAGAAAAGAAATAATGATGAGATACGAGGTTAATAATTTGGGCATGCTACATCATTTTCTTGGAATTGAAATTTACCAAGAGAATGGAGTCTTCATTTGTCAAAAGATATATGCTGAAAAAATATTGAAGAAATTTAGAATGTTTGGATGTAATCCAACTCATACACCATTATCAAGAGAAGCTATTGAAATTCAAGAAGAGCACATTAAGAAGAAAAATGTTAATAATGTGCTATATATCAATAAATACTTGTATCAGAAACATGTGGCTAAAGTATTGAAGAAGCATGTACCTAGGTTAATGTGAGTTTTGAAGACGGATTCATCAATACATGTACAGTGTTTGATAATTAACCACCACCTCGTTAAAAAAAAAAAATACATTTGTTTCTTTCTAGATTGGTGGATCATACACCTTGAATTCACAGATGCCTCAGGCTAACCAGTTCAATATCAAATATAAGTGTCCCTAGAGTAGACCCTTCACCATTTGCAAGTCGAGTTGGATTAAAAATTGTAGTGAACAGCCTCTGCCTGTCAAAGAACTATTTTTTTTTTTTGGAAATTAACAAAAATTAGTAAGGTAATTATAATTATAATAATAGATTATTCAATAAACCTAGTACTGTGTACTTCTGGATTCTTACATTAGGTGGAATAGGTTCCTGTGATGTGTTTTGGTATCCAAGTGATGGAGGTATAATGACTCTACGAATTCCACCTACTTTCATTGATCTCACTGCCACATCAATTCCATCAATCACCTGAACATACAAATCAAACCATTTCATTCTCACCTATAACTATGTGACATATGATAAAAGCATAGGACAAATGATCCATAATCAAGCTTACTTACCTTACCAGAACCAAGGACAAAGACAAAAGGACTAGGATCACCATTCTCATCTTTGTGGTCATAGGTTGAATCGAAACGCCATCCTTGTTTTGCTGCTAGTCTACCATAGTAATGAATCTCCACCTTCAAAATGGTTAATATTGTAAAGTAAAATGTCTATACAAATTCATCAACTATATGGTTGAGATATTTTGAAGAAGAGAATCATGCATACCTGGTCTCCATCTGAGGGAACTTCACCAGAACCAACAAGGAGTTCCAAAGCCTTAACACCGCCAGAATTGGGGAGTTCAGAGAAATCTGCTATTGGACGTTTTGAAGAAGGTAACGGTAAGGGAGAAGAAGATGAAGATGGAGGAGGAAGTGAGAAGATTAAAGCAGAGAAAGTAGTGGAGATGAGGGATAGAGATAAGGGTCTTCTTGTAATATTGCATGAATAGTTTATGGGAGGAAGAGTGGAACATACACGTGTTGAACTTCTAGAGACACAACTTTCTATTATCATCATCTTCATTTTCTATCTTGTCCCTCGAACATGGATCCTTAAAGTTCTTTAAACTGTTTCATAGTAGCAAATTACTTGGACAAATATTTGTTATTTCTAAATTTATGGTTATACTACTAAAATTTAAAGTATAGTTCAATATCCAATTTCATTCGATTCGATTGGGTAAAGTGATTAGTTTTTAATTAAATTTATTGGATAAAAAAAAATTGATCTAATAGTCTAACATCTTTTATTTATCTTTTATGTTAGAAATTCAAATTACTAAAATCTCTCTCCACAAAATTTGAAGAATTAGAACTACAATTGCATGACCATTTTTTTTGTCACTAGTAAAACTTCTTGTTTTAATAGAAATATTTTTTGAATTTTAGAATCTAAAATGTGTTTTTGAAACTCTTAAATTCTAAAATCTAAATTATTTTGATAAAACATGCTAAATTATTTTAATAAATCTCATGTATAAAAATAGAAACTTGTTAATAAATGATAGTTAGTTAAAAAGATAGAAAGATAGTTATAATTAGTTTCTTCTTGCTTATTCTAGGAGCTACTACAATCTTTGTATATATACTTTCTTTCTAATTCATCAATCTAAGAAGCCAATATTCCTTTATCTTCTTCCTTCAATTCTCAATGTTATTTTTTGTTTCTTCATATATGCATCAATAATGTAATGCATAATATGGTATCATCGTTTTCGATCAATTTTACCATTCTTCTGCATATAACTCATTGAATCGGTTATCGTTTTTTCATCTTTTTCGTGAATTATTTTCACAGTTTCAACATTGTTCTACCATGCCTCCACGGATTGATCCTACTGCTAACCGCATTACCAATGGTGATGTTGATTCAGTTTATTATGTTCATTCCATTGAAGGTCCCAATTTTGTTAGTATTACACCTCAACACAATGGTTCCAACTACATTTCTTGGTCCAGATCTATGGAACGCGCTCTTGGTGCTAAGAACAAAAATGTGTTCATCAATGGTTCAATTTATGTTCCTATTGCAACTGATTTTAATCGTTCTGCATGGGAACAATGTAAGTGCTTAGTTCATTCGTGGATTCTGAATTCAGTGAATCCACATATTGCTCAAACCATTGTGTTCTTGGAAATTGCTCTTGGCGTGGAATGATCTTAAGGAGAGGTTTGCAAAAGTTGATCGTATTCGTGTTTCTAATTTGTGTGTTGAGATCAATACTCTCAAACAAGGTTCTAAGTTTGTTCTTGATTACTTCACTGAATTATGCAGTTTATGGGAAGAACTAAACTCTCATTGATTAATCCTTAGTTATACCTGTCCTCAGCAATGCAGATGTGAAGCTATGAGGAGTGCTCGTGAGTTTCGTCTCGAGGATCAAATCATTCAATTCTTAACAAGTTTAAATGATAAGTTTTCTATCATAAAAACTCAAGTCTTATTAATGGATCTTCTTCCATCCATAAACAGAGTTTACTCTATGGTTATACAAGAAGAACAATGTTTCCTTGCCCTCTAAAACTGATTTCGCACTTAATCTTGATGAAGCTAACACTCTCATTAATGCTTATGATTCAAGAAAATCTGTGAATCATGGAAAACCCTACAATTATTATAGTAGTTCTTCTAACACTAGAAAAGATTGTAGAGTTTACATTTTTTTGTCACAGGTCTGGACATATAATTGAAGTATGTTATCGCAAACATGGTTTTCCTCCCAATTTTGCTAAGAATCAAGCTTCAACAAACACATCCAGTACTACCACTAGTGATACACAACTTGTGTTTTATAATGGTGAAGAAGTTTCTGCAATTAATCCTGGTGCACACATCACTCAAGAACAATTTGCTCAATTGATTGGCTTACTACAACAAACGAATTTGTTGGCCTCCTGCCCAAACCACAACTTCCAATACCAACCAATTTCTACTCATTATGGTCATACACCAAATGAGACTTCAGGTAAATTTTTTGTATCCACAGTTACCTGTTCTACCCACATTAAGCATGAATTTTGGATATTTGATTCAGGTGCTAATGATCATGTGTGTTCCTCCTTACATTGGTTTAGCTCTTACCTTAAAATTCAACCTGTCAATGTTTGTTTACCTAATGGTTCTATTGTTGTTGCCAAACATGCAGGCACAGTCAATTTTTCACTCTAATTATATCTCCCTAATGTGTTATATACCCCTGATTTTTCCTTAAATATTTTATCTGTTTCTAAACTATGTCAATCTTTACACTGCATATGTCAATTTTCTCATAATGATTGTCTTATACAGGATGTGAAAACCAAGAAGATGATTGGTTTGGCTAGACAGTTTGAAGGGTTGTACAGACTTATCAATGATGATGGTTGTCTTGTTGTAAAAGTTACTTCACCACAAACCACCAATTCTAGTATTCTTTATTCAAAACTCTTGTACCAACTATTTCCATGAGTAATTGTAAAGTGATACCTAAACAAGCCATTTGGCATTTTAGATCTGGTCACTTATCTCATGACAGGCTATATAAAATGGCTCAAATGTATCCTGTCATTTTCAATGACAATATAACAGTGCGTGATGTTTGTCATTTTGCTAAACATAAGAAAAATCTGTCCCTAAATAGGATTTTCTTTTAATAAATAATTAAAATAAAACCCCATAATACTTATCATAAATGAAATTAAAAGTTATATTATTTTAAACATAATACATTTTTAAATACTATATTATCTTTTATTAAAACTATAGTGTATTTTTAAATACAACACAAGTATAAATTGTATAAAATAGTACTCAAATATTTAGCATAAGAGAAATTAATAGAATACAAAAAAATAGTGTTTATTATATTAATGTATAGATCGAATAAAATAGAGATAAAATTTAGTGAGGTAAAAAAATCAATGTGTAATTTTGGAGTAAGAAAATATTAGAATTAACATATATTTTTAAAATTTATATTTATGTGGGTCTAATGGACTACCCACAGTCCATATGGGCTAGCCGTAATAGATAGCGGGCATTTTAGGACTGGGCTAAGAAAATCCTATAAAATATGAACTATAATTCTAAGGCCCAAACCCTATGATTTTTCGGACCTAGTGGGTCTGTGCATATGGGCTAGCCCATTTTTACAGCTCTACACTAAACTACAAAATTTCACATCTTTTACCTCTATAAGTGGTCTCTTTTATCTCTATAATCAAGGAATCAGAAAAAATTAAATTAGAATTCGGCAGAAATCTTGGAGAACAATAAAGTAATTCTTATCTACACATCTTAAAAAATTGGGTAGAGTTACACATATAGTAAATTGCATTGGAAATATACAAAATTTGAATTATTAAATAGACATTATCCAACTTTTTGTGGTGGATAGAGAAGTTGTCCCCAAACAATAATGCAGACGAATGAATTACACCATTCATGTTACTTAAGGAAAGGATAGATGGAAGTAAACTGAAAATTAGGCGAACTAAAGTTTGCGATGTGGCTTCTTTTAAAACAAACAAATTAGTGGGACAAATAAGTTGTCCGTTGTGGGCCCAAATGGAGGTATTAGAAGTCCAAAAATCCCTAGACCCCTAATGTTCTAAACACACTCCATATAACATGTAATGCAGCAATATTCAAAATAAAGAAACAGAAGTGAATAACTTAAATAGTGAAAACATGATTGCAGGGGGACAGTGAGTTCAGAGTTCTATAGACTTTGAGATGGAAATTGTAAGAGAGAGACACCATAGTAGTCGTGGTAAGACGTGGGTGGAGTAAAAAAATTGAATTTCTTATGATGAATAAGCAAAATGATATTTTTGTGCGGAACTGTAGAGGTGCAGCCGACACATCTTTCTATAGATATTATAATCAATATGTTAATATTTACAAACCTAAAATGCTAGTTATTGTTGAGACACCTTGTGATCTTAAAGGGATGAAAAACACAAGAAAAGGGGGATTTAAATTGAGGTTTAAAAAAAATAAGGCAATGAACACGATTAATTTATCTTGGTTCATTTGAACTCAAACTACATCCAGTCCACCCGCCAAGGTGATTTCGCCTCTTTCAATGAGGTCTTAATCCACTAATCAATAAAGATTACAAAATCACAATGACCTACTGTCAAAGTCTTCTTGAGTCTACTGACTACCACTTAGTCACTCAAGGTTTATCAAGATTTGATTACAAGTGTGTAAAGAAAATTGCTTCTAGAAAGATATTATCACAACTATGATATTATTACACAAGGTTAATTCAAGATTAATGGAAAAGAGAAATTTGAATACTGAATATGCGCGCGAGAGAGTTGTTGCAAATTTCTTCAGTTGACTCATTTATATAGATGTGAATATTTGTACCGTTGGAGACATCTTAACATATTTTTGGATGGAGATAAATGTCATTAAAGAGTTTCCAAAAATAAAGATTAGTGTATGTAGCCGTTAAGTCTTTGATCTTCAATTAATTTGGTTGATTCTGAAAATTAGCAGTTGCATGTATCAGAGTATCAGAGTGTATCATATTTTGATTAACTTATCAGCTTGTGTTGAGCGCGCGTTGCATATTGATATCTTCTTGTTGTAAAACTTCTGTTATGAGAATCTTCTTATTGTTGCGTCAGAACTTCTATCTTCTCAAAAACTTCTTGTTTTTCATCAGAGATTATGCATACTAAAATCAATAATTTTAAGAAGTATATTTTGTTCTTTATAACATAAAAATATTTTTTATCATCAAAATTTAAGTAAAGATAGTAGAATCAAAATTCTTGTTCTAACAATCTCCCCCTTTTGATGATGACAAAACTTATATTTTGAGATATTTAATTAATAACAAAAGATGATTGTGAGACTCCTCTTGAGTTATGAAGTCCTTTGAAAATGTTCCTTCAGAGTTTTTGATCGGAAGTTCTTATGAGAGAAGCTCCCCCTGAGTTAAATCCTTTTTCCTGTTTACTTAACATCATATTAAAATTATCAGAGTTTTAGGATATTTGAGGCTTAGTCCCGGTGAGTTGTTATTAATCAAAATATTTTATGTTCTCCCCCTTTTTATCATAATTCAAAAAGCAATGTAATCAAAGTAAAAAAATATGTAATCAGACATATATATAAGCATAACATGGAAGCTTTCATTCATAATAATCAAGATAGCACATAAGCAGAGAAGCAAAGAACAAAAACATAGAAACAAACAAATAAATAGAAACTAAGGTTGTGGAGGAGGAGGAAGTCTTGTAAAAAGTGATTCCATAATACTTTTAATATGAGAAGTACACTTAACTTGCTGATCAATCATATTCTTGAGTTCTGTATTTGTTTCATCTTGTTTGTCCAGTCTGATCTTGGCTGCTTCATTCTCTTTCTTTAACTCTTCCAGAGTTTTCAGTACAAGAGATGATGAAGAAGTTTCTCCAACAGAAGTAGACAGATGCTCAGAGCTTGGTGCAAGAGTTTTAGATGGTGACATTGCAGCAGCTTTCCCTTTGTATTCAGAAACAACCATGACCTAAATTCCAGAAGAAGATGGTTCATTTGGTTCTGTCCAAGGTGTATTATCCAAAAGATGAAGAGTTTTATTCTTCCTCAGCACTATTTCTTCGAGGGATGCCTCAGTTTTGGGATGACGTCGGGAAGCTGTGAAATTCCTCGTGAATATGGATTTCATGACCCTCCAAGATGTGATGGACTCTGGGGCCAGACTTTTGTACCAAGCCATGGCTCATTTCCAGAGAGTTGTTAAAAACAGTTTGTATTTGAGATGCTCGGTGATGTCGTTGTGGTAATCGAGCATAGCGTTGATGTTGTCGACGTGATCATCAGGGTCATTGGTCCCGTCATAAATGGCTAGATACGGGGGTTTCTCCATGCCTTTGGGGAGTGGTTCCTCTATAATTGCTTGTGAGAGGGGGCAATGAGGGTCCTCCTCGTCACTCCTCAACGGGGAAAGCTCATCGTTGTCAGGACTTTGCTCACGTCTAGGTGAGGCTCTCGGTCGATCAGTCTCATGGCGCATCCTGGATCTGCTCTTCTTAGCCCCGGGCGAGCATCGTCCTCGCCGCGGGGGAGAACGTCTTTGTTTCTTTGCAGATTCTGGACGTTGCATCGTCCTTTGTTCTCGCTGGGGTCGATCTTCCCGTCGGTCAGACTCCAGGGCCAAGATCTTATTGTGCTGCTGGTAGAGCATGGAGCTAGCCTGGTTAAGGGCGTTCACCATACCAATCATGGTGACGTCTCCCTCGACGGGCACTGAGATGGGCTGGAATGGAGCGACCGGCGGGTTTTGAGGCTGAGGTTATTGGATCCCATTATCTTCGGGTTCAGGAGACAGGGTGGAAGGTTGCCCGTCTCTGGGGTCAGCTTCGTGGTAATTCAGATTGTCCTTCGTCGTGTAGTCGACGAGGGGACGGTGATGGTCGTTGGTGTGTTCTCCGGCCATACTAGAAGGCTAGAGGTAGATTTGAGCTTTGATCTTCTGCTGTGGAAGAAGGGGACAGCTAGTTTCCTACAGAAGGCGCCACTGATCTTACCTGATCAGGAGGGTCTTCCAGTAATTGAACGCAAACAGCAAAGGTGGTTGGAATGGAGAGGGGGTGTACCTACAAGGCACTCCGATACCAAAGTAAGTAGAGGTGCAGAAATGGTAAGCAAGAAGAAATGTTTTAGAATACATGGCCCTTTAGTGAAAAAGGGTATTTATAGTGAGCCTCCAGCGCTGGGCCAAGGTCCTTCCTTGGGCTGAATCAGCGAAGCTCAAGGAAGAACTGCCAAGGTACGCGTAAGGAGCATGTAGACCTAGCAAGTGGTCTAGTCCTTGGTCCAACTGCCCCTATCTTTCAGGAGATAATAGGGGATAGTTGGGTGACGTGGCAAGTGGAATAGCGGACATGTTACTTGTCCGACGTACCAAGTGTATGCTCGACCCATGAAGTGTATGCTCGATCATCAAGCATACTTGCCAGAGTGGATGGGCATTTGCTCGACGTATTGGGTCGTGGCCCAATACAGTCTCTGGAGGCCCAGTCCAGAATAATTTTTAAAGATTAACACTTTATATAACAATAAACAAATATTTGTTTAAAAAATAATAATTACGTATAATATTTTGTTGTAATCGCATGTTGCATCAGGTGAAGAAACATTGCTTGAGAATGCAACGCATCTCCGGCATGTCACAATTTCAATTGGAATTTTATGAATAAAATAAATTTCACGTTGGCGAACCAATCCAACAAACCAGCATTGCATATGCTCTTAAAGTCTTCACTCTAAGGGCCCTATATATTTTATGACTCATTTATTTTTAAAATTTTAGATCACATATATTTTAGGGGCCTAAAAAGATTCATATATTTTAAGGGTTTAATTTTTTAGGCTTCAACCCACTAAATTGATAACTCTAGAGACTGGGGTGTTAATGACACCCTCCTAACATGTTTTTTTTTAAAATATATATAGTTTAAAAAAATTGTTTGAAACATGGGTAGATTGGGTAGATTGGATATTATTAGTTCAAATGTTGGTTATTAAGATAAAAATTTCTAAAAATACTCGTCTAAATTGTAGAAGCATACTTCAAGCTCTTTGTTTTGATGACGTCAACATTATCCAAGCTCATTCCAGATTGCAAAAAGTCAAGATGACAACAAACGATCAAGACCATGGCTATGCATCATCAATGGAATGTTTCCGATCGATTCAAGCTTATGTGATACTCTTTCAAGACTTGTCTCTAGGCTTAGGTATATCATTAATTACTTCTTAAATATGATATGCAAGTGTTCAACATAATCTTCATAATTTTATTGCATGTGCATATTTTTTGAAAAAGAAATCGGAACTGGTTTAACACTTTTAACAGAAATATTTTTCTGTATTTTAACAGTGTTAACCGGTTAACCATATGGGTTAACCGGTTAACGGCAGCAATTTTTGAATTCTGTGGTAACGTTCATAGGCGTTAACCGATTAACCTATTTGGTTAACCGGTTAACACTGAAGAAATGTTGAAAAATTGTTTCCTTTCAAATTCAAATATTTTGTTAAAGTTATACCTCTTCATGATTTTCTTTCATAAGTTTTTATACCTTTTCAAAAGAAATTCTTTTTAAATTTTCATACCTTTTTGAATAGTTGTTTCAACTATTATATATTCTAAAAATTTCAAATTCATAAACACCTCCTAGAAAATTTCAAATATTTTCATACAATCAAATTCACTTTATTCAAATTATCTTCATCTTTCAAAAGTGTTCATAAGTTCATAATTTTCATATTTTGTCTTGAACACTTGTGTTGAATATTTATAGTGAATTCTTGATTATAGGAGAAGATCAATTGTTATTGATATATTTCATTGTACTCTCACTCAAACAATACTATAGAAAGTGTCTTTCTATTTTGTGACTTGTGTTCCAAGGATTGTTTGGACATAAGGGTAAGTGTGGCAAGAAGATTGTTCTTGCACACTTGTTTGTATAGTTTGCTAGAAAGTAGGCCTCACCATTGAAGGTGTGATAGGTTGTACTGTTCTAAAGAAAACTAGTGGAAATCTCTTTCGGTTATGAAAGGGGACTGGATGTACCTTCGGATTGTGAAGGGAACCAGGATAAACCTCCGTGTGTTCTTTACTTTTCTGCTTTACAATTTTTGTTCTTTAACCGTAAAAGCAAAACCCATCCATCTAAGGAAAAGAATCGAGAAAATTTTAAGAACACCTAATTCACCCCCCCTCTTAGGCGCATTCTGATTCTACAATTGTCATCAGAGCAGGTTTAGGTAACCTGTTCCTACAAGATCCTATGGCTTCCGCAAACTCGAATCCCGTTTTCAAAGATGGTGGAAGTAGCAACAAGCCTCCGCTCTTCTCCGGCGAATACTTTGATTTCTGGAAAATCAGAATGAGGGAACATCTTGAAGCCCAAGGAGAAGGCATATGGGAAGCAATCGAAGAAGGTCCGCATAATCCCGTCAATATGATCAACGGTGTTGGAACGGCGAAGTTGAAGAATATGTATGATGAAGATGATAAAAGAAAGATCCTAAATGAGAAGAAAGCAATCAACATACTTCAAAGTGCTCTTAGTATGGACGAATTTTTTCATGTATCACAATGCAAATCGACGAAGGAAATCTGGGATACTTTGGTAGAAACACATGAAGGAACAACAAAAGTTAAAAGATCAAGGCTTAACACGTTGAGTCAAGAATATGAAATGTTCCGCATGCAGCCCGGAGAATCTATTGTGGCGTTACAAAAAAGATTTGTTCATCTAACCAACCATTTGATTGCACTCGGAAAGACCTTCACCAACGACGATCTCAACTTGAAAGTTCTAAGGTCTTTGACAAGGGAATGGCAATCGAAGGTGACCGCGATTTCGGAGAAGAAGAGTCTCTCAACAATGACATCCGCATCTCTATTCGGCAAACTTCAAGAGCACGAATTGGAACTTGGAAGGCTCGAGAAGCATGAAAGTCAAGAGAAAAAGTCCAAAGGAATTGCTTTGAAGATTGACACGAAGGATGACAAAGATGACGAGATCTCCGAAGATGAGAACTTCATGCTTCTTGTTAAGAAGCTTGGTAAGTTTTTTAACAAAAATAATAATTCTTCTTTTCCTAAAAAGAATAAACATTTCAGGAAGAAGGATGCATCCACATCGAATCAAGAAGTTACATGTTATGAATGTGGAAAGCAAGGTCACATAAAACCGGATTGTCCAAGACTTGCGAAGAAAGGAGGATTCAAAGGCAAGAAGGACTTCAAGAATAAAAAGGCTTATGTCGCGTGGGATGACAATGAAGTTAGTTCCTCATCGGAATCGGAAAGCGAAGAATGTGCAAATATGGCGTTAATGGCGTCACATCAATCCGATGAAGATCTCTCATAACAACAAAAGGAGATATCAAAAGAACAAGCAATATCACAAGAAGAGAAGTCACCAACCATTGAAGAACATCAAGATCTTCCAAAAGAATGGAGAACTCATAGAGATCACCCGATAGATAAAGTGATTGGTGATATTAGCCAAGGCGTTGCAACTCGACTCAATCTCAAGGATGCTTGCCTCAACATGGCGTTCGTGTCTCAAATTGAACCAACAAAAATCAATGAAGCCTTAGGCGATGATCAATGGATAATAGTTATGCAAGAAGAACTCAACCAATTCGAAAGGAGCCAAGTTTGGACTCTTGTACCAAGACCGGACAACAAATATATCATAGGCACAAGATGGGTGTTCAAGAACAAACTTGACGAGAATGGGATCATAGTTCGTAACAAAGCAAGATTGGTAGCACAAGGCTACAACCAAGAAGAAGGAACCGACTTTGATGAAACATTCGCTCCGGTAGCAAGGTTAGAAGCAATTAGATTATTACTTGCTTACGCTTGTTCCATGAATTTTCAGTTGTACCAGATGGATGTCAAAAGCGCTTTCCTAAACGGTTACATCAACGAAGAAGTCTACGTCAAACAACCTCCCGGTTTTGAAGACTTCAAGAACCCGTCTCATGTCTACAAGTTGAAGAAGGCTCTTTATGGCTTAAATCAAGCACCAAGGGCTTGGTATGATCGCCTTAGCAACTTCCTATGTGAGAAAGGTTTTACTAAAGGAAAGGTTGACAAGACTTTTTTCATCAAGAATCTTAAGGGTAACACCTTACTTGTTCAAGTCTATGTCGACGACATCATCTTCGGTTCAACAAACAAAGATTTTTGCGAAGAATTCTCTCTTATGATGCAAGGCGAATTCGAGATGTCCATGATGGGAAAGATGAACTACTTCCTTGGATTACAAATCAAGCAAACAAAGGATGGCATCTTCATCAACCAATCCAAGTATTGCAAGGATTTATTGAAAAGATTTGATATGGACAATTGCAAAGAGATGTCTACTCCAATGGGATCCGGAACGTATGTTGATCAAGATCTTTCCGGCACTTCAATAGATATTACAAAGTATCGAGGTATGATCGGTTCACTCTTATATTTGACGGCGAGTCGTCCTGACATTATGTTTAGTGTTTGTTTGTGTGCCCGCTTTCAAGCTAATCCAAAGGAATCACATCTCACTGCCGTGAAGAGGATCATGAAGTATCTCAAAGGAACAACGCACGTCGGACTATGGTATCCTAAAGGTAGTACTTGTTCTTTAATTGGTTATTCTGACGTTGATTATGCAGGATGTAAGACCGATATAAAAAGTACAAGTGGTACTTGTCACATTCTCAGGAATGCACTAGTGTCGTGGGCATGCAAGAAGCAAGCATGTGTTGCACTTAGCATGGCCGAAGCAGAGTACATTGCAGCAGGAAGTTGTTGTGCT
The DNA here is from genome assembly GCA_963966055.1 of Lathyrus aphaca. Classification (NCBI taxonomy): domain Eukaryota; kingdom Viridiplantae; phylum Streptophyta; class Magnoliopsida; order Fabales; family Fabaceae; genus Lathyrus; species Lathyrus aphaca. Next base: position 281,067,497 of record OZ014520.1, on the reverse strand, counting down.
CAAATCTTGTGGCTTAAACAACAACTTCTCGATTTCGGTATAGATCTCGGTTGTATCCCTCTCCAGTGTGACAACACAAGTGTCATCAATATCACGAAGAACCCGGTCATGCATTCAATAACAAAGCACATTTATATCCGGCACCACTTCCTTCGAGATCATGTTCTAAATGGAGATGTCGATGTTACCTTCGTGGATACACACAATCAACTCGCCGACATATTCACAAAACCATTGGCTAAAGAGCAATTTTACAAGATTCGACGAGAACTTGGTATTCTCAATGAAGGTGACATCTAACATTTACTTTAAAATGGCTTATTGTATGTCTTTATTGTATTTTATATATGTTTGTTCACTTTTTGGTCATAAAAGGCTAGCACTCCCATTTCGCCATTTTTCGTTTTTCTCACTTTCGTATACCCGAAAATAATCGGTTTCAAAAAAAATTTGATCGAAAGTTGCGTCTTGATGAGTGCTAACACTTTATGAAATTGTTTTTATGAAAAAGTGGTTATTTTTAGGCTAAAACATGCTGCTAGATTTTTCAAAAAATTCAAATTTTTTAACCGTTAACCGGTTAACACATCCAAAACTTGGATTTCCAGCGCAGGTTTCAGCTTCTGTCTGTTTGAATTGTTTTTGTTTTATTTGTTTTACTATGTTTTATTATACTATTCTAGTACACATATTGCATGTTTGGTTCATTCTCTTCCACATGTTTTAAACTTTTAAACTCTTTGACTACCAAAACACTATTTATCATCCTCTTCCAACTTCCAACCTTCAACAACTTAAACCCCCATTTAAAACCCACTATCTCTTCATCTTTATAACACTCTTCAAACTACATTAAACTCACCAAATATCATCTCCTTCCATAAACCCTAACTCCATCATTGTTCATGGCACCCCAAAGGAAAGGAAAGGAATCGGCGTCTGTGTCAGAAGAAGCTCCAGTTGTGGAAATAATGGAGTCTACCAAGAAGAGGAGGCTGGATTTCAAAGTCAGAGTCAGACCACTGCTTAAGGGTAAATATGTTCTTCTGAAATCCTTCAAACCTCCAACATTTAGATTTCCTACATTGCTAGAATTTCAAGGGATGCTTGATTTTGTTGCTGACAACGGGAGAATTTACCCGGATTTGGTCCAATCCTTTATGCATAACTTTTCTCTCAACATGGATAGGCATGGTAAACATAAGTTGCATACTCTTGTTCGGAATTGTGAAATTAAGGAAGATTTAGGTGCTTTGGCTGCATCCTTGAACATTCCATTTTCCGGTGTGTTTCTCCGCAAAGGTGTGAATCACATTGATGACATTTGGTCCGGCTACAACAAAATGGAGTATTATTACTCAATCTACCGTTTTCCAAAGGATGTTGTGACATCGGGACAGCGTACTTCAAGAACTCTATGATATGCGAAGAATTTGATCGTCGATGATCGGTTGTTACACTATATCATTTGCTATGTGCTGCTGCCCAAGGATTCAAATCACTCTCAAATCAACGACTTGGAGATGCAAGTTCTATTTGCTATCAAGAAAAGGGTAAAGATTAATTGGATGCTTACTATGATGTATCACTTGAAGCAATAACTCTCTTTGAAGATAAGACTTCCATATGCTAGGCTCATTTCTCGGATCATTGAGCAAACCGACTTGGTTATTGGTAGGGAACCTTTTATCGCTATGAAGGCTACGGCAAATGAAATCAATGAGATTACAATTGTGAAGAATACCAGAATTGTGTTACGCAACGATGGTTCTTATGAATATGTCGATGGTTCCTCCGCTCCATCCTTTCCTATTCCCGAAGGTGACATAACCAATGACTTTCTTTACACCACCATCATGACACACCACCGAGAAGCTCAACAAAACCACCGTGAAACCCAACGCACTCTCAAAAGTCTTCAGAAATTGATTATCGGTTCTCACAATCAAACCGAAGAGGAAGATGAAAGTGAACCCGGTAGTGAATATGGTGAAGATGGTGAAGATGAAAGTGATGATATGGGAAGAGGAATGAACATGCATGTCTTGTTGTTTTTATTGTTTTAGTTTTAAAAAATTTGTTATAAGTCCTACGTTTGTTAGGAAATTTTGATTTCGTTTCGATTATGTTTTCGTACTCTTGTCCGTTTTTAATCCAATTATGTTTTTTGTTATGTGTATGTGTTCATATATGCTTTCATACTAAGTTGCATCATGTTGAATTTTATGCTGAATTTTTCATATCTATGCTTGATCCTCTCTTCCTTTTTGCTAATGACAAAGGGGGAGAAGAGCTTTAACATCTCTCTGTGCAGAATTTTGCCTCTGTTTTAGATAGGGGGAGCTGCTGAACATAGGGGGAGAAGCAAGTCTAGAACATGATTGATCGATCAAAGCTTGTACACAAATTCGCTCGGTTGTCATCATCAAAAAGGGGGAGAATGTAGAAGCATACTTTAAGCTCTTTGTTTTGATGACGTCAACATTATCCAAGCTCATTCCAGATTGCAAAAAGTCAAGATGACAACAAACGATCAAGACCATGGCTATGCATCATCAATGGAATGTTTCCGATCGATTCAAGCTTATGTGCTACTCTTTCAAGACTTGTCTCAAGGCTTAGGTATATCATTAATTACTTCTTAAATATGATATGCAAGTGTTCAACATAATCTTCATAATTTTATTGCATGTGCATATTTTTTGAAAAAAGAAATCGGAACTGGTTTAACACTTTTAACAGAAATATTTTTCTGTATTTTAACAGTGTTAACCGGTTAACCATATGGGTTAACCGGTTAACGGCAACAATTTTTGAATTCTGTGGTAACGTTCATAGGCGTTAACCGATTAACCTATTTGGTTAACCGGTTAACACTGAAGAAATGTTGAAAAATTGTTTCCTTTCAAATTCAAATATTTTGTTAAAGTTATACCTCTTCATGATTTTCTTTCATAAGTTTTTATACCTTTTCAAAAGAAATTCTTTTTAAATTTTCATACCTTTTTGAATAGTTGTTTCAACTATTATATATTCTAAAAATTTCAAATTCATAAACACCTCCTAGAAAATTTCAAATATTTTCATACAATCAAATTCACTTTATTCAAATTATCTTCATCTTTCAAAAGTATTCATAAGTTCATAATTTTCATATTTTGTCTTGAACACTTGTGTTGAATATTTATAGTGAATTCTTGATTATAGGAGAAGATCAATTGTTATTGATATATTTCATTGTACTCTCACTCAAACAATACTATAGAAAGTGTCTTTCTATTTTGTGACTTGTGTTCCAAGGATTGTTTGGACATAAGGGTAAGTGTGGCAAGAGGATTGTTCTTGCACACTTGTTTGTATAGTTTGCTAGAAAGTAGACCTCACCATTGAAGGTGTGATAGGTTGTACTGTTCTAAAGAAAACTAGTGGAAATCTCTTTCGATTTGGAAAGGGGATTAGATGTACCTTCGGATTGTGAAGGGAACCAGGATAAACCTCCGCGTGTTCTTTACTTTTCTGCTTTACAATTTTTGTTCTTTAACCGTAAAAGCAAAATTCATCCATCTAAGAAAAAGAATCGAGAAAATTTTAGTAACACCTAATTCACCCCCTCTTAGGCGCATTCTGATTCTACAGAAATGAATAAATTTGAATTAAAATTAGTACTGTCAAATAGCTGTCAACAATCCAAAAATGGAATATGAGTGCTTTCTCTGAGCATCCACTACATGCATCTCTCGTCTTTTCCCCTCACACAAAATGTTACTATGTTTCTCTAAATAAAGACGAATTACAAGTAATGCCAGATGACTCCAAAACATTTAATGATGGCACTCAGTACTATATCATATAGACATAGGATTTTTCCGTTGACTACATGAAGAAATCAGAAAGTAGGGTACACCTAGTAATTAAACACACCCATCTTTTTAATGTTGACTATGCTCTCACTTTAATTCGTTTTGTTTTCTTGCTCCATTAGGGACCACCGTGAAAATGACTATCCTTTCTCTTGTTTCTTCATAGTGGTTTCTTTACTGTACATTTAAAATGATGAGATGCTCTTGTCACATGAAGAATGTAGAAAACTCTAGCTATACATTGTAAACAGGTAGGTCCCACTGAATGTAGAAAACTCTAGCTATACATTGTAAACAGGTAGGTCCCAGTGAAGGTGCTTCTGAGTTGTGGACTTTTTGGAGTCTCCACGTGACACAAACTCAAGTTTAGTTCCTCCTATAAGCAGCTTTATGCAAAGTTTCATTTATATTTATTCTCTCTTCTATCACATTCCTTCTAAAGCATATCTCCAATGAAGCATCAAATTCTCTTGTTTTTCTTTGTTCTCGTTCTTTCTTCTTTCTTTGCTTCTGCTCGTTTTCTTGTACCACCAAATGGTTCAAGACATGGTAACTATGATGTTGTATTATACTACTTTTTATGACTTCATTTCCCACTGTTAACTGATTTTTGAAGTTGGAACAACTTGATATGTGTATATAGGTGAAAAGGAATTGAAGGTCATTGGTAAATCATCCACCGAAATGAAAGAAGATATGGAACAAGTAAGCATATACATAATGCTTTTGAAATTTTCATTTTTCTTTGTCTTCTAATTTGATTGAAACTTGTGTAGTTGATGGGATCAGAGGAATGTTATGAAAAGGATGAAGAATGCTCTAGCAGAAGGATGATTGCAGAGGCTCACTTGGATTATATCTACACCCAACACCACAGGCCTTGAATCAGTTCAAATGCTGCGTAGAAATTGAACACGAGTCCTTATTAAAACAATAATAAAAGTGTTAAATCTGAAACATAAGTGAAATGTGTATCTGCTTTGTCCAAATCCAAAGCTCTAATTGTGAAGGTAGTTAAATATGTAAATTGTTCTTTATTATATCAAAATTTATACAGATAGATGTTGAATTAGTCGCACTTTTCAATATGTAGTATACACATGCATAGCACTTAGCACAATCGAGGATATGGAGACCCTTACTATAAGTCTATCAGCACTCAACACTAAACATTGGCTCAGAATCCAATCAGGAAAACATTTATTTTTGTTTTGTTACATTTATCGACAACAGAAATTCTCGGAAGTATGAAACGGGAAAACTTTAACAGATCTATATTACAAAGAAACTGAATTTCAGAAAATTACAAATGTAATTCTCAGGTAACAAGTCATACTGCAATTTCCAATTTAACAGATCTATATTACAAAGAAACTGAATTTCAGAAAATTACAAATGTAATGCTCATGTAACAAGTCATACTGCAATTTCCAACTTCTCGCAGTATAGGAAGGAGAACAGTAATACAGTAGAATTTTGAAATTATAATGATACATAGATTGTCACTCAACATTTGTGACGACAGTGGCCTAACTGCTTTGCTTCATGTTACAGCCAGATGCTGTATAAAAACCACAAAATCTGCTTTATCATATAAAATTAAGTTACAATACAACCACATCAATGAGAAAAGAGTTGAGCTGTAAAACTATTGCATGTATATATATATACTTTGAACACTGAGGAATTAAAGCGTCCTCATGAATACAAGAAATAAAAATACAGGAACAAGAAAAAGGAAACCAAAACAAAACAAAAAACTGGAGCACAAAATTTGTTTGTCAGCTCTAGAAACCAATTAGAGAAATAAATTTAGCAAGAAGAGCTATCAAGATACGTTAAAACTTAAAAGTAAAGTAAACCTGGGTTTACTCGGTTTCTTAATTCTTGTTAACATCAGAGCTCCAGTGTTCTTAACTTGTTTCAATCCTGTTCCTGAAAAATATAACAGGGCCACCCATTCTTACAAACAGATGAATTTGAACTTTGGACATCCTCTATTCTCCACTAATATCAATTAATAAGCCTTACCATCTTGATGACACTTGATAATGAGTTCTCTGATAAGCATCTTGTGTGAATGATGGGACCCCTTCCAGAACTCGTATCTTTGATTCCCATCTCAGTATCACTATCAGAGCCAGTCACGTAAACAGCACCTTTGAACATCCACTCGCTATTTTCCGGACAGTAAACATCTTCAAATAGCTCGCCACACAACACACATAAGCATTGGTTTTCATCTGCTAGAACCATTGCATCCTCTTGACTTTCGTCTGTTTCCTTGTCTTGTGAATCTACAGAATCAGTAAACTCATTTTCAGATGAACATTCAGCTTGACCAGCAACCCAGTCAGTTGACTTCAGATACCATCTTGATGCTGTAGTTAAACCACTGTGTTGTCTTTCTCTTGTGTCATGCCACTCCAAGTGTCTATTAAACTGTTCTTGGAATTTGAGCTTAAGGCCACAGATGCTGCAATGATGTGGAAAATCTTCAAATAATCCACTAATTACAGATGGATGCAATTTTCTGATTACATTAGGCTTAAACTCAAAGCCAATGACATTTCTAATATCTGTGCTGGTTGATTCAGATAAGGACATAGGCGTTTTTGCAGTATCATCTAACTCATCTTTGATCAAAGGAACAGGGACAGCTGCAGAACCAGACAATGAAGCAACAGGCATAGAGCTACTGGTACTGAAGCTGTCGCAGTGATCTTCCAATCGAGATACCACCTCAGCCGGTGTCTCGGTTTCTGTGGATATTAAACCCTTTGCAACTAATGAGCTTAGAAGGCTTGAAAGTGGATTTGAGGTTTTATTTGTAGCACCGGATGTCTGGGCTGAGGCACTGCTAACATTCGAGGAAGCTGGTGGTAGAGTAGATGTCCTTATTGATTGTCCAGCCTTTATTTTAGATCTTTTTGGCAAAGCAGATGAAGACGGAGAAGTATTTGCAGACACTGAAGAAATTAATGTGGCAGGGGAAGAACCACCTGACTGAGAAGGCCGAGACCCTAATATAGATGGAAGACTACTAGTAGTTGGGATATTGGAGAATAGTCTACTCTTCACACTTGCAGCTTCTGTGTGACTTGTGTCTGGCTGCTCTGAGGATTCTCGGGCTAGAGAAACATTGGACAAGGGTGGCTTCTTAGTCTTAACATTTACTTCAGTGCGAGAAGAGCCAAGTTGTTGCTGATACCTTGGCTGAAAACTCGCTGAAGGTAATGGACCCTTCAAGTCTTTTACCTGTGATGATCTTCGCAAGTCTCCAACCTGAATATTAGGAGAAAGGGTAGGTGAAGAATCTTTAATATATTGGCTTTGCAGACCTCCCAAAAGATGAGATGTTTTCCGAGTGATAGGATGGTCTTGCTTATCAAAATTTTCCATTAGATGAGAGTGGTCAATACTTGGTGGCAAGGGAGAGCGTTGTCGCAAAGGTGACTGCCCAGAAGTGGATTCAGATCCCACAGAATGAAATTGTTGTCCTCCAATTCTTGCATTGGGCAGGAAAGCACGATTCCCCATCCTGGCAGCAGAAGAATTTGCATTGCCCAGTAAGGAACCAGACATTGACATGCATCCGTCCGAGTGACCCAGTTCCTTATCCAATTCATCAATTGATTGTTGCTCCTGCAATTTCCATGATAATGATGGATGATGCCGAAATTGTTTCTTTTGAGTGGCTTGAGATCTTTTGGTCATTTCTCTATCAACATTTGTCCCAAAAACATTTCTGATTTGGTGGTGGTTATCTTCAGCATCCTGTACAACAAAAACAAAATCAACAAATCTACATACTAATAATAACATGCAGAATGAGGAGATGAAATTTAGTTCATTAAATTAACCAATGTACAAGTAATTTAAGAATGTGTTTGAAATTGTAGATAAGGGGTTTAACTTCCGGTAATTAGGGAAACTGTGGTTAATTTGTTGGGGTCCCTTGATGTGCTATCTCATTCGAGGTATAGAACTTTATTTCTTTTCTATCAAGATATAAAATTCAGTTAGTTGTGTAAGTTATGTTCTCCTAGTAACCTACACAGGGCATATTATTTCATCTCAGGGAATTCAATCTTATATAGAAGAGATTATCAAAATTCTGGATTTTAACATCTCTAAATTACCAAATTATCATCATCAGCAGTCCAAGCATCGTTGCCCAAGTTGTTACGAACACCGTGACTAGTCAATCCAGTGTTCATCTCATCCCACATGTACTCCTCTTCCTCAGAATTTTTCCAGCTACTTGACATCATATTTCTCTTTATGCCAGTTATGTTTCGTGTTGGCTGATGTTGTACATCCGATATAGTAGTAGCTTCAGTATTTGAAAAACTATGCTTGAGGCCAACACCATTTCTTTGCCCAGATATGGTCCCTGAAACACCGGCAGCAGCTTTGTTGTATAAACTTCTGTGTCCTAACTCGGTTATGCTGCCATCAGTTCTGCCAATACCCGTGCCCATATTCCTTGATAGATTGGAACCATGTTCACTGCCTCCATAGGATGCATTGATGCTCTTTTCTGGAACAGGATCGTCGAATGGGTCTATATGAGTGTGCTGATTACTCTGCAATGTATATCATTAAAATAAAATATGACAACTGACAGAGTGAAAAGCATAAAGGAAAAACAAAGACTACTAGCCATAAGTAGATGTTAACAGCAACATGGTCATCATTTGAGATTGCAATTACCATATCATCAACAACTCCTTTAGTCTTCATTTCAGAAAGTACATGTCAAAAGGCGTGATATCAAAAAGAATATGGATAACTAAAGTAACATGACATGAAAATATATTGCTATAACACTATTACTATGATTTCATTGGAAAAGTTCTCATGCTTGTGCCTCCAGACTAGAGTTGCTTGGCTAGTTTGCATAGTAAGTTGGAATTGCCTTAGATCCAACAACTAGATAAAACGATTGTCAGATGAAAAAGCGGGACTTTTCGTGATTAATCAGGAAAATATGGGAATAGAGTTCATTGGAAAGGTCCAATTGAAAAATCAGTGATTGCAATAATATTGTGTTGTCTTAATAACAAAGAGATTAAGATATGATATGATGACACATATCCCAGTCTCATCAAGCAAGGAATGACTTGGACTTCCAATCCAACACAAACATAAACCCTGTAATCATGTCATATTTTGATCTATTCCCGTGAAATCAAAATTTTAAAACTTTGAACTAGAAATTTAAGGTGCAATCATTTCACTTACCCTGCTGGACTCCTGAACACGCTGTCGTTCAAAATACTTGGGATTCACATGTATACTATGAGGTGGTTGATGTGTCTGCGAATCACTCCTGAATGCAGCAGCTGCTGAAGACGAACCATTGACTGCTGGAGTGAAGCCCAGTTCTTTGTCTATAGCCTGAAGGGTCTGAGGAGGAAAGACTCCTTTCCAAGTTCCAAAAAGGTGTTTCATACTTTGACGGACAGGAGGGTCAACCTGTCGGTATGTCTTGCAGAACACCTAAAATGTAATGGAATAATTTAGCAAGTACCTAGTTAAAATAGGTCTGTAAAACGATAGACCGTATCTCATGAAAAACATGCATGTTTAATGATATGATGGATTCATTGTTTACCATTTTGACTGTAAAGACATGTTAAAAGACATGAAGGTCAATAATGTGCAAAGAGAAGAATTGATATCTAACCTCGGGTAGTTTGGCAGCAAAGTATTTTATGTAATCCCGCCCAATATTCTTAATTATACTGTCTAAGAGATAAAGAGATGGCAGCTTTTGTTCACTAGGAACCTGGAAAGTTATTAACACAATTAATTGAAAATTTACCTTTCTTTTTATAACTATAATATAAAATGATCAAGCTAAAAATTAATGAACATAAGGAAAGAACCAAAAAAACAACAATATATAGCTCACAACTTAGGTATTAGCAGCAAATGACAACAAAATCCAGCAATAGTTTATTAACAGCACTATATAGAAGTTATAAAACGTAAAATTTATATTCAGACTGAATTGTTATTTGTTAAGCAGTTCCTTATTCTAGCTGCCGGTAACAAGCCTAACATTCCACATTTTACTAATACTTCGGATCATATCTTCCACTCCGTGGAATGAGTACAACAGATGTAAAAGCCTTAACAATGTATCAAGATGAATAGAAGCAATCTTCAAAAAACTTGACAAACATGAAATGTTTTAGTCACGGTCTTGATTCCTCTGAATGATACTGTCCAATCTTCCATATCATGCTAAAGACTGACAAATTCCATATGCTCCTTGATCCAAATTGATTGTAGAGGGAAGTATTGACGTTATCTTTATTAGCATGCTACGTGTAACTCTGGCAAACGAAGCGAATCCACTAGTACAAAAGTGAAACGGTACTAGGAACAATGTATGTACAATGTTTCCATACAAATTCTCTTTCTAAAATAACCCCCGACAAGAAATGCTTATAAACTGAACCATTCCATATACAGGTCAAACTTATAAAGTAAGATGCATTGACTTATAAACTATAAAACAGAACTACCTTTCCTAAGTGCCAAAGAATTGTACAATTACATCAAGTATTACAAATGAAAATGACAGAGAATAGAAATGAAACATTAATTGGAATTGACTATCATGGAGTAACCATTCTATATTGATACATTATAAACTAAATGTTCCCAAACATTCATTACTCCCATGTGCATAAAAGTCAATAGAGTACAAGAACCGTAGAGAACCACTCTAATGATTCTTGCTGCGTTTCTCTTGCAACAAATGGATTCCAAAACTGCTGCAATTTCAGAATGAAAACTCTTTTATTTCCTTTATTAATAAATTTTGATTGTAAGGCAACATATTTCCCTTTTTGTTCATTTTCCTTTCTAGGTGGGTGAAAGAGCTCAGCTCAAAATCAACGCACAGATAAATAAAGCTGTGAGTGGGGACCAATGAAATGAAGCTACACAATAACATAACATAACATAAGAAACAACAACATCGATTAAATCAGGAAAACCACATCGACCGTAATAAAGAGTTTTTTCCATTTTTATTCATCTTCTAACAGTACAAAAATCCAATTCAATCAGCAATTACCTCCATAACACAACCCCTTAAAAAAAAGGAAGAAAAAAACTAACCAATTGAACATATAAACAGCTACACAGTGTAAAAACTAAGTTCACCTCTAGAATGTTAGCACATATAGTGGCAGCAACGGCTTTCTCAGCAGCTCGATTTTCGCCTGCAATTATAGTCAGGTTGGTAATTATCAGTTTCGAATTGAAAGTAAGCTCTGCAAGCCCACTCTTATACTGAGCCACAAGCTCCTGAAACGGCAGCGGCTGAGGCTGGTAACCACCGTCGTTATTCTCCTCGTCTCTTTCATTCTGTCTGAACCGTGAAGCAGAAGTAACTTGCTGTTGTCTCTGTGGAAACACTGGAGAACCCGAATTTGAAGCACGTTCCGGATCTTTTATTAATCTGGGTCTCTTCAAAATCGGTTCTTTCGATCTATCAAACGGTCTTCGTGAATTCTCCATAGTAGATAAAGCAAAATACAAATGAAGATAGTAAAATAAATAAAAATACAAACCCTAATCCTAATCCTAATTCAAATCCTAAACCTAGTTTACAGATGATTGATATAGATATTGAAACTAGATTACAAAATGGAAAATGAATACATCGATCAATAGTAATATTGAATTATGAAAAAAAATACAAAATTGAAAGAAAAAAAGAGTGTAATTGTAAATTATATGATACAAATTATATAATAACCCTAATCAGAAATTGGAAGAGAGTGGTAACGGAGAGGGAATTGAGGTTGAGTAGCGTTGAATTGAATGTTGATTCAGTTGATTGTGTGAAGAAGAATGAAAGGGTTGAAATTGGATTTGGGAATTTGAGGGAGAAAAGTGATGGAAATGTTTTGAAGCGTAGTAAAAGACGGAGCTGGTTATTCCGACAGATGTATAGATTTCATGCTGTCTGGATGATGTTTAGCCGTTAGATTTGAGATCTGAATGAGTTATATAAGTTAGGGATTGGATTGGATTGGATTGGAATTTTTATAAGATTATTAAAAAATTAATGATCGTTCAAAGTCAAAAAAAAAAGATATTTAAGCAAAAGTGGATGTTACTCGATAGATTAAAAGGAGAAATATTACGAACAATTTGAGTGGACATATAACCAAACTCAAAAAAATAGAAAGAAAATCTAAAATTAAGGATTATTGCGCATTTCTCCCGTGCATAATCTAGCGAATTCATGTAAGGGTGTAAAATTAAATCAACTACCTATCAATTAATATAGTTGTCACCAAAGTTACTAATGCACCATTTTCATAATTTCAAAACATGCTTAAGCAAAGGATAATATAGTAAATCACAAAATAACCATTGTTAAAGTTCTAATATCTCTTCTTTATGCCACATGTCAATATGTCATTGGTATTCTTTGATTAATTTCATTTCCCTCTTTCTCAACAAAACGTGACAAAACACTCCCATTACACTTTGTACAACAGCCTACGCTCTGCACACAAGCTGAAGCATTTTCATTACCTCTCACACACGATTTTTTTCCACAGAAAAACACTTTCATTGCTTCTTCATTCAAGTTGCGATTTCAGGTTATCTCTCTAACCGAAACTATACTCATCATCTTCCTTGGTCATGCATTTCTTCTTCGTTGCTTTTTCATTTCATCGTTTTGTTGGTTCCATTTTTGTTCATCATCGGTTTTGTTGGTTCCATTTTTGTTCATTATCTTTCGCAGGTTTGTTGGTTCATTTCACTATAAAGTTTGTGTCTTTGACTATAGCAGATGTTTCGGTTTTAAAGTTTTCGTTTTTACATGGTTTAAAGTTTCCTATGGTCACATTGTTTGACATGGTTTAAGATGGTTTAAAATTGTTTGACATGGTTTAACTTTATGGTCACATTGTTTGACATGGTTAAGATGGTTTAAGATGTCTTAAAGTTTTTGTTTTTACTACTTCTACAAACTTGTTTCATTTATGTGGTTGATTTGTGTAATCCCCTGCAAACCTGATTCATTTATGTGGTTGATTTGTTTTATAAAACATATTTGAAAGTTTGTGTCTTTGACTATAGCAGAGGATTTGGTTTGAAAGTTTTCGTTTGTACTGATCCCCTTCTTAAAGTTTGAGTTTTTACTATAGCAGCTCATATATTTTGTAAAGAAACGGTATAAAGTTTGTGTTTTTACTCAACTTAGGTGTGCAACATGGTTTAACATCTCATATATTTAGCCTTATGGTCACATTGTTGGACATGGTTTTAGATGGTTTAAGATGTCTTAAGTTGGTATTGTGCTGTTTGAAAACATGGTTTAAGATATTGGCATAGTTCTCCCTGCAAACATGTTTCATTTAATGTTGTTCATTTGTTTTAGAAAACATGTTTGAATTTCATTTGGTTCATTATGTTATATATTTAAAAATAGTACATTTGTTCATTTGTTATATTGCTTTGAAAACATGTTTCATATGCTTCATAATATTCATAAGTGCAATGTTTGGACATAAATCCTGAATGTCTCATATTAGGTGTTTTGATTGTTGTTTTTCCGTTTCAGACGATGTCTCGAGCACCGATTATGATTGTTGACCTGAAGGTAGGAAGCAATGTTTTCAAACTAGCCATTCATGTCATTGATTTGTGAATCGTAACGGAGTGCAGTGGACAATAGATGCTCGAGTGTATTATCCAAGACATTAAGGTATGCATTACTGATCGCGGTAAACAATACGTCTAACGGTTTCTAACTGCAAGTGCACAGTGTAAACACCCCAAATTTGCCCTCACCCATTCACACCATGGCTTGTGATCATTCTCATATGCATAAGCACAAACATATCATCTCATATCTCATTTTTGATTCACTGCATAGCTTTCAAGGCATCTGCACCTAGGGTTTGTGGTCTGAGCAATCCCAAAGCATCTTGAGCCATTCCAAAGGCAACCAATCAATTCAAAGGGGTCCATGTGCATACTTATATCACATCTCATCTCTTCAAAGTCAAAAATGCAGTGGAATCACAAGAACTAGGGTTTGAGTGGATGCAGAGCCAGGATGAACTGCACAGTTGACTGAAAATTAGGGTTTTGGTTTCAGAGGCCATAACTCCAATTTTTTTTGGTCATTCTTGTTTCCATTGATCTCTATATGGTATAAGGAGTATGCATATCAATTTTCATGAAGAAATTCCATGGGGAAGTCATCTGATCAAGGGTTGACTTTTCAGACAAGTCAGTGCAAAATCAGGGCATCTGAGGCCCCCAATGACCCAACCAATGGGTGATCTTCATCATTTTGAGTGTATATGATCTTTATTTGATCATGGAAGAAGGTTGAAGTTCATAAAATCAAGAATTTAGGGTTTTTGCAAATGTTGACTTTTTGGGCATAGTTGACTTTTCAAGAATGCTCCATTTTAGGTCATTTTTCAAGCCTTGATTCTTGATCCAAAAATGCTTCAAATGGAAAAACTTTGGTCATGAAAGTTGTAGATCTCATCTTTCCCTTTTCAAAAAGTACAAGAACATGATCAAATTCTCTTTGGATCAAAAGTTATGGTATGGCAAAGTTAGCAAAAATCATTGATTTTCAAGTTATGCACCAAAGGCAAAAAATTGCAAATTCTCCTTCCAAGGCCAATTCAGTCACCATATGGGCTTCTAATGCACTTAACATGATCATGTAACTTCTAAAAGTCAGATTTGAACCAAGGTGCCTCATGTTTCATGGCTTATGCAACAAGATTTTTCCATGTGAACCATAAAGCAAGCAACTTGCAAAAACTATCATCACATCTCACCCACTTGATTTCTTGGATGCTGAACCAGCCCTAGCTTCTCTCCATGCCATGCTGCGCCAGCCCTAGTCCTTGTACTTGCCTAGTATCAAGCCCATGCCTCTCTTACAACCAAGTTGACATTTTGCAAAAGTAAACATCCCAATCAATAAAGGACATGTCACATCTTCTGACCAATCAGTATTGTTTATACAAACAATTTGCAAGCAAAACATCATAACACACAAGGCTGAAACCAATTCATTCACCACATACACAAAACACTCCCCTTTTGCAAGTTCCTTCGAATTCCTCTACACAGCCACCAAACCCTCAAACTATCTTCATCAATCATCTCACCACACTTCATAGATCATCCAGCACCAAGAACCAAAGCCTGTAATAGCAAGAACACTCCATAACCATTTCACACTCCATTTTGCAGTTTCATTCGAAACTCTCATCCTAGCTCACAAACACACAAACAAACACCACAAACCTTCTCCATTCATCATCAGGACCTCAAACCTTCATTCACCATGACCTGAAAGTGCCAGAATCTCCATTGCCATTTTTGACTGAACTGAAGCAGGAGCTTTCGAAACTCATCATCAAGCCAACTTAAACTCCATTTGAGCATTCAAACATCTTCTGGGGACCAAGTGGAGCAGCTTGCACAAGGAGAGGTGGCCAGAAAGTTCCTAAACTGAAAGCTTCGAATCTCAGGTAGCCTGAACTTTATTTTTCCAGAAATGATTTTTCTTGTTACAAACTTGTTCTACTAGCTTCACTGATCATTCTGGTACCATTGGTTTTGAAAATGGTTGTGATTTGAGCATTTAATTTGTTTCTGAAGCTTGCGTGACCTAGAACTTTTTCTCTTCGATTCAGTTGATTTAGGAAACATAAATTTGTTTTGATTGGGGGTTTTGATTCGTGAGCTTGTGGGAATCATTTCTGGGTTCTTAGAATTCATTTTAGATGCGTATGGAGTGAGTTAGGGATTTTGGTTGAACGGAGAAGATGACCGGAACACTGTTCCGGTCATCTGAGTGTGTTTAACGGCGAGATTAGGGCATAAGCATTGATTAGCGAAATTTGAATTCTGGCCTTTGGATTTGGCGCCAGGTCAACGCGCGCGTGTTTCCATTTGAATCTCCACCATCAGATCACTTGACTTTTGTTTATTTCAGTTTAATTTCATTTTTAATTCATTTTAATTCATTTGTTTTGCATAATTATTTTAAAATGGCAAAAAATTCATAAAAATTATGAAACTTTTTCCTTAAAGTTTTAATAATTTTTATGACACAAAAATATTTTTATTTTATTTTTTATCATTAAAAAAGTATTTTTTAAATATTTAAAAGATTATTTTTAATTGATTAATGGGAATTAATTAATTAAAAATACTTTTAGGTATTTAAAAATTACAAAAAAATTCATGAAATGTTCTAAGACATTTAGAAACATTGTCCAACCTTCAAACCAAATTTCTTTTTTGATCTTGATGCATTTTAAGAATTTTTCATTGAATTAAATCATTTTTTATGCATTATTTTGATCATGGATTCAAAAATTCATTTCTGTCAATTGGTGAAGGTTGAGACATTGATTCTTCTTGCATTGTCTTTTGTTTTGCATGTAGTTCCTAGGATAAAAAGGCCATGAATTGTTCTTGCATTTTCAAATTGATTGGCATTTGTTTTGTTAAGAACCCTAAAAAACCCTAATAACTTAGAAAATTCATATCTTGAGTTTGGTTGAGAGTTGAGAGCTCCCCTTTGGGCAGTGGTTCATCATAGGCCTAGGGTTTCTTTGAGTGCCATTTTCCTTTTTTACTTTAGGGTTTTGCTTCTGTTTTTGGTTTGTGTTTGATGTTTGATCCATAAACCCTAATTTGGGCTTTCATTTGCATCCCTCTTGCATTTTCTTGCATAACATGACTTGTCTTTGCATTTTGTGCATGTTTATGATTCATTTGACATCTTAAGACATATAGGAAGCATCTTTGATCATTGCATCTCATATTTGCCATGTCATTTGTCTTGTATGATTCATAACTTTTCATGCTTGTTCATGCTCCTTAACTTGCATCATATGCATTCATAAGCTTGTATGATCATTTCCATTGTCTTGCCTCATGTTTGCAGCACCTCATAACATCATAATAATCATCAACATGCTTCTGGTTTTGCTTGGCATCATATCATTTCATCTCATCTTGCATTGCATTGCATTTCTTTCTAACATTTCAGGTGGTAAGTAAACTTGAGAAGTGGATTTGCCTTCACTTCTCATAACTTTTCTTTTCATCTCTCTTGCATCCATTGCTGCATTTTATATGTGTTTGAGATTGAGCTTGCTCATTCTTCTCCTTCCCACTTTCTTTCTTCAAGTGACTTGACTTCTTGAATGAAGCAAGTCACTTTGCTTCTCTTGATCCTGTTCATCTGCTTCCTGGTGGTTCCTTTGAAGATTGTTCTTGCAAACCTCACAAACCTTAGGAACAACCAAGCATGACAATGATTAGGGTTTTGATTAGTCTCCCCTCATAGTTTTTACCTTTGTGTCTCCTTGAGTCCTCTCTTCTCATCTCATAATCAGGGACTAAACCCTAAAGGCTTTAAGACTTTGTGATTAAGCTTATGCCTGCATCCTTCTCTTAGGATGGAGTGTATAACTTTAATCCTAAGTATTAAACCCTTAAGGTGTTTAAATCTCTTAATCAATTCATCTAATAATCATCAAGACATCACACTTGTAACTTGGGCCTTGCATTAGGGTTCTAATTCTTCCTTAAGTGGTTAAGAAGGACTAACCCTAGTGTTAATGGACAAGTCCCCCTCAAGTTGTCTTACAAACCATAAAATTCACTTCATCATCATATCATTAAATAAAATCCACTTAATAAAGGCTTGTTTTGTCATGGGTTTAATCCCTAATCATGGATTAAGTTGAGGAGTTTTCCTCAGCTTAAACATTCTCATCTATTATCCTTCTTTTAGGATGGTGTAATGAGTCTGTTTAATCCCTGATTATGGCTTAACCTCATTACTCAACACTAAACAAAAACACCAAAAACATCTAATTAATCACAAGTAGGTTAATGATCTTAACCCTGCATCAAAGGTGATTAAGTGTGAGAATCTGACTTCACACTTAAGGTACTCTCATTACCCCTGATCAGAGGGAAGATGTGATGAGTTTACTAACCCATTGGTTTAGGCTTAAGCTCATTATCTTATGACAAACTCCAAAAACAATAAAAGACTGAAAACTCAAAAACAAACAATAATCGTCTCCTCCGGGATTCTTTTCTCATCACCTTCACTCACAATCGAGAACTTGCTTCTTCCGTCTAATGCAAGACAGTAAGCACCTGAGCCAGACAGGTCACACACTTGAGCATAGGCAAGTAAGCAGTTCACAAGTCAATTCACCTATCAAGTCTCTTTGGGTCGAACTACGGTGTTCTGACTTCCTCATTGCACGAGAGGATACGTAGGCATAACTTAACAGTTATCGAACAAAAGTCTCTGTATATTCCCCCTCGTTTCAGTTTCATTCTCTTAAGCCTCATTATCATGAGCATTTCACTCTTGTCCTTACACTGACACTGTATATGTATCACATTTCACTTCTCATACACTGACACCTGTATATTCTTTCCAGCTATTTTATACACAAATTGCACTGACACTACCCCTTTAAAACACAAATCTTTTAAGCGTGGATCCCGTCGAGTACGGCGGACAATCTGGGTGCTAATACCTTCCCAGGTTGTAACCAACCCCCTTTCTCAGTCTCTCTGGTTCGCAACCGTCTTATCCATTTCTTTCTAGGTCTATGCAGCATTGCCTTTCCTCCGGGATAAAAATGCCTAGCTGGCGACTCTTTTCTTTTCCAGTGAGTTCACGGCTGTGTGTTCTCATTGTCCCTCTCGCCGACCGTTCGCGTCTGTACCTTCATCTGATCCGTTTTCATTTGTCGGGAGCGACAGCTTGGCGACTCTGCTGGGGACCCTTATACTGCAACCAGGGCTTCTGGTTCTTTTTGTGGGTTCCTCCTAGCGCTTGATTGATTTGTGTTTACTGGGGTGTTATGTGCTTGTATGTGCTTGTATTTATTTTTGTTTATTGCTTTATGTACAGTTGATTTATTGCTTTCTTTATAGCTTTATATTTTTCATGATGTCATACTGTACTGCTGGCTGGATCTGGTTTTCCTTTGGTGGGTGGGTGTTTCATTGAGAGTTAAGGTCCTATACCTGGGACCTGAGTGACACCTAGGCTAGAGTGAATCATATTCTTTCCCATTCCATTTCGGTCTGGTGCGGGAATATGAAACACGGTTCAGATATGGGTTTCTTCTTGAGAACTCTGTGTTGCAGATTTCCTGCAATGCTAGGGCTATCTGGGAAGCCTGCTAAGTCTGGATGACCTTTTAGTATTGACCTTCAGAAACTGAGGTGAATTAGAGGAGGAATTGTCATGGTTATTGTAAACACTGTACCTCCGGGTTAGAAGTGTTTACACTTCCCATAACTGATCCAAGTCTGAGGATCCTTGTTCTAGATCATCACCTGTGAGGGGGTTGGGTTGTTTACAGGTTTGCAGGTACCTTGACCTCAGAATACCCTGTTACTTTGACTTTGTTAAGAATGCTCCATGTTGGATAGTTCTTGTGATTCTAAAACCCTGGACATGTGGCTCTTTATTTGAGTCCCCCACCCTGGTTACTGGATTTTTAGACCTCCATCTGGAATTCTTGAACACACATGGATCTATACCAAGGCAGTTAATCAGATCCAGCTCAGTCACAGACCCTTGCATATCATTTGCATACATACTCATTGCATCATATTAACATTTGCTTATTTGTGTTTCAGGGTATCCACCTTCATCTTTGGTTTTGGTTTTGACCCCATCTGCAGCTTTGACCTATCTCCACCAGCACTTGCTTCAGCTTGTCAGCCTTACTTCAGTTACTTGCACTAGCCAGCCAGTGGCCCACTCCTCAGCATCTTCATCAGCACTTATCCTACTCAGTTCTCAGCATCATGGCTCCAAAGAAAAGCAACATCACCTATCATTTCTTCCAACCAGACTTATCAGACATCAGGAGGATCCAAACCCTGATCACCCCAGATCACATTCCTTTGTTCAGAGAGCATTATGGGGATATACTTGACTTGGTCATGGATCTGGACCCATCCCAGAGGAGCCTCATCCACACCTGTATTCAGTTTTATGACCCCCCATTGAGATGTTTCACCTTTCAAGACTTTCAGTTGGGGCCCCTATTAGAAGAATACTCATCATTGACTGGTCTGCCCATCAAAAGAGAAATCCCTTTCAACCCTGAAATGGTCTTTCCCAGCAATGGAGAGATAGCAAAAGCTTTGCACCTGGAACCTGTATTGATTGAACAACACTTGACCTCTAAAGCTGGGATCCCTGGATTTCATCTGGACTTCCTGATTTCTCAAGCTAGTTTGAAGGCCTCCTTGGGGGAGTGGAAAGCTGTTTGTGCTCTATTGGCCTTAAGTGTATATGGAATTGTGTTGTTTGCAGATGAGCCCCGTTTCATTAGCAAGAATGCAATCCACTTGTTCGTCCTGAAGAACCCTGTGCCAACTTTACTGGGTGATCTCTATTACTCAGTACATCAGAGAAATGAGAAGCAGAGGGGAAGATTAGTGAGGATTTGTGCTCCATTATTCCATGCTTGGCTTCTCAGGCATCTACCCAGGACAGATGCATTTCTAAATCCTCATCAGCAAAGCAACTGGGCTAAGAGACTCACTGTCCTAACTTCAGCAGATATCAGATGGTGTACTCAGAGCACCAAGGGCAGAGATATGATCACCAGCTGTGGGCACTTTCCCAATGTGCCCTTAATAGGAGTTAAGGGAAGTATCAATTACAACCCTCTACTGTTCAGGAGGCAATTAGGCTATGCACTGGTTCATACTCCTAGGGAACAAGACTTGGTTGAGACCCTCTACTGTGAGAACAAGATTAGTTTGACTGTTGTTAGGCAGGCTGCCTGGGCCTGGGATCATGTTCAAACCAAGGGAATCACCATTTTGGGAAAGTGCAATAATGTGGCATCAGTCCAATATTATGAGTGGTCCCATGCTAGGGCCCAATTCTCTGGAATGCCCTTCACCATAGAAGACATGCCTGAGTCATCTTCAGCACCACCCCCTGCCACTATCAGTTTGGAGGAGTTTGAGAGCTTGAAGGAAAGAAATGAGAAGTTAACTCAAGCCTTGCAGAAGACCCTCAGAGAGAGGAGTGAAGGTGTGAGGGAGATTGAGAGATTGGAGAAGTTGAGAGTGGAACACTTGACTAAGATTGAGAAGTCTGGAGATTATATCAACAAGTCTAAAGCTGGTGAACAGATTCTGAAGAATGCTTGTAAAGAAGCCCAGTTCCAAAGAGCAAGAACAGACTTGTATTTGAAAGAGAGTCAGGCCAGGTGGGTCCGGATCACTGAGGCCCGTACTCTAGAAGACAAGAGAGTTCAGGACAAGATGGAGCAGATGGAAAAAGCCCTGGCAGCAGCCCAGGAGGAGATATCAGAGCTGAAAATCAAAGCAGGAGTGAAGAGGTCTAAAGACCAAAGTCAAAACAAGAAGTTGACTGCAGCTGTTGCAACAAGAAACCTTCTCATCAGAAGTCTCACGGAGCATCCGGCTGATCCTGTGACCGAAGCACTTCTCAAGGAAGTTCGTGAGGATGAGTTTGGCCTTGGAGTTTGATCATTTGCTTGTTGTTGTTCCTTTCCATGTACTTTTGCTTTTTGTGATGTATTTTGGCCCCTTTGAGGGTTTGTGTTGTAAAATGAACAAATTGTATTATTCCACCTTTGTAATATATTTGTGTTAGTTTCTATCTGGGTTCACATCAAAAGCAACTTCAACAGCATCATCTTCAAGGGTCTGGAAGGGTCAAAACTGAAGACCAAACCGGATACCTTGAGAGCAAATAAGCATAACTGCATTGCATGCTAACCTTTTATTTGTTTTGTAGGGTTTTGTTTTGTTGTTGCTAACCTCTGTTGTGATGTTCAGGAATTATTGCTCGCCGCCGGGTATTTCCTCTCAACAGGCCTCACAGGTACCCAACTAGAAACAACCTTCCGGGAATTCAGATGGATCAGATGCAGCAGGACCTTACGGAGGTCAGAAACCAGATGGCCAACGAAAGGTTGGAGATGAGAACCCAGATAACACAGTTCATGGAAGTAATGAACAACTTAGCTCAAAGCCAGGAGAGGCTCAGAACTTTGGTAGAAGGGAGGAATCAAGAGGAACCCCATGTGGGGACTGCAGGCACAAGTAACAATGAAAGGGTGCAACCCCATGTTAACCCTTTTGTGTTTGGCCCACATCTACATCCTGAGATTAACATTCCTGCAAATGTTCAAGGAACAGCAACTGCAGCCAGAGTACTTCAAGAAGATCCTCAGGAGGACCAGTATACAGTAATGGGTGCCGGAGAGGAAACTTATGACAGGAGATTGGATGAAATAGCTGAGAAATTGAGATCACTGGAGTCTCAAAATTCTTTGGGGTTCGACGTCATGGACATGGGTTTGGTAGAAGGGGTCAGGATTCCCCACAAGTTCAAGCCTCCATGTTTCGAAAAGTATAATGGGACTTCATGCCCCCGGACTCATTTGCAATCATTTCTGGGAAGGCTGAAAGCCTATACAATGGATGAGAAACTCTGGATGTTCTACTTCGAAGATAGCTTGACTGGAGCATCAAGGGAATGGTATTCCCATCTGACAAGGGCAACTGTGAGATGCTGGAAGGACCTGGCAGAAGCCTTCATCAGACAGTATCAGTACAATCTAGATATGGCACCCAACAGGACTCTCCTAATGGGAATGTCACAGTCATCTAGGGAGAGCTTCAGAGAATATGCTCAAAGATGGAGACAATTGGCTGCTGCCGTTCAACCACCAATGTCGGAGAGAGAAATGGCAGACATGTTTATGAACACTCTTCAGGGAACCTATATTGACAGATTAGCTGCTTTCTCTTCCACTAGCTTTGCGGATGTTGTTATAGCTGGGGAGAGAATTGAAAGCCTGTTAAAGATGGGAAAGATCTCAGACAACGGTGCAAGCTCGTCCAGTGGTACAAGAAAGCCTTTTACAGGCCCGAGAAGAACTGGCGAGACCAATGCCATTCACACCAACAGGGGTAGGCCCCAATATGTTCAAAGATCAATAGCAGCAGTCACTATCCCTGCTCCAATTCACCCACAGCCAGTCTATCAACCTCCTCAACAAAACTTCCAACAACAACCTCAGTATCAGCAGAATCAGTATCCTCCAAGGAACTTCAACAACAACAACTCCAACAACAACAATCAACAGAGGCCATTCCAACAAAGGCCATCCCAAGCTAACAGAGTGATCAACCCGATCCCAATGCCATATGCTGCCTTGCTGCCACAACTTCTGAAACTCAACCTAGTTGAGCTAAGAACGTTGGCACCTCCGGATCCCAACAGTCTACCAAGGAACTATGACTCCAATGCTAGGTGTGCTTTTCATTCCAACGCACCTGGTCACAGTACAGAAAAATGCAGGGCTCTGCATATGAAGGTACAAGACTTGGTAGACTCCAAGGCTCTGAATTTTGCACCTCCGCCCAATGTCAATAAGAACCCGATGCCAAATCATGGTGGTCCCCGAATTAATGCTATTGAAGAAGACCAACCGTCTTATTTAATAACCAGTGTGGATCAGATCCGGACGCCATTGGTGGAGATCAAAGCTCAACTCCGAGAAAACCAAATATTTCCGGGGTGTGAGCTAGGGTGTCCCTATTGCAATATTTCATGGAATGGGTGTGAGGACCTGAGGAATGGCATTGACAGCCTTATTCAGAGTGGCTTGCTACAGATCACTACATCATTTCCGACAAATCCGGCAACTTCATCAACAACGGTTTCAGAACCTCCTACAACTGCAGCAACTATTGTTCCCAACAATTCATCAGCACCATCAACTAGTACTTCACCTGTCCTTCCAAATGATCAGTTTACAACAGTTTCTCCTGCTACAACTTCAGCTTCATTCCATTTCGACTCTCCATCAGCAACAACAACAGTCCTTCCGACAGTACCTCCTACAACACCAGCAATCAATCATGAAGATGTCTCCACTGTTACCATATTCTACGATCCTGAAAATAATTCCGCCTACCATTCAGAAGGTGCTGCTCCCGCCAGAGCACCAGTTACAATCTTTTATGATCCACAAACCATTACAGTCCCTTCAGCAGCAGCAATCAGTCCAGTCACTGTCACGGTGCCTGGACCGGTACCATATGAAAGCGATAGGGCCATCCCTTGGCACTATGGCTCTGACGTGTACTGTGAAGGGAAAAGAATCACTCTTGAAACATCAACACCTGCACCACAAGTAGATAATGTGGGGGGAGGCGGAGGCTTCACTCGAAGCGGACGTCTCTTTGCTTCACAAGTTCAAAGACCTACAGCCGAAGCAGAAGCTGCTGCCAAGGCAAAAGGAAAAGGCCTGGTGCAGGAAGATCCAGCTGCCAAAGAAGCCCTGAAGACTCCATTTGATCAGGAAGTTGATGAGTTTATGCGGATCATCAAAAAGAGTGACTACAAAATTGTGGATCAACTTCACCAGACGCCATCCAAAATCTCTATCCTCTCACTGCTTATGTGCTCCGAAGCCCATCGGAATGCACTACTCAAAGTCCTGCACGCAGCTTACGTGCCTGAAGAGATTACTGTCAACCAATTGGAAACCGTGGTTGGAAATGTTACTGCTAGCAATGGGCTAGGGTTTACCAATTCTGACTTGACAGCGGATGGCCGCAACCACAACAAAGCCTTGCACATAACCATGGAATGCAAAGGAGCTGTCCTTTCTCATGTGCTGGTGGACACAGGTTCTTCCCTGAATGTCTTACCAAAGAAGGCTCTGGTGAAGCTTGAATATGATGGATTGGCATTGAGACCCAACAACCTGGTAGTAAGAGCCTTTGATGGTTCTAAGAGATCGGTTCTGGGAGAGATTGAGCTGCCTGTGACAATTGGCCCGCAGACTTTTAAAACTATCTTTTATGTGATGGACATTCAGCCCGCCTACAGCTGTTTGTTGGGTAGACCCTGGATTCACGCCGCTGGCGCAATAACGTCTACCCTTCACCAAAAGTTAAAATTTGAGTGGGAAGGTCAAGTTGTCACAATCTGTGGAGAGGAGGACATTTTTGTCAGCCACCTGGCAACCTATAAGTACATTGAAATGGATGGAGAGATCCATGAAACAATGAGCCAAGGTTTTGAAGCCTTGAATGTCAATGAAGCATCTGCTGTATCTGGAATCTCCATGTCATCTTACCAACAAGCCCGGAAGGTTGTTGAAGAAGGAACTGCCCTAGGCTGGGGCAAGGTCTTAGCTGTGGAGGAGAAGAAAGACAAATTTGGGTTGGGTTACAGACCAACTCAACATCAAGCAAAGGCTGCTGCAGAGCCTGGATTTGTCAGTGGGGGGATGCTTACCCCCGATGCTATCAACTGTTTGGAAGACGAGCTGGAAGAGGAGCGCAATCTGGAGAATTGGATTCGTCCAAAGATCCCGGGGAGCAGTGTCTCGAACTGGTCTTCCCAGGAAATTATAAGAGTTACTCAATCAGAGTAATTATTATTTCCTGTATTTTTTTATAAGCATGCATCAAAGTCTTGCATCTTGCCCAAGATGACAAGACTCATTTTGTAATCAGGGCCATCTGTACTTTTGTGCAAACAAGATTAAATTAATGAAATATCAGACAATCTTTTGCAAACGAGTCTTTTTTCTTTTCTGCTCACTGTTTTTCCACTTTTTCTTTTTGTACAAAAATAAATGGCGGTGTTTTCAAAATGATAACTTCATTTCACTTTTTTCTAAAGCAAGATTAAAATCAATCACTAAAATGAACAACTTAACCCTTGCAGAGAGTGCCTTCCAGACTGCACCGACAACAGCACGGCTATGACATCGTATGACTTTGACAATCCAATCAATCAAGCTGATGAAGGGGTTGATGAAGAATATGAGCTTCCTGAAGAGCTAGCCAGGTTGTTAAGGCAAGAGGATAAGGTTATTACCCCTCACCAGGAGGAGGTTGAAGTGATCAATCTTGGTACGGAGGAAGACGTGAAAGAAGTTAAAATCGGGGCCTGCCTGCAAGACTCAGTGAAGAGACGACTGATAGATCTGCTTCAAGAGTATGTTGATGTGTTTGCTTGGTCGTATCAAGACATGCCAGGGTTGGATACCGATATAGTTGTGCACAAGCTGCCTTTGAGAGAAGAGTGTCCACCAGTCAAACAGAAGTTGCGCCGAACTCGCCCAGACATGGCTATGAAAATCAAGGAAGAGGTACAAAAGCAATGGGACGCCGGGTTCCTTGCTGTGACTAGCTACCCGCCGTGGGTTGCTAACATAGTACCTGTGCCTAAGAAGGACGGCAAAGTAAGAATGTGTGTTGACTACCGGGATCTGAACAGAGCCAGCCCGAAGGATGACTTCCCATTACCTCACATTGATGTATTGGTGGATAACACGGCTCAGTTCTCGGTATTCTCCTTCATGGATGGATTTTCAGGATATAATCAGATCAAGATGTCACCTGAAGACATGGAGAAGACAACATTCATTACACCTTGGGGAACATTCTGTTACAAAGTGATGCCATTCGGACTGAAGAATGCTGGTGCCACATATCAACGGGCTATGGTGACATTATTCCACGATATGATCCATAAGGAAATCGAGTGTTATGTGGATGATATGATCGCCAAGTCCCTTACAGAGGAAGACCACCTGGTGAATCTGCTCAAATTATTCAAGCGTCTGAGGAAGTACCAATTGAAGCTGAACCCCAACAAATGCACATTCGGGGTGCGATCCGGTAAGCTGCTGGGTTTTATTGTAAGCGAGAAAGGGATTGAAGTGGACCCTGATAAAGTCAAAGCTATTCAAGAGTGTAAACACCCCAAATTTTCCCTCACCCATTCACACCATGGCTTGTGATCATTCTCATATGCATAAGCACAAACATATCATCTCATATCTCATTTTTGATTCACTGCATAGCTTTCAAGGCATCTGCACCTAGGGTTTGTGATCTGAGCAATCCCAAAGCATCTTGAGCCATTCCAAAGGCAACCAATCAATTCAAAGGGGTCCATGTGCATACTTATATCACATCTCATCTCTTCAAAGTCAAAAATGCAGTGGAATCACAAGAACTAGGGTTTGAGTGGATGCAGAGCCAGGATGAACTGCACAGTTGACTGAAAATTAGGGTTTTGGTTTCAGAGGCCATAACTCCAATTTTTTTGGTCATTCTTGTTTCCATTGATCTCTATATGGTATAAGGAGTATGCATATCAATTTTCATGAAGAAATTCCATGGGGAAGTCATCTGATCAAGGGTTGACTTTTCAGACAAGTCAGTGCAAAATCAGGGCATCTGAGGCCCCCAATGACCCAACCAATGGGTGATCTTCATCATTTTGAGTGTATATGATCTTTATTTGATCATGGAAGAAGGTTGAAGTTCATAAAATCAAGAATTTAGGGTTTTTGCAAATGTTGACTTTTTGGGCATAGTTGACTTTTCAAGAATGCTCCATTTTAGGTCATTTTTCAAGCCTTGATTCTTGATCCAAAAATGCTTCAAATGGAAAAACTTTGGTCATGAAAGTTGTAGATCTCATCTTTCCCTTTTCAAAAAGTACAAGAACATGATCAAATTCTCTTTGGATCAAAAGTTATGGTATGGCAAAGTTAGCAAAAATCATTGATTTTCAAGTTATGCACCAAAGGCAAAAATTGCAAATTCTCCTTCCAAGGCCAATTCAGTCACCATATGGGCTTCTAATGCACTTAACATGATCATGTAACTTCTAAAAGTCAGATTTGAACCAAGGTGCCTCATGTTTCATGGCTTATGCAACAAGATTTTTCCATGTGAACCATAAAGCAAGCAACTTGCAAAAACTATCATCACATCTCACCCACTTGATTTCTTGGATGCTGAACCAGCCCTAGCTTCTCTCCATGCCATGCTGCGCCAGCCCTAGTCCTTGTACTTGCCTAGTATCAAGCCCATGCCTCTCTTACAACCAAGTTGACATTTTGCAAAAGTAAACATCCCAATCAATAAAGGACATGTCACATCTTCTGACCAATCAGCATTGTTTATACAAACAATTTGCAAGCAAAACATCATAACACACAAGGCTGAAACCAATTCATTCACCACATACACAAAACACTCCCCTTTTGCAAGTTCCTTCGAATTCCTCTACACAGCCACCAAACACTCAAACTATCTTCATCAATCATCTCACCACACTTCATAGATCATCCAGCACCAAGAACCAAAGCCTGTAATAGCAAGAACACTCCATAACCATTTCACACTCCATTTTGCAGTTTCATTCGAAACTCTCATCCTAGCTCACAAACACACAAACAAACACCACAAACCTTCTTCATTCATCATCAGGACCTCAAACCTTCATTCACCATGACCTGAAAGTGCCAGAATCTCCATTGCCATTTTTGACTGAACTGAAGCAGGAGCTTTCGAAACTCATCATCAAGCCAACTTAAACTCCATTTGAGCATTCAAACATCTTCTGGGGACCAAGTGGAGCAGCTTGCACAAGGAGAGGTGGCCAGAAAGTTCCTAAACTGAAAGCTTCGAATCTCAGGTAGCCTGAACTTTATTTTTCCAGAAATGATTTTTCTTGTTACAAACTTGTTCTACTAGCTTCACTGATCATTCTGGTACCATTGGTTTTGAAAATGGTTGTGATTTGAGCATTTAATTTGTTTCTGAAGCTTGCGTGACCTAGAACTTTTTCTCTTCGATTCAGTTGATTTAGGAAACATAAATTTGTTTTGATTGGGGGTTTTGATTCGTGAGCTTGTGGGAATCATTTCTGGGTTCTTAGAATTCATTTTAGATGCGTATGGAGTGAGTTAGGGATTTTGGTTGAACGGAGAAGATGACCGGAACACTGTTCCGGTCATCTGAGTGTGTTTAACGGCGAGATTAGGGCATAAGCATTGATTAGCGAAATTTGAATTCTGGCCTTTGGATTTGGCGCCAGGTCAACGCGCGCGTGTTTCCATTTGAATCTCCACCATCAGATCACTTGACTTTTGTTTATTTCAGTTTAATTTCATTTTTAATTCATTTTAATTCATTTGTTTTGCATAATTATTTTAAAATGGCAAAAAATTCATAAAAATTATGAAACTTTTTCCTTAAAGTTTTAATAATTTTTATGACACAAAAATATTTTTATTTTATTTTTTATCATTAAAAAAGTATTTTTAAATATTTAAAAGATTATTTTTAATTGATTAATGGGAATTAATTAATTAAAAATACTTTTAGGTATTTAAAAATTACAAAAAAATTCATGAAATGTCCTAAGACATTTAGAAACATTGTCCAACCTTCAAACCAAATTTCTTTTTTGATCTTGATGCATTTTAAGAATTTTTCATTGAATTAAATCATTTTTTATGCATTATTTTGATCATGGATTCAAAAATTCATTTCTGTCAATTGGTGAAGGTTGAGACATTGATTCTTATTGCATTGTCTTTTGTTTTGCATGTAGTTCCTAGGATAAAAAGGCCATGAATTGTTCTTGCATTTTCAAATTGATTGGCATTTGTTTTGTTAAGAACCCTAAAAAACCCTAATAACTTAGAAAATTCATATCTTGAGTTTGGTTGAGAGTTGAGAGCTCCCCTTTGGGCAGTGGTTCATCATAGGCCTAGGGTTTCTTTGAGTGCCATTTTCTTTTTTTTACTTTAGGGTTTTGCTTCTGTTTTTGGTTTGTGTTTGATGTTTGATCCATAAACCCTAATTTGGGCTTTCATTTGCATCCCTCTTGCATTTTCTTGCATAACATGACTTGTCTTTGCATTTTGTGCATGTTTATGATTCATTTGACATCTTAAGACATGTAGAAAGCATGTTTGATCATTGCATTGCATATTTGCCATGTCATTTGTCTTGTATGCTTCATAACTTTTCATGCTTGTTCATGCTCCTTAACTTGCATCATATGCATTCATAAGCTTGTATGATCATTTCCATTGTCTTGCCTCATGTTTGCAGCACCTCATAACATCATAATAATCATCAACATGCTTCTGGTTTTGCTTAGCATCATATCATTTCATCTCATCTTGCATTGCATTGCATTTCTTTCTAACATTTCAGGTGGTAAGTAAACTTGAGAAGTGGATTTGCCTTCACTTCTCATAACTTTTCTTTTCATCTCTCTTGCATCCATTGCTGCATTTTATATGTGTTTGAGATTGAGCTTGCTCATTCTTCTCCTTCCCACTTTCTTTCTTCAAGTGACTTGACTTCTTGAATGAAGCAAGTCACTTTGCTTCTCTTGATCCTTTCATCTGCTTCCTGGTGGTTCCTTTGAAGATTGTTCTTGCAAACCTCACAAACCTTAGGAACAACCAAGCATGACAATGATTAGGGTTTTGATTAGTCTCCCCTCATAGTTTTTACCTTTGTGTCTCCTTGAGTCCTCTCATCTCATCTCATAATCAGGGACTAAACCCTAAAGGCTTTAAGACTTTGTGATTAAGCTTATGCCTGCATCCTTCTCTTAGGATAGAGTGTATAACTTTAATCCTAAGTATTAAACCCTTAAGGTGTTTAAATCTCTTAATCAATTCATCTAATAATCATCAAGACATCACACTTGTAACTTGGGCCTTGCTTTAGGGTTCTAATTCTTCCTTAAGTGGTTAAGAAGGACTAACCCTAGTGTTAATGGACAAGTCCCCCTCAAGTTGTCTTACAAACCATAAAATTCACTTCATCATCATATCATTAAATAAAATCCACTTAATAAAGGCTTGTTTTGTCATGGGTTTAATCCCTAATCATGGATTAAGTTGAGGAGTTTTCCTCAGCTTAAACATTCTCATCTATTATCCTTCTTTTAGGATGGTGTAATGAGTCTGTTTAATCCCTGATTATGGCTTAACCTCATTACTCAACACTAAACAAAAACACCAAAAACATCTAATTAATCACAAGTAGGTTAATGATCTTAACCCTGCATCAAAGGTGATTAAGTGTGAGAATCTGACTTCACACTTAAGGTACTCTCATTACCCCTGATCAGAGGGAAGATGTGATGAGTTTACTAACCCATTGGTTTAGGCTTAAGCTCATTATCTTATGACAAACTCCAAAAACAATAAAAGACTGAAAACTCAAAAACAAACAATAATCGTCTCCTCCGGGATTCTTTTCTCATCACCTTCACTCACCATCGAGAACTTGCTTCTTCCGTCTAATGCAAGACAGTAAGCACCTGAGCCAGACAGGTCACACACTTGAGCATAGGCAAGTAAGCAGTTCACAAGTCAATTCATCTATCAGTCTCTTTGGGTCGAACTACGGTGTTCTGACTTCCTCATTGCACGAGAGGATACGTAGGCATAACTTAACAGTTATCGAACAAAAGTCTCTGTATATTCCCCCTCTTTCCAGCTTCATTCTTTAAGCCTCATGGTCATGAGCAATTCATTCTCATTCTTACACTGACACATCACTATACACTTCACACTTCTTTTGCACTGACATCTGTACATTCTTTTCCAGCTATTTTACACACAGATTGCACTGACACTACCCCTTTAAAACACAAATCTTTTAAGCGTGGATCCCGTCGAGTACGGCGGACAATCTGGGTGCTAATACCTTCCCAGGTTGTAACCAACCCCCTTTCTCAGTCTCTCTGGTTCGCAACCGTCTTATCCGTATCTTTCTAGGCCTATGCAGCATTGCCTTTCCTCCGGGATAAAAATGCCTAGCTGGCGACTCTTTTCATCTCCAGTGAGTTCACGGCTGTGTGTTCTCATTGTCCCTCTCGCCGACCGTTCGCGCTTGTACCGGGATGCAAATCTTCGGGAGCGACAGCTTGGCGACTCTGCTGGGGAAAGAAATACTGCAACCAGGGCTTCTGGTTCTTTTTGTGGGTTCCTCCTAGCGCTTGATTGATTTGTGTTTACTGGGGTGTTATGTGCTTATTTGTGCTTGTATTTTTGTATTTATTTCTGCTTTATGTACAGTTGCTTTACTGCTTTCTTTATTGCTTTTGTATATATCATGCTGTCATTGTTGCTGGCTGGATCTGGTTTCTTGTTTTGGTGGGTGGGTGTTCCATTGAGAGTTAAGGTCCTATACCTGGGACCTGAGTGACACCTAGGCTAGAGTGAATCATATTCTTTCCCATTCCATTTCGGTCTGGTGTGGGAATATGAAACACGGTTCAGATATGGGTTTCTTCTTGAGAACTCTGTGTTGCAGATTTCCTGCAATGCTAGGGCTATCTGGGAAGCCTGCTAAGTCTGGATGACCTTTTAGTATTGACCTTCAGAAACTGAGGTGAATTAGAGGAGGAATTGTTATGGTTATTGTAAACACTGTACCTCCGGGTTAGAAGTGTTTACACTTCTCATAACTGATCCAAGTCTGAGGATCCTTGTTCTAGATCATCACCTGTGAGGGGGTTGGGTTGTTTACAGGTTTGCAGGTACCTTGACCTCAGAATACCCTGTTACTTTGACTTTGTTAAGAATGCTCCATGTTGGATAGTTCTTGTGATTCTAAAACCCTGGACATGTGGCTCTTTATTTGAGTCCCCCACCCTGGTTACTGGATTTTTAGACCTCCATCTGGAATTCTTGAACACACATGGATCTATACCAAGGCAGTTAATCAGATCCAGCTCAGTCACAGACCCTTGCATATCATTTGCATACATACTCATTGCATCATATTAACATTTGCTTATTTGTGTTTCAGGGTATCCACCTTCATCTTTGGTTTTGGTTTTGACCCCATCTGCAGCTTTGACCTATCTCCACCAGCACTTGCTTCAGCTTGTCAGCCTTACTTCAGTTACTTGCACTAGCCAGCCAGTGGCCCACTCCTCAGCATCTTCATCAGCACTTATCCTACTCAGTTCTCAGCATCATGGCTCCAAAGAAAAGCAACATCACCTATCATTTCTTCCAACCAGACTTATCAGACATCAGGAGGATCCAAACCCTGATCACCCCAGATCACATTCCTTTGTTCAGAGAGCATTATGGGGATATACTTGACTTGGTCATGGATCTGGACCCATCCCAGAGGAGCCTCATCCACACCTGTATTCAGTTTTATGACCCCCCATTGAGATGTTTCACCTTTCAAGACTTTCAGTTGGGGCCCCTATTAGAAGAATACTCATCATTGACTGGTCTGCCCATCAAAAGAGAAATCCCTTTCAACCCTGAAATGGTCTCTCCCAGCAATGGAGAGATAGCAAAAGCTTTGCACCTGGAACCTGTATTGATTGAACAACACTTGACCTCTAAAGTTGGGATCCCTGGATTTCATCTGGACTTCCTGATTTCTCAAGCTAGTTTGAAGGCCTCCTTGGGGGAGTGGAAAGCTGTTTGTGCTCTATTGGCCTTAAGTGTATATGGAATTGTGTTGTTTGCAGATGAGCCCCGTTTCATTAGCAAGAATGCAATCCACTTGTTCATCCTGAAGAACCCTGTGCCAACTTTACTGGGTGATCTCTATTACTCAGTACATCAGAGAAATGAGAAGCAGAGGGGAAGATTAGTGAGGATTTGTGCTCCATTATTCCATGCTTGGCTTCTCAGGCATCTACCCAGGACAGATGCATTTCTAAATCCTCATCAGCAAAGCAACTGGGCTAAGAGACTCACTGTCCTAACTTCAGCAGATATCAGATGGTGTACTCAGAGCACCAAGGGCAGAGATACGATCACCAGCTGTGGGCACTTTCCCAATGTGCCCTTAATAGGAGTTAAGGGAAGTATCAATTACAACCCTCTACTGTTCAGGAGGCAATTAGGCTATGCACTGGTTCATACTCCTAGGGAACAAGATTTGGTGGAGACCCTCTACTGTGAGAACAAGATTAATTTGACTGTTGTTAGGCAGGCTGCCTGGGCCTGGGATCATGTTCAAACCAAGGGAATCACCATTCTGGGGAAGTGCAATAATGTGGCATCAGTCCAATATTATGAGTGGTCCCATGCTAGGGCCCAATTCTCTGGAATGCCCTTCACCATAGAAGACATGCCTGAGTCATCTTCAGCACCACCCCCTGCCACTATCACTTTGGAGGAGTTTGAGAGCTTGAAGGAAAGAAATGAGAAGTTAACTCAAGCCTTGCAGAAGACCCTCAGAGAGAGGAGTGAAGGTGTGAGGGAGATTGAGAGATTGGAGAAGTTGAGAGTGGAACACTTGACTAAGATTGAGAAGTCTGGAGATTATATCAACAAGTCTAAAGCTGGTGAACAGATTCTGAAGAATGCTTGTAAAGAAGCCCAGTTCCAAAGAGCAAGAACAGACTTGTATTTGAAAGAGAGTCAGGCCAGGTGGGTCCGGATCACTGAGGCCCGTACTCTAGAAGACAAGAGAGTTCGGGACAAGATGGAGCAGATGGAAAAAGCCCTGGCAGTAGCCCAGGAGGAGATATCAGAGCTGAAAATCAAAGCAGGAGTGAAGAGGTCTAAAGACCAAAGTCAAAACAAGAAGTTGACTGCAGCTGTTGCAACAAGAAACCTTCTCATCAGAAGTCTCACGGAGCATCCGGCTGATCCTGTGACCGAAGCACTTCTCAAGGAAGTTCGTGAGGATGAGTTTGGCCTTGGAGTTTGATCATTTGCTTGTTGTTGTTCCTTTCCATGTACTTTTGCTTTTTGTGATGTATTTTGGCCCCTTTGAGGGTTTGTGTTGTAAAATGAACAAATTGTATTATTCCACCTTTGTAATATATTTGTGTTAGTTTCTATCTGGGTTCACATCAAAAGCAACTTCAACAACATCATCTTCAAGGGTCTGGAAGGGTCAAAACTGAAGACCAAACCGGATACCTTGAGAGCAAATAAGCATAACTGCATTGCATGCTAACCTTTTATTTGTTTTGTAGGGTTTTGTTTTGTTGTTGCTAACCTCTGTTGTGATGTTCAGGAATTATTGCTCGCCGCCGGGTATTTCCTCTCAACAGGCCTCACAGGTACCCAACTAGAAACAACCTTCCGGGAATTCAGATGGATCAGATGCAGCAGGACCTTACGGAGGTCAGAAACCAGATGGCCAACGAAAGGTTGGAGATGAGAACCCAGATAACACAGTTCATGGAAGTAATGAACAACTTAGCTCAAAGCCAGGAGAGGCTCAGAACTTTGGTATAAGGGAGGAATCAAGAGGAACCCCATGTGGGGACTGCAGGCACAAGTAACAATGAAAGGGTGCAACCCCATGTTAACCCTCCTGTGTTTGGCCCACATCTACATCCTGAGATTAACATTCCTGCAAATGTTCAAGGAACAGCCACTGCAGCCAGAGTACTTCAAGAAGATCCTCAGGAGGACCAGTATACAGTAATGGGTGCCGGAGAGGAAACATATGATAGGCGATTGGAAGAGATAGCTGAGAAATTGAGATCACTGGAGTCTCAAAATTCTTTGGGGTTCGACGTCATGGACATGGGTTTGGTAGACGGGGTCAGGATCCCCCATAAGTTCAAGCCTCCTTGCTTCGAAAAGTATAATGGGACTTCATGCCCCCGGACTCATCTACAATCATTTCTGGGAAGGCTGAAGGCCTATACAATGGATGAGAAATTGTGGATGTTCTATTTTGAAGATAGCTTGACTGGAGCTTCGAGGGAGTGGTATTCCCATCTGACAAGGGCAACTGTAAGATGCTGGAAGGACCTGGCAGAGGCCTTCATCAGACAGTATCAGTATAATCTAGATATGGCACCCAACAGGACTCTCCTAATGGGAATGTCACAGTCATCTAGGGAGAGCTTCAGAGAATATGCTCAAAGATGGAGACAATTGGCTGCTGCCGTTCAACCACCAATGTCTGAGAGAGAAATGGCAGACATGTTTATGAACACTCTTCAGGGAACCTATATTGACAGGTTAGCTGCTTTCTCTTCCACTAGCTTTGCGGATGTTGTTATAGCTGGGGAGAGAATTGAAAGCCTGTTAAAGATGGGAAAGATCTCAGACAATGGTGCAAGCTCGTCCAGTGGTACAAGAAAGCCTTTTACAGGCCCGAGAAGAACTGGCGAGACCAATGCCATTCACACCAACAGGGGTAGGCCCCAATATGTTCAAAGATCAATAGCAGCAGTCACTATCCCTGCTCCAGCTCATCCTCAGCCAGTCTATCAACCTCCTCAACAAAACTTCCAACAACAACCTCAATATCATCAGAATCAATATCCTCCAAGAAACTTCAACAACAGCAACTCCAACAACAACAATCAACAGAGGCCATTCCAACAAAGGCCATCCCAAGCTAACAGAGTGATCAACCCGATCCCAATGCCATATGCTGCCTTGCTGCCACAACTTCTGAAACTCAACCTAGTTGAGCTAAGAACGTTGGCACCTCCGGATCCCAACAGTCTACCAAGGAACTATGACTCCAATGCTAGGTGTGCTTTTCATTCCAACGCACCTGGTCACAGTACAGAAAAATGCAGGGCTCTGCATATGAAGGTACAAGACTTGGTAGACTCCAAGGCTCTGAATTTTGCACCTCCGCCCAATGTCAATAAGAACCCGATGCCAAATCATGGTGGTCCCCGAATTAATGCTATTGAAGAAGACCAACCGTCTTATTTAATAACCAGTGTGGATCAGATCCGGACGCCATTGGTGGAGATCAAAGCTCAACTCCGAGAAAACCAAATATTTCCGGGGTGTGAGCTAGGGTGTCCCTATTGCAATATTTCATGGAATGGGTGTGAGGACCTGAGGAATGGCATTGACAGCCTTATTCAGAGTGGCCTGCTACAGATCACTACATCATTTCCGACAAATCCAGCAACTTCATCAACAACGGTTTCAGAACCTCCTACAACTGCAGCAACTATTGTTCCCAACAATTCATCAGCACCATCAACTAGTACTTCACCTGTCCTTCCAAATGATCAGTTTACAACAGTTTCTCCTGCTACAACTTCAGCTTCATTCCATTTCGACTCTCCATCAGCAACAACAACAGTCCTTCCGACAGTACCTCCTACAACACCAGCAATCAATCATGAAGATGTCTCCACTGTTACCATATTCTACGATCCTGAAAATAATTCCGCCTACCATTCAGAAGGTGCTGCTCCCGCCAGAGCACCAGTTACAATCTTTTATGATCCACAAACCATTACAGTCCCTTCAGCAGCAGCAATCAGTCCAGTCACTGTCACGGTGCCTGGACCGGTACCATATGAAAGCGATAGGGCCATCCCTTGGCACTATGGCTCTGACGTGTACTGTGAAGGGAAAAGAATCACTCTTGAAACATCAACACCCGCACCACAAGTAGATAATGTGGGGGGAGGCGGAGGCTTCACTCGAAGCGGACGTCTCTTTGCTTCACAAGTTCAAAGACCTACAGCCGAAGCAGAAGCTGCTGCCAAGGCAAAAGGAAAAGGCCTGGTGCAGGAAGATCCAGCTGCCAAAGAAGCCCTGAAGACTCCATTTGATCAGGAAGTTGATGAGTTTATGCGGATCATCAAAAAGAGTGACTACAAAATTGTGGATCAACTTCACCAGACGCCATCCAAAATCTCTATCCTCTCACTGCTTATGTGCTCCGAAGCCCATCGGAATGCACTACTCAAAGTCCTGCACGCAGCTTACGTGCCTGAAGAGATTACTGTCAACCAATTGGAAACCGTGGTTGGAAATGTTACTGCTAGCAATGGGCTAGGGTTTACCAATTCTGACTTGACAGCGGATGGCCGCAACCACAACAAAGCCTTGCACATAACCCTGGAATGCAAAGGAGCTGTCCTTTCTCATGTGCTGGTGGACACAGGTTCTTTCCTGAATGTCTTGCCAAAGAAGGCTCTGGTGAAGCTTGAATATGATGGATTGGCATTGAGACCCAGCAACCTGGTAGTAAGAGCCTTTGATGGTTCTAAGAGATCGGTTCTGGGAGAGATTGAGCTGCCTGTGACAATTGGCCCGCAGACCTTTAAAACTATCTTTTATGTGATGGACATTCAGCCCGCCTATAGCTGTTTGTTGGGTAGACCCTGGATTCACGCCGCCGGCGCAATAACGTCTACCCTTCACCAAAAGTTAAAATTTGAGTGGGAAGGTCAAGTTGTCACAATCTGTGGGGAAGAGGATATATTTGTTAGCCATCTGGCTACTTACAAATACATTGAAATGGATGGAGAGATCCATGAAACAATGAGCCAGGGGTTTGAAGCTTTGAATGTGAATGAAGCATCTGCTGTATCTGGTACTCCAATGTCGTCATACCAACAAGCCCGGAAGGTTGTTGAGGAAGGAACTGCCCTAGGCTGGGGCAAGATCTTAGCTGTGGAGGAGAAGAAAGACAAATTTGGGTTGGGTTACAGACCAACTCAACATCAAGCAAAGGCTGCTGCAGAGCCTGGATTTGTCAGTGGGGGGATGCTTACCCCCGATGCTATCAACTGTTTGGAAGACGAGCTGGAAGAGGAGCGCAATCTGGAGAATTGGATTCGTCCAAAGATCCCGGGGAGCAGTGTCTCGAACTGGTCTTCCCAGGAAATTATAAGAGTTACTCAATCAGAGTAATTATTATTTCCTGTATTTTTTTATAAGCATGCATCAAAGTCTTGCATCTTGCCCAAGATGACAAGACTCATTTTGTAATCAGGGCCATCTGTACTTTTGTGCAAACAAGATCAAATTAATGAAATATCAGACATCTTTTTGCAAACAAGTCTTTTTCTTTTATGCTCACTGTTTTTCCATTTTCCTTTTTTGTACAAAAAATAAATGGCGGTGTTTTCAAAATGATAACTTCATCTCACTTTTTTCTAAAGCAAGATTAAAATCAATCACTAAAATGAACAACTTAACCCTTGCAGAGAGTGCCTTCCTGACAGCACCGACAACAGCACGGCTATGACATCGTATGACTTTGACAATCCAATCAATCAAGCTGATGAAGGGGTTGATGAAGAATATGAGCTTCCTGAAGAGCTAGCCAGATTGTTGAGGCAAGAGGAGAAGGTTATTACCCCTCACCAGGAGGAGGTTGAAGTAATCAATCTTGGTACTGATGAAAACGTGAAAGAAGTCAAAATCGGGGCCTGCCTGCAAGACTCAGTGAAGAGACGACTGATAGATCTGCTTCAAGAGTATGTTGATGTGTTTGCTTGGTCGTATCAAGACATGCCAGGGTTGGATACCGATATAGTTGTGCACAAGCTGCCTTTGAGAGAAGAGTGTCCACCAGTCAAACAGAAGTTGCGCCGAACTCGCCCAGACATGGCTATGAAAATCAAGGAAGAGGTACAAAAGCAATGGGACGCCGGGTTCCTTGCTGTGACTAGCTACCCGCCGTGGGTTGCTAACATAGTACCTGTGCCTAAGAAGGACGGCAAAGTAAGAATGTGTGTTGACTACCGGGATCTGAACAGAGCCAGCCCGAAGGATGACTTCCCATTACCTCACATTGATGTATTGGTGGATAACACGGCTCAGTTCTCGGTATTCTCCTTCATGGATGGATTTTCAGGATATAATCAGATCAAGATGTCACCTGAAGACATGGAGAAGACAACATTCATTACACCTTGGGGCACGTTCTGTTACAAAGTGATGCCATTCGGACTGAAGAATGCTGGTGCCACATATCAACGGGCTATGGTGACATTATTCCACGATATGATCCATAAGGAAATCGAGTGTTATGTGGATGATATGATCGCCAAGTCCCTTACAGAGGAAGACCACCTGGTGAATCTGCTCAAATTATTCAAGCGTCTGAGGAAGTACCAATTAAAGCTGAACCCCAACAAATGCACATTCGGGGTGCGATCCGGTAAGCTGCTGGGCTTTATTGTAAGCGAGAAAGGGATTGAAGTGGACCCTGATAAAGTCAAAGCTATTCAAGAGATGCCTGCACCCAAAACTGAGAAAGAAGTTCGAGGGTTCTTAGGACGATTGAACTACATTTCCCGGTTCATATCCCACCTTACAGCAACCTGTCAACCCTTGTTCAAGCTATTAAGAAAGGAACAAACGGTCAGGTGGAATGAAGATTGCCAGAAGGCTTTTGACAAGATCAAGGAGTATTTACAAGAACCTCCAATTCTCATGCCTCCAGTTGAAGGAAGACCTCTGATAATGTACTTGACAGTATTAGAAGAGTCGATGGGGTGTGTGCTGGGCCAGCATGACGAGTCTGGTCGAAAAGAGTATGCAATATACTACCTAAGCAAAAATTTTACCGACTGTGAACAACGTTATTCACTGCTCGAGAAAACTTGCTGTGCTTTAGCGTGGGCTGCTCGCCGACTGAGACAGTATATGTTGACCCACACTACCTTATTAATCTCAAAAATGGATCCAGTCAAGTACATTTTTGAGAAGCCAGCTCTTACCGGACGGGTTGCAAGATGGCAGATGATTCTCACAGAATACGACATACAATACACCTCTCAGAAAGCCATCAAAGGCAGTGTACTATCTGAATATCTTGCTGAGCAACCCATTGATGACTACCAGCCTATGAGGTTTGACTTCCCTGATGAAGACATCATGTTCATTAAAGCAAAAGATCACGAAGAGCCTATTCACACTGAAGGGCCTGACCCGGAGGAAGAATGGACTATGATGTTTGATGGGGCTGTTAACATGAATGGCCGTGGTGTTGGTGCAGTACTCATTACACCTAAAGGAGTTCACATGCCTTTCTCGGCAAAACTCACTTTCAATTGCACTAACAACGAAGCTGAATACGAAGCTTGCATTATGGGCCTTGAGGAAGCCATTGACCTCAGGATCAAAACATTGACCGTATTCGGAGATTCAGCTTTGGTAGTCAATCAAACCAACGGAAAATGGTACACCCACCAAGATCATCTGATACCTTACAGGGATTATACAAGGAGGTTACTGACTTTCTTCACAACAGTCAAGCTTGAGTATATCCCTCGAGACGAGAATCAGTTTGCAGATGCTCTTGCCACCATTTCATCCATGATCAAAGTTCAAGCTGCTAACTTTGTACCTCAGATTTCAGTGTCAAGACTTGATAGACCGGCATATGTATTTGCAGCAGATGTTGTCAAGGATGATAAGCCTTGGTTCCATGACATTAAGTGCTTCTTGGAGGATCAGACATACCCACCTGGGGCATCTTCCAATGATAAGAAGACTTTGAGAAGGCTTGCTGGTAATTTCTTTCTGAACACTGATGGGTCTTTATACAAGAGGAACTTTGACATGGTACTCCTCAGATGTGTTGACAAGACGGAAGCAGATTTATTGATGCATGA
Source organism: Lathyrus aphaca (assembly GCA_963966055.1). NCBI lineage: Eukaryota > Viridiplantae > Streptophyta > Magnoliopsida > Fabales > Fabaceae > Lathyrus > Lathyrus aphaca. Next base: position 281,026,367 of record OZ014520.1, on the reverse strand, counting down.
AGTGCACGAAGGCTCCTTTGGTACCCATGCTGGGGGACATGCAATGGCTAAGAAGTTGTTAAGATCAGGCTATTATTGGATCACAATGGATGCAGACTGTTGTGCCTACGCCAGAAAATGCCACAAATGCCAGATCTATGCAGATAAAGTGCATGTACCTCCCAATCCTTTGAACATAATGTCTTCACCCTGGCCCTTTGCTATGTGGGGCATTGATATGATTGGCAAGATTGAGCCAAATGCTTCAAACGGCCACAGATTCATCCTGGTCGCCATTGACTATTTCACCAAGTGGGTTGAAGCAGCCTCATATGCAAATGTTACAAGACAAGTGGTAGCCCGATTTCTGAAAAGAGATATCATCTGTCGGTATGGAGTGCCCGAGCGAATCATTACTGATAATGGTTCCAACTTAAACAACAAAATGATGGCAGAGCTGTGCCGGGACTTCAAGATCCAACATCACAATTCTTCTCCTTACAGGCCAAAGATGAACGGCGCTGTTGAGGCAGCAAATAAGAATATCAAGAAGATTGTGCAGAAGATGGTAATCACATACAAAGACTGGCATGAAATGCTACCATTTGCCTTGCATGGGTATCGCACATCAATCAGGACATCCACTGGGGCAACACCGTATCAGCTTGTATATGGTATGGAAGCAGTCCTACCTGTTGAAGTTGAACTACCCTCGTTACGGGTATTAATGGATGTTAAACTGAGTGAAGCAGAATGGGTTCGGTCCCGATACGAACAACTGAGTCTGATCGAAGAGAAGAGATTGGCTGCAATCTGCCATGGGCAGTTATATCAGAAAAGAATGAAGAGAGCCTTCGATCAGAAAGTCAGGCACCGAGAATACCAAGTAGGGGATCTTGTGCTGAAAAGAATCCTCCCTCCTCATACAGACCACAGGGGCAAATGGACTCCAAATTATGAAGGACCATTTGTTGTAAAGAAAGTTTTCTCCGGTGGAGCACTGATGCTCAGCACCATGGATGGTGAAGATTTCCCATCCCCTGTGAATTCAGATGCGGTTAAAAAATACTTCGCATAAAATGACCCGCTGGACATAAAAACAGAATGTAAGTCCAGGCAAAATAGGGTATCCCGGCGAGTCAAAAACAGAATAAAAGACTCGGGCAAAAGTAAGGGAAAATAAACAAAAAATGTACACCCACTGAGTTGAAAAGCCGCATTGGACAGCTCAGGCAAAAATGGGTATCCCGATGGATTGAAAACCCGAAAGGGCGATCCATGCAAAATAAGGGAATAAGCGAACAACTGCATTTTGAATTCGTCTGTATCACCTACAACTTGGTAAGCTCCGAAGGATCAAGCTTCAATCAGAATCAACTCTCTCCAGAAAGCAAGACGAGAAGAACGTCATTGTCATACGAGTCATAGCAGAAGAGGAAGCTCCTTGAAGGCGTCATCAACACCGCCAGCACTTTATTTCTCAATTTGTAACAATCTCCTCATTTCAGGAGATATGTTCCTTTGACTGTATCTTGCCAATTCAGGGCACATGAATTAATAAAATCAGATTTTCGGTCATGTCTCGTTTTACATTTATGTTTTGCAAAGAGTTGTCTGATATCTCTAAAATACAATTGCATAAGTACAGATGCCTTTCTCTAAAAAATATAAAAAAAAAAACACATGCTTACAGGGAATCTGATTATTCTCGAAAGTACTTAACTCCCATGACGGAATCCGGTAAGGGATACCTCGGGACCTTTTGTGCGTTTCCTTATCTTTGCAGGATTGCAGGCATCCAGAACGCAACCTGGGGCATGCGGGTTATGGCTCAGCAAGTAGGCGAATCATTATCAACTCGGTCTATCTTCCACATGGCACTAGAAGGTGCCCATTTCCCCAGCGGAGCTGCCAAATCAGCATACACTCAATCTCAGCATCCGAAATGCTCTATCCCCAGCTGAGTTGCTCCCCATTGCTTCCCCCAGCAAAAGTTACCAAATCAACTAACAGGTTTAATACTCAGGATGTTTTCTCGCCAGCCGAGTTGCCTCTCATTATTCTCCCCAGCTGAGTTATCAACAGCATTCCCCAGCTGTAGTGCCAACCATTCTTCCTCAGCAGAATGCAGAAATCAGGGAATCATCTCCCCACAGAATCCCCAGCTTCTATTCAGAAGAGCAACGCACGGAGAGATCACAACAGAGTGAAGAAAGCTTCTACAAACCCCAGCTGGGTCTCTCATTTACAAAGATATGTCAACCAGTGACCTATATCCCCAAGCAAATATCATCATTAGATCTACCAATGATCTCACCCCCAGCTGGGATGTTCACTTCAAGCAGATCGACCAGAGATCTTCACAGCAACGGGATCCGAATCCCGGATCTGTCTCTTTGCATAATCATAGCATTCGCATCATATTATACCCTCAGAGCGTAGCATTCCGTCTAATACGGAGCATTACGGCAAAAATCAAATACATAGCATAATCATGAGTCATGTTGTGAATTGAACGCTTGTGATTAGTAACCATTCATCAGAATACAGATCACTTTCCCCCAGAGTCCCCACCAGAGTCCCAGCAAAAGCAGCTGCCCTTTCAAATCACGAACACCAGTATATATACCTTTTGGCACCCGCTCGTGTCATCATTCCCCAGTAAAGTCGCCTAAACATCTTTACAAACAAAATCACCAATATATACACTTCCTGACACCCGTCCGTGTCAAATCACCAGCAGAAAGCCAAAGAGGTCCTCTTTGCACTCACATATACTTACATACACTTTCTTGACACCCGTCCGTGTCATATCCCCGGCGCAGTCGCTTACGCCTTTATCAACCCATACACTTGTTAATATTTTACTTCTCTCTCTTTGACACTCGTCCGTGTCACTCTCCCCAGCAGTTAAAACACTCATTTACACAATACAATACTCCCTACTCATGGTACGCTTATACAGATACTCGTCCGTATCTTGTATACATCATCACTCACATCCCCACAGATTCGACACTAGTCCTTGTTCTTTGTTAACTAGTTGGTACTCGTCCGTACCATCATCTCAGAACATGTGTCAAGCATTTGTTTCTACATGATACCCGTCCGTATCATAGTCTTAAGGATGCTCGTCCGCATCTTTTATCCATACACCGTGTCAAACACTTTTGTCTTCTTGAATCTAGACACTCGTCTGTGTCTACTTTTCCCCAGAGGAGTCCCCTCAGATCCAATACTCGTCCGTGTTCTCTGTTAACCCGTTGATACTCGTCCGTATCATCATCTCTGAACATATGTCAGTTTGTTTCTACATGATACTCGTCCGTATCATAGTCTTAAGGATGCTCGTCCGCATCTTTAATCCATACACAATACCAAATACTTATACCTTTTGTTTCTTGGATGTAAACGCTCGTCCGTGTTTACTATCTCCCCAGTAGATCGCCAACAAAGCAAATTTTCTTTTTATCTAACACTCGTCCTGCGTTATGATATCTTTGAGAGCAGCCGTACCCTGCTGAGTGGTCGTCCTCCACTTCTTGATGGTCGTCCTCCATCATGCTCATCCGATGGCCGTCCCCATCGTTGATTTTTAGCAGCCGTCCCCTGCTAGGTGGTCGTCCTCCACCTTTTGATGATCGTCCTTCATCACTTTATCCAATGGCCGTCCCCATTGTTGATTTTGGTTATCTGGCATTCGTCCTGTGTCATGATAAACCCTGAGAGCAGCCGTCCCCTGCTGAGTGGTCGTCCTCCACTTCTTGATGGTCGTCCTCCATCTTGCTCGTCCGATGGCCGTCCCCATCGTTGACCTTTTCTATCCGATGGCCGTCCCCATCGTTGATATTTTCGGCAGCCGTACCCTGCCAGGTGGTCGTCCTCCACCTTTGATGGCCGTCCCCATCATATTTCTTTTATTCCCAACAGAGCAGCCGTCCCCTGCTAGGTGATCGTCCTTCACCTTTGATGGCCGTACCCCATCATCTGTTTATTTCATTTATTCTTTAACCCGATGGCCTTCCCCGTCGTGGTCCCTTTTCCTTTTTAGCCCGATGGTCGTCCCCATCGTTGGTTACTTGACCTTTATGAACTTGATGGCCGTCCCCGTCACGTTTCATTAATCCCCAGAGAACTTTGCAGCTTTATCTTGATGGCCGTCCCCATCATAATATCCTATTTTCCCCAGCTAGTCGGCCGTCCCCGTCTTAGCTTTACTTGTTCATCCCCAGCATGTCGGCCGTCCCCGTCATTGCATTATTTTCAGCACTTTCCCAGCATGTCGGCCGTCCCCGTCATTGCTTTATTTTCATACACTTTTCCCAGCATGTCGGTCGTCCCCGTCATTGCTCTTTACCCAGCAGTCGTCCTCTGCTCGATGGTCGTCCTCCGTCGCCCATACTTTACAATATACTTTATTTTGCTTTTACAATCTATATCCCTTTTCTTCTTCATTCTGTGAGTGCAAATTTTGGACTGTCTTTGGTATTCAACCACAAGTTATCTTGTTTGCCTGTTAAGCCGTCGCTTACATCCTGCACAGCTAACTCATGTTTGAATAGGGGCAGCTGTAAACACCCCAAATTTGCCCTCACCCATTCACACCATGGCTTGTGATCATTCTCATATGCATAAGCACAAACATATCATCTCATATCTCATTTTTGATTCACTGCATAGCTTTCAAGGCATCTGCACCTAGGGTTTGTGATCTGAGCAATCCCAAAGCATCTTGAGCCATTCCAAAGGCAACCAATCAATTCAAAGGGGTCCATGTGCATACTTATATCACATCTCATCTCTTCAAAGTCAAAAATGCAGTGGAATCACAAGAACTAGGGTTTGAGTGGATGCAGAGCCAGGATGAACTGCACAGTTGACTGAAAATTAGGGTTTTGGTTTCAGAGGCCATAACTCCAATTTTTTTGGTCATTCTTGTTTCCATTGATCTCTATATGGTATAAGGAGTATGCATATCAATTTTCATGAAGAAATTCCATGGGGAAGTCATCTGATCAAGGGTTGACTTTTCAGACAAGTCAGTGCAAAATCAGGGCATCTGAGGCCCCCAATGACCCAACCAATGGGTGATCTTCATCATTTTGAGTGTATATGATCTTTATTTGATCATGGAAGAAGGTTGAAGTTCATAAAATCAAGAATTTAGGGTTTTTGCAAATGTTGACTTTTTGGGCATAGTTGACTTTTCAAGAATGCTCCATTTTAGGTCATTTTTCAAGCCTTGATTCTTGATCCAAAAATGCTTCAAATGGAAAAACTTTGGTCATGAAAGTTGTAGATCTCATCTTTCCCTTTTCAAAAAGTACAAGAACATGATCAAATTCTCTTTGGATCAAAAGTTATGGTATGGCAAAGTTAGCAAAAATCATTGATTTTCAAGTTATGCACCAAAGGCAAAAATTGCAAATTCTCCTTCCAAGGCCAATTCAGTCACCATATGGGCTTCTAATGCACTTAACATGATCATGTAACTTCTAAAAGTCAGATTTGAACCAAGGTGCCTCATGTTTCATGGCTTATGCAACAAGATTTTTCCATGTGAACCATAAAGCAAGCAACTTGCAAAAACTATCATCACATCTCACCCACTTGATTTCTTGGATGCTGAACCAGCCCTAGCTTCTCTCCATGCCATGCTGCGCCAGCCCTAGTCCTTGTACTTGCCTAGTATCAAGCCCATGCCTCTCTTACAACCAAGTTGACATTTTGCAAAAGTAAACATCCCAATCAATAAAGGACATGTCACATCTTCTGACCAATCAGCATTGTTTATACAAACAATTTGCAAGCAAAACATCATAACACACAAGGCTGAAACCAATTCATTCACCACATACACAAAACACTCCCCTTTTGCAAGTTCCTTCGAATTCCTCTACACAGCCACCAAACACTCAAACTATCTTCATCAATCATCTCACCACACTTCATAGATCATCCAGCACCAAGAACCAAAGCCTGTAATAGCAAGAACACTCCATAACCATTTCACACTCCATTTTGCAGTTTCATTCGAAACTCTCATCCTAGCTCACAAACACACAAACAAACACCACAAACCTTCTTCATTCATCATCAGGACCTCAAACCTTCATTCACCATGACCTGAAAGTGCCAGAATCTCCATTGCCATTTTTGACTGAACTGAAGCAGGAGCTTTCGAAACTCATCATCAAGCCAACTTAAACTCCATTTGAGCATTCAAACATCTTCTGGGGACCAAGTGGAGCAGCTTGCACAAGGAGAGGTGGCCAGAAAGTTCCTAAACTGAAAGCTTCGAATCTCAGGTAGCCTGAACTTTATTTTTCCAGAAATGATTTTTCTTGTTACAAACTTGTTCTACTAGCTTCACTGATCATTCTGGTACCATTGGTTTTGAAAATGGTTGTGATTTGAGCATTTAATTTGTTTCTGAAGCTTGCGTGACCTAGAACTTTTTCTCTTCGATTCAGTTGATTTAGGAAACATAAATTTGTTTTGATTGGGGGTTTTGATTCGTGAGCTTGTGGGAATCATTTCTGGGTTCTTAGAATTCATTTTAGATGCGTATGGAGTGAGTTAGGGATTTTGGTTGAACGGAGAAGATGACCGGAACACTGTTCCGGTCATCTGAGTGTGTTTAACGGCGAGATTAGGGCATAAGCATTGATTAGCGAAATTTGAATTCTGGCCTTTGGATTTGGCGCCAGGTCAACGCGCGCGTGTTTCCATTTGAATCTCCACCATCAGATCACTTGACTTTTGTTTATTTCAGTTTAATTTCATTTTTAATTCATTTTAATTCATTTGTTTTGCATAATTATTTTAAAATGGCAAAAAATTCATAAAAATTATGAAACTTTTTCCTTAAAGTTTTAATAATTTTTATGACACAAAAATATTTTTATTTTATTTTTTATCATTAAAAAAGTATTTTTAAATATTTAAAAGATTATTTTTAATTGATTAATGGGAATTAATTAATTAAAAATACTTTTAGGTATTTAAAAATTACAAAAAAATTCATGAAATGTCCTAAGACATTTAGAAACATTGTCCAACCTTCAAACCAAATTTATTTTTTGATCTTGATGCATTTTAAGAATTTTTCATTGAATTAAATCATTTTTTATGCATTATTTTGATCATGGATTCAAAAATTCATTTCTGTCAATTGGTGAAGGTTGAGACATTGATTCTTCTTGCATTGTCTTTTGTTTTGCATGTAGTTCCTAGGATAAAAAGGCCATGAATTTTTCTTGCATTTTCAAATTGATTGGCATTTGTTTTGTTAAGAACCCTAAAAAACCCTAATAACTTAGAAAATTCATATCTTGAGTTTGGTTGAGAGTTGAGAGCTCCCCTTTGGGCAGTGGTTCATCATAGGCCTAGGGTTTCTTTGAGTGCCATTTTCTTTTTTTTACTTTAGGGTTTTGCTTCTGTTTTTGGTTTGTGTTTGATGTTTGATCCATAAACCCTAATTTGGGCTTTCATTTGCATCCCTCTTGCATTTTCTTGCATAACATGACTTGTCTTTGCATTTTGTGCATGTTTATGATTCATTTGACATCTTAAGACATGTAGAAAGCATGTTTGATCATTGCATTGCATATTTGCCATGTCATTTGTCTTGTATGCTTCATAACTTTTCATGCTTGTTCATGCTCCTTAACTTGCATCATATGCATTCATAAGCTTGTATGATCATTTCCATTGTCTTGCCTCATGTTTGCAGCACCTCATAACATCATAATAATCATCAACATGCTTCTGGTTTTGCTTAGCATCATATCATTTCATCTCATCTTGCATTGCATTGCATTTCTTTCTAACATTTCAGGTGGTAAGTAAACTTGAGAAGTGGATTTGCCTTCACTTCTCATAACTTTTCTTTTCATCTCTCTTGCATCCATTGCTGCATTTTATATGTGTTTGAGATTGAGCTTGCTCATTCTTCTCCTTCCCACTTTCTTTCTTCAAGTGACTTGACTTCTTGAATGAAGCAAGTCACTTTGCTTCTCTTGATCCTTTCATCTGCTTCCTGGTGGTTCCTTTGAAGATTGTTCTTGCAAACCTCACAAACCTTAGGAACAACCAAGCATGACAATGATTAGGGTTTTGATTAGTCTCCCCTCATAGTTTTTACCTTTGTGTCTCCTTGAGTCCTCTCTTCTCATCTCATAATCAGGGACTAAACCCTAAAGGCTTTAAGACTTTGTGATTAAGCTTATGCCTGCATCCTTCTCTTAGGATGGAGTGTATAACTTTAATCCTAAGTATTAAACCCTTAAGGTGTTTAAATCTCTTAATCAATTCATCTAATAATCATCAAGACATCACACTTGTAACTTGGGCCTTGCTTTAGGGTTCTAATTCTTCCTTAAGTGGTTAAGAAGGACTAACCCTAGTGTTAATGGACAAGTCCCCCTCAAGTTGTCTTACAAACCATAAAATTCACTTCATCATCATATCATTAAATAAAATCCACTTAATAAAGGCTTGTTTTGTCATGGGTTTAATCCCTAATCATGGATTAAGTTAAGGAGTTTTCCTCAGCTTAAACATTCTCATCTATTATCCTTCTTTTAGGATGGTGTAATGAGTCTGTTTAATCCCTGATTATGGCTTAACCTCATTACTCAACACTAAACAAAAACACCAAAAACATCTAATTAATCACAAGTAGGTTAATGATCTTAACCCTGCATCAAAGGTGATTAAGTGTGAGAATCTGACTTCACACTTAAGGTACTCTCATTACCCCTGATCAGAGGGAAGATGTGATGAGTTTACTAACCCATTGGTTTAGGCTTAAGCTCATTATCTTATGACAAACTCCAAAAACAATAAAAGACTGAAAACTCAAAAACAAACAATAATCGTCTCCTCCGGGATTCTTTTCTCATCACCTTCACTCACCATCGAGAACTTGCTTCTTCCGTCTAATGCAAGACAGTAAGCACCTGAGCCAGACAGGTCACACACTTGAGCATAGGCAAGTAAGCAGTTCACAAGTCAATTCATCTATCAGTCTCTTTGGGTCGAACTACGGTGTTCTGACTTCCTCATTGCACGAGAGGATACGTAGGCATAACTTAACAGTTATCGAACAAAAGTCTCTGTATATTCCCCCTCTTTCCAGCTTCATTCTTTAAGCCTCATGGTCATGAGCAATTCATTCTCATTCTTACACTGACACATCACTATACACTTCACACTTCTTTTGCACTGACACCTGTACATTCTTTTCCAGCTATTTTACACACAGATTGCACTGACACTACCCCTTTAAAACACAAATCTTTTAAGCGTGGATCCCGTCGAGTACGGCGGACAATCTGGGTGCTAATACCTTCCCAGGTTGTAACCAACCCCCTTTCTCAGTCTCTCTGGTTCGCAACCGTCTTATCCGTATCTTTCTAGGCCTATGCAGCATTGCCTTTCCTCCGGGATAAAAATGCCTAGCTGGCGACTCTTTTCATCTCCAGTGAGTTCACGGCTGTGTGTTCTCATTGTCCCTCTCGCCGACCGTTCGCGCTTGTACCGGGATGCAAATCTTCGGGAGCGACAAAGAGATGCCTGCACCCAAAACTGAGAAAGAAGTTCGAGGGTTCTTAGGACGATTGAACTACATTTCAAGGTTCATATCTCACCTCACGGCAACCTGTGAACCCTTGTTCAAGCTGTTAAGAAAGGAACAAACGGTCAGGTGGAACGAAGACTGCCAGAAGGCTTTTGACAAGATCAAGGAATATCTGCAAGAACCTCCAATCCGTATGCCGCCAGTTGAAGGAAGACCTCTGATCATGTACTTGACAGTATTAGAAGAGTCAATGGGGTGTGTACTAGGTCAGCATGATGAGTCTGGTCGAAAAGAGTATGCAATATACTACCTAAGCAAAAAGTTTACCGACTGTGAACAGCGTTATTCACTGCTCGAGAAAACTTGCTGTGCTTTAGCGTGGGCTGCTCGCCGACTGAGACAGTATATGTTGACCCACACTACCTTATTAATCTCAAAAATGGATCCAGTCAAGTACATTTTCGAGAAGCCAGCTCTTACCGGACGGGTTGCAAGATGGCAGATGATTCTCACAGAATACGACATACAGTACACCTCTCAGAAAGCCATCAAAGGCAGTGTACTATCTGAATATCTTGCTGAGCAACCCATTGATGACTACCAGCCTATGAGGTTTGACTTCCCTGATGAAGACATCATGTTCATTAAAGCAAAAGATCACGAAGAGCCTATTCACACTGAAGGGCCTGACCCGGAGGAAGAATGGACTATGATGTTTGATGGGGCTGTTAACATGAATGGCCGTGGTGTTGGTGCAGTACTCATTACACCTAAAGGAGTTCACATGCCTTTCTCGGCAAAACTCACTTTCAATTGCACTAACAACGAAGCTGAATACGAAGCTTGCATTATGGGCCTTGAGGAAGCCATTGACCTCAGGATCAAAACATTGACCGTATTCGGAGATTCAGCTTTGGTAGTCAATCAAACCAACGGAAAATGGTACACCCACCAAGATCATCTGATACCTTACAGGGATTATACAAGGAGGTTACTGACTTTCTTCACAACAGTCAAGCTTGAGTATATCCCTCGAGACGAGAATCAGTTTGCAGATGCTCTTGCTACCATTTCATCCATGATCAAAGTTCAAACGGCTAACTTTGTACCCCAGATTTCAGTGTCTAGACTTGATAGACCAGCATATGTATTTGCAGCAGATATTGTCAAGGACAATAAGCCTTGGTTCCATGACATTAAGTGCTTCTTGGAGGATCAGACATACCCACCTGGGGCATCTTCCAATGATAAGAAGACTTTAAGAAGGCTTGCTGGAAGTTTCTTTCTGAACACTGATGGGTCTTTATACAAAAGGAACTTTGACATGGTACTCCTCAGATGTGTTGACAAGACGGAAGCAGATTTGCTGATGCATGAAGTGCACGAAGGATCTTTTGGTACTCATGCAGGAGGGCATGCCATGGCTAAGAAATTGCTAAGATCAGGCTATTACTGGATCACAATGGATGCAGACTGTTGTGCCTATGCCAGAAGGTGTCACAAATGCCAGATTTACGCAGATAAGGTGCATGTGCCTCCCAACCCTTTAAACATCATGTCTTCACCATGGCCCTTTGCTATGTGGGGAATTGATATGATTGGCAAGATTGAGCCAACTGCTTCAAATGGTCACAGATTTATCCTGGTCGCCATTGATTATTTCACCAAGTGGGTGGAAGCAGCCTCATATGCAAACGTCACAAGGCAAGTGGTAGCCAGATTTCTGAAGAGAGATATCATCTGTCGGTATGGAGTGCCCGAGCGAATCATTACTGATAATGGTTCCAACTTAAACAACAAAATGATGGCAGAACTGTGCCGGGACTTCAAGATCCAACATCACAATTCTTCTCCTTACAGGCCAAAGATGAACGGCGCTGTTGAGGCAGCAAATAAGAATATCAAGAAGATTGTGCAGAAGATGGTAATCACATACAAAGACTGGCACGAAATGCTACCATTTGCTTTGCATGGGTACCGCACATCAATCAGGACATCCACTGGGGCAACACCGTATCAGCTTGTATATGGTATGGAAGCAGTCCTACCTGTTGAAGTTGAATTGCCCTCTCTACGGGTATTAATGGATGTTAAACTGAATGAAGCAGAATGGGCACGGTCCCGATACGAACAACTGAGTCTGATCGAAGAGAAAAGATTGGCTGCAATCTGCCATGGGCAGTTATATCAGAAAAGAATGAAGAGAGCCTTCGATCAGAAAGTCAGGCACCGAGAATACCAAGTAGGGGATCTTGTGCTGAAAAGAATCCTCCCTCCTCATACAGACCACAGGGGCAAATGGACTCCAAATTATGAAGGACCATTTGTTATAAAGAAAGTTTTCTCCGGTGGAGCACTGATGCTCAGCACCATGGATGGTGAAGATTTCCCATCCCCTGTGAATTCAGATGCGGTTAAAAAATACTTCGCATAAAATGACCCGCTGGACATAAAAACAGAATGTAAGTCCAGGCAAAAATAGGGCATCCCGGCGAGTCAAAAACAGAATAAAAGACTCGGGCAAAAGTAAGGGAAAATAAACAAAAAATGTACACCCGCTGAGTTGAAAAGCCGCATTGGACAGCTCAGGCAAAAATGGGTATCCCGATGGATTGAAAACCCGAAAGGGCGATCCATGCAAAACAAGGGAATAAGCGAACAACTGCATTCTGAATTCGTCTGTATCACCTACAACTTGGTAAGCTACGAATGATCAGCTTCAATCAGAATCAACTCTCTCCAGAAAGCAAGACGAGAAGAACGTCACTGTCATACGAGTCATAGCAGGAGAGGAAGCTCCTCAAAGCGTCGCCAACATCGCCAGCACTTTATTTCTCAATTTGTAACAATCTCCTCATTTCAGGAGATATGTTTCTTTGACTGTATCTTTGCCAATTCAGGGCACATGAATTAATAAAATCAGATTTTCAGTCATGTTTCGTTTTTACATTTACGTTTTGCAAAGAGTCGTCTGATATCTCTAAAAATACAATTGCATAAGTACAGATGCCTTTCTCTGAAAATGAAAACACATGCTTACAGGGAATCTGATTATTCTCGAAAGTACTTAACTCCTATGACGGAATCCAGTAAGGGATACCTCGGGACCTTTTGTACGTTCCATTGTCTTTGCAGGATTGCAGGTATCCAGAACGCAACCTGGGGCATGCAGGTTACGTCTCAGCAAGTAGGCGAATCATTATCAACTCGGTCTATCTTCCACATGGCACTAGAAGGTGCCCATTTCCCCAGCGGAGCTGCCAAATCAGCATACACTCAATCTCAGCATCCGAAATGCTCTATCCCCAGCTGAGTTGCTCCCCATTGCTTCCCCCAGCAAAGTTGCCAAATCAACTAACAGGTTTAACACTCAGGATGTTTTCTCGCCAGCCGAGTTGCCTCTCGTTACTCTCCCCCAGCTGAGTTATCAACAGCATTCCCCAGCTGTAGTGCCAACCATCCTTCCTCAACAGGATGCAGAAATCAGGGAATCATCTCCCCACAGAGCTTCAAGCCTTTATTCAGAAGAGCAACGCACGGAGAAGTCACAACAGAGTACGGAAAGCTTCTACAAACCCCAGCTGGGTCCCATATTATGAGGATATGTCAATCAGTGACATATATCCCCAAGCAAATGCATCATTAGATCTACCAGTGATCTCATCCCCAGCTGGGAGGTCCATTTCCAACAGATCATCCAGAGATCTTCGCAGCAATGGGATCCGAGTCCCGGACCTGTGCCCCTTTGCATAATCATGGCATCCGCATCACATTATACCCTCAGAGCGTAGCATTCCGTCTAATACGGAGCATTACGGCAAAAATCAAATACATAGCATAATCATAAGTCATGTTGTGAATTGAACGCTTGTGATTAGTAACCATTCATCAGAATACAGATCACTTTCCCCCAGAGTCCCCACCAGAGTCCCAGCAAAAGCAGCTGCCCTTTCAAATCACGAACACCAGTATATATACCTTTTGGCACCCGCTCGTGTCATCATTCCCCAGTAAAGTCGCCTAAACATCTTTACAAACAAAATCACCAATATATACACTTCCTGACACCCGTCCGTGTCAAATCACCAGCAGAAAGCCAAAGAGGTCCTCTTTGCACTCACATATACTTACATACACTTTCTTGACACCCGTCCGTGTCATATCCCCGGCGCAGTCGCTTACACCTTTATCAACCCATACACTTGTTAATATTTTACTTCTCTCTCTTTGACACTCGTCCGTGTCACTCTCCCCAGCAGTTAAAACACTCATTTACACAATACAATACTCCCTACTCATGGTACACTTATACAGATACTCGTCCGTATCTTGTATACATCATCACTCACATCCCCACAGATTCGACACTAGTCCTTGTTCTTTGTTAACCAGTTGGTACTCGTCCGTACCATCATCTCAGAACATGTGTCAAGCATTTGTTTCTACATGATACTCGTCCGTATCATAGTCATAAGGATGCTCGTCCGCATCTTTAATCCATACGCTGTGTCAAGCACTTATGTCTTCTTGAATATAGATACTCGTCCGTGTCTATTATTCCCCAGAAGAATTCTTTCAGATGCAACACTCGTCCGTGTTCTTTGTTAACCAGTTGATACTCGTCCGTATCATCATCTCTGAACATGTGTCAGTTTGTTTTTACATGATACTCGTCCGTATCATAGTCTTAGGGATGCTCGTCCGCATCTTTAATCCATACACAATACCAAATACTTATACCTTTTGTTTCTTGGATGTAAACGCTCGTCCGTGTTTACTATCTCCCCAGTAGATCGCCAACAAAGCAAATTTTCTTTTTATCTAACACTCGTCCTGCGTTATGATATCTTTGAGAGCAGCCGTACCCTGCTGAGTGGTCGTCCTCCACTTCTTGATGGTCGTCCTCCATCATGCTCATCCGATGGCCGTCCCCATCGTTGATTTTTAGCAGCCGTCCCCTGCTAGGTGGTCGTCCTCCACCTTTTGATGATCGTCCTTCATCACTTTATCCAATGGCCGTCCCCATTGTTGATTTTGGTTATCTGGCATTCGTCCTGTGTCATGATAAACCCTGAGAGCAGCCGTCCCCTGCTGAGTGGTCGTCCTCCACTTCTTGATGGTCGTCCTCCATCTTGCTCGTCCGATGGCCGTCCCCATCGTTGACCTTTTCTATCCGATGGCCGTCCCCATCGTTGATATTTTCGGCAGCCGTACCCTGCCAGGTGGTCGTCCTCCACCTTTGATGGCCGTCCCCATCATATTTCTTTTATTCCCAACAGAGCAGCCGTCCCCTGCTAGGTGATCGTCCTTCACCTTTGATGGCCGTACCCCATCATCTGTTTATTTCATTTATTCTTTAACCCGATGGCCGTCCCCGTCGTGGTCCCTTTTCCTTTTAGCCCGATGGCCGTCCCCATCGTTGGTTACTTGACCTTTATGAACTTGATGGCCGTCCCCGTCACGTTTCATTAATCCCCAGAGAACTTTGCAGCTTTATCTTGATGGCCGTCCCCATCATAATATCCTATTTTCCCCAGCTAGTCGGCCGTCCCCGTCTTAGCTTTACTTGTTTTTCCCCAGCCAGTCGGCCGTCCCCGTCTTAGCTTTACCGTTTATCCCCAGCATGTCGGCCGTCCCCGTCATTGCATTATTTTCAGCACTTTCCCAGCATGTCGGCCGTCCCCGTCATTGCTTTATTTTCATACACTTTTCCCAGCATGTCGGTCGTCCCCGTCATTGCTCTTTACCCAGCAGTCGTCCTCTGCTCGACGGTCGTCCTCCGTCGCCCATACTTTACAATATACTTTATTTTGCTTTTACAATCTATATCCCTTTTCTTCTTCATTCTGTGAGTGCAAATTTTGGACTGTCTTTGGTATTCAACCACAAGTTATCTTGTTTGCCTGTTAAGCCGTCGCTTACATCCTGCACAGCTAACTCATGTTTGAATAGGGGCAGCTGTAAACACCCCAAATTTGCCCTCACCCATTCACACCATGGCTTGTGATCATTCTCATATGCATAAGCACAAACATATCATCTCATATCTCATTTTTGATTCACTGCATAGCTTTCAAGGCATCTGCACCTAGGGTTTGTGGTCTGAGCAATCCCAAAGCATCTTGAGCCATTCCAAAGGCAACCAATCAATTCAAAGGGGTCCATGTGCATACTTATATCACATCTCATCTCTTCAAAGTCAAAAATGCAGTGGAATCACAAGAACTAGGGTTTGAGTGGATGCAGAGCCAGGATGAACTGCACAGTTGACTGAAAATTAGGGTTTTGGTTTCAGAGGCCATAACTCCAATTTTTTTTGGTCATTCTTGTTTCCATTGATCTCTATATGGTATAAGGAGTATGCATATCAATTTTCATGAAGAAATTCCATGGGGAAGTCATCTGATCAAGGGTTGACTTTTCAGACAAGTCAGTGCAAAATCAGGGCATCTGAGGCCCCCAATGACCCAACCAATGGGTGATCTTCATCATTTTGAGTGTATATGATCTTTATTTGATCATGGAAGAAGGTTGAATTTCATAAAATCAAGAATTTAGGGTTTTTGCAAATGTTGACTTTTTGGGCATAGTTGACTTTTCAAGAATGCTCCATTTTAGGTCATTTTTCAAGCCTTGATTCTTGATCCAAAAATGCTTCAAATGGAAAAACTTTGGTCATGAAAGTTGTAGATCTCATCTTTCCCTTTTCAAAAAGTACAAGAACATGATCAAATTCTCTTTGGATCAAAAGTTATGGTATGGCAAAGTTAGCAAAAATCATTGATTTTCAAGTTATGCACCAAAGGCAAAAAATTGCAAATTCTCCTTCCAAGGCCAATTCAGTCACCATATGGGCTTCTAATGCACTTAACATGATCATGTAACTTCTAAAAGTCAGATTTGAACCAAGGTGCCTCATGTTTCATGGCTTATGCAACAAGATTTTTCCATGTGAACCATAAAGCAAGCAACTTGCAAAAACTATCATCACATCTCACCCACTTGATTTCTTGGATGCTGAACCAGCCCTAGCTTCTCTCCATGCCATGCTGCGCCAGCCCTAGTCCTTGTACTTGCCTAGTATCAAGCCCATGCCTCTCTTACAACCAAGTTGACATTTTGCAAAAGTAAACATCCCAATCAATAAAGGACATGTCACATCTTCTGACCAATCAGCATTGTTTATACAAACAATTTGCAAGCAAAACATCATAACACACAAGGCTGAAACCAATTCATTCACCACATACACAAAACACTCCCCTTTTGCAAGTTCCTTCGAATTCCTCTACACAGCCACCAAACCCTCAAACTATCTTCATCAATCATCTCACCACACTTCATAGATCATCCAGCACCAAGAACCAAAGCCTGTAATAGCAAGAACACTCCATAACCATTTCACACTCCATTTTGCAGTTTCATTCGAAACTCTCATCCTAGCTCACAAACACACAAACAAACACCACAAACCTTCTCCATTCATCATCAGGACCTCAAACCTTCATTCACCATGACCTGAAAGTGCCAGAATCTCCATTGCCATTTTTGACTGAACTGAAGCAGGAGCTTTCGAAACTCATCATCAAGCCAACTTAAACTCCATTTGAGCATTCAAACATCTTCTGGGGACCAAGTGGAGCAGCTTGCACAAGGAGAGGTGGCCAGAAAGTTCCTAAACTGAAAGCTTCGAATCTCAGGTAGCCTGAACTTTATTTTTCCAGAAATGATTTTTCTTGTTACAAACTTGTTCTACTAGCTTCACTGATCATTCTGGTACCATTGGTTTTGAAAATGGTTGTGATTTGAGCATTTAATTTGTTTCTGAAGCTTGCGTGACCTAGAACTTTTTCTCTTCGATTCAGTTGATTTAGGAAACATAAATTTGTTTTGATTGGGGGTTTTGATTCATGAGCTTGTGGGAATCATTTCTGGGTTCTTAGAATTCATTTTAGATGCGTATGGAGTGAGTTAGGGATTTTGGTTGAACGGAGAAGATGACCGGAACACTGTTCCGGTCATCTGAGTGTGTTTAACGGCGAGATTAGGGCATAAGCATTGATTAGCGAAATTTGAATTCTGGCCTTTGGATTTGGCGCCAGGTCAACGCGCGCGTGTTTCCATTTGAATCTCCACCATCAGATCACTTGACTTTTGTTTATTTCAGTTTAATTTCATTTTTAATTCATTTTAATTCATTTGTTTTGCATAATTATTTTAAAATGGCAAAAAATTCATAAAAATTATGAAACTTTTTCCTTAAAGTTTTAATAATTTTTATGACACAAAAATATTTTTATTTTATTTTTTATCATTAAAAAAGTATTTTTAAATATTTAAAAGATTATTTTTAATTGATTAATGGGAATTAATTAATTAAAAATACTTTTAGGTATTTAAAAATTACAAAAAAATTCATGAAATGTTCTAAGACATTTAGAAACATTGTCCAACCTTCAAACCAAATTTCTTTTTTGATCTTGATGCATTTTAAGAATTTTTCATTGAATTAAATCATTTTTTATGCATTATTTTGATCATGGATTCAAAAATTCATTTCTGTCAATTGGTGAAGGTTGAGACATTGATTCTTCTTGCATTGTCTTTTGTTTTGCATGTAGTTCCTAGGATAAAAAGGCCATGAATTGTTCTTGCATTTTCAAATTGATTGGCATTTGTTTTGTTAAGAACCCTAAAAAACCCTAATAACTTAGAAAATTCATATCTTGAGTTTGGTTGAGAGTTGAGAGCTCCCCTTTGGGCAGTGGTTCATCATAGGCCTAGGGTTTCTTTGAGTGCCATTTTCCTTTTTTACTTTAGGGTTTTGCTTCTGTTTTTGGTTTGTGTTTGATGTTTGATCCATAAACCCTAATTTGGGCTTTCATTTGCATCCCTCTTGCATTTTCTTGCATAACATGACTTGTCTTTGCATTTTGTGCATGTTTATGATTCATTTGACATATTAAGACATATAGGAAGCATCTTTGATCATTGCATCTCATATTTGCCATGTCATTTGTCTTGTATGATTCATAACTTTTCATGCTTGTTCATGCTCCTTAACTTGCATCATATGCATTCATAAGCTTGTATGATCATTTCCATTGTCTTGCCTCATGTTTGCAGCACCTCATAACATCATAATAATCATCAACATGCTTCTGGTTTTGCTTAGCATCATATCATTTCATCTCATCTTGCATTGCATTGCATTTCTTTCTAACATTTCAGGTGGTAAGTAAACTTGAGAAGTGGATTTGCCTTCACTTCTCATAACTTTTCTTTTCATCTCTCTTGCATCCATTGCTGCATTTTATATGTGTTTGAGATTGAGCTTGCTCATTCTTCTCCTTCCCACTTTCTTTCTTCAAGTGACTTGACTTCTTGAATGAAGCAAGTCACTTTGCTTCTCTTGATCCTGTTCATCTGCTTCCTGGTGGTTCCTTTGAAGATTGTTCTTGCAAACCTCACAAACCTTAGGAACAACCAAGCATGACAATGATTAGGGTTTTGATTAGTCTCCCCTCATAGTTTTTACCTTTGTGTCTCCTTGAGTCCTCTCTTCTCATCTCATAATCAGGGACTAAACCCTAAAGGCTTTAAGACTTTGTGATTAAGCTTATGCCTGCATCCTTCTCTTAGGATGGAGTGTATAACTTTAATCCTAAGTATTAAACCCTTAAGGTGTTTAAATCTCTTAATCAATTCATCTAATAATCATCAAGACATCACACTTGTAACTTGGGCCTTGCATTAGGGTTCTAATTCTTCCTTAAGTGGTTAAGAAGGACTAACCCTAGTGTTAATGGACAAGTCCCCCTCAAGTTGTCTTACAAACCATAAAATTCACTTCATCATCATATCATTAAATAAAATCCACTTAATAAAGGCTTGTTTTGTCATGGGTTTAATCCCTAATCATGGATTAAGTTGAGGAGTTTTCCTCAGCTTAAACATTCTCATCTATTATCCTTCTTTTAGGATGGTGTAATGAGTCTGTTTAATCCCTGATTATGGCTTAACCTCATTACTCAACACTAAACAAAAACACCAAAAACATCTAATTAATCACAAGTAGGTTAATGATCTTAACCCTGCATCAAAGGTGATTAAGTGTGAGAATCTGACTTCACACTTAAGGTACTCTCATTACCCCTGATCAGAGGGAAGATGTGATGAGTTTACTAACCCATTGGTTTAGGCTTAAGCTCATTATCTTATGACAAACTCCAAAAACAATAAAAGACTGAAAACTCAAAAACAAACAATAATCGTCTCCTCCGGGATTCTTTTCTCATCACCTTCACTCACAATCGAGAACTTGCTTCTTCCGTCTAATGCAAGACAGTAAGCACCTGAGCCAGACAGGTCACACACTTGAGCATAGGCAAGTAAGCAGTTCACAAGTCAATTCACCTATCAAGTCTCTTTGGGTCGAACTACGGTGTTCTGACTTCCTCATTGCACGAGAGGATACGTAGGCATAACTTAACAGTTATCGAACAAAAGTCTCTGTATATTCCCCCTCCTTTCAGTTTCATTCTCTTAAGCCTCATTATCATGAGCATTTCACTCTTGTCCTTACACTGACACTGTATATGTATCACATTTCACTTCTCATACACTGACACCTGTATATTCTTTCCAGCTATTTTATACACAAATTGCACTGACACTACCCCTTTAAAACACAAATCTTTTAAGCGTGGATCCCGTCGAGTACGGCGGACAATCTGGGTGCTAATACCTTCCCAGGTTGTAACCAACCCCCTTTCTCAGTCTCTCTGGTTCGCAACCGTCTTATCCATTTCTTTCTAGGTCTATGCAGCATTGCCTTTCCTCCGGGATAAAAATGCCTAGCTGGCGACTCTTTTCTTTTCCAGTGAGTTCACGGCTGTGTGTTCTCATTGTCCCTCTCGCCGACCGTTCGCGTCTGTACCTTCATCTGATCCGTTTTCATTTGTCGGGAGCGACACACAGCCTATCGCGTAGTAATAAAGATATCGAACCCACAGAGACCAATGTCAACCTATCGTTTTCTATCGTTGCGTTGTAAAGCTAAGACTAATGATATTTTTATGGTATAAGGGAAACTAAAACTAAAACTAAAATAAATCTAAGAAAGAAATAAGAATAAAACGAGGCCGAGATATGAATTCCGCGCTCCTAAGGGACTTTATAGAATTCGGTACTAATTACGACTATAGCTAGTTCCGTAGAATATATCAGCTTAAAGACTCCGCCTCACGCTCTCGCGGTCTTAACTAAAGCCACACTTCCTAATCCCAAGATTTTGCTCTCGCTCACCCAGTAACTAAGAAACGTGTTTTGAAAGCTAATAATATCCTAAACGTCTCTAAAGCGCTCTCGCTGTATTTAGATAAGTTGCCTAATTTCTACTATCCGGTTCGATCCTCACGCTCTCGTTGTGCCGGTTCTAACCTTAATTAGTTTCTCACTCTCGTGACAAAACAATATTAACTAACATCTCACTCTCGTGACAATGATAATTAAATTACGCATAGAAATTATAACCAAAACAGAATTTTAATCGTTAATTCGCACCTAGTATTTTCTACCGAGTCCCGTCGGTAACGACGGTCCTCATACGCCGGACTCTAAATTATCTAGCTAGACATGGATATTGAAACAAAGCAAGAATAATAATTAAAATACTGTAACAGATGCATATGGAATAAATAATAATAATTAAGCATAGACAATATTAATTAAATTAAATTCGGTCGAAACCCGGTACAATGAAATTAATTCCTTCAAGCTCCCTCTTCCACAAGTCGGCAAGATTGGAACCTTCGGAAATTTGAAATAGAAAATCTGAAGCTTGAAATAAATCCTAACTAATATAGTAATTCCCTAATATTGGAAATTACTATTAAAGGTAAATGAATGGAAACAATTGACAGTAGAAGAAACAAAGGAATGAAACAAGGAAATAGAAAACTAAAGAAACTGGTTTTCAATTGGGTAGAGCTTCCGCATGCTTTGATGCAGCAAAAACTCCCCCCTTCAAAATGACAAAAGAACTCCTATATATAGAGGAAAATTTCATTCTGTAGCTTCCACGTAGCATGACTGATTGGTGGAGAAAGTGGGAAGTTGAAGTGAAGTAGTGGGTGGTTGAGCTTTTCACGTGATTGCTTGGTCTTGGAAGGTGGAGAAATAATAGGAGCAACATGGACTTCTCGTAACAACTTTCATTCACGTTCAGGAAATTGAGTGTTATTGGCGCATTACGGTCGTTATGACCTGTTACGGTCGTAAGCAGGCTGGCACGGTCGTTAGAGGGTGTAACGACCGTTACACCCACAAAATTTCTTCTTCTTCATTTTTCTGTCGCTGATGTTTTGTTTTTCCAGATTTTGTCGCCGTCACGATCGTGAAAGGGGTGTCACAACCGTGACACCCACAATTTCCAGATTCAGGTTGCAGATCTCAGTCTTAGCTTTCCGGCGCTTCGAACGGGGCGTCATTTCGATTTACGGTTCAAAAGTTATGGCCATTTTCGTCAGATAACTCCTTGTATGCAAATTGTTCCATTTCTTCTGTTTTTCGCCCGATTCGGTTCCTTTTCTTCCCTTTTTCTTTCTAATCTGATTTAATCCAAGTTACCTGAAAACGTAATAAATACCAGCATAATAAAGCATATATCATGGAAAATGAATAAAACAAAACTAAATTGCATGCAAGTCGGGTCTAAAAATACGATACATTTACGTGTTATCAATTACCATTGTTAATTTTAAAACTTCCTATCAAACAGTTTCAAATCTATCCTAACAATTTTTGAATGCATAGGGTGATAAGATACATGTTATCACCCGCAACAGGGATTTTGAGATGTGGAAGCAGAAGTTACAAGAACATCGCACATACATGGTCTATAACGGTGACTCGTTAAACAATGATCTGCCTTTGAAGACATGTGACAATGCATTGAAGCTTTTCTTCAATGGAGGGACCACTGTAACAATGGTCGACATACCCGAGATACCACCGCATCAATTCCAATTCAAAGCTATTGTCGATATCTTAAGTGGTGATTTTCACCCGAGCCGCTTATATGGTATTGCATACATCCTTCAAGAATTTTTTATTCAAATAATGTTTATCTATACGCATCGACTAACCATATGTACCTTGAATCAAACTGATTTCATTGGTGTGCTTAACCAAGTTGTCAAGTCGCAAATTGCAAGAGGCGGGAAAAAGAATTGCGTCAACATTATATTATCCGATGAAAGGTATATATATCACATAATGCCTCAAATATCTCTTTTCAATCTATGGTTTTGATGTATACTAACACCTAATATATATTGATGCTAAATGGGAATGAAATTGATTGTACACTTTGGAATGCATATGCCAAGAAATTCATGGCATACTCTACTGAACATGCTTCACAACGCCAGATTGTTCTCATTATAACTCATGCCATGTTCTAAAAGTCTTCAGGTATTCAAATACTTGTGTAAGATTAGAAAACTGTTTATAAAACTGTTTCAAATCTCACTGCTTAGTACATTTATTTTTGCAGCAATTGGTAAATTGTATGTTTCAAATGCTTGGAATGGTACCAAGCTACTTATTGATTATGTTCATCCAGAGGTCAATGCATTCAAATCTAAGTAAGGAAAACTTACTTTATCCAAGCATTTCACTTATTGTACTAATATCATTTATCATGTATTTTTTGAAAATCATTTACATTAGTCTAGCTTGCAAAGTCACTAAGCTCACGAGTGTTATGTTTTAGGGTGGCAAACAATGTCAATAAACAGGTTCTTTCTCAGCCCCTCTCCCAACCTCCTGCGTCGCAAGGATCATTCTTAGACCGGTCTTTCTCCTACACAAATGATGTCAAAACCATAGGAGAACTGATTATTCTTCAAGAAGTAAAGCTCTTGGTTTCTTTGCTATCAATGTTTGAGTCATTTTTTCAGGCTTGAAACATAATCTAACTACCTGTATTCAATGGATATTTACAGCAAACCTTTTGCAACACGTTTGGAATGACACTTAGGTCCAAGTCATCCATGTTTGGCTGGTATTATGAACAATATCCTAGATGTAACACAACTAATAAAAATCATGGGCAACCATTCATATGTAATTGTTATGAGAATAAACCTCCACCACTCACCAAGTAAGTAGTTTATATGTATTAGTTACCATATAGTCATTAATGTGTAATTCAATAATGTTGTTATATAATCGTTTGATTCAATCTTGGACATTAGGTATAAAATTGAAATGGAGGTTAAAAGTGATGGAAAGATCGCTTGTTTTGTTTTTTGGGACAAGGAGTGCATACAGTATGTTGGAATGTCGGCACATGATTTGCGACATATCATGAAAAAGGTATGTGAATGGATCATCTCTATACACAATTAAGTTTTCTAATTAGTGTTACATTACTATAGCAGAGGTTCAAACATGGCATTGTAATTTAGAATATTAAATCTAGAATGGTCTATATAGTTTCTGTAATTTAGAATATTAAAGTTGAATGTTAGTGTGTAACAATGATTTATGAGGTTGAAAATTTTTTGTTTTAAAATATTAAATCTAGAATGGTCTATATAGTTTATGTAATTTTGTGAGTGATTTTAAATAATATACTTTCTGTCATTCTTAATCTATTGGTATGTAGTTTATTCGGGTATGGTCTATATGTTGGTAGTTGGTCTATTGGTTCGATCTATTGGTAGGTAGTTGATCTGGTATGATCTATTGATATGCATTTGTATGTAGTCGAATGAAGATCACCCTCAAATATATCATGGAGATTTGGACAAATTGATTGGGAAGGAGTTTGCGTTTCGCGTGAATTTCAGCCAAACTATAAGCAGGCATCTGTTGTGAAGCTTACGGAGGACCAAGATGTAATCCAAATGTTCAAGGACGCGATTAATCCAAATGAGGTTTGTAAAGTAATTCTTAATCAAATTTATCTTAGTGAGTTAGTATAAGACATATAAGCTGACCATATAGTTCATTCATTTGTAGCTTACTTCTACATACACCATGAATGCCCTAATTACGAAAGGAAAAGAAACACTTATTCTGCAGGACATACCCGACAATGACAATGGGACTCCTAATTCCCTCAATACAGTAAGTTTTGTTTGAAGTTTGAGTGTTTAATTTTGTTGTAGTATTCTTATTATGGTGTTTCATTTGCAGCCAACCATGTCTGCTTCTCAAAACTGGAGTGACGAAGCGTATTTGAGCAATAACCCATCGAAGAGGTTGTCCCAATATCAAACAATTGATGAATTAGGAACTCCAAGTATCTTGTCACCCAAGATGTCAGCTACCAAGATTGATAAGCAGCCGAATAATGTTTAAGGAACTGTCTTCATAATACTTGAAATTGGTACACATTGTTGTTTGATTGATTTGAGATCCTACTGATTATTCTAATGAGTTGGTTATCCATCTTTGATTGTAATAGTTTCCTTCAGAAAAAACAATTTGTTTAATGTCTTAGTTGTTCGAGAAACTAATTTTGTTAACTTTGTTTTGTAAGTTGATTTTAGACAGCACCCATCTATAATTCTTATGCAGTACTAAATGTCTTATGACTCTATGTTATTAATTTCTATCATGCTTGATTAATGTTTTATCATTATGAATTTGATTTAGCACACTCATTTAGATGTTACTTATGCCTTCATTGAGATACCACATATTCAACACACTCATGAGGCTTTCATTCTAAATGGCATGGATTTTGTGCACACACATTTAGGACAAACATTAGGAAACCAGAAACTATAAACCACATTTTGTACACACTCATTTAGGACCAACATTAGGAAGCCAGAAACCACAAACTAAATGGCATAGATTTTGTACACACTCATTCTAAATGGCATACTCCATTGAACAGAAAGTGGTAGCAAAGTTGCACAAAAAAATACTCATGGCATATATTAATGAAATTAAATAGAGAAAAGTAGTGTGAAAACAGTCCAAATGGGATGACTGGTTTATATATTCATGTAGTTGAACATAGGTCAAACCTATTTGATTGAACATAAGACAAACCTGGTATATGAAAGTGGTAACAAATGCTTAAAAATATGTTGGTACATTAAAAGCCTTTCTATTTTATATAACAAATTTGAATTCCTTCTTTATACAACCACAAAGGTAAACCATAGTTAAGTCCATTTACTCTGATAATTCATTAATATAGGTCATTTTTGTGACAATCCCAATGTAATAGCACTACTTTTTCTGCCACATACACTACTTTGTGAAACTTGCTTTTGCTGTATTTTTGTTGCATATCGACATTGTTTGGCAACCTATAGCATGTGATTTATGTACTATGGTTATTTCTTCTTAATTTTTGCTAAACAATAGTACAGTTTTTGAAATAAACCTAGGAATATAGTGGTTGGAAGTGACTGTACCAAAACATAGTGGTTTAATCAATATTCTTTATGGCCTGCTGAGTATTGTTTATGGCAAAACATTACAGTTATAGACATTATCATTACTAGGACTCATTTACTAATTAGTCAATGAGACAAAAACAATGACCCTGCAGTAAAACTAGCACATAACTTATTGGCATGTTTCATCACCCTACAAAGATGAGGGATACTAACCCATCCACTTAATTAGTAACAAATAGTTAGTGACTAATAGTTGGTTTTCAACTAATCTGGTTTGCCATTGTTAAGAATTTTATTGGAAAAACTGGAAAAATATTAGTCCTTGAACATTTTCTTTTCTTTTCTTATTGCACCAAAGTCAATTATGATTTGAATGAGGTCAAGGAAAAATGGAGCTGGGTAACCAAGAAAAGTCTTGATTCTGGAATAATCATTTGAGGATTTTTAACCTATGAGGTAAGTGAATCAAGTTCCTTAAAGCTTTCCAAGCATGATGTGTTATGATACATTTTTACTTTGGATTCTATAGTATGAAATAAAAAATATGAGTTGTTATTTGTTCTTTATGGAATCATAATCAAGGAATTCATTCTCACTGAGTTCCAACAAAATATGCTCATGTTAAGTAATGTCCATTTGTTTAGAACATTGTAGACAATAGTATAATAACATGTCTTTGGCTCTTTCATTGTTCCTATGTCATTTTTGGCTGAACAAAATACTTGTAAGATCAACCATATATGTATTAGGTTTGATCAAGAACAACACTGTTTTTAGATAAATTCAAAACAGGTTATGATTCTAGCATATCATGTTTGCTATGTCATTGTATTGATTTGGTCTTAGGTTAATACTTTGAACACAAAAGTTGCATTGTCAATGTGTGTTTGTTTGGTTAAAGTCTGCATTGATTGGAAAGGATTTAACATATGCGGGAGGAATAATCTGATTGGTCTAAACCATTTTTTATCAAGTCCATTTTATATCAGATTTGGTTAGGGTATGCATTGATTGGTTAAAGTCTTCATTTATTGATTGGTCAGATTTGTTAAAGTATGCATAGAAGGAAATCCCATATATGGTGTGTATTGAAGTTATGTTTATTTTTGTTATAATATTGCTTGGCATATGTATTCCAAAGTGTAGAATCAATTTCACATCATATTTGTTATAATATTATAATTTTTTCACAAATATAGTGTGTTCTGAAGTTGTGTTGCTATTTGTTGTAATATAGGGACAAAATGATGGATAAGTCTCATTACAAACATCTTTAAGTAAGGTATAGTCGGTTCTTTCATGATTCTTTTTATGTGAAATGTGATAATACAATCCCATATTTTGATTCAATCCTTTTCTTTTTTAGGCATGTGATACAAAACTTAACGAATAATGATGATCACGGTATGACTATGCGTAAGATTTCCGCCAAGAGAGCAAGAATGAGGAGATACCACTTGCTTAAGGCCAAACAATCTAAACGAATCAGATTGTTCAAAGATCATCCTCAATGCAAACTTATTAATCAAAATTATACTCCTACTTTAACCAACCCAACAACCTCAATCATAAGAGCACCACTTTCCGATGTTACTGCATCTGCTTCGAACAATAGACTTATCGATCAAATCGTCAGAGATGGTAAGATAATTGATTCTATATTGCAAAGAACTGCGCCATCACCATCAATGCATACATGTTGTACACAACCAAAATTCTTTAATGTTCAGAACTTGGGGACAAACCTTATGTCGCGGTTCGGTAACCCTATTTCCATGTTGCAAAAGGAGAATGTCTCTGTTGTAGAAGATCATGCCAGTCACAACCCGAATGACACTTCGATGTAAGTATTTAATTATTTCAGATTTCAGACTAATATCCTTTTCGACTAATCAATCAAACATTGTACAACAACCACACCCATTCCTCAATGCAACAAGTGAAACGCGGTCGAGGACGTCCAAAAAAAGTCATTGGGACCCATCTTTAGTGACAAATCTTAATCGCGGTGAACTACATGAGACACACCATAATCATACATTTACAACTGAGTAAGCTTTTTTACAAGTACTATATACAATTGTTTTAGCTGCTCTTATCCAAGTCACGAGGTAATGAACTAGAAAAAGCATATTATGAGTTTATGGTTTAAAAAGTAATGGCCAACTAATTTTGTTACAACAATTATATATGCTTAAAATTTATTATTTTCTAGCCAATTTATAGATATTTGTATTGTTATAACAAGCATAGGTTGACCAAAAGTTACAGTTCACAAACAAGTGGCACTGTCTTAACACCAAGGAGTAACGTGATAACGACTTCGTCTTTTCCATACACGTGAGTGTTTTCACTATAGATTTATATATACTATGAGTGCATGTGTTACTCTTGGCTATACCATACTTTTATACACTCTTATAAGCATGTGTAAAAACATCATTTTTGATAACTGATATTTTATATATATATATATATATATATATATATATATGTGTGTGTGTGTGTGTGTGTGTGAGATTTATTTTTGATAGACAAATACAAAATAACTTTTATGTCTGTAAAAAAAATAAAAGGCTATACTTTTCTATTCTTGCCTGGGAGATCTTGATGGTTTTAGTTGACATACTTTTGGTGTTTTCAAGTGAGTTTTTCTATTTGAGCTTCATAATAAACATAGGTGATTGGCATAGATGATTGTAAGGTATGTTGGTGGTACTGGTATCGAAGGTTTCTTACTGTTTCAGAATAAACAAAAATAGAATCATATTGGAATCAAGCATAATTTTCTTAAGTTAAGAATCACTTTTTTAAAATCACTTCTGTTAAAAAAAGAGAATCTTTATGTAGTGTTCATTTTCTGTTTTACGAATTCATTTCAATATTGAAAACTATGACTGGAAGGCACATGACGATAACATACATGTTACATCATTTGATTGGAGTTGCAATGGAATGTGCAAACCAGTTGAGAAGATATGCACTCAAAACATGGCGAAGGGGACGAAGTTGTTTGGAGTGCTTTATTTTAGATTGAATATCCAAAGGAGGAGGATTTTTTTTCCTGATTTGCTCTGTTTCACACAAAAAGAACAAAAAATACCATTAAAATATTAGGAAATGAGTGTGAAATATGTAGAATTACGAGTGTCATCACCTTCATGTCTCTATTTATTCCAGCTTAATTTTATATTAGTTTTAGTTATTAGTTTTGTTGAATGCTGTAAATATGCCCCTAATCATATTTTGAGGCTCAGTTGCTTAGTTACTGATTGTTAAAATTCAGATTGTTAGTCAGCTTCAGCACTTTAGCTTTGATTATTTAGTTTCTTAACATTTTTATTCTTCATTGTAGAATTCATGTTTCATTAATCTTTTCTATTGATGTGTTTGTTCAACCAGAGTAGTGAACAGCAGCAAAAGGGATGAAACAAGACTTATACCAGTTCTAGATATGAACACGGATCCTGAGACAAGTAAATCTACTATGAATGTTAGTCCCTCGATATTTACACCGGCTGCTAATGTTGATTTCAACAGTGATGACGACATATATGATTCCGACTATGATCCATTCACCGGTAGCTGTTTTAGTTATGTTAAACTGTATACTAAGCATATACTTATTTTTCTGTTAATGTACAATACAATATGATCTTCATTAGTTTTAATTAGGTTGAATGCCATGGTGATGAAAATGTATTTTTTTAAGTTGATAGTTGTCATTCAATGAGGATGCAGTGTGAACCTTTTGGTACAGAATGTAGTAAGAACAAAATGTACTCCCTATAAGAATATCTAGAGAAAGTCCTTTGTGCTATTACCTTGTGTTTGATCAAAATTTACTTGAATCATGGTTTTTACCATTTGGTTTCATATCATCAGTGTAATATTGGTTCTGGAAGTGATACCTTAGTCTTGAGATCAAAAGGAGAATGTCTTTGATCTTAAGGCAACCATATAAAATATTGATGGTTTTTACAATTTAGTTTCTTAGTCTTAAGGTCTTAGCACTTTTGACATGACTTTGGTGTAAGACAATGCTACTTTGGTAGCTAAGTTCACCACCTTTTTATGTTTTCAAGTTGAGAATTTTTCACGAGTTTTTATAATATATATGCAACAGGTAGAGAATCTGATCATGATGAAAGCCTTGGTGAAGAATTCCCTTTACCACCATTTTCAACGGCTGACCAACTAGACGTAAATAATGAAGGTAACCATAACAAATTGGATACTACATACAACTTTTTGTTCTTTTAATACTAAGTTAATTCGTAATTCTATACAAAAATTATTGTATGATACATAGTACTTCGATTTGGGAGACCCATTGATTGTTTGTCGGTATTGTAAGGCTATGATGTGGTATCAAGAAAGGATGCACAAACACAAACATTCAGCAAATCCCAAGTTTCATTTGTGTTGTAGAAATGTTAAAGTCGAACTTCCATTTTTAAAAGATCCACCATAACCGTTGAGACATCTTCTGTTTGATCACAATTCCATGGATAGTAAGAACTTCTAATCACAAATAAGGACATACAACATGATGTTTGCTTTCACTTCACCATGAGCTAAGTTGGACAACAAATTCAATAATGGTCGTGGTCCACCTACTATTAGAATCCAAGGACAAGCTTGCCACCGAATTGGTAATTTATTACCACCAGAAGGAAAACCACTAAAATTTGTGCAACTTTACATATATGACACAAAAAATGAAGCTACGAATAGAATCGATAGACGCAGGTAACCAAACACTTTTTGGTTTTATCTCTATTTTATTGAAGGAATATTGTTTAATAATTAGTTGTTCAACTTTGTTGTAGTGGTCCCTCAAACAACATCTTGCCAGATACTATCCAAAAGTTATCAGTTGTACACACATAATATACATTCAAAGAGTTTCTTAATGGCTAGACACTGGCTCAATCAAAGCAATGTTCATAATTTGAAACTAAAGTTGATTTCAACGAGGTCTACCTATGGAAGATTGTACAATCAACCAACGGTTTCTGAAGTGGCAACTTTAATTGTGGGTGACATTGACACTGCCGAGGAAAGAGACATTATTGTGCAATCCAAAGGGGGGGAACTTTAACGCATTGATGAGTTTCATCCAGCATATTTGGCTTACCACGTAAAAGAGGTTACACAATTGGTCGACTAATTTGGGTTCCACCAACAACTGGAGAATTGTATTATATGAGGATGTTATTGACTATGAAGGAAGGGCCAAGATCTTATGATGAATTAAAGACAATAAAAGAGGCTTATAATTGGGGTTTTGGAGTTGTTTTTGCGTAAACTTTTTGTTACAATGTTAGTATCAGCTTCAATGAATCGTCCAGAGCATGTTTGGCTTAACACTTGGTGCTACTTATCTGATTGGATTCTTCATGAACAAAGAATTTTGTCACAAAATCTAGGTTACATTATTACATATTGCAAAAATATATATGACACATTAAGAGTTATGCTTTATCCTTTATTAAATTATTTACAACATAAGATAGACTGGACTTTGTTGACCTTTATTTTGTTTTTGTAGATTTGGCATTACCAAACGAGGATATTCAACAACTCACTCGGATGGAAATTGAGAAGCAGTTACAGGAAAATAGAAGAAGTTTGAAAGAATTTAAGTCAATGTCATATCCAAATGATTATGACATTGACTTTCTTGGAAATAGATTGATATATGATGAAAGATAATACGACATCAAGGCTCAAGAAGAGATTTACAGCAATCTATTTCAAAAGTTGACATGTATTGTTCTTATAATGATTACAATATAATTTCTCTATAATATATTAAGCATGTTATAATTGTTGTAGAAGCTTTATTGTCATGAACTCAAACACATTAGTGGTACTTATGATATACCGTTCATGAATTAGATTGTAGGAATTATATATTCAACATGTTCATGAAATGGAATAGTTACGGTATTCCTTCATTAGCTTTTGTTATTATTAAGTTATTACATTTATTCGTGTAGTATATATTTAGGAATCAATTGAGCAACTTTTATGGAGTGTTATTTGTTATTGTAGATGAACAACTTGGCATCTTCAGAGAAGTTATGCAAGCAGTCACAAACCAAAATTGGTCTGTAGCAGCGTGACAAAGACAACGTTTTTTTGGAGAAAGTGTTATTAAAGGTCTTTTAAAAATTTCGCTAAACAAAAGTGCTCTTAAAGCCAGCCTTTAGAGAGCGCTTATAAAAGCGCTGTTAAAAGTCCTAAACTGAAGCCACCTTAGACAACTCTTTTTCTCAAAAGCGCTGCTACAGGTAAACCTTAGAAAGAGTTTTCCTGAAAGCATTTTCCTGAAAGCGCTCTCTAAAGTCAATAAATATATTGAACTTTCAGAATATCAAAAATGTCAAATGGGGGTTCGAACCCACGCCCTTGTGGTTATAAATAAATATAGTAAACCTAAGACATCGCGTTTTTGTAAATGCGCTCTTATAGGTTATATTTTGAAATCCATTGCGTCGACCTGCTCTTTTATAGCGTCGACGCAATGAACATTAATTTCAAATAAATTATATTATAAATACCTCAGACAGCGCTTTCTGAAGAAAGCGCTCTCTAAGGTCATTTATTTAATTAAATTATTATATATTATTAGAAAACCTAAGAAAGCACTTTCTAAGGAAAGCGTTGTCTAAGGTATTTAAAGTTTAATTTATTTGAAATTAATGTACATTGCATCGACGCATTAAGTGAGCAGGTCGACACAATGGATTTCAAATTTGTGACAGTTTGCTCTGTGCGCATGGGGAGTTGCTCCACTTTATGGGGATTTCAAATTTTAACTCTTCAAATGGTTAATATTTATTATTTGATTATATTTTAAATCATTTTCTATTCGTCTTCTTCCAATTCTTCCCAAAATTCCTCAAAAACCCTAAAACTCTTATTCTATTTTCCAAAATTTCTATTCTCTTTTCCAACCTCTTCAACATCCTCATGGCTTCAACAAAAGTTGCTGGTAAAAGGTCAAGGCAGTCTGCCTCAACATCTCATTCGTATATACCAGTAAGTGCTCTATCACTCCTTGGAGATGAAATTAGGGATTTATATAATGAGGAGTTCAAGGATAGAAAAATTATTCCACAATATGTCTATTCTAGACTTACTACTAGTCAATTGCACTTGGATTATATTGTGGAACTCATGGACCATCAAGACATAAATTATTTCCTAGGATTAAGAACTGAGTATAATGAGGATTTGGTTCGCATGTTTTATGTTGGCATTATGGGAAATTTTGAGGGCTATGAATTTGAGTTTAGGATGGAAATTTTGGTTTATAAGGTTGATGCCAAATTTTGGCATTCCATTTTGGGTATCTCTCCTGCTAGATTTGCAGACAAAGCCTTGATAACTGATGCCTCCCATGTTACTGGTTTTAAATATAAGATACACTTAAATAAGATGTTGTGGTATCCTCGTGATAACGACATGGTAAATAGTGATATGTTCCCAAAGGGATTCACAACTGGCTGTTTGAAACCGGGTATCCGAGTCTTTCATTAGATTGTGTCGCATAATATTCGTCCTAAGAACGGAAGATATTCCATAATTGACAAAGCCGAAGTAGCCTTGATGTATGCTCTCATAAAGAAAGTCAAAGTTAATTGGCCTTACTATATTACTAGTCACATTTTTGCACTGAGAGAAAAGAAAAATGTGGCTTTGAGTTATTCGTCTCTCATTCAGTCCATCTTGAATAATGCAAAGGTTGTTGTGAAAGGGTTGCCTATGATGTCTATCGATCCAAATCATGAATTTAATAGCAAATATCTCAGTCTTATGGGACACTCATGGGATCCTGTTCGAAAGAACTTTGTTATAACTTTGAGACCTGGTAGTCAAATGGAATCTGCTATAGCAGCTAGTGAGCAAGAAAATGCTCCTAGTGGTGACAACATTGAGTCTGATGAGGAAAATGATGATGATCAAACTCAGCCTATGGAGGAAGACCATGACAATTGGGTCAGAACAAATGTACATGAACATGACTATGGTTGGAATAAAAATGAAGAAGAGGTTCTTTATGATAATCAAGGTTGGGGAGAGTGGAAACACACTGGTTGGACTCAAAATCAGTCATCTCATGCATGTTCTCCACCAGATTACACTTTGCCTTTTACTGATGAGCCTACTATTCGTGCTAATGTTGTATAATATGCAACTTCAACAGCAAGAACACTATGAGGCTCAGCATGCCTGGAACAAAGAAATGGAAAAACAAATCAAAGGTCAAAATGAAGCTTTCGACACTTTCAACCAGAACTTCAACCAGTTTCTCGAGATGTATGAAAATGATAGGGGTTCGTCTTCTGGCACATCTGGTTATAAAGGGCAAATGGGAAGATCTGATCATAGAAGGGAATATGGTTCATCTAGTTTTTAATGTGTTGTTATGTTGCTTCTTTTTAAATGTAATGATACTTCAATTACTTTGGTTTATATTTATCTCTATTTTTCAATCAATCCCTTATCATGTTATTGTGTGTAAGAAAATATTGAAAAAACGAGTTTTCACCCTGAACAGATCGACCTGTCTCACTATCAGGTCGACACATTTTGTTCACAAAAATTGATTGGCAGATGCTGGCACTGCCAGTTCGACACATTATGTAAAACAGGTCGACCTATCTTTCTGGGTAGTAAAAGGTCGACCTACATTCTAAGGAGATCGACTTGTCCTCATAGGAAACCCTTAGACAACGCTTTTCAAAGAAAACGCTATCTAAAGTGTATCATATGTTAACCTAAGAGAGCGTTTTCTCAGGAAAGCACTCTCTAATGTAATTTATTAAATAAATGTAATTAATCAAAAGAAATTAATTTTAAATATTTAAAGAAGTAAATCAAATATTTTATTTAAATGCCTTATTTGATTAATTTAAATATTAATCAAATAATAAATATTTAAAGAAATTAATCAAATATTTTCTTTAAAATATTTAAAATTAATCAAATATTATTATGATCTAAAAATATTTAAAAATATTTTAAAGTATTTAATCAAATATTTTAAAAAATT
The DNA here is from genome assembly GCA_963966055.1 of Lathyrus aphaca. Classification (NCBI taxonomy): domain Eukaryota; kingdom Viridiplantae; phylum Streptophyta; class Magnoliopsida; order Fabales; family Fabaceae; genus Lathyrus; species Lathyrus aphaca. The sequence goes on along the minus strand of OZ014520.1, from coordinate 280,991,308 downwards.
TAATCAATTATTATGATTATTATTTAAAATATTTAAAATAAATTAAATAATAATATTTCAAATTAATCAAATAATTATATTTAAAAATTAATCAAATTATAAATAATTGAAAAATATTTAATAAATAAATTAAAAACAATAGGAGAAAATCATATATTTAACTTTGTATTTGAAACATTGGATGTATCACCACCATAGTGGTTAAAACGTCTTTACAATGTCTTTCCCTATCACAAGGGTGTGAGTTCAAACCCCCTCTTTTGTATTTTTAGGTTTTTGGTCGACCTACATTCTAAGGAGGTCGACCTGTCCTCATAGGAAACCCTTAGACAACGCTTTTCAAAGAAAGCGCTCTCTAAAGTGTATCATATGTTAACCTAAGAGAGCGTTTTCTCAGGAAAGCGCTCTCTAAGGTAATTTATTAAATAAATATAATTAATCAAAATAAATTGATTTTAAATATTTAAAGAAGTTAATCAAATATTTTATTTAAATGTCTTATTTGATTAATTTTAAATATTAATCAAATAATAAATATTTAAAGAAATTAATCAAATATTTTCTTTAAAATATTTAAAATTAATCAAATATTATTATGATTTAAAAATATTTTAAAGTATTTAATCAAATATTTTAAAAAATTTAATCAATTATTATTATATTTAAAATATTTAAAATGAATCAAATAATAATATTTAAAAATTAATCAAATTATAATTAATTGAAAAATATTTAATAAATAAATTAAAAACAATAGGAGAAAGTCATATATTTAACTTTGTATTTGAAACATTGGATGTATCACCACCCCTATGGTTAAAACGCCTTTACAATGTCTTTCCCTATTACAAGGGCGTGGGTTTGAACCCCCCCCCCCCTTTGTATTTTTTGAAGTAAAAACTAAACAGGTCGACACATGCATCAACCAGGTCGACGCAGTTTAGTAAGTTTTAAAGTAATAAACTCTCTGGAGTCATTAGGTCGTCGCAGTTTAGTAAGATTCAAAGTAATAAACTCTCTGGCTTCATCAGGTCGCCCTACCTTCTCAGGAGGTCGACCTACCCTTTTGGGCCATCCTAAGAAAGCTCTTTTGAGTGAAAGCGATCTCCAAGGATACCTTAGAGAGTGCTTTATGATTAAAGTGCTCTCTAATAGTTTTTATAAAATAAATGTAATTAAAAAATATCAAAAAACCTAAGAGAGTGCTTTCAACAGAAAGCGCTCTCTAAGGTAATTTTTAAATTAAAATATTTTAAATAATCTTTGACCTTATAATGCACTTTCTATGAAAAGCACTCTCTAAGGTCAATGATTATTTAAAATATAAAACTTCGCCCTTCATTTTCATAAACCCTTTCATTATTTTCGCTCTCTTCTTTCGCTCGTTTTTTCTCTAAACCCTAAACTCTCATTGTCCATCCATTGATTGTTGTTGCCTGACATTGTTACTGCGTGACATTGTTGTCATTGTTTCTCATTGTTTTCGTTTATCCATTGATCCATTGATTGTTGTTGCGTTCGTTGTTCTTCGTGAAGAACAATAAGAGGTAAGTCATTGTTTAGTTCATTGTTCTTGATGATTTAGTCATTATTTAGTCATTGTTTAGTCATTGTTGTTGTTGTTCTTGATGATTTAGTCGTTGTTGTTGTTGCTGCCATTGCCATTGTTGTTATTGTTACTGCCATTTCCATTGTTGTTTATCATCAGGTCAACCTGCCCTCTAAGGTGGTCGACCTGATGTTATGTTGTTGTCCACTTACCTGGAGGTCGACCTGGTGTTCTGTTGTGAGAAAATATTTAATTAACAAATAAAAAATGAAGAATGAATAGGTGCTTATTTGTTATTACATGTTGCCACTTTTTAAGTTATGACTCAAAACTGGTCAATTAATGATATTTCATTTTATGATACATGTTGTAAACACCCCAAATTTTCCCTCACTTTTCTTACACCATGGCTTGTGATCTTTCATTTTTGCATTAGCATGAGCATATCATATCTCACTGCATAGTTCATTTCATCTGAATCTAGGGTTTATGATCTGAGCAATCCAAGAATGATCTGAGCCATCCCAAAGGTCTTGAATCTTACCAAGAGGGTCCATATGTGTTCCATGATCATAATATGCTCCCCAAAGTTCATAAAAGTCAAGGGATCACAAAGCATGGCAAGGGCATAGAGGCAGACTAAAGATTTCCTGCACAGATGACCTAAAATTAGGGTTTTGGTTTCAGAGGCCTTAATCCCAAATTTTATGGTCATTCTTGTCTCTAATGGTCTCAATATTCTACAAGGATCATGTGTACCAAATTTGATGAAGAAATTCACTATGGAAGTAATCTGATCATTGGGTAACTTCTTGAGCAAGTAAAGTTAAAATCAGGGCATCCGAGGCCTCCATCAAGGGTACCAAAGGGTCACATTCATCATTTTGAGGTTATATGATCTCTATTTGATCTTATAAGCGGTTAGAAGTTCACAAAGTTGAAGAATTTTGAGCAATATGCAAGCTTGCTATTTTTGGAAATGACTTGTAATGGAAACTTTCCATTTTGGGAAAGACATTCAACCAATTCTTTCATGACCAAAAATGCTTCAAATGAAAAATTCTTGGGCATGAAAGTTGTAGATTATGTCCTCCCGTTTTCAAAAAGTACAAGAACATGTCTTGATTCATCCTAGAACTCAAGATATGGCCTTTCAAAGTTGGCAAAAATCCTATAATTTTCAAGTTCATGCCAAAGAGGGAATTTTGCAATTTCACTGGCCAAGCCTTTTTAGGACCTCTAACCAACTTCTATGCACCATAACATGTCAAGGCAACTTCAAAACATCAGAATTGGCCCAAGATTGCATGGTTTTGATGGCTTGATTCTCAAGAAATCTCAAAAGGGGCAAAATGCATAACTTTGCAAAAACCTTGGAAACTCTCCATCCACTTGTGCCAGCTGCATAACTTTGATCCTAGGGCTATCCACAATTCATGCTGAGGCCAAGACACCCCAAAATCCAGCTCTTCCATGGCCCATGCCTATGGTACAAAAACTTTTGACTTTTTGCAAATTTCCCATGCCAATCACACTGAGCCACAACAACTCCTCTGGCCAATCAAGACATCACATAGAGACCTTATGCAACTCATTCCACACAACACACAAGCCTAAATGCTCCCATAACTCAGATTACACAAAAACTTGCAAAAACTTCATCTCTTCGATTCTCTCAACACAAGCCACAAACCTCAAAACTCTTTGCACCATTCAATCATACACATCCTCAGGATCACAAAGCAACCCTCGCAGTGACCTAAAAGCCCCTCAAACAAGAACACAATTTTTGCCTCAACAGAGTTGAATCTCCAAAACCAGTCATCACAAACTTGTTTCAAGCATTCTAGAAGCCTAAGGAGATTCGTTGGAGTGATTTTGCAGCAAGGAAAGGTCCAGAAAGCTCAGAATCTCAAAGCTTCAACTCAGGTAACCTTCAAGAACTTTTTTTCCAGAAGCTCTCTTTTAAGTTCTTGAATGATTATATGTGTTCCCCTGAGCATGCTGATATGCTTATTTTTAAAAATGGTTGAGAAACCAGGATGTATCGTGCTTCTGAAAGTTTGACCTAAAATTTGTTCTTGTTCGATTCTCTTTGTATGTGCATGATAAGTTGTTTTTGTTGCTGGATTTGAGTTTAATGATGTTTAAAGTTTGATTCTGGAGCTTTTGGTGAGTTTTTTATGGTGATTTGAGTGAACTCAGGGGAGGGGGTGCCGGAGAAGATGATCGGAGCTTGCTCCGATCACCTGAGAGTGATTAGGGTTAGTTAATTAGGGTTAGCGCGTCAGTTTGAATATTGGCCCTTGGATTTTGTTTGCCGCGTGTTTGGACGGATCAAATGCATCCACTTAACCCTAATTCATAATTAATTAAGTTAATTGAATTAATTTGCTCAGAAGCAATCCCAGCCGTCCAATAGCGCGACAGTCAACTGAACCCTCCCCAGTTCAAATCCTGACCACTGGATGCTTTGACTTTCATTTAATTTCATTTTTATTCTTTTCTTTTGTACATATAATTTTAAATATCAAAACCCATCAAAAAATTCTCATATTTTGCATTTCTGATCCAAATACTTTTCTTAACCTAAAAAAAAATTATTTTATTTTTTGCATTTAAAATGTATTTTTAAAATATTTAAATGTTATTTTTAATTAATTAATGGATTTTAATTTATTAAAAATGCATTTATGTTTCTAAAAATCACCAAAAAAATTCATGAATCATTCCAATACATTTAGAAACATTTTCAAACTCATCGTACAAATTTATTTTAGGTTTGCTAACATTTTCACAATTTTCTTTGAATTAGGGTTCTTAAATTTCAAATTTTTTAACCCTAACTTGAAAAATTCATTTCTGCCTAACCATGATGAGTTTGAACTTGATTCTTTTTGCATTATTTCACATATTGCATATAGTTTCTAGGTTATTTATCTCATGATTTTATCTTGCATTTTCAATTTGATTTGCATTTTCCCTTTAGAAGCACCCAAAAAACCCTAGCAAACTTAGAAATTTCATAACTTCCATTAGATTAAGCTTCTGACTTTCTTCTTTGGGGTGTGATCTCATATGGGATTAGGGTTTATTTGAGTTTAATTTCAATTTTTTATCATGTTGATTGCTTCTGTCTTGGTCATATGCATCTCATGTTGCCTTAAAACTCTAATTTTGCATCTTCATTTGCATTCATCTTTGCATATTATCATCATATGAACTTGACATGACATTTCAAGCATTTGTATGACATCTTAGACATCTTAAGACATGCTTGAACATTTCTTGATCATTTCTTCATTCATTTGCTATGCTTTGCACCCATTACATTTCATGAACATTCATGTGTTTTCATGCTTCTAAACATGCTTCCATAGCATCTCATACTTGTATGACCATTCATATGCCTCTTGTATGACTTTACATCATCTCACAATGCATTTACATTTCATATTCACTTCTGACTTTGGTATTTGCATCTCATTTCACTTCATTTCCTTTTGCTTTATGTCTTATGCATTCATACTAACCTTTCAGGAGCTTTTGGTAAGTTATCTGGGAGGTGGATTTGCCTCCACCTCCCACTTCCTCTTTCCTTTGCATATCCATATTTACATGTCTTTGAAGTGAATCTAATTCACTTATGCTCCCTCCTTCTTACTTTATTTCTTTTAAGTTACTTATCTTCTTCAGGAAGTAAGTAACTTGTTCTTCTTCCTCCTTCTCTTTTCATCTGCTTCTTCCATTGGTGGCCTTGAATATCCTTTCTATTAAGCCTCAAAAACCATAGGATATCCAAGCATGATAACTTTTAGGGTTGTATATAGTCCTCCTTAGTCTTTTAACTTTGAGTCTCCTTGACTCTCTCGTTTCTCATCTCATAATCAGAGACTAAACACTTAAAGTTTTAGGACTTTGAATTAGGGTTATGCATGCATCCTTATCTTAGGATGGAGTGTATTACTTTAATCCTTAGTGTTAAACCTTTAATTGGTTTACATCTCTTAATCAAAACACATTAATAATCACTAAGACTTTATCTTGTAACTTGGGCCTTACATTTGGGTTCCATCTCTTCCTTTTGGTTAAGAGGGACTAACCATAGTGTTTAATGGACAAGTCCCCCTCAAGTTGTCTTACAAACCATAAAATCCACTTCTTAACCTCATCCTTTAATTAAAATCCATTTAATAAGGGCTTGTTATATAATAAATTTAATCCCTAACCATGGATTAAGTTGAGGTATCTTCCTCAGCTTAAGTGTTCTCATCTATCATCCTTCTATTAGGATGGTGTAATGAGTTCACTAATCTGTGATTAGAGATTAAACTCATTACTTAACACTAAACAAAAACCCAAAAACATCTAAATAATCACAAGTAGGTTAATGATCTTAATCCTACATCATCATGGTAATTAAGTTGAAATGCGTATCTCATACTTAAGTAGGCTCATTATCCCTAATCAGGGAGGATATAATGAGTTTACAACCCTTGATTTAGGCTTAAGCTCATAATCCTATGCAAAACACCAAAAAGAATAAAAAACTAAAAACACCAAAAACAAACAATAATCGTCTCCTCCGGGATTCTTTTCTCATCAATTTCATTCACAAACGAGAACTCGCTTCTTCCGTCTAATGCAAGATAATTAGCACTCGAGCCAGACGAGTCATACACTTGAGCATAGACAAGTAAGGAGTTCACAGTCAATTTATTTTTCAGTCTCTTTGAGTCGAACTACAGTGTTCTGACTTCCTCATTGCACGAGAGGATACGTAGGCATAACTTAACTGTTATCGAACAAAAGTCTTTGTGTCATCCCCCTCTTTCAACATTCTTTTCTAAGCCTCAGTTCCTGAGCAATTCACACCTTTTGCACTGACACCTGTATTTTCTTTCCATAGCTTTTGCACACAAATAACACATACACATACCCCTTTAAAACAAAATATTGTAAGCATGGATCCCGTCGAGTACGACGGACGATCTGGGTGCTAATACCTTCCCAGGTCGTAACCAACCCCCTTTTTCAGTTTCTCTGGTTCGCAACCGTCTTATCCATCTCTTTCCAGGTTTATGCAGCATTACCTTTCCTTCGGGATAAAAATGTCTAGCTGGCGACTCTATTCAATTCAACCTCATTTTCTCTTTTAGCCGACCATTCATGTCTCCACCTTGGGACCCTGGTGTCTTTTCAGGGGAGCGACACGTGTATAGTGGGATCTTGGTAATTCTACCCTATCCGGACACTGTATTTCATTCTACAACTCTACATGTATATCTTTTATTTAGTTTTGTTTTTGTTTAGTGTAGATGTTTAGAATTGGCAGAATTTTTGACCAACAAGAAGTGTTGAACTTAGTTCAGGATGTCACATCAGATGTTGTGACATTATCAAACAGAGTATAAGTAAATGAACTTAATTCAGGATGTCACACCAGATGTTGTGACATTGTATCAGTTAATGAAGTAAGTTCAGTTTTCAGGATGTCACACCAGATATTGTGACATCTCAAACCTGCTACCAGAATTAATTAATGCTTAACAGAACTGAGTAAATTCAGGGAATTTATCTGGAATTAATTATGAATGGATAAAACAGAAGAAGGCGCATCTGTAGGGAGATTGGTTATATGATTTCAGTATAAACAGAAGAACTGACTCACCTAGAATCAAGGAAGTAACAAACCCTAATTCAAGGTGATGGCAGCATGCGTATCAGGATTGGATAACCTACAGAAAGCCCAAAATCCAAGCATCTATTTAAGCAACAGAAACTCTTAGAATAGAGTACGAAATTAAGAAGACTAAATAGGGTGTTTGTGTTTTAATAGCAGGTTGTATATGTGTATCACTTTATGAGCTTTTAAGCAAAAGTGTATTGTGTCTTGATTGAAACTGTGAAGTAAGATCAAGCTGTTTTGTTTGAAGTATGACTTCAATTTTATTAAACTTGTAAACATATCACTGTGTGATTGAGGGGAAGTGAGTTTGTACTCATATCTAAGTTGTGTCTTAGGTAGAAATTGCCTTGGGTAGATATTAAGTGAAATATTAAACTGAGTGGTTTAAGTCTAGAATTAATATTACTTATATTGGATTTCCTTCCTCGCTTGGTAGCCCCTAGATGTAAGTGTGGTTATACACTAAACTGGGTTAACAATTTCCTGTGTTGTTTAATTTTCCTGCACTTTAAGTTTTGTTCAAGTCTTCAAGTGTTTAAACATCTCATTCGACATCACGTACCTGATCCCAGAATTTCAATTGGCATCAGAGCAGGCACCCTGCCTGTTTAACTGGGTGAGATCTAGGGACTGCAAATTCTGGAAACATGGACAGAGATGTAGGATCTGTAAATAGACCACCTATATTGGATGGATCCAATTATGACTACTGGAAGCCAAGAATGGTAGCATTCTTAAGATCACTTGACAATAAGGCCTGGAAAGCAGTCAACAAAGGATGGGAGCACCCTGTCCAAGACAACAAAGATGGAACAAAAGTGTTGAAACCTGAAGAAGAATGGAGCAAGGAGGAAGAAGATTCAGCACTTGGCAATTCCAAGGCCTTAAATGCTTTATTCAATGGCATTGATAGGAACATATTCAGACTTGTGCATCACTGTGAGCTGGCCAAAGATGTTAGGGACACTCTCAAAACAACTCATGAAGGAACATCAAAGGTGAAGATGTCAAGACTTCAACTTCTCACCACCAAGTTTGAAAACTTGAGAATGAAGGAAGATGAGACAATTCATGAGTTCTACATGAACATCTTGGAAATAGCCAATACTTCTGGTGCTTTGGGAGAAAAGATGACTGATGAAAAGCTGGTAAGAAAGATTCTCAGATCTTTACCAAAAAGATTTGACATGAAGGTCACAACAATAGAAGAAGCTCAAGACATATGCACAATGAAGGTTGAAGAGCTCATTGGTTCCCTTCAAACATTTGAGATGGGAATGAATGACACAATTGTAAAGAAGAACAAAAGCATAGCCTTGGTGTCAAATACTGATAAAGATGAAGAAAATAATGAAGTAGACCCTGAAGAAAATTTATTAGAAACCATTGCTATGCTTGGAAGACAATTCAACAAGATTCTCAGAAAGATGGATGGCAAGTCCAGACCAAGTGGAAGATACTCAAACTCTTCTGAGAATAAAAGACCTTATGATGCTAATAGAAGGTCAAATTATGATGAAAAGACCAATCAAGATAAAGGGACTAAATGTCATGGATGTGAAGGATATGGACACATCAGAAATGAATGCCCTACTTATCTAAAGAAGCAGAAGAAAGGTCTTTCTGTGACCTGGTCTGATGAAGACTCAGGATGTGATTCAGAAGAAGAATCAGCAAAGCACATCACTGCTCTAGCTGGAGTATGTGATTCTGAAAGTGGATCCAGTGATGAGGAGCTGACTTTTGAAGAGCTAGAAGAATCATACAAGATGCTGGTTAAAAGGAGCATTGAAATATGCATGGAAAGTATAAAGCAGAAGAAGCAAATTGAGGCACTAAAGGCTGAAAAAACAAGTGATCTAGAGATCATTGACACTTTGAAAAGTGAAGTAAGCCTTCTCAACTCCAAGTTGGAGCATATGTCCAAATCTGTTAGAATGCTGAACAGTAGCTCAAACACACTGGATGTTATTCTCAACAACAATAAGCATTCAGGGGATATAATTGGACTGAGATTTAACAAAGCTCCTAAGGTTGAGGCTAGCACCAGCAAAACTACTTCAAATTCCATAAAGTCAAACAAGATGTCCCAACAGATGCTCCAACATCATGAAAAGAACATAAAGACAAACATGATGTTCCAACAGAAGTCCCAACATCATGAAAAGAACATGATGAAAAAGAAGTATCAAAGATGGAGATGTCATCATTGTGGAAGGTTTGGTCACATCAAACCTCATTGCTACAAGTTGCATGGATATCCAAATCAGATGCATCAGCAACCTCCTAAGCAGAAGATAGAGGTTACCGAGAAAGTGCTGCATGGACATCAAAATCAAAGATATCAGCAACCCCCTAAGCAGAAAGCAGAGGTCATCAAGAAAGTATGGGTACCTAAAGTTAGTCTTCATGCTGATCAAAGCTATATGTCCAAGAACAAGTTCAACAAGCAACCTTGGAGCTCTAAAAATGGTCACTACAAAGGGCAGAAGCATCAAAGAAAACCTCACTACAAGCAAAAATGGTCAAAGAAGGGTGTTGCATATATAGCTCATACATCTCTAAGAGTATCAGCTAAAGAAGACTGGTACTTTGACAGTGGATTCTCAAGGCACATGACTGGATTGAAGAATTTACTGGTAGACTTAAAGTCATATTCATCCAGATATGTAACCTTTGGAGATGGAGCTAAAGGAGAAATCAAGGGAGTTGGGACCTTGGATTGTCCAGATGTACCAAGACTAGATGATGTGCTGCTGGTAACAGGATTGACTGCTAACTTGATCAGCATAAGTCAATTATGTGATCAAGGTTACAGTGTAAACTTTACCAAAACTGAATGCATAGTGTCTAATAAAGAACATAAGGTTGTCATGAGAGGAGCCAGATCTAAAGACAACTGTTATATGTGGGAACCTCAAGACTTCAGTCTCACTTCAACTTGCTCTTTAGCCAAAGAAGAAGAAGTGAAGCTATGGCACCAAAGACTGGGTCATCTTCATTTCAGAGGTATAAAGAAAATCATATCTATGGAAGCTGTGAGAGGTATTCCTAAACTGAAGATTAATGATGGCAAAGTATGTGGTGAATGTCAAATAGGCAAGCAAACCAAGATGTCCCATCCAAAGCTCCAACATCTGACAACTTCCAAAGTTTTGGAATTATTGCATATGGATCTTATGGTACCAATGCAGGTTGAGAGCCTTGGTGGAAAGAGGTATGCCTATGTGGTGGTTGATGAATTTTCAAGGTATACATGGATAAATTTTATCAAAGAAAAGTCTGATGTATTTGATGTATTCAAAGATTTGTGCCAAAGAATACAAAGAGAAAAAGCAAGCTGTGTGGTCAGAATAAGAAGTGACCATGGAAAGGAGTTTGAGAATAAAAAATTCTCAGATTTCTGCTCTTCAGAAGGAATCAATCATGAATACTCTTCACCTATCACCCCTCAACATAATGGGATTGTTGAGAGGAAGAACAGAACTATCCAAGAATCAGCAAGAGCTATGATCCATGCTAAAAAGTTACCATTGTACTTCTGGGCTGAAGCTATGAACACAGCTTATTACATTCATAATAGAGTCACTCTAAGGAAAGGAACCTTGTCCACAATTTATGAAGTCTGGAAGGGCAGAAAACCCACAGTTAAGTACTTCCATGTGTTTGGAAGTAATTGTTATATTCTGGCTGATAGGGAGCAAAGAAGAAAAATGGATCCTAAAAGTGATGAAGGGATTTTCCTTGGATACTCTATAAATAGCAGAGCTTATAGAGTATTTAACTCTAGAACCAAGGTTATCATGGAGTCCATAAATGTGATAATTGATGATGCCCCTGCAGATGTTACAGATGATGTTGGAACATCTGCTGACAGTCAGACTGAAGCTGAAATAAAGAGTGATCATCCTGACTTCACTCAAACTGAAGCAAGGACAAAACAATCCAACAAACCTCCCTCCATCAGAATCCAGAAGGATCATCCCAAAGATTTAATAATTGGTGATCCCAACAGAGGTGTAAGCACTAGATCAAGAGAGGTGATTTCAGGTTCTTGTTTTGTTTCAAAAATAGAACCTAAAAACATCAAGGAAGCTCTTAATGATGAGTACTGATTTGTGCTATGCAAGAAGAATTAGGTCAGTTCACAAGGAATGAAGTGTGGGATCTTGTTCCTAGACCTGATGACATAAATGTGATTGGCACTAAATGGGTGTATAAGAACAAGTCAAATGAGCAGGGAGTTGTTACAAAGAACAAAGCTAGACTTGTAGCTCAAGGATACACACAAATTGAGGGAGTAGACTTTGATGAAACCTTTGCACCAGTAGCAAGGCTTGAATCAATCAGACTACTTTTAGGAATTGCTTGTATTCTGAAGTTCAAGCTATTCCAAATGGATGTGAAAAGGGCCTTTCTAAATGGATATCTTAATGAAGAGGTATATGTAGAACAGCCTAAGGGATTTGTTGATCCAAGCTGTCCAAACCATGTGTACAAACTAAGGAAGGCTCTTTATTGACTGAAGCAAGCCCCAAGAGCATGGTATGAAAGGCTGACTACTTTTCTCACAAAACAAGAATACATAAAAGGTGGAATAGACAAAACCTTGTTTGTGAAGGATGAAGAAGGAAATGTCATGATTGCTCAAATATATGTTGATGACATTGTCTTTGGTGGGATGTCAGACAGGATGGTTAAACATTTTGTCACTCAAATGGAATCTGAATTTGAGATGAGCCTAGTAGGAGAACTAACCTACTTTCTTGGACTGCAAATCAAGCAGATGGAAGATTCAATGTTCATATCCCAAAGCAAGTATGCCAAGAACACTGTGAAGAAGTTTGGGATGGATAGTGCAAGTCATAAAAGAACACCTGCCCCCACTCATTTAAAGCTGACAAAGGATGACAAGGGTGAGAAGGTGGACCAAAGCCTATACAGAAGCATGATTGGAAGCTTATTATATCTGACTGCTAGCAGACCAGATATAGCCTTTGCAGTAGGTGTATGTGCAAGATATCAAGCTGATCCAAAAGTTAGCCATCTAAACCAGGTCAAGAGAATTCTGAAATATGTCAATGGTACTTGTGACTATGGCATAATGTACTCCCATGGATGTGAACCAATTCGCACTGGCTTCTGTGATGCTGATTGGGCTGGAAGTGCTGATGATAGAAAGAGCACATCAGGAGGATGCTTCTTCCTAGGAAACAATTTGATTTCTTGGTTCAGTAAGAAACAAAATTGTGTATCCTTATCCACTGCTGAAGTTGAATATATTGCAGCTGGTAGCAGTTGTTCACAGTTGGTTTGGATGAAGCAAATGCTCACTGAATACAATGTCCCACAAGATGTCATGACATTGTACTGTGACAACTTAAGTGCTATTAACATATCAAAGAATCCTATCCAACATAGCAGGACCAAGCATATTGATATCAGGCATCATTTCATCAGAGATCTTGTGGAAGAGAAAGTGATCTCATTGGAACATGTAGCCACAGATCTGCAATTGGCTGATATATTTACTAAAGCTTTGGATGCTACCCAATTTGAAAACCTAAGGGGTAAATTGGGAATCTGCTTATGTGAAATATAGCAGTTATGGAGAAGTGCCAACATGTCATATGACATCGTATGGCATGATCACCAGATGGCAACACCAGTCTGGTCAAGAACACTGTGTATTCCACTCCTTAAAATTCTCCAAGTAACGACTCTTATAAAAATACCAGCTTGCTCTCAGCTATTCATCTCCTCATCATCTTCTCAAATCAAATTGCATGCTATAGCTGATTTTCAGAGCTCACCAAATTCAATCAAACCTACACTCTTCTTCCACCATATTCGAAAATGTCTCAACATCAAAACCCTAACCTCTCTGATGAAAACCTCAACCAAGAAGATGTGGTGCATGCAACCCCCATCTTTGTGGTACCTATGGATTCAACTCCCATAGACGAAATCAGGGGAAGTGTTCCTCTTGCTCAAAAGCCTAGAACTCCTAATGTGAGAAGGGCAAAGGAACCTGTATTCAGCAAAGTCAAAGGGAAGCCTTCATCCTCAAACACCAATCCCAAAGCCTCTGAGTATGTGGATGCTTCAATTAAGGATCTTGTGAACAGGATTCTGTCTGAGCAAAGAGTTGTGAGTGGAATATCTATTCCTCTGAACACCATGCCAGCTCCACAAGAAGAACAGAGTAATCAAGCTGAAGAGGACACTCCTGCTCAACAGGATGTCCCAATAGATGTTGAAACATCTAAGGACCATCACAAGGCCTCCACTGATGATGAAGCCACTGATGATCAAGCTTCTGTTGATCCACCTGCTGAAGAGAAGACTGCTCAACCTCCTCCTGTTGTAGACATAGAGCATGATTATGACACAGAGATCATTGCCTCTGTGGACCCTAGCATATCCAAAAGGCTCAGGACTAGGAAGGAAAAGAAGACTGCAGGACATGCAACTCCTGAGAAGAAGCAGCCTACACCAAAGAAGGACAAAGCTAAAGTTGCTTTTGGTCCTACCAAACAATGGAGCAAGGTGAATACACAAAAGAGGAAAGCTGTCACTCCACCAGATTCAGATGTTGAAGAGGATGTCCCAACATCCCAACCAAAGAAGAAACCAGCACCTTCAAGGTCCACCTCTGCTGTTCCAGAAGCTCCTATGGATAATGTTTCTTTCCATCATGTGTCAAGTGTGAGCAGATGGAAATTTGTCTACCAAAGAAGAGTAGCACTTGAAAGAGAGCTGAGCAGCAATGCACTTGAGTGCACTGAGGTAATAGACCTAATTTCATTTGCTGGTTTATTTAAAACAGTTTCAAACTTTTCACCATGCTATGAGCTGCTAGTCAAGGAGTTTATAGTCAACCTGCAAGAAGACTGTGCTGATGGCAAGTCAGAAGAATTCAGAAAGGTGTATGTAAGAGGGAGATGTGTGGAATTCTCTCCTAGGGTTATCAACCATTACCTAGGGAGAGAATCTGATGGACCTAATGAGCTGGGGAAGACTGATAACCAGGTTTGCAAGGTCATCACTGCCAATCAAGTCAAATCTTGGCCAGTCAAGGGCAAACTTTCTGTTAGCTTGCTAACAAGGAAGTATGCAATGCTGCATAGGATTGGCACTGTAAACTGGGTCCCTACCAACCATACCTCCTCAATAGCATCTGGATTGGGCAGATTCATATATGTTGTGGGCACCCAAATAAAGCTGGACTTTGGGGCTTACATATTTGATCAAACACTGAAACATGTTGGGACATCTGCAACAAAGCTGCCTATTGCCTTTCCATCTCTGCTATGTGGAATAATCCTCAGCCAATATCCTGGTATCCTCACTGAGAAGGATTCAATCTGCAAAAGAGAGAGTCCTCTGGCCTTCCACTACAAGCTGTTCTTAAGTCATCATGCAGCTGATGTTGAAGCTCCCTCTGGGACATCTGCTGGACCTTCAAAGGCAAAGTCTCCTATATCCAAAGCTGCTTTGATTGATGAGCTAAAGAACACCTGCAAAGAACTGGATTCCAGGAAGCAGAAGCTTGAGGAGATTATTCAAAGGCTGGAAATGGAAGAGAGTGCTCAGAAGGCTGCTGACTCTGATGATGAATCTGAAGAGGAAGAAGACACTGAATATGAAGATTCTGAGTGAAAAATGTCTGTGAGGAATGTGTACTGTCTGCTTCAGCATTGTATTTTGAATTTGTCATTTTGTAATACTCTCTGTCAATGTAAAATTTGGCCCCAATTTATGTCTAACAAGGGGGAGAAGAGAACTAAACAACAACAACAATGTCTGCTGCAGCTTACTGATTAATGAAAAATGTCTTTTGTTTGCTTCTGAACTAAGGTGTTTTTAATGAAAAAATTTCTGTTGAAACAAGTCAGAACACATATAGGTTTGAGGGGGAGTAAACTCACACATGACTCAACAGAAAAGAACTGTTGTACTCTGATAAAAGAAACTCTGCTGCACTCTGATAAACCAGAAGATTATGTTAGCCAAAAATTAGCCAAAGGGGGAGTTTGTAGATGTTTAGAATTGGCAGAATTTTTGACCAACAAGAAGTGTTGAACTTAGTTCAGGATGTCACATCAGATGTTGTGACATTATCAAACGAAGTATAAGTAAATGAACTTAATTCAGGATGTCACACCAGATGTTGTGACATTGTATTAGTTAATGAAGTAAGTTCAGTTTTCAGGATGTCACACCAGATGTTGTGACATCTCAAACCTGCTACCAGAATTAATTAATGCTTAACAGAACTGAGTAAATTCAGGGAATTTATCTGGAATTAATTATGAATGGATAAAACAGAAGAAGGCGCATCTGTAGGGAGATTGGTTATATGATTTCAGTATAAACAGAAGAACTAACTCACCTAGAATCAAGGAAGTAACAAACCCTAATTCAAGGTGATGGCAGCATGCGTATCAGGATTGGATAACCTACAGAAAGCCCAAAATCCAAGCATCTATTTAAGCAACAGAAACTCTTAGAATAGAGTACGAAATTAAGAAGACTAAATAGGGTGTTTGTGTTTTAATAGCAGGTTGTATATGTGTATCACTTTATGAGCTTTTAAGCAAAAGTGTATTGTGTCTTGATTGAAACTGTGAAGTAAGATCAAGCTGTTTTGTTTGAAGTATGACTTCAATTTTATTAAACTTGTAAACATATCACTGTGTGATTGAGGGGGAGTGAGTTTGTACTCATATCTAAGTTGTGTCTTAGGTAGAAATTGCCTTGGGTAGATATTAAGTGAAATATTAAACTGAGTGTTTTGAGTCTAGAATTAATATTACTTATATTGGATTTCCTTCCTGGCTTGGTAGCCCCCAGATGTAAGTGTGGTTATACACTGAACTGGGTTAACAATTTCCTGTGTTGTTTAATTTTCCTGCACTTTAAGTTTTGTTCAAGTCTTCAAGTGTTTAAACATCTCATTTGACATCACGTACCTGATCCCAAAATTTCATTTAGTTTAATTAGTATGACTATGGATAAGAAATGGATGTTTGCAAATCGATTAATGAAAGAGTACGAGAATGGGGTATTTGAATTCGTTAAGTTTGCTGTTGCGCACGCTGAAAACCCCAGTCGAATGAAATGTCCTTGTTTGGGTTGTTGTTTTGTGGGTAATGTTAACGCAACTCAGTTGGAATCGCATTTAAAGAGGCATGGAATTGATCGAAGTTATACATGTTGGGATATGCATGGTGAGAAAAGTAACGAGAATGTTGAACCGGGGGATAATACGACATATGTTTCAAACGACAATGGCACAGATACATACAATTATGATCGAGTCAGAGAGATTGCAGAAGTACTTGAAGATGATCTTAAGGATTGTCCGCAAATGTTTGAGAGGTTAGTAAGCGATGCAGAGAAAGCTTTGTATAATGGTTGCCCTAAATTCACAAGATTGTCTATGGTTTTAAAGTTGTACAACTTAAAGGCGGGCAATGGATGGTCGGATAAGAGTTTCACAGAGTTATTGGCCCTGATGGAAGATATGCTTCCAGAGGATAATGTTCTTCCCAATCGAAAATATGAGGCCAAAAAGATGTTGTGCTCTATCGGCATGAGCTATGATAAGATGCATGCATGTCCAAACGATTGCGTCTTATTTCTAAACGAGTATGCATCGTTAAATGAGTTACCTAAATGCGGTGTCTCTCGATATAAGAAAAAATTGTCTCCAACGAAGGTCTTATGGTATTTTCCTATTATTCTGAGATTTAGATGCATGTTTCATAGTGAGACCGATTCAAGACACTTGGCATGCATATGAAAGAATTATTGATGGAAAGTTTCGACACCCGACAGATTCACCCTAGTGGACTAAAATTGATGATGAGTATCTTGAATTTGGAAAAGAAGTAAGAAACCTTGGCTTGGCATTATCTACTGATGGAATGAACCCACACGGTCTTCAAAGTATCTCACATAACACTTGGCCTATCATCATTATGATTTATAACCTACCTCCATGGCTATGTATGAAGCGTAAGTACTTGATGTTATACATGTTAATTTCTGGGCCTAGACAACCAGGGCATGACATAGACGTATACTTGGCACCCTTAATCGAAGATTTAAAGTTTTTGTGGGAGAATAGTATAGAGGTTTGTGATGGGTATATGAAGGAAAGTTTCAACTTGCGGGTGATGTTGTTTAGCACAATTAATGATTTTCTAGCTGTAAACACCCCAAATTTGCCCTCTCTCTTTTATCATCTTGACTTATGATTATCATCATTGCATAGCCTATCAACACATTCCACAATGCATAATCACCCTTTAAACATTTCATTTGCATAGCTGCATCTAGGGTTTGTGATCAGATGAATCCTAGAAGTGGTGTGAGCTATCTCATAGGCCATGAAGCATGCCAAGTGGGTTTATGAGTGTTTTATGATCATCTTATGCCCCCATGGGTCCATTGAAGTCAAGAAATGTCCAAACACTGCAGAGGTATGGAAGCTAAGCTAAGGCTCCTGCACAGATGACCTAAAATTAGGGTTTTGGTTTCAGAGGCCTTGCACCAAAATCTTTTGGTCATTCTTGTTGCTATTGGTCCATATATGATATAAGGAGCAAGTGTATCAAATTTCATGGAAAGATTCAATGTGGAAGTCATTTGATCAAGCGGTAACTTCCTGAGCAAGAAAAGTCATATTCTGGGCATCTGAGGCCCCCAACAAGGGTACCAAAGGGTCATTATCATCATTTTAAAGTCATATGGTCTTTATTTGATCATTGGAATGCTTGGAAGTTCACAAAGTTGAAGAAAAAGGAACAAAGCCAAAACTTGCCAAAAATGGAAATGACTTGTAATATAAACTTTCTATTTTGGGAAAGATATTCAACCTTCTCTTTCTTGATCAAAAAGGTTTCAAATGAAATTTATTCAAACATGAAAGTTGTAGATTGGATCCTTCCATTTTCAAAAAGTACAAGAACTCATTCTAATTCATCCTAGAACTCAAGTTATGGCCTTGCAAAGTTGGCAAAAATCTTGTAAATTTCATGTTCATGTCAAAGAGGGGTTCATGCAATTTTGAGTTTCAAGCTTCTAAGTGACCTCTAATGTGCTCAATTATGTCACAACATGTCAATACAACTTCAAAACATCGGAATTGGCCCAAGAATTCAAGGATTTCATGGCTTGATTCACAAGAAATCTCAAAATGGCCAAAATGCATAAACCTTGTAAACTCTTGATCCAAGCAGTTCAAGCACAGAAACCAGCTCTGCCATGGCCGATACCTCAAGTACACCAATCTTGACTTTTTGGCCAATGGAGCCATACCATTCCCACAGTGCATATCTAATCTTCTGACTCATTCCAATAGTTTAGGGATTGCTTGAAGATCATAAGAGCAGCATGCCATGAGCTCAGAACACACACAACATAAGATTTCACAAAATTTGTCAAAAACTTCCCTTCTTCGATTATCTCAAACAATCCATCAAACCTCAAAAGTTCTTTCACCATTCATTCAGAAATCATCCATAGAACACAAAGCAACCATTACCATGGTC
Organism: Lathyrus aphaca; assembly: GCA_963966055.1. Classification (NCBI taxonomy): domain Eukaryota; kingdom Viridiplantae; phylum Streptophyta; class Magnoliopsida; order Fabales; family Fabaceae; genus Lathyrus; species Lathyrus aphaca. The sequence goes on along the minus strand of OZ014520.1, from coordinate 280,972,509 downwards.
TGAAACCTCATAAACCAAAGCCTCCATTTCTGCCATATCGGAATCGAGCCGCTCAAAATAGCCACTTTCAAAGCATTCTAAGCATCCCAATAGCTTCAGGAGGATCAAAGGAGTTCACTTGCACAAGTGGGAGGTTCTGAAAGCTCACATTTGAAGGTTTCCAACTCAGGTATACTCAAGAACATTTTTTCTCAAAGCTTTGATTTCTTGTTATAAAATGAAACTGCATGCTCTAAGGATCACAATGATGCTTTTAGAATTGAAAATGGTGAAGAAATGAACATTTTATGAACTTCTGAAAATTTACCCGTGTTCATGTTTTGATTCCATTCAGCTTGTTTATGAATGATAAATGTTGTTTGATGTTTGATTTGAGTTGCTAGAAGTATGAGGATCATTTCTGGGCAAGTCAGAGGTTTCGATTTTGCCTAGGGAAGATTTTAGGGTTTTGGATGGCCGAAGAAGATGACCGGAGCAATTTTCCGGTCATCTGAATGTCATTAGGGTTAGGGTTCCCCATATTGATTCTCAGCCATTAGATCTTGATTAGGTTAGGCAATGAGTGGTCTAGATGCGCCATTAGTTTCTAATCCTGATTAATTAATTATAAAACAAATTAATTAGTCAGTTTAAATACCAACCATTGGATAGCGCGCGTTTTGCCAGTTTGAATCTAGGACTTAGGATCAGCCTACCCCAAGTCAAGGTGACTTCCAATCCTGGCCACTGATCTCTCTCTCTCACGCAACCACAGACATCAGATCAGCATATCTTGCTTTCAAACTAACCATTTCAGATGCATTTGGTAAGTTAATCAGGATGTGGATGTGTATCCATATCCAACCTCTCTTTCTCTCTTTATTTTTATGCACTTTGTTTGCGTTTGAAGTGAATCTCATTCACTTATGTTATCTCTTGTTCTTAGGTTACTTAACTTCTTCATGAAGTAAGTAACCTAACCCTTCTCTCTCTCTCATTTCATCTGCTTCTCCTCCTTTTGTGGACAACTTGAAGACTTCTCTTGATGCCTCAAAAACCTTAGGAATATCCAAGAATGATAACATTAGGGTTGTAAATAGTCCCCCCTAGTTTTTACCTTTTGAGTCTCCTCGAGTCTCTCTCTCTCATCTCATAATCAAGGCTAAACAATTAAAGTTTTGGGAACTCTGAATTAGGGTTATGCATGTATCCTTATCTTAGGATGGAGTGTATAACTTTGATCCTTAGTGCTAAACCTTTATGTTGTTTTCACCTTCAATCAAAAACACCTAATAATCATTAAGACTTAAGCTTGTAACTTTGATCCCTAGTGTTCAATGGACAAGTCCCCCTCATGCTAAAGTCTTGCAAATATAAAAAACACTTCTTCATCCAACCATTAATTAAAATCAACTTAATAAAGGCTTGTTATATAATGAATTTAATCCCTAACCATGGATTAAGTTGAGGTATCTTCCTCAACTTAAGTGCTCTCATCTATCATCCTTCTCTTAGGATGGTGTAATGAGCTCACTAATCTTTGATTCGAGATTAAACTCATTACTTAACACTAAACAAAAACCCAAAAACACCTAATAATTACCAAAGTAGGTTAATGATCTTAATCCTATATCATCATGGTAATTAAGTTGGGATCTTCATCTCATGCTTAAGTAGGCTCATTATCCCTAATCAGGGAGGATATAATGAGTTTACTAACCTTTGATTTAGGCTTAAGATCATTTCCCTATGCAAAACACCAAAAACCAATAACAAAACTGAAAACACAAAAACAAACAATAAATGTCTCCTTCGGGATTCTTTTCTCATCACACTCACTCTGAAAACCAGAACTTGCTTCTTCCGTCTAATGCAAGACAATTAGCACTCGAGCCAGACGAGTCATACACTTGAGCATAGACAGTAAGCAGTTCACACAAAATCTCTAAGTCTCTTTGAGTCGAACTACAGTGTTCTGACTTCCTCATTGCATGAGAGGATACGTAGGCATAACTTAACAGTTATCGAACAAAAGTCCCCAGGTCTTCCCCCCTCTCCTTCCTCCATCTTTTCTTTTCAAAATCCTAATCTTGAATTCCATATCCTTTTCGCACTGACACTTTGTACATCTTTTTCCCCCTTAGCTTTTATGCACAATTTATCACATACATTACCCCTTTTAAACACAATCAAGTAAGCGTGGATCTCGTCGAGTATGACGGACGATCTGGGTGCTAATACCTTCCCAGGTCGTAACCAACCCCCTTTCTCAGTTTCTTTGGTTCGCAACCGTCTTATCCATACCCTTCCAGGTTTATGCAGCATTACCTTTCCTTCGGGATAAAAATGCCTAGCTGGAGACTATATTCAACCTCAACCTCCAACATCGCCGACGGTCCATGTTTGCACCAGGACGAAAGTCCGGGGAGCGACACCAGCATACGGAAATCTATCAGGGTACAACATAAAAGGTCAAGATGTGTGTCCTATTTGTAAAGGTAAAACATATTCGACGAGATTGGAGTTTGGTTAGAAGAATGTCTTTCTTGGTCATCGTAGATTCTTAAATTCTAATCATAACTATCATGGGTGGAGAAAAGCATTCAATGGATAGCCAGAACAAGATAGAGCTCCACCTATGTTGATAGTATCGCTCCTGGGATTTTTATCCTAGTACAAACGCAAAAGTGGCGCGGAAAAGGTAGAGTCGCCAGTCAGACATTTTTATCCCGAATGAATGAGAAAGGTAATGTTACACAAACCTAAGAAAGAAGGAAAGGACAAGGTCCTACAAACCAAAGATCTGGGTTCGGGAGTCGGTTACAACCTGGGAAGGTATTAACACCCCAGATCGTCCGCCGTACCCGACGGGATCCACGCTTGTTTGTTTATTTCAAAGGGTGAGAAATAAGATGACGCGGAACAAAAGAATTGCTAGCTGGAATGGAAGTGGAATGGAACTGAAAAAGAGAGATCGAAAAGAAGGAATGGGGAAAATGTAGGGAAAATAAAGAATGTGCTCGCACGGGCCCTACCCCGCTGCCTACGTACCTCATCGGGAAAATGAGGATCAGAGTCGACGTAGTTCGCCTAACTAAGGCAAGAACTATTTGTTTGTGTTTTTTTATGCGCTGGAACTGCGTTTGTCTATGCTCAGGTGTTGCAGGCTCGACTTGTGCGAGTGTGTTTACCGTCTTGCATGCGAGATAAGTCGTCGCGAGTTCACATTCAGAATGAATGAGATGAGAAGAGAATTCCCGCAGGAAAGTCGCTTATTGTTTGTTGTTTGATTTTTATGAGAGTTTTTATGAATTTGGCACAAGGAAGTGAATTCAAACTCTTTTCCATGGAATGTGTACTTGCTACTACATTCCAAGATGGAATAATAGAACAAGCACACCAAGTAAGGATAATTTATCCAAGACTTGTTCCCAAGGATTAGGGTTTAAGTTCACTGGCTTGTTGAACTTATTACATGTTTTTGTAGCTTTGTGAAGAATTGCCTTTTAGGTTTTCTTTGTGAAATAACCTCTTGACCAGACTTGTACATCATGCTAGACAAACCCACACTACTCCAATATGGAATGAATGTAAGTGCCCCATGGAATAAGGCTATACATAAGAGGTTTTTTATTCTTTTATTAAGTGTCTTTTTAATCTTGTTTGAAGATGATAGAAGAGACTCAATAGGCCAAAGGTCATAGCTAAAGGGGGACTAATACACAACCCTAAGTTTTCTCATTATGTACAAAAGGTGATCCTATGGTTTGTGAGGTAGTCTAAACCTAAGGAAAATAAAATCAAGTTAGAGTTCAACTTACTTCCTAAGGAAGTTAAGTTGAATCTAAAGAACAAAAGGGAAGCCTATGAACAAAGCACCAAGTGCTAAGGAAAACACAATTAAAATGCATAAGAGATAGGAATGAAGTAATGCTTACCTCAATCTCCCCCCTACAAAACAAATGTTAGCATGATGAAGCTATTTGAACAATTATAACATGGCAAAATTCAATTAAGAACTCACACTAGCTAATAAGAGCATTAATGAACTTCTAAGCCTAAAAACTAAGTTCTAAAGCATTCTACATGTTAGCTAACTTCTAAGGGCTGGAGTTAAGTCATATTAAAAGTATCTAAAGGGATGAAGTGAACCCAACTCAAACTATTCCCTAAAGTGTTATTAAACCCTAATGAAACCTAAGGATGAAGTTAAAAGGGAAAACTAAGGGTTTTATCATGTTAAAATCCCCTAAAATCAAAGGTGAGTGCAAAGTCCATAACTTAACACTAAATGAAAATGAAGGATGAAATTAGATCATATGAGAAAGAAGAGATTCAAGTTAAGGAGATTCAAATATAATATTGAAAGATGAAAGAATGGATATGAACACATGGTTTTGGAAGTGAAGCAAAAGACTTAAGATGAAAAATCAAAAAATGACCAAGGAAGCTTGAACCCCCCATACAAAAACCAGAGGCTTGATGAAAGGTTAGGATGAATATTAGATTCACAAAACATCAACAAATGGAGTGATAAGAGATGTCTTAAGGCTAAGTGTCACAAATTAGGGTTTTAAGGACCTTTAGGTGACAAATGAGGTTCAAAGAGATACAAAAACTCTTACTCTTGAGGTGAACATATGAAAATGATCAAAGTACACTCATGAGACACAACACAATGGTTTCACAAAGTTAGCTTATTCACAAATGGAATTTTGAGTGGTTAAGATGGAAAAAGGAGTGAGATTAGGTCAAAGTAAAGCATGTATGGCTTATGACTCAAGAAAACCCTAAAGATCAAAGGTGAAGACCTAAGGAGGGTACTCAACACTTGAAGAAATCCAACATAACCTATAAGACTCAAAATCAATACCTTAAAGCAATAACATAAATGCCTTATTCAATTTAAATCAAAAGGAGGCAAAGCAAAGGACCAAAAAGTGACTTATGACTTAAGCAACATAGAAAAATATCAAATAACTTAGAAAAATTATGAAACTTGACATTTGGGATCACAGTCCAGAAGGTGACTCATGTCCAAAAATTCTCACAAAAATTCCTATTTTTGAATGGTCAAATGAGGTGTGGAATGAGATTAGGATTTATGTGCACACATGTGAAATAATGGGATCAAAATGTGACTTATCATGACCTAAAAATTAAAGTAAAAATATCTTGAAGAATTTTGATGAGTTATCTGGACAATTCAAAAATAATGGACTCAAAAAGGTTTATGGTTTGAGAGAACAAAAATTGACAAATCAATTGGTCAAAATGGAGAAAATAGGAAGAAATTAATTGTGAAATTAATTCTGACCCAAAAAATGGACAAAAATAGAATTAAAAAAATATGGAAAATTCAAGAAAAATATAAAGATCATCCATGAATTTATTTGGAATTTTTTGGATTGATTTAGTATTTTTAAAAATAGAAAACGAAAATGGAAATAAAATGAAAAAGAAATTAAAATGGAATAAAAGCATTGGGTATGGGGGGTTGAAATAGCAAGAATGTGAACTGAAATGGGCTCATGCACGCATGCTGGGGGGTGTGGATATGAGTCTGAAGATTTGCACACAAAATTGGCACGTGAAGCTCACATGAATTTTAATGTGCTGTTAGGACTATGGCCAATGGATTAAGATGATCGTGTGGATGCGTTTTAAACTTACCAATAATTAGGGCACACTATTCAGGCACCGGAGAAGGATTTCGGTCACCTTCTCCGGTGAGATTCCGGTTAGGGCATTCTCACATCCTCACTCAAATGAAATCTAAGACCACAGTTAGATTCGTCTCACTCTCCTGATCAATAATCTAGCCTCACATTCCATTTAGGGTTCTTAGATTGCATGAATCAAAAGCAAACATTTCCAAACCTAAAACTGGATCTAAGCTTCTATGAAGCCTATCAACTAGCCAGAGGTTGCAATGCTCCTATTGAGCTTCAATCAACATGAAACCAAAAAAAAATGGTGAAAGCAATCAAGTTGAATTTCAGAGCATACCTGAATTGTAGAGCTTCACAAGGTTGAAAAAAGACCAGAGAGGAGGATCCTAAGCTTCGCCTTGACTTGATCTTGAGCAATGAGAGTGAAATAAGCACTCTATGACTTGGAAATCTTGAGGAGTTGGATCTGATGCAGTGAAGTGTAAGATTATGCAATGATGAATCCTTGATGCTTCAGGATATAAAATCCATGGACATTGTGCAAAGCATGATGTTGATGATGATTTGATGAAGGTTGAGGTTAGATGGATGAAGTTTGAAGAGCTTCGATCCAAAATGCAGTGCAATCTCAAGAATGCAGTGGCTGATCCTTGATGAATCAAGTTGTGTAATCCATGGATCTTATGCTTAAAATGATGATGATGGATTGAAGAAGAATGGATCAGAATGGTTGAGGATGAAGCTTCCTCGAAGCAGAATGCAGAAGAATCTTCAGAGAGAATTTTGTGGATTGAAGTCTGATTTTTGCAAAATGAAGAGTTTCCTTGAACTAGCCATGGTGAATCCTTTATATAGCATGAGTTAAATCCTTAACCATCTTAGTTAACAGTTAGAACTTGAGTTAACTGAGTCAAGTTAGTTTGAGAGTTGGTTATGGCGAGTGGAGTTTGTTTGAGCTCAAGTTTAAGCTGGCTGGATTTTATTATGTGCAATGGTACTCATGATTGCTATGGTGAGGTTTAGTTCAATGTAATGAAGTTGGACTGATCAGATTGTGCAGTGATGCTTGATCATTCTTGAAGCTTATCTTAAATTCTCAAGGATGTGTATGATAGGTATAGTGCATAGGCAGCCTTGTGATGATGCACTCTAAGTGAAGTGGACTTGTGATTATGGCAAGTTGAATGTAGCAAAGGATTTGAATTGAGGTCAACTGATACTTTGAGTCATTACCTTATTGGGCAAGTGTTCGCTGGTGTTTTTGGCGAACAACCTCTGGTTTACCAATTCCTTGGAAAAGGGTCACTTGCAGGACCAATCACACAAGTCCTAGGACACATGTGCTAAATATTAAAGGGTGGATTCTAAATATATGAGTTTTATTGATTTTTATATGTTCTGTCGAACAGTTACTCAACAAGATTATTCTTATTGATATTGCAATAGGGAGATGTTTGTCGAATGAAACTAAAAAAGAAACTTAAAGTTTGCATTAAAGGTTTGTTGAAATGTAAATTGACTTGGAAGTAAATGACTGGAAAGTAGATTGCTTGAAAGTAAATGAACACATAAACTTAAACAAGGAATGAATGATAAATCTAATTTTATAACTAAAAATGAGATGGTGTTTACACGTACATTTTTCCAGATAATTCTCCTTTCTCTTTACACACGAGTATTAGAGTAATCACAGAAATGTTGTACAAAATTTTACACACACTTTACACAAAGCAAACTATCATATTTATATACAAATAACATAACCGTCGAACAACGGTCAAATCCTAAGACTTCTCCACTTGGCATCTTGCATGTTACTAATCCCTAATAATCTTCCACGTACTATTATCTGGCGAAAAACCGTTATTCATAGAAACTGCTCTTTAAACTGACGAAACGACGCATCTCCTTGCCCTGTCGAACTCATTTGAAATTCAAATAGTCCCCATGTCTTCTTTGTCGAATCCTCGTATTTATATCTTGTCAAAAATACAAAAGGATTTTCCAATAGTGATGTGAAGAACTTCCTAAAGGGCAACTCATCTCCTTTCGACAGACGTCCGTTCGCCATAACAAGAGACCAAATCATCACAAACCTTCTCGAGATTCTGGACATGTTTGGAAGAAAGGGTGATCTAATCTTCTAGTCATGTTTGGAAGAAAGAGTGATCTAATCTTGTCGAAAACCTTCGAAGCCACAGACATCACCTATTTAAAATATAAGAGAAGCTGAGAAACTGCCATGTCAGATAATAATGACGTGTAAGGAACAAAGCTTGACAAATCCATCAACTGATGGGACTCTTTCATGGTGTCGAAATTATATGTATACATCAAGAAACCAGATTGCAAATAATTATCTTCTCTTGAACTTTTCTTCATGCACAAGCCACCAATGAAGGTAATGCTCGTGTTCAATTTGAAGAGGAGACAACAAAGAACATGTTTGATGTTTATTCCAAAGTGAGACAGTGCCTCTAGATGATTCAAAAATGTCATTGAAAATCATGTCACAAGGCTGCACCACTAGCTTGCACTTATTGCCTTGCCATGCGCCCTAGGGCTTGTGCCTGACTAGTTTCAAACCTCATACTTTGCCCTCCCATATCTCTCAAACTAATGATCAAATAAAAAATCCTTGAACACCAAAATTGTAGGAAACATGTAAATGAACAACTTTGTAGTTCAAAGAAATTACATTTGAAGTTTTTTTTATGGAGAAAAGAGCTTTCCATGTTGAACACCAGTTGTTTGATAGAATGCTAGGCAGGGCACGCGCGCAGGCCAACAGGCTGCCTCGCCCATGACCTAGTTCTTGCCCTACTTTGCTCAAACTTTGCATAATCATATCTCTCTCAATTTTAATGCTATGAGTGAGTTCCACATATGGATTTGAAGCTTAAGATGCCCTCTTTAAATGGATCAAGGTATAATTTTCATAGCCCTTGTATTTTGGAAGAAGGCCTCTCTCAAAGTGGCTGCAAAAATGGCCAAAACTTGCCATTTTTGGAAACCCTAATTTTCCAAAAATGGTAAGTTTTTGTTTTGTTGATTTCTCTTGATTCCTCCATCATTTCTTAATCACATTTTAACCATAGGATCCTTGTAACCCTAATTTCATGATTTTGACCTCAAAAAGTCAAGAGTTGACTTTTCCTTAGCATGGTTGACTTTTCCCCAATTCCCCGATTTTCAATCATCTGACCAATTGAACCTCTTCCAAAATGATTACATAGATGAAATTTCAACCCTAGGCACTTGACATCATGTAGAAAACAATGGAATCAACTTTGGATCAAAATTTCACTGAGAAGCCCACTAGAATAGAAACCCTAATTTGGCCCCTTTTCATCAGGAGATGTTGCACTGCCTGCCTCCTTTGATCAATTCAATTATTTTCAAGACTTGAGGCCTCAAATGAAGATTTGTGGAATGTTGTGAACCCTTTGCACAAGGTTGAGAAGATTTGTGGCTCCTTGGTTGTCTTTGTATGGCCTTCAACTACTTCAATCACTGATCACAAACCTATACCTCAACTATGATGAACATGATGCAATGTTTTTTTGGCTATGGCATGAATTTGAGTATGCAATATGATATGCTAAATGTAAATAAAGTGAGAGGGCAAATTTTGAGGTATTACAGCTGCCCCTATTCAATCACCTGCAGACCTAAATGAATAATAGCGACAACTTTTAGACATTCAGGGTATGAAGTGATTGAATACTCGAATAAAACCTGAAAATTTGTACTCCATGAGACAATGAGGATGCCATTTTGCTCTTGCTATTTTGTTTTTTTATATTCTTTTTGTTTTTGTTTTTTGAAAGGAATGAGCCTGTTGTACTTAAACAGGGCTTGGAAAGAAAAAGGCGCCTGTTGTACTTAAACAGGGCTTGGAAAGGAAAAAGAGAGGGCCTGTTGTACTTAAACAGGGCTTGAAAGAAAAAAGGGCATGTTGTACTTAAACAGGGCTTGGAAGAAAAATGGGGCTTGTTGTACTTAAACAGGGCTTGAAAGAAAAAAGGGGCCCTGTTGTACTTAAATAGGGCTTGGAAGAAAAAAGGGCATGTTGTACTTAAACATGGCTTGGAAAGAAAAGAGGGGCATGTTGTACTTAAATAGGGCTTGGAAAGAAAAAATGGGGCCTGTTGTACTTAAACACTTGGAAGAAAAAGGGGTCTGTTGTACTTAAACAGGGTTTGGAAAGAAAAAAAGGGGCCTATTGTACTTAAACAGGGATTGGAAAGAAAAAAGGGGGCCTGTTGTACTTAAACAGGGTTTGGAAAGAAAAAAGAGGGTCTGTTGTACTCAAACAGGGCTTGGAAAGAAAAAGGGGCATGTTGTACTTAAATGGGGTTTGGAAAGAAAAAAAGGGGCATGTTGTACTTAAACATGGCTTGGAAAGAAAAAAAAAGGGTTGTCGCTCCCGGGATTTTCATCCTAGTACAAACGCGAAAGTGGTGTAGAAAAGGTAGAGTCGCCAGCCAAGCATTTTTATCCCGAATGAATGAGAAAGGTAATGCTGCACAAACTTGAGGAAGAAGGAAAGGATAAGTTCCTGTGAACCAAAGATCTGGGTTCGGGAGTCGGTTACGAATTGGGAAGGTATTAGCACCCTAATTGTCCGCCGTACCCGACATGATCCACGCTTGTAAGTTTGTTTCAAAGGGTGAGAAAGAATAAAGTTGCTGAATAAAACTACTGACTGGAATAAGAGTGGGAAATGAAAAAGAGAACAATAGGGGAAAATGTAGGAAAAATAAAGATTGTGCTCAAATGGGCCTTACCCCACTGCCTACGTACCTCATCGGGAAAATGAGGATCAGAGTCGCCGTATGTCTATGCTTAGGTGTTGCAGGCTCGTCTGGTACGAGTGCATTTACCGTCTTACATGCGAGATAAGTCGTCACAAGTTCACGTTCAGAATGAATGAGATGAGAAAAGAAATTTCCGCCGGAAAATCGCTTATTGTTTGTTGTTTGCTTTTTAAGAGTTTTGTATGAATTTGGCACAAGGAAGTGAATTCAAACTCTTTTCCATGGAATGTATACTTGCTACTACATTTCAAGATGGAATAATAGAACAAGCACACCAAGTAAGGAGAATTTATCCAAGACTTGTTTCCAGGGATTAGGGTCTAAGTTCACTAGCTTGCTGAACTTATTACATGTTTTTGTAGTTTTTGAAGAAATGTCTTTTAGATTTTCTTTGTGAATTAACCTTTTGATAAAACTTATACATTATTCTAGACAAGCCTACACTATTCCAAGATGGAATGAATGTAAGTGCCTCATGGGATAAGGTTGTACACAAGAGACCCTTTCATGCATTTATTAAGTCTTTTTGGATTTTTGTTTGAAGATGAGAGAAGAAAATTGAAAAAGGCAAAGGTCAAAGCTAATGGGGGACTAAGATACAATAATAAGTTATCGTATTGTGTACAAATGGTGATCCTATGGTTTGTGAGGTATTCTAAATCTAAGGAGAAGAAAAGCAAGTTAGAGTTCAACTTACTTCCAAAGGAAGTTAAGTTAAATCTAAAGAACAAAGGGGAGCCTATGAACAAAGCACCAAGTGCTAAGGCAAGTACAATTAAAATGCATAAGAAAGGAATGAAGAAATATTACCTCATCTCCCCCCTATAAAACAAATGTTAGCATGATGAAGTAATATGAACAATCATGACATGGCAAACTTCAAAAAAACAACTCACACTAGCTAATGAAAGGTGTCAGTGAACTTCTAAGGTTAATACCTAGGTCTAAGGTATCCTACAAGGTAACACGCTTAAAAAGTTAGTATCTAAATCAATTACAAAGCATCTATAGGCATTAATTGAATTAAAGTCAAGCTATGCCCTAAAGTACCACTAAACCCTAAAGATGAAGTTAAAAGGATAACCTAAGTGTTTATTAAACCAAAATCTCCTAAAATCAAAGGTAAATGAAAAATCCAGAACTTAAAACTATATGGAAGTGAAGGAAATGAAAAGATCAAATTAGAAAGGAGAGATTCAAGTTAAATGTATTCAAATATGAGATTGAAAGGTGGGAGAATGCATATGGAAACATGGTTCTAAAGATGGAACAAAATGACTTAGAAGAAAATTCAAAAGTGCCCAAAGGGGCTTGACTTACCCATACAAAAACCAGAGGCTTGACAACAAATTAGAATGGAAATTATATTTGGAAAATATTCACAAATGATGGGTTAAGAGGTATCCTAAGGCTAGGTGTTCAAATTAGGGTTTTTAAGGTCCTTTAGGTGACAAGTGAAGTTCAAAAAGAAGCAAAAGGTTCTAAAATGATATGAACAAGTATGGATGATCACAAAACACTTATATGACACCAAAAAAAGATAAAATGCAGTTGGATTATGTGCAAATTGGATTTGAAGTGTTTAAGATGGAAGAAGAAGTGAGGTTAGGCTAAAATGGGACATATGTGACTTAAGACTCAAGGCAAACCTAAAAATCAAAGATGAAGGACCTAGGATTGTACTTAACACATAAAGACATCCTATGGGATATAAGAGACTCAACATTAAGACCTCAAAGTGGTGGCATGAAAGCCTTATGCTAATGGGACTAAAGGAGGTGAAATAAATGAACAAAAATATGACTTAGGACCCAAGCAACTTGGAAAAATGCTAAATTGTCATGAAAAATTATGAATATTAACACTTAAATACAAAATCCAGAGGGTGACTTACATCTAAAAAATCTCACAAAAATTCTCATTTTTGAGTGGCCAAATGAAGTGTGGAAGTGAATTAGGGTTTATGAGCATATGTGTGAAAGAATAAGACCAAAACTTGATTTCCAATGACCTAAAAATCAAAACAAAAATATGGTAGGGAAATTTGATGAGTCTTATAACTAATGCAAAAAGAATAATTCATTTAGCTTTTGTGGTTTGAGAGAAAGAAAATGGACAAAAAGATTGGTTAAAAATGAAGGAAATAGAAATTAATTCATTGGGAAATTAATTCTGATTAAAAATTAAAAGGAAAATAAGAACAAAAATTATAGAAACTTAGGGGAAAATTCAAAGACCTCACATGAATTAATTCATAATTTTTTATGTGGTTTTGGTATTTTTAAAAGTCAGAAACGAAAAATGAATAAAATGAGAAAAAAGAAATAAGAATTGAAGTGGACTGAATATTTGTATGGGCTTGGGAGGTGCTGATAGCAACAAAAACAACTGAATTGGGCCTTATACATGTGCGTTGGGGGTGTCAAAAGGAAGCTGAGGATTTCTTCACAAAATATTGCACGTGCAAGCTGTAACACCCACTTTTCCCATTTTCTAAAATAACATAAGTTTTCAGATAAATCAAAGTTTAATTAACAAGTGAGTAGCTACATTTTCAAAATCAACCAAAAGTATAATTATTTAAAAACAGCGGAAATATCTTTTTATTCAACAATCGGCAATTCACCAAATATCCACAAAATTCATCAATTCACTTAATTTATAAGTTTCAACAAAATATGATACGTAACTATTACTAACAAGAATAAATAAACAACAAATATCCCCATTTCCCGTGTTACGTATCAGAGCGACTCCTAGGACTTGACCAAACAACTTGTACTCCGAGCATACTCAAGTACCTGAATCATCTGTACTTCTGAAGAAGAACAAACGCAACCAAACAACAAAGGGGTAAGAAAACAATTCAATATATTAAAAGTGCAAATAACATATTATAGTGTAATCTCACCTTTATTAATCAAATACACATCATACATCATACAATTAATCAATATCTCAAATAGTTCATCAACACATATCATACATCATTAATTCAATCAATGCAAAGTGACTCAATGGCACAATGCAAATGCGGTACCACAATAACGGTTCATCAAATAGAACCCCGAATGCATCGTTAACGTCTCCAACAAGACACGATCATCCCTGCAACCACGATTCTCAATGAATCCCGAATAATCACATCCACGACATGATTATTCCATCAACATGTATGCATATGCAAAACTCGATTACACACATACCATATCACGAACACACATGAATACAATCATGCCAACACGATCCTCATGATCTTCATCAATTACCACACATCCCATCACATGGGTTACATAAATAATCAGACAATATTCACACATATTATTAATACAATTCGTATAGTTCATCATCAAGAGTCATATAAATCAACATAAGCACATATATTCCTACACGCTAATTACCAAATGTCATATCTTATGAATTCCTCATTAATCCACTCTCAATTATTCCCTATACATATATTCTAATACCACACGATCCTTCCGATCCTCGCCGCTACCAACACTTACATCATGGGGTCTAAGCAAGACATATAATCAACTATGTTACCAATCATCATGATCCTCTTCGTTTATCACTATTCCTTCATATAATTGTGCAAGACTTATAGTAAACATTTCCATCATCAACACCTTCTAATCGACATATTAATAAAGTTATAATATCCAGAATAATCACATAACACGCACACGCTTATTATCGGTCGTTGGGTTCTATAGTTAAACATGGATGTCATCATCAAGGCCCTAGACTAATGGTACAAGTATCGAACAAGAACTCAGGATTAAACCACTTAAAATACAGAAAATTCCTCAAAACAGAGGCCTGACACGGCCCCCGTGTCCCATGACACGGCCCGTGTCATGTGGCCTGAACATGCCCTTCAAAACTCAAGATTACACAAAATACAGGGGGATGACATGGCCGCCCATGTCACGCGACACTGCCCGTGTCAGGCCACCTACACCCAAAATTCAGCTTTTTCTAAAACTCACTTTTCTCTCCCAATTTCATACCAGTTCGAATTCTATCACTTATCTCTCACTTTTATCACTCAAAACAATCCAATTGTTGTTCTTAAATTAATTTTATACCTCTAATTCCTTATGATCTTCACAACCTAATATTACTAATCAAATTAAGAAAGATCCTAGGTTTGTTTCCAATTCTCCATTTACATCATCATCAACATCACTATCTCTATAACCACTTCCATACCAAACTTATAATACAATAATCAATCATATAATTCAATACTAATTTCACACAACCATAATCAATCATCATAACATATATATACATCATATCACAATTTCATCATAATCAACAACATTAGACAATCCCCAGGGAGTAAGGAACTCCCAATTACCCCATTTTCATAACAGAATCAAATTACAACCTTGCCCCTCAAACCTCCAACTTATATTTTATTTTATTTATTAAATAACAATATTATAATAATAATAATACCACCTCATTATATTATCATTATTTAAATAAAATACCTCATCCACTTATTATTCAAAATACACCATCATACTCTTGATATTTATTTTATAAAAATACTTTATAAAATTGGGGCGTTACACAAGTCATGTGTTCATTTATTTGCTGGCTAAATCAGAGCCCTAGGATGCGTGAGATCTAATGGCTACGACATGTTCTCATAATAAATTTAGGGCTACTGTTCAGGTCACCGGAAGTGACCTTCGGTCATCTTCTCTGGTGACCCTCAGGCTAGGGCATCCTCAAGACTCAACCAAAATGAAATATGAAGCCATAGAAATATTCCTCTCAATGAGTAGGTCACGAATACATCCTTAGTTTTCATTTATCACACTTAAACAAAGCAAATCGAAGCCAAGAAATTCAACCTGAAAATTTGAATCTACGCACTTATGGTGCCTATCATCTAGCCAGATATCACATTGCTTCTATTAAGCTTTAAATCACACAAATTAAGCAAAACAGAAAGAAAATGTGTAAGTTGAATTTCATAGGGAACCTGAAAATGCAGTGATTCGAGAGTTGAAGAAATCCAGAGATGAGGTTCCAATTATGCACAACAACTAGCCTTGATCTTCAGAGGATGAATTAATCCCTATGAACCACTTGAATCCTTGCTGAATTATCAAAAATGCAGAAATGTGCTTGAGGTCGTTCTTGAGCATTCAACTGAATCTAGCCATGATTTATGATCACAAGTTGCAGATGATGATGAATATGTGAAGATTGAGATGTGATTGATGAAGATCAATGCAAACTGAAATAAAATGCAGAGAAGTTTCTTCCAGAATGCAGAGAGAAACCCTTGGAGAATCAAGTTGAATAAACCATGGATCTTGTGTGTGAAATGCTAATGATGATGAATTGAGGAAGAATGAAGGAGATTGATGGAGATTGAAGCTTCTTCGAAGCAAAAATGCAGAAGAAGTTTCAGAGAAAATTATGTGGATTTGATGTGATTTTTGAGTAGAAAAATGAAGTGTCTGAGTTCAGCTATGGTTAATCCTTTATATAGCAAGAGTCAAGGATCTTAACTAGCTCAGTTAACAGTTGGAACTTGAGTTAACTGAGTCAAGTTAGTTTGAGAATCAGTTATGTTGAGTGGAGTTTGCTGGATCTCGATTTGAAGTTGGCTGGATTCAATCATGTACAATGAAGCTCATGCTTGCTATGGTGAGGCTTAATGCAATGTGATGCAGTATGAAGCTTATTGAACTAAGGTTGCAGCATGCAGTGCAATGTTTGCAAGCTTCACTTGGCTTGAAATGCAAAAGAGGTGCATGGCATGTGATGTGAACCAACAGCCATGAGATCAAATCCCCTCTAAGGAAATGCATTATGGACATGACTTGTTGGATGGAGTGAAAATAGAAAAGATGATTTGAAGTTTGTTGCATAATGCAATGCCTTATCACACAAGAAATATCAGTTTGAAGCCATGCTTTTCCATGGAATTTTTCTTCATGACCAAGGCATCATTTGATGTGTTTCTTTGACTCAAATTGAAGGAGATGTTTCCTATAGTAAGTTTGTAGTTCAAACCATCATGGAATATGGACTCTAGATACCTCAAATATCTCCTTGAACATCACACTCCAATGCTGCATTAGGGGCTTGCGTGGCCTCCCCTTGGCTTGGCAAGATGCCCTGCAAGTTTTCAGTTTGAACATCCTCTCTTTTCCTTCCCATAACTCTCAATCCTTTGATCAGGTGAAAAATCCTTGAACATCAAAGTTGTTGGAAACATGGTGTCGCACCCCGAAAAATACGACCTTACGCGATCTAAAAGAGAAGAGTCGCGCACTGGGCAGACATGAGAGTCGCCACCTAATTCAAATTTATTCCCGAAAAGGGAAAGGGAAGATATAGATAAAACTCGTCGAAAAGGAGGGTGAAGACAAAGGTCTCGCAACCATTGTCTGGGTTCAGAAGTCGGTTATGCAGGGGGAAGGTATTAGCACCCCCTACATCCATCGTACTCGATGGGAACCATCTAAGTTGTCACGCGCGAACGGATGTATATGCTTAACGATTTACTTTCCAGAGGGAAATGAGTTTAAATTATAAGTTATATTGATCCTAGGTGCTCGACAAGGATTGAGATCCTTGTGCCTACGTACTCCCGCATACAATGGGAAAGTCAGAGCCTCGTAGTTCGGCCTACTACGGTTGGTTGGTTGTTTGTTTTATTACCTTTCTTCGATGAAAGGATTTAGGAGTCGAATTGCACTAAAGACTATGGGTATAGGTAATTATTCCGAACCAACAAGACGAGCGTCTTGCGACGGAATAATCGGAGCGAGTAACGAGAGCTTATTATCCTCTTTTCTACCATTTAAGGCTCATGGCGTATAATTCTTCTCGTATTATTAATGTGTTTTATTAACCTACGACCGCTTGACGTTGGATCAAGGGTTTGGATCTAACCGAAACATTTTGGTTTTTTGAGGTTTATACGTGAATGCAAATGGAGGTTTATTTTGTGGTTTGTTAGAAAGGCACAATGCGCTCGACTCGCAAGGTGAAGTGTGTAACACGGTGGGAGAACTGACTTTAGTTATGTTGCGGATAGCAAGAGTCGCCACCGACTTTTATTTTATCCAAAGGAAAGGGCATAAAAAAATAGGAAAAACCTTAAAAGATTTTTGAGTTCGGGGGGTAGGTTATGTAAAGGGAAGGTGTTAGCACCCTTTACATCCATGGTTATCCATGGGCTCTTAGTTACTTAGCTCACTTTAAACTGTTTTGAGAAGTGTAGTGTGTGATTCAAAATTTTCTGAAGTACTTTATAATGATCCTTGTATAGATATATATAAAGACTTTGTTTTGAAAATTTGTTTGAAAATGTGAAGTGTAATGAAGTAATTTGATGAAAAGTGAGCAAGTACTTAAGAGGAACCTACCCTAATTTGAATCTTTACTGTTCTTAAATGTTCTTTCAATGGTAAGACTATCCCTATTATTAAGGAATAGGTAGTCATTACCTTGGATATTATAAGGGACATGTGAATGGTCATCTGTGTTTAGGCAACTGTAAGGTGTCTTAGCAATACGAAGGGACTTATCATCTTTTATTCGAAAGGGACAAGATCATTTACGTAGGCAACATCGAAGGGACTTGATCTTATAATATTGAAAGGGACTAGATGATTTGTTTATGAGAAGGGACTTTGCTTTTTAGACACCTTACTTGACCTTTTTATTTAGGCAACATGAGGAATAACCTTAGGAAGTGAGATGGCGATCAAAGATCGACTTACGTGTGTGCGTGTATAGGTTCATATATTTATCTTATTAAATTAGTGATTCTAAATTAATTTTAAAATACAAACATGTCATCACTCCCTATATTTACTAACCATGGCAAGAATATTTATAAGTAAACGATAAAAAACTACGACTATTACAACGCTTTTACAGTTACATAAATATAGAAACGATTAAATAATAAATATATAACTAAATAATAAAAAGGGTTAGTAATAAAAATAATTATAAGAAAAAAAAGAGGTTAGCACAAAAATATATAAAAGTTAATTAATTATTTTTGAATTAAATAAATATTTTTAAAAGAATTAAAGAAAGAAAATACAATGAGAATAATAATATGAAGTCATGGAATAAGTATTTAAAAAGAAAATATTATTAATTATTTTAATTAGATATTAGAAAAGTTTAATTAATTTTAATATTTAAGATTAAATAAAAACTAGGGTTAGAGATTTTAAAAATAAAATTAGGGTTTTAGAATTTCTTAGAAAAAATAGAATTAGGGTTTATAATTTAAATTACAATATTAATTTAACTATTTACAAAAAATATATAATAATAATAATAATATATACATATTTTAATTTAAATAAAAAAACTAGGATTAATGAAATTACATACATATATATTATTAAAATAATTTTCTTTTATATGAAAAATATAATTTGAATTAACTTAAAACAAATAAACAAGAAAACAAAATAAAAGAATAAAATTTACCTTGGGCAGGGATTGAACCCACGCCCTAGGCCTTGCAACCCTTGGACCAGCAAGGCTGCCACCAGGCCAGCTGCGTGCTGGTGATATCAAACAGCCACAATTGATTATATTTAAAACCTGAAAAATATGACAAAGTAAAAAAAATATAACACAAGACCTGGGAATCGAACCCAGGTCTCTCACCACCAAAACCTTTCAACAAAAACCAACTGAGCTACACGCGCTAGTTGACTTATACACGAAACGCGTTCGTTTTAAACATTCTTGAAATTTCAAATATTTCCTGCACGCCAAAAGGTCATCTCCTACCTTTGGCTGTCCACTTAGCCTTTAGTGACAGTTGGTCCGTTGCTATAACCTATAGTGACGAATATTTTCCGTCACTAGAAACCCTGCATACTTAAACATGACAAATACGAACGATAAATCCAGTTTAAAGGTTCAAATTAATCAAAAGCAGTCCAATATATCTAAATACATCCATAATTTGGCCTGAAATTGGTTTTATAATGAAATCCCCAAAATCACAATTATGGAACTCTAGCTATGGTGATTCACGGGTTTGGCAGTGAAGCTTCGATCTAACCATCCAGAACGCTTTAGTACAATGAAACAAACATAATTAAACAATCAAAATCAATTAAAAAACAGTGAAATCATAGAATCGAAAAAATTCAAATATGATATGAACACAGGTTCGGTTCATGCGAATGAGGGTGTTTCATATGCTGTTTATGATCCAAACATGACCAGTGAGGTTCAATGAAGCTGAAACAACCTTCAAATTGCCTTGAAAGTGGATCTAACTTGAAATCTGAAATTGGTATTTTGGATGAAATTTGAAGTTGTGAAACTAGTCCTTGAGGCTGTGAATCCGTGAACAATGTTTAGCTTTATGTTGTATATATACCACACACTGAAATTAGGTCAAGAATTTAAACAAACTTGTGGATTTTTGGACTTTTTGAGATTGAAAAAGATGTGATATTAAAACTTGAATATTCTTTGATATAGACTTGCTATTTTGGTATGATTTCCATTATATTTGTATCAATCAAGTTTAAATAAGTTTTAAGACCTTCTAGAATCCAAATCTTTTTTCTAATATATGATTTTCACATTTTATTTTAATTTAATTTGTATTTTAATGAATAAAATTCAAATAAATATGAAATAAAATATAAAAAATCAGAAAATATATGGGTTGGGTCGTGCTTGATGATTTTGTAAAGATTGGATGGCAATTTGGTGGGCTCATTTAGCAAAAATTGGTTTTAAGGCCTTATTTGCTTCATAAATTTCCCAAAAATTTCCCAACTTTGTAAGGGCACAAATCCTTCAATTTTAATGCCATGAAGGTGTTATTTGACATTTTGGAAAGCTTAAAGAGTCCTCTAACCAACCTCTTTGGTCTCATGTCCATATATTTTACCATTCTCAAGTTATGCTCTTTTGAAGTTGTTGACTTTTTGTTGACTTTTAAAAGGACCTATAATGTCTTAGCTCATACCTTCCAAATGAAGCATTTTTGGGCTTGGCTTGTGAGACACAAAGTCGTAGAGAATTCAATTTCCTTCAAAATGAGCTTTGGATGGAAAAAATTTGATGAAGCATGTGAAAGTTATGGCCGGTCAAAGTTCAGTTGACTTTTCTTGTGAAAACCCTAATTTAGAAACTCCTGATTCTTGATGATCTGAAATCTCCTTGATGAATCATGATCAACCCTTAGTCAAATGATGAATTTTACTTCATATACTTGATGTTGACAAAAAATCATGAAGTTTGACTTTGGTTTGACCACAGTTGACCTCAGTTTGACTTTTTAACTGCTTTGACTGATTTTAACCTATCTGATCATCTGACTGAGCAAATCTTTTGGGAAAGTCTTGAAACTTGACATGGGGATTCTTGAACTTATATAGGATTCTATGAAGCTAACTTGAAGCCTTAGAAGTCCCTTTAGCCTGCTGGAAGTCAAAACCCTAGTTTAAGATGCATTGTTTAGGAGGATGCATTGTCTGAGTGAACTGTCAAACTTTCTGACTAATTGTGAACCCTGTGAACCCTGTGAACCTCATGAGATGTCTTGTGAACATTGTGAACCTTGTGAACCTCTTAGTACACAATGTCTTGTCTTGTGGAGGGAAAATTTTGGGGTGCAACAGCTGCCCATGTTCAATTTTCTGAAACCTGAGGGGTTAGATTGATATATGTGCCATTCGTGACCTGGAAGGTTGAAGGGGATTGAACACAAAAGCCCAAAAATTTACACTCGCAGATGCGTAAAGTAACACTAATGATTAGTTATATATGCTTGAGTGGGCTTGAAGATGCCACTTGAAAGAACTAGAGATGGGCTTATAGATGCCATCCATAATATCAGGAGGTGTTGATACTGGATATCAGTACTAGGTCTTTGTATAGGCCGTCTCTGAATCGTTTATGCAACATGATTTGAATTGTTGAATGGACCAGTAGAAATAAATCTTCGTGACGATTATCTCTTCTGGCAATATCTTGGATTAGGGAATGGGTCTTTGTACAGACCGTTTGCCTACTCTCCAAGGACAAAAGAATATCAAGATTAATTCTTCTGAAAAATATCTTGAACTAGGGAATGGATCTTTGTACAGGCCGTTTGCCTACTATTCAAGACCAGATAGATGAAATCTTCTGGAAATATCCTGGATTAGGGAATGGGTCTTTGTACAGACCGTTTGCCTACTCTCCGAGGACAAAAGAGTGTCAGGATTAAATCTCCTGAAAATATCCTGGATTAGGGAATGGATCTTTGTACAGACCGTTTGCCTACTCTCCGATGACAAAAAAGTGTCAGGATTAAACCTCCTGAAAATATCCTGGATTAGGGAATGGATCTTTGTACAGATCGTTTGCCTACTCTCCGAGGACATCTTGATTAATGTATAGATCATTTCTGACCTGTTGTGGATTGTTGGTATTGTTTTATCTGCATATAACTATCCTGCAAGGAAAGAGGTTAGTTTATGCAATATGCATGCATGCATGGCATGATGCATCTAAGTAAATGTATTATGCATTTATGGATATGTATGCTATGATATGATGTAAATGATGTATGTATGAATCATGCAGCCTGAAGCGTCTGGATATCTTTATATAACAACTGCTGGCTAGGGAAAATAAATCCCGATTCGCTGCTGAAGAATACGAGGACCTCGTTCCTGTCTTGTTTGATAGTATTTCTATTGAAGGAGTAAATTTCTGAGTATCCTGACTGAGGATAAAAGAGATGGACATAAATTCAGGGGAAGATATAACTTGAAGTATCTATAAAGATAGATTTGCTCTACTGGGGATTTGTAGTTGTCTTGTGGGGATGAACCGGCGAAGCTTCGTTGAATTCCTACCTTTGTTCGTCCTTAGTAAATACTATTACTGCACTTTATGCATTTCTGGTAAACATCAATCATATTCAAAAGCATACATACATTCAAACATAACCAATGGGCGTTCCGCTTATGTAAATAGGGTAAAAGTAAATCTGGATTCAAAGATGAAATTTTATTTATATCACAAAGTGACCTATACATAGGCAAGTTTGTACAAGGAGACAGAAATCCTAGTAAGAGGAATTCGTCGTAAAATTTTTTACAAAACAAAGAAAACAGCTATGTGTGAAATAATCCTATTGAGTTTTAATTCTACTATTGCCATTATCTTCAAGTATCTCATCTTCTGCTGTTGAGACGGAAACGATTGAATTGATATTTATCTGTTTGAACTTGATTTAAGTAGCACAATTGGTTGGAGTTTACATGGGTGATCCAAACGAGACATAGTCATACGCTTTAATTCCTAACTTTTGCCTGGATTGCCCTTTCAGGTTTTCAATCCATCGGGATACCCTTTTTTGCCCAAGCCGCCTTTTCAGGTTTTCGACTTGCCGGGTGTACATTTTTTATATATATCCCTAATTTTTGCCCGAACCCTTTTGGTTCGCCGGGATGCCCTTATTTTTAACTGGGCCAGTCAACCTAGCGGGTCTCTTTTTATGCGTAGTATTTTTTAACTATGTATGTGTTTACAGGCTGTGGGAAGTCTTCACCATCCATAGTAGTAAGCATCATGGCACCTCCTGAGAATACTATTTTGACCACAAATGGCCCTTCATATGTAGGAGTCCACTTGCCCCTAGGATCACCTTGTGGTAATATGATACGCTTGATTACCAAGTCACCAGCCTGATATACCTTTGGCTTAACCTTCTTATTGAAAGCCTTGATCATCCGTTTCTGGTAAATCTGGCCATGACAAACAGCTGTCAACCTTTTCTCATCAATCAAATTTATCTAGTCAAGTCGAGTCTGAATCCACTCATCTTCATCCAAGCCTGCATCTTTCATGATTCTTAAGGAAGGGATATGAACTTCAATGGGTAGAACTGCTTCTATACCATAGACTAAGGAGAATGGGGTTGCCCTTGTTGAAGTACGTATTGTAGTACGATAACCATGAAGAGCAAATGGTAACTTCTCGTGCCAATCTTTGTAAGTAACAGTCATCTTCTGTAAAATCTTCTTAATGTTCTTATTAGCAGCTTTTACTGCCCCATTCATCTTCGGACGATACGGAGAAGAATTATGATGCTTAATCTTGAACTGCGTGCAGAGATCAGTAATCATAGTGTTGTTCAGATTAGAGCCATTGTCAGTAATAATCCTTTCAGGGATGCCATACCCACATATGAGATTATTCTTAATGAATCGAGCCACCACATTCTTAGTAACAGATGCAAATGAAGCTGCCTCCACCCACTTTGTAAAGTAATCAATAGCAACCAGGATGAAACGATGCCCATTAGAAGCAGTAGGCTTGATCTCACCAATCATATCAATGCCCCACATAGCAAAAGGCCAAGGAGCAGTCAACACATTCAATGGTGATGGAGGTATATGTACTTTATTAGCATAGATTTGACACTTGTGACATGTTCTGGAATGTTGATAGCAGTCAGCTTCCATGGTAGACCAATAGTAACCTGCTCTCAATATCTTCTTTTCCATAGTATGACCACTATAATGAGTGCCAAAGATCCCATCATGCATGTCTTCCATAATCTTTGTTGCTTCCTTCTTATCCACACAACGAAGCAAAGTTGAATCATGATTGCGCTTGTACAAAATTCCATTACTCAAGAAGAACTTAGCAGAAAACCTTCTCAAAAACTTCTTATCTTTGACAGATGCCCCTTCAGGGAACTCCTGAGCTTCAAGATATCTTTTCACTTCATAGAACCAAGGCTTCCCTTCTGCTTCTTCAGTGTCAATCTCATTGCAGTATGCAGGCTTCTCAAATCTATCAATAGTAATCTTGGGAGCTTCATCATCCCAGCTAATCTCAAACATGGATGCCATCGTGGCTAATGCATCTGCCAACTGATTTTCTCTTCGTGGAATATGTCCTCTCTTCAAAATATGGGATCAAAGACAACACATGCTCTCTGTAAGGAATGAGATTATAATGCTTGGTATCCCAATCTCCTTTGATCTGACTTACTACCAAGGCTGAATCTCCATATACATCCAGAAACTGAATCTTCATATCAATGGCAGCTTTGATACCTAGAATACATGCCTCATACTCAGCCATGTTATTGGTACAATAGAAATAAATTCTTGCAGTAATAGGGGTATGACAACCTTCAGGGGAAATGATCACAACACCAACACCATTACCAAGTGCATTAGAAGCTCCATCAAAAACCATAGTCCATCGGGATCCTTGTTCATGTCCGTCATATTGTCCAGGTTCTTTAGTAATAATCATAATGTCTTCATCAGGAAACTCAAAACTCATTGACTGATAATCATCCACTGCTTGATGAGCCAAACGATCAGCTACAACACTTCCTTTAATGGCCTTCTGAGTAGTATATTGTATATCATATTCTGTTAAGATCGTTTGCCATCTTGCTATTCGTTCGGAGAGAGCAGGTTTCTCGAATATGTACTTGATTGGATCCATCTTCGAAATCAATAAGGTAGTATGAGTCAACATATACTGTCTTAGTCGGCGAGCAGCCCATGCCAAAGCGCAGCAAGTTTTCTCGAGCAGTGAGTATCTTGTTTCACAGTCGGTAAACTTTTTGCTAAGGTAGTATATTGCCTGCTCTTTTCGACCATACTCGTCATGTTTCCCCAACACACACCCCATTGAGTTGTCTAGTACTGTTAAGTACATAATCAAGGGTCTTCCATCAACTGGTGGCATCAAAATTGGAGGTTCTAGAAGATATTTCTTAATTTCATCAAAGGTTGTCTGGCACTCGTCATTCCATTCCATCACCTGATCTTTCTTCAGCAATTTGAAGATTGGCTCACAGGTAGCAGTTAATTGGGAAATAAATCTTGCAATGTAATTCAGTCGTCCCAAGAAACCTCTAACTTCCTTCTCAGTACGGGGAGCTGGCATCTCTTGTATAGCTTTCACTTTTGCAGGATCTACTTTAATACCTTTTCCACTGACAATGAAACCCAGGAGTTTACCAGATCTAACCCCAAAAGTACATTTGTTTGGGTTCAATCTCAGCTTGTATTTCTTCAATCTTTCAAACAACTTATGCAGATGATCAAGGTGTTGCTCTTCATTCTGGGACCTGGCTATCATATCATCCACATATACCTCTATCTCATGATGAATCATATCATGAAACAAAGCCACCATAGCACGCTGATATGTTGCCCCGACATTCTTCAAACCAAATGGAATCACTTTATAACAAAAAGTACCCCACTGTGTAACAAATGTAGTCTTTTCCATATCTTCAGGTGCCATCTTGATTAGATTGTAACCAGAGAAACCATCCATGAAAGAGAATACTTTATGCTGAGCAATGTTGTCTACCATAACATCAATATGAGGAAGTGGAAAGTCATCCTTGGGGCTAGCTTTATTCAAATCCCTGTAATCCACACACATACGTACCTTACCATCTTTCTTAGGCACTGGTACCACATTTGCAACCCACTGAGGATAAGAATTCACAGCTAAGAACCCTGCATCAAACTGTTTCATCACCTCTGCTTTAATATTTTCTGACATTTCAGGACGCATGCGACGAACCTTCTGCTTTTTTGGACGACAATCTTCTTTTACTGGTAAACGGTGAAGCACAATGTATGTATCCAACCCTGGCATATCTTCATAGGACCAAGCAAAGATCTCCACATAATCATGTAACATCTGAACCAATCTGCTCTTAACACCATCCTCTAGTTCAGCCCCTATCTTGACTTCTTTCCTGTTTTCTTCAGTTTCCAAATTCACAACTTCGATTGGCTCTTCATGTGGCTGTATAGCTTTCTCTTTTTGTTGTAACAACCTAGAAAGCTCTACAGGTACCTCACAATCTTCTTCCTTTCCATCTTCAGCTTGATAGATCGGATTCTCGAAATTATAATTGGCAATAGTAGAACTGTTATCAACAGGATCCAGAGTGGATGAGGATCTGCATTTTAGTGATGTGGGTGTGTGTAAGAACACATAGCTGATAAAAGAAGAATAAAATAAAAGAAAGACAATGAACACAATATTTACGAAAACGAAAAGTCCACTGATTTTTATTGAATGAAGTATGCAAATGAAATGACATCTCAAAACAAGCATACCATTGTGCCCCGGGTAAGGCACAAGGCTTAAGAGTTTAATTGTTCAAAAATTACAAACTTAAAAATAACAACACAGTAATAGTATTTACTCCTGACTAAAGGAGATAGGAATAACGTCTTCAGCCTTCCAATTGTTGAGCCCATCACCCACAGTAGGGAAAATTCAGTCATCCAGGTTGTAGTCTTCATTACAATCACCCACAACATTGATTTGATCTTTCACGATCCCTTGATTGGTGATACGAACAGCACGAGCACGACGAACAGCCTTCTGAGACTCTGCAGTGAAACCCAAACCAAACTTGTCAGACTTGTAAGGAATGTCAGGAAGCTGACCCCAAATAGTACAACCACCTTCTTCAACCACAACTCTAGCATCTTTAAGGGAGGCCATTGTAGGAGGTACTCTGGTAACCACGGGAACTCTTTTAACAACAGGAGGAGCTTCAGCAGCAGGAACAACCCAAGGAACTACTTCAAATGTCTGGCAAGGAGTCTCAACATATTCACCTTCCACTTCAACATACTTCAACGTATTCACATGACTGATCGTATATTCTTCTTCTCCGTAAATAGTGACAATCTTTCCCTTCACTGGCTATCTCAACTTCTGATGTAAAGTGGAGGTCACAGCACCTGCCTCATGGATCCAGGGGCGCCCAAGCAAACAAGAGTACGCAGGACGAATATCCATTACATAGAATGTAGAATTGAAAACTTGAGAGTCTACTTTGATTGGGAGATCTATTTCTCCATGCACCACCCTTCTTGAACCATCAAAGGCCCTCACCACTATATTACTTGGTCTCAACACAGCATCTTCAGGACTAAGCTTGTTCAAAACCTCTTTGGGAAGTACATTCAGTGAAGAACCATTGTCTATCAACACATGAGACAGGGTAGTGCCCCTACATTCAATAGATATATGTAAAGCTCTGTTATGTTTTCTTTTGGCAGGAGTCAAATCAGCATCAGAAAAACCTAACCCATTATCATAAGTCAGGTGTGCAACACAGTTTTCAAACTGATCCACAAAAATCTCATTTGGTACATGAGCAGTCTTTAAGAACTTCATTAAGGCTTTAGCATGAGCCTCAGAACACAACAACAAAGATAACATGGAAATCATGGAGGGAGTATGCCCCAATTGGTCAACAATATCATAATCACTCTTGCGAATGATCTTCAACACTTATTCCATCTGCTTAGAAAGATTCTCAGCAGTTGGTGTCTCAGTTTGCACAGGTTCAATAACAGGACCTTTTCCCCGAGCATCAGTATTTGTCTCAGCAGTGGAGGTAGTAGTTGGAGTAACTGTATTTTTTGAAGTAGTCGGAGGAGAGAAAATTCTTCCACTTCTTGTGATCTTACTAGATCCATCGATATTATCAACATCAAGATTATCAGGCGTAACAGGTGTATCAGTCAAAGGTTCTTGTTTAACACCATGGATATAAACATCAGAACCGTAATTCCAGGGTATATCTTTATCAGAAGTATACGGAATAGGACCAGGAGTGGTAATAATCATAGGAGCCACTCTAGCTTCAGCAACAGTCTTCACAGGGCCTTCAGCAGTAATCTTGATAGGACCCTTATGAGTGATCTTGACAGGGCCTTTGGAGGTAATCCTCACTGGCACTTTATCAATCATATCCACATCTTCAACCTTCGCACCTTGAGTTAGATGTTCAACCATACTTTCAACAGAAGGTGTCCTCTCAAACAATATGGTGTAATTGTCCATGAGGCGTTGAATACCATCCTTCAACTTCCAGCAGCTATCAGGTTTATAAGCACAATAAAAACAATCTTCATTACAACCTGGAAAGAACCCAGCTTGTACCAACTTCTTCTTGATAACAGATAATGGAGTAGTTACATCTGCAACTGAGGAAATATATGAAACTTCATCAATGGCATTAACAGTCTTCTCATGATTTGGCATGGGAGCAGTAATCACATTTGGAGTACCAGGAGGGTCAAATTCAATCTCTCCAGCGTCAATCATATCTTGAATCTTGTTTTTCAATATCCAGCAGTTGTTGGTGTCATGTCCCGGACAATTAGAATGATAGGCACATCGTGCATTAGGATTTTACCGAGGAGAGGTAATATTAGGATTCTGAGGAGGGTCCTTCAAAGTAATAAGTTCCCCTTTCAACAAGTGTTGCAAGGCTTGGGCCAATGACATGTTGATCTTGGTGAACTGTCTTCTAGGCTTCTGCTGATTGCTCTGTGGTGGCTCTGGTGCTGCAGGAGTAGGATTGGAGATGTGAACTGCTCCCATAGATTGGTGACTCCTATTACGACCAGGTTGACCATAAACAGCATTTGACTCCTTCTTCCCACTAGGGGGCTTCTTTGCAGTGCTTGATGAAGAGGCACTCACCTGTATCTTGCCACTTCTTATACCACTTTCCACGCGCTCTCCAGTCATTATCAGCTCAGTGAAGCCAGATGATGAGCTTCCAATGAGATGACTATAGAAAGGACCATTCAGCGTACTCATAAACATATCCACTAGCTCCCTGTCAGTCAGAGGAGGTTGAACTCTGCCAGCCAGGTCTCTCCATTTCTGGGCATACTCCTTGAAATTCTCCTTAGCACCCATTGACATGCTTTGGAGTTGCATGCGAGTAGGTGCTAAATCAGCATTGTATTGGTATTGCCTGTAGAAGGCCTCAGCAAGATCATTCCAATCACGAATATTGGCACTCTCCAATTGATAGTACCATTCCAATTGAGCTCCAGACAAGCTCTCTTGGAAGAAATGAATCCACAATTTCTTGTCAGCAGTATGTGGTTGAATCCTCCGGACATAGGACCTTAGATGCAACTTGGGGCATGAGACACCATCATATACTACAAAGCGGGGACCTTGAAACCAATGGGTATAACCACTCCAGATATCAAACTCAGATCTTCAAAATCCAGCCCAGAAGACTTTTGTAACTCCATAGCATTCATTCTATCCACCAGCATCTTGAACTTATCTTCATTAGGATCATGATAATAATTTGCTTCAGAATTTGAATCCCCCATAGTATTATGGAGACTGCCTCCCTCTTTCTCAGACTCTTCAGACTCATAATCTTCAACCTATTCCTTTGTCTTGACAGGACCTTTGAATCTTCTTCCCAGATTGATAAGGCCTCCTGATCTTCTAGCCTTCTTAGTCTTCTTAGCCAGCAGTGTCTTCAATTCATCCTGTCCCTTGGACAAGTTCAGGATCAGCTCTTGGAATTGTGCATTCTGTGCCTGGAGATCTTTGACAGTCTGTTCAAGAGCCATTTCTGCTGAAATAAACAACAAGAAGATAAGATACTTGTATATAAGAAACCTGTGATGCAATGATATGGTGTATAAATGCATATGCAATGTTTTCAAGGTTCGCAGGATTTAAATTTGTTTAAACAACCAAAAAGGTAAACTTTTATTAGTAATAAATTTGTTTGCCCCTTGGGCGTACAATAAAAATGAAATGAATACAAAAGATGGGGTTTTAAGTCTCCCATGGACGTTTCCTCTTTGTGTTGAGGTATGAGTTGAGATTCCGCTCCTCGTGAAGTTGCTTTGTTAGCTCCAGGATTCTTTCTTGACTTGCTTTGTAATGAGTCTCAAAAATATCCCTTTGCTCCTTCAACTGGATCCAGGACCTCTGTAGCTCTTCCATGTCAGTGGGCATGTCTGGGTGAAGGATGGTATAAGAAGTATCTCCTTCAGCAACAGGCTCCATAGTAACTGGCAGGATAGCAGGATATGGCATCATAAGAGTCTGAGCACGAGATCGCAACCATCTGAGATAAGCTTCCATAGGAATATTGTACTTGGGCTCCAGAGTCTTGCGGTCAACCTTGTTCACTTTCCCCCATGCTCGTATGAACCTTTGGCGGTAACCTTGAAGATCGTTGTCGTAGTAGAACATAATACCCTGAATCAACATGTCATGAGGACCATCACTCCGAGCGTAACCAAATTGATGTAGAGCTAAGGAAGGATTGTAGGTAATGCCCCCTCTTATGCCAAGGAGTGGCACATTAGGGAACTCCCCACAACGGTCAATGATAGTAACATTCTCCATAGATCTAGATCTAAGCAAGACATATAATCAACTATGTTACCAATCATCATGACCCTCTTCGTTTATCACTATTCCTTCATATAATTGTGCAAGACTTATAGTAAACATTTCCATCATCAACACCTTCTAATCGACATATTAATAAAGTTATAATATCCACAATAATCACATAACACGCACACGCTTATTATCGGTCGTCGGGTTCTATAGTTAAACATGGATGTCATCATCAAGGCCCTAGACTAATGGTACAATTATCGAACAAGAACTCAGGATTAAACCACTTAAAATACAGAAAAATTCCACAAAACAGAGGCCTGGCACAGCCCCCCGTGTCCCATGACACGGCCCGTGTCATGTGGCCTGAACATGCCCTTCAAAACTCAAGATTACGCAAAATACAGGGGGATGACACGACCGCCCGTGTCACGCGACACTGCCTGTGTCAGGCCACCTACACCCAAAATTCAGCTTTTTCTAAAACTCACTTTTCCTCCCAATTTCATACTAGTTCGAATTCTATCACTTATCTCTCACTTTTATCACTCAAAACAATCCAATTATTGTTCTTAAATTAATTTTATACCTCTAATTCCTTATGATCTTCACAACCTAATATTACTAATCAAATTAAGAAAGATCCTAGGTTTGTTTCCAATTCTCCATTTACATCATCATCAACATCACTATCTCTATAACCACTTCCATACCAAACTTATAATACAACAATCAATAATATAATTCAATACTAATTTCACACAACCATAATCAATTATCATAACATATATATACATCATATCACAATTTCATCATAATCAACAACATTAGACAATCCCCAGGGAGTAAGGAACTCCCAATTACCCTTTCATGTTAGGTCACCAATAAAGAACCCTTTCTCCCCCCTTACCTCGAATTTGATAAAATCCTTGCAAAGCCTTGATCTTGAAGCTTTACGATTCTTGATTTCCTTTCTCCTTTCCCTTTTTCTCCAGAGCCCTCTTTCCTTCGTCAAAATACGATAATGAGAAAATGTATCGTGTTCTCCCATTTTCATAATAGAATCAAATTACAACCTTGCCCCTCAAACCTCCAACTTATATTTTATTTTATTTATTAAATAACAATATTATAATAATAATAATACCACCTCATTATATTATCATTATTTAAATAAAATACCTCATCCACTTATTATTCAAAATACACCATCATACTCTTGATATTTATTTTATAAAAATACTTTATAAAATTGGGGCGTTACACAAGCCATGTGTTCATTTATTTGCTGGCTAAATCAGAGCCCTAGGATGCGTGAGATCTAATGGCTACGACATGTTCTCATAATAAATTTAGGGCTACTGTTCAGGTCACCGGAAGTGACCTCCGGTCATCTTCTCTGGTGACCCTCAGGCTAGGGCATCCTCAAGACTCAACCAAAATGAAATATGAAGCCATAGAAATATTCCTCTCAATGAGTAGGTCACGAATACATCCTTAGTTTTCATTTATCACACTTAAACAAAGCAAATCGAAGCCAAGAAATTCAACCTGAAAATTTGAATCTACGCACTTATGGTGCCTATCATCTAGCCAGATATCACATTGCTTCTATTAAGCTTTAAATCACACAAATCAAGCAAAACAGAAAGAAAATGTGTAAGTTGAATTTCATAGGGAACCTGAAAATGCAGTGATTCAAGAGTTGAAGAAATCCAGAGATGAGGTTCCAATTATGCACAACAACTAGCCTTGATCTTCAGAGGATGAATTAATCCCTATGAACCACTTGAATCCTTGCTGAATTATCAAAAATGCAGAAATGTGCTAGAGGTCGTTCTTGAGCATTCAACTGAATCTAGCCATGATTGATGATCACAAGTTGCAGATGATGATGAATATGTGAAGATTGAGATGTGATTGATGAAGATCAATGCAAACTGAAATAAAATGCAGAGAAGTTTCTTCCAGAATGTAGAGAGAAACCCTTGGAGAATCAAGTTGAATAAAACATGGATCTTGTGTGTGAAATGCTAATGATGATGAATTGAGGAAGAATGAAGGAGATTGATGGAGATTGAAGCTTCTTCGAAGCAAAAATGCAGAATAAGTTTCAGAGAAAATTATGTGGATTTGATGTGATTTTTGAGTAGAAAAATGAAGTGTCTGAGTTCAGCTATGGTTAATCCTTTATATAGCAAGAATCAAGGATCTTAACTAGCTCAGTTAACAGTTGGAAATTGAGTTAACTGAGTCAAGTTAGTTTGAGAATCAGTTATGGTGAGTGGAGTTTGCTGGAGCTCGATTTGAAGTTGGCTGGATTCAATCATGTACAATGAAGCTCATGCTTTCTATGGTGAGGCTTAATGCAATGTGATGCAGTATGAAGCTTATTGAACTAAGGTTGCAGCATGCAGTGCAATGTTTGCAAGCTTCACTTGGCTTGAAATGTAAAAGAGGTGCATGGCATGTGATGTGAACCAGCATCCATGAGATCAAATCCCCTCTAAGGCAATGCATTATGGCCATGACTTGTTGGATGGAGTAAAAATAGAAAAGATGATTTGAAGTTTGTTGCATAATGCAATGCCGTATCACACAATAAATATCAGTTTGAAGCCATGCTTTTCCATGGAAGTTTTCTTCATGACCAAGGCATCATTTGATGTGTTTCTTGGACTCAAATTGAAGGAGATGTTTCCTATAGTAAGTTTGTAGTTTAAACCATCATGGAATATGGACTCTAGATACCTCAAATATCTCCTTGAACATCACACTCCAATGCTGCATTAGGGGCTTGCGTGGCCTCCCCTTGGCTTGGCAAGATGCCCTACAAGTTTTCAGTTTGAACATGCTCTCTTTGCCTTCCCATAGCTCTCAATCCTTTGATTAGGTGAAAAATCCTTGAACATCAAAGTTGTTGGAAACATGGTGTCGCACCCCGAAAAATACGACTTTACGCGATCTAAAAGAGAAGAGTCACGCGCTGGGCAGACATGATAGTCGCCACCTAATTCAAATTTATTCCCGAAAAGGGAAAGGGAAGATATAGATAAAACTCGTCGAAAAGGAGGGTGAAGACAAAGGTCTCGCAACCATTGTCTGGGTTCGGAAGTCGGTTATGCAGGGGGAAGGTATTAGCACCCCCTACATCCATCGTACTCGATGAAGACCATCTAAGTTGTCACGCGCGAACGGATGTATATGCTTAACAATTTACTTTCCAGAGGGAAATGAGTTTAAATTATAAGTTAGATTGATCCTAGGTGCTCGACAAGGATTGAGATCCTTGTGCCTACGTACTCCCGCGTGCAATGGGAAAGTCAGAGCCTCGTAGTTCGGCCTACTACGGTTGGTTGGTTGGTTGTTTTATTACCTTTCTTCGATGAAAGGATTTAGGAGTCGAATTGCACTAAAGACTATGGGTATAGGTGATTATGCCGAACCAACAAGACGAGCTTCTTGCGACAGAATAATCGGAGCGAGTAACGAGATCTCATTATCCTATTTTCTACCATTTAGGGCTCATGGCGTATAATTCTTCTCGTATTATTAATGTGTTTTATTAACCTACGACTGCTTGACGTTGGATCAAGGGTTTGGATCTAACCGAAACATTTTGGTTTTTTGAGGTTTATGGGTGAATGCAAATGAAGGTTTATTTTGTGGTTTGTTAGCAAGGCACAATGCGCTCGGCTCGCAAGGTGAAGTGTGTAACACGGTGGGAGAACTGACTTTAGTTATGTTGTGGATAGCAAGAGTCGTCACCGACTTTTATTTTATCCAAAGGAAAGGGCATAAAAGAACAGGAAAGACCTTAAAAGATTTTTGAGTTCGGGGGGTAGGTTATGTAAAGGGAAGGTGTTAGCACCCTTTACATCCATGGTTATCCATGGGCTCTTAGTTACTTAGGTCACTTTAAACTGTTTTGAGAAGTGTGGTGTGTGATTAAAAATTTTCTTAAGTACTTTATAATGATCCTTGTATAGATATATATAAAGACTTTGTTTTGAAAATTTGTTTGAAAATGTGAAGTGTAATGAAGTAATTTGATGAAAAGTGAGCAAGTACTTAAGAGGAACCTACCCTAATTTGAATCTTTACTGTTCTTAAATGTTATTTCAATGGTAAGACTATCCCTATTATTAAGGAATAGGTAGTCATTACCTTGGATATTATAAGGGACATGTGAAGGGTCATCTGTGTTTAGGCAACTGTAAGGTGTCTTAGCAATACGAAGGGACTTATCATCTTTTATTCGAAAGGGACAAGATCATTTACGTAGGCAACATCGAAGGGACTTGATCTTATAATATTGAAAGGGACTAGATGATTTGTTTATGAGAAGGGACTTTGCTTTTTAGACACCTTACTTGACCTTTTTATTTAGGCAACATGAGGAATAACCTTAGGAAGTGAGATGGCGATCAAAGATCGACTTACGTGTGTGCGTGTATAGGTTCATATATTTATCTTATTAAATTAGTGATTATAAATTAATTTTAAAATACAAACATGTTATCACTCCCTATATTTACTAACCATGGCAAGAATATTTATAAGTAAACGATAAAAAACTACGACTATTACAACGCTTTTACAGTTACATAAATATAGAAACGATTAAATAATAAATATATAACTAAATAATAAAAAGGGTTAGTAATACAAATAATTATAAGAAAAAAAGAGGTTAGCACAAAAAATATATACAAGTTAATTAATTATTTTTGAATTAAATAAACATTTTTAAAAGAATTAAAGAAAGAAAATACAATCAGAATAATAATATGAAGTCATGGAATAAGTATTTACAAAGAAAATATTATTAATTATTTTAATTAGATATTAGAAAAGTTTAATTAATTTTAATATTTAAGATTAAATAAAAACTAGGGTTAGAGATTTTAAAAATAAAATTAGAGTTTTAGAATTTCTTAGAAAAACTAGAATTAGGGTTTATAATTTAAATTACAATATTTAACTATTTACAAAAAAAAAAATAATAATAATATATACATATTTTAATTTAAATAAAAAAACTAGGATTAATGAAATTACATACATATATATTATTAAAATAATTTTCTTTTATATGAAAAATATAATTTGAATTAACTTAAAACAAATAAACAAGAAAACAAAATAAAAGAATAAAACTTACCTGGGGCAGGGATTGAACCCACGCCCTAGGCCTTGCAACCCTTGGACCAGCAAGGCTGCAACTAGGCCAGTTGCGTGCTGGTGATATCAAACAGCCACAATTGATTATATTTAAAACCTGAAAAATATGACAAAGTAAAAAAAATATAACACAAGACCTGGGAATCGAACCCAGGTCTCTCACCACCAAAGCCTTTCAACAAAAACCAACTGAGCTCACGCGCTAGTTGACATATACACGAAACGCGTTCGTTTTAAACATTCTTGAAATTTCAAATATTTCCTGCGCGCCAAAAGGTCATCTCCTACCTTTGGCCGTCCACTTAGCCTTTAGTGACAGTTGGTCCGTTGCTATAACCTATAGTGACGGATATTTTCCGTCACTAGAAACCCTGCATACTTAAACATGACAAATACGAACGATAAATCCAGTTTAAAGGTTCAAATTAATCAAAAGCAGTCCAATATATCTAAATACATCCATAATTTGGCCTGAAATTGGTTTTATAATGAAATCCCCAAAATCACAATTATGGAACCCTAACTATGGTGATTTACGGGTTTGGCAGTGAAGCTTCGATCTAACCATCCAGAACGCTTTAGTACAATGAAACAAACATAGTTAAACAATCAAAATCAATTAAAAAACAGTGAAATCATAGAATCGAAAAAATTCAAATATGATATGAACACAGTTTCGGTTCATGCGAATGAGGGTGTTTCATATGCTGTTTATGATCCAAACATGACCAGTGAGGTTCAATGAAGCTTAAACAACCTTCAAATTGCCTTGAAAGTGGCTCTAACTTGAAATCCGAATTTGGTATTTTGGATGAAATTTGAAGTTGTGAAACTGGTCCTTGAGGCTGTGAATCCGTGAACAATGCTTAGCTTTATGTTGTATATATACCACACACTGAAATTAGGTCAAGAATTTAAACAAACTTGTGGATTTTTGGACTTTTTGAGATTGAAAAAGATGTGATATTAAAACTTGAATATTCTTTGATCTAGACTTGCTATTTTGGTATGATCTCCATTATATTTGTATCAATCAAGTTTAAATAAGTTTTAAGACCTTCTAGAATCCAAATCTTTTTTCAAATATATGATTTTCACATTTTATTTTAATTTAATTTGTATTTTAATGAATAAAATTCAAATAAATATGAAATAAAATATAAAAAATCAGAAAATGTATGGGTTGGGTCGTGCTTGATGAGTTTGTAAAGATTGGATGGCAATTTGGTGGGCTCATTTAGCAAAAATTGGTTTTAAGGCCTTATTTACTTCATAAATTTCCCAAAAATTTCTCAACTTTGCAAGGGCACAAATCCTTCAATTTTAATGCCATGAAGGTGTTATTTGACATTTTGGAAATCTTAAAGAGTCCTCTAACCAACCTCTTTGGTCTCATGTCCATATCTTTTACCATTCTCAAGTTATGCTCTTTTGAAGTTGTTGACTTTTTGTTGACTTTTAAAAGGACCTATAATGTCTTAGCTCATACCTTCCAAATGAAGCATTTTTGGGCTTGGCTTGTGATACACAAAGTTGTAGAGAATTCAATTTCCTTCAAAATGAGCTTTGGATGGAAAAGTTTTGATGAAGCATGTGAAAGTTATGGCTGGTCAAAGTTCAGTTGACTTTTCCTATGAAAACCCTAATTTAGAAACTCATGATTCTTGATGATCTGAAATCTCCTTGATGAATCATGATCAACCCTTATTCAAATGATGAATTTTACTTCATATACTTGATGTTGACAAAAAATCATGAAGTTTGACTTTGGTTTGACCACAGTTGACCTCAGTTTGACTTTTTAACTACTTTGACTGATTTTAACCTATCTGATCATCTGACTGAGCAAATCTTTTGGGAAAGTCTTGAAACTTGACATGGGGATTCTTGAACTTATATAGGATGCTATGAAGCTCACTTGAAGTCTTATAAGTCCATTTAGCCTGCTGGAAGTCAAAACCCTAGTTTAAGATGCATTGCTTAGGAGGATGCATTGTCTGAGGGAATTGTCAAACTTTCTGACTAATTGTGAACCCTGTGAACCTTGTGAACCTCATGAGATGTCTGGTGAACATTGTGAACCTTGTGAACCTCTTAGTACACAATGTCTTGTCTTGTGGAGGGCAAATTTTGGGGTGCAACAAAGTGAATCATAGAAAACATAACGAAAACTGAAAATAAATTGCAAGTGTGCAAGTGCAACCGCTTGGCGTTGGGCCAAGGGTTTGCGAAATAAAACGAGATCTAAACTAGTCCCTAAGGGTGCTCCTAGCGATCTAAACGATAAACGAAAAATAAAATGCATACATAAAATGGGGAAGGGATACAAAATAAACTATAGGGGATTGCGAGAAATAAAGGGTATCATTGTAGTTTGCCCAAGAGGAAGCGTGTGTGCAGTGTACTAAACTATTCGGAGGCGTTGAACATTTTTATTCGGAGGCAACTATTTGGAAGCGTTGGACCTTTTCGGATGCATCCAAATGTGATTCGTTAACTACCTTAGAACTGGTTCAAAGTTTAGAACCGTTTTATGTATTAAAAAGCGATAAATAAAATAAAATGATATAACCGATAAATTAAATTATAAATTAAATTAAATTGCGAAATAAAAAATAAATTGAAGTAAAATGGTGGAAAAATAAACTAAAGTACATAGGCCTCATATTAAATAAAAATAAGATACTAATTAAAAAAACTTGAACCAAATTAAAAAATTAAATTAAACTAACAAGCCAAATCTAAATGATTCTTGCAATATTCTTTTTGATGATTTTTTTAACGGTGGAAATAATAAAAACTAGCAATTATCTTAAAAGAAAACCATGAGATGAAAAAAAAACTAAACAAAGTAAATAAATAGTATACAAAATGAGAGAAATAAAAAAAACTATAATATATTATTGTAAGAGAAATTCACATGAACACAAATAGAGACAATTAAATCAGCTAAGCATATGAAAACCAAATTATCAAATAATTAACAAAAATAATTACAAAAATCTATACACCATTAACTAATCAAATAATTAACAATATAATTACAAAACTCTATACACCTTTAATCCAAATTTCAATTCAAATTAAATGAAATTTAAAATGAGAGTCATAAGCCACTTTGAGATTTAAATGAAAAGCAATTACAGTATGATGATATTATAATGTTTACAAAAAAAAACGTGGAAAGTAAAACAATGACTAACGACAAACATTTAGCATATATCCTTAACCCCACCTTATAAACCAAGGTTATATTTCTTTAATTTTGCCATGAAAAAGAACAAAGGAATAAAAACTATGAATATCTAATAAACAAAAAACAGCATAATCTATTCATGATTTCCTTATCTTATAACTAAATATTCAAACAAAATACTGTAGAAAAAGATATATTCACTCTTCTTTTACGTTGCAGAATATGAGTGTGTTGATAGAAACAGGTTGGGCTTCTAACCTACGGTCTAAAAAATTTATTAAAACAAATAATAAAATAAAATAATAATAGAAAAAACAAATAAATTCAAATGGAATTTTTTTTATAGGAACGTAAATAAAACACAGCTTTTCAAAGAAACAAAAGCAGCAAAAGCACGCTTCAAAGGAAAAAAGCTTCTACCTCCACCGTCCAAAAATCAAATCGACGGCGGCGCTGGTTTCTCGCGATGGTGGTCGGCGTTGTTCAGATCGTTTCGGTTCGCACAGTCTGCTTTCAAGGCTTGTGCGATTGTGGGTTTGGTTTTTGCGTTTTGGTGGTTCGATGTTTGCGGTTGTTTAGTGGTGAGGAAAGGGTTCACGCGGTGAGTGTTTTACGGCGTTCGCGGTCTCGGTTCGTGCGAATTTGGGTCTTTTGCGGTGAAGGAGGTGATGTTCGGTGGTGACGATGACGGTTTGATTTTTCTCACGATTTCAGGTTTGCGATTTGAAAAGCTGAACGGATTTTGGTTTGGTTTGTTTGAGATGAGCGGTGGTTGAAGGTACAGTGGTTTCAAAGATTTGATGATGTCTCGGATTTGTTTTTTTGTAGCTGTGTTTTTTTCGTTCTGTTTCGGTTGTGAACCTGTGTTTTCGTTTAGCTATTTCTGGTTTTGATTTGTGGGTGGCAATGGTGAATGATTTGATTCAGATTTTTGTGGATTCACAGTTTGAGAGTTTGATGAGTGATGGAGGATGATTTTGAAGCGTAAATATGGATGATGGTGGTTTGTTGTGAATTTGCAGGTTCGGTGATAAGGAAGGATGGTGGTTGTTACACGATTTTGTGATGTTTATGGTTTGATGATTTGCAGATTTTAGTATTTGTTTTTGGCTTTTTTTTAAGCTTGGTTTTGAGGTTTTATCAGAATTTTGAGGTGCTATCCAAGCTTAGATTTGGAATGAATGAGAGTCTATTATATAGAGGAATAAATTGAGGGTGAATATGGAAAACTTGGGGCCAAAGATTTGAGAAATGATAAGGATTGCAAGCTGATTTTGTGGAGATTTTGTGAACTGGAAATTTGATGCTGAAAGTTTGTTATGGTAGTGTTGTGAAAAGCTGTTGTTGAGATGTGGGAAGGAAAAGTGGAGTAGTTTGTTTGGGACTGATAACATAAAAAATAGAAACAATACTACTTATATTAAAAAAAACTATAATAATAATTAATAAGAATTATGAAAATAATAGCTATGATAAAATAATAATAGTAAAAATGATAATAGAAATAGTAATAATAATAATAATGAAAAATAGTGATAAACAAATAAATATGGAAAAATATTTTTTTGAATTTTGGGATTTGTAATAATAATAAAAGTGAAAATGGTTTAAGGTGGATATTTAGAATAGTATAAAAATGGATAATGAGATAAGACTTTTTTTTGTAATTTTCTGATAATGAACTAAATAATAACAATAAAATAAAAAATTTGAATTTTTAATTTAAAAAGAAATAAATGCAATTTTTTGGGATTTTTGGTATTTGATTTTTTTGATAAAATAAAAAATAAAAAGATATTGGAAATGGATGAAATTAGATAATGGACAAAATCGGGAATGAAAATAAAATAAAAACAAGTGACATATTTTGGATTTTTAAATATCTGTTAGACAGAAATAAAATAGTACATTTTTGGATTTTTTGAAATAATGGTTAGACAGTAAAAAAAAATGGTACGGGTAGGACAAATTTGGGGTATGACACATGGCAATAAACAACTTTGTAGTTCAAAGAAATTTCATTTGAGGCCTATAACATGGAGAAAAATAGCTTGCATTATGACCCACCACCTGTTTGATGGAATGCCTTGCCTGACACGCGCGCAGGATGCAAGGCGGTTTTCAGTACCTTGTATGACTTTGCTCTTGCGGGCTTTTCTATGTTATGTGTTTGGATTTCTGAAGTAGTGGTTTTCCTATTCATGCAATGACACTTGGTCGCAGGATGGTTCTTATAATGGATCTTGCTTGCAGAGTTTTTTTGGGAGCGTTCTCTCACTTGCTGTGTTTCTGAGCATGTGCATAACATAAAATTTTGCATATCATATCATTCTATCTTTTTTTCTTAGGTACCCTGGTAGTTTCTTATCTTTATTCAATTTCAGGCAACAATGTTAGCAAAGCAGAACCAGAATGACAGATCAGGTACAAGCTGAGCTCGTAGAATTGAAGGCTCGTATGGAGCAGTTCATGACCCTGATGACGGGGATGGCCTAGAGGCAAGAACAACTAAGGTTGATGGTCGAGCAACCATAAAATGAGTTTCCTGAAGATGGAAATCAGATAAACCATAACGGATCTCCAGGCAGAGACAATGACCGTAATGTTGGCTACCTGGACGGACAAGAAGATCAGTTTACGTTGATTGATGATGAGATGGATCAACCTAATGTTGTTGTGGATCGTCGTTTCGACGAGCTTGCTGAGAAGATAAAGGCCATTAAATCTCAGAACCCTCTAGGTTTTGATGTTGCGGATTTGGGGTTGGTCCCTGAAGTGAAAGTTCCTCACAAATTCAAGCCCCCTACTTTTGAAAAGTACAACGGAAACTCTTGTCCGAAAACGCACATCCAGTCTTACTTCGGGTTGATTTCTGCCCATACGGATGATGAGAAGTTATGGATGTTTTACTTCCAAGACAGCCTATCTGGGGCATCTTTGGACTGGTATATGGGTCTGAACAAGAATGTTGTCCGAAGCTGGAAGGACATGGCTGAAGCTTTTGTGAAACAATACCAATTTAATCTTGACATGGCGCCTAACCGCATTCAACTCCAGAGTCTTTCTCAGAAGAAGTCTGGAAGTTTCAAAGAGTATGCTCAGAGATGGAGAGAGATGGTCGCCCGAGTGCAACCTCCACTGTTTGATAGGGAAATGGCTGACATATTCATAAGCACTTTACAGGGTGTATTTTTGGACCGTCTAGCTGCTTGTCCATCTACTGGATTTGCTGATATTATGATCGTCGGCAAGCGGGTTAAGAGTTTGCTAAAGCTCGGGAAAGATTCAAGACTACAGTGCGTCAGGTTCAGGCACTAAGAAGCCCTTCGCCAATGGTCAGAGCAAGAACGAAGGGGAAGTTGGGGAAACATCCCATCAATGGGGAAAAGGTAGAGGATATCATCCATGCCATCAGCAGGCAGCTTCTGTGGCTATGACCCCGAATAATCAGCCGAGGCGTCAAACACGACAAAGGAACCCTCAACAGGGTCAACATCAGCAAAGGAGAGAATTAGTTCTTGACCCTCTGCCAATGTCTTATACTGATGTACTTCAACATTTGCTTCAGTTGAAACTGATCGAGCTTCGCAAGTTGTCCCCACCCCCTTATCCATTTCCAGAGGGATGGGACACCAATGCCCATTGTGATTTCCATTATGGGGCACCAGGGCACCATATTGATGGATGTAAAGCTTTTCACTGCAAGGTACAAGATTTGATTGATTCGAAAGCTGTTAATTTCGCTCCGTACAGATGAAGCAGAGGATTTTATCTTGGTCAGAGTGTGTCAGAGAAGAATTAAAGCAGTAAAGCCGGAAGCATCAGTAATGGCAGTAAGTTATTTTCTTTATTATATTTCCTCCCTATTGAGGGGAACTACATCGCCCTGATTCTTCATTGGT
This sequence comes from Lathyrus aphaca, assembly GCA_963966055.1. NCBI lineage: Eukaryota > Viridiplantae > Streptophyta > Magnoliopsida > Fabales > Fabaceae > Lathyrus > Lathyrus aphaca. The sequence goes on along the minus strand of OZ014520.1, from coordinate 280,929,530 downwards.
CTTTGATCAATGGAGATACGTAGGCAGAAGATCGTCAGGTCTTTCCAAGCAAACTTATGTGACCACTTTATTTTAGTGTCACTCTTTTCTTCAGACGTCTCGTGTCAATGTTTGAACGTCGAAAGCTTCAGGTCAGAATAATTGGGAATGAAGTATGGCGCAGACACATGGCCATTTGATTGAAGACTGCAAATCTCATCAGGAAAATATGTTGATCACTGAAAGTATTCAAGATCGACAGGTCCAGATGGAGTCGAGTCTCCTCAACAATGGCATTGCTTAGTTTCTTTACTGGATTTTCATGTGTAGCTTTTATATGTTTGTTTGAACAGTTGTATGCATGCATGAAGTTTGTTTGTTCTTGAATGTTAATTAATGAAATGCACATGTTTTTCTTGAAGTAATTCATTCGTTTTACTTATAATTTTGTGAATGTGCATTGCAATACCAACTGTTGTTCTTAAACGTTGTGATGGAGGATGACAAAATGAAAACGCAAAAATCTCCAATTGTGTGCTCTTGAATAAGACCCTGTTGACGATGTACAAGCTTTGTTTCAAATTCCCAAACATCGGAGATATAAGGGAGATAAACCTTCGTTAACCCCTTTGAGCCTTGAAGTAGGAGTTTCTTTTCGCATGAAAAAAAAACCCTAACATGTAACCTAGGGGCAGGGTAGAGGTCAGCTAGTTGGACCGAGCGTTCAGACTTTCACAAAGGAGTGTATTTGAGGATCCATTACGTTTCCTTCCAGCACATCAAGAGGTCCAAAGACCAGAAACCACAATGGTTATACCAATCAAGAGGTCCAAAGACCGGAAACCACAATGGTTATCCATCATCGACCAAAAAGTGAGATAGTCACAACCCTTACAAAACAATCAGGACAAACCTGTGTCACATGATATGTTCGGACAAAAAAAAAAGAAAAAAAAGAAAAAAATAACCCGCTAAGTCGAAACTTGAAAACAAGCGACTTAGGCAAAAATTAGTGCATCCCGCTGGACTCCAACTGCAAAGGATTCAAAAGGATCAGTCCAGGAAAAAGTTAAGGATAAACAAAAAAAATGAAAGTGAAAAGACGAAAAGGATTACACAAGAAAGATCCTTAAACAAAAACAAGTCGTGTGATATAGACACAAAAGACAATAGGGGTGACTGACTCCCAACAACAACCTCAACGGTGCTTAAATAGTTATTAACATTGGTTCCTCGACCATCTCGAAACCCTTAGCAAAGGTGAGCGCTTGTGAAAGCTAGTTGAACATAGGATTGAAGGACATCACGAAGAGGAGTGGGCCAAAATAAAATTCGAGCCTATATCCTTTATTTCTATAACTGTGAAACATGCCATGATACAACCCATGAAAGTCCTAATTGAAACAGGGTTAAGTCGAGAGCGTGCCACCATGAGACAGTGTTCCTGACTCCTATGAGTTGTGCTAAAAGACCTTTGTTGGTATTGTATATGCATGTTTTATTGCAGAAAAGCTTGTGTCATATCTTAACCAGTGATTCGTTCACAAACGATATCTTTTCAATAAAAACTTCAAGATTAACATGTGTGTTACATTAGAATCTCCATTCTCTGAATAAAACATTTTCTGCTTGCATACATTAGTTCAACAATCAAGGAAGTTCACACGAAGAATTTCAGTCCAGAAACTTAAGTCTTGCCAGGTGGAGGAGTCTGAAACTTCTGAAGGACAATCATGGCAAAGTGCACTTTTTCCGAGAAACTCCTATGAGATAAAGATTCTTCTAACCAGTTGGATCAGATGCAGCCAAGCTGGGGCAACAATGCTGAACAAATCTCTCACAATTTATCCAATCTGGGGAAATTATCAGAGCATGGTTAGTCTAAATAAATCATTTTAGGGCCCATACTGGGGCAGGTCACTCCCAAGAGCAGATGAAGTCAGTCTCTGCAAGCGTTTATTCAATTTATCCTTGATGCAGGATACTGGGGCAAAATATCTCACGATGATGAAGGATTGTGCGTGAGTCCTCTCAAATCAAATTCATTTTTATACCAGGAAGTCTGGGGCATTTATTTTAAGAATCGGTGAATCTCTCCAAGAGTTTGAAGATTCCATGTCTTCTGTAAAATCCTCTAAGTTGATGTTTGAACAGTTAACCAGTACAAGAAGAAAGATGTTATCAGCACATATTCCCCAAGCAACTTAGTCTCCCCAACAAGGGACACTTTGCAATTCCTATCTCCAGCATAGGGTGATCCCCAGCATCCCCAGTAAAGTCTAAGATGGAACCTTCCCCAACTGAGTCAGAGTAGGATGATTCTCACCAACAGAGCTTCAAATCCAGTCGAACAGTTCTCACCTCCGAGCGGAGCCTTTATATCATAGAGGGCTATTTACAGTAAGCAGCTGAATGCCTAGTTCCCCACAGAGTTAGAATTGTCAGAATTCTCTCCCCAACAAATATGTTGACGAAGCCTCTCCCCAGTCGTGTTGAAAGATCGTTATTTCCACAGAGTTTCATGATTGGTGCGCAACCATCATTGAAATATCCCCAGTGAGGTCGCCAATTTATTTTTGGCCAGTGTGACAAATCAATGCAGACATTTGTTCACATTTCATTCCTCAACCAAGTATTTCCAGGATATCTTGGTCATTCCCTCAGTAGAATGTTGGTCAGAATGTTCTCATACCCAACGAAGTTACAAATGGTATTCTCCATTGCAGAGTTGTTACTCTCTTCTCAAATCAACTAATATTGTATTGATCGCATTGTCCCGTGTCAACGGACCTGTTGTGGATGGATCACTTGATACTATTCTCCTTTCAGATTGCTTGATCTTGTTTGGGTTGCAAATCGCTCGATATGGCAATGCCATCAAAGTCCACCGTCGATGTGGCAAGCCAGTAGTCGTCTGGCGTAGTACCAAAAGACATGTTTGAGTCGTAAATCGCTTGAAGTTACGTTCTCATGTTCTTGGTTATGGATCGCTCGATACCATTTCCTTAGCAGATCGCTTGATCTTGTCCAAGTTGTAAATCGCTTGATATTACTCCTTGTTGTTTGAGGCGTGCTTATGTTCTTGGTTATGGATCGCTCGATACCAATTCCTTAACAGATAGCTTGATCTTGTCCAAGTGTTAAATCGCTTGTTGTTTGAGTCGTGCTCATGTTCTTGGTTATGGATCTCTCGATACCATTTCCTTAGCAGATCGCTTGATCTTGTCCGAGTTGTAAATCACTTGATGTTACTCCTCGTGGTTTGAGTCGTAAATCGCTTGATGTTACGTTCTCTTCTTCCTGGTTATGGATCGCTTGGTGCCATTTCCTTAGAAGATCGCTTGATCTTATCCAACACTCGGCCGTGTTGAAGAGGTTTGAAGTCCTGACGGTGGAATTAAACGTCAAAATGTTTACTGGTCCTGGCGTAACAAGTTTAAGTCATCTCTCCACCTGGTGTCACAGTTTAATTTGGAGAGAGCTCGTCCGCTTTGTTTTACTGCAACCTACACAAAAATTTTGGGTTACTTTCTTTTCTTGATTAGGTTTATTTCCCATTGCTTGCATTCTCCAGCAGAGTGCAAATTTCCGGTCTTCTTGGTATTCAATCACAGTTTATCTTGAATGGTCTATAGCCCGTGCTATCATCCTTTTCAGATTAACAGTTGCATGAATAGGGGCAGCTGTAACACCCCAAAATTGCCCTCTCCTGTTTAGTATCATTATCATATCATAATCATCATAAGCATGTCATATCCTTACCATGTTGTATAGAAAGATGAAGCATAGCACTCACATGCTCTAGCATAAGGCATATGATCAGCCATCCGGGAAATTTGAAGCACTACAAGTCAAAGTCAAGGCATGTTATACAAACTCTGTATCAAGTTCAAGGCCCTAAAAAGGGATTAAGGATCAAAATCAGGTCAAAACGGTTGGCGCCGGGTTATTTTTGAGGTTCCCACCAAAAGGAGGGAAAATTCAAAATTCACTGGCGTTAACCGGTTAACGCTTTGGTTAACCGGTTAACGGCTGCGAATTTTGAATTCCAGCAGCAATTTCAGCATGTGCTTTGACTCAAAATTTCCAATTTTCTGATTTTTTATTCATTTGAATTGTGGAGAATGATCTAGATCATTAATCCAAGCCTAATTCCTTTGCTAAATCCTAATCACTTTACCAAACCATATTTTTTGGATCCCAAGCCTAAATTTTGGGCCCCAAACCTAAACCATATTTAATCCATTTCCCTCCAAACCAAGGGGGAGTTCTCTCATTTTTCACTTCTCATTCTGAATTCATTCTTCTCTCTCACTATTCTCTCATTTTCTCTCCCACATTCTCCAAATTCACTAAGAGTTCCTCTTTGAAGATCACATAATCTTGCCTTAAGGTGTGTAGATCTTGGAACTAGACCTCTATCCATAGCTCCTTTGCATCATTTTGTTGGTTTAATTGGTGATTCAGACCTGGTTTGGGATTTAAAAGTGCTTTTGGATCCAAAATTCTGCATCAAGACCTTGTTCTTGCATTTATTTTGCATGGAGTGTGAAGCTTAGCACCGAATATTCAAAGTTTTCCTCGAGATCTCTCATTTCCAGCTCAATCAACAACTATCAAAGCATACCTCAACTTTGTAGGTTGGTTAAATTCAGATTTAGCTCTGTTTTAGCTTACTTGCATGCTTGTGCTTTAGATTCACCATGTGCTTGTGTATTTGCTTGTGTTGCTTGATTTGATTGGTTGATTTGTAACCGGATCTATGTGTTAATGTTCATGAGCTTAATGATGTTAATTAATGTGAATTGATCCATTTATTTCATGCATAATTGATTGTTGGTCTGGTGTGTGATTATTTGGATAAGCTGGTTTTGAGCTGATTTTCTGCAGGAATTGTTGTTGTTTTGACAGTGTTAACTGGTTAACGCTTTGGTTAACCGGTTATCGCACCTGTTTCTGTGTTGTTTTTCTGCAGGTTTGAACTGGTTAATCGGTTAACACTTTGGTTAACCGGTTAACATTGATGCAGAGTGCCATATTTGAGTTGTTTTGGGCTTGTTTGATCCCCTTACTTGTTTTAAATGCCATGGATCATTGTATGATCATTAAATATGATTGTTTAGGGTGATTTGCTTGTTGGTTGATGCATTGCTTCATGTTCTCGACACGTAAATGCTTGTATGTGCAAAGCTTGGCATGTTTGTTTAACTTGGTTTTCTAGAACTTTGAGCATGCAAATTCCATGATTGTGTTGATGAACATATGCTGGATTTTTGCTAACATTGCAGGGGCTCATGGTAAGTGAAGTGTGGATGTTTATCCAAATTTCAACTCTTCTTTTTTTCTTTTTAAGTTGTTTTCTCTTTGTGTTTTTTTTAATGTGCCTTATGCCATCATGTGATGCAACTCTTTTCTTCCCCCTTTAGGAGCAACTTATCTCTTTAAAAATTTTATACTTTAAATTTGTTTTAAGTTTTTTATTATTTTGATCATAAATATTATTACTTTTTATTATTATATAATTAATTACTATTGTTAAATTCTTTATTAAATCAAATTTGCATTTTCTATGACAAAAAATAGAACATCCTAGCTTTATTCTCCTCTCTTTCGTCCCTCTTTGGTTCTTCTTTTCTCTTAGGATAGTTGAAACCTCACTAACCTTAGGACCCCTTTTGCATGCTAATATTAGGTTTAGTCTTTCCCCATTAGACTTTTTCCTTTTGCTCATTTGGTTCTTTCTCTTCTCATCTCAAAAACAAAAATCTAAAAAACATTAATAAAGAAAGAAGTGGCTTCTTGTGTAATAGCCTTATTCCATGGGGCATATGTATTCATTCCATCTTGGAATAGTGCATTTGTCTCGCATGATGCACAAGTCGGATCATGAAGTCATCTTCATCAAGAAAAACCCTAAAAAACACTTCTTCATTTTTTTTAATCACTAAAACACTTAATAAATGCAACAAGTCAATGAGCTTAGGCCATTGCCTTTGGAAACAAGTCTTGGATAAAATCTCCTTACTTGGTGTGCTTGTTCTATTATTCCATCTTGAAATGTAGTAACAAGTACACATTCCATGGAAAAGAGTTTGAGTTTATTCTCTTGTGCCACACCAAATAAAAGCTCATAAAAAACTCAAACAAACAATAAGCGTCCCTCCTTCGGGATTTCTTTTCTCATCTCCTTCGCTCCGTCCGCGAACTTGCTCCTACTTGTCACTTTGCAAGACGGTTACACACTCGTCGTCCGAGCCTGCAACACCTGAGCATTGACATAGGAAGTTCAAGCCTTAATTCACAAGCAATCTTTTCCACCCCTGGTTAGGGGAACTACGACGACTCTGATCTTCATGTCCAGTGAGGTACGTAGGCAGCAGGGTAGGGGCCGATCGAGCACAATCTTTACTTTCCCTACATTTTTCCTTTTCATTTCTTTTTTCAGTTCCCTTTTATTTTCTTTTTACCCAGTTCAGTTCCTTTTCTCAGCGACAACTTTCATTTCTTCACCTTTTGAAACGATTTCTTTGCAAGCGTGGATCCCGTCGGGTACGGCGGACGATCTGGGGTGATAATACCTTCCCAGGTCGTAACCGACTCCCGAACCCAGTCTCTTTGGTTCGCAGGACCTTTGTCCTTCCTTTTCTTTTCTTCTGGTTTGTGCAGCATTACCGTTCCCGTTCCTTCGGGATAAAAATGTATGACTGGCGACTCTACCTCTTTCCGCGCCACTTTCGTGTTTGTACCAGGATGGAAATCCGGGGAGCGACACATTGCAATCCTGTGTAATTTATTTTGTACCCCTTTCCCGCTTACTTTGTACGTAATTTATCTTTCGCCTTTATTTTAGTCTCTGAATGCTAGCCCCTTTGTCAACCTAGCATGAGAACTCCACTCAAGGTAGACCTTATCGTTATTATCGTCAAAATGCAGCTAGCCTGCGGCAGGGCGTTAGTACGATAAACGTCTGTGACCTTGAGTTTCTTAATACCTTCACCGTAGAAACTATCCTGTGAGTGGGTTTTATGGGTACAAAATGTTGAACGAATCTCTTGCAACCTACCAAATAGGAAGTTTTGATTTATTTCCAGCTTCCGAGTATGTTTGTGCTTGTGACCCTAAGCATATTTGCATTGCATGGCATTGCATACCATTTACATAATTTGCATTATTTCATACACCCGGGTTGTTCGTCAATTCATTCATGTTGTCTCTGTCTTCCAGTTATATGTCAACCGTCAAGCAGAAGCTTCGTAGTCGATACAGAACCCGAGCTTACCGCAGACGCAGGATGTCAGAACAAGAGGTTCACAATGCTGAGGTCCGAATGGAAATTGATGAGTTGAAGACGAGTGTGACGAAGCTGACTGAGATGCTTCAAGTTTTGATTGCTAGAGGAGAGCCACCTCAGAGAACAATGATCCAAGAGGATAAAAATGTTGTTGTCTAACCTCAGCCTACCCAGTTGCCACCTTCAACTTGGTTGGAGTTTGGTTTTCCACACAACTACTCTCCACCTCATGTTACTACTTCTATGGTTGGTCAGGCATCCAAACCCGCTTTTCAAGTTCCTATTTTCACTTAATCCAGACCTGTGATTCATACTGGCCAAATTCCCTATGAACACAATGATGCTAGTGCTCAGGGTGATGTTTTTAAAGATTATGTTGAACCTGAAGTTGGCCATGAGCAGTATCGAGCTATTGACAAATGATTAAGGGCTGTAGAGGGTAATGACTTCTTCAATGTTGATGCAAGTGATATATGTTTGGTATCCGATCTCATCGTGCCTGCCAAGTTCAAAATTCCAGAATTTGAGAAGTACAAGGGGCACACTTGTCCAAAACTCCATTTAACGATGTACTATCGAAAGATGGCTGCTTACGCCAGGAACAACAAAATACTTATTCATTACTTTCAAGACAGTTTGAGTGGTGCCTCTATGAAGTGGTACATGGGACTAGAGAAAGATCGTATCCATAGCTGGGAGGATCTGGATGATGCTTTCGTGAAAGAATACAAGTGCAACTTAGACATGGCACCTGATCACCGTCAATTGCAGAATATGTCTCAGAAGGAGAGGAAATCCTTCAAGGAATATGCTCAACGTTGGAGAGAGTTGGCATCTCAGGTTGAACCTCCTCTAGCTGAGAAAGAAATGGCTGGTATGTTCATAGATACTTTGGCTCCCTTCTATTGGCAAAAGATGATCGGAAGTGTCTCTTCTAGTTTCACTTATCTGGTTACCATTGGACAAAGACTTGAAGAAGGAATCAATAATGGTAAAGTGTCCAAAGCCGCTACTGAGTCTTCTGACAATGCAAAAAAGCCTTTTGGGAATTTCCAAAGGAAGAGAGAAGAACATACCAATGTTGTTTTCGCTATGAGTAGAAGACCTCAATACAGGGCTCAACATGATAATCAAGCTTATGTTGTCGATGTTGCTCCTGTGATTACTGCTCAACTAGCTAGAACACCCCAATGTCCAGCTGCGAGAAAAACTCAGAATCATGATAGGATTCACTTTGACCATATTCCCATGATGTACACTGAGTTATATCCTGGTTTAGTTCAGAGAGGTTTGATTACCACTAAACTTATGCCTCCTCCTCCGGATCCTCTCCCACCAGGCTACAGGGCAGATCTTCGTTGTGAATTTCATCAGGGTGGAGCGGGCCATGATTTGGAACATTGTTTTGCTTTGAAGACAAGAGTGAAAGAGTTGATCAGAGACAAGATCCTCTCCTTTCGTGATACCAAACCAAATGTCAGGGACAATCCATTACCAGGGCATGCAACTTGAAGCTTCAGTCAACTTCAGTCAGTTCTCCCTAAAGTCAGTGTTTCAAGATAGGATAACTCATCCTTGTTTACTAATTAGTCACTAGGCCATTGTTTCCTTTATGTTTTCATTTTCCTTGTATTTTTCTAAACAGTTTTCTTTCAATTATGTTTATACTTCTTTGATTAATTAAATGAGCATTTGCAATCTTTTGAATTAAGTTCATCTGTTTATTTATGTCTTTACACTTTCTATTTCAAAATAAATAAATATATACCTTTTGTTCATAACTTTTGATTATGCAAATGTCTGAGGGAGGATGATGAAAACAAATACCCATAATTGTTGCAGTGTGCTTTCAGATAAAATTTTGTCAATGATGTACATGCATTGTTTCAATTCCCAAATACTGAAGAGATAAGGAGTTAATCCCTAGTTCACCACTTCGAGCCTAGAAGTAGAAGTTTTTTTTTCCGGATCTAAACCTTTATGCTCAACTTGGGGCAGGGTAGTTGTTCAGTTTATTTTGATTACATATTCAAATTACAAGATAATCCATTACAACCAATGGTTTGGACGTCATCAGCTTTCAATATTTCAAAAATACAAAAAATATCCCGCTAAGTCAAATACCAAAAAAGGGGGACTTAGGCAAAAGTTATAGATCAGTTCAAAAAAGAAAATCAAGCAAAAGAGACCCTCAAATCCTCAAACAAGTAAGATTTAGTGAACACCATATCCAAAACCAATGGGTCACTACCAATATCCATCAAAGCCCAATAATATGACTGTCATTTCCAAATAAATCTTGAATCATCATCTTTACCTTTACAATGTCAAGACAAATATGTGTAGATTTAACTGAGCGTAGGACTGGAGATTTATCACGAAGAAGGGAGGGTACAAACACAATTTTAAGCCTTTATCCTTTGTTTCATAAACTGTGAACCAGGCCACATTACAACCCTTAAAAGACCTAATTGAGACAAGGTTATTCTGAAAAGCATGCTACGGTAAGGTTGAGTAAACTGACTCCAAAAATATCTTTGCAAGTCATTTTGTTTTGTACATATCTTTGCTTTACCCTTCACTTTGAATGTCATATACCGTCGTATTTTGACTAGTGATTCATTTGCTTTTATTCCAACAATGATTTTTATTTCAAAAGTTGCATTTGCTTTTAATTACCATGATTGTATAAATGTCTTTGTTCGCAAACTATCTTTTCTAGCAAGGAATTTTCAAACAGTGAAGAACTGGTCTGTTGATCCTATCAGGGGCAAGTTCCTTCCAAACCATGTTTAGAATCAGTTCAGAGTTGGTTTATCCAAATGATTTTTACAAGACTTGTACTGAGGCAAGCTTCCAAGCACATCATAAGGCAATCATTTTCAGAGTCAGTCAAGTTGAAGCAATGATCAGCTCATCTACAATAGTCAGCTTATTTGGGGCAATTCATTGGAAGAATCCCTAAAGAAACTTTTCATCCCTTCTCCAAGGATCATCAACTTGGTACAATTTATTAGTGTTGCATATGTCTATTCAACATCAGCATCCTTAGTCCCCGAGAAGAATATCAGTGATCTCACAGTGTTGAAGAATCATTCTTCCAATCTTATCCACTCCACAAAAGAGTCAAGTCGTGTTGTTAACATTTGCATTACATGCATTTGATATTGCATCACAACAATATTCATATACCATGCATAACAAGAGTGTTTTATCCTCATTTGCATTTACCATAGGTCATGTTATGGTCAAACATTTACCTCACTTTGAAAGTCCAACTTCTTGGCGCCTACCAAAAACTTACCTTTCTTTCACTCCAGTGTCATTCCTGGTGTTGCACCCTAATTTTTGCCCTAAGTTTTCTTCGCATTTTCATCTGCATCTTGTATACAAACAAGATCGCACTAGTTGCTCGGTTCTTCTCGGGTTAGGTTTATGCCTCGCAGGGGATCACCGTTGTCTTTAATTATTATATTTGTTTATGTTTACTAACCATTAATCAAAATAAAAAATAATAATATTTTGTTTCCTTTTGCTAACATTTTTTTCAGGAAGAGGAACCATTGAAAATACCAAAAATAGTAATTCTGCAGCTCGAGCGAAATTTCGCAAACAAAAGTCGAAGTTGATCCGCAAATAATTAAAAAAATTATCTGATCAAGGATTTCCTAAGTTAATTGATTCATTCAAAGGATTTCCAAGGTTCATGTGTTTATTTCTTCGACGCACAAAAAGAATCGGGCCGAAACAACCAAGCAACCATGTTTGAATAAAATATTCAAATTTCAGCTTGGTTAACCGATTAACCAAATGGTTAACCGGTTAACTAGTGCGAAATTTGAATTTTTTATTAAAATTCAGCACCCTTAGATCATTGATTTAATTGGAATATTCTAGATCCATTGGTTTCTGATTTCTCTACATCACTTTGATCATTTCCTACCATAAACCCTCGTTAATCACCACTCTTTTCCATTTCCCACCAAAATTCCAATTACCAAACCTAAATTCAAATTACCAAAGCAATCTCCAATTCCACCAAATTCCCATACCTAAGGCCTTTAAATAGGACCACAATTTCATTAATTCCACAAGCTTTTGATAGCCACAAAACCTCTTGCAAATTACTCCCCCAACACCAAAATTCTCAAAAGCTCACTTTCTTTCTTTTGAAGTTATCAAGAATTCACATTGAATTCTTGATTAACTTGAGTTAAACCTTTATCCTTTCATTCTTTTCTTCATTTTGGTCCAATTTGAAGAAGTGACTTTGGTAATTCATCTTCCTCCATAAACCCATATTCACCATCAACATTCAAGATGTAGATCTTTGGTGCATTTGTTTCTATATCCTTTGGATCTTTATTTGTTGTTTGATTGCAGGGATTCCACTGTATTTTGGTTTTAAAATTCGTGCAAATTCAGATCATGATCATCCAATGTTTGAGAAAAGGTTTCAAAATGGATCATGCTGAATTTTTTGCATTTTTCAGCTTCTGGTACAACGTTAACCGGTTAACCATTTGGTTAACCATCTTCAAAACAGCGCAAATTATTCAAAATATGCTTGCGTTAACCGGTTAACCAATTGATTAACCGGTTAACACAAGTCAGAATGGTGTTTTTGGCTTATTTCAAGCCCCTTTTTGGTTCCTCTTTCTTCTTCTTCTTCCTCCTTTTATTTTTACCTTGGGAAGCACTTTTGGGAGTGATTTCTCCTTAATTTCAATGAACTTTGGGTGTATATTAGAGTAGTTAATGTTCATTAATTCAAAACTACGTTTAAGTGGATTATTCAATTCATTTAAGGTACTTTGCATTAGTGATACATTTTCATGCTTGAATCCACTAAGAAGAGTGATTGAACTTAAGGATGGAAGAATACCATAAGCGCGGCTTAATTTGGTATTCACCTTTAGTTTTGTGCGGTATCGCGTCCGAATAACGATTTACATATCGTTTATCTCGCTTGCATTAGCACTAACATTATGCACCTTAATTGTGGTGGCCGACCTCATTTGTAGGCTAATTACTTCGTAAATTACTCGGCGATTACTTAACATAGACCTAAATGTGTCCCGACTTTGGAATAAAAATCTAATTGGGTACTTGCACTTTCGTGGACCGGATCTCTTGTTGATCGCGTAATCCCAAAGTGGTTAATCATATTGCATTAAGAATTGAGACTTATGAATGTTTGATGCGTAGGTGCTTTGGGCCTCCCAATCGCCTTTCAAATTTCATTGAATTCGGTTTGGTTTGCCTTGATTAATCGCTATAGTGTAAGATGCTAAGCGGATCCAGTTGCTTTCGATTTTGGTTACTCTTTCTTTTTGGTTGTGGTTGATTAAGTTCACCATACCATTATTATGTGAATATTATTATACTTTTATTGTTAATATTTAGATTCTTGCACTTTAATTTCTTTTTGTTACTAACATTTAATTTCTTGCACTTTTATTGTCTTTATTCTATTTTACTTTATTCATCCATATCATGTTTATTATTTGCTCTTATTATTTTGGATTTTCCTTTTGTCCACTTGGACACACAAAAATTAATAAAGGATTAAACCTCTAAAAAACTCGTGACTTTAATTTGAGGACTATTGGTTACTATCCTTGGCTTTTGGAATGAAGAGTTGGACTTAGATTCTTAAGACATTTCTTTTGCCTTGATCTTCATGGAGTTGGAATTATCCTTTATTTGGCCATTTGCTAGCTCATAAGGATGAAACTCTTATGCTCATAATTTGGAATGTCATCAAGTTTGGTTAGATCTTTCTTCCCTTATCTCCTTATTTTCTTTTTTAGGATAGTTCCTTCATCTCCTCCCATTCTTCAATTTTAAAAATATTCTCCCTTTTTCAAAAGATTCCTTCTTTTTAAATCATCACCTCTTTAATAACCAAAAACCTTGACTTTTGTCAAGTGGCTTTTACTTTTTTTTTCTTTTCTTTTAAAATCAATGAATCTAATCATGTTAACCTTAATTCAAAAAATAAAAAGAATCAAACTCATTCAAGTTGTTTTGTGCCTTTGTGCACTTTTGTTTATTTTCTTCAAAAGAGTGCCGATTATGAGTCATTATTCTTTAGTCGGGTGCAAGTCTCTCAATCTTCATGGTTGTAGTTTGATGTAATTGAGTCTCTTGTCATTTGTGGGGGTTTAGTGGCATACTCGTTGATTTTATCCGAGTTGGCAGCCTCCCCATAATGATGTATGAGTCCATGCCTTCATTCTCATGGTAGTTTGTTTGGCCATCCACTTGAAGATGACAAATTCTCTTCACTTAATAAAATGAATCATAACCCACCCTTTTTACTATTTGTACCACGAGCTATGGGGTTTTGATCTCGCATTTCACTTTGTGGGTACATAGGCATGAGGCATTAAACCTCTCCAAACACAAAAAATGTATTAAAAAAAATTATCTCTCACCTCTTCACTCTCATTTTTGCAAACAATTTTCAAACCAAAAGCATTAAATTTTTCAAAGGGCTCCCGTGGAGTACCACAGACATTTTGGGTGCGTAAAACCTTCTCATTTTGTAACCTATCCCCTTACATGTTTCTCTGTTGTGTTTCTTCAGCTTTTTGCTTTTAGATTCATTAGGATTTATTCGTTTTTTTTTCCTTTTTCTCTTGGAATAAAATAAAAGCGCGGTGGCGACTCTGTTTACTTTGAGTTAAACTAATTGATAGTTTACACTCATGATTTTACCGCTACACCTGGGTCTTTGTATTATTCCTCAAGTGTTATTCCTGAGTCTTTGTATTATTCCTCGAGTGTTATTCATGGGTCTTTGTATTATTCCTCCAGTGTTATTCCTGAGTCTTTATATTATTCCTCCAGTGTTATTCATGGGTCTGTATTCTTCTTCCAGTGTTATTCCTAGGTCTATATTTTGTTCCTCTAGTGCTATTCCTGGATATATTCTTCCACTCTAGTGCCATTCATGAATATTTTGTTCCTCCAGTGCCATTCCTGTATATCTTGTTCCTTAAGTGCCATTCCTGAAATTTTTATCTGTATATCCAGTGTCATTCCTGGATATAGTGATTTGCCTTTACCTTCAGTGCCATTCCTGAAATTTTTATCTGTATATCCAGTGCCATTCCTGGATATAGTGATTTGCCTTTACCTTCAGTGTCATTCCTGAAGTTTTTTATCTGTATATTCAGTGTCATTCCTGAATAAATTTATTTGCCTTTACCATCAGTGTCATTCCTGAAAATCATTACTCACCTTTGTCCAATACAATCCATGGACGTTGTTCCTCTTTAGCATCCAATACAATCCATGGATATCTGTTTTCATTCCACTTCGTCCAATCCAATCCATGGACGTTATTTCTTCTTTGTCATCCAATACAATCCATGGATGTTAGCTTTTATTCGACTTCGTCCAATACAATCCATGGACGTTGTTCCTCTTTGTCATCCAATACAATCCATGGATGTCTATTTTTATTCGACTTCGTCCAATCCAATCCAGTTGGTCGCATCGTGCCACTGCACATTCACTTTGAGTATTTCCTTGTTATCCTAAGTGTCAACTTGACTTCACCCGTGTTAGTTGAACCAACGTTTTGGATTTCATTTTGTTTCCGTCTTTTGTTATTCTTAGTATCAACAGTTACACTTGAACCTGTTGATTTATCACTTCGAATACTTCATGTCTCCGTTTCTTCATCCTCGATGTTCTCAAACCTTTTCCCTAGTGGGATCCTCTCTTGTTATCCTGTTTCATATAACATCATTCCCCACATAACTCAATATCTCATACATCCATTCATATTGCATTTCATCTATATCCAGTCAAAATTCTAGAAATTCTAATATTTAATCCTCTTCTACCTTGAATGTTAAAAAAAAACTTTGTTATTCATACATTCAGGTTCAAGAAGATTAAATAGGGGCAACTGTCACACCCTAAATTTTGACCGGATTTTTTTCAAATTTTATTCATCTGGCGCATTTTTATCGAATTATTTGATAGTCAGTCATTTTTGCATTCTAATCCATTAATCATGCAGTTCTATTTATTTTACTTTTAATGTCATATTTTATTCTTGATTGTTTTAGAATTACTTATTTCGCTTTAAGAATAAGAGTTTAGATTATATTAGATATTTTAGAATTAGTTTTAATTTAAATTTTATTTTGGTTCAATTCTAATTTAGAATGTTTTTTTTATTTAAGTTAATTTAGATTTTAGTTTAATTTCAATTTCAATTTATTTAGTTTAACTTAAATTTATTTAATTCAATATAATTTATTTTTTGATAATCATTATCAATTTTTTTTCTTTATTTATTATTATTATTATTATTATTGTTAAGAAATGTGGTTCGACCTAACTCAACCCTACAAAACCGGTTGGTAGAGTGAGGATTACCCCCATTTATATACACAAGTTCAGGCTATATATTGTCCGATGTGGGACTCTTAACACACCCCCTCACGTCCATGATTGGACATCTGGAGCGTGGAAATAAATGGTGGGTGGCCCGATAGCGGAAACCATAGAAGGTGGCCCACCGGATCTTAAATGAAGCTCTGATACCACCTGAGAAAATCCTCGTAGCTTGGCATAGGGTTCTGAATAGAAGGTGAAGTCTGCATAGTGTCTGGGTTATCACTTTGAGCTGCATTTACCTGACGTGGGGGTTTGCCATGTAGCTTCCAACAACGGTCGATAGTATGCCCAAGCCGGTTACAATGGTCACACTTGGGACAAGGTTTGGAGTTGGATGACCCTCCTCGAGGGCGATTCTGATTGTTGCCAAGAGATACAAGGGCAGCAGTGTCACCTGATGTCGGAGCAACAATAGATGGAGGGGTAACTGGACCAAATGCATGAGGTGTAGCCAAGCGCAACAATTGTTCACTAACTGCATCATAGTTAGGAACAGTAGTACCTGATGAAATCTGGTTACGAACGGAGTCGAGTTCGGATGGTAGTCCTTTAAGTGCCATGACCATGAAAAATTTACTCTGTTGTTCGGCATGAGCTGTTGCATCTTTTGTGTACGGCATGAGGGTTGCGTAACTAGCATTCAAGGCATCAAGCTTACTCAGATAGGTTTGCATATCCATATTCTCTAACTTCAGTGTGTCGAGTTTGAGGATAACACTATATAGACAATGAACATCGTTGGAGAAGACTTTCTTGGCCTTTTCCCAAACCTCATTGCAAGTGGAAAAGGCTTGATATTGCGCTTGGAGGTTAGGTGCTATGGAGAACCATAACACGGTAAGCAGAGAGGCATCAATTTTCTTCCATTTAGCGAGTTTGGAGGCGACAACATTAGTCAATTTTGTGGTTAGGTGATCTTCATATCCCTGACCATGAAACCACATATCGGCAGCACGAGCCCATATGTTATAGTTTGTTGATCTGGTTAGTTTTTCACATGGGATAAGTGGAACTTTAGTAAACGAGACAGAATCAGTGTCTCCCATGGCTTAGTGACACAAAAAAACGGAGTGAAATCGGGGCTGTTTGCACTGGAGCACTGTTTTCCGTGAGTCGGAAAGTAAAACAGAAGCCGGATCTGAAACGGATAGGGAGGGGCGAGTAGATCGGCGGAAAAATGGTCGAAATCAGACATCGGACACGCGGGGCAGCAGTGAAAGAAAAGGGCGATTGCCGGATCGGAGGACGGCGAGTTGAATGGTGAGAACGGTTTTCCGAAACGTCGTCGGAAGTTTTGCCGGAATAGTAACGGCGGCAGTGGCGGCAGCAAGGTGATTACCGGAGAATATTGAAAAATGAGAAGCAAACTGGAGTGACAACACGGTTTGCAAAAAAATATTTTCACCGGAAGACAGTGGGTTGACCGGGTAAAGCACGGTGAAGAAAGAATGGCCTCTTAGCAGGCTCTAGATACCATGTTAAGAAATGTGGTTGGACCTTAGTTTTATTATTATTATTATTATTATTTATTATTATTATTACTACTTTTCTTTTGTTTTTCTTCATATTCAAAAAAGTAAAAATGGCAAGTGGGATTCACTACAATGTAGTACAAACACTTCACATGGATTGCCAACTTGGAATTATCAATGGCCAATAATTATTCTCAAACTTCACATGGATTGCCAACTTGGGATTATCAATGGCCAAAAATTATTCTCACACTTCACATGGATTGTCAACTTGGACTTATCAATGACCAAATATCATTCTTATAAAGTCACATGGATTGCCACATCAACACTCCTACCTCATTCACACTATAAATAAGATCTCTCTTTCTCTCATTTGAGACTAACAAGAATACCCTTAAATTCTCAAAATTTATCTCATTCATTACATATTTTCAAAGTCAAAATTCTTTTTTTTTTACTTACACAATACCCATAAACATTCACCATCTTCACCACAAAAACAACCTTCATCAAAACACCTTCACTTTATTCTACACAACAAGCTCAACATTTGCTAGTTTTGAAGTTTGTGAGTATCATCCATCATTTATTTATTTATATTTTAGTTTGTGAAGCTATGTTGTAAAAATATAATATTTTTTATGTGTTCATATTGTATTGTTGTTATAGTATTAGTATATGTTAGCTTATGATAAATATCCATGTTCATTTATTTCTCTTTCATTTTTATTTTACTAGTTTTTTTTTTATATTTAGTTTGTTATTTATTTAAATTATTTAAAAATTTCCTTATTAGTTTAAGTTATTAGATTGATTTTAGTTTCTTCATTTTAAAATATAGTTTTGTTTAATTTATTTAGTAATCTTAGAAGTAAAGTATATATGTGATTAACACTTAAAAATATAAAAAAAATATTATTGTTTAGTAAGTTATTTAAATTTAGTTATAATTTTGTTTAGTTGTTGATAAACTAAAAATTCAAAAAGATGTGTCTTTTCTTTTCAATTCCGTTTTGATTTTTATTTCGGGCCGATGATATAATAAAAAGCTACGATAAATCGATTCCGATAAATTGTGACCAATATGAGACCATTCATTTTTTTATTTTTGTTATTTCCATGAGTTTAATTTATTTTATTTCATAGTTATTTTATTTAGCCTATTTAGTTAATTTATTTTATTTTCACATTTTTATACAATATCAAATTCTAACGGTTCCGAATAATTCATACACTGCACACATACTTTCTCTTGGGCAAATTACAACGAGACCCTTTATTTCATTGCAATCCCGTGTAATTTATTTTGTACCCCTTTCCTGATTACTTTGTACGTAATTTATCTTTCGCCTTTATTTTACAGTTTCGTATTGCTAGAAACACTCATAGGAACTAGAAATCGAATCCACTTAACTAATCAATCAAATAATTCATATGCCTACATTTCACACACACGTGAGTCGGTCGCCTACGTGATCGCCATCCGCATGACTTTACGCGTTTCAATTAATTAGCGAGGAACTGAACCCCGGAGTCTAGCATTCCACGAGTTTTTTAATGAACCACACCTGAGTTAGCCCCACGTGTAATGTTTCATTTACTCCTTCGTTATAAAAAAACATTAAACCCGAAATATCCAAAACAAAGCATCTAATTTGCCACATAGCAAATAACGGAGGAACTGAATTCTGGAGTCTAGCACTCCACATAATTCTTGAATTAAATCACTCTTGGGCTAGCCCCACGCGACGTGGTTTATTCGCTCTCTCGTTCCTAAAATACCGGAAGTCTTTCAATTAATTATACGAAAGAACTGAACTCAAGAATCTAGCATTCCTCGGGTTCTTGAATTGAATTACTCTTGAGGCTAGCCTTCGGGTTGTAATTCATTCACTCTTTTGTATTCAAAACACTTAACAACTCAAAGGATGAGACATGATTCATCTCCATAGGAAAGATATTTCTCCTATTCCCACAAACACAAACAAATCAATGTTATCAAAAAAATTTCTATCAAGGAAGAATGTGGCAATCACTTGTTGATCATATATCCAAGTTCGAAGCTTCTTCCGATTTTATTTCTCAAAGAAAGAATGTGGCATTGCTTGTCGATCATTGTATCCAAGTTTAAAGCTTCTTTCGATTTTATTCCTCAAATGTTTGTGGTAAAATAAGCAAGATATCTTCCTTAAAGATGACGACTTGTCTCTTTCTTTCAAAATACAATTTAAAACTTATCAACCAATGCAAATCATTTTTATAATTAATCAGCGAAGGAACTAAATTCTGGAGTCTAGCACTCCACATAATTCTTGAATGAAACACTCCTGGGCTAGCCCCATGTGACTTGGTTCATTCGCCCTTTCGTTTAAAACACCTTAACAAAGGTCAAACACTTTTCTCTAAACAGACATTGTTTAAATCTTTCTATCTCGTAAACAAGCTAGCACTTCAGCCTCCATCGCGAGTAAAAGCTAACACTTAACAGTTAAAAAGCATTTTAAACAATTGTTCATAAAAAACACAAACCGTAGTCGCACGAACTACGAAGCTCTGACTTTCCCATTACACAAGGGAATACGTAGGCATAAGGATTTTAATCCTTCGCGAGCACAATAATAAAAATCTTTTCTCCGTCATAATAATAATAAAATTTCTTTTCCTTTAACAAACATATTAACAAACATTTAGAAGACAAAAACATTAATCAACATTTAATCGCATAGTTAGACTAAGAGGTTCCCGTTGAGTACAACAGACGTGAGGGGTGCTAATACCTTCCCCTTACGTAACCGACTCCCGAACTTAGAATTTGGTTTCGTGGACCATTTCCTATCATGTATTTAGGTTGTATCTATATCTCTCTTTTCTCTCGTAGAATAATTAGAATTAGGTGGCGACTCTGTTGTTCTTTCCGCGTCTCATCGCGAGGATCGTATTTTTCGAGGTACGACACAGAAATTTGAGACCAATTGGTTGACAGGGCTTTTAAAGTTGTTGAAGAATCTTGAAAGCCAAGAATGTTTTTGATGTTGTGTTATACAAAACATATATTTATCAGGCTCAGTATATGTAAAAATTCTAGGAAACAAAAATAGTAAACAAAAACTAAAGTCTCACTGAGGACCTATTAAGAAATGTCTTAATCTCTGAAGAATCGTCATTGATACATAACTTGGTAACGTTGAAAGTGTTCGAAACATACAACATGTATTTACCTAGGACAAAACGAAAGAAAACAGAAACAACGGTGTAATTTCAATCATAAAAATACATGTTATTTCAATAAAGTAAAATAGTAGGTATACCTTCCTCCTTAACCTTTGCATATTGCAGAATGATAACCGTCGGTAAAGACGGGTCATGTCTTTTTTGAATGAAATCATTAAACTCCAAAGCATAACCTTCATACAGTGTGCAATCAACCGTGTTGTTTCTATAAAATAAAAAAGTTTAGTTACAATCGTAATAGAGACGTCATAGTTGAGAACAATATATGTGTCATGAATTAGACGTGCAATGGAAATATACCCTAAATCCTTCAAGACCATATTCATCTGTTGTTTTTTACTGCCTCCATGCAATTGTGTGTAACCGATCTCTGTGACCATCCCGATGACATCTGTGAACAAAGGTAAATTTACATAGAACCAACATGAGTAGAGGCTTGTAATAAAGACATAATAAAGACTAAATTCAAAGAATTATACCAAACACACCTAATAAGACATCCCTTTTCCACTTCCCGCAAATGATATCAGCAAACGATGTAAACTTAAGAACTTTGGGAGGGATGATGTGTTTGTTGATGTCGGCGACCGTAGTCCCACCCGTGAAGACCAATAGATATCTGTGTTCAGATGACTTGAATACCAAATCATTCAAAATGACCTGGAAATTCCCAATGGTATATGTATTTTCGACGATTAACACTTTGTCAAAGGCCTGTTTAAAGAAGGAGGGGACTCAGACATGGATATCAGTTCCCTAAATACGCAATAATGTAAATTGAATGTAAGAGAAACAATAATGAGAATATGTCTGATCCAGAATGCATCATAACCAAATGATGCAGTTGTCGCTCCCACCAAATGACACCTGGTCAGAAGGGGTACTGACGCGAACGGTCGGCGAAAGAGAAGAGAATGAATAGAGTCGCCAGCTAGGCATTTTTATCCCGGAGGAAAGGTAATGCTGCATAAACCTAAGAAAAGATGGATAAGACGGTTGCGAACCAGAGAAACTGAGAAAGGGGGTTGGTTACAACCTGGGAAGGTATTAGCAACCAGATTGTCCGCCGTACTCGACGGGATCCACGCTTGAAAGATTTGTGTTTTAAAGGGGTAGTGTCAGTGCTATTTGTGTGCAAAAACTGGAAAAGAATGCAAGTGTCAGTGTAAAAGAAATGTGAAGTGTATAAGAGAAGTGTCAGTGTAAGGAAAGAGTGCAAAGCTCAAGACTATGAGGCTTAAAGAATAATGCTGAAGGAGGGGGAATATACAGAGACTTTTGTTCGATAACTGTTAAGTTATGCGTACGTATCCTCTCGTGCAATGAGGAAGTCAGAACACCGTAGTTCGACTCAAAGAGACTGAAAGATAAATTGACTTGTGAACTGCTTACTTGTCCATGCTCAAGTGTATGACCTGTCTGGCTCAGGTGCAAACTGTCTTGCATTAGACGGAAGAAGCAAGTTCTCGTTTGTGAGTGAATGAGATGAGAAAAGAATCCCGGAGGAGACGATTATTGTTTGTTTTTGATGTTTTCAGTCTTTTATTGCTTTTGGAGTTTGTCATAAGTTAATGAGCTTAAGCCTAAACCAAAGGTTAGTAAACTCATCACATCCTCCCTCTGATTAGGGGTAATGAGAATATCTTAAGTATGAAGTAAACACCTCACACTTAATCACCATGATGTAGGATTAAGATCATTAACCTACTTGCAATTATTTAGATGTTTTTTGGAGTTTTTGTTTAGTGTTAAGTAATGAGTTTAAGCCATAATCAAGGATTTAATGGACTCATTACACCATCCTAATAGAAGGATAATAGATGAGATCATTTAAGCTGAGGAAGGCTCCTCAACTTAATCCATGATTATGGATTAACCTCATGACAAAACAAAGCCTTTATTAAAGTGGATTATAATTAATGGTAAGGTTAAGAAATGGATTTTAGGGTTTGTAAGACAACTTGAGGGGGACTTGTCCATTAACACTAGGGTTAGTCCTTCTTGACCATTTAAGGAAGAATTAGAACCCTAATGCAAGGCCCAAGTTACAAGCTTGATGTCTTAGTGATTATTAGGTGGATTGATTAAAGGATTTAAACACATTAAGGGTTTAACACTTAGGATTAAAGTTATACACTCCATCCTAATAGAAGGATACAGGCATAACCCTAATCACAAAGCCTTAAAACCTTTAAGGTTTAGTCCTTGATTAAGAGATGAAAGGAGAGGACTCAAAGATGACACAAAGGTAAAACTAATGGGGGACTAATCAAACCCTAATTTTTATCATGCTTGGGTATTCCTAGGGTTTATGAGGCTTGCAAAAGATCTTCAAGAGAAAAGCCACCAAGAAAGAAGCAGATGAAAGGAGGAAGAGGCAGAAGAAGCAAGTCAACTTACTTCACTTAAGAAGATAAGTTGCTTGAAGAAAGAAAGTGAGAAGGAGACATGAATGAGCAAGCTCACTATAATACACAAGTAAAATGCATAAATGATGCATAAGAGAGATGAGAAGAGATAATGAGAAGTGAAGGCAAATTCACTTCTCAATGACTTACCACCTGAAAAGTTAGTAATAAGAAATGAAATGAAATGAAAATGAGATGAAATGCAATTATGCACACCAAAGTCAGAAGCATAAACATGATGTTAATGATGCTAAGAGATAAAGCAAACACAAGTCAAGAGTTGTGGATGATCATACAAGGATAAGGATGCAAATGGAGCATGCTTTGAACCATGAAAGTTCATGAAAGTTTATGAAATGCAATGGAGGTATAACATGGCAAATGGATGAAGAAATGCCTTATCATGATTCTAATGTGTCCTAATATGTCTTAGGAGTCATGTGAATGTACAAAATGTCATGGCAAGTTCATGTATGCAAGCAAATGAGAGATGAATGCAAATGAAGGCAAAAATTAGGGTTTATGCACAAGACACAAAGCAAAATCCAAAATCAGAAGCAAATGATATGATAAAAAATTGAAAATGAGATCAAAGGAACCCTAACCCTACACAAGTTCACTGTCCAAAGGGGGAGACCTAACTCTTAACCTAATGGGAGTTATGATTTTCTCAAGTTATCTAGGGTTTTAAGGCACTTTAAAAGGAAAAATGCACAAAAAATTGAAAATGAGAGATAAATTCAAACCAATTTTATCCTAGAAACTACATGGTATTAAGAATGCAATGCAAAAGGAACCATCATCAAACTCTTCAAGGTTAGGCAGAATGAATTTTTCTAAGTTAGGACAAAAATATTGCCTTTTAAGAACTTTAATTCCAAAGAAAAATGTCAAAATAGGTCAAGAACCAAAAAGAAATTTGTTTGAAGAGTTTGATAATGTTTCTAAATGTATTAAAATGCAATGTGATTTTTTTTGGAATTTTTAAATACCTAAATGTATTTTTAATTAATTAATTCTCATTAACTAATTAAAAATAATCATTTAAATGATTTAAAAATAATTTTTAATGCAAAAAATAAAAATATTTTTGGGTTCTGAAAAATATTAAAAGATTTAATAAAAATTTTCAGAATTTTTTGATGCATTTTACTATTTTTAAAAATTCGTAGAAATTAAATATAAAACAAATGAAATAAAAATGAAATTAATGAGAAAATGAGAAAGTCAGCCAATCCAAGGGCCCAGGTTCAAACTCAGGATGGAGGGAATTGACTTCGCGCGTCATCCAAGGGCCAGAATTCAAACTACGATAATTATGATTAAACCCTAATCTGATGTCCTAATTATTTTCAGGTGACCGGAATAGTGTTCCGGTCATCTTCTCCGCCCATCCATTTCTTCAATCTCTCTCAATACACAACCTTAAGCTCTCTAACTCTCCAGAAATGATCCCCACTCCATTCTAAACAAGAATCAATCATCAAACAGGATTTATTTCACATGATCAGATAGATTCGAAGCAAAACGGAAAAAATCACAGAAATTTCAGAAGCTTCATACATGTTTAATATTCAATCATTTTCAAAACCAAAAGGTGCAGTGTGATCAATGAAGCATGGAGAACAATCTAAGAACTTAAATTCAGGTTTCTGGAAAAAAGTTCTTGATGATACCTGAACTGAAGCTTTCGAAAATGGTGCTTTCTGGCCAGTTCCTTGCTTCAAACCATCTCCAATGATCCTCCTCAAGTGTTTGTGATGCTTAGTTAGAGTTTATATGGCCTCAAAATGAAAATGGCAGAAGTTCAGTTTGTGAAATGTGAAAATCGTATTTTTGATTGTGAAGGTTTTAGGGCAAAGTGATGGTTGGGAAATGGTCAGTGAGTTTTATGGAGTTGAATGGTGAAAGAAATTTGAAGGTTTGATGGTTGAATCAAGAGATTCGAAGGTTTTTGCAAAGTTGGGTATTTTTGAGTGTGCTCAGTTCTTTTAGTTTCAGGCCTGCTTGTTATGTGTTATGGCTTGCTTGAGGTCCACATAACATGTTCTGATTGGGCAGAGAGTTGTTGTGGAGCAGTGTGATTGGTATGGCTCATGTTGCAAAAAGTCAAGAAAGTTGTACTTGGAGGTATGGGCAAGTGGAAGGCTGGTTTAGGGGCATGGCTTGAGTCAGATGGCTTTAGGGAGGTCCATGGAAACTGATTTAGTGAGTTGGCTCAAGTGGATGAAGAGTTATGGAGCATTTTGCAATTTTGTCCAACTTTGGCCCCTTTTGAAATTCTTGAAGTTTAAGGCATGGAACTTGAGAAATCTTTGGGCAATTCTGAGTTTTATGTCATGTATGATGTTTGTGTAAAGGTTAGACATCAATTAGAAGTCACAAATTGCCTTGGTACAAGAATTTGCAAGTTTCCCTCTTTGGCACATTAGTGAATTTTTGTGATTTTTCCCAACTTTGACAAACCATAACTTGAGTTCTAGGATGAATTAGATCAAGTTCTTGTACTTTTTGAAAATGGGAGGATCCAATCTACAACTTTCATGACCAATAATTTTTCATCTGAAGCATTTTTGAATCAAAAAGAGGAGGTTGAAAAACTTTCCCAAAATGGCAAGTTTACATTACAAGTCATTTTCCCAAAATGGCAACTTAGCAAATGGCTTGAAATTCTTCAATTTTGTGAACTTCTAACTTCTTCTAAGATCAAATAAAGATCATACACATTCAAAATTATGGAGAAAAACCTTTGGTTGGATGATTGGGGGCCTTAGATGCCCTGATTTTGCACTGACTTGCTCAAGAAGCCATCTTTTGATCAGATGCCTTCCCCCATTGAATTTCTTCATGAAAATTGGTATGTATGATCCTTATAACATATAGAGACCAATAGAAACAAGAATGACCAAAAAATTTGGAGTTATGTCCTCTGAAACCAAAACCCTAATTTTAGGTCATCTGTGCAGTTAAGCTTGGCTATGCTTCCATGCCTTTCTCAGTTCTTGTGATTTTTGACTTTCTTGATCTTGGGAGGATGTAATATGATGATTGAACATACATGGGCCCTTTTGAAATGATTGAACCCCTTTGGAGTGGCATTAGATATCCCTTGGATTGCTCATATCACAAACCCTAGATGCAGATGACTTATAACCAATGCAGTGAAGCAAAAATGTAATATGAGATGATATGATTGAACTTATGCAATATGAAAAGAATCACAGGGCATGGTGAAATGAGTGAGGGCAAATTTGGGGTGTTTACAGCTGCCCCTATTCAAACATGAGTTAGCTGTGTAGGATGTAAGAAACGGCTTAACAGCCAAGCAAGATAACTCGTGGTTGAATACCAAAGACAGTCCAAAATTTGCACTCACTGAATGGAGAAGAAAAGGGATATAGATTGTAAAAGGAAGTATAGCATGATTAAAAGTGCGGGCGACGGAGGACGACTGCTGGGGATAAAGTAATGACGGGGACGACCGACATGCTGGGGAAATAGAGAGATCATGATGGGGACGACCATCGGGTAAAGCAACAAGACTCTCTGGGGATTAAAGGTAAATGATGGGGATGACCATCGGGTTGAGGAAATAAGATGAAATAAACGATGAGGGACGGTCATCAAGGGTGAAGGACGATCACCTAGCAGGGGACGGCTGCTCTGTTGGGGATAAGATGAGGGACGGTCATCTAAGGTGAAGGACGATCACCTGGCAAGATACGGTTGCCGAAAGTATCACGACATAGGACGAATGACGGATAGAGAAGAGTCGACGATGGGGACGACCATCGGGTAAAATGATGAAGGACGATCATCAAGAGGTGAAGGACGATCACCTAGCAGGGTACGGCTGCTCTCGGGGTTCATCATGACATAGGACGAATGTCAGAGAACAAGATCAACGATGGGGACGACCATCGGATAAAAGTGATGAAGGACGATCATCAAAAGGGTGAAGGACGATCACCTAGCAGGGGACAACTGCTAAAAATATCACGACATAGGACGAATGCCGGATAGAAGAGGGTTCCAATAGTGGAGACTCTGCTGGAGGAATGATGAAGGACGATCATCAAAAGGTGAAGGACGATCACCTGGTAAGGTACGGTTGCTAAAAATATCACGACATAGGACGAATGCCGGATAGAAGAGGGTTCCAATAGTGGAGACTCCGCTGGAGGAATGATGAAGGACGATCATCAAAAGGTGAAGGACGATCACCTGGCAAGGTACGGTCGCCAAAAATATCACGACATAGGACGAATGCCGGATAGAAAAGAAATTCTTGCTGGAGAATCTTCTGGGGGAAGGGTAGACACAGACGAGTGTCTAATTTTAAGAAAGAAATGGTATAAGTTTTTGACGCTGTGTATGGATTAAAAAAAATGCGGACGAGTATCCTCAAAACTATGATACGGGCGAGTATTGGTAGAAACAGATGCTGACGCATGTTTGGAGATGATGATACGGACGAGTATCAACTGGTTAACAAAGAACACGGACGAGTGTTGAATCTGAGGGGAAATAAGTGATGTATACAAGACACGGGCGAGTATCTGTATGAGTAAAAGGTAAGCATGAATGAGACACAGACGAGTGTTCAATATGCTGGGGCGAATATGACACAGATGAGTATCATAAGAGAAAGTGTATAAGTCATGAACTTATGAGTGTAAAAGACATTCTGAAGATCTGTGGGGATAAGATGACACAGACGGGTGTCAGAAGGGTGTATTAATATGTTTTCGTGAGTGCAAAGGGGACGCTTTGGCTTTCTACTGGGGATATGACACAGACGAGTGTCAGGGGAGTTATCTGTTATGTATAAATATCTGTTTGTGGAAAGTGTTCCGGCGACTTTCTGGGGAAAGATGACACGGACGAGTATCAACACGGGCATGTATTTGTATGCGAAGAAAACTGCTTTGGCATTCTGCCGGGGAATTTGAGTGGTGTTTGTATATTGTTGATGGAATGTTGGTGCATACAGATGTTTGATTCAAAACATGGCTTATGACTATGCAATATGTTTGATTTTTGCCGTAATGCTCCGCATTAGACGGAATGCTACGCTCTGGGGAGATATGATGCGAATGCTATGATTGTGCAAAAGATACCGATTCGGGATTCGGATCCCGTGGCAGTGAAGATCCCTGGCCGATCTGTTCGAAGTGATATCCCCAGCTGGGGATGAGATCAATGGTAGACCCGATAAGATGACTCTGTTTGGGGAAATAGGTCACTGATAGACCTATCTTAATGATGAGGGGCCCAACTGGGATCTACGGGAGCTTCCATCACTTTGTTGTGAAATCTTCAGACATTGCTCTTCTGGATATAGACTGAAACTCTTGCGGGGGCACGGTTCCCTGTCTGACACTTGGCTGGGGAGGAATGATCACTGAACGATCTTCCTAAAGTCCTTTAGGGAGAAGCATCTCTGGTGCTATTGGGAAGATGTGATGAGTAAGTAATGATTTGATAGTTCGCTGGGGAGAAACTTTCATCACTTTGTTGTGCTTAGAACACCTGCAATCCTGTTATGACAAAGAAACGTACAAGTATCTCGAGGTATCCCTTACTGGATTCCATCATAGGAGTTTTAGACACTCCCGGGAGCAGATATATTTCTTGTAAGCATAAATTTAGAAAAGACACATCTGTATTCATGCAATCAAAAGGACATCGGACATTTTTGCAAATGGAAATGAAATGTACGAGACGAAATATGACTGAAAATATGATTTTATTAATTTGGGGCGCCCTGAATTGGCGAGTACAGTCAAAGAAACAAATCCCCTGAAATGAGGAGATTGTTACAAAATGAGAAAACA
The DNA here is from genome assembly GCA_963966055.1 of Lathyrus aphaca. Lineage (NCBI taxonomy): Eukaryota > Viridiplantae > Streptophyta > Magnoliopsida > Fabales > Fabaceae > Lathyrus > Lathyrus aphaca. Next base: position 280,900,888 of record OZ014520.1, on the reverse strand, counting down.
AAAAGACGCTGGCAATGTTGATGATGCTTCAGTGCTTCCCTTTTGCTATGACTTATATGACATTGACATTCTTCTCATCTTGCTTTTTGAAGAAGGCTGATTCTGACCAATGCTTTATACTTTCGAAGCTTGCCGTGTTGTAAGTGATACAGACGAATTCAGGATGCAGTTGTTAGCTTATTCCCTTATTTTGCGTGGATCGCCCTTTCGGGTTTTCAATCCACCGGGATACCCATTTTTGCCTGAGTTGTCCAATGTGGCTTTTCAACTCAGCGGGTGTATATTTTTTATTTATTTTCCCTTATTTTTGCCCGAGTCTTTTATTCTGTTTTTGACTCGCCGGGATGCCCTATTTTTGCCTGGACTTTCATTCTGTTTTTGTGTCCAGCGGGTCATTTTTATGCGAAGTATTTTTTAACTGCATCCGAATTCACATGGGATAGGAAGTCTTCACCATCCATAGTACTGAGCATCAGTGCTCCTCCAGAGAAAACTTTCTTTACTATGAACGGACCATCGTAATTCGGAGTCCACTTGCCCGTGTGGTCTGTATGAGGAGGAAGGAGTCTTTTCAGCACAAGATCTCCTACTTGGTACTCTCGAAGCCTGACTTTCTGATCGAAGGCTTTCTTCATTCTTTTCTGATATAACTTCCCATGACAGATTGCAGCTAATCTCTTCTCTTCGATCAGATTCAGTTGTTCGTACCGGGATCGGACCCACTCTGCTTCATTCAGCTTGACATCCATGAGTACCCGCAGGGAGGGTAATTCAACTTTAACAGGTAGGACTGCCTCCATACCATACACAAGCTGATACGGTGTTGCCCCAGTGGATGTTCTGATTGATGTATGTCGCTCCCACCTGATGACACAGGGCCAAGAGGGGTACAGACGCGAACGGTCGGCGAAAGGAGAGAGAACACACAAGGGTGAACTTAAGAGACAAGAGTCTCCAGCTAGGCATTTTTATCCCGGGGGAAAGGTAATGTTGCATAGACCTAGAAAGATATGGATAAGACGGTTGCGAACCAGAGAGACTGAGAAAGGGGGTTGGTTACAACCTGGGAAGGTATTAGCACCCAGATTGTCCGCCGTACTCGACGGGATCCACGCTTAAAAGATTTGTGTTTTAAAGGGGTAGTGTCAGTGCAATCTGTGTATCAAAACTGGAAAAGAATGCAAGTGTCAGTGTAAAAGAAGTGTGAAGTGTATAAGAGAAGTGTCAGTGTAAGGACAAGAGTGAAATGCTCAAGGCTATGAGGCTCAAAGAATAAGGCTGGAAAGAGGGGGAATATACAGAGACTTTTGTTCGATAACTGTTAAGTTATGCCTACGTATCCCCTCGTGCAATGAGGAAGTCAGAACACCGTAGTTCGACTCAAAGAGACTGAAAGATAAATTGACTGATGAATTTCTTGCTTGTCTATGCTCAAGTGTATGACCTGTCTGGCTCAGGTGCAAACTGTCTTGCATTAGACGGAAGAAGCAAGTTCTCGTTTGTGAGTGAATGAGATGAGAAAAGAATCCCGGAGGAGACGATTATTGTTTGTTTTTGTGTTTTCAATCTTTTATTGCCTTTTGGAGTTTGTCATAAGTTAATGAGCTTAAACCTAAACCAAGAGTTAGTAAACTTACCACATCCTCCCTCTGATTATGGGTAATGAGAATACCTTAAGTATGAAGTAAACACCTCATACTTAATCACCATGATGTAGGGTTAAGATCATTAACCTACTTGTAATTATTTAGATGTTTTTGTTGTTTTTGTTTAGTGTTAAGTAATGAGTTTAAGCCATAATCAAGGATTTAATGGACCCATTACACCATCCTAATAGAAGGATAATAGATGAGAACATTTAAGCTGAGAAAGACTCCTCAACTTAATCCATGATTAGGGATTAACCTCATGACAAAACAAAGCCTTTGTTAAATGGATTTTAATTAATGGTAAGACTAAGAAATGGATTTTATGGTTTGTAAGACAACTTGAGGGGGACTTGTCCATTAACACTAGGGTTAGTCCTTCTTAACCAATTAAGGAAGAATTAGAACCCTAATGCAAGGCCCAAGTTACAAGTTTGATGTCTTGATGATTATTAGATGGATTGATTAAAGGATTTAAACACATTAAGGGTTTAACACTTAGGATTAAAGTTATACACTCCATCCTAATAGAAGGATGCAGGCGTAAGCTTAATCACAAAGCCTTAAAGCCTTTAGGGTTTAGCCCTTGATTATGAGATGAGAAGAGAAGACTCAAAGATGACACAAAGGCAAAACTAAATGGGGGACTAATCAAACCCTAATTATTATCATGCTTGGTTGTTCCTAGGGTTTATGAGGCTTGCAAGAAGATCTTCAGAGAAACCACCAGGAAAGAAGCAGATGAAAGGAGCAAGAAGCAAAGAGAAGCAAAACAACTTGCTTCACTTAAGAAGACAAGTTGCTTGAAGAAAGAAAGTAAGATGAACATGAATGAGCAAGCTCAATCCAATACACAAGATAAAATGCATCAAAGATGCAAGAGAGATGAGAAGAGATTGTGAGAAGTGAAGGCAAATTCACTTCTCTAAAACAACTTACCACCTGAAAAGTTAGCCAAAAGAAATGAAATGAAATGAAAATGAGATGAAATGCAAAGATGAAAACCAAAGTCAGAATCATATTCATGATGCAAATGATGCTAAGAGGTGATACAAACATGAGGCAAGACATGAGAATGATCATACAAGGACATGGGTGCAGATGAAGCATGCTTTGAACCATGAATGTACATGAAAAGTTATGAAATGCAATGGACATATAACATGGAAAATGAAAGATACAATGATCAAACACGATTCTAACATGTCCTAAGATGTATTATGAATCATGTGGATGCACAAAATGTCATGGCAAGTCATTGGATGCAAGCAAATGAGAAATGGATGCAAAGGAAGGCACAAATTAGGGTTACATGCATCATGCAATGCAAAAATCCAAAACCAGAAGCAAATGACATGACAAAAAATTGAAAATGGGAGCAAAGATACCCTAAACCTATACAAGTTCACTGCCCAAAGGAGGGGATCCAACTCTTAACCTAGTGCAAGTTATGAATTTCTCAAGATTACTAGGGTTTTGGGGTACCTCATCATGAAAAATGCAAAACAAATTGAAAATGGAAGATCAATTCAAAACAAATTTATCCTATAAACTACATGCCATGAAGGATGCAATGCGAGAAGAATCATTATCAAACCCTCAAAGGTTAGGCAGAATGAATTTTTCAAAGTTTGCACAAAAATATTGCCTTAAAATGAATTTAATTCCAAAGAAAATGATCAAAATGCATCAAGATCAAAAAAGAAATTTGGTTTGAGGGTTTGATAATGTTTCTAAATGTTTCTAAATGCAATGTGAATTTTTTGGTGATTTTTAAATACCTAAATGTATTTTTTATTAATTAATTTCCATTAACTAATTAAAAATGAACATTTAAATAATTTAAAAATGATTTTTAATGCAAAAAATAAAAATAAAAATATTTTTGGGTTCTGAAAATTAATAAAAGATTTGATAAAAATTTTCAGAATTTTTAAACATGATTTGCTATTTTAAATAATTCGTGGAAATTAAATATGAAACAAATAAAATTAAAATGAATTTAATAAGAAAATGAGAAAGTATGCAAATCCAAGGGCTGTGGTTCAAACTGGGACACGCGGGAATTGACTTAGCGCACAAATGAATGGCCAGAATTCAAACTTGCCTAATTATGTCATTAGCCCTAATCCTAACCCTAATCACTTTCAGATGACCGGAACAGTGTTCCGATCATCTTCTCCGGCCAGTCAATTTCTCAATCTCACTCAAAACGCATCAAAACCTCACTAAACTCTCCAGAATCAATCTATGAACATCATTAAACATAAACCCTACAACAAACATCATTTATTTTTCGTGAATCAAGAGAAACAAGCAAAAACATTTTCACGGGCAAACTTTCAGGCAGTCAATACATGTTTGTTTCTTGACCATTTTCAAAACCAAACACATCCAGATGATCAGTGCAACTCATAGAATCATATTATAACAAGAAATTAAAGTTCTGGAAAAAAATTTCTTGAGCTCACCTGAACTGGAGCTTTCAAAATAGGGACTTTCTGGCTGCTTCTTTGGTCCAAACAAGCTCCAATGATCCACCCCAGAAGTTTGTGACACTTAGCTGGAGTTTATATGGCCTCCAGAGAAAGTTTGCAGAAGCTCAGGTCAATGGAGGAGGGAAATCGTGTTTTTGATGTGGGAGGTTTCAGGAACAAATGAGGGTTGGGAAATGATCAGAGGAACATGTTGAGTGATTCTACGAAGTTTGTTTTGATGTTTGATGCTTGTGTGCTGAGATTCGAAGGAAAGTGCACAAGAGGAGAGTTTTGTGAACTATGGCTTATGAGATGTTTCAGGCTTGTGTGTGTTATGCTTTGAGTTTCTTTTTGTCCACTTATCACATTGTGATAGGTCTGTGGAGTTGGTGTGGCCTATGCTGATTGGTATGGGCCATTTTGCATAAAGTCCAAGTTAGGTGTACTTGAGGTATGGGCAAGTGGGAGGTTGTGATAGGGGCATGGTTTGGCTCAGCTGAGATCATGGATTTCTTGTGGATCAGATTTTGTGAGCTATAACAAGTAGAGGCATGGCTACATGAGTTTTTGCAAGTTGGTACAACTTTGGCCCCTTTGTGATTACTTGAAGCATAAGTCATGAAAATGGACAAATCTTTGATGCATTCTGGTTTTTAGGCATTGGTTTATGTTTGTGCAAAGGTTAGAAGTCCATTTGAAGTCACATTTTGCCTTGGCAAGGGGTTTTGCAACTTTGCCTCTTTGGTGCAAGACTTGAAATTATGTGATTTTTCCCAACTTTGACAAACCATAACTTTTGATCCAAAATGAATTAGAATGAGTTCTTGTACTTTTTGAAAAGGGAATGATCCATTCTACAACTTTCATGACCAAAGTTTTCTCATTTGAAGCATTTTTTAATCAATTTGAGGAGGTTGAAAAACTTTCCCAAAATGGCAAGTTTACATTACAAGTCACCTTCCCAAAAAGGCAATTTTGCAAATGGCTTGAAATTCTCCAATTTTGTGAACTTCTAACACCTTATATGATCAAATAAAGATCATACACATTAAAAATGATGGAGAACACCCTTTGGTTGGATGATTGAGGGCCTCAGATGCCCTGATTTTGCACTGACTTGCTCAAGAAGTCATCTCTTGATCAGATGCCTTCCCCATGGAATTTCTTCATGAAAGTTGATATGCATGATCCCTATACCATATAGAGACCAATAGAAACAAGAATGACCAAAAAATTTGGAGGTATGGCCTCTGAAACCAAAACCCTAATTCTAGGTCATCTGTGCAGTTAAACCTGGCTCTGCTTCCATGCCATTCTCAGTTCTTGTGATTCTTTGACTTTCTTGACTTTGTGGGGATATAATATGATACTTGGGCATACATGGACCCCTTTGAAGTGATTGATGACCTTTGGAGTGGCTCAAATGGCTCTTGGATGGCTCAGATCACAAACCCTAGATGCAGATGACTTTGAATCAATGCAGTGAAGCAAATATGCAATATGAGATGATGTGATTGAACTTATGCATATGAAAAGATAATAAGCCATGGTGTGAATGGGTGAGGGCAAATTTGGGGTGTTTACAGCTTCCCCTATTCAAGCATGAGTTAGATGTGTAGGATGTAAGCAACGGCTTAACAGGCAAACAAGATAACTTGTGGTTGAATACCAAAGACAGTCCAAAATTTGCACTCACAAAATGAAGAAGAAAAGGGATATAGATTGTAAAGGAAAATAAAGTGTAATTATAAAGTGCGGGCGACGGAGGATGACCGTCGGGCAGAGGGCGACTGCTGGGGATGAAGCAATGACGGGGACGACCGACATGCTGAGGAAGATGTGGGAATCAAAGCAATGACGGGGACGGCCGACAAGCCGGGGATATAAGAGATTGTGATGGGGACGGCCATCAAAATAAAGAAACAAAGATTCCCTGGGGGTTAAGGGTAAATGATGGGGACGACCATCGGGTTCAAAGCATAAATGACATAAATGATGAGGTACGGTCATCAAAGGTGAAGGACGATCACCTGGCAGGGTACGGCTGCTCTGTTGGGGATAAGATGAGGGACGGTCATCTAAGGTGAAGGACGATCACCTGGCAAGGTACGGTTGCCAAAAGTATCGCGACATAGGACAAATGCCGGATAAAAAGGTCGACGATGGGGACGGCCATCGGATAAGCATGATGAAGGACGATCATCAAGAGGTGAAGGACGATCACCTGGCAGGGTACGACTGCTCTAGGGTTTATCATGACATAGGACGAATGTCAGATAACAAGATCAACGATGGGGACGACCACCAGATAAAATGATGAAGGACGATCATCAAGAGGTGAAGGACGATCACCTAGCAGGGGACGGCTGCTGAAGATATCACGACATAGGACGAATGTCGGATAGGAAGGGGTTCTAATGAATAGAGACTCCGCTGGGGATGATGAAGGACGATCATCAAAAAGGTGAAGGACGATCACCTGGCAGGGTACGGCTGCCGGAAATATCATGACATAGGATGAATGTCAGATAAAAAGAAAATAAAACATCGGGGTTTGCTGGGGACTCTTCTGGGGAATGGTAGACACAGACGAGTGTCTATATTCAAGAAAGAGAAGGTATAAGTGTTTGACACGGTGTATAGATTAAAGATGCGGACGAGCATCCTTAAGACTACGATACAGACGAGTATCAGTAGAAACAAACGCTGACGCATGTTCAGAGATGATGATACGGACGAGCATCAACTAGTTAACAAAGAACACGGACGAGTGTCGACTCTAAGGAGATTTAAGTGGTGTATACAAGATACGGACGAGTATCTGTATGAGTAAAAAGTGATGAGTGAGACATAGACGAGTGTTTAACTTGTTGGGGAGAGTGTGACACAGACGGGTGTCGGAAAAAGTGTATTATAAACAAGTATATGGTTCTCAAATGTTTAGGTAACTATGTTGGGGAAGGTTACACGGACGGGTGTCAAGGAGTATCTGTGTTGTGGGTGCAAAGAGGACGCTTTGGATTTCTACTGGGGGTGTGACACAGACGAGTGCCAAGAAGCATCTGTAGCATCTGTAGTATAAGTATCTGTTTGCTCGGGCAATTTACCGGGGAATGATGACACGGACGAGTGCCAAAAGGAGCATGTATCTGTAAGGGAAATGTTTTGGCCCTCTGGTGAGGAATTGGGGAAATATTTTGCATATTGTTGACAGATTGTCAGTATTTACAAGTGTTTGATTCAGAACATGGCTTATGATTATGCAACATGTTTGATTTTTGCCGTAATGCTCCGTATTAGACGGAATGCTACGCTCTGTGGGAAATATGATGCGAATGCTATGATTATGCAAAGATAACGATCCGGGATTCGGATCCCGTTGCTGTGGAGATCTCTGGCTGATCTGCTTGAAGTGGATTTCCCAGCTGGGGGGTGAGATCATTGGTAGATCTAACATATATGACTCTGCGTGGGGAAGTAGGTCATTGATAAACATATCTCAATAATAAGGGACCCAGCTGGGGTTTGTGGAAGCTCTAGTCACTCTGTTGTGAGATCCTCAGGCGTTGCTCTTCTGGATAGAGATTGAAACTTTGTGGGGAGATGGTTCCCTGTCTGTGCACTTGGCTGGGGAAGAAGAAAGATCACTGAAAGATCCTCCTAGAGATTTCTGTGGGAATCCTGCTGAGGATGATACTTGACAACTCAGCTGGGGATATGAGCACCTTCTGGTACTGCTCTGAAGGAAATGCTGGAGAAGTGATGCCTGACAACTCTGATGGGGAGAAGGCATCTCTGGTGCTGCTTGGAAGGTGTGCTGAGGAAATAATGATTTGGCGGCTTACTGGGGAGAAGCTTTCATGCCCCATGTTGCGCTCTGAACACTTGTAACCCTGCATGACAAAGAAATGTACAAGTTCCCCGAGGTATCCCTTACTGGGTTCCGTCATAGGAGTTTAGACACTCCCGGGAGTAAATATATTTCCTGCAAGCATGTAGTTTAGGAAGGAAACATCTGTATTTATGCAATCAATATCTCAAGGACATCGGACATTTCTCAAATAAAAACGTATGAGACGAAACATGACTGAAAATCTGATTTTATTAACTCATGTGCCCTGAATTGGCAAATACAGTCATAGAAACAGATCCCCTAAAATGAGGGGATTGTTACAAATTGAGAAACAAAAGATGTTGGCAATGTTGATGACGCTTCGGGGAGCTTCCCTTTTGCTATGACTTGTATGACATTTGACGTTCTTCTCATCTTGCTTTCTGAAGAAGGCTGATTCTGATCGACGATCGAAACTTTCGGAGCTTGCCGGGTTGTAAGTGATACAGATGAATTTAGAATGCAGTTGTTCGCTTATTCCCTTATTTTGCGTGGATCGCCCTTTCGGGTTTTCAATCCACCGGGATACCCATTTTTGCCTGAGTTGTCCAATGCGGCTTTTCAACTCAGCGGGTGTACATTTTTTTTAAATTTATTTTTCCCTTATTTTTGCCTGAGTCTTTTATTCTGTTTTTGACTCGCCGGGATGCCCTATTTTTGCCTGGACTTACATTCTGTTTTTATGTCCAGCGGGTTATTTTTATGCGAAGTATTTTTTAACTGCATCTGAATTTACAGGGGACGGGAAATCTTCACCATCCATAGTACTGAGCATCAGTGCTCCACCAGAGAAAACTTTCTTTACTACGAATGGCCCTTCATAATTCGGAGTCCACTTGCCCCTGTGATCTGTATGAGGAGGGAGGAGTCTTTTCAGCACAAGATCTCCTACTTGGTACTCTCGGAGCCTGACTTTCTGATCGAAAGCTTTCTTCATTCTTTTCTGATATAACTGCCCGTGACAGATCGCAGCCAATCTCTTCTCTTCAATCAGACTCAGTTGTTCGTATCGGGATCGGACCCATTCTGCTTCATTCAGTTTAACATCCATTAGTACTCGCAAGGAGGGTAATTCAACTTCAACTGGTAGGACTGCCTCCATACCATAAACAAGCTGATACGTTGTTGCCCCAGTGGATGTTCTGATTAACGTACGGTACCCATGCAAGGCAAATGGTAGCATCTCATGCCAGTCTTTATAGGTGACTACCATCTTCTGCACAATCTTCTTGATATTCTTGTTAGCTGCCTCGACAGCGCCATTCATCTTTGGCCTGTAAGGAGAAAAATTGTGGTGTTGGATCTTGAAGTCCCGACACAGTTCTGCCATCATTTTGTTGTTCAAGTTGGAACCATTATCAGTAATGATTCGCTCGGGCACTCCATACCTGTCGCTCCCACCAAATGACACCGGGTCAAAAGGGGAACAGACGCGAACGGTCGGCGAGAGGGACAATGAGAACACACAGGAGTGAACTCACTGGAGATGAAAAGAGTCGCCAGCTAGGCATTTTTATCCCTAAGGAAAGGCAATGCTGCATAGACCTAGAAAAAGATGGATAAGACGGTTGCGAACCAGAGAGACTGAGAAAGGGGGTTGGTGAACCCTAGTCCGTGACTAGCATTAACATTCCCCACTACAGCTTCCAGCTGATTGACAGTGATTTCCTCAGGCACGTAAGCTGCGTGCAAGACTTTGAGTAGTGCATTCCGGTGAGCTTCGGAATACATAAGCAATGATAGGATTGAGATCTTGGAAGGCGTCTGATGAAGCTGATCCACTATTTTATAATCACTCTTTTTGATGATTCGCATGAACTCATCAACCTCTTGATCGAAGGGTGTTTTCAAGGCTTCTTTAACAACTTGATCTTCCTGCACGGGGCTCTTCCCTTTTGCCTTGGCAGCAGCTTCTGCTTCGGCAGCGGGTCTCTGAATTTGTGGAGCGAAAAGACGTCCGCTTCGAGTGAAGCCTCCGCCTCCGCCCACATTGTCTATTTGTGGTGCAGGGGTTGATGATTCAAAAGTGATTCTTTGTCCTTCGCAGTACAAGTCAGAGCCGTAATGCCAGGGGATGGCATTACTGCTTTCATAAGGTACGGGTCCAGGCACCGTGATGGTGACTGGACTGATTGCAGCTGTTGAAGGAATTGTGATAGTCTGAGGATCATAATAGATTGTAACCGGTGCTCTAATGGGAGCAGCACCTTCTGAGTTGTAGGCAGAGTTGCTTTCAGGATCATAGAATATGGTGACAGTTGAGACATCTTCATGATTTGTTGCTGGTGTTGTAGGAGACAAAGGTGGAAGAATGGATGTTGTTGTTGTAGGAGTTTCAAAATGGAGTGATGCTGAAGTTGTAGCAGGAAAATTTGTTGAAAACTGATCAGTTGAGATAATGGATGAAGTACTTGTTGATGAAGCCAAAGAATTGTCAGGAACAATGGTTGTTGCAGTTGTAGGAGGTTCTGAAACCGTTGCTGATGAGATTGCTGGATTTGTTGGAAATGATGTGGTGATCTGAAGTTGGCCACTCTGAATAAGGCCATCTATGCCGTTCCTCAAATCATCGCACCCATTTACCGAGATATTGCAGTAAGCACAACCCAACTCACACCCCGGGAACATTTGACATTCCAAGAGCTGAGCTTTGATTTCTACCAACGGTGTCCTGATCTGGCCCACACTGGTTATTAAATAATACGGCTTGTCTTCTTCAATAGCGTTAATTCTAGGACCACCGTGGTTTGGCATGGGGTTCTTATTGACATTGGGTGGTGGTGCGAAATTCAGAGCTTTCGAGTCTACCAGGTCTTGTACCTTCATATGCAGGGCTCTGCACTTTTCTGTACTGTGGCCAGGTGCGTTTGAATGGAAGGCACACCTAGCGTTGGAGTCATAATTCCTGGGTAGACTGTTGGGATCTGGAGGTGCTAACGTCCTTAGCTCAACTAGGTTGAGTTTCAGGAGTTGTGGCAACAGGGTAGCATATGGCATAGGGATCGGATCGATCACCCTATTAGCTTGAGATGGCCTCTGCTGAAATGGCCTTTGTTGACTGTTGTTGTTGGTGTTGCTGTTGTTGTAATTCCTTGGAGGATACTGAGATTGCTGGTGGTACTGAGGTTGTTGCTGATAGTTTTGCTGAGGAGGTTGATAGACTGGTTGTGGATGAGCTGGAGCAGGGATGGTGACTGCTGCTATTGACCTGTGAACATATTGGGGCCTGCCCCTGTTGGTGTGGATGGCATTGGTCTCGCCAGTTCTTCTCGGGCCTGCAAAAGGCTTTCTTGTACTACTGGACGAGCTTGCACCATTGTCAGATATCTTACCCATCTTCAATAGGCTTTCAATTCTCTCCCCAGCTATGACAACATCTGCAAAGCTAGTGGAAGAGAAAGCAGCCAGCCTGTTAATGTAAGTCCCCTGAAGGGTGTTCATGAACATATCTGCCATTTCCCTTTCAGACATAGGGGGCTGAACAGCAGCAGCCAATTGCCTCCATCTCTGGGCATATTCTCGGAAACTTTCCCTTGACGACTGTGACATTCCCATTAGGAGAGTCCTATTGGGTGCCATATCTAAGTTATACTGATACTGTCTGATGAAGGCCTCTGCCAGGTCCTTCCAGCATCTAATAGTTGCCCTCGTCAAGTGAGAGTACCATTCTCTTGACGCTCCAGTCAAACTGTCTTCGAAATAGAACATCCAGAGCTTCTCATCCATGGTATAGGCCTTCAGCCTTCCCAGAAAAGATTGTAGATGAGTCCGGGGGCAAGAAGTCCCGTTGTATTTTTCGAAACAAGGAGGCTTGAACTTATGGGGAATCCTGACCCCGTCTACCAAGCCCATGTCCATGACGTCGAAGCCCAAAGAGTTTTGAGATTCTAAGGACCTCAATTTCTCAGCTATCTCATCCAACCTTCTATCATAAGCTTCCTCCCCAGCACCCATTACTGTGAACTGGTCCTCTTGGGGGTCTTCTTGAAGTACCCTGGCTGCAGTGGCAGTCCCTTGAACATTTGTAGGGATGTTGACCTCGGGATGGAGGTGTGGGCCAAATACAGGGGGGTTAACGTGGGGTTGGACCCTTTCATTGTTGCTGGTGCCGGCAGTCCCTATATGTGGATCTTCTTGATTTTGCCTTTCCACCATGGCCCTCAATCTTTCCTGGCTCTGAGTCATGTTGTTCATCACTTCCATAAACTGAGTCATCTGGTTCCTCATTTCTAGTCTTTCGTTTGCCATTTGATTTCTGACCTCAGTAAGGTCCTGCTGCATCTGATCCATTTGAATGCCCGGAAGATTATTACGGGTTGGATAACGGTGCGGACGGTTGAGGGGAAATACCCGGCGCCTAGCAATAGTTCCTGAACATTACAACAGAGTTAGTGGCAATAAAACAAAAACCTACAAAACAAACAAAATTGTTAGCATGCAATGCAGTTATGCTCATTTGTTCTCAAGGTATCCGGTTTGGCATTCAGTTTTGACCCTTCCAGACCCCTGGAGATGTTGTTGTTGTTGCTTTGAAGAAAACTCAGATGAAGCAAACTAACACAAATATATTACAGAAGGTGAAATAATACAACTTGTTCATTTTACAACACAAGCCCTCTAAGGGGTCGAAATACATTACAAGAAAATAAAAGTACATGGAAAGAAAGCAGCAACAAACAAATGATCAAACACCAAGACCAAACTCATCCTCACGAACTTCCTTGAGAAGTGCTTCGGTCACAGGATCAGCCGGACGCTCCGTGAGATTCCTGATGAGGAGATTCCGGGTTGTAACAGCTGCAGTGAGCTTCTTGTGCTGAGTTTGTTCTTTGGACCTCTTCACTCCAGCTTTGATCTTCAGCTCTGATATCTCCCTCTGGGCTGCTGCCAGGGCTTCTTGCCGTTCTTTTGCACTAGCTTCCAGTTGCTCCATCTTGTCTTGAACTCTCTTGTCCTCTAGAGTACGAGCCTCGGTGATCCTGACCCACCGGGCTTGACTCTCCTTTAAATACAAGTCTGTCCTTGCTCTCTGGAACTGGGCTTCCATGCAAGCATTCTTCAGAATTTGTTCTCCAGCCTTAGACTTTTTGATATAATCTCCAGACTTCTCAATCTTAGTCAGATGCTCTACTCTCAACTTCTCCAACCTCTCAATTTCCCTCATACCCTCACTCCTCTCTCGGAGGGTCTTCTGTAAAGCCTGGGTTAACTTCTCATTTCTTTCCTTCAAACTCTCAAACTCCTCCAAACTGACAGTGGCAGGTGGTGGTGTTGAAGATGACTCAGGCATGTCTTCTATGGTAAAGGGCATCCCAGAGAAATGGGCCCTGGCACGGGACCACTCATAATATTGTGCTGATGCCGCATTATTGCACTTCCCCAGAATGGTTACTCCCTTGGTTTGAACATTATCCCAGGCCCAGGCAGCCTGCCTAACAACAGTCAAATTAATCTTGTTCTCACAATAAAGAGTCTCCACCAAGTCCTGTGCCTTAGGAGTATGGACCAGTGCATAGCCCAGTTGCCTTCTGAACAGCAGAGGGTTGTAATTAATACTACCCTTAACTCCTACTAGGGGCACATTGGGAAAATGCCCACAGCTGGTGATGATATCCTTGCCCTTGGTGTTTTGAGTGCACCATCTAATATCAGCTGAAGTAAGAGTAGTAAGTCTCTTAGCCCAGTTGCTCTGCTGATGAGGGTTCAAAAATGCATCTGTCCTGGGTAGATGCCTGAGAAGCCAAGTATGGAATAATGGAGCACAACACCTCACTAACCTTCCCCTCTGCTTTTCATTCCTCTGATGCACTGAATAGTAAAGATCCCCCAATAAAGTGGGCACTGGGTTCTTCAGGATGAACAGATGGATTGCATTCTTGCTAATGAATCGAGGCTCATCTGCAAACAACACAATTCCATATATGCTCAAAGCCAACAAGGCACAAACAGCTTTCCACTCTCCTAAAGAAGCTTTCAGGGTAGCTTGAGAAATCAGGAAATCCAGATGGAAGCCAGGGATTCCAGCTTTAGAAGTCATATGCTGCTCAATCAGGACAGGTTCCAAATGCAAAGCCTTTGCTACTCCTCCATTACCAGGAAAGACCATCTCAGGGTTGAAAGGGATTCCACCCCTGATAGGCAAACCAACCAACGATGAGTATTCTTCTAATAGAGGGCCTAGCTGAAAGTCCTGAAAAGTGAAGCATCTCAGTGGGGGATCATAGAACTGAATGCAAGTGTGGATCAGGCTTCTCTGTGAAGGGTCCAGATCCATAACCATATCAAGTATATCCCCATAGTGTTCCCTGAACAATGATATGTGATCTGGAGTGATCAGGGTCTGAATCCTCCTGATGTCTGATAGCTCTGGCTGGAAAAAGTGATAGGTGATGTTGCTCTTTTTAGGAGCCATGATGCTGAAGATGAGTAGAGACAGGTGTTGATGATAACACTGAAGAATGGGCCACTGATTGGCTGGAGTAGATAACTGATGGCTGAAACAAGTGCTGATGAAGATAGGTCAATACTGAAGATGGGGTCAAAACCAAAACCAAATGAAGATGGATACCCTGAAACACAAATAAGCAAATGTCAATATGATGCAATGATTATGTATGCAAATGAAATGCAAGGGTTTGTGACTGAGCTGGATCTGATCAAAATGCCCTGATATAGGTCCAAGTGTATTCAAGAATTCCAGATGGAGGTCTGTAAGTCCAGTAACCAAGGTGGGGGACTCAAATAAAGAGCCACATGTCCAGGGTTTTAGAATCACAAGAACTGACCCAAAATGGAGTACTCTTAAACAATCAAAGTAACAGGGTATTCTGAGGTCAAGGTACCTGCAAACCTGTAAACAGCCCAACCCCCTCACAGGTGGTGTTCTAGAACAAGGATCCTCAGACTTGGATCAGTTATGAGAAGTGTAAACACTTCCAACCCGGAGGTACAGTGTTTACAATAACCATAAAAGTTCCTCCTCTAATTCACCTCAGTTTCTGAAGGTCAATACTAAAAGGTCATCCAGACTTAGCAGGCTTCCCAGATAGCCCTAGCATTGCAGGAAATCTGCAACACAGAGTTCTCAAGAAGAAACCCATATCTGAACCGTGTTTCATATTCCCGCACCAGACCGAAATGGAATGGGAAAGAATATGATTCACTCTAGCCTAGGTGTCACTCAGGTCCCAGGTATAGGACCTTAGCTCTCAATGGAACACCCACCCACCAAAGCAAAACCAGATCCAGCCAGACAGCATGACAGTATGATATATGAAAACTGTAAAGAAAGCAATAAATAAAGCTGTACAGAAAGCAGTAAATAAAGCAAATATACAAACACAAATAAGCACATAACACCCCAGTAAACACAAATCAAACAAGCGCTAGGAGGAACCCACAAAAAGAACCAGAAGCCCTGGTTACAGTATAAGGGTCCCCAGCAGAGTCGCCAAGCTGTCGCTCCCACCAAATGACACCGGGTCAAAAGGGGAACAGACGCGAACGGTCGGCGAGAGGGACAATGAGAACACACAGGAGTGAACTCACTGGAGATGAAAAGAGTCGCCAGCTAGGCATTTTTATCCCGAAGGAAAGGCAATGCTGCATAGACCTAGAAAAAGATGGATAAGACGGTTGCGAACCAGAGAGACTGAGAAAGGGGGTTGGTTACAACCTGGGAAGGTATTAGCACCCAGATTGTCCGTCGTACTCGACGGGATCCACGCTTAAAAGATTTGTGTTTTAAAAGGGTAGTGTCAGTGCAATCTGTGTATAAAATAGCTGAAAAAAGAATGTACAGGTGTCAGTGTAAAAGAAGTGTGAAGTGATATATACAGTGTCAGTGTAAGAACATAGAGGAGATGCTCAAGAATATGAGGCTAAGAGAATGAAGCTAGAAAGAGGGGGAATATACAGAGACTTTTGTTCGATAACTATTAAGTTATGCCTACGTATCCTCTCGTGCAATGAGGAAGTCAGAACACCGTAGTTCGACCCAAAGAGACTGAAAGATGAATTGACTTGTGAACTGCTTGCTTGTCTATGCTCAAGTGTATGACCTGTCTGGCTCAGGTGCAAACTGTCTTGCATTAGACGGAAGAAGCAAGTTCTCGTTTATGAGTGAGTGAGATGAGAAAAGAATCCCAGAGGAGACGATTATTGTTTGTTTTTGTGTTTTCAGTCTTTTATTGTTTTTGGATTTTGTCATAAGTTAATGAGCTTAAGTCTAAACCAATGGATTTAGTAAACTCATCACATCTTCCCTCTGATTAGGGGTAATGAGAATACCTTAAGTGTGAAGTCAGATTCTCACACTTAATCACCTTTGATGCAGGATTAAGATCATTAACCTACTTGTGATTAGTTAGATGTTTTTGGTGTTTTTGTCTAGTGTTGAGTAATGAGATTAAGCCATAATCAAGGATTTAAACAGACTCATTACACCATCCTAATAGAAGGATAATAGATGAGAATGTTTAAGCTGAGGAAAACTCCTCAACTTAGTCCCTGATTAGGGATTAAACTCATGACAAAACAAGCCTTTGATTAAGTGGATTTTATTTAGTGATAAGATGATGAAGTGATTTTTAGGGTTTGTAAGACAACTTGAGGGGGACTTGTCCATTAACACTAGGGTTAGTCCTTCTTAACCAATTAAGGAAGAATTATAACCCTAATGCAAGGCCCAAGTTACAAGTGTGATGTCTTGATGATTATTAATTGGATTGATTAAAGGATTTAAACACATTAAGGGTTTACACTTAGGATTAAAGTTATACACTCCATCCTAATAGAAGGACTAATCATTGTAAAACTAAATGGGGGACTAATCAAACCCTAATCATTGTCATGCTTGGTTGTTCCTAAGGTTTGTGAGGTTAAACAAGAAAGAAGCCTTCAATGGAACCACCAGGAAGCAGATGAAAGGATCAGGAGAAGCAAAGTGACTTGCTTCATCCAAGAAGTCGAGTCACTTGAAGAAAGAAAGTGGGAGGAACAAGAATGAGCAAGCTCAATCTCAAACACATATAGAAATGCAGCAATGGATGCAAGAGAGATGAAAAGAAAAGTTATGAGAAGTGAAGGCAAATTCACTTCTCAAGTCACTTACCACCTGAAATGTCAGAAAAGGAAATGCAATGCAATGCAAAATGAGATGAAATGATATGATGCTAAACAAAACCAGAAGCATGTTGATGATGATAATGATGCTATAAGATGAACATGAGGCAGCACATGGAAATGTTTATACAAGTTCATGAATGCAAATGAAGCAAGCTTAGGAACATGAACAAGCATGAAAAGCTATGAAGTGCACAATGCAAACAACATGGCCAACACATGATGCAATGATCAAACATACTTTCTACATGTCTTATGATGTCAAATGGATCACATGAATGCTTGAAATGCTAAGACAAGTCATGTTATGCAAGAGAATGCAAGAGGGATGCAAATGAAAGCCCAAATTAGGGTTAATGGATCATACATCAAACAAAAACCAAAAACAGAAGCAAACCCTAAGATAAAAAATGGAAAATGCCATACAAAGGACCCTTGATCCTATACTAAACCAATGTCCAAAGGGGAGGTCTCAACTCTCAACCAATCTCAAGTTATGAATTTTACAAGTTATTAGGGTTTTTAGGGTTCCTAAACAAAAGAAATGCCAAACAAATGAAAAATGCAAGATCAAATCATGGCCATTTTATCTCAAAAACTACATGCTAAACACAATGCAATGCAAGAAGAATCAATGTCCAACTCTTCATAGATAGGCAGAAATGATTTTTTGAACTTTGGATCAAATTAATGCATAAAAATGATTTTTATTCAATGAAAAATTCTCAAAATGCATCAAGATCAAAAAAGAAATTTGGTTTGAAGGTTGGAAAATGTTTCTAAATGTCTTAGAACATTTCATGAATTTTTTGGTGATTTTTAGATACTTAAAAGTATTTTTAATAAATTAATTCTCATTAATCAATTAAAAATAATCTTTTAAATATTTAAAAATACTTTTTTAATGATAAAAATAAAAATAAAAATATTTTTGTGTCATAAAAATTAATAAAACTTATGAGGAAAAGTTTCATAATTTTTACACATTTTTTACTATTTTAAATAAATTAGAGAAAAGAAATGATATTAAATGAAAAATAAAATAGGCTAAAATGATAGTAATTAGAAGGGAAGGCCAGGATTTGATCTGGGCTTGGTCTGGTTGACTGCGCGCCAGATCCAAGGGCCCAGATTCAAATCTGGCTAATTAAACTTATGAATTAATTAAACATAAATTAAATGAATAATCAGGGATTAGGGCTTCTAATGACTCATCTCATCCATCCATTCACGCGCGGGAGAGGCCATCCAACGATCCTCATTCAAACCTCATTAATCACTCAGATTAGGGTTAATGACTTACAGGCGGCCGGAGAAGACTTCCGGTCGTCTTCTCCGGCGAGCCAAAACCCTAGGTTCTTCTACAGGTCACCAATCAACAAATTTCTTCCACCAAAACGACTCTCTCATCAATCTAAACCTAAACCCTCAACCTAAATTCATTTATTTTCATCCATAGGCCTGAATCGAAACAAAATGTAAAATACGGGCAAATGTTCAAAAGCTTCATACATGCTGGTTTCTACACTATTTGCAAAAGTAAGCATACATTCATGATCAGAGGAACACAAGGCATCATAAAAGAACTTAAAAATCAGTTTCTGGGAAAAATGTTCATGAAGCTCACCTGAGATGAAGCTTCTCTGTTTATGAGCTCTCTGGACTTTTTCTTTGCACAGGCTTGCTTCCTTGAACCTCCTGAGGACAAAATGAGGCTCAGAAAACTTGGAGAGTGGCTGGCTTGAAAGATCCAACTCTGGTGTAGCAGAAATGGGGATCTTTGTATGTGATGTTTCAAACTGCTTTGAAGGGTGATTTTGGTTCCAGGGACAGTTTATGACTTGTTGGTGAAAGAAAAAATGGATTTTGATGGCTGTGTGTGGAGATTCGAAGAGTTCTGGTTTTAGGGATGAGAAATGGTGCAGATCAGTTCAGGCTGGTTCCAGGCTTGAGTCTTATTGGTTTCTACTCAATGAAACATAGTGAAAAGGTTGATGAAACTTGTTGGCATGTTTGTGAAGTGTGGAGGCAGATTCGAAGCAATTTGCAAAATGAGGTGTGTTTGTGTATGTGATCCTTGAGAGAGTTTCAGCCTTGCTTGATGTATGAAATGTCTTGCTCTCTGTCCACATAAACCTCTCTCATTGGTCAGATGACATGACATGTGCTTTTTTGATTGGTAAGTTTACTTTTGCAAAAAGTCAATTTTTGTGTAAGGAAAGTATGGCTTGGTCCTAGGCTTAGTACAAGGCATGGGCTGTGCAGCAAGGGTGAGGGGAAGGGCTAGCAAAGTGCAGTAACCAATGTAGCAAGTGGTGGAAAGAATGATCATGAGCTTTTGCAAGTTGTTGCTTTTTGGTTCACATGGAAAAAAGTCTTGTTACATGAACCATGAACATGTGATCTTTGGTTCAATTCTGATTTTTGTGTCACATAGAATGTTTGTGTCATGGTTGGATGTCACTAGAGGTTACAAACAGCCTTGGCTCATGGTTTTTGCAAAATTCACATTTGGTGCACATCTTGAAAATCAATGATTTTTGCCAACTTTGTCACACCATAACTTTTGATCCAAGAAGAATTTGATCATGTTCTTGTACTTTTTGAAAAGGGAAATATGTAATCTACAACTTTCATGACCAAAGTTTTTCCATTTGAAGCATTTTTGGATCAAGAATCAAGGCTTGAAAAATGACCTAAAATGAAGCATTCTTGAAAAGTCAACTATGCCCAAAAAGTCAACATTTGCAAAAACTCCAAATTCTTGATTTTTGTGAACTTCAACCTTCTTCCATGATCAAATAAAGATCATATACACTCAAAATGATGAAGAATGCCCATTGGTTGAGTCATTGGGGGCCTCAGATGCCCTGATTTTGCACTGACTTGTCTGAAAAGTCAACTCTTGATCAGATGACTTCCCCATGGAATTTCTTCATGAAAATTGATATGCATACTCCCTATACCATATAAAGACCAATGGAAACAAGAATGACCAAAAAAATTGGAGTTATGGCCTCTGAAACCAAAACCCTAATTTTAGGTCAACTGTGTAGTCAAACTTGGCTCTGCATCCATTCCAATCCCAGTTCTTGTGATTCTTTTGCATTCTTGACTTTGAGAGGATATAATATGATACTTGAACACATGTAGACCTCTTTGAAGTGATTTATGGCCTTTGGATTGGCTCAAGTGGCTCTTGGATCGCTCAGATCACAAACCCTAGATGCAGATGACTTAGAAACTATGCAGTGAATCAAAAATGAGGTATGAGATGGTATGATTGTGTTTATGCATATGAGATAATCACAAGCCATGGTGTGAATGGGTGAGGGCAAATTTGGGGTGTTTACAGCTGCCCCTATTCAAGCATGAGTTAGCTGTGCAGGTTGTAAGCAACGACTTAACAGGCAAACAAGATAACTTGTGGTTGAATACCAAAGACAGTCCAGAATTTGCACTCACAGAATGAAGAAGAAAGGGGATATAGATTGTAAAAGAAAATAAAGCATGTTGTAAAGTGCGGGAAACCAAGCCATGACGGGGACGGCCGACGTGCTGGGGATAAAAGGTAAAGCCAAGACGGGGACGGCCAACTAGCTGGGGAAAATCAAATTATGATGGGAACGGCCATCAAGATAAAGTAAGATTCTCTGGGAATTGATGAAACATGACGGGGACGGCCATCAAGTTCACAAAGCAAAGTAACCAACGATGGGGACGGCCATCGGGCTAAAAAGGAAAAGGGACCACGACGGGGACGGCCATCGGGTTAAAGAATAAATGAAACAAACAGATGATGGGGTACGACCATCAAAGGTGAAGGACGATCACCTAGCAGGGGACGGCTGCTCTATTGGGGAATAAAAGAAATATGATGGGGACGACCATCAAAGGTGGAGGACGACCACCTGGCAGGGTACGGCTGCCGAAAATATCAACGATGGGGACGGCCATCGGATAAAAGGTCAACAATGGGGACGGCCATCGGACGAGCATGATGGAGGACGACCATCAAGAGGTGGAGGACGACCACCTAGCAGGGGACGGCTGCTCTCAGGGTTTATCATGACATAGGACGAATGCCAGATAACCAAAATCAACAATGGGGATGGCCATCGGATAAAATGATGAAGGACGATCATCAAGAGGTGGAGGACGGCCACCTAGCAGGGGACGGCTGCTAAAATCAACGATGGGGACGGCCATCGGATGAGCATGATGGAGGACGACCATCAAGAGGTGGAGGACGACCACCTAGCAGGGTACGGCTGCTCTCAAGATCTATCACAACACAGGACGAGTGTTAGATAAGAAGGAAAATTGTTTGCTGGTGATCTACTGGGGAGTAGTAAACACGGACGAGTGTTTATATCCAAGAAACAAAGGGTATAAGTGTTTAGGTATTCGTGTATAGATTAAAGATGCGGACGAGCATCCTTAAGACTACGATACGGACGAGTATCGGGTAGAAACAAGTACTGACACGTGTTCAGAGATGATGATACGGACGGGTATCAACTAGTTAACAAAGAACACGGACGAGTGTTGCATCTGAAGGGACTCTTCTGGGGAATAGTAGACACGGACGAGTGTCTATATTCAAGAAGACATAAGTGTTTGACACAGTGTATGGATTAAAGATGCGGACGAGCATCCTTAAGACTATGATACGGACGAGTATCATGTAGAAACAAACGCTTGACGCATATTCTGAGATGATGATATGGACGAATACCATCTGGTTAACAGAGAACATGGACCAATGTTGAATCTGTGGGGGATATAAACGGTGTATATGAGATACGGACGAGTATCTTGTATAAACGTGATTGGTATATAGATGAGTATTTGTATAGATGAGTGTTTATCTGCTGGGGAGAGTGACACGGACGAGTGTCAAGAGAGAAAAGTATAACAATAACAACAAGTATATGGGTTGTAAAAGTGTAGATGACTGTACTGGGGATATGACACGGACGGGTGTCAAAAAAGTGTATATAAGTATATGTGAGTGCAAAGAGGATGTCTTTGGCTTTCTGCTGGGGTATGACACGGACGGGCGTCATGACATATCTGTAATACGGGTGGTCTTGTTCGTAAAGAGCGTTCAGGTGACTTTACTGGGGAGTGATGGCACGGACGGGTGTCAGAATGAGTATATACTGGTGTTTGTGGATTGTGAGGCAGCTGCTTTTGCTGGGACTCTGGTGGGGACTCCGGGGGAAAATATTCTGCATCCTGATGAATGGTTACTGGTCACAAGTGCTGATTCAAAACATGGCTTATGATTATGCTATGTGTTGGATTTTTGCCGTAATGCTCCGTACTAGACGGAATGCTACGCTTTGTGGGTGAATATGATGCGAATGCTATGATTGTGCAAAGATACCAAACCGGGATCCGGGTCCCATTGCCGCGAAGATCTTCGGTCGTCTGTTTGTAGCAGACATCCCAGCTGGGGAGGAGAACATTGGTAGATCCAATAAGATGATATCTGCTTGGGGATACGGGTCACTGATAGACCTATCCCAATAAATGAGGGACCCAGCTGGGGTTTGTAGAAGCTTTCTTCACTCTGTTGTGATTCCTTCGTGCGGTGCTCTTCTGGATAGAGGCTGGAACTCTGTGGGGAGATGGTTCCCTGACTTTTGTGCTCCGGCTGAGGACGAGATGGCAACTCGGCTGGGGAGAAAGAGAGGAATCACTGAAAGGCCTCCCTAGAAATCCTGTTGCGGTAGCTTCTTGACCCAGCCGGGGATATGGGCACCTTCTGTGATGCCTGGCAATTCTGATGGGGAGGAGTAATAAGTGGCAGACTCAGCTGGGAGGAGTCATGAAAGACAACTCAGCTGGGGAGAGAGCACTTCGGGTGCTGAAATTGAGTGTTGGTTTGCCAGCTTGCTGGGATAAAGTCTTCATGCCCCAAGTTGCGTTCTAGATACCTGCAATCCTGAAAAAGATAGAGAAACGCACAAGATAATCCCGAGGCATCCCTTACCGGATTCCGTCATAGGAGTTAGGCACTCCTGAGAGTAAGCATATTTCCTGCAAGCATGTTTTTATTTGAAGATAAGCATCTGTATTCTTATGCAATCAGGTTTTTTCCTTTTAAGACATCAGACATTTTTGCAAATAAAATATACAAAACGAGACATGACTGAAAAATCTGATTTCATTAATTCATATGCCCTGAATCGGCGAGATACAGTCAAAGGAACATATCCCCTGAAATGAGGAGATCGTTACAAATTGAGAAACAAAATGTTGGCAGTGTTGATGACGCTTTGAGGAGCTTCCTCTTCACTATGACTCGTATGACCTTTGACGTTCTTCTCTTCTTGCTTTTTGAAGAATGTTGACTCTGATTGAAGCTTGACGCTCTCGAAGCTTACCAAGTTGTAGGTGATACAGACGAATTCAGAATGCAGTTGTTCGCTTATTCCCTTGTTTTGCATGGATCGCCCTTCCGGGTTTTCAATCCATCGGGATACCCATTTTTGCCTGAGCTGTCCAATGCGGCTTTTCAGCTCAGCGGGTGTACATTTTTTTTTTATTTTCCCTTACTTTTGCCCGAGTCTTTTATTCTGTTTTTGACTCTCCGGGATGCCCTATTTTTGCCTGGACTTACATTCTGTTTTTATGTCCAGCGGGTCATTTATGCGAAGTATTTTTTAACTGCATCTGAATTCACAGGGGATGGGAAATCTTCACCATCCATGGTGTTGAGCATCAGTGCTCCACCAGAGAAAACTTTCTTTACCACAAATGGTCCTTCATAGTTTGGAGTCCATTTGCCCCTGTGGTCTGTATGAGGAGGGAGGATTCTTTTCAGCACAAGATCTCCTACTTGGTACTCTCGGTGCCTGACTTTCTGATCGAAGGCTTTCTTCATTCTCTTTTGATATAACTGCCCATGACAGATTGCGGCCAATCTTTCCTCTTCGATCAGGCTCAGTTGTTCGTATCGGGCCCGAACCCATTCTGCTTCACTTAGTTTAACATCCATTAGCACCCGTAGAGAGGGTAATTCAACTTCAACTGGTAGGACTGCTTCCATACCATACACAAGTTGATACGGTGTTGCCCCAGTGGATGTCCTGATTGACGTGCGGTACCCATGCAAAGCAAATGGTAGCATTTCATGCCAGTCTTTGTAGGTGATTACCATCTTCTGCACAATCTTCTTGATATTCTTATTTGCTGCCTCAACAGCGCCATTCATTTTTGGCCTGTAAGGAGAAGAATTGTGATGTTGGATCTTGAAGTCCCAGCACAGCTCTGCCATCATTCTGTTGTTCAAGTTGGAACCATTATCAGTAATGATTCGCTCGGGCACTCCATACCGACAGATGATATCTCTCTTCAGAAATCTGGCCACCACTTGTCTTGTGACGTTTGCATATGAGGCTGCTTCAACCCACTTGGTGAAATAGTCAATAGCGACCAGGATGAATCTGTGGCCATTCGAAGCAGTTGGCTCGATCTTGCCAATCATATCAATGCCCCACATGGCAAAGGGCCATGGTGAAGACATGATGTTCAGAGGATTGGGAGGCACATGCACTTTATCTGCATAAATCTGGCATTTATGGCATTTTCTGGCGTAGGCACAACAGTCTGCATCCATGGTGATCCAATAATACCCTGATCTTAACAATTTCTTGGCCATGGCATGCCCTCCGGCATGGGTACCAAAGGATCCTTCGTGCACTTCATGCATCAACAAGTCTGCTTCTGTCTTATCAACACATCTGAGGAGTACCATATTGTCGCTCCCGACAAATGAAAATGGATCAGATGAAGGTACAGGCGCGAACGGTCGGCGAGAGGGAACAGTGAGAACACACAGCCGTGAACTCACTGGAGATGAAAAGAGTCGCCAGCTAGGCATTTTTATCCCGGAGGAAAGGTAATGCTGCATAGACCTAGAAAAAGATGGATAAGACGGTTTGCGAACCAGAGAGACTGAGAAAGGGGGTTGGTTACAACCTGGAAAGGTATTAGCACCCATATTGTCCGTCGTACTCGACGGGATCCACGCTTGAAAGATTTGTGTTTTAAAGGGGTAGTGTCGGTGCAATTTGTGTATAAAAGAGCTGAAAAAGGATGGACAGGTGTCAGTGTAAAGGTTGTGAAGTGTGATATGTATAAATGATGTGTCAGTGAAAGAATGAGAATGAATTGCTCATGATAATGAGGCTAAGAGAATGAGGCTGGAAGGAGGGGGGATGTACAGAGACTTTTGTTCGATAACTGTTAAGTTATGCCTACGTATCCTCTCGTGCAATGAGGAAGTCAGAACACCGTAGTTCGACCCAAAGAGACTGAAAGATGAATTGACTGGTGATCTGCTTACTTGTCTATGCTCAAGTGTATGACCTGTCTGGCTCAGGTGCTAACTGTCTTGCATTAGACGGAAGAAGCAAGTTCTCGATTGTGAGTGAAGGTGATGAGAAAAGAATCCCGGAGGAGACGATTATTGTCTGTTTTTGTGTTTTCAGTCTTTTATTGCTTTTGAAAGTTCGTCATAAGTTAATGAGCTTAAGCCTAAACCAATGGATTTAGTAAACTCATCACATCTTCCCTCTGATTAGGGGTAATGAGAATACCTTAAGTGTGAAGTCAGATTCTCACACTTAATCACCTTTGATGTAGGATTAAGATCATTATCCTACTTGATTAATTAGATGTTTTTGTGATTTTGTTTAGTGTTGAGTAATGAGGTTAAGCCATAATCATGGATTAAACAGACTCATTACACCATCCTAAAAGAAGGATGATAGATGAGAATTTTTAAGTTGAGAAAAACTCCTCAACTTAATCCATGATCAGGGATTAAACTCATGACAAAACAAGCCTTGGATTAAGTGGATTTTATTTAATGGTATGATGATGAAGTGGATTTTATGATTTGTAAGACAACTTGAGGGGGACTTGTCCATTAACACTAGGGTTAGTCCTTCTTAACCAATTAAGGAAGAATTAGAACCCTAATGCAAGGCCCAAGTTACAAGTGTGATGTCTTGATACTTATTAAATGAGTTGATTAAGAGATTAAAACACCTTAAGGGTTTAATACTTAGGATTAAAGTTATACACTCCATCCTAAGAGAAGGATGCAGGCATAAGCTTAATCACAAAGTCTTAAAGCCTTTAGGGTTTAGTCCCTGATTGTGAGATGAGAAGAGATGACTCAAGGAGAGACACAAAGGTAAAACTATGATGGGAGACTAATCAAAACCCTAATTCATTATCATGCTTGGTTGGTCCTGAGGTTTGTGAGGTTTTCAAGAACAATCTTCAGAGGAGCCACCAGGAAGCAGATGAAAGGATCAAGAGAAGCAAAGTGACTTGCTTCATTCAAGAAGTCAAGTCACTTGAAGAAAGAAAGTGGGAAGAACAAGAATGAGCAAGCTCAATCTCAAACACATATAAAATGCAGCAATGGATGCAAGAGAGATGAAAAGAAAAGTTATGAGAAGTGAAGGCAAATTCACTTCCCAAGTTACTTACCACCTGAAATGTTAGAAAGAAATGCAATGCAATGCTAGATGGGATGAAATGGTATGATGCTAGACCAAACCAGAAGCATATTGATGATGAAAATGATGCTATGAGATGCTACAACATGAAGCAAGACATGGGGATGTTCATACAAGATCATGGATGCAAATGATGCAAGCTAAGGAGCATGAACAAGCATGGAAAGTTATGGAGCACACAAGACAAATGACATGGCAAGTATGAGATGCAATGATCAAGGATGCTTCCTATATGTCTTATGATGCCAAATGAACCACAAGAATGCACAAGATGCAAAGACAAGTCATGTTATGCAAGGAAATGCAAGAAGGATGCAAATGAAAGCCCAAATTAGGGTTTAAGGGATCAAGCAACAAACACAAACCAAAAACAGAAGCAAAACCCTAAAGTAAAAATGGAAAATGGTACCCAAAGAAAACCTAGACCTATAATGAACCACTGCCCAAAGGGGAGCTCTCAACTCTCAACCAAACTCAAGATATGATTTTCCTAAGTTATTAGGGTTTTTTAGGGTTCTTAACAAAAGAAATGCCAAACAAATGGAAAATGCAAAATCAAATCATGGCCATTTTATCTTTGAAAACCCATGCTAAACATAACACAATGCAAGAAGAATCAAAGTCTCAACCTTCTCCAATAGGCAGAAATGATTTTTGGAACTTATGATCAAAATAATGCATAAAAATTGATTTAATTCAATGGAAAATTCTCAAAATGCATCAAGATCAAAAAATAAATTTGGTTTGAAGGTTGGACAATGTTTCTAAATGTCTTAGGACATTTCATGAATTTTTTTGTAATTTTTAAATACCTAAAAGTATTTTTAATTAATTAATTCTCATTAATCAATTAAAAATAATCTTTTAAATATTTAAAAATACTTTTTTAATGATAAAAAATAAAATAAAAATATTTTTGGGTCTTAAAAATTAATAAAACTTTAAAGAAAAAGTTTCATAATTTTTAAGAATTTTTTGCTATTTTAAATTAATTATGCAATTTAAATGAAAGAAAATGAATTAAAAATTAAGTAAAATAAAAGTCAGAGGAATGGAGGGCCAGGATGAGCCTAGGATTTGAATTGGTTGACTGGCGCGTGATCTTGTGGTCAGGATTGGTTCTGGGTTAATTACATTTAATTAAAACTAATAATAAAATTAGGGCTAATCAAAGAGATCCTGGCCTTTCCCTTGCGCGCGCAGTCAACAAGTCAATGGCAATCAATGGTCCAAATTCAAACTAGCATTAATGACTGTAATTAGGGCAAATCACTCTCAGGTGGCCGGAGAAGACCTCCGGTCGTCTTCTCCGGCCAGCACCTCTCCTGAAAAATCTCCAAACCTCTCAAAACGTACCAAAAATGAAAACCAAGAACATGGAAATGATCCTCATCCTCTCACGAACCAAACCCCTCTCTCAAAACAAATTTATATTTCCTAAATCAACTGAATCGAAGAGAAAAAGGTTCTAGGTCACGCAAGCTTCAGAAACAAATTAAATGCTCAAATCACAACCATTTTCAAAACCAATGGTACCAGAATGATCAGTGAAACAAATAGAACAAGTTTGTAACAAGCAAAATCATTTCTGGAAAAATAAATTTCAGGCTACCTGAGATTTGAAGCTTTCCACTTGAGGACTTTCTGGCCTTCTCTTTTTGTGCAAACCACTCCTTAGGACCCCTTGATGATGTTTGAATGCCTTAGAACAATTTATGTAAGCTGGCTGATGAGTTTCGAAAGCTCCTGCTTCAAGCTCAGTCAACAATGGCTATGGTGATTCTGACTGATTCAGGCCACTGTGAATGATGGTTTATGGTCCAGATGATGAATGGAGAAGGTCTGGAGTGTTTGTTTGTGTGTTTGCAAGCTGTGGTAAGAGTTTCGAAGAGAAATGCAGCTTGGGGTGTGAAATGGTTATGGAGTGTTCTTGCTATTACAGGCTTTGGTTCTTGGTGCTGGATGATCTATGAAGTGTGGTGAGATGATTGATGAAGATAGTTTGAGTGTTTGGTGGCTGTGCAAGCAGATTCGAAGGAACTTGCAAATGGGAGTGTTTTTTTGAATGTGTTGAATGAGTTGGTTTCAGCCTTGCTTCTTGTTATGGCTAGCTTGCAAATTGTCCATATGACTCTCTCTCATTGGCCAGTTGATTTGACATGTGCTTTATGGATAGGTGTAGCCACTTTTGCAAAAATGTCAAATTCTTGTAAGATAGGGCATGGGCAACTTCTAGCCAAGTACAAAGCATGGGGCTGCGCAGCATGATGTGTGTATGAGCCTAGCTTGGTTCAGCATCCAAGGCTGCAAGTGGTAGGGAGTGAAATGAGTGTTTTGCAACTTGTGGCAACTTTGGTTCACATGTGATAAAGTCTTGTTACACAAACCAAGCCATGAGCAAACTTGATCCAATTCTGATTTTTAGGACTTAGAGAATGTTTGTGTAATGGTTTGAAATGAATTAGAGGTCACATGATGCATTGGTTCAAGGTTTTGCAAAATTTCCATTTGAAGCATGCCTTAGAAATTAATGATTTTTGCCAACTTTGCATTGCTATAGCTTTTGATCCAAGAAGAGTTTGATCATGTTCTTGTACTTTTTGAAAAGGGAAAGATGAGATCTACAACTTTCATGACCAAAGTTTTTCCATTTGAAGCCTTTTTGGACCAAGAATCAAAGCTTGAAAATTGACCTAAAATGATGCATTCTTGAAAAGTCAACTATGCCCAAAAAGTCAACCTTTGCAAAAACCCTAAATTCTTGATTTCTATGAACTTCAACCTTCTTCCATGATCAAATAAAGATCATATACACTCAAAATGATGAAGATCACCCATTGGTTGGGTCATTGGGGGCCTCAGATGCCCTGATTTTGCACTGACTTGTCTAGAAAGTCAACTCTTGATCAGATGACTTCCCCATGGAATTTCTTCATGAAAATTGATATGTATACTCCCTATACCATATAGAGATCAATGAAAACAAGAATGACCAAAAAATTTGGAGTTATGGCCTCTGAAACCAAAACCCTAATTTTCAGTCAACTGTGCAGTTCAACCTGGCTCTGCATCCACTCAAACCCTAGTTCTTGTGATTCCTCTGCAATTTTGACTTTGAGGAGATGAAATATGATATAAGAACACACATGGACCCCTTTGAGTTGATTGGTTGCCTTTGGAATGGCTCAAGATGCTTTGGGATTGCTCAGATCACAAACCCTAGGTGCAGATGCCTTAGAAGCTATGCAGTGAATCAAAAATGAGATGTGAGATGATATGATTGTGTTTATGCATATGAGGATGATCACAAGCCATGGTGTGAATGGGTGAGGGCAAATTTGGGGTGTTTACAGCTGCCCCTATTCAAACATGAGTTAGCTGTGCAGGATGTAAGCGACGGCTTAACAGGCAAACAAGATAACTTGTGGTTGAATACCAAAGACAGTCCAAAATTTGCACTCACAGAATGAAGAAGAAAAGGGATATAGATTGTAAAAGGAAAACAAAGTATATTGTAAAGGTGTGGGCGACGGAGGACGACCGTCGAGCAGAGGACGACTGCTGGGTAAAGAGCGATGACGGGGACGGCCGACATGCTGGGAAAAGTGCAGGAAAATAAAGCAATGACGGGGACGGCCGACATGCTGGGGATAGAAGGTAAAGCCAAGACGGGGACGGCCGACTAGCTGGGGAAAATAAAATCATGATGGGGACGGCCATCAAGATAAAGCTGTAAAATTTTCTGGGGATCGAATGAAACATGACGGGGACGGCCATCAAGTTCATAAAGCAAAGTAACCAACGATGGGGACGGCCATCGGGCTAAAAGGAAAAGGGACCACGACGGGGACGACCATCGGGTTAAAGAATAAATGAAATAAACAGATGATGGGGTACGGCCATCAAAGGTGAAGGACGATCACCTAGCAGGGGACGGCTGCTCTGTTGGGGTTAAAAGAAATATGATGGGGACGGCCATCAAAGGTGGAGGATGACCACCTGGCAGGGTACGGCTGCCGAAAATATCAACGATGGGGACGGCCATCGGATTAAAAAGGAAAAGGGACCACGACGGGGACGGCCATCGGATAGAAAAGGTCAACGATGGGGACGGCCATCGGATGAGCATGATGGAGGACGACCATCAAGAAGTGGAGGACGACCACTCAGCAGGGGACGGCTGCTCTCAAGGTTTATCATGACATAGGACGAATGTCAGATAACCAAAAATCAACAATGGGGACGGCCATTGGATAAAGTTGATGAAGGACGATCATCAAGAGGTGGAGGACGACCACCTAGCAGGGGACGGCTGCTAAATATCAACGATGGGGACGGCCATCGGATGAGCATGATGGAGGACGACCATCAAGAAGTGGAGGACGACCACTCAGCAGGGTACGGCTGCTCTCAAAGGTATCATAACACAGGACGAGTGTTAGATAAAAAGAAAAATTTGTTGGTGATTTACTGGGGATAAAGTAAACACGGACGAGCGTTTACATCCAAGAAACAAAAGGTATAAGTGTTTGGTATTGTGTATAGATTAAAGATGCGGACGAGCATCCTTAAGACTATGATACGGACGAGTACCATGTAGAAACAAACTGACACATGTTCAGAGATGATGATACGGACGAGTATCAACTGGTTAACAAAGAACACGGACGAGTGTTGCATCTGAAAGGACTCTTCTGGGGAAAAGTAGACACGGACGAGTATCTATATCCAAGAAGACATAAGTGTTTGACACGGTGTACGGATTAAAGATGCGGACGAGCATCCCTAAGACTATGATACGGACGAGTATCATGTAGAAACAAACACTAGACGCAATGTTCTGAGATGATGGTACGGACGAGTACCAACTGGTTAACAAAGAACAAGGACTATTGCCGAATCTGTGGGGATATGAGTGGTGATGTATACAAGATACGGACGAGTATCTGTATAAGTGTGAGTGGTGTATAGATGAGTGTTTATCTGCTGGGGAGGGTGACACGGACGAGTGTCAAAAGAGAAAAGTATAATATTAACAAGTATATGAGTGATGAAAGGTGTAAGCGACTGCGCTGGGGATATGACACGGACGGGTGTCAAGAAAGTGTATATATTAACAAGTGTATGGGTTGTAAAAGTGTAAGCGACTGTGCTGGGGATATGACACGGACGGGTGTCAAGAAAATGTATATATTAACAAGTGTATGGGTTGTAAAAGTGTAAGCGACTGTGCTGGGGATATGACACGGACGGGTGTCAAGAAAATGTATATATGTATATGTGTGGGTGCAAAGAGGATGTCTTTGGCTTTCTGCTGGTAATATGACACGGACGGGTGACATGAAGTATCTGTAATACGGGTGATTTTGTTTGCAAAGAGTGTTCTGGCGACTTTACTGGGGAGTGATGACACGGACAGGTGCCAAAAGGTGTATATACTGGTGTTTGTGATTTGAGAGGCAGCTGCTTTTGCTGGGACTCTGGTGGGGACTCTGGGGGAAAGTAATCTGTATTCTGATGAATGGTTACTAATCACAAGCGTTCAATTCACAACATGACTTATGATTATGCTATGTATTTGATTTTTGCCGTAATGCTCCGTATTAGACGGAATGCTACGCTCTGAGGGTATAATATGATGCGAATGCCATGATTATGCAAAGAGGCGAAGATTCGGGACCCGGATCCCGTTGTTGCGAAGATCTCTGGTCGATCTGCTTGAAGTGAACATCCCAGCTTGGGATGAGATCATTGGTAGATCTAATGATGTATCTGCTTGGGGATATAGGTCACTGATTGACATATCCTTATAACATGGGACCCAGCTGGGGTTTGTAGAAGCTTTCCGTACTCTGTTGTGACTTCTCCGTGCGTTGCTCTTCTGAATAAAGGCTTGAAGCTCTGTGGGGAGATGATTCCCTGACTTCTGCATTCTGCTGAGGAAGAATGGTTGGCACTACAGCTGGGGAATGCTGTTGATAACTCAGCTGGGGAGAGTAATGAGAGGCAACTCGGCTGGCGAGAAAACATCCTGAGTGTTAAACCTGTTAGTTGATTTGGCAACTTTGCTGGGGGAAGCAATGGGGAGCAACTCAGCTGGGGATAGAGCATTTCGGATGCTGAGATTGAGTGTATGCTGATTTGGCAGCTCCGCTGGGGAAATGGGCACCTTCTAGTGCCATGTGGAATATAGACCGAGTTGATAATGATTCGCCTACTTGCTGAGACATAACCTGCATGCCCCAGGTTGCGTTCTGGATACCTGCAATCCTGCAAAGGTAAGGAAACGTACAAAAGGTCCCGAGGTATCCTCTACTGGATTCCGTCATAGGAGTTAAGTACCTTCGAGAATAATCACATTCCCTGTAAGCATGTGTTTTTATTTTTAGAGAAAGGCATCTGTATTTATGCAATTGTATTATTATTTTAGAGATATCAGACAACTCTTTGCAAAACAAAAAATGTAAAAACGAAACATGACCGAAAATCTGATTTTATTAATTCATGTGCCCTGAATTGGCAAGGTACAGTCAAAGAAACATATCTCCTGAAATGAGGAGATTGTTACAAATTGAGAAATAAAATGCTGGCGATGCTGACGACGCTTTCAAGGAGCTTCCTCTTCTGCTATGACTCGTATGACAATGACGTTCTTCTCGTCTTGCTTTCTGGAGAGAGTTGATTCTGATTGAAGCTTGATCCTTTGAAGCTTACCAAGTTGTAGGTGATACAGACGAATTCAGAGTGCAGTTGTTCGCTTATTCCCTTATTTTGCATGGATCGCCCTTTCGGGTTTTCAATCCATCGGGATACCCATTTTTGCCTGAGCTGTCCAATGCGGCTTTTCAACTCAGCGGGTGTACATTTTTCAATTATTTCCCTTATTTTTGCCCGAGTCTTTTATTCTGTTTTTGACTCGCCGGGATGCCCTATTTTTGCCTGGACTTACATTCTGTTTTTATGTCCAGCGGGTCATTTTATGCGAAGTATTTTTTAACTGCATCTGAATTCACAGGGGACGGGAAATCTTCACCATCCATGGTGCTGAGCATCAGTGCTCCACCAGAGAAAACCTTCTTTACGACGAATGGTCCTTCATAGTTTGGAGTCCATTTGCCCCTGTGGTCTGTATGAGGAGGGAGGATTCTTTTCAGCACAAGATCCCCTACTTGGTACTCTCGGTGCCTGACTTTCTGATCGAAGGCTCTCTTCATTCTTTTCTGATATAACTGCCCATGACAGATTGCAGCCAATCTTTTTCCTTCGATCAGAATCAGTTGTTCGTATCGGGACCTAACCCATTCTGCTTCACTCAGTTTGACATCCATTAATACCCGTAACGAGGGTAGTTCAACTTCAACAGGCAAGACTGCTTCCATACCATACACAAGCTGATACGGCGTTGCCCCAGTGGATGTTCTGATTGACGTGCGGTACCCATGCAAGGCAAACGGTAGCATTTCATGCCAATCTTTGTAAGTGACTACCATCTTCTGCACAATCTTCTTGATATTCTTATTTGCTGCCTCAACAGCGCCATTCATCTTTGGCCTGTAAGGAGAAGAATTGTGGTGTTGGATCTTGAAGTCCCGGCACAGTTCTGCCATCATTTTGTTGTTTAGGTTGGAACCATTATCAGTAATGATTCGCTCGGGCACTCCATATCGACAGATGATATCTCTCTTCAGAAATCTGGCTACCACTTGTCTTGTAACGTTGGCATAGGAAGCTGCTTCGACCCACTTGGTGAAATAATCAATGGCAACCAGGATGAATCTGTGGCCGTTTGAAGCAGTTGGCTCAATCTTGCCAATCATATCAATGCCCCACATAGCAAAGGGCCAGGGTGAAGACATGATGTTCAAAGGATTGGGAGGCACATGCACCTTATCTGCATAAATCTGGCATTTGTGGCATTTTCTGGCGTAAGCACAACAGTCTGCATCCATTGTGATCCAGTAATAGCCTGATCTCAACAATTTCTTAGCCATTGCATGTCCTCCAGCATGGGTACCAAAAGAGCCTTCATGCACTTCATGCATCAGTAAATCTGCTTCCGTCTTATCAACACATCTGAGGAGTACCATGTCAAAGTTCCTCTTGTATAAAGACCCATCAGTGTTCAGGAAGAAACTACCAGCAAGCCTTCTTAAAGTCTTCTTATCATTGGAAGATGCCCCAGGTGGGTATGTCTGACCCTCCAAGAAACACTTAACGTCATGGAACCAAGGCTTATCGTCTTTTACAACATCCGCTGCAAATACATATGCTGGTCTATCAAGTCTAGACACTGAAATCTGGGGTACAAAGTTAGCCGTTTGAACTTTGATCATGGATGAAATGGTAGCAAGAGCATCTGCAAACTGATTCTCGTCCCGAGGGATATACTCAAGTTTGACCGTTGTAAAGAAAGTCAGTAACCTCCTTGTATAGTCCCTGTAAGGTATCAGATGATCTTGGTGGGTGTACCATTTTCCGTTGGTTTGATTGACTACCAAAGCTGAATCTCCGAATACAGTCAATGTTTTGATCCTGAGGTCGATGGCTTCCTCAAGACCCATAATGCAAGCTTCGTATTCAGCTTCGTTGTTAGTGCAGTTGAAAGTGAGTTTTGCCGAGAAAGGCATGTGAACTCCTTTAGGTGTAATGAGTACTGCACCAACACCACGACCATTCATGTTAACAGCCCCATCAAACATCATAGTCCATTCTTCTTCTGGGTCAGGCCCTTCAGTGTGAATAGGCTCTTCGTGATCTTTTGCTTTAATGAACATGATGTCTTCATCAGGGAAGTCAAACCTCATAGGCTGGTAGTCCTCAATAGGTTGCTCAGCCAGATATTCAGATAGTACACTGCCCTTGATGGCTTTCTGAGATGTGTACTGTATGTCGTATTCCGTGAGAATCATCTGCCATCTTGCAACCCGACCGGTAAGAGCTGGCTTCTCGAAAATGTACTTAACTGGATCCATTTTTGAGATTAATAAGGTAGTGTGGGTCAACATATACTGTCTCAGTCGGCGAGCAGCCCACGCTAAAGCACAGCAAGTTTTCTCGAGCAGTGAATAACGCTGTTCACAGTCGGTAAACTTTTTGCTTAGGTAGTATATTGCATACTCTTTTCGACCAGACTCGTCATGCTGGCCCAGCACACACCCCATTGACTCTTCTAATACTGTCAAGTACATAATCAGAGGTCTTCCTTCAACTGGAGGCATAAGGATTGGAGGTTCTTGTAAATACTCCTTGATCTTGTCAAAAGCCTTCTGGCAATCTTCGTTCCACCTGACCGTTTGTTCCTTTCTTAACAGCTTGAACAAGGGTTCACAGGTTGCTGTGAGGTGAGATATGAACCGCGAGATGTAGTTCAATCGACCTAAGAACCCTCGAACTTCTTTCTCTGTTTTCGGTGCAGGCATTTCTTGAATAGCCTTGACTTTATCAGGGTCAACCTCAATCCCTTTCTCGCTTACAATAAAGCCCAGCAGCTTACCGGATCGCACCCCGAATGTGCATTTGTTGGGGTTCAGCTTCAGTTGGTACTTCCTCAGACGCTTGAACAACTTCAGCAGATTCACCAGGTGATCCTCCTCTGTAAGGGACTTGGCGATCATATCATCCACATAACATTCTATTTCTTTGTGGATCATATCGTGGAACAATGTCACCATAGCCCGTTGATATGTGGCACCAGCATTCTTCAGTCCGAATGGCATCACTTTGTAACAGAACGTGCCCCAAGGTGTAATGAATGTTGTCTTCTCCATGTCTTCAGGTGACATCTTGATCTGGTTATATCCTGAAAATCCATCCATGAAGGAGAATACCGAGAACTGAGCCGTGTTATCCACCAATACGTCAATGTGAGGTAATGGGAAGTCATCCTTCGGGCTGGCTCTGTTCAGATCCCGGTAATCAACACACATTCTTACTTTGCCGTCCTTCTTAGGCACAGGTACTATGTTAGCAACCCACGGCGGATAGCTAGTTACAGCAAGGAACCCGGCGTCCCATTGCTTTTGTACCTCTTCCTTGATTTTCATAGCCATGTCTGGGCGAGTTCGGCGCAACTTCTGTTTGACCGGTGGGCATTCTTCCCTCAAAGGCAGCTTGTGCACGACTATATCGGTGTCCAACCCTGGCATATCTTGATACGACCAAGCAAACACATCAACATACTCCTGAAGCAGATCTACCAGTTGCCTCTTCACTGAGTCTTGCAGGCAGGCCCCGATTTTAACTTCTTTCACGTCTTCGTCAGTACCAAGATTAATCACTTCAATCTCCTCCTGATGAGGAGCAATAACCTTTTCCTCCTGTCTCAACAACCTGGCTAGCTCTTCAGGAAGCTCATATTCTTCATCAACCCCTTCATCAGCTTGATTGATCGGATTGTCAAAGTCATACGATGTCATAGCCGTGCTGTTGTCGGTGCTGTCAGGAAGGCACTCTCTGCAAGGGTTAAGTTTGTTCATTTTAGTGATTGATTTTAATCTTGCTTTAGAAAAAGTGAAATGAAGTTATCATTTTGAAAACACCGCCATTTATTTTTGTACAAAAAGAAAAATGGAAAAACAGTGAGCATAAAAGAAAAAGACTCGTTTGCAAAAAGATGTCTGATATTTCATTAATTTAATCTTGTTTGCACAAAAGTACAGATGGCCCTGGTTACAAAATGAGTCTTGTCATCTTGGGCAAGATGCAAGACTTGGATGCATGCTATAAAAAATACAGGAAATAATAATTACTCTGCATGAGTAACTCTTATAATTTCCTGGGAAGACCAGTTCGAGACACTGCTCCCCGGGATCTTCGGACGAATCCAATTCTCCAGATTGCGCTCCTCTTCCAGCTCGTCTTCCAGACAGTTGACAGCATCAGGGGTAAGCATTCCCCCACTGACAAAACCAGGCTCTGCAGCAGCCTTTGCTTGATGTTGAGTTGGTCTGTAACCCAACCCAAATTTGTCCTTCTTCTCCTCCACAGCTAATACCTTGCCCCAGCCTAGGGCAGTTCCTTCTTCAACAACCTTCCGGGCTTGTTGATAAGATGACATGGAGATACCAGATACCGCAGATGCTTCATTGACATTCAAGGCCTCAAAACCTTGGCTCATTGTTTCATGGATCTCTCCATCCATCTCAATGTACTTGTAGGTAGCCAGATGGCTAACGAAAATATCCTCTTCCCCACAGATTGTGACAACTTGACCTTCCCACTCAAATTTTAACTTTTGGTGAAGGGTAGACGTTATTGCGCCGGCGGCGTGAATCCAGGGTCTACCCAACAAACAGCTGTAGGCGGGCTGAATGTCCATCACATAAAAGATAGTTTTAAAGGTCTGCGGGCCAATTGTCACGGGCAGCTCAATCTCTCCCAGAACCGATCTCTTCGAGCCATCAAAGGCTCTTACCACCAGGTTGCTGGGTCTCAATGCCAATCCATCATATTCTAACTTCACCAGAGCCTTCTTTGGTAAGACATTCAGGGAAGAACCTGTGTCCACCAGCACATGAGAAAGGACAGCTCCTTTGCATTCCATGGTTATGTGCAAGGCTTTGTTGTGATTGCGGCCATCCGCTGTCAAGTCAGAATTGGTGAACCCTAGCCCATTGCTAGCAGTAACATTTCCAACCACGGTTTCCAATTGGTTGACAGTAATCTCCTCGGGCACGTAAGCTGCGTGCAGGACTTTAAGTAGTGCATTCCGATGGGCCTCGGAGCACATAAGCAGTGAGAGGATGGAGATTTTGGATGGCGTCTGGTGAAGTTGATCCACAATTTTGTAATCACTCTTTTTGATGATTCTCATAAACTCATCAACTTCCTGATCGAATGGAGTCTTCAGGGTTTCTTTGGACGCTGAATCTTCCTGCACCGGGCCTTTTCCTTTTGCCTTGGCAGCAGCTTCTGCTTCGGCAGTAGGTTTTTGAACTTGTGAAGCAAAGAGACGTCCGCTTCGGGTGAAGCCTCCGCCTCCCCCCACATTGTCTACTTGTGGTGCAGGTGTTGATGTTTCAAGAGTGATTCTTTTTCCTTCGCAGTACACGTCAGAGCCATAGTGCCAAGGGATGGCCCTATTGCTTTCATATGGTACTGGTCCAGGCACCGTGACAGTGACTGGACTAATTGCTGCTGCTGAAGGGACTGTAATTGTTTGTGGATCATAAAAGATTGTGACTGGTGCTCTGATGGGAGCAGCACCTTCTGAATGATAAGCGGAATTATTCTCAGGATCGTAGAATATGGTAACAGTAGAGACATC
The DNA here is from genome assembly GCA_963966055.1 of Lathyrus aphaca. Classification (NCBI taxonomy): domain Eukaryota; kingdom Viridiplantae; phylum Streptophyta; class Magnoliopsida; order Fabales; family Fabaceae; genus Lathyrus; species Lathyrus aphaca. Next base: position 280,861,940 of record OZ014520.1, on the reverse strand, counting down.
TTCGTGATTGATTGCTGGAGTTGTAGGAGGTATTGTTGGAAGGACTGTTGTTGTTGCTGACGGAGATTCGAAATGGAATGAAGCTGAAGTTGTAGCAGGAGAAACTGTTGAAAACTGATCATTTGGTAGGACAGATGGAGTACTTGTTGATGTTGCTGATGAATTGTCGGGAACAATAGTTGTTGCATTTGTAGGAGGTTCTGAAACCGTTGTTGATGAAGTTGTCGGATTTGTCGGAAATGATGTAGTGATCTGTAGCAGGCCACTCTGAATAAGGCTGTCAATGCCATTCCTTAGGTCCTCACACCCGTTCCATGAAATATTGCAATAGGGGCACCCTAGTTCACACCCCGGAAATATTTGGTTTTCACGGAGTTGAGCTTTGATTTCCACCAATGGTGTCCGGATCTGATCCACACTGGTTATTAAATAAGACGGTTGGTCTTCTTCAATAGCATTAATTCGGGGACCACCATGGTTTGGCATAGGGTTTTTATTGACATTGGGCGGAGGTGCAAAATTCAGAGCCTTGGAGTCTACCAAGTCTTGTACCTTCATATGCAGAGCCCTGCATTTTTCTGTACTGTGACCAGGTGCGTTTGAATGAAAAGCACACCTAGCATTGGAGTCATAGTTTCTTGGTAGACTGTTGGGATCCGGAGGTGCCAACGTTCTTAGCTCAACTAGGTTGAGTTTCAGAAGTTGTGGCAGCAAGGCAGCATACGGCATTGGGATCGGGTCGATCACTCTGTTAGCTTGGGATGGCCTCTGTTGGAATGGCCTCTGTTGATTGTTGTTGTTGGAGTTGTTGTTGTTGTAGTTTCTTGGAGGGTATTGATTCTGATGATACTGAGGTTGTTGTTGGAAGTTTTGTTGCGGCGGTTGATAGACTGGCTGAGGATGAGCTGGAGCAGGGATAGTGACTGCTGCTATTGTCCTTGGAACATATTGGGGCCTACCCCTGTTGGTGTGAATGGCATTGGTCTCGCCAGTTCTTCTCGGGCCTGCAAAAGGCTTTCTTGTACTACTGGACGAGCTTGCACCGTTGTCTGAGATCTTTCCCATTTTTAACAGGCTTTCAATTCTCTCCCCAGCTATAACAACATCCGCAAAGCTAGTGGAAGAGAAAGCAGCTAACCTGTCAATATACGTTCCCTGGAGAGTGTTCATAAACATGTCTGCCATTTCTCTCTCAGACATTGGTGGTTGAACGGCAGCAGCCAATTGCCTCCATCTCTGAGCATATTCTCTGAAGCTCTCCCTGGACGACTGTGACATTCCCATTAGGAGGGTCCTGTTGGGTGTCATATCTAGATTATACTGATACTGTCTGATGAAGGCCTCTGCCAGGTCCTTCCAGCATCTTATAGTTGCTCTTGTCAGATGGGAATACCATTCCCTAGAAGCTCCAGTCAAGCTATCTTCAAAATAGAACATCCACAATTTCTCATCCATTGTATAGGCCTTCAGCCTTCCCAGAAATGATTGCAAATGAGTCCGGGGGCATGAAGTCCCATTATACTTTTCGAAACAAGGTGGCTTGAACTTATGGGGGATCCTGACCCCTTCTACCAAACCCATGTCCATGACGTCGAAACCCAAAGAATTTTGAGATTCTAAGGACCTCAACTTCTCAGCTATTTCTTCCAATCGTCTATCATAAGTTTCCTCTCCGGCACCCATTACTGTATACTGGTCCTCCTGAGGATCTTCTTGAAGTACTCTGGCTGCAGTGGCTGTTCCTTGAACATTTGCAGGAATGTTAATCTCAGGATGTAGATGTGGGCCAAACACAGGAGGATTAACATGGGGTTGTACCCGTTCATTGTTACTTGTGCCAGCAGTCCCCACATGGGGTTCCTCTTGATTCCTCCCTTCTACCAAAACCCTGAGCCTCTCCTGGCTTTGAGCTAAGTTGTTCATCACTTCCATGAACTGCGTTATCTGGGTTCTCATCTCCAACCTTTCGTTGGCCATCTGGTTTCTGACCTCCGTAAGGTCTTGCTGCATCTGATCCATCTGAATTCCCGGAAGGTTGTTTCTAGTTGGATACCTGTGAGGCCTGTTGAGAGGAAATACCCGGCGGCGAGCAATAATTCCTGAATATCACAACAGAGGTTAGCAACAACAAAACAAAAACCTACAAAACAAACAAAAGGGTTAGCATGCAATGCAGTTATGCTTATTTGTTCTCAAGGTATCCGGTTTGGCTTTCAGTTTTGACCCTTCCAGACCCTTGAAGATGATGCTGTTGAAGTTGCTTTTGAAGTACCCCAGATGGAAACTAACACAAATATATTACAGAAGGTGAAATAATACAATTTGTTCTTTTTTACAACACAAGCCCTCAAAAGGGGTCAAAATACATCACAAAAAGCAAAAGTACATGGAATAGGGATAACAACATGCAAATGATCAAACTCCAAGGCCAAACTCATCCTCACGAACTTCCTTAAGAAGTGCTTCGGTCACAGGATCAGCCGGGCGCTCCGTGAGACTTCTGATGAGAAGGTTTCTTGTTGCAACAGCTGCAGTCAACTTCTTATTCTGACTTTGGTCCTTAGACCTCTTCACTCCAGCTCTGATTTCTAGCTCTGATATTTCCTTCTGGGCTGCTGCCAAGGCTTTTTCCATCTGCTCCATCTTGTCCTGAACTCTCTTGTCTTCCAGAGTACGGGCCTCAGTGATCCGGACCCACCTGGCCTGACTCTCTTTCAAATACAAGTCTGTTCTTGCTCTCTGAAACTGGGCTTCTTTACAAGCATTCTTCAGAATCTGTTCACCAGCTTTGGATTTGTTGATATAATCTCCAGACTTCTCAATCTTGGTCAAGTGTTCCACTTTCAATTTCTCCAGTCTCTCAATCTCCCTCACACCTTCACTCCTCTCCCGGAGGGTTTTCTGCAAAGCCTGGGTTAGCTTCCCGTTTCTTTCCTTCAAGCTCTCAAACTCCTCCAAACTGATAGTGGCAGGGGGTGGTGCTGAAGATGACTCAGGCATGTCTTCTATGGTAAAGGGCATTCCATAGAATTGGGCCCTAGCATGGGACCACTCATAATATTGCGCTGATGCCACATTATTACACTTCCCTAGAATGGTGACTCCCTTGGTTTGAACATGATCCCAGGCCCAAGCAGCCTGCCTAACAGCAGCCAAACTAATCTTGTTCTCACAGTAGAGGGTTTCAACCAAGTCTTGTTCCCTTGGAGTATGAACCAGTGCATAGCCCAATTGCCTCCTGAACAGCAGAGGGTTGTAATTGATACTTCCCTTAACTCCTATTAAGGGCACATTGGGAAAGTGCCCACAGCTTGTGATTATATCTCTGCCCTTGGTGCTTTGAGCACACCATCTGATATCTGCTGAAGTTAGAACAGTGAGCCTCTTAGCCCAGTTGCTTTGCTGATGAGGATTTAGGAATGCATCTGTCCTGGGTAGATGCTTAAGAAGCCAAGCATGGAATAATGGAGCACAACACCTCACTAGCCTTCCCCTCTGCTTCTCATTCTTCTGGTGCACTGAGTAATAGAGATCTCCTAGCAAAGTTGGCACTGGGTTCTTCAGGATGAACAAATGGATTGCATTCTTGCTAATGAATCGAGGCTCATCTGCAAACAACACAATTCCATATACACTTAAGGCCAACAGAGCACAAACAGCTTTCCACTCCCCCAAGGAGGCCTTCAGACTAGCTTGAGAAATCAGGAAGTCCAGATGCAATCCAGGGATCCCAGCTTTAGAGGTCATATGCTGTTCAATCAAAACAGGCTCCAGGTGCAAAGCTTTTGCTATCTCTCCATTGCTGGGAAAGACCATTTCAGGGTTAAAAGGGATTTCTCTCTTGATATGCAAACCAATCAATGATGAGTATTCTTCTAAAAGAGGCCCCAACTGAAAGTCCTGAAAGGTGAAACATCTCAATGGGGGGTCATAAAACTGAATGCAGGTGTGGATCAAACTCCTCTGGGATGGGTCCAAATCCATGGCCAAGTCAAGTATATTCCCATAACTCTCCCTGAACAAGGGCATGTGATCTGGTGTGATCAGGGTTTGGATCCTCCTGATGTCTGATAAGTCTGGTTGGAAGAAATGATAGGTGATGTTGCTTTTCTTTGGAGCCATGATGCTGAAGACTGAGTAGAGTGCTGATGAAGATGTTGAGGAGTGGGCCACTGGCTGGCTAGTGCAAGTAACTGAAGTATATGGCTGACAGGCTGAAGCAAGTGCTGGTGGAGACAGGTCAATATAGCAGATGGGGTCAAAACCAAAACCAGAGGAATATGGATACCCTGAAACACAAATAAGCACATGTTAATATGATGCAATGAGTATGTATGCAGATGATATGCAAGGGTTTGTGACTGAGCTGGATCTGATTCACTGCCTTGGTATAGATCCATGTGTGTTCAAGAATTCCAGATGGAGGTCTGAAAAATCCAGTAACCAGAGTAGGGGACTCAAATAAAGAGCCACATGTCCAGGGTTTTTTAGAATCACAAGAACTGTCCAACATGGAGTATTCTTAACAAAGTCAAAGTAACAGGGTATTCTGAGGTCAAGGTACCTGCAAACCTGTAAACAGCCCAACCCCCTCACAGGTGGTGATCTAGAACAAGGATCCTCAGACTTGGATCAGTTATGAGAAGTGTAAACACTTCTAACCCGGAGGTACAGTGTTTACAATAACCATAACAATTCCTCCTCTAATTCACCTCAGTTTCTGAAGGTCAATACTAAAAGGTCATCCAGACTTAGCAGGCTTCCCAGATAGCCCTAGCATTGCAGGAAATCCGCAACACAGAGTTCTCAAGAAGAAACCCATATCTGAACCGTGTTTCATATTCCCGCACCAGACCGAAATGGAATGGGAAAGAATATGATTCACTCTAGCCTAGGTGTCACTCAGGTCCCAGGTGTAGGACCTTAACTCTCAATGAAACACCCACCCACCAAAGAAAAACCAGATCCAGCCAGCAGCACAGTATGACAATATGATAAATGAAAAAACAGTAAAGAAAGCAATAAATAAAGCTGTACAGAAAGCAGTAAATAAAGCAAATATACACATACAAATAGCACATAACACCCCCAATAAACACAAATCAATCAAGCGCTAGGAGGAACCCACAAAAAGAACCAGAAGCCCTGGTTGCAGTATAAGGATCCCCAGCAGAGTCGCCAAGCTGTCGCTCCCGACAAATGAAAATGGATCAGATGAAGGTACAGGCGCGAACGGTCGGCGAGAGGGAACAGTGAGAACACACAGCCGTGAACTCACTGGAGATGAAAAGAGTCGCCAGCTAGGCATTTTTATCCCGGAGGAAAGGTAATGCTGCATAGACCTAGAAAAAGATGGATAAGACGGTTTGCGAACCAGAGAGACTGAGAAAGGGGGTTGGTTACAACCTGGGAAGGTATTAGCACCCAGATTGTCCGTCGTACTCGACGGGATCCACGCTTGAAAGATTTGTGTTTTAAAGGGGTAGTGTCGGTGCAATTTGTGTATAAAAGAGCTGAAAAAGGATGGACAGGTGTCAGTGTAAAGGTTGTGAAGTGTGATATGTATAAATGATGTGTCAGTGAAAGAATGAGAATGAATTGCTCATGATAATGAGGCTAAGAGAATGAGGCTGGAAGGAGGGGGGATGTACAGAGACTTTTGTTCGATAACTGTTAAGTTATGCCTACGTATCCTCTCGTGCAATGAGGAAGTCAGAACACCGTAGTTCGACCCAAAGAGACTGAAAGATGAATTGACTGGTGATCTGCTTACTTGTCTATGCTCAAGTGTATGACCTGTCTGGCTCAGGTGCTAACTGTCTTGCATTAGACGGAAGAAGCAAGTTCTCGATTGTGAGTGAAGGTGATGAGAAAAGAATCCCGGAGGAGACGATTATTGTCTGTTTTTGTGTTTTCAGTCTTTTATTGCTTTTGAAAGTTCGTCATAAGTTAATGAGCTTAAGCCTAAACCAATGGATTTAGTAAACTCATCACATCTTCCCTCTGATTAGGGGTAATGAGAATACCTTAAGTGTGAAGTCAGATTCTCACACTTAATCACCTTTGATGTAGGATTAAGATCATTATCCTACTTGATTAATTAGATGTTTTTGTGATTTTGTTTAGTGTTGAGTAATGAGGTTAAGCCATAATCATGGATTAAACAGACTCATTACACCATCCTAAAAGAAGGATGATAGATGAGAATGTTTAAGTTGAGAAAAACTCCTCAACTTAATCCATGATCAGGGATTAAACTCATGACAAAACAAGCCTTGGATTAAGTGGATTTTATTTAATGGTATGATGATGAAGTGGATTTTATGATTTGTAAGACAACTTGAGGGGGACTTGTCCATTAACACTAGGGTTAGTCCTTCTTAACCAATTAAGGAAGAATTAGAACCCTAATGCAAGGCCCAAGTTACAAGTGTGATGTCTTGATACTTATTAAATGAGTTGATTAAGAGATTAAAACACCTTAAGGGTTTAATACTTAGGATTAAAGTTATACACTCCATCCTAAGAGAAGGATGCAGGCATAAGCTTAATCACAAAGTCTTAAAGCCTTTAGGGTTTAGTCCCTGATTGTGAGATGAGAAGAGATGACTCAAGGAGAGACACAAAGGTAAAACTATGATGGGAGACTAATCAAAACCCTAATTCATTATCATGCTTGGTTGGTCCTGAGGTTTGTGAGGTTTTCAAGAACAATCTTCAGAGGAGCCACCAGGAAGCAGATGAAAGGATCAAGAGAAGCAAAGTGACTTGCTTCATTCAAGAAGTCAAGTCACTTGAAGAAAGAAAGTGGGAAGAACAAGAATGAGCAAGCTCAATCTCAAACACATATAAAATGCAGCAATGGATGCAAGAGAGATGAAAAGAAAAGTTATGAGAAGTGAAGGCAAATTCACTTCCCAAGTTACTTACCACCTGAAATGTTAGAAAGAAATGCAATGCAATGCTAGATGGGATGAAATGGTATGATGCTAGACCAAACCAGAAGCATATTGATGATGAAAATGATGCTATGAGATGCTACAACATGAAGCAAGACATGGGGATGTTCATACAAGATCATGGATGCAAATGATGCAAGCTAAGGAGCATGAACAAGCATGGAAAGTTATGGAGCACACAAGACAAATGACATGGCAAGTATGAGATGCAATGATCAAGGATGCTTCCTATATGTCTTATGATGCCAAATGAACCACAAGAATGCACAAGATGCAAAGACAAGTCATGTTATGCAAGGAAATGCAAGAAGGATGCAAATGAAAGCCCAAATTAGGGTTTAAGGGATCAAGCAACAAACACAAACCAAAAACAGAAGCAAAACCCTAAAGTAAAAATGGAAAATGGTACCCAAAGAAAACCTAGACCTATAATGAACCACTGCCCAAAGGGGAGCTCTCAACTCTCAACCAAACTCAAGATATGATTTTCCTAAGTTATTAGGGTTTTTTAGGGTTCTTAACAAAAGAAATGCCAAACAAATGGAAAATGCAAAATCAAATCATGGCCATTTTATCTTTGAAAACCCATGCTAAACATAACACAATGCAAGAAGAATCAAAGTCTCAACCTTCTCCAATAGGCAGAAATGATTTTTGGAACTTATGATCAAAATAATGCATAAAAATTGATTTAATTCAATGGAAAATTCTCAAAATGCATCAAGATCAAAAAATAAATTTGGTTTGAAGGTTGGACAATGTTTCTAAATGTCTTAGGACATTTCATGAATTTTTTTGTAATTTTTAAATACCTAAAAGTATTTTTAATTAATTAATTCTCATTAATCAATTAAAAATAATCTTTTAAATATTTAAAAATACTTTTTTAATGATAAAAAATAAAATAAAAATATTTTTGGGTCTTAAAAATTAATAAAACTTTAAAGAAAAAGTTTCATAATTTTTAAGAATTTTTTGCTATTTTAAATTAATTATGCAATTTAAATGAAAGAAAATGAATTAAAAATTAAGTAAAATAAAAGTCAGAGGAATGGAGGGCCAGGATGAGCCTAGGATTTGAATTGGTTGACTGGCGCGTGATCTTGTGGTCAGGATTGGTTCTGGGTTAATTACATTTAATTAAAACTAATAATAAAATTAGGGCTAATCAAAGAGATCCTGGCCTTTCCCTTGCGCGCGCAGTCAACAAGTCAATGGCAATCAATGGTCCAAATTCAAACTAGCATTAATGACTGTAATTAGGGCAAATCACTCTCAGGTGGCCGGAGAAGACCTCCGGTCGTCTTCTCCGGCCAGCACCTCTCCTGAAAAATCTCCAAACCTCTCAAAACGTACCAAAAATGAAAACCAAGAACATGGAAATGATCCTCATCCTCTCACGAACCAAACCCCTCTCTCAAAACAAATTTATATTTCCTAAATCAACTGAATCGAAGAGAAAAAGGTTCTAGGTCACGCAAGCTTCAGAAACAAATTAAATGCTCAAATCACAACCATTTTCAAAACCAATGGTACCAGAATGATCAGTGAAACAAATAGAACAAGTTTGTAACAAGCAAAATCATTTCTGGAAAAATAAATTTCAGGCTACCTGAGATTTGAAGCTTTCCACTTGAGGACTTTCTGGCCTTCTCTTTTTGTGCAAACCACTCCTTAGGACCCCTTGATGATGTTTGAATGCCTTAGAACAATTTATGTAAGCTGGCTGATGAGTTTCGAAAGCTCCTGCTTCAAGCTCAGTCAACAATGGCTATGGTGATTCTGACTGATTCAGGCCACTGTGAATGATGGTTTATGGTCCAGATGATGAATGGAGAAGGTCTGGAGTGTTTGTTTGTGTGTTTGCAAGCTGTGGTAAGAGTTTCGAAGAGAAATGCAGCTTGGGGTGTGAAATGGTTATGGAGTGTTCTTGCTATTACAGGCTTTGGTTCTTGGTGCTGGATGATCTATGAAGTGTGGTGAGATGATTGATGAAGATAGTTTGAGTGTTTGGTGGCTGTGCAAGCAGATTCGAAGGAACTTGCAAATGGGAGTGTTTTTTTGAATGTGTTGAATGAGTTGGTTTCAGCCTTGCTTCTTGTTATGGCTAGCTTGCAAATTGTCCATATGACTCTCTCTCATTGGCCAGTTGATTTGACATGTGCTTTATGGATAGGTGTAGCCACTTTTGCAAAAATGTCAACTTCTTGTAAGATAGGGCATGGGCAACTTCTAGCCAAGTACAAAGCATGGGGCTGCGCAGCATGATGTGTGTATGAGCCTAGCTTGGTTCAGCATCCAAGGCTGCAAGTGGTAGGGAGTGAAATGAGTGTTTTGCAACTTGTGGCAACTTTGGTTCACATGTGATAAAGTCTTGTTACACAAACCAAGCCATGAGCAAACTTGATCCAATTCTGATTTTTAGGACTTAGAGAATGTTTGTGTAATGGTTTGAAATGAATTAGAGGTCACATGATGCATTGGTTCAAGGTTTTGCAAAATTTCCATTTGAAGCATGCCTTAGAAATTAATGATTTTTGCCAACTTTGCATTGCTATAGCTTTTGATCCAAGAAGAGTTTGATCATGTTCTTGTACTTTTTGAAAAGGGAAAGATGAGATCTACAACTTTCATGACCAAAGTTTTTCCATTTGAAGCCTTTTTGGACCAAGAATCAAAGCTTGAAAATTGACCTAAAATGATGCATTCTTGAAAAGTCAACTATGCCCAAAAAGTCAACCTTTGCAAAAACCCTAAATTCTTGATTTCTATGAACTTCAACCTTCTTCCATGATCAAATAAAGATCATATACACTCAAAATGATGAAGATCACCCATTGGTTGGGTCATTGGGGGCCTCAGATGCCCTGATTTTGCACTGACTTGTCTAGAAAGTCAACTCTTGATCAGATGACTTCCCCATGGAATTTCTTCATGAAAATTGATATGTATACTCCCTATACCATATAGAGATCAATGAAAACAAGAATGACCAAAAAATTTGGAGTTATGGCCTCTGAAACCAAAACCCTAATTTTCAGTCAACTGTGCAGTTCAACCTGGCTCTGCATCCACTCAAACCCTAGTTCTTGTGATTCCTCTGCAATTTTGACTTTGAGGAGATGAAATATGATATAAGAACACACATGGACCCCTTTGAGTTGATTGGTTGCCTTTGGAATGGCTCAAGATGCTTTGGGATTGCTCAGATCACAAACCCTAGGTGCAGATGCCTTAGAAGCTATGCAGTGAATCAAAAATGAGATGTGAGATGATATGATTGTGTTTATGCATATGAGGATGATCACAAGCCATGGTGTGAATGGGTGAGGGCAAATTTGGGGTGTTTACACATATCAAAGTTCCTTTTGTATAGGGAACCATCAGTGTTCAAGAAGAAACTACCAGCGAGCCTTCTCAAAGTCCTCTTATCATTGGAAGATGCCCCAGGTGGGTATGTTTGATCCTCCAAGAAGCACTTGATGTCGTGGAACCAAGGCTTATCATCTTTAACAATATCTGCTGCGAACACATATGCTGGTCTATCAAGTCTGGACACTGAAATCTGAGGTACAAAGTTGGCAGTCTGAACTTTGATCATGGACGAAATGGTAGCCAGGGCATCTGCAAACTGATTCTCGTCCCGAGGGATATACTCAAGCTTGACTGTTGTGAAGAAAGTCAATAACCTCCTTGTATAATCCCTGTAAGGTATCAGATGATCCTGGTGGGTGTACCATTTGCCGTTGGTTTGATTGACTACCAAAGCTGAATCTCCGAATACGGTCAATGTCTTGATCCTGAGGTCAATGGCTTCCTCCAGACCCATAATGCAAGCTTCGTATTCAGCTTCGTTGTTAGTGCAGTTGAAAGTGAGCTTTGCCGAGAAAGGCATGTGAACTCCTTTAGGTGTAATGAGTACTGCACCAACACCACGACCATTCATGTTGACAGCCCCATCAAACATCATAATCCATTCTTCTTCTGGGTCGGGCCCTTCAGTGTGAACAGGCTCTTCATGATCTTTTGCTTTTATGAACATGATGTCTTCATCAGGGAAGTCAAACCTCATAGGCTGGTAATCATCAATGGGTTGCTCAGCCAGATATTCAGATAGTACACTGCCCTTGATGGCTTTCTGAGAGGTGTACTGGATGTCGTATTCTGTGAGAATCATCTGCCATCTTGCAACCCGTCCGGTAAGTGCTGGCTTCTCGAAAATATACTTGACTGGGTCCATCTTTGAGATCAATAAAGTAGTGTGGGTCAACATATACTGTCTCAGTCGGCGAGCAGCCCACGCTAAAGCACAGCAAGTTTTCTCGAGCAGTGAATAACGCTGTTCACAGTCGGTAAACTTTTTGCTTAGGTAGTATATCGCATACTCTTTTCGACCAGACTCGTCATGCTGGCCCAGCACACACCCCATTGACTCTTCTAATACTGTCAAGTACATGATTAGAGGTCTTCCTTCAACTGGAGGCATAAGGATTGGAGGCTCTTGTAAGTATTCCTTGATCTTGTCAAAAGCCTTCTGGCAGTCTTCGTTCCACCTGACCGTCTGTTCTTTTCTTAACAACTTGAACAAGGGTTCACAGGTTGCTGTAAGGTGAGATATGAACCTTGAAATGTAGTTCAATCGACCTAAGAAACCTCGAACTTCTTTCTCAGTCTTCGGTGCAGGCATTTCTTGAATGGCTTTGACTTTATCAGGGTCAACTTCAATCCCTTTTTCGCTTACAATAAAACCCAGCAGCTTACCAGATCTCACCCCGAAGGTGCATTTGTTGGGGTTCAACTTCAGTTGGTACTTCCTCAGACGCTTGAACAATTTGAGCAGATTTACCAGATGGTCTTCTTCAGTGAGGGACTTGGCAATCATATCATCCACATAGCATTCTATTTCTTTATGAATCATATCGTGGAATAATGTTACCATAGCCCATTGATATGTTGCACCAGCATTCTTCAGTCCGAACGGCATCACCTTGTAACAGAACGTGCCCCAGGGTGTGATGAATGTTGTCTTCTCCATGTCTTCAGGTGACATCTTAATCTGATTGTATCCTGAAAATCCGTCCATGAAGGAGAATACCGAGAACTGAGCCGTATTATCAACCAATACATCAATGTGAGGTAAAGGGAAATCATCTTTCGGGCTGGCTCTGTTCAGATCCCGGTAATCAACACACATTCTTACTTTGCCGTCCTTTTTAGGCACAGGTACTATATTAGCTACCCACGGCGGATAGCTAGTCACATCAAGGAACCCGGCGTCCCATTGCTTTTGTACCTCTTATTTTCATTGCCATGTCCGGACGAGTACGGCGCAGTTTCTGTTTAACTGGCGGGCATTCTTCTCTCAAAGGCAGCTTGTGCACAACAATGTCGGTATCCAAACCTGGCATGTCTTGATACGACCAAGCAAACACGTCCACATACTCTTGAAGCAGATCAATCAGTTGTCTCTTCACTGAGCCTTGCAGGCAGGCCCCGATTCTAACTTCTTTCACGTCTTCATCTGTACCAAGATTGATCACTTCAACCTCCTCCTGGTGAGGAGTAATAACCTTTTCCTCTTGTCTCAACAACCTGGCTAGCTCTTCAGGAAGCTCATATTCTTCTTCAACCCCTTCGTCAGCTTGATTGATTGGATTGTCAAAGTCATACGAAGTCATAGCCGTGTTGTTGTCGGTGCTGTCTGGAAGGCACTCTCTGCAAGGGTTAAGTTTGTTCATTTTAGTGATTTGATTTTAATCTTTATTTAGAAAAGTGAAATGAAGTTGTCATTTTGAAAACACCGCCATATATTTTTTTGTACAAAAAGAAAAAATGGAAAAACAGTGAACGAAAAGAAAAAGACTCGTTTGCAAAAAGATGTCTGATATTTCATTAATTAATCTTGTTTGCAAAAAAAGTACAGATGGCCCTGATTACAAAATGAGTCTTGTCATCTTGGGCAAGATGCAAGACTTTGATGCATGCTATAAAAATACAGGAAATAATAATTACTCTGCATGAGTAACTCTTATAATTTCCTGGGAAGACCAGTTCGAGACACTGCTCCCCGGGATCTTTGGACGAATCCAGCTTTCCAGGTTGCGTTCCTCTTCCAGCTCGTCTTCCAGACAGTTGACAGCATCAGGGGTAAGCATCCCCCCACTCACAAAATTGGGCTCTTTCGCAGCCGCTGCTTGATCTTGTTGAGTTGGTTTGTAACCCAACCCAAATCTGTCCTCTTTCTTCTCCACCGATAAAAGTTTGCCCCAGCCTTGGGCGTTTCCTCCCTCAACAACCTTCCGGGCTTGTTGGTATGATGATATTGAAGTACCAGGCACAGCAGATGTCTCATTGATGTTCAAGGCTTCAAACCCCTGGCTCATTGTTTCATGGATCTCCCCATCCATCTCAATGTACTTATAGGTTGCCAGGTGGCTGACAAAAATGTCCTCCTCTCCGCAGATTGTAACGATTTGACCCTCCCACTCATATTTTAACTTCTGGTGAAGGGTAGAGGTCACGGCGCCAGCAGCGTGAATCCATGGCCTACCCAATAAACAGCTGTAGGCGGGCTGTATATCCATCACGTAGAAGATAGTTGTGAAAGTCTGCGGGCCAATCGTTACGGGTAATTCAATCTCTCCCAGAACCGATCTCTTTGAACCATCAAAGGCTCTCACCACCAGGTTGCTGGGTCTCAACGCCAATCCGTCATATTCTAGCTTCACCAGGGCCTTCTTAGGTAAGACATTGAGGGATGACCCCGTGTCTACCAGCACATGGGAAAGGACAGCACCTTTGCATTCCATGGTTATGTGCAAGGCTTTGTTGTGGTTGCGGCCTTCCGTTGTCAAATCAGTATTGGTGAACCCTAGTCCGTGACTAGCATTAACATTCCCCACTACAGCTTCCAGCTGATTGACAGTGATTTCCTCAGGCACGTAAGCTGCGTGCAAGACTTTGAGTAGTGCATTCCGGTGAGCTTCGGAACACATAAGCAATGATAGGATTGAGATCTTGGAAGGCGTCTGATGAAGCTGATCCACTATTTTATAATCACTCTTTTTGATGATTCGCATGAACTCATCAACCTCTTGATCGAAGGGTGTTTTCAAGGCTTCTTTAACAACTTGATCTTCCTGCACGGGGCTCTTCCCTTTTGCCTTGGCAGCAGCTTCTGCTTCGGCAGCGGGTCTCTGAATTTGTGGAGCGAAAAGACGTCCGCTTCGAGTGAAGCCTCCGCCTCCGCCCACATTGTCTATTTGTGGTGCAGGGGTTGATGATTCAAAAGTGATTCTTTGTCCTTCGCAGTACAAGTCAGAGCCGTAATGCCAGGGGATGGCATTACTGCTTTCATAAGGTACGGGTCCAGGCACCGTGATGGTGACTGGACTGATTGCAGCTGTTGAAGGAATTGTGATAGTCTGAGGATCATAATAGATTGTAACCGGTGCTCTAATGGGAGCAACACCTTCTGAGTTGTAGGCAGAGTTGCTTTCAGGATCATAGAATATGGTGACAGTTGAGACATCTTCATGATTTGTTGCTGGTGTTGTAGGAGACAAAGGTGGAAGAATGGATGTTGTTGTTGTAGGAGTTTCAAAATGGAGTGATGCTGAAGTTGTAGCAGGAAAATTTGTTGAAAACTGATCAGTTGAGATAATGGATGAAGTACTTGTTGATGAAGCCAAAGAATTGTCAGGAACAATGGTTGTTGCAGTTGTAGGAGGTTCTGAAACCGTTGCTGATGAGATTGCTGGATTTGTTGGAAATGATGTGGTGATCTGAAGTTGGCCACTCTGAATAAGGCCATCTATGCCGTTCCTCAAATCATCGCACCCATTTACCGAGATATTGCAGTAAGCACAACCCAACTCACACCCCGGGAACATTTGACATTCCAAGAGCTGAGCTTTGATTTCTACCAACGGTGTCCTGATCTGGCCCACACTGGTTATTAAATAAGACGGCTTGTCTTCTTCAATAGCGTTAATTCTAGGACCACCGTGGTTTGGCATGGGGTTCTTATTGACATTGGGTGGTGGTGCGAAATTCAGAGCTTTCGAGTCTACCAGGTCTTGTACCTTCATATGCAGGGCTCTGCACTTTTCTGTACTGTGGCCATGTGCGTTTGAATGGAAGGCACACCTAGCGTTGGAGTCATAATTCCTGGGTAGACTGTTGGGATCTGGAGGTGCTAACGTCCTTAGCTCAACTAGGTTGAGTTTCAGGAGTTGTGGCAGCAGGGTAGCATATGGCATAGGGATCGGATCGATCACCCTATTAGCTTGAGATGGCCTCTGCTGAAATGGCCTTTGTTGACTGTTGTTGTTGGTGTTGCTGTTGTTGTAATTCCTTGGAGGATACTGAGATTGCTGGTGGTACTGAGGTTGTTGCTGATAGTTTTGCTGAGGAGGTTGATAGACTGGTTGTGGATGAGCTGGAGCAGGGATGGTGACTGCTGCTATTGACCTGTGAACATATTGGGGCCTGCCCCTGTTGGTGTGGATGGCATTGGTCTCGCCAGTTCTTCTCGGGCCTGCAAAAGGCTTTCTTGTACTACTGGACGAGCTTGCACCATTGTCAGATATCTTACCCATCTTCAATAGGCTTTCAATTCTCTCCCCAGCTATGACAACATCTGCAAAGCTAGTGGAAGAGAAAGCAGCCAGCCTGTCAATGTAAGTCCCCTGAAGGGTGTTCATGAACATATCTGCCATTTCCCTTTCAGACATAGGGGGCTGAACAGCAGCAGCCAATTGCCTCCATCTCTGGGCATATTCTCGGAAACTTTCCCTTGACGACTGTGACATTCCCATTAGGAGAGTCCTGTTGGGTGCCATATCTAAGTTATACTGATACTGTCTGATGAAGGCCTCTGCCAGGTCCTTCCAGCATCTAATAGTTGCCCTCGTCAAGTGAGAGTACCATTCTCTTGACGCTCCAGTCAAACTGTCTTCGAAATAGAACATCCAGAGCTTCTCATCCATGGTATAGGCCTTCAGCCTTCCCAGAAAAGATTGTAGATGAGTCCGGGGGCAAGAAGTCCCGTTGTATTTTTCGAAACAAGGAGGCTTGAACTTATGGGGAATCCTGACCCCGTCTACCAAGCCCATGTCCATGACGTCGAAGCCCAAAGAGTTTTGAGATTCTAAGGACCTCAATTTCTCAGCTATCTCATCCAACCTTCTATCATAAACTTCATCCCCAGCACCCATTACTGTGAACTGGTCCTCTTGGGGGTCTTCTTGAAGTACCCTGGCTGCAGTGGCAGTCCCTTGAACATTTGCAGGGATGTTGACCTCGGGATGGAGGTGTGGGCCAAATACAGGGGGGTTAACGTGGGGTTGGACCCTTTCATTGTTGCTGGTGCCGGCAGTCCCTATATGTGGATCTTCTTGATTTTGCCTTTCCACCATGGCCCTCAATCTTTCCTGGCTCTGAGCCATGTTGTTCATCACTTCCATAAACTGAGTCATCTGGTTCCTCATTTCTAGTCTTTCGTTTGCCATTTGATTTCTGACCTCAGTAAGGTCCTGCTGCATCTGATCCATTTGAATGCCCGGAAGATTATTACGGGTTGGATAACGGTGCGGACGGTTGAGGGGAAATACCCGGCGCCTAGCAATAGTTCCTGAACATTACAACAGAGTTAGTGGCAATAAAACAAAAACCTACAAAACAAACAAAAGTGTTAGCATGCAATGCAGTTATGCTCATTTGTTCTCAAGGTATCCGGTTTGGCATTCAGTTTTGACCCTTCCAGACCCCTGGAGATGTTGTTGTTGTTGCTTTGAAGAAAACTCAGATGAAGCAAACTAACACAAATATATTACAGAAGGTGAAATAATACAACTTGTTCATTTTACAACACAAGCCCTCTAAGGGGTCGAAATACATTACAAGAAAATAAAAGTACATGGAAAGAAAGCAGCAACAAACAAATGATCAAACACCAAGACCAAACTCATCCTCACGAACTTCCTTGAGAAGTGCTTCGGTCACAGGATCAGCCGGACGCTCCGTGAGATTCCTGATGAGGAGATTCCGGGTTGTAACAGCTGCAGTGAGCTTCTTGTGCTGAGTTTGTTCTTTGGACCTCTTCACTCCAGCTTTGATCTTCAGCTCTGATATCTCCCTCTAGGCTGCTGCCAGGGCTTCTTGTCGTTCTTTTGCACTAGCTTCCAGTTGCTCCATCTTGTCTTGAACTCTCTTGTCCTCTAGAGTACGAGCCTCGGTGATCCTGACCCACCGGGCTTGACTCTCCTTTAAATACAAGTCTGTCCTTGCTCTCTGGAACTAGGCTTCCTTGCAAGCATTCTTCAGAATTTGTTCTCCAGCCTTAGACTTTTTGATATAATCTCCAGACTTCTCAATCTTAGTCAGATGCTCTACTCTCAACTTCTCCAACCTCTCAATTTCCCTCATACCCTCACTCCTCTCTCGGAGGGTCTTCTGTAAAGCCTGGGTTAACTTCTCATTTCTTTCCTTCAAACTCTCAAACTCCTCCAAACTGACAGTGGCAGGTGGTGGTGTTGAAGATGACTCAGGCATGTCTTCTATGGTAAAGGGCATCCCAGAGAAATGGGCCCTGGCACGGGACCACTCATAATATTGTGCTGATGCCGCATTATTGCACTTCCCCAGAATGGTTACTCCCTTGGTTTGAACATTATCCCAGGCCCAGGCAGCCTGCCTAACAACAGTCAAATTAATCTTGTTTTCACAATAAAGAGTCTCCACCAAGTCCTGTGCCTTAGGAGTATGGACCAGTGCATAGCCCAGTTACCTTCTGAACAGCAGAGGGTTGTAATTAATACTACCCTTAACTCCTACTAGGGGCACATTGGGAAAATGCCCACAGCTGGTGATGATATCCTTGCCCTTGGTGTTTTGAGTGCACCATCTAATATCAGCTGAAGTAAGAGTAGTAAGTCTCTTAGCCCAGTTGCTCTGCTGATGAGGGTTCAAAAATGCATCTGTCCTGGGTAGATGCCTGAGAAGCCAAGTATGGAATAATGGAGCACAACACCTCACTAACCTTCCCCTCTGCTTTTCATTCCTCTGATGCACTGAATAGTAAAGATCCCCCAATAAAGTGGGCACTGGGTTCTTCAGGATGAACAGATGGATTGCATTCTTGCTAATGAATCGAGGCTCATCTGCAAACAACACAATTCCATATATGCTCAAAGCCAACAAGGCACAAACAGCTTTCCACTCTCCTAAAGAAGCTTTCAGGGTAGCTTGAGAAATCAGGAAATCCAGATGGAAGCCAGGGATTCCAGCTTTAGAAGTCATATGCTGCTCAATCAGGACAGGTTCCAAATGCAAAGCCTTTGCTACTCCTCCATTACCAGGAAAGACCATCTCAGGGTTGAAAGGGATTCCACCCCTGATAGGCAAACCAACCAACGATGAGTATTCTTCTAATAGAGGGCCTAGCTGAAAGTCCTGAAAAGTGAAGCATCTCAGTGGGGGATCATAGAACTGAATGCAAGTGTGGATCAGGCTTCTCTGTGAAGGGTCCAGATCCATAACCATATCAAGTATATCCCCATAGTGTTCCCTGAACAATGATATGTGATCTGGAGTGATCAGGGTCTGAATCCTCCTGATGTCTGATAGCTCTGGCTGGAAAAAGTGATAGGTGATGTTGCTCTTTTTAGGAGCCATGATGCTGAAGATGAGTAGAGACAGGTGTTGATGATAACACTGAAGAATGGGCCACTGATTGGCTGGAGTAGATAACTGATGGCTGAAACAAGTGCTGATGAAGATAGGTCAATACTGAAGATGGGGTCAAAACCAAAACCAAATGAAGATGGATACCCTGAAACACAAATAAGCAAATGTCAATATGATGCAATGATTATGTATGCAAATGAAATGCAAGGGTTTGTGACTGAGCTGGATCTGATCAAAATGCCCTGATATAGGTCCAAGTGTATTCAAGAATTCCAGATGGAGGTCTGTAAGTCCAGTAACCAAGGTGGGGGACTCAAATAAAGAGCCACATGTCCAGGGTTTTAGAATCACAAGAACTGACCCAAAATGGAGTACTCTTAAACAATCAAAGTAACAGGGTATTCTGAGGTCAAGGTACCTGCAAACCTGTAAACAGCCTAATCCCCTCACAGGTGGTGTTCTAGAACAAGGATCCTCAGACTTGGATCAGTTATGAGAAGTGTAAACACTTCCAACCCGGAGGTACAGTGTTTACAATAACCATAAAAGTTCCTCCTCTAATTCACCTCAGTTTCTGAAGGTCAATACTAAAAGGTCATCCAGACTTAGCAGGCTTCCCAGATAGCCCTAGCATTGCAGGAAATCTGCAACACAGAGTTCTCAAGAAGAAACCCATATCTGAACCGTGTTTCATATTCCCGCACCAGACCGAAATGGAATGGGAAAGAATATGATTCACTCTAGCCTAGGTGTCACTCAGGTCCCAGGTATAGGACCTTAGCTCTCAATGGAACACCCACCCACCAAAGCAAAACCAGATCCAGCCAGACAGCATGACAGTATGATATATGAAAACTGTAAAGAAAGCAATAAATAAAGCTGTACAGAAAGCAGTAAATAAAGCAAATATACAAACACAAATAAGCACATAACACCCCAGTAAACACAAATCAAACAAGCGCTAGGAGGAACCCACAAAAAGAACCAGAAGCCCTGGTTACAGTATAAGGGTCCCCAACAGAGTCGCCAAGCTGTCGCTCCCACCAAATGACACCGGGTCAAAAGGGGAACAGACGCGAACGGTCGGCGAGAGGGACAATGAGAACACACAGGAGTGAACTCACTGGAGATGAAAAGAGTCGCCAGCTAGGCATTTTTATCCCGAAGGAAAGGCAATGCTGCATAGACCTAGAAAAAGATGGATAAGACGGTTGCGAACCAGAGAGACTGAGAAAGGGGGTTGGTTACAACCTGGGAAGGTATTAGCACCCAGATTGTCCGTCGTACTCGATGGGATCCACGCTTAAAAGATTTGTGTTTTAAAAGGGTAGTGTCAGTGCAATCTGTGTATAAAATAGCTGAAAAAAGAATGTACAGGTGTCAGTGTAAAAGAAGTGTGAAGTGAGATATACAGTGTCAGTGTAAGAACATAGAGGAGATGCTCAAGAATATGAGGCTAAGAGAATGAAGCTAGAAAGAGGGGGAATATACAGAGACTTTTGTTCGATAACTGTTAAGTTATGCCTACGTATCCTCTCGTGCAATGAGGAAGTCAGAACACCGTAGTTCGACCCAAAGAGACTGAAAGATGAATTGACTTGTGAACTGCTTGCTTGTCTATGCTCAAGTGTATGACCTGTCTGGCTCAGGTGCAAACTGTCTTGCATTAGACGGAAGAAGCAAGTTCTCGTTTATGAGTGAGTGAGATGAGAAAAGAATCCCAGAGGAGACGATTATTGTTTGTTTTTGTGTTTTCAGTCTTTTATTGTTTTTGGATTTTGTCATAAGTTAATGAGCTTAAGTCTAAACCAATGGATTTAGTAAACTCATCACATCTTCCCTCTGATTAGGGGTAATGAGAATACCTTAAGTGTGAAGTCAGATTCTCACACTTAATCACCTTTGATGCAGGATTAAGATCATTAACCTACTTGTGATTAGTTAGATGTTTTTGGTGTTTTTGTCTAGTGTTGAGTAATGAGATTAAGCCATAATCAAGGATTTAAACAGACTCATTACACCATCCTAATAGAAGGATAATAGATGAGAATGTTTAAGCTGAGGAAAACTCCTCAACTTAGTCCCTGATTAGGGATTAAACTCATGACAAAACAAGCCTTTGATTAAGTGGATTTTATTTAGTGATAAGATGATGAAGTGATTTTTAGGGTTTGTAAGACAACTTGAGGGGGACTTGTCCATTAACACTAGGGTTAGTCCTTCTTAACCAATTAAGGAAGAATTAGAACCCTAATGCAAGGCCCAAGTTACAAGTGTGATGTCTTGATGATTATTAAGTGGATTGATTAAAGGATTTAAACACATTAAGGGTTTACACTTAGGATTAAAGTTATACACTCCATCCTAATAGAAGGATGCAGGCATAAGCTTAATCACAAAGCCTTAAAGCCTTTAAGGTTTAGTCCCTGATTGTGAGGTGAGAAGAGAAGACTCAAAGATGACACAAAGGTAAAACTAAATGGGGGACTAATCAAACCCTAATCATTGTCATGCTTGGTTGTTCCTAAGGTTTGTGAGGTTAAACAAGAAAGAAGCCTTCAATGGAACCACCAGGAAGCAGATGAAAGGATCAGGAGAAGCAAAGTGACTTGCTTCATCCAAGAAGTCGAGTCACTTGAAGAAAGAAAGTGGGAGGAACAAGAATGAGCAAGCTCAATCTCAAACACATATAGAAATGCAGCAATGGATGCAAGAGAGATGAAAAGAAAAGTTATGAGAAGTGAAGGCAAATTCACTTCTCAAGTCACTTACCACCTGAAATGTCAGAAAAGGAAATGCAATGCAATGCAAAATGAGATGAAATGATATGATGCTAAACAAAACCAGAAGCATGTTGATGATGATAATGATGCTATAAGATGAACATGAGGCAGCACATGGAAATGTTTATACAAGTTCATGAATGCAAATGAAGCAAGCTTAGGAACATGAACAAGCATGAAAAGCTATGAAGTGCACAATGCAAACAACATGGCCAACACATGATGCAATGATCAAACATACTTTCTACATGTCTTATGATGTCAAATGGATCACATGAATGCTTGAAATGCTAAGACAAGTCATGTTATGCAAGAGAATGCAAGAGGGATGCAAATGAAAGCCCAAATTAGGGTTAATGGATCATACATCAAACAAAAACCAAAAACAGAAGCAAACCCTAAGATAAAAAATGGAAAATTCCATACAAAGGACCCTTGATCCTATACTAAACCAATGTCCAAAGGGGAGGTCTCAACTCTCAACCAATCTCAAGTTATGAATTTTACAAGTTATTAGGGTTTTTAGGGTTCCTAAACAAAAGAAATGCCAAACAAATGAAAAATGCAAGATCAAATCATGGCCATTTTATCTCAAAAACTACATGCTAAACACAATGCAATGCAAGAAGAATCAATGTCCAACTCTTCATAGATAGGCAGAAATGATTTTTTGAACTTTGGATCAAATTAATGCATAAAAATGATTTTTATTCAATGAAAAATTCTCAAAATGCATCAAGATCAAAAAAGAAATTTGGTTTGAAGGTTGGACAATGTTTCTAAATGTCTTAGAACATTTCATGAATTTTTTGGTGATTTTTAGATACTTAAAAGTATTTTTAATAAATTAATTCTCATTAATCAATTAAAAATAATCTTTTAAATATTTAAAAATACTTTTTTAATGATAAAAATAAAAATAAAAATATTTTTGTGTCATAAAAATTAATAAAACTTATGAGGAAAAGTTTCATAATTTTTACACATTTTTTACTATTTTAAATAAATTAGAGAAAAGAAATGATATTAAATGAAAAATAAAATAGGCTAAAATGATAGTAATTAGAAGGGAAGGCCAGGATTTGATCTGGGCTTGGTCTGGTTGACTGCGCGCCAGATCCAAGGGCCCAGATTCAAATCTGGCTAATTAAACTTATGAATTAATTAAACATAAATTAAATGAATAATCAGGGATTAGGGCTTCTAATGACTCATCTCATCCATCCATTCACGCGCGGGAGAGGCCATCCAACGATCCTCATTCAAACCTCATTAATCACTCAGATTAGGGTTAATGACTTACAGGCGGCCGGAGAAGACTTCCGGTCGTCTTCTCCGGCGAGCCAAAACCCTAGGTTCTTCTACAGGTCACCAATTAACAAATTTCTTCCACCAAAACGACTCTCTCATCAATCTAAACCTAAACCCTCAACCTAAATTCATTTATTTTCATCCATAGGCCTGAATCGAAACAAAATGTAAAATACGGGCAAATGTTCAAAAGCTTCATACATGCTGGTTTCTACACTATTTGCAAAAGTAAGCATACATTCATGATCAGAGGAACACAAGGCATCATAAAAGAACTTAAAAATCAGTTTCTGGGAAAAATGTTCATGAAGCTCACCTGAGATGAAGCTTCTCTGTTTATGAGCTCTCTGGACTTTTTCTTTGCACAGGCTTGCTTCCTTGAACCTCCTGAGGACAAAATGAGGCTCAGAAAACTTGGAGAGTGGCTGGCTTGAAAGATCCAACTCTGGTGTAGCAGAAATGGGGATCTTTGTATGTGATGTTTCAAACTGCTTTGAAGGGTGATTTTGGTTCCAGGGACAGTTTATGACTTGTTGGTGAAAGAAAAAATGGATTTTGATGGCTGTGTGTGGAGATTCGAAGAGTTCTGGTTTTAGGGATGAGAAATGGTGCAGATCAGTTCAGGCTGGTTCCAGGCTTGAGTCTTATTGGTTTCTACTCAATGAAACATAGTGAAAAGGTTGATGAAACTTGTTGGCATGTTTGTGAAGTGTGGAGGCAGATTCGAAGCAATTTGCAAAATGAGGTGTGTTTGTGTATGTGATCCTTGAGAGAGTTTCAGCCTTGCTTGATGTATGAAATGTCTTGCTCTCTGTCCACATAAACCTCTCTCATTGGTCAGATGACATGACATGTGCTTTTTTGATTGGTAAGTTTACTTTTGCAAAAAGTCAATTTTTGTGTAAGGAAAGTATGGCTTGGTCCTAGGCTTAGTACAAGGCATGGGCTGTGCAGCAAGGGTGAGGGGAAGGGCTAGCAAAGTGCAGTAACCAATGTAGCAAGTGGTGGAAAGAATGATCATGAGCTTTTGCAAGTTGTTGCTTTTTGGTTCACATGGAAAAAAGTCTTGTTACATGAACCATGAACATGTGATCTTTGGTTCAATTCTGATTTTTGTGTCACATAGAATGTTTGTGTCATGGTTGGATGTCACTAGAGGTTACAAACAGCCTTGGCTCATGGTTTTTGCAAAATTCACATTTGGTGCACATCTTGAAAATCAATGATTTTTGCCAACTTTGTCACACCATAACTTTTGATCCAAGAAGAATTTGATCATGTTCTTGTACTTTTTGAAAAGGGAAAGATGTAATCTACAACTTTCATGACCAAAGTTTTTCCATTTGAAGCATTTTTGGATCAAGAATCAAGGCTTGAAAAATGACCTAAAATGAAGCATTCTTGAAAAGTCAACTATGCCCAAAAAGTCAACATTTGCAAAAACTCCAAATTCTTGATTTTTGTGAACTTCAACCTTCTTCCATGATCAAATAAAGATCATATACACTCAAAATGATGAAGAATGCCCATTGGTTGAGTCATTGGGGGCCTCAGATGCCCTGATTTTGCACTGACTTTTCTGAAAAGTCAACTCTTGATCAGATGACTTCCCCATGGAATTTCTTCATGAAAATTGATATGAATACTCCCTATACCATATAAAGACAAATGGAAACAAGAATGACCAAAAAAATTGGAGTTATGGCCTCTGAAACCAAAACCCTAATTTTAGGTCAACTGTGTAGTCAAACTTGGCTCTGCATCCATTCTAATCCCAGTTCTTGTGATTCTTTTGAATTCTTGACTTTGAGAGGATATAATATGATACTTGAACACATGTAGACCTCTTTGAAGTGATTTATGGCCTTTGGATTGGCTCAAGTGGCTCTTGGATCGCTCAGATCACAAACCCTAGATGCAGATGACTTAGAAACTATGCAGTGAATCAAAAATGAGGTATGAGATGGTATGATTGTGTTTATGCATATGAGATAATCACAAGCCATGGTGTGAATGGGTGAGGGCAAATTTGGGGTGTTTACAATACCGACAGATGATGTCTCTTTTTAGAAATCGGGCTATCACTTGCCTTATGACATTTGCATATGAAGTTGCTTCAACCCACTTGGTGAAATAGTCGATAGCAACCAGGATGAATATATGGCCGTTTGAGGCAGTTGGTTCAATTTTGCCAATCATATCAATGCCCCACATGGCAAAGGGCCAGGGTGAAGACATTACATTCAAAGGATTGGTAGGTACGTGCACTTTATCCGCATAAATCTGGCATTTATGGCATTTTCTGGCATAGGCACAACAGTCTGCATCCATTGTGATCCAGTAGTAGCCTGATCTTAACAACTTTTTAGCCATTGCATGCCCTCCCGCATGGGTACCAAAAGATCCTTCGTGCACCTCGTGCATTAACAAGTCTGCTTCTGCCCTATCAACACATCTGAGAAGTACCATATCAAAGTTTCTTTTGTACAAGGAACCATCAGTATTTAGGAAGAAACTACCAGCTAGCCTTCTTAAAGTCTTCTTATCATTGGATGATGCCCCAGGTGGGTACGTTTGATCCTCCAAGAAGCATTTAATGTCATGGAACCAAGGCTTATCATCTTTAACAACATCTACTGAGAACACATATGTTGGTCTATCGAGTCTGGATACTGCGATTCGAGGCACAAAGTTGGCAGCTTGAACTTTGATCATGGATGAAATGGTGGCCAGAGCATCTGCAAACTAATTTTCGTCTCGAGATATACTCAAGCTTGACTATTGTGAAGAAGGTCAATAACCTTCTTGTATAATCCCGGTAAGGTATCAGATGATCCTGGTGAGTGTACCATTTGCCGTTGGTTTGATTGACTACCAGAGCTGAATCTCTGAATACAGTCAAAGTCTTGATCCTGAGGTCAATGGCTTCCTCAAGACCCATAATACAAGCTTCGTATTCAGCTTCGTTGTTGGTGCAGTTAAAGGTGAGTTTTGCCAAGAAAGGCATGTGAACTCCTTTAGGTGTAATGAGTATTGCACCAACACCACGACCATTCATATTAACAGCCCCGTCAAACATCATAGTCCATTCTTCTTCCTGGTCAGGCCCTTCAGTGTGAACAGGTTCTTCATGATCTTTTGCTTTTATGAACATGATGTCTTCATCAGGGAAGTCAAATTTGATAGGCTGGTAATCATCAATGGGTTGCTCAGCAAGATAATCAGACAATACACTGCCTTTGATGGCCTTCTGAGATGTGTACTGAATGTCATACTTTGTGAGAATCATTTGCCATCAGGCAACCCGCCCGGTAAGTGCTGGCTTCTCAAAAATGTACTTAACTGGATCCATCTTTGAAATCAACAAGGTAGTGTGGGTCAACATATACTGCCTTAGTCGGCGAGCAGCCCACGCTAAAGCACAGCAAGTTTTCTCGAGCAGTGAATAACGTTGTTCACAGTCGGTAAATTTTTTGCTTAGGTAGTATATTGCATACTCTTTTCGACCAGACTCGTCATGCTGGCCCAGCACACACCCCATCGACTCTTCTAATACTGTCAAGTACATGATTAGAGGTCTTCCTTCAACTGGAGGCATAAGGATCGGAGGCTCTTGTAAGTATTCCTTGATTTTGTCAAAAGCCTTCTGGCAGTC
Organism: Lathyrus aphaca; assembly: GCA_963966055.1. NCBI lineage: Eukaryota > Viridiplantae > Streptophyta > Magnoliopsida > Fabales > Fabaceae > Lathyrus > Lathyrus aphaca. The sequence continues at coordinate 280,835,544 of OZ014520.1, read as the reverse complement.
TTCATTCCACCTGACCATTTGTTCTTTTCTCAACAGCTTGAACAAAGGCTCACAGGTTGCTGTAAGGTGAGATATGAACCTTGAAATGTAGTTCAATCTACCTAGAAACCCTCGAACTTCTTTTTCAGTCTTAGGTGCAGGCATTTCTTGAATGGCTTTGACTTTATCAGGGTCAACTTCAATCCCTTTCTCACTTACAATAAATCCTAGCAGCTTACCAGATCGCACCCCGAAGGTGCACTTGTTGGGATTCAACTTCAGTTGGTACTTCCTCAGACGCTTGAATAACTTCAACAAATTCACTAGGTGGTCTTCTTCTGTGAGGGACTTGGAAATCATGTCATCCACATAACATTCAATTTCTTTATGGATCATGTCATGGAATAATGTTACCATAGCCCGTTGATAAGTTGCACCAGCATTCTTCAGTCCGAATGGCATCACCTTGTAACAGAATGTGCCCCAGGGTGTGATAAAAGTTGTCTTCTCCATGTCTTCAGGTGACATCTTGATCTGATTGTATCCTGAAAACCCGTCCATGAAGGAGAACACTGAGAATTGAGCCGTATTATCAACCAATACATCAATGTGAGGTAAAGGGAAATCATCTTTTGGACTGGCTCTGTTCAGGTCCCGATAATCCACACACATTCTCACCTTACCGTCTTTCTTGGGCACAGGTACAATATTAGCAACCCATGGTGGATAGCTAGTTACAGCGAGGAAACCGGCGTCCCACTACTTTTTGCACCTCTTCCTTTATCTTCATTGCCATATCTGGGCGAGTACGACGCAGTTTCTGTTTTACCGGCGGGCAGTCTTCTTTCAGTGGCAGCTTGTGCATGACAATGTCGGTGTTCAACCCTGGCATATCCTGATAAGACCAAGCAAAGACATCTGCATACTCCCTAAGCATGTCAATCAGTTGTTCTTTTACTGAATCTTGTAAGGAGGCCCCGATCTTAACCTCTTTCACATCTTCTTCTGTACCAAGATTAACCGTTTCAACCTCCTCCTGACGAGGAGTGATGACCTTCTCCTCTTGCCTTAACAACCTGGCTAGCTCTTTGGGAAGCTCATAATCTTCTTCAACCCCTTCATTGGCTTGATTGATTGGATTGTCAAAGTCATACGAAGCCATAGCTGTGTTGTTGTCGGTGCAATCTGAAAGGCACTCTCTGCAAGGGTTTAGATTGTTCATTTTAGTGATCGATTTTAATCTTGTTTAGAAAAAGTGAAATAAAGTTACCATTTTGGAAAACATTGCCATTTTATTTTTGTACAAAAAGAAAAATGGAAAACAATGAGCGGAAAAGAAAAAGACTCATTTGCAAAAGATGTCCGATATTCATTGATTGATCTGTTTGCACAAAATTACAAGATGGCCTGATTACAAAATGAGTCTTGTCATCTTGGGCAAGATGCAAGACTTGATGCATGCTTAAAAATACAGGAAATAATAATTACTCTGCAGGAGTAACCCTTATAATTTCCTGGGAAGACCAGTTAAGGACTTGGCTCCCCGGGATCCTTGGACGTATCCAGCTCTCCAGGTTGCGGTCGCTTTCTTCCTCGTCTTCCAAGTTGTTCACAGCATCCGGGGTGAGCATTCCCCCGCTGACAAAATTGGGCTTCTTGGCAGCCTCTGATTGATCTTGTTGAGTTGGTTTGTAACCCAACCCAAATCTGTCCTCTTTCTTCTCCACGGGCAGCAGCTTGCCCCAGCCTTGGGCAGTACCCTCTTCAACAACCTTCCTGGCTTGCTGATAAGACGTCATGGAGGTTCCTAGTACAGCAGATGCTTCATTGATGTTCAGGGCCTCAAACCCCTGGCTCATAGTTTCATGGATTTCTCCATCCATTTCTATGTACTTGTACGTAGCCAGATGGCTAACAAAGATGTCTTCTTCCCCACAGATGGTGATGATCTGGCCTTCCCACTCGAATTTCAGCTTCTGGTGAAGGGTAGACGTAACAGCGCCAGCGGCATGGATCCAGGGTCTACCCAACAAACAGCTGTAGGCCGGCTGAATGTCCATCACATAGAAGGTAATCTTAAAAGTCTGCGGGCCAATCATCACAGGCAGATCAATCTCCCCAAGCACTAATCTTTTAGAGCCATCAAATGCTCTCACCACCAAATTACTCGGACGCAATGCCAAGCCATCATACTCCAGCTTCACTAAGGCTTTCTTTGGTAAAACATTGAGTGACGACCCAGTGTCCACCAGTACATGAGATAAAACAACACCCTTGCACTCCAGAGTGATGTGTAAAGCCTTGTTGTGGTTACGTCCCTCAGTTGTTAAGTCAGCATTGGTAAAACCTAGTCCATGACTGGTGTTGACATTTGCTACCACAGTTTCTAGCTGATTAATAGTGATCTCCTCTGGCACGTATGCTGCGTGTAGGACTTTCAGTAATGCATTCCTGTGAGCTTCGGAACACATCAACAATGATAATATGGAGATCTTTGAAGGAGTTTGGTGAAGCTGATCCACCACCTTGTAATCACTTCTCTTTATGATTCTCATAAACTCGTCTACATCTTGCTCAAAAGATGTCTTCTGAGTTTCCTTGACAGCTGGCTCTTCAGATACCACACTTTTTCCCTTTGCTTTGGCAGCAGCTTCCGCTTCGGCACTAGGTCTTTGAGTTTGTGAGGCAAAAAGGCGTCCGCTTCTGGTGAAGCCTCCGCCTCCCCCGACATTATCAATTTATGGAGGAGAGGTTGAAGAATCCGAAGTGATTTTCTCCCTGTTGCAGTAAAGATCAGAGCCATAATGCCAAGGTATGGCATTACTGCTTTCATATGGAACTGGTCCAGGCACCGTAATGGTAACTGGACTGACTGCAGCAGAGGAGGGTACTGAAATGGTGTGCGGATCGTAGTAAATGGTGACTGGTGACCTGGCAGGAGGTGCCACTGTTTGTTGCTGAAAGTTGCTGTTTGGAGGAACATTTGACGGATCATAGTAGATGGTGACTGCTGAGATATCTTTGTTAATTTCTGCTGGTGTTGTAGAAGACTCTGCTGATATAATGGATGATGATGTTGTAGAAGAAAGGGTTGTTGACATTTGATTTGTTGAAGTGATGGACGGAACCATTGTTGATGATATTGATGAATCGGTAGGAATAATTGTTGCTGCAGTTGTAGGAGAGTCAGGAATTGTTGTCAAAGGAATTGCTGGATTTGTAGGCGCTGTTGTTGAGATCTGAAGGATACCATCTTTGATAAGACCATCTATGCCGCTTCTCAAATTATCACACCCGTTGGCTGCAATGTTGCAATACCCACAACCGAGCTCACACCCGGGGAACATCTGGCACTCTAGAAGCTGAGCTTTAATTTCAACCAGAGGTGTTCGAATCTGTGCAACACTGGTGATCAAGGTAGAGTGCTTGCCCTCCTCAATGGCATTAATCCTTGGCCCACCATGGTTAGGCATAGGATTCTTGTTGACATTTGGAGGGGGTGCGAAGTTGAGGGCTTTGGAATCCACCAAATCTTGTACTTTCATTTGTAAAGCCCTACATTTCTCAGTATTGTGGCCAGGTGCATTGGAATGGAAAGCACATCTGGCGTTGACATCATAATTCCTTGGGAGATTGGAGGGATCTGGTGGTGCTAATGTCCTTAATTCAACCAAGTTGAGTTTCAGGAGTTGTGGCAATAAGGTGGCATAAGGCATAGGGATAGGGTCAATCACCTTGTTTGCCTGTGACGGTCTTTGCTGAAAAGGTCTTTGTTGTTGATTGTTGTTGTTGTTGTTGTTGTAGGTTCTCTGTGGCGGATACTGAACTTGCTGTTGATAATGTGGTTGTTGTTGTTGTTGATATGCCGGTTACTGAGGGATCGGAGCTGGAATAGTGACAGCTGCTATTGATCTGTGGACATACTGAGGTCTGCCCCTATTGGCATGAATGGCATTTGTCTCACCGGTTCTTCGAGATCCCACAAAAGGCTTCCTGGGATTACTGGATGAACTTGCACCATTATCATAAATCTTACCCATTTTCAAAAGGCTTTCAATTCTTTCCCCAGCTATAACTACGTCAGCAAAACGGGTGGAAGAAAAGGCAGCTAGCCTATCAATATATGTTCCTTGCAGAGTATTCATGAACATGTCGGCCATCTCTCTTTCCGACATGGGTGGCTGGACAGCAGCAGCAAGCTGTCTCCACCTTTGGGCATATTCCCTAAAGCTTTCCCTGGAGGATTGAGACATTCCCATCAGAAGGGTCTTGTTAGGGGCCATGTCCAGGTTGTATTGGTACTGCCTGATGAAAGCTTCAGCTAAGTCCTTCCAGCATCTGATAGTAGCTCTGGTCAAGTGTGAATACCACTCTCTTGAAGCTCCAGTCAAGCTATCTTCGAAGTAAAACATCCACAGTTATTCATCCATGGTATATGCTTTAAGTCTCCCCAGGAAGGACTGTAAGTGAGTTCGTGGACAGGAAGTTCCATTGTACTTCTCGAAGCACGGGGGTTTAAACTTGTGGGGAATCCTTACCCCATCCACTAACCCCATATCCATTACATTGAAGCCTAAGGAATTTTGAGACTCCAGAGATCTCAACTTCTCAGCAATTTCATCAAACCTCCTATCATAGACTTCATCCCCAGCTCCCATTACAGTAAACTGCTCCTCTTGAGGATCTTCTTGCAAGATCCTGCCTGCAGCAGTGTTGCCCGGTACATTCCTTGGGATGTTGACTTCCGGATCTAGATGAGGTCCAAATACTGGTGGGTTAACATGAGGCTGACCTCCCTCATTATTACTTGTTCCTCCAGTTCCAGGATGAGGTTCCTCGGGGTTTTGTCTTTCTACCAATGCCCTTAACCTCTCTTGACTTTGGGCCAAGTTAGTCATTACAGTCATGAATTGAGCCATTTGGTTCCTCATCTCCACTCTTTCGTTAGCCATTTGAGTTCTGACCTCTGTCAGGTCCTGCTGTACTTGGTCCATTTGGATACCAGGAAGGTTGTTGCGAGTAGGATACCGGTGCAGACGGTTGAGAGGGAACACCCGGCGGCGAGCAATAATTCCTGAACCACAACAGAGTTAGTAACAAACAAACCAATAACAAAAACCTACAAAACAAAACAAAAGTTAGTATGCAATGCAGTATGCTTATTTGTTTTCCAACATATCCGGCTTGGTTCTTGGTTTTGACCTTTCCAGACCCCGGGGAAGATGCTTTGATGTTGTTGAGAAAAGAAAAACCCGCAATGGAAACAAACTAAAATATATTACAAATACTGAACAATACATAGTTTGTTTTTTACAACACATGCCCCTGAAGGGTCAAAATACAACAAAAGAAAAGTACATCAAATGAAAACAACAACAATCAAAAGGTCAGACATCTAGTCCAAACTCATCCTCCTTAACCTTCTTCAGAAGTGCCTCAGTCACTGGGCCAGCTGGATGCTCTATAATGTTTCTGATGAGAAGGTTTCTGGTGGCAATGGCAGTGGTTAGCTTCTTGTGCCTGTCCTGGTCTTTTGACCTCTTCAAACCAGCCCTGAGCTTCAACTCTGAAATCTCTTTCTGGGCTGCCAGCAAAGCTTCCTGTTGCTTCTTTTCATTGGCCTCTAACTGCTCAATCCTGGCTTGAGTTTTCTGATCTTCTTGTGTCCGGGCTTCAGTGATCCTGACCCACCTAGCCTGGCTTTCTTCTAGATAAAGATCAGTCCTAGCCTTCTGAAACTTGGCCTCCTTGCAGGCATTTTTCAATATTTGTTATCCAGCTCTTGCTTTCTTGATGTAATCCTCTGTTTTCTCAATCTTAGCCAGATGCTCCACCTTAAGCTTCTCCAACCTCTCAATGTCCAGACGACCATCACTCCTCTCCCAGAGGGTCTTCTTCAGAGCTTGAGACATATTCTCATTCCTTTCCTTCAGCTTTTTAAACTCTTCCAGGCTGACAGTGGCTGCTGGCTGAGTTGTGGATGGTCCAGGTATATCTTCAATGGTGAAGGGCATTCCAGTAATCTGAGCCCTAGCATGAGACCAGTCATAGTACTGAGCTGAAGCAACATTATTGCACCTTCCAAGAATAGCCATCCCTTTTGTCTGGATGTTGTCCCAAGCCCAGGATGCTTGTCTGATAACAGCTAGATTAGGTTTTATTTCACAATACAGGGTCTCAGCTAAATCTTGCATTCTAGGAGGATGAATCAAAGCATAGCCCAGTTGCCTTTTGAACAACAAAGGATTGTAGTTGATGCAACCCTTTACTCCTATCAGAGGTACATTTGGGTATTGCCCACAGCTAGTGATGATGTCTTTGCCTTTGGTGCTCTGGGTACACCATCTGATATCATCTGAAGACAAAGCAATAAGTCTCTTAGCCCAATTCTTCTGTTGGTGAGGATTCAAGAAGGCATCTGTCTTGGGCAGGTGTCTGAGCAGCCAGGCGTGAAACAAAGGAGCACAACATCTCACTAACTTCCCCCTTTGTTTCTCATTCCTCTGATGAATGGAGTAATAAAAGTCTCCCAGCAATGTGGGTACTGGGTTCCTCAGAAGGAAAAGATGAATGGCATTCTTGCTGATAAATTTGGGCTCATCTGCAAATAGTACAACCCCATATATGCTGAGAGCTAGTAATGCACAAACTGCCCTCCATTCTCCCAAAGAGGCCTTCAGGATGGCCTGAGAAATCAAGAAGTCTAAGTGTAAACCAAGGATCCTAGCCTTTGTTGTCATATTCTGCTCAATCAAAGTAGGCTCCAGGTACAGTGCTTTTGCCACTTCTCCATTGCTGGGAGAAGTCATCTCTGGGTTGAAGGGGACTCCACCCCTGACAGGTACCCCAATCAATGATGAAAATTCCTCCAACAGAGGTCCTAGCTGAAAGTCTGGGAAAGTGAAGCATCTCAAAGGAGGGTCATAAAAATGTAGGCAAGTATGGATCATGCTCCTCTGGGAAGGATCCAGGTCCATAACCATGTCAAGGATACCTCCATAATGCTCTCTGAATAATGGGATATGGTCAGGGGTGATAAGTGACTGGACCTGCCTGATGCCAGTCAGCACAGGCTCAAAGAAATGGTATGAAATGTTGCTCTTCCTGGGTGCCATGACTGCTGATGAAGAACTAAAGACAAATGCTGATGAGGATCAAGACTGGTACTGGAGATGGGCCACTGATGGGCTGATGCTGGTGATGATGAAGATGATGGAAGCAGACAACTGATGAAGATAGCTGAAGCAGATATCTGATGAAACAGGGGTCTAAGCAGATGAAGGGGTCAAAACCAAGCCAAAATATAATGTGGATACCCTGAAAAACAAATAAACAAATGTTAAATGATGCAATGATGATGTATGCAAATGATATGCAAGGGTTTGTGATCAAGCTGGATCTGATTTATCTGTCTTGATATAGGCCCATGTATGTTCAAGAAGTCCAGATGGAGGTTCAGAAATCCAGTAACCAAGGTGGGGGACTCAAATAAAGAGTCACATGTCCAGGGTTAAATCACAAGAACTGTCCAAAGTGAAGCATTCTTAAACACAACAAGTAACAGGGTATGATGTGGCCAATGGTACCTGTAAACCTGTAAACAGCCCAACCCCTCTCACAGGTGGTGTTCTAAAACAAGGATCCTCAGACTTGGATCAGTTATGAGAAGTGTAAACACTTCTAACCCGGAGGTACAGTGTTTACAATAACCATAAAAGATCTTCCTCTAATTCACCTCAGTTTCTGAAAGTCATAATAAAGGTCATCCAGACTTAACAAGCTTCCCAGATAGCCCTAGCACTACAGGAAATTTGTAGCACAGAGTTCTCAAGAAGAAACCCACATCTGAACCGTGCTTCATATTCCCGCACCAGACCGAAATGGAATGGGAAAGAATATGAACCACTCTAGCCTAGGTGTCACTCAGGTCCCAGGTATAGGACCTTAATCTCTCAATGGAACCCCACCCACCAAAGAAAACCAGATCCAGCAATGACAGTATGACAGTATGATGTATAAAACTGTAAAGAAAGCGATAAACAAAACTGTACATAAAGCAAATAAATAAAACAAATATATAAACACAATTAGCACATAACACCCCAGTAAACACAAATCAAACAAGCGCTAGGAGGAACCCACAAAAAGAACCAGAAGCCCTGGTTACAGTATAAGGCTCCCCAGCAGAGTCGCCAAGCTGTCGCTCCCACCTGATGACACAGGGCCAAGAGGGGTACAGACGCGAACGATCGGCGAAAGGAGAGAGAACACACAAGGGTGAACTCAAGAGACAAGAGTCGCCAGCTAGGCATTTTTATCCCGGGGGAAAGGTAATGCTGCATAGACCTAAAAAGATATGGATAAGATGGTTGCGAACCAGAGAGACTGCGAAAGGGGGTTGGTTACAACCTGGGAAGGTATTAGCACCCAGATTGTCCGCCGTACTCGACGGGATCCACGCTTAAAAGATTTGTGTTTTAAAGGAGTAGTGTCAGTGCAATCTGTGTATCAAAACTGGAAAAGAATGCAAGTGTCAGTGTAAAAGAAGTGTGAAGTGTATAAGAGAAGTGTCAGTGTAAGGACAAGAGTGAAATGCTCAAGGCTATGAGGCTCAAAGAATAAGGCTGGAAAGAGGGGGAATATACAGAGACTTTTGTTCGATAACTGTTAAGTTATGCCTACGTATCCTCTCGTGCAATGAGGAAGTCAGAACACCGTAGTTCGACTCAAAGAGACTGAAAGATAAATTGACTGATGAATTGCTTGCTTGTCTATGCTCAAGTGTATGACCTGTCTGGCTCAGGTGCAAACTGTCTTGCATTAGACGGAAGAAGCAAGTTCTCGTTTGTGAGTGAATGAGATGAGAAAAGAATCCCGGAGGAGACGATTATTGTTTGTTTTTGTGTTTTCAATCTTTTATTTCCTTTTGGAGTTTGTCATAAGTTAATGAGCTTAAACCTAAACCAAGAGTTAGTAAACTTACCACATCCTCCCTCTGATTAGGGGTAATGAGAATACCTTAAGTATGAAGTAAACACCTCATACTTAATCACCATGATGTAGGGTTAAGATCATTAACCTACTTGTAATTATTTAGATGTTTTTGTTGTTTTTGTTTAGTGTTAAGTAATGAGTTTAAGCCATAATCAAGGATTTAATGGACCCATTACACCATCCTAATAGAAGGATAATAGATGAGAACATTTAAGCTGAGAAAGACTCCTCAACTTAATCCATGATTAGGGATTAACCTCATGACAAAACAAAGCCTTTGTTAAATGGATTTTAATTAATGGTAAGATTAAGAAATGGATTTTATGGTTTGTAAGACAACTTGAGGGGGACTTGTCCATTAACACTAGGGTTAGTCCTTCTTAACCAATTAAGGAAGAATTAGAACCCTAATGCAAGGCCCAAGTTACAAGTTTGATGTCTTGATGATTATTAGATGGATTGATTAAAGGATTTAAACACATTAAGGGTTTAACACTTAGGATTAAAGTTATACACTCCATCCTAATAGAAGGATGCAGGCGTAAGCTTAATCACAAAGCCTTAAAGCCTTTAGGGTTTAGCCCTTGATTATGAGATGAGAAGAGAAGACTCAAAGATGACACAAAGGCAAAACTAAATGGGGGACTAATCAAACCTTAATTATTATCATGCTTGGTTGTTCCTAGGGTTTATGAGGCTTGCAAGAAGATCTTCAGAGAAACCACCAGGAAAGAAGCAGATGAAAGGAGCAAGAAGCAAAGAGAAGCAAAACAACTTGCTTCACTTAAGAAGACAAGTTGCTTGAAGAAAGAAAGTAAGATGAACATGAATGAGCAAGCTCAATCCAATACACAAGATAAAATGCAGCAAAGATGCAAGAGAGATGAGAAGAGATTGTGAGAAGTGAAGGCAAATTCACTTCTCTAAAACAACTTACCACCTGAAAAGTTAGCCAAAAGAAATGAAATGAAATGAAAATGAGATGAAATGCAAAGATGAAAACCAAAGTCAGAAGCATATTCATGATGCAAATGATGCTAAGAGGTGATACAAACATGAGGCAAGACATGAGAATGATCATACAAGGACATGGGTGCAGATGAAGCATGCTTTGAACCATGAATGTACATGAAAAGTTATGAAATGCAATGGACATATAACATGGAAAATGAAAGATACAATGATCAAACACGATTCTAACATGTCCTAAGATGTATTATGAATCATGTGGATGCACAAAATGTCATGGCAAGTCATTGGATGCAAGCAAATGAGAAATGGATGCAAAGGAAGGCACAAATTAGGGTTACATGCATCATGCAATGCAAAAATCCAAAACCAGAAGCAAATGACATGACAAAAAATTGAAAATGGGAGCAAAGATACCCTAAACCTATACAAGTTCACTGCCCAAAGGAGGGGATCCAACTCTTAACCTAGTGCAAGTTATGAATTTCTCAAGATTACTAGGGTTTTGGGGTACCTCATCATGAAAAATGCAAAACAAATTGAAAATGGAAGATCAATTCAAAACAAATTTATCCTATAAACTACATGCCATGAAGGATGCAATGCAAGAAGAATCATTATCAAACCCTCAAAGGTTAGGCAGAATGAATTTTTCAAAGTTTGCACAAAAATATTGCCTTAAAATGAATTTAATTCCAAAGAAAATGATCAAAATGCATCAAGATCAAAAAAGAAATTTGGTTTGAGGGTTTGATAATGTTTCTAAATGTTTCTAAATGCAATGTGAATTTTTTGGTGATTTTTAAATACCTAAATGTATTTTTTATTAATTAATTTCCATTAACTAATTAAAAATGAACATTTAAATAATTTAAAAATGATTTTTAATACAAAAAATAAAAATAAAAATATTTTTGGGTTCTGAAAATTAATAAAAGATTTGATAAAAATTTTCAGAATTTTTAAACATGATTTGCTATTTTAAATAATTCGTGGAAATTAAATATGAAACAAATAAAATTAAAATGAATTTAATAAGAAAATGAGAAAGTATGCAAATCCAAGGGCTGTGGTTCAAACTGGGACACGCGGGAATTGACTTAGCGCACAAATGAATGGCCAGAATTCAAACTTGCCTAATTATGTCATTAGCCTTAATCCTAACCCTAATCACTTTCAGATGACCGGAACAGTGTTCCGGTCATCTTCTCCGGCCAGTCAATTTCTCAATCTCACTCAAAACGCATCAAAACCTCACTAAACTCTCCAGAATCAATCTATGAACATCATTAAACATAAACCCTACAACAAACATCATTTATTTTTCGTGAATCAAGAGAAACAAGCAAAAACATTTTCACGGGCAAACTTTCAGGCAGTCAATACATGCTTGTTTCTTGACCATTTTCAAAACCAAACACATCCAGATGATCAGTGTAACTCATAGAATCATATTATAACAAGAAATTAAAGTTCTGGAAAAAAAGTTCTTGAGCTCACCTGAACTGGAGCTTTCAAAATAGGGACTTTCTGGCTGCTTCTTTGGTCCAAACAAGCTCCAATGATCCACCCCAGAAGTTTGTGACACTTAGCTGGAGTTTATATGGCCTCCAGAGAAAGTTTGCAGAAGCTCAGGTCAATGGAGGAGGGAAATCGTGTTTTTGATGTGGGAGGTTTCAGGAACAAATGAGGGTTGGGAAATGATCAGAGGAACATGTTGAGTGATTCTACGAAGTTTGTTTTGATGTTTGATGCTTGTGTGCTGAGATTCGAAGGAAAGTGCACAAGAGGAGAGTTTTGTGAACTATGGCTTATGAGATGTTTCAGGCTTGTGTGTGTTATGCTTTGAGTTGCTTTTTGTCCACTTATCACATTGTGATAGGTCTGTGGAGTTGGTGTGGCCTATGCTGATTGATATGGGCCATTTTGGATAAAGTCCAAGTTAGGTGTACTTGAGGTATGGGCAAGTGGGAGGTTGTGATAGGGGCATGGTTTGGCTCAGCTGAGATCATGGAGTTCTTGTGGATCAGATTTTGTGAGTTGTAACAAGTAGAGGCATGGCTACATGAGTTTTTGCAAGTTGGTACAACTTTGGCCCCTTTGTGATTACTTGAAGCATAAGTCATGAAAATGGACAAATCTTTGATGCATTCTGTTTTTTAGGCATTGGTTTATGTTTGTGAAAAGGTTAGAAGTCCATTTGAAGTCACATTTTTCCTTGGCAAGGGGTTTTGCAACTTTGCCTCTTTGGTGCAAGACTTGAAATTATGTGATTTTTCCCAACTTTGACAAACCATAACTTTTGATCCAAAATGAATTAGAATGAGTTCTTGTACTTTTTGAAAAGGGAATGATCCATTCTACAACTTTCATGACCAAAGTTTTCTCATTTGAAGCATTTTTGAATCAATTTGAGGAGGTTGAAAAACTTTCCCAAAATGGCAAGTTTACATTACAAGTCACCTTCCCAAAAAGGCAATTTTGAAAATGGCTTGAAATTCTCCAATTTTGTGAACTTCTAACACATTATATGATCAAATAAAGATCATACACATTCAAAATGATGGATAACACCCTTTGGTTGGATGATTGAGGGCCTCAGATGCCCTGATTTTGCACTGACTTGCTCAAGAAGTCATCTCTTGATCAGATGCCTTCCCCATGGAATTTCTTCATGAAAGTTTATATGCATGATCCCTATACCATATAGATACCAATAGAAACAAGAATGACCAAAAAATTTGGATTTATGGCCTCTGAAACCAAAACCCTAATTCTAGGTCATCTGTGTAGTTAAACCTGGCTCTGCTTCCATGCCATTCTCAGTTCTTTTGATTCTTTGACTTTCTTGACTTTGTGGGGATATAATATGATACTTGGGCATACATGGACCCCTTTGAAGTGATTGATGACCTTTGGAGTGGCTCAAATGGCTCTTGGATGGCTCAGATCACAAACCCTAGATGCAGATGACTTTGAATCAATGCAGTGAAGCAAATATGCAATATGAGATGATGTGATTGAACTTATGCATATGAAAAAATCATAAGCCATGGTGTGAATGGGTGAGGGCAAATTTGGGGTGTTTACAATGTACGGTACCCATGCAAGGCAAATGGTAGCATTTCATGCCAGTCTTTGTAGGTGACCACCATCTTCTGCACAATCTTCTTGATATTCTTGTTAGCTGCATCTACAGCGCCATTCATATTTGGCCTATAAGGAGAAGAATTGTGGTGTTGGATCTTGAAGTCCTGGCACAGTTCTGCCATTATTTTTTTATTTAAGTTGGAACCATTATCAGTAATGATTCGTTCGGGCACTCCATACCGACAGATGATGTCTCTCTTCAAGAATCGGGCTACCACTTGCCTGGTGACATTTGCATACGAAGCTGCCTCAACCCACTTGGTGAAATAATCAATGGCTACCAGGATGAATCTGTGGCCATTTGAAGCAGTCGGTTCAATCTTGCCAATCATATCAATGCCCCATATGGCAAAGGGCCAAGGTGAAGACATCACATTCAGGGGATTTGGAGGCACATGCACTTTATCCGCATAAATCTGGCATTTATGGCATTTCCTGGCATAAGCACAACAATCTGCATCCATTGTGATCCAGTAATAGCCTGATCTAAGCAACTTTTTAGCCATAGCATGCCCTCCAACATGGGTACCAAAGGATCCTTCGTGCACCTCGTGCATCAACAAGTCTGCTTCTGCCTTATCAACGCATCTGAGAAGTACCATATCAAAGTTTCTCTTGTACAAGGAACCATCAGCATTCAGAAAGAAACTACCAGCAAGCCTTCTTAATGTCTTTTTGTCATTGGATGATGCCCCAGGTGTGTATGTTTGATCCTCTAAGAAGCATTTGATGTCATGGAACCAAGGTTTATCATCTTTAGCAAGGTCTACTGAAAATACATATGCTGGTCTGTCAAGTCTGGATACTGATATTCGAGGCACAAAGTTGGCAGCTTGAACTTTGATCATGGATGAAATGGTAGCCAGAGCATCTGCAAACTAATTTTCATCTCGAGGGATATACTCAAGTTTGACTGTTGTGAAGAAAGTCAACAACCTCCTTGTATAATCCCGATAAGGTATCAGATGATCTTGGTGGGTGTACCATTTGCCGTTGGTTTGATTAATTACCATAGCTGAATCTCCGAACACAGTCAACATCTTGATCCTGAGGTCAATGGCTTCCTCGAGACCCATAATACAAGCTTCGTATTCAGCTTCGTTGTTAGTGCAGTTAAAGGTGAGTTTTGCCGAGAAAGGCATGTGAACTCCCTTAGGTGTAATGAGTACTGCACCAACACCATGACCATTCATATTAACAGCCCCATCAAACATCATAGTCCATTCTTCTTCTGGGTCAGGCCCTTCAGTGTGAACAAGCTCTTCATGATCTTTTGCTTTTATGAACATGATGTCTTCATCAGGGAAGTCAAATCTCATAGGTTGGTAATCATCAATGGGTTGCTCAGCGAGATAATCAGACAATACACTGCCCTTGATGGCTATCTGAGATGTGTACTGAATGTCATACTCTGTAAGGATCATTTGCCATCTTGCAACCCGTCCGGTAAGTGCTGGCTTCTCAAAAATGTACTTAACTGGATCCATCTTGGATATCAATAAGGTAGTGTGGGCCAACATATACTGTCTCAGTCGGCGAGCAGCCCACGCTAAAGCACAGCAAGTTTTCTCGAGCAGTGAATAACGTTGTTCACAGTCGGTAAACTTTTTGCTCAGGTAGTAAATTGCATACTCTTTTCAACCAGACTCGTCATGCTGGCCCAGCACACACCCCATTGACTCTTCTAATACTGTCAGGTACATGATTAGAGGTCTTCCTTCAACTGGAGGCATAAGGATTGAAGGCTCTTGTAAGTATTCCTTGATTTTTTCAAAAGCCCTCTGGCAGTCTTCATTCCATCTGACCGTTTGCTCTTTCCTTAACAATTTGAACAAGGGCTCACAGGTTGCTGTAAGGTGAGATATGAACCGTGAAATGTAGTTCAATCTACCTAGAAACCCTCGAACTTCTTTTTCGGTCTTCGGCGCAGGCATTTCTTGAATGGCTTTAACTTTATCAGGGTCAACTTCAATCCCTTTCTCACTTACAATAAATCCCAGCAGCTTACCGGATCGCACCCCGAATGTGCATTTGTTGGGGTTTAACTTCAGTTGGTACTTCCTCAGACGCTTGAATAGTTTCAACAGATTCACCAGGTGGTCTTCTTCTGTAAGGGACTTGGCAATCATGTCATCCACATAACATTCAATTTCCTTGTGGATCATGTCATGGAATAATGTTACCATAGCCCGTTGATAAGTGGCACCCGCATTCTTCAGTCCGAATGGCATCACCTTATAACAGAATGTGCCCCAGGGTGTGATGAAAGTTGTCTTCTCCATGTCTTCAGGTGACATTTTGATCTGATTATATCCTGAAAATCCATCCATGAAGGAAAACACCGAGAACTGAGTTGTATTGTCGACCAATACATCAATGTGAGGTAAAGGGAAGTCATCTTTTGGGCTGGCTCTGTTCAGATCCCGATAATCCACACACATCCACACCTTGCCATCTTTCTTAGGCACAGGTACAATATTAGCAACCCACGGCGGATAGCTAGTCACAGCAAGGAAACCGATGTCCCACTGCTTTTGTACCTCTTCTTTTATCTTCATGGCCATATCTGGGCGAGTACGGTGCAGCTTCTGTTTTACTGGTGGGCAGTCTTCCTTTAAAGGCAGCTTGTGCATAACAATGTCGGTGTCCAACCCTGGCATATCCTGATAAGACCAAGCAAAAACATCAACATACTCCCGAAGCATGTTAATCAGTTGTTCTTTCACTGAATCTTGCAGGCAGGCCCCGATCTTAACTTCCTTCAAGTCTTCTTCCGTACCAAGATTAATTGTCTCAACTTCCTCCTGATGAGGAGTGATAATCTTCTCTTCTTGTCTTAACAACTTGGCTAGCTCTTCAGGTAGCTCATAATCTTCTTCAACCCCTTCGTCAGCTTGATTAATCGGATTGTCAAAGTCATACAAAGTCATACGAAGTCATAGAAGTGTTGTTGTCGGTGCAGTCTGGAGGGCACTTTCTGCAAGGGTTTAGATTGGTTTATTTTAGTGATCAGTTTTATCTTATTTAGAAAAGTGAAAATGAAGTTATTTATTTTGAAAAGCATTGCCGTTTTATTTTTGTACAAAAAATGAAAAATGAAAAACAGTGAGCGGAAAGGAAAAGACTCATTTGCAAAAGATGTTCTGATATTCATTAATTGATCTTTGCACAAAATACAAGATGGCCCGATTACAAAATGAGTCCTGACATCTTGGGAAAGATGCAGGACTTGATGCATGCTTCAAAATACAGGAAATAATAATTACTCTGCAGGAGTAACCCTTATAATTTCCTGGGAAGACCAGTTTGAGACATGGCTCCCCGGGATCTTTGGACGTATCCAGCCTTCCAGGTTGCGCTCGTCTTCTGACTCATCTTCCAAGCTATTCACAGCATCCGGGGTGAGCATCCCCCCACTAATAAACTTGGGCTCCGTTAGAGCCTCTGATTGATCTTCTCGAGTTGGTCTGTAACCCAACCCGAATCGGTCTTCTTTCTTCTCCACGGGCAGCAGCTTGCCCCAGCCTTGGGCGGTACCTTCCTCAACAACCTTCCGGGCTTGCTGATATGATGTGATGGAGGTCCCAAGCACAACAGATGTTTCATTAATATTAAGGGCTTCAAAACCTTGGCTCATGGTTTCATGGATCTCCCCATCCATCTCAATGCATTTGAAAGTAGCCAGCTGGCTAACAAAAATATCCTCCTCCCCACAAATAGTAATGACTTGGCCTTCCCACTCGAATTTTAACTTCTGGTGAAGGGTTGACGTCACGGCGTCAGTGGCGTGTATCCATGGTCTACCCAATAGACAGCTGCAGGCAGGCTGTATATCCATCACAAAGAAGGTCGTTTTAAAAACCTGCGGGCCAATCATTATTGGTAATTCTATCTCTCCTAGAACTGATCTTTTAGAACCATCAAAGGCTCTCACTACCAAGTTACTTGGGCGTAGTGCCAATCCATCATACTCCAGCTTCACAAGGGCTTTCTTGGGCAGGATATTGAGGGATGACCCTGTGTCCACCAGTACGTGAGAAAGAACTGCACCCTTACACTCCAAGGTAATGTGCAAAGCCTTGTTGTGATTGTGACCTTCCGTTGTTAGATAAGTGTTGGTAAATCCTAGCCCATTACTAGCGTTGACATTTCCAACCACAACCTCTAACTGATTGACGGTAATCTCCTCCGGCGTGTAAGCTGCGTGCAGGACTTTCAATAGTGCGTTCCGATGAGCCTCGGAGCACATTAGCAATGATAATATGGAGATCTTGGAAGGTGTTTGGTGAAGCTGGTCTACCACCTTGTAATCACTTTTCTTTATGATTCTCATGAATTCATCAACCTCTTGATCAAAAGGAGTCTTCAAAGATTCTTTGACAACTTGTTCTTCTTGCACCGTACTCTTCCCTTTTGCCTTAGCAGCAGCTTCTGCTTCGGCAATGGGTCTTGGAATTTGCGAGGCAAAAAGACGTCCGCTTCTAGTGAAGCCTCCGCCTCCCCCCACATTGTCAATCTGAGGTGCAGAAGTTGATGATTCTAAAGTGATTTTCTGCCCCTCGCAGTACAGATCTGAGCCATAATGCCAAGGGATGGCACTATTGATTTCGTAAGGAACTGGCCCAGGCAATGTGATAGTGACCGGACTGATAGAAGCTGCAGAAGGGACCACAATGGTGTGTGGATCATAGTATATGGTAACTGGTGCTCTGACAGGAGTGGCATTCTGTGAGTTGTTGGCAGGAACATTCGTAGGGTCATAGTATATGGTAACCGTTGAGACGCTTTCATCAATTGTTGCTGATGTTGTAGGAGGTACCATTGACTGGATGGATGTTGAAGTTGTAGCAGGAATGGCGACTGAACTTGCATCCGTTGAAGTGATTGATTGAGCGGTTGTTGGAGTTGTAGTAGAATCCGTTGGAACAATGGTTGTTGACGTTGTAGGAGTATCTGTGATTGTCGGTGAAGGAATTGTTGGATTTGTAGGCGCCGTTGTCGTAATCTGAAGGATACCATCCTTAATAAGACCATCTATGCCATTTCTCAGCCTTTCACACCCATTGACTGCAATATTGCAATACCCACAGCCGAGCTCACATCCAGGGAACACTTGGCATTCTAAAAGCTGGGCTTTGATTTCAACCAAAGGTGTTCGAATCTGTGCAACACTGGTAATCAAGGTGGATGGTTTGCCTTCCTCAATAGCATTAATCCTAGGCCCGTTGTGACTAGGCATTGGATTCCTTGTGACATTCGGAGGAGGTGCAAATTTAAGAGCTTTTGAGTCCACCAGATCCTGGACTTTCATCTGTAGGGCCCTGCATTTTTCAGTATTATGCCCCGGTGCGTTTGAGTGGAATGCACACCTGGCATTTGCGTCATAATTCTTTGGCATATTGGTGGGATCCGGAGGTGCCAATGTCCTTAACTCAACTAGGTTGAGCTTCAGGAGTTGCGGCAAGAGTGCAGCATATGGCATTGGGATTGGGTCAATTACCCTGTTTGCCTGTGATGGTCTTTGTTGGAAAGGACGCTGTTGTTGGTTGTTGTTACTGTTGTTGTTGGTTCTCTGTTGCGGATACTGAACTTGTTGTTGATACTGTGGTTGTTGTTGTTGAGGATATGCTGATTGTTGAGGAATCGGAGCTGGAATGGTAACTGCTGCTACTGACCGGTGCACATACTGAGGTCTGCCCCTGCTTGCATGAATGAAATTGGTCTCACCGGCTCTTCGGGGTCCCACAAAAGGCTTTCTGGGATTACTGGATGAACTTGCACCACTGTCGGAGATTTTGCCCATCTTTAAGAGGCTTTCAATCCTCTCACCAGCTATGACCACATCAGCAAAACTGGTAGAGGAGAAGGCAGCCAATCTATCAATATAGGTCCCTTGCAATGTATTCATGAACATGTCAGCCATTTCTCTCTCTGACATGGGTGGTTGGACAGCAGCAGCAAGCTGTCTCCACCTTTGAGCATACTCCCGGAAGCTCTCTCTGGAGGATTGAGACATTCCCATCAGAAGGGTCCTGTTGGGAGCCATGTCCAGGTTGTATTGATATTGACAGATGAAAGCTTCAGCCAAATCCTTCCAGCATCTTATGGTGGCCCTGGACAAGTGTGAATACCACTCTCTTGAAGCCCCAGTCAGACTGTCCTCAAATTAGAACATCCATAACTTCTCATCCATAGTATAAGCTTTAAGTCTTCCCAGGAAAGACTGCAAATGAGTGCGAGGACAGGAGGTACCATTGTACTTTTCAAAGCATGCGGGTTTGAATTTGTGGGGAATTCTCACCCCATCCACTAGCCCCATGTCCATCACATCGAAGCCCAAAGTATTCTGAGACTCCAAAGATCTCAACTTCTCAGCAATTTCGTCCAATCTCCTGTCATATACTTCATCTCCAGCTCCCATAACAGTAAACTGTTCTTCCTGGGGATCCTCTTGCAAGATTCTCCCTCCAGCAGTATTACCCTGCACATTCCTCGGGATGTTAGTTTCTGGATCCAGATGAGGTCCAAATACTGGTGGGTCAATACGAGGCTGGCCCCGCTCATTGTTACTAGTTCCTTCTGTTCCAAGATGAGGCTCTTCAGGAGTTTGTCTTTCCACCAGCTCTCTTAACCTTTCTTGACTCTGGGCCAAGCCAGTCATCACAACCATGAATTGAGACATCTGATTTCTCATCTCCACTCTCTCATTAGCCATCTGATTTCTGACCTCAGTCAGATCCTGCTGTACTTGTTCCATTTGAATACCAGGAAGGTTGTTACGAGTCGGGTACCGGTGCGTGCGGTTGACAGGGAACACTCGGCGACGAGCAATGTTTCCTGAAGTCACAACAAAGTTAGAAACAAAAATAATAACAAAACCTACAAAACAAAACAAAAGTTAGTATGCAATGCAGTATGCTTATTTGTTTTCCAAGGTATCTGGCTTGGTTCTTGGTTTTGACCTTTCCAGACCTCGAGGAAGATGCTTGATGTTGTTGAGAGAAAAGCCCAGATGAGAACAAACTAAAATATATTACAATGGTGAACAATACATAGTTTGTTTTACAACACACGCCCATGGAGGGTCAAAATACAATAAAAGGAAAAATACATCAAATGGAAATAACAACAAACAAAGAATCAGACACCCAGTCCAAACTCATCTTCCCTGACCTCCTTCAGGAGTGCCTCAGTCACTGGACCAGCTGGGTGCTCTGTAATGGTCCTAATAAGGAGGTTCCTGGTAGCAATGGCAGTAGTCAGCTTCTTATGCCTGTCCTGGTCCTTTGATCTCTTCAATCCTGCTCTGAGTTTCAATTCTGAAATCTCCTTCTGGGCTGCCAACAAAGCTTCATGCTGCTTCTTCTCATTGGCCTATAGCTGTTCAATCTTGGCTTGAGTTTTTTGGTTTTCTTGTGTACGGGCTTCAGTGATTCTGACCCACCTAGCCTGACTCTCTTGCAGATAGAGCTCAGTCCTAGCCTTCTGAATTTTGGCCTCTTTACAGGCATTCTTCAGTATTTGTTCCCCAGCCCTTGCTTTCCTTATGTAATCCTCTGTCTTCTCAATCTTGGAAAGATGCTCCACCCTGAGCTTTTCCAATCTCTCAATGTCTAGACGACCATCACTCCTTTCCCAAAGAGTCTTCTTCAAAGCTTGAGATAGGTTCTCATTCCTTTCCTTCAGTTTCTCAAATTCTTCTAGGCTGACAGTTGCTGCAGGTTGTACTGTAGATGGTCCAGGTATGTCCTCCAAGGTGAAAGGCATTCCGGTGACCTGAGCTCTAGTACGGGACCAGTCATAGTATTGAGCTGAAGCAACATTATTACATCTTCCAAGAATAGCCATCCCTTTTGTCTGAATGTTGTCCCAAGCCCAAGATGCTTGTCTGATAGCAGCTGAATCAGGTTTCACTTCACAATACAGGGTCTCAGCTAAATCTTGCCTTCTGGGAGGGTGAACCAAAGCATAGCCCAGTTGTCTTTTAAATAGCAAATGATTGTAGTTGATGCAACCCTTCACTCCTATTAGAGGCACATTTGGGTATTGTCCATAGCTGGTGATAATGTCCTTGCCTTTGGTGCTCTGGGTGCACCATCTAATATCATCCGAAGTCAAAGCAATGAGCCTTTTGGCCTAATTCTTCTGTTGGTGAGGATTCAGGAAGGCATCTGACTTAGGCAGGTGTTTGAGCAGCCAGGTGTGAAACAAAAGAGCATAACATCTCACCAACTTCCCCTTTTGTTTCTCATTCCTCTGACAAATGGAGTAGTAAAAGTCTCCCAACAGTGTAGGCACTGGGTTCTTCAGAAGAAACAGATGGATGGCATTCTTGCTGACAAATTTGGGCTCATCTGCAAACAATATAGCCCCATATATGCTGAGGGCTAACAGTGCACAAACTGCCCTCCATTCTCCCAATGAAGCCTTCAGGATGGCCTGAGAAATCAAGAAGTCCAAGTGCAAGCCAGGGATCCCAGCTTTTGTTGTCATACTTTGCTCAATCAAGGCAGGCTCCAAGTACAGTGCCTTTGCTACTTCTTCATTTCTGGGAGCTGGCATCTCTGGGTTGAAAGGGATTCCACCCCTGATAGGTACTCCAATCAATGAAGAAAATTCTTCCAGTAGAGACCCTAGCTGAAAGTCTGGAAAGGTGAAGCATCTCAAAGGAGGGTCATAAAACTGCAAGCAGGTGTGGATCATGCTTCTCTGATAAGGGTCAAGGTCCATAACCATATCCAGGATACCTCCATAATGCTCTCTAAACAATGGGATGTGGTCAGGTGTGATAAGTGACTGGACCTGCCTGATACCAGTCAACACAGGCTCAAAGAAATGGTAGGATATGTTGCTCTTCCTGGGAGTAGTCATGAATGCTGCTGAAGAAACTGAAGATTGGTACTAATGAAGATCACAGACTGATGCTGGAAATGAGCCACTGACAGGCTGATGCTGGTGATGATGAAGATAGCTGAAGCAGATAACTGATGAAGCAAAGGTCTATGCAGAAGAAGGGGTCAAAACCAAACCAGATATGATATGGATACCCTGAAAAACAAATAAACAAATGTCAAATGATGCCATGATGATATATGCAAATGATATGCAAGGGTTTATGATCAAACTGGATCTGATTATCTGTCTTGATATAAGTCCATGTATGTTCAAAAGTCCAGATGAAGGCTCAGAAATCCAGTAACCAGGGTGGGGGACTCAAATAAAGAGTCACATGTCCAGGGTTTAATCACAAGAACTGTCCAAAGTGGAGTACTCTTAAACAAAACAAAAACAGGGTATGATGTGGCCAAGGGTACCTGCAAACCTGTAAACAGCCCAACCCCCTCACAGGTAGTGTTCTAGAACAAGGATCCTCAGACTTGGATCAGTTATGAGAAGTGTAAACACTTCTAACCCGGAGGTACAATGTTTACAATAACCATAAAAGATCCTCCTCTAATTCACCTCAGCTTCTGAAGGTCATAATGAAGGTCATCCAGACTTAGCAGGCTTCCCAGATAGCCCTAGCACTATAGGAAATCTGTAGCACAGAGTTCTCAAGAAGAAACCCATATCTGAACCGTGTTTCATATTCCCGCACCAGACCGAAATGGAATAGGAAAGAACATGAACCACTCTAGCCTAGGTGTCACTCAGGTCCCAGGTATAGGACCTCAAACTCTCAATGGAACCCCACCCACCAAAACAACAACCAGATCCAGCAATGATAATGACAGTATGAAATATGTAAAGCTGTAAAGAAAGTAGTAAATAAAACTATACATAAAGCAGTAAACAAAGCAAATACATAAACACAATTAGCACATAACACCCCGATAAACACAAATCAAACAAGCATTAGGAGGAACCCACAAAAAAGAACCAGAAACCCTGGTTACAGTATAAGGGTCCCCAGCAGAGTCGCCAAGCTGTCGCTCCCACCAAATGACACCTGGTCAGAAGGGGTACTGACGCGAACGGTCGGCGAAAGAGAAGAGAATGAATAGAGTCGCCAGCTAGGCATTTTTATCCCGGAGGAAAGGTAATGCTGCATAAACCTAAGAAAAGATGGATAAGACGGTTGCGAACCAGAGAAACTGAGAAAGGGGGTTGGTTACAACCTGGGAAGGTATTAGCACCCAGATTGTCCGCCGTACTCGACGGGATCCACGCTTGAAAGATTTGTGTTTTAAAGGGGTAGTGTCAGTGCTATTTGTGTGCAAAAACTGGAAAAGAATGCAAGTGTCAGTGTAAAAGAAATGTGAAGTGTATAAGAGAAATGTCAGTGTAAGGAAAGAGTGCAAAGCTCAAGACTATGAGGCTTAAAGAATAATGCTGAAGGAGGGGGAATATACAAAGACTTTTGTTCGATAACTGTTAAGTTATGCCTACGTATCCTCTCGTGCAATGAGGAAGTCAGAACACCGTAGTTCGACTCAAAGAGACTGAAAGATAAATTGACTTGTGAACTGCTTACTTGTCCATGCTCAAGTGTATGAACTGTCTGGCTCAGGTGCAAACTGTCTTGCATTAGACGGAAGAAGCAAGTTCTCGTTTGTGAGTGAATGAGATGAGAAAAGAATCCCGGAGGAGACGATTATTGTTTGTTTTTGATGTTTTCAGTCTTTTATTGCTTTTGGAGTTTGTCATAAGTTAATGAGCTTAAGCCTAAACCAAAGGTTAGTAAACTTATCACATCCTCCCTCTGATTAGGGGTAATGAGAATATCTTAAGTATGAAGTAAACACCTCACACTTAATCACCATGATGTAGGATTAAGATCATTAACCTACTTGCAATTATTTAGATGTTTTTTGGAGTTTTTGTTTAGTGTTAAGTAATGAGTTTAAGCCATAATCAAGGATTTAATGGACTCATTACACCATCCTAATAGAAGGATAATAGATGAGATCATTTAAGCTGAGGAAGGCTCCTCAACTTAATCCATGATTAGGGATTAACCTCATGACAAAACAAAGCCTTTATTAAAGTGGATTTTAATTAATGGTAAGGTTAAGAAATGGATTTTAGGGTTTGTAAGACAACTTGAGGGGGACTTGTCCATTAACACTAGGGTTAGTCCTTCTTGACCATTTAAGGAAGAATTAGAACCCTAATGCAAGGCCCAAGTTACAAGCTTGATGTCTTAGTGATTATTAGGTGGATTGATTAAAGTATTTAAACACATTAAGGGTTTAACACTTAGGATTAAAGTTATACACTCCATCCTAATAGAAGGATACATGCATAACCCTAATTACAAAGCCTTAAAACCTTTAAGGTTTTATTCCTTGATTAAGAGATGAGAGGAGAGGACTCAAAGATGACACAAAGGTAAAACTAATGGGGGACTAATCAAACCCTAATTGTTATCATGCTTGGGTATTCCTAGGGTTTATGAGGCTTGCAAAAGATCTTCAAGAGAAAAGCCACCAAGAAAGAAGCAGATGAAAGGAGGAAGAGGCAGAAGAAGCAAGTCAACTTACTTCACTTAAGAAGATAAGTTGCTTGAAGAAAGAAAGTGAGAAGGAGACATGAATGAGAAAGCTAACTCTAATACACAAGTAAAATGCAGAAATGATGCATAAGAGAGATGAGAAGAGATTATGAGAAGTGAAGGCAAATTCACTTCTCAATGACTTACCACCTGAAAAGTTAGTAATAAGAAATGAAATGAAATGAAAATGAGATGAAATGCAATGATGCACACCAAAGTCAGAAGCATAAACATGATGTTAATGATGCTAAGAGATAAAAGCAAACACAAGTCAAGAGTTGTGGATGATCATACAAGGATAAGGATGCAAATGGAGCATGCTTTGAACCATGAAAGTTCATGAAAGTTTATGAAATGCAATGGAGGTATAACATGGCAAATGGATGAAGAAATGCCTTATCATGATTCTAATGTGTCCTAATATGTCTTAGGAGTCATGTGAATGTACAAAATGTCATGGCAAGTTCATGTATGCAAGCAAATGAGAGATGAATGCAAATGAAGGCAAAAATTAGGGTTTATGCACAAGACACAAAGCAAAATCCAAAATCAGAAGCAAATGATATGATAAAAAATTGAAAATGGGATCAAAGGAACCCTAACCTTACACAAGTTCACTGTCCAAAGGGGGAGACCTAACTCTTAACTTAATGGGAGTTATGATTTTCTCAAGTTAGCTAGGGTTTTAAGGCACTTTAAAAGGAAAAATGCACAACAAATTGAAAATGAGAGATAAATTCAAACCAATTTTATCCTAGAAACTACATGGTATGAAGAATGCAATGCAAAAGGAACCATCATCAAACTCTTCAAGGTTGGGCATAATGAATTTTTCTAAGTTAGGACAAAAATATTGCCTTTTAAGAACTTTAATTCCAAAGAAAAATGTCAAAATAGGTCAAGAACCAAAAAGAAATTTGTTTGAAGAGTTTGATAATGTTTCTAAATGTATTAAAATGCAATGTGAATTTTTTTGGAATTTTTAAATACCTAAATGTATTTTTAATTAATTAATTCTCATTAACTAATTAAAAATAATCATTTAAATGATTTAAAAATAATTTTTAACGCAAAAAATAAAAATAAAAATATTTTTGGGTTCTGAAAACTATTAAAAGATTTAATAAAAATTTTCAGAATTTTTTGATGCATTTTACTATTTTTAAAAATTTGTAGAAATTAAATATAAAACAAATGAAATAAAAATGAAATTAATGAGAAAATGAGAAAGTCAGCCAATCCAAGGGCCCAGGTTCAAACTCAGGATGGAGGGAATTGACTTCGCGCGTCATCCAAGGGCCAGAATTCAAACTACGCTAATTATGATTAAACCCTAATCTGATGCCCTAATTACTTTCAGGTGACCGGAATAGTGTTCCGATCATCTTCTCCGGCCATCCATTTCTTCAATCTCTCTCAATACACAACCTTAAGCTCTCTAACTCTCCATAAATGATCCCCACTCCATTCTAAACAAGAATCAATCATCAAACAGGATTTATTTCACATGATCAGATAGATTCGAAGCAAAACGGAAAAAATCACAGAAATTTCAGAAGCTTCATACATGCTTAATATTCAATCATTTTCAAAACCAAAAGGTGCAGTGTGATCAGTGAAGCATGGAGAACAATCTAAGAACTTACAATCCGGTTTCTGGAAAAAGTTCTTGATGATACCTGAACTGAAGCTTTCGAAAATGGTGCTTTCTGGCCAGTTCCTTGCTTCAAACCAGCTCCAATGATCCTCCTCAAGTGTTTGTGATGCTTAGTTGGAGTTTATATGGCCTCAAAATGAAAATGGCAGAAGTTCAGTTTGTGAAATGTGAAAATCGTATTTTTGATTGTGAAGGTTTTAGGGCAAAGTGATGGTTGGGAAATGGTCAGTGAGGTTTATGGAGTTGAATGGTGAAAGAAATTTGAAGGTTTGATGGTTGAATCAAGAGATTTGAAGGTTTTTGCAAAGTTGGGGATTTTTGAGTGTGCTCAGTTCTTTTAGTTTCAGGCCTGCTTGTTATGTGTTATGGCTTGCTTGAGGTCCACATAACATGTTCTGATTGGGCAGAGAGTTGTTGTGGAGCAGTGTGATTGGTATGGCTCATGTTGCAAAAAGTCAAGAAAGTTGTACTTTGAGGTATGGGCAAGTGGCAGGATGGTTTAGGGGCATGGCTTGAGTCAGATGGCTTTAGGGAGGTCCATGGAAACTGATTTAGTGAGCTGGCTCAAGTGGATGAAGAGTTATGGAGCATTTTGCAATTTTGTCCAACTTTGGCCCCTTTTGAAATTCTTGAAGTTTAAGGCATGGAACTTGAGAAATCTTTGGGCAATTCTGAGTTTTATGTCATGTATGATGTTTGTGTAAAGGTTAGACATCAATTAGAAGTCACAAATTGCCTTGGTACAAGAATTTGCAAGTTTCCCTCTTTGGCACATAAGTGAATTTTTGTGATTTTTCCCAACTTTGACAAACCATAACTTGAGTTCTAGGATGAATTAGATCAAGTTCTTGTACTTTTTGAAAATGGGAGGATCCAATATACAACTTTCATGACCAAGAATTTTTCATTTGAAACATTTTTGAATCAAAAAGAGGAGGTTGAAAAACTTTCCCAAAATGGCAAGTTTACATTACAAGTCACTTTCCCAAAATGGCAACTTTGCAAATGGCTTGAAATTCTTCAATTTTGTGAACTTCTAACTTCTTCTAAGATCAAATAAAGATCATACACATTCAAAATGATGGAGAAAACCCTTTGGTTGGATGATTGGGGGCCTCAGATGCCCTGATTTTGCACTGACTTGCTCAAGAAGCCATCTTTTGATCAGATGCCTTCCCCATTGAATTTCTTCATGAAAATTGGTATGTATGATCCTTATAACATATAGAGACCAATAGAAACAATAATGACCAAAAAATTTGGAGTTATGGCCTCTGAAACCAAAACCCTAATTTTAGGTCATCTGTGCAGTTAAGCCTGGCTCTGCTTCCATGCCTTTCTCAGTTCTTGTGATTTTTTACTTTATTGATCTTGGGAGGATGTAATATGATGATTGAACATACATGGGCCCTTTTGAAATGATTGAACCCCTTTGGAGTGGCATCAGATAGCCCTTGGATTGCTCAGATCACAAACCCTAGATGTAGATGACTTATAACCAATGCAGTGAAGCAAAAATGTAATATGAGATGATATGATTGAACTTATGCAATATGAAAAGAATCACAAGCCATGGTGAAATGAGTGATGGCAAATTTGGGGTGTTTACAGCAGTTAGGCACGGCAAACATCGAAAGAGTAATATGCCCTTGGACATGGACATGTATATTCATGATATTGGCACAGTTACTGAAAAAATACATATGAAACCAGGTTTGCATGAAATGTTTTTTGTACAATGTTGTATACATTTTCAGAATCCATAGCATAATAGGTATATGGGGATGAAAAACTAAAAGAAACATAGATATTATGAAAGCGACATGAGTAAGAATATTCAAGAAACAACGTAACCATACAACTAACCTCGTTATCAACTACAACCATTT
Source organism: Lathyrus aphaca (assembly GCA_963966055.1). NCBI lineage: Eukaryota > Viridiplantae > Streptophyta > Magnoliopsida > Fabales > Fabaceae > Lathyrus > Lathyrus aphaca. The sequence continues at coordinate 280,807,412 of OZ014520.1, read as the reverse complement.
CAAAATGTTCTTTCGACTTGGAAACTACAGTCCATCTGTGCTGGACCCTTACGACAATCTTTCATAGCTCTTTGATATCATTGATGTCCTTGAGCATTGCAAAAGGTCTAGCCATTGTTTAAGTTGAAGTGTGCAAAATGACCTTAAAATTCAGTTTAAGTTTAAAATGGAAATGTGATGGCTTGAGAGAGAAGGATGTAGTGTTTGATTTGGAAGAAAATGAGAAACGCAATATTTGCAACAAAACAAGGGAAAAGCATTAAATGGCGATGTGCGATGAACAATATGAAAAAGCATAGGAATCTGTCGCTTTCTCTGCCATGGTACAGTTCCAGCTGCATTTTTAGTTTGTTGTAACAGTGTAAAGTTTTTCATTGACATTTTCACTTATGATATAAGAGGCATTTCAAAATTTTGTTACACATCTGATTACTTTATCAGACATCCCAACAGTTTTTTCATTCAACCAAATACTTAGCCCCAACAGTTTTTTCATTCAACCAAATACTTAGCCCCTAACCATACATACACCAATTGATATTTAATACAACTGATTTTATCCCCAAATCCATGATTTGGCCGAGGCTAACATAGGGATAATTTGGTGATTTCCAATACCATCTCCTTTCAAAGTTTCTTTAAAATTAAGAGTGTAAAGTGAAAAAGTTAAAAAAGAGAGAAAGAAAAATATATATTGCAGGGAACGGGCCCAATTGAATTTATTTTGAAGAGGCTAATATTATTAATAAAGAAAAAAAAACACATTTTTATTTCAGCGTAAAACCCTAAACCGAAGGGTTTCTCGCCGTCTTCTATTTGACATCACAGCACAAACTGCGAACACTCTTATGGCTCTGGAAATCAAAACTGCCAAGACACGACGGGGCAAACGGGAACTCGAGAAGCGCGCTCCCAAACTCGTAAGCTTCATCATTTCCTCTTTTAAATCCGTTTTTTGTTTGTTTTCCGTTCATTTTTTTATAACGATGATTGCGTTTGGTGGTTTGATTACAGGTTGAATCTGGGAAGAAGACGCTGGTGCTTCATGGAACGAAAACCAGTGCGGTTTTGAATGCTGTGTTGACGCAGATTTATCACCTAAAGAAGGAAAGTGCTGTCAAGTATAGCCGGAAGAATGATAATATTAATCCTTTTGAAGCTGGTGGTGAGACCTCTTTGGAGTTTTTCTCTCTCAAAACAGATTGCAGTCTTTTTCTGGTAATTTCTCATTCTTCATTTATTTTTCAACATTAACTTTTGTTTGGTTTGTTTTCTCTTGATGTAAATTTGGATAATTACTTGGTACAATTTGGATTTTAAAAACTTAATTGGTTATGGATATAACGAACCATAAACTTAATTGATCGATGTTAGCATTTTGAAAATAATCATATGAGATGTTTGATTATGATTACTGATTAGTGGCAGTGTGACCACAGTGAGTGCATTTTCTATTTTGGAAGTACACTGATCCCTTTCCCTTTAAGTAGATAGATGGAATGAGGGAACGACTTATGAGATTTGGAGTGGGGCTTGCCAATAGGTGTTTGTACAATTTGTAGCTTCTGCTTTCTATACTATTAAAAGAAGCTGATTGCTTCAATTAACATATTCCCGGTTTTTTGTTCTATTTTCGGTTTCATCTGCACCTTCTGCGTTTTGAATTTTGCCTTTAAAATCTTCATCTTTCTATATTCATCATCTTAAACTTCATAGACTGAAACCTTTGTATTCTGGTATGTTGTTTATTGTTTTTCATCTTTGCCTTTTTAATATTGTCTTTTGTAAGCATGCGGTAATACAAATGATGACAGCTTGTTTTCAAAGGTTGCTTTATAAAGTAGTCAGAGACTCGATAAAATAAACCGGATAATAAGACACGCTACTATTGTAAGCACGCGTAGATCAGGGGTAGCTTTATTTGTAGTTAGATTGTGCTACTATTGCCCTAAAGTTGTTATGCAAGATCTATTTTTCCCCTCAATTATTATAAATGTGTGACAACAGTTTGTGATCTACCCCTCTTTAAATTAATTGCGTTATTTATTTCATACATAGTAATGATTTATGCTGTGTGTATATTGCAGTATGGATCTCACTCAAAGAAGCGACCTAATAATCTTGTTATCGGGAGAACATATGATCACCATGTCTATGATTTGGTAGAAGTTGGGATTGAAAATTTTAAAGGCATGGAGTCATTTACCTACGATAAAAAATTAGCTCCAAAGGAAGGGACAAAGCCTTTTATGGCTTTCATTGGAGAAGGATTTGAGACTATGGTACAACTTAAACATTTGAAGGAAGTTTTAGTTGATCTTTTTCGCGGAGAGGTGCGTCTTTGCTTTTCTTTCTATTTCACATTATTTTATTGGTAGCTGGAATATGTTAAAAGAAGTGATAAACGTGATTCATGCAGGTCGTGGAGAATTTAAATCTTGCCGGAGTGGACCGTGCCTATATATGTACTGCCCTGTCTCCAACTAAGGTGTTCTTCACACACTGTGCACTGCGGTTGAAAAAATCAGGCACAGTTGTCCCAAGAATGGAATTGGTAGAAGTTGGCCCCTCCATGGATATGGTTATTCGCCGGCATCGTCCTCCTAATGAAAGTGTGAGGAAGGAAGCCATGAGAAGTTCAAGGGACAAGCCAAAGAAAAAGGTTTATAAAATCTCTAAATCTTTCAAATTTATTAGTTAATGTAAAGTTCCATGTCTAAATTGTGTACTTTCTCTGTTGATCATAGGAGAAGAATGTTAAAAAGGATCTGCTAGAAGGAAAGATCGGAAATGTTTATATTCCAGATCAGAAGGTAAGAGTGACTATTTTCATTTTTTGCCTCCACTATTTGAGTTAGTTCACTCTCTGAGTTTTGATTGTGCTAATGATAACAATTTACATTTGTCTAGATTGGAGAAATGGCTTTGCCCAATAAGTCAAAAGGAGTCAAGAGGGAGCGTCGAGAAGCCAAGAGGAAAAGTGGGAGTGATGAACATGCATCCAAAAAGAAGAAGGAAGATGCTTAAAATATTATAAATTACTCTTGTTGTCTTTATATTATGAAATGTTATATTGTAGAATCAAATTATATTAAGATTGCATGTTGATTAGGTGACTTGAATATTGTTCATTTCACCTATAGAGGGATGAGGGAGTTTTGTTGCCATTTATTTGTAAGCATATTTTTTTCCTTAAAATTTTGCCAAGGTTAAATTACTTGTATGTTCAGATGGATACAGTTTCTGATCAGGGTTAGATCCTAACATTTTATAGCATGCACTGACTATTTCCTGTTGACTTTCTGTGATATTTGGAATGAGTCATTAGAAAATTTGGTCATGTTTGCAAAATTTTCCAGTAATGTTGCATCATACTGCCTTTTAACAGCTGTTTCATCTAGTTGATCAATTTCCCAATTGAATTTGAAATATGTTTTTGTGCTAATATTAAAATGCCAAATGTTTTTCTTGATTGCAAATTTTGTTGAGGTTGATTGCTTTGAAATGCTATGCTTTTAATGACATTGTTTAAAAGCCTGCATTTCAACACCATTTGAAATCTGTTTAATTTGTCTTAACAACAGACAATTGTTTGTGCTAGTCTCTAATTGGATGGGTTATTAAGCCTGTTTGTTTTTGCTTTGAAATTTTTTTTTTCTGTATTTTTAAAAATAGATTTTGTAAAATTATTTTTCAAAATTTTATAAGTTTTTCTATATTTATTTTTTCTAAATTGTATGATTAATTTTGATATCCTACAACATAAATATATACTAGAATTATTGAAGATCAAAATATAATTGAAATCGCAATTTTTTTTTAATTGAATCTAAAACATGATTTTTATGAAAAACTATTTGAAATTTTTTCAAAATTAAGTGTTATTTTGAAATTTTAATATTTAATTTTTTTTTTTGATAAAATGATGAAATATCTGAAATAATATTTTAAAAATAACTATTAAAATCAAATTTTTATTTGAATTGAAGTTTTTATGAAAAATAGGAAGAAAAAAAAACTTGTCATAGATTGCTGAATGTTCAGCATTATATGGAGGTATAAAATACACTTGACCAAAATTTTGTTGTGTTTGATCTTCATCAATTTCATAAGTTCATTTAAAATGACAACCGGCTAGAAGCATATAACAATAGTATCTTTATATATCACATATAACTATATACATTAGGATAATTTGCCACAACTAGAATTTCAAAATTACTCAATAATTTTAGGCAAAACACTTTTTTTACTGTGTGCTTGATGACAGCAGTTGTAAATCACCAATACTTTCATGATCGTTGAAATTGTTGCTGAAATTGGTGCTGCAATTATCCAACTTTGATGTTGTTTTAGCCTTGTGGACAGGCTGTTTTTGGCAGGCATGTGCATGCTGAGATTGCATATGCCGGGAGGCAGTGTCAATGTTGGGCGGTTGTGAGAATTGGCTTATTAGCATTTGTCATTTTCTGTTGTTCTGTGTTGTTAGTTTTCACAGTAGCTTTAGATGGTGCAGGGTGGGAGCTATTGCAGAAATGGTTCTGATCATCTTTCTCATCATGGTCTGCATACGTGTTCTTCTCATCGTGGTCTGCAAAGGTGTTCTTCTTTGAACTGTTTCGTTTCAGTGCAGTGGTTTTCCTATTGGCTTGGTGTGTCGGGCTGATGTTATTGGATCCGGGGAAGACCTCTGTTCTGCTTACTGGTGCGAGTTATCAGCTTTGGATGAATCTTGATTAATTGCTGATCATCCTTGGCACTGAGGTGATTACTTTCGGCATCACAGACATATCTACAACTGACTTTTTGTCGAGAAATACAACAGTCGAGATATCATCATGATAACTCCGCCTTGTTACTTCAACAGAAAAACTTGGACCATGTCCCTTAGTAACCTCCCAAAAGCTAACTATAGAGAGACACAGTACATCCCTATCTTCTGGCTAAGTGCATAAGAATTGTTTACTTAAATCTTCATCCATCAGTTGACTTGAATGAAAGTTACCAATAGTTAAATTAAAGGATTATAATTTACTAGAATAACATATCAAAAGAATAACAAATTTCAAATATAAATATTGTTTATAAACCAAAGTTATTCAATAATATGACCCCTAGAAACTATAACTGCTGAAAGGCAACAAATGCATAGCAGCTTCAGTGTAAAATCACAATGACACTGCAATTTTTTGTCTAATAATCTTTTGGTATCTCATCAAAAGGAGATTCATCACCTGGCCACTTATCAATACCCAAACTTCCAAAATCAATATCCCACATATCTGTCTCTGTCATCTCACTTGTAATACCTCCATAATTCATAGGATTTCCCCACATCTCATTCCCACAGCTTGGACCCCATATGTCTTCTTGTTTGATAATACTTTCTGTCCCAAGAAACTGAAACTCTTGAAACCCTTCAAAATTCTCAGTTATAGCTTCTTCATTTGGACTAATAATATTTTTCCCTTTGAAAAATTGTTCGTCAAGTCCAAAGCTAGATGATCCTTCACCAATAATGTTTTCTGAATTAGGTGACAAAATATCAAGCATCACAGCATATTCATCTAAGGAAATATTCTCGACTTTAGAAGTAAAATCTTCTTCACCTGCACTCATTTCTTTAGCTAAATCGTGTGAAAGATAGCGAGTAGAGTCTTCAATGGAAACTGGGCTCAGTTCTTTACTCTCACAATTTGGTTGGTACCTTACTATCTTCCCATCTTTGAGATTCTCTTCTTCATTTTGATGTTGCTTAACAAACTTCCTTCTTATTCTTGGAGATTCTATATCTTTTTGTTCTTTCTTCTGCTTAAGTCGTGCTAAAAAGTCCGGATTTTGAAATAACTTGGCTAGGAAGGAAACCATTTGTTTCTGCCTTTGTTCAGCAGATTGAAGCCTTTGATTCACATTTCCTGCACGACAAGCCGTTTTTCGCTGTTGCTGCTGCAAATCAACCACTTCTTGCATTAACACACTCCTCTCCTTCTTCAATCTTTCTATCTCAACCTCAGCTCCGAATTTCCCTGCTATACGAAATATAGTTAGTTAGTTACTAGTTTGTTATACAATATACAAAAGTCTTGATGTGATTCGTATTACATACCCGCATTAGAAGACGATCCAACATAGTTACCAACTTGTTGAGTTTGAGACGACCGGCGCCTTTGAATGTTCTTCAGTAAGTGCTTCTTCCCTTTCTGGAAACCTTCATTGAAAAACTCCCATTTGTCGGTGTCGATCTTTCGAAACCCCTGAACACAAACACCAAGTTATCTCTGAATGAATGAAGCATAGATAGATACAATCATACAAGTAACATATAGCAAATTAAGGAAAAACAAGATATTTACTTTAGCTATTATTATTATTACAGCAACACTAGCTATCAGCAGATAGATACAACACAACTATCTGTATTGGAGAATGCAACACTAGCTATCAGCAGATACAATACAAGTAGCTGTATTGGAGAATGCAATATCTGTGAATCCAAAAACAAAACAAGCTTATGATAAAATGCATCAACATCAACATACAAAACAAAACACACCATTGAAACACAGAATACACTACCTTTTGGAAGATGAAAAATCCCTTGAAAGGGAGAGCAACAATGTCTCCAATGTTGCTAATTCCAGCAGTAGAACTCTCTGAATGCTATAACTACACAATGCAATTATCAGAAGAAAACAAAACTAACATATCTCAAATCTGTGTGCTTATCTATTACACAGAACACATATCCAAATTTTACATACAATACAACCAGCAAAAGAATTATTTACATTTCCATTTGATACATTCAATCAAAATATACAAAAAAGAATCAACAAACACAAAAGGGGAGAGGGAAATAGTTAGTTACAAGTAGTTAGTTACAAATGAAAAAAAGAAGAAAGAGAAAAAAAGTTAGTTAGTTACATTTAGAGGGTGACAAAGCAATACAGTTACAAAGTTACAAACAATACCCACATAAGTATTAAGCTGACGAACAAAACTGGAGAAATTGTTGTGTTTGAAATGTCGAGGCAAAATGATTCTAGCAAACTCCAAAGGGTCCCACACAACGAAGCTAGCACCATTACAACTCCATGATATAATCGGATTCAAACAAGGTTCATCCACTAAATCGAATGTTTTTGACAGAAATGGAGGAACAGTGTTGTTCATCAGCAAACATTCCATAGGCATAGGTATAGGTACAGGTACAGGCACAGGCACTGATGCATCAAACTTGGGAGAGTTTTTTTCATCATTTGGATTCATGGTTACAGAAAAAACGTAAGAAGAGTTGTGAAGAAAGTGAAGTGGTGGAGATGAATATTAAAAGGTTGAAAGGGCGGTGGAAGGTGGTGAGTGTGATAGTAGTAGTTTGATGGCGGTGGAAGAGAACTGGGGCCATGGTGATGTTGCAAGTTGCAAAGTGAAAATTGAAATATCATATGAGAAACGCCGACATTTATGTTGTTTCGTTGCAATTACGTTGTTTATTGGTTCTGTCGTTGTCACGTGTGTGATGGTGGGCTTAGATATTTTGGTGATATAGATACTGTTACTGTGGACTGTGTTGGGATTGGTTAGATTTTTATTGTTGGTTTTTTGGATTGATATTTGAGTGACAGTGACAGTGACAGTGACAATGACAATGACGTGTATTTGCTGTGTTTTTGTTGTTTTTGGTCAAATTGACTAATTAGGATACTTAGAGGTTAAGTAAAATCAGTTATCCTATGTAAGATCAAATATTTCTTTTATTGAAAAAATAGGGATATACAAAATAAATTATTAACTGAAGTGGATTTAATTAATCATCAAAATACTTAGATACTTAGAGGCTAAGTAAAATAAGTTACCCTAATTATATGAACTTAGAGGCTTACATTGGGCACATCACTAATGAAAATGAGTTAATGGTGGAAGTTATACCAAGTCTTCTAATCCTAATTCGGACCTATTTTACTCAACAACAAAAAAAAACTGTTGTTTATTTTTCATTTAGAAAGTTAATTCTAACTTTTTTTTCTTCATCTAGAAAGTTAATCCTAACTTTTTTTTCTTCTTTTGTTGATTAGTTTGTTTTTCAAGATTCATTTTCTTCTTTAAATTTAAACTTTGACGAATGGATTTTAGGATAATTGGATCATAATGGAAACTTGCTCATAATAAAAGAATGTTGGAGTATTGTTGAGGATGGCATTGTTGTCGTTAGAACGGATGCAACCACTAATCAATGCAAGTTGACTTATGAAAGTAAGCTCAAAGATTTTAAGGAGAATAATTTTTAGATTTGATCATTGGATCACCCTATCTTGGAAACGATTCTCGTTTGTGACACGATTACAAATATTTGAGACGTAGTGAATAAGAAATAACAAGGTTTAACTAAGGTTAAATGAAGTTCAGGGGCACATATTGTTTCTATGAGAGGTATTGAATCAATTGACGTACTTTGTTCAAACCCTTGCAATTGTGAACCGCATGAAGGCTCGGGGTGAGAAGATAATCATATTTTGATTTTTTAAAAGGTTCTTAGATCCATGATTTCGAAGTTTAACTTTATTGTGTGTTCGATTGAGGAAGCAAAACAATGTAACCACCTTATATGTTGATGATTTTCAAAGTAGTTTGAAAGTTCAAGAGTAGCGTAATTCAAAAGGAAGATGATTAAGCTCTCAAGATGACTAATGGTGGTCGTGGATTTATTTGTGGTAAGATTAACACCTCACATGGTCGTTGAAGGGGAATGCGGAGCAAATAATTTGTGAAATGTTACAAATGTCATAATCTAAGACATTATCAAATCAAAAGTCCTGATTTATAGGAGAATGTCAACTATGCTAAGTTTGACGACGATGAAGAAATGCTTATGGCTTAAGAGGGTGTTGTTATTGGTGCTAAAAATGAAGTTTGGTTTCTTTACTCAGGATGTAGCAAACACATGGTGAGAAGCACAAAAATGGTTGTTTGATTTTGTGATCAATTTCGTGAATATGTCAAATTGGGTGATGAATAAAAGATGCCAATTATGAGAAAATATAATATGAAACTACACATTGGAGGAATTATGTGAGTTTTGAGTGAGGTGTAGTATATGCCTTATCAACTACACAAACAATAGAACAATGATAACATAGACATACATTCTAAGGAAACCCTAAAGACTGTGTATCTATTGTGTTAGACGATGACGCATATCTAGAAGGGGGATTGAATAGATTCCTTTTAAAAATTATTTTTACCGTTCAAAAATTAATTGAAAAATGTTTGGCGGAAGTTCCCCGAAAAATTCACGTCTAAATTATTTAAGTCACCGGTGATCGGATATGCGTTATCAAACCAAATAGGATAATGAAGATGAATTAACTAATCAATATCAAGCAAATTAATCACTTAAATTTGATACAATTGATTAAACTACTACCAACAATGTATAGAGAGAAGAAATATGCACAACAACCAAGAAATAATGTGTTTTGAATTCTATCAAACACTTGGTGTGCACACCACACTTAGTGAGTTTTTACCAAATAGTGTAGTATAAATTTTTTCTAAAGTTGCTATGTAATTTTGATAGCAACAATTTCACAAACAATTGGTGTGCACTAAACTATGCAAAAACATAATTTTCAAAACAACACTATTTTAACTTGTGCAGAAAATTTACCGAAAGAAAAATGCAAAGGACACACGAATTTGTTTAGGCAGTTTCCCTACCGTCCTCGCTAAGGGTACCTATGCCCCCAATTCAAAAATCAAATTGAGACTTTTTTTATTAAAATTTCAATATTTATACAAAGAGAAATCAGGAACGAAAAACCAATTTTAATTGTTGTTGCAGCTATGTTTCTCTTTGCCCATTGATTCAAGTTGAATCAAGTTCTTCACGCGTGTCGAACAAACCTCCGATTAATTGCTCCCTTCTTGCAAGAATCTACGATTCTCCAAACTTTGAGCACGACCGCTTTGATTCGATACTTGTGAACCCACGGCGTTCTTTGCAATCCTCTGGTTACCAATAAAATGGTTAAACAATCACCTTGATCTTCAAACCTCTTCACTCGGCTGAAGCTACGAACAAATGATGTATGCAAAAAAACCCAAATCACAATGATCTTGGAGGACAAACCCTCAATGGATTATTCAATAAAAACCCACAAATCTCTCAACTCAAACCGAAATCACAATTCCACCGTTTGAACGTTATCACCTTGAATCTTGCACTTTGATCAACAAAAATGATTGTGTGTAGTTATTAATGAATGCTAGAGAAGGAGAAGATGATGAGAGCACTTGTGTATATCTTTTACTTTTCTTGTTAGTTTGAAAAAATAAAAGTCCCAGCTATTTATACTTGTTAGCAAAAAATAAAAGAAACAATTAAAAGTAAGTAAGAGAGAGAAATTGGAGAAAGGCGCCTCAAGTCAGGTTTGCGTCGACCTGTCTGAAGGTTTATGTCGACCTGACTGAGGGTTTGAGTCGACCTAAATTTTGGCCCCAATCGTCCTATTGGGACCCGTGTGTTCCAAATATTTATGTCCTTCATTTGAGTTGACCTAAATTATCAAATGAGTCGACTCAAATTTTCTTAACTGAATGAGTCGACCTGTTCATGTTGATGAGTCGACTCATTTACTTTAAATTAACAAAAATTCACTTCCTGATATTTTGACATGCCAACATCTTTTGATCCAATTTTCCTTCTTGAAACACACTCGTCGTGACATCATTAAAACAACCAATACTCTCACAAACTCCCTTTTTTTATGATGGAAAAACTTGCTACAAGCACAAGAGCATTGAATGCAATAACATGCTCCCCTGAATATATGCCACACAAGAAGATTCCTTTTAACTAATCACATATCCCCATTTGAAAACATCAAAAAGAGAAAACGAATTAGATGGTAAAAAGAGATAGCGGGAAAAATATAAAGTCACACATTGCAATTTGCATCAAACATCACCATACACACAATAAGAGATGAATGGAAAGAATTAGACAAATAAACAAAATGAAATAAAGCTTAGCAAGCCATTGTATAAAACTAAAATAAACGATAACATTGTCATTTAGAAAATACAACTAAAAGAAAGCATTATATGCATATGAAAATGACATGGAATGAAATGCAATGAGAGCTTAATGTCTCAGACTCCTTTCCGAAAGATGGCGACAATGATAAATATCCTGTTGACGATCTTCTTCATATCGGGTGGTGAAGTGGATGGAATTGGTGTTAAGAGTGTTGAAGGAATTTGCAAGTGCAATGTGAGAACCATTAATCGCATTTAGTCGTGCCAATGAATTTGAAGCAAAAACATCAAAATTCTCACTTTGAGTTTGGAGCTGACCTTGCAAATCAGTATAACACTCATCTTGAATGGCCATATAGGAGGCAAAAGTTGTGTCTTTCTCCACAATTCGTTGCTCTAATGTAGAATATCTTTCCATTTGAGCCTCATAAAAACTTTGTTGTTCCAACTGCATGTTTTGAAGCATTTCAAGGATACTTGCATTGTTGTCTTGATGAGGTGGTGGATGAGGTGGATACGGAGGTGTGGACGATGTTGCATTATAGGTCCACCCGATATATTGCCATTCACCCCAACCTTGGTTTTCATATGGAGCAAAATCTTCAGGAGCAACTCGATGCCAATCATCATTATCCAACTGTACTTCATCAGTATCCATTTTCTCAACATTTGGAGCAATTTCAGGATCCAGACCCTCTTCTTGGTTTGGATTGCCTTCGCATCACCTTCCTTATCATGATCATCACCATAATCGTCTCGAATAATATACCGATAACGTTTCTCTCTAGAGTCCCATGTAACGCCCTGATTATTTAATTATTTATTTAATTAAATATTGTTCATGGCCTTGTGTAGAAGAGCTGGTGTGGTTATTCCGTCTCATGGAAACGTGAGGTTGAAGAAAATAGACGATGAGTATTTCCGCACTTTCTGCGAGCCTCCACTTCATCCACCTTCGGTTGCTTCCGCTCTCCCGCGTAGCTTGGGTTATGATGTTGTCGCCAACATGGCGATGCACGCTTCTCATCATCGTTCCTTGGACTTCATATATGAGAGTATGATGCAGCTTCAGCTGATGATTAGGGAGCCTCAGGCGGGGCATTTTTTGAGGAGCATGGATGACTACAGAGCCTATTCTGCATGGCCTGGGGACATGCCATCGTCCTCGGGGGGTGCAGGTGGTGCAGGTGCAGATATGGATATGGGAGCAGGTGTTGATATGGATATTGGTGCTGATGTTGATGCTGATGGTGACGATGATGATAGTTCAAGTTCTTTCGAGTGACATCTTCTGGACGGTTTGATGGGCCAGTTTTATGTTGTTTTAGTGTTTTTCCTTTGTTTATGTTATTTCCCTTTTTGTTGAGATATTGTGGATTCTAACCATCCGGGCGGATGTGTCTTTACTTTTTAGTTTGAATATTTGATCATCTGGGCGGATGTGTCTTGTTTTAATGTTGTTTTGAATTGTTTTCCATCCGGGCGGATGGTGCACTTTATTATTTTGAATTAATGAACATACGGGCAGATGTATTTTGGTTTTAATTTTTTTTGCTTTAGTTAACATCCGGGCGGATGCTTTATTTTTTATTACTTGGTGTAATATTTTTTGTGTTTGTCTTATCTTTAAGGTGGAATTTTGATGGAAGCGAGTGCGATTTTTGTGATCTAAGCGTGTAGCTTCACCTTCTTGGATGGTGATGATAAAATTCTGTAAGTTGCGCGATAAAGGTACTCCGTTTCGCACCTTTTAGAAAATAACATGTTAATGAACTAGTTGTTTTTCACAAATTTATAGTTTACTTCACTTTGCATAAATGTTCATTTGAGAATCAATTAGGACAAAACCACATAGTGAGTGACTTCCATTGTTCACAAATTTTAGTGTGATTGTAATTTTTTGCGAACTCATTCGATTCATGCTCGTATCATTATTCTTTGGTTAAATTTTGGAAACTTAGAAATGATTTATGCATTGCTTTAATTTGAGAAAAACCATCCCTTCCTTTAGGCTTTAGTCACCGATGAGTAGTGCGAGAATTTGTTAGCCGACTTTGAGCCTTCACACAACTAGAATGAATCATTATTGTCGGTAAAATTGCTGAATTATCATCTTTTGGTAATCATTGGTGTGATATTGAAAAGAGAAAAAAAAATTCATTGCAATTCATTCTAGCTTGTGTATTTTTTTTGTTTACACTTTGACACCCTTACTTTAACACTTTTTGAGAAGAACATTGTCCAATTCTATAGTGTCTTTTAAAGTTGGGGAGAATAAAAGGATGGATGATTTTGGTTCCTCTTGAAAAAAAAATGAAAATCAAATTGATGAATGAATGAATTTAGAATTGAATTGCACTCATTTTTTGAGTTGCGTGAAAAAGAAAGAGGTATTCATTCGTTTAAGAGGAAAACTCTTGAATAGGGGCACCATACAAAACAAAATATATGAAAAATAATGTGGAGATTTGGGGGGAACCAAAAATTGTTGGTTGGCATGATTTTGGCGTGCTCTTCGTTTTTTAAAAACCTTTGCACCCATTTTTGAATCACTGGCCTTAGAAAATTTTCCCATTCTTTGTTACCCTTGCCTCATTATAACATTGAAAAGCCCTTTTGATCTTGGTTTCCTTTATGTTGCCTTTTGAATTTGAAGATACTTGCATGAATTATTCCGGATGTTAGCATTATTACAAACGAGAGTGAATTGTCCCTTTTTGATATTGATGTTTGACTTAGTTAAGTATTTAGGTGATTCTCTTATGAACATTCCATTGCATTTGTTGGTAGCTTGTCATTTGTGTTTAGAAATTAGTTCATGATTATGTTGTCGCTCTTTGAGAAGCCGGTTGTACTCGTAAGCAAGATCTTCGGTTTGAACCATTTTGTTTGGTGTGTTTCACTTGTTTAGTTTGTGCTCGCTTATTTAAAAAAATAATTCACCTTTGTTTGAGGACAAACAAAGAAACAAGTTGGGGAGAGTTGATAAGTGCATATTAATGTTATTATTTAGTTGATTTTTGGCACTTTTCAAGGGTTATTTTGATCTCTAATGCTTTTTCCCCTTTACTTCTTATACTTATTCATAGTTTAATTTTAGTCTTTTTAAGCATCATTTATTTAACTTTAGTTTGTGTAATTTTAGGTTACAATGAAGAATTATGAAGCAAATTCCATCTTGGCCTTCTTTGAGAAGTTGTGGAAGATTTTGAAGAAATCTTGCTCACTGCAAGCTCGCTCAACGAGCTCCAAGCGAGCTTTCTAGGGATATTTTCGCTCAACGAGCCCTTTGGTCGCTTAGCAAGTCGGTGCTTTTAATGAACAGTCGCTCAGCGAGGCCTGCGGATTTCAACCCCTTTATAAACATTTGTTTCACTATTTCTTGGGATATAACTTTTGAGATTTGACCTAATATTCCTTAAAACACTTTTTCTCTTTGTTCTAAGAAGATTTGGTGCATTTAAAGTCAAGACATTGTTCTTAATGCTCCATCTTCTTCATTTTCATCTTTTGTTGGAAGCTTCCATGGAAATGGAAAGCTAAACTCATAGTATGTCAAGGTTAGAAGGTAGATAGGTTCTATTTTTGTATGTATAGGCCTTGATCCTCTTGTATAAACTCTTGATGATGAATATATGATGAAAGCTTTGATTTTTATGACAAACCCTTTTGTGTTGTTTCATGATTGAGAGATATGGCCAACATTTGACCTAGGTTTTCATCACCCAAATACCATAAGCTAGAGATAGTTATGGGCTTTGGTGTTCACTTGTATTGAACTTAAATGTTACCATTTTTATAGATTGAGTGAGAAATTATTAATGGATCAAAATGGTAAAGCTCACATTTTGTGTTAGAAATAAACTTTATGAGAGGATACTGTGAATGTACTCATTGTTGAAATGAGTTTATCATTTGATCAAAACTATATATGCAAAATAAATCTATCAAACCCTAACTTTGACATATGCTTTTAAGACTCTTTTACAAATCAATACTGTTACTTCTTAGCATTTATTTGAATGAAAAAGTCCATTTTAGATACAAACACTAAAACCTTTTTGTTACCATCAAGTCAAAACTTTAGCAATTGTAGAAGGATATAAATATCATAAAACAATCTATGTGGATCGACAAACAAAATCCTTACTCATTTGTGCTTTCAACATTGCTCCGGTGGAAAACTACCCGAAAGAAATTAAATAAAATCTACTATTACTGAGAAAAGAGAAGAATCTTACGTGACATGTTCGGTGGCGAGGAAATGTTGTGGTTGTTGTGACGGCGAAGGAGCGTTTTCCAGTAATGCAGAACTTCAGGTGATCCTCTGAGGAGAGTTGAAAAGTGAAAAGAGATAAGTGAGGGGAAGTACCACCACCAACCCTTTTATAGGCGCTCATACGAGGAAACGCGCCGAGGCCATCATTGCCTAGGCTGCCTAGATTACACTAGGCAATCATAGGTATTTAATATGTCATCACGCGTAAAACGAAGAGGCTAACATTAAGTGCCATAATGAAAAAAAATGAAGGGACAAACATGTCACCCTTGGGAACTCCAAAAGCCATAAAACTGTACTCTTCAAAGCACCGGGAACACCCCCTCCTCGACATCCACCAATCATTCTCAGAATCATCAAACCACTTGCCCGACAATGTATATCTGTCGCTCCCACCAAATGACACGGGGCCAAGAGGGGTACAGACGCGAACGGTCGGCGAAAGAGAGAAGGAATGAATAGAGTCGCCAGCTAGGCATTTTTATCCCGTAGGAAAGGTAATGCTGCATAAACCTAGAAAGATATGGATAAGACGGTTGCGAACCAAAGAGACTGAGAAAGGGGGTTGGTTACAACCTAGGAAGGTATTAGCACCCAGATTGTCCGCCGTACTCGACGGGATCCACGCTTAAAAGATTTGTGCTCAAAAGGGGTAGTGTCAGTGCTATTTGTGTATCAAAGCTGGAAAAGGATGCAAGTGTTAGTGTAAAAGAAGTGTGAAGTGAAATATGTGAAGTGTCAGTGTAAGAAATGAATGAAGCTCAAGATTATGAGGCTTAAAGAATAAGGTTGGAAAGAGGGGGAATATACAGAGACTTTTGTTCGATAACTGTTATGTTATGCCTACGTATCCTCTCGTGCAATGAGGAAGTCAGAACACCGTAGTTCGACCCAAAGAGACTGAAAGGTAAATTGACTTGTGAACTGCTTACTTGTCTATGCTCAAGTGTATGACCTGTCTGGCTCAGGTACAAACTGTCTTGCATTAGACGGAAGAAGCAAGTTCTCGTTTATGAGTGAATGAGATGAGAAAAGAATCCCGGAGGAGACGATTATTGTTTGTTTTGTGTTTTCAATCTTTTATTGCTTTTTGGTGTTTGTCATAAGTTAATGAGCCTAAGCCTAAACCAATGGATTAGTAAACTCATCACATCCTCCCTCTGATTAGGGGTAATGAGAATACCTTAAGTGTGAAGTCAGCATCTCACACTTAATCACCCTGATGTAGGATTAAGATCATTAACCTACTTGCATTTATTTAGATGTTTTTGTTGTTTTTGTTTAGTGTTAAGTAATGAGTTTAAGCCATAATCAAGGATTTAATGGACCCATTACACTATCCTAATAGAAGGATAATAGATGAGAACATTTAAGTTGAGGAAAGCTCCTCAACTTAATCCATGATTAGGGATTAACCTCATGACAAAACAAAGCCTTTATTAAGTGGATTTTAGTTAATGATAAGATGAAGAAATGATTTTTATGTTTGTAAGACAACTTGAGGGGGACTTGTCCATTAACACTAGGGTTAGTCCTTCTTAACCAATTAAGGAAGAATTAGAACCCTAATGCAAGGCCCAAGTTACAAGCTTGATGTCTTGATGATTATTAGATGGATTGATTAAAGGATTTAAACACATTAAGGGTTTAACACTTAGGATTAAAGTTATACACTCTATCCTAATAGAAGGATGCATGCATAAGCTTAATCACAAAGCCTTAAAGCCTTTAGGGTTTAGTCCCTGATTATGAGAGGAGAGGAGAAGACTCAAAGATGACACAAAGGTAAAACTAAATGGGGGACTAATCAAAACCCTAATTGTTATCATGCTTGGAGATCCTAGGGTTTGTGAGGCTTAAGAGAGAAAGATCTTCAAAGGACCACCAAGGAGGGGAGCAGATGAAAGGAGGAAGAAGCAAAGAGAAGCAAGACAACTTGCTTCACTTAAGAAGACAAGTTGCTTGAAGAAAGAAGGTAAGATGAACATGAATGAGCAAGCTCACTCTAATACACATACAAAATGCAGCAAAGAAGTTATGAAAGAGATGAAAAGAGAATGTGAGAAGTGAAGGCAAATTCACTTCTCAAACAACTTACCACCTGAAATGTTAGCAAGAGAAATGAAATGCAATGAAAATGAGATGAAATGCAATGATGCAAACCAAAACCAGGATCAAGAACATGAAGTTAATGATGCTAAGAGATGATGCAAACATGAGACAAGGCATGGGAATGATCAAACAAGCATAATGCTGCAAAAGAGGCATGCTTTGAACCATGAAAGTACATGAAAAGTTATGAGATGTAATGAACATACAACATGGCAAATGAAAGGTGCAATGATCAAACATGGTTCTAATATGTCCTAAGATGTATTGTGAATCAAAGGAATGCACAAAATGTCATGGAAAGTCAATGGATGCAAGCAAATGAAAGATGGATGCAAGGGAAGACACAAATTAGGGTTATATGCATCACACAAAGCAACAATTCAAAACCAGAAGCAAATGACATGATAAAAATTTGAAAATGCAATCAAAGATACCCTAAACCTATACAAACTCACTGCCCAAAGGAGGGGATCCAACTCTTAACCTATTGAAAGTTATGGATTTCCTAAGATTGCTAGGGTTTTGGGGTGTCTCACAAAGAAAAATACCAAACAAATTGAAAATTCAAGATCAAATCAAACCAATTTTATCCTTTAAACTACATGCTATGCAAGATGCAATGCCAAAAGAATCATCATCCAACTCTCAATGGTTAGGCAGAAATGAATTTTTGAAGTTTGAAACAAAATATTGCCTTGAAATGAAATTAAATCCAATGAAAATGATCAAAAGGCATCAAGATCAAAAAAGAAATTTGGTTTGAGAGTTGGACAATGTTTCTAAATGTTTCTAAATGCTATGTGATTTTTTTTTTTGTGATTTTTAAATACCTAAATGTATTTTTAATTAATTAATTTTCATTAACTAATTAAAAATAATCATTTAAATGATTTTTAATGCAAAAAATAAAAATAAAAATATTTTTGTGTTCTGAAAATTCATGAAACCCTTGACAAAAATTTTCATAATTTTTTAATGATCTTAGCTATTTTAAAATAAATATGCAAAACAAATGAATAAAAATGAAATAAAAATATAAATAAATGAAAGTAATTCAAAAGGATGGCCAGGATTGATTCTGGGGAATGGGAGGTTGACTGCGCGCCAGATCTTGTGGTTGAAATTCAAACTAAGTGGATTTAATTAAACCTGATTAATTAAATTAATAAATTAAGATTAGGGTTAAGTGATGAATCTGGACCATTTGTTTGCGCGCGGGTCAATGGAAGTCAACCAAATCTAAGGCCTATATTTAAACTAAACCCTAAACGTGATTAACACATTAATGACTCTCAGGTGGCCAGAAATGACCTCCGGTCATCTTCTCCGGCCACAATCCTCCCTGAAAATTGCTATCTTCTTCCCTAGGTCACTAAAGTCCAATCTCTCTGCCCAGAAATGATCCCCATACATCATACATCAAGAATCAACAAACAAACAACATTTAAAACACATCAACAAGGAGAATCGAATCAAAACAGTTCTAGGTTAAAAAATTTCAGAACACGAATACATACTCATTTCTCAACCATTCTTGAAACAAAACATATCAACATGATCAGTGAAGCATAGAGAGTCATTTAGGAACTTAAAAACATGTTTCTGGAAAAAATGTTCTTGAGCTCACCTGAACTGGAGCTTTGATCTTTGGAACTCTCTGGCTGCCTCTTTGATCCAAAACGCCTCTAATGAACCTCCTGAGGAGCTTGCAATGCTTGGTTGGAGTTTCTTTTGGCTGGTTTGAGAGATTGATAGAGTTCTGTTCAGGGAGGGGAGGAAATCGTGTTTTGATTTCAGGGAGTTTTAGGGCAAGGTGAAGGGTCAGGGATGATCAGTGAGACATGCTGAGATGTTCTATGGAGTTTGTTTTCATGTTTGATGCTTGTGTGATGTGTTTCGAATGAAAATGCATAAGAGGGCAAAGCTTGGTGCTATGGCTTGGAGAGAGTTTCAGGCTTGTGTGTGTGGTGTGTTATGTTGCATTTGGTCCACTTATCACTCTTGGATAGGTCAGAGGAGTTGGTCTGGCCTAGCTTGATTGGTATGGGTCTTTATGCAAAAAGTCAAGTTTTGTGTAAGAGAGGTATGGGCTGTGGCAGTGAAGGTACAAAGCATGGCTTGGCTGCAGCTTGAATCAGGGAGAACCATGGAAAAGGATTAGAGGCAATGCAGCAAGTGGATTAGGGTTTATCATAAGTTTTGCAACTTTGTGACCTTTGGCCCCTTTTGTGATTTCTTGGCCCATAAGTCATGAAAATGGGCAAACCTTTGGCGCATTCTGACTTTTAGGCATTGGTTTATGTTTGTGCAAAGATTAGAAGTCACTTTGAGGTCTCATTTCACCTTGGCAAGGGATTTTGCAACTTTGCCTCTTTGGTACATAACTTGAAATTATGTGATTTTTCACAACTTTGACAAGCCATAACTTTTGATCCAAAATGAATTAGAATGAGTTCTTGTACTTTTTGAAAAGGGAATGATCCAATCTAAAACTTTCATGACCAAAGTTTTCTCATTTGAAGCATTTTTGAATCAAAAAGCAAGGGTTGAAAAAGTTTCCCAAAATGGCAAGTTTCCATTACAAGTCATTTTCCCCAAAAGGCAACTTTGCAAATGGCTTGAAATTATTCAAATTTGTGAACTTATAACATCTTCTATGACCAAATAAAGATCATACACAATCAAAATGATGAAGAACACCCCTTGGTTGGGTCATTGGGGGCCTCAGATGCCCTGATTTTGCACTGACTTGCTCAAGAAGTCAACTCTTGATCAGATGCCTTCCCCATGGAATTTCTTCATGAAAATTGATATGCATGATCCCTATACCCTATAGAGACCAATAGAAACAAGAATGACCAAAATAATTGGAGTTATGGCCTCTGAAACCAAAACCCTAATTCTAGGTCATCTGTGCAGTCAAACCTGGCTCTGCTTCCATGCCATTCTCAGTTCTTGTGATTCTTTGACTTTCTTGACTTTGTGAGGATACAATATGATGCTTGAACATACATGGACCCCTTTGAAGTAATTGAAGACCTTTGGAGTGGCTCAAATAGCCCTTGGATTGCTCAGATCACAAACCCTAGATGCAGATGACTTTGAACCAATGCAGTGAAGCAAATATGTAATATGAGATGCTATGATTGAACTTATGCATATGAGAAAGATCACAAGCCATGGTGTGAATAGGTTTGGGCAAATTTGGGGTGTTTACAATATCCTTAAGTCATCACTCCACACCTGATTTGCGACTTGGGCGACTTCTGTTCTGGACTAGTGTAGCGATAAAATCATGAGTATAAGCTATTGATTAACTTAACCCAAAGTAAACAGAGTCGCCACCGCGCTTTTATTTTATTCCAAGAGGAAAAGGAAAAAAGAGCGAATAAATCCAAATGAATCTAAAAGCAAAAAGCTAAGGAAACATAATAGAGAAAAAGGTAAGGGGATAGGTTACACAATGGGAAGGTTTTACGCACCCAAAATGTCTGTGGTACTCCATGGGAGCCCTTTGAAAAATTTACTGCTTTTGGTTTGAAAATGGTTTGTAAAATATGAGTGGAGGGATGAGAAAAGAATTATTTTTTTTAATATTTTTGTCTTTGGAGAGGTTTACCACCTCATGCCTACGTACCCACAAAGTGCAATGTAAGATCAAAACCCCGTAGTTCATGGTACAAATAGTGAAAAGGGTGGGTTATGATTCATTTTATTAAGTGAAGAGAATTTGTCATCTTCAAGTGGATAGTCAAACAAATCTACCATGAGAATGAAGGCACGTACTCATACATCATTATGGGGAGGGCGCCAACTCGGATAAAATCAACGAGTATGCCACTAAACCCCCACAAATGACAAGAGACTCAATTACGTCAAACTACAACCGTGAAGATTGAGAGACTTGCACCCGACTAAAGAATAATGACTCATAATCGACACTTTTATTTTTAAAAAAAATAAACAAAAGTGCACGAAAACACAAAACAACTTGAATGAGTTTGATTCTTTTTATTTTTTGAATTAAGGTCAACATGATTAGATTCATTGATTTTAAAAGAAAATAAAAAGAGTAAAAAGCCACTTGACAAAAGTCAAAGATTTGTTTATTAAAGAGGTGGTGATTTAAAAAAGAAGGAATCCTTTGAAAAAGGGAGAACATTTTGAAAATTAAAGAATGGGAGGAGATGAAGGGACTATCCTAAAAAAAGAAAATAAGGAGATAAGGGAAGAAAGATCTAACCAAACTTGATGACATTCACAATTATGAGCATAAGAGTTTCATCCTTATAAGCTAGCAAATGGCCAAATAAAGGCTAAATCCAACTTCATGAAGATCAAAGCAAGGGGAATGGATCCTAAAATCTAAGTCCAAAAATCTCCACTCTAATACCAATGATAGTAACCATAAGTCCACAAATTAAAGTCACAAGTTTTTTAGAGGTTTAATCCTTTATTAATGTTTTTGTGTACAAATGGACAAAAGGAAAATAACAACAAAATAAGAGCAAATAATAAACATGATATGGATGAATAAATCAAAATAAGATAAAGGAAATAAAAGTGCAAAAATTAAATGTTAGTAACAAAAGAAATTAAAGTGCAAGAATATGAAATATTAATAGTAATAATAGTATAATAATATTTGCATAATAATGGTATGGTGAACTTAATCAATCACAACCAAAAAAGAAAAAAAAAGTGACCAAAATCGAAGGCAACCTGATCCGCTTAGCATCTTACACTATAGGGATTAATCAAGGCAAACCGAACCGAATTCAATGAAATTTGAAAGGCGATTGGGAGACCCAAAGCACATATGCATCAAACACTCATAAGTCTCGATCCTTAATGCAATATGATTAACCATTTTAGGATTACGCGATCAACAAGAGATCTGGTCCACGAAAGTGCAAGTACCCAATTAGATTTTTATTCCGAAGTCGGGACACATTTAGGTTTATGTTAAGCAATCGTCGAGTAATTTACGAAGTAATTACCCTACAAATGAGGTCGGCCACCGCCAATTAAGGTTCATAATGTTAGTGCTAATGCATGCGAGATAAACGATATGTAAATTGTTATCCGTACGCGATACCGCACAAAACTAAAGGTGAATACCAAATTGAGCCGCACTTATGGTATTCTTCCATCCTTAAGTTCAATCACTCATCTTGGTGGATTCAAGCATGAAAATGTATCACTAATGCAAAGTACCTTAAATGAATTGAATAATCCACTTAAAGGTAGTTTTGAATTAATTAACATTAAATACTTTAATCTACACCCAAAATTCATTGAAATTAAGGAGAAATCACTTCCAAAAGTGCTTCCCAAGGTAAAAATAAAAAGGAGGAAGAAGAAGAAAGAGGAACCAAAAAAGGGCTTGAAACAAGCCAAAAACATCATTCTGACTTGTGTTAACTGGTTAACGCAAGCAGATTTTGAACAATCTGCGCTGTTTTGGAAATGGTTAACCGGTTAACCAATTGGTTAACCGGTTAACGCTGTACCATAAGCTGAAAAATGCAGAAAATTCAGCATGATCCATTTTGAAATATTTTCTCAAACATTGGATGATCATGATCTGAATTTGCACGAATTTTAAAACCAAAATACATTGGAATACCTGCAATCAAACAACAAATAAAGATCCAAAGGATCTAGAAACAAAAGCACCAAAGATCTACATCTTGAATGTTGATGGTGAATATGGGTTTATGGAGGAAGATGAATTACCAAAATCTTTTCTTCAAATTGGACCAACACAAGGTTAGATCTACTGAAATTGATGAGCAAAAAAAATGAAAGGATGAAGGTTTAGCTCAAGTTAATCAAGAATTCAATGTGAATTATTGATAACTTCAAAAGAAAGAAAGATGAGCTTTGGAGAATTTTGGTGTTGGGGGAGTATTTTGCAAGAGGTTTTGTGGCTATCAAAAGCTTGTAGAAATTTTTGCAAGGTGAATTTGGCTCTCTAAAGCTTGTTGAATGAATGAAATTGTGGTCCTATTTAAAGGCCTTAGGTATGGAAATTTGGTGGAATGGAGTTTGCTTTGGTAATTGCAATTTTGGTGGGAAATGGAAAAGAGTGGTGATTAATGAGGGTTTATGGTAGGAAAGGATCAAAGTGATGTAGAGAAATCAGAAACCAATGGATCTAGAATATTCCAATAAAATCAATGATCTAAGGGTGCTGAATTTGAATAAAAAATTCAAATTTCGCATTGGTTAACCGGTTAACCATTTGGTTAACCGGTTAACCAAGCTGAATTTTGAATTTTTTTGTTCAAACATAACTGCTTGGTTGTTTCGGCCCAATTCTTGTTGTGCGTCGAAGAAGTAAACACACGGTCCTTGGAAATCCTTTGAATGAATCAATTAACTCGGGAAATCCTTGATCAGATAAAAATTTGAATTATTTGCGGATCAACTTCGACTTTTTCTGTGAAATTTCGCTCGAGCTGCAGGACTGTTATTTTTGGTATTTTCACATGGTTCCTCTTCCTGAAAAAGGTTAGCAAAAGGAAACAAAAACATTTTTGAATTTTGATTAATGGTTAGTAAACATAAACAAATAAAGTAATTAAATACAACGGTGATCCCCTGCGAGGCATAAACCTAATCCGAGAAAAACCGTGCAACCAGTGCGATCTTGTTTGTATGCCAGATGCAGATGAAAATGCAAAGAAAAACTTAGGGCAAAAATTAGGGTGCAACAACTTCCCCTATTTAAGTTTCTTCAATCTGAAGATATGAAGATTGACATCTTCGTCTCTGCAAGATGGGAGAGACTTAAATACAGAAAAAAAAAACCCAAATTTTTGTCCTAAGAGAACATGATATGATATGAATATGATATGCAAACCCAAGATCTCTGTGGGGAACATATGACCATCAGAGGAAACCAAAAGCTTGGGGACACAAAAGAAAATCCCGTCGGGGAAAACAAAAGACACCAAAAGAATTTCCAGGAAAATAAATCACTGGATAACCGACTCAACATGGGGAAAAGATATGATATAATCAAAGTAACAGGGTTCAACGGGAAAGAGCAAACGCTCTGCCGGGAAATATCAACCAAACAAAGTATTCGAGTTCAACAAATGGAGGAATACTGAGTTGGAACAGAATCATCAACTATCGGTTTACTGGGTAGGAAAACAAGGGACTCGACTATCAATTTACTGGATAGGAGCAAAACAAAGAGGGATAACTTCCACTACCTTTTTACTGGGTAGAGAAATTCTCAACTACCTGATTTACTGGGTAGGAGCTCAAGCAGAGTGAAACAACTTCTATTACCTTTTTACTAGGTAAGAAGACGAACTCTCGACTACCGAATTTACTGGGTAGGAGTACAAGCAAAAGAGCTTGATTAATTTGGTAATATTACCCACTATCGAAAAATTGATAGCTTAATTCCAAAGTAATATACACAAGCTGGAGAAAATATTGCCCACTATCAAACAATGATAGGTTAATTCCAAAGCAAACATTACTCACAAAGGGGACCAAAATTCAATCCAATAACAAATTGGAGAGAAACGGACAAACAAGACTCATCCTGAGGAAATATCTCAACTGGGGAAGTTCCATCCAGATAATAAACTGGGGAGGAAACTGAATCAAAATTATCCACGAGAAACAAACTCAGTGGGAAAATAGAAAGGATAAACATTTTCTGCTTAAGGGTTGACACTCTAAACTTGAGAGGAAAACCACACACACACTCTATGGGGAAAGATCACACCAAAGAGCGGGGAACACGAATAAATGCAAGAATGCAAGCAAAAAAATGCTATGCTCATGCGTATGAATATGAATATGCTGACAAAACAAACATAAAGATAAGCAACGAGTGACATAAACACCACAACAGCCGGATACTCGGCTAACCAGGGCAACAAGTCTGGGGACCATGCTGGAGATTCGATTCGAAATCCTACAGGGAAATATCAAAAAAACATCAAAGGAATAAAATCCTACTACAAGGCATAACTCAGATTGGGGATTACAACTGCTAGGGATCCAATCCACAAAGCAATCTTCAATAATCCATAAAAGGATAACATCAGAAAATTCCACTCTAAGAGGATAACATGTTGGAGATATCTCAACAACTCAAAATCTTTTATACTCTAGGGGAAAAAGGAAATGTCTCTGTTAAACTCTGATGAGGACAAATATCTTTACAACTTTGTTTGAGGAAACAAGATAAAGATCTACTAGTGATGCAAATAGAGCATAGCCTACTGGAGTATCAAACATCAATCATCAACTCTGCATAGGAATACCACCTTGCTGAGGAGAGGTAAAAAATCTGTCGGGGATGGGGAATACTTCCACGATCCATACTGGGGACATAAATGTTCTTAAACAAACTTCTGCAGGAACAACCATCATATTATTTCTGCTTTATTCGGGGAAATAGTTATACCACTCTCACTCTGCTTGGGGAAGGAGCTACGCCACTCCTATTCTGCTTATGGAAAGAGTGCAAAACTTGCCAAAGATCAAAAATAGAGATTTGCTGGAACCCATCACACACAGACCTACTGGGGATCTATGAAGATATTTCATCACTGAACGTTTGGACTTTTCGACCCACAGAGGGAATACCAGAGGTTAACATCATAGCAAATCACAATTACGAGAGATTTTAAATCAATAATCACCAACAAGTGAAAGAAAATCTCTAAACTGATTGATATATTAATACTTCTGCAGAGGGATGTAAACAACCTATGCTGAGGAGCAAAGACTTGGCCGGAGCTTCTAAAACTGTTCAAGTCAAGGGTAAACTACTGAGGAAGAGATCAAAACTCAGCTGGAGATTTTCTAGGATATATCTTCCAATAACTCTTCTGGGGGAAAGGAACAGAATTAAGAGTATTTACAATCCTTGCTCATGCTGGTTGCTGGGGAACAAAACATCATTAACATTGACATGCCAGGACCAATCAGGAATTCCATAAGGACACAAACGGATCAAACCCTGCTTTGGGAGAGACTAGTTACACACATATGGACTTTACCATCCCTGGAATCACTATTGATATCCTTTCTTTGTTCACAAATCAAGAGAAAATGTTTTTATAATCTTCAAAGATTAAATTTATTAAATTGGTTTCAAAAATCATCATCAACAATAAATTGAAATTTTGTAAACTGAAACAATATAAAGAATTTCAAACAATTGGAAAGAAGCTCAAATTTATTGATAGAATGGTAGTCAACAAATGGCGTGACTCCATGGATCATTACAAATTTGAAAAATGGTAAATACATGGAAAAAGACTACATTGAAATACAATGATCATTATTCTCCCTATCAACTTTGAACTCCACTGTGTGTGAAACTTCAGTCAAGGATGAGTGAATAAGAATCTTTGATGGGCATTTCTTCTGAAGGATAGAATCTGAAATCCTCAGTCGTTACAAGTGATCCAATCTGTCGATGCAGTTACTTGCCGTGATCCCTAACTTTTTCCTAGATTGCCCTTTCGGGTTTTCAATCTACCGGGATAATTATTTCTGTTTTTGTCTCTAATTTTTGCCTGGATCGGCCTTTCGGGTTTTCAATCCACCGAGACGCTCATTTTTGCCTAAGCCTCCCTTTCGGGTTTTAAACTTAGCGAGCTGTTCTTTTATTATTTTTTTAGGCGAAGTATTTCTTGACTGCATTCGCATTCACAAGACGAGTGATCTCCTCACCATCCATAGTTGCAAGAATTAATGAACCGCCAGAGAAGGCTTTCTTGACAACATATGGGCCATCATAGTTCGGAGTCCACTTGCCCCGAGAATTTGTAATGAAAGATTGGATCTTTTTGAGCACGAGGTCGCCTTCTCTGAATACACGAGGTTTGACCTTCTTGTCAAAAGATTTCTTCATTCTTTGCTGGTACAACCGACCATGACACAAAGTTGTTATTCTCTTTTCCTCAATCAAATTCAACTGATCAAATCTACTCTGACACCATTCAGCCTCAGTCAACTTGGCTTCCATCAGAACTCTCATTGATGGGATTTCAACCTTAACGGGGAGCACTGCTTCTGTACCATAAACAAGTGAGAAAGGGGTTGCCCCTATTTAAGTGTAGACAGATGTACGATACCCATGCAAAGCAAAAGGGAGCATCGCATGCCAGTCCTTGTATGTCACAACCATCTTCTCAATGATCTTCTAAATGTTTTTATTTGCAGCTTCAACAGCCCCATTCATCTTCGGTCTATAAGGAGAAGAATTATGGTGTTGAATCTTGAATTCTTCACAAAGCTCTTTCATCATCTTATTATTCAAGTTCAAACCATTATCAGTCATGATTCTATTCGGAACACCATATCTGCAAATAATTTTATTCTTGATAAACCGAACCACAACTTGCTTGGTCATATTAACATACAATGCCGCTTCCACCCACTTGGTGAAGTAGTTAATTGCCACAAGAATAAAACGATGTCCATTCGAAACCTTGGGTTCAATCATACCAATCATATCAATTCCCCACATAGAGAAAGGCCACGGGGAAGAAATCACATTGAGATGAGTTGGTGGCACATGAATCTTATCAGCATACACTTGACACTTATGGCACTTTTTCACATACTTGCAACAATCAGATTCCATTGTCAGCCAATAGTAACCTGCTCTCAACATCTTTTTAGCCATTGCATGCCTATTAGCATGAGTACCAAAAGATCCTTCATGAATTTCTTTCATTAACATGTCTGCTTCGTGTCTATCCACGCATCTGAGCAAGACCATGTCAAAATTCCTCTTATAAAGCACATTTCCATTCAGGAAGAAATTGCTTGCCAATCTCCTCAAAGTCCTCTTATCTTTATCGGATGCCCCAAGTGGGTATTCCTGACTCTGGAGAAAACATTTAATATCATGATACCAAGGCTTGTCATCATGGACCTCTTCAACTGCAAACACATGAGTTGGTCTTTCAAACCACATCACTCTGATCATGGGAACATCATTCCACCTTGATTTGATTGATTACCAAGGCAGAATCTCCATACACATCAAGATATTTAATCCTCATGTCAATAGCTTCTTCAAGACCCATAATACAGGCTTCATACTCAGCTTCATTATTGGTACAAGGAAAGGTCAGCCTTGCAGCAAAAGGAATATGTGAACCATGGGGAGTAATGATCATTGCCCCAATTCCTCTTCCGCGTGCATTCACAGCACCATAAAAAACTAAACCCCATCGAGATCCAGGCTCCGGCCCTTCCTCAATCAAAGGTTCATCACAATATTTCATTTTCAAGTACATCACATCCTCATCTGGAAAATCAAACTTGATAGGCTGGTACTCATCAATCGGTTGATGTGCCAAATGGTTAGCCAAGATACTACCTTTTATAGCTTTTTGAGCTCGGTACTCAATATCATATTATGACAACAACATTTGCCAACGAGCAATCCTCCTAGTCAAAGCATACTTTTCAAATATATACTTGATCGGATCCATTTTAGAGATCAACCAAGTTGTATGATTCAGCATATACTGGCGAAGACGCTTTGCAGCCCAAGCTAAAGCACAACACGTTTTTTCAAGCATGGAGTACCGAGACTCACAATCAGTGAATTTTTACTCAAGTAGTAAATTGCGTATTCTTTTCTTCCAGATTCATCTTGCTGACCAAGCACACAACCCATGGAATCTTCCAACACAGTCAAGTACATGATCAACGGTCTACCTTCCACAGGAGGAGACAAAATAGGAGGTTCAAGCAGATATTCTTTGATACTTTCAAACACTTCCTGACAATCATGTGTCCAGACACAACCTTTGTCTTTTCGAAGCAACTTGAAAATCGGAGCACATGTGGCAGTCATGTGAGAGATAAACCTCGAAATATAATTCAAACGGCCCAAGAATCCTCTTACTTTCTTTTCAGTTCTTGGAGCAGGCATTTCCCGAATAGCTTTCACTTTATCAGGATCAACTTCAATGCCTATTTGGCTGACAATGAAACCTAACAACTTTCCAGAACGTACACCAAACGTGCACTTGTTCGGATTCAAACGAAGCTTAAACTTCCTTAACCTCTGAAACAACTTTAGAAAATGTTCAACATGATCCTTTTTATTCCTCGACTTCGCGATCATATCATCAACATATACCTCAATTTCTTTGTGCATCATATCATGGAAAAGTGTGGTCATAGCTCTTTGGTATGTCGCACCAGCATTATTCAATCCAAAGGGCATCACTCGGTAGCAGAATGTTCCCCATGGTGTAATAAATGTGGTATTTTCCATGTCCTCGGGTGCCATCTTTATTTGATTATAACCGGAAAATTCGTCCATAAAGGAGAACACGTCAAACTTAGCCGTATTATCTACCAACACATCAATGTGTGGCAATGGAAAATCATCTTTTGGACTGGCTTTATTTAAATCTCTGTAATCAACACACATTCATACTTTTCCGTCTTTCTTTGGAACATGCACAATATTGGCCACCCATTGAGGATAATTAGATGTCACAAGAAAACCTGCATCAATTTGCTTTTGAACCTCCTCTTTGATCTTTATTGCCATATCAGGATGAGTTCTTCTCAACTTTTGCTTCACAGGTGGACATTCAGGCTTCAGCGGCAATCTATGCTCCACAATATCAGTATCAAGACCTGGCATGTCTTGATGAGACCAAGCAAATACATCAACATACTCTCTAAGAAGCTCTACAATCCTCTTCTTAACATCGGGACCAAGCAATGCTCTAACCTTGACTTCTTTCTTATCATCTTCAGAACCCAAGTTGACTATCTCAATAGACTCTCCATGAGGCTGGATAACCTTCTCCTTGTGCTCAAGCAACCGAGAAATCTTATCAGGAATCTCTTCAACATCCTCTTCCTCAGCTTCGAACACAGGGAATTCAAAGTTAGGGTGGGCATATGATCATTGTTTTCAATGAGTTTATCAATCAATCTGCACAATGATTTTATTTTTATTTTAGAGTATGAACAAAAGTGCAAACATTATGCAGATAAACAATTATTGTTATTTTTGGGTTTTTTAGGTTACCATTTTTCAGAATAAAGCAAAAAGGAAAAACACATATGGAAATAACAAAATAACATTTTATTGATAATGATAAAATTTGAAACAAAGCCTGACAAACATCACTTTCACCTTGGGCAGAGTGAAAGGATTTTTGAAAGAAAATAAAACAAATTACTTTGAAGCATGAACAATAGAAGGAATATCAACAGCGATCTAGTTCTTGCAAATCTTTCTGTGCGTAACAAAGTCAAGCATTTCTTCATCTTCATCATCTTCAATGATGGAAACAGCGGAATGATCGTTGATAAACCTAACACTTCGAAATCCTTCCTGAATAGTCTTCGGATCATGGAGAGCCACACCTGGTGTAAAACCAATACCGAATCCTTCTTTATTGTTGACAGCATCAATAACTCGTCCCCAACCGTCAGATCGACCAGTTTCAAGCACGCACAGAGCATCCTTGAGAGAAGACATAGGCATGACATTCTTATTAGCAGCATTATCAACAACAGAAAGAGCCTGAAATGAAGTTCCCACCTCTTCTTCAACATCAATATAGGAGAAAGATGACAAATTGCTCACAAGCATCGCCTTTTCACCACCAATAGTCACTAATTTCCCATCTTTCACAAACTTCAGTTTCTGATGGAGAGTAGATGTCACAGCTCCTGCCTCATGAATCCAGGGTCTTCCAAGGAGACAACTGTAAGCGGGACGTATATCCATTACCTAAAAAGTAATTTGGAATATAAACGGTCCGATCAGAATAGGAAGATCAACTTCACCAATCACAGTCTTCTTCGATCCATCAAAAGCTTTCACAATAATCCCATTATGCCTCATGGGAGCGCCTTGGTACGCCAGCTTTGACAAAGTCGACTTCCAAATCACATTCAGAGAAGACCCAGTATCAACCAGCACCTTAAACATAACATCTTCTTGACAGTTCACTGAAATATGAAGAGCCAAATTATGGTTCCTTCCTTCTTCCGGCAAATCATCATCATAGAAACTCAGATTGTTGCATGATGTGATATTAGCTACAATACTATCAAACTGATCAACAATCACATCATGGTCAACATATGCTTGATCAAGAATCTTCTGTAAAGACTGCCTATGAGCCTCAGAGCACATCAAGAGTGATAAAACTGATATCTTTGACGGAGTATGCAACAACTGCTCAGTAACGTTGTACTCGCTTTTCTTTATCATTTTTAACACCTCATCTTCACTATCACCGAATTGGCCTGATCGGGCAACAACATCCATAATCTGTTTACTTGCACTTGTATCTTCGGCTCTTTTCGGAGGATCCGAAGCATAAACTCTACCACTTCGAGTAACCTTTGTCACATCAGCAATGCTAACCACAGACCTTGGAGAAGGAATAGGAACTTCCTTACCATTTTCTATCATTGTAGCATTATACCGATACAGAACAGATTTATTAGACTCATATGGCATTGGACCAGGCAAATTGATCACCAAGGGAGTAACAACATATTTGCGGCTATCAAAAGAAATAACCACCTTCTCAGGAACAACCCTTTCAGGAATATTGAACTGAGGCACAATAACATTCACTTCATTTTCATACTCATCTATTTTTGTTGTCACTTCAATCAACTTATCATCCATCATCTTTTGAATGTCTCTCTTAACAATCACGCAACCACGAGGGTTCACCGAGCAAATGCAAGAACCAGCATAATCGTGATCAATATCATGATATTCACTTAAGAAAGCATGCATCTCAACCAAAGACCTTCGAATATGGAAGACCTCATAAATCTTGAACAAACCAGGACAACCATCAACCATATTCACAGGCACATTACCATGCTTCGAAAGCGGATTTGTCTTTACATTTGGATTAACATCATTGAAGAACAGAACATTGTTCCTTATCAATTTCTGCACTTCAAACTTCAAGGGATAACATTTCTCAACATCATGCCCCGGGGCACCTTGATGAAAAGCACAGTGAGCCTCTGACTTATACTACCATGGGATAGTCTCTGGAACTGGAGGTGGAGAACGTGTTTGCACAAGATTCTTTGCAATCAAAGAAGGAAGCAAATCCGCATACAACATCAGAATGGGATCAAAACTTGGCTTAGCGTGAACCTATTGATTACCACTATGGTGCACAGAAGGCGGATGATAACGTGACTGATACTTTGGAGCTACTGGCACAGTTGGAGTCACATTAATCACCGGAGTTACAGAAGCTACATGTTGCTGATGACGATTCTCACGACCACGAGGTCTTCTATAATTTTCACGAGACACATCATTAGTATCACCTTCTTTATTTTTACCAAAGTTGAACCTCCTAGAGCTCGAGCCCGCACCACTCCCTTGGCTCAACCGTCCCTGACGAACACCTTCTTCTAGTCGCATCCCCATACTCACCATTTCAGTGAAATCAGAAGGAGCACTTGCTATCATCTTTTCATAGTAGAAAGATCCTAAAGTCTTCAAAAAGATCTTCGTCATTTCTTTCTCTTCTAGAGGAGGAACAATCTGAGTTGCTAGCTCGCGCCATCTCTGTGCGTACTCTTTGAAAGTCTCTCTGTCCTTCTGGGACATAGCGCGGAGCTGATCTCTATCTGGTTCCATATCAACATTATACTTGTATTTCCTAACAAAAGCCTCTCCCAAATCATTGAAAGTCTTTATTTGGCTATTTTCCAAACTCATGTACCATCTCATGGCTGCACCAGTCAAACTATCCTGGAAATAATGAATCAACAACTGATCATTGTCTGTATGAGCAGACATTTTCCTAGCATACATAGTCAAATGACTCAGAGGAAAAATGATGCCTTTATACTTCTCGAACTCAGGCAACTTGAACTTGTACGGAACTTTGACATTAGGAACCAAACAAAGATCATAAGCATCTTTTCCGAACAAATCCTTATGCTTTAAGGCTCTCATCTCCTTCTGTATCTCAGCAAAGCGACCTTGAAAATTATCAAGTCTTTCAATCACACCAGCGCCTTCACTAGGCTCAGCATGGTAAATCATTTCATCATGGTACGGAATAGTGTGCATCACAGGCGGCGCAATATTCATCACTGGCGGAAGAGTACTCATCACTGGCAGAAGAGTATCAAATGCAACAGTCTTAGGAGGAGGGGGATGATAACCAGCAGGAATGAAATCAACCGGCATGCCCCATGGTGTACTAGCAGACATGCGATATCGCTGAGAAAGCACAGTCTCAGCAGGAATTGATGCAATAACAATTTCAGAGATGACTGTATTCTGAACAAGAGAATTAGGAGGAGGTGGCTAATTCTGAGCAGCCACCAGGCTTTCCATCATGGAAGTAACTCTTTCCAAGCTTTCCCTCAGATATGTAACTTCCTCGTGCAGCTCGCGATTCTCTTGTTGCAAAGTTTTTGACATCTTCTTCTGATTAGCTCGAGTATCAAATTTGTGAGTCAGCTTGACAGGGGAACTGAATGAAGACCAAGAAATAACATAAGATCCCCGGACAACACTCCAAAAGCAAGACAAATGCGGGTATGATGCATGGTATGCATATGCAAATGCAAAGATTTCAAAGGACTATAAGATAAATTGCAATATTTATAAAGAAACACTTTTTGAAGTACTTAAAGCTCATTCTCATTAAAATCAAAGTAAGGATTACAAGTGAAGTACAAGCCTCAACAATCCTAATACATGAGAGAAAAAGTAAACTAGGCCTATGGGATCACATCCGAAGAAGATCCGAATACTGGCTGGTACTTCATGCGAATCCTCGTAATCTCTTTCTTGTACCGATTCTCTATGTCTTCCTTATCCTTCACCAACTGGTCAACAATGGCCTTCCAAGCACCGGATGTAGGAGTAATGGTAGATGGAGTACTAGAGGAAAATAAATCCTCTCTTGGCCTCTTCGTAACACGCTGCTCAAGTAACTCAATGAGATCATCCTTCTCCTTCAGTTACTCTTGCATCTTCGTCTTCTCAAGTAACCATTCTTCTTTCTCTTTCTTCATCTTGTCCAACTCTTCTTGAAGAGCAACCTTCTCATTAATAGGAGGAAGAAAAGCAGACAATGGTAGTATAGGAAACAAAGGCTCCTCAGGTGGATAAGGCATCTTGAGCTTGGAAGCCCTAGATCGAACCCACTGGATGTAACACTCGGAGGGAGCAAGGTGTTGTATTCCCAATTGACCCTTCTCTTTCCGATGAACCGCATGCCAAGAATAAGCAATCCTTTTCTTCATTTCTACATGATCTGCACCATTAAGAAATAAGAAACGGGGTAAAGAAAGGTTGTTTGGTATGTCCTTCAAACAATATCCCAACTGTCGCCTAGCAAGAATAGGGTTGTAACTAATTCCCCCACGTGTACCAAGAAGAGGTACATTAGGAAACTCTCCACAACTGTCAATAAGCACTCCAGTATCATAATGGGAACAATACCAAGTCATATCCTTGTGAGAAAGAGACATAATCCTTTGAGACCATCTTCAATTCTCTCTATTATCCTTGAAGACGTCGGATTTTGGTAGGTGCGAAATAAACCATCTGTAGAGAAAAGGCGCACAACACACAATCTCTCCATCACCTTTGGAGGTCCTATAATGAAAGGCATGATATATGTCTCCAAGAAAAGTAGGTACTGGAATCTTCTTCAAGAAAATCTGAATGGCATTCTCATCCACAATTCCATCTAAGTTAGGAAACAAGACAATCCCATAAATAAGCAAAGCAAGAATAGCTTCAAATGCATCCTTATGACCCAAAGTAAGATAAGTAGAAGCTTTCCCCATCAAGAACTTATCATTAATACCACGAACACTCCCTTTTGGAAGAAACTTCCCATTAAAATCGGACTCCTTGAGAAAAAGGGCTTTGGCGATGACTTTGGTTGTAAGCTCCTTCTCTAAACCACTAAAAAGAAATTCCTTGTCCAAAATAGGTAGACCCATCCAATGAGAGTACTCCTCCAAAGTCGGTACAAGCTGATAATCAGGAAAGGTGAAACAATGATGCAACGGATCATAAAACTGAGCTAAGGTAGGGAGAATCCCCTCTGGTACATCGGTATCCAAAATAAACAAGAGATTTCCATAACATTTCCGGAACTCCTGGGTGTCAACCACCAATGCTCCTAGCTTTCTCAACTCCACTATATTAGGATTCTTGAAGGTGTACTTCTTTGTGTTCCTACTTTCAAAATTCATAACCATAGTGTTGCACCCCAAAATTTGCCCTCACAAAACAAGACTTTGTGTGCTAAGAGATTCACAAGGTTCACAAGATTCACAGGACATCTTATGAGGTTCACAAGGTTCACAAGACCTCTCATGAGGTTCACAAGGTTCACAAGACCTCTCATGAGGTTCACAAGGTTCACAAGACATCTTATGATGTTCACAAGGTTCATAAAGTTCACAATTAGTCAGAAGATTTGACAATTCCCTCAGACAATGCATCCTCCTAAGCAGTGCATCCAAAACTAGGGTTTTGACTTTAATCTGGCTAAATGAACTTCCAAGACTTCAAGTGAGCTTCATAACATCTTATATGTGTTTAAGAACCCCCATGTCAAGTTTCAAGACTTTTCTCAAAGGTTTGCTCAGTCAGATGATCAGATAAATCAAAATCAGTCAAAACAGTTAAAAAGTCAAACTGAGGTCAACTGTGGTCAAACCAAAGTCAAACTTTATGATTTTTTGCCAACATCAATTATATGAAGTAAAATTAATCATTTGATCAAGGGTTGATCATGATTCATCAAGGATATTTCAGATCATCAAGAATCAGAGGTTTCTAAATTAGGGTTTCCTCAAGAAAAGTCAACTGAACTTTGACCAGCCATAACTTTCACATGCTTCATCAAATTTTTCCCATCAAAAGCTCATTTTGAATGAAATTTAATTCTCTACAACTTTGTGTCTCACAATCCAATCCCAAAAATGCTTCATTTGGAAGGTATGAGCTAAGACATTATAGGTCCTTTTAAAAGTCAACAAAAAGTCAACAACTTCAAAAGGGCATAACTTGAGAATGGTAAATGATATGGACATGAAACCAATGGGGTTGGTTAGAGGACTCTTTAAGCTTTCTAAAATGTCCAAGAACACCCTCATAGCATTAAAATTGAAGGATTTGTGCCTTTGCAAAGTTGGGAAATTTTTGGGTGGTTTATGAAGTAAATAGGGTCTTAAAACCAAAATTCTTCAAATGGGCTGAACTTTTTGTGACCCAAGGTGTTCCATGACATCATGCACGAAATTTATTTAATATTTACATAATTTTATTTTATTTATTTTATTTATTATGATTTTTTATATTAAAAATCATTTTAAATTTAAATAAAATATCAAATATGAAGATTTAAAATATATTTTGATTTTAGAAAGTCATAAACATGAGTTGGATCAGATTGTTGTGCAATTGATGATGATTGTCTTAAGATAGAAAGGTTTCATTCAAAAATATTTGAAATTCAAGCCATGATCTTTTTCAATCTTTTGAATCCAAAAAGTCCAAATAACCATCCAAATTTTTGACCTAATTTCATTTACTATAAGTACACAAACCTAACACAATGCACAGGGACGAAGTTGGCAGCCTCAAGGATAAGTTTCACAAGTTCAAAGTTCATCAAAATTTGAAATTCGGTTTCTGACTTTTTGTGGTTTTTCAGGTGAAATAAGGACATCAATCCCTTCCTTGAACATCTCTGAACATATACCAATGGTCATATGCATCTAAAAACCCGTGAATTGGCCAAACCGAATCAAATTATTTTGACATTCATGAGTTTTTCGTTTTCATACATTGGTGTAAAATAAATCACATTTGATCATTGATTCTTGTTTGTGATGAACTAACCATTGTTTCTGGAAGCTTTGATTTGAATTTTGATACAGAATGAACAATCTACCATTTTTAGGGTTTCGGCCAAGCTTTTAGGGCTTCACACTAAACCTAATATAAATGAATTTGAAAAACATAGGATGATTGTGTAAACTCTGGGAATCACAATGCCCTAATCAATTGGAAGAAATTGTACCGTTTGCTTGCTGTTTGAAATTCGCAGGTTATGAATATCAAGTACTCGCAGGAAAATGCGTAGGTGAATTCGCAACAAAATTCGAAAATCCAAGGAAGAAGATGAAGTCCTGGCGCGCATTCTGGAATTCAAATATTTGTCTTAATATTTTATTGAATTGTTATTAATTTGTTTCACAAAAGCCTGCTTGGCCCAGTGGTGATGGATGCGCGTGTATTGCTTCAAGGCTTGGGTTCGATTCCTGGAGGCAGCATTCTTTTTGCTTCATTTTCTCATTTATTACATGACTTAATATATTATTAGTTGTTGTGAATTATACATCAGGTGCACCCTTCTGGCTGGATGGTAAAAGTGTTTGCTTGTTGTGTGAGGGTCCTGGGTTCGAAACCCCCCCCCCCAGGCCCTTTTCGTGTTATTTTTTTGTTTTGTTGTAATTTGTACAGGATATGAAACAAAAGCACCAGGATCTCAATCTCTATCACTAGTGCACGCTGGCCAGGATGGTTTTGTGACTTGCATATGAGGTAGGGGACCTGGGTTCAAATCCCAGGTCCTTTCTTTTTGAGCAATTTTCCTTATTTTCTTATTTTTATTTCATTATACTATTTCTATTTCTATTTTATTTAATTTGATTAATATAAATTATAAAAAATATTTTCTAATACTATTAAAATAGTCTTGTATATATTCCTAAAAATATTATTTTTTATTTATTTCATGATATATATATATATATATATATATATATATATATATATATATATATATATATATATATATATATATATATATATATATATATATATATATATATATATATATATATATATATATATATATATATATATATAAATAAATTGATTAATTTTTGTAAATTAAAAAGAAAAACCCTAATATTTTATAAAAACCTAATTATTTTTTACAAACCCTAATTTTCTTTTACAAAAATCTAATTATATTATAACTTTTAATTTATTTATTTGTAAACTTTAATTATGTACATATTTTTATAATTTGTTTATAATTATTATTTAATATAGTTTTTGCATATAAATAATTTTAGATTATGTTTAAAACAATAAAAAACTCCTAATTTAATCTCATTAATATAATTTATTTTTATAATATGTTTATTTAATTATAATTAACCATTATTTTTTTTAACATGTATATAAATTTAAATCTTTAGAATAATTAGTATATAATATGAATTGTTTATTCTTCTTCTTAAAATCTTAAAAAATAATCATTTATTAAAAATTGAACTTTTAATTTATTATTCATTATTATGCCAATTTCTTTATTTTTATTCTTGTTTATTTTATTATTACTAACCCTATTTATTTTTATATGATGGTTATTTTATTTTATTTTATTATTACTAACCCTATTTATTTTTATATGATTGTTATTTTATTTTATTGTTACTAACCCAATTATTTATTTGCTTATTTAATTTATTTTATTATTATTATTATGTAATTGTACCCAATATGTAATAGTTGTAGTAGTAATTTTTATTATTTATTTTAAATGCTATGGTTAGTAAAATAGGGAGTGTAAAACATGTTTGTATGTAAAATTGAATTTAGATCATTAAATCTCAAGATAAATATTTGAATTGGTACACTCACACACGTAAGTCGATCCTGGATCGCCATCTCACTTCTTAAGGGTTACCTCTCAAGTTGCCTAAACAAAAGGTCAAGTAGGGTGTATAAAGCAAAGTCCCTCATTTCATATCATCTAGTCCCTAAACAGATAAAAAGATCAAGTCCCTCCGAATGTTGCCTTCGTAATGATCTTGTCCCTTTCAAATAAAGATGATAAGTCCCTTCGAATTGCTTATACACCCCACAGTTGCCTAATCACAGATGTCCCTTCACTTGTCCCTTCTAACATCCAAGGTAATGACTACCTATTCCTTAATAATAGGGATAGTCTTACCATTTAAAGGACATTTAAGAACAGAAAATATTTAATCATAGGGTAGGTTCCTCTTAAGTACTTGCTCACCTTTTCAAAAAATTTCAAAACACTTCACATTTTCAAGCAATTTTCAAAACAAAGGCTTTATATATATTCGTACATGGATCATTATAAAGTACTTAAGAAAATTTTTCATCACACACTACACTTCTCAAAAACAATTTAAAGTGAGCTAAGTAACTAAGAGCCCATGGATAACCATGGATGTAAAGGGTGCTAACACCTTCCCTTTACATAACCTACCCCCCGAACCCAAAAATCTTTTAAGGTCTTTCCTGTTCTTTTATGCCCTTTCCTTTGGATAAAATAAAATTCGGTGGCGACTCTTGCTATCTGCAACACATAACCAAAGACAGTTCTCCCACCGTGTTACAGAACTGGAGACTCTGCTGGGGATTTAATATTAAAGAGGGGTACCCTTAGGAATTAGATCACTTTAAATTTGTTTGCCTTGTTTGCTTTATACTTACTTGTTTGGCTCTTATGTGTGAAATATCCTAACCCGGATCTAGTGTACCTTAGGTAAATGGCAATAGACTAAGGAAACTGTACGGCGTATACCGATATGGTTGATCTGGTGGCCATAGTTAGTGTGACTTCTTGGTTGGTGCTTATGTTCCTTAAGTAAGTTAAGGATAATATGGGGCTGCCATATGTTGTCAATACACTAACTAACTTTTAGAACCCTAGTTATCCCATCTTGGCCTTTAGAAAGTAGTGAGATAGCCGGCTTCGGTGAAGACTGAAGTTGGTTGATACTCGATACTACGCTCATTGAGATCCTAAACTTGGAGGGTTTTGGTTGGCAAATAAGTTGCCTACTGAACAACCACTCTTGTGAAGGATCAATGATATTGAGATCCCTTAGAACCTGGTTACTTTATAGGACAGGATGAACCATCTAAACTTCAGGGGAGGGTACTTACCTTTAAACCTCATGCAAGCTTTCAAACCTAGGGCTATGGTGTGACTTGTTTGTGTGTGCCACATGTTTGTGATTGAGCATAACATCATGACATCATCATGCATCATAAACATAGCATTTTCACTAACCATTTCAAGGACCAAAGGATTTATCTTTGTTCTTTATGCAGGTCATGGCTTCTGCTCGTAGAAACACTATCAGGATCAACTTTGTGGGGATACCAGCTAAGCTTAAAGAGTTGGTTTCTCAAGTGTCTGAACACTCCCAGTTCATCAAGAGACATGGTCACCTACTAGATCTAGTCACTTCAGGGTTCAATGAAGACATGATGAGTGTTCTGTTTCAGTTCTTTGATCCTAAGCACCATTGCTTCACATTCCCCGACTACCAGCTGGTTCCTACAATGGAAGAGTTCTCTAAACTTCTGGGTATACCTGTACTTGATCAGAAACCATTCTCAGGCTTGGAAAAAGAGCCTAAACCTGAGGTTATTGCTGCAGCTCTACATCTGAAGAAGTCTGACATTGTTCTAGAAACGAGAAGCAGAGTCAAGGGTATTCTTGCTAAGGTGTTGATAGAGAAGGCTCAAGTGTTCTTGA
Organism: Lathyrus aphaca; assembly: GCA_963966055.1. Taxonomy (NCBI): domain Eukaryota; kingdom Viridiplantae; phylum Streptophyta; class Magnoliopsida; order Fabales; family Fabaceae; genus Lathyrus; species Lathyrus aphaca. Next base: position 280,766,381 of record OZ014520.1, on the reverse strand, counting down.
AAGCTATGAGCTATGATGCTTTTGAGGAGATCTTAGCCTTGTTGATTTATGGCTTAGTGTTGTTCCCCAATCCTGATCAGTTCATAGACGTGCATGCCATCAACATATTTCTGAGTCACAATCCAGTGCCTACATTGCTTGGAGACATCCTGCACTCTCTTCATACTCGTACTACAAAGGCACGAGGAAATCTTATGTGTTGCATACCTTTTCTATCTAGGTGGTTTATTTCTCACCTTCCTCGATCAGTGATGAAGAATGAGCAAGGGTTCAGATGGTCCAAAAGGATTATGTCACTCTCTCATTCAGATATTCATTGGTGCTCTCGATCTATGGAGAACGTTACTATCATTGACCGTTGTAGGGAGTTTCCTAATGTGCCACTTCTAGGCATAAGAGGAGGCATTACTTACAACCCTTCCTTAGCTCTACGTCAGTTTGGTTATGCCTGGAGTGATGGTCCTCATGACATGTTGATTCAGGGTATTGTGTTTGACTACGACAACGATCTGCAAGGTTATCGTCAAAGGTTTATACGAGCATGGGGGAAAGTGAACAAGGTTGACAACAAGACTCTGGAGCCCAAGTACACTATTCCTATGGAAGCTTATCTCAGATGGGTGAGATCTCGTGCTCAGACTCTCGTGATGCCATATCCTGCTATCCTGCCAGTTACTATGAAGCTTGTTGCTGAAGGGGATACTTCTTATACCATCCTTCACCCAGATATGCCCACTGACATGGAAGACTTACAGAGATCCTTGATCCAGTTGAAGGAGCAAAGGGATACTTTCGAGGCTCATTACAAAGCGAGTCAAGAAAGGATCCTGGAGCTAACAAAGCAACTTCATGAGGAGCGGAATCTCAACTCGTACCTCAACACAAAGAGGAAACGTCCATGGGAGACTTAAAACCCCATCTTTTGTATTTATTTCATTTCATTTTTATTGTAAGCCCAAGGGGCAAGCAAATTTATTACTAATAAAAGTTTACCTTCTTGATTGTTTAAGCAAATTTAAATCTTGCGGTCCTTGAAAACATTGCATATGAATTCACATATCATTGCATCACAGGTTTATTGTGCACAGGTTTCTTATCTTCTCGCTGTTTATTTCAGCAATGGCTCTTGAACAAATAGTTAAAGATCTCCAGGCACAAAATGCACAGTTCCAAGAGCTGATCTTGAACTTGTCTAAGGGGCAGGATGAATTGAAGACACTGCTGGCTAAGAAGACTAAGAAGACTAGAAGGTCATGAGGCCTGATCAACATGGGAAGAAGGTTCAGAGGTCCTGTCAAGACCAAAGAACAGGTTGAAGATTATGAGTCTGAAGAGTCTGAGAAAGAGGGAGGCAGTCTCCATAATACAATGGGGGACTCTGATTCTGAAGCTAACTACTATCATGAGCCTAATGAAGATAAGTTCAAGATGCTGGTGGATAGAATGGATGCTATGGAATTGCAAAAGTCTTCTGGGCTGGATTTTGAAGATCTGAGTTTGATATCTGGGGTAGTTATACCCATTGGTTTCAAGGTTCCTACTTTCGTAGTTTATGATGGTGTCTCTTGTCCCAAGCTGCATCTGAGGTCTTATGTCCGGAGAATCCAACCCCATATTGCTGATAAGAAGTTGTGGATCCATTTCTTCCAAGAGAGATTATCTGGAGCTCAATTGGAATGGTATTATCAGTTAGAGAGTGTCAACATCCATGATTGGAATGATCTTGCTGAAGCCTTTTATAAGCAATATCAATACAATGCTGACTTAGCCCCTACTCGCATGCAACTACAGAGCATGTCTATGGGTGCTAAAGAAAATTTCAAGGAGTATGCCCAAAAGTGGAGAGACTTGGCTGGAAGAGTGCAACCCCCTCTAACTGACAGGGAGTTAGTGGATATGTTCATGTGTACGTTAAATGGTCCTTTTTATAGTCATCTCATTGGAAGCTCATCATCTGGCTTCACTGAGTTGATAATGACAGGAGAGCGCGTAGAAAGTGGTATAAGGAGTGGCAAGATCCAAGTGGGTGCTTCTTCATCCAGTACTACAAAGAAGCCCCCTAGTGGGAAGAAAGAGTCAAATGCTGTTTATGGTCAACCTGATCGTAATAGGAGGCATCAGTCTGTGAATGCAGTTCATATTTCCAATCCAACTCCTGCAACAACAGAGCCACCCCAGGGAAATCAACAGAGGAATAGAAGGCAGTTCACTAAGATCAACATGTCACTGGCCCAAGCCTTGCAACACTTGTTGAAGGGTGAACTTATTACTTTGAGGGATCCTCCTCAGAATCCCAATGTTACCTCTCCCAAGTACAATCCTAATGCACGATGTGCATATCATTCAAATTGTCAGGGACATGATACCAATAGTTGCTGGGTATTGAAGAATAAGATTCAGGATATGATTGATGCTGGAGAGATTGAGTTTGACCCTCCGGGTACTCCAAATGTGATTACTGCTCCTATGCCAAATCATGAGAAGACTATCAATGCCATTGATGAAGATTCACATATTTCCTCGGTTGCAGATTTGACTACACCATTGTCTGTTATCAAGAAGAAGTTAGTACAAGCTGGGTTCTTTCCAGGTTGTCGTGAAGATTGTGTCTATTGTGCTTATAAGCCGGATAGTTGCTGGAGGTTGAAGGACGGAATTCAACGCCTCATGAATAATTACACCATAGTGTTTGAGAGGACACCACCTTCTGTGGAGAGTATGGTTGATCATATAACTAAAGGTGCGAAGATTGAAGAGGTGGATATGGTTGATAAAGTGCCGGTAAGGATTACTTCCAAGGGTCCTGTCAAAATCACTCATAAGGGTCCAATTAAGATTACTGCTGAAGGCCCTGTGAAGATTGTTGCTGAAGAGAGAGTGGCTCCTATAATCATCACCACTCCTGGTCCTATTCCGTATACTTCTGATAAAGCTGTGCCTTGGCATTATGGCTCCGATGTTTATATCCATGGTGTTAAGCAGAAACCTTTAGCTGATACGCCTGTTGCTGACGAAAACATTGATAATATTGTTGGATCTAGTAAGATCACACGAAGCGGAAGAGTTTTCTCTCCTCCAGTTACCTCCAAGAATACAGTTACTCCAGCTACTACCTCCACCACTGATGCTCGGCGCAAAGGTCCTGTTATTGAACCTATACAAAATGATGTGCCAGCTGCTGATGATCTCTCTAAGCAGATGGAAGAAGTATTGAAGATCATTCACAAGAGTGATTATGACATTGTTGATCAATTGGGACATACTCCCTCCAAGATTTCCATGCTGTCTTTATTGTTGTGTTCTGAGGCTCATGCCAAGGCCCTGATTAAGTTTTTGAAGACTGCTCATGTACCCAATGAGATTTCTGTAGACCAATTTGAAATTTGTGTTGCACACTTGACCTATGATAATGGGTTAGGTTTCTCCGATGTTGATTTGACTCCTGCTAAGAGGGATCATAACAGGGCTCTACATATCTCTATTGAATGTAGGGGCACTACCCTGTCACATGTATTAATAGACAATGGTTCCTCTCTGAATGTATTGCCCAAAGAAGTTCTGAATAAGCTTAGTCCTGAAGATGCTGTGTTGAAACCCAGTAATATAGTGGTGAAGGCTTTTGATGGCTCGAGAAGAGTGGTGCATGGAGAAATTGATCTCCCAATCAAAGTTGGTTCTCAGGTCTTCAATGCTACCTTTTATGTAATGGATATTCGTCCGTCGTATTCTTGTTTGCTTAGGCGTCCCTGGATCCATGGGGCAGGTGTTGTGACTTCTACTTTGCATCAGAAGTTGAGATATCCAGTAGAAGGAAAGGTTGTCACTGTTTACGGAGAGGAAGGATATATGATTAGCCATGTGAACACATTTAAATATCTTGAAGTGGAAGGTGAATATGTTGAAACTCCATGCCAGACATTCGAAGTAGTTCCTTGGATTGTTAATAATTATGAAGCTCCTCCTGTGGTCAAGAAAGTTCCTGTGCTCACCAGAGTACTGAAGGAAAATTGCGATCTAAACGCAGCGGAAAACAAAAATTTTCCTTTAGTGATCCTTACGAATGAGCATGGTCAGTGATAGAATCGTTACCTCTTTGTGGCGATTCAGATCTTTGATGCAGCGATCACAAGCGTTGATGAAGTGCAACGCCTCTACTCAGTCCACACGAACAGCTTCCGGTCACAGTGCTAGCTGCTTACGAACGGAATTATTTGAGTGAGAATCAAAAACGAAATTGCATCAAGTAAAAGCTTCATCACAAGGGTTCCTTTTATAGACTCTCTTGTGGGTTGCGGGCTAAAAGCCCAATTCACATGATCCATAATAATATTATATATTATTATAATAACTATTATTATAATAAATATATTTATTTTATTATTATTTTATAACCATTATAAAATAACAATAATTATTATTATATTATCCGAATTTCTATTTTTCACTTAAGTGCACCGTACCTTACGGTGTTCCTTTGATTTCTCTATCTCTCATCAAACTGTCCTTATGTGTGTGACCCTGTAGGATTTCGTAACGTTGGTAATTATATTAAATTATATATTTAACATAATAAACAGTGAGCGGTATCTAGCAACACATCACTGCTACCCAAGTCACGAAAATGTCATGTGATCTGACAAAACCTTTTTCGTGATAATATATGTTTGTACAATTACCCTTTTGCCCCTATGTCTATATTGAACACAAGGCATACACTGTGTCATCCTTGTCCAGTTCAATATTGGGCCCTTAGACATTTCTCCTGTTATGCAGGATTGGCAAATTCCATCTAGGACACTCATGTCCCTCAGCATGCTTCGTGGAGTGCCCATCAACTGTCTTTATGATCATCCAGTTACGGATAATGTTTGATCAGCAATAAAGCACTCGACTCTACATCTAGGGTCCATAGTGGTTTCAGGTCGAAGGGTGGTAATACACCATTATCACCATGAGAATAACTTATGACACTTTGCATAACATACTATGTAGTATTCTCATAGCGGGTCAATCCGGTATAAATATTACTCCTAATATTTATACCTATGTCAAGACTTGATAACTCTTTATCCATGATCCATGAGATGTGATCATCAGTCTATCTTCATAATAGTCTCAATGCTTTAATGTTATCCCACTTTGCAATAAAGCTTGACTACGGATATTTTAAGAATAATGTCTTTATGTTTAATGGGATCTCATGATTAAGTCACACTTAACATTTCATTAAACAGACTAACTATTCTAGGGACTTTATTATTCTGAAAGACAAACATAATAAAGAAATGCCTTTTATTATTAAACGAATAATCCGATACAAGTACCAAAAAGTATTGGCCTCTAGGGCTTACACCAACAAGTACCTCCTACAATGGCCTCCCTTAAAGATGCTAGAGCTGTGGTGGATGAAGGTGGTTGTACTATTTGGGGTCAGCTTCCTGACATTCCTTACAAGTCTGACAAATTTGGTTTGGGTTTCACTGCAGAGTCCCAGAAGGCTGTTCGTCGTGCTCGTGCTGTTCGTATCACCAATCAGGGGATTATGAAAGATCAGATCAATGCCGTGGGTGACTATGATGAAGACTACAACTTGGATGCTTGGATTTTTCCTACAGTGGGTGATGGGCTCAATAATTGGAAAGCTGAAGATGTTGTTCCTATCTCCTTTAGTCAGGAGTAAATACTATTACTATGTTGTTACTTTTAATGTTTGTAATTTTTAAACAATTGAACTCTTAAGCCTTATGCCTTACCCGGGGCACAATGGTGTGCTTGTTACGGGATGTCATTTCATTTGCATACTTCATTCAATAAAAATCAGTGGACGTTTCGTTTTCGTAAATATTGTGTTCCTTGTCTTTCTTTTCTTTTATTTTTGTTTTATCAACTATGTGTTCTTACACACACCCACATCACTAAAATGCAGATCCTCATCCACTCCGGATCCTGTTGATAACAGTTCTACTATTGCCAATTATAATTTCGAGAATCCGATCTATCAAGCTGAAGATGGAAATGAGGACGATTGTGAAGTACCTGTAGAGCTTGCTAGGTTCTTACAACAAGAAGAGAAAGCTATACAGCCACATGAAGAGCCGATCGAAGTTGTGAATTTGGGAACTGAAGAAAACAGGAAAGAAGTCAAGATAGGGGCTGAATTAGAGGATGGTGTCAAGAGCATATTGATTCAGATGTTACGTGACTATGTGGAGATTTTTGCTTGGTCCTACAAAGATATGCCAGGGTTGGATACAGACATTGTGGTTCACCGTTTACCAGTGAAAGAAGATTGTCGTCCAAAGAAGCAGAAGGTTCGTCGCATGCGTCCTGAAATGTCAGAAAAGATTAAAGTAGAGGTAATGAAACAGTTCGATGCAGGGTTCTTAGCTGTGACTTCTTATCCTCAATGGGTTGCAAATGTGGTACCGGTACCTAAGAAAGATGGTAAGGTACGTATGTGTGTAGACTACAGGGATTTGAACAAGGTCAGCCCCAAAGATGACTTTCCACTTCCTCATATTGATGTTCTGGTAGACAACACTGCTCAGCATAAGGTATTCTCTTTTATGGATGGTTTCTCTGGTTATAATCAGATCAAGATGGCACCTGAAGATATGGAGAAGACAACATTTGTTACACAGTGGGGCACCTTTTGCTATAAAGTGATACCATTTGGTTTGAAGAATGCAGGGGTAACATATCAGCGTGCTATGGTGGCTTTGTTTCATGATATGATTCATCATGAGATAGAGGTGTATGTGGATGATATGATAGCCAGGTCCCAGAATGAAGAGCAACACCTTGATCATTTGCATAAGTTGTTTAAAAGGTTGAAGAAATACAAGTTGAGATTGAACCCAAACAAGTGTACTTTTGGAGTTAGATCTGGTAAGCTCCTGGGTTTCATTGTCAGTGGAAAAGGTATTGAAGTAGATCCTGCAAAAGTGGAAGCTATACGAGAGATGCCAGATCCCCGTACTGAGAAGGAAGTTAGAGGCTTTTTGGGACGATTGAATTACATTGCAAGATTTATTTCCCAATTAACTGCCATCTGTGAGCCAATCTTCAAATTGTTGAAGAAAGATCAGATGATGGAATGGAATGATGAGTGCCAGACTGCCTTTGATGAAATCAAAAAATATCTCCTAGAACCTCCAATTTTGATTCCACCAGTTGATGGAAGACCCTTGATTATGTACTTAATAGTGTTAGACAACTCAATGGGGTGTGTGTTGGGGCAACATGACGAGTCTGGTCGAAAAGAGCAGGCAATATACTACCTTAGCAAAAAGTTTACCGACTGTGAAACAAGATACTCACTGCTCGAGAAAACTTGCTGCACTTTGGCATGGGCTGCTCGCCGACTAAGACAGTATATGTTGACTCATACTACCTTATAGATTTCGAAGATGGATCCAATCAAGTACATATTCGAGAAACCTACTCTCTCCGGAAGAATAGCAAGATGGCAAATGATTTTAACAGAATATGATATACAGTATACTACTCAGAAGGCCATTAAGGGAAGTGGTGTGGCTGATCATTTGGCTCATCAAGCAGTGGATGATTATCAGTCAATGAGTTTTGAGTTCCCTGACAAAGACATTATGATTATTACCAAAGAACCTGGACAATATGACGGACCTGAACAAGGATCCCGATGGACTATGGTTTTTGATGGAGCTTCTAATTCACTTGGTAATGGTGTTGGTGTTGTGATCAGTTCCCCTGAAGGTTGTCATACCCCGATTACAGCCAGACTTTGTTTCTATTATACCAATAACATGGCTGAGTATGAGGCATGTATCCTGGGAATCAAAGTTGCCATTGATATGAAGATTCAGTTCCTTGACGTGTATGGAGATTCAGCCCTGGTAGTGAGTCAGATCAAAGGAGATTGGGATACCAAGCATGACAATCTCATTCCATACAGAGAGCATGTGTTGTCTTTGATCCCACATTTTAAAGAGATTACCTTTGGACATATTCCACGAAGAGAAAATCAGTTGGCAGATGCATTAGCCACCATGGCATCCATGTTTGAAATCAGCTGGGATGATGAAGCTCCCAAGATTACTATTGATAGATTTGAAAAGCCTGCATACTGCAATGAAATTGACACTGAAGAAGCAGAGGGGAAGCCTTGGTTCTATGAAGTTAAAAGATATCTTGAAACTCAGGAATTCCCTGAAGGGGCATCTGTCAAAGATAGGAAGTTTCTGAGAAGGTTTTCTGCTAAGTTCTTTTTGAGTAATGGGATTTTTTACAAGCGTAATCATGATTCAACTATGCTTCGTTGTGTGGATAAGAAGGAAGCAACAGAGATTATGGAAGATATGCATGATGGGATCTTTGGCACTCATTCTAGTGGTCATACTATGGCAAAGAAGATATTGAGAGCAGGTTACTATTGGTCTACCATGGAAGCTGACTGCTATCAACATTCCAGAACGTGTCATAAGTGTCAAATCTATGCTGATAAAGTACATATACCTCCATCACCTTTGAATGTGTTGACTGCTCCTTGGCCTTTTGCCATGTGGGGCATTGATATGATTGGTGATATCAAACCTACTGCTTCTAACGGGCATCGTTTCATCCTGGTTGCTATTGATTACTTTACGAAGTGGGTAGAGGCAGCTTCATTTGCATCTGTTACTAAGAGTGTTGTGGCTCGATTCATTAAGAATAATCTAATATGTAGGTATGGCATCCCTGAAAGGATTATTACTGACAATGGCTCTAATCTGAACAACATTATGATTTCTGATCTCTGCACGTAGTTCAAGATTAAGCATCACAACTCTTCTCCGTATCGTCCAAAGATGAATGGGGCAGTTGAAGCTGCTAACAAGAATATCAAGAAGATTATACAGAAGATGACTGTGACTTATAAGGATTGGCATGAGATGTTACCATTTGCTCTTCATGGTTATCGTACTATAATACGTACTTCAACAGGGGCAACCCCCTTCTCCTTAGTATATGGTATGGAAGTAGTTTTACCCATTGAAGTTCAGATTCCCTCCTTAAGAATTATGAAGGATGCAGGCTTGAATGAAGATGAGTGGATTCAGACTCGACTTGACCAGATAAATTTGATTGATGAGAAGAGGTTAGCAGCAGTTTGTCATGGCCAGATGTATCAGAAACGAATGATCAAAGCTTTCAACAAGAAGGTTAAGCCAAAGGTATATCAGGCTGGTGACTTGGTAATCAAGCGTATCATATTACCACAGGATGATCCTAGGGGAAAGTGGACTCCAACATATGAAGGACCATTTGTGATCAAAACGGTATTCTCAGGAGGTGCCATGATACTCACTACTATGGATGGTGAAGATTTCCCACAACCTGTAAACGCAGACATAGTTAAAAAATACTACGCATAAAAAGAGACCCGCTAGGTTGACTGGCCTAGGCAAAAATAAGGGCTTCCCGGCGAACCAAAAGGGTTCGGGCAAAAATTAGGGATATATATAAAAAATGTACACCCGGCAAGTCGAAAACCTGAAAAGGCGGCTTGGGCAAAAAAGGGTATCCCGGTGGATTGAAAACCTGAAAGGGCAATCCAGGCAAAAGTTAGGGATTAAAGCGTATGACTATGTCTCGTTTGGATCACCCATGAAACTACCACCAGTTGTGTTACTTACTCAAGCTCGAACAGATAAAGCTCAATCCAATCGTTTCCGTCTTAACAGCAGAAGATGAGATATTTGAAGATAATGGCAATAGTAGAATTGAAACTCAATAGGATTATTTCCCACATAGCTGATTTTCTTTGTTTTGTAAATAAAATTTACGACAAATTCCTCTTACTAGGATTTCTGTCTCCTTGTACAAACTTGCCTATGTATAGGTCACTTTGTGATATAAATAAAATTCCATCTTTGAATCCAGATTTACTTTTACCCTATTTACATAAGCGAAACGTCCATTGGTTATGTTTGAATGTATGTACGTTTTTGAATATGATTGATGTTTACCAGAAATGCATAAAATGCTTAATATAATTGATGTTTACCAGAAATGCATGAAAATGCAGTAATAGTATTTACTAAGGACGAACGAGGGAAGGAATTCAATGAAGCTTCGCCGGTTCATCCCCACCAGACAGCTACAAGTCCCCCAGTAGGGCAAATCCATCTTCATAAATACTTCGAGTTACATCTCCCCTGGAATTTATATCCATCTATTTTATCCTCATACGGATAGTCAGGAATTTATACTTTCAATAGGAGTACGACGAACGAAGACGGGAGGTCATGTATACCTTACTATCAAACGAAGACGGGAGGTTATATATACCTTACTATCGAACGAAGACGGGAGGTTATGAATACTATATTATCAAACAAGACGGGAACAAGTTCCTCATATTCTTCAGCAACGAATTGGGATTTATTTTCCCTGGCCAGCAGTTGTTATACGAAGATATCCAGGCGCTTCAAGCTGCATGATGCATACATACATCATTTACATCATACCATAACATACATAAATACATAATACATTACTTAAGTGCATCATACTACACATGCATACATGATGCATAAACTAATATTATCGTGCAAAATGTTATAATCTTGTTTTTCAGATTAATTCTCCAGTAGACAGACTTCATCAATAACTTGTTACCTTGGGCCGTTGTTTATCTTCCCAAAGGTTATCTCATTACCTCAGGACGTTGTTTATCCTCCTGAAAGCTATCATGACTTTGGGCCGTTGTTTATCTTCCCAAAAGTTATACTTATATCTCGGGACGTCGTTTATCTTCCCAAAGGTTATCTCATTAGCTCAGGACGTTGTTTATCCTCCTGAAAGCTATCATGACTTTGGGCCGTTGTTTATCTTCCCAAAAGTTATACTTATACCTCAGGACGTTGTTTATCCTCCTGAAAGCTATCATTTCTTTGGGCCGTTGTTTATCCTCCCAAAAGTTATACTTATACCTCAGGACGTTGTTTATCCTCCTGAAAGCTATCATTATACCTCAAGACGTTGTTTATCCTCCCGAAAGCTATCATTTCTTTGGGCCGTTGTTTATCCTCCCAAAAGTTATACTGATACCTCAGGACGCTGTTTATCCTCCTGAAGGTTATACCTTTATCTTGGGACGTTGTTTATCTTCCCAAAAGCTATATCTTCATACTCTGGACTACTTTATTCTCCAAGAGGTATATTTGAGGAACTTTTTTTTTCAAGTGGCATCTTTAAGCCCACTCAAGCATCTACAGCTACTCATCAGTATCACTCTACGCACCGGTGAGTGCAAATTTTTGGGCTTTTGTGTTCAATCCCCTTCAATCTTCCAGGTCACGACTGGCATATATACCAATCTAACCCCTCAGGTTTCAGAAAATTGAACAGGGGCAGCTGTTGCACCCCAAAATTTTCCCTCACAAAACAAGACTTTGTGTGCTAAGAGATTCACAAGGTTCACAAGATTCACAGGACATCTTATGAGGTTCACAAGGTTCACAAGACCTCTCATGAGGTTCACAAGGTTCACAAGACCTCTCATGAGGTTCACAAGGTTCACAAGACATCTTATGAGGTTCACAAGGTTCACAAAGTTCACAATTAGTCAGAAGATTTGACAATTCCCTCAGACAATGCATCCTCCTAAGCAGTGCATCCAAAACTAGGGTTTTGACTTTAATCAGGCTAAATGAACTTCCAAGACTTCAAGTGAGCTTCATAACATCTTATATGTGTTTAAGAACCCCCATGTCAAGTTTCAAGACTTTTCTCAAAGGGTTGCTCAGTCAGATGATCAGATAAATCAAAATCAGTCAAAGTAGTTAAAAAGTCAAACTGAGGTCAACTGTGGTCAAACCAAAGTCAAACTTTATGATTTTTTTGCCAAAATCAAGTATATGAAGTAAAATTCATCATTTGATCAAGGGTTGATCATGATTCATCAAGGATATTTTAGATCATCAAGAATCAGAGGTTTCTAAATTAGGGTTTCCTTAGGAAAAGTCAACTAAACTTTGACCAGCCATAACTTTCACATGCTTCATCAAATTTTTCCCATCAAAAGCTCATTTTTAAGGAAATTGAATTCTCTACAACTTTGTGTATCACAAGCCAAGCCCAAAAATGCTTCATTTGAAAGGTATGAGCTAAGACATTATAGGTCCTTTTAAATGTCAACAAAAAGTCAACAACTTCAAAAGGGCATAACTTGAGAATGGTAAATGATATGGACATGAAACCAATGGGGTTAGTTAGAGGACTCTTTAAGCTTTCTAAAATGTCCAAGAACACCCTCATAGCATTAAAATTGAATGATTTGTGCCTTTGCAAAGTTGGGAAATTTTTGGGTGGTTTATGAAGTAAATAGGGTCTTAAAACCAAAATTCTTCAAATGGGCTGAACTTTTTGTGACCCAAGGTGTTCCATGACATCATGCACGAAATTTATTTAATATTTTCATAATTTTATTTTATTTATTATGATTTTTTATATTAAAAATCATTTTAAATTTAAATAAAATATCAAATATGAAGATTTAAAATATATTTTGATTTTAGAAAGTCATAAACATGAGTTGGATCAGATTGTTATGCAATTGATGATGATTGTCTTAAGATAGAAAGGTTTCATTCAAAAATATTTGAAATTCAAGCCATGATCTTTTTCAATCTTTTGAATCCAAAAAGTCCAAATAACCATCCAAATTTTTGACCTAATTTCATTTACTATAAGTACACAAACCTAACACAATGCACAGGGACGAAATTGGCAGCCTCAAGGATAAGTTTCACAAGTTCAAAGTTCATCAAAATTTGAAATTCGGTTTCTGACTTTTTGTGGTTTTTCAGGTGAGATAAGGACATCAATCCCTTCCTTGAACATCTCTGAACATATACCAATGGTCATATGCATCTAAAAACCCGTGAATTGGCCAAACCGAATCAAATTATTTTGACATTCATGAGTTTTTCGTTTTCATGCATTGGTGTAAAATAAATCGCATTTGATCATTGATTCTTGTTTGTGATGAACTAACCATTGTTTCTGGATGCTTTGATTTGAATTTTGATACAGAATGAGCAATCTACCATTTTTAGGGTTTCGGACAAGCTTTTAGGGCTTCACACTAAACCTAATATAAATGAATTTGAAAAACATAGGATGATTGTGTAAGCTCTGGGAATCACAATGCCCTAATCAATTGGAAGAAATTGTACCGTTTGCTTGTTGTTTGAAATTCGCAGGTTATGAATATCAAGAACTCGCAGGAAAATGCGTAGGTGAATTCGCAACAAAATTCGAAAATCCAAGGAAGAAGATGAAGTCCTGGCGCGCATTCTGGAATTCAAATATTTGTCTTAATATTTTATTGAATTGTTATTAATTTGTTTCACAGAAGCCTGCTTGGCCCAGTGGTGATGGATGCGCGTGTATTGCTTCAAGGCTTGGGTTCGATTCCTGGAGGCAGCATTCGTTTTGCTTCATTTTCTCATTTATTACATGACTTAATATATTATTAGTTGTTGTGAATTATACATCAGGTGCGCCCTTCTGGCTGGATGGTAAAAGTGTTTGCTTGTTGTGTAAGGGTCCTGGGTTCGAAACCCCCCCCCCCCAGGCCCTTTTTGTGTTATTTTTTTGTTTTGTTGTAATTTGTACAGGATATGAAACAAAAGCACCAGGATCTCAATCTCTATCACTAGTGCACGCTGGCCAGGATGGTTTTGTGACTTGCATATGAGGTAGGGGACCTGGGTTCAAATCCCATGTCCTTTCTTTTTGAGCAATTTTCCTTATTTTCTTATTTTTATTTCATTATACTATTTCTATTTCTATTTAATTTAATTTGATTAATATAAATTATAAAAAATATTTTCTAATACTATTAAAATAGTCTTGTATATATTCCTAAAAATATTGTTTTTTATTTATTTCATGATATATATATATAATTTATAAATAAATTGATTAATTTTGTAAATTAATAAGAAAAACCCTAATATTTTATAAAAACCTAATTATTTTTTACAAACCCTAATTTTCTTTTACAAAAATCTAATTATATTATAACTTTTAATTTATTTATTTGTAAACTTTAATTATGTACATATTTTTATAATTTTTTTATAATTATTATTTAATATAGTTTTTGCATATAAATAATTTTAGATTATGTTTAAAACAATAAAAAACTCCTAATTTAATCTCATTAATATAATTTATTTTTATAATATGTTTATTTAATTATAATTAACCATTATTTTTTTTAACATGTATATAAATTTAAATCTTTAGAATAATTAGTATATAATATGAATTGTTTATTCTTCTTCTTAAAATCTTAAAAAATAATCATTTATTAAAAATTGAACTTTTAATTTATTATTCATTATTATGCTAATTTCTTTATTTTTATTCTTGTTTATTTTATTATTACTAACCCTATTTATTTTTATATGATGGTTATTTTATTTTATTTTATTATTACTAACCCTATTTATTTTTATATGATTGTCATTTTATTTTATTGTTACTAACCCAATTATTTATTTGCTTATTTAATTTATTTTATTATTATTATTATGTAATTGTACCCAATATGTAATAGTTGTAGTAGTAATTTTTATTATTTATTTTAAATGCTATGGTTAGTAAAATAGGGAGTGTAAAACATGTTTGTATGTAAAATTGAATTTAGATCATTAAATCTCAAGATAAATATTTGAATTGGTACACTCACACACGTAAGTCGATCCTGGATCGCCACCTCACTTCTTAAGGGTTACCTCTCAAGTTGCCTAAACAAAAGGTCAAGTAGGGTGTATAAAGCAAAGTCCCTCATTTCATATCATCTAGTCCCTAAACAGATAAAAAGATCAAGTCCCTCAGAATGTTGCCTTCGTAATGATCTTGTCCCTTTCAAATAAAGATGATAAGTCCCTTCGAATTGCTTATACACCCCACAGTTGCCTAATCACAGATGTCCCTTCACTTGTCCCTTCTAACATCCAAGGTAATGACTACCTATTCCTTAATAATAGGGATAGTCTTACCATTTAAAGGACATTTAAGAACAGAAAATATTTAATCATAGGGTAGGTTCCTCTTAAGTACTTGCTCACCTTTTCAAAAAATTTCAAAACACTTCACATTTTCAAGCAATTTTCAAAACAAAGGCTTTATATATATTCGTACATGGATCATTATAAAGTACTTAAGAAAATTTTTCATCACACACTACACTTCTCAAAAACAATTTAAAGTGAGCTAAGTAACTAAGAGCCCATGGATAACCATGGATGTAAAGGGTGCTAACACCTTCCCTTTACATAACCTACCCCCCGAACCCAAAAATCTTTTAAGGTCTTTCCTGTTCTTTTATGCCCTTTCCTTTGGATAAAATAAAAGTCGGTGGCGACTCTTGCTATCCGCAACACATAACTAAAGTCAGTTCTCCCACCGGATGGTTTCTGCACTACGTTCCTAAATTGGCTTAGATGGGTTAAGGGTTCTACGGTCCTCAGTATGATCAGCTCAAGGTCGGAAAATAATGCCACGTATGATTACTCATCATGACATTGATAATCCAAGAGATCCTAACCGAGTGGAGATTATCAAATTGATAAAGCTTTGGACTACTCCATCGCTTATCGCTTCGAATATCGTCGTCCTATCATAAGTTTAACTCAGATCCGGGTTAGAATCTATCTCACTCACAGAGGATCACCAAAACCGAAACAGAACAAACAAATAACAAACAAATCAAACCAAAGCAATAAATAAATCAAAGTAGGCCGAATCCACTTAGAGATTACTCCCCATCAGAGTCGCCACTTTTCTCTAGCTGTAAAATCATGAGTATAAGCTATTGATTAACTTAACCCAAAGTAAACAGAGTCGCCACCGCACTTTTATTTTATTCCAAGAGGAAAAAGAAAAAAGAGCAAATAAATCCTAATGAATCTAAAAGCAAAAAAGCTAAAGAAACACAACAGAGAAACAGGTAAGGGGATAAGTTACACAATGGGAAGGTTTTACGCACCCAAAATGTCTGTAGTACTCCACGGGAGCCCTTTGAAAACTTTACTGCTTTTGGTTTGAAAATGGTTTGTAAAATATGAGTGGAGGGATGAGAAAAGAATTATTTTTTTAATATTTTTGTGTTTGGAGAGCTTTACCACCTCGTGCCTACGTACCCACAAAGTGCTATGTAAGATCAAAACCCCGTAGTTCGTGGTACAAATAGTGAAAAGGGTGGGTTATGATTCATTTTATTAAGTGAAGAGAATTTGTCATCTTCAAGTGGATAGCCAAACAAATCTACCATGAGAATGAAGGCATGGACTCATACATCATTATTGGGAGGGCGCCAACTCGGATAATATCAACGAGTATGCCACTAAACCCCCACAAATGACAAGAGACTCAATTAAATCAAACTACAACCATGGAGATTGAGAGACTTGCACCCTACTAAAGAATAATGACTCATAATCGGCACTCTTTTTTTAAAGAAAATAAACAAAAGTGCACGAAAACACAAAACAACTTGAATGAGTTTGATTCTTTTTATTTTTTGAATTAAGGTCAACATGATTAGATTCATTGATTTTAAAAGAAAAGAAAAAGAGTAAAAAGTCACTTGACAAAAGTCAAAGTTTTGTTTATTAAAGAGGTGATGATTTAAAAAAGAAGGAATCCTTTGAAAAAAAGAGAAGGTTTTGAAAATTAAAGAATGGGAGGAGATGAAGGGACTATCCTAAAAAAAGAAAATAAGGAGATAAGGGAAGAAAGATATAAACAAACTTGATGACATTCCAAATTATGAGCATAAGAGTTTCATCCTTATAAGCTAGCAAATGTCCAAATAAAGGATAAATCCAACTTCATGAAGATCAAAGTAAGGGGAATGGATCCTAAAATCTAAGTCCAAAAATCTCCACTCCAATGCCAAGGATAGTAATCATAAGTCCACAAATTAAAGTCACAAGTTTTTTATAGGTTTAATCCTTTATTAATGTTTTTGTGTCCAAATGGACAAAAGGAAAATAACAACAAAATAAGAGCAAATAATAAACATGATATGGATGAATAAAGCAAAATAAGATAAAGGCAATAAAAGTGCAAAAATTAAATGTTAGTAACAAAAGAAATTAAAGTGCAAGAATATGAAATATTAATAGTAATAATAGTATAAGAATATTTGCATAATAATGGTATGGTGAACTTAATCAATCACAACCAAAAAAGAAAAAGAAAAGTGACCAAAATCGAAGGCAACCGGATCCGCTTAGTGTAATACCTCAAAATTTGCCCTCATTTATTTTTACCACTAACTGGCTTATCGGTTTGCGTTCATCTGCATATTCCATTAGGTCGTGGCAGTCGCAATCACGCATTTGCATTGAATTCATAAGGCATGGGATCAAACATTTTTTGGTGACTCAAATTTTCCTATTCGGAGGTGATTCATCTGGCTATTAACCTCGAAATTGAGACAAAGGTTGAGCTCACCTCGCCATGAGCGCATTCTCAGTCAAAAGTTCGTCAAGTGCCAAGATTACTTTCTTCAGTATTCATTAAGAGGGTGCATCTCAAGAAAGTTCAGGTTTCTCAATTGATGTTCATTGGATTAAGGTCCTCATGTAAGGATTATCTTGGTCATCACATGCTTCCCCATTTCTAGACTTATCGCTATCACAGTGATTAAAGGTGTTTTATGTGTTGTATGCAGATTGATTTGGGTTCTATGAAGGTTTTCATTCGAGAATGTCATTTCCAATTAGTCCAAGGATAAATTGTTCAAGGCATGATTATTCAAGTCATCAAACATTATTCAAGGTGCAAGTTCAAGGTCAAGTGTGAGGTTCACTTTGGCATGGGGATATATTTTAATAATTCATTAGAGAAAATTTGTGGCATTTTAGTGATAAAACCTCTCATTCATGATTTCGGCTTTAAAATCCAATTAACCATACCTTGTATCCACTTGGTAGTCTACTTAAAGTCAAATCCATTTTAAATCCATATTTTGTCCTTTAACCAAAACTCTTTTTCATTTTTTTTTTGTTCCATTGTTGGAAAGCCATCTTAGTGAGTTAGAACCAAGTCATGTTATATCCCCTCAAATATGTATCCATTTTTGTGATTAAAATTATAAATTCTTTGGTCTCAAAAATATATTCAGTTAGTCCATTTTAATATTATCTTCTGATTCAAATATCCATCCATTTGTCCAAATTTAGTCCAAAAAGAATAATAATAGAAAACATGTCCTTCCCAAAGCTATCCATAACTTTAGCCATATCTGGTTCAAGCCCATTTTCTGTTCAGAACTCGGTTATAGAAGGAAGGAAAACTCAGAAGATAAAAGAAAAAGCAACTGATATATGAGTAACAGAGAAAGAAATACAGAAGGGCTGGAAAATCTCCTTCAATTTTTCAGAACCTCAAACCTTCAATCATCTTCGGCAATCTCTTCACATCAATCTCAATCTCAACCTCTCAAACTCATTTGCAGAAAACCATCTTCATCAAGTATCAATCCTGACCAACTCTCACCAACTCCAATCTCTGTTTTTTCAACCATCATCACCATCTTCAAGATTCACCCTCCTTCATCTTCAAGATTCAACCTATTCCATCTTCATTATGCACTCTTCAACAAACTCTCATCAAAAGATCGGTTACGCAAACTGATATGGAAAAAGCTAAACCAATAACCACCTCCTTCCACCTTCATCAATCTTCAAGAACAACGTTGAACCTCGATCAATCTTCATCATCACCACAGTACTTCGACGGAACCAACAATCACAAATCGCCACCATTCAAGAACTTAATCATCTGCAATAATATCAACATCGCATTCACCAAGAACCTACAGAATTCATATCACAATCATTCGTTTCATCACACTACAAAACCAGCAATTCATTGCAAGATTTCACAGTAACACGAGAGTAGAAGAAGAATGAAATCGGGGTCAGAAAAGAAGAACCTGATGAAAGAAAACAAACCTGAGCTTGCGCAGTCGAAGTCGTTTCTCGTCGCAAGGGCCATCAGGGTAATTTCGGTTCACCTGGTTCCTTGCATTGGCTTCATGAGTTCGTAAGAGGCAAGTGGAGATGATGATTCCACAAAGGCAGAGTCGGTATTGTGATTATCAGGCAGCGGCGTTGCGGTAGCGCAAATCAGCGACGGCGCAACTATCAGGAAGGATGAGAATCGCGCAAAGCAGAGAGCGGTGGCGAGGTGAGAAGAGTGACGTCGTTTTGTTTTTTCAGTGAAGTTTCTTTGATGAGTTATGGCACCGGTGAAAGTTTATGAGTCGATGATAGGAGGAATGAAGATGCGAGGAACGAGCGGACCTAGTAAACCCTCACTGGCGGTTTGACGAAGAAGGAGGAGAGAGGGATGAACATGGCGGACGGATTAGAGGCTCAGTGATGATGATGTTAAAACAACAGAGGTGATGTTTGATTCGCGGCGGATCCTAGGGCATCGCCGGCAGGGATTGTGAGTCGAAGACGGTGAAGATACATTGATGATGAAGAAGAAGAAGAACGGCGTGGTTTTGTTTTGTGAAGAAGAAGAGGAAGTGTTAACCGCGGCGTGATAGGAAGAAGACGAAGGTTTGCATCCTTTTTAGGTTTTCATAAGGAACTTAGGGTTCAGATGGTTTGGGCTTCTAAAACACCATGGATTCACCATTCACACCCTCTGAATTCACCATATACACCCTCTTTCGCGGTCCCTTATGAGTATGAGCCCATGAAAATCCTATTCTCACCACTGGATTTCTGAACACAGCCTCCCTGCGGGCTGGCAAGGAAATTGGGCCTTGAGGCTATTTTTGCTATTGGTCACTTCCTGATTTCCATTGCACCCTTTGATTTTCGCCATCTCTATTTAATTTCTTTTTAGAAATTGTTAATTAGTTTTGTTGTTGTTGTTAATTGCATTTAATTTCTTGTAAATAATTTTTGTTAATCAACATCTTGATCCATTTGACAAGGTTTAATTTAGAATTTTTACACTAATTTTAATTAGTGTTTAGTACTAATTATGGATTAAAATGGTTCATTCACGTTTTTGATCGATTTGAATCGATTTCAAGTATGGCGGATCTTCACGAAGTGATTACGGATGATGAGCATTTATTTTGCTCATAGAAGACTACAAGACCTTGCTTGGGTTTTTTTTCCGGATTTCTTAATGAAGAATCGGCACTTCGATCAAGTAAGTGATTTCAAGCCTTTAAACATCATTTTAGTCGTATGCGGCTTAGGACCATATAACTTAAGGTGCATATTGAGCCCTCCCACCTGAGGCATTGGATTTATTTGTGATCTATATTGATATGTGTCGATTTCAGAGTTTAGGGATTAGGTTACGGATTAGAGAATTTGATTCCTTTCACTTTCCCTTAAAATCCACTTTTTTGCCTGTTTCGTCGCAATTATTAAAAATAGTTTTAGGTGTGATAAAATTCTGGAAAAATTCATGAGTGATCCTCATCCTCTTAATTAATTTGTCATATTTTTTGTTTCCAGATTTGGGTGGTTTCAATATTTTATTTGGATTTTAGATCACAAGCTGTCTCAAAAAGGAAGGTTTTGGCATAAGGGACCGAAATCGATTTTTCCCCATAGGTGTGAGACCTATTTTTTGTGTATGATTAATTACTGTAATTTGTGACATTTTGATGCTCCTTAGAAATTTTTTTCATAATTTTAGATGTCCTTTTTGATCCACTTTGTGGAGTCGTTTTTTGGGTGATCATTCATTGCTACCTTGCTAGTCAAGTAATTGTTTTGGCATTTTGGTGCATAATTTTAAGGAATCCTTTTGGAACATGTGAGATAATGACTTTATTATTCCAGGGATTTAATTTCATAATTTTGTAAGGTTTTTTGCTATTTTTCCATGTCACCTAGATCTTAGGTTGATTCATGTGTTTATGTGTCGCATAACATAAATGTTAAGAAGGCATTCATGCCATTTTCTTGAGGGGATTTTTGGTAGCTTTTAGGAGTTGATTATAGGTCATTTGTATGTCTTTAATTCCAGTCATAGGTCACTTTTTGAACCATATTTCATTTGGTTTGTTTTGGTGTTTTAAAGTGCATAATTACTTGAACATGTTTAACTTAAACTAGATTCTCTTCTCCTCTAAATAATAACTTGAATTATGTGGAAATCATTAATGCCTATTCATGCATTCTAATTGCATCTCATACATTTTATGCTACTGACCCATAATCATTTCATTCATATTCACATGCCATTCTTCCTTAGTTGGCATCATGTGCGATCTTATGCGATTTTTGTTCGTTTCTTCTCATATCTTCTTCTCATTGCTCCATATGCCTAATCCATTGCATCCATGATTGTATATTCATTCATCCATCTTCATAAGCATTCACTACTGACTTTGATGTTCATTTAATGTATCAATTCATGCTTGTAAGTCATATGCATTCATGCTTCATCCATAAACCCTAATTTGCATTTATGTGAACTTAGGTGAACTTTTTGTACATAGTTTGACATAGTTTGATCTTGTGAGATATCCTAGCACACTTAGGGACCTATATCATGTAGCTACTGACTTTAGAAGTCATGTGACCTTTAGGTACCTTCACATTTAGACTTAGGGCTTATTTTGAACCCTAGTTCCATTCTAGGACGCTTATGGTGCTTAATCGCTTTTATGCTTCGATTTTACTTTCAATATGCATTGTCATGCTAACTTTTGTTTTGTAGGGGGGAAGATTGAGGTATGCATTAATTCATTCCCATCTTTTATGCATTTTAATTGTGTCTGCCTTAGCACCTTGTGCTTTGCTTTTAGGCTTTCCCTTTCCTTAGAGACAACTTAACTTCCTTAGGAAGTAAGTTGATTTCTAAGCTCTCTTTTCTTCTTTTCTTTTTTCTCATTAGGATTAGAAAACCTTATTAACCATAGGACCTCTCTTGTAAATAAACAAATAAAATTAGGGTTGTGTCTTAGTCCCCTTAGTTTATCCTTTTTTCAACTTGAGTCATTCTTTCTCATCTCATAAAGAAAAGCAATAAAACACTTAATAAAAACCGAACTTTCTTGTACGACACGAGACTTTGTTGCGGAGTGTTTATACGCGTCCTGTTTTGGGGCGAGGTGTAAATGCTTCCCGCGATGGCTAGGTCTTAGTACAAGACCGTTCACAAACAAATTCAAAACATTTCTCATAAAAGACAAAAACAAATAACAAGCGACTATCCTGCGGGAACTTCTCTTCTCATCTCATTCACTCACAACGTGAACTCGCGACGATTCGTCACACATGCAAGACAGTAAAAGCACTCGTACCAGACGAGCCTGCAACACCTGAGCATAGACATACGCAGTTCCAGCTGTAAAAAACACAAACAAATAGTTCCCGCCTAGGTTAGGCGAACTACGTCAACTCTGATCCTCATTATCCCGATGAGGTACGTAGGCAGCGGGGTAGGGCCCGTTCGAGCACATTCTTTATTTTCCCTACATTTCCCCCTTCCAGTTTCCTTCTCATTTCTCATTCCCATTCCAGTTAGCGGTTTTATTCAACAGCAGTTATTCTTCTCACCCTTTGAAACAAAACAAATAAGCGTGGATCCCGTCGGGTACGACGGACGGATTAGGGTGCTAATACCTTCTCAATTCGTAACCGACTCCCGAACTCAGAATCTTTGGTTTGCAGGACCTTGTCCTTTCCTTCTTCCTCAGGTTTGTGCAACATTACCTTTCCCTATCATTCGGGATAAAAATGTCTGGCTGGCGACTCTACCTTTTCCGCGCCACTTTCGCGTTTGTACTAGGATGAAAATCCTGGGAGCGACACTTAGCATCTTACACTATAGGGATTAATCAAGGAAAACCGAACCGAATTCAATGAAATTTGAAAGACGATTGGGAGAACCAAAGCACCTACGCATCAAACACTCATAAGTCTCGATCCTTAATGCAATATGATTAACCACTTTGGGATTACACGATCAACAAGAGATTCGGTCCACGAAAGTGCAAGTACCCAATTAGATTTTTATAACGAAGTCGGGACACATTTAGGTCTATGTTAAGCAATCACCGAGTAATTTACGAAGTAATTACTCTACAAATGAGGCCGTCCACCACCAATTAAGGTGCATAATGTTAGTGCTAATGCATGCGAGATAAACGATATGTAAATCGTTATCCGGACGCGATACCGCACAAAACTAAAGGTGAATACCAAATTGAGCCGCACGTATGGTATTCTTCCATCCTTAAGTTCAATCACTCATCTTGGTGGATTCAAGCATGAAAATGTATCACTAATGCAAAGTACCTTAAATGAATTGAATAATCCACTTAAAGGTAGTTTTGAATTAATGAACATTAACTACTCTAATCTACACCCAAAGTTCATTGAAATTAAGGAGAGTTCACTTCCAAAAGTGCTTCCCAAGGTAATAATAAAAAGGAGGAAGAAGAAGTAGAAGAAAGAGGAACAAAAAATGGGCTTGAAATAAGCCAAAAACACCATTCTGACTTGTGTTAACCGGTTAACCAATTGGTTAACCGGTTAACGCAAGCAGATTTTGAACAATTTGCGTTGTTTTGGAACTGGTTAACCGGTTAACCAATTGGTTAACTGGTTAACGTTGTACCAGAAGCTGAAAAATGCAGAAAATTCAGCATGATCCATTTTGAAATCTTTTCTCAAACATTGGATGATCATGATCTGAATTTGCACGAATTTTAAAATCAAAATACAGTGGAATCCCT
This sequence comes from Lathyrus aphaca, assembly GCA_963966055.1. NCBI lineage: Eukaryota > Viridiplantae > Streptophyta > Magnoliopsida > Fabales > Fabaceae > Lathyrus > Lathyrus aphaca. The sequence goes on along the minus strand of OZ014520.1, from coordinate 280,742,608 downwards.
GCAATCAAACAACAAATAAAGATCCAAAGGATCTAGAAACAAAAGCACCAGAGATCTACATCTTGAATGTTGATGGTGAATATGGGTTTATGGAGGAAGATGAATTACCAAAATCTTTTCTTCAAATTGGACCAACACAAGCTTAGATCTACTGAAATTGATGAGCAAAAAAAATGAAAGAATGAAGGTTTAGCTCAAGTTAATCAAGAATTCAATGTGAAATCTTGATAACTTCAAAAGAAAGAAAGATGAGCTTTGGAGAATTTTGGTGTTGGGGGAGTATTTTGCAAGAGGTTTTGTGGCTATCAAAAGCTTGTAGAAATTTTTGCAAGGTGAATTTGGCTCTCTAAAGCTTGTTGAATGAATGCAATTGTGTTCCTATTTAAAGGCCTTAGGTATGGAAATTTGGTGGAATGGAGCTTGCTTTGGTAATTTGAATTTAGATTTGGTAATTTGAATTTTGGTGGGAAATGGAAAAGAGTGATGATTAATGAGGGTTTATGGTAGGAAATGATCAAAGTGATGTAGAGAAATCAGAAACCAATGGATCTAGAATATTCCAATTAAATCAATGATCTAAGGGTGCTGAATTTGAATAAAAAATTCAAATTTCGCATTGGTTAACCGGTTAACCATTTGGTTAACCGGTTAAATAAGCTGAATTTTGAATTTTTTTGTTCAAACATAACTGCTTGGTTGTTTCGGCCCGATTCTCGTTGTGCGTCGAAGAAGTAAACACATGGTCCTTGGAAATCCTTTGAATGAATCAATTAACTCGGGAAATCCTTGATCAGATAAAAATTTGAATTATTTGCGGATCAACTTCGACTTTTTCTGTGAAATTTCGCTCGCGCTGCAGGACTGCTATTTTTGGTATTTTCACATGGTTCCTCTTCCTAAAAAAGGTTAGCAAAAGGAAACAAAAATATTTTTGAATTTTGATTAATGGTTAGTAAACATAAACAAATAAAGTAATTAAAGACAACAGGTGATCCCCTGCGAGGCATAAACCCAACCCAGAAAATCGTGCAACCAGTGCGATCTTGTTTGTATGTCAGATGCAGATGAAAATGCAAAGAAAAACTAAGGGCAAAAATTAGGGTGCAATAGCTGGGCTTAATGTAGTGTATGTCAGACATAGGCCCAAGGACCAATACATAAGGGTATGGGGAGAGCGCCTCCCCCACGTTCCACACATTCTACCAACTGTCTCGCAATAATCTCCTAGTCTTGCAGAACAGTTGGACCAGGGGCAAGACCATGTGTTAGATCTTATATGCTCTCACGCAAACCCTGGTAGTTTCTCCTTGAGCCTAATTTATCCAGCCCATGAGAAGAACTTTGGCCTATCGCTGGGAACACACTATAAATACCCTCTTTCACTAGATGGTCAGGTATTATATTCTTTACAACTCTTTGTACTTGCTCATTTCATCGCTTTCTCTCACTTTGGCATCGGAGTACCTTGAAGGTACGTTCCTCCCCATTTTCTTTACCGTAGAAGCTGCTCTCCACTGGAAGGCTCCTCCTGATCAGGTCAGATCAATAAGGAAGAAAAAAAAGGGAGAAAATTGGCTAACCCACTATCCAACCCACAAAAATTGTGGTTTTACCCAATCTGATCCAATGTTATCATGAGTGATTATTTTACCTCATCCAAATTGATATACCTTATATGGATTAAGTCATAATTTTGCCTAAATTCAACTCAAACCAAATCATGTACACTTCTAATTCTTTCAGATGGTGAATGGATAAAAGATGATTCTAAAGAAGAAAATATGCAAAGTGAAGTTAATGTTGAACAAGATGATATTATTGTTAATAATGTTGTGGAAGTTGATATTGTTGTTACTAATGTTCTGGAAAGTGACGGTGGTGGAAATGTTGAATTATATGAAAGTGGAACTTCAAAAAATTCAACTTTGATTAACGATTAAAAGGATGTTTCAACTAGGGCAGAGTTTGATGATGATAGTCATGATACCAATGAAGATTATGTGGAAGTTTTGGATATTTAAAGCCATTAACAGATATGTTTTATGATTTTTTTGTTGTCTGTAACATCCAATTAAGAATGAATCAATACTTAAAATCTTTAACTACATAATTTTATATTTTGTTTGTTTTATTATCAAGATAATTTAAATTTTGATGTTAATTGTTTGTTTTATTTTGTTTATGTTACAAGTTTATAAATAGATGTATATGTTATACATGTATCACTTACAAAAAATATTTATAATTATTTATAATTTTCCTTAGAGTCGTATGAGTCTGCTCAAATCTACCTACCCTTTACAAAGAATACGACAACCATAGCCACTAAATGTCATAAGAATGTATCTCTAATTATATCAGTGGTGAAGTAAAAGCTTGAATAAAATGACTTGCATAATTTGAATGTTTTGATTACTAATGAAAATCCAATCACTTATGAGGAAGCTGTATAAAAGAAAGAATGGAGAAAGACCATAGATTTGAAGATAGAAGTGGATGAAAGTAACAACACTTGGAAATTGTTAGTGCTTCCCCATGGAGTAAGGAAGATTGAATTTAGATGGGTCTATAAGACTTAATACAATGAAAGTAACAAGGTTGAAAAGCACGCAGAAGGATTAGTAGCAAACGGGTACTCTAAGAACATTAAGTTGGTGAGACACTATCAGAATCATGTTGTCCTTAGCAATCGGGTGATGTGTCTTTCAATTTTATGTCAAAATGCTTTTTTATATGGTGAGATTTATGAAGAGGTTTTTGTTGAGAAACCTCCAGAATATAAAAAAGAAAATGGTGAAACAAGTTAAATATGGACTTATACAGACTCCAAAGATCTAGTATAGCAAGATTCAACCTACTTTTTTTCAAGATGGATTTGAGAAGTGTTCTTATGAATACCTTATTTGTGAAACATGGAGGAAACCGAAAAATATTGACTTTGAACATGTATTTAGATGATATGATCTTCACAGGAAAGGAAATGATGAACACATGTAGATGATCTGACTTTGAGCCTAAATGATATGATCTGACCTTGCAAAAAAAAACTTTTCTTAAATGAATCTTTTTAAAGGGTCGAAATTAAAAATTAAGTAAGTTCCTAAAATTATTGAAAGGTAAATTGGGAATTTTTCATCAAATTATCATCTTCATTTTGATTGGCTTTGTATTTAAAAATTAAAAAAAAAAATATCAGTAAAAATCTAACTAACCCAGTCCATCAATATTGTATTGTATTAATTTGAGTTTGAGTTTTGTTTTTAATAAGAGAATCCTATGGAGAATGCTCTTTCCATTTTTACGAGTGCGCCCCACATTTTTGGAAATTCAAAAAATATATTATTTTGTCTGAAGATGATGTATATTTTAACGCATATAAATCATTAAAGTTTTTTATAATTCAGCCACACATCTCATTTTTGTAAAAAAAAAAATTCAGAGATGTCTTTTTGAAATACCAACTGAATGCTTTATAAACAACTTTATTATAAATTTTATATTTGTTATACCAATATATTTTAGATCTTTTCATTTCATGTCATAAATTAGAAGAAAAACACATTGATTCAAACATACTATGATACTACACAATTATAAAAAAAATCATACAATCAAAATATACCGACCAAAGATAACTTATTTCAAAAATAAATAATAAATAATAAAACAATACAATCATACATAAACTATTAGGTATGTCGAAACCCCCCTCCTTTCTTCTCTATCTGTATTGTAAAGCATTTCATGTCTCAACCATCGTGTCTTCTATGAGGGTCAAATAGGAGTTACCTTCTTCAAAAAGTCCCCCTCCTTTCTTCTCTATCTGTATTGTAAAGCATTTCATGTCTCAACCATCGTGTCTTCTATGAGGGTCAAATAGGAGTTACCTTCTTCAAAAAGTCCAGTTTCTATGTCCGACCTCTCTATAACCACAATATACCGACAGACTGCCGCCACATCATTGATGTGGTCATCCCTAACCTCATGTACCTCCTGATTTGATAGCCTAAGTGGTATGCCAGAAATATCTCATGTCATAATAGAGTGTGACACCTTATAGAATCATGTCATGAGATGAGAAACTTATCAACATGGAGTGAGTAACTTTGCATCAAACAAGTGGAATAAAGTGAGTAAACTTGATGAAACTTGCTCAAATGGAGTTTGAAAATGATTTGTAGCACAAGAGTTTAAAGGAATTTTTTGAATGAGTATTCAAAAAATAAAAAAGGAAGAGGAAAGGTCTAAATAATGTATAAAACGCTTCCAAAAAATGCATCTAAGTAACACCCGGTGAAGAGTGTTTAAAAAAATCCATCTCCAAACACTAAGGGCAGCGTGACTTTTTCCGATGATAGAGAAGCACCCTTATGGTGGAAAAGTATACACTCATAGTTGGCCCCAACAAAGAGAATATATAAGCACTAATTTATACTATATCAACTAGTTTTCTATGTTGTTAAAAATTAGTAGAAAAATGGAATTAAATGAAACCATATAAGCAGAATAGACTGGAATTAGCTTTTTGTATGTATGGTAATATTATTTAAATACCCAAACAATTAAAAACAAGCTAGTTCGTTTTTATCCAGTTCATTCCTTTTATTCGTATTGTCGTCTTCATTAAATACAGCTCTATGAAACACGAACTACAAAATACAAATAGAGGAAAATCGTTTCAGGATTTAAACCAAGGAGGAACAAAAGAAACATAGTTAGAAGTAGTGCTTTTTCAACACTAATTTCAATTATTTGTATTACTGAATCATTATTTGTGTTATTGAATCAAACCACTTGCATTTGCTTCAGAAGCAATCGCTGATATGTATACATGCAAAAGAAAAGCAGGTGAAGTTACTTATCATTAACTGAATGTAATTACAATGGGAATAATTTTTACATCAAAATTCTGAGAAAAAAAATTAAGCTTTTCTAGGCGAAATTAAAAAATACTACCAAACAATTTTGTTGCAACAAAGATTTTTGAGTATCCTTGCTTTGCGTTGAAAATCAGTATTCTCAAACCTCAATTAGAAAAAAGAAATATACAACTCAACTCTGCAACCAAAAAAACAAGAACAACCATTAGTTTGACCACAAGAAGTTGAACACACTATAAGCAACCAACAAAACCTCATAGTTTTTTAACACATTCAGAATGGTGATTACAATTCACATCTTAGATAAACCAGATCATATAAACACTACAACTATAATAATCAGAATATCATATATATCCCGATTGCAAATAGATAGCATTCCCCTTACCCTGCAACACGAGCAGAGCGGAGAAACACTACGCCAAAGCTAGATTTAGTGTTGAAACAAAACCATTATGGAATTTGGCACGTACCTATGACGATTTAAAACAGTGTAATCCTGTTAGACATCAAAACCAATAAAATCCTGTGTATGTGCATGAAGAACAACTAGGCATTTCCAGCCATTCAGGTGAGAGGCGGCATGTTTGGAAGACCAGGTTGAGGTGTAGGGGGTTTGAGTAATGACCTCAGAGAATCCATAATACTGGCAAAAGAAGGCCGTTTCCAGGGCTCACTGCAGTAAATCAAGCATATCGAGTTTAAATCAATAAAATCTACCGCATAATTTTTAAGTAAAATACAAAACGGCAGATGTAACCATATACTCACTTGGCCCAGCAAGCCTCAATTATGGCAGCTATTTGGGGATTCAACTCGCGAGGGATCTCGAGCCTTTTTCCTTTGAAGCCAACAGCAGCAACAACCTGCAGGACAGTACATACTTGTGAATATTGAAGTAATAAAAGATAAACAACTCTAACAGACTCTTGATTGACCAACTCTAAAATGGACATTTCTTGCAATCATTTTCGGTTTCTATTACAAACTGCATAAACTACTATTTCATTTTCGGTTTCTATTTCATATTATAAATTTATAATAGAAACTATTAAGCATACTTCAATTTTAGGTGCAACGGTAGACAACCAACCTGTGCTGGATTCAAATTACCCCACGGCTGTTGCAATGTTGCAAGCTCCCACATGATTACCCCAAAGCTGTAAAGATCAGACTTCTCATTTGATGGCTCGTCACGAAGAACTTCTGGAGCCATCCACTCAGGCTAAGGGAGGAAAAGGAGTATGGTTTAATTTTTATTTAAAACAAACTTCTGAAACATTAGACACAAAACAGAAATATCTATAGATACTTCAAACTTACAGTCCCAGCAGCTGACTTGGAAGAGAGAAATGTATTGGCCTTTAAGCGAGAAAGCCCAAAATCACAAACCTAGAGAAATGACATTACCACTTTTAGGCACAAAAAATCATTAATATACAAGAAAATGGAGTACCGAGTCAAACCAACCCTCCTCCCTCAAAAAAACAAAAGAGATATTCCACGAAAGATATATGTTAATAACACACTACATGTTCTCTTGTTATCTGGCTTTTCAGAAAGATATATGTTACTAACACACTCCACATGTTTTTTTGTTATCTGGCTTTTCAGAAAGATATATGTTACTAACACACTACATGTTCTCTTGTTATCTGACTTTTCAGAAAGATATATGTTACTAACACACTCCACATGTTCTCTTGTTATCTGGCTTTTCAGAAAGATATATGTTACTAACACACTCTACATGTTTTTTTGTTATCTGGCTTTTCAGAAAGATATATATTACTAACACACTCCACATGTTTTCTTCTTATCTGGCTTTTCAGAAAGATACATGTTACTAACACACTCTACATGTTTTCTTGTTATCTGGCTTTTCAGAAAGATATATGTTACTAACACACTCCACATGTTTTCTTGTTATCTGGCTTTTCAAAAGCATTTCAAATTTGAATCAAAACAAGCACAGCTAATTAGCAGAACTGAAACTTCCATTCAACTATGTGAAGGTAGAGCAGATTTTGCAACAGACTCAAATCTTGCCACCAGTTATATGTAGTTCCAGATCAAATTTAAGTTTCAAATGGTGCAATTTATCAAAGAAAAAAAAAACATTGTATGCTATAACCTATATGGAATCAATGGTGTAACTTTCATTTTGGTGACTAATTACAGGCTTGTAAGTTGTACCCATACAAGGCAATTTGCAAATGAATGATGCAGGGAAAAATTTAGAGAATCAGAATATTACTTTCAAGGATAACTATCATTTCCATTAAACTCTCAAAAATGTTTATGAAAAATGTAATAAGCTGTTTTGATAAGATCTCCCAAACAATGTCACAAAACTTATGTCAGTAGATAAGCTCGAATAAGCTATAATACAAACAGGCCCTACAGGAGCTTTCTTCTCACCTTCACAGTGTATTTCTTGTCAACAAGAAGATTTGGAGATTTCAGATCTCTATGAACAATGGGAGGATTGCGTTTGTGAAGATAATTCATCCCCTTTGCCTGTAAATGAAAAAAAATAAAAATAAAAATAATTACGAATGAATTACAACCATTATGACATAACAAATCCAAAAATTAATAAAACCAAAAATAAAACAATCGTTTAAATGCATACCACGTCGTAGGCCATACTAAGCCTACGCCTCTCATCCAAAACTTCCTTGGCACCAGGTCTATGCAACAGCCTATATAAGCTACCCCTGCACTTATTTCAAAATCTGTTAGGATTTCAAGGTTAAAAGCATCATATAGCCTTGGAAAAATTCTATCTTTTAGGCGGAAAAAAAATTAGGGACAGTTAGAGACATAGATGAAACCTTGATAAATATTCGGTGACAATTGATAAGTTAGGAGGTTGAGTGACTGCCCCCATTAATAAAACAATGTTTGGATGACGCAAATGTTTCATTATTGCAACCTGGCAAGAGAAATTAGAATACAGATCAAATAAACAGCAAGCAACTATTCAAAGAGCAATTATGTTTTCTCTGCTTAAGACATGGTTAGAACTTTCAAACATACCTCCCTCATGAATTCTTTGAAGCGTTCAGCATGAAAATCTTGCTCCATCAAAATTTTCACAGCAACATCCTGCAATTAGTTATGCATTAAAGGTTGAAAAAAATATAAAACAAATAAAAAGTAGAGAAGTAGTCATAAAAGAATTAAAACAGAAACACAGCGTCTGCTTAGGACTTCAATAAAGAAATCCCGAGAAGAGTCTCACAATCTTCTCGGAAGATATATGATGCCCCAACATACATGCATTCTAAACTATGACTCGAGTTTAAACAATTTGCAAACACAGAATCAGAGAAGAGGCCCATAAGCATTAAAAATATGTCATTTGATGTGAAGTCTCCAAACTAAAGGAAATAATAGGAAATATGAAGTCAATGGGCTGCCAAACCAATAACCAACAGGCTACAGACAGGTGTCTGCTTGTATCAGTCAACAAGCAAAAACAACAAGATATTAGGTTGATGGCAAATGAGCAAAAGCCATAGTTATTAAGTACACACCGGTAGGTTGTTATGAAATCATCAACTTTGTTTTGATACATATTTCATGCTCAAGCAAATTCTGTCCATCAAACAATTATTTTCAATTGACTGGACAAAGGCATAAAAATATTGGAAACAGTCATTTTAGGAACAAATGGAACATGAACAATAATTATGATAAGATGCTTTAACTAAATATGTAACATTTCATTTGATATAAATATATTTGCGGGTGAAGTGTCCTTTGACAATAATTATAATGCTTCGTCCAGCTAGAAAGCATAATTCACAAGAATCAAAGACAAATGCTTAGTGCCTCAAAAAAATGATATTTTTTCTTTTGATCCTTGTTATTTTGTGAGTCCCTATAATATGTGGTTCAGAGTAAATTAGACGTTGTAATATGCTGACAATATTGCTTCAAATCAGTAAAATATGACATCAATTTTATTTTTTAGGGGATAATATGACATGATCGAAATATTATATACACTAAAACAAAACAACAAATACTAAAAGGCAAAAAAAAGAAATTATCAGAGACTAAGCGGGAAAAGATTACAAAACTAAAACCAAAAAGGAACATTTTTTTGGAACAAAAAATGTTAATATTAACTATTATTATGTTGTTGGTTGGGTTAGAATAAAGCCCTCGATTTGTTATCACTCTACTCTTTAACTCCCCACACCAACCACCAAGCCAACCCTATACCCTAGACTAATAGCATATTTAAACCTATTTTCTAATACCAGTAGAGTCTTGACTAGTTCATAAACTCTTATGCATATGAAACAAGCTCCCAAAAATATGGAAACTATTTAACCTTTAGGAGTAGTGACTACTTCTGTACATACACAATGATAGTATTCGTGCACTGATAGACTAAAACACATATAACATTATTTACCAATGCAAAGACTTAGGTGCTGCAAAAATCAACAGAGTGAGAGTAATGAGGGATGGTCTTGCACTAGATGTAAATTGGTATGGGCTTAACATAATGCTATTGGACAGGACTTGTCCACTTGCTTTTGTTGTACTATACTTGTACCTTTTTTTTAATGGCAACTATACTTGTACTATTTTTTTAATGGCAACTATACTTGTACTTGATATAACTTATTGCATAGTGTCTCATATCACAGTAGATGAATTATTTAACATCTCATTAAATATAAATTATCTTCCCTTTTCCATTCCTTCCCTACAATTTCAACAAAACAAGTCAAACAACCATAATTTGATTTTCTTATACAGCATTAATTATTATTAAAAGAAAAAAGTGGCTTACCGAACCATTCCACTCAGCACGATGTACAGTTCCAAAAGAACCTGAAAAACAATGTCATTTTCAAGTAATGACTACTGATACTAATTGCACAAATCATGTTACTGGAAGAAACATATTATGTCCCAAATACATTAACTACTTTGTCAATTACGTAAAGATCAGATTTTATTGATTAATATTACAAAGTAGGGTACGAGCAAATCAATTTTTTTGGTGGTATGGTATTTATTTACGCAGAGCTGTGTTTAATCGTAAAGATTAATTCAAATGGTTTCTATTGAGGTCTAACCATGACTTTTTTAACAAAACCTTCCTAACAGATATGCATATGAATTGGAGAGCTCTGTTGCAATAATGAGCTAGCTTCCTTTCCTTGTTTTTTTCTTTACTATTGCCATTGCTAAGGACAACATCCATTTCACTTTTACTAAATATAAGTATCTCTCTTTTAACCCCCCACCAAAAAAAAGGAAGACCTTTTTAAAAATTATTTGAAATTAATAAAGATGTACCTGATCCTATTTTTTCTTTTAAATTAAGATCATTCCACGGTATGGCTAAATCCTCCATGTCAAAGGCAATTTCTCGAGTAGGCTTGCTAGGAATAAGTTGACTTCCTTCGACAAACCTCCTACCCTCAATGACATCATCATTGGAAATACAAACAGGACGCTTATGCTTTAAAGGAGGTGGATACTTGCCCACAGTCGTTGAGTCTATAATATTCTGAGGAGGGTTACATAACATATATGTTTCAGAAGCTTGATCATGCGTGCTCGGAAGAGCAGATTGCGGATACAAAGGAAGGTGAGAGCTTCTGTTGATGTCACTCGAAATTGGCCTAAGGTTATTCCTGTCATTGCTTTTCCCATCAAACTGTTCTGAAATGGAGACTCCAGAATTTACATTAGTAACAGTTTCTATAATATAAAATTCAGGATATCCTAAATATCATAAATCATATTCTAGCCAAACCATTTTGACCTGTAAATTTTTCTTAATAACTCAAAAAAAAAAAATATATATATATATATATATAAGAGCTGATTTGTATAAACTTTTCCATAAGAACTTATGGCAAAAAAAGAACTAGCTACTGCTTTTAAATATTTTTCAAAAATTCTCTCATTTAACTTCTTTGCAAACACATAAGCATATATAGATTTTTTTCTAAGTAAAGCCTTTAATTGAGAAGCTTCCACAACCTAGAAGCTAATCTAAACTATGCCTAAATGAATTAGACTTATATTCATCTCAACCAATATAAAACTTGATAATGGCATTAGGTAAATACCATTGTGTGCCAAACACCCACAATAATCATAACTATGTCTTAAACATCATAGTGAAGAGATGTGATTTTTTAAAAGACGACAAAATTCCTGCAATTTTCAAGTTTAAAATAAAAATATGCCATCAAATCCATTCTTCTAGTGCATATAAACTGCTCCAAACAGCAAATGAATAGAGTTCAATTCAAATAAGAATATCACACCACTGACATATTATTTAGGTCCGTGCCTAATTTGGTAAACAAAAAATTATTTATTCAGAGTAACTTGCATAAAGAAGTTTTATCACTCGTTGAAAAGATGAGGAGAAAAAAAGATCTCGGAGGCCTAATCTTAAATTCTTGATAAATGTAACAATATGCTCCAAGTAGATCCTTCAAGCCAAATATAAACAAGAACAAAGCCCAAATTTAGAATACCACAAACTTCACAAAAAATCTGAATACTACCTGCAGAACTGTTGTCGAAGAAAAGCTCTAGAGATAGACAGTCTGAGAAATACTGTTTGGCAAGTGACCTGAAATCAATTGTAGTTTCAGCTGGTTTAAGTCTTGGAAAGCGCAAGGGAGAACAAAATGAGATGGAAGATGGACCATTCAGCAAAGAATCTGGTTCGCATAACTGTCCTGGCTTCCCAATTAAATCAACAAGATATTCCCTATCATTAGATTATGTAAGATGTGAGGTGATAGAAATATTACTCTTAAGAAAATCTATTTAAAATGCAAGTTAATATACATAATACTGACAGAAAGTTATATATGGCTAATGTGATTGCATCTCTACTTATAAACATAAGGGTATGTACTTGGAAAATAAAGCATATACCTCTCAAGCCCAAATCGAACAAGACAAGAAGAAGCATCATCTCTTTTGCAATATTTACATCCCTTTGCAATTCGACATGGTAAATCAATGGCATCAGCTAGTACCTAAAATAACAAACATACGGCAAATAATTCATAAGAGCTTAAATACAGTCCACCTGCACTAAACCAGTAAACAAAAACTCGTCAACATGTGTAATCACAGCCTTAAACTCCGGACACAGAACAAGACACTTACTTTGAACAATATGGCACGATGCCTGCAGAGGCCAACAGATAAACTACCTATGGGAAAAACAACAGATCCTAAGCAATCTTTCAGGTTATTACTGCAATCCCTCCAGAAAGAAAGAAATTCATCCTCCCCAGCAGAAGCTGAACCCCTTGTTATAGCAATAAAACATAGTTAGACTCACATGACTGGATAAAAAGCTAAATATGTCAAGCCATGAACGCCAAGAAGGCTCACCCCATACGGTTGCAAACCAGCTTCGAAAGCTGATCCACAACCTCTGTTGTTGTTATGCTGCTACAAGAAATGTCTTGAACTATGTTTTGCAGTTCTCTCAAGGTGGCATCATGGTGTCGATCCACCAAAACTACTTCAAGGGAAGAACCGGTGCGGGGATGCACAGACTTTAGAATATCGACTGATGGGATTCGGCTGTTTTCCTGCAGATCAGTGCACACAGTCCAGACATAGGAATCCATACCATGAATTAAGTAAAATCCATCGGGGATTTTATCAGAGTACGATAGGCAGCCATTCACCTGGTGTACGTTAATAGCAAAATACACAATTAACTTTCACATATCTAACAATAAATGTAACAACGAAACAGTTTCCACCTTCAAATATCAGTGGTAGAGTAAAAACGAAAGAGGGGAGGGCCGTTTTTACTTCTTGAGATTGATTAATTAGTATAATAAATTAATAACTCAAGAATCTGATATTAAATTTCATCTTTCAATAAATGATTATTATACACAAAGTACATTCTTTTAACAGCAACAATGATAAAACATTAATTAGTATTTTAAGTATTTGTCTGACTCCACAAACATCAAATTCTTCTATTTGAACTTTTTGGCAAGGACAACAATAAGATAAGCATTTCTTAGGAAATTAAAAAATGTCAACTCAAGAATGAGCAATATGATCATAGCATGCAAGTCATACAGTAGTAGATACTCTACCAACACTTCCCGGAATTCCCAGCAAAGTAAGTGAAAATTGTGACTGCATGCATAAGATAGTTATCCTCAATCAGTGAGAATGCCAAAGGCAAATAGTTTTCCTCCAATTGAACTAGCACAATAAACATATTGAATAAACTGACCCTACAACAATTGATTCAAAGTTCAACTATAAGCAATTCCCCTCATTCAAGTCTAAATGAACTAAAAAAAACTTGCCATAATTTAGCTTACATACACAACTAACAACTAACACAGTATACCCAAAGTCAAAATATATGTACAGTCACGGCCATTGACCTTAATGAAAAAGTGACAAAAACATACCCAGAATCTATGAGACAAAGCCTCAGGCGAAGACGAGAGCCGCAAAGAGGCTTCTTCCGGCACCGGATCCAGAAAATTGGGATCATCCGCACAAGTAGCATCCGAAGACAGCCTCAACGCCAAAGCAAGCTGCAACTGATAACTCTCCTCCGTCTGCTGAGCCCAGCTCTTCCCAGAAGATCCACCAGTCCACCCCGGACCCTCGGACAACATATTCCTCGCCTCACCAACCTTAAATCCATCATCATGCAAATATCCAAATGCATCCACCTCACTAGCCGCAGCCGTCGACAGCGTCTGCGCATAATACTCTCCTCCACCAGACACCGAGCTTTCCCCATAACTACTCCCGCTTGATTGTCTCTGTAACCCACCGATAGAAGAGTACAAATTCCCGATCCGATTGTTCCCTTGCTGAGTTGACCTATGATCACCACCAACTAACTCCCAATCAAAACCTAAACCTCTATCCAACTTTCCGCCTCTACTCGCTTTCCCGTCGCTCGAAGTCGATGGAGCGCTAGCTCCGGCGGCATACGAAAACGGATCATCCGGCGGAACTTGACTTAGAAGTGAGTAATTAGATCTTCTCGCAGGCATTTCCATCGAAGTCAATCACAATCACCGTCTTTCTTCAGTCACAAAACCCTAAAACTCTCCATTGCTCGGTGAAGTCTATTTTACGTTATTTTAATTTTTGTTTTCTCTCTCTAGAATCTGATAACTGTAACAGAGAATGGTGGAAAGAAATTTCTCTCTCTACGGGATTGGTGTACCGGAGTTTTTTGTTTGTTTAATTCGGTGGCGCTATCGTAAATAAAAATAATTTTGAAAACGTTTTGGTTTTTTGATTCAGTGGGAAACCCGGTATTGGGTTCACTTCACCGATTGGTTCAATTCACCTGGTTGCATTTTTTTAATATTAATAATCTCTAAATAGTAAGTATGACTTTTTGTTTGAATATGAAAAAATTACTTTATTTTTAATATACTATTTGAATTGAATTTGATTAAATATAATAATATATGAACCAGTTGGTTTTCTAAATTGTAAATATAATAAAATAGAACGGGAAGAACTGGTTGGAATGGAATATGCGGCCAGGCTTATGATAGCGATATGGTTTTCCGGCTTTGCTACATTTTGTAAAACCAAAACTTTTTATTTAATGTTCAATAATTTAGATATTAAATTTTTAATTTATTTAAATAAATAGTAACGGTCACGTCCAAAATTATATTTGACTTTTATTTTAATTATATTTAAAGTAATGATTTTTTTTTATAAGCAATTGAATATATATATAAGAATAAATTAAAATAAATAATAACAATAATGTGGCATAAAATTATATTATTTAATTGGTCGAAACTATCGATACTCAACTAAATTTAAGAATATCGGAATATTCATTAAAAAAATAATTAATAAATTATTAAAAAAATATTTTACCGCTAATCAAATAACTTTTTTCAAGAGTGTTTTATATATTATTTTCAATTTTTTTAAGAATAGGTAACAAAAGATAAGAATAATTATTCTATTTTTGAAAAATGATTATTTTTAAAAATTAATTGTAAGAAATGGATTTTAAGTGATTTAAATTATAAAACAACAAAATTATAGTTTATCTCTATCATCACCTCTTTTTTTTTTATTTACACCTCTATCATCATTTATAATTCTTTAATTCAGACATATTAATAATTTTGAATATTACACAAATTATTTTTTAACTAATATGAGTGTTTATGAGGATTTGTTCAACCTAATCAAATTTATTTTTAATTTACACAATTTAAAAAAATATTATATGTACCGATAGCATAACTTTTTTACTCATGAAAATCAATGAAATTTATCATTTTTATAGATTAATTATTGAAATATGTTCACAAATATTTATATATCATAATTTGACTGAAACTGAATACATGCACCTGAGATATATATGTTAATCTTCAGTAAATAAGTTAATTGGTATTTTCAAAACAATAGATAAGTAAAGTTTGTTTAATATTCTATAAAAAAAAACAATTATTTTTAAATTGACATTGATATAAGTTCAATAAAGATAATTTTTACAAAATATTATAAGTTCAATAAAGATTAGGCTCACTAACACTTTAGTTTTACTATAAGTGAACACCAAATTTCCACCTACACAACTTGAAGAATTTTGTTTGTGTGATTGATTTCACAATGTAGGTCAGTGTTATTGTTCGAGGGTGAGTTAAATTTTGCAAACAATTTAAGTTAGCAATAATATTGCTAAATGATATGCTAGGAGTTAATTCTTCAATATAAAATAGTAAAAGTTAAAATCTTTTATAAGTAAGAAGAACTTTAACTTGTATAAATCAAGAACATTAAATCATCAACCTCGCACTTATTTATACTAATAACACCTCAAATTTTATAGTTAAATTAAATTTTCATTTGAAAAACAGGCTATTAAATTTATACGAACTCTTAGATACTTATGATAAATAGTTGGATATCGATATCTTAAGTGGAAATTGATTTAAAATATTAATTTATTTTTAACTAAAATATATATAAAAGTAACATAACATTGGATGTGATTATTTTATTGGATGAATGTATTAATACCCAACTAAATCCAAGAATACTAATTGTTCACCTTAAACTTAAACGTATTGTTAGAGCCATTAAATTTAATGATATGTATTATTAGAATGGAAACACATATTAGAATTTTTAGAGGTACCCTAAATATTAGTGTTTTAGGTCGGGTATATCTCTCACGATCTGACCATTTCTCTATTGGTTTGATCATACTATGACAAAATATCTTGGGTTCATATGTATCGGTCAGTCACTCAATCGATTTTTAGAACATTCTCTTGACCACTGAAATATCATGTACCCAACTGCAGAAGATCCATACCCTAAACGGATTCAACTGTTTTCGGCTTTTCACGTCTGTAACGAGGAAATTATTATTTTTTTCCTACATATATGGGATGGCATCATTTTAGGTAATAAGTTTCAAATATGATTTAAATACTCTCTCATTATTCACATACTGACCTGCGCGTCAGAGTGCTCACCATGCAGGGTACATTCCCGCTCTGTCGTACTGGGAGTTTTACTCTTAATTCCCACATATTCCACAATTCTCCATCTTTACACTCAGTGTTAAGTTCTCTTAAACTTCTAAATATGAGATCCAATAAATCGAAGACGAAACTTGATCACGCTCGATTGAATTAAAATCAACACCGATAGAGACTTATTGATTATCTCGATCTTTGGTTGTCAATACTTCTAACTTCCTTAATCCAAATAAATGGTTTAATCAAGAGCTATTTGTTCTGACACCTCGCGTAAAGTTGTTATAGCGGTTGCGAGTGCAGCACCGACAACCGCCAATGGATGGAACACGTAGGGATGGCAATTTGACTCATCCCCATAGGGTACACGCAAAAATTACCCACAATATGTAGGATTAAAAACCCGCAAAACGGGTACGGGCATAGGCACAAGAAATTACCCACTAAAATATGTGGACATGGGCCCGAACCTTGGTACCAAACCTGCCACATACACCCGCACTATATATATATATATATATATATATATATATATATATATATATATATATATATATATTAGGGTTAATTATACAAATCCCCCTGCCATTAGGGCGAGATTTAGTATTCCCCCCTTGAAGTTTTTTTTTAAAAGAACCCCCTTATAAAACCCAAAATCAGATTTTACCGCCCCCTCTTACCATCTATGTTAACTGTGTAATAAAATGGAAGAGAAGTTGCCCTTTTCTTCTTCGTTATCTTCGTTTCAGATCTCTCTCAATCTCTTCTATGAATTTGTTCTCCCACCTTCCCCCTCAAGCTCGCGTGTTTTCACTGTCTCCTCCCTCACAATCTCGTTGTGCTTTCTAACTGTGCCCTCGATTTCCTCTCTATTTCGTTCTCTCTGTGTCGGCAAATGTGTAACGGAGGAACGTGTTTGGTTGTGCGTGGTGAATATTTTGGTTGTTTTGTGGTTATATTGTGAGTTAGTGGAAAGAAGAAGTGTTGTAAGGTTGTTTGAGTGAAAATTGCAAAGTTTGTTTCATGTTTCAATGGCAGTTGATTAGGAAAGTGAAATTGGGGGAAATGGGATAAGGGTTTTTGGGAATTGGGGTTCGGAGGGTGAAATTGGGGTTTAGATCGGTGAAATTGGGGGAGACGGATTTGAGTAGAGGGTGATAAATACGGTGAGGGTGATGAGGAGGAGATTAGACGAAGTGGTGGTTATGGTTATAGTGGTGGTTGTGGGGAGGAAACGGCGTCGTGACGGGGATGAGGGTGGAGAAGTGGTGGTGGTTGTGGAGAGGTTTTTGAGAAATCCATGAAGTTTTGCAAAATCCATGAAGAGAATGATGCCAAACACAATTCTGTTTTACAAAATCCAGTCAGCACCCAGTCACAATTCAAGACAATGAATTATATACACAATCAGCACGCCCAGTCAACATAGATGGTAAGAGGGGGCAGTAAATTCTCGTTTTGGGTTTTATAAGAGGGTCTCTATTAAAAAAAACTTCAGGGGGAATATAAAATCACGTCCTAATGGCAGGGGGTTTGTATAATTATCCCTTATTATTATTATAAACACATGTATGTTTATCAATTTCATTAAATACATCTATATTAAACTTTGTACGCATTTCAATGTAAAGTGTCTGTTAATTTTTTTAACTCAACAATAATATCCTTGAATTGTTTTAATGTTGCCAAAATCTTAAAATGGCATGAAAAATTATAATTGATCGATAATATTTTATTAGAAATGCGGGTAAACAGGTACGAGTATAGGTACTTGGCTATCCATAAGGCATGGCACGGGTACAAATGTTGGTGCCCACATGAGTATGGGCTCGGGTACGAGGATTTTTTAAAACTACGGGTATGGGGACGGGTATTATAGTACTCTGCCCAAACCCTATTGTTGCACCCCAAAATTTGCCCTCACCTAGACAAGACATTGTGTACTAAGGTGTCCCAAGAGGTTCACAAGGCATCTCAAGAGGTTCACAAGGTTCACAATTAGTCAGAAAGTTTGACAATTCCCTCAGACAAAACATCCTCTTAAGCAATGCATCCTAAACTAGGGTTTTGAGTTTCATCAGGCTAAATTGATTTATAAGGCTTCAAGTGAGCTTCATAGCATCCTATATGTCTTCAAGAATCCCTATGTCAAGTTTCAATGCTTTCCCAAAAGGTTTGCTCAGTCAGATGATCAGATAGGCTAAAATCAGTCAAAATAGTCAAAAAGTCAAACTGAGGTCAACTGTGGTCAAACCAAAGTCAAACTTCATGCTTTTTTGCCAACATCAATTATATGAATTAAAATTCATCATTTGATCAATGGTTGATCATGATTCATCAAGGAGATTTCAGATCATCAAGAATCAGGAGTTTCTAAGTTAGGGTTTTCACAGGAAAGGTCAACTGAACTTTGACCAGCCATAACTTTCACATGCTTCATCAAATATTTTCCATCCAAAGCTCATTTTGAAGGAAATTGAATTCTCTACAACTTTGTGTATCACAAGCCAAGCCTAAAAATGCTTCATTTGGAAGGTATGAGCTAAGACATTATAGGTCATTTTAAAAGTCAACAAAAAGTCAACATCTTCCAAAGGGCATAACTTGAAAATGGTAAAAGGTATGGAAATGAGACCAATGAGGTTGGATAGAGGACTCTCTAAGCTTTCCAAAATGTCCAAGAACACCCTCATAGCCTTGAAATTGAGGGAGATATGCCTTTGCAAAGTTGGGAAATTTTTGGGAGGTATATGAAGCAAATGGGGCCTTAAAACGAAAATTTTCCAAATGGGCTTGTAATGTTGTGACCCAATCCATACAAAGACCTCAAGCACGACCCAATGGCAAGCCATTCTGATTTTTTATTTATTTGATATTTATTTGAATTTTATTCATTTTAATTCAAATTAAATCAAAATAAAATTTAAAAATCAATATTTGGACATGATTCTTCTTCTAGAAAATCTTAAAAATCATTTAAAGTTGATTGAAATCATAAAAATTCGTGCTAGCTTGATTTGGAAAGGTTGGATGAGATATTTTTCAATATTTGAAAGGATGAAACTTCATGGTCAAGTAATCACTACAAAGCCCAAAAATCCATGATATTTTGACCTAATTACCTTCCTTACAAATACACAAACTCAAGACAATAACAAGGACACGAAAATTCTGCCTCCAAGAACAAGAACAAAACTTCAAATTTCACAAAAAATCTCACAATCGGATTCTTATTTGCAGGCCATATCAAAGTGTTTTGAAGGTTGCAACATGTTCCTTGAGCATCACTGATGCTTTTCCAATCATCATAAGCATCTAAAACTCCATGCATCATTGAAATCGGATCGTGTTCTTCCCCTATTTTATTTTTTCTCGTTTTCATACATTCAACCTTTATAAATCGTTTTTGTTAATTGGTTTGTGTTTGATATGTTCTAAGGATGCGATTTGGGTGGTTCAATCGAAGGATCATAGCCTGAGGCGTGAAACGCCATTTTTAGGGTTTATGTTCTAAATTTAGGGCTTCCTGAAATACCAAATATAAACAAATTCTAAGGACATAGATGAACTGTGTGAGTCATAAGGAACTCATTGGTGTAATTGATTTGAGGAAATTGTACTTGTTGTATGGTGTTTGAATTTCACAGGTTCAAAAATGCAGGAGAATTCGCAAGAAAACTCCTAAGTAAATTCGCAGGAAAACCTACGATTCCAAGGTTGAAGATGATGTCCGTTGGCGCGCGTTTTCATTTTTAAATATTTGTTTTAATATTTATTGTTTCATTCAGGTTTTATTTCACAATGAAGCTGATAGCCCGGTGGTTAGGGCATGCGCATGTGTATGGTCTGGGGTTCGAGTCCCAGCTTCACCATTCTTTTCCTTTTCTTCATTTATTTTTCAGGTTTTATATATTATATTTAAGGGAGGACATATGTTAAGCGCGCCCCATGTGGCTTATTGGCAAAGACTTAGAGTTAAAGAGTGAAGGTGGTGGGTTCGAGCCTTGGTGAAGGAAATTTTTTTGGTTTTTTCAAGCATTAAAGAAGGTTTATTATATTATCACATGATGACCATTCCATAACACCACCAGCGTGCAGCTCAGTTGGCAATCCTCTTCATTATCCAGGTTAGGGACCTGGGTTCAAATCCTAGGTCCACCATTTTCCCTATTTTCTCCTTTTTGTTTCTAATTGTTCTATTTTTCATTAAATTAAACATGATTAATATAATTAATATAATTAAAATGTATTTTCTAAACTAATAACCAATAATGTTTTTGTGAAACTCATAATTATTTTCTTAATGTTAATTATTTGTATTAATTATATATCTTTTTGTAAATAAATTAATAATGTATAATTATAATAAACAAAACCCTATTTTTCTTAATTCAAACATTAACCCTAATTTTTTGTCAAACCTAATTTTTATCTTAACCCTTATATTTAACCTAATTTTCTTAACCCTGATTAAATCATTATTTTTAATATGTAAATAATTTATTATTTGTTTATTATTATTAAACTTATTTTCTTAATTAATTCCTAAAAAAAATTCTAATATTAATTTTTTCTTGCTAAATTCTTATTTCTTTTGTTTATTTATTTTTCTAACCCGTCTTATTTTTATTATTAATATTTAATTATTGTTTTTATTATGTTTATCATTATTAGTTTTATTATTATGTAACTGCTAAAGTCATGTAATATTTGTAGGCTTATTTTCTCGTATTTATTTTTATTGTAAATATCTTTATTGTGTGGTTAGTAATTCTAGGGTGTGTATAACATATTTGTAATTAAAATTAACTTAGAAAATTAATTTAACAAGATAAATATTTGAAAATAAACACGCACCCACGTAAGTCGATCTAAGATCGTCATCTTGCACTTCCTAGGGTTGCCTCTTAGTTGCCTTAAAACAAATGGTCAAGTAGGGTGTCTTAAGCAAGTCCCTTCATAAATATCATCAAGTCCCTACAGTTTTAAAGATTAAGTCCCTTCGAGGTTGCCTACGATAAATGATCTTGTCCCTTCAAATAAAAGATGATAAGTCCTTATGAATTGCTAAAGACACCCTACAGTTGCCTATATCCAGATGACCCTACACATGTCCCTTAACACCTCCAAGGTAATGACTACCTATTCCTTAATAATAGGGATAGTCTTACCATTAAAAGAACATAAGAACAGGAAAGACTTAATATAGGGTAGGTTTCTCTTAAGTTGCTTGCTCACTTTTCAAAAACACTCTTTACACCCCACTTTTCAAACAATTTTCAAAAACAAGGCTTTGTATACATCCATACGAGGATCATTACAAAGTACTTAAAAATTTTCTAATCACACACTACATCTTTTCAAAACAATTTAAAGTGAGCTAAGTAACTAAGAGCCCATGGATAACCATGGATATAAAGGGTGCTAACACCTTCCCTTTGTATAACCTACCCCCCGAACTCAAGTCTTTTAAAATAGGTCTTTCTTGTTCTTTTATGTCCTTTCCTTTTGGATAAAATAAAAGTCGGTGCCGACTCTTGCTATTCACAACATTTATAGAAAGTCAGTTCTCCCACCGTGTTACAGAACTGGCGACTCTGCTGGGGATTTAATAAAAGAGGGGTACCCTTAGGAATTAGATCACTTAAATTATTTGCTTTGTTTGCTTTACTTTACTTGTTGGGGCTCTTATGTGTGAAAGATCCTAACCCGAATCTAGTGTACCTTAGGTAAATGGCAATAGACCAAGGAAACTGTACGGCGTATACCGATATGGTTGATCTGGTGGCCATAGTTAGTGTGACTTCTTGGTTGGTGCTTATGTTCCTTAAGAAAGTTGAGGATAATATGAGGCTGCCATATGTTGTCAATACACTAACTGACTTTTAGAACCCTAGTAATCCCATCTTGGCCTTTAGAAAGTAGTGAGATAACCGGCTTTGGTGAAGACTGAAGTTAGTTGATACTCGATACTACGCTTATTGAGATCCTAAACTTGGAGGGTTTTGGTTGGCAAGTAAGTTGCCTACTGAACAACCACCCTTGTGAAGGATCAATGATATTGAGATCCCTTAGAACTTGGTTACTTTTGTAGGACAGGATGAACCAACTAACTTTAGGGGAGGGTACTTACCTTTAAACCTCATACAAGCCTCTAAACCTAAGGCTATGGTGTGACTTGTTTGTGTGTGCCACATGTTTGTGATTGAGCATAACATCATAACATCATCATGCATCATAAGCATAGCATTTTCACTAACTATTTCAAGGACCAAAGGATTTATCTTTGTTCTTTGTTGCAGTTCATGGCTTCTGCTCGTAGGAATACTATCCGGATCAACTTTGTAGGGATACCTCCTAAGCTTAAGGAATTGGTCTCTCAAGTTTCTGAAAACTCCCAATTCATCAAGAGGCATGGTCACCTACTGGATCTAGTCACTTCAGGGTTCAATGAAGATATGATGAGTGTTATATTTCAGTTCTTTGATCCTAAACATCATTGTTTCACATTCCCCGACTATCAGCTGGTTCCTACAATGGAAGTGTTCTCCAAGCTACTAGGTATACATATCCTTGATCATAAACCTTTCACAAGCTTGGAGAAAGAGCCTAAACCTGAAGTCATTGTTGCAGCCCTACATTTGAAGAAATCTGACATTGTCCTAGAAACGAGAAGTGGAGTTAAGGATATCCTTGCTAAGGTATTGATGGAGAAAGCTCAAGTGTTCCTGAAAGCTATGAGTTATGATGCTTTTGAGGAGATCTTGGCCTTATTAATCTATGGCCTAGTGTTGTTTCCTAATCCATACCAGTTCATAGACATACACGCCATCAACATATTTCTGACTCGCAATCCAGTGCCTACATTACTTAGAGACATCTTACACTTTCTTCATACCCGTACTACGAAGGCACGAGGAACTTTGATGTGTTGCATACCTTTGTTGTCCAGGTGGTTTATTTCTCACCTTCCTCGATCAGTGATGAAGAATGCACAAGGGTTCAGGTGTTCCAAGAGGATTATGTCACTTTCTCATTCAGATATTCATTGGTGCTCTCGATCTATGGAGAATGTTACTATCATTGACCGTTGTGGGGAGTTCCCTAATGTGCCACTCCTTGGCATAAGAGGGGGCATTACTTAAAACCCTTCTTTAGCTCTACGTCAGTTTGGTTATGCTCGGAATGATGGTCCTCATGACATGCTTATTCAGGGTACTGTGTTCGACTACGACAACAATCTGCAAGGTTACCAGCAAAGGTTTATACGAGCTTGGGGTAAGGTGAACAAGGTTGACAGCAAGACTCTGGAACCAAAGTACTCCATTCCCATGGAACCTTATCTCAGATGGGTACGAGCACGTGCTCAGACTCTTATGATGCCATATCCTGCTATCCTGCCAATTACCATGGAGCCTGTTGCTGAAGGATATACTCCTTATGTCATTCTTCATCCAGCCATGCCCACTGACATGGAAGAGTTGCAGAGATCCTGGATCCAATTGAAGGAACAAAGGGATACTTTTGAGACTCATTTCAAAGCTAGTCAAGAAAGAATCCTGGAGCTGACAAAACAACTTCACGAGGAGCGGAATCTCAACTCACACCTCAACACAAAGAGGAAACGTCCATGGGAGACTTAAAACCCCATCTTTGTATTCATTTCATGTTTGTTGTAAGCCCAAGAGGCAAACAAGTTTATTGATTACTAATAAAAGTTTACTTTCTGTTTGTTTACACAAATGCTTGCTAGAAGTCCAGATGATGAAGCAAAATCACTCCAAATTCTCTCTAGTTGCAAAATAAATGCAACTAGAGCCTTGAATCTTGTTGGATCTTGAGCTTTGCAAGCAACTGCCCTGAAATGGCAAGGTTCTTGATCTTGAGAGATGGCTTGAACAAGTGTGTGATTAATGATCCTGAGCTTCCAAGGATCAAGGATCTACAATTTGTTTTTGGAGAGAGCTATTGTGTGAGGAGATTTGAGAGAAAATGAAAATCATGCACAAACTTGGAAACTGAAGAATGAGAGAGAACTGAGGCAAGCTGAAACCCTAATTTGTTATATATCCTCTCATGAACCAATGCTGAAGAAATGAAGAAGCTTGCACGTGGGAATCACAAGTTTTTGGTGATTTTGCAAATTTTGCAATTTGTGATGAGAGCATGAAACACTCATGCCTTATCTTGCCTTCAGCCCCATGTGCACTCTAAATCCAGCCCTTGATTTGAATCCAAAAGATCTTGGCCCTTAGATTAAGTTGTCACACTTTTCTCATGAATATGCAAAATTTGCACTTTTTAAGCAACATTCTCACTTGGTACGAATTTGGTGCATTCTCTTGAGAAAAATGATTCATTTGCAATGCATTTTAACTTTGGAACCTCACTTGATCCATACCAATACTCAAAATTAAGTTTTGTGACTTTTGGCTCTTGGCGCATGCATGAAAATCAACTTCTTGCCCTAATTTTGCCAAATTTTCGAGGGGCATAACTCCCTAACCACACATGATATGAAAAAGTACTTGTACGTTTTGAAAATGGGAGGCCTTAATCTCCAACTTTCATGTTTGACTTTGGTCCATTTGAAGAATTTTTGATTAAGTTATGATCATTTGAGTTTTAGGGCAAAAGTTGCCAAAAATGGAATTTCCTTAAAACCAACTTTGTACCAATTTTGCAAAAACCCTCAAAACTTCATGATTCTTGATCTTTGAACTTGCCAAACCTCTTATAACATTGTAAGAACATCCCTTGGATAGAAAAATTGGGTTGGACCCCTTGAAACCACACAGTTGACTTTTTTTGAGGTACAGTTGACCAATTACTCCATCTGCAAGCAACTGAAGAATTTCCTGACTTCCACAATGAATTTTCTCACCAAAATTGGTACCTAGGATCCTCTTGACATATAAAAGACTTTGCCAAAATGAAATGGCCAAAGCTTTAAGGTTTTAATGCTTGAATCTCAAACCCTAGTTTAGGACCATTGTGTAGGAGCTTTGCCCTAGTGATCCTCCAACCTTCTGAGCTCTTGCAAATGAACTTGAACTTGTAAATGCAATGTAGACCCCTTATAGGACTTGTACAAAACCAATGGGCCCCTTGTCATGGCTTGAAATTCTCCAAGAACCTCCACAGATGATCATATGCTTAATGCTAGGTCATGAGAAATGTTATGCCTCATCTTTCCATGCTAGGATGCTAAGAAAATGATATGTTCATAATGAATATGATGTGATAAGATGCTTAAAATGAAGAGGGAAAATTTGGGGTGTTACAGCTGCCCTTATTCAAACAACTGTTAATCTGAAGAGGACGGTAGCACGGGCTATTGACCGTTCAAGATAAACTGTGGTTGAATACCAAGAAGACTAGAAATTTGCACTCTGACGAAGAATGCAACACCGGGAAATAAACCCAACCAAATGACGCTTTGGCGACTGCAGGGGAGAAAAAGCAGACGAGCTTCTTCTAAGTTGAAACTGTTATCTGGAATAAGAATACTTTGACAGACAAGTCTTCTTCGAACAACCCTGTGACGCCAGGAGCTGGACATACGAGTCCTCAAACATTGCAAGAACAAATGACTCGAGACAGACGAATCTCCTTCGGATATACCTGTTACGCCAGGACCGGGATGCACTTAAGTATGTCGGATAGACATGCATAATCAAGGTAGACGGACCTTTTTCATATATTATCCGTGGATATATGGTACAAGAAATACGAGTCTTCTTTGAGCAAACCTGTTACGCCAGGTGCAACAATAATAATTGGTGCCTGAGACAGACGAGCCTCCTTCGGATATACCTGTTACGCCAGGACCGGCAATCATTTTGACATTTATTCCCACAGTCAGGATTTTAAACCTCTTCAATACAGACGAGTATTAGATGATCATCAAGATAACACAGACGAGTGTTATAAGTCAATGATAAGACGAGTATCAGACGATGATCTAAGAAACATAGACGAGCGCTTCAGGCAATGATACAGACGAGTATCAACCACTGGTACAGACGAATACCAGAAATTCAAACACAGACGAGCGTTTGGAATAACAATAAAGAAGAGTACCATGATAATAAGCAAATCCACACATACAGATATAAGCTAACACAGACGAGTGTTAGGGATGATACAGACGAGTGTCCAAACAAAACAGTCGAGCTTCAAACAGATAACACGCAGGCGAGTGCTGAGGGAATGCAGACGAGTAATAAGAAAATCAAACACAGACGAGTGCTGGAAATTGCAGGCGAGCAAACAGCAAAGAATACATATCAAAACACAGACGAGTGTTGGAAATTGCAGGCGAGCAACAACGAAGATCATCAAACATCCAACACAGACGAGTGTTGGGACGTTGTAGACGAACAAACAACAAATACCATATACCAACCACAAACGAGTGTTGGAAATTGCAGACGAGCAATAAACAGAGATCAAACACATACGAGTGTTGGAAATTGCAGACGAGCAACAACAAAAATCAAACACAGACGAGTGTTGGAAATTACAGACGAGCAATATCAAGGTGATCATGGGCCACAGCTAGGGAAAGAAAACGAGCAATACTGAAGCGACAACACAGACGAGTGTTGAGAAATGCAGACGAGCAATATCAAAGTATGAACACAGACGAGTGTTGGGAATGCATATGAGCATCAATAAGGTATGAACACAGACGAGTGCTGGAGAAGTGCAGACGAGCAACAAACAAATGCCTGATTGGCCACAAGAGTTACAACTCTACAAGGGAAGAAAAAGTCAAGAGGCCTTGACACCTATCTCTGACTGGGGTGATGAATACCTGTCTGTATCATCAAAATGACCAAAAGAACGGCAGTTTCGCTGGGGAATATTTCACTGACGGGAGTGAAAATCAAATATGAACTCTGTGGGGAAGGACAACCTTCAGACTTGGCTGGGAAGGATGCTTCAACAATGCTCTAGCTGGGGAGAGAATTTTGCTAATTCCAAGCTCTGTGGGGACATCAGGCATTCAGCTTCCTGTTGGGCATACTCCACTGGGGAATAATAAACTGCTTGGGCTGCTTGCCAAGACTTAGCTGGGGTGTTGCGGTGAGAATCGGATACCAAGCTATTGATTAAGCTTGAATCACAATTATTAAATGTTCACCACCGACTTTAATTTAATCCAAAGGGAAAAGGGAAAAAGATCGTAAAAACCCTAAATAAGGAGAAACTAGGTTCGGGGTTGATTATACCTAGGGAAGGTGTTAACATCCTAAGCATCCGCAGTATCCTACGGGAACCTCTTGTTAATATTTGTGTTATTGTTATTTATTGCTTGCTAAAACTAAGGGAACCTAAGGTTTTTATTTCTAATGGTGCTCGCACAACATCGCATCGATGCCTACGTATCGGGTATAGAATCAGAGCACTCGTAGTTCTCCTAAGGATTAACGAACACTTGGTTACGCTCAAGGTTCGCGGGGGAAGGTAAGTGTTATGGCAAACACTCACGTGACTTTAGGAAAGTCACAAAAAGTTCTAAAATAAAAAGTCCTAATGGCTAAGGACCTAAGGTAACTAGGGATGGCTAAACTTCCTATGACATTGAGTCAACTGCAGGAGTTCTTTCCCTTTTGGATTTAATGCGAAAAAATAAAGTAAATAAATGAGGGTGCAAGCTCCTAAGTCTAAGGCATAGGTTGCAACTTGCAAAAATGAACTGAATGAAGTAAATGGAAATGCGAGGTAAAGGGCTTAATAACTGGGCTATGGCTCGATATATGGATCGAGAATGCGGGGGGTGGAAAACAAGCGCGGTGCGTCAATTTGCTTAAGTTGAAAAGCTGTGAAGTGTAAGGAATGTGCAGATGGCGATCGTAAAACGACCGACTTACGTGTGTGAGTGAAGTGTGTAAAGTTCACTTGGCGTTGGACCAAGGATTTATTATCTTGAAAAGATTCTAATTATTATTTTGAAATGTTATATTTATGTCATGTTTAACAAATTATGGTCGAAAAGTGAGAGTGTGATTCACGCTGTACAAGTCATACATTATTAATACGACTAAATAATAAACAAAGAAATATAAGCAAACACCTTGCAAATAAAAAATAAATAAATTTAAACAAACTAATCTAAATACAATTATTTACCAAAATTATTTAAGAAGATAATTAAAAAAGAATTATTTAACATTTTTAACATAAAGTATTTTGAATTTGTTTTGTTTTTTTTGTTTTAAAAGAAATATTAGAAAAACTTAAAAGAATTAAAAATAAATAAAACATAAAAACAAAAAGGAGAAGAATTAAAAAAAACAGGGGGTGCTGATACGGTAGGCCCAAATGGGGCGCTGGAATGGAAAGGGCGGATGGACTAAGTCCGACCCGTGACCCATACCCGGTTTGATCTAAAACTAAATGGGCAAAAGAAAACCCTAAGGCCAAACGGTGCCGTTTCGCACGAAATGGGGACGAAATCCCTTCGTCCGTCTCACTCTCTCGTCGCCTCTCTCACGAAGCTCTTTCTCTCTCAATCGCGCTCGGGTCAAAACGCAACAACCTCTCTCTGTTTTCGTCTCCGACTCGCTTCTCGCGGTTCTCCCTAATCCGATCGTTTGCGGTTTTGTGACAGTGCATTGGCGAGGATGGGTCGCGATTCGCGGCTGTTTCCGTTTGTGGTTGTGGTGGTTTCGGATTTGAAGCTCACAGCTTGTTTGGTTTGCTTTGTGTGCGATTCAAACTCTCACAGGTTTCTTGTTTCTTTTGTTTGTTAATGGCTTTTTGTGATTCAGATGGTTGGGAGGAGCTTGGTGTGAACGAAGGTTTTGAGGTGGTGATGAAATTTCTCCTGCTGATTTTTGTATGGCTACTCTTTTTCTAAAGGCATTTTCTGTGTTTTTGTAGTTTTCTTGCTGAGTTTTGGAGGTTATGGTTTATGTAGAGAGTTGATTTTGAAGGTTTTGAAGAGTAAGTGGTTGCTGGTTTTTGATGGTTGTGGAAGATTTGGCCGGCTGTGTTCTCTCACGGTTTCGGATTCTCACTCTAATCTCTTAATTCGGGTCTGTTCTCTCTATCCTTAAACTCCCTTCATCTCTATTGTGTGTTCTGCTGTGATTTGTGTTGATGGAGGGAGGATGAAGTGTTTAAAAGGCGACGAGTTTTATATTCTCTCATCATGTTTGTGTCTGGTTTTTTCTGGTTTTGTGTGCTTTCGTATCTTGGTGGTTTTTTTTGTGACAGATTTATTAAACAGAGGTGATAGTGATGTGTTTGAGAGGGTGATTGAAGGTTGGATCCGGTTTATGTTAATGGTGGTGGAGGATGGTTTTATTGAACATTATTCGTGAATGTCAGTTTGGTTGTGTGTTGTTTTTTGGTGTTGATGGAGTTTGCAGATTCGAATGAGAGTTGAAGATGAATGTTGAAGGTGAGTGTTATTCTGAAATTAGGTGTGGATCTCGTTGTGTTCGCAATGAAAGGTTTAAGAATAAAAGTTGAAGGTTGAAATGGAGAAGGTTTGGCCGATGATGTGAGATTAATGATGGTGAAAATGAAATATGAATTAAGGTAATGGTTTGTGTGTGTGAAGTTTAATGTTTAATGGAGGTGCGGTAAAGAAGGTTGGAGAGATTATTGTTTGAGAAATGTTGTTGTGAGTGAGTGAAGAGGATGAAAAGGTCTGTTGGTTGCTGTTTGTGATTTTCGAAGAGGACCGAAAAGTTGCTGCCCAGTTCTTCGTTTAATGAAGAATGAGTGAGGATTTTGAAGTCATTTTTGAAGAAAGAGAGTAAGAGAGAATGAGGGGTTTGGAAGAGTAGAAATGTATCAGGGAAGTGAGTAGATTCTTGCGGTTCAGTCTGTTCCTTTTCACAGTTGTGGACCTTGTTCTGTATTTTATTCACATCATGATCGTCTTCCAAGACTGGCTGCCATGACTGATTCTTTTATGTTGTATATGGGCTGCTGTTTTTTGTGAAGTTTTATGACTGCTGTTTTTGTGAAGTTTTAATGTGAGGTTTTGTTTTGTGTATTCAGATTTGAATTTGAAATGAAACTAAAAAAGGAAAACTAGCTATGAACAAAATGCTGAAAAAAAGTGAAGGCAGAGGAGAACATTACCGACCCGAAAGTTATCGGGGTGAAGAATCCGCAATGGTAAGTGTTGCTTCTACTCCTTGCTACTACTGGTGTGGGTCTAAGGTGGTTATTGATACTTTGTTGCTGAATTTTCTGTTTTCTCCCTTTTCTCCTCCCTTTTTTGTGGTTTTTTGTTTGAAGTTGTGGCTGAATTTTCTGTTTTGTATCAATCTATTCTCTCTTGTGCTTTTTTGTTGTGGGAATGTTGCTGAATTTTTTTGTGATGTTTGATGAATGAAACAGTGCTAGCTTTATATGAAATGAATTAGGGTTTTTGGTTTTGAATTTCTGTCCTTGTTGCTTGTTGATGAAGGGTTGGGACAAGGGGGACAGTTCTGAATTTTGTGTGCAGTAGTGGGGAGGTGGAGCAGCCTGTTTGTGTGTTGTGTGCTGCTGTCCTGCTTTTTTTTGTGGCTGTTTTTTCTGTCTGCTAGTGCCATGTTCTTGCTGATTTTTTTTGTACTAATTTTGACACTTGTTATGAGAAAAAGAAAAACTTTACAATATGTAAAAATGAAAAAACATGAGTGTTGAATTTTTGTAATGGTATGCTTAAATGAAATAGAACTTGAATGCTTATGTAACACATATGGGGCTATTTTGAATTAAACATGAAATTGAAAAAAAATAATACTCGAAAATGAATATGTTTGGATTATAAACTTGAATGATGTTTTGAAATATGATAAATGGTGTTAAATGATGCAATGTGTTGAATGAATTTGATTGAATAAATATGATGATTATGATTATGTATGAGTTTGATGAAATGTTAATGCTAACTTGTTTTTTTTTTAATTTTCATGTGTATGATGAATGGAAAAGGCATGAAGTTGGAGATGTGGCATAGCATGAAGAATCAAGAAAACAAAACATGGAGTTGGATACATTCTTATGATGAGAAAATTGAACCATCTTTATTTAAGAAACACTTTTATTTTGAATTTGTAATTGCTAATTTGTAGCTTGTAACTTGTATGTAACTTGACAAAAGCTTGTAATTGAATTTGGTTATGGAAAAGAAATTGTAACTTTGGCATTTAAACTTTGAGAATTTTTGTTTGACATGAGTTGATATTTGTAATTTTTTGGAAAAAGAATTGGAACTTTGTGGTTTGAAACAAACACTTTTTATGAATTTGGAATCAATTTTGGAATGGAAATTGAACTTGGAATGAATTGGAATGGAATTTGAACTTGGAATGAATTGGAATGGAAATTGAGGCTTTGAAGTAGAAAATAGAAATTGAAATTGGAACTTGGAAACAAACTTGAGCTTTAAAAGAAAATTGGAAGTTTAATTCTTGAAAAATTGAAACACACTTAGAACATGACTTGAAATAGGATTTGCATTGGAGATGGAATCTTGGAATTGGAATTGGCAACTTGAAATGAAATTTGATTTGAATTTGGAATTGGAAATGATATGGATTAAGAATTATAAAAAAAGATCTTGAAATTGAGACTTTGGAATTGATTTTTTTTAAAATAGAAATTGGAAAGGAAACCTTGAAATAAAAATTGCAATAGGAATTTTAATAGAAAATGAAATTGAATTGGATTTAAACCTATGATAAAATTGAATTAAAAATTAGAAATGAAAATTAAAATTAGATTTAGAAACAAAACTTGAAAATGAATTAAAAATTAGGAAAAGAAATTAGAAATTAATTTAGAGAAAAAAACTTTGAAAATGAAATGGAAATAAAATTTAAGTTTAAAATTTAAGCATGAATTAAGAACTAGAAGTAGAAATTGAAACAAGAATTAGAAGTAGAAATAGAAACTTGAAAAATAGAATAAGAAAAGGAAATTAAAATTAAAATTAAAACATGTGAAATAGAAATTAAATTAAAAATCTTGGAAGTGAAAAGAAATAAAAATTAAATTTATAAACAACTTGCAAAGGAGTTAGAAGCAACAAAGAAATAAAAAAAACTTGGAATTCTCTGCTAAATGTGATGAACGTATGATGCAAGCAGTTAGGGGTAAAATTTGGGGTGTGACAGTTGCCCCTATTTAAATAACTTTACCAGATGGCATGAATGACGATAAACACTCATGAGATCAGGGTGAAAGGTATTTAAATATAGAAATAACCGGAAATTTTGCCCCTAAATGCAATGTTATGCTGGACTTACAAACTATCTAACTCTGTAACAACTATGCAAAGAATGATGATTATGGTATGAATGATTAGAATGAGATAAATCGACGACCACAAGCCAAAACTCACTGGGGATGACAATACACTGGGGATAAAGAAACGAAAACGGGAAGTATTCAAAGTGATAAATCAACAGGTTCAAGTGTAACTGTTGACACTAAGAATAACAAAAGACAAGAACAAAAGGAAATCCAAAGCATTGGAATCAACGAACACAGACAAAACAAAATAAAATTCAAAGTGACTGCACAGTGGCTCGATGCGACCAACTGACACCAAGAATACAAACAAGACAAGGAAATAAATCGAAGTGGTAGATCAACGGCTCTATGCGACCAATTGACTTTGAGAAATTAAAAAAACAACAACATATTCAAAGTGAATGCGCAGCGGCTCGATGCGACCAACTGTCACTGAAAATGATAAACATAATATTCGAAGTGAATGCGCAGCGGCTCGATGCGACCAACTGACACTAAGAATAGAAATGACACAATATTCAAAGTGAATGCGCAGCGGCTCGATGCGACCAACTGACATCATGAATAATCAACAAAAATATTCGAAGTGAATGCGCAGCGGCTCGATGCGACCAACTGACACTAAGAATACAACAAAATAATCATTCAAAGGGAATGTGCAGCAGCTCTATGCGACCAACTGTCACTAAGAATACAACAAAATAAACATTCAAAGGGAATGTGCAGCGGCTCGATGCGACCAACTGACACCGAAAACGATAAACGTAATATTCAAAGTGAATGCGCAGCGGCTCGATGCGACCAACTGACACTAAGAATACAACAAAATAAACATTCAAAGGGAATGTGCAGCGGCTCGATGCGACCAACCGACACTAGAAATGATAAACATAATATTCAAAGTGAATGCGCAGCAGCTCGATGCGACCAACTGACACTAAGAATAACACCAACAAAATATTCGAAGTGAATGCGCAGCGGCTCGATGCGACCAACTGACACTACGAATACAACAAAATAAACATTCAAAGTGAATGTGCAGCGGCTCGATGCGACCAACTGACACCATGAATAACAACAAAAATATTCAAAATGAATGCGCAGTGGCTCGATGCGACCAACTGTCACTGAAAATGATAATCATAATATTCAAAGTGAATGCGCAGCGGCTCGATGCAACCAACTGACACCATGAATAAAACCAAATAAACATTCAAAGTGAATGTGCAACGGTCATTGCCGGTTGACACTGAGAATGACAACAACAAATTTATTCAAGGTGAATGCGCAGCGGCTCGATGCGACCAACTGACACCATGAATAACAAAAAAAAAAAAACTCGAAGTGGAATCACAATAGGTTCGAAACCGGTTGACACTAAGAATGGAAGCCAAGATACACTCAAAGTGAATGCGCAACAGGTTAAAAAACCGGTTGACACTAAGAATGAAAAAGACAAAGTAGTCAAAGTATTCAAAATGGTAAATTAACAGGTTCAAATGTAACTGCCGACACCGAGGATAAGGAAGGAAATCACAGTGATTTAGTAGCGGCTCTATGCGACCAACTAACATTGGGAATAAAATGAAAATCACCCAAAGATAGATCAATGACTCTAAGCGACCGGCTAACGCAAAAAAGTAACAACAAAACATGTTGGAGTTTTCAAATAAGATAAAACACCCAACCTCTAGAAATTCCTTCAGGAACCATCAGGAGAAAGGTACAAGTATGTGCCAAAATCAAATGGACTTGGATTTAAGCAACAGGTTTCACGACTCGCTTAAAAGATTTATGCCAATGACAATTGGACTTCAAGGAGATATTGGTGGTCATAAAGACAAATACCAATCACAATTAGAATTCCACGGGGAACGCCAGCAATTACTGGGGACAAAAACATTGATAAACCAAACCTCGGGTACCAACAACAATGGATTTTCAAATTGAACACTAATGATATCTGGACTTGGAAATAGACAAACGACAATTGGGGAAAGACAAATGCTAATGTCAAATGCGCATGATTGAGCATGATGCGAATGATCATGATATGCAAATGTTGACTCTATGGAGACAAAGAGTTGACAAGACTCAAATAGGGAGTAGGCTCTCAACACCAATACTCAGATGACAATATGAAAATCACTGAGGAGATGTCTTCGAATTTTGGAAACCATGTTTGGTCCAAGGATCCATCCAAGAGTGTCATCAATTTTGAACTTCTATGGGGATTTCTGTAATAATAGTATAAAAGTGTTGTTGCAAACCAGGACTTCTTGGGGAAACAGAAGGTTTTTCCAATTTTTCCAAAGTCAAAGAAACTTGAATGTTTTTTCAGTGTGTTTTCAAAAAACATTTCCTTAAAAAAAAATTCATTTTCAGAGTTAAATTGTAACCCAGTGATGACATTTTGCATAACAAAAGAAAATAAGAAGCTGAACAACAAAATCCATAGGCAAAGTTTGTATTTTATTCAAGAATGGTAGCTTGCCAATGGCAAAAACTCCATGGGAAATTACAATTTGAAAATGGCAATGGGGAAAGGTCTACATTGAATCCAACGACCACTACAATCCATAATAACTAAGACTGCCCGACACCTTGCTTTTGACAAGAGCAAATGGATTGATCTTCCATTATGATTCTTCAGTAATGGTAAACACCATCTGACACAGTCAAATGCCTTTGTCCCTAACTTTTGCCTGGACCGCCCTTTCGGGTTTTCAATCCACCGGGACACTCTTTTTTGCCTAAGCCGCCCTTTCGGGTTTTCAACTTAGCGAGCTCTTTTTTTTTTTTTATCCCTAACTTTTGCCTGGATCTCCTTCATAGGTTTTGATCCACCGGGATACCCTTTTTTTGCCTAGGTCTCCATTTCTGGTTTTCGACCTATCGGGTTTTATTTAGGCATAATATTTTTTGACTGCATCAGAATTCACCGGGTGTTTCAGCTGTTCACCATCCATAGTTGTAAGGATTAAGGAACCCCCGGAGAAAGCCATCTTCACAACATATGGGCCTTCATAGTTAGGACTCCATTTTCCACGCATGTCTTTGTGGACTGGCAAGATTTTCTTGAGTACAAGATCTCCTTCTTTGAATTCTCGGAGACGGACTTTCTTGTCGAATGCTCTCTTGATGCGCTTCTGGTACAACTAGCCATGACACATGGCGGTCATTCTCTTCTCATCAATGAGGTTCAGTTGGTCAAACCTGTTCTGGACCCACTCAGCTTCCTCCAGTTTGGTTTCCATCAAGATTCTCAAAGATGGTATCTCTACTTCAATAGGGAGAACTGCATCCATCCCATACACCAGAGAGAAAGGGGTTGCCCCTGTTGAAGTGCGAACTGATGTTATGTATCCGTGTAAAGCATATGGTAACATCTCGTGCCAATCTTTGTAAGTTTTTACCATCTTCTGCAGAATCTTTTTGATGTTCTTGTTTGCAGCTTCAACAACTCCATTCATCTTCGGACGATACGGAGAAGAGTTATGATGTTCAATCTTGAAGGTCTCACACAACTCTTTCATTGTTTTGTTATTCAAAATTGTCCCATTGTCTGTGATGATTCGGCTTGGGATCCCATAGCGGCAGATAATTTGGTTCTTGATGAAACGGGCAACCACTTGCTTTGTCACATTGGCGTAGGAAGCTGCTTCTACCCATTTGGTGAAATAGTCAATTGCGACCAAGATGAACCGATGACCATTGGAAGCTTTAGGCTCAATTGCCCCTATCATGTCAATGCCCCACATTGAGAAAGGCCAAGGCGATGACAGAACATTCAAAAGTGTTGGAGGTACGTGCACCTTGTCGGCATAAATCTGGCATTTATGACACTTCCTGGCATACTTGAAACAATCTGATTCCATGGTCAACCAGAAGTATCCAGCTCTCAAAATCTTCCTGGACATGGCATGTCCATTGGCATGTGTTCCAAATGATCCTTCATGGATTTCCCTGATCAATAAGTCTGCTTCACGCTTGTCCACACATCTAAGCAGTACCATATCATGATTTCTCTTGTAGAGCACATTGTTGCTGAGGAAAAACTTGGACGCCAATCTTCTTAAAGTCTTCTTGTCTAGAGTTGTTCCATCCGCTGGGTACTCCTGATTTTGCAAGTAGTTCTTGATGTCATAGAACCATGGTTTCTCATCAGTTTCTTCTTCGACCAGTAGACAGTAGGTTGGTGCAGTTCTTCGCTCGATTGTAATGAGTGGAGCTTCATTAAGAAATCTAACTTGAAACATAGAGGCCAACATAGCCAAGGCGTCTGCAATTTGATTTTCTGCCCTTGGAACATGATGGAAAGTGACTTCGTCAAAGTATTTAATTAACTCCACAATATGGGCCCGATAAGGGATCAACTTCTCGTCACGGGTCTCCCATTCACCTTTGACTTGGTATATTACCAAAGCTGAGTCTCCATATACATCAAGGATCTTGATTCTGGTATCAATTGCAGCTTCGATACCCAAAACACAGGCTTCATACTCTGCGATGTTGTTTGTACATTCGAAACATAATCTGGCTGTGAAAGGAGTATAACCACCATCAGGATTCATCAAAACAACTCCTACACCATGCCCCATGTAGTTAGAGGAACCATCAAACATCATCTTCCAACGAGAACCTGGCTCGGGACCTTCATCTGGACCTGGAACTTCACAGTCCTTTATCAACATAATGTCCTCGTCCGGGAAATCGAATTTCAAAGGTTCATAATCTTCGACAGGATGATCAGCAAGGTATTCAGATAAAACACTACCTTTAATAGACTTTTGGGTTACATACTGGATATCATATTCGGATAACAACATGTGCCAACGGGCGAGTCTTCCAGTCAAAGCAGGCTTCTCAAAGGTGTACTTTATTGGATCCATTTTCGAGATCAACAAAGTAGTGTGACAAATCATGTACTGCCTGAGGCGTCTGGCCGCCCATGCCAAGGCACAACAAGTTTTCTCTAAAAGTGAATATCTGCTTTCACAGTCTGTGAACTTCTTGCTTAAATAATAAATGGCGTGCTCCTTACGACCGATTTCATCCTGTTGGCCTAATACGCAACCCATAGAACCCTCAAGTACAGTCAGGTACATGAAAAGAGGCTTCCCTGGAGTAGGTGGGATCAAGATAGGAGGTTCCTGTAGATAAACCTTAATCTTCTCGAAAGCCAGTTGACAATCAGGACCCCACTCAATTGCTTGATTCTTCCGGAGCAACTTGAATAAGGGCTCACATGTAGCAGTCATGTTGGAGATAAATCTGGAGATGTAGTTCAATCTTCCAAGGAAACCCCTGACTTGATTTTCTGTTTTGGGAGCTGGCATCTCTTGAATTGCTCTGACCTTGTCCGGATCTACTTCAATTCCTTGCTGACTAACAATAAAACCAAGTAACTTTCCCGATCTGACACCAAAAGTACACTTAGCCGGATTCAAACGCAGTTGGAACTTTCCGAGGCGCTCAAATAACTTCAGGAGATGATTCAAATGATCCTCCTCACTCTGTGATTTGGAAATCATATCATCCACGTAGACTTCTATCTCTTTATGCATCATATCATGGAAAAGGGTGACCATTGCCCTCTGATAAGTGGCTCCTGCATTTCTGAGACCGAATGACATAACCTTGTAACAATAAGTGCCCCATGGTGTGATGAATGTAGTCTTTTCCATATCGTCAGGATCCATCTTGATCTGGTTATATCCTGAAAACCCATCCATGAAGGAGAAAACAACAAATTTAGCAGTGTTGTCAACCAAAGTATCAATATGCGGAAGAGGGAAATCGTCTTTCGGACTGGCTTTGTTCAAATCCCTATAGTCCACACACATTCTGACTTTGCCATCCTTTTTAGGGACTGGCACAATATTAGCTACCCACTCAGGGTACTTTGCAACTGCGAGGAATCCAGCATCAAACTGCCTTTTGACCTCTTCTCGAATCTTCAGAGCCATGTCTGGTCTTGTCCTT
The DNA here is from genome assembly GCA_963966055.1 of Lathyrus aphaca. Lineage (NCBI taxonomy): Eukaryota > Viridiplantae > Streptophyta > Magnoliopsida > Fabales > Fabaceae > Lathyrus > Lathyrus aphaca. The sequence continues at coordinate 280,703,934 of OZ014520.1, read as the reverse complement.
CGAAGCTTTTGCTTTACAGGAAGACAATCTGGTCGAAGAGGTAACTTATGGACCACTATGTCTGTGTCTAAACCGGGCATATCTTGATACGACCATGCAAACACATCCGCATACTCTCTGAGAAGCTTGACCAATCTTTCTCTAACGTCTGCCCCAAGTGTTGTACCAATCTTGACTTCTTTCTTGTCTTCATCAGTGCCAAGATTGATGGTCTCTACCTGCTCCTTATGTGGCTGAAGATCTGTGTGCTCATACTCAACTAATCTTGCCAGTTCTTCGGGAATGTCACAATCTTCCTCACTTTCATCTTCCGCTTGGTAGATGGGCGAATCAAAGTTAGGAGAGAATGTAGAGTCATTGGATTCAACAGGGTTTTCGTTTATTCTGCATATGATAATGATTTTCTTTTATTAAAAGTGGAAGATAGAAAAATGCAAGAGAAAAAGCTTTTTATTGGTTTTGAAAGATTGCCATTTTCTTTTTAAAAGTGAAAAGAGAGAGATAGAGAAAAACAGTAAATGATCAAAATAAGAGTTTAACAAAATGCCTTCATTGATAATAACTTTTGAAAATGAGAAGGGGCCCTACAAAATACTCCCATAGCCTTGGGCAGAGCTAGGGAACTTTGAAAACACTTAAAAACAATAAATTACTTTGACAATGGAAAAAACTCTGGGATCTCGACTGCCTCCCAATTGCCCAAGGCTTCTCCACACTGATACACCAAATGATTCACATCTTCATCTTCAGAACCTCCATCAATTGCATTGACCTGATAACCAGCACTGGAAAACACTTCTTGAATGGTCTTCGGACGTCCTTTATCGGAGGTTGACGCTCCTTCCTTCACATGAGTTGGTTTGTAACCCAACTGTCGCTCCCGATAAAATGGGACTGGTTCAGATGAAGGTACAGACGCGAACGGTCGGCGAGAGGGACAATGAGAACACACAGCCGTGAACTCACTGTAGAATGAATAGAGTCGCCAGCTAGGCATTTTTATCCCGGAGGAAAGGCAATGCTGCATAGGCCTAGAAAGAGACGGATAAGACGGTTTGCGAACCAGAGAGACTGAGAAAGGGGGTTGGTTACAACCTGGGAAGGTATTAGCACCCAGATTGTCCGCCGTACTCGACGGGATCCACGCTTAAAAGATTTGTGTTTTAAAGGGGTAGTGTCAGTGCAATCTGTGTATAAAATAGCTGGAAAAGATGTACAAGTGTCAGTGTAAAGTGTATAAGTGATGTGAAAGTGTCAGTGTAAGAATGAAAGTGAGACGCTCAAGATCATGAGGCTAAAGAATGAAACTGGAAGGAGAGGGAATGTACAGAGACTTTTGTTCGATAACTGTTAAGTTATGCCTACGTATCCTCTCGTGCAATGAGGAAGTCAGAACACCGTAGTTCGACCCAAAGAGACTGAAAGGTGAATTGACTTGTGAACTGCTTGCTTGTCAATGCTCAAGTGTATGACCCGTCTGGCTCAGGTGCAAACTGTCTTGCATTAGACGGAAGAAGCAAGTTCTCGTTTGTGAGTGAGTGTGATGAGAAAAGAATCCCGGAGGAGACGATTATTGTTTGTTTTTTGTGTTTTCAGCCTTTTATTGCTTTTGAAAATTTGTCATAAGTTAATGAGCTTAAACCTAAACCAATGGATTTAGTAAACTCATCACATCTTCCCTCTGTTTAGGGGTAATGAGAATACCTTAAGTGTGAAGTCAGCTTCTCACACTTAATCACCTTTGGTATAGGATTAAGATCATTAACCTATTTTGTGATTATTTAGATGTTTTTGGTGTTTTTGTTTAGTGTTAAGTAATGAGATTAAGCCATAATCAGGGATTAAACAGACTCATTACACCATCCTAATAGAAGGATAATAGATGAGAATGTTTAAGCTGAGGAAAACTCCTCAACTTAATCCATGATTAGGGATTAAACTCATGACAAAACAAAGCCTTTATTGAGTGGATTTTAGTTAATGATATGATGATGAAGTGGATTTTATGATTTGTAAGACAACTTGAGGGGGACTTGTCCATTAACACTAGGGTTAGTCCTTCTTAACCAATTAAGGAAGAATTAGAACCCTAATGCAAGGCCCAAGTTACAAGTGTGAAGTCTTGATACTTATTAAGTGGATTGATTAAGAGATTTAAACACATTAAGGGTTTAACACTTAGGATTAAAGTTATACACTCCATCCTAAGAGAAGGATGCAGGCATAAGCTTAATCACAAAGCCTTAAAGCCTTTAGGGTTTAGTCCCTGATTATGAGGTGAGAAGAGAAGACTCAAAAGAGACACAAAGGTAAAAACTAAGAGGAGGGAACTAATCAAAACCCTAATCATTGTCATGCTTGGTTGTTCCTAAGGTTTGTGAGGTTTCATCAAGAAGATCTTCAAAGGAACCACCAGGAAGCAGATGAAAGGATCAAGAGAAGCAAAGTGACTTGCTTCATTCAAGAAGTCAAGTCACTTGAAGAAAGAAGGTGGAGAGAAGAAGAATGAGCAAGCTCAAACTCAAACACATATAGAAAATGCAGCAATGGGTGCAAAAGAGATGACAAGAAAAGTTATGAGAAGTGAAGGCAAATTCACTTCTCAAGTCACTTACCACCTGAAAAGGTTAGAAAAGAAATGCAATGCAATGCAAGATGAGATGAGATGACATGATGAGAAACAAAACCAGAAGCAGGTTGATGATGATAATGATTCTATGAAGTGCTATGAACATGAGGCAAGGCATGGAGATGGTCATACAAGCTTATGGATGCAGATGAAGCAAGTTAGGGACCATGAACATACATGAAAAGTTATGAAGCATACAAGGCATACAACATGGCAAATACATGATGTAATGATCAAACATGTTTTCTATATGTCTTATGATGTCAAATGAATCACATGGTAGCTTGAAATGCTAAGACAAGTCATGTTATGCAAGAGAATGCAAGAGGGATGCAAATGAAAGTCCAAATTAGGGTTAATGGATCATACATCAAACAAAAACCAAAAACAGAAGCAAACCCTAAGATAAAAAATGGAAAATGTCATACAAAGGACCCTTGATCCTATACTAAACCAATGTCCAAAGGGGAGGTCTCAACTCTTAACCAATCTCAAGTTATGGTTTTTACAAGTTATTAGGGTTTTTTAGGGTTCTTAACAAAAGAAATGCCAATCAATTTGGAAATGCAAGAACAAATCATGGCCTTTTTACCCTAGAAACTACATGCCAAACAAAAGACCAAGCAAAAAGAATCAATGTCTCAACCTTCTCCAATAGGCAGAAATGAATTTTTGAATCCATGATCAAAATAATGCATAAAAAATGATTTAATTCAATGAAAAATTCTTAAAATGCATCAAGATCAAAAAAGAAATTTGGTTTGAAGGTTGGACAATGTTTCTAAATGTCTTAGAACATTTCATGAATTTTTTTTGTAATTTTTAAATACCTAAAAGTATTTTTAATTAATTAATTCCCATTAATCAATTAAAAATAATCTTTTAAATATTTAAAAATATTTTTTTAATGCAAAAATGAAAATAAAAATATTTTTTGTGTCATAAAAATTATTGAAACTCTTGAGAAAAAGTTTCATAATTTTTAAACAATTTTTACTATTTTAAATAAATTACACAAGTTAAATGAGAAAAAAATGAAATAAAAACAAAATAAAATGGAAAGTAATTAGAAGGAGAGGCTGAGATTGCTTCTGGATTCAAAATGGTTGACTGGGCGCGCTTTTGAAGGGTCAGGATGCAATCTGACTTAATTAGGTTTTATAAATTAATTAAATGGATTTAATTAAGCTAATGATGATTAGGGCACAGTGGACCCATTTGGACCACTCACTCACGCGCGAAGTCAATGCCAGTCAGCTGATCCAACGCTCAAGATTTAAACCTCACTAATGACCTGAGATTAGGGCTAAGCATTTTCAGGTGACCGGAGAGAAGCTCCGGTCATCTTCTCCGGTGACCACCAAACCCTAGAATACGATCCAGGCAACCATTCTTCAAATTAAAGCCAGGGAAACACTCCTCTACTCAAACCTCACTCAACTCAACTCTCAAAATGAATTTCTCATGCTTAAACTAAGAGAAACGAAGCCATGAAGATTCACGGGCAAAATTTCAGAGCCCTGGTAAATCCTCATTTCTCACCCATTTCAAATTCTAAAACCACCCCCATGACCAGTAAAGCATGCACAATCAATTTTTAACATAAAAATCAAGCTCTGAAAAGTTGAGAACTCGAAGCTACCTGAAGTGATGGACAGTGGATTTGAGCTCTCCTGACCTTGCTCTAGTGCAAAATGCCTTCTCTGGACCCCCTGAAGCCAATGGAAGGCTTGGAATGAGCTTAGACAAGCTACTTTGAGAAATCCAGTTCTGGTGTAGCAGAAAATGGAGTTTGTATGTGGGTGGTCTCAAGCTCTGTTAATGGTTGATTATTGCTCCTTTGAATGTTTCTGACTTGTTGGTGAAGAGAAATGGTGTGTTTGTTGGCTGGATAATGAGATTCGAAGGGAGAAGAGTTTTGGACAGTTTTGTGATATGATGAGTTCTGGCCAGCTTCAATGCTCAATGCTTAGCTATATCATCTCCAACTTGTGTGGATAGACTGTGAGGCAGGTTAGTAGGGTGGCTGGATACTGTGCCAAGAGTATGGGAGCCTTTTGCAAAAAAGTCAAGTTTGTGTCCTTGAGAGCATGGGTCATGGCAGCAACTGTGTGAGGTCATGTCTTGCTCCAGCTTGAGTTGAGGAGAGCCCTTGGATTGTTTGTAGCTGACTGCAACATATGGATGACAAGCTATGCTAGCTTTTGCAACTTGACAACTTGTGTTTTCTCATGAGTTTATGCTAAGTACATGAAGCAATGCTTGCTGAATTTTGTCACATGATGTCTCAATTGGTCATGGCAATGTTGAGAAGTCAGCTAGTGATCACATAATCCCTTAAAAAAATAGTTTTTGCCAAGAATCCTCTTTTGCATACTCATGAAAATGCTTTATGGAATTTTGAGAATCAAGGCAAACCATCCAAAATTCCTTGGGCCAAAACTGTTTTTGGGGTCATGTGTGATCATGTAATGCAGCTTTGAAGTCATTTTGAAGTCACTAGAACACTTGGTTCATGAAAATGCAAGTTTTCCTTTTAGTGCATAACTTGAAAATCAATGATTTTTGCCAACTTTGCCTTGCCATAACTTTTGATCCAAGAAGAGTTTGATCATGTTCTTGTACTTTTTGAAAAGGGAAAGATGAGATCTACAACTTTCATGACCAAAGTTTTTCCATTTGAAGCCTTTTTGGATCAAGAATCAAGGCTTGAAAAATGACCTAAAATGATGCATTCTTGAAAAGTCAACTATGCCCAAAAAGTCAACATTTGCAAAAACCCTAAATTCTTGATTTCTATGAACTTCAACCTTCTTCCATGATCAAATAAAGATCATATACACTCAAAATGATGAAGATCACCCATTGGTTGGGTCATTGGGGGCCTCAGATGCCCTGATTTTGCATTGACTTGTCTGAAAAGTCAACCCTTGATCAGATGACTTCCCCATGGAATTTCTTCATGAAAATTGATATGCATACTCTCTATACCATATAGAGACCAATGGAAACAAGAATGACCAAAAAATTTGGAGTTATGGCCTCTGAAACCAAAACCCTAATTTTAGGTCAACTGTGCAGTTCATCCTGGCTCTGCATCCACTCAAACCCTAGTTCTTGTGATTCCTCTGCAATTTTGACTTTGAGGAGATGGAATATGATATAAGAACACACATGGACCTCTTTGAGTTGATTGGTGGCCTTTGGAGTGGCCCAAGAAGCTTTGGGATTGCTCATATCACAAACCCTAGGTGCAGATGCCTTAGAAACTATGCAGTGAAACAAAAGTGAGATATGAGATGATATGTTTGTGTTTATGCATATGAGATGATCACAAGCCATGGTGTGAATGGGTGAGGGCAAATTTGGGGTGTTTACACCAACCCGCAACGATCTAGCTTCTGTTTGACTTCAATGACATCACCCCAACCTTCATAGCTTCTTTCTTCAATGGTGGAAATGATACTCTTCAGCGATGCAAAAGATGGGATACCCTTCCCTTTTGGTTCCTCTACTTCCAAAAGGACAGCATTGGCTATCTCAAGAGCTTGGAAAGAAGTTTCCAAAGCATCTTCATCAGCCTCAATATAGCTAAAGGATGAAAGGTTGCTAACCATGAGATCTTCTTCCCCAGACACGGTTACCAGCTTATTATCGACCACAAACTTCATCTTCTGATGTAGGGTAGAAGTGACTGCCCCAGCGGAATGGATCCAAGGTCTTCCCAGCAAGCAACTGTAATTAGGGTTAATGTCCATAACCTGGAAAGTGATTTTGAACACCTGTGGCCCAATCAAGATCGGTAAGTCTACTTCTCCAATAACAGTCCTCCTTGACCCATCAAAAGCTTTCACAATCAGTGCACTGGGCATCATCTCTGCCCCTTGATAAGATAACTTGGCGAGCGTTCTTTTCGGCAAAACATTCAATGAAGATCCTGTATCCACAAGAACTCTTGCTAAAGTATCCTCTTGACATTTTACAGATATGTGGAGAGCACGGTTATGGTCCAAGCCATCCTTTGGAAGATCCTCCATACTGAAGCTGAGATTGTTACATGCAGTGATATTGGCAATGACTCCATCAAACTGATTCACTGTTATATCATGTGTAACATGAGCTTGGGCTAGTAATTTCTGGAGAGCACCTCGGTGGGCCGGTGAATGCATAAGAAGTGATAGGATAGATATTTTGGAAGGCGTTTGATGTAGCTGATCAATAACCTTATAATCACTCTTCTTAATGATTCTGAGAAATTCTGCATCCTCTTCTCCCAAGACTATCCCTTTATCTTGGTTGACAACAACCAGAATGACTTCTTTAGGCGGAACCGTATTGGCTGGCTGAGTATAAACACGACCACTGCGAGTTAAACGACCTGCACCCGCTATGTCGGCACTTGCCACTTTTGAACCTTCCTTCTGACTAGCTTTATCAATCTTCTGATGAACTTTCCCTGTATCATACTTCCATGGAACTGCTTTAGTGTCTTCATAAAGGAAAAGGTTGCTCCTTTGTTCAAACCTTGGCTCAGGTATATTGAAAATGGGCATCACAGGCTCTGGCATATTAAAGATGGGTTGAACCCTTGAGGACTCAGGCAGGTTAAACACTGGCACCACGGTGGAATCAGATTCAGGCAAGTTGAAAATGGGTTCAATCATTGCCACTTCATTCTTCTTCACACGACCGCTTACTTGTAAAACACCCAGATTAATCAAATCTTGAACATCTTTTAAGACCAATTCACATCCCTTTGGGTTATTTGCACAAGCTTCACAATTCTTATGACAGTTCTTCAACATACCCACTTCTACTAACTTCGCATGAAAGTCTCTAAGCGGGGTCTTGATCTCTGTGGCGTTGAAAATCAAACCTTCTTCAGACTCGTCAACAATGGCATTTATGGACCCATGCTTGGGTAAAGGATTATCTTTGACATTCGGACCAGTATTCCCAAATGACAGAATGTTTTTCTCCATCAAATCTTTCACGATGTACTTCAAAGCATAACAACCCTCCAAACCGTGCCCTGGGGCACCTTCATGGAATAAACAGTGGGCATTTGAGTTGTAATTTGATGGGAGCGGATTTGGTGGAGGACCCAAAGGCCTTGGAGTAACCAAACCTTTCTTCATCAGTGAAGGATATAATTCAGTATAGGTCATAGGGATTTGAGGATTAGGAGGCCTTCCTCCTGGTCTTCTATTCTGAAAGTTGGGATTCAGATGAGGAGCTGGAGTCCTCTGCTGGTAGGCTGAAGCATTGGGCGCTTGTTGATAACCTGGATTGTTGAGCATTGGTTGATAAGGTGGAATCACTGGAGCCGCTTGCTGATACATCGGTACTGCTTGAGTTGGTCGATACATTGGAATCTGTTGATTATATGATGGTTGAACTGCTGCCACATATGGATGTTGAACGTACTGTGGTGGATGAGCATACTGCTGTTGAGCCATAGGTGGAGGTCTCTGCCAAAGCTGATTTCTCTTATGACTCGCCATTATTGCATTTGTTTCGCCTTCTTTCTTTTTGTGGAAGTTTCCAGTAAACTTCTTAACATTGTTCCCATTGCTGTTGCTGGAGCTGCCGGGTGAACCACCCATCTTTCCATTCTTCAAACCAAGTTCTACCTTGATTCCCACAGCCACTAGATCAGACAAACTAGCAATTATGCTCCCCACCATTCTCTCATAGAATTCTGGTCGCACAGTGTTAACGAACCAGTCAGCTAATTCTTTTTCAGTCAATGGGGGCTCTACCTGAGAAGCGGTCCCTCTCCACCTTTGAGCATATTCTTTAAAGGATTCAGACTCTTTCTAGGACATGCTTAGCAATTGCCTCCTGTCGGGGGCAAGATCCATATTGTACTTGTACTGTTGGATGAAAGCATCTGTCAGGTCTTGAAAACTACGGATCTTTGACTGATCTAGCGTTAAATACCACTTGGAGGAGATTCCCTTCAGACTCTCTTGGAAGCAATGGATCATTAATTTGTCATTGTCCACCTGCGCAGCCATTCTTCGATAGTACATCAAGAGATGGTTCTTAGGACATGTTGCACCCTCGTACATATCAAAAGTGGGTATCTTGAACTTTGGAGGTATTACCAGTCCAGATACCAGACACATCTCTCTAGCAGCAGCCCCAAAGATCTGGTTACCTTCAATTGCTCTTAACTTTTTTTCAAGGGTATCAAAATTCTCTTGCATCTTCTCATGTTTCTCATTTCCGTTCTCAAACATATCTGGCACGTCATACACCTGATGGTCGTTAAAGTATGGTTGGGCACGGGTGTGCACAATGTCTGGTGTAAAATTAGTAACCGCGTGGTTCTCTTCATTAGTCACAGGAATAGTCTGCTGAGCAGAAAGTCCTTCAGGGGGAGGCACAAAACCTTGGGAAGGAAATGCAATACCCTGAGAAGGAGGTGCGAAACTTTGAGAAGCAAAGCCTTGGGAAGGAGGGAAGAAACCCTGAGCAGCAAGTCCTTGGGAAGAAGGAATAAAACTCTGAGAAGCAAAACCTTGAGGAGGAGGTACGAATCCATGAGGAAGCCCAAAAGGAGGCCAGGTCACAGGGGTAGTGACTGATGGCGTAGGCTCAGTCGTTGTAGTGACAATCTCTGACACTACGGTCTGTTGGGTATCTAATTTTGCTCGAATGACTTGCAGCATTTCCATCATCTGACCCATATTTCCTCGAATATCAGTAAGCTCATCATTAACTCTGTCCATCTCTAAGTCTCTTTCAGCCATTCTCTTTCTGGCTTGAGCTCAAGTGTAGTATTTGCGTGAGAGCCTCAGTGTGAAAGCTGGAGAGCAGATGACGGGAAAGAGTTTTATATGAAAAATGCAAATGAAATGCCAAATGTATGAGTGCAATGCGGAAAATAAATTTTATTCAAGGAACTTAAGAAACAATTTGCAAATACCAAGGAACACATAATGATCAAAAGGATATGATTTCATTAAATTCAAAAAGTGATACAAAGTCTTGAGTACATCTTCAAAAATCCCAAACAAAGCTTAATAAAGACAAAGACAAAGTCCTAAGGAGATTCTCCTAAAAGCCTCAAGTTGAGCTTCTCGATTTGTGCCTTCATCTGAGCCCTTTCAAGCATAAGTTGATCCACGATCGACTTCCAAGAAGTGTCCCCTTGAGTGCTGGAGGAAAATAAATCCTCTTGCGCTTTCCTTTTCTTGTTGGAGAGCTCTTCTTCTTCCTTCATCTTCAGTTGTCTTCTAAGTTCTTCATTCTCACTACTGATGATCTGATGTCGATTCTTCCATGCATTCTTCTCTCGAAGCTCTTTCTCCAAATCAATCTTCAGCTTCTCTGCATCGTCCATAAAGATTAGAATGGGTTTCTTGAAGGTCATAGGATCCTGGCGAGGGTAAGGCATCTTCAGACTGATTGCCCTATCTCGTACCCATTGGAGATAGGGTTCCATAGAAACACAATTCGGCTTTCCCAAGCTACTCCTCCCTTTCCTATGGATGCACTTCCAAGCTTGCATAATCTGTTTCTTGAGCTCTGGTTCTTCGTCATCCTTAAAGAAAATTCCTTCCACTTCAACGCTCTTAGGTTTGTCCTTCAACGGATACCCGAGTTGGCGGCGAGCCAAAACCGGATTATAACTGATTCCTCCCTTAGTGCCAAGAAGAGGTACATTAGCAAAATCACCACAGCTATCAATAATCAATGCTCCATCATAAACACGATTGTACCAACTAATGTCAGAGTGAGTAAGAGACATGATCCTTTGTGACCACCATAAACCATCCTTAAGGTTCCAAAATGAAGCTGACTTAGGCAAGTGCGAAATAAACCACTCGTACAGCAATGATGCACAACAAGTAATCATCCCTCCCTTATGGTGATTCCTCAGATGGATGGAATGGTAAGTGTCTCCGAGCAAAGTAGGGACCGGGTTCTTCTTCAGAAATATTTTGATGGCGTTCAGGTCTACAAAGTCTTCAAAGTTTAGGAAAAGTAACACTCCATATATTAGCAGAATAAAGGTCGCCTCAAAAGCTTTCATATCCTTCACACTAACAAAATTCTTGGCCTTTTCTACCAAAAACTTTGTAGGGAATCCAAAAATCTTTCCTTTATAGGTCATATTTGCCTTGACCTCAGGAACACTCAAATATGTTGCCTTTGCAATCTCTGCTTCTTCAGGGTCCTTCTCTAGAACAGGGAATGGAAACTCATCCTTAACACGTGATCCCACCAAAAATGAATACTCTTCCAAAGTAGGCGCCAATTGGTAATCAGGGAACGTAAAACAATGGTATAGATTAAAGATGCGGACGGGCATCCCTAAGACTACGATACGGACGAGTATCGGGTAGAAACAAACTGACACATGTTCAGAGATGATGATACGGACGAGTATCAACTGGTTAACAAGGAACACGGACGAGTGTTGATTCTGAAAGGACTCTTCTGGGGAATAGTAGACACAGACGAGTATCTATATTCAAGAAGACATAAGTGTTTGACACGGTGTATGGATTAAAGATGCGGACGAGCATCCCTAAGACTATGATACGGACGAGTATCACGTAGAAACAAACATTAGACGCGATGTTATGAGATGATGGTACGGACGAGTACCAACTAGTTAACAAAGAACACGGACTACTGTCGAATCTGAGGGGGTATGAGTGATGGTGTATACAAGATACGGACGAGTATCTGTATAAGTGTACCATGAGTAATGAGCATTGTATTGTATAGATGAGTGTTAACTGCTGGGGAGAGTGACACGGACGGGTGTCAAGAGAGAAAAGTATAATATTAACAAGTGTATGGGTGATGAAGGTGTAAGCGACTGCGCTGGGGATATGACACGGACGGGTGTCAAGAAAAGTGTATATAAGTATATGTGAGTGCAAAGAGGATGTCTTTGGCTTTCTGCTGGTGATTTGACACGGACGGGTGTCAGGAAGTACCTGTAGTACGGGTGATTTTGTTTGTAAAGTGTATTCAGGCGACTTTACTGGGGAAAGATGACACGGACGGGTGCCAAAAGGAGTATATACTGGTGTTTGTGATTGTGAGGCAACTGCTTTTGCCGGGGACTCTGGTGGGGATTTTTCTGTATCATGATGATGAACGGTTTATTATTCACAAGTGTTCAATTCACAACATGACTTATGATTATGCTATGTATTCGATTTTTGCCGTAATGCTCCGTATTAGACGGAATGCTACGCTCTGAGGGGATAGTATGATGCGAATGCTATGATCATGCATAGAGGCACCGATCCGGGACTCGGATCCCGTTGCCATGAAGATCTCTGGTCGATCTGCTTGAAGTGAACATCCCAGCTGGGGATGAGATCACTGGTAGATCTAATGATGTATCTGTTTGGGGATACATGTCGCTGATTGACATATCCTTATAATATGGGACCCAGCTGGGGTTTGTAGAAGCTTTCCGTACTCTGTTGTGACTTCTCCGTGCGTTGCTCTTCTGAATAGAGGCTGGGGATTCTGTGGGGGAGATGATTCCTTGACTTCTGCATTCTGTTGAGGAAGAATGGTTGGCACTACAGCTGGGGAATGCTGTTGATAACTCAGCTGGGGAGAGTAATGAGAGGCAACTCGGCTGGGGAGAAAACATCCTGAGTGTTAAGCCTGTTTGTTGATTTGGCAACTTTGCTGGGGAGGTGGGCACTCTCCAGTGCCACGTGGAAGATAGACCGAGTTGATAATGATTCGCCAACTTGCTGAGATGTAACCCGCATGCCCTAGGTTGCGTTCTGGATACCTGCAATCCTGCAACGATAAGGAAACGTACAAAAGGTCCCGAGGTATCCCTCACTGGATTCCGTCATAGGAGTTAAGTACTTTCGAGAATAATCACATTCCCTGTAAGCATGTGTTTTTATTTTTAGAGAAAGGCATCTGTACTTATGCAATTGTATTTTTAGAGATATCAGACAACTCTTTGCAAAACATAAATGTAAAAACGAAACATGACCGAAAATCTGATTTTATTAATTCATGTGCCCTGAATTGGCAAGATACAGTCAAGGAAACATATCTCCTGAAATGAAGAGATTGTTACAAATTGAGAAACAAAATGCTGGCGATGCTGACGACGCTTTCAAGGAGCTTCCTCTTCTGCTATGACTCGTATGACAATGACGTTCTTCTCGTCTTGCTTTCTGGAGAGAGTTGATTCTGATTGAAGTCTGATCCTTCGTAGCTTACCAAGTTATAGGTGATACAGACGAATTCAGAATGCAGTTGTTCGCTTATTCCCTTATTTTGCATGGATCGCCCTTTCGGGTTTTCAATCCATCGGGATACCCATTTTTGCCTGAGCTGTCCAATGTGGCTTTTCAACTCAGCGGGTGTACATTTTTATTCATTTTCCCTTACTTTTGCCCGAGTCTTTTATTCTGTTTTTGACTCGCCGGGATGCCCTATTTTTGCCTGGACCTACATTCTGTTTTTATGTCCAGCGGGTCATTTTATGCGAAGTATTTTTTAACTGCATCTGAATTCACAGGGGACGGGAAATCTTCACCATCCATGGTACTGAGCATCAGTGCTCCACCAGAGAAAACTTTCTTTACTACGAATGGTCCTTCATAATTGGGAGTCCATTTGCCCCTGTGGTCTGTATGAGGAGGGAGGATTCTTTTCAACACAAGATCTCCTACTTGGTACTCTCGGTGCCTGACTTTCTGATCGAAGGCTCTCTTCATTCTCTTCTGATATAGCTGTCCATGACAGATTGCAGCCAATCTTTTCTCTTCGATCAAACTCAGTTGTTCGTATCGGGACCGAACCCATTCTGCTTCACTTAGTTTAACATCCATTAATACCCGTAACGAGGGTAGTTCAACTTCAACAGGTAGGACTGCTTCCATACCATATACAAGCTGATACGGTGTTGCCCCAGTGGACGTTCTGATTGATGTGCGGTACCCATGCAAGGCAAACGGTAGCATTTCATGCCAGTCTTTGTAGGTGACTACCATCTTCTGCACAATCTTCTTAATATTTTTATTTGCCGCCTCGACAGCGCCGTTCATCTTTGGCCTGTAAGGAGAAGAATTGTGATGTTGGATCTTGAAGTCCCGGCACAGTTCTGCTATCATTTTGTTGTTTAGATTGGAACCATTATCAGTAATGATTCGCTCGGGCACTCCATACCGACAGATGATGTCTCTCTTCAGGAATCTGGCTACCACTTGCCTAGTAACATTTGCATATGAGGCTGCTTCAACCCACTTGGTGAAATAGTCGATGGCGACCAGGATGAATCTGTGACCATTTGAAGCAGTTGGCTCAATCTTGCCAATCATATCAATGCCCCACATGGCAAAGGGCCATGGTGAAGACATGATGTTCAAAGGATTGGGAGGCACATGCACCTTATCTGCGTAAATCTGGCATTTGTGACACCTTCTGGCATAGGCACAACAGTCTGCATCCATTGTGATCCAGTAATAGCCTGATCTTAACAACTTTTTAGCCATGGCATGCCCTCCAGCATGGGTACCAAAAGATCCTTCGTGCACTTCATGCATCAACAAATCTGCTTCCGTCTTGTCAACACATCTGAGGAGTGTCATGTCAAAGTTCCTCTTGTATAAAGACCCATCAGTGTTCAGGAAGAAACTACCAGCAAGCCTTCTCAAAGTCTTCTTATCATTGGCAGATGCCCCGGGTGGGTATGTTTGGTCCTCCAAGAAGCACTTAATGTCATGAAACCAAGGCTTATCATCCTTGACAACATCCGCTGCAAATACATATGCTGGTCTATCAAGTCTTGATACTGAAATCTGAGGCACAAAGTTAGCCGCTTGAACTTTGATCATGGACGAAATGGTAGCCAAGGCATCTGCAAACTGATTCTCGTCCCGAGGGATATACTCAAGCTTGACTGTTGTGAAGAAAGCCAATAACCTTCTTGTATAATCCCTGTAAGGTATCAGATGATCCTGGTGGGTGTACCATTTTCCGTTGGTTTGATTGACTACCAAAGCTGAATCTCCGAATACGGTCAATGTTTTGATCCTGAGGTCAATGGCTTCCTCAAGACCCATAATGCAAGCTTCGTATTCAGCTTCGTTGTTAGTGCAGTTGAAGGTGAGTTTTGCCGAGAAAGGCATGTGAACTCCTTTAGGTGTAATGAGTACTGCACCAACACCACGACCATTCATGTTAACAGCCCCATCAAACATCATAGTCCATTCTTCCTCCGGGTCAGGCCCTTCGGTGTGAACAGGCTCTTCGTGATCTTTTGCTTTAATGAACATGATGTCTTCATCAGGGAAGTCAAACCTCATAGGCTGGTAGTCATCAATGGGTTGCTCAGCAAGATATTCAGATAGTACACTGCCCTTGATGGCTTTCTGAGATGTGTACTGTATGTCGTATTCTGTGAGAATCATCTGCCATCTTGCAACCCGTCCGGTAAGAGCTGGCTTCTCGAAAATGTACTTAACTGGATCCATTTTTGAGATTAATAAGGTAGTGTGGGTCAACATATACTGTCTCAGTCGGCGAGCAGCCCACGCTAAAGCACAGCAAGTTTTCTCGAGCAGTGAATAACGTTGTTCACAGTCGGTAAACTTTTTGCTTAGGTAGTATATTGCATACTCTTTTCGACCAGACTCGTCATGCTGGCCCAGCACACACCCCATCGACTCTTCTAACACTGTCAAGTACATAATCAGAGGTCTTCCTTCTACTGGAGGCATGAGGATTGGAGGTTCTTGTAAGTACTCTTTGATCTTGTCAAAAGCCTTCTGGCAATCTTCGTTCCACCTGACCGTCTGTTCTTTTCTTAACAGCTTGAACAAGGGTTCACAGGTCGCTGTGAGGTGAGATATGAACCTTGAAATGTAGTTCAATCGACCTAAGAACCCTCGAACTTCTTTCTCAGTTTTCGGTGCAGGCATTTCTTGTATAGCCTTGACTTTATCAGGGTCAACTTCAATCCCTTTCTCGCTTACAATAAAGCCCAGCAGCTTACCGGATCGCACCCCGAATGTGCATTTGTTGGGGTTCAACTTTAGTTGGTACTTCCTCAGTCGCTTGAACAACTTCAGCAGATTCACCAGGTGATCTTCCTCTGTAAGGGACTTGGCGATCATATCATCCACATAACATTCTATTTCCTTGTGGATCATATCGTGGAACAATGTCACCATAGCCCGTTGATATGTGGCACCAGCATTCTTCAGTCCGAATGGCATCACTTTGTAACAGAACGTGCCCCAAGGTGTAATGAATGTTGTCTTCTCCATGTCTTCAGGTGACATCTTGATCTGATTATACCCTGAAAATCCATCCATGAAGGAGAATACCGAGAACTGAGCCGTGTTATCAACCAATACGTCAATGTGAGGTAATGGGAAATCATCCTTCGGGTTGGCTCTGTTCAGATCCCGGTAGTCAACACACATTCTAACTTTTCCGTCCTTCTTAGGCACAGGTACTATGTTAGCAACCCACGGCGGATAGCTAGTTACAGCAAGGAACCCGGCGTCCCATTGCTTTTGTACCTCCTCCTTGATTTTCATAGCCATGTCTGGACGAGTACGGCGTAGCTTTTGTTTGACTGGTGGGCATTCTTCCCTTAGAGGCAGCTTGTGCACAACAATGTCGGTATCCAATCCTGGCATGTCTTGATACGACCAAGCAAACACATCAACATACTCTTGAAGCAGATCTATCAGTTGTCTCTTCACTGAGTCTTGTAGGCAGGCCCCGATTTTAACTTCTTTCACGTCTTCGTCAGTACCAAGATTAATCACTTCAATCTCCTCCTGATGAGGAGCAATAACCTTTTCCTCCTGTCTCAACAACCTGGCTAGCTCTTCAGGAAGCTCATATTCTTCATCAACCCCTTCATCAGCTTGATTGATCGGATTGTCAAGGTCATACGATGTCATAGCCGTGCTGTTGTCGGTGCAGTCTGGAGGGCACTCTCTGCAAGGGTTAAGTTTGTTCATTTTAGTGATTGATTTTAATCTTGCTTTAGAAAAAAGTGAAATGAAGTCATCATTTTGAAAACACCGCCATTTATTTTTGTACAAAAAGAAAAATGGAAAAACAGTGAACAGAAAAGAAAAAGACTTGTTTGCAAAAAGATGTCTGATATTTCATTAATTTAATCTTGTTTGCACAAAAGTACAGATGGCCCTGATTACAAAATGAGTCTTGTCATCTTGGGCAAGATGCAAGACTTGGATGCATGCTATAAAGATACAGGAAATAATAATTACTCTGCATGAGTAACTCTTATAATTTCCTGGGAAGACCAGTTCGAGACACTGCTCCCCGGGATCTTTGGACGAATCCAATTCTCCAGATTGCGCTCCTCTTCCAGCTCGTCTTCCAGACAGTTGATAGCATCGGGGGTAAGCATCCCCCCACTGACAAAACCTGGCTCTGCAGCAGCCTTTGCTTGATGTTGAGTTGGTCTGTAACCCAACCCAAATTTGTCCTTCTTCTCCTCCACAGCTAAAACCTTGCCCCAGCCTAGGGCAGTTCCTTCCTCAACAACCTTCCGGGCTTGTTGGTATGATGACATGGAGATACCTGACACAGCAGATGCTTCATTGACGTTCAAGGCTTCAAAACCTTGGCTCATTGTTTCATGGATCTCTCCATCCATCTCAATGTATTTATAAGTAGCCAGATGGCTAACGAAAATATCCTCTTCCCCACAAATTATGACAACTTGACCCTCCCACTCAAATTTTAACTTTTGGTGAAGGGTAGACGTTATTGCGCCGGCGGCGTGAATCCAGGGTCTACCCAACAAACAGCTGTAGGCGGGCTGAATGTCCATCACATAAAAGATAGTTTTAAAGGTCTGTGGGCCAATTGTCACGGGCAGCTCAATCTCTCCCAGAACCGATCTCTTCGAACCATCAAAGGCTCTTACCACCAGGTTGCTGGGTCTCAATGCCAATCCATCATATTCTAACTTCACCAGAGCCTTCTTTGGTAAGACATTCAGGGAAGAACCTGTGTCCACCAGCACATGAGAAAGGACAGCTCCTTTGCATTCCATGGTTATGTGCAAGGCTTTGTTATGGTTGCGGCCATCCGCCGTCAAGTCAGAATTGGTAAACCCTAGCCCATTGCTAGCAGTAACATTTCCAACCACGGTTTCCAATTGGTTGACAGTAATCTCCTCAGGCACGTAAGCTGCGTGCAGGACTTTGAGTAGTGCATTCCGATGGGCTTCGGAGCACATAAGCAGTGAGAGGATAGAGATTTTGGATGGCGTCTGGTGAAGCTGATCCACAACTTTGTAATCACTCTTTTTGATGATCCTCATAAACTCATCAACTTCTTGATCGAACGGCGTCTTCAAGGCTTCTTTAACAGCTTGGTCTCCCTGCACAGGGCTCTTTCCTTTTGCCTTAGCAGCAGCTTCTGCTTCGGCTGTAGGTCTTTGCATTTGTGGGGCGAAGAGACGTCCGCTTCGAGTGAAGCCTCCGCCTCCCCCCACATTATCTATTTGTGGTGCAGGTGCTGATGTTTCAAGAGTGATTCTTTTTCCTTCGCAATACAAGTCAGAGCCATAGTGCCAAGGGATGGCCCTGTTGCTTTCATATGGTACTGGTCCAGGCACCGTGACAGTGACTGGACTGATTGCTGCTGCTGAAGGGACTGTTATTATCTGTGGATCATAAAAGATTGTTACTGGTGCTCTGGCGGGAGCAGCACCTTCCGAATGGTAGGCGGAGTTATTTTCAGGATCGTAGAATATGGTAACAGTAGAGACATCTTCATGATTGATTGCTGGTGTTGTAGGAGGTTCTGTTGGAAGGACTGATGTTGTTGTTGATGGAGATTCGAAATGGAATGAAGCTGAAGTTGTAGCAGGAGAAACTGTCGAAATCTGATCATTTGGGAGGACAGACGAAGTACTTGTTGATGGTGCTTGTGAATTGTCGGGAACAATAGTTGCTGCATTTGTAGGAGGGTCTGAAACCGTTGTTGATGAAGTGGCCGGATTTGTTGGGAATGATGTAGTGATCTGTAGCAAGCCACTCTGAATAAGGCTGTCAATGCCATTCCTCAGGTCCTCACACCCGTTCCATGAAATATTGCAGTAGGGACACCCTAGTTCACACCCCGGAAATATTTGGCTTTCACGGAGTTGAGCTTTGATTTCCACCAATGGTGTCCTGATCTGATCCACACTGGTTATTAAATAAGACGGTCTGTCTTCTTCAATAGCGTTAATTCGAGGACCACCATGGTTTGGCATAGGGTTTTTATTGACATTGGGCGGCGGTGCAAAATTCAGAGCCTTGGAGTCTACCAAGTCTTGTACCTTCATATGCAGAGCCCTGCATTTTTCTGTACTGTGACCAGGTGCGTTTGAGTGAAAAGCACACCTAGCATTGGAGTCATAGTTTCTTGGTAGACTGTTGGGATCCGGAGGTGCCAACGTTCTTAGCTCAACTAGGTTGAGTTTCAGAAGTTGTGGCAGCAAGGCAGCATACGGCATTGGGATCGGGTCGATCACTCTGTTAGCTTGGGATGGCCTTTGCTGGAATGGCCTCTGTTGATTGTTGTTGGTGTTGTTGTTGTTGAAGTTTCTTGGAGGATACTGATTCTGGTGATACTGAGGTTGTTGCTGGAAGTTTTGTTGAGGAGGTTGATAGACTGGCTGTGGATGAGCTGGAGCAGGGATAGTGACTGCTGCTATTGACCTCTGAACATATTGGGGCCTACCCCTGTTGGTGTGAATGGCATTGGTCTCGCCAGTTCTTCTTGGGCCTGCAAAAGGCTTCCTTGTACTACTGGACGAGCTGGCACCGTTATCAGAAATCTTACCCATCTTTAACAGGCTTTCGATTCTCTCCCCAGCTATAACAACATCTGCGAAGCTAGTGGAGGAGAAAGCAGCCAACCTGTCAATATACGTTCCCTGGAGAGTGTTCATAAACATGTCTGCCATTTCCCGTTCTGACATAGGTGGCTGGACAGCAGCAGCAAGCTGTCTCCATCTTTGAGCATATTCTCTGAAGCTCTCCCTGGATGACTGTGACATTCCCATTAGGAGGGTCCTGTTGGGTGCCATATCTAGATTATACTGATACTGTCTGATGAAGGCCTCTGCCAGGTCCTTCCAGCATCTAATTGTTGCTCTTGTCAGATGGGAATACCATTCCCTCGAAGCTCCAGTCAAGCTATCTTCAAAATAGAACATCCACAATTTCTCATCCATTGTATAGGCCTTCAGCCTTCCCAGAAATGATTGCAAATGAGTCCGGGGGCATGAAGTCCCATTATACTTTTCGAAACAAGGAGGCTTGAACTTATGGGGGATCCTGACCCCTTCCACCAAACCCATGTCCATGACGTCGAAACCCAAAGAATTTTGAGATTCTAAGGACCTCAACTTTTCAGCTATCTCTTCCAATCGTCTATCATAAGTCTCTTCTCCAGCACCCATTACAGTAAATTGGTCCTCCTGAGGATCTTCTTGAAGTACTCTGGCTGCTGTGGCTGTCCCTTGAACGTTTGCAGGAATATTGATTTCAGGATGGAGATGTGGACCAAACACAGGGGGGTTAACATGTGGCAGCACCCTTTCATTGTTACTTGTGCCTGCAGTTCCCACATGGGGCTCATCTTGATTCCTCCCTTCTACCAAAGCTCTGAGCCTCTCCTGGCTTTGAGCTAAATTGTTCATCACTTCCATGAACTGTGTTATCTGAGTTCTCATCTCCAACCTTTCGTTGGCCATCTGGTTTCTGACCTCCGTAAGGTCTTGCTGCATCTGATCCATCTGAATTCCCGGAAGGTTGTTTCTAGTTGGGTACCTGTGAGGCCTGTTGAGAGGAAATACCCGGCGGCGAGCAATAATTCCTGAGATTCACAACAGAGGTTAGTAATAACAAAACAAAACCCTACAAAACAAATAAAAGGTTAGCATGCAATGCAGTTATGCTTATTTGCTCTCAAGGTATCCGGTTTGGTCTTCAGTTTTGACCCTTCCAGACCCTTGAAGATGTTGCTGTTGAACCCAGATGGAAATTAACACAAATACATTACAGAAGGTGAAATAATACATCTTGTTCATTTTACAACACAAGCCCGCTAAGGGGTCAAAAATACATCACAAAAACAAAAGTACATGGAATAGGAATAACAACAAGCAAATGATCAAACTCCAAGGCCAAACTCATCCTCACGAACTTCCTTGAGAAGTGCTTCGGTCACAGGATCAGCCGGACGCTCCGTGAGACTTCTGATGAGAAGGTTTCTTGCTGCAACAGCTGCAGTCAACTTCTTGTTCTGACTTTGGTCCTTAGACCTCTTCACTCCAGCTCTGATTTCTAACTCTGATATTTCCTTCTGGGCTGCTGCCAAGGCTTTTTCCATCTGCTCCATCTTGTCCTGGACTCTCTTGTCTTCTAGAGTACGGGCCTCAGTGATCCGGACCCACCTGGCCTGACTCTCTTTCAGGTACAAGTCTGTTCTTGCTCTCTGGAACTGGGCTTCTTTACAAGCATTCTTCAGAATCTGTTCACCAGCCTTAGACTTGTTGATATAATCTCCAGACTTCTCAATCTTGGTCAAGTGTTCCACCCTCAACTTCTCCAATCTCTCAATCTCCCTCACACCTTCACTCCTCTCCCTGAGGGTCTTCTGCAAGGCTTGGGTTAACTTCTCATTTCTTTCCTTCAAGCTCTCAAACTCCTCCAAACTGATGGTGGCAGGGGGTGGTGCTGAAGATGACTCAGGCATGTCTTCTATGGTGAAGGGCATTCCAGAGAATTGGGCCCTGGCATGGGACCACTCATAATATTGGACTGATGCCACATTATTGCACTTCCTCAGAGTGGTGATTCCCTTGGTTTGAACATGATCCCAGGCCCAGGCAGCCTGCCTAACAGTTGCCAGACTGATCTTGTTCTCACAATAGAGAGTCTCCACTAAGTCCTGCTCCCTGGGAGTATGGACCAGTGCATAACCCAATTGCCTCCTGAACAGTAGAGGGTTGTAATTGATACTTCCCTTGACCCCTATTAAAGGCACATTGGGAAAGTGCCCACAGCTTGTAATGATATCTCTGCCCTTGGTGCTTTGAGTACACCATCTGATGTCTGCTGAAGTGAGAGTAGTGAGCCTCTTAGCCCAGTTGCTTTGCTGATGAGGATTTAGGAATGCATCTGTCCTGGGTAGATGCTTAAGAAGCCAAGCATGGAATAATGGAGCACAACACCTCACTAGCCTTCCCCTCTACTTCTCATTCTTCTGATGTACTGAGTAATAGAGATCTCCCAGCAAAGTTGGCGCTGGGTTCTTCAGGATGAACAAATGGATTGCATTCTTGCTAATGAATCGAGGCTCATCTGCAAACAACACAATTCCATATACACTTAAGGCCAACAGAGCACAAACAGCTCTCCACTCCCCCTGGGAAGCCTTCAGACTAGCTTGAGAAATCAGGAAGTCAAGATGAAAACCAAGGATCCCAGCTTTAGAGGTCATATGCTGCTCAATCAAAGCAGGTTCCAGGTGCAAAGCTTTTGCTACCTCTCCATTGCTGGGAGAGATCATTTCAGGGTTGAAAGGGATTTCCCTCTTGATAGGCAGGCCAACCAATGATGAGTATTCTTCCAACAGAGGCCCCAACTGAAAGTCTTGAAAGGTGAAACATCTCAATGGAGAGTCATAAAACTGAATGCAGGTGTGGATCAAACTCCTCTGAGATGGGTCCAGATCCATGACCAAGTCAAGTATATCCCCATAATGCTCCCTGAACAAAGGTATGTGCTCTGGAGTGATCAGGGTTTGGATCCTTCTGATGTCTGATAAGTCTGGTTGGAAGAAATGATAAGTGATGTTGCTTTTCTTTGGAGCCATGATGCTGAAGACTGAGTAGAGTGCTGATGAAGATGCTGAAAGAATGAGCCACTGATTGGCTGGTGCTGGTGAAGATGGGTCAATACTGCAGATGGGGTCAAAACCAAAACCAGATGAAAATGGATACCCTGAAACACAAATAAGCAAATGTTAATATGATGCGATGAGTATGTATGCAAATGAAATGCAAGGGTTTGTGACTGAGCTGGATCTGATTAACTGCCTTGGTATAGATCCATGTGTGTTCAAGAATTCCAGATGGAGGTCTATAAATCCAGTAACCAGGGTGGGGGACTCAAATAAAGAGCCACAAGTCCAGGGTTTTAGAATCACAAGAACTATCCAACATGGAGTATCCTTAACAAAGTCAAAGTAACAGGGTATTCTGAGGTCAAGGTACCTGCAAACCTGTAAACAGCCCAACCCCCTCGCAGGTGGTGATCTAGAACAAGGATCCTCAGACTTGGATCAGTTATGAGAAGTGTAAACACCTCTAACCCGGAGGTACAATGTTTACAATAACCATAACAATTCCTCCTCTAATTCACCTCAGTTTCTGAAGGTCAAACTAAAAGGTCATCCAGACTTAGCAGGCTTCCCAGATAGCCCTAGCATTGCAGGAAATCTGCAACACAGAGTTCTCAAGAAGAAACCCATATCTGAACCGTGTTTCATATTCCCGCACCAGACCGAAATGGAATGGGAAAGAATATGATTCACTCTAGCCTAGGTGTCACTCAGGTCCCAGGTATAGGACCTTAACTCTCAATGGAACACCCACCCACCAAAACAAGAAACCAGATCCAGCCAGCAGCATGACAGTATGATATGTACAAAAGCAATAAAGAAAGCAGTAAAGCAACTGTACATAAAGCAATAAACAAAAATAAATACAAGCACAAACAAGCACATAACACCCCAGTAAACACAGATCAAACAAGCGCTAGGAGGAACCCACAAAAAGAACCAGAAGCCCTGGTTGCAGTATAAGGTATCCCCAGCAGAGTCGCCAAGCTGTCGCTCCCGATAAAATGGGACTGGTTCAGATGAAGGTACAGACGCGAACGGTCGGCGAGAGGGACAATGAGAACACACAGCCGTGAACTCACTGTAGAATGAATAGAGTCGCCAGCTAGGCATTTTTATCCCGGAGGAAAGGCAATGCTGCATAGGCCTAGAAAGAGACGGATAAGACGGTTTGCGAACCAGAGAGACTGAGAAAGGGGGTTGGTTACAACCTGGGAAGGTATTAGCACCCAGATTGTCCGTCGTACTCGACGGGATCCACGCTTAAAAGATTTGTGTTTTAAAGGGGTAGTGTCAGTGCAATCTGTGTATAAAATAGCTGGAAAAGATGTACAAGTGTCAGTGTAAAGTGTATAAGTGATGTGAAAGTGTCAGTGTAAGAATGAAAGTGAGACGCTCAAGATCATGAGGCTAAAGAATGAAACTGGAAGGAGAGGGAATGTACAGAGACTTTTGTTCGATAACTGTTAAGTTATGCCTACGTATCCTCTCGTGCAATGAGGAAGTCAGAACACCGTAGTTCGACCCAAAGAGACTGAAAGGTGAATTGACTTGTGAACTGCTTGCTTGTCAATGCTCAAGTGTATGACCCGTCTGGCTCAGGTGCAAACTGTCTTGCATTAGACGGAAGAAGCAAGTTCTCGTTTGTGAGTGAGTGTGATGAGAAAAGAATCCCGGAGGAGACGATTATTGTTTGTTTTTTGTGTTTTCAGCCTTTTATTGCTTTTGAAAATTTGTCATAAGTTAATGAGCTTAAACCTAAACCAATGGATTTAGTAAACTCATCACATCTTCCCTCTGTTTAGGGGTAATGAGAATACCTTAAGTGTGAAGTCAGCTTCTCACACTTAATCACCTTTGGTATAGGATTAAGATCATTAACCTATTTTGTGATTATTTAGATGTTTTTGGTGTTTTTGTTTAGTGTTAAGTAATGAGATTAAGCCATAATCAGGGATTAAACAGACTCATTACACCATCCTAATAGAAGGATAATAGATGAGAATGTTTAAGCTAAGGAAAACTCCTCAACTTAATCCATGATTAGGGATTAAACTCATGACAAAACAAAGCCTTTATTGAGTGGATTTTAGTTAATGATATGATGATGAAGTGGATTTTATGATTTGTAAGACAACTTGAGGGGGACTTGTCCATTAACACTAGGGTTAGTCCTTCTTAACCAATTAAGGAAGAATTAGAACCCTAATGCAAGGCCCAAGTTACAAGTGTGAAGTCTTGATACTTATTAAGTGGATTGATTAAGAGATTTAAACACATTAAGGGTTTAACACTTAGGATTAAAGTTATACACTCCATCCTAAGAGAAGGATGCAGGCATAAGCTTAATCACAAAGCCTTAAAGCCTTTAGGGTTTAGTCCCTGATTATGAGGTGAGAAGAGAAGACTCAAAAGAGACACAAAGGTAAAAACTAAGAGGAGGGAACTAATCAAAACCCTAATCATTGTCATGCTTGGTTGTTCCTAAGGTTTGTGAGGTTTCATCAAGAAGATCTTCAAAGGAACCACCAGGAAGCAGATGAAAGGATCAAGAGAAGCAAAGTGACTTGCTTCATTCAAGAAGTCAAGTCACTTGAAGAAAGAAGGTGGAGAGAAGAAGAATGAGCAAGCTCAAACTCAAACACATATAGAAAATGCAGCAATGGGTGCAAAAGAGATGACAAGAAAAGTTATGAGAAGTGAAGGCAAATTCACTTCTCAAGTCACTTACCACCTGAAAAGGTTAGAAAAGAAATGCAATGCAATGCAAGATGAGATGAGATGACATGATGAGAAACAAAACCAGAAGCAGGTTGATGATGATAATGATTCTATGAAGTGCTATGAACATGAGGCAAGGCATGGAGATGGTCATACAAGCTTATGGATGCAGATGAAGCAAGTTAGGGACCATGAACATACATGAAAAGTTATGAAGCATACAAGGCATACAACATGGCAAATACATGATGTAATGATCAAACATGTTTTCTATATGTCTTATGATGTCAAATGAATCACATGGAAGCTTGAAATGCTAAGACAAGTCATGTTATGCAAGAGAATGCAAGAGGGATGCAAATGAAAGTCCAAATTAGGGTTAATGGATCATACATCAAACAAAAACCAAAAACAGAAGCAAACCCTAAGATAAAAAATGGAAAATGTCATACAAAGGACCCTTGATCCTATACTAAACCAATGTCCAAAGGGGAGGTCTCAACTCTTAACCAATCTCAAGTTATGGTTTTTACAAGTTATTAGGGTTTTTTAGGGTTCTTAACAAAAGAAATGCCAATCAATTTGGAAATGCAAGAACAAATCATGGCCTTTTTACCCTAGAAACTACATGCCAAACAAAAGACCAAGCAAAAAGAATCAATGTCTCAACCTTCTCCAATAGGCAGAAATGAATTTTTGAATCCATGATCAAAATAATGCATAAAAAATGATTTAATTCAATGAAAAATTCTTAAAATGCATCAAGATCAAAAAAGAAATTTGGTTTGAAGGTTGGACAATGTTTCTAAATGTCTTAGAACATTTCATGAATTTTTTTTGTAATTTTTAAATACCTAAAAGTATTTTTAATTAATTAATTCCCATTAATCAATTAAAAATAATCTTTTAAATATTTAAAAATATTTTTTTAATGCAAAAATGAAAATAAAAATATTTTTTGTGTCATAAAAATTATTGAAACTCTTGAGAAAAAGTTTCATAATTTTTAAACAATTTTTACTATTTTAAATAAATTACACAAGTTAAATGAGAAAAAAATGAAATAAAAACAAAATAAAATGGAAAGTAATTAGAAGGAGAGGCTGAGATTGCTTCTGGATTCAAAATGGTTGACTGGGCGCGCTTTTGAAGGGTCAGGATGCAATCTGACTTAATTAGGTTTTATAAATTAATTAAATGGATTTAATTAAGCTAATGATGATTAGGGCACAGTGGACCCATCTGGACCACTCACTCACGCGCGAAGTCAATGCCAGTCAGCTGATCCAACGCTCAAGATTTAAACCTCACTAATGACCTGAGATTAGGGCTAAGCATTTTCAGGTGACCGGAGAGAAGCTCCGGTCATCTTCTCCGGTGACCACCAAACCCTAGAATACGATTCAGGCAACCATTCTTCAAATTAAAGCCAGGGAAACACTCCTCTACTCAAACCTCACTCAACTCAACTCTCAAAATGAATTTCTCATGCTTAAACTAAGAGAAACGAAGCCATGAAGATTCACGGGCAAAATTTCAGAGCCCTGGTAAATCCTCATTTCTCACCCATTTCAAATTCTAAAACCACCCCCATGACCAGTAAAGCATGCACAATCAATTTTTAACATAAAAATCAAGCTCTGAAAAGTTGAGAACTCGAAGCTACCTGAAGTGATGGACTGTGGATTTGAGCTCTCCTGACCTTGCTCTAGTGCAAAATGCCTTCTCTGGACCCCCTGAAGCCAATGGAAGGCTTGGAATGAGCTTAGACAAGCTACTTTGAGAAATCCAGTTCTGGTGTAGCAGAAAATGGAGTTTGTATGTGGGTGGTCTCAAGCTCTGTTAATGGTTGATTATTGCTCCTTTGAATGTTTCTGACTTGTTGGTGAAGAGAAATGGTGTGTTTGTTGGCTGGATAATGAGATTCGAAGGGAGAAGAGTTTTGGACAGTTTTGTGATATGATGAGTTCTGGCCAGCTTCAATGCTCAATGCTTAGCTATATCATCTCCAACTTGTGTGGATAGACTGTGAGGCAGGTTAGTAGGGTGGCTGGATACTGTGCCAAGAGTATGGGAGCCTTTTGCAAAAAAGTCAAGTTTGTGTCCTTGAGAGCATGGGTCATGGCAGCAACTGTGTGAGGTCATGTCTTGCTCCAGCTTGAGTTGAGGAGAGCCCTTGGATTGTTTGTAGCTGACTGCAACATATGGATGACAAGCTATGCTAGCTTTTGCAACTTGACAACTTGTGTTTTCTCATGAGTTTATGCTAAGTACATGAAGCAATGCTTGCTGAATTTTGTCACATGATGTCTCAATTGGTCATGGCAATGTTGAGAAGTCAGCTAGTGATCACATAATCCCTTAAAAAAAATAGTTTTTGCCAAGAATCCTCTTTTGCATACTCATGAAAATGCTTTATGGAATTTTGAGAATCAAGGCAAACCATCCAAAATTCCTTGGGCCAAAACTGTTTTTGGGGTCATGTGTGATCATGTAATGCAGCTTTGAAGTCATTTTGAAGTCACTAGAACACTTGGTTCATGAAAATGCAAGTTTTCCTTTTAGTGCATAACTTGAAAATCAATGATTTTTGCCAACTTTGCCTTGCCATAACTTTTGATCCAAGAAGAGTTTGATCATGTTCTTGTACTTTTTGAAAAGGGAAAGATGAGATCTACAACTTTCATGACCAAAGTTTTTCCATTTGAAGCCTTTTTGGATCAAGAATCAAGGCTTGAAAAATGACCTAAAATGATGCATTCTTGAAAAGTCAACTATGCCCAAAAAGTCAACATTTGCAAAAACCCTAAATTCTTGATTTCTATGAACTTCAACCTTCTTCCATGATCAAATAAAGATCATATACACTCAAAATGATGAAGATCACCCATTGGTTGGGTCATTGGGGGCCTCAGATGCCCTGATTTTGCATTGACTTGTCTGAAAAGTCAACCCTTGATCAGATGACTTCCCCATGGAATTTCTTCATGAAAATTGATATGCATACTCTCTATACCATATAGAGACCAATGGAAACAAGAATGACCAAAAAATTTGGAGTTATGGCCTCTGAAACCAAAACCCTAATTTTAGGTCAACTGTGCAGTTCATCCTGGCTCTGCATCCACTCAAACCCTAGTTCTTGTGATTCCTCTGCAATTTTGACTTTGAGGAGATGGAATATGATATAAGAACACACATGGACCTCTTTGAGTTGATTGGTGGCCTTTGGAGTGGCCCAAGAAGCTTTGGGATTGCTCAGATCACAAACCCTAGGTGCAGATGCCTTAGAAACTATGCAGTGAAACAAAAGTGAGATATGAGATGATATGTTTGTGTTTATGCATATGAGATGATCACAAGCCATGGTGTGAATGGGTGAGGGCAAATTTGGGGTGTTTACACCAACCCGCAACGATCTAGCTTCTGTTTGACTTCAATGACATCACCCCAACCTTCATAGCTTCTTTCTTCAATGGTGGAAATGATACTCTTCAGCGATGCAAAAGATGGGATACCCTTCCCTTTTGGTTCCTCTACTTCCAAAAGGACAGCATTGGCTATCTCAAGAGCTTGGAAAGAAGTTTCCAAAGCATCTTCATCAGCCTCAATATAGCTAAAGGATGAAAGGTTGCTAACCATGAGATCTTCTTCCCCAGACACGGTTACCAGCTTATTATCGACCACAAACTTCATCTTCTGATGTAGGGTAGAAGTGACTGCCCCAGCGGAATGGATCCAAGGTCTTCCCAGCAAGCAACTGTAATTAGGGTTAATGTCCATAACCTGGAAAGTGATTTTGAACACCTGTGGCCCAATCAAGATCGGTAAGTCTACTTCTCCAATAACAGTCCTCCTTGACCCATCAAAAGCTTTCACAATCAGTGCACTGGGCATCATCTCTGCCCCTTGATAAGATAACTTGGCGAGCGTTCTTTTCGGCAAAACATTCAATGAAGATCCTGTATCCACAAGAACTCTTGCTAAAGTATCCTCTTGACATTTTACAGATATGTGGAGAGCACGGTTATGGTCCAAGCCATCCTTTGGAAGATCCTCCATACTGAAGCTGAGATTGTTACATGCAGTGATATTGGCAATGACTCCATCAAACTGATTCACTGTTATATCATGTGTAACATGAGCTTGGGCTAGTAATTTCTGGAGAGCACCTCGGTGGGCCGGTGAATGCATAAGAAGTGATAGGATAGATATTTTGGAAGGCGTTTGATGTAGCTGATCAATAACCTTATAATCACTCTTCTTAATGATTCTGAGAAATTCTGCATCCTCTTCTCCCAAGACTATCCCTTTATCTTGGTTGACAACAACCGGAATGACTTCTTTAGGCGGAACCGTATTGGCTGGCTGAGTATAAACACGACCACTGCGAGTTAAACGACCTGCACCCGCTATGTCGGCACTTGCCACTTTTGAACCTTCCTTCTGACTAGCTTTATCAATCTTCTGATGAACTTTCCCTGTATCATACTTCCATGGAACTGCTTTAGTGTCTTCATAAAGGAAAAGGTTGCTCCTTTGTTCAAACCTTGGCTCAGGTATATTGAAAATGGGCATCACAGGCTCTGGCATATTAAAGATGGGTTGAACCCTTGAGGACTCAGGCAGGTTAAACACTGGCACCACGGTGGAATCAGATTCAGGCAAGTTGAAAATGGGTTCAATCATTGCCACTTCATTCTTCTTCACACGACCGCTTACTTGTAAAACACCCAGATTAATCAAATCTTGAACATCTTTTAAGACCAATTCACATCCCTTTGGGTTATTTGCACAAGCTTCACAATTCTTATGACAGTTGTTCAACATACCCACTTCTACTAACTTCGCATGAAAGTCTCTAAGCGGGGTCTTGATCTCTGTGGCGTTGAAAATCAAACCTTCTTCAGACTCGTCAACAATGGCATTTATGGACCCATGCTTGGGTAAAGGATTATCTTTGACATTCGGACCAGTATTCCCAAATGACAGAATGTTTTTCTCCATCAAATCTTTCACGATGTACTTCAAAGCATAACAACCCTCCAAACCGTGCCCTGGGGCACCTTCATGGAATAAACAGTGGGCATTTGAGTTGTAATTTGATGGGAGCGGATTTGGTGGAGGACCCAAAGGCCTTGGAGTAACCAAACCTTTCTTCATCAGTGAAGGATATAATTCAGTATAGGTCATAGGGATTTGAGGATTAGGAGGCCTTCCTCCTGGTCTTCTATTCTGAAAGTTGGGATTCAGATGAGGAGCTGGAGTCCTCTGCTGGTAGGCTGAAGCATTGGGCGCTTGTTGATAACCTGGATTGTTGAGCATTGGTTGATAAGGTGGAATCACTGGAGCCGCTTGCTGATACATCGGTACTGCTTGAGTTGGTCGATACATTGGAATCTGTTGATTATATGATGGTTGAACTGCTGCCACATATGGATGTTGAACGTACTGTGGTGGATGAGCATACTGCTGTTGAGCCATAGGTGGAGGTCTCTGCCAAAGCTGATTTCTCTTATGACTCGCCATTATTGCATTTGTTTCGCCTTCTTTCTTTTTGTGGAAGTTTCCAGTAAACTTCTTAACATTGTTCCCATTGCTGTTGCTGGAGCTGCCGGGTGAACCACCCATCTTTCCATTCTTCAAACCAAGTTCTACCTTGATTCCCACAGCCACTAGATCAGACAAACTAGCAATTATGCTCCCCACCATTCTCTCATAGAATTCTGGTCGCACAGTGTTAACGAACCAGTCAGCTAATTCTTTTTCAGTCAATGGGGGCTCTACCTGAGAAGCGGTCCCTCTCCACCTTTGAGCATATTCTTTAAAGGATTCAGACTCTTTCTAGGACATGCTTAGCAATTGCCTCCTGTCGGGGGCAAGATCCATATTGTACTTGTACTGTTGGATGAAAGCATCTGTCAGGTCTTGAAAACTACGGATCTTTGACTGATCTAGCGTTAAATACCACTTGGAGGAGATTCCCTTCAGACTCTCTTGGAAGCAATGGATCATTAATTTGTCATTGTCCACCTGCGCAGCCATTCTTCGATAGTACATCAAGAGATGGTTCTTAGGACATGTTGCACCCTCGTACATATCAAAAGTGGGTATCTTGAACTTTGGAGGTATTACCAGTCCAGATACCAGACACATCTCTCTAGCAGCAGCCCCAAAGATCTGGTTACCTTCAATTGCTCTTAACTTTTTTTCAAGGGTATCAAAATTCTCTTGCATCTTCTCATGTTTCTCATTTCCGTTCTCAAACATATCTGGCACGTCATACACCTGATGGTCGTTAAAGTATGGTTGGGCACGGGTGTGCACAATGTCTGGTGTAAAATTAGTAACCGCGTGGTTCTCTTCATTAGTCACAGGAATAGTCTGCTGAGCAGAAAGTCCTTCAGGGGGAGGCACAAAACCTTGGGAAGGAAATGCAATACCCTGAGAAGGAGGTGCGAAACTTTGAGAAGCAAAGCCTTGGGAAGGAGGGAAGAAACCCTGAGCAGCAAGTCCTTGGGAAGAAGGAATAAAACTCTGAGAAGCAAAACCTTGAGGAGGAGGTACGAATCCATGAGGAAGCCCAAAAGGAGGCCAGGTCACAGGGGTAGTGACTGATGGCGTAGGCTCAGTCGTTGTAGTGACAATCTCTGACACTACGGTCTGTTGGGTATCTAATTTTGCTCGAATGACTTGCAGCATTTCCATCATCTGACCCATATTTCCTCGAATATCAGTAAGCTCATCATTAACTCTGTCCATCTCTAAGTCTCTTTCAGCCATTCTCTTTCTGGCTTGAGCTCAAGTGTAGTATTTGCGTGAGAGCCTCAGTGTGAAAGCTGGAGAGCAGATGACGGGAAAGAGTTTTATATGAAAAATGCAAATGAAATGCCAAATGTATGAGTGCAATGCGGAAAATAAATTTTATTCAAGGAACTTAAGAAACAATTTGCAAATACCAAGGAACACATAATGATCAAAAGGATATGATTTCATTAAATTCAAAAAGTGATACAAAGTCTTGAGTACATCTTCAAAAATCCCAAACAAAGCTTAATAAAGACAAAGACAAAGTCCTAAGGAGATTCTCCTAAAAGCCTCAAGTT
This sequence comes from Lathyrus aphaca, assembly GCA_963966055.1. Lineage (NCBI taxonomy): Eukaryota > Viridiplantae > Streptophyta > Magnoliopsida > Fabales > Fabaceae > Lathyrus > Lathyrus aphaca. Next base: position 280,671,573 of record OZ014520.1, on the reverse strand, counting down.
GAGCTTCTCGATTTGTGCCTTCATCTGAGCCCTTTCAAGCATAAGTTGATCCACGATCGACTTCCAAGAAGTGTCCCCTTGAGTGCTGGAGGAAAATAAATCCTCTTGCGCTTTCCTTTTCTTGTTGGAGAGCTCTTCTTCTTCCTTCATCTTCAGTTGTCTTCTAAGTTCTTCATTCTCACTACTGATGATCTGATGTCGATTCTTCCATGCATTCTTCTCTCGAAGCTCTTTCTCCAAATCAATCTTCAGCTTCTCTGCATCGTCCATAAAGATTAGAATGGGTTTCTTGAAGGTCATAGGATCCTGGCGAGGGTAAGGCATCTTCAGACTGATTGCCCTATCTCGTACCCATTGGAGATAGGGTTCTGAAATTCTGTAATGAGATGTCCTAAGAGATGTTCCAACACTTAATAGGACATTTGACAAATTTAACCAAAACTTTAAACAGCAGGAAAAATAAACAACACAGAAGTTTGTTAACCCAGTTCAGTGTATAACCACACCTACATCTGGAGGCTACCAAGCCAGGAGGAAATCCACTATTAGTAATATTAATTCTAGACTTAAACCACCCTGTTTAATCTATCACTTAATACTTACCCAATGCAATTTCTACCTAAGACTCACTTAGATAAGAGTACCCTACTCACTCCCCCTCAATCACACAGTGATTTTGTTTACAAGTTTAATTAAAATGAAGTCACACTTCAAACAAAACAGCTTGATCTTACTTCACAGTTTCAATCAAGTCACAAATGCACTTTTGCTTAAAAGCTCATAAAGTGGTACATAAAAACAGCCTGCTATTAAAACACTAGACACCCTATTTATTCTTCTGAAATTCGTGCTCAATTCTATGAGATTCTGTTGTTTAAATAGGTTCTGAATTTTGGGCTTTCTGTAGAATGATCCAGCCCTAATGTGCAGCAGCTGTCACCTTGAATTTAGGGTTTGTTACCTCCTATATTCTAGGTGCATTAGGTCTTCTGTTTTAATCTGAATCTTCAATTTAAAACTCCCTACAGATGCGCCTTGTTCTGTTTTATATCCATCATTAATTAATTCCAGATAATTCTCCTTAAATATCTCTGATCTGTTAATCAATAATTAATTCTGGTAGCAGGTCTGAGATGTCTCAACATCTGTTGGGACATCCTGACAAAACTGAACTTAGTCATTTAAACAATGTCCCAACATCTGGTAGGACATCCTGAACCAAGTTCACATACTCTGTTTGCTAATGTCCCAACATCTGATAGGACATTCTGAACTGAATTTAACATTTCTTGTTTGGTCAAAAATTCTGCCAATTCTTAAACATCTACAAACTCCCCCTTTGGCTAATTTTTGGCTAACATCTTTTCTGGTTTTCAGAGTGCAGCAGAAGTTCTTTTTATCAGAGTAAATCATTACTATTCTGTTGATTCAAATTTGAGTTTTACTCCCCCTCAACCATATATGAGTCCAGTCTTGTTTCAACAGAAATATTCACACTTATTCAGTTCAAATTTGAGTTTTACTCCCCCTCAACCATATATGAGTCCAGTCTTGTTTCAACAGAAATATTCACACTTATTCAGTTCAGTCAGAAACAAACAGATTTCATTCAGCAATTACATTTGATGTTGTTCTCCCCCTTGGTAGGCACAAAATTAGGGGCCAAAGAACTATTATCCAGAATTACACATCATTGCTGTCATTACAAATGCCTCACATACATTGGATCACTCAGAATCATCACTCTCAGTTCCCTCCTCAACTTCTGTCTCTTCATCAGCTTCTGTTTCTTCATCAGAGGCATTGTTTGCATTAGAGGCAGCTTTCTGGTCTTCTTCATTCTCCAATCTTTGAATGATTTCTTCCAGTTTCAGCTTCCTTGCTTCAAGCTCCTTGCATGTGCACTTTAGCTCAGCAATTAACTCTTTCTTGGAGATTGAAATCTTAGCAGTTGAGGGACCAGCAGATGTCCCAGCAGGTGCTTTAACATCTGCAGCATGGTGACTTAGGAATAATTTGTAATGAAAGGCCAGGGGGCTCTCTCTCTTGCAGACAATGTCCTTCTCAGTTAAAATTCCAGGATATTGACTTAGAACAATACCACACAGCAATGATGGAAAAGCTATTGGCAGCTTTGTTGCAGTAGAGATGGCATGCTTCATAGTCTGATCAAAAATATATGCTCCATAGTCCATCTTGGTTTGAGTCCCCACAGCAAAGATGAATCTGGCCAGACCAGTTGAGATTGATGAAGTGTGATTGGTAGGCACCCAGTTTGCAGTTCCAATCCTGTTAAGCAAGGCATATTTTCTAGTAAGCATGCTCACAGAGAGCTTTCCCTTCACAGGCCAAGCTTTGACCTGGTTTGCAGTGATCACCTTACAGATTTGATTATCTGTTTTCCCTAGCTCATTGGGTCCATCTGTTTCTCTTCCTAGATACTCATTGATGATTTGAGGAGAAAACTGTACACATTTACCTCTAACAAAAACTTTTCTAAACTCAGAGGACTTACCATTTGAGCAATCCTCCTGAAGATTCACAATGAACTCTTTGACAAGCAGTTCATAGCAGGGAGAGAACTCTGAGACTGTCTTGAACAGTCCTGCAGCAGAGATTAGGTCAATGAGTTCTGTGCACTCAAGTGCATTGCTGCTCAGTTCTCTTTCCAAAGCAACCCTTCTTTGGTACACATATTTCCATCTGTTGACACTGGAGACATGATGGAAGGATATATTGTCCAAGGGAGCTTCTGGAACAACAGTTGAAGCTCTAGCTGGAGCTGGTTTCTTCTTGGGAGGAGATGTTGGGACATCTGATCCAACATCTGAATCTGATGGTGTTGCAGCTTTTCTCTTCTGAGTTTGAACCTTGCTCCATGGTTTTGCTGGACCAAAAGTGGCTTTAGCCTTGCCTTTCTTTGGACTAGCCTTCTTTTTCTCAGGAATGACAGGTTCATCTTGTATCTTTCCTTTCCTGGACCTTAGTCTTTTAGCAATGCTGGGTTTTACAGATGATATAATCTCTGCATCAGAATCCTGTTCCAGATTGACTGTTGGAGGGGATTGAGCAGTCTCCTCATCAGCTTGTTGATCAGTAGAAGATTGATCTTCATTTGAGTCTTTAGCCTGTTCCATAGAAACTTCTTTGTCACTTTCACTTGAGACCTCTTTCTTGTCCTCAGTCTGTTCAGTATCAGCATCAGATGAGTTTGCTTTCTCATCTGCATATGTTCCAACATCCGTTGGGACATCTTGTTCTGCAGCATTGTTCTTTGTATCTTGAGCAGGTTCTTCTTGAGGTGCAGGAATGGTGTTCAAGGGAACAGAGATTCCTTTCACTACTCTTTGTTCAGAGAAAACTTGATTGACAATCTCATTGATGGAGTCATCAACATATTTGGAGTATTTAACATGTGAAGGAATTTCTTTAGCTTTGCTTCTGATTTTACCTCTTTTTGGTGTTCTTGCCTTCTTAGTGTGAGAGGCATTTCCCTTGAGCTCGTCTAATGGTGTTGATTGCATTGGCACCATAGAAATAGGAATGGCATGTACCACGTCTTCCTGGTTGAGAACTTCTTCAGCTGTTTTAGGGTTTTGAGACATTGTTGAGGAAGATGAATGTGCAGCTTTAGGATTTAAGATTTCTGAAGGATTACTAGTCAATGTAATTCGCTTGTGATGATATGATGAGACTCTTGATAGCTGCTTATAAGGAAATACTAAATAAGTGGCCGTTACAGTCCAAATGATTAGGAATGAGATTCCCAAGGATCTAGTCCAGACTAGCTTTGCCATCTGGAACTTATGCCATGCAATGTCATATGACATGTTGGCACATCTCATTAACTGCTAGATATCACATAAACAGATTCCAAGTTTGCCCCTTAAGTTCTCAAATTGTGCAACATCCAATGCCTTGGTAAAGATATCAGCTAACTGCAGATCTGTAGATACATGCTCCAATGAAATCACCTTTTCTTCTACAAGATCTCTGATGAAATGATGTCTGATATCAATATGCTTTGTCCTGCTGTGTTGGATAGGATTCTTAGATATGTTGATTGCACTCAAGTTGTCACAGTACAATGTCATGACATCCTGTGGGACATTGTACTCAGTGAGCATATGCTTCATCCAAACCAACTGAGAACAACTGCTACCTGCTGCTATATACTCAGCTTCAGCTGTAGATAATGACACACAATTCTGTTTCTTACTGAACCAAGAAATCAGATTGTTTCCTAGAAAGAAGCATCCTCTTGAAGTGCTTTTTCTGTCATCAGCACTTCCTGCCCAATCAGCATCACAGAAGCCAGTGAGAATTGGTTTGCATCCATGAAAGTACATTATGCCATAGTCACATGTACCATTAACATATTTAAGGATTCTCTTGACTTGATTGAGATGACTGACTTTTGGATCAGCTTGATATCTTGCACAAACTCCTACTGCAAATGCAATGTCTGGTCTGCTAGCAGTCAAGTATAACAAGCTTCCAATCATGCTTCTATATAAACTTTGATCTACCTTCTCACCCTTTTCATCTTTAGTCAGCTTTAAATGTGTAGGAGCAGGAGTTCTTTTATGAGAAGCATTTTCCATTCCAAATTTCTTCACTATGTTCTTGGAGTACTTGCTTTGTGAGATGAACATTGAGTCTTCCATTTGCTTAACTTGCAGACCAAGAAAATAGGTTAATTCACCTACTAGACTCATTTCAAATTCAGCTTCCATCTGCTTGACAAAATGTTTGACCATCTTATCAGACATCCCACCAAACACAATGTCATCAACATATATTTGTGCAATCATGACATTTCCTTCTTCATCTTTAACAAACAGGGTTTTATCAATCCCACCTTTTCTGTATCCTTGCTTGATAAGAAATGTGGTAAGTCTTTCATACCATGCCCTTGGAGCTTGCTTCAGACCATAAAGTGCTTTCTTGAGTTTGTATACATGATTTGGACAGCTTGGATCAACAAATCCTTTAGGCTGTTCTACATATACCTCTTCATTAAGATAACCATTAAGAAAGGCACTTTTCACATCCATTTGAAATAGCTTGAACTTTAAGATACAAGCAATTCCCAACAGTAGTCTTATTGATTCAAGCCTTGCTACTGGTGCAAAGGTTTCATCAAAGTCTACCCCTTCAATTTGAGTGTATCCTTGAGCCACAAGTCTAGCTTTGTTCTTTGTAACAATTCCTTGTTCATTTGACTTGTTCTTGTACACCCATTTAGTACCAATCACATTTATGTCATTAGGTCTAGGAACAAGATTCCACACTTCATTCCTTGTGAATTGACCTAATTCCTCTTGCATAGCACAAATCCAGTATTCATCAGTGAGAGCTTCCTTGACATTTTTAGGTTCTATTTTGGAAACAAAGCAAGAACCTGAAATCACTTCTCTTGATCTAGTGCTCACACCTCTGTTGGGATCACCAATTATTAAATCTTTGGGATGATCCTTCTGTATTCTGATGGAGGGAGGTTTGCTTGAATCTTCTGACCTTGTATCATTTTGAGTGAAGTTATATTGATCATTCTTTTCTTCAGCTTCAATCTTGATATCAGCAGATGTTCCAACATCTTCTGGGACATCTGTAGGAGCATCATCAATTATCACATTTATGGATTCCATGATAACATTTGTTTTGTAGTTAAATACTCTATATGCTCTGCTGTTTATAGAGTATCCAAGGAAAATTCCTTCATCACTTTTAGGATCCATTTTTCTCCTTTGCTCCCTATCTGCCAGAATATAGCATTTACTTCCAAACACATGAAAGTACTTCACAGTGGGTTTTCTGCCCTTCCAGACTTCATATATTGTGGACAGGGTTCCTTTTCTCAAGGTAACTCTGTTATGGATGTAGCAGGCAGTGTTCATAGCTTCAGCCCAGAAATACATAGGTAACTTCTTAGCATGGATCATAGCTCTTGCTGATTCTTGAATGGTTCTATTCTTCCTTTCAACAATCCCATTCTGTTGAGGAGTGATAGGTGAAGAATACTCATGATTGATTCCTTCTGAAGAACAGAAATCTAAGAACTTTTGATTCTCAAATTCTTTTCCATGATCACTTCTTATTCTGATCACACAGCTGGATTTTTCCCTTTGCAATCTTTGACATAATTCTTTGAATACATCAAATACATCTGACTTTTCTTTGATGAAGTTTATCCATGTATATCTTGAAAAATCATCAACCACAACATAGGCATACCTCTTACCACCAAGACTTTCAACTTGCATAGGTCCCATAAGATCCATATGAAGAAGTTCCAAAACTTTGGAAGTTGTCAGATGTTGGAGCTTTGGATGGGACATCTTGGTTTGTTTGCCTATTTGACATTCACCACATATTTTGCCATCATCAATCTTCAGTTTGGGAATACCTCTTACAGCATCCATAGATATGATCTTCTTTATGCCTCTGAAATGAAGATGACCTAGTCTTTGATGCCACAGTTTCACTTCTTCTTCTTTAGCTAGAGAACAGGTTGAAGTGAGACTGAGATTTTGGGATTCCCACATGTAACAGTTGTCTTTAGATCTGGCTCCTTTCATGACAACTTCTTGCTTTTGGTTAGTCACTATGCATTCAGTTTTTGTAAAGTTTACACTGTATCCTTGATCACATAGTTGACTTATACTGATCAGGTTAGCAGTTAAACCTTTAACAAGCAGCACATCATCTAGTCTTGGAACATCTTGACAATCCAAGGTTCCAACTCCTTTGATCTTTCCTTTAGCTCCATCTCCAAAGGTAACATACCTGGATGAATATGACTTTAAGTTTACTAGCAAATTCTTCAATCCAGTCATGTGTCTTGAGCATCCACTGTCAAAATACCAGTCTTCTTTAGCTGATACTTTCAGTGATGTATGTGCTATGTATGCAGTACTTTTCTTTGACCAGATGAGTTGAGATTTCTTTTGATGCCTCTGCCCTGTGTGTTGTTCAGCTGATCTCAAAGTTTGATTGTTGATCTGGTTCTTGGGACTGTGGCTTTGATCAGTCTGAGTGTCAGCTTTTGGTCTCCAAACTTTCTTGATTACTTCTGTCTTTTGCTTAGGAGGTTGCTGATTTCTAAGCTGCATATTCTTGGTACCTTCTACTTTCTGCTTGGAAGGTTGCTGACACATCTGATTTGGATATCCATGTAACTTATAACAGTGAGGTTTGATATGTCCAAATCTTCCACAGTGATGGCATCTCCATCTTTGATACTTCTTCTTCATCTTGTTCTTTCCAGACTGTTGGGACATCTGTTGGAACATTATGTTTGTCTTTGTGTTCTGATGTTGAAGCATCTGTTGGGACATCTTGTTTGACTGTATAGTTTTTGAAGTAGTTTTGCTAGAGCTTGCTTCATCTCTGTTATATCCCAGTCCACTTTTGTCCCCTGAATGTTTATTATTGCAGAGAATAGCATCCAGTGTATTTGAGCTGCTGTTCATCATTCTAACAGATTTGGACATATGTTCCAGCTTAGAATTGAGAAGAGTTACTTCACTTTTTAAGGTATCAATGATTACTTGATCACTTGCTTTTTCTTCTTCTAGTACTTCATTCTGCTTCTTTAGCTTTATGACCTCACTGCATACTTCAGTACTTCTCTTGTACAGATCCTTGAAGGCTTGCTCAAGATCTGCATAAGTAAGCTCTTCACAGCTGGAATCACTGTCATATTCACACAGTCCAGCTAAAGCAGCAATGTGCTTAGCTGATTCTTCTTCTGAATCTCCTGAGTCTTCATCAGACCAGGTTACAGATAGCCCCTTCTTTTGTCTTTTTAAGAAGTTGGGACATTCCTTCTTGATGTGTCCATATCCTTCACATTCATGGCACTTGATTCCTTTTTCTTGACTGGTCTTTTCAGCAAGATTTGATCTTCTGTTAGCATCATAGGTTCTCTTGTTTTCAGAAGAGTTTGTGAATCTTCCACTGGAATTTGATTTACCTTCCATACCTCTGAGAATCTGTTTGAACTGTTTTGTAATCAATGCAAGATTTTCTGAGAAGCTTTTATCATTTGCTAGTTCATCATCTTCTTCTTCATCTGCATTTGAAACCAAGGCAATGCTTTTGTTCTTTTTAGCATGTGTGTCATTCATTCCCATTTCAAAAGTTTGAAGGGAACCAATGAGTTCTTCAGCTTTCATGGAGCATATGTCTTGAGCTTCTTCTATTGTTGTGACTTTCATGTCAAATCTTTTTGGCAAAGATCTGAGAATCTTCCTTACAAGCTTTTCATCAGTCATCTTTTCTCCCAAGGCTCCAGAAGTATTGGCTATATCCAAGATGTTCATGTAGAACTCATGAATTGATTCATCTTCCTTCATTCTCAAGTTTTCAAACTTGGTGGTGAGAAGTTGAAGTCTTGACATTTTTACTTTTGATGTTCCTTCATGAGTTGTCTTGAGGGTATCCCACACATCTTTGGCCAGCTCACAATGATGCACCAGTCTGAAAATATTTCTATCAATGCCATTGAATAAAGCATTTAGGGCTTTTGAGTTGCCTAGTTCTGAATCTTCTTCCTCTTTACTCCATTCTTCTTCAGGTTTCAGAACTATTGATCCATCTTTGGTGTCTTTAACAGGATGTTTCCATCCAACAATTACTGCTCTCCATGCCCTGTTGTCAAGTGACTTTAAGAATGCAATCATTCTTGGCTTCCAGTAGTCATAATTAGAACCATCCAGTATAGGTGGTCTATTTACTGACCCTATATCTCTGTCCATGTTACAGAATTTGTTTTCCCTAGATCTCACCCAGTATAAACAGGCAGGGTGCCTGCTCTGATGCCAATTGAAATTCTGTAATGAGATGTCCTAAGAGATGTTCCAACACTTAATAGGACATTTGACAAATTTAACCAAAACTTTAAACAGCAGGAAAAATAAACAACACAGAAGTTTGTTAACCCAGTTCAGTGTATAACCACACCTACATCTGGAGGCTACCAAGCCAGGAGGAAATCCACTATTAGTAATATTAATTCTAGACTTAAACCACCCTGTTTAATCTATCACTTAATACTTACCCAATGCAATTTCTACCTAAGACTCACTTAGATAAGAGTACCCTACTCACTCCCCCTCAATCACACAGTGATTTTGTTTACAAGTTTAATTAAAATGAAGTCACACTTCAAACAAAACAGCTTGATCTTACTTCACAGTTTCAATCAAGTCACAAATGCACTTTTGCTTAAAAGCTCATAAAGTGGTACATAAAAACAGCCTGCTATTAAAACACTAGACACCCTATTTATTCTTCTGAAATTCGTGCTCAATTCTATGAGATTCTGTTGTTTAAATAGGTTCTGAATTTTGGGCTTTCTGTAGAATGATCCAGCCCTAATGTGCAGCAGCTGTCACCTTGAATTTAGGGTTTGTTACCTCCTATATTCTAGGTGCATTAGGTCTTCTGTTTTAATCTGAATCTTCAATTTAAAACTCCCTACAGATGCGCCTTGTTCTGTTTTATATCCATCATTAATTAATTCCAGATAATTCTCCTTAAATATCTCTGATCTGTTAATCAATAATTAATTCTGGTAGCAGGTCTGAGATGTCTCAACATCTGTTGGGACATCCTGACAAAACTGAACTTAGTCATTTAAACAATGTCCCAACATCTGGTAGGACATCCTGAACCAAGTTCACATACTCTGTTTGCTAATGTCCCAACATCTGATAGGACATTCTGAACTGAATTTAACATTTCTTGTTTGGTCAAAAATTCTGCCAATTCTTAAACATCTACAGGTTCCATAGAAACACAATTCGGCTTTCCCAAGCTACTCCTCCCTTTCCTATGGATGTACTTCCAAGCTTGCATAATCTGTTTCTTGAGCTCTGGTTCTTCGTCATCCTTAAAGAAAATTCCTTCCACTTCAACGCTCTTAGGTTTGTCCTTCAACGGATACCCGAGTTGGCGGCGAGCCAAAACCGGATTATAACTGATTCCTCCCTTAGTGCCAAGAAGAGGTACATTAGCAAAATCACCACAGCTATCAATAATCAATGCTCCATCATAAACACGATTGTACCAACTAATGTCAGAGTGAGTAAGAGACATGATCCTTTGTGACCACCATAAACCATCCTTAAGGTTCCAAAATGAAGCTGACTTAGGCAAGTGCGAAATAAACCACTCGTACAGCAATGATGCACAACAAGTAATCATCCCTCCCTTATGGTGATTCCTCAGATGGATGGAATGGTAAGTGTCTCCGAGCAAAGTAGGGACCGGGTTCTTCTTCAGAAATATTTTGATGGCGTTCAGGTCTACAAAGTCTTCAAAGTTTAGGAAAAGTAACACTCCATATATTAGCAGAATAAAGGTCGCCTCAAAAGCTTTCATATCCTTCACACTAACAAAATTCTTGGCCTTTTCTACCAAAAACTTTGTAGGGAATCCAAAAATCTTTCCTTTATAGGTCATATTTGCCTTGACCTCAGGAACACTCAAATATGTTGCCTTTGCAATCTCTGCTTCTTCAGGGTCCTTCTCTAGAACAGGGAATGGAAACTCATCCTTAACACGTGATCCCACCAAAAATGAATACTCTTCCAAAGTAGGCGCCAATTGGTAATCAGGGAACGTAAAACAATGGTAGAGAGGATCGTAAAATTGGAGCATCACAGAGAGCAACCTTCCATCCCACTCAGTCTTAAGTAAGGCTAAAAGTCTCCTATGCTTCTCCATGAAGGCTTCTTGATCCAAAACCAAATCTCTTAATTTCCTTAGGTCTTCGAGTTTGGGAGTTTTGAATGTGTACTTGACAGTCTTTCTTCTTCCAAAGTCCATGATGATACCTACGATATTTGCAAAGATAGAGTTTCTGAGTTCCTTGAATAAATTGGTAAAAATGATGCTTCATGATGCGTGAATGCACAAACACACACAAGGCTTAGGTTCAAAGCTTGCATGAGGTCGAAGGTTCAACCCTCCCAAAAGGTATGTACTATGAGTTTATTTGTACCTGTACAACGGGTTCTAAAAGTTCCCAGAATCATTGTCCCATCTTTCGGATATTACCGACTTCCCAACTCAACTTGGTAATCAATAATATTCTCAAGAGAGTCTCATCCGAGTGTAGTATCGCGTATCAACTATTTTGGATTTGCACCCTCATAGTCATCGCACTACATCCCTAAAAGGCCAAGTGGGGGTAAATGTTCTACGGTCCTCAGCATTAATGGCTCTCAGGTCGAATATAGTAATGCTTTCACGACTGAACTCGATCAACAAAACTACATCCGAGGAGGCCTCCGCTGAGTGGTGGTGTCTCAAGTCAGCTTGGTCGGGACTCAACTCCCTACAAGCCTTCTTGAATATATCACCGTCCTATCTTATTTTGCACTCAAGTCCGGGTTAGGACTTATCTCACCACACATGGAACACCCAACAAAAAAATCCCAAATAATAACAAACAATACAACAACAAATATACAAATATACAAGGTGGGCTTAACCCTCAAAAATAGAGTCCCCAGTGAAGTCGCCATTTCTGTTGCGGTGAGAATCGGATACCAAGCTATTGATTAAGCTTGAATCACAATTATTAAATGTTCACCACCGACTTTAATTTAATCCAAAGGGAAAAGGGAAAAAGATCGTAAAAACCCTAAATAAGGAGAAACTAGGTTCGGGGGTTGATTATACCTATGGAAGGTGTTAGCATCCTAAGCATCCGCAGTATCCTACGGGAACCTCTTGTTAATATTTGTGTTATTGTTATTTATTGCTTGCTAAAACTAAGGGAACCTAAGGTTTTTATTTCTAATGGTGCTCGCACAACATCGCATCGATGCCTACGTATCGGGTATAGAATCAAAGCACTCGTAGTTCTCCTAAGGATTAACGAACACTTGGTTACGCTCAAGGTTCGCGGGGGAAGGTAAGTGTTATGGCAAACACTCACGTGACTTTAGGAAAGTCACAAAAAGTTCTAAAATAAAAAGTCCTAATGGCTAAGGACCTAAGGTAACTAGGGATGGCTAAACTTCCTATGACATTGAGTCAACTGCAGGAGTTCTTTCCCTTTTGGATTTAATGCGAAAAAATAAAGTAAATAAATGAGGGTGCAAGCTCCTAAGTCTAAGGCATAGGTTGCAACTTGCAAAAATGAACTGAATGAAGTAAATGGAAATGCGAGGTAAAGGGCTTAATAACTGGGCTATGGCTCGATATATGGATCGAGAATGCGGGGGGTGGAAAACAAGCGCGGTGCGTCAATTTGCTTAAGTTGAAAAGCTGTGAAGTGTAAGGAATGTGCAGATGGCGATCGTAAAACGACCGACTTACGTGTGTGAGTGAAGTGTGTAAAGTTCACTTGGCGTTGGACCAAGGATTTATTATCTTGAAAAGATTCTAATTATTATTTTGAAATGTTATATTTATGTCATGTTTAACAAATTATGGTCGAAAAGTGAGAGTGTGATTCACGCTGTACAAGTCATACATTATTAATACGACTAAATAATAAACAAAGAAATATAAGCAAACACCTTGCAAATAATAAAAAAAAAAATTTAACCAAACTAATCTAAATACAATTATTTACCAAAATTATTTAAGAAGATAATTAAAAAAGAATTATTTAACATTTTTAACATAAAGTATTTTGAATTTGTTTTTTTTTTTTTTTGTTTTAAAAGAAATATTAGAAAAACTTAAAAGAATTAAAAATAAATAAAACATAAAAACAAAAAGGAGGAGAATTAAAAAAAAACAGGGGGTGCTGATACGGTAGGCCCAAATGGGGCGCTGGAATGGAAAGGGCGGATGGACTAAGTCCGACCCGTGACCCATACCCGGTTTGATCTAAAACTAAATGGGCAAAAGAAAACCCTAAGGCCAAACGTTGCCGTTTCGCACGAAATGGGGACGAAATCCCTTCGTCCGTCTCACTCTCTCGTCGCCTCTCTCACGAAGCTCTTTCTCTCTCAATCGCGCTCGGATCAAAACGCAACAACCTCTCTCTATTTCCGTCTCCGACTCGCTTCTCGTGGTTCTCCCTACTCCGATCGTTCGCGGTTTTGTGACAGTGCATTGGCGAGGGTGGGTCGCGATTCGCGGCTGTTTCCGTTTGTGGTTGTGGTGGTTTCGGATTTGAAGCTCACAGCTTGTTTGGTTTGCTTTGTGTGCGATTCAAACTCTCACAGGTTTCTTGTTTCTTTTGTTTGTTAATGGCTTTTTGTGATTCAGATGGTTGGGAGGAGCTTGGTGTGAACGAAGGTTTTGAGGTGGTGATGAAATTTCTCCTGCTGATTTTTGTATGGCTACTCTTTTTCTAAAGGCATTTTCTGTGTTTTTGTAGTTTTCTTGCTGAGTTTTGGAGGTTATGGTTTATGTAGAGAGTTGATTTTGAAGGTTTTGAAGAGTAAGTGGTTGCTGGTTTTTGATGGTTGTGGAAGATTTGGCCGGCTGTGTTCTCTCACGATTTCGGATTCTCACTCTAATCTCTCAATTCGGGTCTGTTGTCTCTATCCTTAAACTACCTTCATCTCTATTGTGTGTTCTGCTGTGATTTGTGTTGATGGAGGGAGGATGAAGTGTTTAAAAGGCGACGGGTTTTATATTCTCTCATCATGTCTGTGTCTGGTTTTTTCTGGTTTTGTGTGCTTTCGTATCTTGGTGGTTTTTTTTTGTGATAGATTTATGAAACAGAGGTGATAGTGATGTGTTTGAGAGGGTGATTGAAGGTTGGATCCGGTTTATGTTAATGGTGGTGGAGGATGGTTTTATTGAACATTATTCGTGAATGTCAGTTTGGTTGTGTGTTGTTTTATGGTGTTGATGGAGTTTGCAGATTCGAATGAGAGTTGAAGATGAATGTTGAAGGTGAGTGTTATTCTGAAATTAGGTGTGGATCTCGTTGTGTTCGCAATGAAAGGTTTAAGAATAAAAGTTGAAGGTTGAAATGGAGAAGGTTTGGCCGATGATGTGAGATTAATGATGGTGAAAATGAAATATGAATTAAGGTAATGGTTTGTGTGTGTGAAGTTTAATGTTTAATGGAGGTGCGGTAAAGAAGGTTGGAGAGATTATTGTTTGAGAAATGTTGTTGTGAGTGAGTGAAGAGGATGAAAAGGTCTGTTGGTTGCTGTTTGTGATTTTCGAAGAGGACCGAAAAGTTGCTGCCCAGTTCTTCGTTTAATGAAGAATGAGTGAGGATTTTGAAGTCATTTTTGAAGAAAGAGAGTAAGAGAGAATGAGGGGTTTGGAAGAGTAGAAATGTATCAGGGAAGTGAGTAGATTCTTGCGGTTCAGTCTGTTCCTTTTCACAGTTGTGGACCTTGTTCTGTATTTTATTCACATCATGATCGTCTTCCAAGACTGGCTGCCATGACTGATTCTTTTATGTTGTATATGGGCTGCTGTTTTTTGTGAAGTTTTATGACTGCTGTTTTTGTGAAGTTTTAATGTGAGGTTTTGTTTTGTGTATGCAGATTTGAATTTGAAATGAAACTAAAAAAGGAAAACTAGCTATGAACAAAATGCTGAAAAAAAGTGAAGGCAGAGAAGAACATTACCGACCCGAAAGTTATCGGGGTGAAGAATCCGCAATGGTAAGTGTTGCTTCTACTCCTTGCTACTACTGGTGTGGGTCTAAGGTGGTTATTGATACTTTGTTGCTGAATTTTCTGTTTTCTCCCTTTTCTCCTCCCTTTTTTGTGGTTTTTTGTTTGAAGTTGTGGCTGAATTTTCTGTTTTGTATCAATCTCTTCTCTCTTGTGCTTTTTTGTTGTGGGAATGTTGCTGAATTTTTTTGTGATGTTTGATGAATGAAACAGTGCTAGCTTTATATGAAATGAATTAGGGTTTTTGGTTTTGAATTTCTGTCCTTGTTGCTTGTTGATGAAGGGTTGGGACAAGGGGGACAGTTCTGAATTTTGTGTGCAGTAGTGGGGAGGTGGAGCAGCCTGTTTGTGTGTTGTGTGCTGCTGTCCTGCTTTTTTTGTGGCTGTTTTTTCTGTCTGCTAGTGCCATGTTCTTGCTGATTTTTTTTGTACTAATTTTGACACTTGTTATGAGAAAAAGAAAAACTTTACAATATGTAAAAATGAAAAAACATGAGTGCTAAATTTTTGTAATGGTATGCTTAAATGAAATAGAACTTGAATGCTTATGTAACACATATGGGGCTATTTTGAATTAAACATGAAATTGAAAAAAAATAATACTCGAAAATGAATATGTTTGGATTATAAACTTGAATGATGTTTTGAAATATGATAAATGGTGTTAAATGATGCAATGTGTTGAATGAATTTGATTGAATAAATATGATGATTATGATTATGTATGAGTTTGATGAAATGTTAATGCTAACTTGTTTTTTTTTAATCTTCATGTGTATGATGAATGGAAAAGGCATGAAGTTGGAGATGTGGCATAGCATGAAGAATCAAGAAAACAAAACATGGAGTTGGATACATTCTTATGATGAGAAAATTGAACCATCTTTATTTAAGAAACACTTTTATTTTGAATTTGTAATTGCTAATTTGTAGCTTGTAACTTGTATGTAACTTGACAAAAGCTTGTAATTGAATTTGGTTATGGAAAAGAAATTGTAACTTTGGCATTTAAACTTTGAGAATTTTTGTTTGACATGAGTTGATATTTGTAATTTTTTGGAAAAAGAATTGGAACTTTGTGGTTTGAAACAAACACTTTTTATGAATTTGGAATCAATTTTGGAATGGAAATTGAACTTGGAATGAATTGGAATGGAATTTGAACTTGGAATGAATTGGAATGGAAATTGAGGCTTTGAAGTAGAAAATAGAAATTGAAATTGGAACTTGGAAACAAACTTGAGCTTTAAAAGAAAATTGGAAGTTTAATTCTTGAAAAATTGAAACACACTTAGAACATGACTTGAAATAGGATTTGCATTGGAGATGGAATCTTGGAATTGGAATTGGCAACTTGAAATGAAATTTGAATTGAATTTGGAATTGGAAATGATATGGATTAAGAATTATAAAAAAAAATCTTGAAATTGAGACTTTGGAATTGATTTTTTTAAAAATAGAAATTGGAAAGGAAACCTTGAAATAAAAATTGCAATAGGAATTTTAATAGAAAATGAAATTGAATTGGATTTAAACCTATGATAAAATTGAATTAAAAATTAGAAATGAAAATTAAAATTAGATTTAGAAACAAAACTTGAAAATGAATTAAAAATTAGGAAAAGAAATTAGAAATTAATTTAGAGAAAAAAACTTTGAAAATGAAATGGAAATAAAATTTAAGTTTAAAATTTAAGCATGAATTAAGAACTAGAAGTAGAAATTGAAACAAGAATTAGAAGTAGAAATAGAAACTTGAAAAATAGAATAAGAAAAGGAAATTAAAATTAAAATTAAAACATGTGAAATAGAAATTAAATTAAAAATCTTGGAAGTGAAAAGAAATAAAAATTAAATTTATAAACAACTTGCAAAGGAGTTAGAAGCAACAAAGAAATAAAAAAAACTTGGAATTCTCTGCTAAATGTGATGAACGTATGATGCAAGCAGTTAGGGGTAAAATTTGGGGTGTGACAGGGAATAATTCTGTTTGGGAGAATGTGACGCCATCCTGCAACCTGCAACAACAGAAAACACATATGTGCCCCGGGGACTTGCATGGTATGATCTGTTCATGCATCATCACCCGACACTCAAAGAGGATTTCACATGTTTCCCTGCAATGTCATTTCTTTTCTTTCAAATTATCACCATGTTTAAATGCAATGCTATTTTTGCCAAAAATTCAGGACATTTTGCAAACAAAAATAAACACAACATGACTTTTTGACTGAATATTCTTTTTATTGAAAGGCCTCTGAATAGACAAAGATTTACATCAGGGAGCAACCACCTGGAAAGAGGTAGCCACCATAAAAATGAGAAAAGAAACTATCCTAATGGCAATGGGCACGACATCCCAATGAGTTCCATTTCTGCTATGACCAGCATGTCTTCAAAACTCTCCATTCTTGCCTTTGCTTTCTGAGAAGATGAGGGGACTGATTCCTATCCTTCTGATATTGTCAAACTGTACGAAACGATGATGTGGTTCAGATTACTCGGATCATAGTTGTTCGCTTATTCCCTTGTTTTGCGTGGATCGCCCTCTCGGGTTTTCAATCCACTGGGATACCTTTTTTTGCCTGAGCTGTCCGATGTGGCTTTTCAACTCAGCGGGTGTACATTTTATTTATTTATTTATTTTCCCTAACTTTTTTCCGAGCTTTTTATTTTGTTTTTAGCTCGCCGGGATGCTCTTTTTTTTGCCTGGACTTTAATTCTGTTTTTGTGTCCAGCGGGTCTATTTATGCGAAGTATTTTTTAACTGCGTCCGAGTTAACAGGGGATTGGAAGTCATCTCCATCCATAGTGGTGAGCATAAGCGCTCCTCCTGAGAAAACCTTCTTCACTATGAATGGTCATTCGTAGTTTGGGGTCTACTTTCCCCTGTGATCTAAACCTGGAGGAATGATCCTCTTGAGCACAAGCTCTCCCACTTGATACTCCCGAGTACGTACTCGTTGGTCGAATGCACGCTTCATTCTCCTCTGATAAAGCTGACCATGACAGATAGCCGCTAATCTCTTTTCCTCAATTAGACATAGTTGATTGTAACGAGCACGCACTCATTCAGCCTCATCAAGCTTTACATCCATCATCACACGCAATGAAGGAATCTCCACTTCAACAGGCAGGACTGCCTCCATACCATACACCAATGAGAAGGGAGTTGCTCCACTTGATGTCTTGACTGACGTTCGGTACCCATGCAGCACAAATGGTAACATCTCATGCCAATCTTTGTAAGTGACAACCATTTTTTGCACAATCTTCTTGATATTCTTGTTTGCCGCCTCTACCGCACCATTCATCTTTGGTCGGTAATGAGAAGAATTGTGATGCTGGATCTTGAAGTCCCGACACAACTCTGCCATCATTTTGTTGTTGAGATTAGAACCATTGTCAGTAATGATTCTTTCGGGCACTCTGTATCTGCATATGATATCCCTTTTCAGAAATCTGGCAACTACTTGACGAGTGACATTGGCATAAGATGCTGCTTCAACCCATTTAGTGAAATAATCAATCGCAACCAAGATGAAGCAATGACCATTTGAAGCAGTAGGCTCTATCTTCCCGATCATGTCAATGCCCCACATAGAAAAGGGCCAAGGAGATGACATGACGTTGAGCGGGCTAGGAGGAACATGCACTTTGTCTACATAAATCTGGCACTTGTGGCACTTACGGGCGAATGAACAACAGTCTGCATCCATTGTCATCCAGTAATACCCCGATCTCAGCAATTTCTTTGCCATAGCATGCCCTCCTGCATGGGTACCGAAAGATCCCTCGTGGACTTCCTGCATTAACAGGCTTGCTTCGTGTCTATCCACGCATCTGAGCAAGACCATATCAAAATTTCTCTTGTACAAAACCCCGTCTGTATTCAAGAAGAAGCTAGCAGCAAGTCGCCTTAAGGTCTTCTTGTCATTGGAAGATGCCCTAGCTGGGTATTCTTGCTTTTCCAGGAATAACTTGATATCAAAATACCAAGGTTTCTCGTCAGACACGGCGTCTACAGAGAAGGCATGAGCTGGAGTGTCAAGCCTGGAAATGTCAATTCTGGGAACATAATTCCAACACAATACTTTGATAGACGAAGAAAGAGTGGCCAATGCGTCGGCAAACTGATTTTCATCACGTGGTATGTACTGAAGCTTAACTGTTGTGAAGAACGTCAACAATTTTATAGCATAATCCCTGTATGAAATTAGATGCTCTTGATGCGTATACCACTTGCCGGTAACTTGGTTAATAACGAGGGCTGAGTCTCCGAATATATCGAGGTTCTTAATCCGAAGATTAATAGCCTCATCTATTCCCATTATGCACGCCCCGTATTCCGCTTCATTGTTGGTGCAACCAAACGTAATTCTGGAAGCGAAGGGAAAGTGAACACCTTCGGGAGTAATAAGAACGACACCAACTCCACGTCCATTGATATTGACTGCCCCATCAAACATCAGCTTCCATTTGGATTCAGGGTCTGGCCCCTCCTCCGGAAGTGGTTCCTCGCAATCGTTTGCTTTGAGGTACATGATGTCCTCATCAGGGAAATCAAACTTCATTGGCTGATAATCATCTTCAAGAGGTTGTTGTGCAAGGTAATCCGACAATACACTTCCCTTGATGGCTTTCTAAGAAGTATACTAGATGTCGTATTCTGTTAAAATCATTTGCCACCTAGCAACCCTTCCGGTTAACATTGGTTTCTCAAAGATGTACTTGACAGGATCCGTTTTGGAAATTAGCAGTGTGGTATGAGTCAACATGTACTGTCTCAGTCGGCGAGCAGCCCATACCAAAGCGCAGCAAGTTTTCTCGAGCAGTGAGTAACGGGATTCACAGTCGGTAAACTTTTTGCTAAGGTAATAAATAGCGTACTCTTTTCGACCAGACTCGTCATGTTGGCCTAGAACACACCCCATTGACCCTTCTAGCACGGTCAAGTACATGATCAAAGGTCTTCCTTCCACTGGAGGCATTAAAATTGGAGGCTCCTGCAAATATTCTTTTATCTTATCAAAAGCTCTTTGGCAGTCTTCATTACACCTGACCGTTTGCTCTTTTCTTAGCAATTTGAATATTGGTTCGCATGTGGCAGTTAGATGAGATATGAACCGAGAAATGTAGTTCAACCTCCCTAAAAACCCGCGCACTTCTTTTTCTGTTTTCGGTGCAGGCATATCTTGAATTGCTTTTACTTTTGCAGGATCTACCTCAATTCCTTTCTGACTAACAATGAAACCCAGCAGTTTCCCGGAAGGCACTCCGAAAGTGCACTTGTTTGGATTCAACCTCAGCTTGTATTTTATCAGTCTATCAAACATCTTCTTGAGGTTAACCAAATGCTCTTCTTCATTTCGGGACTTAACAATCATGTCGTCCACATAACACTCAATCTCCTTGTGTATCATGTCGTGGAACAATGTGACCATAGCCCGCTGATAAGTTGCCCCGACGTTCTTCAAACCAAAGGGCATGACCTTATAGCAGAATGTACCCCACGGGGTAATGAACGTTGTTTTCTCCATGTCTTCCGGCGCCATCTTAATCTGATTATATCCGGAGAAGCCATCCATGAAGGAAAATACCGAGAATTGAGCAGTATTGTCTACCAACACGTCAATGTGAGGTAACGGAAAGTCATCTTTTGGGCTCGCTCTATTCAAATCTCGGTAGTCAACACACATCCGGACCTTGTCGTCCTTCTTTGGTACAGGTACAATGTTAGCTACCCAAGGTGGGTAACTAGTTACAGCAAGGAAACCGACATCCCATTGCTTCTGAACCTCCTCTTTGATCTTCATCGCCATGTCAGGACGAGTTCTTCTCAATTTCTGTTTCACAGGAGGACAATCTTCTCTCAACGGTAGCTTGTGCACAACAATGTTGGTATCTAATCCTAGCATATCTTGATACGACCAGGCAAAGATATCCACATACTCTCGCAGCATACCAATCAGCTCTTTCTTTACTTCGGCCTGCAAACTGGCCCCAATCTTGATCTCTTTCTTCACATCTTCAGTGCCGATGTTGATAATCTCAACTTCCTCCTGATGAGGCTAAATAACCCGTTCCTCTTGTTTCAGCAATCTGACCAATTCTTCAGGGAGTTCACAGTCTTCCTCAACCCCTTCATCAACTTGGTAGACAGGATTGTCAAAGTCATGCGTGGTCATAGTAGGAACGTTATCAATGGAATCCGGATGATCAACACTGCACAAATGATGTGTTCATTTCAGAATCTGCTTATTTTGCAAAGAGACGCAAACACAAAATTAAAAGGAAAAACACATTGCCATTTATATATTTTTTGTGAAAAATTTAAAGGAAAAGAAAGAGAACACAATTTTTTCTGAAAATGTCCTTTTATTTCATGGTAAAAATAAGATGCATAACAAACATGGTGGCCTAATACAATGGATCCTAGCATCTTGGGCAGAATGCTGGATTTGACAATGCAGCATGATAAAGAAAAGGAAACAAATAAATTACTCTGAGTGTCAGGTAACTTGAACAATGTCTTCAGTAGACCAGTTTCTCAGCTCCTCTTCGGGCGCACACGGATGTATCCAGTTATCCTAGTCACCATCACTGTCTCCTTCTTCAGTGGTTGCACAGATCTGGTTGTGGTCGAGCATCCCAACACTTGTAAAGGTGATAGCTTTACCACTTGGAGTAGATCCACCAGGCTGATATCCCAAACCAAACTTGTCTTCTTTCTTTTCTAGCTCTAGCAATTTGCCCCAGCCTTGGGTGCTTCCTGACTGAACCACCTCCTTTGCTTGCTTGTAGGAATGGATGGAGGTACCTTCTTTCTCACTACTTCTCTCTACAGGAGTCAGAATGCTGGCGTTGACTGCTTCGAAGGCTTGACACAGAGTCTCATGGATCTCTCCATCCATCTCTACATACTTGAATGTTGACAAGTGACTTACAAAGATGTCCTCCTCTCCGCACACTGTGATTATCTGGCCATCAACCACATATTTGAGCTTTTGATGCAGAGTGGATGTCACAGCACCGACAACATGAATCCACGGGCGTCCCAACAAGCAATTGTACGCGGGCTGAATGTCCATGACATAGAAGGTGCTTTTGAAGACCTGAGAACCTATCTTCACAGGTAACTCGACCTCTCCAAACACTAATCTTCTGGACCCGTCGAAAGCTTTGACAAACAAATCACTGGGTCTTAGGACAATACCGTCAACATTGAGCTTCATTAATGCTTTCTTCGGAAGTACATTAAGAGAAGAGCCTGTGTCTACAAGAATATGCGACAGCACAACACCCTTGCACTCCATAGTAATATGTAGTGCTTTGTTATGGTTACGGCCCTCTGACGTGAGGTCTCGATCTGTGAAGTCCAGCCCATGGCTTGCATTCACGCTGCCCATCACAGCTTCCAGTTGATTGACAGTTATTTCTTGAGGAACATAAGCCATCTGCAGCACTTTCAACAAGGCTTCTCTATGTGCAGGAGAACACATCAACAAGGATAGAATGGATATCTTGGAAGGCGCTTGGTTCAGCTGTTCAACCACCTTACAGTCACTCTTTTTAATTATGCGCATAAATTCCTCGACCTCCTTCTCGAAGGTTCCCTGTACAGCAGCAGGAGTTGTTGTCTCATCAGTCACATCTTGCTTCCCTTTAGCCTTTGACGACGCCTCAGCCTCAGGATCCCCTCTCAGAACTGGGGGGCGAATAAACGACCACTTCTTGTAAAGCCTCCAACTCCTCCGACATTCACTACAGTCGGGTCCACAGCAACAGACTTACTATCCACTTTCTGTCCAGCCATGTATACCTCTGAGCCGTAATGCCATGGAATGTCTCTATCATCTGTATAAGGAACAGGTCCAGGCACGGTGATAGTCACAGGACTGACCTCAGGAACATAAATGGTCACCAGTTCTCTTCTAACAGGCACATCAGCTGCATCATAGAATATGGTTATAGTGGACACATCATTAACTTCATCACCAACTTTGTTAAACTGCAAAAATCCTTCATCAATCAAACTCTGCAATCCCATCTTCAGATTCTCACACCCATTCTCTGAATTCACACATTTTTCACAATCAGAACTGCATCCTGGAAACACCTGACCTTTCAGTAATCTCTCATTCACTACCAACAGCGGAGTCTTCAATTCTTCTATGCTCAGGATAAGACTTAACTTCTCACCACTATCAACAACATTTATTCTAGCCCCTCCGTGATTCGGAATAGGGTTTGAAGTAACATTCGGCGGTGGTGCGAAGTTAATTGCCTTGGAGTCTATCAGATCTTGAACTTTGTGTTGCAGCGCCCTGCACTTCTCAGTTGAATGCCCGGGTGCCCCTGAATGGAAAGCGCATCTTGCATTGACATCGTACCCCACTGGAAGCTCTCTGGGTGGTGGTGGTGCCAAAGTTCTCAATTGTATCAAATTCAGGTCCAGCAATCGTGGTAGCAAAGCAGCATATGTCATGGGGATTTCCTTAAGCACCCTATTAGCCGGGCGAGTTTGCCTTGGCTGATAAGGTCTTTGTTGATAGTTGTTACGTTGTGGCTGCTGTTGTTGTTGCTGTTGTTGTTGAGGTGGTTGCACCTGCTGTACAGGGCTGGAAGGAATTGTGACTGCTGCCACATGCTCATATGGTCTTCTATATCCTCGTCCTCGTCCTCTACCAAACACAGCATTGGTCTCACCTTCCGTTCTTCTCGGGGGTCCACTGAAAGCTTTTCTTGCTCCATTCGAGCTGCTCGCACTTGTATCCTGAATATTCTCCATTTTTAACAAGGTATTTACCCTCTCTCCAGCAATCACTATATCGTTGAATTTGGTGGCCGAACAAGACGCCAATCTTTCAATGAACACACCTTGCAAGGTCCCCATAAACATATCAACCATCTCATTTTCGAGCAGTGGTAGTTACACTCTGGCAGCGAGCTGACGCCACCTTTGAGCATATTCTTTGAATCCCTCCTTAGCGGTTTGAGACATGTGTTGCAATTGAGTGCGATTTGGAGCCATGTCCAAATTATACTGGTATTGTCTCACAAAAGCTTCTGCCAGGTCCTTCCAGCTCTTAATGTTGACTCTGCTTAACTTCATATACCATTCCAAGGAGGCCCCAACCAGGCTGTCCTAGAAATAGTACATCCATAGCTTTTCATCATCAGTATGGGCAACGATCCTTCCTACAAAGGACTGAAGATGAGTCTTGGGACACGCCGTGCCATTGTATTTCTCAAAAGTTGGAACCTTGAACTTGTAAGGGATTTTAACCCCTGGAACCAAGCCCAAGTCAGTAATGTCGAACCCCAAAGAGCTCTGGGATTGAATAGCCTTGATCTGTTCTGCCATCTCCTCAAAATTCCTGTTCATCTCAGCCCCCTGGCCCCCAGTCTCGTCCAGTAAAGTGAACTTTCATCTTGACCATCCATTTGAACATTGTTCAGTCCATCATTGATTATGGTAACTCTTGGCTGTGTTACAGGGACTTCAACCTGGCGTGCACCCGCACCGTTACGAATACCTCCCTCAGCAGTACCGTTGTTCCTAGCTTGACCATTTTCAATAATCTCCCGCAGACGTTCTTGATTCTGACCCATGCCTGCCATCAGGGTCATAAAATTGTCCATCCTCAGCCTTAAGTCAGCTAATTCAGCTTGCATTTGATCCATGACTCTCTCTCTCTCTATTGACCTTTGTTGGATATCTGTGTGCGACTGGTTGCTCTCGAACTTTCCTAGGAGCTATAGTGCCTGAAACAACAAGAACGTTAGAAACTGAAGCACTACCTGCAAAACAAACAAACACGTCATATGTAATGCAATGTAACTGCTAATGTTCCCAAGTTTTAAGCATTTGCATGCCCCAGTTCTGGTATCTACTCCGGACAGACACTTTGAGTATTAACTTTCAAGCTTTCTCTTTGATGAGTGTTCAGATATTAGCAGTATCAGACAAACGAGCCTTGCACATTTAGAAAAGATAATTTTGCACATTAACACTGTATATCATGGACAAACCACTGCCGGCCAAAAGTCAGAGCACAAACAGAAATATTCCCCGAAGGGTTACAAGCCATTACATGAATAAAAGACAAAACAAAATAAGCAAGACTCCTACAACAGACATGTAGGTAGTCTAAAAAGTAAACTAAACTAAAGACCCAAGCTCTGCCACCTCTGCTCTGCTCTTCTTGACACCTGCTCTCAGCTTGAGCTCTTCAATCTCTTTCCGGGCCTCTTCCAAGGCTAACTGGCTTTGTGTTAACTACCGAGTCTTTTCCCTTCGAATGTTGTGGACTTGCTCCACCTCTTCCTTCTTGAAGGCCATTTGCACTTCAAAGAACTCTTCTTTCTCTCTGAACTTATTTTGCTCTTCCTCCCTTTGGCCTTGCAACCAAACAATGGATTGGCGAGCTCCCTTGAGTGTCTTCAAAGTCTTTTTGCGTTCAACTTCTCTTTTTGCCTCCATCAGACCCAACCTGTGAAAGTGAGCTTCCCTTCTAGCAAAGTCTTTCTCTTTAGCTTCCAGAGAGTCTTGGATCTTCTGCAGCTTTCCCTCTGCTTCATTCTTGGCCCTGTTGGCAAGATGGTACAGGCTTACCATTTCAGCATTCTCCACTCTAACTTCATGCAGCTGAGCTTCCAATTTCTTGTACTCTTCAAGGGAGACAGTACTCTGGCTTGGAACTTCTCTAGGATAAAGTGGAGCTTCTACTGAGAAAGGCATGAGAGTTTCTTCTACATGTCTTTGCAACCATGCAGCAAAAGGTGGATACGTCTTGGGATCTACTCTGCCAAAGTCTTTCTTACCCTTCCTTATCCTGTGAGCCCAAGCTTGGACTGCTTGCAGAACTAGCTCCTTGTTTCCTTCCACAGGAAAATACAAAGACTCAGCAAACTCTTCCATCTGTGGAGGATCTCTCAAAGGGTAGCCAAATTTTTTCCTGGCTAATGTTGGATGATAACTGATCACACCCTTCCTTCCCAGCAAAGGTACTCCAGCAAATCTTCCACAACTGACCATCAATTCTTTACCTAGCAGATCTCTGTCATATCCCCAGACAATATCATCAGCAATTAGCCCCATCAATCTTCTTGACCATATCCACTCATCCCTCATTTCCTTGAAGGCACCTGACTTTGGCAGTTGTCTGACAAACCACTCAGCAAACAAAGAAGCACAACAGGATACTGGTCCACCCCTACCTTTCTCATTCCTGTAATGAACACTGTAAGAGAAATCACCCAAAAGAGTTGGCACAGGATTGCTCTTAGAAAAGATAGAGATCACCTCCAAGCTTACAAATTCCTTCTCTCCCGGGAACAAACTAGACCCATACACCATCAAAGCCACCAAAGCACCAAAGTCACCCCATCTAGCCTCTTTAGCATATCTCTCAGCCTCTGGTATAAGCACACTCCAAGGGAGTCCTTTACCTTCACTATCCTTCAGAGCCTTCTTGACTGTAGCAGCTAGCAAACGACAAACCTTGGTTATGACTTCTTCTTTAAGCACCACCTCAGATCCATAGAAAGGAAATGTCTCTCTGACTGGAACATTCAGAATGCTGGAAATCTCCTCCATGGTAGGAGCCAAGATGTAATCTGGAAACACAAAGCAACGCAGCAGAGGATCATAAAACTGAAGCAAGGTATGCAAACTGTCCTTCTGGTCTACAGTGGGCTTGTCCACATACTTCAATATCTGTCCATATTTCTTTCTGAAATTTCCCAAGACTTGGTCATTCATCAGACCTGCTAATTTCTGAACACTTCTTACTTCAGGCTGAAGAAAAGTATTGTGATGAGAGCATGAAACACTCATGCCTTCTCTTGCCTTCATCCCCATGTGCACTCTAAATCCAGCCCTTGATTTGAATCCAAAAGATCTTGGCCCTTAGATTAAGTTGTCACACTTTTCTCATGAATATGCAAAATTTACACTTTTGAAGCAACATTCTCACTTGGCACGAATTTGGTGCATTATCTTGAGCAAAATGATCCATTTGCAATGCATTTTAACTTTGTAACCTCACTTGATCCATACCAATACTCAAAATTGAGTTTTGTGACTTTTGGCTCTTGGCGCATGCATGAAAATCAACTTCTTGCCCTAATTTTGCCAAATTTTCGAGGGGCATAACTCCCTAACCACACATGCTATGAAAAAGTACTTGTACTTTTTGAAAATGGGAGGCCTTAATCTCCAACTTTCATGTTTGACTTTGGTCCATTTGAAGAATTTTTGATTAAGTTATGATCATTTGAGTTTTAGGGCAAAAGTTGCCAAAAATGGAATTTCCTTAAAACCAACTTTGTACCAATTTTGCAAAAACCCTTCAAAACTTCATGATTCTTGATCTTTGAAATTGACAAACCACTTATAACATTGTAAGAACATACCTTGGCTAGAAAAATTGGGTTGGACCCCTTGAAACCACACAGTTGACTTTTTTTGAGGCACAGTTGACCAATTACTCCATCTGCAAGCAACTGAGGAATTTCCCGACTTCCACAAGGAATTTTCTCACCAAAATTGGTACCTATGATCCTATTGACATATAAAAGACTTTTCCCAAATGAAATGGCCAAAGCTTTAAGGTTTTCATGCTTGAATCTCAAACCCTAGTTTAGGACCATTGTGTAGGAGCTTTGCCCTAGCCTGGAATCCCTGGTGATCCTCCAACCTTCCGAGCTTTTGCAAATGAACTTGAACTTGTAAATGCAATGTAGACCCCTCATAGGACTTGTACAAAACCAATGGGCCCCTTGTCATGGCTTGAAATGCTTCAAGAACCTCCACAGATGATCATATGCCTAATGCTAGGTCATGAGAAATGTTATGCCTCATCTTTCCATGCTAGGATGCTAAGAAAATGATATGTTCATGATGAATATGATGTGATAAGATGCTTAAAATGAAGAGGGAAAATTTGGGGTGTTACACCCGTAAACACAAACATAGTTAAAAAATACTACGCATAAAAAGAGACCCGCTAGGTTGACTGGCCTAGGCAAAAATAAGGGCATCCCGGCGAACCAAAAGGGTTCGGGAAAAAATTAGGGATATATATATATATATATAAAAGATTATACACCCGGTAATTCGAAAACCTGAAAAGGTGGCTTGGGCAAAAAAGGGTATCCCGGTGGACTGAAAACCTGAAAAGGCAATCCAGGCAAAAGTTAGGGATTAAAGCGTATGACTATGTCTCGTTAGATCACTCATGTAACCCCAACTATTTGTGCTACCTGACTCAAGTTCAAACAGATAAAGATCAATCCAATCATTTTTATCTCGACAACAAAGGATGAGATACTTGAAGATAATGACAATAGTAGAATTGGAACTCAATAAGATTATTTTCCACATAGCTGTTTTTCTTTGTTTTTGTAAAAACTTTTATGACAAAATCCTCTTACTAGGATTTCTGTCTCCTTGTACAAACTTTTCTGTGTATAGGCTACTTTCTAAAATAAATAAAATATCGTTTTTGAATTCAAATTTACTTTTACCTTGTTTACTTAAACGAAAACGTCCATTGGTTGTGTTTGAATGTATGTATGCTTTTGAATATGATTGATGTTTACCAGAAATGCATAAAATGCAGTAATAGTATTTACTAAGGACGAACGAAGGTAGGAATTCAACGAAGCTTCGTCGGTTCATCCCCACAGAGTAATCTTTATAGATACTTCAAGTAACATCTCCTCTCGGATCTATGTCCATCTCTTTTATCCTCAGTCAGGATATTCAGGAAATCATTCCTTCAATAAAAGCACGATGAACGAAGACGGGAGGTTATAAGTACCATACTATCAAACAAGACGGGAACGAAGTCCTCGTATTCCTCAGCAACGAACCGGGATTTATTTTCCCTAGCCAGTAGTTGTTATACAGAGATATTCAGACACTTCAGGCTACATGATTCATACATACATCATTTACACCATATCACAGCATACACATCTATAGTACATAAGACATTTACTTAAAAGTATCATACCATACATACATACATCAAGTAATCTTGCATAAACTAACCTTTCCTTTTCAGGATAGTTACAGGCAGATAAATACTATCAACAATTCGAAACAGTTCAGAGACGATCTATACGAAGATCTAGTACTAATACTTAATTCAGGGATAATCGCTACGAAGATTCATTTCTGATAATCAATGCTCAAGTTGTCCTTGGAAGGGTACGTAAATGATCTATACAAAGATCTAGTGCTTAATTCGGGATATTTCCAGAGGAGATAATCGTTACGAAGATTTATTTCTGATGGTCAACTATCTTTGGGATAGTGTGTAAATGATCTATACAAAGATCTAGCACTTAATCCAAGAGATTCTTTCAGAAGAAGTTCAGGGATAATCGCCACGAAAATTTAATCCTAATATTCTTTTTGTCCTTGGGAAGGTATGTAAATGGTCTATACGAAGATATATTACCTAATCCGGGATATTTCCAGAAGAGATAATCGCTACGAAGATTTCTTTCTAATGGTCTATACAACAGTTTATCTGTGGGATGGTACATAAATGATCGATACGAAGATCTTGTACTTAGCCCATGATATTACCAAAAGCAATTCAGAAAAGATCACCACGAAGATTTGATTCTGATGCTTAAATTAAAGTATGTTCCTAAAGACGGTTCAAAGCCGATCTATACGAAGATCTAAGTACTGACACCTAATGAAGGATATTCTTTTCCCCCAGAGATAATGTAGAGTCGTTCTATACGAAGATCTAGTGCTGACATTCAACTCAAACCATGTTATAGAAATGATTCATAGACGGCCTATACGAAGACCTAGTACTGATATCCAGTGACAACATAAAAATACTATCACCTTCTGATATTATGGATGGCATCTATAAGCCCACCTCCAGTTCCTCTGAGTGGCATCTTTAAGCCCACTTCAAGCATATACAACTAATAAGCAGTGTTACTTTACGCACCTACGAGTGCAAATTTTTGGGTTTTTGTGTTCAATCCCCTTCAACCTTCCAAGTCACGAATGGCACACAGGCCAATCTAACTCCTCAGGTTTCAGAAAATTGAACAGGGGCAGTTGTTGCACCCTAAAATTTGCCCTCACCTAGACAAGACATTGTGTACTAAGGTGTCCCAAGAGGTTCACAAGGTTCACAATGCATCTCAAGAGGTTCGCAAGGTTCACAAGATTCACAATTAGTCAGAAAGTTTGACAATTCCCTCAGACAAAGCATCCTCTTAAGCAATGCATCCTAAACTAGGGTTTTGAGTTTCATCAGGATAAATGGATTTCCAAGGCTTCAAGTGAGCTTCATAGCATCCTATATGTCTTCAAGAATCCCTATGTCAAGTTTCAAGGCTTTCCCAAAAGGTTTGCTCAGTCAGATGATCAGATAGGCTAAAATCAGTCAAAATAGTCAAAAAGTCAAACTGAGGTCAACTGTGGTCAAACCAAAGTCCAACTTCATGATTTTTTGACAACATCAAGTATATGAAGTAAAATTCATCATTTGATCAATGGATGATCATGAATCATCAAGGAGATTTCAAATCATCAAGAATCAGGAGTTTCTGAATTAAGGTTTTCACAGGAAAGGTCAACTGAACTTTAACCAGCCATAACTTTCACATGCTTCATCAAACTTTTTCCATCCAAAGCTCATTTTGAAGAAAATTGAATTCTCTACAACTTTTTGTCTCACAAGCCAAGCCTAAAAATGCTTCATTTGGAAGGTATGAGCTAAGACATTATAGGTCATTTTAAAAGTCAACAAAAAGTCAACATCTTCCAAAGGGCATAACTTGAAAATGGTAAAAGGTATGGACATGAGACCAATGATGTTGGATATAGGACTCTCTAAGCTTTCCAAAATGTCCAATAACATCCTCATAGCCTTAAAATTGAGGGAGATATGCCTTTGCAAAGTTGGGAAATTTTTGGGAGGTATATGAAGCAAATGGGGCCTTAAAACCAAAATTTTCCAAATGGGCTAGTAATTTTGTGACCCAATCCATACAAAGACCTCAAGCACGACCCAATGGCAAGCCATTCTAATTTTTTTTTATTTGATATTTATTTGAATTTTATTCATTTTAATTCAAATTAAATCAAAATAAAATTTAAAAATCAATATTTGGACATGATTCTTCTTCTAGAAAATCTTAAAAATCATTTAAAGTTGATTGAAATCATACAAATTCGTGCTAGCTTGATTTGGAAAGGTTGGATGAGATATTTTTCAATATTTGAAATGATGAAACTTCATGATCAAGTAATCACTACAAAGCCCAAAAATCCATGATATTTTGACCTAATTACCTTCCATACAAATACACAAACTCAAGACAATAACAAGGACACGGAAAATCTGCCTCCAAGAACAAGTACAAAACTTCAAATTTCACAAAAAATATCACAATCGGATTCTTATTTGCAGGCCATATCAAAATGTTTTGAAGGTTGCAACATGTTCCTTGAGCATCACTGATGCTTTTCCAATCATCATAAGCATCTAAAACTCCATGCATCATTGAAATCGGATCATGTTCTTCCCCTATTTTATTTTTTCTCGTTTTCATACATTCAACCTTTATAAATCATTTTTGTTAATTGGTTTGTGTTTGATATGTTCTAAGGATGCGATCTGGGTGGTTCAATCGAAGGATCATAGCCTGAGGCGTGAAACGCCATTTTTAGAGTTTATGTTCTAAATTTAAGGCTTCCTGAAATACCAAATATAAATAAATTCTAAGGACATAGATGAACCGTGTGAGTCATAAGGAACTCATTGGTGTAATTGATTTGAGGAAATTGTACTTGTTGTATGGTGTTTGAATTTCGCAGGTTCAAAAACGCAGGAGAATTCGCAAGAAAACTCCTAGGTAAATTCGCAGGAAAACCTGCGATTCCAAGGTTGAAGACGATGTCCGTTGGCGCGCGTTTTCATTTTTAAATATTTGTTTTAATATTTATTGTTTCATTCAGGTTTTATTTCACAATGAAGCTGATAGCCCAGTGATTAGGGCATGCGCGTGTGTATGGTCTGGGGTTCGAGTCCCAGCTTCACCATTCTTTTCCTTTTCTTCATTTATTTTTCAGGTTTTATATATTATATTTAAGGGAGGACATATGTTAAGCGCGCCCCATGTGGCTTATTGGCAAAGACTTAGAGTTAAAGAGTGAAGGTGGTGGGTTCGAGCCTTGGTGAAGGAATTTTTTTTGGTTTTTTCAAGCATTAAAGAAGGTTTATTATATTATCACATGATGACCATTCCATAACACCACCAGCGCGCAGCTCAGTTGGCAATCCTCTTCATTATCCAGGTTAGGGACCTGGGTTCAAATCCCAGGTCCACCCTTTTCCCTATTTTCTCCTTTTTGTTTCTAATTGTTCTATTTTTCATTAAATTAAACATGATTAATATAATTAATATAATTAAAATGTATTTTCTAAACTAATAACCAATAATGTTTTTGTGAAACTCATAATTATTTTCTTAATGTTAATTATTTGTATTAATTATATATCTTTTTGTAAATAAATTAATAATGTATAATTATAATAAACAAAACCCTAATTTTCTTAATTCAAACATTAACCCTAATTTTTTGTCAAACCTAATTTTTATCTTAACCCTAATATTTAACCTAATTTTCTTAACCCTAATTAAATCATTATTTTTAATATGTAAATAATTTATTATTTGTTTATTATTATTAAACTTATTTTCTTAATTAATTCCTAAAAACTTTTCTAATATTAATTTTTTCTTGCTAAATTCTTATTTCTTTTGTTTATTTATTTTTCTAACCCTTCTTATTTTTATTATTAATATTTAATTATTGCTTTTATTATGTTTATCATTATTATTTTTATTATTATGTAACTGCTAAAGCCATGTAATATTTGTAGGCTTATTTTCTCGTATTTATTTTTATTGTAAATATCTTTATTGTGTGGTTAGTAATTCTAGGGTGTGTATAACATATTTGTAATTAAAATTAACTTAGAAAATTAATTTAACAAGATAAATATTTGAAAATAAACACGCACCCACGTAAGTCGATCTAAGATCGTCATCTTGCACTTCCTAGGGTTGCCTCTCAGTTGCCTTAAGACAAATGGTCAAGTAGGGTGTCTTAAGCAAGTCCCTTCATAAATATCATCAAGTCCCTACAGTTTTAAAGATCAAGTCCCTTCGAGGTTGCCTACGATAAATGATCTTGTCCCTTCAAATAAAAGATGATAAGTCCTTATGAATTGCTAAAGACACCCTACAGTTGCCTATATCCAGATGACCCTACACATGTCCCTTAACACCTCCAAGGTAATGACTACCTATTCCTTAATAATAGGGATAGTCTTACCATTGAAAGAACATAAGAACAGGAATGACTTAATATAGGGTAGGTTTCTCTTAAGTTGCTTGCTCACTTTTCAAAAACACTCTTTACACCCCACTTTTCAAACAATTTTCAAAAACAAGGCTTTGTATACATCCATACGAGGATCATTACAAAGTACTTAGAAAGTTTCTAATCACACACTACATCTTTTCAAAACAATTTAAAGTGAGCTAAGTAACTAAGAGCCCATGGATAACCATGGATATAAAGGGTGCTAACACCTTCCCTTTGTATAACCTACCCCCCGAACTCAAGTCTTTTAAAATAGGTCTTTCCTGTTCTTTTATGTCCTTTCCTTTTGGATAAAATAAAAGTCGGTGGCGACTCTTGCTATCCGCAACATTTATAGAAAGTCAGTTCTCCCACCGTGTTACACCTACCCATTGCCAACCTTAGGAACGCGACTCATCCTCCTGTTAAAACGAACTACGTTTTCCATGCTCCACAACAACCAAATTGTATTATTCCTTCACCGAGAGTAAAAACTATATAAGTGTCGCCTCATATGGTTCTGAATCCACCTCCTATGGAATCGTTTGAGACCTTGCATAATTTTAGCATTCTCGAGGCAAACCTTCGCTTTCAAGGTGCAAACGAGTTGATCGACGATATTGTAATACCTCAAAATTTGCCCTCATTATTTATTCCCTCAAGTGGTTTGTTGCTTTGCATTCATCTGCGTTCTCCCAATAGGTTATAACATCATAATCATACATTTCAGGGCTCCTAAGGCATGTGATCAAGGCCCTTTGAAATTAGGGTTTTGTACCTTACCCGTATCTATCAGGGATTGAACTTGTGGAGAATATTCACTGGTACATCTAACCCATTATTGAGGTGTTCAATCAGATTTGCTCTGAATAAGAGTGTTGGCTCTTCTTAACGTCTCAAGTTGTATTCCTCATCATTGAGTATCTCAAGGAAAATTTGGAGTTCTTGTTCATGATTTTGATTTGAAGGGCACTTCACCAATTGAGGTCCAGTGTATTGAAGAGTGCTTTCGATCCATTTGTTTATGGAATAATAATTCGAGATTGTGCGGAGTTTAGTATGGCATCAAAGTTCTTAAGAATGGATTATGTTGAAGGATTCAATTTAGGTTTAAAGAGAATGCACAATTATTGGTTTATTTGGAAGACATCTTTCAAGTTTAAATTCTAGTTCTTGATTCTATTTCAAATACAAGCCATCTCCATTTTACATATCCACTTTCCGATTCGATTTAATTCACCATTTTTGATTCATCATGATCTTATCCCATTTCGTTAGCCAAAGTCATTTTTTGTGTGTCCATATTCACATTTCTAACATTCCATTTTTCATGTCATTTGTCTCTGAACATCAACCATTTCTTTTCAACATTAAGCCCATTTCTTTTCTAAAGTCAATCCATTATTCATTTCGGAATTTCATTCTCCATCTTAAAGATCCAACGATTTCTTTTTTTAATTCCATTATTCAAATGAAAAGTCAATTATCCAATCCATA
This sequence comes from Lathyrus aphaca, assembly GCA_963966055.1. NCBI lineage: Eukaryota > Viridiplantae > Streptophyta > Magnoliopsida > Fabales > Fabaceae > Lathyrus > Lathyrus aphaca. The sequence goes on along the minus strand of OZ014520.1, from coordinate 280,637,040 downwards.
TGTGATTTTATTATCCAAGTTAAATCCATTATAAATCTCATATCAACAAAGTCCATAAAAAAATGAGAAGAGAATATCATTGAAAGAATTCGTGTGAAATACATCCATTATAAATCTCATATCAACCAAAGTCTACAACAATACAAAAAAAATGAGAAGAGAATATCATTGAAAAAATTGGTGTGAAATACATCCATTATAAAAAGTCCATAACAATACAAATAGATGAGAAGACAAATTATTCATTTAAGCTCTATGACTTGAATGGTAATGGCCTTATAGAACGTCAAGAGGTCAGGGAAATGCTTATTGCAATTCTTGGCGGCGAGTTACAACATCTAAGGGTGGTAACAACCATATTCCCAAATTTTGTATTCCATTCTACTGTGAAAGATGATTGACTTGTTGTGTTCGCAAAACCTGGAGCCTCAACTTCAACCGTGCAACCTGATACTCGTCCTGGATTCTCGACATCAGTTGCTCAACCTAAATGCTCAACCGCATAGTATGATACTCAGCCTGGATGCTCAACTTCAACATCAACCTCATCAACAATAATTCACCTCACAAAACGCTCAACAAATTCACCTTTTCATCATACTTCCGTTTCTGGTTTAACCTATATTCCGTTATCATCCTTTTTCACCAACAATATCCATCATCTGGATCATCGCCAAAACTGAAAAGTCATGTTGCAACACAAATTATTCAAATTCACAGAACCTGCAAGTTGATTACAATAACAAAACAAAATTAGAAATCGAAAAAATCAATAACTAATTTTCAATTTCTAACAGAATTTATAACTAACCAACAGAAATCAAAATTCATATCAAATCATAACCGAAAAACCTATAACTAACTCAAAACAAAAAAATGAAAATCATAACTGAAAATAACAAACTTATAACCGATTTATTCCAGAAGCTTCACCTGAGTCTTCACAAAGTTTCTCTGATCCCATATAAATCAGAACCATCTCCAATCATTGTTTCTCTTCTGCTTCTCACCACAACCTTCTCCCTTACCATTCCTCATCAATCTTCAACCTGCTTCACCATTTTCAGATTCTTCCCCTTCATTTTTTTGCCACTTTCGGATTACACTTCTCATTCTTCATAACTCACTCTCCATTTGCAGCATCATGCTTCACTAATCACTCTTCTTCAATTTTCTTCATCAATCTTGAACCAATCTCTAATATCTCAGCATCTCCAATCTAAAAATCTTCTGCAACTTTGTCTTCAACCAGGTTCATCAATCTCAATGAAAATCATCATCATTTTTTGACCTCATCAACAATCAGCAACGTGATTTAACCTCCATACTCTTCTATTCACTCTCTACTCGCAATCGATTCAATCCCTCGCCAAATTCGATTCTGCGAAGTTCATAAGTAACCTGCAAATCAAGAAAATGAAGCATTATCGAACTTCGTCACTCATCAATACCAGAACGCATTCAATCAAAATTGATCTGAGATTGAACATCACCGCAACAACAATGAAACAATATCAGAGATAACTCGCACGGATCCGAGGAGCAGAAGTCACAAAGTGAGTTGAATCGAGCGAGTTTTTGAAACGTACCTGAGCGTAATTTCGCGATGGTTTTCTTGTTATTGACGCTTCGTTGCGCAAACGACATGAGTAATTGTCATCAAGCCTCCATCACCTTCAAACAATCAGCGTTGTCATACGATCTTCATCGTCATACATCAGCAACCGAAGCTCCCATCAAGGTTTCATCTCCGCAACACATAAGAAGAGACCTCCCTGTTCATCAATTAGCTTCGGCCAAATCGTAAGGTACGATTTGTCACATTTGTTCTTGCATTGTTAGCGTCTTCTTTGTTACGAGCTTCGTGGTCAAGGTTTTCAAGCAATAGAGCTTAGGGTTAGGATGTTGGCGTTCGGTCTGTTGCCGGTGTGTTTACTTTGTCATTTGTTCGTGATGTTAACGGAGAAGGAGATGAGGGACTAGGTAATGACGGAGGCGGAGTGAAGAAGAAGAAGAAGATGAGGTAGCGGCGGAAAAAGGGAATTAGGGTTCTTGCGTTTTCAGCTTTTGATTGTTTCTTGATGTTGTTTTATAAGATAAATTATTAAGTTAAATAATGAAACATTAAGAATCCTTAAAATGAAATAATCCACCATTATTTCTAATTAATTTTCCTAATTCCCCATATAATCGCCGTTAGAAGAGGAAGAGTTGTGTGGATTTTTTTGAACTTCAGCCACACCGGCGGTGACACGTGTCACCGACCGGTTGGCTTCTCTATGCGGCTATTCCTGTGTGGGTAGTACACCATGACTTCCATAGGCATGCATAGTAAGAATCACGTGACGAGACTACTATAAGGAACCCTAGATCAGACGGCCAGGATGCAAGTCAAAGAGTTGACTGAAGGTTCACAGCATACACCCTCGTTGACCAGCGCGGATGGGCCTTGTCGCGTTACTACTCAAACCTCCATTTTAAGGCCCATTGCATAAAGAACTAGGAAAAATTTCTTCTTTCACCCCCTTGTAACACCCCAAATTTGCCCTCTTCTTTTTAAGCATCATCATCATATCATAATCATCGTGAGCATATCATGTCTTTGGCATTTTTGCATGGAAAGTAAAACATAACATTCTCATGTTCTAACATTAGGCATATGATCAATTATTGGTGGATTTGAGGCATTACAAGCTATAGCAAGAGGCCCAGTGGATTTGTCCAAGTCCCATGAAGAGTTTACATGACACTCACAAGTTCAAGATCATTTACAAAATCCCAGGAGGTTGGAAGATTATCAGAGAATCCAAGCTAGGGTAAGCTCCTACACAATGGTTCCCAAATTAGGGTTTCATCTTCAAGCAGGAATTCTTTGTGACTTTGGCCATTTCATCTGGGAAAAGTCCTTCATATGATAAGAGGTTCCTATGGATAAAATTGGTGAGAAAATTCCTTGTGGAAGACAGTTATTTCATCAGTTGCTTGCATAAGAAGAAATTGGTCAACTATGTAATTCAAAAGTCAACTGTGAGAATTCAAGAGGTCCAACCCCATGTTTCAAGTCAAGGGATGTCCTTAAGACCTTAGAATAGGATTTTCAAAGTTTAGGATCAAGAATCAAGAGGTTTTGAAGAACTTTCCATTTTTGGCATATGGTTTGTTTTGAAACTTTCCATTTTTGGCAACTTTTGCCCTAATTTTCAAAGGCCTCTTTCATGATGAAAATGATCCCAATTGAATTTCCAATAAACATGAAAGTTGTAGGGTATGTTCTCCCATTTTCAGAAAGTACAAGTGCATTTTCATAGCCTTCATGGATCAAAAGTTATGGTCTTTGAAAGTTCACTTATATTTAGGGTTTACCTTAAAATTCAAGTTTCTACCAAGAGCAAAAACTCATGTATCTCAATTCCAAGCTGTTTTATGTGCAAAGTAAGGTCACTACATCATTATTCATGACATGATAAACATTTGGCACAAGAGAAATTGAAGAATTCGTGCATAGGATGTGGTGTATTTCATAAAATGCAAAAATGCATGATCACATGAAAAGCATGAACCAAACATCCAAGGGTCAGGATTACATCATGAGTGAGTGAACAAATCACATTGGATCATTAATTGAGTTTTCCAAAAAAATTCATGAATGATATTTTGAGTTTTCTTTAATTTTTGATATTTTTATTTTCCATTTATTTTCATTTTCCACGCTGGAATTAATTGTTTCCTTTATTAATTGTTTTTTTATTTCATTTTAAGCACATGCTATCTTGTAGAATTTATATATTGATCATTAATTTGAATTTTGAATTGATTCTTTTTGCTCTGGATTCATATTGAAGTGTAGTTTGTTGATGATTTTTTTTTCTGATTTTTAGAAATTTGCTTGACTATTTTTGGTCTTTAACTTGTGCATGAAGTTTCATAACCCTAATCCATGTTTAGACACATATTTGACTTACTTAGCTTCTTATTTTGATCCTATTCTTTTGGCATGCTAATATTTGATGTTTGAAGAGTCTTTGTGCAAATTTGTGGAATTTTTGGATGAATGCTTGATTTGATTTGAATTTTATTGTTTGCTTCTCTCCTTTTGCATCCTTTTTGGTCATATGTTTAGTCCTTAGGTTGGGAGGGCACTTGTGCCAACTCCCTTAGGTTGTTTAGAGCCCTTTTAGGATAAGGATACCCCTCTGGCCTTTGAATGATGTTTGTACTTTGAGAAATTTTGTGGTTTCTTACATTTGAAGTTTATTCACTTTTGTACATGTTCACCTCACTTCTTATGCTCATTTGTTTCTCATGTTGATAATGTTTAAGTTTGTATGCTTCAATTCTTAACTTCTTGTGATGTTTAGGCACATTCTTGACATGTTAGGGTTCTGGTCTTGAAGTGTGTGATGTTGGTTGGCTTTGTATGCTTTGTGTTATCTCATATTTGTTTTGTTTTGTCATGATAATCTGTATTGCTTTATGTTGAACTGTGTAATCCATTTCTCATTCTTGTGTTGTGTGTTTGAACTTGACACTTGTAATGGAGGTTCCAATTTTGGTTGTGTTGCTTTGGTTTGATCTTATGCCCATTTTGTGTTTCATTTGGTCTTATTTGCTTTTATCATGATGCTTGCTTATGTTATTAACCATTTCAGGGGCTCTGGTAAGTGAGAGGTGTGGAGGAGATTCCCACATCTCCAATTCTTATCTCTTCTCTTTTCATTGCTTTCCTATTTGTGTCTGAGGGGCTTAGGCCATCCATTCTATCTTCTTCTTTTCTTTTTCCTCCTCTTTCTCTTCTTATCTCTTTCTTCTTTAGGATAGTAAGCCACACTAACCTTAGGAATCCCTTGCATGCTAACATTAGGATTTGTTAGTCCCCCCATTAGATTTTTTTACCTTTAAGATCTATGGTTCTCTTTTCTTCTCATCTCAAAACAAAAACCATAAAAAGCATTTAATAAGGATTGAAGTGGTCTCCTATGCAATAGCCTTATCCCATGAAACACTTGTAGTTTTCCCATCTTGGGATAGTACAAGCTTGTTCATCATGATGCACAAGTCTGATCATGAGACCATCTTCATCAAGAAAATCATAAACACACTTCTTCATCAAAAATACAAAAGCACTTAATAAGTTCAATGAGTTAGTGAGCCTAGGCCCTAATCTCTGGAATCAAGTTTTGGGGATCTTCTCCTTACTTGAGTGTGCTTGTTATATTATTCCATCTTGGAATGTAGTAGCAAGTACACATTTCATGGAAAAGAGCTTGAGTTCACTTCCTTGTGACACACTTATAAAAAGCTTCTAAAAAACACAAACAAACAATAAGCGTCTCCTTCGGGATTTCTTTTCTCACCTCCTTCGCTCCGTCCACGTACTTGCTCCTACTTGTCATTTTGCAAGATGGTAACGCACTCGTCGTCCGAGCCTACAACACCTGAGATTGACATAGGAAGTTCAAGCCTTAAGACACAAGCAATCTTTTCCTCCCCTAGTTAGGGGAACTACGACGACTCTGATCCTCATTGTCCAGATGAGGTACGTAGGCAGCGGGGTAGGGCCCGTTCGAGCACACTCTTTTATTTTCCCTACATTTCCCCCCTTTCTTTTATTTTTATCCAGTTCAGTTCCTTTTCTTTGCAGCAACTTTCATTCTTACACCCTTTGAAACAATTTCTTTGCAAAAGTGGATCCCGTCGGGTACGACAGACGATTTGGGGTGCTAATACCTTCCCAGGTCGTAACCGACTTCCGAACTCAGTCTCTTTGGTTCGCAGGACCCGTGTCCTTCCTTTTCTTTTCTTCCGGTTTGTGCAGCATTACCATTCCCGTTCCTTTGGGATAAAAATGCCTAGCTGGCGACTCTATCTCTTTCCGCGCCACTTTCGCGTTTGTACCAGGATGGAAATACGGGGAGCGACAACTGGCGACTCTGCTGGGGATCGAACCCAGAATCTCTGGTTCCCTTGAGAGTCTCTCCTAGCGCTTGCGTGTTTCTGTTTCTTTGTGTGTTTATTGTTTGCTATTGCGTGTTTATTTTACTGTTATTTTATTTACAGTTTATTTACAACTTTATTTACAGTTTTTCAGTATTTTTTTCCTGCATCATATATATATATATATATATATATATATACTGGATTGTCTGGACTCGATTTTCTATTTGGTGGGACTTGGGTGATACTGTTACTGTGAGATGAGCTCATTACCAAGGCTCGAGTGCACCTTAGGACTTAGAGTGGTTCCACTTTGGCCTCATGAGATCTTGTCATGGGGGTAGTAGTGAGTTCCACGCTCAGACTTGCGACCGTCTTGGAAATCTCTTGATTTGGGGATCTTCCTCTCTCATTTCATAACCTTGATAGTTATGTGCAGCTGGGGACCGATCATTGAGGACCTTGTGGAAACATCCCTCTTTAGTGGTGACAGTGGTAGACCACATTGTGTGGCAAACCCATTCGCACCCGAGGGCCCACCTGGAACTCACATAGGATGACCTTGTTTTCCCGGACTCAGCTGAGGCCTCCCTGAGTAGTACATAATGCCAAATCGATTCCCTGATTTGGTCTTGAACCATTTCTCGGAGATAGTGAACGTATTATTGATATTCGGCTTTGAGAGTCCGTGATGTTTGACCCGGAGCACACCTGTGAGATTGGGAGGGGTTTACAGGTTTGCAGGAACCCTTGACCTCCACATACCCTCATTATCAGTATGGTCTCTGTTATGATTTGGTCATTATGGTTCCAGATTTCTTGATCTTTTGGTTCTGAGGGTTTCTATCAGATGGTTATGGCTCAGAGAATTTTGGTTTTCAGTCACTTGGGGGTCCTAATATCCAGTATCCAGATGGTCCCAGATTGATCATATGCCTGCATTGCATTTGCATCGCATCATACTCGCATTAACTATTTGTGTTTCCATTTTCAGGTCATTTACAGTTTAGCACCCAGTTCTGGTAATTGTAAGCTTTCCAGATGGCAGAAGTTAAGAAAATTACAAGAAAGAAAAATGTCCATTACACTTTTCTCCAACCAGAAGTCAAGAGTGTTCAGAGACTAGCAGGGCTGATGAATGATCAAGTTTTAGGGAACTTCAGAAAGAGGCATGGTCAGATTTTGAAGTACATGGATAAACCTACTGCAGACCAGAAGGATAGCTTGCATACTTTGCTTCAGTTCTATGATCCCTTGTTGCGGTGTTTTGTATTTCCAGATTATATTTTGGCTCCTACCTTGGAGGAGACTTCTAGCATTTTGGGTACTCCTGTCAGAGATACTTTGCCTTACTATGGATCGGGGATAGTTCTCAAGGAAGAAGACATATCCAGAGTCTGTCGTATACCAGTTGCTAAGATCAAGAAAGCCTTGAAGGATAGTTAGGGAAAAGGACTTCCTTGGGATGTTCTTATACCAGAAGCTGAAGAGTATGCCAAAGAGGGTAAGTGGGGAGATTTTGGTGCTGTGGTGGCCTTGATGGTATATGGATCTAGTCTTTTCCCGGGAGAAAAGGAGTTTGTGATCTTGGAGGTGATCTCCATTTTTGCTAAAGGTAACCCTGTACCAACTTTGTTGGGAGATTTCTACTACAATGTTCATTACCGGAATGAGAAAGGCAGAGGTGGACCAGTGAGTTGTTGTGCTCCATTATTTGCTGATTGTTTTGCTAAGCAATTGCCAAAGTCGGGCCCTTTCAAAGAGATGAGAGATGAATGAAGGTGGTCCAGGAGGCTAATGGGACTAACTTCTGAGGATATAGCTTGGGGTTATAACAGGGATTTGTTGGGAAAAGAGTTACTGGTTAGTTGTGGAAGTTTTGCTAATGTACCCTTGCTGGGGAGAAAGGGGGTAATCAGTTATCATCCAGTCTTAGCCAGGAAGCAATTTGGCTATCCACTGAGGGATCCACCAAGTATGGAAGAATTAGCTGAGTCTTTGTACCTTTCTGTGGAGGGAAACCAAGAGTTAGTCATACAAGCATCTCAGGCTTGGGCTCACAGGGTAAAGAAAGGAAAGAAGGATTTTGGAAGGGTAGATCCCAAGACATATCCTCCTTTTGCTACATGGTTGCAGAAGCGTGTAAAGGAATTGCTCATGCCATTTTCAGTGGAAGCTCCATTGTATCCCAAAGAGGTGCCATGTCAGAATACTGTTTCTCTTGAAGAGTATAAGAAGTTGGAAGCTCAGTTGCACGAGGTCCGAATAGAGAATGCTGAAATGGTTAACTTGTACCACCTTGCCAATCGTGCTAAGAATGAAGCAGAGGAAAAGCTACAGAAGATGAAGGTTACCTTAGAAGATAAAGAAAAGGAGTTTGCTGGAAGAGAAGCTCACTTTCAGAGATTGGGTCTAATGGAATCAAAAAGAGAAGCAGAGCGTAAGAAGACTTTGAAGACTCTTAAGGAAGCTCGCCAGTCCATTGTTTGGTTACAGGGCCAAAGGGAATAGGAGCAGAAGAAGTACAAAGGAAAGGAAGAGTTTTTCGAGGTACAGATGACCTTCAAGAAAGAATAAGTAAAACAAGTTCACAAAATACGAAGGGAAAAGACTCAACAATTGGTACATAACCAGATGGCCTTGGAGGAGGCAATGAAGGAGATTGCAGAGCTTAAGTTGAGAGCAGGCGTAAAGAAGAACCAGACAGAAGTGATGGCTACAGAAGAAGAACCTGAGTAGTCTCTCCTTTAGTCTTGGATGTTAGTTTATTGTTATCTAGATTACCTACAAGCTTGTTGTAGGAGTCTTGCTTTTTTTCTTTATTCATGTATTGACTTGTAACCCTCCGGGGAATTTGTTTGTGCTCTAGCTTTGGCTGCCAGTGGGTTATCCATGTTACGCAATGTTATATTCTAGTTACCATTTCTGAGTACGCAAAGCTTGTTTGCCTGAGACTGTTGAGATCTGAACACTCTTCAAAGGGAGAGTTTGAAAATTAATGCTCAAAGGGGCTATCTGGAGCAAATACCAGAACTGAGGCATATAAATGCCTAAACCTGGAAACATGAATAGTTACATTGCTTGCATATAACGTGTTTGTTGTTTTGCAGGTGGTTCATCAGTTTTCTAACGTTAATGTCCTTTCAGGCACTATAGCTCCCAGGAAGGTTCGAGAACAACCAACAGTGCATAAATATCCTACAAGAGTAAATAGAGAGAGAGTAATGGATCAGGTGCAAGTAGATCTGGCTAACTTAAGGACAAGGATGGACAACTTCATGACCCTCATGGCTGGGATGGGTCAAACTCAGGAGCACTTGCGCGAGATGGTGGAAAACAATCAGGCCAGGAACAATGGGGCAGCAGATGGAGGTAATCGCAATGGGGCTGGCGCCCGTCAAGTTGAAATCCCTGTGGTGCAACCAGGGGTTACTATTGTCAATGATGGAGTGAATAACGTGCAGATGGATGGGCAAGATGAGCAATTCACTTTGCTGGATGAGGCAGAAGGCCAAGGAATTGACATGAATAGAAAGTTTGAAGAGATGGCTGAGCAGATTTGTGCCATTCAATCTCAGAGCTCTCTGGGGTTTGATATCACTGACTTGGGCTTGGTGCCAGGGGTTAGAATTCCCTACACGTTCAAGGTCCCTACTTTTGATAAGTATAATGGCACGGCGTGCCCGAAGACTCACCTCCAGTCTTTTGTCGGAAGAATCGCTGCACATACAGATGACGAGAAGCTGTGGATGTATTACTTCCAGGATAGCCTCGTGGGGGCCTCCTTGGAGTGGTACATGAAGCTGAGCAGGGTTAATATTCGAAGCTGGAAGGATTTAGCAGAGGCATTTGTGAAACGGTATCGGTACAATTTGGATATGGCTCCAAATCGTACCCAGTTGCAGACCATGTCTCAGAATGTTAAAGAAGGGTTCAAGGAGTACGCTCAGAGGTGGCGTCAACTTGCTGCTAGAGTACAACCTCCCTTGTTAGAAAATGAAATGGAGGATATGTTCATGGGAACACTATAAGGGGTGTTTATTGAGACACTGGCATCTTGTTCGGCAACAAAGTTCAATGACATTGTGATAGCCGGAGAGAGGGTTGAAACTCTTTTGAAGATGGGGAAGATTCAAGACACCGGTGCAGGTAGCTTAAGCGGTGTGAGAAAAGCTTTTAATGGACCTCCGAGAAGAAGAAAGGGAGAAACTAATGTTGTGTACGGCCGAGGACGGGGCCGGGGATACAGAGGATCCTATGATCAAGTCCTGTGCAACAAACTCAACCACAATAACAACAACAACAACAACAACCACAACGCAATAATTATCAGAAAAGACCCTATCAACAGAGACAAGCTCGTCCAGCTAATAGGGTGCTTGAAGTTGTCCCAATGACATACACGGAACTACTTCAAAGGTTGTTAGATTTAAACTTGGTTCAATTGAGGACATTAGCACCACCTCCACCTGGAGAGCTTCCAGTGGGTTATGATGCTAATGCAAGATGCACATTTCATTCAGGAGCTCCCGGGCACTCAACAGAGAAGTACATGGCATTGCAGCATAAGGTCCAAGACTTGATTGACTCAAAGGCGATTAACTTTGCACCGCCTCCAAATGTTACATCAAATCCCATTCCAAACCATGGAGGGGCAAGGATAAATGTTGTGGACGGTGATGAGAGGTTAAAATTGATTTTGAATGTGGAAGATGTGAAGACTTTATTGCTGGTTGTGAAAGACAGATTGCTGAAAGGGCAAGTATTCCCAGGGTGTGGTTATGACTGGGAAGGGTGTTTGAGTTCAGTTAATGGCTGTGAGGACTTGAAGGTTGGACTGCAATATCTGATTGACGAGGGGTCGCTACAGTTTGATAGGGTTGATGATAGAAGCGATTGTGTGTCTACCATAACAATTTACTTTGATCCAGCTGAAGTTCTTGTCCGAAGAGAGCCTGCGACTATCTATGTTCCCGAGGTTAGTCCTATTACCATTACTGTTCCAGGGCCAGTACCTTATGCCGATGACAAAGCCATCCCGTGGCAATATGGCTCGGATGTGTATGTAGAAGGTCAGAAGGGGGAAAGTAAAGCAGTGACAATTGACCCGACCATGGTGAATGTCGGAGGAGTTGGTGGATTTACAAGAAGCGGGCGTCTTTTTGCTCCTCAAGTTCTTAGAGGAGATCCTGAAGCTGAAGCTGCCGCAAAGGCTAAGGGTAAGCAGATAGCGACCGACGAAGTGAAAACTCCTGCTGCCGGGCAAGACACTTTTGAAAAAGAAGTTGAGGAGTTTATGAGGATAATAAAGAAGAGTGACTATAAAGTAGTTGAACAGCTGAATCAAACTTCGTCCAAGATGTCTATCCTGTCATTGTTAATGTGTTCTCCAGCTCATAGGGAAGCTTTATTGAAAGTGTTACAGATGGCATACGTACCACAGGAAATAACGGTTAACCATTGGAGGCTGTAGTAGGCAGCGTAAATGCCAGCCATGGGTTGGGTTTCACGGATGGAGATCTTACTTCTGAAGGCCACAATCACAACAAGGCCATGCACATCACCATGGAGTGTAAGGGTGTTGTCCTGTCACATGTCTTGGTTGATACAAGCTCTTCTCTCAATGTGTTCCCCAAAAAGGCCTTGATGAAGTTGAATATTGATGGCATTGTGTTAAGACCCAGTGATTTAATTGTAAAAGCCTTTGATGGGTCCCGGAGGTCTGTGTTTAGAGAGGTTGAGTTACCTGTGAAGATTGGGTCTCAAGTGTTCAAAAGCACATTCTATGTCATGGATATTCAACCTGCTTACAGTTGCTTGCTAGGACGTCCCTGGATCCATGCTGCAGGCGCAGTGACATCCACGTTGCATCAAAAGCTGAAGTATGTGGTGGATGGCCAGGTGATCACTGTATGTGGAGAAGAGGATATTTTTGTGAGTCATCTGTCCACTTTTAAGTACGTGGAAATGGACGGGGAAATTGATGAAACGTTGTGTCAAGCTTTTGAGGCAGTCAATGTTAGTACTTTGGCTCCAACAGATTGGAACAACGAGAAGGAAGGGACTTCTATCTACTCCTACAAGCAAGCCAAAGAAGTGGTCCAATCTGGAAGTGCCCAGGGCTGGGGCAAGTTGCTGGAGATGGAAAAGAAGGATGACAAGTTCGGTCTTGGTTACTAGCCTGGTGGGTCCAACTGGACTCAGGGTAGTAAGGCCATAACTTTCACAAGTGCTGGAATGCTCGATCACAACAACATATGTGCAACAAGTGAAGAAGGGGACAATGACTGCGACTGGGATAGCTGGATTCACCCATGTGCACCTGGGGAGGAGCTCCGGAACTGGTCTGCCGAGGATTTCGTTCAAGTTACCCGACAATCAAAGTAATTTACTTGTTTCTTTTTTTATCATGCTGCATGTCAATCCTGCACTCTGCCCAAGGTGCACGGATCCATTTGTAGGGCCACCATGCTTTTAATGCATTTATTTTTTCCATGAAATAAAGGACATTTTTCAAGCAGATTTTGTTCTCTTTCTTTCGTTTTAAAATTTTTCACAAAAAAAATAAATAAAATGGCAATGTTTTTTCCTTTTCTTGTGTTTGTGTGTTTGCGTCTCTTTTGAAAAAAAAACAGATTCTGAAATAAGCACATCATCTGTGCAGTGTTGATCATCCGGATTCTAGTGATAACGTTTCTGCTATGACCATGCATGACTTCGACAATCCTATCTACCAAGCTGATGAAGGGGTTGAGGAAGACTGTGAACTCCCCGAAGAATTGGTCAGGTTGTTGAAACAAGAGGAAAGGGTCATTCAGCCTCATCAGGAAGAATTAGAGATCATCAATATCGGGACGGAAGATGTAAAGAGAGATATAAGGATCAGGGCCAGTCTGCAGGCCGAGGTAAAGAAGGAGTTGATTGGTATGCTACGTGAATATGTGGATATCTTCGCCTGGTCATATCAAGATATGCCAGGACTAGATACTGACATTGTTGTGCATAAGCTGCCACTAAGAGAAGATTGTCCTCCAGTGAAGCAAAAGCTGAGAAGAACTCGTCCTGATATGGCGATGAAGATTAAGGAGGAAGTTCAAAAGCAGTAGGATGCCGGATTCCTTGTCGTAACTAGTTACCCACCCTGGGTAGCTAATATTGTGCCTGTACCAAAGAAAGACAACAAAGTTCGGATATGCGTTGATTATCGGGATCTAAACAGAGCGAGTCCAAAGGATGACTTCCCATTACCACACATTGATGTGCTGGTAGATAACACCGCTCAGTTCTCGGTATTTTCCTTCATGGATGGCTTCTCCGGGTATAATCAGATTAAGATGGCACCGAAAGACATGGAAAAAACAACGTTCATTACCCCGTGGGGTACATTTTGTTACAAGGTTATACCCTTTGGGTTGAAGAACGCCGGGGCAATGTATCAGCGGGCTATGGTCACATTGTTCCACGACATGATACACAAGGAAATTGAATTATATGTGGACGACATGATTGCCAAGTCCCGGGACGAAGAAGAGCATTTGGTCAATCTCAAAAAGTTGTTTGATAGATTGATAAAGTACAAATTGAGGTTAAATCCAAACAAGTGCACTTTCGGAGTGCGGTCCGGAAAATTGTTGGGTTTCATTGTTAGCCAGAGAGGAATTGAGGTGGATCCTGCAAAAGTAAAAGCAATACAAGATATGCCTGCACCGAAAACAGAAAAAGAAGTGCGCGGGTTTTTAGGGAGATTGAACTACATTTCGCAGTTTATATCTCATCTAACTACCAAGTGTGAGCCAATATTCAAATTATTGAGAAAAGAACAAACGGTTAGGTGGAATGAGGACTGTCAAAGAGCCTTTGAAAAGATAAAAGAATATTTGCAAACGCCTCCAATTCTAATGCCTCCAGTTCCAGGACGACCACTTATCATGTACTTGATTGTGCTAGAGGGGTCGATGGGGTGTGTACTAGGCCAACATGACGAGTCTGGTCGAAAAGAGTATGTTATTTATTACCTTAGAAAAAAGTTTACCGACTGTGAATCTCATTACTCACTGCTCGAGAAAACTTGTTGCGCTTTGGTATGGGTTGCTCGCCGACTGAGACAGTATATGTTGACCCATACCACACTGCTAATCTCAAAAATGGACCCTGTCAAGTATATTTTCGAGAAACCAGCGTTAACCGAAAGGGTTGCAAGGTGGAAAATGATTTTAACAAAGTATGATATACAATATACTTCCCAGAAAGCCATCAAAGGAAGTGTATTGTCAGATTATCTTGCACAGCAGCCACTGGAAGATGACTATCAGCCAATGAAATTTGATTTCCCTGATGAGGACATCATGTACCTCAAAGCAAAAGATTACGAGGAACCACTTCCGGAGGAGGGGCCAGACCCCGAATCCAAATGGAAGTTGATGTTTTATGGGGCAGTCAATATCAACGGACGTGGAGTTGGTGCTGTTCTTATCACTCCTGATGGTGTTGACTTTCCCTTCGCTGCCAGAATTACTTTTGGTTGCACCATCAATGAAGCGGAATACGAGGCGTGCATAATGGGAATAGAGGAGGCTATTAATCTTCGGATTAAGACCCTCGATATATTCGAAGATTCAGCCCTCGTTATCAATCAGATTACCGGCAAGTGGTATACACATCAAGAACACTTAGTTCCTTATAGGGATTATGCCAGAAGACCGTTGACGTTCTTCACAACAGTTAAGCTTCAGTATATACCACGAGATGAGAATCAATTTGCCGATGCATTGGCTACTCTCTCTTCGTCCATCAAAGTCTTGTGTTGGAACTATGTGCCCAGGATTGACATTTCCCGGCTTGACGCCCCAACTTATGCTTTCTCTGTAGACACTGTGTCTGATGAAAAACCTTGGTACTTTGATATTAAGCTTTTCCTGGAAAAACAAGAATACCTAACTGAGGCATCATCCAATGACAAGAAGGCCTTAAGACGACTTGCTGCTAGTTTCTTTTTGAATACAAATGGGGTTTTGTATAAGAGGAACTTTGACATGGTCTTGCTCAGATGCGTGGATAGACACGAAGCAAGCCTATTAATGCAAGAAGTCCACGAGGGATATTTCGGTACTCATGCAAGAGGACATGCAATGGCTAAGAAGTTGTTGAGATCGGGGTACTATTGGATAACAATGGATGCAGATTGTTGTTTGTACGCCCGTAAGTGCCACAAGTTCCAGATTTATGCAGACAAGGTGCATGTTCCTCCCAGCCCGCTCAACGTCATGTCATCTCCTTGGCCCTTTTATATGTGGGGCATTGACATGATCGAGAAAATAGAGCCTATTGCTTCAAATGGTCATCGTTTCATTTTGGTCGCGATTGATTACTTCACTAAGTGGGTTGAAGCAACGTCCTATGCCAATGTCACTCGTCAAGTGGTATCCAGATTTTTGAAAAGAGACATCATTTGCAGATACGGAGTGCCCGAGCGAATCATTACTGATAATGGTTCCAATTTGAACAATAAGATGATGGCAGAATTGTGTCGGGACTTCCAGATTCAGCATCATAATTCTTCTCCTTACCGACCAAAGATGAACGGTGCGGTAGAAGCAGAAAATAAGAATATTAAGAAGATTGTGCAAAAGATGGTTGTCACTTACAAGGATTGGCATGAGATGCTACCTTTTGTGTTGCATGGGTACCGAACGTCAGTCAGGACGTCAACCGTGGCAACTCCTTTCTCATAGGTATATGGTATGTAGGCAATCTTGCCTATTGAGGTGGAAATTCCTTCATTGCATGTAATGATGGATGTGAAGCTTGATGAGGCTGGGTGGGTACGTGCTCGATACAATCAACTATGTCTAATTGAGGAAAAGAGATTAGCGGCTATCTGTCATGGTTAGCTTTATCAGAGGAGAATGAAGCGAGCTTTCGACCAACGAGTACGTACTCGAGAGTATCAAGTAGGCGAGCTTGTGCTCAAGAGGATCGTTCCTCCAGGTTCAGATCACAGGGGCAAGTGGACCCCAAACTACGAAGGTCCATTCATAGTGAAGAAAGTCTTCTCGTGTGGAGCACTGATGCTCACCACTATGGATGGAGAAGATTTCCAATCCCCTGTTAACTCGGACGCAGTTAAAAAATACTTCGCATAAAAAGACCCGCTGGACACAAAAACAGAATTAAAGTCCAGGCAAGAAAAGGGCATCCTGGCGAGCTAAAAACAGAATAAAAAGCTCGGGCAAAAGTTAGGGAAAATATAAAAAAAATGTACACCCGCTGAGTTGAAAAGCCACATTGGATAACTCAGGAAAAAAAGGTATCTTGGTGGATTGAAAACCCGAAAGGGCGATCCACGCAAAACAAGGGAATAAGCGAACAACTGCTAGTCGGGTAATCTGAACCAAATCACTGTTTCGTACAGCCTGGCAGTATCAGAAGGATAGGAATCAGTCCCCTCATCTTTTTCAGAAAGAAAAGGCAAGAACAGAAAGTCTTGAAGACATGCGGGTCATAGCAAGAAGGAAACTCATTGGAATGCCGTGCCCATTGCCATTAGGATAGTTTATTTTCTCAATTTTATGGTAGCTACCTCTTTCCAGGTGGTTGCTTCCTGATGTAAAACTCTGCCTATTCAGAGGCCTCTCAATAAATGAATATTCAGTCAAGAAAGTTGTGTTGTGTTTATTTTGTTTGCAAAAATGTCCTGAATTTTTGGCAAAAAGAACATTGCATTTGAAACATGTTGAGTTTTTTTTTATTTAAATAACGACAGTGCAGGGAAACATTTAAAATCATCTTTGAGTGTCGGGTGACGATGGATGAACAGATCATACCATGAAGTCCCCGGGGCACATATGTGCATTCTGTTGTTGCAGGTTTTGCAGGATGGTATCATATTTTCCCAAGCAGAATTTCCCCCAGCTGAGTTAGAGCGGGTGGAATCTCCAGCAGAACTCCAAGGCTAATTGAATAGTCTTCATCCCCAAGCGGATTATCTTTCCACAAGTGAAGTATGCCCAGCAGGAAGCTGAATGCCTGATGTCCCCACAGAGTTCGTGTTTGGGTTTCACTCTCATCACTGAAATATTCTCTAGAGAAGTTGCCAATTTATTTTTGGTCAGTATGATGATACAAACAGTTACCTCCCCAGTCAGAGTTAGGCATTGACAAAGCCTCTTGGCAAAGTTCCCCAGCACTCGTCTGTGTTTGTTATATGTTCGTGATCGTCTGCATTTCTTGGCACTCGTCAGTGTTTGTTATATGTTCGTGCTCGTCTGCATTTCTTGGCACTCGTCTGTGTTGGGCATCCGTTTCGTGCTCGTCTGCATTCCTTGGCACTCGTCTGTGTTGGGGATCCGTTTTGAGCTCGTCTACACTTCCCGACGCTTGTCTGTGATTGATGTTTGGTAGTTGCTCGTCAGCATTACCCCAACACTCGTCTGTGTTCATGCTTTGTTATTTCTTGTTTGCTTTCCCCAGCAGTCGCCCATGGTTATAGTTGCTTTTGCTCGTATGCACGACCCATCACTCGTTCATGTTTGATATTTGCTTGTTGCTTGTCTGCATTCCCCAATGCTCATCTGTGTTTATTATCTGTTTGAAGCTCGTTTGCATTGTTTGGATGCTCGTTTTTATCATCCCTCACACTCGTCTATGTTAGCTTATATCCATATGTGTTGATTTGATAATCACTCTGGTACTCGCCTGTATTGCTACTCCAAATGCTCGTTTGTGTTGGATTTCTGGTACTCGTCTATATTGCTACGCCAAATGCTCGTCTGTGTCGAACTTCTGGTATTCGTCTGTACCAGTGGCTGATATTCATCTGTATCATCGCCTGAAGTGCTCGTCTGCGTTTCTTGGATCATCGTCTGATATTCGTTTGTATCATTGACTTATGACACTCGCCTGTGCTCTCTTGATGATCATCCAATGCTCGTCTGTGTTGAAGAGGTTTGGAGACCTAACGGTGGGATTAAACGTCAAAATGGTTACCGGTCCTGGCATAACAGGTTTATCCGAAGGAGGTTCGTCTGTCTTAGACACCACTTATCTACGAAAGATTTGTGAGGAGGGCTCGTCAAATCCTAATGTCGCACCTGGCGTAACAGGTTATCTGAATAAGACTCGTTTGTCTTAGACCATATATCTACGAAGGATATATGAAGAGGGTTCGTCTATCCTGATTATGCATGTCTATCCCACAGACTTAAGTGCATCACTGGTCCTGGCGTAACAGGTTTATCCGAAGGAGATTCGTCTATCTTAAGTCATATATTTTTTATAAAAGTGTATGAAGAGGACTCGTATGTCCAGTTCCTAGCGTAACAGGATTACTTTAGGAGAGCTCATGTGCCCAGCACCTGGCGTAACAGGTTTGCTTGAAGAAGACTCGTCTGTCTTAGTTTTCCTTATCCGGCGTAACAATTCAATTTAGAAGAAGCTCATCTGCTTTGTCTTCACTTCGGTCACCGAAGCGTCATTTGGTTGGGTTTATTTCCCACTGCTGGCATTCTCCATCACAGTGCAAATTTCAGGTTTTCTTGGTATTCAACCACAGTTCATCTTGAACGGTCGATAGCCCGTGCTACCGTCCTTTTCAGATCAACAGTTGCTTGAATAGGGGCAGCTGTAACACCCCAAATTTTCCCTCTTCTTTTTAAGCATCATCATCATATCATAATCATCATGAGCATATCACGTCTTTGGCATTTTTGCATGGAAAAGTAAAGCATAACATTCTCATGTTCTAGCATTAGGCATATGATCAACTATTGGTGGATTTGAGGAATTATAAGCTATAGCAAGAGGCCCAGTGGATTTGTCCAAGTCCCATGAAGAGTTTACATGACACTCACAATTTCAAGATCCTTTACAAAAGCCCATGAGGTTGGAAGATTATCAGAGAATCCAAGCTAGGGCAAGCTCCTACACAATGGTTCCCAAATTAGGGTTTCATCTTCAAGAAGGAATTCTTTGTGACTTTGGCCATTTCATATGGGAAAAGTCCTTCATATGATAAGAGGTTCCTATGGATAAAATTTGATGAGAAAATTCCTTGTGGAAGACAGTTATTTCATCAGTTGCTTGCATAAGAAGAAATTGGTCAACTGTGCAATTCAAAAGTCAACTGTGAGAATTCAAGAGGTCCAACCCCATGTTTCAAGTCAAGGTATGTCCTTAAGACCTTAGAAAAGGATTGGCAAAGTTGAGGATCAAGAATCAAGGGGTTTTGAAGAACTTTCCATTTTTGGCATATGGTTTGTTTTGAAACTTTCCATTTTTGGCAACTTTTGCCCTAATTTTCAAAGGCCTCTTTCATGATGAAAATGATCTCAATTGAATTTCCAATAAACATGAAAGTTGTAGGGTATGTTCTCCCATTTTCAGAAAGTACAAGTGCATTTTCATAGCCTTCATGGATCAAAAGTTATGGTCTTTGGAAGTTCACTTATTTTTAGGGTTTACCTTAAAATTCAAGTTTCTACCAAGAGCAAAAACTCATGTATCTCAATTCCAAGCTGTTTTATGTGCAAAGTAAGGTCACTACATCATTATTCATGACATGATAAGCATTTGGCACAAGAGAAATTGAAGAATTCGTGCATGGGATGTGGTGTATTTCATAAAATGCAAAAATGCATGATCACATGAAAAGCATGAACCAAACATCCAAGGGCCAGGGTTACATCATGGGTGAGTGAACAAATCACATTGGATCAGCATGTGCAAAGGGTGGAGGGAGAGCACGAGCAAATCACCCTATCACACAACTTTTGAAAATTTTCAAAATCACTCCTCCCTCACTATCCTCACGTGCATTCCCTTCACATTTCAAAACACTGAAAGCATGCACCCTTTATAAGATTGATAGGGTTTCATTTCACCCCAGATCCACACCATTTGCTCTCTTCAAAGTTTTTGCTCCATCTGCATTTTCCTTCGAATTTCACTATTCTTCCCCTCAATCCAAAAATCAATCACATATTCATGATCCTAGAGGTGTAAGGAGCAAGAATTCACCATCATTTGAAGCTGAAACCAAGGATCATACACCTTGCAAGTTTGGTGCAGTTGTGCTCGGGTTCTTAGATTTAGAGGGATTCAAGACCTCTCTTGCATTTATTTTTCAAGGAGGAGTCTAAAGGAGGAGATATGCATCTTCTGGAAGCTCATCTCAAGCTATTTTGACTTCTGCAAGTTTCAGGTAAGCTCAAAATCCACAAATCTGGAAATGATTTTTGTTGTGTGCTTTGTGATCTACATGTTCTCCTGAGTTCACTGATCTATTTAGATTTGAAAATGCATGATTATTGAGTGAGATATGTGAATTTTCAGTTTGATGTTCAAAGATGTTTGTGTTCGACCCGTTTGATTCCTTGATCCAATGCCAAAACTAAGTTCATATTTGTGATCAGCATGCTTGAATGATTGGATCTGGAGATTTTTGTTTATTTTTATGAACTTTTGTTATTGTGTATGAATTTCCCGGTGACCGGAGCTAGGGCTCCGTCACCGGATTCTGGAAATGAGGATTTGCAGGTGTTTGGGGAAGATGAAATCCTGGCCGTTAACGTTTTGATCTAGACGGGTGAGGAGGTGCCAGCACATTAATGAGAGAGCCTCTCTCTCACGTGTTTTCTTTTAATCTGAATAATGCCATGTGTTTTCCAGTTCACCATAACTATTGTGTACGTGTGCTAGGGTTTGCTGATGGTTTGACTTGGTTGAATCTGTTGACTTCATTTGACGCGTGAGATTGATCTAATGGTTTGTTTATTTTTCAGCTTTTATTGAATTTCCATGTTAGTATTCATAAACCTACGCTGGATTCATTGGGCTCAGGGCCCATTGATTTTGAAATGAGTCTCTTACTATATGCACCCCTGGCCCATTGGTTTCTTATTTTTATTTTTTATTTTATTTCAGTTTGATTTTCAATTATTTAAAATAGTTATAGGTTCATAAAAATTCCAAAAATATTCATGAATGATATTTTGAGTTTTCTTTAATTTTTGATATTTTTATTTTCCATTTATTTTTATTTTCCACGCTGGAATTAATTGTTTCCTTTATTAATTGTTTTTTTTATTTCATTTTAAGCACATGCTGTCTTGTAGAATTTATATCTTGATCATTAATTTGAATTTTGAATTGATTATTTTTGCTCTGGATTCACATTGAAGTGTAGTTTGTTGATGATTTTTCTTCTGATTTTTAGAAATTTGCTTGACTATTTTTGGTCTTTAACTTGTGCATGAAGTTTCATAACCCTAATCCATGTTTAGGCACATATTTGACTTACTTAGCTTCTGATTTTGATCCTATTCTTTTGGCATGCTAATATTAGATGTTTGAAGAGTCTTTGTGAAAATTTGTGGAATTTTTGGATGAATGCTTGATTTGATTTGAATTTTATTGTTTGCTTCTCTCCTTTTGCATCCTTTTTGGTCATATGTTCAGTCCTTAGGTTGGGAGGGCACTTGTGTCAACTCCCTTAGGTTGTTTAGAGCACTTTTAGGATAAGGATACCCCTATGGCCTTTGAATGATGTTTGTACTTTGAGAAATTTTGTGGTTGCTTACATTTGAAGTTTATTCACTTTTGTACATGTTCACCTCACTTCTTATGCTCATTTGTTTCTCATGTTGATAATGTTTAAGTTTGTATGCTTCAATTCTTAACTTCTTGTGATGTTTAGGCACATTCTTGACATGTTAGGGTTCTGGTCTTGAAGTGTGTGATTTTGGTTGGCTTTGTATGCTTTGTGTTATCTCATATTTGTTTTGTTTTGTCATGATAATCTGTATTGCTTTATGTTGAACTGTGTAATCCATTTCTCATTCTTGTGTTGTGTGTTTGAACTTGACACTTGTAATTGAGGTTCTAATTCTGGTTGTGTTGCTTTGTTTTGATCTTATGCCCATTTTGTGTTTCATTTGGTCTTATTTGCTTTTGTCGTGATGCTTGCTTATGTTATTAACCATTTCAGGGGCTCTGGTAAGTGAGAGGTGTGGAGGAGATTCCCACATCTCCAATTCTTATCTCTTCTCTTTTCATTGCTTTCCTATTTGTGTTTGAGGGGCTTAGGTCATCCATTCTATCTTTTTCTTTTCTTTTTCCTCCTCTTTCTCTTCTTATCTCTTTCTTCTTTAGGATAGTAAGCCACACTAACCTTAGGAATCCCTTGCATGCTAACATTAGGATTTGTTAGTCCCCCCATTAGATTTTTTACCTTTAAGATCTTTGGTTCTCTTCTCTTCTCATCTCAAAACAAAAACCATAAAAAGCATTTAATAAGGATTGAAGTGGTCTCCTGTGCAATAGCCTTATCCCATGAAACACTAGTAGTTTTCCCATCTTGGGATAGTACAAGCTTGTTCATCATGATGCACAAGTCTGATCATGAGACCATCTTCATCAAGAAAATCATAAAACACACTTCTTCATCAAAAATACAAAAGCACTTAATAAGTTCAATGAGTTAGTGAGCCTAGGCCCTAATCTCTAGAATCACGTTTTGGGGATCTTCTCCTTACTTGAGTGTGCTTGTTCTATTATTCCATCTTGGAATGTAGTAGCAAATACACATTTCATGGAAAAGAGCTTGAGTTCACTTCCTTGTGACACACTCATAAAAAGATTCTAAAAAACACAAACAAATAATAAGCGTCTCCTTCGGGACTTCTTTTCTCACCTCCTTCGCTCCGTCCGCGAACTTGCTCCTACTTTTCATTTTGCAAGACGGTAACGCACTCGTCGTCTGAGCCTGCAACACCTGAGCATTGACATAGGCAGTTCAAGCCTTAAGACACAAGCAATCTTTCCACCCCTAGTTAGGGGAACTACGGCGACTCTGATCCTCATTGTCCAGATGAGGTACGTAGGCAGCGGGGCCCGTTCGAGCACACTCTTTTATTTTCCCTACATTTCCCCTTTTCTTTTCTTTTTATCCAATTCAGTTCCTTTTCTTTGCAGCAACTTTCATTCTTACACCCTTTGAAACAGTTTCTTTGCAAGCATGGATCCCGTCGGGTACGGCGGACGATCTGGGGTGTTAATACCTTCCCAGGTCGTAACTGACTCCCGAACTCAGTCTCTTTGGTTCGCAGGACCCGTGTCCTTCCTTTTCTTTTCTTCCGGTTTGTGCAGCATTACCATTCCCGTTCCTTCGGGTTAAATATGCCTGGCTGGCGACTCTACCTCTTTCCGCGCCACTTTCGCGTTTGTACCAGGATGGAAATCCGGGGAGCAACACCCCCTTTTCTATTTCTTTTAGTTTTTTTAGTTTTAGTTAACATAGTTTAGGAATAATTCAATTAAAAATAGTAAAAACCATTATAAAATTCCATAAAAAATCCAGTAGGTCTATAATTCCATTTAGAAATTTTTGGCACTTTTATTTTCTGAATTTTGCTTATTTTCGATTTAATTTCGATTTTTCTTTTAATTAGCTTTTATTGAATTTCTTTTAACTGTACATGATTTTGTTCATTTTATTTTGTCCCCTTTCAGTAGGATTTTTGACCCATTCTTGTTGCTATGATTAGAGGACTCATAATAGGACCTAGAATAATTTTGGTAGAATGTTTAGGCCATTTGATCCCCTGTTTTAGTAGCTTGATCCATGAAAAATAATAGTCAATCCTTAAGTAGATTTAAGTGATTTTTAGACATAGCTAACTTCTGAATTTTTAGGATATTTTTTAGCACAATGTAATAGTTATTTTTAGGATCCTATAGGATTAATTTCAGATATTTTCAGGACCTTTAATATTTTTAGGGTATTAATCTTTAGGCTAGTTATACATGTAAAATTCAATTAGTTTAGGTTAGAATATTAGGATCCATTAAGAGCTAGTTTGCTTAGGTTTAATCTTAGGATTTAACAATGACTTAGCCTAGTTTAATTTCTGTTTTTTAGGGTGATAATATTAGATAGTCCCCTTATTTTTAGGACTTAGGCTTAGAATTTCTAATAAATAGATTTAAGTGAAGTTTAGGCTTGTTTTTGGTTTCATACCTTTAAATGTTTTGTTTTAGAATATTATTTCTTATGTCCATTTTAATGCCTTGCCTTATTGCTTGAATATTTCACTTGAATAGGTTTCCCATTGTTCTTAGAATCAACTTAACTTCCTTAGGAAGTAAGTTGAATTCTAGTAGTTTCTAGTTCCTTTCTTCATTAGGTTTAGAAAAACCTCACAAACCATTAGGACCACTTGTAAATAAATAAATAAAATTAGGATTGAGTCTTAGTCCCTTAGATTTTGTCCTTTTCTCAACTTGAGTCATTCTTTCTCATTTCATAAAGAAAAGAAATAAAACACTTAATAAAAACCGAACTTTCTTGTACGACACGAGACTTTGTTGCGGAGTGTTTATACGCGTCCTATTTTGGGGCGAGGTGTAAATACTTACTGCGACGGATAGGTCTTAGTATGAGAATGTTCACAAACAAATTCAAAACATTTCTCATAAAAGACAAAAACAAACAATAAGCGACTATCCTGCGAGAACTTCTCTTTCTCACCTCATTCACTCACAACGCGAACTTGCGACGACTTGTCTCGCATGCAAGACGGTAAACGCACTTGTACCAGACGAGCCTGCAACACCTGAGCATAGACATACGCAATTCAAGCTGTAAAAAACACAAACAAATAGTTCCCGCCTTAGTTAGGTGAACTACGTCGACTCTGATCCTCATTATCCCGATGAGGTACGTAGGCAGCGGGGTAAGGCCTGTTCGAGCACATTCTTCATTTTCCCTACATTTCCCCTTTCTTTTTGATCTCTTTTTGTTCCATTTCTCATTTCAGTTCCAGTTCCATTAGCAGTTCTCTTGTTCAGCAACACTTTATTTCTCACCCTTTGAAACAAACAAACAAGAGTGGATCCCGTCGGGTACGGCGAACGATCTAGGGTGCTAATACCTTCCCAGGTCGTAACCGACTCCCGAACCCAGATCTTTGGTTCGCAGAACCTTGTCCTTTCCTTCTTCCTCAGGTTTGTGCAGCATTACCTTTCTTATGCATTCGGGATAAAAATGCCTGGATGACGACTCTATCTTTTCCACGCCACTTTCACGTTTGTACTAGGATGAAAATCCCGGGAGCGACAGTTGGCGACTCTGCTGGGGATCGAACCCAGAATCTCTGGTTTCCCTTGTAGAGTCAATCCTAGCGCCTGTTTGGTTTTGTTTCTTTAGGTGTTTATCTGTTTGTTGTTGTGTGCTTTAGTTTAGCTTTACTTTTTTTATTTACAGTTTTTACTTTACAACTTTACTTTACCGCATTTATTTACCGCTTTCAGTATTTATTTTCCATGCATCATATTATACTGGACTGTCTGGCTGTGCTAGTTTTCATTTTTCTGTGGGATGGGAGTTACTATGAGATAAGACAAATACCCGGCTTGAGTGCACTATAGGATTAGCGTGGACACGTTGTACTCGCATGGTTACATGATGAGTGGCGATGTGTTCCACACCCAGACTGCGACCGTCTTGGGACTATTTTGTGTGGGGGTTCTTGTGAGGGATGCTTGTTTTTCCGGACTCAACTGAGGCCTCCATGAGTAGTACATAATGCCAAACCGATTCCCTGATTTGGTCACGAGCCATTTCTCGGAGATGGTGAATGTATTATTGCAATTCGGCTTTGAGAGTCCGTGATGTTGACCCGAGTAGCACACCCGTGAGATTGGGAGGGGTTTACAGGTTTGCAGGAACCCTAAGACCTTCAGCATACCCGCTTTGCCATTGGTTCAGTTTTGTGATCTGGATTTCTGGTTCTAAGATATGGATCCCGTATCAGAGGGATTGTTATTGTGATATGTGGATATTGTGACTTTGCACCGACACCTGATTATATGATTGGCACATCACGGACACTTCACTGATCACATGCCTCGCCTTGCATAAGCATCATATCATCATTAATCATTTCTGTTTCTTTTATTCTCAGGGTCTGCATTACTCCCGGTTCCTGGTCGTATCATTGCTTCAAAATGGAAGACGTCAGAAAGAGAACTGTGCACTACAAATATTTTGATACAAAAAATGGACTTGATCAATCAAATGGTGTCTCTTATTACCCCGGGTCATTTGGGATACTTCAAGGAAAAGTATGGTGATATTCTGGACTTGGTATTCAACTTGGACAGCTCTCAGAGAAGCGCCATTCACACTTTGTTGCAATATTAAAATCCACGACTCAGGTGTTTCACATTTCATGACTTTCAGTTGGGTCCTTTGCTGGAAGAGTATGCTGAGATTATGGGAGTATCAATCAAGGATCAAATTCCTTTCAACTCAGAGATGACAAGACCAACCCATGCTGACATCGCTAAAGCTCTTTATTTGAGCTCATCTGAAGTATATGCAAATCTGTCTACCACCAAAGCAAAAGTATTGGGTTTCACTCTAGAGTATCTGGTTAGAAAGGCTGAAGAACTTGCAGTGAAAAATCAGTGGGATTCTGTTTGCGCCATCTTAGCACTATCCATTTATGGAATCATCCTGTTCGCTGATATGGACAAATTTGTGGACATAAATGCCATTCATTTATTTGTGTTGAAGAATCCGGTGCCCACTCTCCTAGGTGACTTGTATTATTCAGTGCATTATAAGAATAAGAATAAGCGAGGAGGTCTGGTTAGATGTTGTGCTCCCTTATTCTACAAGTGGGTCATGAGATATTTGCCTCCCACTGAGAGTTTTACTGATCCTAATACTACTTGGGCCCAGAAGTTGAGTACTTTATCTGCCAGAGATATTAGATGGTTTACTTTGAGTTTGAAAGGAAAGAGTTTCATTGCCAGCTGTGGGAATTACCTCAATGTACCTTTGGTAGGGGTGTTAGGAGGTATCAACTACAATCCCATTCTTTTAAGAAGACAGTTAGGGTACGCACTCAAAGAGATCCCCGATGAATCCGAGTTATTCCAAACTTTTTACTTCTCGGTGAAAGACAATCTTCCGTTGGTCAGAAAAGTTGTAGGTTCTTGGAAGGTGATCAAAAGAAAAGACACGTCATGTCTAGGAAAGAGCAATAACCGGATGTTCCCTGAATTCGAAGCTTGGATAAAGGAGGAGGTTCAAATGGCTCTAGTCCCTTTTTCTATACCAACTCCGCCTCCAACAACGGTGCCTTTAGAAGATTATCAGAAATTGGAAGCTTTGGTCAAGCAGCTTAGAGTTGAGAATCAGGAGGCTTACAATTCTTGTCAGAAATTGATGATTCAGAACCAGCAGTTAGAAGATAGAGCTCACGGGGCTGAAGAGACGGTTCGTCTTAAGTAGAAGGACTTCGAGGAAAGGGAGCTATACTTCAGGAAGAGAGGATTGGCTGAAATCCATAAGGCGAGTCAACACCGGAGGGATAAGAAAGAACTTAATGAGGCTAATGAAGCCATCACACTTTGGTAGGAGAAGTGGAGCGATAATCAGAAGAAGCAAAAAGAGGTAGAAGCTGAATTCGAGTTGAAGATCAAGAACCTCCAGGATGCTTTGGTTGAGCAAGAGAAGTTAGTTCATAAGGCACAAGAGAAACAAAGAGAGTATCTTCATCAGATGACAAAGAGTCAACAAATAGCTAAAGATGTCCAGAAAGAAGTTGAAGAGCTGAAGCTTCATGCTGATGTGAAGAAGTCAAAGGCCGAGCCGGGTCCGAACAAAGAGAATGAGGTGACTTTCATGCAGCAGATTGAAGAGTTACATGCTTCCTTTGATCTAAGGGACCTCCTCATCCAGAGGCTCATCCAGGAGCCCGATCATCCGGATATCATTTAGTTGTTCCAGAATGTCAAGCGTCTTAGCTGGAGGCTGCAAGACTTAGAGCTCCCTAGGGTTTAGTTTCATGCTATTATACTTGGATTACCTATAGGCTTGTTGTGGGATTCCTTTATTTGATGTACTTTGTTGTTCTTTTGATTGGCACCCTTCGGGGACTTTGTTGTTTCAAACTTCAGTTTATGTGATTGACTTGTTTTGAATCTCTTGTTCGTTATTTGTTGCACCGACACGGGGTAATGAGCACCAATTCTCCACGTCTGTCACTTTATTTGAACATCACTTGGGTCTTCTTCCCAATTATTATTCTCTTAATGCCACGACCGGAAAAGGGAAAGCCTTGGGAATAAAAGGAACACATTGCATTGCATACGCATCATTTGCATTCTTTCTTTGTTTTTGCAGGTTTTTCTACAGGGTGCTTAACTTATCTGTGTTACAGGCAAAGATTGTGAGAGCTGCCAAGACCCGACATCTCCGACAAGATATCCCACATCGCTACGCAACTCGCAGCAACCAGAGGACAGTCATGGACGCTATGCAAACAGAGCTTAATGAGTTTCGCACCAGAATGGGAGAATTCATGGTCATGATGCAAGGGATGGCTCAGGGACAGCAAGAGTTAAGAAATGCAATTCAAGGGCTCAACCCTCCTCAGACTAACACTATTGTGACCACTCCTGATGTGCAAGTGGCTCCTCCCAACACCAGCAATGGCCCAGGTGGACCTCAGATTCCAGAATAAGGCACAACAACTTTCATTCCAGTACAAGACAGGCAGGAGGATCAGTTCTCCTCTTTCAACAACGACATGGGGTTCGGTGGAGAAGGAAATCTTCATGATTTTTTGATGCTTGATGAGAAAGTCAAAGCCCTCGAGTGTAGAGATACTTTGGGGATAGATGTGTCTGACATGGGCCTAGTCCCCAGGGTGGTTATTCCTCACAAATTCCGGCCGCCTACTTTTGACAAGTATAACGGTAGCTCCTGCCCAAAGACTCACTTGCAGGCATTCTATCGGAAGATCACTTCCCATACTCGGGTTGAAAAGCTCTGGATGTACTACTTCCAGGATAGTCTCTCCGGAGGATCCTTGGAATGGTATATGAAGCTAGAGAGAAGTTCTGTAAGAAACTGGAAGGAATTGGGAGAAGCATTCCTCAAGCAGTATCAGTATAATATTGACATGGCGCCCAGTCGCACCCAACTTCAGAATCTGACTCAGTGGAGCTCAGAGAGTTTCAAAGATTATGCACAAAGGTGGCGTGAAGTGGCCGCTAGAGTGCAACCGCCGTTGTTGGAGAGAGAAATGGTAGACCTATTCCAGGATACCCTCCCTGGGCATTTCATGGAAAGGCTAGCTGGATGTTCTTCAAGTGGATTCTCATATATCATCTTGACTGGCGAGAGGATAGAAAGGTGGATCAAGCAAGGGAAGATTTAGAACGGAGGCGCCTCAAGTTCTAGTATTAAGAAACCCTTCGTGAAGAGAGGGAGAGACCGGGGCAGTGTACGCGCAGAGGGGAGAAAGTAGCCGAGGTTTTTATTAACAAATGGCTCTTATCACTATCTCAGCTCAACCTGTTCAACAGCAAGTCCAACCACCGCAGCCGCAATGCTCACAAGGGTATCAAAAAAGAACTCCCCGTCCATACTATTCTCAGAGGACCAGAGAAAGGCAGTTTGACACTCCGCCTATGTCCTATTCACAGCTTCTGAAGAATCTCCTCAAACTCCAGCTAGTTCAGCTCAGAACTTTGCAACCCCCGAAGCCGGGGCAACTTCTTGAAGGGTACGATACAAACGCTAGATGTGAATTTCATTCCGGAGCTCCCGGACATACCACGGAAAACTGCAAGGCCTTGAAGTATGTAGTCCAAGACCTAGTAGATTCCAAAGCGATCAACTTCGCTCCTACTCCTAATGTAATACAAAACCCTATTCCTTCTCACGGAGGTACAGTTAGGGCAGTCGATGAAGGGGAGAATCTAAACTTGGTGTGTGATGTCAACGACCTACAGACTCCGTTGAATGTTGTTAAAGTCTGTTTGTCAAAGAAAGGTATCTTTCCTGGGTGTGAAGAAGATTGTCCAGGATGTGCTGAAGCTAAAAATGGGTGTGAGCAGTTGAAAGCATGGATCCAGAGTATGATTGATGAGGGAGTGTTGCATTTTGACAAGGTCGTAAAAGAAAGCGAAGTCTCTACAATAATTATCTTCTACGATCCATCTCAAGTTCCTTCACGGGCCAGAGCGGCACCGATAACCATCACCACTGCAGGACCAGTAATGTATCAGAGCGATAGAGCCATTCCCTGGAATTATGGTGGCGAAGTATACTGTAACAGCCAGAAGCAAGGGTTGGCCACGTCTAGTACAACCCCAGCTTAAGTAGAAAATGTTGGAGTAGGGGGCTTTACTAGAAGTGGGAGGTTATTTGCGCCAGAAACACTAAGAAATAGTGTGATACCACCCAGAGACACCGCAAAAGCCAAGGCTAGAGCAAGAGGGAAGCAGCCAGTGGTTGTTAACGATCCCGCACCAGTAACTGATCCAGACCTTACTTTCGACAAAGAAGCTGAAGAATTTATGAGGATTATCAAAAAGAGAGACTACAAGATTGTGGACCATCTGCAGTAGACTCCGTCGAAGATTTCCATCTTGTCCTTGCTCATGTGTTCTGATTCCCATAGGAAGGATCTCTTGAATATCCTGAACAAGGCGTATGTTCCTCAGGATATTTCGGTAAATCAGTTGGAAGCGGTGGTATCTAGTGTTAATGCCAGTCACAAATTAGGTTTCACAGACATGGATCTAACTTCCGAAGGGCGTGCTCATAATCGGGTACTGCATATCTCTTTAGAATGTAAAGGTGCAGTACTTTCTCACGTGTTAGTAGATACTGGATCGTCGTTGAATGTCTTGCCCAAGAAAGCGCTTATGAAGTTGGATTATGATGGAGTAGTTCTAAAGCCCAGCGACCTAGTAGTTTGAGCATTTCATGGGTCGAGGAGATCGGTGTTCGGGGAGGTGGAGTTACCAATCAAAGTAGGTCCGCAAATCTTCAATACCACGTTTTATGTAATGGATATACAGCCTGCATACATTTGTTTGCTCGGAAGACCTTGGATACATTCAGCAGGAGTAGTATCGTCCATACTTCATCAAAAGCTAAAGTTCATCTGGGAGGGCCAAATTGTAACTGTCAGTGGGGAAGAAGACATTTTTTTAGTCATCTGGCTTCATTCAAGTATGTGGAGATGGATGGCGAAATAGTTGAGACTCCATGTCAGGATTTTGAGCCCTTGAAGACTGAACAAGCATCTGCAGTGGCAGTTTCTCCTGAAGAACCGAAGAAGGGGGTTTCTGTGGCCTCTTATAAGCAAGCGCTTGAGTTGGTAGAATCTGGGGTGCGAGAAGGTTAGGGCAGTCCAGTAGAAGTGCCTGAAAAGAAAGATATGTTTGGAATTGGTTATCATCCTGGGAAGTCATCGTCTGGACCAAGTGCTAAAGGTTGTTAAAGCCCGATTACTTTCACGAGTGCGGGAGTGGTGGATTATGGAAACATCAGTGCCGTGCAGGATGACGCAGTTAATAGTGACTGTGACCTAGATGACTGGATCAGGCCTGCCGTTCCAGGGACTCAGCTTAGCAATTGGACATCAGAAAGGCTTATTTCAGTCACCTCTTTCGAAGAGTAATAATTTTTGTTTTTGTTTTTCCTGTATTCAAGCACTATGTCTTGCCCGGGGCATAGTAGCTCTTTGTAAGGGTTCTTTTGTCCTTAACACAATTCATAATCATAAATAAAGCTGACGTTTCACATTCCTTCATGTTGTTCTTTGTCTTTCATTTTTGCTTTTTTGTTTTTCAAAAAGAAAGAAAAGTTTTAAAATGGCAATGTTTCTCATTTTCTCAAGTTTTTGCTAAAGCCTTGCATGAATCACCATTCATGTAGGTGCTCGTCACCAGATCTTATCAATAACGACCCTGTTATGGCTGAGTATGACTTCGACAATCCAATTTATCAGACCGATGAGGAGGGTGAAGAGGATTGCGAACTACCTGAAGAATTGGCCAGACTGCTTAAGCAGGAAGAGAAGATGATTCAGCCGCACGAAGAAGCTGTCGAAGTGATAAACTTGGGTACTGAAGAAGACAAGAAAGAAGTCAAGATCGGAGCCGTATTAGAAGAATCTGTCAAGACTCGTTTGATCGCTATGCTTCGAGAGTATGTTGATGTCTTTGCATGGTCCTACCAAGATATGCCTGGTTTAGACACTGACATTGTGGTACACAAGTTGCCTCTCAGAGAAGATTGTCCTCCAATAAAGCAGAAGTTGAGGCGCACACGTCCTGATATGGCAATTAAAATAAAAGAAGAAGTACAAAAACAGTTTGATGCTGGTTTCTTAGCCGCGACCAGTTACCCTCTGTGGGTTGCCAACATTGTGATGGTTCCTAAAAAAGACGGTAAAGTCAGGATGTGTGTAGACTACAGGGATTTGAACAGGGTCAGCCCGAAAGATGACTTCCCTCTACCTCACATAGATGTGCTCGTCGATAATACTGCTCAATTTTCCGTGTTCTCCTTCATGGATGGATTTTCTAGTTATAATCAGATCAAGATGTCTCCGATGACATGGAAAAGACAACTTTCATCACGCCTTGGGGCACCTTCTGTTACAAGGTTATTCCATTTGGGTTGAAGAATGTTGGAGCCACTTATCAACAGGCGATGGTGACGTTATTTCACGACATGATTCATCATGAAATTGAGGTGTATGTTGATGATATGATAGCAAAATCCCAAACAGAGGAAGAGCACTTGGTTAATCTAGCAAAGTTGTTTGACAGACTTCGGAAGTTCAAACTGAGGTTGAATCCGAATAAGTGTACCTTTGGGGTCCGTTCTGGAAAGCTACTCGGCTTCATTGTTAGTGAGCGAGGAATCGAGGTTGATCCAGCCAAAGTGAAAGCCATCCAAGAAATGCCTGAGCCGAAGAATGAAAAGCAAGTGCGTGGCTTCTTAGGGAGACTAAACTACATTGCACGGTTTATCTCTCACCTAACTGCCACGTGTGAGCCCATCTTTAAGCTTCTGAGGAAGAATTAGGCCATTAAATGGAATGAAGACTGCCAGCGAGCCTTTGACCGAATCAAAGAATACCTGCTAGAACCTCCAATTCTCATGCCTCCAGTGTCAGGGAGACCTTTGATTATGTATCTTACCGTGCTTGAAGAATCGATGGGATGTGTGCTGGGGCAGCAGGACAAGTCTGGTCGAAAAGAGCACGCCATTTATTACCTTAACAAAAAGTTTACCGATTGTGAGACACGCTACTC
Source organism: Lathyrus aphaca (assembly GCA_963966055.1). Taxonomy (NCBI): domain Eukaryota; kingdom Viridiplantae; phylum Streptophyta; class Magnoliopsida; order Fabales; family Fabaceae; genus Lathyrus; species Lathyrus aphaca. Next base: position 280,603,977 of record OZ014520.1, on the reverse strand, counting down.
ACTATTCGAGAAAACTTGCTGCGCTTTGGCATGGGCTGCTCGCCAACTAAGACAGTACATGCTGACTCACACTACTCTCTTAATTTCCAAGATGGATCATGTGAAATACATTTTCGAGAAGCCAGCTTTGATAGGAAGAGTAGCCCGGTGGCAGATGATACTAACAGAGTATGATATACATTACACCTTGCAAAAGGCAATCAAAGGAAGTGTGTTGTCAGAATACTTGGCTCAGCAGCCAATCGATGATTATCAACCCATGAGGTTCGAGTTTCCGGATGAGGACATCATGTTCCTCAAGTCGAAAGACTACGAAGAACCACTTCCGGAGGAGGGGCCAGACCCTGAATCCAAATGGAAGTTGATGTTTGACGGAGCTGTGAACATGAATGGAAGTGGAGTAGGTGTTGTTATCATATCGTCGGAAGGGGTCCATACACCTTTAGCTGCTCGGTTGACTTTCGAATGCACTAACAATGAGGCAGAGTATGAAGCTTGTATCATGGGAATTGAAGAGGCAATCGACTTGCGAGTCAAGAACCTTGAGATCTTCGGAGATTCTGCTTTGGTGGTGAATCAAGTCAATGGCAAATGGCTGGTTCATCAACCTCATTTGATTCCTTACAGAGATTATGTTAGGAGGCTGTTAACTTTCTTCACCAAAGTCAAGTTGAATTATATTCCTCGAGATGAAAACAAATTCGCCGACGCTCTAGCAACTTTGTCGTCTATGATTAAAGTTTGTCAAGAGAATTTCGTGCCTCGAATTACGGTATCCCGTCTTGAAAGACCTGCTTATGTCTTTGCAATTGACAGTGGTGAAGATAACAAGCCTTGGTATCATGATATCAAGCAATTCCCGAAGGCTCAAGAATACCCGGCTGGGGCATCCAGTAAGGACAAGAAGACCCTTAGAAGATTGGCATGAGGTTTCTTCTTGAATCAAGATGGCGTGTTGTACAAGCGAAACTTCGACATGGTTCTGCTCAGATGCGTGGATAGACACGAAGAAGAATTGTTGATGCAAGAGGTCCATGAAGGCTCCTTTGGTACCCATGCTGGAGGACATGTTATGGCCAAGAAATTGTTGAGATCGGGATATTATTGGATTACCATGGAATCCGATTGCTGTAAATACTCCCGTAAGTGTCACAAGTGTCAAATTTATGCCGATAAGGTCCATGTGCCTCCGAATCCGTTGAGTGTCATGTCTTCTCCATGGCTGTTCGCTATGTGGGGCATTTATATGATTGGAAAGATCGAGCCGACAACTTCTAATGGTCATCGCTTCATCCTAGTTGCTATAGATTATTTCACGAAGTGGGTCGAAGCGGCGTCTTACACCAATGTCACTAAACAAGTGGTAGCCCGGTTTATTAAAAGAGACATAATTTGTCGGTACAGAATTCCTGAAAGGATCATTACTGATAATGGTTCTAATCTCAACAACAAGATGATGGTTGACTTGTGTCGAGATTTCAAAATAGAGCATCACAACTCTTCTCCATATCGCCCGAAGATGAATGGCGTTGTCGAGGCGGCTAATAAGAACATCAAGAAGATTGTGCAGAAGATGGTTGTAGCATACAAAGATTGGCATGAAATGCTACCATTTGCGTTGCATGGGTACAGAACGTCAGTATGTACTTCAACAGGGGCAACCCCGTTCTCACTAGTGTATGGTATGGAGACAGTCCTACCAATTGAAAGGGAAATCCCCTCGTTGAGGTTGATGATGGACATTAAGCTAGATGAAGCTGAGTGGCTCCGATCCATATATAATCAGTTGAGCCTCATTGAAGAAAAACGTCTAGCAACTGTATGCCATGGACAGTTGTACCAGCGGCGGATGAAGCAGGCTTTTGACAAGAAGGTGCGACCACAGAGGTACATGCCAGGTGACTTGGTGCTGAAAAGGATTCTTCCTCCTCTTAACGATCACAGGGGCAAATGGACACCCAACTATGAAAGACCGTTCGTGGTTAAAAACGTTTTTCTCAGGTAGGGCCTTGATGCTGACAACCATGGACGGAGAAGACTTCCAATCCCCTGTCAACGCAGACGCGGTAAGAAAATACTTCGTGTAAAAAGGACCCGCTGGATAAAAACAGAATAAAGATCCAGGCAAAAATGGGCATCCCGGCGAGCCAAAAACAGAATAAAAGGCTCGGGCAAAAGTTAGGGAAATCTTGAAAAAATGTACACCCGCTGAGTTGAAAAGCCACATCGGACAACTCAGGCAAAAAAAGGGTATCCCGGTGTATTGGAAACCTGAAAAGGCGATCCACGCAAAAGAGGGATTAACACGAACGACTGTGATCTACGAGATCCGTAACCTATCTACAGTTGAGGCTATCCTAAGGGTTGAAGATCAGTTCAATTACTTTTTCTCAAGAGGCAGAGCGAGCGGAGCGTCTTGAAGATATACGGGTCATAACTGGGTTGAAACTTGATGAGATCCACTTCTCACATTGCCAATAGGATAGTTTGTTTTCCTTTTTGTCTGTTTCCTCTTTCCAGGGAACTACTTCCTTTGTATTGCCTATTCATAGCCATTTTTTCCGAATTAATAAAAATTCAACTTCGGTCAATTTGTGACTATTCGCTTCTTGTTTTTGTTTTTCATCTAGCATTGATTGATTGAGAAAACGTCCAGCAAATTGTGACTTACATTGTGTTGTGAACATTTGAATGCTTTCTAACTCATGAAGGAGGACAAAAACATTTAATACAACTCCGAAAGGGTGTCGAGATACCCAGATAATGATTCATGCTACGAGCCTGGGGCAGGCAGGTCCCAAACTAACTCTTCATGTTGTAGGTACTATCGATTGTGTTCATGCAGGTATAGGTATCGGTGTTGCTAACAGAGCTAAAAGAAAATTCCCAGGAGGAGCATTTCTTTATGGTTGAACAGGAGCAGGTGTCTCCCAGGGTGTCTCCAATCATCCTCAGTAAAATGGAAGTTGAAATCTCTCCCAGAAAGGTAGCAGAATGTGGGTGTCATCCCCAAGCAGAAGTTTTCCTTCAGACACAAGGGCAATTTCTAGCAGTATAAGGAGTGTCTTTCCTCCCCAGCAGTTTGCTCCATCAGCAGTGCCATACATCTGGTTCCCTAGCCGAGTCAGGAGGTCTCCACTTCCCCAGCATAGTGCAAGAAGGGTCCATCTCCAGCAGGGTCTTGGCGCTCCAATCTCAAAGTCCAATTTATTTTTGGCAATGGTGGCTGTTCAGAGTCGGTGTATCATTGACAACCTTCCCCGCAAAGTTGTTTCCTCCTCACCAGGATAGATCAGATCAGTGCAGTGATCATCAATTCTCCCCAGTCAAGCCATCTGGGATACTTGCAGTCTCCTTATCAGGAGATCTCTTTGCATTTGCATACGCATAATCATCATTACATTTGCATCCTCCAAAGCGTAGCATTTCCATTCTCATGGAGCATTACACCATAAATCCAAACATGTGCATGCCAGCATGGGCCAGTTTTGAGGTATTACATATAACCTATAACATCTTTTCAACCTGAAGTATTCCCCACAGAAGATACTTATACCATTTGCCGGACATCTTGGTACTTCCAAGTCGTTGTTGTTTTTTCTTTATGGCTTGGTCTTGCCCAGCAGTCATATTGTTGAGTTCCATTCCGCTAATGGTCTCGTTAAGCCCTATTTCACCAACAGGCACCTTCCGTGGCTTGGTCCTGCCCAGCAGTCGCGTATTTTTCTTTATGGCTTGGTCCTGCCCAGCAGTCATATTGATTGAGTTCCATTTTGCTAATGGTTTCGAATAGCCCTGTTTCGCCAACAGGCACCTTCCGTGGCTTGGTCCTGCCCAGCAGTCGCGTATTTTTCTTTATGGCTTGGTCCTGCCCAGCAGTCATATTGATTGAGTTCCATTTCGCTAATGGTTTCGTTAAGCCCTGTTTCGCCAACAGGCACCTTCCGTGGCTTGGTCCTGCCCAACAGTCGCGTATTTTTCTTTATGGCTTGGTCCTGCCCAACAGTCATATTGATTGAGTTCCATTTCGCTAATGGTTTCGTTAAGCCCTATTTCGCCAACAGTCACCTTCCGTGGATTGGTCCTTCCCAGCAGTCACGTGTTTTCTTTATGGCTTGGTCCTGCCCAACAGTCATATTGATTGAGTTCCATTTCGCTAATGGTTTTGTTAAGCCCTGTTTCTCCAACAGGCACCTTCCGTGGCTTGGTCCTGCCCAACAGTCGCGTATTTTTCTTTATGGCTTGGTCCTGCCCAACAATCATATTGATTGAGTTCCATTTCGCTAATGGTTTCGTTAAGCCCTGTTTCGCCAATAGGCACCTTCCGTGGCTTGGTCCTACCCAGCAGTCGCGTGTTTTTCTTTATGGTTTGGTCCTGCCCAGCAGTCATATTGATTGAGTTCCATTTCACTAATGGTTTCGTTAAGCCCTGTTTCGCCAACATACACCTTCCGTGGCTTGGTGCTACCCAGCAGTCGCGTATTTTTCTTTATGGCTTGGTCCTGCCCAGCAGTCATATTAATTGAGTTCCATTTCACTAATGGTTTCGTTAAGCCCTGTTTCGCCAGCAGTCACCTTCCGTGGCTTGGTCCTGCCCAGCAGTCGCGTGTTTTCTTTATGGCTTGGTCATGCCCAGCAGTCATATTGATTGAGTTCCATCTCGCTAATGGTTTCGTTAAGCTCTGTTTCGCCAACAGGCACCTTCCGTGGCTTGGTCCTGCCCAGCAGTCGCATATTTTTCTTTATGGCTTGGTCCTGCCCAGCAGTGCCATTGGTGAGTTTCTGTTTCGCTAACAGTCTCGTTAAGCCCTGTTTCGCCAACAGGCACCCTCGTTGTGGCTTTGATTCGCTCAGCAGTCACAGTGCAAGTTATCGCATTGATTCCATTCCACCTGGTTCTATTTCCGCTACCTATTCATAGGTCAAAACAAAAATAAATATAAATAAAGAGCAGATGGCATTTCTATTATCCCCAGAGTGCAAATTTCCAGGTTTTATTCGAGTATTCAATCACTCCATACCTTGAACATATAAAAGTTGTTGCAATTATTCGTCCGGGCTTGCAGATGATTGAATAGGGGCAGCTGTAACACGGTGGGAGAAGTGACTCTCTATAAATGTTGCGGATAGAAAAAGTCGCCACCGACTTTTATTTTATCCAAATGGAAAGGACATAAAAGAACATGAAAGACCTATTTTAAAAGACTCGGGTTCGGGGGGTAGATTATACAAAGGGAAGGTGTTAGCACCCTTTATATCCATGGTTATCCATGGGCTCTTAGTTACTTAGCTCACTTTGTTTGTCTGCAAGAGTGTAGTGTGTGATTAGAAAAAATTCTAAGTACTTTGTAATGATCCTCGTATGGATGTATACAAAGCCTTGTTTTTGAAAATTGTTTGAAAAGTGTGGTGTAAAGAGTATTTTGAAAGGTGAGCAAGTAATTGAGAGAAACCTACCCTATATTAAGTCTTTATTGTTCTTATGTTCTTTCAATGGTAAGACTATCCCTATTATTAAGGAATAGGTAGTAATTACCTTGGATGTTAAGGGACATGTGTAGGGACATCTGGATATAGGCAACTGTAAGGTGTCTTTAGCAATTCGTAGGGACTTATCATCTTTTATTCGAAGGTACAAGATCATTTATCTTAGGCAACCTCGAAGGGACTTGATCTTATAAACTGAAGGGACTTGATGATATTTATGAAGGGACTTGCTTAAGACACCCTACTTGACCTTTTGAAATAGGCAAATGAGAGGCAACCCTAGGAAGTGCAAGATGGCGATCAAAGATCGACTTACGTGTGTGAGTGTTCATATTCAAATATTTATCTTATTTAAATTAATTATTCTAAGTTGATTTTAATTACAAACACGTTATACACACCCTAAATTACTAACCATACAATAAATATATTTACAATAAATATATTTACAATAAATAAAGCAAATATATAAACCTAAAAATATTACAAGGCTTTGGGACAATTACAATATAATCGAGAAATAATAATAATGATAAATAGAATAATAATAAATAAGCAATAATTAAATATTAATAAATAATAATAAATAAGAATAAAGGTTAGAATAATAAAAATAAAAGAAATAAGAAATTAGCAAGACAAATTAATATTAGAAAAAGTTTTTAAGAATTAATTAAGAAAATAAGTTTTAATAATAATAAACAAATAATAAACTATTTACATATTAAAAAAATGATTTAATTAGGGTTTATAAAAAATTAGGTTAAATATTAAAGTTAAGATAAAAATTAGGTTTTGACAAAAAATTAGGGTTAATGTTTAAGAAAATTAGGGTTTCAATTATAAAAAATATATTATTAATCTATTTACAAAAAAAAATAAAAATAATTATATATATAAACATATTATGAAATAAATACAAATAATTTAAATTTAAGAAATAAAATATGATTTTTGAAAATATAAAGTTTTATGAGAATATTATTAATTATTATTTAGAAACTATTTTAATTGTATTGAATTAAATTAAAAAATATGAAAATAGTTAAAATAAGAAAAAATAAATGAGGAAAAGCCCTAAAAAGATAGGACCTGGGATTTGAACCCAGGTCCCTTACCTCAATACACAACATCAAAACCAATCAGGCCAGCATGCGCTGGTGATAGCATTATGGAACAAATTCATTATATTATAATCCTGCTAAAACAAAACAATTATGAACAAAAATGTGGGAACCTGGATTCGAACCCCATCCCATCAGCCCACAACCAAACACTCCAACCACTAAGCCACATGGGGCGCGTCTGCAAGCTAACAACAACAATTCATAATATATTAAGTTACATGAATAAATGGAAAAATCAATAAAAAGAATGCTGCCACCAAGAATCGAACCAAGGTCATGAACAATAACACGCGCAACCATTACCACTGGGCCAAGCAACATCAGCTGATATAATATGAAAACAAAATAATAAAATATTATGCCTAAGATTCAAATTCTAGCTGCGCGTCAAGCATCTTCATCTTCTTCATCATACCTGCAAAATTTCCTGCGAATATATTTATGAATTTTCCTACGAATTCTTTCCTTCAAGAACCTGCGAAATTGAATCTCTCATAATACGTAAAATTTCAATAAATTGATTATATAAACATGATCCACATATCAAATCCAGTTCAATGACGTCTTTAGAATTCATTTATATTGGTTTAATGGAGAAACCCTAAACGGCCACCCTAAACCCTAACAATGGCAACTTCCTTGTCCTGCATCGAAACTCAAATTAGATTATCCAGAAACGTTCCTGAGCTCATTACAAACACAAAACAACCATCAAACATAATTTATCATGCACGAATATTAGAAAATGAAAAAAATCATAAAAGTGCAATAACATTGATTCAGTTTATGCAATATGTAATGGTTTTGATGTTGGGGATGATCGAAACATGATCAGTGAGTCTCAAGGAAGCTAAAGCAACCTTTGTTTTGCCTTGAAAGTGTCTCTAAGTCAAAAACCGAATGTGAATTTTTGTGTGAAAATTTGGAATTCAATGGTGTTCTTGGAGGCAGAATTTTCGTCCCCTTATGCTTGTGATCAGCTTGTGTACATATAGTGATGTAAAATAGGTCAAAAGTTTGTGGATTTATGGGCTTTTTTGAGTGACTTGATCATGAAGAAATCAACTTGCTATTTTGGTCAAAAAATCAAAGAAATCCTTTCCAATTTGGTTGAGCACAAATTTGTATGATTTCAATCAGCTTTGAATGATTTTTAAGACTTTCTAGAAGAAGAATCACATTCAAATATTGAGTTTTTCATATTTTATTTTGATTTAAAATGATTTTTAATGTATAAAATCAAAATAAATCAAAATAAACTAATAAAAATCTGAATAAATGATATTTGATTCGTGCATGATGTCATGGTAGATATTGGGTCATAAAAATGCAAGCCCATGTGGAAAGAATTGGTTCTAAGACCCCATTTGCTCAATAAACCTCTCAAAAATTTCCCAACTTTGCAAAGACATATCTCCCTCAATTTTAAAGCTATGAGGGTGTTCCTGGACATTTTGGAAAGCTTAGAGAGTCCTTTAACCAACCTCTTTGGTCTCATGTCCATATCCTTTACCATTTTCAAATTATGCCCTTTGGAAGATGTTGACTTTTTGTTGACTTTTAAAATGACCTATAATGTCTTAGCTCATACCTTCCAAACAAAGCATTTTTGGGCTTGGCTTGTGAGACACAAAGTTGTAGATAATTCAATTTCCTTCAAATTGATATTTGGATGGGAAATTTTTGATGAAGCATGTGAAAGTTATGGCTGGTCAAAGTTCAGTTGACTTTTCCTATGAAAACCCTAATTTAGAAACTCCTGATTCTTGATGATCTGAAATCTCCTTGATGAATCATGATCAAACCTTGATAAAATTATGAATATTACTTCATATACTTGATGTTGGCAAAAAAATTATGAAGTTTGACTTTGGTTTGACCACAGTTGACCTCAGTTTGACTTCAATTTGACTTTTTAACTACTTTGACTGATTTTAGCCTATCTGATCATTTGACTGAGCAAACCTTTTGGGAAAGCCTTGAAACTTAACATAGGGATTCTTGAAGACATATAGAATGCTATGAAGCTCACTTGAAGCCTTGGAAATCCATTTATCTTGATAAAACTCAAATCTTCGATCATCCCCAACATCAAAACCATTACATATTGCTAGGAACATACTTTAATTTAAGCATCAGAATCAAATCTTCGTGGCGATCTTTTCTGAATTGCTTTTGGTGATATCTTGGGCTAAGTACAAGATCTTCGTATCGATCATTTATGTAACATCCCATAGATAAACTGTTGCATAGACTATTAGAAATAAATCTTCGTAGCGATTATCTCTTCTGGAAATATCCCGGATTAGGTAATAGATCTTCGTATAGACCATTTACATACCTTCCCAAGGACAAAAAGAATATCAGGATTAAATCTTCATGGCGATTATCCCTGAACTTCTTCTGAAAGAATCTCTTGGATTAAGTGCTAGATCTTCGTATAAATCATTTACACACTATCCCAAATATAGTTTGACCATCAGAAATAAATCTTCGTAACGATTATCTCCTCTGGAAATATCCTGGATTAAGCACTAGATCTTCGTATAGATCATTTACGTACCCTTCCAAGGACAACTTGAGCATCATGATTAAATCTTCGTGGCGATTACTCCTGAATTGCTTCTGGTAATATCCTGGACTAAACACTAGGTCTTCGTGTAGACCATTTATGTGCCATCCCAAGGATAATTTGTATTGATTATCAGAAATGGATCTTCGTAGCGATTATCTCTGAGTTATTTGATGGTATTTATCTGCCTGCAACTATCCTGAAAAGAAAAGGTTAGTTCATGCAATATGTATGCATGTATGGCATGATGTACCTAAGTAAATGTTTTATGCATTATGGATATGCTATGATATGATGTAAATGATGTATGTATGAATCATGCGGCCTGAAGCATCCGAATATCTTTGTATAACAATTGTTGGCTAGGGAAAATAAATCTCGGTTTGTTGCTGAAGAATATGAGGACTTTGTTCCCGTCTTGTTTGATAGTATGGTACTTATAACCTCCCGTCTTCGTTCGTCGTGCTTATTATTGAAGGAATAAGTTCCTGAGTATTCTGACTGAGGATAAAAGAGATGGACATAAATCCGAGGAGAGATATTACTTGAAGTGATTATTCTGTGGGGATGAACCGGCGAAGCTTCGTTGAATTCCTACCTTCGTTCGTCCTTAGTAAATACTATTACTGCATTTTATGCATTTCTGGTAAACATCAATCATATTCAGAAGCATACATACATTTAAACACAACCAATGGACGTTTTCGTTTAAGTAAACAAGGTAAAAGTAAATCTGGATTCAAAGACGTGATTTTATTTATTTTAGAAAGTAGCCTATACACAGGCAAGTTTGTACAAGGAGACATAAATCCTAGTAAGAGGAATTCGTCATAAAAGTTTTACAGAAACAAAAAACAGCTATGTGAGAAATAATCCTGTTGAGTTTCAATTCCACTATTGCCATTATCTTCAAGTATCTCATCCTTTGATGTTGAGATGGAAACGATTGGATTAAGCTTTATCTGTTTGAACTTGATTCAGGTATCATAACTGGTTGGGGTTACATGAGTGATCCAAACGAGACATAGTCATACACTTTAATCCCTAACTTTTGCCTGGATTGCCCTTTCAGGTTTTCATTCCACCGGGATACCCTTTTTGCCCAAGCCTCCCTTTCAGGTTTTCGACTTGCCGGGTGTACAATCTTTTATATATATATATATATATATATATATATATATATATATCCCTAATTTTTGCCCGAACCCTTTTGGTTCGCCGGGATGCCCTTATTTTTGCCTAGGCCAGTCAACCTAGCGGGTCTCTTTTTATGCGTAGTATTTTTTAACTATGTCTGCGTTTACGGGCTATGGAAAGTCTTCACCATCCATAGTAGTAAGCATCATGGCACCTCCTGAGAATACCCTCTTGACTACGAATGGTCCTTCATATGTAGGAGTCCACTTGCCCCTATGATCACCGTGTGGTAATATGATACGCTTGATTACCAAGTCACCAGCCTGATATACCTTTTGCTTAACTTTCTTATTAAAAGATTTGATCATCCGTTTCTGGTACATCTGACCGTGACAAACAGCTGCCAGCCTTTTCTCATCAATCAGATTTATCTGGTCAAGTCGAGTCTGAATCCATTCATCTTCATCCAAGCCTGCATCCTTCATGATTCTTAAGGAGGGGATCTGAACTTCAATGGGAGGAACTGCTTCCATACCATAGACTAAGGAGAATGGGGTTGCTCCTGTTGAAGTACGTATTGTAGTACGATAACCATGAAGATCAAATGGTAACATCTCATGCCAATCCATATACGTAACAGTCATCTTCTGTAGAATCTTCTTAATGTTCTTATTAGCAACTTATACTACCCCATTCATCTTTGGACGATACGGAGAAGAGTTGTGATGCTTAATCTTGAATTATCTTGAATTGCGTGCAAAGATCAGTAATCATGGTGTTATTCAGATTAGAGCCATTATCTGTGATAATCCTTTCAGGGATGCCATACCTACATATGAGATTATTCTTAATGAATCGAGCCACAACATTCTTCGTAACAGATGCAAATGAGGCTGCCTCCACCCACTTTGTAAAATAATCAATTGCAACCAGGATGAAACGATGTCCATTAGAAGCAGTAGGCTGCCTCCACCCCCTTTTTTATTTCTTTTAGTTTTTTTAGTTTTAGTTAACATAGTTTAGGAATAATTCAATTAAAGATAGTAAAAACCATAATAAAATTCCATAAAAAATCCAGTAGGTCTATAATTCCATTTAGAAATTTTTGGCACTTTTATTTTCTAAATTTTGTTTATTTTTGATTTAATTTCGATTTTTCTTTTAATTAGCTTTTATTGAATTTATTTTAACTGTACATGATTTTGTTCATTTTATTTTGTCCCCTTCCAGTAGGATTTTTGACCCATTCTTTTTGCTATGATTAGAGGACTCATAATAGGACCTAGAATAATTTTGGTAGAATTTTTAGAACATTTTATCCCCTGTTTTAGTAGCTTGATCCATGAAAAATAATAGTCAATCCTTAAGTAGATTTAAGTGATTTTTAGACATAACTAACTTTTGAATTTTTAGGATATTTTTTAGCACAATGCAATAGTTAGTTTTAGGATCCTATAGGATTAATTTCAGATTTTTCAGAACCTTTAATATTTTTAGGGTATTAATCTTTAGGCTAGTTATATATGTAAAATTTAATTAGTTTAGGTTAGAATATTAAGATACATTAAGAGCTAGTTTGCTTAGGTTTAATCTTAGGATTTAACAATGACTTAGCCTAGTTTAATTTCTAATTTTTAGGGTGATAATATTAGATAGTCCCCTTAGTTTTAGGACTTAGGCTTAGAATTTCTAATAAATAGATTTAAGTGAAGTTTAGGCTTGTTTTTGGTTTCATACCTTTAAATGTTTTGTTTTAGAATATTATTTCTTATGTCCATTTTAATGCCTTTCCTTATTGTTTGAATATTTCACTTGAATAGGTTTCCCATTGTTCTTAGAATCAACTTAACTTCCTTAGGAAGTAAGTTGAATTCTAGTAGTTTCTAGTTCCTTTCTTCATTAGGTTTAGAAAAACCTCACAAACCATTAGGACCACTTGTAAATAAATAAATAAAATTAGGATTGAGTCTTAGTCCCTTAGATTTTGTCATTTTCTCAACTTGAGTCATTCTTTCTCATCTCATAAAGAAAAGCAATAAAACACTTAATAAAAACCGAACTTTCTTGTACGACACGAGACTTTGTTGCAGAGTGTTTATACGCGTCCTGTTTCGGGGCGAGGTGTAAATACTTACCGCGACGGATAGGTCTTAGTATGAGAATGTTCACAAACAAATTCAAAAAATTTCTCATAAAAGAAAAAAAACAAACAATAAGCGACTATCCTGCGGGAACTTCTCTTTCTCGCCTCATTCACTCACAACGCGAACTTGCGACGACTTGTCTCGCATGCAAGACGGTAAATGCACTTGTACCATACGAGCTTGCAACACCTGAGCATAGACATACGCAGTTCAAGCTGTAAAAAACACAAACAAATAGTTCCCGCCTTAGTTAGGCGAACTACGTCGACTCTGATCCTCATTATCCCGATGAGGTACGTAGGCAGCGGGGTAGGGCCCGTTCAAGCACATTCTTCATTTTCCCTACATTTCCCCTTTCTTTTTGATCTCTTTTTGTTCCATTTCTCATTTCAGTTCCAGTTCCATTAGCAGTTCTCTTGTTCAGCAGCACTTTATTTCTCAAACTTTGAAACAAATAAATAAGCATGGATCCCGTCGGGTACGGCGGACGATCTAGGGTACTAATACCTTCCCAGGTCGTAACCGACTCCCGAACCCAGATCTTTGGTTCGCAGGACCTTGTCCTTTCCTTCTTCCTCAGGTTTGTGCAGCATTACCTTTCCCATTCATTCGGGATAAAAATGCATGGCTGGCGACTCTATCTTTTCCGCGCCACTTTCGCGTTTGTACTAGGATGAAAATCCCGGGAGCGACAAATATTTACAATGTCATTTAGCAACGAAACTCAAAAGCGATAGAAGAAAGGTTCCTTCATTTGTAAGAAAGCCTCAACAACGCTCAACCCCGTGCAAATTTTGTGTAAGAAGACATTTTTATGGGAAATATCTCTTCACGGTTAGGGTCGTTCGCAGCAAAATAAGGCAAAGTCCGGAAATTAAAGGAACACTCTAAAGGTGGAAAGCATAATTCTACATCTCTGAATCTCGATGAATATCAACCCATCAACGTGCAACCTAAGCATCATTTATGTTCCCATATCTTGGAAAGTAATATCCATAAATCAGTGCAAAAACCTCTCAAATTGGGATTATATAACGGAAAAGGAGATCCTAACGAACATGTGCAACTTGTTAGTGAATGGCTTAAGTGTTACAACACCGACGAAGCTTCCAAATGTAAATTATAGTCAATGACGCCTGTAACACGGTGGGAGAACTGACTTTCTATAAATGTTGCGGATAGCAAGAGTCGTCACCGACTTTTATTTTATCCACAAGGAATGGACATAAAAGAACAGGAAATACCAGTTTTAAAAGACTTAGGTTCGGGGCGTAGGTTATATAGAGGGAAGGTGTTAGCACCCTTTATATCCATGGTTATCCATGGGCTCTTAGTTACTTAGCTCACTTAATTGTTTTGAAAAAGTGAAGTGAGCTAAGTAACTAAGAGCCCATGGATAACCATGGATATAAAGGGTGCTAACACCTTCCCTTTATATAACCTACCCCCCGAATCCAAGTCTTTTAGAAACGGTATTTCCTGTTCTTTTATGTCCCTTCCTTACGAATAAAATAAAAGTCGGTGGCGACTCTTGTTATCCACAACATTTATAGAAAGTCAGTTCTCCCACCGTGTTATAGAATCGACGACTCTGCTGGGGAGTTACTAAGTAAAAGAGGGGTACCCTTAGGAATTAGATCACTTAATTGTTTGTCTTGTTTACTTTATATTATCTGTTGGGCTTTTGTGTGAAAGATCCTAACCCGGATCTAGTGTACCCTAGGTAAATGGAAATAGACCAAGGAAACTGTACGGCGTATACCGATATGGTTGATCTGGTGGCCATAGTTAGTGTGACTTCTTGGTTGGTGCTTATGTTCCTTAAGTAAGTTGAGGATAATATGGGCTGCCATACGTTTTCATTAACACTAAATACCCTTTAGAACCTAGTTAACCCATTTTGGCCTTTAGAAAGTAGTGAGATAGTCGGCTTTGGAGAAGTCTAAAGTTGGTTGATACTCGGTGCTACGCTCATTGAGATCCTAAACTTGGGGGGTTTTGGTTGGAAAGTAAGTTGTCTACTGAATAAAAACCCTTGGGAAGGATCAGTGATATTGAGATCCCTTAGAACCTGGTTACTTTTGTAGGACAGGATAAACCAACTAAACTTCAGGGGAAGGGTACTTACCTTTAAACCTCATGCAAGCCTCTAAACCTAGGGATATTGTGTGACTTGTTTGTGTGTGCCACATGTTTGTGATTGAACATAACATCATGACATCATGACATCATAAGCATAGTATTTTCACTAACCATTTCAAGGACCAAAGGATTTATCTTTGTTCTTTGTTGCAGGTCATGGCTTCTGCTCGTAGGAACACTATCTGGATCAACTTTGTAGGGATACCTTCTAAGCTTAAGGAATTGGTCTCTAAAGTTTCTAAAAACTCCCAATTCATCAAAAAGCATGGTCACCTACTGGATCTAGTCACTTCGGGGTTCAATGAAGACATGATGAGTGTCCTATTCCAGTTCTTTGATCCTAAACAGCATTGTTTCACATTCCCCGACTATCAGCTGGTTCCTACAATGGAGGAGTTCTCCAAGCTACTGGGTATGCCTATCCTTGCTCAGAGACCCTTCACAGGCTTAGAGAGAGAGCCTAAACCTGAAGTCATTGATGCAGCTCTACATTTGAAGAAATCGGACATTGTCCTAGAAACGAGAAGCGGAGTTAAGGGTATTCTTGCTAAGGTATTAATGGAGAATGCTCAGGTGTTCTTGGATGCTATGAGATATGATGCTTTTGATGAGATCTTAGCCTTATTAATTTATGGCTTAGTGTTGTTCCCTAATTTAGACCAGTTCATAGACGTACACGCCATCAACATATTTCTGACTCGCAATCCAGTGCCTACCTTACTTGGAGATATCTTACACTCTCTTCACACTCGTACTACGAAAGCGAGAGGAACTATGATGTGTTAAATACCTTTATTATCAAGGTGGTTTATTTCTCATCTTCCTCGATCAGTGATGAAGAATGAACAAGGGCTAAGGTGGTCTAAGAGGATCATGTCACTTTCTCATTCAGACATTCATTGGTGTTCTCAATCTATGGAGAGTGTTACTATCATTGACTGTTGTGGGGAGTTCCCTAATGTGCCACTCCTTGGCATAAGAGGGGGCATTACGTAACACTCTTCTTTAGTTCTACGTCAGTTTGGTTATGCTCGGAGTAATGGTCCTCATGACATGCTTATTCAGGGTATTGTGTTCGACTACGACAACGATCTTCAAGGTTACCGTCAAAGATTTATGCAAGGTTGGAGCAAAGTGAACAGGGTTGATAGCAAGACTCTGGAACCAAAGTATTCCATTCCTATGGAACCTTATCTCAGATGGGAGCGATCTCGTGCTCAGTCTCTTATGATGCCATATCCTGCTGTTCTACTGGTTACTATGGATCCTGTTGCCGAAGGAGATGTTCCTTATACCATCCTTCATCCAGACATGCCCACTGATTTGGAAGAGTTGTAGAAATCCTGGATTCAATTAAAGGAGCAAAGGGATACCTTTGAGAATCAATTCAGAGTTAGTCAAGAAAGAGTGCTAGAGCTGACAAGGCAACTTCACGAGGAGCGGAACCTCAACACATACCTCAACACAAAGAGGAAGCGTCCATGGGAGACTTAAAACCCCATATATTTATTTTTTGTACTTTACTCCTATTTCCTTTCACTGTAAGCCCAAGGGGAAAATTATATTAAACAATTACTAATAAAAGTTTTGTTTTTGTTTTTCTTTAAAACAAATTTAAATCATGCGGTCCTTGAAAACATTGCATATGCATCCACATACCATATCATTACATCACAGGTTTCTTACAACAGGTATCTTATCTTCTCGCTGTTTATTTTAGCAGAAATGGCTCTCGAACAAACAGACAAGGAACTTCAGACCCAGAATGCCCAATTTCAAGAGATGATTCTGAATTTGTCTAGGGGACAAGATGAGCTGAAGGCACTTCTGACCAAGAAAAAGAAGAAGACCAGAAAACCAGTTGGCTTCATCAACATGGGTAGAAGATTCAGAGGTCCAGTCAAGACAGATGAGGAAGTTGAAAGTCCTGGGAAAGAAAATTCTGAGAGAGAAGAAGGAAGTCTCCATGGTACTACTGAAGATTTTGATTATGAGGAAAATTATTACCATGATTCTACTGATGAGGAGAAATATAAAATACTGGAGAACCGGGTGAATACTATAGAACTACAGAAGACTTCTGGGTTTGACTTTGAAGATTTGAGCTTGATTTCTGGAGTCTCCATCCCTATTGGATTCAAAGTTCCTACTTTTGTGGTGTATGATGGTGTGTCATGTCCAAAGTTGCATCTGAGATCTTATGTCAGGAGGATTCAACCACATACTCCTGATAGGAAGTTGTGGATTCATTT
This sequence comes from Lathyrus aphaca, assembly GCA_963966055.1. Classification (NCBI taxonomy): domain Eukaryota; kingdom Viridiplantae; phylum Streptophyta; class Magnoliopsida; order Fabales; family Fabaceae; genus Lathyrus; species Lathyrus aphaca. Next base: position 280,587,116 of record OZ014520.1, on the reverse strand, counting down.
CTTTCAAGAGAGTTTGGCTGAAGCTCAACTGGAATGGTATTATCAACTGGAGAGCACCAACATTCGTAATTGAAATGATCTTGTTGAGGCTTTCTATAAGCAGTATCAATATAACTCTGATTTAGCACCAACTCGCATGCAGCTTCAAAGCATGTCCATGGGTTCTAAAGAAAGCTTCAAGGAGTATGCTCAGAAATGGAGAATTCTTGCAAGTAGGGTTCAACCCCCTTTGACTGACAGGGAATTGGTTGATATGTTTATGAGTACGTTGACTGGTCCTTTCTATAGTTATCTCATTGGAAACTCATCCTCTGGTTTCACTGAGTTGATAATGACTAGAGAACGTGTGGAGAATAGGATACAAAGTGGAAAGATTCAAATGATTTCCTCTTCAAGTACCACCAAGAAGCCTTCTAATGGGAAGAAGGAATCCATTGTTGTGTATGGCCAACAGGGTCGTAATAATCGTAACCAATCTGTGGGAGCTATTTTGATTTCTAATCTTGCACCTGCACCACAAGAGCAGCAACATAATAGTAAGCCCAGGCCTATGAGGCAATTTACAAAGATCAATATGTCGTTGGCTCAGGCTTTGCAACACATGTTGAAAGGAGAGTTGATTACTTTGAAGGACCCTCCTCAGAATCTCAACACTTACTCTCCTCGTTACAATCCACATGCAACGTATGCATATTATTCCAACAGTCCTGGACATGATACTAATAGTTGTTGGGCGTTGAAGAACAAAATTCAGGATATTATTGAAAATGGAGAAATTGAGTTTGACCATCCTGAAACTCCTAATGTGATTACTGCTCTTATGCCTAAGCATGAGAAGACTGTTAATGTTGTTGATGAAGTTTCTTATGTTTATACTGTGGCTGAATTAACTACTCTTCTATCCATTGTCAAGAAGAAGTTGATGCAAGCTGGTTTGTTTCCAGGTTGCAATGAATATTTTTTTCTGTGCCTATCAACCTAATATTTGTTGGAAGTTGAAGGAAGGTATTCAGCGTCTGATGGACAACCGTACTATATTTTTTGAGAAGACTCCTTCTTAAGAGAGTTTGTGTGAAAGTCTGGCCCAAAATCTAAAGCTTGAAGATGTGGCTATGGTTGATAAGACTCCTGTGAAGATTACTTCTAAAGGGCCAGTAAGGATCACTTCTAAAGGTCCTGTGAAGATTACTGCTGAACCAAAGGCGGCTCCAATGATTATCACTACTCCTGGTCCTATCCCATATACTTTTGATAAGGCTATACCCTGGAATTATGGTTCTGATGTTTATATCCATGGTGTCAAGCAAGAGCCTTTGACTGATACACCTGCTACTGATGTTAATCCTGATATTGACAATATTGTTGGGTCTAGCAAGAATACCAGGAGTGGAAGAACTTTCTCTCCATAAGACACCTCAAAGATTGCTGCTGCTCCAGTCCATATCTCTAACTTTGGCCAAGTACTGAGGCCCGGGGAAAAGGACCAGTGATTGAACATGTTCAAGTTGAGGCACCAGCTAATGAAGATTTATCTAAGCAAATGGAAGAAGTACTAAAGATCATCCGCAAGAGTGATTATGATATTGTTGACCAGTTGTGGCATACTACCTCTGAAATCTTTATGTTATCTCTGCTAGTGTGTTCTGAAGCCCATACTAAGGCTTTAATCAAGTTCCTGAAGACTGCTCATGTGCCACATGAAATCTCTGTGGACCAGTTTGAGAGTTGTGTTGCAAATCTGACTAGTGATAATGGTTTGAGTTTTTCTAATGCTGATCTGACTCCTGCTAAAAGAAACCATAATAGGGCTTTGCACGTCTCCATTGAGTGTAGGGGCACTACTTTATCTCATGTGTTGGTGGATAATGGTTCTTCATTGAATGTATTACCCAAGGAGGTTCTGGACAAACTCAACCTTGAAGATGTTGTGTTAAGGCCAAGTAATATGGTGGTGAGGGCCTTTGATGGTTCGAGAAGAATGGTGAATGGAGAAGTGGATCTCCCAATTAAAGTAGGCTCTCAAGTCTTTGATTCCACTTTTTATTTGATGGATATTCATCCTGCGTACTCCTGTTTGCTTGGGCGCCCCTGGATCCATGGGGCAGGTGTTGTGACTTCCACTTTACATCAGAAATTGAAGTATCTGGTGAAAGGCAAGATTGTCACTGTTTATGGTGAAGAAGAATACATGGTCAGTCATGTGAATACTTTTAAATATGTTGAGATTGAGGGTGAATTTGTTGAGACTCCTTGCCATACATTTGAAGTAGTTCCTCAAGTTGTTCCTGCTACTGAATCCATCCCTGCTGCTAAACCAGTTCCTGCTGTTACCAAAGTACCTCCTACAATGGCCTCTCTCAAGGATGCTAAAGTTGTGGTTGAAGAAGGTGGATGTACTATTTGGGGTCATCTTCCTGACATTCCTTACAAGTCTGACAAGTTTGGTTTGGGTTTTACTGCAGAATCTTAGAAGGCTATTCGTCGTGCTCGTGCTGTTCGTATCACCAACCAAGGAATCATAAAGGACCAAGTCAATGTTGTGGGAGATTATGATGAAGATTACAACCTGGATAATTGGATCTTTCCTACCATTGGTGATGAGCTCAACAATTGGAAGGTTGAAGACGTTATTCTCATCTCCTTTAGTCAGGAGTAAATGCTATTTTATTTTTCTAATTTTAAATTTTGTAATTTTGAACAATTAAATACTTTTTGAGCCTTGTGCCTTGCCCAGGGCATAATGGTGTGCTTGTTAGGGTTGTCATTTCATTTGCATATTTTCATTCAATAAAATCAATGGACGTTTCTCGCTTTCATAAATATTGCGCTCTTTGTCTTTCTTTTACTTTTTCCTTTTATCAAAGAGTTATGTGTTCTTACACACACCCACGTCACTAAAATGCAGATCCTCATCCACTTTGGATCATGTTGATAACAGTTCTACTATTGCCAATTATAACTTCGAGAATCTGATCTATCAAGCCGAGGATGGAAAGGAGGAAGATTGTGAAGTACCTGTAGAGTTGGCTAGATTGCTACAACAAGAAGAGAAAGCTACACAACCACATGAGGAACCAATTGAAGTTGTGAATCTGAGAACTGAGAAGAACAGGAAAGAGTTCAAGATAGGTGCTGAATTGGAATATAGTGTTAAGAACAGGTTAATCCAGATGTTACGTGACTATGTGGAAATTTTTGCTTGGTCTTATGAAGATATGCCAGGGATGGATACTGATATTGTGGTTCACCGTCTACCAGTGAAAGAGGATTGTCGCCCAATAAAACAGAAAGTTCGTCGTATGCATCCTGAAATGTCAGAAAAGATTAAGGCAGAAGTAATGAAACAATTCAACGTAGGGTTCCTATCTGTTACTTCAAATCCTCAGTGGGATGCAAATGTGGTACCGGTACCTAAGAAAGATGATAAAGTACGCATGTGTGTAGATTACATGGATTTGAACAAAGTCAGCCCCAAAGATGACTTTCCACTCCCATATATTGATGTTCTGGTAGAAAACATTGCTCAACATAAGGTATTTTCTTTTATGGATGGTTTCTCTGGTTACAATCAGATTAATATGGCACCTGAAGATATGGAGAAGACTACGTTTGTTACACAATGGGGCACCTTCTGTTATAAGATAATGCCATTTGGTTTGAAGAATACTGGGGCAAAATATCAGCGTGTTATGGTAGCTTTGTTCTATGATATGATTCACCATGAGATAGAGGTATATGTGGATGATATGATAGCCAGATCTCAGACTGAAGAAGAACATCTTGATCATCTGCACAAGTTGTTTGAGAGGTTAAAAAAGTACAGGTTGAGATTGAATCAAAACAAGTGTACCTTTATAGTTAGATCTGGTAAACTTTTGGGCTTTATTGTCAGTGGTAAAGGTATTGAAGTTGATCCTACAAAAGTAAAAGCTATACAAGAGATGCCTGCTCCCCGTACTGAGAAGGAAGTTAGAGGTTTCCTGGGACGGCTAAATTACATTGCAAGATTTATTTTCCAATTAACTGCTACTTGTGAGTCAATCTTCAAGTTGTTGAAGAAAGATCAAGTAATGGAATGGAATGATGAATGCCAAATAGCTTTTTATGAGATCAAAAAGTATCTCCAAGAACCTCATATATTGATGCCACCAGTTGAAGGAAGACCCTTGATTATATACCTGACAGTATTGGATAACTCAATGGGGTGTGTGTTGGGGCAACATGACGAATTTGGTCGAAAAGAACATGCAATATACTACCTTAGCAAAAAGTTTACCGACTATGAAACAAGATACTCACTGCTCGAGAAAACTTGATGCGCTTTGGCATGGGCTGCTCGCTGACTAAGACATTATATGTTGACTAATTCCACTTTATTGATTTCAAAAATAGATCCAATCAAGTACATATTTGAGAAACCTGCTCTCTCCGGACGAATAGCGAGATGGCAAATGATTTTGACAGAATATGACATACAATATACTACTCAGAAAGCAATTAACGGAAGTGTAGTAGCTGATCATTTGGCTCATCAAGCAGTGGATGATTATCAGTCTATGAATTTTGAGTTTTCGGATGAGGATATTATGATTGTTACTAAAGAACCTGGACAGTATGAAGGACCTGAACAAGGATCCCGATGGACTATGGTTTTTGATGGAGCTTCTAATGCACTTGGTAATGGTGTTGGTGTTGTGATTATCTCCCCTAAGGGTTGTTATACACCAATTACTGCAAGACTTTGTTTTGATTGTACCAATAATATGGATGAGTATGAAGCATGCATAATGGGTATCAAGGCTTCCATTGAGATGAAGATTCAATTTTTGAATGTGTATGGAGATTCAGCCCAGGTAGTTAGTCAGATAAAGGGAGATTGGGACACCAAGCATCCTAATATCATCCCTTACAGAGAACATGTGTTGTCATTGATCCCGTACTTTGAAGAGATCACCTTTGGACATATTCCATGAGAAGAAAATCAGTTGGCAGATGCATTAGCCACTATGGCATCTATGTTTGAAATCAATTGGGATGAGGAACCTCCCATAATTACTATTAATCGATTTGATGAACCTGCCTATTGTAATGAGGTTGATACTGAAGGAGTAGAAGAAAAGCCTTGGTTCTATGAAGTGAAAAGGTATCTTGAAGCTCAAGAGTTCCCTGAAGGGGCATCTGTCAATGATAAGAAGTTTCTGAGGAGATTTTCTGCTAAGTTTTTCCTGAGTAATGGAATTTTGTACAAGCGTAATCATGATTCAACTTTGCTTCGCTGTGTGGATAAGAAAGAAGCAACATAGATTATGGAGGACATGCATGATGGAATTTTCGGTACTCATTCTAGTGGGCATACCATGGCCAAAAAGATATTGAAAGCAGGTTACTACTGGTCTACCATGGAAGCTAATTGCTATCAACACTCCAAAACTTGTCATAAGTGCCATATTTATGCTGATAAAGTACATATGCCTCCAGTACCGTTGAATGTTCTGACTGCTCCCTGGCCTTTTGCCATGTGGGGCATTGATATGATTGGTGAAATCAAACCTACTGCTTCCAATGGTCTTCGTTTCATCCTTGTTGCTATTGATTACTTCATGAAGTGGGTAGAGGCAGCCTCATTTTCTTCTGTTACTAAGAATGTTGTGGCTCGATTCATCAAGCATAATCTTATATGTAGGTATGGAATCCCTGAAAGGATTATAAAAAATAATGGTACTAATTTGAACAATAATATGATTACTGATCTCTGCATGCAGTTCAAGATTAAGCATCACAATTCTTCTCCATATCGTCCAAAGATGAATGGCGCAGTGGAAGCCGCCAACAAGAATATTAAGAAGATCTTGCAGAAGATGACAATTACATATAAGGATTGTCATGAGATGTTACCATTATTTCTTCATGGTTATCGTACCACAATCCGTACTTCAACAGGGGCAACCCCATTCTCCCTTGTCTATGGTATGGAAGCAGTTTTTTCCATTGAAGTTCAGATTCCTTCCTTGAGAATTATGAAGGATGCAAGCTTAGATGAAGATGAATGGATTCAGACTCGACTGGACTAGATAAACTTGATTGATGAGAAAAGGTTGGCAGTTATTTGTCATGGTCAGATGTATCAGAAGCGTATGATCAAAGCCTTCAATAAGAAAGTTAAGCAGCAAGTATATCAGGTTGGTGATTTAGTGATCAAGCGTATCATATTACCACAGGGTGATCCCAGAGGCAAATGGACCCCCACCTATGAAGGGTCATTTGTTGTTAAGACAATATTTTTTGGAGGTGCCATGATGCTTACCACTATGGATGGTGAAGATTTCCCACAACTTGTGAACGCAGACATAGTTAAAAAATACTACACATAAAAAGATACCCGCTAGGTTGACTGACCTAGGCAAAAATAAGGGCATCCCGGCGAACCAAAAGGGTTCGGGCAAAAATTAGGGATATATATATATATATATATATATATATATATATATATATATATAATGTACACCCGACATGTCGAAAACCTGAAAAGGCAGCTTGGGCAAAAAAAGGTATCCCGGTGGATTGAAAACCTGAAAAGGAAATCCAGGAAAAAGTTAGGGATTAAAGATGTTGTACCCCAAACTTTTCCCTCCCACAATCAAATAAATGTGTCCCAAGAGTTCCCTCAAGGTTCACAAGGTTCACAATTGGTCAAATGGATTGAAGGTTTCATTTGACAAAGCCTCCTCCTGAACAATGGATCCAGAACTAGGGTTTTGAATTTATCCAAGCTAAGTGGACTTCCTAGGCCTCAAGTGAGCTTTATAACATCATACATGCCTTCAAGAATCCCAATGTCAAGTTTCAGAACTTTCCCAATAAGTTTGACCAGTCAAATGATCAGATATTAAAAAATCAGTCAACTTGGTAAAAAAGTCAAACAAAGGTCAATTGTGGTCAAATTAAAGTCAAACTTCAAGATTGTTTTTGCCAAAATCAATATTATGAGGTAAACTTCATCATTTTATCAAGGGTTGATCATGATTCATCAAGTAAATTTCAGATCATCAAGAATCAGGAGTTTCTAAATTAGGGTTTTCATAGGAAAAGTCAACTTAACTTTGACCAGCCATAACTTTCACATACTTCATCAAAAATTTCCCATCAAAAGTTCATTTTGAAGGAAATTTAATTCTCTACAACTTTGTGTCTCACAAGCCAAGCCTAAAAATGCTTCATTTGGAAGGTATGAGCTAAGACATTATAGGTCCTTTCAAAAGTCAACAAAAAGTCAACTTTTTCTAAAGAGCATAATTTGAAAATGGTAAAAGATATGGACATGAGACCAAAGAGGTTTATTAAAGGACCCTCTAAGCTTCCTAAAAATTACAAGTTCACTCTCATAGCCTTAAAATTGAGGGAGTTGTGCCTTATCAAAGTTGGGAAAATCTCAAGGGGTCTATGAAGCAAATAAGGCCTAAACTTCAAAATTTTCCACATGGGCCCATCAAATTGCAACCCAATATCAAAGTTAAGATCATGCACGACCCAATAACCAATTATTCTGATTTTTATAATTTATTTGGATTTTATTTGGATTTTATTTGTTAAAATTCAATTTAAATAAAAATAAAATATAAAAAGTTGATATTTAGATCAAATATTGGTTTTAGAATAAATCTTATAACATTTAAAGTGATTGAAAAAGATCCAAATTCGTGTAAGACTTTTGAAGCATGAAAATATTTGATTTTTCTCACATTTATGGCCATGGATTCCTTCATGATGAAGTAACATCAAAAGACCACCCAAAGCCCAACTCTTGACCTAATTTGATTTCTCACATATATACAAACATAAACCTACACAAGAGGACACAAAATTCAGCAGCCATAAACCTTGTTCAAACTCCAAAAATCTCCATACAAAAGTCAAATTCGGTTTCACATTTAGAGGAATTTAAAGGTGTTTCAAAGGTGGCAAACCATTCTATGATGATCATTGAACATGTATCGATCATTTGCATCATCAAAAACGCCCTCATATGACTAAACTGAATCCTCATAGCTTGTGTTCTTGATTTTTTCAATTCTATTCATTTATGCATTATTAATGATTTTTGATTGTGTATTGTTGTTTGTAATGATCTATAGGCTGATTCTTGACAGGTTTGTTGAAGTTCCATGGCCAAATACATGAATTTCCATGTTTAGGGTTCATCCCTTCGAATTAGGGTTTCCTAATTTAATGACTATAAATAAATTCTAAGACCATAAATGAATCGTATGAGTTGTGTAGATCATGTTTGCGTGATCAATTTGACAAAATCGTGTGTGTTTGGCATAATGTGTGTTTTGCAGGTTATCGCACGCAGGAAAATTCGCAAGAGAATTCGCAAGAAATTTCGTAGGAAACCCTGCGAAATCCCAAGGAAGAAGACGACTCCAAGGGCGCCAAATCTGGAATTCACATTTTCATCTTGTTTTTTTTATTTTATTTGTTGTATATTGATATCAGAAAGACGTTGATGGCTCAGTTGGTGGTGGTACGCGCGTATGGACTTCTGGACCTGGGTTCGATTCCCAGGTCCTTCATCATTATTTTTTAATTTCGCTCTCTTTTTGCAGGTTTCATATATAATGCACTTTGGTCATTGTAACAACACCAGGAGCGCATGGCCCAGTGGAGATGATTGATGGCTTTGATGAAGACGGCGTGGGTTCAACACCCTCCCCCAGTAGTTTTGCCATAAAACCTGGTTTTCTTCCCTTTTTAAGTTTTTTTTTCTTAATTTACTTGTTTTTGTTTTTAATTAAATAATTAATTAAACTAACAAATTACAATTAACCTAAATCACACTATTTTCTTTAAAAAAAATATATAACTATCACCATTATTTATTTTTTATATAATTTATTTTGCATTATATTTGATTTAGCTAATTTCAATTAAAATTGGTAAATAACATTAATTAATTAAACTTGTATTTTTCTTAATAATCCTTTTAATTAATTTTTTAATAATTTTGTATATAACTAATATTTACTATTTTTGTAAATTAATTAATAATTAATAATTAGGTTGTATATTTCTAATAAATTTATTCAAACCCTAATTTCTTAATTAAAATCTAATTTTAACCTTAATTTATTCTCTCTTTTTTTATAATTTTGATTTTATTTAATTCATTTAATTATTATGTTTTTCTTTGCTTTATTTTATTAGAAAAAATGTATAGGTTTATGTTTATTGTAATTTATTTTCCGCTCATATTATTATGTAACTGTCCAAAGCCATGTAATAGCGTAGTTTTATATTTTCCGCATTTAATTTATTTATTTAATTGATTGGTTAGTAAATAGGTAGTGGATACCTAATTGAAATTAATCGGACTTAGAAAATTAAATAAAATAAATAAATATCTGAAAATAAACACTCACACACATAAGTCGATCTATGATCATTATCTGCACCTCCCAGGGTATTCCTCTTAAGTTGCCTTTTAAATGGTCAAGTCCCTCGAAATGGGGTGTCTTAAGCAAAACCCTACAGTTAAAAAAATCATCTTGTCCCTCCCCTCGGTTAACAGATCAAGTCCCTACAATGTTGCCTACGGTGTTGCCTAAAATGATCTTGTCCCTTCGGTTTAAAAGATGATAGTCCCTCCCAATTGCTAAAGACACCCTCCAGTTGCCTTCGTTGACCGTGCGATGACCCTACGCCCGTCCCTTAATAAAATCCAAGGTAATGACTACCTATTCCTTAATAATAGGGATAGTCTTACCCTTGAAAGAACATATAAGAACTTGAATGACTTAGTCTAGGGTAGGTACCTCATAGTTACTTGCTCACACTTTAAAAATGCTTTTCACACCTCATTATTTCCAAATATTTTCAAAACAAGGCTTTGTATACATCCATACGAGGATCATTACAAAGTACTTAGAAAATGGTATTTCCCGTTCTTTTATGTCCCTTCCTTATAGATAAAATAAAAGTCGGTGGCGACTCTTGCTATCCGCAATATTTATAAAAAGTCAGTTCTCCCACTGTATTACAAAAGCGTATGACTATGTCTCGTTGGACCACCCATGTAACCTCTACTAGTTGTGTTATCTATCTCAAATTCAACAGATACGGATCAGTCCAATCGTTTCTTTTCCGACAGCTGAAGATGAGATACTTGAAGATAATGGCAATAGCAGAGTTGAAACTCAATAGGATTATTTACACATAGCTATCTTTCCTTGTTTTTGTACTATTTTAAAATTTCTTCGACGAATTCCTCTTACTAGGATTTCCGTCTCTGTGTTAAAACTCGTCTGTTCATAGGCCACTTTCTAAATAAATAAAATTCCATTTTTCAAATTCAGGTTTACTTTTCCCTCTTTATTCAGGTTTACTTTTCCCTCTTTATTCAGGTTTACTCTTCCCTATTTATTCAAGTTTACTTTTCCCTTTTTACTAAAGCGAGAAATGTTTGTTGATTATGTTTGAATGTGTATATGCTCTTGAACATGATTGATGTTTACCATAAATGAAATAAAATACAATGATAGCATTTCCTAAGGGTACCCCTCTTTTATTAAATCCCCAGCAGAGTCGCCAGTTCTGTAACACGGTGGGAGAACTGACTTTTAGTCATGTTGCGGATAGCAAGGGTCACCACCGACGTTTATTTTATCCAAAAGTAAAGGGCATAAAAGAACAGGAAAGACCTATTTTAAAAGACTTGGGTTCGGGGGGTAGGTTATACAAAGGGAAGGTGTTAGCACCTTTTATATTCATGGTTATCCATGGGCTCTTAGTTACGTAGCTCACTTTGTTTGTTTGCAAGAGTGTAGTGTGTGATTAGAAAAATTTCTTTTAAGTACTTGGTAATGACCCTCGTATGGGTGTATACAAAGCCTAGTTTAGAAATTGTGAGGTGTAAAAATAAGTTTGAAAAGTGTGAGCAAGTAACGATGAGGTACCTACCCTAGATTTAAGTCTTTCATGTTCTCGTATGTTCTTTCAATGGCAAGACTATCCCTATTATTAAGGAATAGGTAGTCATTACCTTGGATGTGTTAAGGGACAAGCGTAGGGTCATCGTATGGTCATAGAAAGCAACAAGTAAGGGTGTCTTTAGCAATTCGTAGGGACTTATCATCTTTTATTTGAAGGGACCAGATCATTATCGTAGGCAACCTCGAAGGGACTTGATCTTTAAAACTGTAGGGACTTGATGATATTTATGAGGGGACTTTGCTTAAGACACCCCTATATTTGAGGGACTTGACCATATTTAATGCAACCAAGAGGGGTAACTTAGGAAGTGTAAGATGGCGATCAAAGATCGACTTACGTGTGTGAGTGTTCAAGTTCAAGTATTTATCTTGTTTAAGTTAATTTTCTAAATTATTTAATTACACATAGGTTATGCACACCCTAATATTACTAACCATATAGTAAAAATAATTACACACATAAAGCAAAAATAAACCTATTACATGGCTTTAGCAATTACATAATAATAAAAATAATAATGATAAATATAATAATAATAATAAGGATAATAAATAAACAATAATCACATATTAGTAATAATAAAATAATAATAATAAGGGTTAGAAAAATAAGTGAATAAAGGAAATAAGAATTTAGCAAGAAAAAATTAATATTAAAAAGGTTTTAGAAATTAATTAAGAAAATGAGTTTAATAATAATAAATAAATAACAAATTATTTACATATTAATAAAAATAAAGATTAATAATTTAATTAGGGTTTAGAAAAATTAGGTTAATTTTTAGGGTTAGGATAAAAATTAGGGTTGACAAAAAATTAGGGTTCATATTAAGAAAATTAGGGTTTTTAAATTATAATGATACATTATTATTTTATTTACAAAAATATAATAATAACTATATAAACATATTATAAAATTAATACAAATAATTTATATTTAAGAAAATAAAATATGAGTTTTAGAAAATATGAAGTTTTATGAATATATTATTGGTTATTAAGAAAGTTTTGTTTTTTATAAGAATTTAAATGAGTTAAATAATATACATAAACAAATAAATATTAAAAAAATTGAAAAAAATTACAAAATACCTGGGGCTGGGATTCGAACCCACGCCCTAGGCTTTCACCCTATTGGACCAGCATCACTACCACTAGGCCAACTGCGCTTGGTGAACATATGATGAGTGTTGATCTTTATATATTAAACCTGCAAAATAAATGAAATTTAAAACAAAATGGCATGCGGCCAGATTCGAACCCATGACCATCACAACAACAACCAAACACTCCAACCACTAAGCTACATGGGGCGCGTACAACAAACAACCATTACTAATTATTATAAAATAAAACAAGTTTACCAGTTGGATTTCCGCGCCAAACTTCGTCTTCCTCATTTGAATTACCTGCGAAAATCCATACAATATTTCCTCCGAAATTTCCTGCGGGCAAACCAAACCAGAAGAACCTATGTTTCTGGAACATCATTCAAATCATAATAATAATGAAAATTCATAACCCAGATCAATTACCCAGTGTTCATACGTCATAACCATGTTTTTAGAATTCATTTATATTAGGTATTTCATAAAACCCCAACTTGAGAGCTCTAACCCTAGCCATGGCAGTTTTCGATTCAGACCATGAAACTTTGATCTAAATGTCCAGAAATATTTTTGTCCAGAAACATTTAAAATGACCTATAATGTCTTAGCTCATACCTTCCAAATGAAGCATTTTTGGGCTTGGCTTGTGAGACACAAAGTTGTATAGAATTCAATTTCCTTCAAAATGAGTTTTGGATGGAAATTTTTTGATGAAGCATGTGAAAGTTATGGCTGGTCAAAGTTCAGTTGACATTTCCTATGAAAACCCTAATTTAGAAACTCTTGATTCTTGATGATCTGAAATCTCCTTGATGAATCATGATCAACCATTGATAAAATGATGAATTTTACTTCATATAATTGATGTTGGCAAAAAAGCATGAAGTTTGACTTTGATTTGACCACAGTTGACCTTAGTTTGACTTTTTGACTGATTTTAGCCTATCTGATCATCTGATTGGGCAAACCTTTTGGGAAAGCCTTGAAACTTGACATAGGGATTCTTGAAGACATGTAGGATGCTATGAAGCTCACTTGAGGCCTTGGAAGTTCATTTAGCCTGATGAAATTCAAAACCCTAGTTTAGTGTGCATTGTTTAGGAGGATGCTTTGTCTGAAGGAATTGTCAAACTTTCTGACTAATTGTGAACCTTGTGAACCTCTTGATATGCCTTGTGAACCTTGTGATCCTCTTGAGATGCCTTGTGAACCTTGTGAACCTCTTGGGACACCTTAGTACACAATGTCTTGTCTAGGTGAGGGCAAATTTTGGGGTGCAACAGCTGCCCCTGTTCAATTTTCTGAAACCTGAGGAGTTAGATTGGCCTGTGTGCCATTCGTGACTTGGAAGGTTGAAGGGGATTGAACACAAAAGCCCAAAAATTTGCACTCGTCGGTGCGTAAATTAACACTGCTGATTGGTTGTATATGCTGGAGTGGGCTTAAAGATGCCACTCAGAGGAATTGGAGATGGGCTTATAGATGCCATCCATAATATCAGAAGGTGATAGTATCTTCATGTTGTCATTGGATATCAGTACTAGGTCTTCGTATAGGCCGTCTCTGAATCATTCCTGTAACATGGTTTGAGTTAAATGTCAGTACTAGATCTTCGTATAGACCGTCTCTGCATTATCTCTGGGGGAAAAGAACATCCTTCATTAAGATTCAGTACTTAGATCTTCGTGTAGATCGGTTATGAACCATCTTTAGGAACATACTTTAATCTAAGCATCAGAATCAAATCTTCGTGGCGATCTTTTCTGAATTGCTTTTAGTAATACCTTGGGCTAAGTACAAGATCTTCGTGTCGATCATTTATGTACCATCCCACAGATAAACTGTTGTATAAACCATCAGAAATAAATCTTCGTAGCGATTATCTCTTCTGGAAATATCCCGGATTAAGTAATAGGTCTTCGTATATACCATTTACATACCTTCCCAAAGACAAAAAGAATATCAAGATTAAATCTTCGTGGCGATTATCCCTGAATCTCTTCTGAAAGAATCTCTCGGATTAAGTGCTAGATCTTCGTATAAATCATTTACACACTATCCCCCAAAGACAGTTGACCATTAGAAATAAATCTTCGTAACGACTATCTCCTCTGGAAATATCCTGGATTAAGCACTAAATCTTCGTATAGATCATTTTACGTACCCTTCCAAGGACAACTCGAGTATTGATCATCAGAAATGAATCTTTGTAGCGATTATCTCTGAATTAAGTATCAGTACTAGATCTTCGTATAGATCGTCTCTGAATTATTTTGATTTGTTGATAGTGTTCATCTGTCTGCAACTATCCTGAAAAGAAAAGGTCAGCCTATGCAAGATGTATGTATGTATGGCATGATGCTCTTAAGTAAATGTCTTATGCACTATGGATGTGTATGTTGTGATATGATGTAAATGATGTATGTATGAATCATGTAGTTAGAAGCGTCCGGATATCTTTATATAACAACTGCTGGCTAGGGAAAATAAATCCCGGTTCGTTGCTGAGGAACATGAAGACTTCGTTCCTGTCTTGCTTAATAATATGGTATTCAGAACCTCCCGTTTTCATTCATCGTGCTTTTTATTGAAGAATTAGATTCCTGAATATCCTGACTGAGGATAAAAGAGATGGACATAAATCCGAAAGACTTAACTCTTCGGAGGATATGAAACTGCCTGAAGACTTCGTCGAGTGGGAAGTATAAGATATTACTTGAATTACTCCGTGGGGATGGACCGGCGAAGCTTCATTGAATTCCTACCCTCGTTCATCCTTAGTAAATACTATTACTGCATTTCATGCATTTCTGGTAAACATCAATCATATTCAAAAGCATACATACATTCAAACACAACCAATGGACGTTTTCGTTTAAGTAAACAAGGTAAAAGTAAATTTGAATTCAAAGACGAGACTTTATTTATTTTAGAAAGTGGTCTGTACACATGCAAGTTTGTACAGGGAGACAGAAATCCTAGTAAGAGGAATTCGTCATAAAAGTTTTACAAAGACAAAGAAAAGCAGCTATGTGATAAATAATCCTATTGAGTTCCAATTCTACTATTGCCATTATCTTCAAGTATCTCATCTTTTGCTGTCGAGATGGAAATGATTGGATTGATCTTTATCTGCTTGAACTTGATTCAGGTAGCACAACTAGTTGGGATTACATGAGTGATCCAAACGAGACATAGTCATACGCTTTAATCCCTAACTTTTGCCTGGATTGCCTTTTCAGGTTTTCAATCCACCGGGATACCCTTTTTTGCCCAAGCCGCCTTTTCAGGTTTTCGACTTACCGGGTTGTCGCTCCCACCAAATGACACCCAAGGTCAGAAGGGGTACAGACGCGAACGGTCGGCGAAAGAGGAAGAGAACACACAAGGGTGAACTCAAAAGACAAGAGTCGCCAGCTAGGCATTTTTATCCCGGAGGAAAGGTAATGCTGCATAGACCTGAGAAAAGATGGATAAGACGGTCGCGAACCAGAGAGACTGAGAAAGGGGGTTGGTTACAACCTGGGAAGGTATTAGCACCCAGATTGTCCGCCGTACTCGACGGGATCCACGCTTAAAAGATTTGTGTTTTAAAGGGGTAGTGTCAGTGCAATTTGTGTATCAAAGCTGGAAATAATGCAAGTGTCAGTGTAAAGGAAAAGTGAAGTGTATAAGAGAAGTGTCAGTGTAGGAACAAAAGTGGAATGCTCAAAACTTTGAGGCTTAAAAACAATGCTGGAAAGAGGGGGAATATACAGAGATTTTTTTTGTTCGATAACTGTTAAGTTATGCCTACGTATCCTCTCGTGCAATGAGGAAGTCAGAACACCGTAGTTCGACCCAAAGAGACCGAAAGATGAATTGACTTGTGAACTGCTTACTTGCCTATGCTCAAGTGTGTGACCTGTCTGGCTCAGGTGCAAACTGTCTTGCATTAGACGGAAGAAGCAAGTTCTCGTTTATGAGTGAATGAGATGAGAAAAGAATCCCGGAGGAGACGATTATGGTTTGTTTTTGAGTTTTCAATCTTTTATTGCTTTTTGAAGTTTGTCATAAGTTAATGAGCTTAAGCCTAAACCAATGGATTAGTAAACTCATCACATCCTCCCTCTGATTAGGGGTTATGAGAATACCTTAAGTGTGAAGTCAGTGTCTCACACTTAATCACCATGGTGTAGGATTAAGATCATTAACCTACTTGTGATTAGTTAGATGTTTTTGTTGTTTTTGTTTAGTGTTAAGTAATGAGTTTAAGCCATAATCAGGGATTAAACAGACTCATTACACCATCCTAATAGAAGGATAATAGATGAGAATGTTTAAGCTGAGGAAGACTCCTCAACTTAATCCATGATTAGGGATTAAACTCATGACAAAACAAAGCCTTTATTAAGTGAATTTTAGTTAATGATAAGATTAAGAAGTGAATTTTATGGTTTGTAAGACAACTTGAGGGGGACTTGTCCATTAACACTAGGGTTAGTCCTTCTTAACCAATTAAGGAAGAATTAGAACCCTAATGCAAGGCCCAAGTTACAAGCTTGATGTCTTGATGATTATTAGATGGATTTATTAAAGGAGTTAAACACATTAAGGGTTTAACACTTAGGATTAAAGTTATACACTCCATCCTAATAGAAGGATGCAGGCATAAGCTTAATCACAAAGCCTTAAAGCCTTTAGGGTTTAGTCCCTGAATTGAGATGAGAAGAGAAGAATCAAAGATGACACAAAGGTAAAACTAGTGGGGGGACTAATCAAGACCTTAATTTTTATCATACTTGGAGATCCTAGGGTTTATGTGGCTTAAAAGATAAAGAATCTTCAAAGAGCCACCAAGGATAGAAGCAGATGAAAGGAGAAGAAGAAAGGAGAAGCAAAACAACTTGCTTCACTTAAGAAGACAAGTTGCTTGAAGAAAGAAGGTAAGATGAACAATAATGAGCAAGCTCAATCCAATACACACACAAAATGCAGCAAGGGAAGTATGAAAGAGATGAAAAGAGAATGTGAGAAGTGAAGGCAAATTCACTTCTCAAACAACTTACCACCTGAAAAGTCAGCAAAAGAAATGAAATGCAATGCAAAATGAGATGCAATGTCATGATGCAAACAAAAACCAGAAGCATAAGTATGATGTTATTGATGCTAAGAGATGATGCAAACATGAGGCAAGGCATTAGAATGATCATACAAACATATGGATGCAAGAGAAACATGTTTTGAACCATGGATGTACATGAAAAGTTATGAAATGCAAATGACATACAACATGGAAAATGAAAGATGCAATGATCAAACATGATTCTAACATGTCCTAATATGTGTTATGAATCAAATGAATACATAAAATGTCATGGCAAGTCATGGTATGCAAGCAAATGGAAGATGGATGCAAAGGAAAGCATAAATTAGGGTTTATGATTAACACACAAAGCAAAATCCAAAACCAGAAGCAAATGTCATGATAAAAATTTGAAAATGCAATCAAAGATACCCTAAACCTACACAAACTCACTGCCCAAAGGAGGGGATCCAACTCTTAACCTATTGGAAGTTATGAATTTTCTAAATTGCTAGGGTTTTAAGGTACCTTGCCAAGAAAAATGCCAAAACAAATTGGAAATGCAAGATCAATTCATGCCAATTTTATCCTATGAACTACATGCCATACAAGATGCAATGCAAAAAGAATCATGATCCAACTCTCAAAGGTTAGACAGAAATGAATTTTTGAAGTTTGAAACAAAATAATGCCTTGAAATGAAATTAAATCCAAAGAAAATTATCAAAAGGCATCAAGAACAAAAAAGAAATTTGGTTTGAGAGTTGGACAATATTTCTAAATGTTTTTAAAGGTTACATGAATTTTTTTGTGATTTTTAAATACTTAAAAGTATTTTTAATTAATTAATTTTCATTAATTAATTAAAAATAATCTTTTAAATGATTTAAAAATAATTTTTAATGCAAAAAATAAAAATAAAAATATTTTCTGATTGAGAAAAATATTTGAAACAAAAATGCAAAAGGAAATATTTTTGGGATTTTTCTAACTATTTTAAAATAAATGAGAAAGAAAATGCAAGAAAAATGAAATTAAAATGAAAATAAATGAAAGTCAACAGATCCAGTGGCTGAGGTTTGAACCTAGGGCGCGGGAATTGACTGGCGCCAGATCTAAGGGTTGAAATTTAAACTGGCAGGATTAATTTATAAACTTAATTAAATGGATTAATGACATGGATTAGGGTTTAATGAAAGCATCCTGGCCATTAGAACGCGCGGGAGATTGACTTAGTCAACCAGATCAAGGGCCCTTATTCAAACCTGGCTAACCCTAATTAATTAGCCCTAATTATTTTCAGGTCACCGGAGACGAGCTCCGGTCGTCTTCTCCGGTGACCTCCCTCCCTAAAAATCTCAAAAACACTCCCTAGGTCAAATCAAACCCCCCAAATCTCCAGAAATGATCCCCAAGCCCCCTAGAACAAGAATCCAGCATCAAATTTCATTTATTCATCATCAACAACAAGATTCGAACAAAAACTTAAAACTGAACAAAATTTCAGAACATCCATACAACCTCAAAACTCAATCATTTTCAAAAATAAAAGGTTCAGTATGATCAGGAGAGCATGCTTTATCATTTAGAAACAAGAAATAAGAGTTTTGGAAAAATGAATTTCCATGGCTACCTGAATCGAAGCTTTCAACCCAAGAGCTTATGGACCAGTTTCTTGCTTCCAATCAACTCCACTGACCTCCCTCAAGTGTTTGCAAAGCTTATCTGGAGTTTATTTGGGCTAGTTTGAGAGATTGCTTGAGTTCTGTTCAAAGAGGGGAAGGAATCATATTTGGTTTATGTGAGGTTTCAGGCTGTTTCAATGGTTGGTTTGTGATCAGTGGAACATTTTGAGATCAATGGTGAAGTTTGTTTTTGTGTTTGAAAGCTGTGCTGTGTGATTCGAAGCAAAATGCATCAAAGGTGAGTTTCTTGAACTATGGCTTGGGGAGAGCTTCAGCATGAGTTGTGTGGTGTGTTATGATGTATTTGGTCCACTTATCCATCTTGGGTAGGTCAGAAGAGTGGTTGTGCCCTATTGTGATTGGTATGGGTCTTTTGCAAAAAAGTCAAGCTTTGTGTAAGAGAGGTATGGGCTCATGGCTAGCCAAGGACAAGAGGGGTGTCCTGCGCAGCAAGAAGTGAGGAGGACCATAGGATCAGTTTTGAAGCCAGCCAGCACATGGATTAGGGTTTGAAGGATGTTTTGCAACTTTGTTCCACTTTGCCCCTTTTGAAATTTCTTGATCCACAAGCCATGAAAATGAGTGAACTTTTGATGCAATCTGATCCTTAGGCCTTGGTTTATGTTTGTATGAAGATTAGAAGCCCATTTGATAGCACAATTTGTCTTGGCAAGTGGTTTTGCAACTTTGCCTCTTTGGTGCATAACTTGAAATTATGTGATTTTGGCCAACTTTGACAAGCCATAACTTTTGATCCAAAATGAATTAGAATGAGTTCTTGTACTTTTTGAAAAGGGAATGATCCATTCTACAACTTTCATGACCAAAGTTTTCCCATTTTAAGCATTTTTGAATCAAAAAGCAAGGGTTGAAAAAGTTCCCCAAAATGGCAAGTTTCCATTACAAGTCATTTTCCCAAAAAGTCAACTTTGCAAATGGCTTGAAATTCTTCAATTTTGTGAAATTCTAACATCTCCTATGATCAAATAAAGATCATACATAATCAAAATGATGATGAACACCCTTTGGTTGGGTCATTGGGGGCCTCAGATGCCCTGATTTTGTACTGACTTGCTCAAGAAGTCAACCCTTGATTAGATGCCTTCCCCATGGAATTTCTTCATGAAAATTGATATGCATGATCCCTATGCCATATAGAGACCAATAGAAACAAGAATGACCAAAAAATTTGGAGTTATGGCCTTTGAAACCAAAACCCTAATTCTAGGTCATCTGTGCAGTCAAACCTGGCTCTGCTTCCATGCCAATCTCAATTCTTGTGATTTTTTGACATTCTTGACTTTGTGAAGATACAATATGATGCTTAAACACACATGGACCCCTTTGAAGTGATTGATGACCTTTGGAATGGCTCAAGTGGCTCTTGGATTGCTCAGATCACAAACCCTAGATGTAGATGACTTTGAACCAATGCAGTGAATAAAAAATGTGGTATGAGATGCTGTGATTGAACTTATGCATATGAAAAGATCACAAGCCATGGTGTGAATGGGTGAGGGCAAATTTGGGGTGTTTACAGCTGCCCCTATTCAAACATGAGTTAGCTGTGCAGGATGTAAGCATCAGCTTAACAGGCAAACAAGGTAACTTGTGGTTGAATACCAAAAGACAGTCCAAAATTTGCACTCACAGAATGAAGAAGAAAAGGGATATAGATTGTAAAAGAAAGCAAAGTATGATTATAAAGTGCGGGCGACGGAGGACGACCGTCGAGCAGAGGACGACTGCTGGGGAAAGAGTGATGACGGGGACGGCCGACATGCTGGGGATATAAGAGATTATGATGGGGACGGCCATCAAAATAAAGATATAAGACTCTCTGGGGATAAGAGGTAAGAATAAATGATGAGGTACGGTCATCAAAGGTGAAGGACGATCACCTAGCAGGGGACGACTGCTCTGTTGGGTATAAGATGAGGGACGGTCATCTAAGGGTGAAGGACGATCACCTGGCAAGGTACGGTTGCCAAAAATATCGCGACATAGGACGAATGCCGGATAAAAGGTCGACGATGGGGATGGCCATCGGATAAGCATGATGAAGGACGATCATCAGGAGGTGAAGGACGATCACCTAACAGGGTACGACTGCTCTTAGGGTTTATCATGACATAGGAAGAATGTCAGATAACAAGATCAACGATGGGGACGGCCATCGGATAAAATGATGAAGGACGATCATCAAAAGGCGAAGGACGATCACCTAGCAGGGTACGGCTGCTAAAACCACAACATAGGACGAATGCCGGATAGAAAAAGGGTTCCAATAATGGAGACTCCGCTGGGGAAAGGATGATGGACGGTCATCCAAAGGTGAAGGACGATCACCTGGCAGGGTACGACTGCCGAAAATGCATCATGACATAGGACGAATGTCAGATAGAAAGGAAATAGTTCACAGGGATTTGCTGGGACAAGTAAACACGGACGAGTGTCTATATCCAAGAAATGAGAGATATTAGTGTTTGGTGTACGGTGTATAGATTAAAGATGCGGACGAGCATCCCTAAGACCATGATACAGACGAGTATCAAGTAGAAGCAAATGCTGCCACATGTTCAGAGATGATGATACGGACGAGTATCAACTGGTTAACGAGGAACACGGACGAGTGTCGGTTCTGTGGGGACTCTTCTGGGGAATGGTGGACACAGACGAGTGTCTAAATTCAAGAAGACATAAGTGTTTGATACGTGTATGGATTAGAGATGCGGACGAGCATCCTTAAGACTGTGATACGGACGAGTATCAGGTAGAAACAAACGCTTGACGCATGTTCTGAGATGATGATACGGACGAGTACCAACTGGTTAACAAAGAACACGGACGAGTGTCGGATCTGGGGAGGTGTATACAAGATACGAACGAGTATCCGTATGAGTAATAAGTATGGGTGGTGTACAGATGAGTGCTTATCTTGCTGGGGAGAGTGACACGGACGAGTGTCAAAAGAGGAAAGTGTAATATAAACAAGTGTATGGTTTACAGAATGTTTTAGGTTTCCATGCTGGGGAAGGTGACACGGACGGGTGTCAGGGAATCTGTAGACATATGTATCTGTGAGTGCAAAGGGGATGCTTTGGCTTCCTGCTGGGGGATATGACACGGACGGGTGTCAAGAAGTATCTGTAATATATAAGTGTCTGTTTGTAAAGAATGCTCGGGCGGCTTTACTGGGGAAAGATGACACGGACGGGTGCCAAAAGGGGTGTGTATTTGTACATATGAGTGTAAAGCAAATGCCTTGGCTTTCTGCCGGGGAATCCGGGGAGTTTCTCTGTATACCACTGACGGATTGTCAGTATTTACAAGAGTTTGATTCAGAACATGGCTTATGATTATGCAATATGTTTGATTTTTGCCGTAATGCTCCATATTGGACGGAATGCTACGCTCTGTGGGGAGAATATGATGCTAATGCTATGATTATGCGAAAATACCGATCCGGGATTCGGATCCCAATTGCTGCGAAGATCTCTGGTTGATCTGCTTGGAGTGAACATCCCAGCTGGGGATGAGATCAATGGCCGATCTGACACATGTGACTCTGCTTGGGGACATAGGTCACTGATAGACCTATCTTTGGTAATGAGGGACCCAACTGGGTTTGTAGAAGCTTTCCTCACTCTGTTGTGAGTTCTTCATGCGCTGCTCTTCTGGATAGAGGCTGAAACTCTGTGGGGAGATGGTTCCTTGGTCGGCACTTGGCTGAGGAGGAAATAACAAATGGCAACTCAGCTGGGGAGAAAACACCTCCGGTGCTGAGACTGAGTAGATAATGATTTGCCAACTTGCTGGGGTGAAGCTTTCATGCCCCATATTGTGCTTTGAAAACCTGCACTCCTGAAAAGGCATAGAAACGCACAAGTAATCCCGAGGTATCCCTTACCGGATTCCATCATAGGAGTTTAGACACTCCCGGGAGTAAGTATATTTCCTGCAAGCACGTATTTTTAGAAGAAAAGCATCTGTGTTTATGCAATCAGTATCTTAAAGACATCGTACATTTTCGCAAATGAAAATAAAATATATGAGACGGAGCGTGACTGAAAGTCTGATTTTATTAATTCGTGTGCCCTGAATTGGCAAGATGCAGTCATAGAAACAGATCCCCTAAAATGAGGAGATTGTTACAAATTGAGAAACAAAAGATGCTGGCAATGTTGATGACGCTTCAAGGAGCTTCCCTTTGCTATGACTCGTATGACATTTGACGTTCTTCTCGTCTTGCTTTCTGAAGGAGGTTGATTCTGAACGAGGCTTGATCCTTTCGAAGCTTACCATGTTGTAAGTGATACAGACGAATTCAGAATGCAGTTGTTCGCTTATTCCCTTATTTTGCATGGATCGCCCTTTCGGGTTTTCAATCCATCGGGATACCATTTTTTGTCTGAGTCGTCCAATGCGGCTTTTCAACTCAGCGGGTGTACATCTTTTTATTTTGATTTCCCTTATTTTTGCCCGAGTCTTTTATTCTGTTTTTGACTCGCCGGGATGCCATATTTTTGCCTGGACTTACATTCTGTTTTTATGTCCAGCGGGTCATTTTTATGCGAAGTATTTTTTAACTGCATCTGAATTCATAGGGGACGGGAAGTCTTCACCATCCATAGTGCTGAGCATCAGTGCTCCACCAGAGAAAACTTTCTTTACTACGAATGGCCCTTCATAGTTTGGGGTCCACTTGCCCCTGTGGTCTGTATGAGGAGGGATGAGTCTTTTCAGCACAAGATCTCCTACTTGGTATTCTCGGAGCCTGACTTTATGATCGAAGGCTTTCTTCATTCTTTTCTGATATAACTGCCCATGACAGATTGCAGCCAATCTCTTCTCTTCAATCAGATTCAGTTGTTCGTATCGGGATCGGACCCATTCTGCTTCGTTTAGCTTAACATCCATCAATACCCGTAGGGAGGGTAATTCAACTTCAACACGTAGGACTGCCTCCATACCATATACAAGCTGATACGGCGTTGCCCCAGTAGATGTTCTGATTGACGTGCGGTACCCATGCAAGGCAAACGGTAGCATTTCATGCCAGTCTTTGTAGGTGACTACCATCTTCTGCACAATCTTCTTGATATTCTTATTAGCTGCCTCAACAGCGCCATTCATCTTTGGCCTGTTGTAAACACCCCAAATTTTCCCTCACTCATTTCACCATGGCTTGTGATCTTTTCATGTGCATAAGTTCAATCATAGCATCTCATATTGCATTTTTGCTTCACTGCATTGGTTCTAAGTCATCTGCATCTAGAGTTTGTGATCTGAGCAATCCAAGAGCTACTTGAGCCACTTCAAAGGTCTTCAATCATCTCCAAGGGGTCCATATATGTTCAAGCATCATATTATATCCCCACAAGTTCAAGAAAGTCAAAGAATCACAAGAACTGAGAATGGCATGGAAGCAGAGCCAGGTTTGACTGCACATATGACCTAGAATTAGGGTTTTGGTTTCAAAGGCCATAACTCTAAATTTTCTGGTCATTCTTGTTTCTATTGGTCTCTATATGGTATAGGGATCATGCATATCAATTTTCATGAAGAAATTCCATGGGGAAGGCATCTGATCAAGAGTTGACTTGTTGAGCAAGTCAGTGCAAAATCAGGGCATCTGAGGCCCCCAATGACCCAACCAAAGGGTGTTCATCATCATTTTGATTGTGTATGATCTTTATTTGATCATAGAAGATGTTAGAAGTTCACAAAATTGAAGAATTTCAAGCCATTTGCAAAGTTGACTTTTTGGGAAAATGACTTGTAATGGAAACTTGCCATTTTGGGAAACTTTTTCAACCCTTGTGTAAACACCCCAAATTTGCCCTCACCCATTCACACCATGGCTTGTGATCATTTCATATGCATAAAGTCAATCATAGCATCTCATATTACATTTTTGATTCACTGCATTGATTCTAAGTCATCTGCATCTAGGGTTTGTGATCTGAGCAATCCAAGAGCTTCTTGAGCCACTCCAAAGGTCATCAATCACTTCAAAGGGGTCCATGTATGTTCAAGCATCATATCATATCACCTCAAAGTCAAGAATGTCAAAAAATCACAAGAACTGAGATTGGCATGGAAGCAGAGCCAGGTTTAACTGCACAGATGACCTAGAATTAGGGTTTTGGTTTCAAAGGCCATAACTCCAATTTTTTTGGTCATTCTTGTTTCTATTGGTCTCTATATGGTATAGGGATCATGCATATCAATGTTTATGAAGAAATTCAATGGGGAAGGCATCTGATCAAGAGTTGACTTTTTGAGCAAGTCAGTGCAAAATCAGGGCATCTGAGGCCCCCAAGGACCCAACCAAAGGGTGTTCTTCATCATTTTGATTGTGTATGATATTTATTTGATCATAGAAGATGTTGGAAGTTCACAAATTTGAAGAATTCCAAGCCATTTGCAAAGTTGACTTTTTGGGAAAATGACTTGTAATGAAAAATTGCCATTTTGGGAAACTTTTTCAACCCTTGCTTTTTGATTCAAAAATGCTTCAAATGAGAAAACTTTGGTCATGAAAGTTGTAGAATGGATCATTCCCTTTTCAAAAAGTACAAGAACTCATTCTAATTCATTTTGGATCAAAAGTTATGGCTTGTCAAAGTTGGGAAAAATCACATAATTTCAAGTTTTCTACCAAAGAGGCAAAGTTGCAAAATCCCTTGCCAAGGCAAATTGAGCTTTCAAATGGACTTCTAAACTTCACACAAACATGAACTAATGTCTAAAAATCAGTTTGGCCCAAAGAATTTTCCATTTCTATGCCTTGATTTTCACATAGCCATAAGTCATTTTTCATGAAAGTGCAAAGAGGGATTTTTGGCAAAATCATTCTCAAAGGAATTGTATGATCTCTAGCTGGTTTTAATACATTGTCATGACCTAATGAGGCATCCCACATCAGAAATTCAGCAAGGTTTCTCACATTCACATAGCCAAAAGTCATGAAATGTCACAAGTTGTCAAGTTGCAAAAACTCCTCTAGCTCATGATCCAAATGCAGCAGCCTCTCATGAACCATCCAAGGGCCATCCTTGACTCAAGCTGAGGCAGGACAAGCCTCTAGATCACCTCTGCCACAGCCCATGCTTGAAGTACACCAACTATTGACTTTTTGGCCAATTGCTCCATACCATTCCCACAGTGCATGTCAAGTCTTCTGACTCATTCCAATAGTTTAGGACTTGTATATGGATCATAAAATATAACATACACAAGCCTGAAAGACACACATTGCAGCACACTCCAAAAACTGTCCAAAGCTTCTTCCCTTCGAAACTCTGCCCACAGCCATCAAACTTCAAAATTTCCTTCACCAATCAATCAGAAATCATCCATAGAACAAATCCCACCCCTCACAATGATCTGAAACAGCACACACAAGAACCTCATTTTCTGCTACACCAGAACTGAACCACAAAAACTAGCCACTCTCAACTTCATTCAAGGGTTCCATCAACCTCAGGAGGATCAAGGGAGATCATTGGCACGAAAGGAAGGCTCTGAAAGCTCTAGTTTGAAGAACTTCAGTTCAGGTATCCATCAAGAACAAATTTTCCAGAACTTCATTTACTTGTTATAAATTGATTCTACATGTTATCCTGATCATCATGATGTGTTTAAAAATGAAAATGAGTGGAAAATGAGTATGTATTGATGTTCTGAAGTTTTTCCCGTGAAAAATGTTTGCTTCGATTTGCTTGATTCATGTAGTTTAAATGTTGTTTGGTGATTGATTCATGTTCCATGATGTTAGAGGATCATTTCCCCGTGTTCAATTTGAAGTGGGGTGGCTTGTAGCATGATCTAGGGTTTTGGTTCGCCGGAGAAGACGACCGGAAGTCTTCTCCGGCCACCTGAGAATCATTAACCCTAATTTATGTCATTAATTGTGGTTTGAATATGGAGCGTAGGATGGGCTGACTTCCTTTGACCCGCACGCGTTTTGATGGCCAGGATCTTTCCATTTTGCCCTAATCCATGATTAACTTAATTAATCCAAATTAATTAATTGTAAAACCAGGTTTAACCAGGTTTGAACTTGGGCCGTAGGATTGCGCGCCAAGTCAAACCTCCCCAGCCCAGATTGCATCTGATCCGTCCACTGCACATACTTCTCATTTAATTAGTTTTATTTTACATTTTTCTCATTTAATTTGTACATTTAATTAAAAATAGCAAAAAAGGTCTAAAAATTCTGAAATTTTTTATCCAAGCTTTAATTAATTTTCAGAACACAAAAATATTTTTATTTTTATTTTTTGCATTAAAAATTATTTTTAAATCATTTAAAAGTTTATTTTTAATTAGTTAATGAAAATTAATTAATTAAAAATACTTTTAGGTATTTAAAAATTACAAAAAATTCATGTAACATTTAAAAACATTTAGAAACATTGTCCAATTCTCAAACCAAATTTCTTTTTTGTTTTTGATGCCTTTTGATAATTTTCTTTGGATTTAATTTCATTTCAAGGCAATATTTTGTTTCAAACTTCAAAAATTCATTTCTGCCTAACCATTGAGAGTTGGACAATGATTCTTTTTGCATTGCATCTTGCATAACATGTAGTTTATAGGATAAAATTGGCATGATTTGATCTTGCATTTTCAATTTGTTTTTTGCATTTTTCTTGACAAGGTACCTTAAAACCCTAGCAATCTTAGAAAATTCATAACTCTCACTAGGTTAAGAGTTAAAACCCCTCCTTTGGGCAGTGAGTTTGCATAGGTTTAGGGTTCCTTTGAGAGCATTTTCAAATTTTTATCATGTCATTTGCTTCTGGTCTTGGATTTTTGTTTTGTGTGTTGATCATAAACCCTAATTCATGCCTTCTTTTGCATCTATCTTCCATTTGCTTGCATACCATGACTTGCCATGGCATTTTGTGCATTCATTTGATTCATAAGACATCTTAGGACATATTAGAATCATGCTTGATCATTGCATCTTTCATTTTCCATGTTGTATGTCATTTGCATTTCATAACTTTTCATGAACATTCATGGTTCAAAGCATGCTTCTCTTGCATCCATATGTTTGTATGATCATCCTCATGCCTTGCCTCATGTTTGCATCACCTCTTTGCATCATTACCATCATGTGTGTGCTTCTGGTTTTGGTTTGCATCACCCCATTTCATCTCATTTGCATTGCATTTCATTTCTTTACTAACTTTTCAGGTGGTAAGTCACTTTGAGAAGTGAATTTGCCTTCACTTCTCATGGTCTCTTTTCATCTCTTTCACACATCCCTTGCTGCATTTTGTATGTGTTTGGATTGAGCTTGCTCATTCTTGTTCATCCCTTACTTTCTTTTCTTCAAGCAACTTGTCTTCTTAAGTGAAGCAAGTTGTTTTGCTTCTCTTTGCTCTTTTCATCTGCTTCTCTCCTTGGTGGCTCTTTGAAGATTTCTTTCTTAAGCCTCACAAACACCTAGGATCTCCAAGCATGATAATAATTAGGGTTTTGATTAGTCCCCCATTAGTTTTACCTTTGTGTCATCTCTTGAGTCTTCTCTTCTCATCTCATAATCAGGGACTAAACCCTAAAGGCTTTGAGGCTTTGTGATTAAGCTTATACCTGCATCCTTCTATTAGGATGGAGTGTATAACTTTAATCCTAAGTGTTAAACCCTTAATGTGTTTAACCCCTTTAATCAATTCACTTAATAATCATCAAGACATCAAGCTTGTAACTTGGGCCTTGCATTAGGGTTCTAATTCTTCCTTAATTGGTTAAGAAGGACTAACCCTAGTGTTAATGGACAAGTCCTCCTCAAGTTGTCTTACAAAATCATAAAACCCACTTCTTCATCTTATCATTAACTGAAATCCATCTAATAAAGGCTTTGTTTTGTCATGAGGTTAATCCCTAATCATGGATTAAGTTGAGGAGCTTTCCTCAGCTTAAACATTCTCATCTATTATCCTTCTATTAGGATGGTGTAATGAGTCTGTTTAATCCCTGATTATGGCTTAGTCTCATTACTTAACACTAAACAAAAACACCAAAAACATCTAAATAATCACAAGTAGGTTAATGATCTTAATCCTACATCAGGGTGATTAAGTGTGAGATGTTGACTTCACACTTAAGGTATTCTCATTACCCCTAATCAGAGGGAGGATGTGGTGAGTTTACTAACCCATTGGTTTAGGCTTAAGCTCATTTTCTTATGACAAAATCCAAAAGCAATAAAAGACTGAAAACACAAAAACAAACAATAATCGTCTCCTCCGGGATTCTTTTCTCATCTCATTCACTCACAAACGAGAACTTGCATCTTCCGTCTAATGCAAGACAGTTTGCACCTGAGTCAGACAGGTCATACACTTGAGCATAGACAAGTAAGCAGTTCACAGGTTAATTTATCTTTCAGTCTCTTTGGGTCGAACTACGGTGTTCTGACTTCCTCATTGCACGAGAGGATACGTAGGCATAACTTAACAGTTATCGAACAAAAGTCTCTGTATATTCCCCCTCTTTCTAGCATCATTCTTTAAGCCTCATGATCTTGAGCATTTCATTCTTGTTCTTACACTGACACTTCACTTATACACTTCACACCTCTTTTACACTGACACTTGCATTCTTTCCAGCTTTGATACACAGACTGCACTGACACTACCCCTTTTAAACAAAAATCTTTTAAGCGTGGATCCCGTCGAGTACGGCGGACAATCTGGGTGCTAATACCTTCCCAGGTTGTAACCAACCCCCTTTCTCAGTCTCTCTGGTTCGCAACCGTCTTATCCATATCTTTCTAGGTCTATGCAGCATTACCTTTCCTCCGGGATAAAAATGCCTAGCTGGCGACTCTTTCTTTCTCTTGAGTTCACTCCTGTGTGTTCTCACTCCTCTCTTTTGCCGACCGTTCGCGTGTGTACCCCTTCTGACCTTTGAGGGTGTCATTTTGGTGGGAGCGACAGCTTGGCGACTCTGCTGGGAAACCTTATACTGTAACCAGGGCTTCTGGTTCTTTTTGTGGGTTCCTCCTAGCGCTTGTTTGATTTGTGTTTACTGGGGTGTTATGTGCTATTTGTGTTTGTATATTTGCTTTATTTACTGCTTTATGTACAGTTATTTTATTGCTTTCTTTACAGCTTTATATACATCATACTGTCATACTGTTATCTGGCTGGATCTGGTTTTGTTGCTTTGGTGGGTGGGGTTCTACTGAGAGTTTTAGGTCCTATACCTGGGACCTGAGTGACACCTAGGCTAGAGTGGTTCATGTTCTTTCCCATTCCATTTCGGTCTGGTGCGGGAATATGAAACACGGTTCAGATATGGGTTTCTTCTTGAGAACTCTGTTCTACAGATCTCCTGTAGTGCTAGGGCTATTTGGGAAGCCTGCTAAGTCTGGATGACCTTTATTATGACCTTCAGAAACTGAGGTGAATTAGAGGAGGATCTTTTATGGTTATTGTAAACACTGTACCTCCGGGTTAGAAGTGTTTACACTTCTCATAACTGATCCAAGTCTGAGGATCCTTGTTTTAGAACACCACCTGTGAGGGGGTTGGGCTGTTTACAGGTTTGCAGGTACCCTTGACCACAACATACCTTGATACTTTGTTTTGAATAAGAGTACTCCATTTTGGGACAGTTCTTGTGATTTTAACCCTGGATATGTGACTCTTTATTTGAGTCCCCCACCTTGGTTACTGGACTTTTGAACCTCCATCTGGACTTCTTAGACATACATAGACTTATATCAAGGCAGTAATCAGATCCAGCTTGATCACAAACCCTTGCATATCATCTGCATACTCATCATTTGCATCATTTAACATTTGTTTATTTGTTTATCAGGGTATCCCCATCATATTTGGCTTGGTTTTGACCCCTTCATCTGCATAGACCCCTGTTCATCAGCTATCTGCTCCAGCTATCTTCATCAGTGGTTGGCTTCAGTACCTTCATCATCAGCCTATCAGTGGCTCATCTCCAATATCAGTCTTCATCATCAGCATCTGTTTTCAGCTCTTCATCAGCAGTCATGGCACCCAAGAAGAGCAACATTTCATACCACTTCTTTGAGCCTGTGCTGACTGGCATCAGGCAGGTCCAAGCACTTATCACTCCAGACCATATCCCTTTATTCAGAGAACATTATGGAGGCATCCTTGATATGATTATGGATTTGGACCCTTCTCAGAGGAGTTTGATTCACACTTGCCTACAGTTTTATGACCCTCCTTTGAGATGTTTCACTTTCCAGAACTTTCAGCTGGGACCTTTGCTGGAGGAGTTCTCATCACTGATTGGAGTACCTGTCAGGGGTGGTGTCCCCTTCAAACCTGAGTTGGCTTTTCCCAGCAATGAAGAAGTGGCAAAAGCACTGTACCTGGAGCCTATTTTGATTGAGCAGAATATGTCAACAAAAGCTGGAATCCCTGGTCTACACTTGGATTTCTTGACTTCTCAGGCCATCCTGAAGGCCTCTCTGGGAGAATGGAGGGCAGTTTGTGCATTGTTAGCCCTCAGTGTATATGGGGTTATACTTTTTGCAGATAAGCCCAAGTTTATCAGCAAGAATGCTATTCATCTCTTCCTTTTGAGGAACCCAGTACCCACCTTGCTGGGAGATTTCTATTATTCTGTTCACCAAAGGAATGAGAAGCAGAGAGGAAGGTTGGTGAGATGCTGTGCTCCCCTATTTCATACCTGGCTGCTCAAACACTTACCCAAGACTGATGCTTTCCTGAATCCTCACCAACAGAAGAATTGGGCTAGGAGACTTATTGCTTTGACTTCAGATGACATCAGGTGGTGCACCCAGAGCACCAAAGGCAGGGACATAATAACTAGCTGTGGGCAATTTCCCAATGTACCTCTGATAGGAGTGAAGGGTTGCATCAACTACAATCCTTTGCTTTTTAAGAGACAGTTGGGCTATGCTTTGGTTCACCCTCCTAGAGTGCAAGACTTGGCTGAAACCCTGTATTGTGAGATAAAACCTAATCTAGCTGTTGTCAGGCAAGCATCCTGGGCTTGAGACAACATCCAGACCAAAGGGATGGCCATTCTTGGGAGGTGCAACAATGTGGCTTCAGCTCAGTACTATGAATGGTCTCATGCTAGGGCTCAAATTTCTGGGATGCCTTTCACCATTGAGGATACACCTGGACCATCCACAACACCACCTCCAGCCACTGTCAGCCTGGAAGAATTTGAGAAACTGAAGGAGAGGAATGAGAATCTGTCTCAAGCTCTGAAGAGGACCCTCTGGAAAAGGAGTGATGGTCGTCTAGACATTGAGAGGTTGGAAAAGCTTAAGGTGGAGCATCTAGCCAGGATTGAGAAAGCACAGGACTACATCATGAAATCAAGAGCTGGGGAGCAAATTTTGAAGAATGCCTGTAAAGAGGCCCAGTATCAGAAGGCTAGGACTGATCTCTATCTGAAAGAAAGTCAAGCTAGGTGGGTCAGGATCACTGAAGCTCGTACTCAGGAAGATAAGAGAACTCAAGACAGGATTGAGCAGTTGGAGGCCAATGAAAAGAAACAACAGGAGGCTCTGCTAGCAGCCCAGAAGGAGATTTCAGAATTGAAGATTAGGGCTGGTGTGAAGAGGTCAAAGGACCAAGACAGGCACAAGAAGTTGACCACTGCTATTGCCACCAGGAACCTTATTATCAGAAATATTACAGAGCATCTGGCTGGTCCTGTAACCGAAGCACTTCTGAAGGAAGTTAAGGAGGATGAGTTTGGTCTTGGTGTCTGACTTTTTGCTTGTTGTTGCTTTCATTTCATGTACTTTTCTTTTATGTTGTATTTTTGACCCCTCAGGGGCATGGGATGTAAAAAACAAACTATGTATTGATCCACCATTTGTAATGTATTTGTCAGTTTGTTTCATTTGAGTTTCTTTTCTCAAAGCAGCATCAAAGCATCTTCCTCAGGGTCTGGAAAGGTCAAAACCAAGAGCCAAGCCGGATACCTTGGAAACAAATAAGCATACTGCATTGCATGCTAACTTTTGTTTTGTTTTGTAGGTTTTTGTTTTGTTTGTTACTAACTCTGTTGTGGTTCAGGAATTATTGCTCGCCGTCGGGTGTTCCCTCTCAACCGTCCGCACAGATATCCTACTCGCAACAATCTTCCTGGTATACAGATGGACCAAGTACAGCAAGATCTGACAGAAGTCAGGACTCAGATGGCTAATGAAAGGCTGGAGATGAGAAACCAAATGACCCAGTTCATGGAAGTAATGAATGGCTTGGCTCAAAGTCAAGAAATATTGAGGGCATTGATAGAAAGACAAACCCAGGAGGACCCCCATCTGGGAACTGGAGGAACAAGTAACAATGAAAGGGGTCAGCCCCATGTTAACCCACCAGTATATGGGCCTCATCTTCATCCAAAGATCAACATCCCCACTAATGTACAAGGAAATACTACTGCAGGCAGAATCTTACAAGAAGACCCCCAAGAGGAGCAATTCACTGTAATGGGAGCTGGGGATGAAGCCTATGATAGAAGGCTTGATGAAATTGCTGAGAAGTTGAGATCTCTGGAGTCTCAAAATTCCCTGGGCTTTGATGTCATGGATATGGGGCTAGTGGATGGGGTAAGGATTCCCCACAAGTTTAAACCCCCGTGCTTCGAGAAGTACAATGGAACTTCCTGTCCACGAACTCACTTGCAGTCCTTCTTGGGGAGACTTAAGGCATACACCATGGATGAAAAACTGTGGATGTTTTATTTCGAAGACAGTTTGACTGGGGCTTCCAGGGAGTGGTACTCACACTTGACCAGAGCCACAATCAGATGCTGGAAGGACCTAGCTGAGGCCTTCATCAGGCAGTACCAATACAATCTGGACATGGCTCCTAACAGGACTCTTTTGATGGGAATGTCTCAGTCATCCAGAGAAAGCTTCAGGGAATATGCCTAGAGGTGGAGACAGCTTGCCGCTGCTGTCCAGCCACCCATGTCGGAAAGGGAAATGGCCGACATGTTTATGAATACGCTACAAGGAACATATATTGACAGGCTAGCTGCCTTTTCTTCCACCAGCTTCGCTGACGTAGTCATAGCCGGAGAAAGAATTGAGAGCCTTCTGAAAATGGGTAAAATTTATGATAATGGTGCAAGTTCGTCTAGCAACCCCAGAAAGCCTTTTGTGGGACCTAGAAGAACTGGTGAGGCAAATGCCATTCATGCTAGCAGGGGCAGACCTCAGTATGTCCACAGATCAGTAGCAGCTGTCACTATTCCAGCTCCGATTCCTCAGCAACCAGCATATCAACAACCACACTATCAACATCAAGTTCAGTATCCGCTACAGAGGACCTACAACAACAGTAACAACAATCAGCAACAAAGACCTTTTCAGCAAAGACCATCACAGGCAAATAGGGTAATTGACCCTATCCCTATGCCTTATGCCGCTTTATTGCCACAACTCCTGAAACTCAACCTGGTTGAATTAAGGACATTGGTACCACCAGATCCCTCTAATCTCCCAAGAAATTATGATGTCAACACCAGATGTGCTTTCCATTCCAATGCACCTGGCCACAATACTGAGAAATGCAGGGCTTTACATTTGAAGGTACAAGACCTGGTGGATTCTAAGGCCCTCAACTTTGCACCCCCGCCAAATGTCAACAAGAATCCCATGCCCAATCATGGAGGACCAAGAATTAATGCCATTGAGGAAGATAAGCCATCTTTCTTAATCACCAGTGTTGGACAGATTCGGACACCTCTGGTAGAAATTAAAGCTCAGCTCCTGGAATGCCAGATGTTCCCCGGGTGTGAGCTCGGTTGTGGTTATTGCAACATTTCAGTCAACGGGTGTGATAACTTGAGAAGCGGCATAGATGGTCTTATCAAAAGTGGTATACTCCAGATCACGACATCAGCGCCTACAAATCCAGCAATCCCTTTGACAACAATTCCTGACTCTTCTACAACTGCAACAACGATCATTCCGACCAATTCATCAATATCATCAACAATGGCTTCATCCATCACTTCAACAAACCAGATGTCAACAACCATCTCTTCTACAACATCAGCATCCTTGTCACCAGCAAGACCTTCTACAACACCAACAACAATTAATGAAGATATCTCAGCAGTCACTATCTACTATGATCAGTCAAGTGTTCCTCCAGACAACAACTTTCAACAACAAACAGTGGCACCTCCTGCCAGGTCACCAGTCACCATCTACTACGATCCGCACACCATCTCAGTACCCTCCTCTGCAGCAGTCAGTCCAGTTACCATTACGGTGCCTGGACCAGTTCCATATGAAAGCAGTAATACCATACCTTGGCATTATGGCTCTGACCTCTACTGCAACGGAGAGAAAATCACTTTGGACTCTTCAACCTCTTTTCCACAGATTGATAATGTTGGGGGAGGCGGAGGCTTCACCAGAAGTGGACGCCTTTTTGCCTCACAATTGCAAAGACCTACTGCTGAAGCAGAAGCTGCTGCCAAAGCAAAGGGGAAGAGTGTAATACCTGAAGAACCAATTCTCAAAGAAACTCAGAAGACATCTTTTGAACAAGATGTAGACGAGTTTATGAGGATTATAAAGAGAAGTGATTACAAAGTGGTGGATCAGCTTCACCAAACTCCCTCAAAGATCTCCATATTATCCCTGCTGATGTGTTCTGAAGCTCACATGAATGCATTATTGAAAGTCCTGCACGCAGCATATGTGCCAGAGGAGATCACTGTTAATCAGCTAGAAACCGTGGTGGCAAATGTCAACACCAGTCACAGACTGGGCTTCACCAATGCTGACTTAACATCTGAGGGACGTAACCACAACAAGGCTTTACATATCACCTTGGAATGCAAGGGTGTTGTTCTATCACATGTACTGGTGGACACTGGGTCTTCACTCAATGTTCTACCAAAGAAGGCCTTGGTGAAGCTGGAGTACGATGGCTTGGCATTGCGTCCAAGTAATTTGGTGGTGAGAGCATTTAATGGCTCTAAAAGATCAGTGCTAGGTGAGATTGATCTGCCTGTGATGATTGGCCCGCAGACTTTTAAGATTACCTTCTATGTGATGGACATTCAGCCGGCCTACAGCTGTTTGTTGGGTAGACCTTGGATCCATGCCGCTGGCGCTGTTACGTCTACCCTTCACCAGAAGTTGAAATTCGAGTGGGAAGGCCAGATCATCACCATCTGTGGTGAAGAAGATATCTTTGTTAGCCATCTGGCTTCGTACAAGTATATTGAGATGGATGGAGAAATCCATGAAACCATGAGCCAGGGGTTTGAGGCCCTAAACATTAATGAAGCATCTGCTGTACTTGGAACCTCCATGACATCTTATCAGCAAGCCAGGAAGGTTGTTGAAGAGGGGACTGCCCAAGGCTGGGGCAAACTGCTGCCCGTGGAGAAGAAGGAGGACAGATTTGGGTTGGGTTACAGACCAACTCAACAAGATCAATCAGAGGCTGCCAAGAAGCCCAGTTTTGTCAGTGGGGGGATGCTCACCCCTGATGCAGTAAACAACTTGGAAGACGAGGATGAAAGCGACCGCAACCTGGAGAGCTGGATACGTCCAAGGATCCCGGGGAGCCAAGTCCTTAACTGGTCTTCCCAGGAAATTATAAGGGTTACTCCCGCAGAGTAATTATTATTTCCTGTATTTTTTAAGCATGCATCAAGTCTTGCATCTTGCCCAAGATGTCAAAACTCATTTTGTAATCGGGCCATCTTGTAATTTTGTGCAAACAGATCAATCAATGAATATCGGACATCTTTTGCAAATGAGTCTTTTCCTTTTCCGCTCATTGTTTTTCATTTTTCTTTTTGTACAAAAATAAAAATGGCAATGTTTTCCAAAATGACAACTTCATTTCACTTTTTTTCTAAAACAAGATTAAAATCAATCACTAAAATGAACAATCTACACCCTTGCAGAGAGTGCCTTTCAGACTGCACCGACAACAACACAACTATGGCTTCGTATGACTTTGACAATCCAATCAATCAAGCTGATGAAGGGGTTGAAGAAGATTATGAGCTTCCTGAGGAGCTAGCCAGGTTGTTAAGGCAAGAGGAGAAGGTTATCACTCCTCATCAGGAGGAGGTCGAAACGGTTAATCTTGGTACGGAAGAAGATGTGAAAGAGGTTAAGATCGGGGCCTGCCTACAAGATTCAGTGAAAGAGCAACTAATTGATATGCTTCGGGAGTATGTGGATGTGTTTGCTTGTTCTTACCAGGGTATGCCAGGGTTGGACACCGATATTGTCATGCACAAGCTGCCTTTAAGAGAAGATTGCCCATCGGTTAAACAGAAACTGCGTCGTACTCGCCCAGACATGGCAATGAAGATAAAAGAAGAGGTGCAAAAGCAGTGGGACGCCGGGTTCCTTGCTGTAACTAGCTATCCGCCGTGGGTTGCTAATATTGTACATGTGCCTAAGAAAGACGGCAAAGTGAGAATGTGTGTGGACTACCGGGATCTGAACAGAGCCAACCCGAAAGATGATTTCCCATTACCTCACATTGATGTATTGGTGGACAATACGGCTCAGTTCTCGGTGTTCTCCTTCATGGATGGATTTTCAGGATACAACCAGATCAAAATGTCACCTGAAGACATGGAGAAGACAACTTTCATCACACCCTGGGGCACGTTCTGTTACAAGGTGATGCCATTCGGACTGAAGAATGCTGGTGCAACATATCAACGGGCTATGGTAACATTATTCCACGACATGATGCATAAAGAAATTGAATGTTATGTGGATGACATGATTGCCAAGTCCCTCACAGAAGAAGACCACCTGGTAAATCTGTTGAAGTTATTTAAGCATCTGAGGAAGTACCAACTGAAGTTGAACCCCAACAAGTGCACATTCGGGGTGCGATCCGGTAAGCTGCTGGGCTTTATTGTAAGCGAGAAAGGGATTGAAGTAGACCCTGATAAAGTCAAAGCCATTCAAGAGATGCCTGCACCGAAAACTGAGAAAGAAGTTCGGGGGTTTCTAGGTAGATTGAACTACATTTCAAGGTTCATATCTCACCTTACAGCAACTTGTGAACCTTTGTTCAAACTGTTAAGAAAGGAACAAACGGTCAGGTGGAATGAAGATTGCCAGAGGGCTTTTGACAAGATCAATGAATACCTGCAAGTGCCTTCAATCCTTATGCCTCCAGTTGAAGGAAGACCTCTAATAATGTACTTGACAGTATTAGAAGAGTCAATGGGGTGTGTGCTGGGCCAGCATGACGAGTCTGGTCGAAAAGAGTATGCAATTTACTACCTAAGCAAAAAGTTTACCGACTGTGAACAACGTTATTCACTGCTCGAGAAAACTTGTTGTGCTTTAGCGTGGGCTGCTCGCCGACTAAGGCAGTATATGTTGACCCACACTACTTTATTGATCTCAAAGATGGATCCAGTTAAGTACATTTTTGAGAAGCCAGCGCTTACCGGACGGGTTGCAAGATGGCAAATGATCCTCACAGAATATGACATCCAGTACACATCTCAGAAAGCCATCAAAGGCAGTGTATTGTTTGATTATCTTGCTGAGCAACCCATTGATGATTACCAGCCTATGAGATTTGACTTCCCTGATGAAGACATCATGTTCATAAAAGCAAAAGATCATGAAGAGCCTGTTCACACTGAAGGGCCTGACCCAGAAGAAGAATGGACTATGATGTTTGATGGGGCTGTTAATATGAATGGTCGTGGTGTTGGTGCAGTACTCATTACACCTAAGGGAGTTCACATGCCTTTCTCGGCAAAACTCACTTTCAACTGCACTAACAACGAAGCTGAATACGAAGCTTGTATTATGGGTCTTGAGGAAGTCATTGACCTCAGGATCAAAACTTTGACTGTATTCGGAGATTCAGCTCTGGTAGTTAATCAAACCAACGACAAATGGTACACCCACCAGGATCATCTAATACCTTACAGGGATTATACAAGGAGGTTGTTGACTTTCTTTACAACGGTCAAGCTTGAGTATATCCCTCGGGACGAGAATCAGTTCGCAGACGCTCTAGCTACCATTTCCTCAATGATCAAAGTTCAAGCTGCCAACTTTGTACCTCGGATCTCAGTATCCAGACTTGATAGACCAACATATGTATTCGCAGCAGATGTTGTCAAAGATGATAAGCCTTGGTTCCACGACATTAAGTGCTTCTTGGAGGATCAAACATACCCACCTGGGGCATCTTCCAATGATAAGAAGACTTTGAGAAGGCTTGCTGGTAGTTTCTTTCTGAACACTGATGGTTCCCTGTACAAGAGAAACTTTGATATGGTACTCCTCAGATGCGTTGATAGAACAAAAGCAGACTTATTGATGCCCGAAGTGCACGAAGGATCCTTTGGTACCCATGCAGGAGGGCATGCCATGGTCAAAAAGTTGCTAAGATCAGGGTACTACTGGATCACAATGGATGCTGACTGTTGTGCCTATGCCAGAAAATGCCATAAATGCCAGATTTATGTGGATAAAGTGCATGTGCCTCCGAATCCTATGAATGTGATGTATTCACCTTGGCCCTTTGCCATGTGGGGCATTGATATGATTGGCAAGATTGAACCGACTGCTTCAAATGGCCACAGATTCATCCTGGTAGCCATTGACTATTTTACCAAGTGGGTTGAAGCAGCCTCCTATGCAAATGTTACAAGGCAAGTGGTAGCCCGATTCCTGAAGAGAGACATCATCTGTCGGTATGGAGTTCCCGAGCGAATCATTACTGATAATGGTTCCAACTTAAACAACAAAATGATGGCAGAGCTATGCCGGGACTTCAAGATCCAACACCACAATTCTTCTCCTTACAGGCCAAAGATGAATGGCGCTGTTGAGGCAGCTAATAAGAATATCAAGAAGATTGTGCAGAAGATGGTGGTCACCTACAAAGACTGGCATGAAATGCTACCGTTTGCCCTGCATGGGTGTAACACGGTGGGAGAACTGACTTTAAGTTATGTTGCGGATA
This sequence comes from Lathyrus aphaca, assembly GCA_963966055.1. NCBI lineage: Eukaryota > Viridiplantae > Streptophyta > Magnoliopsida > Fabales > Fabaceae > Lathyrus > Lathyrus aphaca. Next base: position 280,547,273 of record OZ014520.1, on the reverse strand, counting down.
GCAAGAGTCGCCACCGACTTTTATTTTATCCAAAAGGAAAGGTTATAAAAGAACAGGAAAGACCTTAAGAGAATATTTTGGGTCCGGGGGGTAGGTTATGAAAAGGGAAGGTATTAGCACCCTTTTCATCCATGGTTATCCATGGGCTCTTAGGTACTTAAGCTCACTTTATTTTTGAAAGTGTAGTGTGTGAATAGAAAAAATTTTCAGAATAGTTAATAATAATCCATGTACGGATGTGTAAAAACTTGTTTGAAAATTTGTTTGAAAATGTTAAGTGTTTGAAATTTTTTTTGAAGTGAGCAAGTACATAAGAGGAACCTACCCTAGAATTTAAAGTCTTTCTTGTTCTTTTTTCCTTTCCTTGGTAAGACTATCCCTACTATTAAGGAGTAGGTAGTCATTACCTTGGATGTTAAGGGACATGTGAGGGTCAATCTGATTATGAAGGCAACTGTGGGGTGTATTAAGCACATATGAGGGACTATCATCATTATTCGAAGGGACTCGATTCGTAAAGGCAACCATAAGGGACTTGATGATTTTCTTTTTAAGGGACTTACTTTATACACCCCACTTGACCATTATTCGTAGGCAACTTGAGGGATAACCTTAGAAATGTGAGACGGCGATTAAAAATCGACTTACGTGTGTGTGAGTGTTTATTTTAATTATCTTATATTAAAAGTGGTCTAAATTTATTTTAAATAACAAACATGTTTTACACTCCCTAATTACTAACCATAACAACAATTAAATAATTAAAATATTTACAAAATTACACCAAGGAAGCAATTACAACAAAATAAAATAAATAGCAAAATATAATCAAAATAAATATAATAAGCAAAAAGTAATAAATAATAAAATATTGGGGTTAGTAAATAATAATAAGAAAAATTAAATAAGGTTATTAGAAATATAAAGTTAGTGAAAATAATAATAAGCAAGAAGTTGGTGATAATAAAATAAGAGAGGTTAATAAATTAATGGAATAAAACAAAAATAATACAAATTAATCAAAATATTATAAGAATAATAAATTAACAAATTTTAATATGAACAATTGTATTTAGAAACCAATATAAACAAACAATTATTTTAATTTACAAATTATTAAGTTATTTTCAAAATTTAATTATTATAAACATATATTACCATTTATTTATTAAACAATATATGCATAGATTTAAAATATCATATTTTACAATATTAATCATGTTTACAAAATTTAATCCTATTAATTATTATACTTACAAATTATTTTTAACCATATACAAAAATATAATTATTATAAATTAGATTGTTTCTAAACATTAAAAGAAAAAAAATAATTTGAATTATAAATATATTTACAAAAATTTATAAGAATTAGAAAAATATTTTAGGGTTTGGAAAATTAGGGTTTGGTTAGAAAAATATTTTTTAAGGGTTTAAATTGTAATATGCAAAATTATTCTAATAACATATATATATATATTATTTTTAATTACATAAAAGAAATAATAATAAATTTTTTTTTATGATTTTTGAATATTTGACCCTATTTGAATATGTGCTTATGAAATAACTTTATTTACATGTATATTTAAAATATAAATCAATTAACAAAAAGTGATAAAAAATAAATAAATGAAGAAAATAGCAAAACATACCTGGCTGGGTTTTGAACCCAGGAGGCTTTGCTCACAAGATCACATGTTCTACCACTGGGCCATGCGCTGGTTGGTGCAAGAAGAATTGACTCCAAATGGTTTTGTTCTTTCCATCCAATAATCAGCAAAATAAATGAAAAACAAAAGGCTTGGGGGAGGATTGAACCCAGGACCTTATGTATAAGAGTATGCGCGCGTTACCGCCTGGCTGGGAGAGCCTTCCTGTTAGCTGAATGGCCTTGAATCATAATATATTAAGCCTTCTATTATCCTGAAAATAAAACAAAAATAATGGCCCCAGCATGATTCGAACCCTGGCCTTTTCATCAAATGCACACGCATCCTTCCACTGGGACAAGCATCAGGCTTGTGAATTAAACAGAAACAAAACCATAATATTTTAAAATAATAATTTAAATATGAATTTTCGCGCCAGCCAAGCTTCATCTTCAACCTCTGGATTTTGAAGTTTGCTGCGAAAATTGTTGCAACATTTCCTGCGATTTTTCCTGCATCTTAAAAACCTACGAAATTCAAACTAACATCAAACAGTATGATTTCATCAAATTGAGGACACCTTGAGACTCCTTGCAACCTGCACAGTCCAATTTCATCAACCAAATTCATTTATAATACATGAATCCAATAACCCTAATTTGAAGGTCCAAACCCTAATATGGCATCTCACGGATTTTCTATGGTTTCTTTAGTTTCTTTGCCCAGAATCGTTCTAAACACCATCACAAACAATATTAGGTCAACAAAATTCATTAACACACAATGAAATAGTGCAATCGAAAAAATCAAAAACAAGAACAACCATGGTTCGGATTACACAATATGCCATGATACTGATGCGTATGAGTGGTCATTCATGATCAGGGAAGCCCAAGGAAGCTTGCTATGATCTTATTTTACCTTTAAATGTCTTGTAACTCAAAATCCGAATCACACTTTTTTGATGAATTTTTGAACAATGAACTCTACCTTTGGCTGCTGAATTTCGTGCCCTTGTGTTTGGTTTATGTTTAGTATATATAGGTGAATCATTCTAGGTCAAAACATTGATTAGTCATGTGGAAACTTTGATCTAAAAAGATTGAAATTGATCAAGTGTTAAAAGTCAAATATTTGTGTATTATGACTTGCTATCTTTGGATCAATCACATTATTTCTTTCTCTTTAAACTTCAATCATCCATTAAGAATTTCTAGAACCTCAATCTTCACCCAAAAATAGATTTTCATATTTTATATTTATTTAAAATGATTTTTATGAATTAAATCAATAATAAATAAAAATAAAATAATAAAAATTCTGAATTTTGGTCAATTGGGTCGTGCACCATGTTATGAGGTGGATTGGATCACAACTTAGCAAGCCCATTTGGAAAGAATTACTTTTAGACCTCCATTTTCAACATAAACCATCACAAAATTTCCCAACTTTGCAAAGGCATATCTCCCTCAATTTTAAAGGTATGAGGGTGTTCTTGGACTTTTTGGAAAGCTTGAAGAGTCCTATAAACAACCCCATTGGTTTCAGGTCCATATCATTTACCAATCTCAAGTTGTGCCCTTTTGAAGTTGTTGACTTTTTGTTGACTTTTGAAATGACCTATAATGTCTTAGATCATATCTTTCAAATGAAGCATTTTTGGGCTTAACTTTAAACATCAAAGTTGTAGATAATTCAATTTCCTTCAAAATTAGCTTTGGATGGAGACTTGGTGATGAAGTATGTGAAAGTTATGGCTGGTCAAAGTTCAGTTGACTTTTACTGAGGAAACCCTAATTTAGAAACTCCTGATTATTGATGATCTGGAATCTCCTTGATGAATCATGATCAACCCTTGATCAAATGATGAATTTTACTTCATGTACCTGATGTTGGCAAAAAATCATGAAGTTTGACTTTGGTTTGACCACAGTTGACCTCAGTTTGACTTTTTAACTGCATTGACTGATTTTGACTTATCTGATCATCTGACTGAGCAAACTTTTGAGAAAAGTCTTGAAACTTGTCATGGGGGTTCTTATACACATATAAGATGTTATGAAACTCACTTGAGGTATTGGAAGTCCATTTAGCCTGATTAAAGTCAAAACCCTAGTTTTGGATGCACTGCCTAGGAGGTGCATTGTCTGAGGGAATTGTCAACTCCTTTGACCAATTGTGAACTTTGTGAACCTTGTGAATCTTCATAAAGTGTCTTGTGATACTCATGGGAGGTATTGTGAAGCTTGTGAACCTTGTGAACCTCATGAAGTGGCTTTGTAGACCTCATAAACCTCAGGAAAGCTTTGTAATCATTGTGAAACTTGTGAACCTTGTGAGCCTCCAAGAAGTGACTTGTAGACTTCATGAACCTCATGAAAGGTCTTGTAAATGTTGAGAAGCTTGTGAACCTTGTGAACCTCATGAAGTGACTTGGTAGACCTCATGAACCTCAGGAGAGCTTTGTAATCATTGTGAATCTTGTGAACCTTGTGAGCCTCCAAGAAGTGACTTGTAGACTTCATGAACCTCATGAAAGGTCTTGTAAATGTTGAGAAGCTTGTGAACCTTGTGAACCTTCATAAAGTAACTTGTAGACTTCATGAACCTCATGAAAGGTTATATAAGCATTGAGAAACTTGTGAACCTTGTGAACCTTCTTAGCACACAAAGTCTTGTATTGTGAGGGCAAATTTTGGGGTGCAACAGCTGCCCCTGTTCAATTTTCTGAAACCTGAGGGGTTAGATTGGTATATTTGCCAATCTTAACCTGGAAGGTTGAAGGGGATTGAACACAAAAGCCCAAAAATTTGCACTCACCAGTGCATAGAGTGATATTGATGGTTGGTTGAATATGATTGAGTGGGCTTAAAGATGCCACTAGGGGAAAGTTCTTCAGATATATTTCTTGGAAGATAAAGCAGTCCAAAATATGGAAGTACAATGAAAGCTGTCAGGAAGCTAGAGTAGTTCTGAGGTATTGATGATATGTTTTCAGGATACTGGAGTAATCCTGATGTAACAGCATGTCTTCATGAGGATAGATCAATCAATAATGATAACCCTAAAGCAGTCTTGAAGTAATGATATGACTTCAGGAGGATAGAGCAGTCAATAGCTCTAAAGCAGTCTTGAAGTAATAATTTCAGGAGGATAGAGCCATTAATAATGATAACTCTAAAGCAGTCTTGAAATAATAATGTGATATGTCTTCAGGAGGATAGAGCAATCAGTAGCTCTAAAGCAGTCTTGAAATAATAAGATGATTTCAGGAGGATAGAGCAATCAGTAGCTCTAAAGCAGTCTTGAAGTCATGAGAAGTTATCAGGAGGATAAAGTAACCCTGAGGTTACAATAAAGCAGTCCCAAAGTAATAAGAAGCTCATCAGGAGGATAAAGTAACCCTGAGGTGACGATAAAGCAGTCCCGAAGTAATAAGAAGCTTATCAGGAGGATAAAGTAACCCTGAGGTTACAATAAAGCAGTCCCGCAAATCATAAGTTTGTTTGTTGGATAATTAACCTGAAAACAAGGTAGCATTCTGTATAATAACATTAGTTTATGCTTTATGTGTGCATGTATGATATGATGCACTTAGGTAATGTACTATATGTCTATGGATATGTATGTTATGGTATGATATATATGATGTATGTATGATATGATACTGCCGGAAGCGTCTGGATATCTTCGTACAACAACTGCTGGCCAGGGAAAATAAATCCCGATTCGTTGCTGAAGAATATATAACCCTCTGTCTGCTGGGGATAACAGGGTATAGATAACCTCCCGTATGCTGGGGATAGTAAGGTATAGATATAACCTTCCGTTGTTAGGGATGGCAAGGTATATATAACCTCCTGTCTGCTGGGGATGGCAAGGTATATATAACCTCCCGTCTGCTGGGGATAGTAGGGTATATATAACCTACGTCTTCGTTTGATAGTAGGATAAGTATAACATCCCGTCTTCGTTCGTCGTACCCTTATTGGAAAGTAATTTCCCGTACATCCATATGAGGATAAAAGAGATGGATATAAATTCCAGGGGAGATGAGACTTTATGAAGATGGATTTGCCCTACTGAGGGTTTGTAACTGTCTTGTAAAGGTGAACCGGCGAGGTTTCGTTGAAATCCTTCCCTCGTTCGTCCTTAGTAAATACTATTACTGCATTTTCATGCATTTCTGGTAAACATCAATCATATTAAAAGCATACATGCATTTCTGGTAAACATCAATCATATTCAAAGGCATACATACATTCAAACACAATCAATGGACGTTTCGCTTATGTAAATAGGGTAAAAGTAAATCTGGATTCAAAAGATGGAATTTATTTATATCAAAAAGTGACCCATACACGGGTAAGTTTGTACACGGAGACATAAACCCTAGTAAGAGGATTTTGTCATAAATTTTTACAAAAGAGAATCAGCTATGTGGGAAATAATCCTATTGAGTTTCAATTCTACTATTGCCCTTCAAGTATCTCATCTTCTTGTTGTTGAGACGGAAATGATTGGATTGAGCTTTATCTGTTTGAGCTTGAGTAAGTAGTACAACTGGTTGCAGTTTCATGGGTGATCTAAACGAGACATAGTCATACGCTTTAATCCCTAACTTTTGCCTGGATTGCCCTTTCAGGTTTTCAATCCACCGGGATACCCTTTTTTGCCCAAGCCGCCTTTTCAGGTTTTCGACTTGCCGGGTGTACATCTTTTTATATATATCCCTAATTTTTGCCCAAACCCTTTTGGTTTGCCGGGATGCCCTTATTTTTGCCTAGGCCTGTCAACCTAGCGGGTCTCTTTTTATGCGTAGTATTTTTTAACTATGTCTGCGTTTACAGGCTGTGGGAAATCTTCACCATCCATTGTAGTCAGTATCATGGCACCTCCTGAGAATACTGTCTTGACTACAAATGGTCCTTCATATGTAGGAGTCCATTTGCCCCTAGGATCACCCTGTGGTAATATGATATGCTTGATTACCAAGTCACCAGCCTGATATACCTTTGGCTTAACCTTCTTATTAAAAGCTTTGATCATTCGCTTTTGGTACATCTGGCCATGACAAACTGCTGCTAACCTCTTCTCGTCAATCAAATTTATCTGGTCAAGTCGAGTCTGAATCCACTCATCTTCATCCAAGCCTGCATCCTTCATAATTCTCAAGGAAGGAATCTGAACTTCAATGGGCAGAACTGCTTCCATACCATAGACTAAGGAGAACGGGGTTGCCCCTGTTGAAGTACGTATTGTAGTACGATAACCATGAAGAGCAAATGGTAACATCTCATGCCAATCCTTATAAGTAACAGTCATCTTTTGTACAATCTTCTTAATGTTCTTATTAGCAGCTTCAACTGCCCCATTCATCTTTGGACGATACGGAGAAGAGTTGTGATGCTTAATCTTGAACTGCGTGCAGAGATCAGTAATCATAGTGTTGTTCAGATTAGAGCCATTGTCAGTGATAATCCTTTCGGGGATGCCATACCTACATATGAGATTATTCTTAATGAATCGAGCCACAACATTCTTGGTAACAGATGCAAATGAAGCTGCCTCCACCCACTTTGTGAAATAATCAATAGCAACTAGGATGAAACGATGCCCATTAGAAGCAGTAGGCTTGATCTCACCAATCATATCGATGCCCCACATGGCAAAAGGCCAAGGAGCAGTCAGCACATTCAGTGGTGATGGAGGTACATGAACTTTGTCAGCATAGATTTGACATTTGTGACAAGTTCTGGAGTGTTGATAGCAATCAGCTTCCATGGTAGACCAATAGTAACCTGCTCTCAATATCTTCTTTGCCATGGTATGACCACTAGAATGAGTGCCAAAGGTCCCATCATGCATCTCTTCCATAATCTCAGTTGCTTCCTTCTTATCCACACAACGAAGCATAGTTGAATCATGATTACGCTTGTACAGAATCCCATTACTCAAAAAGAACTTAGCAGAAAACCTTCTCAGGAACTTCCTATCTTTGACAGATGCCCCTTCAGGGAACTCCTGAGCTTCAAGATATCTTTTCACTTCATAGAACCAAGGCTTCTCCTCTGCCTATTCTGTGTCAATCTCATTGCAGTATGCAGGCTTCTCAAATCTATCAATAGTAATCTTGGGAGCTTCATCATCCCAACTAATCTCAAACATGGATGCCATAGTGGCCAATGCATCTGCCAACTGATTCTCTCTTCGTGGAATGTGCTCAAAGGTAATCTCTTTGAAATGTGGGATCAAAGACAACACATGCTCTCTGTAAGGAATGAGGTTATCATGCTTGGTATCCCAATCTCCTTTAATCTGACTTACTACCAGGGCTGAATCTCCATACACATCAAGGAACTGAATCTTCATATCAATAGCAGCTTTAATACCCAGGATACATGCCTCATACTCAGCCATGTTATTGGTACAATGGAAACAAAGTCTGGCAGTAATCGGGGTATGACAACCTTCAGGGGAACTAATCACAACACCAATACCATTACCAAGTGCATTAGAGGCACCATCAAAAACCATAGTCCATCGGGATCCTTGTTCAGGTCCGTCATATTGTCCAGGTTCTTTGGTAATAATCATAATGTCTTCATCAGGGAACTCAAAATTCATTGACTGATAATCATCTACTGCTTGATGAGCCAAATGATCAGCAACAACACTTCCCTTAATGGCCTTCTGAGTAGTATACTGTATATCATATTCTGTCAAGATCATTTGCCATCTTGCAATTCTTCCGGAGAGAGCAGGTTTCTCAAATATGTACTTGATTGGATCCATCTTCGAAATCAATAAGGTAGTATGGGTCAACATATACTGTCTTAGTCGGCGAGCAGCCCATGCCAAAGCGCAGCAAGTTTTCTCGAGCAGTGAGTATCTTGTTTCACAGTCGGTAAACTTTTTGCTAAGGTAGTATATTGCCTGCTCTTTTCGACCAGACTCGTCATGTTGCCCCAACACACACCCCATTGAATTATCTAACACCGTTAAGTACATAATCAAGGGTCTTCCATCAACTGGTGGCATCAAAATTGGAGGTTCTAGCAAATATCTCTTGATTTCATCAAAGGCAGTCTGGCATTCATCATTCCATTCCATCACCTGATCTTTCTTCAACAATTTGAAAATTGGCTCACAGATGGCAGTTAATTGGGAAATAAATCTTGCAATGTAATTCAATCGTCCCAAGAAACCTCTAACCTCCTTCTCAGTACGGGGAGCTGGCATCTCTCGTATAGCTTTCACTTTTGCAGGATCTACTTCAATACCTTTTCCACTGACAATGAAACCCAGGAGTTTACCAGATCTAACTCCAAAAGTACACTTGTTTGGGTTCAACCTCAACTTGTATTTCTTCAACCTCTCAAACAACTTGTGCAGATGATCAAGATGTTGCTCTTCATTCTGAGACCTGGCTATCATATCATCCACATATACCTCTATCTCATGATGAATCATGTCATGAAACAAAGCCACCATTGCACGCTGATATGTTGCCCCTGCATTCTTCAAACCAAATGGCATCACCTTATAGCAAAAGGTGCCCCACTGTGTCACAAATGTTGTCTTCTCCATATCTTCAGGTGCCATCTTGATTTGATTGTAACCAGAGAAACCATCCATAAAAGAGAATACTTTATGCTGAGCAGTGTTGTCTACCAGGATATCAATATGAGGAAGTGGAAAGTCATCTTTGGGGCTAGCCTTGTTCAAATCTCTGTAGTCCACACACATACGTACCTTACCATCTTTCTTTAGAACTGGTACCACATTTGCGACCCATTGAGGATAAGAAGTCACTGCTAAGAACCCTGCATTGAACTGTTTCATTACCTCTGCCTTGATCTTTTCTGACATTTCAGGACGCATACGACGAACCTTCTGCTTCTTTGGACGACAATCTTCTTTCACTGGCAAACGGTGAACCACAATGTTTGTATCCAACCCTGGCATATCTTCATAAGACCAAGCAAGATCTCCACATAGTCACGTAACATCTGAATCAATCTGCTCTTGACACTGTCCTCTAAATCAGCCCCTATCTTGACCTCTTTCCTGTTTTCTTCAGTTCCCAGATTCACAACTTCGACTGGCTCTTCATGTGGCTGTATAGCTTTCTCTTCTTGTTGTAACAACCTAGCAAGCTCTACAGGTATTTCACAATCGTCCTCATTTCCGTCTTCAGTTTGATAGATCGGATTCTCGAAATTGTAATTGGCAATAGTAGAACTGTTATCAACAGGATCCAGAGTGGATGAGGATCTGCATTTAGTGATGTGGGTGTGTGTAAGAACACATAGCTGATAAAACAAAAATAAAAGAAAAAGAAAGACAAGGAACACCATATTTACGAAAGCAAAACGTCCACTGATTTTATTGAATGAAGTATGCAAATGAAATGACAGCCCGTAACAAGCACACCATTGTGCCCCGGGTAAGGCACATGGCTTGAAAGTTTCATTGTTCAATTATAAATTTAAAATAGCAACAACACAGTAATAGTATTTACTCCTGACTAAAGGAGATAGGGATAACATCTTCAGCTTTCCAATTATTGAGTCCAGCACCCACAGTAGGAAAAATCCAAGCATCCAGGTTGTAGTCTTCATCTTGATCTCCCACAGCATTGATAACCCCTTGATTGGTGATACGAGCAGCACGAGCACGACGAACAGCCTTCTGGGACTCTTCATCCACCACAGCTCTAGCATCATTGAGGGAGGCCATTGCCATTGTTGGAGGTTTTCTGATGACCACAGGAACCTTCTTCACAGCAGGAGGAGCTACACAATCATTAACAACCCAGGGAACCACTTCAAATGACTGACACGGAGTCTCAATGTATTCACCTTCTACTTCCAGATACTTGAAGGTATTTACATGGCTGACAAAGTATTCTTCCTCTCCAAAGACAGTAACAACTTTTCCATTCACCGGATATCTTAACTTTTGGTGCAATGTAGAGGTCACAGCACCTGCCCCATGGATCCAGGGACGACCAAGCAGACAAGAGTATGAAGGACGAATATCCATCACATAGAATGTAGCAGTAAAAACCTGAGAGCCAACTTTGATTGGAAGATCAATTTCCCCATGCACTACTCTTCTAGAACCATCAAAAGCCTTTACCACAATATTACTGGGCTTCAGCACAGCATCTTCAGGACTTAACTTATTCAGGACTTCTTTGGGCAACACATTCAGAGAGGAACCATTGTCTATCAGTACATGTGACAGGGTAGTGCCCTTACATTCAATTGAAATATGCAAGGCCCTGTTATGATCCCTCTTGGCAGGGGTCAAATCAGCATCAGAGAATCCTAACCCGTTGTCATAGGTCAGGTGAGCAACACAGTTCTCAAATTGGTCCACAGAAATTGCACTGGGCACATGAGCAGACTTTAGAAACTTGATCAAGGACTTGGCATGAGCCTCAGAACACAGCAACAAGGATAACATAGAAATCTTTGAGGGAGTATGCCCCAACTGATCCACAATGTCATAATCACTCTTGCGAATGATTTTCAATACTTCTTCCATCTGCTTAGAGAGATCATCAGCAGCTAGCACATCAGTAGATACAGGTTCAATAACAGGACCTTTGCCCCGAGCATCAGTGGTGGAAGTAGCAGCAGGAGTAACTGCACTCTTAGAAGCAACTGGAGGAGAGAAGACTCTTCCACTACGAGTGATCTTGCTAGATCCAGCAATATTATCAATGTCCACAGGCACATCAGGTAAAGGCTCCTGCTTAACACCATGAATGTAAACATCAGACCCATAGTGCCAAGGCACAGCTTTGTCAGATGTATAAGGAATAGGACCAGGAGTAGTAATGATCAGAGGAGCTACTCTGGCTTCAGCAACAACTTTCACAGGACCTTCAGCAGTAATCTTGATTGGACCCTGATGAGAGATTTTGATGGGCTTCTTTGAAGTGATTCTTACTGGTACTTTGTCAACCATGTCAACCTCTTCAACCTTCTTACCCCGAGTCAGATGATCCACCATACTTTCTACAGATGCTGGTCTTCTTTCAAACACTATAGTATACTTATCCATGAGACGTTGAATTCCATCTCTCAAAATGAAGCAACTATCCGGCTTATAGGTACAATACAGACAATCTTCACGACAACCTGGAAAGATCCCAGCTTGTACTAACCTCTTTTTAATAACAGATAATGGTGTGCTCAACTCCATAACTGAATAGACATGCAGATCTTCATCAATGTCTTCATCAATGGCATTGACAGTCTTCTCGTGATTTGGCAGTGGTGCTGTAATCACATTTGGTGGATCAAATTCAATTTCTCCAGCATCAATCATATCTTGAATTTTGTTCTTCAAGACCCAGCAGTTATTAGTATCATGTCCTGGACAGTTTGAATGATATGCACATCGTGCATTGGGATTGTACTTGGGAGAGGTAACATTGGGATTCTGAGGAGCCTCCCTCAGGGTAATAAGTTCAGCCTTCAACAAGTGTTGCAATGCCTGAGCCATTGACATGTTGATCTTCGTGAACTGTCTTCTAGCCCTCTGTTGGTTGCCTTGAGGCTGCTCTGTTGTTGCAGGAGTTGGATTTGAAATATGAACTACACTAACAGACTGATGCCTTCTGTTACGATCAGGTTGACCATAAACAGCATTGGATTCTTTCTTCCCAGTGGGAGGCTTCTTTGCAGCACCTGATGAAGAAGTGCCCACCTGGATCTTACCATTCTTGATACCATTTTCTACCCGCTCTCCTGTCATGATCAACTCAGTGAAGCCAGATGATGAGCTTCCAATGAGATGACTGTAAAACGGACCATTCAGCGTACACATGAACATATCAACCAATTCCCTGTCAGTCAAAGGGGGTTGAACTCTTCCAGCTAAATCTCTCCACTTCTGAGCATACTCCTTAAAACTTTCTTTGGCACCCATAGACATGCTCTGAAGCTGCATGCGAGTGGGGGCTAAGTCAGCATTGTATTGATACTGCTTATAGAAAGCTTCAGCAAGATCATTCCAGTCTCTGATGTTAACACTCTCCAACTGATAATACCACTCCAACTGAGCTCCAGATAAGCTCTCTTGAAAAAAATGGATCCACAACTTCTTGTCAGCAGTGTGAGGTTGAATCCTTCTGACATAAGACCTCAAGTGCAGCTTGGGACAAGAGACCCCATCATAAACAACAAAGGTAGGAACTTTGAAACCAATGGGTATCACAACCCCAGATATCAGACTCAAATCCTCAAAATCCAGCCCAGATGATTTCTGTAATTCCATAGCATCCATCCTATCCACCAGCCTCTTAAATTTGTCTTCATTAGGCTCATGATAGTAATTAGCCTCAGAGTCAGAGTCCCCCATAGTGTTGTGGAGACTGCCTCCCTCTTTATCAGATTCCTCAGATTCATAGTCATCAATCTGTTCCTTGGTCTTGACAGGACCCTTGAACCTTCTTCCCATGTTGAGCAACCCAGCAGACCTTCTAGTCTTCTTAGTCTTCTTGGCCAGCAGTGCCTTCAAATCATCTTGCCCCTTGGACAGGTTCAAGATCAGCTCTTGGAACTGTGCATTTTGTGCCTGGAGATCCTTAACTGTTTGTTCAAGAGCCATTGCTGAAATAAACATCGAGAAGATGAGAAACCTGTGCACAAATAAACCTGTGATGCAATGATATGATGTATTAATGCGTATGCAATGTTTTCAAGGACCGCAAGATTTAAATTTGTTTAAACAAACAAGAAGGTAAACTTTTATTAGTAATAAATTTGTTTTGCCTCTTAGGCCTACAAAAATGGAAATGAAATAAGTACAAAAGATGGGGTTTTAAGTCTCCCATGGACGTTTCCTCTTTGTATTGAGGTATGAGTTGAGGTTTCGTTCCTCGTGAAGCTGCTTTGTTAGCTCTAGGATTCTTGCTTGGCTTGCTTTGTAATGAGCCTCGAAAGTATCCCTTTGCTCCTTCAGTTGGATCCATGATCTCTGCAAGTCTTCCATATCAGTAGGCATGTCTGGGTGAAGGATGGTATAAGCTGTGTCTCCTTCAGCAACAGGTTCCATGGTAACTGGTAGGATGGCAGGATATGGCATCATGAGTGTCTGAGCACGAGATCGTACCCATCTGAGATAAGCCTCCATAGGAATAGTGTACTTAGGCTCCAGTGTCTTGCTGTCAACCCTGTTTACTTTTCCCCAGGCTCGTATGAATCTCTGACGGTAACCCTGAAGATCGTTATCGTAATCAAACACAATGCCCTGAATCAACATGTCATGTGGACCGTCACTTCGGGCGTAACCAAACTGTCGTAAAGCTAGAGAGGGGTTGTAGGTGATGCCTCCTCTTATGCCTAGAAGTGGCACATTAGGAAACTCCCCACAACGGTCAATGATGGTGACATTCTCCATAGATCTGGAGCACCAATGGATATCTGAGTGAGATAGTGACATGATCCTGTTGGACCATCTGAACCCTTGCTCATTCTTCATTACTGAGCGAGGAAGGTGAGAAATAAACCACCTAGAGAGCAAAGGTATGCAGCACATCAAAGTTCCTCTTGCCCTTGTAGTACGGGTGTGAAGAGAATGTAAGATGTCTCCAAGCAATGTAGGCACTGGATTGTGACTCAGGAAAATGTTGATGGCATGAACATCTATGAACTGATCTGGATTGGGGAACAATACTAAGCCATATATCAGCAAGGCTAAGATCTCCTCAAAAGCATCATAGCTCATGGCCTTCAAGAACATTTGAGCCTTATCCATTAGCACCTTGGCAAGAATACCCTTGACTCCACTTCTCGTTTCTAGAACAATATCAGACTTCTTCAGATGTAGAGCTGCAGCAATAACCTCTGGTTTGAGCTCCTTCTCCAAGCCTGTGAAAGGTCTTTGATCAAGAACAGGTATACCTAGAAGCTTAGAGAACTCCTCCATGGTTGGAACCAACTGATAGTCGGGGAATGTAAAGCAGTGGTGCTTAGGGTCAAAGAACTGAAACAGGACACTCATCATGTCTTCATTGAACCCTGAAGTGACTAGATCCAATAGGTGACCATGTCTCTTGATGAACTGGGAATGATCAGACACTTGAGCAACCAACTCTTTAAGCTTAGCAGGTATCCCCACAAAGTTGATCCTGATGGTGTTTCTACGAGCTGAAGCCATGACCTGCAACAAAGAACAAAGATAAATCCCTTGGTCCTTGAAATGGTTAGCGAAAATGCTATGCTTATGATGCATGATGATGTCATGATGTTATGTTCAATCACAAACATGTGGCACACACAAACAAGTCACACAATAGCCCTAGGTTTAAAGGCTTGCATGAGGTTTAAGGTAAGTACCCTCCCCTGAAGTTAGATGGTTCATCCTGTCCTACAAAAGTAACCAGGTTCTAAGGGATCTCAAAATCATTGATCCTTCACAAGGGTGGTTGTTCAGAAGGCAACTTACTTGCCAACCAAAACCCTCCAAGTTTAGAATCTCAATGAGCGTAGTATCGAGTGTCAACCAACTTCAGTCTGCACCAAAGCCGGTTACCTCACTACTTTCTAAAGGCCAAGATGAGTTAACTAGGGTTCTAAAAGTTAGTTAGTGCATTGACAACATATGGCAGCCTCATATTATCCTCAACTTGACTTAAGGAACATAAGCACCAACCAAGAAGTCACACTAACTATGGCCACCAGATCAACCGTATCGATATACGTCGTACAGTTTCCTTGGTCTATTGCCATTTACCTAAGGTACACTAGATCCGGGTTAGGACCTTTCTCACATAAGAGCACCCCAACAAGATAATATAAAGCAAACAAGGCAAACAATTTAAAGTGATCTAATTCCTAAGGGTACCCCTCTTTTATTAAATCCCCAGCAGAGTCGCCAGTTCTGTAACACGGTGGAAGAACTGACTTTAAGTTATGTTGCGGATAGCAAGAGTCGCCACCGACTTTTATTTTATCCAAAAGGAAAGGTTATAAAAGAACAGTAAAGACCTTAAGAGAATATTTTGGGTCCGGGGGGTAGGTTATGAAAAGGGAAGGTATTAGCACCCTTTTCATCCATGGTTATCCATGGGCTCTTAGGTACTTAAGCTCACTTTATTTTTGAAAAGTGTAGTGTGTGAATAGAAAAAAATTTCAGAATAGTTAATAATAATCCATGTACGGATGTGTAAAAACTTGTTTGAAAATTTGTTTGAAAATGTTAAGTGTTTGAAAATTTTTTTGAAGTGAGCAAGTACATAAGAGGAACCTACCCTAGAATTTAAAGTCTTTCTTGTTCTTTTTTCCTTTCCTTGGTAAGACTATCCCTACTATTAAGGAGTAGGTAGTCATTACCTTGGATGTTAAGGGACATGTGAGGGTCAATCTGATTATGAAGGCAACTGTGGGGTGTATTAAGCACATATGAGGGACTATCATCATTATTCGAAGGGACTCGATTCGTAAAGGCAACCATAAGGGACTTGATGATTTTCTTTTTAAGGGACTTACTTTATACACCCCACTTGACCATTATTCGTAGGCAACTTGAGGGATAACCTTAGAAATGTGAGACGGCGATTAAAAATCGACTTACGTGTGTGTGAGTGTTTATTTTAATTATCTTATATTAAAAGTGGTCTAAATTTATTTTAAATAACAAACATGTTTTACACTCCCTAATTACTAACCATAACAACAATTAAATAATTAAAATATTTACAAAATTACACCAAGGAAGCAATTACAACAAAATAAAATAAATAGCAAAATATAATCAAAATAAATATAATAAGCAAAAAGTAATAAATAATAAAATATTGGGGTTAGTAAATAATAATAAGAAAAATTAAATAAGGTTATTAGAAATATAAAGTTAGTGAAAATAATAATAAGCAAGAAGTTGGTGATAATAAAATAAGAGAGGTTAATAAATTAATGGAATAAAACAAAAATAATACAAATTAATCAAAATATTATAAGAATAATAAATTAACAAATTTTAATATGAACAATTGTATTTAGAAACCAATATAAACAAACAATTATTTTAATTTACAAATTATTAAGTTATTTTCAAAATTTAATTATTATAAACATATATTACCATTTATTTATTAAACAATATATGCATAGATTTAAAATATCATATTTTACAATATTAATCATGTTTACAAAATTTAATCCTATTAATTATTATACTTACAAATTATTTTTAACCATATACAAAAATATAATTATTATAAATTAGATTGTTTCTAAACATTAAAAGAAAAAAAATAATTTGAATTATAAATATATTTACAAAAATTTATAAGAATTAGAAAAATATTTTAGGGTTTGGAAAATTAGGGTTTGGTTAGAAAAATATTTTTTAAGGGTTTAAATTGTAATATGCAAAATTATTCTAATAACATATATATATATTATTTTTAATTACATAAAAGAAATAATAATAAATTTTTTTTTATGATTTTTGAATATTTGACCCTATTTGAATATGTGCTTATGAAATAACTTTATTTACATGTATATTTAAAATATAAATCAATTAACAAAAAGTGATAAAAAATAAATAAATGAAGAAAATAGCAAAACATACCTGGCTGGGTTTTGAACCCAGGAGGCTTTGCTCACAAGATCACATGTTCTACCACTGGGCCATGCGCTGGTTGGTGCAAGAAGAATTGACTCCAAATGGTTTTGTTCTTTCCATCCAATAATCAGCAAAATAAATGAAAAACAAAAGGCCTGGGGGAGGATTGAACCCAGGACCTTATGTATAAGAGTATGCGCGCGTTACCGCCTGACTGGGAGAGCCTTCCTGTTAGCTGAATGGCCTTGAATCATAATATATTAAGCCTTCTATTATCCTGAAAATAAAACAAAAATAATGGCCCCAGCATGATTCGAACCCTGGCCTTTTCATCAAATGCACACGCATCCTTCCACTGGGACAAGCATCAGGCTTGTGAATTAAACAGAAACAAAACCATAATATTTTAAAATAATAATTTAAATATGAATTTTCGCGCCAGCCAAGCTTCATCTTCAACCTCTGGATTTTGAAGTTTGCTGCGAAAATTGTTGCAACATTTCCTGCGATTTTTCCTGCATCTTAAAAACCTACGAAATTCAAACTAACATCAAACAGTATGATTTCATCAAATTGAGGACACCTTGAGACTCCTTGCAACCTGCACAGTCCAATTTCATCAACCAAATTCATTTATAATACATGAATCCAATAACCCTAATTTGAAGGTCCAAACCCTAATATGGCATCTCACGGATTTTCTATGGTTTCTTTAGTTTCTTTGCCCAGAATCGTTCTAAACACCATCACAAACAATATTAGGTCAACAAAATTCATTAACACACAATGAAATAGTGCAATCGAAAAAATCAAAAACAAGAACAACCATGGTTCGGATTACACAATATGCCATGATACTGATGCGTATGAGTGGTCATTCATGATCAGGGAAGCCCAAGGAAGCTTGCTATGATCTTATTTTACCTTTAAATGTCTTGTAACTCAAAATCCGAATCACACTTTTTTGATGAATTTTTGAACAATGAACTCTACCTTTGGCTGCTGAATTTCGTGCCCTTGTGTTTGGTTTATGTTTAGTATATATAGGTGAATCATTCTAGGTCAAAACATTGATTAGTCATGTGGAAACTTTGATCTAAAAAGATTGAAATTGATCAAGTGTTAAAAGTCAAATATTTGTGTATTATGACTTGCTATCTTTGGATCAATCACATTATTTCTTTCTCTTTAAACTTCAATCATCCATTAAGAATTTCTAGAACCTCAATCTTCACCCAAAAATAGATTTTCATATTTTATATTTATTTAAAATGATTTTTATGAATTAAATCAATAATAAATAAAAATAAAATAATAAAAATTCTGAATTTTGGTCAATTGGGTCGTGCACCATGTTATGAGGTGGATTGGATCACAACTTAGCAAGCCCATTTGGAAAGAATTACTTTTAGACCTCCATTTTCAACATAAACCATCACAAAATTTCCCAACTTTGCAAAGGCATATCTCCCTCAATTTTAAAGGTATGAGGGTGTTCTTGGACTTTTTGGAAAGCTTGAAGAGTCCTATAAACAACCCCATTGGTTTCAGGTCCATATCATTTACCAATCTCAAGTTGTGCCCTTTTGAAGTTGTTGACTTTTTGTTGACTTTTGAAATGACCTATAATGTCTTAGATCATATCTTTCAAATGAAGCATTTTTGGGCTTAACTTTAAACATCAAAGTTGTAGAGAATTCAATTTCCTTCAAAATGAGCTTTGGATGGAGACTTGGTGATGAAGTATGTGAAAGTTATGGCTGGTCAAAGTTCAGTTGACTTTTACTGAGGAAACCCTAATTTAGAAACTCCTGATTATTGATGATCTGGAATCTCCTTGATGAATCATGATCAACCCTTGATCAAATGATGAATTTTACTTCATATACCTGATGTTGGCAAAAAATCATGAAGTTTGACTTTGGTTTGACCACAGTTGACCTCAGTTTGACTTTTTAACTGCATTGACTGATTTTGACTTATCTGATCATCTGACTGAGCAAACTTTTGAGAAAAGTCTTGAAACTTGTCATGGGGGTTCTTATACACATATAAGATGTTATGAAACTCACTTGAGGTATTGGAAGTCCATTTAGCCTGATTAAAGTCAAAACCCTAGTTTTGGATGCACTGCCTAGGAGGTGCATTGTCTGAGGGAATTGTCAACTCCTTTGACCAATTGTGAACTTTGTGAACCTTGTGAATCTTCATAAAGTGTCTTGTGATACTCATGGGAGGTATTGTGAAGCTTGTGAACCTTGTGAACCTCATGAAGTGGCTTTGTAGACCTCATAAACCTCAGGAAAGCTTTGTAATCATTGTGAAACTTGTGAACCTTGTGAGCCTCCAAGAAGTGACTTGTAGACTTCATGAACCTCATGAAAGGTCTTGTAAATGTTGAGAAGCTTTTGAACCTTGTGAACCTCATGAAGTGACTTGGTAGACCTCATGAACCTCAGGAGAGCTTTGTAATCATTGTGAATCTTGTGAACCTTGTGAGCCTCCAAGAAGTGACTTGTAGACTTCATGAACCTCATGAAAGGTCTTGTAAATGTTGAGAAGCTTGTGAACCTTGTGAACCTTCATAAAGTAACTTGTAGACTTCATGAACCTCATGAAAGGTTATATAAGCATTGAGAAACTTGTGAACCTTGTGAACCTTCTTAGCACACAAAGTCTTGTATTGTGAGGGCAAATTTTGGGGTGCAACAATGGGTACCGCACGTCAATCAGAATATCTACTGGGGCAACACCGTATCAGCTGGTGTATGGTATGGAGGCAGTCCTACCTGTTGAAGTTGAGTTACCCTCCTTGCGGGTACTGATGGACGTTAAGTTGAACGAAGCAGAATGGGTCCGATCCCGATACGAACAACTGAGTCTGATTGAAGAAAAAAGATTGGCTACAATCTGTCATGGGCAGTTGTATCAGAAAAGGATGAAGAAAGCCTTCGATCAGAAAGTCAGGCTTCGAGAATACCAAGTAGGAGATCTTGTGCTAAAAAGACTCCTCCCTCCTCATACAGACCACAGGGGCAAATGGACTCCGAACTATGAAGGACCATTCGTAGTAAAGAAAGTTTTCTCTGGTGGAACACTCATGCTCAGTACTATGGATGGTGAAGACTTCCCGTCCCCTGTGAATTCAGATGCAGTTAAAAAATACTTCGCATAAAATGACCCGTTGGACATAAAATCAGAATGAAAGTCCAGGCAAAAATAGGGCATCCCGGCGAGTCAAAAACAGAATAAAAGACTCGAGCAAAAATAAGGGAAATAAATAAAAAATGTACACCCGTTGAGTTGAAAAGCCGCATTGGACAACTCAGGCAAAAATGGGTATCCCGATGGATTGAAAACCCGAAAGGGCGATCCATGCAAAATTAGGGAATAAGCGAACAACTGCATTCTGAATTTGTCTGTATAACTTACAACTGGTAAACTCCGAAAGGTTCAAGCTCCGTTCAGAATCAGCCTTCTTCAGAAAGCAAGACGAGAAGAACGTCAAAAGTCATACGAGTCATAGCAAAGGGGAAGCTCCTTGAAGCGTCATCAACATTGCCAACATCTTGTTTCTCCATTTGTAACAATCTCCTCATTTCAGGGGATTCGTTTCTTTAAACTGTATCTTGCCAATTCAGGGCACATGAATTAATAAAATCAGATTTTCAGTCATGTTTCGTCTCGTACATTTTATTTTAATTTGCAAAATGTTCGATGTCTTTAAGATACTAATTGCATAAATACAGATGCTTCTCTTCTAAAGAATACGTGCTTGCAGGAAATATACTTACTCCTGGGAGTGTTTAGACTCCTATGATGGAATCCAGCAAGGGATACCTCGGGATTACTTGTGCGTTTCTATGTCTTTTCAGGATTGCAGGTATACAAAGCACGACATGGGGCATGAAAGCTTCACCCCAGCAAGCTGGCAAACCAGTATCTACTCAGTCTTAGCACCGGAGGTGCTTTATCCCCAGCTGAGTTTCCATTTGTTGTTTCCTCCTCAACCAAGTACAAAAGCCAGGGAACCATTTCCCCACAGAGTGTCAACCTCTATCCAGAAGAGCAACGCGCGAAGGAATCACAACAGAGTGAAGAAATCTTTTACAAACCCCAGCTGGGTCCCTCATTAATGAGATAGGTTTATCAATGACCTATTCCCCAAGCAAAGTCATACATGACAGATCCACCAGTGATCTCCTCCCCAGCTGGGATGTCCATTTCAAACAGATCAGCCAGAGATCTCCTCAGCGACGGGACCCGAATCCCAGATCGGTACCTTTACATAATCATAGCATTCGCATCATATTCTCCCCACAAAGCGTAGCATTCCGTCTAATACGGAGCATTACGGAAAAAATCAAACATATTGCATAATCATATGCCATGTTCTGAATCAAACACTTGTGAATACCGACAATCCATCAAAGATATACAGAAAACTCCCAAGATTCCCCGGCAGAGAGCCAAGGCATTTGCCTTACACTCACAAATACAAATGCACAATCCTCTTGGCACCCGTCCGTGTCATCATTCCCCAGTAAGGTCGCCCGAGTTTTCTTTACAAACAAACACTTATATATTACAAATACTTCGTGACACCCGTCCGTGTCATACCCCCAGCAGAAAGCCAAAGCGTCCCCTTTGCACTCACAGATACATATATACATATACACAACTTCCTTGACACCCGTCCGTGTCACCTTCCCCAACATAGCTACCTAAACACTTTGTATACCATATACTTGTTTATACTATACTTTTCTCCTTTTGAAACTCGTCTGTGTCACACTATCCCCAGCAAGTTGAACACACTCATCTATACACCGCTCGTACTTATTGCTCCTGTTCCACTCATACAGATACCCGTCCGTATCTTGTATACACCACTTATATCCCCTCAGATTCGACACTCGTCTGTGTTCTTTGTTAACCAGTTGGTACTCGTCCGTATCATCATCTCAGAACATGCGTCAAGCGTTTGTTTCTACCTGATACTTGTTCGTATCGTAGTCTTAAGGATGCTCGTCCGCATCTTTAATATATACACCGTGTCAAACACTTATGTCTTCTTGAATTTAGACACTCGTCTGTGTCTACTATTCCCCATAAGAGTCCCCGCAGAATCAATACTCGTCCGTGTTCTTTGTTAGCCAGTTGATACTCGTCCGTATCATCATCTCTGAACATGTGTCAGCTTTTGTTTCTACATGATAATCGTCCGTATCATAGTCTTAAGGATGCTCGTCCGCATCTTTAGTCTATACACAATGTCCAAACACTTATGCCTTTCATTTCTTGGATGTAAACACTCGTCCGTGTTTACTACTCCCCAGCGAAGTCCCCAACAAAACTTGTTAAACTTTTTCTTTTCTATCAGACATCCGTCCTATGTCATGATACCTTTTCGGCAGCCGTACCCTGCCAGGTGATCGTCCTTCACCTTTGGATGACCGTCCCTCATCCTTTCCCCAGCGGAGTTTCTATTCACTAGAACCCCTTCCTATCCGGCATTCGTCCTATGTCGTGATATTTAGCAGTCGTCCCCTGCTAGGTGATCGTCCTTCACCTCTTGATGATCGTCCTTAATCATTTTATCCGATGACCATCCCCATCGTTGATCTTGTCATCTGACATTCGTCCTATGTCATGATAAACCCTGAGAGCAGCCGTACCCTGCTAGGTGATCGTCCTTCACCTCTTGATGATCGTCTTTCATCATGCTTATCCGATGGCCGTCCCCATCGTCGACCTTTTTATCCGACATTCGTCCTATGTCGCGATACTTTTCGGCAGCCTTCCCCTGCCAGGTGATCGTCCTTTACCTTAGATGACCGTCCCTCATCTTATCCCCAACAAAGTAGCCGTCCCCTGCTAGGTGATCGTCCTTCACCTTTGATGACCGTACCCCATCATTTATTTCATTTACCTATAATCCCCAGAAAGTCTTATGGCTTTGCTTGATGGCCTTCCCCATCACTATCTCTCATATCCCCAGCTTGTCGGCCATCCCCGTCACTGCTGTATTTCCCGAATCTTCCCCAGCATGTCGGTCGTCCCCGTCATCGCTGTATCCCCAGCAGTCATCCTCTGCTCGACGGTCGTCCTCCGTCACCCGCACTTTATAACATGCTTTATTTCCTTTTACAATCTATATCCCTTTTCTTCTTCATTCTGTGAGTGCAAATTTTGGACTGTCTTTGGTATTCAACCACAAGTTATCTTGTTTGCCTGTTAAGCCGTTGCTTACATCCTGCACAGCTAACTCATGCTTGAATAGGGGCAGCTGTAAACACCCCAAATTTGCCCTCACCCATTCACACCATGGCTTGTGATCATTTCATATGCATAAAGTCAATCATAGCATCTCATATTACATTTTTGATTCACTGCATTGATTCTAAGTCATCTGCATCTAGGTTTTGTGATCTGAGCAATCCAAGAGCTTCTTGAGCCACTCCAAAGGTCATCAATCACTTCAAAGGGGTCCATGTATGTTCAAGCATCATATCATATCCCCTCAAAGTCAATAATGTCAAAAAATCACAAGAACTGAGATTGGCATGGAAGCAGAGCCAGGTTTAACTGCACAGATGACCTAGAATTAGGGTTTTGGTTTCAAAGGCCATAACTCCAATTTTTTTGGTCATTCTTGTTTCTATTGGTCTCTATATGGTATAGGGATCATGCATATCAATTTTCATGAAGAAATTCAATGGGGAAGGCATCTGATCAAGAGTTGACTTTTTGAGCAAGTCAGTGCAAAATCAGGGCATCTGAGGCCCCCAAGGACCCAACCAAAGGGTGTTATTCATCATTTTGATTGTGTATGATCTTTATTTGATCATAGAAGATGTTGTAAGTTCACAAATTTGAAGAATTCCAAGCCATTTGCAAAGTTGACTTTTTGGGAAAATGACTTGTAATGAAAAATTGCCATTTTGGGAAACTTTTTCAACCCTTGCTTTTTGATTCAAAAATGCTTCAAATGAGAAAACTTTGGTCATGAAAGTTGTAGAATGGATCATTCTCTTTTCAAAAAGTACAAGAACTCATTCTAATTCATTTTGGATCAAAAGTTATGGCTTGTCAAAGTTGGGAAAAATCACATAATTTCAAGTTTTCTACCAAAGAGGCAAAGTTGCAAAATCCCTTGCCAAGGAAAATTGAGCTTTCAAATGGACTTCTAAACTTCACACAAACATGAACTAATGTCTAAAAATCAGTTTGGCCCAAAGAATTTTCCATTTCTATGCCTTGATTTTCACATAGCCATAAGTCATTTTTCATCAAAGTGCAAAGAGGGATTTTTGGCAAAATCATTCTCAAAGGAATTGTATGATCTCTAGCTGGTTTTAATACATTGTCATGACCTAATGAGGCATCCCACATCAGAAATTCAGCAAGGTTTCTCACATTCACATAGCCAAAAGTCATGAAATGTCACAAGTTGTCAAGTTGCAAAAACTCCTCTAGCTCATGATCCAAATGCAGCAGCCTCTCATGAACCATCCAAGGGCCATCCTTGACTCAAGCTGAGGCAGGACAAGCCTCTAGATCACCTCTGCCACAGCCCATGCTTGAAGTACACCAACTATTGACTTTTTGGCCAATTGCTCCATACCATTCCCACAGTGCATGTCAAGTCTTCTGACTCATTCCAATAGTTTAGGACTTGTATATGGATCATAAAACATAACATACACAAGCCTGAAAGACACACATTGCAGCACACTCCAAAAACTGTCCAAAGCTTCTTCCCTTCGAAACTCTGCCCACAGCCATCAAACTTCAAAATTTCCTTCACCAATCAATCAGAAATCATCCATAGAACAAATCCCACCCCTCACAATGATCTGAAACAGCACACACAAGAACCTCATTTTCTGCTACACCAGAACTGAACCACAAAAACTAGCCACTCTCAACTTCATTCAAGGGTTCCATCAACCTCAGGAGGATCAAGGGAGATCATTGGCACGAAAGGAAGGCTCTGAAAGCTCTAGTTTGAAGAACTTCAGTTCAGGTATCCATCAAGAACAAATTTTCCAGAACTTCATTTACTTGTTATAAATTGATTCTACATGTTATCCTGATCATCATGATGTTTTTAAAAATGAAAATGAGTGGAAAATGAGTATGTATTGATGTTCTGAAGTTTTTCCCGTGAAAAATGTTTGCTTCGATTTGCTTGATTCATGTAGTTTAAATGTTGTTTGGTGATTGATTCATGTTCCATGATGTTAGAGGATCATTTCCCCGTGTTCAATTTGAAGTGGGGTGGCTTGTAGCATGATCTAGGGTTTTGGTTCGCCGGAGAAGACGACCGGAAGTCTTCTCCGGCCACCTGAGAATCATTAACCCTAATATGTGTCATTAATGTGAGTTTGAATATGGAGCGTAGGATGGGTTGACCAGGGCTGACTCGCGCGTGAATGTGTGGCCAGGATGCGTCATTAGAAACCCTAATCCTCAGTTAATTTAATTAATTCAGTTTAATTATTTTAAATTAGAAATTAGCCAGGTTTGAACTTGGGCCGTAGGATTGCGCGCCAAGTCAAACCCTCCAAGCCCAGATTGAATATGATCCTTCAATTGCGCATACTTTCATTTTATTCTATTTTTATTTCATTTAATTTCATTTCTTTTCTTCATTTAATTTAAAATAGCAAAAAATGTTTAAAAATTATGAAAATTTTTGTCAAGATTTTCATTATTTTTCAGAACACAAAAATATTTTCATTTCTATTTTTTGCATTAAAAATCATTTTTAAATCATTTAAAAGTTTATTTTTAATTAATTAATGAAAATTAATTACTTAAAAATACTTTTAGGTATTTAAAAATCACACAAAAATTCACATAGCATTTAGAAACATTTAGAAACATTGTCCAACTCTCAAACCAAATTTCTTTTTTGATCTTAATGCCTTTTGATCATTTTCATTGGATTTAATTTCATTTTTAGGCAATATTTTGTTTCAAACTTCAAAAATTCATTTCTGCCTAACCTTTGAGAGTTGGATCATGATTCTTTTTGCATTGCATCTTGTATGGCATGTAGTTTATAGGATAAAATTGGTTGGACTTGATCTTGCATTTTCAATTTGTTTGGCATTTTTCTTTGTGAGACACCCTAAAACCCTAGCAATCTTAGGAAATTCACAACTTTCACTAGGTTAAGAGTTGGATCCCCTCCTTTGGGCAGTGAGTTTGTATAGGCTTAGGGTATCTTTGATTGAATTTTAAAATTTTTATCATGTCATTTGCTTCTGGTTTTGGATTTTTGCTTTGTATGTTGCATATAACCCTAATTTATGTCTTCCCTTGCATCCATCTTCCATTTGCTTGCATACCATGACTTACCATGACATTTTGTGCATCCATTTGATTCATGATACATCTTAGGACATATTAGAATCATGTTTGATCATTGCATCTTTCATTTTCCATGTTGTATGTCATTTACATTTCATAACTTTTCATGTATGTTCATGGTTCTAAGCATGCTTCTCTTGCATCCATATGCTTGCTTGATCATTCTCTTGCCTTGCCTCATGTTTTCATCATCTCTTAGCATCATTAACATCATGTATTTGCTTCTGACTTTGCCTTGCCTCATGCCATTTCATCTCATTTGCATTGCATTTCATTTCTTTCACTAACTTTTCAGGTGGTAAGTTTGTTTGAGAAGTGAATTTGCCTTCACTTCTCATATTCTCTTTTCATCTCTTTCACTTCCCTTGCTGCATTTTGTATGTGTTTGGATTGAGCTTGCTCATTCTTGTTCATCTCTTACTTTCTTTCTTCAAGCAACTTGTCTTCTTAAGTGAAGCAAGTTGTTTTGCTTCTTGTTGCTCCTTTCATCTACTTCCCTCCTGGTGGTTCCTTTGAAGATCTTTCTCTTGAACCTCACAAACCCTAGGACTTCCAATCATGACAATAATTAGGTTTTGATTAGTCCCCCATTTAGCTTTTACCTTTGTGTCTCTTTGAGTCTTCTCTTCTCATCTCATAATCAGGGACTAAACCCTAAAGGCTTTAAGGCTTTGTGATTAAGCTTATGCCTGCATCCTTCTATTAGGATGGAGTGTATAACTTTAATCCTAAGTGTTAAACCCTTAATGTGTTTAAATCCTTTAATCAATTCACCTAATAATCATCACGACATCAAGCTTGTAACTTGGGCCTTGCATTAGGGTTCTAATTCTTCCTTAATTGGTTAAGAAGGACTAACCCTAGTGTTAATGGACAAGTCCCCCTCAAGTTGTCTTACAAACCATAAAACTCACTTCTTCATCCTATCATTAACTAAAATCCCCTTAATAAAGGCTTTGTTTTGTCATGAGTTTAATCCCTAATCATGGATTAAGTTGAGGAGCTTTCCTCAGCTTAAATATTCTCATCTATTATCCTTCTATTAGGATGGTGTAATGAGTCTGTTTAATCCCTGATTATGGCTTAAGCTCATTACTTAACACTAAACAAAAACAACAAAAACATCTAAATAATCACAAGTAGGTTAATGATCTTAATCCTACGTCATGGTGATTAAGTGTGAGATGCTGACTTCACACTTAAGGTATTCTCATTACCCCTAATCAGAGGGAGGATGTGATAAGTTTACTAACCCTTGGTTTAGGCTTAAGCTCATTAACTTCTGACAAACTTTCAAAAGCAATAAAAGACTGAAAACTCAAAAACAAACAATAATCGTCTCCTTCGGGATTCTTTTCTCATCATCTTCATTCATAAACGGGAACTTGCTTCTTCCGTCTAATGCAAGACAGTTTGCACCTGAGCCAGACAGGTCATACACTTGAGCATAGACAAGTAAGCAGTTCACAAGTCAATTTATTTTTCAGTCTCTTTGGGTCGAACTACGGTGTTCTGACTTCCTCATTGCACGAGAGGATACGTAGGCATAACTTAACGGTTATCGAACAAAAGTTTCTGTATATTCCCCCCTCTTCCAGCTTTATTCTTTTAGCCTCATTATCTAGAGCACTTCATTTTTGCTCTTACACTGACACCTCTCTTATACACTTCACACTTCTTTTACACTGACACCTGTACATCCTTTTCCAGCTCTTTATATACAAATTGCACTGACACTACCCCTTTAAAACACAAATCTTTTAAGCGTGGATCCCGTCGAGTACGGTGGACAATCTGGGTGCTAATACCTTCCCAGGTTGTAACCAACCCCCTTTCTCAGTCTCTCTGGTTCGCAACCGTCTTATCCATACTTTTCTAGGTTTATGCAGCATTACCTTTCCTTCGGGATAAAAATGCCTAGCTGGCGACTCTTTCTTTCTCTTGAGTTCACTCCTATGTGTTCTCATCCCCTCTTTTCGCCGACCGTTCGCGTCTGTACCCCTTCTGACATGAGGTGTCATTCGGTGGGAGCGACAACTTGGCGACTCTGCTGGGGACCCTTATACTGTAACCAGGGCTTCTGGTTCTTTTTGTGGGTTCCTCCTAGTGCTTGTTTGATTTGTGTTTACTGGGGTGTTATGTGCTATTTGTGTTTGTATATTTGCTTTATTTACTGCTTTATGTACAGTTATTTATTGCTTTCTTTACAGCTTTATATACATCATACTGTCATACTGTTATCTGGCTGGATCTGGTTTTTGTTTTGATGGGTGGGGTTCTACTGAGAGTTTAAGGTCCTATACCTGGGACCTGAGTGACACCTAGGCTAGAGTGGTTCATGTTCTTTCCCATTCCATTTCGGTCTGGTGCGGGAATATGAAACACGGTTCAGATATGGGTTTCTTCTTGAGAACTCTGTGCTACAGATCTCCTGTAGTGCTAGGGCTATCTGGGAAGCCTGCTAAGTCTGGATGACCTTTACTATGACCTTCAGAAACTGAGGAGAATTAGAGGAGGATCCTTTATGGTTATTGTAAACACTGTACCTCCGGGTTAGAAGTGTTTACACTTCTCATAATTGATCCAAGTCCGAGGATCCTTGTTTTAGAACATCACCTATGAGGGGGGTTGGGCTGTTTACAGGTTTGCAGGTACCCTTGACCACAACATACCCTGATACTTTGTTTTGAATAAGAATACTCCATTTTGGGACAGTTCTTGTGATTTTAACCCTGGACACGTGACTCTTTATTTGAGTCCCCCACCTTGGTTACTGGATCTCTGAGCCTCCATCTGGACTTCTTAGACATACATGGACTTATACCAAGGCAGTAATCAGATCTAGCTTGATCACAAACCCTTGCATATCATTTGCATACATCATCATTGCATCATTTAACATTTGTTTATTTGTTTTTCAGGGTATCCACATCATATTTGGCTTGGTTTTGACCCCTTCATCTGCATAGACCTCTGTTCATCAGTTATCTACTTCAGATATCTTCATCAGCTACTTGCTTCAGTTACCTTCATCACCTGCTTCAGCCTATCAGTGGTTCATCTCCAGTATCAACTTTCATCATCAGCATTTGTTTCAGCTCTTCATCAGCAGTCATGGCACCCAAGAAGAGCAACATCTCATACCACTTCTTTGAGCCTGTGCTGACTGGCATCAGACAGGTCCAGACACTTATCACTCTAGACCATATCCCATTATTCAGAGAGCATTATGGAGGCATCCTTGATATGGTTATGGACCTAGACCCTTCTCAGAGGAGTTTGATTCACACCTGCCTACAGTTCTATGATCCTCCTTTGAGATGTTTCACTTTCCAGAACTTTCAGCTGGGACCTTTGCTGGAGGAGTTCTCATCACTTATTGGAGTACCTGTCAGGGGTGGTGTCCCCTTCAACCCTGAGTTGGCTTTTCCCAGCAATGAAGAGGTGGCAAAAGCACTGTGCCTGGAGCCTATTTTGATTGAGCAGAACATGACAACAAAGGCTGGGGTCCCTGGCCTGCATTTGGACTTTCTGACTTCTCAGGCCATCCTGAAGGCCTCTCTGGGAGAATGGAGGGCAGTTTGTGCATTGTTAGCCCTCAGTGTTTATGGGGTGATATTATTTGCAGATGAGCCCAAGTTTATCAGCAAGAATGCCATTCATTTTTTCCTTCTGAGGAACCTAGTGCCCATTTTCCTGGGAGACTTCTATTATTCTATTCACCAAAGGAATGAGAAGCAGAGAGGAAGATTGGTGAGATGTTGTGCTCCCCTATTTCATACCTGGCTGCTTAAACACTTACCCAAGACTGATGCCTTCCTGAATCCTCACCAACAAAAGAATTGGGCTAGAAGACTTATTGCTTTGACTTCAGATGACATCAGGTGGTGCACCCAGAGCACCAAAGGCAGGGACATAATTACTAGCTGTGGACAGTTCCCCAATGTACCTCTAATAGGAGTGAAGGGTTGCATCAACTACAACCCTCTGTTTTTTAAAAGACAGTTGGGCTATGCTTTGGTTCACCCTCCTAGAGTGCAAGACTTGGCTGAAACCTTGTATTGTGAGATAAAACCTAATCTAGCTGTTGTCAGACAAGCATCCTGGGCTTGGGACAACATCCAGACCAAAGGGATGGCCATTCTTGGGAAATGCAATAATGTGGCTTCAGCTCAGTATTATGAATGGTCTCATGCCAGGGCTCAAATTTCTGGGATGCCTTTCACCATTGAGGATGCACCTGGGCCATCCACAGTACCACCTTCAGCCACTGTCAGCCTGGAAGAATTTGAGAAGCTGAAGGAGAGGAATGAGAATCTGTCTCAAGCTCTAAAGAGGACCCTATGGGAGAGGAGTGATGGTCGTCTAGACATTGAGAGGTTGGAAAAGCTTAAGGAGGAGCATCTAGCCAGGATTGAGAAAGCAGAGGACTACATCAAGAAATCAAGAGCTGGAGAGCAGATTTTGAAGAATGCCTGTAAAGAGGCCCAGTTTCAGAAGGCTAGGACTGATCTCTATCTGAAAGAAAGTCAAGCTAGGTGGGTCAGGATCACTGAAGCTTGTACCCAAGAAGATAAGAGAACTCAGTACAGGATTGAGCAGTTGGAGGCCAATGAAAAGAAACAACAGGAGGCTCTGCTAGCAGCCCAGAAGGAAATATCAGAGTTGAAGCTTAGGGCTGGTGTGAAGAGGTCAAAGGACCAAGACAGGCACAAGAAACTGACCACTGCTATTGCCACCAGGAACCTTCTTATCAGAAATATTACAGAGCATCCGGCTGGTCCTGTAACTGAAGCACTTCTGAAGGAGGTTAAGGAGGATGAGTTTGGTGTTGGTGTCTGACTTTTTGCTTGTTGTTGCTTTTATTTCATGTACTTTTCTTTTTATGATGTATTTTGACCCCTCAGGGGCATGTGTTGTAAAAAACAAACTATGTGCTATGCACCATTTGTAATATATTTATTAGTTTGTTTCATTTGAGTTTCTTTCCTCAAGCAACATCAAAAGCATCTTCCTCGGG
This sequence comes from Lathyrus aphaca, assembly GCA_963966055.1. Classification (NCBI taxonomy): domain Eukaryota; kingdom Viridiplantae; phylum Streptophyta; class Magnoliopsida; order Fabales; family Fabaceae; genus Lathyrus; species Lathyrus aphaca. Next base: position 280,515,626 of record OZ014520.1, on the reverse strand, counting down.
GTCTGGAAAGGTCAAAACCAAGAGCCAAGCCGGATACCTTGGAAACAAATAAGCATACTGCATTGCATACTAACTTTTGTTTTGTTTTGTAGGTTTTGTTTTGTTTGTTACTAACTCTGTTGTGGTTCAGGAATTATTGCTCGCCGTCGGGTGTTCCCTCTCAACCGTCCGCACAGATATCCTACTCGCAACAATCTTCCTGGTATACAGATGGACCAAGTACAGCAAGATCTGACAGAAGTCAGGACTCAAATGGCCAATGAAAGGCTGGAGATGAGAAACCAAATGACCCAGTTCATGGAAGTAATGAATGGCTTGGCCCAGAGTCAAGAAAGATTGAGGGCATTGGTAGAGAGGCAAACCCAGGAAGAACCCCATTTGGGAACTGGAGGAACAAGTAACAATGAAAGGGGTCAGCCTCATGTTAATCCACCAGTATATGGGCCTCATCTACATCCGGAAGTCCACATCCCAACTAATGTGCAAGGGAATACAACTGCAGGCAGAATCTTGCAAGAAGACCCCCAAGAGGATCAATTCACTGTAATGGGAGCTGGGGATGAAGCCTATGATAGAAGATTTGATGAAATTGCTGAGAAATTGAGATCTCTGGAGTCTCAAAATTCCCTAGGATTTGATGTCATGGACATGGGATTAGTGGATGGGGTAAGGATCCCCCATAAGTTTAAACCCCCGTGCTTCGAGAAGTACAATGGAACTTCCTGTCCACGAACTCACTTGCAGTCTTTTCTGGGAAGACTCAAAGCATACACCATGGATGAAAAATTGTGGATGTTTTACTTTGAAGACAGTTTGACCGGGGCTTCCAGGGAATGGTACTCTCACTTAACCAGAGCTACAATCAGATGCTGGAAAGACCTAGCTGAGGCCTTCATCAGGCAGTACCAATATAATCTGGACATGGCTCCTAACAGGACCCTTTTGATGGGAATGTCTCAGTCCTCCAGAGAAAGCTTCAGGGAATATGCCCAGAGGTGGAGACAGCTTGCTGCTGCTGTCCAACCACCCATGTCGGAAAGAGAAATGGCCGACATGTTTATGAATACGCTGCAAGGAACATATATTGATAGACTAGCTGCCTTTTCTTCCACCAACTTCGCTGACGTTGTCATAGCTGGAGAAAGAATTGAAAGCCTTCTGAAGATGGGCAAAATTTCTGATAATGGTGCAAGTTCATCAAGTAATCCCAGGAAGCCTTTTGTGGGACCAAGAAGAGCTGGTGAGACAAATGCCATCCATGCTAGCAGGGGCAGACCTCAGTATGTCCACAGGTCAGTAGCAGCTGTCACAATTCCAGCTCCGATTCCTCAGCAACCAGCATATCAACCACAACAACAACCTCACTATCAACAGCAAGTTCAGTATCCGCCACAGAGAAACTACAACAACAGTAACAACAATCAGCAACAAAGACCTTTTCAGCAAAGACCATCACAGGCCAATAGGGTGATTGATCCAATCCCTATGCCTTATACCGCTTTATTGCCACAACTCCTGAAACTCAACTTGGTTGAATTAAGGACATTGGCACCACCAGACCCCTCCAATCTTCCAAGAAATTATGATGTCAACGCCAGATGTGCTTTCCATTCCAATGCACCTGGCCACAATACGGAGAAATGTAGGGCTTTACAAATGAAGGTACAAGACCTGGTGGATTCTAAAGCCCTCAATTTTGCACCCCCGCCAAATGTCAACAAGAATCCCATGCCCAATCATGGAGGACCAAGAATTAATGCCATTGAGGAAGACAAGCCATCTTTCTTAATCACCAGTGTTGGGCAGATTCGGACACCTCTGGTAGAAATTAAAGCTCAGCTCCTAGAATTCCAGATGTTCCCCGGGTGTGAGCTCGGTTGTGGTTATTGCAACATTTCGGTCAATGGGTGTGATAACTTGAGAAGCGGCATAGATGGTCTTATCAAAAGTGGTATACTTCAGATCACAACATCAGCGCCTACAAATCCAGCAATCCCTTTGACAACAATTCCTGACTCTCCTACAACTGCAACAACAATCATTTCGTCCAATGCATCAATATCATCAACAATGGCTTCATCTATCACTTCAACAAACCAGATGTCAACAACCATCTCTTCTACAACATCAACATCCTTTTCACCAGCAGGATCTTCTACAACGCCAACAGAAATTAACGAAGATATCTCAGCAGTCACTATCTACTATGATCCGTCAAGTGTTCCTCCAAACAACAACTTTCAACAACAAACAGTGGCACCTCCTGCCAGGTCACCAATCACCATCTACTACGATCCGCACACCATTTCAGTACCCTCCTCTGCAGCAGTCAGTCCAGTTACCATCACGGTGCCTGGACCAGTTCCATATGAAAACAGCAATGCCATACCTTGGCATTATGGCTCTGACTTTTACTGCAACGGAGAGAAAATCACTTTGGACTCTTCAACCTCTTCTCCACAGATTGATAATGTTGGGGGAGGCGGAGGCTTCACCAGAAGCGGACGCCTTTTTGCCTCACAATTGCAAAGACCTAACACCGAAGCAGAAGCAGCTGCCAAAGCAAAAGGAAAGAGTGTGGTAGTTGAAGAGACAACTGTCAAGGAAACTCAGAAGACATCTTTTGAGCAAGATGTAGACGAGTTTATGAGGATTATAAAGAGAAGTGATTACAAGGTGGTGGATCAGCTTCACCAAACTCCCTCAAAGATCTCCATACTATCCCTGCTGATGTGTTCCGAAGCTCACAGAAATGCATTATTAAAAGTCCTGCACGCAGCATACGTGCCGGAAGAGATCACCGTTAATCAGCTGGAAACTGTGGTGGGAAATGTCAATACCAGTCATGGACTGGGTTTTACCAATGTTGACTTAACAACTGAGTGGCATAACCACAACAAGGCTTTACATATCACTCTAGAATGCAAGGGGGCTGTTCTATCCCATGTACTGGTGGACACTGGGTCTTCACTCAATGTTCTACCAAAGAAAGCCTTAGTGAAGCTGGAGTACGATGACTTGGCATTGCGTCCAAGTAATTTGGTGGTGAGAGCATTTGATGGCTCTAAAAGATCAGTGCTTGGGGAGATTGATCTGCCTGTGATGATTGGCCCGCAGACTTTTAAAATAACCTTCTATGTGATGGACATTCAGCCGGCCTACAGCTGCTTGTTGGGTAGACCTTGGATCCATGCCGCTGGCGCTGTTACGTCTACCCTTCACCAGATGCTGAAATTCGAGTGGGAAGGCCAGATCATCACCATCTGTGGTGAAGAAGATATCTTTGTTAGCCATCTGGCTACGTATAAGTATATTGAGATGGATGGAGAAATCCATGAAACCATGAGCCAGGGATTTGAGGCCCTGAACATAAATGAAGCATCTGTTGTACTTGGAACCTCCATGACGTCTTATCAGCAAGCCAGGAAGGTTGTTGAAGAGGGGACTGCCCAAGGCTGGGGCAAGCTGCTGCCCGTGGAGAAGAAGGAGGACAGATTTGGGTTGGGTTACAAACCAACTCAACAAGATCCATCAGAGGCTGCCAGGAAGCCCAGTTTTATCAGCGGGGGAATGCTCGCCCCAGATGCAGTGAACAAATTGGAAGACGAGGATGAAAGCGATCGCAACCTGGAGAGCTGGATACGTCCAAGGATCCCGGGGAGCCAAGTCCTTAGCTGGTCTTCCCAGGAAATTATAAGGGTTACTCCTGCAGAGTAATTATTATTTCCTGTATTTTTTAAGCATGCATCAAGTCTTGCATCTTGCCCAAGATGATAAGACTCATTTTGTAATCGGGCCATCTTGTAATTTTGTGCAAATGGATTAATCAATGAATATCAGACATCTTTTGCAAATGAGTCTTTTTCTTTTTCGCTCACTATTTTTTCATTTTTCTTTTTGTACAAAAATAAAATGGAAATGTTTTCAAAATGATAAACTTCATTTCACCTTTTTCTAAACAAGATTAAAATCAATCACTAAAATGAACAATCTAAACCCTTGCAGAGAGTGCCTTTCAGACTGCACCGACAACAGCACTGTTATGGCTTCGTATGACTTTGACAATCCAATCAATCAAGCTGATGAAGGGGTTGAAGAAGATTATGAGCTTCCTGAAGAGCTAGCCAGGTTGTTAAGGAAAGAGGAGAAGGTTATCACTCCTCATCAGGAGGAAATTGAAACAGTTAATCTTGGTACGGAAAAAGACGTGAAAGAAGTTAGGATCGGGGCCTGCTTACAAGATTCAGTGAAAGAACAACTGATTGATATGCTTCGGGAGTATGTAGATGTCTTTGCTTGGTCTTACCAGGATATGCCAGGGTTGGACACCGATATTGTCGTGCACAAGCTGCCTTTAAAATAAGACTGCCCGCCAGTAAAACAGAAGCTGCGCCGTACTCGCCCAGATATGGCAATGAAGATAAAGGAAGAGGTGCAAAAGCAGTGGGACGTCGGGTTCCTTGCTGTGACTAGCTATCCGCCGTGGGTCGCTAATATTGTACCTGTGCCTAAGAAGGATGGCAAGGTGAGAATGTGTGTGGACTACCGGGACCTGAACAGAGCCAGTCCGGAAGATGACTTCCCATTACCTCACATCGATGTATTGGTTGATAATACGGCTCAGTTCTCGGTATTCTCCTTCATGGACGGATTTTCAGGATATAATCAGATCAAGATGTCACCTGAAGACATGGAGAAGACAACTTTCATCACACCCTGGGGCACGTTCTGTTATAAGGTGATGCCATTCGGACAGAAGAATGCTGGTGCAACCTATCAACGGGCTATGGTAACATTATTCCACGACATGATCCATAAAGAAATTGAATGTTATGTGGATGACATGATTGCCAAGTCCCTTATAGAAGAAGACCACCTGGTAAATCTGTTGAAGTTATTCAAGCGTCTGAGGAAGTACCAACTAAAGTTGAATCCCAACAAGTGCACATTCGGGGTGCGATCTGGTAAGCTGCTGGGCTTTAATGTAAGCGAGAAAGGGATTAAAGTTGACCCTGATAAAGTTAAAGCCATCAAGAGATGCCTGCACCGAAGACAGAAAAAGAAGTTCGGGGGTTTCTAGGTAGATTGAACTACATTTCAAGGTTCATATCTCACCTTACTGCAACCTGTGAACCCTTGTTCAAACTGTTAAGAAAAAAGCAAACGGTCAGGTGGAATGAAGAATGCCAGAGGGCTTTTGACAAGATCAAGGAATACTTACAAGAACCTCCAATCCTTATGCCTCCAGTTGAAGGAAAACCTCTAATAATGTACTTGACAGTATTAGAAGAGTCAATGGGGTGTGTGCTGGGCCAACATGACGAGTCTGGTCGAAAAGAGTATGCAATTTACTACCTAAGCAAAAAGTTTACCGACTGTGAACAACGTTATTCACTGCTCGAGAAAACTTGCTGTGCTTTGGCGTGGGCTGCTCGCCGACTGAGACAATATATGTTGACCCACACTACCTTATTGATCTCAAAGATGGATCCAGTTAAGTACATTTTTGAGAAGCCGGCACTCACCGGACGGGTTGCAAGATGGCAAATGATCCTCACAGAATACGACATCCAGTACACATCTCAGAAAGCCATCAAGGGCAGTGTATTGTCTGATTATCTTGCTGAGCAACCTATTGATGATTACCAGCCCATGAGATTTGACTTCCCTGATGAAGACATCATGTTCATAAAAGCAAAAGATCATGAAGAGCCTATTCACACTGAAGGGCCTGACCCAGAAGAAGAATGGATTATGATGTTTGATGGGGCTGTTAACATGAATGGTCGTGGTGTTGGTGCAGTACTCATTACGTCTAAGGGAGTTCACATGCCTTTCTCGGCAAAAGTCACCTTTAACTGCACTAACAATGAAGCTGAATACGAAGCTTGCATTATGGGTCTTGAAGAAGCCATTGACCTCAGGATCAAGACTTTGACTGTATTCGGAGATTCAGCTCTGGTGATTAATCAAACCAACGGCAAATGGTACACCCACCAAGATCATCTGATACCTTACAGGGATTATACAAGAAGGTTATTGACTTTCTTTACAACGGTCAAGCTTGAGTACATCCCTCGGGACGAGAATCAATTTGCAGATGCTCTGGCTACCATTTCATCCATGATCAAAGTTCAAGCTGCCAACTTTGTGCCTCGGATTTCAGTGTCCAGACTTGACAGACCAGCGTATGTATTTGCAGCAAATGTTGTAAAAGATAATAAGCCTTGGTTCCATGATATCAGATGCTTCTTGGAGGATCAGACATACCCACCTGGGGCATCTTCCAATGATAAGAAGACATTAAGAAGGCTAGCTGGTAGTTTCTATTCTGAACACTGATGGTTCCCTGTACAAGAGAAACTTTGATATGGTACTCCTCAGATGCGTTGATAGGACAGAAGCAGACTTGTTGATGCACGAAGTGCACGAAGGATCCTTTGGTACCCATGCAGGAGGACATGCCATGGCTAAAAAGTTGCTAAGATCAGGTTATTACTGGATCACAATGGATGCCGACTGTTGTGCCTATGCCAGAAAATGCCATAAATGCCAGATTTATGCGGATAAAGTGCATGTGCCTCCAAATCCCATGAATGTGATGTCTTCACCCTGGCCCTTTGCCATGTGGGGCATTGATATGATTGGCAAGATTGAGCCGACTGCTTCAAATGGCCACAAATTCATCCTGGTAGCCATTGACTATTTTACCAAGTGGGTTGAAGCAGCCTCCTATGCAAATGTTACAAGGCAAGTGGTGGCCCGATTTCTGAAGAGGGACATCATCTGTTGGTATGGAGTGCCAGAGCGAATCATTACTGACAATGGTTCCAACTTAAACAACAAAATAATGGCAGAGCTATACCGGGACTTCAAGATCCAACACCACAATTCTTCTCCTTACAGGCCGAAGATGAATGGCGCTGTTGAGGCAGCTAATAAGAATATCAAGAAGATTGTGCAGAAGATGGTAGTCACCTATAAAGACTGGCATGAGATGCTACCGTTTGCCTTGCATGGGTACCGTACATCAATCAGAACGTCCACTGGGACAACACCGTATCAGCTTGTGTATGGTATGGAGGCAGTCCTACCTGTTGAAGTTGAGTTACCCTCCCTGCGGGTACTGATGGATGTTAAGCTGAACGAAGCAGAATGGGTCTGGTCCCGATACGAACAACTGAATCTGATTGAAGAGAAGAGATTGGTTGCGATCTGTCATGGGCAGCTGTATCAGAAAAGAATGAAGAAAGCCTTCGACCAGAAAGTCAGGCTCCGAGAATACCAAGTAGGAGATCTTGTGCTGAAAAGACTCCTCCCTCCTCATACAGACCACAGGGGCAAGTGGACTCCGAACTATGAAGGGCCATTCGTAGTAAAGAATGTTTTCTCCGGTGGAGCACTCATGCTCAGTACTATGGATGGTGAAGACTTCCCGTCCCCTGTGAATTCAGATGCGGTTAAAAAATACTTCGCATAAGATGACCCGCTGGACATAAAAACAGAATGTAAGTCCAGGCAAAAATAGGGCATCCTGGCGAGTCAAAAACATAATAAAAAGACTCGGGCAAAAATAAGGGAAAGTAAACAAAAAATGTACACCCGCTGAGTTGAAAAGCCGCATTGGACAACTCAGGCAAAAATGGGTATCCCGATGGATTGAAAACCCGAAAGGGCGATCCATGCAAAAATAAGGGAATAAGTGAACAACTGCATTCTGAATTCGTCTGTATAACTTACAACTGGTAAACTCCGAAAGGTTCAAGCTTCATTCAGAATCAGCCTTCTTCAGAAAGCAAGACGAGAAGAACGTCAAATGTCATACGAGTCATAGCCAGAAGGGAAGCTCCTTGAAGCGTCATCAACATTGCCAACATCTTTTTTCCTCAATTTATAACAATCTCCTCATTTTAGGGGATCTGTTTCTTTGACTGTATCTTGCCAATTCAGGGCACATGAATTAATAAAATCAGATTTCCAGTCATGTTTCGTCTCGTACATTTTTACTTTCATTTGCGAAATGTCCGATGTCTTTAAGATACTGATTGCATAAATACAGATGCTTCTCTTCTAAAGAATACGTGCTTGCAGGAAATATACTTACTCCCGAGAGTGTCTAAACTCCTATGATGGAATCCGGTAAGGGATACCTCGAGATTACTTGTACGTTTCTCTGCCTTTTCAGGATTGCAGGTATTCAAAGCACAATGTGGGGCATGAAAGCTTCACCCCAGCAAGCCGGCAAATCATCATTTACTCAATTGGCACCGGAGGTGTTTTCTCCCCAGCTGAGTTGCCATCCATTATTCCTCCTCAACCAAGTACAAAAGCCTGGGAACCATCTCCCCACAGAGTTTCAGCCTCTACCCAGAAGGGCAACGCGTAAAGGAATCACAACAGAGTGATGGAAGCTTCTGCAAACCCCAGCTGGGTCCTTCATTTACTAGAATAGGCCTATCAGTGACCTATATCCCCAAGCAGAGTCCCATATGTCAGATCTACTGGTGATCTTATCCCCAGCTGGGATGTCCATTTCAAGCAGATCAACCAGAGATCTTCGCATCAGCGGGACCCGAATCCCGGATCTGTATCTTTGCATAATCATGGCATTCACATCATATTCTCCCCACAGAGCGTAGCATTCCATCTAACACGAAGCATTACGGCAAAAATCAAACATATTGCATAATCATAAGCCATGTTCTGAATCGAACACTTGTGAATACCGACAATCCGTCAGCGATATACAGAAAACCCCCGGATTCCCCGGCAGAAAGCCAAGGCATTTGCCTTACCCACAAATACAAATATACACTCCTTTTGGCACCCGTCCGTGTCATCATTCCCCAGTAAAGTCGCTCGAGCACTCTTTACAAACAGACCATTTGTATTACAGATACTTCCTGACACCCGTCCGTGTCATACCCCCAGCAGAAAGCCAAAGCGTCACCTTTGCACTCACCATACAAATACATATCTATACAACTTCCCTGACACTCGTCCGTGTCGTATTCCCCAGCATAGTCACCCAAACACCTTGAAAATCATATATTTGTTTATACTATACTTTTCTCCTTTTGACACTCGTCCGTGTCACTCTCCCCGGCAAGTTGAACACTCATCTATACACCGCTCATACTTATTAAATCTTGTTTTACTCATACAGATACACGTCCGTATCTTTTATACACCACTTATATCCCCTCAGATTCAACACTAGTCTGTGTTCTTTGTTAACTAGTTGGTACTCGTCCGTATCATCATCTCAGAACATGCGTCAAGCGTTTGTTTCTACCCGATACTCGTCCGTATCGTAGTCTTAAGGATGCTCGTCCGCATCTTTAATCTATACACAGTGCCAAAACACTTATACCTTTCATTTCTTGGATGTAAACACTCGTCCGTGTTTACTATTCCCCAGCGAAGTCCCCAACAAAACTTGTTAAACTATTTCTTTTCTATCTGACATTCGTCCTATGTCATGATACCTTTTCGGCAGCCGTACCCTGCCAGGTGATCGTCCTTCACCTTTGGATGACCGTCCCTCATCCTTTCCCCAGCGGAGTCTCTATTTTTTTAGAACCCCTTTTCTATCCGACGTTCGTCCTATGTCGTGATATTTTTTAGCAGCCGTCCCCTGCTAGGTGATCGTCCTTCACCTCCTGATGATCGTCCTTCATCACTTTATCCGATGGCCGTCCCTATCGTGGATCTTGTTATCTGACATTCGTCCTATGTCATGATAAACCCCGAGAGCAGCCGTACCCTGCTATGTGATCGTCCTTCACCTCTTGATGATCGTCCTTCATCATGCTTATCCGATGGCCGTCCCCATCGTCGACCTTTCTATCCGGCATTCGTCCTATGTCGCGATACGTTTTAGCAGCCGTCCCCTGCTAGGTGATCGTCCTTCACCTTAGATGACCGTCCCTCATCTTATTCCCAACAGAGCAGCCGTCCCCTGCTAGGTGATCGTCCTTAACCTTTGATGACCGTACCTCATCATTTATTTTATTTACCTATAATCCCCAGAAAGTCTTATAGCTTTGCTTGATGGTCGTCCCCATCACTATCTCTCATATCCCCAGCTTGTCGGTCGTCCCCGTCACTGCTGTATTTCCCGCATCTTCCCCAGCATGTCGGTCGTCCCCGTCATCGCTGTATCCCCAACAGTCGTCCTCTGCTCGGCGGTCGTCCTCCGTCACACGCACTTTATAATTATACTTTATTTTCTTTTACAATCTATATCCTTTTTCTTCTTCATTCAGTGAGTGCAAATTTTGGACTGTCTTTGGTATTCAACCACAAGTTATCTTGTTTGCCTATTAAGCCGTTGCTTACATCCTGCGCAGCTAACTCATGCTTGAATAGGGGCAGCTGTAAACACCCCAAATTTTCCCTCACTCATTTCACCATGGCTTGTGATCTTTTCATGTGCATAAGTTCAATCATAGCATCTCATATTGCATTTTTGCTTCACTGCATTGGTTCTAAGTCATCTGCATCTAGAGTTTGTGATCTGAGCAATCCAAGAGCTACTTGAGCCACTTCAAAGGTCTTCAATCATCTCCAAGGGGTCCATGTATGTTCAAGCATCATATTATATCCCCACAAGGTCAAGAAAGTCAAAGAATCACAAGAACTGAGAATGGCATGGAAGCAGAGCCAGGTTTGACTGCACAGATGACCTAGAATTAGGGTTTTGGTTTCAAAGGCCATAACTCCAAATTTTCTGGTCATTCTTGTTTCTATTGGTCTCTATATGGTATAGGTATCATGCATATCAATTTTCATGAAGAAATTCCATGGGGAAGGCATCTGATCAAGAGTTGACTTTTTGAGCAAGTCAGTGCAAAATCAGGGCATCTGAGGCCCCCAATGACCCAACCAAAGGGTGTTCATCATCATTTTGATTGTGTATGATCTTTATTTGATCATATAAGATGTTATAAGTTCACAAAATTGAAGAATTTCAAGCCATTTGCAAAGTTGACTTTTTGGGAAAATGACTTGTAATGGAAACTTGCCATTTTGGGAAACTTTTTCAACCCTTGCTTTTTGATTCAAAAATGCTTCAAATGGGAAAGTTTTGGTCATGAAAGTTGTAGAATGGATCATTCCCTTTTCAAAAAGTACAAGAACTTGTTCTAATTCATTTTGGATCAAAAGTTATGGCCTTGCAAAGTTGGACAAAATCATTGAAATTTCACTTTTGTACAAAATGGAAAAACTTGCAATTTCTCATGGCAAGCCTTTATGTGACTTCAATATGACCTCTAATTATCATAACAATGCAATGCATGACCTAAAATCAGAATTGGCCCAAGGGATTTCTCATTTATTTGCCTTGATTTTCACATAGCCATAAGTCATTTTTCATGAAAGTGCAAAGAGGGATTTTTTGCAAAATCATTCTCAAAGGGATTGTATGATCTCTAGCTGGTTTTAATACATTGTCATGACTTCATGAGGCATCACACACCAAAATTCAGCAAAGTTTTCTCACATTCACATAACCAAAAGTCATGGAATGCAACAAGTGGGCAAGTTGCAAAAACTCTCTCAACTCATGATCCAAATGCAGCAGACTTTCATGAGCCATCCAAGGTCCATCCTTGACTCAAGCTGAGGCAGGACAAGCCTCTAGACTGCCTCTGCCATAGCCCATGCTGCAAGTACACAAAACTTGACTTTTTGGTCAATCATCCCATACCAATCCCACAGTGCACACCTGCTCTCCAGATTTGTTGGGATAGTTTATGGATCATCTAAGGATCATAAAACATAACATACACAAGCCTGAAACACACACATTGCAGCACACTCCAAAAACTGTCCAAAGCTTCTTCCCTTCGAAACTCTGCCCACAACCATCAAACTTCAAAATTTCCTTCACCAATCAATCAGAAATCATCCATAGAACAAATCCCACCCCTCACAATGATCTGAAACAGCACACACAAGAACCTCATTTCCTGCTACACCAGAACTGAACCACAAAAACTAGCCACTCTCAACTTCATTCAAGGGTTCCATCAACCTCAGGAGGATCAAGGGAGATCATTGGCACGAAAGGAAGGCTCTGAAAGCTCCAGTTTGAAGAACTTCAGTTCAGGTATCCATCAAGAACAAATTTTCCACAACTTCATTTACTTGTTATAAATTGATTCTACATGTTATCCTGATCATCATGATGTGTTTAAAAATGAAAATGAGTGGAAAATGAGTATGTATTGATGTTCTGAAGTTTTTCCCGTGAAAAATGTTTGCTTCGATTTGCTTGATTCATGTAGTTTAAATGTTGTTTGGTGATTGATTCATGTTCCATGATGTTAGAGGATCATTTCCCCGTGTTCAATTTGAAGCGGGGTGGCTTGTAGCATGATCTAGGGTTTTGGTTCGCCGGAGAAGACGACCGGAAGTCTTCTCCGGCCACCTGAGAATCATTAACCCTAATCTGTGTCATTAATGTGAGTTTGAATGTGGAGCGTAGGATGGGTTGACCAGGGCTGACTCGCGCGTGAATGTGTGGCCAGGATGCGTCATTAGAAACCCTAATCCTCAGTTAATTTAATTAATTCAGTTTAATTATTTTAAATTAGAAATTAGCCAGGTTTGAACTTGGGCCGTAGGATTGCGCGCCAAGTCAAACCCTCCAAGCCCATATTGAATCTGATCCCTCCATTGCGCATACTTTCATTTTATTCTATTTTTATTTCATTTAATTTCATTTCTTTTCTTCATTTAATTTAAAATAGCAAAAAATGTTTAAAAATTATGAAAATTTTTGTCAAGATTTTCATTATTTTTCAGAACACAAAAATATTTTCATTTTTATTTTTTGCATTAAAAATCATTTTTAAATCATTTAAAAGTTTATTTTTAATTAATTAATGAAAATTAATTACTTAAAAATACTTTTAGGTATTTAAAAATCACACAAATATTCACATAGCATTTAGAAATATTTAGAAACATTGTCCAACTCTCAAACCAAATTTCTTTTTTGATCTTAATGCCTTTTGATCATTTTCATTGGATTTAATTTCATTTTTAGGCAATATTTTGTTTCAAACTTCAAAAATTCATTTCTGCCTAACCTTTGAGAGTTGGATCATGATTCTTTTTGCATTGCATCTTGTATGGCATGTAGTTTATAGGATAAAATTGGTTGGACTTGATCTTGCATTTTCAATTTGTTTGGCATTTTTCTTTGTGAGACACCCCAAAACCCTAGCAATCTTAGGAAATTCACAACTTTCACTAGGTTAAGAGTTGGATCCCCTCCTTTGGGAAGTGAGTTTGTACAGGCTTAGGGTATCTTTGATTGCATTTTCAAATTTTTATCATGTCATTTGCTTCTGGTTTTGGATTTTTGCTTTGTATGTTGCATATAACCCTAATTTATGTCTTCCCTTGCATCCATCTTCCATTTGCTTGCATACCATGACTTACCATGACATTTTGTGCATCCATTTGATTCATGATACATCTTAGGACATATTAGAATCATGTTTGATCATTGCATCTTTCATTTTCCATGTTGTATGTCATTTGCATTTCATAACTTTTCATGTATGTTCATGGTTCTAAGCATGCTTCTCTTGCATCCATATGCTTGCTTGATCATTCTCTTGCCTTGCCTCATGTTTTCATCATCTCTTAGCATCATTAACATCATGTATTTGCTTCTGACTTTGCCTTGCCTCATGCCATTTCATCTCATTTGCATTGCATTTCATTTCTTTCACTAACTTTTCAGGTGGTAAGTTTGTTTGAGAAGTGAATTTGCCTTCACTTCTCATATTCTCTTTTCATCTCTTTCACTTCCCTTTCTGCATTTTGTATGTGTTTGGATTGAGCTTGCTCATTCTTGTTCATCTCTTACTTTCTTTCTTCAAGCAACTTGTCTTCTTAAGTGAAGCAAGTTGTTTTGCTTCTTGTTGCTCCTTTCATCTGCTTCCCTCCTGGTGGTTCCTTTGAAGATCTTTCTCTTGAACCTCACAAACCCTAGGACTTCCAAGCATGACAATAATTAGGTTTTGATTAGTCCCCCATTTAGCTTTTACCTTTGTGTCTCTTTGAGTCTTCTCTTCTCATCTCATAATCAGGGACTAAACCCTAAAGGCTTTAAGGCTTTGTGATTAAGCTTATGCCTGCATCCTTTTATTAGGATGGAGTGTATAACTTTAATCCTAAGTGTTAAACCCTTAATGTGTTTAAATCCTTTAATCAATTCACCTAATAATTATCAAGACATCAAGCTTGTAACTTGGGCCTTGCAGTAGGGTTCTAATTCTTCCTTAATTGGTTAAGAAGGACTAACCCTAGTGTTAATGGACAAGTCCCCCTCAAGTTGTCTTACAAACCATAAAACTCACTTCTTCATCCTATCATTAACTAAAATCCCCTTAATAAAGGCTTTTTTTTGTCATGAGTTTAATCCCTAATCATGGATTAAGTTGAGGAGCTTTCCTCAGCTTAAATATTCTCATCTATTATCCTTCTATTAGGATGGTGTAATGAGTCTGTTTAATCCCTGATTATGGCTTAAGCTCATTACTTAACACTAAACAAAAACAACAAAAACATCTAAATAATCACAAGTAGGTTAATGATCTTAATCCTACGTCATGGTGATTAAGTGTGAGATGCTGACTTCACACTTAAGGTATTCTCATTACCCCTAATCAGAGGGAGGATGTGATGAGTTTACTAACCCTTGGTTTAGGCTTAAGCTCATTAACTTATGACAAACTTTCAAAAGCAATAAAAGACTGAAAACTCAAAAACAAACAATAATCGTCTCCTTCGGGATTCTTTTCTCATCATCTTCATTCATAAGCGGGAACTTGCTTCTTCCGTCTAATGCAAGACAGTTTTCACCTGAGCCAGACAGGTCATACACTTGAGCATAGACAAGTAAGAAGTTCACAAGTCAATTTATCTTTCAGTCTCTTTGGGTCGAACTACGGTGTTCTGACTTCCTCATTGCACGAGAGGATACGTAGGCATAACTTAACGGTTATCGAACAAAAGTTTATGTATATTCCCCCCTCTTCCAGCTTTATTCTTTTAGCCTCATTATCTAGAGAACTTCATTTTTGCTCTTACACTGACACCTCTCTTATACACTTCACACTTCTTTTACACTGACACCTGTACATCCTTTTCCAGCTCTTTATATACAAATTGCACTGACACTACCCCTTTAAAACACAAATCTTTTAAGCGTGGATCCCGTCGAGTACGGCGGACAATCTGGGTGCTAATACCTTCCCAGGTTGTAACCAACCCCCTTTCTCAGTCTCTCTGGTTCGCAACCATCTTATCCATACCTTTCTAGGTTTATGCAGCATTACCTTTCCTTCGGGATAAAAATGCCTAGCTGGCGACTCTTTCTTTCTCTTGAGTTCACTCCTGTGTGTTCTCATCCCCTCTTTTCGCCGACCGTTCGCGTCTGTACCCCTTCTGACCTGAGGTGTCATTCGGTGGGAGCGACACCTGTAAGGAGAAGAATTGTGGTGTTGGATCTTGAAGTCCCGGCATAGCTCTGCCATCATTTTGTTGTTTAAGTTGGAACCATTATCAGTAATGATTTGCTCGGGAACTCCATACCGACAGATGATGTCTCTCTTTAGAAATCGAGCTACCACTTGTCTTGTAACATTTGCATATGAAGCTGCTTCAACCCACTTGGTAAAATAGTCAATGGCTACCAGGATGAATCTGTGGCCATTTGAAGTAGTCGGTTCAATCTTGCCAATCATATCAATGCCCCACATAGCAAAGGGCCAAGGTGAAGACATCACATTCAGAGGATTGGGAGGCACATGCACCTTATCCGCATAAATCTGGCATTTCCTGGCATAAGCACAACAATCAGCATCCATTGTGATCCAGTAATAACCTGATCTTAGCAACTTCCTGGCCATGGCATGTCCTCCAGCATGGGTACCAAAGGATCCTTCGTGCACTTCGTGCATCAACAAGTCTGCTTCTGTTCTATCAATGCACCTGAGGAGTACCATATCAAAGTTTCTCTTGTACAGGGAACCATCAGTATTCAGGAAGAAACTACCAGCAAGCCTCCTTAAAGTCTTCTTATCATTGGAAGATGCCCCAGGTGGGTATGTTTGATCATCCAAGAAGAATTTAATGTCATGGAACCAAGGCTTATCATCTTTTACAGCGTCTGCTGCAAATACATATGCTGGTCTGTCAAGTCTGGACACTGAAATCCGAGGCACAAAGTTGGCAGCTTGAACTTTGATCATGGATGAAATGGTAGCCAGAGCATCTGCAAACTGATTCTCGTCCCGAGGGATATACTCAAGCTTGACCGTTGTAAAGAAAGTCAATAACCTCCTTGTATAATCCCTATAAGGTATCAGATGGTCCTGGTGGGTGTACCCTTTGCCGTTGGTTTGATTAACTACCAGAGCTGAATCTCCGAACACAGTCAAAGTCTTGATCCTGAGGTCAATGGCTTCCTCAAGACCCATAATGCAAGCTTCGTATTCAGCTTCGTTGTTAGTGCAGTTAAAGGTGAGTTTTGCCGAGAAAGGCATGTGAACTCCTTTAGGTGTAATGAGTATTGCACCAACACCACGACCATTCATGTTAACAGCCCCATCAAACATCATAGTCCATTCTTCTTCCGGGTCAGGCCCTTCAGCGTGAACATGCTCTTCATGATCTTTTGCTTTTATGAACATGATGTCTTCATCAGGGAAGTCAAATCTCATAGGCTGGTAATCATCAATAGGTTGCTCAGCAAGATAATCCGACAGTACACTGCCCTTGATGGCTTTCTAAGATGTGTACTGAATGTCATATTCTGTGAGGATCATTTGCCATCTTGCAACCCGTCCGGTAAGTGCTGGCTTCTCAAAGATATACTTGACTGGGTCCATCTTTGAGATCAATAAAGTAGTGTGGGTCAACATATACTACCTTAGTCGGCGAGCAGCCCACGCCAAAGCGCAACAAGTTTTCTCGAGCAGTGAATAACGTTGTTCACAGTCGGTAAACTTTTTGCTTAGGTAGTATATTGCATACTCTTTTCGACCAGACTCGTCATGCTGGCCCAACACACACCCCATTGACTCTTCTAATACTGTCAAGTACATTATTAGAGGTCTTCCTTCAACTGGAGGCATAAGGATCGGAGGCTTTTGTAAGTACTCCTTGATTTTGTCAAAAGCCCTTTGGCAGTCTTCGTTCCACCTGACCGTTTGTTCTTTTCTTAACAGCTTGAACAAAGGCTCACAGGTTGCTGTAAGGTGAGATATGAACCTTGAAATGTAGTTCAATCTACCTAGGAAACCACAAACTTCTTTTTCAGACTTCGGTGCAGGCATTTCTTGAATGGCTTTGACTTTATCAGGGTCAACTTCAATCCCTTTTTTCGCTTACAATAAACCCCAGCAGCTTACCAGATCGCACCCCGAATGTGCATTTATTGGGGTTTAACTTCAGTTGGTACTTCCTCAGACGCTTGAATAACTTCAACAGATTTACCAGGTGTTCTTCTTCTGTGAGGGACTTGGCAATCATGTCATCCACATAACATTCGATTTCTTTATGGATCATGTCATGGAATAATGTTACCATATCCCGTTGATATGTTGCACCAGCATTCTTCAGTCCGAATGGCATCACCTTATAACAAAACGTGCCCCAGGGTGTGATGAAAGTTGTCTTCTCCATGTCTTCGGGTGACATCTTGATCTGATTGTATCCTGAAAATCCGTCCATGAAGGAGAATACCGAGAACTGAGCCGTATTATCAACCAAGACATCAATGTGAGGTAAAGGGAAGTCATCTTTCGGGCTAGCTCTGTTCAGATCCCGGTAATCCACACACATCCTCACCTTGCTGTCTTTCTTAGGCACAGGTACAACATTAGCAACCCACAGTGGATAGCTAGTTACAGCAAGGAAATCGGCATCCCACTGTTTTTGTACCTCTTCTTTTATCTTCATTGCCATATCCGGGCGAGTTCGGCGCAACTTCTGTTTTACTGGCGGACAGTCCTCTTTCAAAGGCAGCTTGTGCATGACAATATCGGTGTCCAACCCTGGCATATCCTGATAAGACCAAGCGAAGACATCCACATACTCCCGAAGCATATCAATCAGTTGTTCTTTCATTGAATCTTGTAGGCAGGCCCCGATCTTAACTTCTTTCACCTCTTCTTCCGGACCAAGATTAACCGTTCCAATCTCCTCCTAATGAGGAGTGATAACCTTCTCCTCTTGTCTTAACAGTCTAGCTAGCTCTTCAGGAAGCTCATAATCTTCTTCAACCCCTTCATCATCTTGATTGATTGGATTGTCAAAGTCATACAAAGTCATAGTTGTGCTATTGTCGGTGCAGTCTGAAAGGCACTCTCTGCAAGGGTTTAGATTATTCATTTTAGTGATCGATATTAATCTTTGTTTAGAAAAAGTGAAGTAAAGTTATCATTTTGAAAAACATTGCCATTTTATTGTTTGTACAAAAAGAAAAAATGAAAAACAGTGAGCGGAAAAGAAAAAGACTCATTTGCAAAAGATGTCTGATATTCATTGATTGATTTGTTTGCACAAAATTACAAGAATGCCCGATTACCAAATGAGTCTTGACATCTTGGGCAAGATGCAAGACTTGATGCATGCTTAAAATATACAGGAAATAATAATTACTCTGCAGGAGTAACCCTTATAATTTCCTGGGAAGACCAGTTTGAGATATGGCTCCCCGGGGTCCTTGGACATATCCAGCTCTCCAGGTTGCGCTCATCTTCCGACTCATCTTCCAAGTTGTTCACTGCATCCGGGGTGAGCATCCCCCTGCTGACAAAACCGGGCTTCTTAGCAGCCTCTGATTGATCTTGTTGAGTTGGTTTGTAACCCAACCCAAATCTGTCCTCCTTCTTCTCTACGGGCAGCAGCTTGCCCCAACCTTGGGCAGTCTCCTCTTCAACAACCTTCCTGGCTTGCTGATAGGATGTCATGGAGGTTCCTAGTACAGCAGATGCTTCATTAATGTTCAGGGCCTCAAATCCCTGGCTCATAGTTTCATGGATTTCTCCATCCATCTCAATGTACTTGTATGTAGCCAGATGGCTAACAAAGATGTCCTCTTCACCATAGATGGTGATGATCTGGCCTTCCCACTCGAATTTCAACTTCTGGTGAAGGGTAGATGTAACAGCGCCAGCGGCATGGATCCAAGGTCTACCCAACAAACAGCTGTAGGCCGGCTGAATGTCCATCACATAGAAGGTAATCTTAAAAGTCTGCGGGCCAATCATCACAGGCAGATCAAACTCACCTAGCACTGATATTTTAGAGCCATTAAATGCTCTCACCACCAAATTACTTGGACGCAATGCCAAGCCATCGTACTCCAGCTTCACCAAGGCTTTCTTTGGTAGAACATTGAGTGAAGATCCAGTGTCCACCAGTACATGGGATAGAACAGCACCCTTGCATTCTAGAGTGATGTGTAAAGCCTTGTTGTGGTTACGTCCCTCATATGTTAAGTCAGCATTGGTAAAGCCCAGTCCATGACTGGTGTTGACATTTGCCACCACAGTTTCTAGCTGATTAACACTGATCTCCTCTGGCACGTACGCTGCGTACAAGACTTTTAGTAATGCATTCCTGTGAGCTTCAGAACACATCAGCAGGGATAATATGGAGATCTTTGAGGGAGTTTGGTGAAGCTGATCCACCACTTTGTAATCACTTCTCTTTATGATTCTCATGAAATCGTCTACATCTTGCTCAAAAGATGTCTTCTGAGTTTCTTTGACAGCCGGCTCTTCAAACACCACACTCTTTCCTTTTGCTTTGGCAGCAGCTTCTGCTTCGGCATTAGGTCTTTGCAATTGTGAGGCAAAAAGGCGTCCGCTTCTGGTGAAGCCTCCGCCTCCCCCAACATTATCAATCTGTGGAGAAGAGGTTGAAGAATCCAAAGTGATTTTCTCCCCGTCGCAGTAGAGGTCAGAGCCATAATGCCAAGGGATGGCATTACTGCTTTCATATGGAACGGGTCCAGGCACGGTGATGGTAACTGGACTGACTGCAGCAGAGGAGGGAGCTGAAATGGTGTGCGGATCGTAGTAAATGATGACTGGTGATCTAGCAGGAGATGCCACTGTTTGTTGTTGAAAGTTGTTGTTTGGAGGAACATTTGACGGATCATAGTAAATGGTGACTGCTGAGATATCTTCATTAGTTTCTGTTGGCGTTGTAGAAGATTCTGCTGAATAAATGGGTGCTGATGTTGTAGAAGGAATGGTTGTTGATATCTGATTTGTTGAAGTGATGGACAGAGCCATTGTTGATGATATTGATGAATTGGTCGGAATGATTGTTGTTGCAGTTGTAGAAGAGTCAGGAATTGTTGTCAAAGGGATTGCTGGATTTGTAGGAGCCGTTGTTGTGATCTGAATATACTGCTTTTGATAAGATCATCTATGCCACTTCTCAAATTATCACACCCGTTGACCGAAATGTTGCAATAACCACAACCGAGCTCACACCCGGGGAACATCTGGCATTCTAGGAGTTGAGCTTTAATTTCGACCAGAGGCGTCCGAATCTGTCCAACACTGGTGATTAAGAAAGATGGCTTGTCTTCCTCAATGGCATTAATTCTTGGTCCTCCATGATTGGGGTTCGGATTCTTGGTGACACTTGGAGGGGGTGCAAAATTGAGGGCTTTAGAATCCACCAGGTCTTGTACCTTCATTTGTAAAGCCCTACATTTCTCCGTATTGTGGCCGGGTGCATTGGAATGGAAAGCACATCTGGCGTTGCCGTCATAATTTCTTGGAAGATTTGAGGGATCTGGGGGTGCCAATGTCCTTAATTCAACCAGGTTGAGTTTCAGGAGTTGTGGCAATAAAGCGGCATAGGGCATAGGGATTGGATCAATCACCCTATTTGCCTGTGATGGTCTTTGCTGAAAGGGTCTTTGTTGTTGATTGTTGTTGTTGTTGTTTTTGTAGGTCCTTTGTGGCGGATACTGAACTTGCTGTTGGTAATGAGGTTGTTGTTGTGGTTGATATGTTGGTTGCTGAGGAATAGGAGCTGGAATAGTGATAACTGCTACTGATCTGTGGACATGCTGAGGTCTGCCCCTGTTGGCATAAATGGCATTTGTCTCACCAGTTCTTCTAGGTCCCACAAAAGGCTTCCTGGGATTGCTTGACGAACTTGCACCATTATCAGAAATCTTACCCATCTTCAGAAGGCTTTCAATTCTTTCTCCAGCTATGACTACGTCAGCGAAGCTGGTGGAAGAAAAGGCAGCTAGCCTATCAATATATGTCCCTTGCAGAGTATTCATGAACATGTCGGCCATTTCTCTTTCCGACATGGGTGGTTGGACAGCAGCAGCAAGCTGTCTCCACCTCTGGGCATATTCCCTGAAGCTTTCCCTGGAGGATTGAGACATTCCCATCAGAAGGGTTCTGTTAGGAGCCATGTCCAGATTGTATTGGTATTGCTTGATGAAAGCCTCGGCTAGGTCCTTCCAGCACCTGATAGTAGCTCTGGTCAAATGAGAGTACCATTCCCTTGAAGCCCCAGTCAAACTGTCTTCAAAGTAAAACATCCACAGTTTCTCATCCATGGTGTATGCTTTAAGTCTCCCCAGAAAGGACTGCAAGTGAGTTCGTGGACAGGAAGTTCCATTGTACTTCTCGAAGCACGGGGGTTTGAACTTGTGAGGGATCCTTACCCCATCCACTAACCCCATATCCATGACATCAAAACCTAGGGAATTTTGAGACTCCAGAGATCTCAACTTCTCAGCAATTTCATCAAACCTCCTATCATATACTTCATCCCCAGCTCCCATTACAGTAAACTGCTCTTCTTGGGGGTCTTCCTGTAAGATCCTTCCTCCAGTAGTATTTCCTTGCACATTACCCGGGATATTGACTTTCGGATGCAGATGAGGCCCATATACTGGTGGGTTAACATGAGGCTGGCCCCTCTCATTGTTACTTGTTCCTCCAGTTCCTAGATGGGGTTCTTCCGGGTTTTGCCTTTCTACCAATGCCCTCAACCTTTCTTGACTTTGGGCCAAGCCATTCATTACTTCCATGAATTGGGTCATTTGGTTTCTCATCTCTAGTCTTTCATTAGTCATCTGGGTTCTGACCTTTGTCAGATCTTGCTGTACTTGATCCATTTGGATACCAGGAAGGTTGTTGCGAGTAGGATACCGGTGCGGACGGTTGAGAGGGAACACCCGGCGGCGAGCAATAATTCCTGAATCACAACAGAGATAGTAACAAACAAAACAAAAACCTACAAAACAAAACAAAAGTTAGTATGCAATGCAGTATGCTTATTTATTTTCCAAGGTATCCGGCTTGGTGCTTGGTTTTGACCTTTCCAGACCCTGAGGAAGATGCTGCGATGTTGCTTGAGAAAAGAAACTCAAATGTAACAAACCGACAAATAAATTACAAATGGTAGATCATACATAGTTTGTTTTTTATAACACATGCCCCTGAGGGGTCAAAATACAGCATAAAAAGAAAAGCACATGAAATGGAAATAACAACAAGCAAAGAAGTCAAACATCTAATCCAAACTCATCCTCCTTAACCTCCTTCAAAAGTGCTTCAGTTACAGGACCAGCCGGATGCTCTGTAATGTTTCTGATAAGAAGGTTCCTGGTGGCAATAGCAGTGGTCAGCTTCTTGTGCCTGTCTTGGTCCTTTGACCTCTTCACACCAGCCCTAAGCTTCAATTCTGAAATTTCCTTCTGGGCTGCCAGCAAAGCCTCCTGTTGTTTCTTTTCATTGGCCTCCAACTGCTTAATCCTAGCTTGAGTCCTCTTATCCTCCTGAGTGCGAGCTTCAGTGATCCTGACCCACCTAGTTTGACTTTCCTCTAGATAGAGATCAGTCCTAGCCTTCTGAAACTGGGCCTCTTTACAGGCATTCTTCAATATTTGCTCTCCAGCTTTTGATTTCTTGATGTAGTCCTCTGCTTTCTCAATCCTGGCTAGATGCTCCACCTTAAGCTTTTCCAATCTCTCAATGTCTAGACGACCATCACTCCTCTCCCAGAGGGTCTTCTTTAGAGCTTGAGACAAATTCTCATTCCTCTCCTTCAGTTTCTCAAACTCTTCCAGGCTGACAGTGGCTGGAGGTGGTACTGTGGATGGTCCAGGTGTATCCTCAATGGTGAAAGGCATCCCAGAGATCTGAGCCCTAGCATTAGACCATTCATAATACTGAGCTGAAGCCACATTATTGCATCTTCCAAGAATGGCCATCCCCTTGGTCTGTATGTTGTCCCAAGCCTAGGATGCTTGCCTGACAACAGCTAGATTAGGTTTTATCTCACAATACAGGGTTTCAGCCAAGTCTTGCACTCTAGGAGGGTGAACCAAAGCATAGCCTAATTGTCTCTTGAACAGCAAAGGATTGTAGTTGATGCAACCCTTCACTCCTACTAAAGGTACATTGGGGTACTGCCCACAGCTAGTGATTATATCTCTGCCTTTGGTGCTCCGGGTGCACCATCTGATGTCATCTGAAGTCAAAGCAATAAGTCTCCTAGCCCAATTCTTCTGTTGGTGAGGATTCAGGAAGGCATCAGTCTTGGGTAAGTGTTTGAGCAGCCAGGTATGAAATAGAGGAGCACAGCATCTCACCAACCTCCCTCTCTGCTTCTCATTCCTTTGGTGAACAGAATAATAAAAATCTCCCAGCAAGGTGGGTACTGGGTTCCTTAAAAGGAAGAGATGAATAGCATTCTTGCTGATGAACTTGGGCTCATCTACAAATAGTATAACCCCATATATACTGAGGGCTAACAATGCACAAAATGCCCTCCATTCTCCCAAGGAGGCCTTCAGGATGGCCTGAGAAGTCAGAAAGTCTAAGTGTAGGCCAGGGATCCCAGCCTTTGTTGTCATGTTCTGCTCAACCAAAATAGGTTCCAGGTACAGTGCTTTTGCCACTTCTTCATTGCTGGGAGAAGTCATTTCAGGGTTGAAGGGGACACCACCCCTGACAGGTACCTCAATCAATGATGAGAACTCCTCCAACAGAGGTACTAGCTGAAAGTTCTGGAAAGTGAAGCATCTCAAAGGAGGGTCATAAAACTGTAGGCAGGTGTGGATCAAACTCCTCTGAGAAGGGTCTAAGTCCATAACCATATCAAGGATGCCTCCATAATGCTCTCTGAATAATGGGATGTGGTCTGGAGTGATAAGTGCCTGGACCTGCCTGATGCTAGTCAGCACAGGCTCAAAGAAGTGGTATGAAATGTTGCTCTTCTTGGGTGCCATGACTGCTGATGAAGAGCTGAAACAAATGCTGATGATGAAGACTGATATTGGAGATGAGCCACTGATAGGCTGAGGCTGGTGATGAAGGCGGTTGAAGCAGGCAACTGATGAAGATAGCTGAAGCAGATAACTGATGAACAGGGGCCTATGCATATGAAGGGGTCAAAACCAAGCCAAATATGATGGGGATACCTTGCAAAACAAATAAACAAATGTTAAATGATGCAATGATGATGTATGAAAATGATATGCAAGGGTTTGTGATCAAGCTGGATCTGATTACTGCCTTGATATAAGTCCATGCATGTCTAAGAAGTCCAGATGGAGGTTCAAAAGTCCAGTAACCAAGGTGGGGGACTCAAATAAAGAGTCACATGTCCAGGGTTAAATCACAAGAACTGTCCCAAAATGAAGTACTCTTAATCAAAACAAAGTATCAGGGTATGATGTGGTTAAGGGTACCTGCAAACCTGTAAACAACCCAACCCCCTCACAGGTGGTGTTCTAAAACAAGGATCCTCAGACTTGGATCAGTTATGAGAAGTGTAAACACTTCTAACCCGGAGGTACAGTGTTTACAATAACCATAAAAGATCCTCCTCTAATTCACCTCAGTTTCTGTAGGTCATAGTAAAGATCATCCAGACTTAACAGGCTTCCCAGATAGCCCTAGCACTACAGGAGATCTGTAGCACAAAGTTCTCAAGAAGAAACCCACATCTGAACCGTGTTTCATATTCCCGCACCAGACCGAAATGGAATGGTAAAGAACATGAACCACTCTAGCCTAGGTGTCACTCAGGTCCCAGGTATAGGACCTTAAGCTCTCAGTGAATCCCACTCATCAGAACAATAAACCAGATCCAGCCAGATAACAGTATGACAGTATGATGTATATAAAGCTGTAAAGAAAGCAATAAAATAACTGTACATAAAGCAAATATCAAAATAAATATACAAACACAATTAGCACATAACACCCCAGTAAACACAAATCAAACAAGCGCTAGGAGGAACCCACAAAAAGAACCAGAAGCCCTGGTTACAGTATAAGGGTCCCCGGCAGAGTCGCCAAGCTGTCGCTCCCACCAAATGACACCCAAGGTCAGAAGGGGTACAGACGCGAACGGTCGGCGAAAGAGGAAGAGAACACACAAGGGTGAACACAAAAGACAAGAGTCGCCAGCTAGGCATTTTTATCCCGGAGGAAAGGTAATGCTGCATAGACCTGAGAAAAGATGGATAAGACGGTCGCGAACCAGAGAGACTGAGAAAGGGGGTTGGTTACAACCTGGGAAGGTATTAGCACCCAGATTGTCCGCCGTACTCGACGGGATCCACGCTTAAAATATTTGTGTTTTAAAGGGGTAGTGTCAGTGCAATTTGTGTATCAAAGCTGGAAAGAATGCAAGTGTCAGTGTAAAGGAAAAGTGAAGTGTATAAGAGAAGTGTCAGTGTAGGAACAAAAGTGGAATGCTCAAGACTTTGAGGCTTAAAAACAATGCTGGAAAGAGGGGGGATATACAGAGATTATTTTTGTTCATGCAATGAGGAAGTCAGAACACCGTAGTTCGACCCAAAGATACCGAAAGATGAATTGACTTGTGAACTGCTTACTTGCCTATGCTCAAGTGTGTGACCTGTCTGGCTCAGGTGCAAACTGTCTTGCATTAGACGGAAGAAGCAAGTTCTCGTTTATGAGTGAATGAGATGAGAAAAGAATCCCGGAGGAGACGATTATGGTTTGTTTTTGAGTTTTCAATCTTTTATTGCTTTTTGAAGTTTGTCATAAGTTAATGAGCTTAAGCCTAAACCAATGGATTAGTAAACTCATCACATCCTCCCTCTGATTAGGAGTAATGAGAATACCTTAAGTGTGAAGTCAGTGTCTCACACTTAATCACCATGGTGTAGGATTAAGATCATTAACCTACTTGTGATAAGTTAGATGTTTTTATTGTTTTTGTTTAGTGTTAAGTAATGAGTTTAAGCCATAATCAGGGATTAAACAGTCTCATTACACCATCCTAATAGAAGGATAATAGATGAGAATGTTTAAGCTGAGGAAGACTCCTCAACTTAATCCATGATTAGGGATTAAACTCATGACAAAAAAAAGCCTTTATTAAGTGAATTTTAGTTAATGATAAGATTAAGAAGTGAATTTTATGGTTTGTAAGACAACTTGAGGGGGACTTGTCCATTAACACTAGGGTTAGTCCTTCTTAACTAATTAAGGAAGAATTAGAACCCTAATGCAAGGCCCAAGTTACAAGCTTGATGTCTTGATGATTATTAGATGGATTTATTAAAGGAGTTAAACACATTAAGGGTTTAACACTTAGGATTAAAGTTATATACTCCATCCTAATAGAAGGATGCAGGCATAAGCTTAATCACAAAGCCTTAAAGCCTTTAGGGTTTAGTCCCTGAATTGAGATGAGAAGAGAAGACTCAAAGATGACACAAAGGTAAAACTAGTGGGGGGACTAATCAAGACCTTAATTGTTATCATACTTGGAGATCCTAGGGTTTATGTGGCTTAAAAGAGAAAGAATCTTCAAAGAGCCACCAAGGATAGAAGCAGATGAAAGGAGAAGAAGAAATGAGAAGCAAAACAACTTGCTTCACTTAAGAAGACAAGTTGCTTGAAGAAAGAAGGTAAGATGAACAAGAATGAGCAAGCTCAATCCAATACACACACAAAATGCAGCAAGGGAAGTATGAAAGAGATGAAAAGAGAATGTGAGAAGTGAAGGCAAATTCACTTCTCAAACAACTTACCACCTGAAAAGTCAACAAAAGAAATGAAATGCAATGCAAAATGAGATGCAATGTCATGATGAAAACCAAAACCAGAAGCATAAGTATGATGTTATTAATGCTAAGAGATGATGCAAACATGAGGCAAGGCATTAGAATGATCATACAAACATATGGATGCAAGAGAAGCATGTTTTGAACCATGGATGTACATGAAAAGTTATGAAATGCAAATGACATACAACATGGCAAATGAAAGATGCAATGATCAAACATGATTCTAATATGTTCTAAGATGTGTTATGAATCAAATGAATACATAAAATGTCATGGCAAGTCATGGTATGCAAGCAAATGGAAGATGGATGCAAAGGAAAGCATACATTAGGGTTTATGATCAACACACAAAGCAAAATCCAAAACCAGAAGCAAATGTCATGATAAAAATTTGAAAATGCAATCAAAGATACCCTAAACCTACACAAACTCACTGCCCAAAGGAGGGGATCCAACTCTTAACCTATTGGAAGTTATGAATTTTCTAAGATTGCTAGGGTTTTAAGGTACCTTGCCAAGAAAAATGCCAAAACAAATTGGAAATGCAAGATCAATTCATGCCAATTTTATCCTTTGAAATACATGCCATACAAGATGCAATGCAAAAAGAATCATGATCCAACTCTCAAAGGTTAGACAAAAATGAATTTTTGAAGTTTGAAACAAAATAATGCCTTGAAATGAAATTAAATCCAAAGAAAATTATCAAAAGGCATTAAGAACAAAAAAGAAATTTGGTTTGAGAGTTGGACAATGTTTCTAAATGTTTTTAAAAGTTACATGATTTTTTTTGTGATTTTTAAATACTTAAAAGTATTTTTAATTAATTAATTTTCATTAATTAATTAAAAATAATCTTTTAAATGATTTAAAAATAATTTTTAATGCAAAAAATAAAAATAAAAATATTTTCTGATTGAGAAAAATATTTGAAACAAAAATGCAAAAGGAAATATTTTTGGGATTTTTCTAACTATTTTAAAATAAATGAGAAAGAAAATGCAAGAAAAATGAAATTAAAATGAAAATAAATGAAAGTCAACAGATCCAGTGGCTGAGGTTTGAACCTAGGGCGCGGGAATTGACTGGCGCCAGATCTAAGGGTTGAAATTCAAACTGGCAGGATTAATTTATAAACTTAATTAAATGGATTAATGACGTGGATTAGGGTTTAATGAAAGCATCCTGGCCATTGGAACGCGCGGGAGATTGACTTAGTCAACCAGATCAAGGGCCCTTATTCAAACCTGGCTAACCCTAATTAATTAGCCCTAATTATTTTCAGGTCACCGGAGACGAGCTCCGGTCGTCTTCTCCGGTGACCTCCCTCCCTGAAAATCTCAAAACACTCCCTAGGTCAAATCAAACCCCCCAAATCTCCAGAAATGATCCCCAAGCCCCCTAGAACAAGAATCCAAAATCAAATTTCATTTATTCATCATCAACAACAAGATTCGAACAAAAACTTAAAACTGAACAAAATTTCAGAACATCCATACAACCTCAAAACTCAATCATTTTCAAAAATAAAAGGTTCAGTATGATCAGGAGAGCATGCTTTATCATTTAGAAACAAGAAATAAGAGTTCTGGAAAAATGAATTTCCATGGCTACCTGAATCGAAGCTTTCAACCCAAGAGCTTCTGGACCAGTTTCTTGCTTCCAATCAACTCCACTGACCTCCCTCAAGTGTTTGCAAAGCTTATCTGGAGTTTATTTGGGCTAGTTTGAGAGATTGCTTGAGTTCTGTTCAAAGAGGGGAAGGAATCGTATTTGGTTTATGTGAGGTTTCAGGCTGTTTCAATGGTTGGTTTGTGATCAGTGGAACATTTTGAGATCAATGGTGAAGTTTGTTTTTGTGTTTGAAAGCTGTGCTGTGTGATTCGAAGCAAAATGCATCAAAGGTGAGTTTCTTGAACTATGGCTTGGGGAGAGCTTCAGCATGAGTTGTGTGGTGTGTTGTGATGTATTTGGTCCACTTATCCATCTTGGGTAGGTCAGAAGAGTGGTTGTGCCCTATTGTGATTGGTATGGGTCTTTTGCAAAAAAGTCAAACTTTGTGTAAGAGAGGTATGGGCTCATGGCTAGCCAAGGACAAGAGGGGTGTCCTGTGCAGCAAGAAGTGAGGAGGACCATAGGATCAGTTTTGAAGCCAGCCAGCACATGGATTAGGGTTTGAAGGATGTTTTGCAACTTTGTTCCACTTTGCCCCTTTTGAAATTTCTTGATCCACAAGCCATGAAAATGAGTGAACTTTTGATGCAATCTGATCCTTAGGCCTTGGTTTATGTTTGTATGAAGATTAGAAGCCCATTTGATAGCACAATTTGTCTTGGCAAGTGGTTTTGCAACTTTGCCTCTTTGGTGCATAACTTGAAATTATGTGATTTTGGCCAACTTTGACAAGCCATAACTTTTGATCCAAAATGAATTAGAATGAGTTCTTGCACTTTTTGAAAAGGGAATGATCCATTCTACAACTTTCATGACCAAAGTTTTCCCATTTGAAGCATTTTTGAATCAAAAAGCAAGGGTTGAAAAAGTTTCCCAAAATGGCAAGTTTCCATTACAAGTCATTTTCCCAAAAAGTCAACTTTGCAAATGGCTTGAAATTCTTCAATTTTGTGAACTTCTAACATCTCCTATGATCAAATAAAGATCACACATAATCAAAATGATGATGAACACCCTTTGGTTGGGTCATTGGGGGCCTCAGATGCCCTGATTTTGTACTGACTTGCTCAAGAAGTCAACCCTTGATTAGATGCCTTCCCCATGGAATTTCTTCATGAAAATTGATATGCATGATCCCTATGCCATATAGAGACCAATAGAAACAAGAATGACCAAAAAATTTGGAGTTATGGCCTTTGAAACCAAAACCCTAATTCTAGGTCATCTGTGCAGTCAAACCTGGCTCTGCTTCCATGCCAATCTCAATTCTTGTGATTTTTTGACATTCTTGACTTTGTGAAGATACAATATGATGCTTGAACACACATGTACCCCTTTGAAGTGATTGATGACCTTTGGAATGGCTCAAGTGGCTCTTGGATTGCTCAGATCACAAACCCTAGATGCAGATGACTTTGAACCAATGCAGTGAATCAAAAATATGGTATGAGATGCTGTGATTGAACTTATGCATATGAAAAGATCACAAGCCATAGTGTGAATGGGTGAGGGAAAATTTGGGGTGTTTACACGGGTGTACACATTTTTTTATATATCCCTAATTTTTTCCCGAACCTTTTTGGTTCGCCGGGATGCCCTTATTTTTTCCTAGGCCAGTCAACCTAGCGGGTCTCTTTTTATGCGTAGTATTTTTTAACTATGTCTGCATTTACGGGCTGTGGGAAATCTTCACCATCCATAGTAGTAAGCATCATGGCACCTCCTGAGAATACCCTCTTGACTATAAATGGTCCTTCATATGTAGGAGTCTATTTGCCCCAGGATCACCCTGTGGTAATATGATACGTTTGATTACCAAGTCACCGGCCTGATATACCTTTTGCTTAACTTTCTTGTTAAAAGCTTTGATCATCCGTTTCTGGTACATCTGACCGTGACAAACATCTGCCAACCTTTTCTCATCAATCAAATTTATCTGGTCAAGTCGAGTCTGAATCCACTCATCTTCATCCAAGCCTGCATCCTTCATGATTCTCAAGGAGGGGATCTGAACTTCAATGGGTAGAACTGCTTCCATACCATAGACTAAGGAGAATGGGGTTGCCCCTGTTGAAGTACGTATTGTAGTACGATAACCATGAAGAGAAAATGGTAACATCTCATGCCAATCCTTGTATGTAACGGTCATCTTTTGTAGAATCTTCTTGATGTTCTTATTAGCAGCTTCTACCGCCCCATTCATCTTTGGACGATACAGAGAAGAGTTGTGATGCTTAATCTTGAACTGCGTGCAGAGGTCAGTAATCATAGTGTTGTTTAGATTAGAGCCATTGTCTGTGATAATCCTTTCAGGGATGCCATACCTACATATAAGATTATTCTTAATGAATCGAGCCACAACATTCTTCGTAACAGATGCAAATGAGGCTGCCTCCACCCACTTTGTAAAGTAATCAATAGCAACCAGGATGAAACGATGCCCATTGGAAGCAGCAGGCTTGATCTCACCAATCATATCAATGCCCCACATGGCAAAAGGCCAAGGAGCAGTCAACACATTCAACGGAACTGGAGGTATATGCACCTTATCAGCATAAATCTGACACTTGTGACATGTTTTGGAATGTTGATAGCAGTCAGCTTCCATGGTAGACCAATAGTAACCTGCTCTCAATATCTTCTTTGCCATGGTATGACCACTAGAATGAGTGCCAAAGATCCCATCATGCATGTCTTCCATAATATTTGTTGCTTCCTTCTTATCCACACAACGAAGCAAAGTTGAATCGTGATTGCGCTTGTACAAAATTCCATTACTCAAGAAGAACTTAGCAGACAACCTCCTCAGAAACTTCTTATCATTGGTAGATACCCCTTCAGGGAACTCCTGAGCTTCAAGATACCTTTTCACTTCATAGAACCAAGGCTTTCCCTCTACTCCTTCAGTGTCAATCTTATTGCAGTATGCAGGCTTCTCAAATCTATCAATAGTGATCTTGGGAGCTTCATCATCCCAGCTAATCTCAAACATAGATGCCATGGTGGCTAATGCGTCTGCCAACTGATTCTCTCCTCGTGTAATATGTCCAAAGGTAATCTCTTCAAAATATGGGATCAAAGACAACACATGTTCTATGTAAGGAATGAGATTTTCATGCTTGGTATCCCAATCTCCTTTAATCTGACTAACTACCAGGGTTGAATCTCCATATATGTCCAGGAATTGAATCTTTATATCAATGGCAGCTTTGATACCCATGATACATGCTTCATATTCAACCATGTTATTGGTACAATAGAAACATAGTCTAGCGGTAATCGGGGTATGACAACCTTCAGGGGAAATGATCACAACACCAACACCATTACCAAGCGCATTAGAAGCTCCATCGAAAACCATAGTCCATCGAGTTCCTGTTCAGGTCCGTCATATTGTCTAGGTTCTTTGGTAATAATCATAATTTCTTCATCTGGGAACTCAAAATTCATAGACTGATAATCATCCACTGCCTGATGAGCTAAATGATCAGCTAACACACTGCCCTTAATAGTCTTCTGAGTGGTGCATTGTATATCATATTCTGTTAAAATCATTTGCCATCTCGCTATTCGTCCGGAGAGAGCAGGTTTCTCGAATATGTACTTGATTGGATCCATCTTGAAATCAACAAGGTAGTATGAGTCAACATATATTGTCTTAGTCGGTGAGCAGCCCATGCCAAAGCGCAGCAAGTTTTCTCGAGCAGTGAGTATCTTGTTTCACAGTCGGTAAACCTTTTGCTAAGGTAGTATATTGCCTGCTCTTTTCGACCAGACTCGTCCTATTTCCCAAACACACACCCCATTGAGTTGTCCAATACTGTTAAGTACATAATCAAGGGTCTTCCATCAACTGGTGGCATCAAAATTGGAGGTTCTAGGAGATATCTCTTGATTTCATCAAAGGCTACCTGGAATTCGTCATTCCACTCCATTACCTGATCTTTCTTCAACAACTTGAAGATTGGCTCACAGGTAGCAGTTAGCTGGGAAATAAATCTTGCAATGTAATTCAGTCGTCCCAAGAAACCTCTAACTTCCTTTTCAGTACGGGGAGCCGACATCTCTTTTATTGCTTTTACTTTTGTTGGATCCACTTCAATACCTTTTCCACTGACAATGAAACCCAGGAGTTTACCAGATCTAACTCCAAAAGTACACTTGTTTGGATTCAATCTCAGTTTATACTTCTTCAACCTTTCAAACAACTTATGCAGATGATCAAGGTGTTGTTCCTCATTTTGGGACCTGGCTATCATATCATCCACATATACCTTTATCTCATGATGAATCATATCATGAAACAAAGCCACTATAGCACGCTGATATGTTTCCCCGGCGTTCTTCAAACCAAATGGCATCACCTTATAACAAAAAGTTCCCCACTGTGTAACAAATGTAGTCTTCTCCATATCTTCAGGTGTCATATTGATCTGATTGTAACCAGAGAAACCATCCATGAAAGAGAATACCTTATGCTGAGCAGTGTTGTCTACCAAAACCTCAATATATGGAAGTGGAAAGTCATCTTTAGGACTGGCCTTGTTCAAATCCCTGTAATCTACACACATGCGTACCTTACCATCCTTCTTAGGTACTGGTACCACGTTTACAACCCATTGAGGATAAGAAGTCACAACGAAGAACCCTGCATCAAACTGTTTCATCACCTCTGCTTTAATCTTTTCTGACATTTCAGGACACATGTGACAAACCTTTTGCTTCTTTGGACGACAATCTTCTTTTACCGGTAAACGGTGAACCACAATGTCAGTATCCAACCCTGGCATATCTTCATACGACCAAGAAAAGATCTCCACATAGTCACGTAACATTTGGATCAATCTGTTCTTAACACCATCCTCTAATTCAGCTCCTATCTTGACCTCTTTCATGTTTTCTTCAGTTCCCAGATTCACAACTTCGATTGGCTCTTCGTGCGGCTATATAGCTTTCTCTTCTTGTTGAAACAACCTAGCAAGCTCTACAGGTACCTCACAATCTTCCTCATTTCCATCTTCAACTTGATAGATCGGATTCTCGAAATTATAATTGGCAATAGTAGAACTGTTATCAACGGGATCCAGAGTGGATGAGGATCTGCATTTTAGTGATGTGGGTGTGTGTAAGAACACATAGTTGATAAAACAGAAGTAACAATAAAAGAAAGACAAGGAGCACAATATTTACGAAAACAAAACGTCCATTGATTTTTATTAAATGAAGTATGCAAATGAAATGACATCCTGAAACAAGCATACCATTGTGTCCCGGGTAAGGCACAAGGCTTAAAAGGTTTTATTGTTAGAAACTACAAACTTAAAACAAAACATAGTAATAGTATTTACTCCTGACTAAAGGAGATAGGAATAACGTCCTCAGCCTTCCAGTTGTTGAGCCCATCACCCATGGTAGGAAAGATCCAATCATCCAGGTTGTAGTCTTCATTACAGTCACCCGCAACATTGATTTGATCTCTCATGACCCCTTGATTAGTGATACGAACAGCACGAGCACGATGAACGGTCCTTTGAGATTCTGCGATGAAACCCAAACCAAACTTGTCAGACTTGTAAGGGATGTTGGGAAGCTGACCCCAAATAGCGGAACCACCTTTTTCAACCACAGCCTTAGCATCTTTGAGGGAGGCCATCGCAGGAGGTATTCTAGTAACCACGGGAACTCTTTCAGAAGCAGGGACAGACTGAGGAACAGGAGCAGAGCAAGGAACAACTTCAAATGTTTGACACGGAGTTTCAACCATTTCACCCTCCATTTCTACATATTTGAAAGTATTCACATGGCTAACCATGTACTCCTCTTCACCATAGACAGTGACAATTTTGTTTTTCACCGGATATTTCAACTTCTGATGCAAGGTGGAAGTCACAGCACCTGCCCCATGGATCCAGGGGCGCCCAAGCAAACAAGAATACGCAGGACGGATATCCATCACATAGAAAGTAGAGTTGAAGACTTGAGATCCTACTTTGATCAGGAGGTCTACTTCTCCATGTACCACTCTTCTTGAACCATCAAAGGCCCTCACCACTACATCACTTGGTCTTAACACAACATCTTCAGGACTGAGCTTGTCTAGAACCTCTTTAGGGAGCACATTTAATGAAGAACCATTGTCCATCAGTACATGAGACAAAGTAGTGCCCCTACATTCAATGGAGATATGCAGAGCTCTGTTATGGTTTCTCTTGGCAGGACTCAGATCAGCATCAGAAAAGTCCAACCCATTATCACTAGTCAGATGTGCAACACAATTCTCAAATTGATCCACAGAAATTTCATTTGGCACATGAGCAGTTTTTAAGAACTTGATTAAGGCTTTGGCATGAGCCTCAGAACATAGCAATAAAGATAACATGGAGATTTTGGAGGGAGTATGCCCCAACTGGTCAACAATATCATAATCACTTTTGCGAATGATCTTCAATACTTCCTCCATCTGTTTAGAAAGATTT
The DNA here is from genome assembly GCA_963966055.1 of Lathyrus aphaca. NCBI lineage: Eukaryota > Viridiplantae > Streptophyta > Magnoliopsida > Fabales > Fabaceae > Lathyrus > Lathyrus aphaca. Next base: position 280,480,343 of record OZ014520.1, on the reverse strand, counting down.
TCAGCAATTGGTGCCTCGGCTTGCACAGGCTCAATCACAGGACCCTTGCCCCGGGCATTAGTACTTGTCCCAGGAGTAACTGCATTTTTAGAGATATCTTGAGGGGAGAAGATTCTTCCACTTCTGGTGATCTTACTAGATCCAGCAATATTGTCAACATCAAGACTAGTATCAACAACAGGTGCATCAGTCAAATGTTCTTGTTTGACACCATGGGTATAAACATCAGAACCATAATTCCAGGGTATAGCTTTATCAGAAGTATAAGGAACAGGGCCAGGAGTGGTAATGATCATATAAGCCACTCTAGCTTCAGCAACAGTCTTCACAGGGCCTTCAGCAGTAATCCTGACAGGACCTTTAGAGGTGATCCTGACAGGGCCTTTGGAGGTAATCTTCACTGGCACTTTATCAACCATAGTTATATCTTCAAGCTTCGTACTTCGAGTCAGATGTTCACACATACTTTCAACAGAAGGAGTCTTCTAAAACAATATAGTGTAATTGTCCATGAGGCGTTGAATACCATCCTCCAACTTCCAGCAACTATCAGGTTTATAGGCACAGTAAAAACAATCTTCATTGCAACCTGGAAAGAACCCAGCCTGCACCAGCTTCTTCTTGATAATGGATAGAGGAGTAGTCACATCTGCTACTGAGGAAACATAGGAAACTTCATCAACGACATTAATAGTCTTCTCATGATTGGGCATAGGAGCAGTGATCACATTTGGGGTCCCAGGAGGGTCAAATTCAATTTCCCCAGCTTCGATCATGTCTTGAATCTTATTTTTCAACACCCAACAGTTGTTGGTGTCATGTCTCGGACTATTAGAATGATATTCACATCTGGCATTAGGATTGTACCGAGGAGAGGATGTATTAGGATTCTGAGGAGGATCCCTTAAGGTAATTAGTTCCCCTTTCAACATGTGTTGCAAGGCTTGGGCCCGTGACATGTTGATCTTGGTGAACTGTCTTTTAGGCTTCTGTTGATTGTTTGGTTGTTGCTCTGGTGCTGTAGGGGCAGGATTGGAGATGTGAGCTGCTCCCACAGATTGGTGACCCCTGTTACGACTATGTTGACCATACCCAACATTAGACTATTTCTTTCCACTAGGGGGCTTCTTAGCAGTGCTTGATGAAGAGGCACCGACATGTATCTTACCACTTCTTATACCACTTTCCACACGCTCTCCAGTCATTATCATCTCAGTGAAACCAGATGATGAGCTTCCAATGAGGTGACTATAGAAAGGAACATTTAGCGTACTCATAAACATATCCACCAGCTCCCTGTTAGTCAGAGGAGGTTGAACTCTGCCAGCCAGATCTCTCCATTTCTGGGCATACTCTTTGAAACTTTCCTTAGCACCCATAGACATGCTTTGGAGCTGCATACGAGTTTGTGCTAAATCAGCATTATATTGGTATTGCCTATAGAAGGCCTCATCAAGATCATTCCAATCACGAATATTAACACTTTCAAATTGATAGTACAATTCCAATTGAGCTCCAGATAAACTCTCTTGGAAGAAATGAATCCATAGCTTCTTGTCAGTAGTATGTGGTTGAATCCTCCGGACATAGGACCTCAAATGCAGTTTCGGACATGAAACACCATCATACACCACAAAAACAGGAACCTTGAAGCCAATAGGTATAAGTACTCCAGAAACCAAACTCAAATCCTCAAAATCAAGCCCAGAAGATTTTTGTAGTTCCATAGCGTTCACTCTGTCTGTAGACACCCTAAATTTGCCATCTGGCTATTCTATCTTTGTCAGCTTTTCGTTTTGCATTCATACGCATTTTGCATATCATTTGCATAGGATCCTAAGACATGGGATCGATATTTTCTGAAGATTAGGGTTTCACACCCTATTTTTTTAGATTTCAGAGTTTCATTTATACAGTCATCAATGACACCATCTTCTGGTGCTCCTGTCACTAGATTAGGGTTTATTTCCCTTATTTAGTGATCTTCAGGGATTTCACGTCTGCAAGGACTATTCACCGTTTCATTTGGCTCGTCACTATGGATTTCTGCTTCATCAGGTTGCAAGGCTATTCTCCTTCTAAGCATCTCAGGATATTAGTGTTTCTCGATTTCTTAAGAACTCTGGTTTCGGTTCAAGTGTGGTTATCCAGTTACGATCCAGCTCAGGTGGATGTTTGACCTAATCCTGGTCAAACTATCAAGACATTTCTTCAAGTACAAGTTATTCGCTTCAGTGGTGTATTTCTCAGCCAGTGTACGTTCAAAGTCAAGTTGTGTGGTGTGCTGAATTCATGAGTTTATCAAGTTGTGATTCATAAGAAGTTTTGGGCCAGATTGTCTTTTCAATGGTTCATTAGTGGTACATTCGTGGATTTATTATCCCAGTGATCGATTTGGATATTATTGGAGTGATCCAGGAGTTTTTTTTTGTCAGAGGAGGATTAACTTGGAGAGTTGTTCGTTTCAGTTGCAAGTTATCTGGTGATGGTTGTGTTCATACTTTTGTGGGAAAATTCGATTTTTGATTTTTGATTCTTTTGTTCCTTAAATTGAGCTTTCATCATCCATTTGTTCACCACTTATAATATCCATTTTATTTCTAGCCAACATATGTTTCTCACATCCATTTTCACTTGTAAATACGTTTCGACCAATTGACCACTTTTATTCGAGCTACAATTCATTTATCCATATCTAATCTCAAGTCTATATCCATTCTAAAACCATGTCCATATTTCAAACCTTTCTTTTGTTAATTTCTAAGCCCATATCTCATTTAAGTTTTTTTATTTATTTATTTTCTTTTTCTCCATTTTGAAAATTCTTTAGTCCACATGATAATTACAAAAAAAAGTCAACTACAAAAAAACTTATTCCCACTTCTTAAAAGTCTCTTTTATTGTCATATTATTTTTGTTATCAAAATTTTAGAAATAAAAAAAAGCAGAGAGAAAGTTATAGCCAAATTTCAATGCCATTATGCACTTAGCAGATATACCATTCCACCCTTTTCTTTCTATAGTTTTCTACTTGCCACAAAAAAAAACAAAAATCACTCTTTTGTTGATTCACGCACCAGCTGCACATCAATCCTGGCCCATGTTAACTTCCATTCGGCACACTACCAAAACACACGCATTTAGTAAACGAATTCCACTACACACAAAAAAAACCCAACGACTGCACCTTTTTCTTGAACAAAACCGTACATAATTTTCAGCCAACACGCATGAAAAGGCATTCACGCTGATAACACTTGAGGACAGCCAGCACCTCATAAACAAAATACACACCGCCCTCACACACTTTTTTCTTGGAATCCTCTTTTCCATTATCGTCATAAGAAACTCAGCAATACGTCACACGAAGCTTGCGCCTTCATCACACACAATTCACCAACAACAATACGCACGGCTTTCTTCATTTTCTTCTTTCCCATAACAATCATACAACCAACCTTCAATTTCAACCTCATCGCAAAAAAATCGCAAACCACCAACTCATCCCTTTTGCAGAAACAGAACAACACAACAACAACACCACTCTCAGCACACCTTCATCATTACCGAGATAAGCACAAACCGTGGCCACCTCCTTCATCTTCAATTGCGGCATCCCTCAAACACACCATTAACACTTCACTTGCATAACACAAAACAACACAGATCTTCATTCCCTTGATAAACAAAACACAAAAACCACTCGACCCTCTTTCACTCAGCATCACCTTTCTTCATATCACAACAACTCAACCTTCCTCCCTACCCAATCCGACAACAACAACAAACAGATCGAGCAAAATCAGAAAAAAATGTAGAAGAAGATGAAACTGATTTGAGTTCACGGCGAAACCCAGAAGCGAGAGTTTGAGTTCGCGAAGCCCGGAAGAGGAAGAATTCGATTAAACTTCATCATTGGTGACGCGGTTTGAGGAGGCAATTTTCTGCGGTGATGATTCCATCGCCGTCGATTTGAGGAAATCGAAGCGAATCGAGAACGTCGACAGACCTTCAAGGGAGAAGAGGAGTCCGTGTGCGGTGGTGTCAAGTTTTGTCTCAGTGTTGATGTTCGGTCGGTGGCGACTTCGTGTGAGCAGGGGTTGGCGGCGTGCGATTACGGAGAAGACAGGGAAAACCACTCTTGGCTTGTGAAATTCGTTTTTGCCCCTTTATTTATTCCTTCTTTGTTATTTTAACTTTTTTTCTTTTTTCTTTTTATTTGTGAGGAGCTACTTTGGTTGTCCGATGGGCTGGATGTGCAAAGCCCATGTTGTTTTTTCCGCCTGCACTCTATGTATTACGATGACACCCCTTGAGAAATGATTCAGAAATTGTTGGGCCTTAGGAGAAGACCTTGGCACTAGTTTGGCTACCAGTACCTGGATTTCGGCAGCCCCCCCTATTTTGATTTAAATTGGCTTTTATTGTTATTAAGGTTTAGTTTAGATTTTTATTTTATTTTTGATTAAAGGTTTATTAGAAGTTTATTAGATTGTGGTTAGAGTTTTAATTGATGTCCTTTATTAATAGTTAACTAGTTAGAATTTCATTAATATTAAGTTTTAGTTTAGATTTTATTTTCTTCATTTAATTTAGTTTGATTAATTAGAACTTTATTTGATTTTTTTCATTTGTTTCTTATTTAAACTTTAGTTGTTTTACTATTTGGAATTTTTTTTTTATATATAGAAGTTTTAGAACTTTATTCTTAATCTTGTATTAGAACTTCGATATAGTTTTTTTAGTAATTTTAATTTAAATTTGTTTTTTTTAGTTTTCATTAATCCGGTATAATTGAATAGAATTATGTTATTTGTAGTTTGGTACCTGAAGTTTTGTAGGTCTCTTGCCCGATTTTGATGATGGAAGATGTGGCTTGATGACAACCTGGTGATTTATTACAATCTTGAGATCTCTGGATGCACTTTACACTTAGACTTGGCGTGGATCGGTTCCTGGTGTTCATTTTGGTTTCTCTTGTTGGTCGTCCTGGATGTTGGATGTTTACACTCATATTTGATAGTCTGATTTGCTTGACACCCTGATGATGGACACTTGTGCCTGATTGTTGAAATCATTTTGGACTTGATATTTCGTCTTGATATTTCTTCTTGCGCTTATTGAAGAGGCAACGAACCTTCTCCGTTAGGTACCACTGAGGCCCGATTTTACTTATTGCATGCTGTTGCATCTGGAAGTCCTACTGGTGTAAGCTCTGTTTGTGCATTGTCCATTTACTCCATTATGCATTCCTTATCTTCATTCTTATTCATCTTCATATCGCATTATCATCTCCTTATCTCCAATTCTTTTTCTTCATCTTTATTCTTCTTCCTCATCTTTTCTATTCTTTCTAGCTGGAGGCGTGCTTAGGCCACCATGGTGCTGCTCCTTTCATCTTCTTCTTTTCTTCTACTTCATTAGGATAGTGAGTCTCACTAACCTAGGACCATCCGAGCATGTGAGTATTAGGATTAGACTTTTCCCGTTAGCTTTTTACCTTTATGATCCTTTTGGTTTCTTTTCTCTTCTCATCTCAAAACTCTAAGAAAACACTTAATAAAGTTTGAAGTGATACCTTGAACAATAGCCTTATCCCATGAGGTATGCTTGTAGTCTTCCCATCTTGGGATAGTACAAGTTTACCTTATGATGCACAAGTTTGATCAAGGTATCTTCTTCATAAAGAAAAGCATAAAAAACACTTCTTTATCTGTAAATAACCAAAAACACTTAATAACTCAACAAGTTAGTGAGCTTAGGCCCTAATCTTTGGGTTCAAATTTTGGGGATCTTCTCCTTACTTGAGTGTGCTTGTTCTATTATTCCATCTTGGAATGTAGTGACAAGTGCACGTTCCATGGAAAAGAGCTTGAGTTCATTTCCTTGTGACATATCCTAAAAGCTTCATAAAAAACACAAACAAACAATAAGCGTCTTTCCTTCGGGAATTCTTTTCTCATCTCCTTCGCTCCGTACGCGAACTTGCTCCTACTTGTCACTTTGCAAGACGGTTACGCACTCGTCGTCCAAGTCTGCAACACCTGAGCAATGGCATAGGCAATTCAAGCTTTAATTCACAAGCAATTTCCTTTTAGTACCCCTAGTTAGGGGAACTACGGCGTTTCTGATCCTCATTGTCCTGATGAGGTACGTAGGCAGCGGGGTAGGGCCCGTTCGAGCACAATCTTTATTTTCCCTACATTTTTTCCTTTTCATTTCTTTTCTAAGTTTCTTTTCCAGTTCATTTTCTTTCTTTTGCGGCAACTTTCATACCTTCACCCTTTGAAACAGTTTCTTTTGCAAACGTGGATCCCGTCGGGGACGGCAGACGATCTGGGTGCTAATACCTTCCTAGGTCGTAACCGACTCCCGAACTCAATCTCTTTGGTTCGTAGGACATGTGTCCTTCCTCTTCTTTCTTCTGGTTTGTGAAGCATTACCATTCCCTTTCTTTGGGATAAAAATGTCTGGCTGGCGACTCTATTCTTTTTCCGCGCCACTTTCGCGTCTGTACCAGGATGGAAAATCTGGGGAGCGACAGTTGGCGACTCTGCTGGGGAGCGAACCCAGAGTCTCTGGTTCCCCTGTGAGTCTCTCCTAGCGCTTGTTTGTTGTTGTTTCTTTGGGTGATGATTGTTTGTTGTGGCTTGTTGTATTTTATTGTTGTTTATTTACAGCTTTATTTACAACTTTATTTACAGTTTTTAGTATTTATTTTCCACATCATATATATATATACTGGACTGTCTGGACTGGTTTTCTGTTTGGTGGGATGGGTGTTACTGTGTCTGAGAGATGAGCTCATTACCACGGCTCGAGTGCACCTTAGTACTTAGAGTGGTTCCACTTTGGCCTCATGAGATCTTGTCATGGGGGTAGTAGTGAGTTCCACACCCAGATTTACGACCGTCTTGGAAATGTCTTGATTTGGGGATCTTCCTTTCTCATTTCATAACCTTGACAGTTATGTGCAGCTGGGGACCGATCATTGAGAACCTTGTGGAAACATCCCTCTTTAGTGATGGCAGTGGCAGGCCACATTTTGTGGCAAACCCATTCACATCTGAGGGCCCACCTGGAACTTGCATAGGATGGCATTGTTTTCCCGGACTCAGCTGAGGCCTCCCTGCGTAGTATATAATGCCAAACCGATTCCCTGATTTGGTCATGAGCCATTTTTCGGAAATGGTGAAAGTATTATTGCTATTCGGCTTTGAGAGTCCGTGATGCTTGACCCGGAGCACACCCGTGAGAATTGGGAGGGGTTTACAGGTTTTGCAGGAACCCATGACCTCAACATACCCTCATTATCAGTGCAATCTTGTGTTTTATCCGGTCTCTATGATCCTGAAGTTCTTAGTCCTTTGGTTTTCGGTTACTATTTTGGATTATTATACAGAGATCTTGTGGTTACAGACACTCGATTCTTGGCTCAGTATTCTAGATTCCAGGTGTTGCGGTGAGAATCGGATACCAAGCTATTGATTAAGCTTGAATCGCAAAACTTTTATGTTCACCACCGACTTTAATTTAATCCAAAGGGAAAAGGGAAAAAGATCGTAAAAACCCTAAATGAGGAGAAACTAGATTCGGGGGTTGATTATACCTAGGGAAGGTGTTAGCATCCTAAGCATCCGCAGTATCCTACGGGAACCTCTTGTTAATATTTGTGTTATTGTTATTTCTTGCTTGCTAAAATTGTGGGAACCTAAGGTTTTATTTCTAATGGTGCTCGCACAACATCGCATCGATGCCTACGTATCGGGTATAGAATCAGAGCACTCGTAGTTCTCCTAAGGATTAACGAACACTTGGTTACGCTCAAGGTTCGCGGGGAAAGGTAAGTGTTATGGAAAACACTCACGTGACTTTAGCAAAGTCACCAAAAGTTGTAAAATAAAAATTCCTAATGGCTAAGGTTGAAAAGGAACTAGGGATGGCTAAACTTCCTATGACATTGAGTCAACTGCAGGAGTTATTTCCCTTTTGGATTCAAATGCGAAAAAATAAAGTAAATAAATGAGGGTGCAAGCTCCTAAGTCTAAGGCATAGGTTGCTACTTGCAAAAAATGAACTGAATGAAGTAAATGGAAATGCAAGATAAAAGGTTTAGTAACCGGGCTATGGCTCGATATATGGATCGAGAATGCGGGGGTGGAAGACAAGCGCGTGCGTCAATTTGCTTAAGTTGAAAAGCTGTGAAGTGTAAGGAATATGCAGATGGCGACCGTAAAACGACTGACTTACGTATGTGAGTAAGGTGTATGAATTTCTCACTTGGCGTTGGACCAAGGATTATTGAAAATTAAAATTAATATGGTGTGCGCTTCATGTTTTATCTTAGCATTTCATGGTCATGATGCGAAATGAAATAAATACAAACATAGCGTGCATACAACCGAAATGATAGCAAAATTAAACACACACTCACACCAAAGAGAAAATATACTCAAGCTCAAACCTCTCACCCTAAATGATCTAAAACTAACTACTTAGAGGAAATATAGACAAGACATTTTTTAGGATTTTTTAGATTTAAATTAAAATAAATTGAGTTAAAAAATAAAAATATAAAACCTAATTAGATAAGCTAAATTAAATAAGGATTAAGAAAATAAATATAAAGATTATGAGAAAACATTTTTTTGATTTTTTTTTTGAATGTATTAAAGGAACTATCAAATAAACAACTAAAGATTAAATTCTAAAAAAAAACTAAATTAAAATATTTTGTATTTTTGATATATTGAACGGAATTGCCAAAGAAATTAATAATAAACTCTAAGTAACGTTTAATTAAATAAAGCTTTAATCTACAATACATAAAAGAATGTTTCAATTAATTTTTAAAAAAAAAAGAAAATTTAACTGAATTAACATCTCTATTTAAAAAAATCTATTATATTGAATTAAAATTATATTAAGAAAATAAAATCTCTAATTAAATCAAAATATATTTAGGAAAATAAATTTTGTTTTCAATTTTAAAATAACTTTAAAAGAAAAAAATCTAAATTAAATCTAAAAAGAAAAAGAAAGTTAGTGGGTCTGGTTGCAAAAGAAAGGACGGTCCAAAGAAATGAGGCCCAATGGGGCGCTGGAGAGAGACGGGTCGGGTCCAACCCGTGACCCGCTCCAAGTTAATGCCAAAAGGGGTAAAGCAAACCCTAGGCAAAAACGGCGCCGTTGTGAAATGGGGAAGAAACCCTCCCTTGTCCGTCTCACTCTCTCAGTCAGATTTCTTTCTCTTTCTCTGTTCTCTCTCTCACGAAGCTCTCTCTCTCTCTCTCTCTCTCTCGCTCATCATCTCTCACGCTCCAACTCTCTTAAATCTCTCTCCCGCTCACAGCCCCTCTTCTCTTCGCTCAATCGCGTTTGACTATTGATTTCGGTGGCTTGTTAATGGCGGTGGTTTGCCGTGAGGATGGTGATTGGAGGGTCCGCAGCAGTTTTGGGTGAAGTTGAGCGGTGAACAGCGGATTTGAGCTTCGGTTGATGGTTTGAAGAGTCCGCGGCTTACGGTGGATTTCAATTCCGAACAGAGGTGGTAAGTGGTTTGTGGTTCGCTTTTGGATCTGTGTAAAGATGGTGAGGTTCGTGTTTTGGTCGCGGATGGAGGTGACGGCGTTTGGAGATGGCGGCTGACGTTTACAAGGTGGTGAGCGGTTGGGTATTTTGAAACAGGGGGGGTTTCGACTGAGTTTTGGGATGGTGTTTTTTGTTCAATCTTCACTCTGTTTCTGTTTTTTTATGGTGTATGTGAGGTGGGCTCTACGGGTTGGCCGGCGGTTTGAAGATCCGGTGTTCAGAGGCTGGTGATTTTGGCAGAAAATGTTTGAAAGGGTTCTGTGTTTGAGGGCGGTGATGGTAGTTTGAAGATTTTGTATGCAGGCGATGAAAGGCGGTTTATGGCCTGTCAAAAGTGGTTTTGAAGGATAATGATGGTGATGTTTTGCTTGGGTCTTCTGGAGGTGATAGAGGAAAGGGAAATACTTCACCTGAGAATTCTGGAAGTGCACCGAGTGGAAGTCCATCGGGAAAGTCAAGTGGTTCTTCGCTGTTTGGATCGCAGGTATGGCTATTGTTGCTATTTTTTGTATGGTTGCCTGCTGGTTTTCTTAGTGTTTTTATTTTTGGATTTTCATCTCCTCTGTGTTTTGTTATGTTTCAGATGGTGATGTGAGTAGAAATCTGATGAGAGTGAAAGGTTTGTTGTGTGTTTATGGTTTTGGAGAGGTTACCATTTGGAGGGTTGTTAATGATTGAGTTTTATGAAGAAAAAGAAATGATCGAGTTTGTTTATCCAGGGTCTGTGTGATAAAGGTGAAGCTGGTTTATGCAGGTTTTTTTCTTATGTGTGTGCTGTGAGGTTGGAGGGGTTAAGGAGGTGCAGGTCAGTTTGGTTTGATGGACTGAAAAGGATTGCGGTTAAAGTTTGTGAAGAAGATTGATGAAGGCTAAATGTTATGAGATGACGAAAAACGGTTTTGGTATGTGATGATGTCTTTTGCTTTATGGTTTTTGTTTGATATTGCTGCTGAGTTTTTGTTTGCAGTATGCTATTCCATGATGGTTTTTTAAATATGAATTTTGTGTATAGTTTCTAAGGGCTTCTTGGTTTCAAGTTTTTTTGGTATACGGTTTTGGTTGTAGGTGGCTGCTGTTGTGAAAGTTTTTGCTATGGTTTTTTGTTTCTCAGTACTTTATGTATGTTGTATGAAGTATTGCTAGGATTTAGTGATGGCTGAGTTTATCTTTTGTCTCTTCTGTGATGTGCAACTGGTTCATGAAAAAAAGGTTGTCGAAGGGTTTTGTGGAAGGTGGTTTTTGGGTTTATTTTGAATTGTGTTTGGAAACAGGTGAGTATTTCTGGACTTACTTTGGGCTGTGTTTGGTTTGCAGTTTGAAAAGGTATTGTTATTGTTTTGTGAGCGGTAAATGAACCTTGGTTTTATCTTGTTCTTCACAGGTTAGCTGCTTGTTATCAATTCTGTAAAGAGGTGTTCGGTGGTGGTTACCTAGTTTTGATGGTGAATTCATTGTGAAACTGTGCTGCCGATTCGGTGAGAGTGATGGAACTTTGTTGAGCTGTTTTCAGCTGGACTCGGGTTTGATTTTTATTTACTTTCTGGTTTTGATTCTCAAACATTATTTATCTCATATTTCTGTTTTTGTTCTTTGTGTTGTGCAGATTTGGATTTGAAATGAAACTGAAAAAGAAACCTAGCTATTCGGAATCGAAATCAAGCTGTAAACATAAACATGGCTAAAGGAGGAATCAAGTAAGATGAACAATATGCTGAAAAGAGGTGGAGGAAAAAGGAGAACATTACCGACCCGAAAGTTATCGGGGTGAAGAATCCGCAATGGTAAGCTTCACTTCTATTATTCCTCTTTTGTGTAGCTTCTCCCTACTCCTTGCTACTGCTGGTGAGGTTATTGGTTGGTAGTGGTGGCTAATGTTTTTTTGGTGATGCTGTATTTTTTTTGGTTTGCTTTTTGTGTCAATCTCTCCCTTTTATGAATGAAACAGTTCTGGTTTTATAGGGAGAAATTAGGGTTTTTTGGTTTGAATTTTGTACCCTATTGCTTGTTGATGAAGGGTTGGGACAAGGGAGACAAAATCTGAGTTTGTGTGTAGTAGTGGGGAGGTGGAGCAGACTGTTTTTGTGTGCTGTCAAACTGCTTTGTCTTGCTATTATTCTGCTGTTTTTTGTCTGCTAGTGAGCCATGTGGTCTTGCTGATTTTTGTACTATGTATCTTGACACTTGTTATGAGAAAAAGAAACTTTACAATATGTAAAAATGAATTATCATGAATGCTGAATTTTTTAATAATGGTATGCTTGAATGAAATGTTTGAGAATGATGAATGGTATGTGAATGAAATTGGCTTGAAATCTTATGTAACATATATGGGGCTGTTTTGAATTAACATGGAACTTGAAGGATGAACTCGAATATGAATACTTTTGGATTATAGACTTGAATGATGTTTTGAAATATGATGAATGGTGTTAAATGATGCAATGTGTTGAATGAATTTGATTGAATAAATATGATGAATATGATTATGTATGGGTTTGATGAAATGTTAATGCTAACTTGTTTTTTTAAAATTTCATGTGTATGATGGATGGAAGAGGCATGAAGTTGGAGATGTGGCATAGCATGAAGAATTCAAGAAAACAAACATGGAGTTGGATGCATTTGCTTATGATGAGAAACTTTGAACCATCTTTATTCAAGCAACACTTTTGTTTTGAATTTGTAATTGCTAATTTTGTATCTTGTAACTTGTATGTAACTTTGACAAAAGCTTGTAATTGAATTTGGTTATGAGTTTGAAAATTAGGAATGCACTTGAGATTGACAAATAGAAGTTTGGAATTTTTGGTGTTTGGAACAAACTCTCCTCTTTCATGAATTTGTAATGATCTTGGAATGAGATTTGACATTGAGTTCATGATGAATTTGAAATGCAATTAAAGCTTGAATTTAAACTTGAATTTACAAATGATGTGAGAACTTGAAATTTGAAATTTGGAAAAGAAAAAAAAAACTAGAAATAGAAAATATGAACTAAACTTGGGACAAAAATTGAAATTGGAAAATGAATTGGAGAAATGAATTTAAAAGCAAAATTGAACTTAAACTTAAATTGAAGTTGGAAGTTATAATAAAAATAGAAACAATTTTTTTAAAAATGAAATAAAATTGGAAGTAGAAATTGAGATAAAAATTTAAGAAAATAATAAAAACAAACAATTTTAAAAATGAGAACTTGAAGATGAATAAAAATTAAATTTAAAATGGAGATACATGAATAAAAAACTAGTAATAGAAATTGAAACAAAAATTCTAAAAATAAGAAGTTAAAAATGGAATATAGAAATAGAACTAGAAAACAAAAGATAAGAATACAAGAATGAAATAAAAGTTAGAAATGAGAAATATAAATTAAAATTAAAAATGGAAGCTTGGAAGTGAAAAGAAATAAAAATAAATAAATCTTGAGAAACTCAAAAAATGAGTTGAAAGTGACAGAAAAACAAATCTTGGAAATTTTCTGTTAAATGCGATGAATGTATGATGCGGGCAGTTAGGGGTAAAATTTGGGGTGTGACAGTTGCCCCTATTTAAATAACTTCACCAGATGGCGTGAGTGATGGTAATCCTCATGGAATCAGTGTGAAAGGTATTTAAATATAGAAATAACCGGAAATTTTGCCCCTAAATGCAATGTTATGCTGGACTACAAACTAATTGATCTTTTTGCGATGAATGATGATTATGATATGAGCGATAAAAATGAGATATATCGACGACCACAAGCTAAGACTCACTGGGGATGACATACACTGGGGATAAAGAAACAAAAATGGGAAGTATTCAAAGTGATAAATCACAGGTTCAAGTATAACTGTTGACACTAAGAATAACAAAAGACGGGAACAAAAGGAAATCCAACACGTTGGATCAACGAACACAGGTAAAGTCAAGTTGACACTTAGGATGACAGGAAAAAATAAAATTCAAAGTGACTGCACAGTGGCTCGATACAACCAACTGACACCAAGAATAAAAAATAAGACAAGGAAATAAATCGAAGTGGTAGATCAATGGCTCTATGCGACCAATTGACTTTGAGAAATAAAAACCAACAACATATTCGAAGTGAATGCGCAGCGGCTCGATGCGACCAACTGACACTAAGAATACAACAAAATAAAACATTCAAAGTGAATGTGCAGCGGCTCTATGCGACCAACTGACACTAAGAATGGTAAACGTAATATTCAAAGTGAATGCGCATCGGCTCGATGCGACCAACTGACACTAAGAATACAACAAAATAAACATTCGAAGTGAATGTGCAGCGGTTCTATGCGACCAACTGTCACTGGAAATGATAAACGTAATATTCAAAGTGAATGCGCAGCGGCTCTATGCGACCAACTGACACTAAGAATACAACCAAAATAAACATTCAAAGTGAATGCGCAACGGCTCTATGCGACCAACTGTCACTGGAAATGATAAACGTAATATTCAAAGTGAATGCGCAACGGCTCTATGCGACCAACTGACACTAAGAATACAACCAAAATAAACATTCAAAGTGAATGCGCAGCGGCTCTATGCGACCAACTGTCACTGAAAAATAGAAACGACACAAAATTCAAAGTGAATGCGCAGCGGATCGATGCGACCAACTGACACTAAGAATGGAAGCCAAGATACACTCAAAGTGAATGCGCAACAGGTTAAAAAACCGGTTGACACTAAGAATGATAAAGACAAAGTATTCAAAACGGTAAATTAGCAGGTTCAAATGTAACTACTGACACTGAGGATAAGGAAGGAAATCACATTGATTTAGCAGCGGCTCTATGCGACCAACTAGCATTGGGGATAGAATGAAAATCTTCCAAAGATAGATCAACGGCTCTAAGCGACCGGCTAACGCAAAAAAGTAACAACAAAATATGTTGGAGTTTTCAAATAAGATAAAATACCCAACCTCTGGAAATTCCTTCAGGAACCATCAGGAGAAAGGTACAAGTATGTGCCAAAATCAAATGGACTTGGATTTAAGCAAAAGGTTTCAGGACCTGCTTAAAAGATTTGTGCCAATGACAATTAGACTTCAAGGAGATATTGGTGGTCATAAAGACAAAACCAAACACAATTAGAATTCCACGGGGAACACCAGCAATTACTGGGGACAAAAACATTGGTAAACCAAACTTCGGGTACCAACAACAATGAATTTTCAAATTGAACACTAATGATATTTGGACTTGGAGTTAAACAGACGACAACTGGGGAAAGACAAATGCTAATGTCAAATGCGCATGATTGAGCATGATGCGAATGATCATGATATGCAAATGTTGACTCTAAAGAGACAAAGAGTTTTGACATGACTCAAAGAGAAGTAGGCTCTCAACACCAATACTTAGATGAGCAATATGAAAAACACTGGGGAGATGTCTTCGAACTTGGAAATCATGCTTGGTCCAAGGATCCATCCAAGAGTGTTATTAGTTTTGAACTTCTATGGGGATTTCTGTAATAATAGTATAAAAGTGTTGTTGCAAACCAGGACTTCTTGGGGAAACAAAAGGTTTTTTCAATTTCCCCAAAGTCAAAGAAACTCGAAAGTTTTTTCAGCATATTTTCAAAAACATTTCCTTAAAAACTTGTCATTTTCAGAGTTAAATTGTAATCAAGTGATGGCATTTTGCATAACAAAAGAAAATAAGAAGCTGAACAACAAAATTCATAGGCAAAGTTTGTATTTTATTCAAGAATGGTAGCTTGCCAATGGCAAAAACTCCATGGGAAATTACAATTTGAAAATGGCAATGGGGAAAGGTCTACATTGAATCCAACGACCACTACAATCCCTAATAACTAAGACTGCCCGACACCTTGCTTCTGACAAGGGCAATTGGATTGGTCTTCCATTATGATTCTTCAGTAATGGTAAACACCATCTTCTACAGTCAAATGCCTTTGTCCCTAACTTTTGCCTGGACCGCCCTTTCGGGTTTTCAATCCACCGGGACGCTCTTTTTTGCCTAAGCCTCCCTTTCGGGTTTTCAACTTAGTGAGCTCTTATTTTTTCATTTTTTATCCCTAACTTTTGCCTGGATCTCCTTCATAGGTTTTGATCCACCGGGATACCCGTTTTTTGCCTAGGTCGCCATTTCTGGTTTTCGACCTATCGGGCTTTATTTAGGCATAATATTTTTTGACTGCGTCAGAATTCACCGGGTGCTTCAGCTGTTCACCATCCATAGTTGTAAGGATTAAGGAACCTCCGGAGAAAGCCATCTTCACAACATATGGGCCTTCATAGTTAGGACTCCATTTTCCACGCATGTCTTTGTGGACTGGCAAGATTTTCTTGAGTACAAGATCTCCTTCTTTGAATTCTCGGAGACGGACTTTCTTGTCAAATGCTCTCTTGATGCGCTTCTGGTACAACTGGCCATGGCACATGGCGGTCATTCTCTTCTCATCAATAAGGTTCAGTTGGTCATACCTGCTCTGGACCCACTCAGCTTCCTCCAGTTTGGTTTCCATCAAGATTCTCAAAGATGGTATCTCTACTTCAATAGGGAGAACTGCATCCATCCCGTACACCAGAGAGAAAGGGGTTGCCCCTGTTGAAGTGCGAACTGATGTTCTGTATCCGTGTAAAGCATATGGTAACATCTCGTGCCAATCTTTGTAAGTTTTTACCATCTTCTGCAGAATCTTTTTGATGTTCTTGTTTGCAGCTTCAACAGCTCCATTCATCTTCGGACGATACGGAGAAGAGTTATGATGTTCAATCTTGAATGTCTCACACAGCTCTTTCATTGTTTTGTTGTTCAAATTGGTCCCATTATCTGTGATGATTCGGCTTGGGATTCCATAGCGGCAGATAATTTGGTTCTTGATGAAACGGGCAACCACTTGCTTTGTCACATTGGCGTAGGAAGTTGCTTCTACCCATTTGGTGAAGTAATCGATTGCGACCAAGATAAACCGATGACCATTGAAAGCTTTAGGCTCAATTGCCCCTATCATGTCAATTCCCCACATTGAGAAAGGCCAAGGCGATGACAGAACATTCAAAAGTGTTGGAGGTACGTGCACCTTGTCGGCATAAATCTGGCATTTATGACACTTCCTGGCATACTTGAAACAATCTGATTCCATGGTCAACCAGAAGTATCCAGCTCTCAAAATCTTCCTGGACATGGCATGTCCATTAGTATGTGTTCCAAATGATCCTTCATGGATTTCCCTAATCAATAAGTCTGCTTCGCGCTTGTCCACACATCTAAGCAGTACCATATCATGATTTCTCTTATAAAGCACATTGTTGCTGAGGAAAAACTTGGACGCCAATCTTCTTAAAGTCTTCTTGTCTAGAGTTGTTGCATCCCCTGGGTACTCCTAATTTTGCAAGTAGTTCTTGATGTCATAGAACCAGGGTTTCTCATCAGTTTCTTCTTCGACCAGTAGATAGTAGGCAGGTGCAGTTCTTCGCTCGATTGTAATGAGTGGAGCTTCATTAAGAAATCTGACTTGAAACATAGAGGCCAACATAGCCAAGGCGTCTGCTATTTGATTCTCTGCCCTTGGAACATGATGGAAAGTGACTTCATCAAAGTATTTGATCAATTCCACAAAGTGGGCACGGTATGGGATCAACTTCTCGTCACGGGTCTCCCATTCACCTTTAACTTGGTAGATTACCAAGGCTGAGTCTCCGTATACCTCAAGAATCTTGATTCTGGTATCAATTGCAGCTTCGATACCCAAAACACATGCTTCATACTCTGCGATGTTGTTTGTACATTCGAAACATAATCTGGCTGTGAAAGGAGTATAACCACCATCAGGATTCATCAAAACAACTCCTACACCATGCCCCATGTAGTTAGAGGAACCATCAAACATCATCTTCCAACGAGAACCTGGCTCGGGACCTTCATCTGGACCTGGAACTTCACAATCCTTTATCAACATGATGTCCTCGTCTGGGAAATCAAATTTCAGAGGTTCATAATCTTCGACAGGATGATCAGCAAGGTATTCAGATAAAACACTGCCTTTAATAGACTTCTGGGTTACATATTGGATATCATATTCGGATAACAACATGTGCCAACGGGCGAGTCTTCCAGTCAAAGCAGGCTTCTCAAAGATGTACTTTATTGGATCCATTTTCGAGACCAACAAAGTAGTGTGACAAATCATGTACTGCCTGAGGCGTCTGGCCGCCCACGCCAAAGCACAACAAGTCTTCTCTAAAAGCGAATATCTGCTTTCACAGTCTGTGAACTTCTTGCTTAAGTAATAAATGGCGTGCTCCTTACGACCAGTTTCGTCTTGTTGGCCTAATACGCAACCCATAGATCCCTCGAGCACAGTCAGATACATGAAAAAAGGCTTCCCTGGGGTAGGTGGGATCAAGATAGGGGGTTCCTGTAGATAAACCTTAATCTTCTCAAAAGCCAGTTGACAATCAGGACTCCACTCAATTGCTTGATTCTTCCGGAGTAACTTGAATAAAGGCTCACAAGTAGCAGTCATGTTGGAGATAAATCTGGAGATGTAGTTTAATCTTCCAAGGAAGCCTCTGACTTGCTTTTCTGTTTTTGGAGCTGGCATCTCTTGAATTGCTCTGACCTTATCTGGATCTACTTCAATTCCTTGCTGACTAACAATAAAACCAAGTAACTTTCCTGATCGGACACCAAAAGTACACTTAGCTGGATTCAGACGCAGTTGGAACTTTCTGAGGCGCTCAAATAACTTCAGGAGATGATTCAAATGATCTTCCTCACTCTGTGATTTGGCAATCATATCATCCACATAAACTTCTATTTCTTTATGCATCATATCATGGAAAAGGGTGACCATTGCCCTCTGATAAGTGGCTCCTGCATTTATGAGACCAAATGGCATAACCTTGTAACAATAAGTGCCCCATGGTGTGATGAATGTAGTCTTTTCCATATCGTCAGGATCCATCTTGATCTGGTTGTATCCTGAAAACCCATCCATGAAGGAGAAAACAGCAAATTTAGCAGTGTTGTCAACCAAAGTATCAATATGCGGAAGAGGGAAATCGTTCTTCGAACTGGCTTTGTTCAAATCCCTATAGTCCACACACATTCTAACTTTGCCATCCTTTTTAGGGACTGGCACAATATTAGCTACCCACTCAGGGTACTTTGCAACTGCGAGGAATCCCGCATCAAACTGCCTTTTGACCTCTTCTCGAATCTTCAGAGCCATGTCTGGTCTTGTTCTTCGAAGCTTTTGCTTTACAGGAGGACAATCTGGTCGAAGAGGTAACTTGTGGACCACTATGTCTGTGTCTAAACCGGGCATATCCTGATATGACCATGCAAACACATCTACATACTCTCTGAGAAGCTTGACCAATCTTTCTCTGATGTCTGCCCCAAGTGTTGTACCAATCCTGACTTCCTTCTTGTCTTCATCAGTGCCAAGATTGATGGTCTCTACCTGCTCCTTATGTGGCTGAAGATCTGTGTGCTCATACTCAACTAATCTTGCCAGTTCTTCGGGAATGTCACAATCTTCCTCACTTTCATCTTCTGCTTGGTAGATGGGCGAATCAAAGTTAGGAGAGAATGTAGAGTCATTGGATTCAACAGGGTTTTCGCTTATTCTGCATATGAGAATGATTTGCTTTTATTAAAAGTGGAAAATAGAGAAATGCAAGAGAAAAAGCTTTGTATTGGTTTTGAAAGATTGCCATTTTCTTTTTTTAAAGGTGAAAAGAGAGAGAGAGAGAGAGAGAGAGAGAGAGAGAGAGAGAGAGAGAGAGAGAGAGAGAAACAGTAAATGATCCAAAATAAGAATTTAACAAAATGCCTTCATTGATAATAACTTTTGAAAATGAGAAGGGGCCCTACAAAATACTCCCATAGCCTCGGGCAGAGCTAGGGAACTTTGAAAACATTTAAAAAACAACAAATTACTTTGACAATGGAAAAAACTCTGGGATCTCGACTGCCTCCCAATTGCCCAAGGCTTCTTCACACTGATACACCAAATGATTCACATCTTCATCTTCAGAACCTCCATCAATTGCATTGACCTGATAACCAGCACTGGAAAACACCTCTTGAATGGTCTTCAGACGTCCTTTAACGGAGGTTGATGCTCCTTCCTTCACATGAGTTGGTTTGTAACCCAACCCGCAACGATCTAGCTTCTGCTTGACTTCAATGACATCACCCCAACCTTCATAGCTTCTTTCTTCAATGGTGGAAATGGTACTCTTCAGCGATGCAAAAGATGGGATACCCTTCCCTTTTGGTTCCTCTATTTCCAAAAGGACAACATTAGCTATCTCAAGAGCTTGGAAAGAAGTTTCCAAAGCATCTTCATCAGCCTCAATATAGCTAAAGGATGAAAGGTTGCTAACCATGAGATCTTCTTCCCCAGACACGGTTACCAGCTTATTATCGATCACAAACTTCATCTTCTGATGTAGGGTAGAAGTGACTGCCCTAGCGGCATGGATCCAAGGTCTTCCCAGCAAGCAACTGTAATTAGGGTTAATGTCCATAATCTGGAAAGTGATTTTGAACACCTGTGGCCCAATCAAGATCGGTAGGTCTACTTCTCCAATAACAGTCCTCCTTGACCCATCAAAAGCTTTCACAATCAGTGCACTGGGCCTCATCTCTGCCCCTTGATAAGATAACTTGGCAAGCGTTCTTTTCGGCAAAACATTCAATGAAGATCCTGTATCCACAAGAACTCTTGCTAAAGTATCCTCTTGACATTTTACAGATATGTGGAGAGCACGGTTATGGTCCAAGCCATCTTTTGGAAGATCCTCCATACTGAAGCTGAGATTGTTACATGCAGTGATATTGGCAATGACTCCATCAAACTGATTCACAGTTATATCATGTGTAACATGGGCTTGGGCTAGTAATTTCTGGAGAGCACTCCGATGGGCCGGTGAATGCATAAGAAGTGATAGAATAGATATTTTGGAAGGCGTTTGATGTAGCTGATCAATAACCTTATAATCACTCTTCTTAATGATTCTGAGAAATTCTGCATCCTCTTCTCCCAAGACTACCCCTTTATCCTGGTTGACAACAGCTGGAATGACTTCTTTAGGCAGAACCGTATTGGCTTGCTGAGTATAAACACGACCACTGCGAGTTAAACGACCTGCACCCGCTATGTCAGCACTTGCCACTTTTGAACCTTCCTTCTGACTAGCTTTATCAATCTTCTGATGAACTTTCCCTGTATCATACTTCCATGGAACTGCTTTAGTGTCTTCATAAAGGAAAGGGTTACTCCTTTGTTCAAACCTTGGCTCAGGTATATTGAAAATGGGCATCACAGGCTCTGGCATATTAAAGATGGGTTGAACTCTTGAGGACTCAGGCAGGTTGAACACTGGCACCAAGGTAGAATCAGATTCAGGCAAGTTGAAAATGGGTTCAATCATTGCCACTTCATTCTTCTTCACATGACCGCTTACTTGTAAAACACCCAGACTAATCAAATCTTGAACATCTTTCAAGACCAATTCACATCCCTTTGGGTTATTCGCACAAGCTTCACACTTCTTATGACAGCTCTTCAACATACCCACTTCTACTAACTTCGCATGGAAGTCTCTAAGTGGGGTCTTGATCTCTGTGGCGTTGAAAATCAAACCTTCGTCAGACTCGTCAACAATGGCATTTATGGACCCATTCTTGGGTAAAGGATTATCTTTGACATTCGGACCAGTATTCCCAAATGACAGAATGTTCTTCTCCATCAAATCTTTCACTATGTACTTTAAAGCATAACAACCCTCCAAATCGTGCCCTGGGGCACCTTCATGGAATAAACAGTGGGCATTTGAGTTGTAATTTGATGGGAGCGGATTTGGTGGAGGACCCAAAGGCCTTGGAGTAACCAAACCTTTCTTCAGCAGTGAAGGATATAACTCAGTATAGGTCATAGGGATTCGAGGATTAGGAGGCCTCCCTCCTGGTCTTCTATTCTGGAAGTTGGGATTCGGATGAGGAGCTGGAGTCCTCTGCTGGTAGGCTAAAGCACTGGGCGCTTGTTGATAGCCTGGATTGTTGAGCATTGGTTGATAAGGTGGAATCACTGGAGCCACTTGTTGATACATTGGTACTGCTTGAGTTGGCCGATACATCGGGACTTGTGGATTATATGACGGTTGAACCGCCGCTACATAAGGATGTTGGGCATACTATGGTGGATGAGCATACTGCTGTTGAGCCATAGGTGGAGGTCTCTGCCAAAGAGGATTTCTTCTTTGACTTGTCATTATTGCATTCGTCTCGTCCTCTTTCTTCTTGTGGAAATTACTGGTAAATTTCTTGACATTATTTCCACTGCCAGTGCTGGAACTGCCAGATGCACTACTCATCTTTCCACTTTTTAGTCCAAGTTCAACTTTGATTCCCACGGCTACAAGGTCAGAGAAGCTAGCAGTTATGCTCCCCACCATTCTCTCATAGAATTCTGGTCGCACAATGTCAACAAACCAATTAGCTAATTCTCTTTCAGTCAATGGGGGCTCTACCTGAGAAGCGGTCCCTCTCCACCTCTGAGCATATTCTTTAAATGATTCAGAATCTTTTTGTGACATACTCAACAGTTGCCTCCTATCGGGAGCAAGGTCCATATTGTATTTGTATTGCTGGATGAAAGCATCTGCCAAGTCTTGGAAACTGCGAATCTTCGAATGGTCTAGCGTTAGATACCATTTGGAGGAGATTCCCTTCAGACTGTCCTGGAAGCAGTGGATCATTAATTTATCATTGTCCACCTGCGCAGCCATTCTTAGATAGTACATCAAGAGATGGTTCTTAGGACAAGTTGCACCCTCATACATATCAAACGTGGGTATCTTGAACTTTAGAGGTATTACCAATCCAGACACCAGACACATCTCTCTTGCAGCGGCCCCAAAGATCTGGTCACCTTCAATCGCTCTTAACCTTTTTTCAAGGGTATCAAAATTCTCTTGCATCTTCTCATGTTTCTCGTCTCCATTTTCAGACATATCTGGCGCGTCATACGCCTGATGGTCATTAAAGTATGGTTGGGCACGGGTGTGCACAATGTCTTGTGTAAAATTAGCAACTGCATGGTTCTCTTCATTAGTCACAGGAATAGTCTGTTGAGCAGCAAATCCTTGAGGAGGAGGCACAAAACCTTGGGAAGGAAATGCAATACCCTGAGAAAAAGGTGCGAAACTTTGAGAAGCTAAACCTTGGGAAAGAGGGAAGAAACCCTGAGCAGCAAGTCCTTGGGAAGAAGGAATAAAACTTTGAGAAGCAAAGCCTTGAGAAGGAGGGAAAAAACCCTGAGCAGCAAGTCCTTGGGGAGAAGGAATAACACTTTGAGAAGCAAAACCTTGAGGAGGAGGGACGAATCCAGGAGGAAGCCCAAAAGGAGGCCAGGTCACAGGGGTAGTGACTGATGACGTAGGCTCAGTCGTTGCAGTGACAATTTCTGACACCACAGTCTGTTGGGTATCCATCTTCGCTCGAATGACCTGCAACATTTCCATCATCTGACCCATATTTCCACGAATATCAGTAAGCTCCTCGTTAACTCTGTCCATCTCTAGGTCTCTTTCAGCCATCCTCTTTCTGGCTTGAGCTCGAGTGTAGTATTTGCGTGAGAGCCTCAGTGTGAAAGCTGAATTGAGAGCAGATGACGGGAATGAGTTTTATATGAAAAATTCAAATGAAATGCCAAATATATGAGTGCAATGCGAATATTAAATTTTATTCAAGGAACTTAGGAAACAATTTGCAAATACCAAGGAAAACATAATAATCAAAAGGATATGATTTCATTAAATTCAAAAAGTGATACAAAGTCTTGAGTACATCTTCAAAAATCCCAAACAAAGCTTAATAAAAACAAAGACAAAGTCCTAAGGAGATTCTCCTAAAAGCCTCAAGTTGAGCTTCTCGATTTGTGCCTTCATCTGAGCCCTTTCAAGCATAAGTTGATCCACGATCGACTTCCAAGAAGTGTCCCCTTGAGTGCTAGAGGAAAATAAATCCTCTTGCGCTTTCCTTTTCTTGTTGGAGAGCTCTTCTTCTTCCTTCATCTTCAGTTGTCTTCTAAGTTCTTCATTCTCACTACTGATGATCTGATGTCGATTCTTCCATGCATTCTTCTCTAGAAACTCTTTCTCCAAATCAATCTTCAGCTTCTCTGCATCGTCCATAAAGATTAGAATGGGTTTCTTGAAGGTCATAGGATCCTGGCGAGGGTAAGGCATCTTCAGACTGATTTCCCTATCTCGTACCCATTGGAGATAGGGTTCCATAGAAACACAATTCGGCTTTCCCAAGCTACTCCTCCCCCTCCTATGGATGTACTTCCAAGCTTCTATAATCTGTTTCTTGAGCTCTGGTTCTTCGTCGTCCTTAAAGAAAATTCCTTCCACTTCAACACTCTTAGGTTTGTCCTTCAACGGATACCCGAGTTGGCGGCGAGCCAAAACTGGATTATAGCTGATTCCTCCCTTAGTGCCAAGAAGAGGTACATTAGCAAAATCACCACAACTATCAATAATCAAGGCTCCATCATAAACACAATTGTACCAACTAATGTCAGAGTGGGTAAGAGACATGATCCTTTGTGACCACCACAAACCATCCTTAAGGTTCCAAAATGAGGCTGACTTAGGCAAGTGCGAAATAAACCACTCGTACAGCAATGATGCACAACAAGTAATCATCCCTCCCTTATGGAGATTCCTCAGATGGATGGAATGGTAAGTGTCTCCGAGCAAAGTAGGGACCGGGTTCTTCTTCAGAAATAATTTGATGGCGTTCAGGTCGACAAAGTCTTCAAAGTTTGGGAAAAGTAACACTCCATATATTAGCAGAATAAAGGTCGCCTCAAAAGCTTTCATATCCTTCACACCAACAAAATTCTTGGCCTTTTCTACCAAAAACTTTGTAGGGAATCCAAAAATCTTTCCTTTATAGGTCATATTTGCCTTGACCTCAGGAACACTCAAATATGTCGCCTTTGCAATCTCCGCTTCTTCAGGGTCCTTCTCTAGAACAGGGAATGGAAACTCATCCTTAACACGTGATCCCACCAGAAATGAATACTCTTCCAAAGTAGGCGCCAATTGGTAATCAGGGAACGTAAAACAATGGTAGAGAGGATCATAAAACTGGAGCATCACAGAGAGAAACCTCCCATCCCATTCAGTCTTAAGTAAGGCTAAAAGTCTCCTATGTTTCTCCATGAAGGCTTCTTGATCCAAAACCAAATCTCTTAATTTCCTTAGGTCTTCGAGTTTGGGAGTTTTGAATGTGTACTTGACAGACTTTCTTCTTCCAAAGTCCATGATGATACCTACGATATTTGCAAAGATAGAGTTTCTGAGTTCCTTCAATAAATTGGTAAAAATGATGCTTCATGATGCGTGAATGCACAAACACACACATGGCTTAGGTTCAAAGCTTGCATGAGGTCGAAGGTTCAACCCTCCCAAAAGGTATGTACTATGAGCTTATTTGTACCTGTACAACGGGTTCTAAAAGTTCCCAGAATCATTGTCCCATCTTTCGGATATTACCGACTTCCCAACTCAACTTGGTAATCAATAATATTCTCAAGAGAGTCTCATCCGAGTGTAGTATCGCGTATCAACTATTTCGGATTTACACCCTCATAGTCATCGCACTACATCCCTAAAAGGCCAAGTGGGGGTAAATGTTCTACAGTCCTCAACATTAACGGCTCTCAGGTCGAATATAGTAATGCTTTCACGACTGAACTCGATCAACAAAACTACATCCGAGGAGGCCTCCGCTGAGTGGTGGTGTCTCAAGTCAACTTGATCGGGACTCAACTCCCTACAAGCCTTTTTGAATATACCACCGTCCTATCTTATTTTGCACTCAAGTCCGGGTTAGGACTTATCTCACCACACATGGAACACCTAACAAAAATCCCAAATAATAACAAGCAATACAACAACAAATATACAAATATACAAGGTGGGCTTAACCCTCAAAAATAGAACTCCCCAGTGAAGTCACCATTTCTGTTGCGGTGAGAATCGGATACCAAGCTATAGATTAAGCTTGAATCGCAAAACTTTTATGTTCACCACCGACTTTAATTTAATCCAAAGGGAAAAGGGAAAAAGATCGTAAAAACCCTAAATGAGGAAAAACTAGGTTCGGGGGTTGATTATACCTAGGGAAGGTGTTAGCATCCTAAGCATCCGCAGTATCCTACGGGAACCTCTTGTTAATATTTGTGTTATTGTTATTTCTTGCTTGCTAAAATTGTGGGAACCTAAGGTTTTATTTCTAATGGTGCTCGCACAACATCGCATCGATGCCTACGTATCGGGTATAGAATCAGAGCACTCGTAGTTCTCCTAAGGATTAACGAACACTTGGTTACGCTCAAGGTTCGCGGGGAAAGGTAAGTGTTATGGCAAACACTCACGTGACTTTAGCAAAGTCACCAAAAGTTGTAAAATAAAAATTCCTAATGGCTAAGGTTGAAAAAGAACTAGGGATGGCTAAACTTCCTATGACATTGAGTCAACTACAGGAGTTATTTCCCTTTTGGATTCAAATGCGAAAAAATAAAGTAAATAAATGAGGGTGCAAGCTCCTAAGTCTAAGGCATAGGTTGCTACTTGCAAAAAATGAACTGAATGAAGTAAATGGAAATGCAAGATAAAAGGTTTAGTAACCGGGCTATGGCTCGATATATGGATCGAGAATGCGGGGGTGGAAGACAAGCGCGTGCGTCAATTTGCTTAAGTTGAAAAGCTGTGAAGTGTAAGGAATGTGCAGATGGCGACCGTAAAAGGACCGACTTACGGGTGTGAGTAAGGTGTATGAATTTCTCACTTGGCGTTGGACCAAGGATTATTGAAAATTAAAATTAATATGGTGTGCGCTTCATGTTTTATCTTAGCATTTCATGGTCATGATGCGAAATGAAATAAATACAAACATAGCGTGCATACAACCGAAATGATAGCAAAATTAAACACACACTCACACCAAAGAGAAAATAAACTCAAGCTCAAACCTCTCACCCTAAATGATCTAAAAATAACTACTTAGAGGAAATATAGACAAGACATTTTTTAGGATTTTTTAGATTTAAATTAAAATAAATTGAGTTAAAAAATAAAAATATAAAACCTAATTAGATAAGCTAAAATTAAATAAGGATTAAGAAAATAAATATAAAGATTATGAGAAAACATTTTTTTGATTTTTTTTTTTGAATGTATTAAAGGAACTATCAAATAAACAACTAAAGATTAAATTCTAAAAAAAAACTAAATTAAAATATTTTGTATTTTTGATATATTGAACGGAATTGCCAAAGAAATTAATAATAAACTCTAAGTAACGTTTAATTAAATAAAGCTTTAATCTACAATACATAAAAGAATGTTTCAATTAATTTTTTTAAAAAAAAGAAAATTTAACTGAATTAACATCTCTATTTAAAAAAATCTATTATATTGAATTAAAATTATATTAAGAAAATAAAATCTCTAATTAAATCAAAATATATTTAGGAAAATAAATTTTGTTTTCAATTTTAAAATAACTTTAAAAGAAAAAAATCTAAATTAAATCTAAAAAGAAAAAGAAAGTTAGTGGGTCTGGTTGCAAAAGAAAGGACGGTCCAAAGAAATGAGGCCCAATGGGGCGCTGGAGAGAGACGGGTCGGGTCCAACCCGTGACCCGCTCCAAGTTAATGCCAAAAGGGGTAAAGCAAACCCTAGGCAAAAACGGCGCCGTTGTGAAATGGGGAAGAAACCCTCCCTTGTCCGTCTCACTCTCTCAGTCAGATTTCTTTCTCTTTCTCTGTTCTCTCTCTCACGAAGCTCTCTCTCTCTCTCTCTCGCTCATCATCTCTCACGCTCCAACTCTCTCAAATCTCTCTCCCGCTCACAACCCCTCTTCTCTTCGCTCAATCGCGTTTGACTATTGATTTCGGTGGCTTGTTAATGGCGGCGGTTCGCCGTGAGGATGGTGATTGGAGGGTCCGCAACAGTTTTGGGTGAAGTTGAGCGGTGAACAGCGGATTTGAACTTCGGTTGATGGTTTGAAGAGTCCGCGGCTTACGGTGGATTTCAATTCCGAACAGAGGTGGTAAGTGGTTTGTGGTTCGCTTTTGGATCTGTGTAAAGATGGTGAGGTTCGTGTTTTGGTCGCGGATGGAGGTGACGGCGTTTGGAGATGGCGGCTGACGTTTACAAGGTGGTGAGCGGTTGGGTATTTTGAAACAGGGGGGGTTTCGACTGAGTTTTGGGATGGTGTTTTTTGTTCAATCTTCACTCTGTTTCTGTTTTTTTATGGTGTATGTGAGGTGGGCTCTACGGGTTGGCCGGTGGTTTGAAGATCCGGTGTTCAGAGGCTGGTGATTTTGGCAGAAAATGTTTGAAAGGGTTCTGTGTTTGAGGGCGGTGATGGTAGTTTGAAGATTTTGTATGCAGGCGATGGAAGGCGGTTTATGGCCTGTCAAAAGTGGTTTTGAAGGATAATGATGGTGATGTTTTGCTTGGGTCTTCTGGAGGTGATAGAGGAAAGGGAAATACTTCACCTGAGAATTCTGGAAGTGCACCGAGTGGAAGTCCATCGGGAAAGTCAAGTGGTTCTTCGCTGTTTGGATCGCAGGTATGGCTATTGTTGCTGTTTTTTGTATGGTTGCCTGCTGGTTTTCTTAGTGTTTTTATTTTTGGATTTTCATCTCCTCTGTGTTTTGTTATGTTTCAGATGGTGATGTGAGTAGAAATCTGATGAGAGTGAAAGGTTTGTTGTGTGTTTATGGTTTTGGAGAGGTTACCATTTGGAGGGTTGTTAATGATTGAGTTTTATGAAGAAAAAGAAATGATCGAGTTTGTTTATCCAGGGTCTGTGTGATAAAGGTGAAGCTGGTTTATGCAGGTTTTTTTCTTATGTGTGTGCTGTGAGGTTGGAGGGGTTAAGGAGGTGCAGGTCGGTTTGGTTTGATGGACTGAAAAGGATTGCGGTTAAAGTTTGTGAAGAAGATTGATGAAGGCTAAATGTTATGAGATGACGGAAAACGGTTTTGGTATGTGATGATGTCTTTTGCTTTATGGTTTTTGTTTGATATTGCTGCTGAGTTTTTGTTTGCAGTATGCTATTCCATGATGGTTTTTTAAATATGAATTTTGTGTATAGTTTCTAAGGGCTGCTTGGTTTCAAGTTTTTTTGGTATACGGTTTTGGTTGTAGGTGGCTGCTGTTGTGAAAGTTTTTGCTATGGTTTTTTGTTTCTCAGTACTTTATGTATGTTGTATGAAGTATTGCTAGGATTTAGTGATGGCTGAGTTTATCTTTTATCTCTTCTGTGATGTGCAGCTGGTTCATGAAAAAAAGGTTGTCGAAGGGTTTTGTGGAAGGTGGTTTTTGGGTTTATTTTGAACTGTGTTTGGAAACAGGTGAGTATTTCTGGACTTACTTTGGGCTGTGTTTGGTTTGCAGTTTGAAAAGGTATTGTTATTGTTTTGTGAACGGTAAATGAACCTTGGTTTTATCTTGTTCTTCACAGGTTAGCTGCTTGTTATCAATTCTGTAAAGAGGTGTTCGGTGGTGGTTGCCTAGTTTTAATGGTGAATTCGTTGTGAAACTGTGCTGCCGATTCGGTGAGAGTGATGGAACTTTGTTGAGCTGTTTTCAGCTGGACTCATGTTTGATTTTTATTTACTTTCTGGTTTTGATTGTCAAACATTATTTATCTCATATTTCTGTTTTTGTTCTTTGTGTTGTGCAGATTTGGATTGAAATGAAACTGAAAAAGAAACCTAGCTATTCGGAATCGAAATCAAGCTGTAAACATAAACATGGCTAAAGGAGGAATCAAGTAAGATGAACAATATGCTGAAAAGAGGTGGAGGAAAAAGGAGAACATTACCGACCCGAAAGTTATCGGGGTGAAGAATCCGCAATGGTAAGCTTCACTTCTATTATTGCTCTTTTGTGTAGCTTCTCCCTACTCCTTGCTACTGCTGGTGTGGTTATTGGTTGGTAGTGGTGGCTAATGTTTTTTTGGTGATGCTGTATTTTTTCTTGGTTTGCTTTTTGTGTCAATCTCTCCCTTTTATGAATGAAACAGTTCTGGTTTTATAGGGAGAAATTAGGGTTTTTTGGTTTGAATTTTGTACCCTATTGCTTGTTGATGAAGGGTTGGGACAAGGGAGACAAAATCTGAGTTTGTGTGTAGTAGTGGGGAGGTGGAGCAGACTGTTTTTGTGTGCTGTCAAACTGCTTTGTCTTGCTATTATTCTGCTTTTTTTTGTCTGCTAGTGAGCCATGTGGTCTTGCTGATTTTTGTACTATGTATCTTGACACTTGTTATGAGAAAAAGAAACTTTACAATATGTAAAAATGAATTATCATGAATGCTGAATTTTTTAATAATGGTATGCTTGAATGAAATGTTTGAGAATGATGAATGGTATGTGAATGAAATTGGCTTGAAATCTTATGTAACATATATGGGGCTGTTTTGAATTAACATGGAACTTGAAGGATGAACTCGAATATGAATACTTTTGGATTATAGACTTGAATGATGTTTTGAAATATGATGAATGGTGTTAAATGATGCAATGTGTTGAATGAATTTGATTGAATAAATATGATGAATATGATTATGTATGGGTTTGATGAAATGTTAATGCTAACTTGTTTTTTTAAAATTTCATGTGTATGATGGATGGAAGAGGCATGAAGTTGGAGATGTGGCATAGCATGAAGAATTCAAGAAAACAAACATGGAGTTGGATGCATTTGCTTATGATGAGAAACTTTGAACCATCTTTATTCAAGCAACACTTTTGTTTTGAATTTGTAATTGCTAATTTTGTATCTTGTAACTTGTATGTAACTTTGACAAAAGCTTGTAATTGAATTTGGTTATGAGTTTGAAAATTAGGAATGCACTTGAGATTGACAAATAGAAGTTTGGAATTTTTGGTGTTTGGAACAAACTCTCCTCTTTCATGAATTTGTAATGATCTTGGAATGAGATTTGACATTGAGTTCATGATGAATTTGAAATGCAATTAAAGCTTGAATTTAAACTTGAATTTACAAATGATGTGAGAACTTGAAATTTGAAATTTGGAATATGAATTTGGAAAAGAAAAAAAAACTAGAAATAGAAAATATGAACTAAACTTGGGACAAAAATTGAAATTGGAAAATGAATTGGAGAAATGAATTTAAAAGCAAAATTGAACTTAAACTTAAATTGAAGTTGGAAGTTATAATAAAAATAGAAACAATTTTTTTAAAAATGAAATAAAATTGGAAGTAGAAATTGAGATAAAAATTTAAGAAAATAATAAAAACAAACAATTTTAAAAATGAGAACTTGAAGATGAATAAAAATTAAATTTAAAATGGAGATACATGAATAAAAAACTAGTAATAGAAATTGAAACAAAAATTCTAAAAATAAGAAGTTAAAAATGGAATATAGAAATAGAACTAGAAAACAAAAGATAAGAATACAAGAATGAAATAAAAGTTAGAAATGAGAAATATAAATTAAAATTAAAAATGGAAGCTTGGAAGTGAAAAGAAATAAAAATAAATAAATCTTGAGAAACTCAAAAAATGAGTTGAAAGTGACAGAAAAACAAATCTTGGAAATTTTCTGTTAAATGCGATGAATGTATGATGCGGGCAGTTAGGGGTAAAATTTGGGGTGTGACACCAGGCAGTTTCCAGCTTTGATCCCATGTCTTTGCATCTCTAGCATCATCATATTTCATTTTGCATTTGCATCAGCATTGCATTTCCTTTTTTCCAGAGAGCTCATCCTTCCTCCTTTTGTCCATGACCAGCCAGCTGATTTCCCGGTATTCATTTTGGACAAGTGTTAACCATTGGAGGACGACAGAGCATTTGAAGCTAGACTGAGCAGTGTCAAGAGGTAAAGGTCAGTTTAGAAGTTGTCAGTAGCTATGTCAGAGAACAACCGTCAGAATGTTGAGTTTCCACCTGGTTTCACTTCGATGACCAATCCTTTGTATGGTCTTTCTCCTGATGAGGATCGTCCGCAAGTGAACAACCTTACTCAAGCTCAGCCTGTACAGACCCCGATCGTGAATCAGAATGTACTTCAACCATCTGTTGTCCGAGGTGGACCTTCATCTTCTTCTGATGCTACAGTTTATCAGGGTTTTGCTTTCCCTATGCCAGAATTCCAAGGGGCAATCCCTCTTGTGAAAACCAAGGATCCACAAACTTTTGATCCTGCTGAAAGGTTTTGTGTGTTGGATGAGAAACTCAAATCCTTAGTGGATCCTGATTCCTTTGGTTTTGATGCTCTAAACCTGTGTTTGGTGCCCGGTCTTTTCATACCTCCAGATTTCAAAACTCCGAAGTTCGAGAAGTACACTGGTGTTAGTTGCCCGAAGCGTCATTTGGTGATGTTCTGCAGAAAAATGACTTCTTATGCCCGCAACGATGAGTTGATGATTCACTGTTTTCAGGACAGTTTAAGCGGGGCATCCTTAAGTTGGTATATGGATTTGGAAAGCAGTCATATCCGATCTTGGAATGATTTATCTAGAGCTTTCGTAAAGCAATACCAGTACAATGTGGACATGGCGCCCTGTCGCACGCACTTGCAGAGCCTATCTCAGAGAACTGGTGAATCTTTAAGAGAATATGCACAACGGTGGAGAGAATTGGCAGCCCAAGTGCAACCACCGCTTTCAGACAGAGAATTAGTGGACCTGTTCGTGGGCACGTTACAAGGTCCGTACTTAGAAAGAATGAGTAGCACTGGGACATCAAGCTTCTCTGATTTGATAAAAGTTGGAATGCGCATTGAGAGTTTATTCAAAAGTGGAAAGATCCAGTACTTTTCGAATATCCCAACTAGTGAAGATGGATCTGTTGTTAGCTCCCAAGGGGAAGAATGGTATGATGTCAGTACAGTCATGGCTAATGTCGAATATTCTAGACCAACATCTTCGCAGAGATCATCTTTTCCTATGTCTGGATACTCTTATGGGCATTCGGCAATGCTCAGAGCACCATATCAGAAACCCTCGACTCCTCCTCCTCTAAATCTGCAAGCTCATGGTCGAAGATCTCAGAATCAACTTCAGAGCCAGCATAGGCCTCGCAACAATCTGGAAAGAAGGAACACTCCTCTTCATCCAGTTGCCATGGCATACAGTGAACTTTTGCCACATCTAATTCAGAGCTCATTAGTGGTTCCTAAGCCTCTCAAGCCGTTACCAGAGCCGTACCCTCCAGAGTACAATCCTCATGAGCAATGTGGGTATCATGGTGGATCAATGGGGCATTCAACTGATGATTGCAAAGCTTTTCAAGCCAAGGTACAACAGTTGATCGACAAGGGGTACATATCCTTTCCAGAAGGAAGCTTGGTTGTGCACGTCAACCTCTCGTCTGATTGAGTTCAAAGACTTCGAAGGAGCGTATCCTGTTTTCAGTGGCTTAGACAAGAAGATGTCATCAGAGTTGGTGATCATTGTATCCTTTTTATCATTTGCATTGTAGTTTCTTTCCTGTTAGCAGCTACTTGTCTTTTAAGCATGGTTATTTTGAATGGTAATGTTAATGTAATGATCTTGCACTTTTGAATCAATTATGTCGCATTCGCTCATTTTTCTTTACTTGCATTGAAAAAAACAAAAAAAAATTGCATCCATTTACCTCCCATTTATTTTACTGTTGTGTAGCAGGTTTGAGGGAGGATGATGACAACTGAATACCCATAATTGTTGAAGGTATGCTTTCAGGGTAGAACTTGTTGACGATGTACAAGCATTGTTTCAATTCCCAAACGCCGGAGATATAAGGGAGATAGACCTTCGTCAACCCCTTTGAGCCTTGAAGTAGGAGTTTCTTTTCTAAACGAAAAAAAAAACCTCACATTTAACCCGGGGCAGGGTAGTCATCAGTCAATTTGACCGAGCGTTCAAATTTCTAAAGGAGTATGCATCCGAGGATCCATTACCTTTATTCATCACACCTCAAGAGGTTAAGGGACGTGAAACCACAATGGTTATCCCTCACCAACAAAGGAATGAGGCAGTCACAACCCTTTCAAGCAAGTCAGACAAACCAGTGTCACACGATTTGTTCAAAAAAAATCATCAAAAAAAAAAAGAGAGAAATAAAGCCCGCTAAGTCGAAAAAATAAGATGTGTGAAAACAAATGACTTAGGCAAAAGTTAGGGCATCCCGCTGGACTTCAAAATTTCAAAAACAAATCAGAAAATATTCAGTCCAGGCAAAATTCAGGGAGTAAAAAAAAATAAAAAAAATCGAAGAATAAAAATTTCATAAGAACAAAGTCGTGTGACTACAGACACAAAGACAAAGGGGTGACTGTTACTCCAAGAAACCTCATTGGTGCTTAAACCGTCAATGTCATTGGTTCCTCAACCATCACAAAACCCTTCTGAGATGTAAGCGCTCAGGCCAAATTAGCTGAACATAGGACTGGAGAACATCAAGGAGAATGGGTGGGCACAAATAAATTTTGAGCCATAAATCTTTCTTTCTAAAAACCGTAAACCAGACCACGTTATAACCCTTGAAATTCCTAATTGAATCAGGTTCAATTCTGAAAGCATGCTACGACAAGGTTGCGTAAACTGACTCCTAAAGATTTGCTAACTCAGCATTACGTTTGGACTAATCGTCCATTCGCCACACACCGTCACAACATTAAAACAAATAAATTTTCAAAAACTTGCATGTGCACCGCATTAAAATTACCATTTGTAAATGAACAGTTTTAATTGCAAGTCAGCCTGTGTCATCAGGGAAACTCCTACAGAGAGCAATCAGAGGAGAACTTGATTATTCAACATTGATGACTAAAATCAAGAGCATCGTGTTAGCCTATGAATCAGGGGCATATTATCCAGTGGTTTTGTCGACAAAGAAATATGTCAGGGTAAAGCAAGCTTCCCATGCATCAGTTGATATCATTCAAAGTCAGTTGATCAGAGCTGAGTCTACCAACAGGGGCAAGCAACCCTATTTTTCTATTGACCAAAGATATTTATTCCAATGCTCAGTCAGAATGAGTCAGGTCGCTTCCACGCTCGTACCGGGGCATGACACTTCCAAAGATCACTAAGTGTAACTCTCCTCGAGAGAACATCCAAATCTGCCATGCCAGGAATTGGATAATCAATGACAGTCTGCTCAGAGACTCACCCAACTGGGGCAAACTTTGGCTACACAGAGCAAGTATATCAGTAATCTCAAAGTTCCGGATGAGTGTCGGGGAATCATGCTACCCACCCCCGCCTTTGTCACCCTTCTCGACCAGAAGCCTTGCTAAGACCTTTCTTCCCATCCTTGGGAGTTTTTCTAGCTTTTCATAAGCATTGCATAAATCATTTGCATACATTATTCATGTCGCTTCGCTCGAACATGTAGAGCATACGCATCATTAATGCATTGGGCACCCTTCCCCCACAACATCAATCTCAATTCAGAGGGCCTCGTAACCCAGCTTCTCGACCTTTCAAAGTCCAGTTCTCGTCTGGCAAACCATTTCAAAGTCCAGTTCTCGTCTGGAAAACTTCTCCAAAGTCCAGTTCTCGTTTGGCAAACCCACTTCAAATACCAGTTCTCGTCTGGTAGGCGAATCTTTTAACCAGTTCTCGTATGGTCACCTTTTTATTTAACCTATTGAATGTCAGTTCTCGTCTGGTGGTCGCTTGTTTTCAGAGTCAGTTCTCGTCTGACAATGAACCT
This sequence comes from Lathyrus aphaca, assembly GCA_963966055.1. Classification (NCBI taxonomy): domain Eukaryota; kingdom Viridiplantae; phylum Streptophyta; class Magnoliopsida; order Fabales; family Fabaceae; genus Lathyrus; species Lathyrus aphaca. The sequence continues at coordinate 280,444,987 of OZ014520.1, read as the reverse complement.
AAGGAGTCAGTTCTCGTCTGACGACTTATTCTTTGCCCATCAGTTCTCGTCTGTTGGCCTACCTTTAATAAACCGGTTCTCGTCTGTTAATTCCACCTTCAAAGTCCAATTGCTTGGCAACAAAAAATTATACCAAAAATCCCTACCAACCTGGCCTTAGGGCCCAACCATCCTTGTTTCATTATTTCTCCCATGGCTTGCATATTCATATCCTTAGCATCATGAGCATACGTTTGCATCTTGCATCATTTGCACTGCATCTTCATACCGCATGGTTTCTGTTTTCTCTCTGATGTAGGGTAGAATTGTTACAAGATGCAATCTGGGGTAGTTATCTCAAGATCCGTTTGATTTCTACGAGAGTTTGAAGACACTGGGGCAATTCTGGACGCCATGTCTTCTGTAAAATCCTCTGGAGACAATCTTCTTCATAGACGATGCAATTTGAGGCATAATTAAGGAGTAAGGAATGCTTGTTAACTCATGATAATCAGTATGGAACTGTTGAACTCAGAAGCTTGAAGCACTGTGTTAATTCTCAAGGAATGTCTGGTATTTATTTTCCCAGCAGGGCATTGGAAGTTTATTTCTTCCCCGAGCAGAGAATTTTCCTTCAGCCAACAAGGTTTCCTCATGAGGAGTTGGTATTCTCCACAGTCAAAATCCAATTTTCATTGGCATATCTTCCCAACACAGTCGTCATACTATACTTGGGGCATAATTCTTCAGCAACGTCTCTCTTCAGCAGAATATTGCCAAATCTGTTTCTCAGCCAAACCAGAGGGTTGACATTTCCCCAGCTGAGGTAGAGCAGATAGTATCCCCAGCGGAACTTCAAAGCTAGCTGAATCGTTCTCATCCCCAAGCGGAGTTTACTTCCACAGTGAAGTTTTCCCAGCAAGTAGTTGAAGGCCTTGCATTTTCCCACAGAGCTTAAAATCAGCAAGAATGCTCTCCCCAGCCAGCGTATTGTTAAAGCATCTTTCCCAGCCAAGTCTGAAGATGATCTTTCCCCACAGAGTTCATATTTGATTTTCACTTCCATCAGTGAAATATTCCCCAGCGAAGTTGCCATTCTATTGGTCAATATGATGATACAGTCAGGTGTTCATCACCTCAGTCAGAGTTAGGTGTCCAGGCCTCTTGACTTATTCTTCCCCTGCAGAGTTGTAACTCTTGCATTTGTAGTTGCTCGTCTGCAGTCTCCGACACTCGTTTGTGCCCTTGCATTTGTTGTTGCTCGTCTCCAATTCCCAGCATTCGTCTGTGCTTGATATCTATTTCTGATTGCTCGTCTGCAATTTCCAACGCTCGTCTTTGTTTGATATTTGACGTTCGCTGTTGCTCGTCTGTATCATTTCCAGCACTCGTCTGTGTTGAATGATTGATGATATTTGCTGTTTGGATACTCGTCTGTATCATCCCCAGCACTTGTCTGTGTTGACTATCTGTTTGAAGCTCGTCTGCTTTGCTTGGATACTCGTTTGTATCATCCCCGACACTCGTCTGTGCTAGCTTATATCTGTATGTGTGGATTTGCTGATTATCTTGGTACTAGTCTATATTGCTACTCCGAATGCTCGTCTGTGTTTGGATTTCTGGTATTCGTGGCGGATACTCGTCTGTATCATTGCCTGAAGCGCTCGTCTGTGTTTCTCGGATCATCGTCGGATACTCGTCTGTATCATTGACTTTTGGCACTCGTCTGTGTTATCTTGATGATCATCCAATACTAGTCTGTATTGAAGAGGTTTAAAATCCTGACTGTGGGAATGAATGTCAAAATGGTCACCGGTCCTGGCGTAACAGGTAAATCCGAAGGAGGCTCGTCTGTCTCATGCACATTATTATTTTTGCACCTGGCGTAACAGGTTTGCTCGAAAAAGACTCGTCTGTTTTGTACCATATATCCACGGATAATATATAAAGAAGGTTCGTCTACCTTGTTTATGCACGTCTATCCTGCAGACTTTAATGCATCCCGGTCCTGGCATAACAGGTATATCCGAAGGAGACTCGTCTATCTCAATTTATATGTTCTTGCAGCGTTTGAGGACTCGTATGTCCAGCTCCTGGGGTCACAGGATTGTTTGAAGAAGACTCGTATGTCTTAGCATTCTTATTCCACATATCAGTTTCAACTTGGAAGAAGCTCGTCTTCTTTTTCTCCACTTCGGTTATCCAAAACGTCATTTGGTTGGGTTTATTTCCCAGTTTGCATTCTTCGTCAGAGTGCAAATTTTCGGGGTCTTTTTGGTATTCAATCACTGTTTATCTTGAACGTCTGATAGGCGTGCTTCCACCCTTTTCAGATTAACAGTTGATTGAATAGGGGCAGCTGTAGACACCCTAAATTTTCCCTCTCTGGCTATTCTATCTTTGTCAGCTTTTCGTTTTGCATTCATACGCATTTTGCATATCATTTGCATAGGATCCTAAGACATGGGATCGAGATTTTCTGAAGATTAGGGTTTCACACCCAATTTTTTTAGATTTCAGAGTTTCATCTATACAGTCATCAATGACACCATCTTCTGGTGCTCCTGTCACTAGATTAGGGTTTATTTCCCTTATTTAGTAATCTTCAGGGATTTCACGTCTGCAAGGACTATTCACCGTTTCATTTGGCTCGTCACTATGGATTTCTGCTTCATCAGGTTGCAAGGCTATTCTCCTTCTCAGCATCTCAGGATATTAGTGTTTCTCGATTTCTTAAGAACTCTGGTTTCGGTTCAAGTGTGGTTATCCAATTACGATCCAGCTCAGGTGGATGTTTGACCTAATCCTGGTCAAACTATCAAGACATTTCTTCAAGTACAAGTTATTCGCTTCAGTGGTGTATTTCTCCGCCAGTGTACGTTCAAAGTCAAGTTGTGTGGTGTGCTGAATTCATGAGTTTATCAAGTTGTGATTCATAAGAAGTTTTGGGCCATATTGTCTTTTCAATGGTTCATTAGTGGTACATTCGTGGATTTATTATCCCAGTGATCGATTCGGATATTATTAGAGTGATCCAGGAGTTTTTTTTTGTCAGAGGAGGATTAACTTGGAGAGTTGTTCGTTTCAGTTGCAAGTTATCTGGTGATGGTTGTGTTCATATTTTTGTGGGAAAATTCGAGTTTTGATTTTGGATTCTTTTGTTTCTTAAATTGAGCTTTCATCATCCATTTGTTCACCACTTATAATATCCATTTTATTTCTAGCCAACATATGTTTCTCACATCCATTTTCACTTGTAAATACGTTTCGACCAATTGACCACTTTTATTCGAACTACAATTCATTTATCCATATCTAATCTCAAGTCTATATCCATTCTAAAACCATGTCCATATTTCAAACCTTTATTTTGTTAATTTCTAAGCCCATATCTCATTTAAGTTTTTTTTTTTTTCTTTTTCTCCATTTTGAAAATTCTTTAGTCCACATGATAATTACAAAAAAAAGTCAACTACAAAAAAACTCATTCCCACTTCTTAAAAGTCTCTTTTATTGTCATATTATTTTTGTTATCAAAATTTTAGAAATAAAAAAAAGCAGAGAGAAAGTTATAGCCAAATTTCAATGCCATTATGCACTTAGCAGATATACCATTCCACCCTTTTCTTTCTATAGTTTTCTACTTGCCACAAAAAAAAACAAAAATCACTCTTTTGTTGATTCACGCACCAGCTGCACATCAATCCTGGCCCACGTTAACTTCCATTCGACACACTACCAAAACACACGCATTTAGTAAACGAATTCCACTACACACAAAAAAAAACCAACGGCTGCACCTTTTTCTTGAACAAAACCGTACATAATTTTCAGCCAACACTCATGAAAAGGCATTCACGCTGATAACACTTGAGGATAGCCAGCACCTCATAAACAAAATACACACCGCTCTCACACACTTTTTTCTTGGAATCCTCTTTTCCATTATCGTCATAAGAAACTCAGCAATACGCCACACGAAGCTTGCGCCTTCATCACACACAATTCACCAACAACAACACGCACAGCTTTCTTCATTTTCTTCTTTCCCATAACAATCATACAACCAACCTTCAATTCCAACCTCATCGCAAAAAAATCACAAACCACCAACTCATCCCTTTTGCAGAAACAGAACAACACATCAACAACACCACTCTCACCACACCTTCATCATTACCGAGATAAGCACAAACCGTGACCACCTCATTCATCTTCAATTGCGGCATCCCTCAAACACACCATTCACACTTCACTTGCATAATACAAAACAACACAGATCTTTATTCCCTTGATAAACAAAACACAAAAACCTCTCGACCCTCTTTCACTCAGCATCACCTTTCTTCATATCACAACAACTCAACCTTCCTCCCTACTCAATCTGACAACAACAACAAACAAATCGAGCAAAATCAGAAAAAAATGTAGAAGAAGATGAAACTGATTTGAGTTCACGGCGAAACCCAGAAGCGAGAGTTCGAGTTCGCGAAGCCCGGAAGAGGAAGAACTCGATTAAACTTCATCATTGGTGACGCGGTTTGAGGAGGATATTCTCGGCGGTGATGATTCCGTTGCCGCCGATTTGAGGAAATCGAAGCGAATCGAGATCGTCGACGGACCTTCAAGGGAGAAGAGGAGTATGTGCGCGGTGGTGTCGAGTTTTGTCTCAGTGTTGATGTTCGGTCGGTGGCGACTTTGTGTGAGCAGGGGTTGGCGGCATGCGATTACAGAGAAGACAAGGAAAACCACTTTTGGCTTGTGAAATTCGTTTTTTCCCCTTTATTTATTCCTTCTTTGTTATTTTAACTTTTTTTCTTTTTTCTTTTTATTTGTGAGGAGCTACTTTGGTTGTCCGATGGGCTGGGTGTGCAAAGCCCATGTTGTTTTTTCCGCCTGCACTCTATGTATTACGATGACACCCCTTGAGAAATGATTCAGAAATTGTTGGGCCTTAGGAGAAGACCTTGGCACCAGTTTGGCTACCAGTACCTGGATTTCGGCAGCCCCCCCTGTTTTGATTTAAATTGGCTTTTATTGTTATTAAGGTTTAGTTTCGAATTTTATTTTATTTTTGATTAGAGGTTTATTAGAAGTTTATTAGATTGTGGTTAGAGTTTTAATTGATGTCCTTTATTAATAGTTAACTAGTTAGAATTTCATTAATATTAAGTTTTAGTTTAGATTTTATTTCTTCATTTAATTTAGTTTGATTAATTAGAACTTTATTTGATTTTTTTCATCCGTTTCTTATTTAAACTTTAGTTGTTTTACTATTTGGAATTTTATTGTTTTTTTTATATATAGAAGTTTTAGAACTTTATTCTTAATCTTGTATTAGAACTTCGATATAGTTTTGTTAGTAATTTTAATTTAAATTTGTTTTTTTTTTAGTTTTGATTAATCCAGTATAATTGAATAGAATTATGTTATTTGTAGTTTGGTACCTGAAGTTTTGTAGGTCTCTTGCCCGATTTTGATGATGGAAGATGTGGCTTGATGACAACCTGGTGATTTATTACAATCTTGAGATCTCTGGATGCACTTTACACTTAGACTTGGCGTGGATCGGTTCCTGGTGTTCATTTTGGTTTTTCTTGTTGGTCGTCTTGGATGTTGGATGTTTACACTCATATTTGATAGTCTGATTTGCTTGACACCCTGATGATGGACACTTGTGCCTGATTGTTGAAATCATTTTGGGCTTGATATTTCATCTTGATATTTCTTCTTGCGCTTATTGAAGAGGCAACGGACCTTCTCCGTTAGGTACCACTGAGGCCCGATTTTACTTATTGCATGTTGTTGCATCTGGAAGTCCTACTGGTGTAGGCTCTGTTTGTGCATTGTACATTTACTCCATTCTGCATTCCTTATCTTCATTCTTATTCATCTTCATATCGCATTCTCATCTCCTTATCTCCAATTCTTCTTCTTCATCTTTATTCTTCTTCCTCATCTTTTCTATTCTTTCTAGCTGGAGGTGTGCTTAGGCCACCATGGTGTTGCTCCTTTCATCTTCTTCTTTTCTTCTCCTTCATTAGGATAGTGAGCCTCACTAACCTAGGACCATCCGAGCATGTGAATATTAGGATTAGACTTTTCCCGTTAGCTTTTTACCTTTATGATCCTTTTGGTTTCTTTTCTCTTCTCATCTCAAAACTCTAAGAAAACACTTAATAAAGTTTGAAGTGATACCTTGAACAATAGCCTTATCCCATGAGGTATGCTTGTAGTCTTCCCATCTTGGGATAGTACAAGTTTACCTTATGATGCACAAGTCTGATCAAGGTATCTTCTTCATAAAGAAAAGCATAAAAAACACTTTTTCATCTGTAAATAACCAAAAACACTTAATAACTCAACAAGTTAGTTAGCTTAGGCCCTAATCTTTGGGTTCAAGTTTTGGGGATCTTCTCCTTACTTGAGTGTGCTTGTTCTATTATTCCATCTTGGAATGTAGTGACAAGTGCATGTTCCATGGAAAAGAGTGTGAGTTCATTTCCTTGTGACATATCCTAAAAGCTTCATAAAAAACACAAACAAACAATAAGCGTCTTTCCTTCGGGAATTCTTTTCTCATCTCCTTCGCTCCGTACGCGAACTTGCTCCTACTTGTCACTTTGCAAGACGGTTACACACTCGTCGTCCGAGTCTGCAACACTTGAGCAATGGCATAGGCAGTTCAAGCTTTAATTCACAAGCAATTTCCTTTTAGTACCCCTAGTTAGGGGAACTACGGCGTCTCTGATCCTCATTGTCCTGATGAGGTACGTAGGCAGCGGGGTAGGGCCCGTTCGAGCACAATCTTTATTTTCCCTACATTTTTTCCTTTTCATTTCTTTTCTCATTTTCTTTTCCAGTTCATTTTCTTTCTTTTGCGGCAGCTTTCATACTCTCACCCTTTGAAACAGTTTCTTTTGCAAGCGTGGACCCCGTCGGGTACGGCGGACGATCTGGGTGCTAATACCTTCCCAGGTCGTAACTGACTCCCGAACTCAGTCTCTTTGGTTCGTAGGACCTGTGTCCTTCCTCTTCTTTCTTCTGGTTTGTGCAGCATTACCATTCCCTTTCTTTGGGATAAAAATGCCTGGCTGGCGACTCTATTCTTTTTCCGCGCCACTTTCGCGTTTGTACCAGGATGGAAAATCCGGGGAGCGACACTATCTACCAACATCTTGTACTTCTCCTCACTAGCAGGATCATGATAATAATTTGCTTCAGAATCAGAATCTTCCACAGTACCATGGAGATTACCTCCCTCTTTCTCAGAATTCTCAGACTCAGAATCCTCAACCTCTTCTTTTGTCTTGATAGGACCTCTAAATCTTCTACCCAGGTTGATGAGACCCATTGATTTTCTAGTCTTCTTCTTCTTCTTAGCCAGTAGTGTCTTCAGCTCATCTTGTCCCTTGGACAAGTTCAGGATCAGCTCTTGAAATTGTTCATTCTGAGCCTGGAGATCCTTAACAGTCTGTTCAAGAGCCATTTCTGCTGAAATAAATAGCGAGAAGATAAGATACCTGTTCATAAGAAACTTGTGATGCAATGATATGGCATGTAGATGCATATGCAATGTTTTCAAGGACCGCATGATTTAAATTTGTTTAAACAACCAGAAAGTAAACTTTTATTAGTAAGCAATAAACTTGTTTGCCCCTTGGATTTACAACAAAATGAAATAGATACAAAGATGGGGTTTTACGTCTCCCATGGACGTTTCCTCTTTGTGTTGAGGTATGTGTTGAGATTCCTCTCCTTGTGAAGTTGCTTGGTCAGCTCCAGGATTCTTTCTTGACTATCTTTGAAATGAGTCTCAAAAGTATCTCTTTGCTCCTTCAACTAGATCCAGGACCTCTGCAACTCTTCCATGTCAGTGGGCATGTCTGGATGAAGGATGATATAAGGAGTATCCCCTTTAGCAACAGGCTCCATAGTAACTGGTAGGATAGCAGGATATGGTATCATAAGAGTATGAGCACGTGATCTCACCCATCTGAGGTAAGGTTCCATAGGAATGGAGTACTTTGGTTCCAGAGTCTTACTGTCAACCTTGTTCACTTTACCCCAATCTCGTATAAACCTTTGACGGTAACCTTGCAGATCGTTGTTGTAGTCGAACACAATTCCTTGAATAATCATGTCATGAGGACCATTGCTCCGAGCATAACCAAACTGACGTAGAGCTAAAGAAGGATTGTAGGTAATGCCCCCTCTTATGCCAAGGAGTGGCACATTGGGGAATTCCCCACAATGGTCAATGATAGCAACATTCTCCATAGATCTAGAACACCAATGAATGTCTGAATGAGAAAGTGACATGATCCTTTTAGACCACCTTAACCCTTGTTCATTCTTCATCACTGATCGAGGAAGGTGAGAAATAAACCACCTAGACAATAGAGGTATACAACACATCAGAGTTCCTTGTGCCTTCGTAGTACAGGTATGAAGAGAGTGTAAGATGTCTCCAAGTAATGTAGGCACTAGATTATGAGTTAGAAATATGTTGATGGCGTGTACGTCTATGAACTGGTATGGATTAGGGAACAACACTAAGCCATAAATTAATAAGGCCAAGATCTCCTCAAAAGCATCATAACCCATAGCCTTCAGGAACACTTGAGCTTTCTCCATCAGTACCTTAGCAAGAATACCCTTAACTCCACTCCTCGTTTCTAGGAAAACGTCTGATTTCTTCAGATGTAGGGCTGCAGCAATGACTTCAGGTTTAGGCTTTTTTTCTAAGCCTGTGAAGAGTCTCTGATCAAGGATAGGTATACCCAATAGTTTGGAGAATTCTTCCATTGTAGGAACCAACTGATAGTCGGGGAATGTGAAACAATGATGTTTAGGATCAAAGAACTGAAATAGGACACTCATCATGTCTTCATCAAATCCTGAGGTAACCAGGTCAAGTAGGTGACCATGCTTCTTGATGAACTGGGAGTGTTCAGAAACCTGAGAGACCAATTCCTTAAGCTTAGGAGGTATCCCTACAAAGTTGATCCGGATAGTATTCCTACGAGCAGAAGCCATGACTTGCAACAAAGAACAAAGATAAATCCTTTGGTCCTTGAAATGGTTAGTGAAAATTCTATGCTTATGATGCATGATGATGTTATGATGTTATGCTCAATCACAAACATGTGGCACACACAAACAAGTCACACAATAGCCCTAGGTTTGAAGGCTTGCATGAGGTTTAAAGGTAAGTACCCTCCCCTGAAGTTTAGCTGGTTCATCCTATCCTACAATAGTAACTAGGTTCTAAGGGATCTCAATATCACTGATCCTTCCCAAGGGTGGTTGTTCAGTAGGCAATTTACTTGCCAACCAAAACTCTCCAAGTTTAGGATCTCAATGAGCGTAGTATCGAGTATCAACCAACTTTAGTCTTCACCAAAGCCGGCTATCTCACTACTTTCTAAAGGCCAAGATGGGATAACTAGGGTTCTAACAGTCAGTTAGTGTATTGACAACATATGGCAGCCTCATATTATCCTAAACTTTACTTAAGGAACATAAGCACCAACCAAGAAGTCACACTAACTATGGCCACCAGATCAACCATATCGGTATACGCCGTACAGTTTCCTTGGTCTATTGCCATTTACCTAGGGTACGCTAGATCCGGGTTAGGGTCTTTCACACATAAAGCCCAACAAGTAATATAAAGCAAACACAGCAAACAATTTAAATGATCTAATTCCTAAGGGTACCCCTCTTTTATTAAATCCCCATCAGAGTCGCCAGTTCTGTAACACGGTGGGAGAACTGACTTTTAGTCATGTTGCAGATAGCAAGAGTCGCCACCGACTTTTATTTTATCCAAAAGGAAAGGGCATAAAAGAACAGGAAAGACCTATTTTAAAAGACTTGGGTTCGGGGGGTAGGTTATACAAAGGGAAGGTGTTAGCACCCTTTATATCCATGGTTATCCATGGGCTCTTAGTTACTTAGCTCACTTTGTTTGTTTGCAAGCGTGTAGTGTGTGATTAGAAAAATTTCTTTTAAGTACTTGGTAATGACCCTCGTATGGGTGTATACAAAGCCTAGTTTAGAAATTGTGAGGTGTAAAAATAAGTTTGAAAAGTGTGAGCAAGTAACTATGAGGTACCTACCCTAGATTTAAGTCTTTCATGTTCTCGTATGTTCTTTCAATGGCAAGATTATCCCTATTATTAAGGAATAGGTAGTCATTACCTTGGATGTGTTAAGGGACAAGCGTAGGGTCATCGTATGGTCATAGAAAGCAACAAGTAAGGGTGTCTTTAGCAATTCGTAGGGACTTATCATCTTTTATTTGAAGGGACCAGATCATTATCGTAGGCAACCTCGAAGGGACTTGATCTTTAAAACTGTAGAGACTTGATGATATTTATGAAGGGACTTTGCTTAAGACACCCCTATATTCGAGGGACTTGACCATACTTAAGGCAACCAAGAGGGGTAACTTAGGAAGTGTAAGATGGCGATTAAAGATCGACTTACGTGTGTGAGTGTTCATGTTCAAGTATTTATCTTGTTTAAGTTAATTTTCTAAATTATTTAATTACACATAGGTTATGCACACCCTAATATTACTAACCATATAGTAAAAATAATTACATACATAAAGCAAAAATAAACCTATTACATGGCTTTAGCAATTACATAATAATAAAAATAATAATGATAAATATAGTAATAAGGATAAAATAAATAAACAATAATCACATATTAGTAATAACAAAATAATAATAATAAGGGTTAGAAAAATAAGTGAATAAAGGAAATAAGAATTTAGCAAGAAAAAATTAATATCAAAAAGGTTTTAGAAATTAATTAAGAAAATGAGTTTAATAATAATAATAAATAAATAACAAATTATTTACATATTAATAAAAATAAAGATTAATGATTTAATTAGGGTTTAGAAAAATTAGGTTAATTTTTAGGGTTAGGATAAAAATTAGGGTTGACAAAAAATTAGGGTTCATATTAAGAAAATTAGGGTTTTTAAATTATAATGATACATTATTATTTTATTTACAAAAATATAATAATAACTATATAAACATATTATAAAATTAATACAAATAATTTATATTTAAGAAAATAAAATATGAGTTTTAGAAAATATGAAGTTTTATGAATATATTATTGGTTATTAAGAAAGTTTTGTTTTTTATTAGAATTTAAATTAGTTAAATAATATACATAAACAAATAAATATAAAAAAAATTGAAAAAAATTACAAAATACCTGGGGCTGGGATTCGAACCCACGCCCTAGGCTTTCACCCTCTTGGACTAGCATCACTACCACTAGGCCAACTGCGCTTGGTGAACATATGATGAGTGTTGATCTTTATATATTAAACCTACAACATAAATTAAATTTAAAACAAAATGGCCTGCGGCCAGATTCGAACCCAGGACCATCACAACAACAACCAAACACTCCAACCACTAAGCCACATGGGGCGCGTACAACAAACAATCATTACTAATTATTATAAAATAAAACAAGTTTCCCAGTTGGATTTCCGCGCCAAACTTCGTCTTCCTCATTTGAATTACCTGCGAAAATCCATATAATATTTCCTGCGAAATTTCCTGCGGGCAAACCAAACCAGAAGAACCTATGTTTCTGGAACATCATTCAAATCATAATAATAATGAAAATTTATAACCCAGATCAATTACACAGTGTTCATACATCATAACCATGTTTTTAGAATTCATTTATATTAGGTATTTCGTAAAACCCCAACTTAAGAGCTCTAACCCTAGCCATGGCAGTTTTCGATTCAGGCCATGAAACTTTGATCTAAATGTCCAGAAACATTCCTTGCAACCTCATAAACACAAAACAAATGTCAAATATACTTAAAACCAATCATATGTATGAAATCAAAAAAAGCATAAAAACATGAATATGATGCATTCGGTTATGGAGTTTCAATGCAATAATGGATGTTTTGTGATCCAGAAACATTATAGGACCCTCCAGGAATGATTTGCAACCTTTATTTGATCTTGAAAAGGTCTCTAGATCAAAAACCAAATGTGACTTTTCTTTGAAAAATTTGAAGTTGAATGGTGTTCTTGGAGGCTCTGAATTTCGTCCCCTAAGTTTGTAATAGGTTTATGAACTTATAGTGATGTGAATTAGGTCATAACTTTGTGGATTTGTGGGCTTTCTTGCATAACTTGAGTGTGAAGAAATCTCATGATCAAAATATGTGAAAAATCAAATATTTGTATGCCAATCTAGTCTAGCACGAATTTGGATCAGATCAATCATCTCTAAATAATGTTTATGACCTTCTAGAACAAGAATCAAATTTAAATATTGAGTTTTCATATTTTATTTTAATTTAAATTGATTTTTAATGAATAAAATAAAAATAAATAAAAAATAAACTATAAAAATATGAATAAATAATATTTGATTCGTGCATGATGTCATGGTAGAGATTGGGTCATAAAAATTCAAGCCCATGTGGAAAGAATTGGTTCTAAGACCCCATTTGCTTAATAAACCTCTCAAACATTTCCCAACTTTGCAAAGGCACAAATCCCTCAATTTTAAGGCTATGAAGGTGTTCTTGGACATTTTAGAAAGCTTAGAGAGTCCTCTAACCAACCTCTATGGTATCATGTCCATATCCTTTACCATTTTCAAATTATGCCCTTTGGAAAATGTTGACTTTTTGTTGACTTTTAAAATGACCTATAATGTCTTAGCTCATACCTTCCAAATGAAGCATTTTTGGGTTTGGCTTGTGAGACATAAAGTTGTAGAGAATTCAATTTCCTTCAAAATGAGATTTGGATGGAAAATTTTTGATGAAACATGTGAAAGTTATGGCTGGTCAAAGTTCAGTTGACTTTTCCTGTGAAAACCCTAATTTAGAAACTCCTGATTCTTGATGATCTGAAATCTCCTTGATGAATCATGATCAACCATTGATAAAATGATGAATTTTACTTCATATAATTGATGTTGGAAAAAGATCATGAAGTTTGACTTTGGTTTGACCACAGTTGACCTTAGTTTGACTTTTTGACTACTTTGACTGATTTTAGCCTATCTGATCATCTGACTGGACAAACCTTTTGGGAAAGCCTTGAAACTTGACATAGGGATTCTTGAAGACATTTAGGATGCTATGAAGCTCACTTGAGGCCTTGGAAGTTCATTTAGCCTGATGAAATTCAAAACCCTAGTTTAGGGTGCATTGTTTAGGAGGATGCTTTGTCTGAGGGAATTGTCAAACTTTCATACTAATTGTGAACCTCTTGAGATGCCTTGTGAACCTTGTGATCCTCTTGAGATTCCTTGTGAACCTTGTGAACCTCTTGGTACACCTTAGTACACAATGTCTTGTCTGGGTGAGGGCAAATTTTGGGGTGCAACAAGGGGCAGCTAATTCTGTAACACGGTGGGAGAACTGACTTTCTTTAAATGATGCGGATAGCAAGAGTCACCACCGACTTTTATTTTATCCATAAGAAAGGGACATAAAAGAACAGGAAAATCGTTTTTAAAAGACTTGGGTTCGGGGGGTAGGTTATATAAAGGGAAGGTGTTAACACCCTTTATATCCATGGTTATCCGTGGGCTCTTAGTTACTTAGCTCACTTAATTATTTTGAAAAAGTGAAATGTGTGATTAGAAAATTTTCTAAGTACTTTGTAATGATCCTCGTATGGATGTATACAAAGCCTTGTTTTGAAAATATTTGAAAATAGTGAGGTGTGAAAAGTATTTTCTTTTAAAGTGTGAGCAAGTAACTATGAGGTAACTACCCTAGACTAAGTCATTCATGTTCTTGTATGTTCTTTCAAGGGTAAGATTGTCCCTATTATTAAGAAATAGGTAGTCATTACTTTGGATTTGTTTAAGGGACGGGCGTAGGGTCATCATACGGTCAACGAAGGCAACTGAAGGGTGTCTTTAGCAATTAGGAGGGACTATCATCTTTTAAACCGAATGGACAAGATCATTCTAGGCAACACCGTAGGCAACATCGTAGAGACTTGATCTTTTAACCGGGGGGAGGGATAAGATGATTTCATTTATAGGGTTTTGCTTAAGACACCCTACTTTCGAGGGACTTGACCGTTTAAAACTTAAGAGGAGTAACCCTAGGAGGTGCGGATAGCGATCATAGATCGACTTACGTGTGTGAGTGTTTATTTTCAGATATTTATTCTTTTTATTTAAATTTCTAAGTCCAATTAATTTCAATTTGGTTTCCAATCCCTATTTACTAACCAAGCAATTAAATAATATAATAAATAAATAAAAACGGAAAAATAAACTACGTTATTACAAGGCTTTGGGGCAGATACAAAATAATCGGGCTGGAAATAAATTACAATAAATATAAGCCTATACATTTTTTCTAATAATTTAAATAAGGAAAAAAAATAAACAAATAAAGAGAGATATTCTAAGTAATTAAATAAAATCAAGATAAATCAATTAAGTTTTAATTAGGGTTAATTAGAAAAATAGGGTTAGAGACAAGTATTAGGATTTTCAAATAAATCTAAATTTATAAGGAAAATATATCCTAATTACTAGTTATTATTAATTTACAAATTAACCAAAAATAGAAATTTATTGTTTATATGAGAAATATTAATTATTTTTTTAATTAAGAGAAACATCAAATATTTAAAATAAATAATTAATAAAATTTAAGAAAAATAGGATGGAAATATGATTCTAGATACTAATTTGATTAAAACATATAAAAAAGAAGATATTATTAACAAAAAGAATTAAATAGTGTTTTTTTTATAAAATAAAGTTATTATTAAAAATATTTTCCTTTTATAAATATGATGGTAATTATAAAAAAATGGTGATTAACTATTTTATTAAATTAATATAAAACAAAATTAAACAAAATAATAAAAAAAAAAAAATAAGGCAAAAACGCTGAAAAAAGAAGGGGAGGGGAGGGCCTGGTTTTGAACCCAGGACCTCCCCATTACAAGATTCCAACATGACCAGTTGGGCTGCACGTGCGTTTGAAATATACGTTGGACAACATTGATTATGTAATAAACTTGTAAAACAAGATAAGCATTAAAAAATCAGCAAACCTGGGAATCGAACCCAGGCCTATTAGTTCCCATGCGCGCACCCTCACCATTTGAGCCATCAAAGCCTTTCTGATATTAATATACAACAAATAAAATTAAAAAACAAGATTAAAATTTGAATTCCAGATTTGGCGCCCTTGGAGTCGTCTTCTTCCTTGGGATTTCGCAGGTTTTCCTGCGAAATTTCTTGCGAATTTTTCTAAGAGTCCAGTTGCGAATTTCTCCGCATGAAATAATCGTTCTCTCAAACGCCATGAAACCTGCACGATTTTATCAAAGTAATCACATAACAGCAATTACCAAGTCACATACAATCTAATTGTGTCCTCAAAATAGGTTTAAATGCGTTAAATCAAGAAACCATATTTTGAAGCTTCAAACCCTAAAAATGCTGGAACTCCAAACCTGCATCGAAACTCATAACAAACCACCCAGAATTCATCTACATCATCCAAAAAACAATATTACAAACTCAAAATCGATTAATCAAGCGTTAAATCTATGAACCGAAAAAAATTAAACATGGTATAAAACCGATTCGGTTTCAATGATATATGGAGTTTTGGATGCTTATGATTATGTGGATAGTATCAAGGGTGCCCAAGGATCATGTATAGGCCATTAGAATACCTTGATTCAACCTACAAATACTAAAACGAAAAATTGAATTTTTGGTAAAATTTTTGAATATGAAAAGTGTTCTTTTGTCCTTGAATCCCCTTTTTCGTGCCCTGGTCTTGTTATGCTTATGTAGTAGAATAAATTTAGGTCAAGATTTGGGCCTTCCTACAATGGATTATGATTGCTTGATAATGAAGAAATCCTTCACTCATAATGATCCAACAATCAAATATTTGCTTGCCAATTATGCCTTGCACGAATTTGGATTATCTTCAATCAGTTTAAATGCAATATATTTGATTCTAGAACAAATATTTGATCTAAATATTGACTTTTTATATTTTATTTTTATTTAAATTGAATTTTAACAAATAAAATCCAAATAAATAAAAAATAAATTATAAAAATCAGAATGATTGGTTATTGGGTCGTGCATGGTCTTAACTTTGAGATTGGGTTGCAATTTGATGGGCCCATTTACTTCATACACCCCTTGAAAATTTCCCAATTTTGACAAGGCACAACTCCTTCAATTTTAAGGCTATGAAGGTGTTCTTGGACTTTTTAGAAAGCTTAGAGAGTCCTTTAACCAACCCTTTTGGTCCCATGTCCATATCTTTTATCATTTTCAAATTATGCTCTTTGGAAAAAGTTGACTTTTTGTTAACTTTTAAAAGGACCTATAATGTCTTAGCTCATACCTTCCAAATGAAGCATTTTTAGGCTTGTCTTGTGAGACACAAAGTTGTAGAGAATTCAATTTCCTTCAAAATGAGCTTTGTATGGTAAATATTTGATGAAGTATGTGAAAGTTATGGCTGGTCAAAGTTCAGTTGACTTTTCCTATAAAAATCCTAATTTAGAAACTCCTGATTCTTGATGATCTGAAATTTCCTTGATGAATCATGATCAACCATTGATCAAATGATGAAGGTTACCTCATAATATTGATATTGGAAAAAAAATATTGAAGTTTGACTTTAATTTAACCACAGTTGACCTCAGTTTGACTTTTTAACAAACTTGACTGATTTTTGAATATCTGGTCATTTGACTGGTCAAACTTATTGGGAAAGTTCTGAAACTTGAAATGGGGATTCTTGAAGGAAAGTGGGATGTTATGAAGCTCACTTGAGGCCTTGGAAGTCCATTTAGCTTCGAGAAATTCAAAACCCTAGTTCTGAATCCATTGTTTAGGAGGAGGCTTTGTCTGATGAAACCTTCAATTCATTTGACCAATTGTGAAGCTTGTGAACCTTATGAACCTTGAGAGGACTCTTGGGACATATTGCTTTTATTTTGGGAGGGAAAATTTTCGGGTACAACAATGCTATTCATACCAGCTAGACTATGGTTCAACGGTCTTCTCGACGGTTGCATCGAATCATGGACAAATTTTTGTATTCGACTTGCCACATATTTCATCACCCACAAAAGACAACCAATGATTATATATGCTTTGAGCAACATCATGCAGGGAGAGCGAGAGAGTTTATGGTCGTACATCAATTAATTCACTCAAGTTTCAATAAAGGTGGAGGGAACCGAAGAATCCCTATAATTAGTGCATTTTGATGCACATTCTTCTACTATTGCACTTAGGCATTTATCTAGTTTGTTTTATTAATTTTACTATTTTATTGTGTTTTAATATTTAAGTTTATTTTTACCTTTAATATAAATTTGTATTTTATTTGCAGCATCAATAGTTATTTGATATTTGTTCACTATGCAGACCATAACTTGAGCTACAAGAATCAGATTGACGCATTATAATAGGCGTTGGAAAGCTAAAAGAAAGAGACATTAATTTTGTGTTAAATTCAAAATTTGATTCATAGTGAAATAGTGTCAAATAATTTGTTGAAGATTTAGAACTTAGAGAATAACCAGTTTTTAGGTTTTATTTTCGACCCGGTTAGAATTAGAAGGGGAAATCCTTATTTTGTTTAAGAGAGACAGTCGTGGTATTTTTCAGTCTCTCTCATTCAACTATTCACGATTTTTTTTGAAGTTTTTGTATATTTAATGGAGAACTAATCACCAAGGATCGATCTATTGTTCATGTTTCGGAAAAACTTTGAGGTTTTATAATTTCAATCTAATTTCTTTTCC
Organism: Lathyrus aphaca; assembly: GCA_963966055.1. Taxonomy (NCBI): domain Eukaryota; kingdom Viridiplantae; phylum Streptophyta; class Magnoliopsida; order Fabales; family Fabaceae; genus Lathyrus; species Lathyrus aphaca. Next base: position 280,427,165 of record OZ014520.1, on the reverse strand, counting down.
CTTTCAATTATTCTCTTTGACGTCTCATTTTCTTAATTTGAATTCTTATAATTGGTTGATTTATTTCGAGGAATGTATGTTCTTATACCTTAATCATGTTTGCTTAATCCACGTTTGTTTAATCGTGTATGCTTAATTCACGATTGTTACAACTCGTCTGTTTTCTTAATTCGGAGATTAGGAATATATTTTTTGTGGTATCAATTGAGCTTATTGTTTGATGTTGTTGAAAGCTCATTTGGTTTGACTATATTTTGGTAAAACATTGATATGATAAAGATCAAGAAATATGAACTAGATTAAAGAAGTTGCAGAAGATGTCTCAACAATATGACATGACATCTACCTAATATAGCAGGTTTCTATACTAAACATACTTGTCAATGATTTGGTGCAAATTTGTAGAGTGGACCAAGGAGAAAAGATAAAAAGCCCAGCAGTAGAAGACTACAATAGGAGACTTAGACCTATGGTTAAATTAACCTTTGTAAATTTTGTATCACTTGTAGCTTTGTAACCTAAATACTTTGAAAAATAAGGGTTTAGGGTTTGAGAGTCGTTGGCTCTCTTAGGAGTTAAAAGTCTCCCCTTTGTAGTATATGATGCATAGAGGAAGGCAAGGATACAAGCGGCACAACCAGGAGCCTTTAGGTAATGGTCTGTGTAATGTTCTTGGACGAAGCTTTGAAGCAAGTCCAAGATAACTTGTAGGTCAAGAAACCGAAACAGGTTCTGGAGACCAACAGAAGACAGAGACATCACATGTGATGATAAAAGGTGTGAGAAGGAGTCTCATATCAAAGGTTATAAGCGACTAAAGTTTAGCCTTAGATAAAGATGTTAATTGAAGGTAGTGATTTATATAAAGTTGAAATCATGAGTTTAGCTTAGGGTAATACTACAAGATAGTGAAGTCTTCATCCTGGATTGATATCCCCCAGATGTAGCTTTGTTAACACCAAACTGGGTCAACAGTTAATTTTTTCTTCGTATTCTGCGGATTTACTGTTTTTCTATATACATGTTCTTGACTGAGATGTGCCAACATGTTGTCTTGACATATATTGGTATTTTTGTTGCACTAATTCATAACAACAATTGTGTTATTCTCATGTCCACTAAAGTGCAGTAATCATTGCCTTAACATTAAGATAGGACATTTGAGTATCTGCATAACCAGAATTTCAATTGGTATCAAAGCATGCATCCTGGTATGTTTTCTGGATGAGATCCATGGAGTACTTTCTGGTGATTAAACAGGAGGAGTTATTTTCTGAAGGGTTCTGGAACAACAAACAGGAGGAATGTCTAGTTCTCTTGGATGGTGTCCTGAAAGATGTTTTGACATCTTGTCTAGGGCAAGTTGAAGTTGTTCTTTGGGGATTCCGCTGCATATAATTTGACTGAAGATTTCCAGTAGTATGGGATAATGGAGTATTAATTGAAGTAAGCTTGTATTTTTCCTTACCTGGTTTTGTTCTTATAGATGTCAATCAATTTGAAGACGCATGACATTCCAAAGTCAGGAGCATGGGGTGTTATTGTGATGATTGAGTCTTATGTGACTTGGTACGTGATTGAGTGGCATCATCATGTATGCTGAAGTCAGACTGGATAGAAGAGGTAAAATGAATTATCAAACTCATGCTCTAGGGGTTTGATGATTAGTTGTTGGCTAAGTTGTTGAAGACATTTGATATGATAATCAAATCCAATCAAGATAATTCAACCGTATTCTGGAGTTTGCTAGTCATTCTTCAGACTAGGAGGTGACTTCTTGGAAGCATGGAAGTGAAAACAATGGATGTGATTTATTTTTTCCGTCCATAAACAGTGTGCAAGTAATAACTCATGCTTCTTAACCCTAAGGATGAGTTATTACAATTAAGGTAATTAGGATTCATTCAGAGATAATCTTAAAAGCTTGAGTCAAGAGGGCAACCTTGATTTCTTAATAACCGCAAAACGAAAAGGACAACATGAATAGGAATATCTATGTGATATTCAGAATATGCTGGAATCAGACAAGGGTTATCACAACAAGGATTAAAGATCAATTGTTTAGTGCAGATTTAATCATATGTGTGATTCAATATTGAAGATGTTATATCAGATGTTCTAACATCTCTTCATCAGAGGTTTGAAGAATCATGGTAGGGGTTCTACATTTACCTATAAGTCTCATAGGCTTTTGACCTAGGATTATTGGTTTCACATCTTTTCTTGGAAAGTATTGAGACTTTTCCAGACGGTGATGCATTATTTTTGAAGTTGGAGATGAAAGACCATGAAGACATCATAATCTTGATGTCTGCTTGGATTGGTTTATTTCTGATCCAGATACTTTAGAGCATTCTAGAATGCTCATCATGGAGTCCAGATAGGTGGCATATCAAAAATTTCGTGAATACGGCTCAACTCAAGGAAAGGTGGCATCCTTGGTACAACTATGGAGGCTAGTTTCTATCTAGTCCTTCTGAAGATTCAAACAATGGCAGATTTAAAGTCTTTAGAGAAGCATCAACAAGTATTCATCAATGTATGATTGTTTGGAATAATTGCAAAAGCAACAGAATTGAGGTTGTCTACTCAAACTTGGTTGGTGAATCAAGTAAATGAGAGCATGTGACTCTTGTTCTATAAAGGGAGGAAGTTATTTCAAGTGGCAGAAAAAGGAGTTGATTTCAAGAGCTAGATCTCGAATCATAATGTTCTGACATCTAGTTTCAACATCATAATCTCTGTTGGTGGAGTGGCACGTCAACTCAAGATAGGGTGATCTACAGGAATGAACATGGATGCTTCAAAACGATCATTTTCATGGCATTTTTTGGGAGTTGTAGGAAGGATAAGATGTTACATTATCCATGGATTAGGGATTCTAAGTGTGTATTGCTTTTGAGCAAGTGGATACATGTAACTTGAAGATCAAGTTCAGGTGGTAGATCAGGACATCTTTGTGAGAGTTCTTATATATGTGAAAAAGACAATATGTGGCAATTGTAGTTTTCATACGTGGATTCATGAAGGAGGTGATCAAACTGTGGCATTTGGTTGATCTTAGAAGTGGATTCGAAGAATCAAGATAATTAGCAGGTAGCAGTTGGTTAGTCTTGAGGATTGTCTTAGAACAAGTTACTCTTGGGGAGAAATGGTGATAATATAAAGACTCAAGGAGATGTTTTTCTTCTTGAAGGTGGATGAAAGTTTATTTCTCTCTTTTTGGAGTTCTTATTCGAGCTGGTGGTGCAGTGTTGATTGGAGGTTCTTCAATTCTTTGGATTACTATGTTATAGTAAGTCCAGTTGGTGGAGCATATCAAGACTTTTGTCTTAGTGTGTGGGAGATGTTATAACTTGGTGTTAAGACATTATCTGGGTTGGATATCCTTGGTTAAGGATGATTATTGCTCTGGTTCTAAAGTTTTTTACCTACATATATGCCTTGGATGGAAAATATAGAGAATACTGAAGTAGATCGGGTATTGATTGCTAGGAAGTCTGCATGTGGATACTCAACAACTTTTCAGGAGTATTCCATATTATCATACGGGAGAATGATAAGAACGACTGCCTTTGAAGGAATTGAGTGATTGTCTATTTATGAAAATCTTGTGGAAGGACTTTGTCTAGCAAGTCATGATTTTCTAAAGCACGTGTCCAGTATCTAACACTGATGGATTGAAAACAAACTGAATTAATGTTGTTCTAACAATTTGTTAATATGAAGATGGCGATCCTTATGTGCCTCACAGATATCATGATGGTTTTCATGTGTGAGTGACTGCTATTTCTTATCAGAAGGGACAGTGTTTCCAAAATGAATGTGTTTCAGCAGGTGGCTGACAGAGAGTGATGCTCTTGAAGGCATTGATGATGTGTCTTATGTATTCCATTCATTCTTACACAAGTGCTCATGGGGAGCATATATTTTCTTAGATAGGGGGAGTTGCCTTTTGATCTAAGGATCTTCAACACCAAGCTTGTGGTGAGTAACAATCAGATTTTCCATCTAAGAGGGATGAAGATGTCAAGTGTTTTGTCTTGACATTGTATTGTTGCAAGTTTTGGGAGACTTGACGATACAGAATATATGATTCTTGTTGGATGCTCAAAGAATCATTGGAGAATCTGGGATAATTTATTTTTCTCTACAGATTAAAGTCATTGTCTGATTGAGTTTTAATTATTATGCTAATATGAGAAGTCTTGTTTTATCTGAAGCGAAGTGCATGTAAAGTGGAGACAATGTCTGACATGATGTCAGGATATTTTTGTAGAACATGTTTGCATTTAATTGAATTTCTTTGGATGGTTCCTCAAAAGAAGAAACATTCAACAATCTTGGTCGATGTGCATGTGGTGGAGTTATTTCATAGGTTAAGGGTCAGTTGAATTGACCAGCGTTACTTCCTAAGGAAATTCTTGGCTATAAATAAGATTATTGTGACATTTATTGGTCTCACAATTATTTCACTTCAAGTGAGTGATCAAATGTTGTGTTTCAAATACTGGGTGAGTTGTATCTTGGTTTGGAGTTGTATGGGTCACTTTTGCCAAGTTTTGGATAAAAAGAGGGAGAAGAATGTTGTTTGTGTCTTGTGATCTGAGTTGAAAAACGGGCCGTGACTTGTGACCTGAGTTACATAGTGTATGTACTCACTGTCATGATTGTTTAAGCTCTTTCTGGATTTCATAAAAGAGTTATCACAAAGGTAACTCCCAAGAATAAGAAGGCTCTCGCTCATTTTGCACATGAAGAAGGATGTTTTAGCCAAAATTTGTCAAAAGGGGGAGATTGAAAGCTCTTGTGGTTTGACTAAATTTTGCTAAAACATTGATATGATAAAGATCAAGAAATATTCTCTGGATCAAAGAAGTTACAAAAGATGTCTCAACAATATGACAGGACATCTTCATAATATAGAAGGTTTCTATACTAAACAAATTTACCAAGGATTTGGTGCGAATTTGTGTAGTGGATCAAGGAGCAAAAATAGAAAGCTCAACATCAGAAAACTATAAAAGGAGACTTAGACCTAAGGTTAGATTAACCTTTATAAATTTTGTATCACTTGTAACTTTTTAACCTAAATACTTTTTAAAATAAGGGTTTAGGGTTTTAGAGTCGTTGGCTCTCTTAGGAGTTAGAAGTCTCCCCTCTACAGTATGGGATACAAGGAGGAAGGAATAGATACAAGGGGCACAACCAGAAGCCTTTAGGTAATAGTCTATGTAATGTTCTTGGACGAAGCTTTGAAGCAAGTCCATGATAACTTGTTGGTCAAGAAACTATAATAGGTTTTGGAGATCAGAAGAAGACAGAGACATCACATATGGTTATGAAGGGTTTGAGAAGAGTCTCATATCAAAGGTTGTAAACAACTAGAGTTTAGCCTTAGATAAAGAGGTTCATTGAAAGTATTGATTAGGATAAAGTTGTAAACCGTGAGTTTAACTTTAGGGTAATACTACAAGATATTGAAGTCTTCATCCTGGATTGGTATCCCCCTGTTGTACCCCAAAATTTTCCCTCACATCTTCAAGACAATATACCTCAAGAGGTCTCCTAATGGTCACAAGATTCTCAGTTGCTCAAAGGAATTCAAGGTTTCATCAGACAAAGCCTCCTTCTAAGCAATGGATCTTAAACTAGGGTCTTGAGTTTCCCAAAGAAAATTGGACTTCTGAAGCCTCAAGTGGACTTCATAGTGTCCAGTATACTTCAAAGAATCCTCATGTCAAGTTTCAAGGCTTGCCCTACAAGTTTGGTCAGTCAGATGCTCAGATGATCCAAAATCAGTTAACTTGGTCAAAAAGTCAATTGTGGTCAACACAAAGTCAAACTTCAAGATATTTGGTCAACATCAAGATTATGAGGTGAAATTCATCATTTGATCAAGGTTTGATCATGATTCATCAAGGAAACCTCATAATCATCAAGAGTAAGGAGTTACTAAATTAGGGTTTTGGGCAGGAAAAGTCAATTGTACTTTGACCAACCATAACTTTCACATACTTCATCAAAAAATTCCCATCCAAAACTCATTTTTTTGAAGGAAATTCAATTCTCTACAACTTTGTGTCTCACAAGCCAAGGCTAAAAATGCTTCATTTGAGAGATATGAGCCAAGACATTACAGGTCCTTTAAAAAGTCAACAAAAAGTCAACTTTTTCAAAAGCTCATAACTTAAAACTGGAAGAGCTGATGGACATGGGACCAAAAGGAGTGGTTAGAGGACACTCTAATATTTCTAAAAAGTCCTAGAACACATTCATGGGATAAAAATTGAGAGAGTTATGCATTGTTGAAGTTGGGAAATTTTGAGGAGGTGTATGAAGCAAATTATGGCCAAAACTTAAGTTTCTTCCAAATGGGCCCATATGTTTCCAACCCAAACTCAATTATAAAATCATGCACGACCCATAGATCATAATATTTGTTTTTTTTTATATTTTTTATATTATATCGGATTTATTTCATTTAAATTCAATTTTAATTAAGATAAATATTGAAAAATCAAATATTTGATCTTAGGTCTATTTTGGGATCAAATATTTGATGTTTATGATGATTGTAAGTGTCCAAATTCGTGCAATACTAAAAGAGTATGATTTTATCTAATTTTTTGACCAAATTGGAAACATCTTTTCTTCATCCTCAAGTAATCTCAAAACCCAACACAAAGGCCCAAATTTTCGACCTAATTCATTCTATTACAAGTACACAACACAATCATAAGCCAAAGGAACGAAATTCTGAGTTGACCAACCCTATTCAAACTTCCAAAATTTCAAGAAAAAACTCCAAATCGGTTTCATACTTCCAGCCATTTTCAAAGGATTTTGAAGGTTCCATTGTGTTCCTTGAGACATTCTGAACATGAATGCATTATCACCATTATCAAAATCATGCCAAATCATACAAACCGAATTCGTTTTAACTTCACATTCTTGAATTTTCAATTCCTTATATTTATTCATAATAAATTGTTATTGATTGATTAATGTTGTTTATATTGATGTGTAGATGGTTTCTGGGCTATTTGATTTGAGATTTGATGCAGATTTGGTAATCCGCCATTGTTAGGGTTCTTGAGCTCAAATTTGGGAATTCATAGTTAGACGCGATTTCGCATGAAATTGATGAATCAATTGGATTTATAGGACTTCTCTTAATTGATTTGTGTCATTGGAACAAATTTATTTCATGTATTATGTGGTTTTTGTTTCGCATGACATGTAGTGATGGATAAAAACCGTCATTACAAGCTTTAGCTATGGACAAGCCGTAGATAAAACCTAAGAGGACGGTGGAGGTTTAAGAAGTTCCATGTGCGCACATTTCAATTTCAAAAATCTGTTTTATTTTATAATTAATTAACCTACTAACTTTTGCTTTTTTCTAAACAATTCCATACAAAACTTTTTAATCATTTTCTTTAATAATATATTAAATTTATTTTATCATAAATACAAATTTAGTTTTTTTATTGTTAATTTTGTGATTAATTTATAATTAACTTAATAATTAGGGTTTAAACGATTTTAACTTTAATTTCGTTTCTTTTCTAACCCTAATTTTATTACATAATCTTAAAACTTATTTTTTTCAAATAAAATTTTAATTAATTAATCTCTTTATTAATTTTCTTATTATTGTATAATTAATGTAATAATGTTTATCTTCCCGCATTTTTCTTTAATTATGTAATTGCTCCCGATTTGTAATAGCTAACTAGGGTTTTATTTCCGCACTTTACTTTCTACAATCCCCGATTTCAAAATGTACCCCCTCCCCATGATGTAATAGTCTAGGTCTTTATTTACTTCTTTTTTTATTTCTGCTAAATATAAACTGCGTGGTTAGTAAACCTAGGGTGTGGAAAGAATGTATGCAAAAATAATTGGATCTAGCCTACTAAATTTTAAGAAAAATATCTGAAATTAATATTCACACACATAAGTCGATCGTCATACGATTGCCATCTGCACCCTTAGGGGTTCCCCTTTTGGTTTTCTTACGAATTATGGTCAAGTCCCTCGAACGTAGGGGTATCTTAGTAAAGTTGCCTACAAATAAAATCATCAAGTCCTTTCAAATAAATATCATAGTCCCTATGAATAAATGATCTCATCCCTCGATGATCCTATGAAAATGATGATTGTCCCTTCGAATTACTAAGATACCCCTACAACGTTGCCTTCTATGACCATACGATGACCTTACGCACGCCCCTTTAAACATCTAAGGTTAAGACTACTTACTAACTAATAGTAAGGATAATCATACCCCTTAAAGGAAAGAAGTAACACAGAAAGACCTTACAAACTTAGGGTAAGTAGTTCTTAAGTGCTTGCTCACTTCTTTTTCAAAATACTCTTTACACCACACTTTTTCAAATACTTTCAAGCTAAACACTTTGTATACATCCATACGAGGATTATTACAAAGTTAAAGACTTCTGAAATATTTTTCTAAATACACCACCACTATTTTTTCAAATAAAGTAAAATGAGATAAGCAGTTAAAAGCCCATGGATAAACATGGATACAAAGGGTGCTAACTGTAACACCCACTTTTCCCATTTTCAAAAATAACATAAGTTTTCAGATAAATCAGAGTTTAATTAACAAGTGAGTAGCTACATTTTCAAAATCAACCAAAAGTATAATCATTTATTAAAAACAGCGGAAATATCTTTTTATTCAACAATCGGCAATTCGCCAAATATCCACAAAATTCATCAATTCACTTAATTTATAAGTTTCAACAAAATATGATACGTAACTATTACTAACAAGAATAATTAAATAACAAATATCCCCATTTCCCGTGTTACGTATCAGAGCGACTCCTAGGACTCGACCAAACAACTTGTACTCCGAGCATACTCAAGTACCTGAATCATCTGTACTTCCGAAGAAGCACAGACGCAACCAAACAACAAAGGGGTGAGAAAACAATTCAATATATTAACGGTGCAAATAACATCTTACAGGGTAGTCTCACCTCTATTCATCAAATACACATCATACATCATACAATCAATCAATATCTCAAATAGTTCATCAACACATATCATACATCATTAATCCAATCAATGCAAAGTGACTCAATGACACAATGCAAATGCGGTACCGACTCACAATAACGGTTCATCAAATAGAACCCCGAATGCATCGTTAACGTCTCCAACAAGACACGATCATCCCTGCAACCACAATTCTCAACGAATCCCGAATAATCACATCCACGACATGATTATTCCATCAACATGTATGCATATGCAAAACTCGATTACACACATACCATATCACGGACACACATGAATACGATCATGCCAACACGATCCTCATGATCTTCATCAATTACCACACATCCCATCACATGGGTCACATAAATAATCAGACAATGTTCACACATATTATTAATACAATTCGTATAGTTCATCATCAAGAGTCATATAAATCAACATAAGCACATATATTCATACACGCTAATTACCAAATGTCATATCTTATGAATTCCTCATTAATTCCACTCTCATTTATTTCCTATACATATATTCTAATACCACACGATCCTTCTGATCCTCACCGCTACCAACACTTACATCATGGGGTCTAAGAAAGACATATAATCAACTATGTTACCAATCATCACGATCCTCTTCGTTTATCACTATTCCTTCATATAATTGTGCAAGACTTATAGTAAACATTTCCATCATCAACACCTTTTAATCGACATATTAATAAGGTTATAATATCCCTAATAATTACATAACACACACACGCTTATTATCGGTCGTCAGGTCCTATAGTTAAACATGAATGTCATCATCAAGGCCCTAGACTAATGGAACAAGTATCGAACAAGAACTCGGGATTAAACCCCTTAAAATACAGAAAAATTCCTCAAAACAGAGGCCTGACACGGCCCCCCGTGTCCCATGACACGGCCCGTGTAATATGGCCTGAACATCCCCTTCAAAACTCAAGATTTCACAAAATACAGGGGGCTGACACGGCCGCCTGTGTCACACGACACTGCCCGTGTCAGGCCACCTGCACCCAAAATTCAGCTTTTTCTAAAACTCACTTTTCTCTCCCAATTTCATACCAGTTCGAATTCTATCACTTATTTCTCACTTTTATCACTCAAAATAATCCAATTGTTGTTCTTAAACTAATTTTATACCTCTAATTCCTTATGATCTTCGCAACCTAATATTACTAATCAAATTAAGAAAGATCCTAGGTTTGTTTCCAATTCTCCATTTACATCATCATCAACATCATTATCTCTATAACTACTTGCATACCAAACTTATCATATAACTCAAATCACCACCATTCCAATTACAACAATCAAGCATATAACTCAATAATAATTTCACACAACCATAATCAATCATCATAACATATATATACATCATATCACAATTTCATCATAATCAACCACATTAGACAATCCTTAGGGAGTAAGGAACTCCCAATTACCCTTTCATGTTAGGTCACCAATAAAGAACCCTTTCTCCCCTCTTACCTCGAATTTGATAAAATCCTTGCAAATCCTTGATCTTGAAGCTTTACGATTCTTGATTCCCCTTCTCCTTTCCCTTTTTCTCCAGAGCCCTCTTTCCTTCGTCAAAATACGATAATGAGAAAATGCATCGTGTTCTCCCCTTTTCATAACATAATCAAATTACAACCTTGCCCCTCGATCCTCCAACTTATATTTTATTTTATTTATTAAATAATAATATTATAATAACAATACCACCTCATTATATTATCATTATTTAAATAAAAAACCTCATCCACTTATTATTTAAAATACACCATCATACTCTTGATATTTATTTTATAAAAATACTTTATAAAATTGGGGCGTTACACTAACACCTTCCCTTTGTATAACCTACCCCCAAAACTCAAATCTTTTAAGGTATTTCATGTTCTTTTATAAACTTTCCTATTGGATAAAATAAAAGTCGGTGGCGACTCTTGCTATCCGCAACATAAATAAAAAGTCAGTTCTCCCACTGCGTACAGAACTGGCGACTCTGCTGGGGATTACTAAATAAAAGAGGGGTTACCTTAGGAATTAGATCACTTACTTGTTTGATTTGCTTGCTTTATCTTTAAGGGATTGTTATGGGGTTTCTGTGAGAAAGATCCTTACCCAGATCTAGTGTACCTTAGGTAAGTGGAAATAGACCAAGTAAATTATAGGGTGTATACTATATGGTTGATCTGGTGGCTACAGTTAGTGTGACTTCTTGGTTGGTGCTTATGTTCCTTAAGTAAGTTGAGGATAATATGGGGCTTCCATACGTTGTCATTAACACTAACTACCCTTTAGAACCCTAATTGACCCATCTTGGCCTTTAGAAAGTAGTGAGATAGTCGGCTTTGGTAAAGTCTAAAGTTGATTGATACTCGATGCTACGCTCATTGAGATTCTAATCTTGGGGGGTTTTGGTTGGCAATTCAGTTGCTTACTGAACAACAACCCTTGAGAAGGATCAGTTATATTGAGATCCCTTAGAACCCGGTTACTTTTGTGAGGACAGGATGAACCAATTAAACTTCAGGGGGAGGTTACTTTCCTTTAAACCTCATGCAATCCTCTAAACCTAGGGCTATTGTTTGACTTGCTTGTGTGCACCACTTTTTTGTGATTGCACATAACATCATGACATCATTAGCATAGAATTCTCAATATCCATTTCAAGGACCAAAGGATTTATCTTTGTTCTTTATTGCAGGTTATGGCTTCCACTCGTAGGAACACTATTCGAATCAACTTTGTAGGGATACCTTCCAGGCTTAAAGATTTGGTCTCAAAACTTCCTGAAAGCTCCCAATTCATCAAGAAGCATGGCTATCTACTTGACTTAGTTACCTCGGGATTTGATGAAGATATGATGAGTGTCCTGTTCCAGTTCTTTGATCTTAAATATCATTGCTTCACATTTCCCGATTATCAGCTGGTGCCTACAATGGAATAATTCTCCAAATTACTTGGTACACCTATCCTTAATCAGACACCCTTCACAGTCTTAGAGAAGGAGCCTAAACCTGAAGTCATTGATGTAATCCTACATTTGAGGAAATCAGACATTGTCTTAGAAACAAGAAGTGGAGTTAAAGGTATTCTTGCCAAAGTATTGATAGAGAAAGCTCAAGTGTTCTTGAATGCTATGAGTTACGATGCTTTTGAGGAAATCTTTGCCTTGCTAATTTATGGTTTGGTATTCTTCCCTGATCCAGACCAATTCATAGATGTACACGCCATCAACATATTTCTGACTCACAATCTGGTGCCTACCTTGCTTGGGGATATCTTGCACTCTCTTCACACTCGTACAACAAAGGCGCGAGGAAATCTGATGTGTTGCAACCTCTACTATCAAGGTGGTTTATTTCACACCTTCCTCGATCTGTGATGAAGAATGAAAAAGGTTTAAGGTGGTCTAGAAGGATAATGTCACTCTCTCATTCAGACATTCACTGGTGTTCCCGATCTATGGAAAATGTCACTATCATTGACCGTTGTGGAGAGTTCCCTAATGTGCCACTGCTTGGCATTTGAGGGGGAATTACTTATAATCCTTCGTTGGCACTACATCAATTTGGTTATGCTCAGAGTAATGGTCCTCATGACATGCTTATTCAAGGTATTATGTTTGATTATGACAACGATCTTCAAGGTTACCGTCAAAGGTTTATACGATCTTGGAGTAAGGTGAACAAGGTTGATAGCAAGACTCTGGAACCAAAGTATTCTATTCCTATGGAACCTTACCTCAGATGGGTGCGGTCTCGTGATCAAACTCTTATGATGCCATATCTTGTTGTTCTACCCTGTGACTGTTGAGCCTATTGTTGAAGGGGATGTTCGTTATACCATTCTTCATCCTGATACACCTACTGGTTTGGAAGAGCTGCAGAAGTCCTGGATCCAACTGAAGGAGCAAAGAGATACCTTTGAAGCTCAATTCAGGGTTAGCCAAGAAAGAGTGTTGGAGCTGACAAAGCAATTTCACAAGGAGCAGAATCTCAACACATATCTCAACACCAAGAGGAAGCGTCCATGGGAGACTTGAATTTTAAGATGTTTTATTTTCTTTATAAATTTTGTTCTCTTTAATTTGTAAGCACAAGGGGCAATATTAATTCAAACCTATTAATAAGAGTTTTTGTTTTTGTTGGTTTTAACAAATTTAAATCCTGCAGTCCTTGAAAACATTGCATATGCATCTACATACCATATCATCGCATGACAGGTTTTCACGACATGTTTCTTATCTTCTCACTGTTTATTTCAACAGAAATGGCTCTCGAGCAATTCGTCAAAAATCTTCAAGCTCAAAATACCCAATTCCAAGAGATGATCTTGAACATGTCCAAGGGACAAGAAGAGCTGAAGGCACTCCTGGCCAAGAAAAAGAAGAAGACTAAAAAACCAGTTGGCTTCATCAATCTAGGTAGAAGATTCAGCTCCGATCAAGACAGATGATAAGGTGGAAAACCCTAGAGATGATTCAACTAGTGATGAGAAATATAAGTTACTGGAGGACCGTGTGAATGCTACGGAATTGTAGAAGACTTATGGGTTAGATTTTGAAGATTTGAGTTTGATTTCTGGAGTTGTCATCCCTATTTTTCCAAGGTTCCTACTTTTTTCGTGTATGATGGTGTGTCATGCCCCAAGTTGCATTTGAGATCTTATGTCCGAAGGATCGAGCCACATACTACTGACAGGAAGCCGTTGATTCATTTCTTTTAATAAAGTTTATCTGAAGCTCAATTGGAATGGTACTATCAACTTGAGAGTACCAATATTCGTACTTGGAATGATCTTGCTGAGGCCTTCTATAGGAAATATCAATATAACTCTGATTTAGCAGAAACTTGCATGCAACTCCAAAACATATCTATGTGTTCCAAAGAAAGTTTCAAGGAGTATGCCCAGAAGTGGAGAGATCTTGCAAGCAGAGTTCAACCTCCTTTAACTGACAGGGAATTTGGTTGACATGTTTATGAGTACACTAACTGGTCCATTTTACAGTCATCTCATTGGAAGTTCGTCATCTGGTTTCACTGAGCTGATAATGACTGGAGAACATTTAGAGAATGGAATACAAAGCGGTAAGATACAAATGGCTGCCTCTTCAAGTACCACCAAGAAACCTTCTAATGGAAAGAAAGAATCTAATGTTGTGTAAGACCAATAGGGTCATAAGAACAACCATAACCAATCTGGGGGAGCAGTTCTGATCTCTAATCCTGCACCTGCACAACAGAATCAACAACAAAATAATCATCCCAAGCAAGGTGCACCTAGGAGACAATTCACTAAGATCAATATGTCATTGGCTCAGGCTCTGTAACACATGTTGAAAGGAGAGTTGATTACCTTGAGGGCCCCTCCTCAGAATCCCAATATTACATCCCCTCGTTATAATCCCAATGCAAGGTGTGCATATCACTCCAACTTCCCCGGACACGATACTAATAATTTTTGGGCATTGAAGAATAAAATTGAGGATATGATTGATGATGGAGAAATTGAGTTTGATCCTCCTAAGACTCCTAATGTGATTACTGCTCTTATGCCCAAACACGAGAAGACTGTTAACACTGTTGATGATGGTTCTTATGTTTCTACTGTGACTGATTTGACTACTCCTCTGTCCATTATCAAGAAGAAGCTGTTGCAAGCCGGTTTATTTTCAGGTTGTAATGAATACTATTTTTACTGTGCCTCTCAACCCAATGATTGTTGGAAGTTGAAAGAAAGTATTCAGCATCTGATGGACAACCATACTATACAGTTTGAAAAGATCCCTTATGTAGAGAGCTTATGTGAAGGCTTGTCCCAAAATATGAAGCTTGAAGATGTGTCTGTGGTTACTAATACTCCTATGAAGATCCCTTCTAAGGGTCCTGTGAGGATTACTTCTAAAGGTCTTGTGAAGATTACTGCTGAGCCAAAGGTGGCTCCCCTGATTATTACTACTCCTGGTCCAATTCCATATTCATCTGACAAGGTTATCCCTTGGAATTATGGTTCTGATGTTTATATCCATGGTATCAAGCAAGAACCTCTAACTGATATACCTACTGTAGATGCTAATCCTGATATCGATAATATTGTTGGGACTAGTAAGGTTACCAGGAGTGGAAGAATTTTCTCTCCAGAAGACACTTCAAAGATTGTTGTTGCTCCAGTTCATATTTCCAACCCTGGGCCAAGTACTGAAGCTCGGGGCAAAGGACCATTGATTGAGCCTATTCAAGCTGAAACACCAGCTACTGAAGACCTCTCTAAGCAGACGGAAGAAGTTCTAAAGATCATCTGCAAGAGTGATTACAATATAGTTGAACAGTTGGGTCATACTCACTCTAATATCTCTATGTTGTCTCTGTTGTTATGCTTTGAAGCCCATGCTAAGACTTTAGTGAAATTCCTGAAATCTGCTCACGTACCACATGAAATCTCTGTGGACCAGTTTGAAAATTGTGTTGCTAACTTGACAACCGGTAATAGCTTGGGCTTTTCTGATGGTGATTTAACTTCTGCTAAAAGAAACCACAACAAATCTATGCATGTCTCTATTGAGTGTAGGGGCATTACTATATCTCATGTGTTGGTAGATAATGGTTTCTCGTTGAATGTGTTACCAAAGGATGTTTTTGACAAGGAAAACTTTGAAGATGTTGTGCTAAGACCTAGAAATGTGGCGGTGAAAGCCTTTGATGGTTTAAGAAGAATGGTGCCCAGAGAAGTTGATCTTCCAATTAAAGTAGGTTCTCAAGTCTTTGATTCTACTTTTTATGTGATGGATATTCACCCCGCCTATTCCTGCTTGCTTGGACGCCCTTGGATACATGGGGCAGGTGTTGTAACCTCTACCTTACACCATAAGTTAAAATATCCAGTGAAGAGAAAAATCATCACTATTTATGGTGAAGAAGAGTACATGGTCAGTCATATGAATACTTTCAAGTATGTTGATATAGAGGGTGAATTTGTTGAGACTCCTTGTCAGACATTTGAAGTGGTTCCTCAAACTGTTCCTGCTGATAAGCCAATTCATGTTGTTCCTAGAGCAATTCCTACAATGGTCTCCCTGAAAGATACTAAAGTTGTGGTTGAAGAAGGTGGTTGTACTATTTGGGGTCAGCTTCCTAACACTCCTTACAAATCTGACAAGTTTGGTTTAGGTTTTACTGCAGAGGCTCGGAAGGTTGTCCGTCGTGCTCGTGCTATTCGTATCACCAACAAGGGAGTTCAGAAAGACCAAGTCAATGTTGTTGAAGACTCTGATGAAGACTGCAACCTAGATAGTTGGATCTTTCCTACCATTGATAGTGGGCTCAACAATTGGAAGGCTGGAGATGTTATTCCTATCTCCTCTAGCCAAGAGTAAATGCTATTTTTGCTTTTCTTGTTTTGAATTTGTAATTCGAACAATTAAATTTTTTAAGCCTTGTGCCTTGCCCGGGGCACAATGGTATGCTTGTTAGGGATGTCATTTCATTTGCATATTTTCATTCAATAAAATCAGTGGACATTTTTGCTTTCGTAAATATTGTGCTCTTTATCTTTCTTTTATTTTTCTTTTTCAAAAAAGCTATGTGTTCTTACACACACCCACATCACTAAAATGAAGATCCTCATCCATTCTGGATACCATTGATAACAGTTCTGTTATTGCCAATTATAACTTTGAGAATCCAATCTACCAAACTGAGGATGGAAATGAGGGAGATTGTGAAGTGCCTGTAGAGCTTGCTAGGTTGCTGCAGCAAGAAGAGAAAGTTATACAACCGCACGAAGAACCAATTGAAGTTGTGAATTTGGGAAATGAGAATGACAAGAAAGAGGTCAAGATAGGAGCTGAATTAGAAGAAAGTGTTAAGAACAGGTTAATTCAGATGCTACATGGCTACGTGGAAATCTTTGCTTGGTCTTATGAAGATATGCCAGGACTTGATACTGATATTGTGGTTCACCATCTACTGATGAAGGAAGGTTGCCGCCCGATAAAGCAAAAAGTTCGTCATATGCATCCTGAAATGTCAGAAAAGATCAAAGTTGAAGTGATGAAACGATTTGATGCATGGTTCCTAGCTGTCACTTCTTATCCTTAATGGGTTGCAAATGTGGTACCAGTGCCTAAGAAAGATGGTAAAGTACGCATGTGTGTGGACTACAAGGATTTGAACAAAGCCAACCCCAAAGATGATTTTCCACTTCCACATATTGATGTTCTGGTAGACAATACTGCTCAGCATAAGGTATTCTCTTTCATGGATAGTTTCTCTGGTTACAATCAGATTAAGATGGCAACAGAAGATATGGAGAAGACTACATTTGTCACACAGTGGGGCACCTTTTGTTATAAGGTAATGCCATTTGGTTTGAAGAACGCTAGGGCAACATATCAGCGTGTTATGGTAGCTTTGTTCCATGATATGATTTATCATGAGATAGAGGTATATGTTGATGACATGATAGCCAGATCCCAAACTGAAGAAGAACATCTTAATCATCTGCACAAGCTATTTGAGAGGTTGAAGAAATACAAACTAAGATTGAATCCAAACAAATGTACCTTTGGAGTTAGATCTGATAAACTTTTGGGTTTCGTTGTCAATGGTAAAGGTATTGAAGTTGACCCTGTAAAGGTAAAAGCTATACAAGATATGCCAGCTCCCATACTGAGAAGGAAGTCAGAGGTTTCTTGGGACGCCTGAACTACATTACAAGATTTATTTTCCAATTAACCGCTACTTGTGAGCCAATCTTCAAATTTCTGAAGAAAGATCAAGTAATGGAATGGAACGACGAATGCCAGATAGCTTTTGATAAGATTAAGAAATACCTCTAAGAACCTCCAATATTGATGCCACCAGTTGCGGGAAGACCCTTGATTATGTATTTAACAGTGCTAGACAATTCAATGGGATGTGTGTTGGGGCAACATGACGAGTCTGGTGGAAAAGAGCAGGCAATATACTACCTTAGCAAAAATTTTACTGACTGTGAAACAAGATACTCACTGCTCGAGAAAACTTGTTGCACTTTGGCATGGGTTTCTCACCGACTAAGACAATATATGTTGACTCATACCACTTTATTGATTTCAAAGATGGATCCTATCAAGTACATATTTGAGAAACCTTCTCTCTCTGGACGAATAGCGAGATGGAAAATGATTTTGACAGAATATGACATCCAGTATACTACTCAGAAGGCAATTAAGGAAGAGTGGTAGCTGATCATTTGGATCATCAAGCAGTGGATGACTATCAGTCTATGAATTTTTAGTTTCCAGATACTATGCTTGTTACTAATCATAAAGAACTTAGACCGTATGAAGGACCTGAACAGGGATCCTGATGGACTATGGTTTTTGATAGAGCTTCTAATGCGCTTGGTAATGTTGTTGGTGTTGTGATTATCTTTCCCGAGGGTTGTTATACACCGTTTACTGCTAGACTTTATTTTGATTGTACCAACAATATGGCTGAATATGAAACGTGTATCATGGGTATCAAGGCTTCCATTAAGATGAAGATCCAGTTCTTGAATGTGTATGGGGATTCAGCCTTAGTAGTTAGTCAGATTAAAGGGGAATGGGACATAAAGCGCCCAAATTTCATTCCTTATAGAGAGCATGTGTTGTCTTTTATTCCATACTTTGAAGAGATCACCTTTGAACATATTCCACGAGAAGAGAATCAATTGGCAGATGCATTAGCCAATATGTCATCTATGTTTGAAATCAGTTGGGACAATGAAGCTCCTAGAATTACTATTGATCGATTAGATGAGCCAGCATATTGTTATGAGGTTGATACTAAGGGAGTGGAAGATAAACCTTGGTTCCACGACGTAAAAAGATATCTCGAAGCTCGGGAATATCATGAAGAGGCATCTATCAATGACAAGAAGTTCCTAAGGAGATTCTCTACCAAGTTTTTCCTGAGTAATGGAATTTTGTATAAGCGCAATCACGATTCAACTTTGCTTCACTGGGTGGACAAGAAGGAAGCAAGAGACATTATGGAAGACACGCATGATGGGATCTTTGGTACTCACTCTAGTGGGCATCCAATGGCTAAGAAAATTTTGAGAGCAGGTTACTATTGGTCTACCATGGAAGCTGATTTCTATCAGCACTCCAAAACTTGTCATAAGTTCCAAATCTATGTTGATAAAGTACATGTGCCTCCAGTTCCGTTGAATGTTCTAACTGCTCCTTGGCCTTTTGCAATGTGGAGAATTGATATGATTGGTGAGATCAAGTCTACCGCTTCCAATGGACATCGTTTCATTCTTGTTGCTATTGATTACTTTACGAAGTGGGTAGAGGCAACCTCGTTTTCTTTTGTTACCAAGAATGTCGTGGCTCGATTCATCAAGCATAATCTTATATGTAGATATGGCATCCCCGAAAGGATTATCACAGACAATGGTACTAATATGAACAACACTATGATTACTGAACTCTGCATGCAGTTCAATATTAAGCATCACAATTCTTTTCCATATCGACCAAAGATGAATGGCGCAATGGAAGCCGACAACAAGAATATTAAGAAGATCTGGCCGAAGATGACAGTTACATACAAAGATTGGCATGAGATGTTACCATTTCCTCTCCATGGTAATCGTACCACAATATGTACCTCAAATGGGGGAACCCTTTTCTCTCTGGTCTATGGTATGGAAGCATTACTACCCATTGAAGTTCAGATCCCTTCTTTGAGAATTATGAAAGATGCAAACTTAGATGAAGACAAATGGATTCAGACTTAACTTGACCAGATAAATTTTATTGATGAAAATAAGCTTACGGCTGTTTGTCATGGTCAGATGTATCAGAAGCGTATGATCAAAGCCTTTAATAAGAAAGTCAAGCATCAAGTGTACCAGGCTGGTGATTTGGTAATCAAGCGTATCATATTACCACAGGGTGATCCTAGGGGAAAATGGACTCCCACATATGAAGGGCCATTTGTAGTAAAAAAAGGTATTTTCTAGAGGTGCTATGATGCTTACTACTGTGGATGGTGAAGATTTCCTGCAACCTGTGAACGTAGACATAGTCAAAAAATACTACGTATAAAAAGAGACCCGCTAGGTTGACTGGCCTAGGCAAAAATAAGGGCATCTCGACGAACCAAAAGGGTTCGGGCAAAAATGAGGGATATATATATATATATATATATACACACACACACATATACACACACACACACACACACACACACACACACACATATATATATATATATATATATATATATATATATATATATATATATATATATATATTGTACACCCGGCAAGTCGAAAACCTGAAAAGGCGGCTTAGAAAAAAAAGGGTATCCCGGTGGACTGAAAACCTGAAAGGGCAGTCCAAGAAAAAGTTAGGGATTAAAGTGTACGACCATGTCTCATTGGATCACCCATGTAACCTCAACTAGTTGTGCTACCTATATTAAGTTCAAATAGGTGCAGATCAATCCAATCGTTTCTCTTCCGACAACAAAAGATGAGATATTTGAAGATAATGGCAATCACAAAGTTGAAACTTGATGGGATCACTTACACATAGATGTTTTTCCTTATTTTTGTACTCTTTTAAATTTTCTACGACGAATTCCTCTTACTAGGATTTCTGTCTCTTTGTTCAAACTTGCATATTTATAGGCCACTGACAAAATTAATACAATTACATTTTTGAATTCAGTTTTACTTTTCCCTTTTTACTTAAGCAAAAACATCTGTTGATTATGTTTGAATGTATATATGCTTCTGAATATGATTGATGTTTACCAAAAATGTATATAAAATAATATAAAATTACGATAATATCATTTACTAAGGACTCTCAGAGGTAGGAATCCCCAACAAAGTTCATATCCAACGAATCTTCACAGGTTCATCCCCACAGAGTAATCTTTACGGATTTATTTCAGCAAAGTATTCCAAGTAGCCTCTTGAGTTTCCAGCTCTACGAAGTCCCAGGCAGATTTCTCTCAAGCCTGATATCCTTCGAAGAATTGAGACTTGGTCGGATAAATCTCTCAGGGGAATGTCCGTCTCTATTATCCCCGGTCAGCATATTTAGGAATTTAATCTTTCAATAAGAATACGGAGAATGAAAAATGGAAGGTCCTAAGTACAGTATTCTGAAACGATACGGGAACGACGTCTTCATACTCCTTAACAACGAATCGGGATTTATTTCCCCCGGCTAGAAATTGATATACGAAGCTACTAATATGTTTAAATTAAATGATTCATACATCATTTACATCATATTATGGCATACGCATCCATAATGCATACGACATTCTCATTTACATTAAGAACGTCATGTTATGCATGTATACAACAAACACTCTTACATAAAAACTAACCTTTCCTTTTCAGGATAGTTCACGGTCAGAAAAATATTATCAATCCCTTGAGACAGTACAGAGACAATCGAGATGAAGATCTAGTTTTGATACTTAGTTCAAGACATTTGCCCAGAGACAGTTCAAAGACGATTGAGACGAAGATCTAGTTCTGATACTTAGTTTAGGTATCTTTTCCCCCAGAGACAGTTCAAAGACGATCGAAACGAAAATTTAGTTCTGATACTTAGTTCAGGGTATTTTCCAAAGACAGTACAGAGAAGATCGAAACGAAGATCTAGTTCTGATACTTAGTATGGGATATGTTACAGAAATAGTGCAGGGACAATCGAGATGAAGATCTAGTTCTGATACTTAGTTCAGTAACAGCATTCAGATAAAGTCAAGCGTAGACACATTCTGATACTCCTATCAACATATAATTTGGATGGCATCTATAAGCCTATCTCTGAATACTCCGAATGGCATCTCTAAGCCCATTCAAGCGATCAATCAACCAATAGTATTGTTTTGCGCATCGGCGAGTGCAAATTTTTGGGCTTAAGTGTTCAATCCTTTTCCACCTTCAGGTCACGAATGATGTACATGCCAATCTAAATCCTCAAGTTTTAGAAAATTGAACAGGGGCAGCTGTGGTACCCCAAAATTTTTCCTCACATCTTCAAGACAATATACCTCAATAGGTCTCCTAATTGTCACAAGATTCTTAGTTGCTCAAAGGAATTCAAGGTTTCATCAGACAAAGCCTCCTCCTAAGCAATGGATCTTAAACTAGGGTTTTGAGTTTCCCAAAGAAAATTGGAGTTCTTAAGCGTCAAGTTGACTTCATAGTGTCACATATACTTCAAATAATCCTCATGTCAAGTTTCAAGGCTTGCCCTACAAGTTTGGTCAGTTAGATGCTCAGATGATCCAAAATCAGTTAACTTGGTCAAAACGTCAATTATGGTCAACACAAAGTCAAACTTCAATATTTTTGGTCAACATAAATATTATGAGGTGAAATTTATCATTTGATCAAGGGTTGATCATGATTCATCAAGGAAACCTCCGAATCATCAAGAATAAGGAGTTGCTAAATTAAGGTTTTGTGCAGGAAACGTCAACTGTACTTTGACCGGCCATAACTTTCACATACTTCATCAAAAGTTTTCCATCCAAAACTCATTTTTAAGTAAATTCAATTTTCTACAACTTTGTGTCTCATAAGTGATAACGAGAAATCGCATCATATTATTACTATGTTTTTAGTCCGTTTTTATCATACATTAGTCCTTTTAACTCCCGATTATTTCGAGTTTATATGCCACATTGCAGGTACAATATGTCTAGAGCCAAAATCATGGAAAACGATCAAAGGAACAAAATTTAGTATGAAAAGAAAAGAGAAGAACTCAATTCTGCTAAAACTGCAGAATTTGTTATTCTTACGGTCGTCACAAGGGTTTTATGACCGTGACACGCCTTTTCAAGGTCTTACGATCGTCACAAGGGTCTTACGACCGTGACACGCCTTTTTAAGGTATTACGATCGTCACAAGAGTCTTACGACCGTGACGCGCTAAACATTGGAATTCTGCCCGTTACACACATGTCACGATCGTAGGCTTATTTAATTAATTTGAATATAACTGAAGGCATGCATTGAAGGAAGTCTTTGTTGACTCCGTATTTATCTCCTCCAACTGAACCAAGTAAGCATGTTTTCCTGGATTTTCTCAACAACTGAAGAACCGAAGCCCACGTTCTTATTCTTCAACTGTCAATTTCTCCTCTATAAATATCAAAGAATCAGATGAAGAAAGGACGGAGTTTTTGATTGCCAAATTTGTGCGAAAGCTCTGCCAATTTCTACACCCATTTTTGCAGTATTTGTTTTTCTCTGCTTTATTTTATT
This sequence comes from Lathyrus aphaca, assembly GCA_963966055.1. NCBI lineage: Eukaryota > Viridiplantae > Streptophyta > Magnoliopsida > Fabales > Fabaceae > Lathyrus > Lathyrus aphaca. The sequence goes on along the minus strand of OZ014520.1, from coordinate 280,403,811 downwards.
TTCCCTTACCTTAATAACAATTTCCAACATCAGGAAATTGTTATCGCATTTATTTTCTTTTAGCCTCAGAATTTAGTTACTCTATTTAATTTGGACGCTCCAAGCTTGCCAGATTGTGGAAGAGGGAGCCGAAGAGTTTATTTGTTCAGGTTTTAATTTGCAATTAATATTAAGTTTCATTTATTTATGTTAAATTCCCGTAGTCATTATATAATGCATGTTTTAATGTCTATTAATTACATTCTGTGTTTTTCTGTTGTTTTAATTAATATGAGTAGCTAAATTAACCGAGTCGGTATGTAATAAAGCAACCAAACGGATGAATCGAATCTAAGCTAAAAACATTTACGAACTTATATTCTGGTTGTGACTTTTTATAATTAAAATCAAGCTTTTTGTTACGAGAGTAAGAGAAGTAAAATAGGCTAGGTCGAGACCACGAGAGTGTGAGATTTTAACCGGATAGCTAAAGTTAGGCATTCGATTTAAATACAGCGAGAGCGCTTTAAAACGAGTTAGACTTATTAAGTTTTCAAAAATTATTTTCTAAACACTTATGGGCTAGCGAGAGCAGACATAGGGCTTTAGGAGTATGATCTGAGATAAGACCACGAGAGTGTGAGTCGAGGATTTTTAAACTGGTAATCTCTACAGAGTTATTTAAGTGAAACATCTTTATAAGCTTAGACTAGATTGATCCGCATAGGTTAATATTATTACATACCGACCGCCTTATCATTATTTCTTTAATTAAGTTTAGTTTCCCGTTTTTAACCCCTAAAACCATAATCGTGACAAATTTCCGCCTTAGCTAAACTAGCCAAATCTTCTAGCACTAGAGTGATTACAAAATCCTTGTGGGTTCGACATCTTTTTATTACTATTGCGATAGGCTGTGCGCTTGCAGTTTAGATACCGTTAGACACATTAGGTCTTCGTACATCAAGTTTTTGGCGCCGTTGCCGGGGATTTTGATTTAGTCACTAGTGCACTATTAGTGTAGCACTGTCTAGACTAAGGCAACAATTTATTTTCCCTAATCTAATTTACTGATTGTATGCCAAGTACTCGCTCTCAAGGCGAAGACTTGCAGCCTCCAGTCCTTGAATTAGAACGCTTCTTACATTTAAGAAGACGAATATTAGAATACGAACGAAAATACAACATTCCAGATCTTCGAGTTGATCCACCTGAACCAGTTGGAACATCGAAAGGCGCAGAAAGGGCTGAAGAACCAAATCATCCGCTCAAGTATTACGGTAGTCCTTCACAAGCTGAACCGCATTCCAGCATTGCCGCGCCAGCTATCAATCGAAACGATTTCGAGTTGAAACCTTCGCTGATATCAGCCGTGCAACAAAACCAATTCGCCGGAAATCCTACCGAGGATCCGAACCTTCATCTTTCGATATTTGTGCAGTACGCAGATACAGTGAAAGCTAATGGAGTTACCCAAGAAGCAATCAGATTACGCCTTTTTCCTTTCTCGCTACGAGATAGAGCAAGAGCCTGGCTTCAATCTCTACCCTCGAATTCAGTAACTACATGAGAGGAACTGAAGAAAGTTTTCTTAGCAAGATATTTCCCACCTAGCAAGACGACTATGCTAAGATCTCAAATCAACGAATTTAAGCAAAAGGAAAACGAGTCACTTTTCGAAGCTTGGGAACGATACAAAGATATGCTGAGACTTTGTCCACATCATGATTTAGTTGATTGGATGGTGATCCATACCTTTTACAATGGTCTCTTGTACAACACAAGAATGACAATAGACACTGCCGCGGGCGGCGCATTGATAAACAAAGAATATAACGAAGCTTATACACTTATCGAGAGTATGGCTCAGAATCATTACCAATGGGGGATCGAGAGAGTCGCAACTGAGAAAGAAACGAAAGGAGGTATGTACGAAGTGAGTAGTATGGACCAAGTTAATGCAAAGTTTGACCAACTTAATCAAAAGATCGACAACTTGGCCATAACACCAACAGCCACCGTGGCTGCTGTAACACCTAACTGTGAGTTATGTGGAGTTCCAGGACATGATGTCCCTGATTGTCAACTATTAGCAGGAATTCCCACAGATCAAGTGAATTATGCTCAAGGAAACCCGTACTCGAACACATACAACCCAGGTTGGAAGAATCATCTGAACTTCTCTTATAAGAACAACAATGCTTTATACGCACCAGGACAAGCGCCAGCTACACCACCAGGATATCAAAAGACTGCTCCTAATGTTCCTAGAAAATCAAACCTTGAATTAATGATGGAGAGCTTCATAGCTACCCAATCTCAAACAAACAAGGAATTCTTGACCCAAAACATACACACTAGCGAGCAAATTAAGCAATTGGTGAGCAAGGTAGACGCGTTAGCTACACATAACAAAATGCTTGAAACTCAGATTTCACAAGTAGCTCAACAACAAGCACCTACCGCTGCCCCAGCTGGAGTATTTCCTAGACAACCCCAACCTAACCCAAAAGGACAGGCCAATGTTGTGATACTAAGAAGTGGCAAAGAACTTGACGGACCTGCTGATCCAAGACTTGACAATCCAGCCATATGCCAAAAGCAGGATAAGCCGACTGAAAAGGAGAATGAACCAGAAGAAAAGGAAGATAATAATCAAGAGGCAGTGGAGAAAGAGAAGCCTTATGTGCCTCCACCACCTTATAAACCACCGATTTCGTACCCTCAGAGATTAACCAATTCCAAGATGATGGGCCAGTTTAAGAAATTTGTTGAACTTCTGAAACAGTTAAATATTACTATTCCGTTTACAGAAGCTATCACTCAAATGCCCTCGTATGCTAAATTTATAAAGGAAATCTTATCCAATAAGAAGAAGATAGAGGATAACGGAACCGTTACACTTACTGCTGAGTGTAGCGCAATCATTCAGAACAATATGCCCCCTAAGTTAAAAGATCCAGGTAGTTTCTCCATACCATGTGTAATTGGAAAATTCGTCATTGACAAAGCTCTATGCGGCTTAGGAGCCAGTATCAGTGTTATGCCCTTAACAATTTGCAAAAGGCTAGATATGGGAGAGTTAAAACCTACTAAAATGTCGGTTCAGTTAGCTGACCGATCAGTCAGATATCCTGTAGGAATACTGGAAAACGTCCCAGTACGGATAGGTCAATTCTACATCCCTACTGATTTTATAATCATGGACATCACTGAAGACTCCACTACACCTATCATTCTAGGAAGACCATTCTTAGCTACCGCTGGAGCTATTATAGATGTAAAGAAAGGAAAGCTAACCTTTGAAGTAGGTGAAGAGAAAGTTGAATTTATTTTAACACAATTCTTACAATCACCAGCTATAGAGGACACATGTTATTTATTAGATGTCATTGACGAGTGTGTAAGAGAAATGGGAATGAAAGAAACTACTTATTCTGAAATTATGAAAATTCAAATTCCTCCGATTTTCGAAGATGACAATTGGCGTGCACCGTATCAAGATGATAGTCTAAGCGAAAGTTTAGCACTTACACCGGACCCCATGCCATGCAAGAAGAAACCTCAATTAGAGTTAAAAACCTTACCCCAGAACCTAAGATACGAATTCCTAGACACTAAATGTACACGACCAGTTATAATCAACTCCGGTTTAGGAACACTCGAAACGAAGAAACTTTTAGATGTCTTAAAGAAATACCCAACTGCATTAGGATATAACATATCTGATCTCAAAGGAATATGTCCTTCAATCTGTATGCATCGTATTATGCTAGAAGAAGATTGCAAAACCTCTAGAGAATTTCAAAGAAGAATTAACCCAATCCTTAGCATTGTAGTAAAAGATGAAGTTAAGAAACTACTAGACGCTGGAATAATATATCCAATCTCTGATAGTCAATGGGTTAGTCCAGTACATGTAGTACTAAAGAAAGGAGGTATCACTGTTGTGAAAAACGCTAAAGGCGAATCGATATCACAAAGAGTAGTGACCGGACATAGAGTGTGCATCGATTATCGAAAACTAAACAAAGCCACTCGAAAAGATCATTTCCCACTACCTTTTATATATCAAATGTTAGAACGATTAGCCAAACACTCGTATTTCTGTTATCTAGATGGTTACTCAGGATTTTTCCAAATCCCTATTCACCCAGATGATCAAGAGAAGACTACATTCACATGTCCTTATGGAACATTCGCTTATAGACGAATGCCCTTTGGATTATGTAACGCTCCTGCAACCTTTCAAAGATGTATGATGTCAATCTTCGCAGATTTCATAGATAACATCATGGAAGTGTTCATGGACGACTTCTCTGTATGCGGGCAAAGTTTTGAAGGATGTCTATCAAATTTAGAAATGGTGTTAGAAAGATGTGTAAAAGTAAACCTCGTACTTAACTGGGAAAAATGCCATTTTATGGTCAGAGAAGGAATCGTACTAGGACACGTTATATCTGACAAGGGAATTGAAGTTGATAAAGCTAAGATAGAAGTTATAAAAAATCTTCAACCCCCTAAGACCGTTCAAGAAATACGAAGCTTTTTAGGACACGCCGGTTTCTACCGACGATTCATCAAAGATTTCTCGAAAATCACTAAACCTCTTATCGGTTTATTAATGAAAGACGTTGAGTTCGTATTCGATAAAGATTGTCTTAAAGCATTCGAAACTCTAAAAACAGCCCTCATCACCGCACCAATCATGCAACCACCTGACTGGAGACTACCTTTCGAAATCATGTGCGATGCGAGTGACTATGTTGTAGGCGCAGTTCTAGGACAAAGGAAGGACAAGAAACTTCACGCAACTTACTATGCCAGTAGAACTTTAGATTCTGCTCAATTAAACTACGCCACTACTGAAAAAGAGTTGTTAGCAGTTGTCTTCGCGCTTGATAAATTCCGTTCCTACCTAGTAGGAGCAAAAATAATCATCTACACAGACCACGCTGCTATCAGATATTTACTAACCAAGAAAGATGCCAAACCAAGACTCCTGAGATGGATCTTACTCTTACAAGAGTTTGATCTCGAAATCAAAGATAAGAAAGGCACTGAAAACGTCGTAGCGGACCATTTATCTAGAATAGAAGGTATTAAACACGAACAAGTGCCGATTAACGACGATTTTCCGTATGAACAGCTGATAGCACAAATAAGAAGAGACCCAGCTCGGTTAGACATAAATGAACCAAAAGCCGTGGAAGCAATCCAAACAACCGTAGGACTGCCATGGTACGCTGACATTGTCAACTACTTAGCTGCATGAGCACTTCCACCAGACTTAACCTATCAGCAGAAGAAGAAATTCTTCCACAATCTCAAGTATTACTATTGGGACGAACCATTATTGTTTAAGAGAGGACCTGACGGAATCTTCCGTCGGTGCATACCCGAAGAAGAAATAGAAGATGTCATTGCTCATTGTCATTCATCTCCTTATGGCGGACACACAAGCACTTCCAAGACTTGTGCAAAAATCTTACAAGCCGGCCTATTTTGGCCTAATCTATGGAAAGATGTCCACATCGCTGTTATAAATTGCGATCGGTGTCAACGCACCGGTAACATTTCAAGACGAGATGAAATGCCTCAAAGAGGAATATTAGAAGTAGAAGTCTTTGATGTCTAGGGAATAGATTTCATGGGACCATTCCCATCTTCTTTCGGTAACAAGTACATACTCGTAGCTGTCGATTATGTTTCAAAATGGATCGAGGCTATAGCTTCTCCTACAAATGACACACGAGTAGTAATTAAGATTTTCAAGAATATAATATTTCCAAGATTTGGTGTGCCTAGACTTGTCATTAGTGACGGTGGCTGGCATTTCATTTCGAAAATATTCGACAAATTACTATCTAAGTATGGAGTCAGACATCGTGTAGCAACACCGTATCATCCGCAAACAAGTGGACAGGTCGAAGTCTCGAACAGAGAAATAAAACAAATTCTAGAGAAGACTGTCGCCATATCTAGGAAGGATTGGTCATCTAAACTTAATGAAGCTTTATGGGCTTATAGGACAGCCTACAAGACACCCATAGGAACTACACCCTTCAAACTAGTGTATGGGAAGGCCTGTCATCTCCCGGTTGAACTAGAGCACAAAGCATATTGGGCGATTAAAACACTCAATATAAACTACACTGCCGCTGGAGAAAAGCGAATCCTCGACATTAATGAATTGGAAGAATTAAGGTTGGACGCATACGAGAATGCTAAGATATACAAAGAAAGAACCAAGCGTTGGCACGATAAGCGCCTGTCTAGGAAAGAATTTAGTGTGGGAGACGTTGTGCTCCTCTTCAATTCAAGACTTAGGCTCTTTCCTGGAAAACTAAAATCTAGATGGTCAAGACCCTTTAAAATTACTAAAGTGTTCCCAAGCGGAGCAATAGAAATTAAGGGTAGGAATAGTGAACCGTTCACAGTAAACGGACAACGATTAAAACATTACCATAATATTGAAAACAGAGATTATGTGAATAATTTCAAACTTTTAGAGTTGTCCACTAACTTTCCTGATTAATCTAGCACTAAGCACTGCGTCAGGCTTATGACGATAAAAACAGCGCTTAGTGGGAGGCAACCCATTTTATTGTTTTATTTCATTTTTATTATTGACTTTATTTATCTATTTCTTTCCTTATTTTCTTTATTTTTAACTTTCGTTTTCTAAATCATTTATAAAATTATCATGCTACAGATTTTCTAAAGTCTTTTCTACCTTACCTCTTTCTCCCCTGATTTGTTTCTCCCGCTTTAACACTAACTATGGCTAACCAACCAAGGAACTTCATGGAAACCATATTTAGAGGAAGGAACCAAAGAAGGAAATTTGAAGAATTATCACAGAGACACATGGACTTGACTCTGTATTATGATGAACAAACTATGGAAACCTTAGGTATCAATGATAGCATCCTATACATGTTTAACCAACTTTGATGGGAGAAAGCTCTCAGAAAATATAAGTTTGTCACTTACCGCGAGCTCACCCTTGAATTTTTAAGCTCCCTAGTTTACCTACCTGAGCGCGGATTTGGACCACGGAAAGGATTTATTGGTTTCCGACTATTCGGCATCGAATATGTCTCTAACCACAAGGAACTAGCTGACCTACTAGGATTTCCTAGCGGACCTTTTGCTTTTACTACCACCCAGGTAGAACTGATGGATATTGAGCTAGATTTCTTCTGGGGAACTTTAACAGGAAACTACCACCCTGAGCCGGATAGCATGGAAAATAATGAAATACACAACCCCGCTATCCGCTATTTTCACAAAATCCTTGCCCACACCTTGTTTGGAAAGGAAGAGAACCTTACTGAAGTATCTAAGGATGAGATATTCATAATGTCCTATTTGACCCAAGGCAAACCCGTAAATGTTGTACCCTTCATGATGCAGACCTTTACCCGCATCCGGGAGGAACCTAATCTACCAATAATGGTAGGAGGCCTAGTCACCATGATTGCTAACGCCCTCGGACTTAGATATCAGTTACACAAGTGCACCCGTTTCGGTACCATTCGCCCTATGAATTTTAATTTCTGCTTTAACCGCCGAATAATAGGAAACATAGGACAACCACCATTCGAGTACCTGATTAGGAATGAAATCGTAACCTTGTTCACCTTGCCAAACCATGCTAAAGTCAGCGTTCACAACAGAGATAATTGGCTTTATGAGCTTACTCCTCCTGACCATCCAACAACACCTGAGACACCACAATCCTACCAAATTAGGGATGATATGATGACTGATGAAGAGAGTAACCCTGAGACCCCTCCTGGTTACCATGACATCAACCACATTGATGAAGATATTGAGACCCCTGAAATCAACAAAGTAGGATATGCTGAAAGCTTGAACAAAATTTTGACAACTCTTGAAGTATACCAAGTTGACATTAATGTTGTTAAGGATGAAGTTAAGAGCATGAGATTGGACATTATAGGCCTAACTGATTTAACATGTGAACAATTTTACCATATGAATTCCGCACTTGAAGACCTGAAGAAACGACTTTGATGAGCTGTAGTGATTTGCTTAATTTTAATTTTTGTTTCTTTGTTTCTAGTTAGTTTTAAATTTCTGCAACATTTAAAAGTTCATTTTTATTACTGCATATTTAAGTTTCCGCAATTTCTTTCTGTTTCTGTCAAGAACAAAGTATTTCAATTAATGCAATTTTTTTCATTCAGTCTATTTACGTGTTTTCATAATTTAGTGCATTTATCATAATTCCCACTGCATGTTTGATTAGTACTGTGTGCAATTTGTTACTATCAGTAATAACATATACCGATACTTCATATCTCAAATTGATTGAGTGGATATTTTGATGAATGTGTGTGTGATGAAATTTAATGCTGTTATATATTGATTCATTGTTATGTTGTTATGTTGGAATTAATTAATTAATGTGATATGAATTATAAATGGATTGAAATGAGGTGAATATTCTGTTTGAATTTCAAACATTGTTAGCATAACGGTCGTAACCTACCTTTCACGATCGTAACGGGCAAATGGACGCGTTACGACCGTAACCCATTCCTCACGATCGTGACAACCTGAACGCACGACCTCTGAGTTACAGAGCCCGTTCTTCTTCCTTTCTCCACTTCTATATTTCCAAAACACTTTAACCGTCCACTACCCCATTTCTCTCCCTTAACCACCCATAATCACCATTAATTCCTCCACTCCATTCCACTTCCCCATTTAATTCCAACTCCACAAATTCCTTTTCACTCCACTATAAATCAATCCACTTTCTTCACATTCTCATCACACATCCTCCAACCAATATCTCACGCTCAAATTCCTTTGCATGCAATGGCAAACATCACATTTAGAGAAGGCGAACAACGAATAGCACAAAGAGCTAAGTTTGAAAAGTTTCAAACCCGCGGGCTCCAAACAACTCGGTACGTCGACCTCGACTGTCTGAGAGAGTTAGGCTTGTTCGAAGGCGTGAAGCAACTTCTTGAAAAAGTCGGCCTATGGGACTTATGCAGCCAACCACAACCAACTTTTGAAACCCTCACTCTGGAGTTCCTGAGCTCTTTCCATTATATCACACCCTCTGGAACCACAAACCAACTCACAAGTATAAAAAAATTCCGAATGTTTGGCAGAGAGTTTGAACTCACACAAACTAGAGTCGCAGAACTTCTAGGCTTCAGTCACGGTGAAGGTGTCCACCTTCGTGTGCCAGACAACTTCAATGAGACAGCTTATACTCTGTGGTACAACATTACCAATAGACGTGCTTCATCCTATCATAGTCTCAACGCCACTCACGTTCACAATCCAGCGATCCGGTACTTTCATCGTATCATCTGCAACACCATCTTCGCAAGGGAGAGCAACCATAAGCTCAATTATAAGGAGCTCTTATTCTTGCATTGTGCTCTGAATGACGAACAAATCAACGCTGCTCCATTCCTACTGGCCCACATTCAATCCGTAGCAACAAGAGGCGCCACACCCTTCTATATTGGCGGGATTGTCACTTCCCTAGCTCTACAGTTGAATCTTGGTGCCAACCTCACTAATCTTCCTTCTATGGCACCGGAGCTGCTTACAATGAGCTACTGCAAGTCTGCACACATGATCTCTCAGCGTGAGGATGACAAGTTTAACCCTGTGATACAAGGCACCATTTATCATAACATCGTTTTGCCTTGCAGGAACAGAATAGATCCATCAAACAGAGCCAACTGGCTATTTGATTTACCAGCCTCCACAGGCCATGTTCCAATTGTTGAAGACCAGCCTGATGCACCTGTGGATGAGATGCAAGATGAGATGGATTGTGCTGAGCCAGTTCAGGACATACCTGAGACTTCTACCGGGCAGCCGCCTTCTGTTGAGATCACCCTTGAAGACATCCTCCGTGCCATTCACCAGCAAAAACCAGATGAATGTCGCACTTGAGCGGAAGCAACAGGAGCAGTATGATGCACTCCTTGCCACTGTTGTCAAAAACTAGAAAATAACGGATGAGAAGTTAGGTGAGGTCTTAAGCGAGTTAGAAGCTTTGAGGTTGGACGTCACCGCTCTTACTGTCAATGGTTCCGATGAGGAAGCCACTCCTACCAGACGTTCCCGCACCAGAAGCCGAGGCCGCGGTCGTTAGTAGCATTAGTTTTTAGTTTTTAGTTTTGCATTCTGTTTTTGTATCGTATTTCCCTGCTATTATATCACAACATTGAGGACAATGTCTGATATAGTGTGGGAGAGGTACCTTTCCGTTTTCCATTCCTTGTATTTTCAATTGAACGAGTAATATTTATGATATTTCTTAAGTTTCAATTCTTCCCCGCTTTATTTAGCCATACCAAAAAAATATTTTGCTTTATCTTCGCATAACTCGACATACCTATGAAATCGTAGTTAGGAAGCTGAGAAAGATCCAACAAGTTCAATACAGTCTTGACACCTTAGACTTCCTACTTAAGAAATCCATTTCGATAACTGTTATGCCTATATCTTAAGTCTTAGTTCTAAAGTAACCCTTAGTAGTTTATACTAGCAGTCAGCACCGTCTAGACACAAACCACGTGGGGAGCCGATGAACATAAGTGTTTGATGCCTAATCTATAAACAATCCTTCATATCTCGCTGCCATAAAAAGAGAATTTGCACCAAAGTACACGGTCGCATATAAGAGATGAGTAATAGAAGAAGGAGTCCATTGCTGGTTGGTTCAGAGGTATCTGGTTCTAAACTTGGTAGGGCGTGCTACGGCTCGATCCCCCACAACCTCCAATTTGGATAACGTGTAAAGGGTTGCCACATTCGTGTTCCAGACCCCGTGCTAATAAAGGATCAAAGTCACTAACTGGCTACTCCACTACGTGCGTGCTAAGACAAAGGGCTTAATGTGATTGCGCTAGAACGAAACCTGGTGAAATAAGAACGAGGGACTCTAGGTAGAATCATAACAGAATTAATGAATGTTTTGTTTAGAGGGAAGTCGACGACTTAGCTTGTTGCTTGTGTCATTAGTGTATCGTTAGTGTTCTACTCTAGTATCGGTCTATCTAACTAATGATTTCTCGTATCTGTTTCGGAGAAAAGCAATGGTATGTTATGTGTATGTGTCTGATGAAATTTGTCCGATCATTTTTCAATTGATTATTTACTTGAGGACAAGCAAAGGTTTAAGTATGGGGGAGTTTGATAACGAGAAATTGCATCGTATTATTACTATGTTTTTAGTCCGTTTTTATCATACATTAGTCCTTTTAACTCCCGATTATTTCGAGTTTATATGCCACATTGCAGGTACAATATGTCTAGAGCCAAAATCATGGAAAAAGATCAAAGGAACAAAATTTAGCATGAAAAGAAAAGAGAAGAACTCAATTCTGCTAAAACTGCAGAATTTGTTGTTCTTACGGTCGTCACAAGGGTTTTACGACCGTGACACGCCTTTTCAAGGTCTTACGATCGTCACAAGGGTCTTACGACCGTGACGCGCCTTTTTAAGGTATTACGATCGTCACAAGAGTCTTACGACCGTGACGCGCTAAACATTGGAATTCTGCCCGTTACACACATGTCACGATCGTAGGCTTATTTAATTAATTTGAATATAACTGAAGGCGTGCATTGAAGGAAGTCTTTGTTGACTCCGTATTTATCTCCTCCAACTGAACCAAGTAAGCATGTTTTCCTGGATTTTCTCAACAACTGAAGAACCGAAGCCCACGTTCTTATTCTTCAACTGTCAATTTCTCCTCTATAAATATCAAAGAATCAGATGAAGAAAGGACGGAGTTTTTGATTGCCAAATTTGTGCGAAAGCTCTGCCAATTTCTACACCCATTTTTGCAGTATTTGTTTTTCTCTGCTTTAGTTTATTTTCCCTTACCTTAATAACAATTTCCAACATCAGGAAATTGTTATCGCATTTATTTTCTTTTAGCCTCAGAATTTAGTTACTCTATTTAATTTGGACGCTCCAAGCTTTCCAGATTGTGGAAGAGGGAGCCGAAGAGTTTATTTGTTCAGGTTTTAATTTGCAATTAATATTAAGTTTCATTTATTTATGTTAAATTCCCGTAGTCATTATATAATGCATGTTTTAATGTCTATTAATTACATTATGTGTTTGTCTGTTGTTTTAATTAATATGAGTAGCTAAATTAACCGAGTCGGTATGTAATAAAGCAACTAAACGGATGAATCGAATCTAAGCTAAAAAAATTTACGAACTTATATTCTGGCTGTGACTTTTTATAATTAAAATCAAGCTTTTTGTTACGAGAGTAAGAGAAGTAAAATAGGCTAGGTCGAGACCACGAAAGTGTGAGATTTTAACCGGATAGCTAAAGTTAGGAATTCGATTTAAATACAGCGAGAGCGCTTTAAAACGAGTTAGACTTATTAAGTTTTCAAAAATTATTTTCTAAACACTTATGGGCTAGCGAGAGCAGACATAGGGCTTTAGGAGTATGATCTGAGATAAGACCACGAGAGTGTGAGTCGAGGATTTTTAAACTGGTAATCTCAACAGAATTATTTAAGTGAAACATCTTTATAAGCTTAGACTAGATTGATCCGCATTGGTTAATATTATTACATACCGACCGCCTTATCATTATTTCTTTAATTAAGTTTAGTTTCCCGTTTTTAATCCCTAAAACCATAACCGTGACAAATTTCCGCCTTAGCTAAACTAGCCAAATCTTCTAGCACTAGAGTGATTACAAAATCCCTGTGGGTTCGACATCTTTTTATTACTATTGGGAACACTTTAGATACCGTTAGACACATTAGGTCTTCGTACATCAATAAGCCAAGGCTAAAATTGCTTCATTTGAGATATATGAGCTAAGACATTACAGGTCCTTTAAAAAGTCAACAAAACGTCAACTTTTTCAAAAGCTCATAACTTAAAAATGGAAGAGAAAATGGACATGGGACCAAAAGGAGTGGTTAGAGGACACTCTAAGATTTCTAAAAAGTCATAGAACACATTCATGGGATAAAAATTGAGAGAGTTATGCATTGTTGAAGTTGGAAAATTTTGAGGAGGTGTATGAAGCAAATTATGGCCAAAACTTAAGTTTCTTCCAAATGGGCCCATATTTTTCCAACCCAAACTCAATTATAAGATCATACACGACCCATAGATCATAATATCTTATTTTTTATATTTATTTTATATTATATTGGATTTATTTCATTTAAATTCAATTTTAATTAAGATAAATATTGAAAAATCAAATATTTGATCTTAGGTCTATTTTGGGATCAAATATTTGATGTTTATGATGATTATAAGTGTCCAAATTCGTGCAATACTAAAAGAGTATGATTTCATCTAATTTTTTGACCGAATTGGAAACATCTTTTCTTCATCCTCAAGAAATCTCAAAACCCAACACAAAGGCCCAAATTTTTGACCTAATTCATTCTATTATAAGTACACAACACAATCATAAGCCAAAGGAACGAAATTATGAGCTGACCAACCCTATTCAAACTTCCTAAATTTCAAGAAAAAAACTCCAAATTGGTTTCATACTTCCAGCCATTTTCAAAGGATTTTGAAGGTTCCATTGTGTTCCTTGAGACATTCTGAACATGAATGCATTATCACCATTATCAAAATCATGTCAAATCATACAAACCGAATTCATTTTAACTTCACATTCTTGAATTTTAGATTCCTTATATTTATGCATAATAAATTGTTATTAATTGATTAATGTTGTTTATATTGATGTGTAGATGGGTTTTGGGCAATTTGATTTGAGATTTGATGCATATTTGGTAATCCACCATTGTTAGGATTCTTAAGCTCGAATTTGGGAATTCATAGCTAGACGTGATTTCATATGAAATTGATGAATCAATTGGACTCATAGGACTTCTCTTAATTGATTTGTGTCATTGGAACAAATTTATTTCATGTATTATGTGGTTTTTGTTTCGCATGACATGTAGTGACAGATAAAAATCGTCACTACAAGCTTTAGCTACGGACAAGCCGTAGGTAAAACCTAAGTGGATGGTGGAGGTTGAAGAAGATCCATGTGCACGCATTTCAATTTCAAAAATTTGTTTTATTTTATAATTAATTTGTTACGTTTGTTGTCACGCATGAAGCAGATGGCATAGTGGAAAGGCGTGAACCCTAAAAGGGGGAGGTCTTGGGTTCGAACCAGGCCTTCACCCTTATCTTTTTGAACATTTTTCTCCTTTTCTTTTTTCTTTTTGATTTATTTGTTTATTATTATTTATTAATTCTAATTAACTATAATTAACTAATTAATTAACCTACTAACTATTGTTTTTTTCTAAACAATTTCATTAAAAAAAATTAATCTTTTTCTTTAATAATATATTAAATTTATTTTATCATAAATACAAATTTAGTTTTTTTATTGTTAATTTTGTGATTAATTTATAATTACCTTAATAATTAGGGTTTAAACGATTTTAACTTTAATTTCGATTCTTTTCTAACCCTAATTTTTTTACATAATCTTAAAACTTAGTTTTTTTCAAATAAAATTTTAATTAACTAATCTCTTTATTAATTTTCTTATTATTGTATAATTAATGTAATAATGTTTATCTTCCCGTATTTTTCTTTAATTATGTAATTGCTCCCGATTTGTAATAGCTAACTAGGGTTTTATTTCCGCACTTTACTTTCTGCAATCCCCAATTTCAAAATGTATCCTTCTCCCCATGATGTAATAGTCTAGATCTTTATTTCCTTTTTTTTAATTTCTGCTAAATATAAACTGTGTGGTTAGTAAACCTAGGGCGTGGAAAGAATGTATGCAAAAATAATTGGATCTAGCCCACTAACTTTTAAGAAAAATATCTGAAATTAATATTCACACAAGTAAGCGATCGTCATACGATTGCCATCTGCACCCCTAGGGTTTCCCCTCTTTGGTTGCCTTACGAATTATGGTCAAGTCCCTCAAACGTGGGGGTATCTTAGTAAAGTTGCCTACGAATAAAATCATCAAGTCCCTTCAAGTCCCTACGAATAAATGATCTCGTCCCTCGATGACCCTACAAAAATGATGATTGTCCCTTCAAATTACTAAGATACCCATACAAGGTTGCCTTCTATGACCATACGATGAACCTACGCCTCTCCCTTTAAACATCTAAGGTTAAGACTACTTACTAACTAATAGTAAGGACAATCCTACCCCTTAAAGGAAAGAAATAACAAAGAAAGACCTTACAAACTTAGGGTAAGTAGTTCTTAAGTGTTTGCTCACTTCTTTTTCAAAATACTCTTTACACCCCACTTTTTCAAATACTTTCAAGCTAAACACTTTGTATACATCCATACGAGGATCATTACAAAGTTAAAGACTTCTGAAATATTTTTCTAAATACACCACCACTATTTTTTCAAATAAAGTAAAGTGAGATAAGTAGTTAAGAGCCCATGGATAACCATGGATACAAAGGGTGCTAACACATTCCCTTTGTATAACCTACCCCCCGAACTCAAATCTTTTAAGGTCTTTCTTGTTCTTTTATAACCTTTCCTATTGGATAAAATAAAAGTCGGTGGCGACTCTTGCTATCCGCAACATAAATAAAAAGTCAGTTCTCCCACCGTGTTACACCTCCAAATATAGGTTTGTTAACACTGAACTGGGTCAACAATTACTGTGTTCTTCATATTTTGTAGATTTATTATTTTCTGTATACATGTTCTTGACTGAGATGTCCCAACATGTTGTCTTGACATCTGTTGGTATTTTTGCTGCACTACTTCAAAACAATAGTTGTGTTATTTACATGTTCACTAAAGTGCAAAAATCATTGTCTTAACATTAAGATAGGACATTGGAGTATCTGTATAACCATAATTTCAATTGTAATCGAAAATATATTATAATCTGCTTAGGGTTTTGGAATTATAATTAGATTGATTCGTTTTAGCTTATTTGGTAGTCAATTATCTCCTATTTTCTTATTCAAACCGAGTCCCCCTAGATCGTTTATTTAGTTGGTTAATTTTTCCAAGAGTCTTTGTGATACAAAATTTTGATTGTGACTTTACGTGTCGGTCGGATTTTCACTGCAAGTATACAACTTATCGCGTAGTTTTAAAAGATAATCGAACACGCAAGGACTAATAATCAACCTAAAATGTTCTATGACTGCGGTGCAAAGCTAAGGCTTGAGTTTAAAAGGAAAAAGAACTTAATTCTAATGGATTTAAAAATATTTAAAACAAGGTCGAAGATTGATATCCGCACTCATAAGGTACTCGTAGAAAAAGGGTACTAATTATGGTTGTATGCCTAGAATTCACTAACGTAATGGCTTCGTGTCACGCTCTTGCGGTCTTAACCAAAACCACACTTCCTAATCCCAAGATTTTTCTCTCGCTCACCCTATAATTAATAAACGCTCTTTGAAGTCTAATGATATCATAATCAACATCTAAAAATGCTCTCTCTGAATTTAGATATGATGCCTAGTTCCCACTATCTGGTTCACTCCTCACGCTCTAGCGATTTCGGGTTAAACCTTAACTTGTTTCTCATTCTTGTGATGAAACAATGTTAAACAACCTCTCACTCTTGTGATAAAGTTATCTAAATTCAACTTGGAAACTAAGACCAAAATGGCAAACATTAACACTTTTGCACCAAAAATTCCTACAGAGTCTTGTCGATAATGACGGTCCTCAAACTACAGACTCTATGGATTTATCCTAACATGTTTATTTCTAATTCTACTATGTTAATCATTATGGTAATTAAAAAATACAATTTGGATTGCTTTTAATAAAATATTGGTTTTTGGCTTTTTGTGAAATTAAAGTTACAAACACGTGAAAGTAAATATAAAACTAGTAAAATGAAAAACCTGTAAAATTTGATGAATTAAATAGAAATGAAAACTTCAATATACTTCTGATCCAAGGTACATTAGTGAATTTAAAAGAGAAATACAAGAGTGTAACAATTCCTCGATGTGAGAAAATGTTGCTTTGGAAGGTAATATGTGGTTAAAGATTTGAAACTAAAAATCGACAGCGCTTCCGCAGGGTCTTGAATTCATATAACTGTCCTAAGAGGTCCTATATATAGTCTAAAATACAATTAGAATGATTTAAATTCAAATTATGCAGTGGAGGGAAGTAAACTGCTGGAAACTGCTTGAAAAACTTCATTATGCAATTGAAATCGTTGTTGCTACCTATACGAAAAAGTCTATGGCGAACTCTATATCAGTAGTTTGGCATATTCTTGCCTTTTTGTTGTGCTTCTTGCTTCCTTGTGCTCTCTTTCGATCTTCTTTTCATTCTTGCTGATAAATACCTAAAAAGCACAAAACAAAAGATAACCAAATAAAAACAAAGTAATTGTTACTTAATACTCGATAAAATGGAACTAAAAATGCGCAAAGTCACTTGAAAGATATGATACGAATTCGAGTTATCACATTTGAGTGTCGCTTCCCGTTACTACTTTTTCTAAACTCGTTTTTGACCCGTGTGCGATAATGGAACAAATTGGCACCGTTACCAAGGACTCTTGTAGATTTTAACCAATATTATTAGAGTAATAAATGTTGAGTTTTAGCATTCTTTCCCTAGTGTTCGTGCGTTATGGACTTTTCACATTTTAGCTTTAAATAAATCGATTTTTAGGAAAATCATCTCAGATTAGTCTGATTCTTTTCCTATTCATTAGGAAAAAATCATGGATCAAAAGCCTCTATTAAGTGGACGCTGCCCTATAAATACAAAAGTTATCATTTTTCTATTTCTTATTAATTTTTTACTGTTTTCATAGTTTCAGAAAAATTCGAAAAAATTCCCAAAATTCTTAATTGACTTAATTAGATTACTTTTCGTGTTTTTGTATTTTTTGTGTTTTATTCTATTTGTTTTATTTGTTTATTTTGTTAAGTGTTTTCTCATTCTTTGCTGAATTAGTTCAGTGTTTTCTCATTCTTTGCTTATTTTGTTCCCATTGGGTGTAACATGGCTGATCAAAAAACTCTCAGAGAACTTATTTCCCCTGATGTGAATTATAATGCTTTATGTATTGAATATTATGTTGTTGTTGTACCTTTCAAATTGAAACCTGGTTTAATATACTTGTTGCCAAGGTTTAATGGTCCTGCAGGTGAGGATCCGCATAAGCATCTGAAGGAATTCCAGGTAGTGTGTTATTTACCTTCCGTACCTTCACTAGAGGACCTTGTCAAGAAAATAGTTCTACATAATCTCCAGTTTCAACAGCGAAATATTTTTAGTATTCAGGCTTTGCATACACAGATTGGACAACTTGCCATTTCAATGAATTTCATGTATTAAGATTAAGGATGAAACCAACTACATGCCCAAACAGTAGTGAATCTAAAAGAGTTTCCTTCTGAAATTGTTAATGAAGCTTATTTTGATTTTTTTTTTGTTGATATTCCATCATTGTCTGATTTTGATGATATTTACTCATGTGATGATTGTACTGACACTAATATTTGTTCTATCTGTGCTGAGATTGAGGATGCCTTGCAGGTTGACATTTTTCCTACATATGGAGTTGTAGATGAAATTGTTTATATATTTGAACCTCTCGACATCTCGGTTGCCCAAACCAAATATTCCATTGAACAATGAACTTCTAAATCACTTCTTGAAAATTTAAAATTTTCATCAAAGATTGAAGTTGAACAGGAAGAGAAATTATTGCAGCAACATAAGAAGAGAATTGGATGGACCTTGGTTGACACTTGCGATTTTATCCCATTCATGAGTATGCATAGGTATCACTTGAAGATGGAACAAAAGTAATGAGCCAACCCCTTAATTCTTTTATTCTTTATGTTGTGAAAAATGAGATCACGTTTACGTACCCATTCGACACTGTTACCCACTGAAGGTCCTTCTTTGTTCCTAGAATAAAAGACAAATGCACTATTAAAATTTTCAAGAACTATAGACATTGTCCAAAGCTACTCCGTGAGAGCCCCACTCTAGAAAAAGAGACCGTAAAAGTGCTATCCTTGGGAAAGGTTGTTTATGTGATCATCTATCCGCCTTGACTCCTTGGGTGTGTTCTTCCCTATCTCTCTTCACTCTTATTTTATATTTATGTTCTTTCATTCGTGACAATGTGTGTTTTAAGTATGGGGGAGACTATTTCTTTGTTTTGTTTTCTTTCAGTTGTCTTCGTTTTGTGTGTTTTCTTAAATAAATAAATAAACAATTGAATGTTGTTCTTTGGTTTTTGAGTTGCAATTGTTTGTGAGTAAATTCTTTGTTCTATTGATTAAACAATTGTGGTATGATGTGATTGAATTTTTTGGGTGCATTCTTGGCATGTTAAGTAGGATTAAACTCTATATTGTACACCATTGGTGGTAGATCATTTACCTTGTGAGATTTTGAGCCTTTTAATGGATAACATTCAAAAATCCATATTTTTCTTTCTTGTATGTTTCAATCATGTTTGTTAGTCTCTAGAACTTGAATTGACTCTGTTGAAACTTTTTGTTTACTTGTGCACACTGATATGATAAAGACAATTTGTTTTAGTTTTATTTGTAGCCACTTATCCAAAAAGTCAACCCCTGAATAATATCATCCCTTGTTTGAAAAACTCTCTTTGAACCTATTTATCCACTTTTTTAATTTAAAACTCATTATAAGTCGAAAAGCGAAAAACAATGTTATCACTCCATTTGAAGGGTTGGAAGAGTCTTGTATGGATTTCGGTAGGGTTGAGTAATATAGTTGTGGTGTTTTAAAGATTGGTAGAAAAAAATATTATTGAAAAATAAAAAATAAAAAAAATGGAAAAAGAAAATAAGGATGTCAATACATTTTCCTTCTGGAAAAAAAAGAATTAAAAGATAAAAGATAAGAGAAATAGAGAAAAAAAGTTTTTTGGAAGTGAATGAATTATTTTGTAATTCAACTCCTTTAGTTTCCTTCAATTTTATTTTGACCCTTTGAGCTTGAGTCTAATATCCCTTAGGATTTATCTTACCACTACCTTGGCCATGTTACAACCTGAATAAAAGTCCTTTTGATCTTTGTATGCATGTAATTCAATCGTGGATGTTAGAGTCTTTTCAAGCTTATGGTAGTACTAACTTTCATTTTATGCTTCGAGTGTAAACAATTAACCTAAGACACTTGAGAGTTGAGTGAATTTTATTCTGTGAGGATTTTGCTACTTATGATGTACTCTTTGGTTAAATGTCCTCTTATCTGCTTTGACCGCCACAAAATGTTACTCACTTACACCATTTTCATGAAGCTTAGACTTAGGATTTTACTTACACTTTTATCGTCTTGAAAACCTTTGGAAATGCATGCTCTGTTATATTTTTGTTTTGAAATTTTTCTGTTTTGAATTTATAATTTTGCTCGGAGTACAAAAGTTCAAGCGTGGGGGAATTTGATCAGTGCATTTTGATGCATATTCTTCTACTATTGTACTTAGGCATTTCTCTAGTTTGTTTTATTAATTTTACTATTTTATTGTGTTTTTAGATTTAAGTTTATTTTTTCCTTTAATTTAAATTTGTATTTTATTTTCAGCGTTAATAGTTATTTGACACTTGTTCATTGTGCAGACCATAACTTGAGCTACGAAAATCAGATTGACGCGTTCTAATTGGAGTTGGAAAGCTAAGAGAAAGCGCTACAAGTTTTGTGTTAAATTCAAAAGTTTACTCGGAGTGAATCAATGTCAAATAATTTGTTGAAGTTTGACACTTTAGAGAATAACTAGTTTTGGGCCAGTTTTTAGGTTTTTTTGTTGACCCGGTTAGAATTAGAAGGGGAAATCCTTATTTTAAGAGTGAAATTCGTGGTATTGTTCAATATCTCTCATTCTACTGTTCACGTTTTTTTTGTTGAAATTTTTGTACGATTCATGGAGAACTAATCACTAAGGATTGATCCTCGTGGTACAACCAATGCAGTCGATGGCCGAGTTAAATAGTTCAAGGGTGTTGTCGGATACGTTCTGTATACCATACCATAATAATCAAATCCCTACGACACCTTTAGATTTCAAGGGTGTTGTCGGATACGTTTTAAACGCCCGACTACAACAATCAATTCCCCATAACACCTTGTGCACCTTCAGAGTTCATGGGAGTTGTCGAAGATGCTTTGCATGTATGACTATAGCAACCAATTCCCTAATGGGTGCTATCGGAGATGCTTTGTACATCTGAATAAAACAATAAAATTCCATATCTCAAAGAAATACATTCATTTATGCATAGTTGGCGCACCTCTCCCTCTCTCTTCGGGTCTAGCCAACCCAAAGGCGAGAGCTACAGAGCCTGGAGACATCCACCTCAAACCGATATTTTTCCTCTCGGGTATCGACAAGGACCATCTATCCTTGGCCGAGAATTATCTATGGTGAGGAGTGCAATTCAAAAAAGCATGGACACATCTATAGCCAATTTCTAGTTTCATGCCATCTTTTTATTGTGAATGCAGGATCAAAGCATGATTGGATCTAGCTGGACCAATATCGCATGAACAAAACAAGTACATATTTACGTGACATAATCATAATCATATCAACCGAACCTATCTTTATGAAAGATTTAAAAGCTCAAAATTAAACCTCAACATGTACTTTTTCCCTCTTCTTAACTTGTACTTCATTTGAGTCAATATTTATTGATTCTTGAGTTGATTCAACAAAAGTTATTACTTCATCTTTTGTTATAACAATTGGTTTATCTACTATGTGTGCAACATATATATTAAGACATTCATAATTAGACACTTATTCTCCAAATTTCAAAACATTTGTGTCATTATTTATAGGTCTAAGCCCACATTCAAAGGAATACTTCGAATCATGGTACAACATGCATTTGATTCTTATATATTATTAAAATAAAAATAGAGTTAGGTTTTTGTTATCGTTCCATAGAGATTGTTATGATATTATCGTCGTTCTATAGTCGAAATCATTTTAACTTAAAGTATTGATCCTTGTGGTATGGCCAACATAGTCTATGGCCGACTTAAAATTTTTAAGGGTGTTATCGGATACGTTTCGTACGTCGTACCACAATAATCAAATACCTACGACACCTTTAGATTTCAAGGGTGTTGTTGAATACGCTTTATACGCCCGACTACAGCAATCAATTCCTTACAACACCTTGCGCACCTTCAGAGTTTAGGGGAGTTGTCGAAGATGTTTTGCATGTCTGACTATAGCAACCAATTCCCTAATGGGTGCTATCAGAGATGCTTTATACGTCTAAATAAAACAATCAAATGCCATATCTCAAAGAAATACATTCATTTATGCGTAGCTGGCGTACCTCTACCCCCTCTCCTCGGATCTAGCCAACCCAAGGGCGAGAGCTATGGAGCTTGGAGGTATCCCCCTCAAACCGAGCTTTTACCTCTCGGTATGGTCGAGGATCATCTACCCTTGATCGAGAATTATCTATGATGAGGAGCGCATTTCAAAAAAGCATGGATACTTGCACTTTCGTGGACCGGACCTCTTGTTGGTCGCGTTATCCCAAAGTGTTTGATCAGTTTGCATTAAGAACCAAGACTTATGAATGTTTTATGCGTAAGTGCTTTGGGTCTCCCAATCGCCTTTCAAATTTCATTGAATTTGGTTTGGTTTACCTTGATTAATCGCTATAGTGTAAGACACTAAGCGGATCTGGTTGCCTTTCGTTTTTGGTTACTCTTTTGGTCGTGGTTGATTAAGTTCACGATACCACTATTATGTAAATATTATTATACTATTACTACTATTAATATTTTAGATTCTTGCACTTTAATTGCTTTTGCTACTAACATTTAATTTCTTGCCCCTTTATTGCATTTATTTTATTATGTTTTATTATGCTTTATTCATCCATTATCATGTTTATTATTATTTTGCTCTTATTATTTTTGTGTTGATTTTCCTTTTGTCCATTTGGACACAAAAAATATTAATAAAGAATTAAATTTCTAAAAAACTTGTGACTTTAATCTTTGGACTATTGGTTACTATCCTCGGCATTGGAATGGAGTTTTGGACTTGGATTTTAGGACACCTCTCCTTTGCTTTGATCTTCATGAAGTTGGTATACTTGCATTTATCTGGCCATTTGCTAGCTTATAAGGATGGAACTCTTATGCTCATAATTGGAAGCATCATCAAGTTTGGTTAGATATCTCTTTATTTTCTTTTCTAGGATAGTCTCTTCATCTCTACCATTTTTTTAATTTTCAAAACTTCTCTCTTTTTCAAAGGATTCTTTTTTTCTTTTCAAATCATCACTTCTTTAATAAATAAAACCTTGACTTTTGTCAAGTGGATGTTACTATTTTCTTTTCTTTTAAAACCAATTAATTTAATCATCTTGACTTTAATTCAAAAAATAAAAATAACCAAACTCATTCAAGTTGTTTTGTGCCTTTGTACACTTTTGTTTGTTTTCTTTAAAAAAAATGTCGACTATGAGTCATTATTCTTTAGTCGGGTGCAAGTCTCTCAATCTACATGGTTGTAGTTCACCATACCACTATTATGTAAATATTATTATACTATTAATATTTTAAATCCTTGCACTTTAATTGTTTTTGCTACTAAAATTTAATTTCTTGCACCTTTATTGTATTTATTTTATTATGTTTTATTATGCTTTATTCATCCATTATCATGTTTATTATTTTTTTGCTCTTATTATTTTTGTGTTGATTTTCCTTTTTTCCATTTGGACACAAAAATATTAATAAAGGATTAAATCTCTAAAAAACTTGTGACTTTAATCTTTGGACTATTGATTACTATCCTCGGCATTGGAATGAAGTTTTGGACTTGGATTTTAGGACACCTCTCTTTTGCTTTGATCTTCATGAAGTTGGTATACTTGCCTTTATTTGGCCATTTGCTAGCTTATAAGGATGAAACTCTTATGCTCATAATTGGAAGCATCATCAAGTTTGGTTAGATCTCTCCTCCTTTATCTCCTTATTTTTTTTTTCTAGGATAGTCTATTCATCTCTACCATTTCTTTAATTTTCAAAACTTCTCTCTTTTTCAAAGGATTCTTTTTTTTCTTTTTCAAATCATCACTTCTTTAATAAATAAAACCTTGACTTTTATTAAGTGGATTTTACTATTTTCGTTTCTTTTAAAACCAATGAATTTAATCATCTTGACTTTAATTCAAAAAATAAAAAGAACCAGACTCATTCAAGTTGTTTTGTGCCTTTGTGCACTTTTGTTTGTTTTCTTTAAAAAAATTGTCGACTATGAGTCATTATTCTTTAGTCGGGTGCAAGTCTCTCAATCTCCATGGTTGTAGTTCACCATACCACTATTATGTAAATATTATTATACTATTACTACTATTAATATTTTAGATTCTTGCACTTTAATTGCTTTTGCTACTAAAATTTAATTTCTTGCACCTTTATTGTATTTATTTTATTATGTTTTATTATGCTTTATTCATCCATTATCATGTTTATTATTTTTTTGCTCTTATTATTTTTGTGTTGATTTTCCTTTTGTCCATTTGGACACAAAAATATTAATAAATGATTAAATCTCTACAAAACTTGTGACTTTAATCTTTGGACTATTGGTTACTATCCTCGGCATTGGACACCTCTCCTTTTCTTTGATCTTCATGAAGTTGGTATACTTGCCTTTATTTGGCCATTTGCTAGCTTATAAGGATGAAATTCTTATGCTCATAATTGGAAGTATCATCAAGTTTGGTTAGATATCTCCTCCTTTATCTCCTTATTTTCTTTTCTAGGATAGTCTCTTCATCTCCACCCTTTCTTTAATTTTCAAAACATCCCTCTTTTTCAAAGGATTCTTTTTTTTCTCTTTTAAATCATCACTTCTTTAATAAATAAAACATTGACTTTTGTCAAGTGGATTTTACTATTTTCTTTTCTTTTAAAACCACTGAATTTAATCATCTTGACTTTAATTCAAAAAATAAAAAGAACCAAACTCATTCAAGTTGTTTTGTGCCTTTGTGCACTTTTGTTTGTTTTCTTTAAAAAAAGTGTCGACTATGAGTCATCATTCTTTAGTTGGTTGCAAGTCTCTCAATCTTCATGGTTGTAGTTTGATGTAATTGAGTCTCTTTTCATTCATGGGGGTTTAGTGGCATACTCGTTGATTTTATCCGAGTTGGCGCCCTCCCCATAATGATGTACGAGTCCATGCCCTCATTCTCATGAAAGATTTGTTAGGCTATCCACATGAAAATGACGAATTCTCTTCACTTAATAAAAATCAATCATAACCAACCTTTTTCACTATTTGTACCACGAACTACGGGGTTTTAATCTCGCATTGCACTTTGTGAATACGTAGGCATGAGGTGGTAAACCTCTCCAAACACAAAAATATTAAAAAAATAATTCTTCTCTCATCTCCCACTATCTTTTTACAAACCATTTTCAAACCAAAAGCAATAAATATTTCAAAAGGCTCCCGTGGAGTACCACGAACATTTTGGGTGCGTAAAACCTTCTCATTTTGTAACTTATCCCCTTACCCAGTTCTTTGATGTATTTGTTTAACTTTTTGCTTTTAGATTCATTAGGATTTATTCGCTTTTTTTCCTCTTCCTTTTGGAATAATATAAAATCTCGGTGGCGACTTTGTTTACTTTTAAGTTAACCAATAACTTACACTAATGTTTTTACCGCTACCGAAAAGTGGGGACTCTGCTGGGGAGTTATCTCTAAGTGGATTCGGCCTACTTTGATTATTTACTGCTTTGGTTTGATTTGTTTGTTATTTGTTTGTTCTGTTTCAGTTTTTGTGATCCTCTGTGAGTGAGATAGATTCTAACCCGGATCTGAGTTGAACTTATGATAGGACGACGATATTCGAAGTGATATGCGATGGAGTAGTCCAAAGCGATATCAATTCGATAATCTCCACTCAGTTGAGCTCTCTCGGATTATTAATGTCATAATGAGTAATCGTAATATGGCATTATTTTCCGACCTTGAGCTGATCATACTGAGGACCGTAGAACCTTTAACCCATCCAAGCCAATTTAGGAACGTAGTGAGGAAACTATCCGGGTGTAAACTTGAGGTGGTTGTCATGCGATACTACACTAGGACAAGGTCTATCTTAAGAATGTTATTGGTTGGGTAGTAGTCGAACATACCGATAATATTCTAAAGATGGATGTTAACTCTGGGAACCTCTGTTAGCACCCTTTTGGTTTTGTGCAGGTACAATGAAGACAAAACCTTAGTACTTACCTGTGTGGGAGGTGTTTTGCTACCTTGACTTCATGCTCATGACTCGGAACCTAAACCCTGTGTGCTTTGTGTGATCTTGTTTGTGGTTGTTGCATACATGCACTCATGCATTCATGAGCACTGTTCTTGAGATTTCAAGGGACTCATAGATATTTTTGAAAAAATTCAGATGTCTATGGTTATGAATGTTGAAAGGAGGAATACAAGGAAATACAATTTCAAGATCCCTAATCTTGTAGATTTAAGAAAGCTAAAAGATTTAGTGGTTGACACCCAGGAGTTCTGAAAATGTTATGGAAAGCTTTTGTTTATATTGGATACCAATGTACTAGAGGGGATTCTCCCTACCTTGGCCCAGTTTTATGATTTGTTGCATCATCGTTTCACCTTTCCTAATTATCAGCTTATTCCGACCTTGGAGGAGTACTCTCATTGGACGAGTTTACCTATTTTGGACAAGGGATTTGTTTTTAGTGGTTTAGAGAAGGACCTTACGACCAAAGTCATCGCCAAAGCCCTTTTTCTCAAAGAGTCAGATCTTAGTGGGATGTTTCTTCCAAAAGGAGGTGTTCGTGGTATTAATGTTAAGTTCTTAATATGGAAATCTTTTAATTCTCTTACTTTGGGTCATAAGGATGCATTTGAGGCTATTCTTGCTTTGCTCATATATGGGATTGTCTTGTTTCCTAACTTAGATGGTATTGTGGACGAGAGTGCCATTCAGATTTTCTTGAAGAGAAATTTGGTACCTACTTTGCTTGGAGACATGTATCATACCTTTCATCATAGGACTTCCAAAGGTGATGGAGAGATTGTGTGTTGTGCACCTCTTCCCTATAGGTGGTTATATTGCACCTACCAAAGTCCGATGTCTTCAAGGATAATAGAGAGAAGCGAAGATAGTCTCAAAGGATTATGTCTCTTTCTCATAAGGATATGACTTGGTATTGTTCCTATTATGATACTGGAGTGTTTATTGATGGTTGTGGAGAGTTTCCTAATGTACCTCTTCTTGGTACACGTGGAGGAATTAGTTACAAACTTATTCTTGCTAGGCGACAATTGGGATATTGCTTGAAGGACATACCAAGCAACCTTTCATTATCCAATTTCTTCTTTCTTAATGGTGGAGATCATATAGGAATGAAGAAAAGGATTGCTCATTCTTGTCATGCGGTTCATCGCAAAGAGAAGGGTCAATTGGGAAGACAACACCTTGCTCCTTCCGAGTGTTACATCCAGTAGGTTCGATATAGGGCTTTCAAGCTCAAGGTGCCTTATCCACCAGAGGAGCCTTTGTTTCCTATACTCCCATTGTCCGCTTTTCTTCCTCCCATTGATGAGAAGGTGTCTCTTCAAGAAGAGTTGGACACGATGAAGAAAGAAAAAGAAGAATGGTTACTTGAGAAGACGATGATGCAAAAGCAACTGGAGGAGAAAGATGACCTCATCGAGTTACTTGAGAGGCGTGTTATGAAGAGGCCAAGAGAGGATTTATTTTCCTATAGTACTCCATCCACCATTCTTTCTACACTCGGTGCTTGGAAGGCTATTGTTGACCAATTGGTGAAGGATAAGGAAGGCATGGAGAATCGGTACAAGAAAGAGATTAAGAGGATTCGCATGAAGTACCGGCCGAGATTTGGATCTTCTTCAGATATGATCCCCTAGGCTTAGTTTACTTTTCTCTCATGTATTAGAATTGTTAAGACTTATACTTCACTTGGAATCCTGACTTTGGTTTTAATGAGAATGTGTTTTTAGTATTTCAAAAAAAAAATTCTTTATAAATATTACAATTTATCTTATAGTCTTTTGAAATCTTTGCATTTGCATACGCATACCATGCATCATGATCGCATTGGTCTTGCTTCTTGAGAGTTGTACAGGGATATTATGTTGTTTCTTAGTCTTCATTCAGTTCTCTTGTCAAGCTTATTCACAAGGTTGATACTCGAGATAATCAGAGGAAGATGTTGGAAGCCTTACAACAAGATAATCGCGAGTTGCGCGAAGAAGTTTCATATCTGAAGGATAGCTTGGAAAGGATCACTAACGTGATGGAAAGCTTGGTGGCTTCTTAGAATCAGCCACCCCTTATTCCTAATTCTACGATACAGCATACAGTCATCTCTGAAATTGGCATTGCATTGATTCCTGCTGAAACTGTCATTTCACCTCACTACTGCATGCCTTCTAGCACACTGTCAGGTATGCCGGTTGATTTCATTCCTGCTGGTTATCATCCTCCTCCTCCCGAGACTGCTGCATTTAATACTCTTCAGGCAGTGATGACTACTGCACCGCCTTCGATGCACACTACTCCGCACCTTGATGAAATGATTTACCATGCTGAGCCCAGTGAAGGCGCTGGTGTAATTGAAATACTTGATGACTTTCAAGGCCGTTTTGCTGAGATACAGAAGGAGATGAAGGCCTTGAGGCATAAATATTTGTTTGGAAAAGATGCTTATGATCTCTGTTTGGTTCCTAATGTCAAGGTTCCTCACAAGTTCAAGTTGTATGAGTTCGAGAATATAAGGCCAATACTTGTCCACTGAATCATTTGACGATGTATACTAGAAATATGTTTGCTCAGACAGACAATGATCAACTGTTGATTCATTATTTCCAGGATAGTCTGACTGGTGCAGCCATGAGATGGTACATGAGTTTGGATAGCAGTCAAATCAAGACTTTCAATGATTTGGGAGAGGCTTTTGTTAGGAAATACAAGTATACTGTTGATATGGCACCGAGCAGAGATCAACTTCGTGCTATGTCCCAGAAGGACAAAGAAACTTTCAAAGAGTATGCGCAGAGATGGTGTGAATTAGCAACTCAGATTTTTCCTCCTCTAGAAGAGAAAGAGATGACAAAGATCTTTTTTGAAGACTTTAAATTCTTTCTACTATGACAGGATGATTGCAAGTGCTCCTTCTAATTTCACTGAAATGATGGGTATAGGGATGCGATTAGAATAAGGTGTCTGTGAAGGACAATTGAGCAAAGATAGTAGTATTGGCTCAAGTTCTAAGAGGTTCAATTTTGGAAAAAAGAAAGAAGGTGAGACTAATGTTGTGTCTCGTGAAAGTTATAGAAGACCTCGTGGTCATGAGAATCGTCATCAGCAGGATGTAGCTTCTGTAACTCCGATGAATAATGTGACTCCAACTGTGCCAGCAGCTCCAAATTATCAGTCTCGTTATCAACAACCATATATGCATCAGGGTGGTAATCAACAGGGTCGTGCTAAGCCAAATTTTGATCCCATTCCAATGTTGCATGCAGATTGCTTCCATCTCTGATTGAGAAAATCTTGTGCAAACACATTCTCCACCTCTAGTTCCAAAGTCTATCCCATGGTGGTATAAGCCAGAGGTTCACTGTGCTTTTCATCAAGGTGTCGTGGGGCACGATATTGAGAATTGTTATCCATTGAAGTCTGAAGTACATAACTTGATAAAGAGAAATGTTTTGTCTTTCAATGATGTTAATCCAAATGTGAAGAAGAATCCACTTCCACAGCATGGTAATACATTTGTGAACATGGTTGATGGTTGTCCTGGTTTTTTCAAGATTTATGAGGTCTACCATATTCGAAGGTCTTTGGTTGAGATGCATGATTTCTTAAGTGAATATCATGATATTGATCACGGTTATGATGTGTGTTGCATTTGTTCGGTGAACCCTCAAGGTTGTATGATTGTTAAGAGAGAGATTCAAAAGATGATGGATGATAAGTTGATTGAAATGACAACAAAAAGAAATGAGTATGACAATGAAGTGAATGTTTTTGTGCCTCAATTCAATATTCCTTAGAAGTTTGTTCCTGAGAATGTGGTTATTTCTTTTGATAGTCGCAAATATGTTGTTATTCCATTGGTGATCAATTTGCCTGGTCCTATGTCGTATGAGTCTGATAAAGTTGTTTTGTACCAGTATAATGCTCCGATGATAAAAAATTGTAAGGAAGTTCCAATTCCTTCTTCAAAGTCTGTGGTTAGCATCGCTGATGTGACAAAGGTTACTCGAAGTGGTAGAGTTTATGCTTTGAATCTTACAAAGAGAGCTGAAGATACAAGTGTTAGTAAGCAGATTGAGGATTATGTTGCCCGATTAGGTCAATTTGGTGATTCCAATTTGAAAGATAGTGAATATGAGGTGTTGAATTGATAAATAAAAGCGAGTACAATGATACTGAGTAGTTGTTGCATACTCCGTCAAAGATATCAGTTTTATCACTCTTAATGTGTTTTGAGGCTCATAGACAGTCTTTGCAGAAGATTCTTGATCAAGCTTATGTTGATCATGATGTGTGTAGCGGTAAAATCATGAGTGTAAGATATTGATTAACTTAACTCAAAGTAAATAGAGTCGCCAATGCGCTTTTATTTTATTCCAAATGGAAAAGGGAAAAAGAGCAAATAAAACCTAATGAATCTAAAAGCAAAAAGCTAAAAGAATCGAGTAGAGAACGGGTAAGGGGATAAGTTACAAATTGGGAAGGTTTTACGCACCCAAAATGTCAGTGGTACTCCATGGGAGCCCTTTGAAAAATTTACTGCTTTTTGGTTTGAAAATGGTTTGTTTGAAAAGAGATTGAAGAGATGGGAAGAGAAATGTTTTTTAAGATTTTTGTGTTTGAAGTTTGAAAACAAATATGGTTTTAGAAAATAGGAAGGAGATTTGAAAATTTAAGAAGTGGGAGGAGATGAAGGGACTATCATAAGACTTAAAATAAAAGTTAAAGGAAGAACGATCAAACCGTATGGTAAACATTCTTCGAAGCAATAGGATTTCATCTTCATAACAAGTGAACCAAATCGAGGTCAAGGTCTTCAATCCATAATAACTTGAGCAAAGGGAGAGATACTAAAATCTAAGTCCAAAATTCCAAGTCCAATGCTAAGGATAATGGCCATAGTCCAAAATTAAAGTCACGAGTCTTTTAGAAGTTTAATCCTTTATTAATGTTTTTGTGTCCAAATGGACAAAAGGAAAATCAACATAACAAAAAAAAGAGCAAATAATAAACATGATAATGGATGAATAAAACATAGTAAAGCAAAATAAAATAAAAGCAAATAAAAGTGTAAGAATTTAAATGTCAGTAGCAAAAGATACTAAAGTGCAAGAATCTAAAATATTAATAGTTGTAATAGTATAATAATATTTACATAATAATGGTATGGTGAACTTAATCAACCACAACCAAAAGAGTAATCAAAATCGAAAGGCAACCGGATCCGCTTAGCATCTTACACTATAGCAAATAATCAAGGCAAATTGAACCGAATTCAATGTAATTTGAAAGGCAATTGGGAGGCCCAAAGCACCTACGCATCAAACATTCATAAGTCTCGATTCTTAATGCAATATGATTAACCACTTTGGGATTACGCGATCAATAAGAGATCCGGTCCATGAAAGTGCAAGTATCCAATTAGATTTTTATTCCGAGGTCGGGACACATTTAGGTCTATGTTAAGCAATCACCGAGTAATTTACGAAGTAATTACCCTACAAATGAGGCCGGCCACCACCAATTAAGGTGCATAATGTTAGTGCTAATGCATGCGAGATAAATGATATGTAAATAGTTATCTGGACGTGATACCACACAAAACTAAAGGTGAATACCAAATTGAGCCGCACTCATGGTATTCTTCCATCCTTAAGTTCAATTACTCATTTCGGTGGTTTCAAGCATGAAAATGTATCACTAACGTAAAGTACCTTAAATTAATCGCATAATCCACTTAAAGGTAGTTTTGAATTAATGAACATTAACTACTCTAATCTACACCCAAAGTTCATTGAAATTAAGGAGAAATTACTCCCAAAAGTACTTCCCAAGGTAAAAATAAAAAGGAGGAAGAAGAAGAAGAAAAAGAAACCAAAAGGGGCTTAAAATAAGGCAAAAACACAATTCTGACTCGTGTTAACCGGTTAACCAATTGGTTAATCGGTTAACGCAGGCAAAACCTGTGCAGATTTAAAGGTGGTTAACCGGTTAACCAAATGGTTAACCGGTTAACGTTGTACCAGAAGCAGAAAAATGCAGAAAATTCAGCATGATCCATTTTGAAACCTTTTCTCAAACATTTGATGATCATGATCTGAATTTGCACGAATTTTAAAACCAAAATACAGTGGAATCCCTGCAATCAAACAACAAATAAAGATCCAAAGGATCTAGGAACAAAGGCACCAAGGATCTACATCTTGAATGTTGATGGTGAATATGGGTTTATGGAGTGAGAGGAATTGCCAAAGTCACTTCTTCAAATTGGACCAAATCAAGCTTAGATATACTGAAATTGATGAACAAAAGAAGGAAAGGATGAAGGTTTAACTCAATTTAGTCAAGAATTCAATGTGAATTCTTGATAACTTCAAAAGAAAGAAAGTGAGCTTTGGAGAATTTTGGTGTTGGGGAAGTATTTTGCAAGAGGTTTTGTGGCTATCAAAATCTTGTTGAATGAATGAAATTATGGTCCTATTTAAAGGCCTTAGGTATGGAAATTTGGTGGAATGGAGCTTGCTTTGGTAATTTGAATTTAGATTTGGTAATTGGAATTTTGGTGGGAAATGGAAAAGAGTGGTGATTAATGAGGGTTTATGGTAGGAAATGTTCAAAGTGATGTAGAGAGATCAGAAACCAATGGATCTAGAATATTCCAATTAAATCAAAGATCTAAGGGTGCTGAATTTGAATAAAATATTCAAATTTCGCACTGGTTAACCAGTTAACCAAGCCAAAATTTGAATGTTTTATTCAAATGAGGTTACTTGGTTATTCTGGCCCGATTCTTTTTGTATGTCGAAGAAATAAACACATGAACCTTGGAAATCCTTTGAATGAATCAATTAACTTGGGAAATCCTTGATCAGATAAATTGAATTATTTGCGGATCGTCTTCGACTTTTGTCTGTGAAATTTACTCGAGCTGCAGGACTGCTATTTTTGGCATTTTCAATGGTTCCTCTTCCTGAAAAAGGTTAGTAAAAGGAAACAAAATATTTTTTTGAATTTTGATTAATGGTTAGTAAACACAAACAAATAAAGTAATTTAAAGACAATAGTGATCCCCTGCGAGGCAAAAACCTGCACCTGAGAATGATAAATGAACTAGTGCGATCTTGTTTGTATGCAAGATGCAGATGAGATGCGAAGAATCTTAGGGTCAAAAATTAGGGTATGACAGATGCCCCTATTTAAGTTTCTTCAATCCAGAGATAATGAAAACTGAAATCTTCGTTTCGACAAGATGGAAGATACTTAAATATCAAAACCCAAATTTTTGATCCTAAGATGCCAAAAAAGGAATGGAGTGAAATGAAATGAAACGAACGATATGAAATGATATGGAAATGATATGAAAATGATATGAAAGCATATGAAATGTTATGAACACAAATGAAATGCAAAGAAATCTGTGAGGAACAAAATGACACATGAAATAGAATAAACGTTAGGGATAAGGAGCATAAGACTCTGACAGGGGAAAACAGCATGTTAGAGACCGCCACATGGCTCATCCGAGGCGAAAAATGTCCAAGAATGGCAATTAGACAGAAAGGATCACAACATCCAATAATGGCACTGAATGAAGTGAGAAAAAGTTATAAAAAGTACATCAGAAGCATCCAAGGATGACATTACTGACTTTACTAGGGATATCCGAGAATGACAATCGGAGAAAGGTAATCACAACATTTGAGAATAACAATCAGATAAAAATGTGAATCACAACATCCAGGAACAAAACTGAATGAAATGGGAAAAGTTCGGGGAAAGTACACCAAATCAATGATGACTCCAACATGGAAATCTGAGAATAGCAATCGAAAGGAAAGTGATCACAACATCCAAGAATATCAATCGGATAAAATGTGAATTACGACATCCAGGAACAGAACTGAATGAGATGGGAAACATTCTGAGACAGTACATTAAATCAATGATGACTTCACTATGGACATCCGAGAATGGCAATCGTAAGGAAAGTGATCACAAAATCCAAGAATAGCAATTGGATAAAATGTGAATCACAACATTCAGCAACAGAACTAAATGTGATGGGAAAAAGTCTGGGACAATACATTAAATCAATGATGACTTCACTATGGACATCTGAGAACGACAATCGGAAGGAAAGTGATCACAACATCCAAGAATAGCAATTGGATAAAATGTGAATCACAATACTCAGGAACAGAACTGAATGAGATGGGAAAAAGTCTGGGATAGTACATCAAATCAATGATGACTTCACTATGGACATCCGAGAATGGCAATCGGAAGGAAAGTGATCACAACATCCAAGAATAACAATTGGATAAAATGTGAAGCATAACATTCAGGAATAGAACTGAATGAGATGGGAAAAAGTCAGGGACAGTACATCAAATCACTGATGACTTCACTATGGACATCTGAGAATGGCAATCGGAAAGGGAAGTGATTACAACATCCGAGAATAGCTATCAGATTAAAATGTGAATCACAACATTCAGGAACCGAACTGAATGACATGGGAAAAAGTTTGGGATAGTACATCAAATCAATGATGACTTCACTATGGACATCCGAGAATGGCAATCAGATAAAAGCGGTGTAAAATCTTGAGAAAAACAACAGGTAGGTGAAGAAAAGGTTCTAGAGAGGCAATGATAAATGCCAAGTAAGTTGGACTTTAGTCACAAGGTAAGATGTTGAAAACAACAGGACCTCGAGAAACGCATAATGAGGACTAACACACTCAAAAATGTAAACGTATATGAAAATGGGAAAAACACACCCAGGAACATAATATGAGAGAAAATGCATGACAACCAGTTTAGACTCTTAGAGGAATGGAAATATGGAAGACTGATTCCTCAACACAATGATCACTGACATTCTGCTCGGAGATTAGAGATGCTACTGTTCTTGAACATATCTCTGTCACACCGGTAAACTGTATCAAGTTGAAAATCTTTTGAGAAAAGTCGTGAAAAGCTGCTTGGAGATTCTTGAAGAAGATTGCCCAAAGTTCAATGACTGATGAAGGTAAAATGATAATGGATACAGTTCTTTACTATTGCCGGAGAAAATTGATCCAATCTTTGAAATGACTGTTGGGAGAATACACTGATCATGGCTTCAGTTCTTGAAATGAATGTTGAGAAGATAAACCCAGTATGAATCTTGCACAGAATCTTCTGACTAACCAAATCTGAGAATAACTTGCATTGAGCAACAACACTTGAACCATAGGACCTGGGAAGAACTTGCCCCTGATAAGACCATTGACCAAGTTTCTCAACTGTTTGAAAATTCCTTGATGAGGAAACTTTGTTTGCAAATAAAAAGTGTTTGTACAAACCTGGTAATTTTAATAGAAAAGTTTATGCAAAATTTTGAAATCGAGAATCATTTTTTGGAATGAAATTTATTAATGTAAAGTAAATGAAAACATTGTCAAAACACGGAGGTTGAGACAAAATCAAAGATAAAGCAAAGGTAAGAAACAAATGATTGGTAATGAACTTGGGAGTCAGTTTACACAACCTTGCTGTAGTATGCTTTTCAAAAGAAACCTGGATTCAATTAGGACTTTTGAAGGTTGTAACGTGGTCTGGTTCACGGTTTATGAAATAAAGGATATAGGCTCAAAGTTTATTTGTATCCTACCCAACTTCGTGATGAACTCCGGTCCTACATTCAATTAATTCAGCCTATGCATTCAAGTTCCAAGACATTTGGGATTGCACAGATGAAGATGGTTCATAAGCCAAGGATTTTGAGATAGCAGTCACATCTCCCTTTTTTATTATTCCTGGTGGGGACTTTGGTCCACTCATCATGTTTTTTATTGAGGATTTTGATGACCTCTTGATTGATCTTTATTTTTATTATCCCTAACTTTTGCCTGAACTATGTCATTTGAACTTACAATCAGCGGGATGCCCCGGTTTTTTTTGCCTAAGTCTCCTTCATAGGTTTTGACTTAGCGGGCTTTGATTTTTTTTTATCATAATTTTTCAATATCACCATTTTTTTTTAGATAAGGACTGCCTAGCTTAATGATTATGATGAACCATCATTGGCTTTTGAATTGAGACATCTTCAGCACTTCTTGATGTGTGTGAAGGAAAGCTTGAGATTGCAACCTTTATTGAAACGTGTCTTGAATGATCCTCTTGTACTTTGAATGCACATTCGAATTAATTGAAAACTACCCATCCCCGGGTTAAAATTGTGGGTTTTTTCGAATAGAAAGAAACTCCAACTTCAAGGCTCAAAGGGGTTGACAAGGGATTAACTTCCTTATTTCTCCAGTGTTTGGGATTTGAAATAATGCATGTATATCATCAACCAAGTCTCAATCGAAATTATACCAACAACAATTATGGGTTTTTCGTTTTCATCATTCTCCCTCCAATCATTGTAAAAGCTTGATAAAAGAAAATGAACTTGAAATATAAAGCATAAAGATGCAAATAGTAAATTAAATTGAATCAAAATAAAGAAATGCTCATTTAATTAAAATCAACATGAAAGTACAAACAGAGTTTAAAATCAAACAAGTCAATACAATTGAAGAAAATTGCAAACATAAAGAAACAAGGGCCTAGTGATCCATCAGCAACAAGGATGAGCTGTCTCGCCTGAGATTCAGGCCTTGAAGATAACCTGACAGTTGAAGTCTTCTAAAGATTCACTTCTTATGCTTCGACAAAGGATTGTTGACAACGTTAGGATCAGTGTCATGAAAGGAAAGGATGTTGTTCCTTATAAGTTCTTGCACTTTAGCCTTTAGTGCAAAGCAGTGTTCTAAGTCATAACCAATTCCACCTTGATGAAACTCACAACGAAGATCCGATCTATAGTTAGCTGGAAGAGGATCTGGAACAGCAGGCGGAGGCCTGGTAGTAATCATACCACTCTTAATCAAAGAAGGATACAAATCAGTGTAAGTCATCGGAATAGGATCAAAGTTTGGCCTATTACGATTCTGATTTTGTCCAACAGCATGATGAGGAGCCTGAGCTTGAGCTCGAACTTGAACTTGAGCTTGAGCTGGTTGAGCTTTGACAACAGGAGCAACTGCAGCTACATATGGTTGAACATATCGTTGTTGCGGGCGATAAGGCTTCCTTTCAGTTGAAACAACATAAGCATCACCGTCTCTTCTCTTTTGAAAGTTCCCATAAGACTTTCTTACAGCATTAGAAGATTCAGCATTGGTAATCTTACCCTTCTTGATACCTTCCTCTAGTTTTTCTCCAATAGTGACTAGGTCAGAAAAACTAGATGAAACACTTCCTACCATTTTCTCCCAAAAGAATCGTTGAAGAGTGTCCATGAACAAACCAGTTAATTATTTCTCGGCCAAAGGTGGCTCCACTTGAGCAGCTAGCTCCCTCCAACGCTGAGCGTACTCTTTGAATGATTCTTTCTCTTTCTGAGACATATTTTAAAGTTGATGACGGTCAGGTGCCATGTTCAGATTGTACTTATACTGCCTTACGAAAGCATCAGATAAATCCTTCCAGCTCGGATGTGACTCTTCTCAAGTCCCACATACCACTTCATAGAAGCACCACTCATACTATCTTGAAAACAATGAATAAACAGCTTGTCATCCTTGGCATGTGCAGCCATTTTGCGACAATACATCAGCATATGAATCTTAGGACAAGTGTGCCCATTGTATTTCTCGAATACAGGAACTTTGAACTTATCAGGCAAAACTAGGTTAGAGACCAAACACATGTCTATTGCAGCAACACCAAAGACATTTTTTCCTTCTAGACCTCTTACCCTCTTCTCAAGAGTCAATCATTGCTCTATAACTTCATCCATATATCCAGGTTCACCTTGACTTTCAACTTGTAGACCAGCAACCTGGTACAAAAAAGGAGAATTCTGATAAGTAGTTTGAGCAGCAGTGTGCATAACAGGTTGAGGTTCGACAAATGTCGGAGCTGAAAAGACTGGCACAACAGATGAACCCCCCCTTTGAGTAGTAGCAGCAACTGGCACATAATCTTGAGGTAACCCAAATTCTGGCCAAGTAGAAGCCGGTTGCTGAATCACAGGAGGGTCAACAACAACAGTAAAAACTTCATAGATAAAAGTCCTTTGAGGTGGTTCACCTCGAGCAATCAGAACTTGCATCATTTCAATGAGCCTGGTCATACTAGTTTTAAGCTCATCAATCTCCAATCTGACTTCCAGGTTATGTTGTTCTTGGTTTTCCATTCTCAATCTGATAGCTCTGAATCTGTTAGCAGCTCTAGTACCGTATATGTGGTAAGGAGACAACTTGACAGATCAACAAACAACTGAAGAAAGAAACAACCAGGATGAGTTCCCACACAACTCGGATGAACGGAAGAATATGCGAGGATGCAATGATATGCAATGTTCACTTCCATTTTCAGGAAAAACAACTCGATTATTGCAAACATGGTTAACATCGAGAATACTGTCATGAAAAATCTTGACAAAAGGAATATTTACTTTTTCCAATATTTGCAACAATCGGAATTGTTTTCCTTGAAAAATGGTTGTGATGATGATCATGATGAATATGTAGATGCAACAACCACAAACAAGATCATGCAAAGCACACATGTTCAAAGGTTCGGATCACGAGCATGGAGCCAGGGGATAAGAACCAACAACCCACAAAGGCATGTACTAAGGTTTGTCTTCATTGTACCTGCAGATAACCAAAAGGGTGCTAACAGAGGTTCCCGGAGTTAACAACCATCTTTAGAATATTATTGGTACGTTAGATTACTCCCCAACCGATAACATTCTTAAAATAGACCTCGTCCGAGTGTAGTATCGCGTGACAACCACCTTAGGTTTACACCCGGATAGTTTCCGCACTACGTTCCTAAATTGGCTTGGATGGGTTAAGGGTTCTATGATCCTCAGTATGATCAGCTCAAGGTCAGAAAATAATGCCACGTATGATTACTCATCGTGACATTGATAATCCAAGAGAGCCTAACTGAGTAGAGATTATCAAATTGATATAGCTTTGGACTACTCCATCACTTATCGCTTCGAATATCGTCGTCCTGTCATAAGTTCAACTCAGATCCGGGTTAGAATCTATCTCACTCACAGAGGATCACCAAAACCGAAATAGAACAAACAAAGAAC
Organism: Lathyrus aphaca; assembly: GCA_963966055.1. Taxonomy (NCBI): domain Eukaryota; kingdom Viridiplantae; phylum Streptophyta; class Magnoliopsida; order Fabales; family Fabaceae; genus Lathyrus; species Lathyrus aphaca. The sequence goes on along the minus strand of OZ014520.1, from coordinate 280,364,380 downwards.
AAACAAATCAAACCAAAGCAGTAAATAAATCAAAGTAGGCCGAATCCACTAAGAGATTACTCCCCAGCGGGAGTCACCACTTTTCTGTAGCGGTAAAATCATGAGTGTAAGCTATTGATTGACTTGACTCAAAGTAAACAGAGTCGCCACCGCGCTTTTATTTTATTCCAAATGGAAAAGGGAAAAAGAGCGAATAAAACCTAATTAATCTAAAAGCAAAAAGCTAAAAGAATCGAGCAGAGAACGGGTAAGGGGATGGGTTACAAATTGGGAAGGTTTTACCCACCCAAAATGTTTGTGGTACTCCACGGGAGCCCTTTGAAAATTTTATTGCTTTTTGGTTTGAAAATGGTTTGTTTGAAAAGATATTTAAGAGATGAGAAGAGAAATGTTTTTTAAGATTTTTGTGTTTGAAGTTTAAAAACAAAGATGGTTTTAGAAAATAGGAAGGAGATTTGAATATTTAAGAAGTGGGAGGAGATGAAGGAACTAGCCTAAGACTTAAAATAAAAGTTAAAGGAAGAACGATCAAACCGTATGGTGAACATTCTTCGAAGCAATAGGATTTCATCTTCATAACAAGTGAACCAAATCGGGGCCAAGGTCTTCAATCCATAATAACTTGAGCAAGGGGAGAGATCCTAAAATCTAAGTCCAAAATTCCAAGTCCAAGGCTAAGGATAATGGCCATAGTCCAAAATTAAAGTCACAAGTCTTTTAGAAGTTTAATCCTTTATTAATGTTTTTGTGTCCAAATGGACAAAAGGAAAATCAACATAACAAAAAAAAAGCAAATAATAAACATGATAATGGATGAATAAAACATAGTAAAGCAAAATAAAATAAAAGCAAATAAAAGTGCAAGAATTTAAATGTTAGTAGTAAAAGAAACTAAAGTGCAAGAATCTAAAATATTAATAGTTGTAATAGTATAATAATATTTACATAATAATGGTATGGTGAACTTAATCAACCACAGCCAAAAGAGTAACCAAAATCGAAAGGCAACCGGATCCTCTTAGCATCTTACATTATAGCGATTAATCAAGGCAAATCGAACTGAATTCAATGAAATTTGAAAGGCAATTGGGAGGCCCAAAGCACCTATGCATCAAACATTCATAAGTCTCGATTCTTAATGCAATATGATTAACCACTTTGGGATTACGCGATCAACAAGAGATCCGGTCCACGAAAGTGAAAGTACCCAATTAGATTTTTATTCCGAAGTCGGTACACATTTAGGTCTATGTTAAGCAATCGTCGAGTAATTTACGAAGTAATTACCCTACAAATGAGGCCAACCACCACCAATTAAGGTGCATAATGTTAGTGCTAATGCATGCGAGATAAACGATATGTAAAACGTTATCCGGACGTGAACCACACAAAACTAAAGGTGAATACCAAATTGAGCCGCACTCATGGTATTCTTCCATCCTTAAGTTCAATCTCTCATTTCGGTGGATTCAAGCATGAAAATGTATCACTAACGCAAAGTACCTTAAATGAATCGCATAATCCACTTAAAGGTAGTTTTGAATTAATGAACATTAACTACTCTAATCTACACCCAAAATTCATTGAAATTAAGGATAAATTACTCCCAAAAGTACTTCCCAAGGTAAAAATAAAAAAGAGGAAGAAGAAGAAGAAGAAAGAGGAACCAAAAGGGGCTTAAAACAAGCCAAAAACACCATTCTGACTTGCGTTAACCGGTTAACCAATAGGTTAACCGGTTAACGCAGGAAAAACCTGCACATATTTAAAGGTGGTTAACCGGTTAACCAAATGGTTAACCGGTTAACGTTGTACCAGGAGCAGAAAAATGCAGAAAATTCAGCATGATCCATTTTGAAACCTTTTCTCAAACATTTGATGATCATGATCTGAATTTGCACGAATTTTAAAACCAAAATACAGTGGAATCCCTGCAATCAAAAAACAAATAAAGATACAAAGGATCTAGGAACAAAGGCACCAAGGATATACATCTTGAATGATGATGGTGAATATGGGTTTGTGGAGTGAGAGGAATTACCAAAGTCACTTCTTCAAATTGGACCAAATCAAGCTTAGATCTACCGAAATTGAAGAACAAAAGAAGGAAATGATGAAGGTTTAACTCAAGTTAGTCAAGAATTCAATGTGAATTCTTGATAACTTCAAAAGAAAGAAAGTGAGCTTTGGAGAATTTTGGTGTTGGGGAAGTATTTTGCAAGAGGTTTTGTGGCTATCAAAATCTTGTTGAATGAATGAAATTATGGTCCTATTTAAAGGCCTTAAGTATGGAAATTTGGTGGAATGGAGCTTGCTTTGGTAATTTGAATTTAGGTTTGGTAATTGGAATTTTGGTGGGAAATGGAAAAGAATGGTGATTAATGAGGGTTTATGGTAGGAAATGATCAAAGTGATGTAGAGAGATCAGAAACCAATGGATCTAGAATATTCCAATTAAATCAAAGATCTAAGGGTGCTGAATTTGAATAAAATATTCAAATTTCGCACTGGTTAACCAGTTAACCAAATGGTTAACCGGTTAACCAAGCCAAAATTTGAATGTTTTATTCAAATGAGGTTGCTTGGTTATTCTGGCCCGATTCTTTTTGTACGTCGAAGAAATAAACACATGAACCTTGGAAATCCTTTGAGTGGATCAATTAACTTGGGAAATCCTTGATCAGATAAATTGAATTATTTGTGGATCGTCTTCGACTTTTGTCTGTGAAATTTACTCGAGCTGCAGGACTGCTATTTTTGTTATTTTCAATGGTTCCTCTTCCTGAAAAAGGTTAGTAAAAGGAAACAAAATATTTTTTTTGAATTTTGATTAATGGTTAATAAACACAAACAAATAAAGTAATTTAAATACAATGGTGATCCCCTGCGAGGCATAAACCTGCACCCGAGAAGGATAAATGAACCAGTGCGATCTTGTTTGTATGCAAGATGCAGATGAGATGCGAAAAATCTTAGGCTCAAAAATTAGGGTATGCCAATGTGACTGTTAATTAGTTTGATAATATTGTGGCTAATATCACATCGTGCAATAATCTGAGTTTCTGTGATGATGACTTGCGTGAAGAAGGAAGGAACCATAATTTGGCTTTGCATATTTCAGTGAACTGTCAGGAAGATGCTATGTCTAAAGTACTGGTCGATACTGGGTATTCTTTGAATGTGATGCTGAAGTCAAATTTGTCCAAGATCGCATACCAAGGTGCTCCCATGAGGCGTAATGGGATTATTGTGAAAGCTTTTGACGAATCGAAGAAGACAGTGATTGGTGTAGTTGATCTTCCTATTTTGATTGGACCATTTATATTCCAAACTACTTTTCAAGTAATGGATATACGTTCCACTTACAGTTGTCTCCTTGGAAGATCCTGGATTCATGAGGCAGGAGTTGTGACATCTACTCTCCATCAGAAGCTGAAGTTTGTGAAAGATGGAAAATTAGTGACTATTGGCGGTGAGCATGCGATGCTGGTGAGCAATTTGTCATCTTTCTCCTATATTGATGCTGAAGAGGAGGTGAGAACTTCATTCCAGGCTCTTTATGTTGTTGATGATGTTGCTAAGAAGAATGTTATGCATATGTCTTCTCTCAAGGATGCTTTGCGCGTACTCGAAACTGGTCGATCTGACGGTTGGGGACGAGTTATTAATGTTGTTGACAACAGAGAAGGATTTGGTATTGGTTTTACACCAGGTGTGGCTCTCAATGACCCGGAGACTATTCAGGAAGTGTAGTACCCTAATTTTTGCCCTAAGTTTTCTTCGTATTTCATATGCATCTTGCATACAAACAAGATCACACTGGTTGCTCGGCTCTTCTCGGGCGTAGGTTTATGCCTCACAGGGGATCACTGTTTATTTTTAATTATTTTATTCGTTTATGTTTACTAAACATTAATTAAAATCCAAAAAAATATTTTCGTTTTCTTTCACTAACATTTTCAGAAAGAGGAACCATTGAAAAAGCCAAAAATAACACAGTCATGCAGCTCGAGTAAAATTTCACAGACAAAAGTCGAAGTTGATCCGCAAGTAATTCAAATTTATCTGATCAAGGATTTCCCAAGTTAATTGATTCATTCAAGGAATTCCAAGGTTCGGGTTTTTATTTCCATGCCATCTTCGACGTACAAAACGAACCGGGCCACAACAACCAAGCAATCATGTTTGAATAAAAAATTCAAATTTATGCTTGGTTAACCGGTTAACCATTTCCAATGTAAATTGGTTAACCGGTTAACTAGTGCGAAATTTGAATTTGTCATTCAAATTCAACACCCTTGTATCATTGATATATTTGGAATATTCTAGATCCATTGGCCTCTGATTTCTCTACATCACTTTGATCATTTCCTACCATAAACCCTCACTAATCACCACTCTTTTCCATTTCCCACAAAATTTCCAATTACCGAGCCTAATTTTAATTAACAAACAAGCTTCATTCCACCAAATTACCATACCTAATGCCTTTAAATAGGACCATAATTTCATTCATTCACTAAGCTTTAGAGAGCCAAATTCACCATGCAAAAATTTCTTGAAGTAACAAATCTCTTGCAAAAATTCCCCAAAAACCAAAAAATCTCACTAAAGCTTTTTTCCTCTTATTTTTTTGAAGTTATTAAGAATTCACATTGAATTCTTGACTAACTTGAGCTAAACCTCCATCCTATCTTTCTTGTTCATCAATTGCAGTGGATCTAGCTTGATTTGGTCAAATTTGAAAAAGTGCTTTTGGTAATTCACTCTTTCCATAAACCCATACTCACCCTCAACATTCAAGATGTAGATCTTTGGTGCCTTTAATTCAAGATCATTTGGATCTTAATTTGTTGTTTGATTGCAGGGATTTCACTGTATTTTGGTTTTAAAATCCGTACAAATTCAGATCATGATCACCAAGTGTTTGAGAAGGGTTTTGAAAATGGATCATGCTGAATTTCTGCAATTTTTTTGTTACTGGTTCAATGTTAACCGGTTAACCATTTCCAGTGTAAATTGGTTAACCGGTTAACCAGCTTTAAACTGCGTAGGATTTGAAATTTGCTTGCATTAACCAGTTAACCATTCATGTTTGAATCTACTAAGAAGAGTGATTGAACTTAATGATGAAATAATACCATAAGTATAAATCAATTTGGTATTCATCTTTAGTTTTGTGCGGTATTGCGTTCGGATGACAATTTACATATCATTTATCTCGCATGCATTAGCACTAACATTGATCACCTTAATTGGTGGTGTCCGACCTCATTTGTAGGGTAATTACTTCGTAAATTACTCGGTTATTGCTTAACATAGACCTAAATGTGTCCCGAATTCGGAATAAAAATCTAATTGGGTACTTGCCCTTTCGTGGATCGGATCTCTTGTTGATCGCGTAATCCCAAAGCGTTTAATCATATTGCATTAAGAATCGAGACTTATGAATGGTTGATGCATAGGTGCTTTGGGTCTCCCAATCGCCTTTCAAATTTCATTGAATTTGATCCAGTTTGCCTTGATTAATAGCTATAGTGTAAGATGCTAAGTAGATCCGGTTGCCTTTCGATTTTGGTTACTCTTTTGGTTGTGGTTGATTAAGTTCACCATACCACTTTTATGTAAATATTATTATACTATTGTTACTATTAATATTTTAGATTCTTTCACTTTAATTTCTTTTGCTACTAACATTTAAATTATTGCACTTTTCATGCTTTTATTATGCTTTATTCATCCATTATCATGTTTATTATTTGCTCTTATTTTTGTTATGTTGATTTTTCCTTTTGTCCATTTGGACACAAAAACATTAATAAAGAAAATAAAGAGATAAAGGAAGAAAAATCTAACCAAACTTGATGACACTTCCAATTATGAGCATATGAGTTTCATCCTTATAAGCTAGCAAATGGCCAAATAAAGGCAAGTACCAACTTCATGAAGAGCAAGGCAAATGAGAGGTGTCCTAAAATCTAAGTCGAAAACTTCATTCCAGTGCCAAAGATAGTAACCAATAGTCCAAAGATTAAGATCACAAGTTCTTTATAGATTTATTCCTAGTCCCTTCATCTCCACCCCTTCTTTAATTTTCAAACTCTTCTCTCTTTTTCAAAGGCTTCCTTTTTAAAAAAAAAATCATCACTTCTTTAATAAACAAAACCTTGACTTTTGTCAAGTGGATTTTACTTCTTTTTTTCTTTTAAAACCAATTAATTTAACCATTTTGACCTTAATTCAAAAATAAAAAGAATCAAACTCATTCAAGTTGTTTTGTGCATTTGTGCACTTTTGTTTGTTTTCTTTAAAAGAGTGCCGATTATGAGTCATTATTCTTTAGTCGGGTGCAAGTCTTTCAATCTCCATGGTTGTAGTTTGATGTAATCGAGTCTCTTATCATTTGTGGGGGTTTTATGGCATACTCGTTGATTTTATCCGAGTTGGTGCCTTCCCCATAATGATGTATGGGTTCATGCCTTCATTCTCATGGTATTTTGTTTGGCCATCCACTTGAAAATGACAAATTCTCTTCACTTAATAAAATCAATTATAACCAACCCTTTTTTTTTACTATTTGTACCACGAACTACGGGATTTTGATCTTGTATTGCACTTTGTAGGTACGTAGGCATGAGGTGGTAAACCTCTCCAAACACAAAAATATAAAAAAAATAATTCTTTTCTCATCCCTCCACTCTCATTTGACAAACCTTTTTCAAACCAAAAGCAGTAAATATTTCAAAGGGCTCCTGTGGGAGTACCACAAACATTTTGGGTGCGTAAAACCTTCCCATTGTGCAACCTATCCCCTTACCCGGTTCTTTGCTTGTTTCTTTTAGCTCTTTTTTCTTTTGGATTCATTAGGATTTATTCGCTCATTTTTCCTTTTCCTCCTGGAATAAAATAAAAGTGCGGTGGTGACTCTGTTTACTTTTAGTTAAGTTAACTAGTAACTTACACTCATGATTTTACTGCTACAGAAAAGTGGTGACTCTGCTGGGGATCACATCTCTAAGTGGATTCGGCCTATTTTGATTTATTTAATGTTTTGGCTTGATTTGTTTGTTATTTGTTTGTTATTTGTTTGTTTTGTTTCGGTTTTGATGATCCTCTGTGAGTGAGATAAATTTTAACTCGGATTTGAGTTAAACTTATGATAGGACGGCGATATTCAAAGTGATACGCGATGGAGTAGTTCAAAGCGATATCAATTCGATAATCTCCACTCGACTGGGCTCTCTTGGATTATTAATATCATAATGAGTAATCGTAATATGGCATTATTTTCCGACCTTAAGCTGATCATACTGAGGACCGTAGAACCCTTAACCCATCCAAGCTAATTTAGGAACGTAATGCAAAAACTATCCAGGTGTAAACCTAAGGTGGTTGTCACGCGATACTACACTCGGACGAGGTCTATTTTAAGAATGTTATCGGTTGGGGAGTAATCCAACTTCCCGATACTATTCTAAAGATGGTTGTTTACTCCGGGCACCTCTGTTAGCACCCTTTTGGTTTTCTGCAGGTACAATAAAGACAAAACCTTAGCATTTACCTGTGTGGGAGGTGTTCTGTTACCTTGACTTCATGCTCGTGACTCAGAATCTAAACCTGTGTGCTTTGTGTGATCTTGTTTGTGATTGTTGCATACATGCACTCATGCATTCATGAGCATTGTTTTTGAGATTTCAAGGGACTCATAGGTACTTTTGCAAAATTTTAGATGTCCATGGTTATGAATGTTGAAAGAAGGAACACAAAGAAGTATAATTTCAAGAATCATAATATAGCAGAGCTAAGAAAACTAGGAGCTTTAATGATCGACACCCAGGAGTTCCGGAAATGTTATGGAAATCTCTTGTTTATCTTGGATATCGATGTACCATAAGGGATTCTCCCTACCTTGGCTCAGTTTTATGATTTGTTGCATCATTGTTTCACCTTTCCTGATTATCATCTTGTGCCGATCTTAGAGGATTACTCTCATTGGATGGGTTTACCTATTTTGGATAAGGAATTTATTTTCAGTGGTTTAAAGAAGGAGCTTACGACCAAAGTCATCGCCAAAGCCTTTTTTCTCAAAGAGTCTGATCTTAATAGGAAGTTTCTTCCAAAAGGGGAGTGTTCGTGGTATTAATGTGAAGTTCTTAATGGGGAATGCTTACACTTCTCTTACTTTGGGTCATAAGGATGCATTTGAGGTTATTCTTGCTTTGTTCATTTATGGGATTGTCTTGTTTCCTAACTTAGATGGTATTGTGGATGAGGGTGCCATTCAGATTTTCTTGAAGATAATTATGGTACCTAGTTTGCTTGGAGACATGTATCATGCCTTTCATTATAGGACCTCCAAAGGTGATGGAGAGATTGTGTGTTGTGCGCCTCTTCTCTATAGGTGGTTTATTTTGCACCTACCAAAGTCCGACGTCTTCAAGGATAATAGAGAGAAATGAAGATGGTATCAAAGGATTATGTCTCTTTCTCATAAGGATATGACTTGGTATTGTTCCTATTATGATATTGGAGTGCTTATTGACAGTTGTGGAGAGTTTCCTAACGTACCTCTTCTTGGTACACATGGGGGAATTAGTTACAACCCTATTCTTGCCAGGCAACAGTTGGGATATTTCTTGAAAGACATACCAAACAACCTTTACTTATCCAATTTCTTCTTTCTCAATGATGCAGATCATGTAGAAATGAAGAAAAGGATTGCTCATTCTTGGCATGCGGTTCATCGGAAATAGAAGGGTCAATTGGGAAGACAACACCTTGCTCCCTCTGAGTGTTACATCTAATGGGTTCGATCTAGGGCTTCCAAGCTCAAGATGCCTTATCCACCCGAGGAACCTTTGTTTCCTATATTACCTTTGTCCTCTTTTCTTGCCCCCATTGATGAGAAGGTTTCTCTTCAAGAAGAGTTGGACAAGATGAAGAAAGAAAAAGAAAAATGGCTACTTGAGAAGACGACGATGCAAGAGCAACTGAAGGAGAAAGATGATCTCATTGAGTTACTTGAGCAACATGTTACGAAGAGGCAGTTAGATGATTTATTTTCCTCTATTACTCCATCTATCATTACTCCTACATCCAGTGCTTGGAAGGCCATTGTTGACCAGTTGGTGAAGGATAAGGAAGACATGGAGAATCGATACAAGAAGGAGATTTAGAGGATTCACATGAAGTACCAGCCGGGACTCGGATCTTCTTCAGATATGATCCCCTAGGCCTAGTTTGCTTTTCTCTCATGTATTAGGATTATTGAAATTTGTACTTCACTTGTAATCCTTACTTTGATTTTAATGAGAACGAGTTTTTAGTACTTCAAAAAGCGTTTCTTTATAAATATTGCAATTTATCTTATAGCCCTTTGAAATCTTTGTATTTACATACGCATACCAATCATCATGCCCACATTGGTCTTGCTTCTTGAGAGTTGTACATGGATTTTATGTTGTTTCTTGGTCTTCATTTAGTTCTCCTATCAAGCTGACTCACAAGGTTGATACTCGAGCTAATCGAAAGAAGATGCCGGAAGCCTTACAACAAGAGAATCGCAAGTTGCACGAGGAAGTTGCATATTAGAAAGATAGCTTAGAAAGGGTCACTGCCATGATGGAAAGCTTGGTGGCTGCTCAGAAGCAGCCACCCCTATTCATAATTCTCCGACTCAGCATACAGTCATCTCTGAGATTGTCACTACATCAATTCCTGCTGAAAATATCATTTCTTCTCGCTACTGCATGCCTCCTAGCACACCATGGGGTATGCTGGCTAATTTCATTCCTACTGGTTATCCTCCTCCTCCTCTTGAGACTGTTGCGTTTAATACTCTTCAGCCGGTAATGACTACTGCACCGCCTGTGATGCACACTACTTCGCACCATGATGAAGTGATTTACCATGATGAGCCCAGTAAAGGCGTTGGTGTGATTGAAAGACTTGATGATTTTCAAGGTCGTTTTGTTGAGTTACAGAAAGAGATGGGGGCTTTAAGGCATAAGGATTTATTCAGTAAAGATGCTTATGATCTCTTTTTGGTTCCTAATGTCAAGGTTTCGTACAAATTTAGGTTGACTGAGTTCGAGAAGTATAAGGGCAACACTTTTCCTTTCAGTCACCTGACTATGTATGCTAGAAAGATGTCTGCTTAGACAGATAATGATCAGCTTCTGATTCATTATTTCCAAGACAGTCTGACTGGTGCAGCCATGAGATGGTACATGAGTTTGGATAGCAGCCAAATCCATACTTTCAATGATTTAGGAGAGGCTTTTGTTAGACAATACAAGTAGAATGTTGATATGGCACCATACAAAGATCAGCTTCGTGCTACATCCCTAAAGGACAAAGAAACTTTCAAAGAGTATGCACAGAGATGACGCAAGCTAGCAGCTTAGATTGTTCCTCCTCTAGAAGAGAAAGAGATGACAAAGATAATTTTGAAGACTTTAGGCTCTTTCTATTATGAGAAGATGATTGCAAGTGTTCCTTCTGATTTCACTAAAATCGTGAATATGGGGATGCGTTTAGAAGAAGGTGTCAGTGAGGGACGATTGAGCAAAGAAAGTAGTATGGGTTCAAGCTCTGAGAGGTTCAACTTTGGTAAGAAGAAAGAAGGTGAGACTAATGATGTGTCTCATGAAATTTATAGAAGACCTCGTGGACGTGAGAATCGTCATCAGCAGCATGTAGCTTTTGTAACTCCGATGATTAATGTGACTTCAACTATGCCAGTAGCTCCAAAGTATCAATCTCATTATCAAAAGCCTTATGTGCAACAGAGTGGTAATCAACAGGGTCGTGCTAAGCCGAACTTTGATCCCGTTACGATGTTGTATGCAGATCTGCTTCCATCTATGATTGAGAAGGATCTTGTGCAGACACGTTCTCCGCCTCTTGTTCCAGAGTTTATCCCATGGTGGTATAAGCCAGAAGCTCATTGTGCTTTTCATCAAGGTGCCCCGGGGCAAGATGTTGAAAACTATTATCCATTGAAGTTTGAAGTGCAGAAATTGATAAGGAGAAATGTTCTATATTTCAATGAAGTTAATCCAAATGTGAAGACGAATTCGCTTCCGAATCATGGTAACACGTATGTGAACATGGTTGATGGTTGTCCTGGTTTGTTCAAGATTTATGAGGTCCGCTATATCCGAAGGTCTTTGGTTGAAATGCATGCTTTTTTAAGTGAATATCACGATATTGATCACGATTATACTGGATGTTGCATCTGTTTGGTGAACCCTCGTGGTTGTGTGATTGTTAAGAGAGACCTTCAAAAGATGATGGATGATAAGTTGATTGAAGTGACAGCCAAAAGAGACGAATATGAAAATGAAGTGAATGTTATTGTGCCTTAGTTCAATATTCCTGAGAAGGTTGTTCCTGAGAAGGTGGTTATTTCTTTTGCTAACCGCAAATATGTTGTTACTCCATTGGTGATCAATTTTCCTGGTCCAATGCCATATGAGTCTGATAAAGTTGTTATGTATCGCTATAATGCTACGATGCTAGAAAATGGTAAGGAAGTTCTAATTCCTTCTCCAAAGTCAGTGGTTAGCATTGCTGATGTGACAAAGGTTACTCAAAGTGGTCGAGTTTATGCTTCGGATCCTCTAAGGAGAACTGAAGATAGAAGTGCAAGTAAGCAGATTGAGGATGTTGTTGCCCGATCAGGTCAATTTCCTGATTCCATTTTAAAAGATAGTGAAGATGAGGTGTTAAAATTGATAAAGAAAAGCGAGTACATCATTACTGAGCAGTTGTTGCATACTCCATCGAAGATATCAGTTTTATCACTCTTGATGTGCTCTGAGGCTCATAGGAAGTCTTTGCAGAAGATTCTTGATTAAGCTTATGTTAATCATGATGTGACTATTGATCAGTTTTATAGTATTGTGGCTAATATCACATCGTACAAAAATCTGAGTTTTTGTGATGATGACTTGCCTGAAGAAGGAAGGAACCATAATTTAGCTCTACATATTTCAGTGAATTGTGAGAAATATGCTATGTCTAAAGTGCTGGTTGATATTGGGTCTTCTTTAAATGTGATGCCGAAGTCGACTTTGTCAAGGCTTGCTTACCAAGGTGCTCCCATGAGGAATAGTGGGATTATTGTGAAAGCTTTTGATGGATCGAAGAAGACAGTAATTGGTGAAGTTGATTTTCCTATTATGATTGGACCGTTTATATTCCAAATTACTTTTCAAGTAATGGATATACGTCCCACTTACAGTTGTCTCCTTGGAAGACCCTGGATTCATGAGGCAGGAGTTGTGACATATACTCTCCATCAGAAGCTGAAGTTTGTGAAAGATGGGAAATTAGTGACTATTGGTGGTGATCAAGCGACGCTAGTGAGCAATTTGTCATATTTCTCCTATATTGATGTTGTAGAAGAGGTGGGAACTTCATTTTAGGATCCTTCTGTTGTTGATAATGCTTCTAAGAAGAATGTTATGCATGTGTCTTCTCTCAAGGATGCTCTACGCGTGCTTGAAACTGGTTGATCTAACGGTTGGGGACGAAATATTAATGTCGTTAACAACAAATAAGGATTTGGTATTGGTTTTGCACCAGGTGTGGCTCTCAATAACACGAAGACTATTCAGGATGGATTCCGAAGTGTTAGGTTTATCAATGATCATTCCGCTGCTGCCATCATTGAAGATGATGAAGATGAAGAAATGCCTAACCTTGTTACGCACGAAAAGATTTGAAAGAAATGGATTGCTGTTGATGTTCCTTATATTATTCATGCTTCAAAGTAATTTGTTTTATTTTCTTTCAAAAAATCCTTTCACTCTGCTCAAGGTGAAAGTGATTTTTGTTGGGCTTTGTTTCAAGTTTTATAATCATCAATAAAATGTTATTTTGTTATTTCCATATGTGTTTTTCCTTTTTTGCTTTATTCTGAAAAATGCTAACATAAAAAACCCCAAATAATAATAATCACTGTTTATCTGCATAATATTTGCACTTTTGTTCATACTCTAAAATAAAAATAAAATCATTATGCATATTGATTGATAAACCCATTGAAAACAATGATCATATTCCCACTCCCAAATTTCAATTCCCTGTGTTCGAAGCTGAGGAAGGGGATGTTGAAGAGAGTCCAGATGATATTTCTCGGTTGCTTGAGCACGAGGAGAAGTTTATTCAGCCTCATGGAGAGTCTATAGAGATGGTCAACTTGGGTTCTGAAGATGATAAGAAAGAAGTTAAGGTTGGAGCATTGCTTGGTCCTGAGGTTAAGAAGAGGACTGTAGAGCTTCTTAGAGATTGTGTTCATGTATTTGTTTGGTCTTATCAGGACATGCCAGGTATTAATACTAATATTATAGAACATAGATTGCCGATGAGGCCTGAATGTCCACCTGTGAAGCAAAAGTTGAGAAGAACTCATCCTGATATGGCAGTAAAAATCAAAAAGGAGGTTCAAAAGAAGATTGATGCATGCTTTCTTGTGACATCTAACTATCCTCGATGGGTGGCCAATATTGTGCATATTCCAAAGAAAGACGGAAAAGTACGAATGTGTGTTGATTATAGAGATTTGAATAAAGTTAGTCCAAAAGATGATTTTCCATTGCCACACATTGATGTGTTGGTAGGTAATACAACTAAGTTTGATGTGTTCTCTTTTATGGACGGATTTTCCAGTTATAATTAAATAAAGATGGCACCCGAGGACATGGAAAAGACCATATTTATTACACCATGGGGAACATTCTGCTACAGAGTGATGCCGTTTGGATTGAAGAATGTTGGTGCGACATACCAAAGAGCTATGACCATGTTTTTCCATGATATGATGCACAAGGATATTGAGATATATGTTGATGATATGATCGCTAAGTCGAGGGCTGAAGAGGATCATGTTGAACATTTGCTAAAGTTATTTCAAAGGTTAAGGAAGTTTAAGCTTCGTTTGAATCCGAACAAGTGCACGTTTGAAGTATGTTATGGAAATTTGCTAGGTTTCATTGTCAGCCAAAGAGGCATTTAAGTTGATCCTGATAAATTGAAAGCTATTCGGGAAATGACTGCTCCAAGAACTGAAAATCAAGTAAGAGGATTCTTGGGCCGTTTGAATTATATTTCGAGGTTTATCTCTCACATGACTGCCACATGTGCTCCGATCTTAAAGTTGCTTTGAAAAGACCAAGGTTGTGTCTGGACAGATGATTGTCAGAAGGCGTTTGAAAGTATCAAAGAATATCTGCTTGAACCTCATATCTTGTCTCCTCCGATGGAGGGTAGATCGTTAATTATGTACTTGACTGTGTTGGAAGATTCCATGGGTTGTGTGCTTGGTCAACAACATGAATTTGGAAGACAAGTATATGAAATTTACTACTTGAGTAAGAAATTCACTGATTGTGAGTCTCGGTACTCCATGCTTGAAAAAACTTGTTGTGCCTTAGCTTGGGCTGCAAAGCGTCTTCGCCAGTATATGTTGAATCATACAACTTGGTTGATCTCCAAAATGGATCCAATCAAGTATATCTTTGAAAAGCCTGCTTTAACTGGGAGGATTGCTCATTGGAAAATGTTATTATAAGAATATGATATCGAGTACCGAGCTCAAAAAGCTATAAAAGGTAGTATCTTGGTTGACCATTTAGCACATAAACCATTTGATGATTACCAGCCTACCAAGTTTGATTTCCCAGACGAGGATATGATGTATTTGAAAATTAAAGATTGTGATGAACCTTTGATTGAGGAAGGGTCGAAGCCTGGATCTCAATGGGGTTTAGTTTTTGATGGTGTTGTAAATGCACGCGGAAGAGGGATTGGATTTTCCTAATTGCATAATTTTTACCATATGCCTTTAGGTTATACGAAGAGAATCAAGGCTGTGCATGCCTAGATGCAGATTCTGTTCAAGATCAAGACAACTTATTTGTTAATACGGATCTTGAAGTCGTACATGTCTATCCCACAGAATGAAGTGTACCAAGTCCATCGTCGTTGTGGCAAGTAAGCAGTCTCCTGGCGTCGTTCAAAAGACAGTTCTATGTTGTTATTGTTGTTTACTGTTCACCACACCAGAGTTCTCCAACCGGTATCTTCTTTGGTTGGGTTCACACCCCTTTTCTTCTTCTCCATCAGAGTGAAAATTTCGAGTTTATTTTTGGTATTCAATCGTAGTTCATCTCGAACGTCTGATAGTCGATGCTCCCATCCTTTTCAAATTAACAGATGGTTGAATAGGGGCATCATTAACACCCCAAAATTTGCCCCCTGGTTTTTTCTATCTTTTTTTGCTTTTCGTTTAGCATTCATAGATCATACATTAGGTCACATCATGTGCATAAGCTCCTGAGACATGGGATCGTTATTTTCAGTACATTCATTAAAAGCCTAATCCACATTCAAGGCCCATCAACTTTTTTTATCTTATTATCTTTATTTTACAATGACCATCAAAAGCTAAAAAAAAGAGAAACAAATGGTTGTACGTGAACCAACAATAACATGAATATGATTCGCACCAATAAATTTCTAGCTTTCACGCCAATTTTGTCACCAAGGCATACTGCATTTTTACACTATTCAACACCACGACAAACTACATGCGAACCCACCATCATTTTCCAACAACCACAACCACTGTGTGCACTCTCACAAGCGTCCGCACCAAGCATTCCGTGGATAAATTTGTACTACTTTTTTCCTGCCAACTCACAAACAGACACAAAATAACCTTATAAAGTTATCCATTGAATCCGCTACGACATGCACACTCCACCATAAGACACACTTTTTGCCAACAGAAACGATACTTGCGCAAGAGGAGTCACGTACATCACACAAGCATTTTTGAATTCCACTTTCATCAACATACAAAACACGCACAAGCCTTGCAACAAAACAATTCCATTTTTTGTTCTCTCTAAAAATCACGCATAACACCACAACTCACTTTGAATTTCCATTCTAAAAAAAACCTGCATAACATAATCATCACTAAAACATTCATTCTGCTACTCTGCAACCTCACTCTCTCACTCATACTCAAACCGAAACCAACCCTGCATCCATTAACAACCTCTTCTATTTTCCATCACCCAAACCTCTATTAACCCTTTAAAATTCAAAACATAAACCAGAAAAATAGAGAAAGGAGAAATAGGAACGAAATCCTCGATTTCGAAGCATCAACAGCGAAAACCATTTTTCTGCAGCAACAACAAGAATAAATCCATAACCTTTTTCATCACATAAAAACCTAAACTACGTCTGAATCCCTCCTTCACCAATCGTCTTTCTCTTCCTCCATAAACAACCATAAACCAACCTTCACGCCATCCCCTGCTCACACAACAATCAACAACACATCATCGAATTAGAAAATAGAGAAGAAGAGTTCAAATTCACACACTCAGAAAATAGAAAAGGAGAAGCGTGAGAAAGTTCGAGAGGCAGAGATTGAAACGAACTCTGAGAGAGGAATCGATGGCGGACTCTAAGCTGTCGTTAGAGATTTTTGAAGAAGATGAACAAGCCGCGACCATCGCACGAGGGCGGCGGAATCGAAGACGAAGGTTCCTCTGGTGACTCCATGGCCGTTGTGATGATGGAGTCACTCGCGGTGAGAGGGAAGGGTTCTTCCCTTGACAGTGATTTTGCGCAGAAAAAGAAACAGGGTCACGATGAATTTTGTTGATGATGTTCTCTTTTTATTACTTTTTCTTTTTATAAAAAAAAACCCTTATTGTTTTTTTTTAATTTGTTTTTTTTTCCTGATTTTAGTTGTGGATTGGGATTATAAGTACAAGATCATTCTGCTTCTCGCACCTCCTACGGGTCTTTCTATTGTTGTTGTTGTTGGGCCATCAACCAGGCCCATTGAGGATTGTTGTTCACACTACTTTCCAACAGAGAACCCATCTGTTTTGTTATTTCTTCTTATTATTTTGTTTTTGTAATTAGATCTCTTTTCTATAATTTTGTTCAATTAATTGCTATTTAGTTATTAATTAATACTTATCATATGTTTAGTTTAGAATCCATTAGAATTTTGTTGATTTTGATTTTGATTTTAATTTATATTAATTAGGTTTAATTAAATAGGATTTTGTTTAGTTTTGGTTTTAGTTTGCATTTGATGTTTTGTAGGCTTATTGCTTGATTTTGATGATGGATGATGTAACTTAGTGATGACCTATTGATTGATTATTTTTTGGACTGATGGGATCTCTGTACACAATTTGCACTTAGACCTTGACTTTGCATGGACCAATTTTTTGGTGTTAATTATGTTTCTCTTTGATTGGTCATCTTGGATGTTGGATGCTTATATTTGACTTTTGTCTGATACCCGAATAATTAGCAATTGTGCTTGATTGTTAACTCCATTTACTGGTTGGAAGATTCTGGATTTCTCTTGTGTGTATTGAAGAGACAACGAACCTTCTCCGTTAGGTACCACGGAGACCTAATTTTTACCTTTTGCATGCTGTTGCATTTGAAGTCCTACTGGTATAGGCCCTGTTTGCGTTCGTCTAATTACCTGATGTTGTTCTTTCTTTACTGGCACACTTATTGCTTCCACATCCCCACTCTTTTTTCCACTTCTTTTCTTACTTTATTAACTTGTAATTGTGATGTGCTTATGCCATCATTTGTCTAACTTATTTCCATCCCCTTAGAGAACAACTTAACTTCTTTGGTAGAAGTAAGTTGATTTTCTACCTTCTTTCTTCTTCTTTTCTTCTTCTTCATTAGGATAGATTTAAACCACACTAACCTAGGATTCCTATGCATGATAGCATTAGGATTAATCTCTCCCCTTAGATTTTACCTTTGAGATCCTTTTGGTTCTTCTCTTCTCATCTTCACACAAAAAACCTAAAAAAACTCTCTAATAAAGGTTGAAGTAGTCTCTTGTGTAATGGCCTTATTCCATGGATACTCTTATTCACCCCATCTTGGTGGCGGCATAAGTTTATCTATGATGTACAAGTTCAGTCATGAGAATATCCTCTAGAGAAAATCATAAAAACATTTCTTCACTATAATTCATAAAACACTTAATAACTTCCAAACAAGTTAGTGAATTCAAACCCTAATCTTAGGAAACAAGTTTGAGGGTCTTCTTCATTCTTGGTGGACTTGTTACTCATCCTATTTAGGGATGTGGTAATAAGGACACATTCCTTAGAAAAGTATTTGCTTTCACTTCCTTGTGTCACACTCATAAAAAACTCCTAAAAAACACTGGACAACGAATAAGTGTCTCTCCTTCGGGACTTCTTTACTCATCTCACTCACTTTCATCGTACGAACTTGCTCCTACTTGTCATTTTGCAAGACGGTAATGCACTCGTGCCAGACGAGCCTGCAACACCTGGGCATTGACATAAGCAGTTCAAGCCTTAAGACACAAGCAATATTTTCCACCCCTAGTTAGGGGAACTACGACGACTCTGATCCTCATGTCCAGATGAGGTACGTGGGCAACGAGGTAGGGCCCGTTCGAGCACTCTTTTATTTTCCCTACATTTTCCCCCCTTTCTTTTCTTTTCTTCAGCCCATATCCTTTTCTTTTGCAGCAACCATTTCTTACACCCTTTGAAACAATTTCTTTGCAAGCGTGGATCTCGTCGAGTACGGAGGACGATCTGGGTGCTAATACCTTCCCAGCGCGTAACCGACTCCCGAACCCAGTTTCTTTGGTTCGCAGGACCTTTGTCATTCCTTTTCTTTTTTTTGGTTTATGCAACATTACTATTCTCGTTCCTTCGGTATAAAAATGTCTAGCTGGCGACTCTAACCTTTTCCGCGCCACTTTCGCGTTTGTACCAGGATGGAAATCCAGGGAGCGACAACAGGCGACTCTTTTGGGGAATTGAACCCAGAATCTCTGGTTTCCCTTGAGAGTCTCTCCTAGCGCTTGCGTGTTTCTGTTTTACTGGGTGTTTGATTGTTTTTTGTTGCTTGTATACTTTACTGTTGTTTATTTACAGTTTATTTACAACTTTATTTACAGTTTTCAGTATTTTATTTTCATGCATCATATATTATACTGAACTGTTTGAACTGGTTTTCTGTTTGGCGGGACTTGGGGGTTACTGTGATTTGTGAGATGAGGTTATCCAAATACCCGACTTGAGTGCACCAAAGGACTTAGCATGGGAAATCACTTTGGCTCTATGGTATCTTATCATGGGGGTATTAGTATGTTCACACCCAGATTCGCGACCGTCTTGGAAGTGTTTTGATATAGGGGTCTTCTCTACTTCATTACACGACCTTGATAGTTATGTGCGGCTGGTGACCGATCATTGAGAACCTTGTGGAAACATCCCTCTCCGGTGGTGACAGTAACAGACCATATTCTCTGGCAAACCCATTCGCACCCGAGGGCCCGCCTAGAACTCGCATAGGATGGCCTGGTTCTCTTATAGGAACTCAGTCAAAGCATTTGGTTGTATGACAATAGTATTGTATCCTACAGGCTGAATGTACTATTGTTTCTCGATTTCAGCACTTGAAGTTGGGGACTTATAAGGGATGCTTGTTTTCCCAGACTCCAACTGAGACCTCCTTGAGTAGTACATAATACTTAACTGATTCCCTGATTTGGTCATGAGCCATTTCTCAGAAATGGTGAACGTATTATTGTTATTCGGCTTTGAGAGTTCGTGATGTTTGACCCAGAGCACACCTGTGAGATTGGGAGGGGTTTACAGGTTTGCAGAAACCCTTGACCTCAACATACCCTGGTTATCAGTGTGTTCTATGTTTTGATCTGGTCACTATGATTCTGGAGTTCTTGATCCTTTGGTTCTTGGTGATTATCCTGGGTTATTATTCATAGATCACGTGGTTTCAGATTCTTAGCTCAGTATTCCAGATTCCAGACAGTTTCCAGACGTTGATCTCATGTCTTTGCATATTTAGCATACTCATACTGCATTTGCATTCATCAGCATTACATTTCCTTTTTCCATAGAGCTCATCGTTCCTCCTTTATCCATGACAAACCAGCTGATTTCCTGGTACTCATCTTGAACAAGTGGTAACTATTGGAAGACGACATAGTGTTTGAAGCAAGACCGAGCGGTGTCAAGATGTAAAAGATCAGATTGGAAGTCGTTGGTAGATATGTCGAAGAACAACCTTCAAAATGTTGATTTTCCACCTGGATTCACTTTGATGATCAATCTCATGTATGGTCTTTCTCCTGACGAGGATCTTCCTCAAGTGAACAACCTTACTCAAGCTCAACTCACGCAGGGTCCGGTTGTGAATCAGGATGTACGTGAACCATCCTTTGTCCGAGATGGACCTTCATCTTCTTCTGATGCTACGGATTATCAGAGTTTTGCTTTCCCTATACCAAACTTCCAAGGGGAAACACCTATGGTGAAAACTAAGGATCCACGAACTATTGAGACTACTGAAAGGTTATGTGTGTTGGATGAGCAACTCAAAGCCTTAACGAATCCTGATGCCTTTGGTTTTGATGCTTTAAACTTGTGTTTGGTGCCTGGTCTACCTCCAGATTTCAAAACTCCTAAGTTCGAGAAGTACGCTGGTGTCAGTTTCCCAAAGCGTCATTTGGTTATGTTCTGCAAAAAGATGACTTCTTATGCCCGCAACAATGAGCTGATGATTCACTACTTTCAGGACAGTTTGAGTAGTGCATCCTTAAGTTGGTATATGAATTTGGAAAGTAGTCGTATTCGGTCTTGGAATGATTTATCCAGAGCTTTCCTGAAGCAATACCAGCACAATTTAGACATGGCGCCTAGTCGCACGCAGTTTCAAAACCTATCTCAGAGGAGTAGTGAATCTTTCAGAGAATATGCACAATGGTGGAGAGAATTAGAAGCCCAGGTGCAACCACCACTTTCAGACAGAGAATTAGTTGACCTGTTTGTGGGCACCTTGAAAGGTCCATACCTAGAAAGAATGAGTAGCATTAGAACATCAAACTTTTCTGGTTTGATAAGAGTTGGAGAGTACATCGAGAGCCTACTCAAAAATAGAGAGATCCAAGACTCTTTGAATATCTCAGCTAGAGGAAGTGAGTCTGTTGTTATCTCCCAAGAGGAAGAAGGGCATGACATCAGTGCAATCATGGCCAATATCAGTTATTCTAGACCATCATCTTCTCTGAGATCATAATTTCCCGTGTCTGGCTATTCTTACAGACAACCAACAATTCTCAGAGCACCACATCAAAAACCCAGGACTCCTCCTCGTCCAAATCCGCAAGCTCATGGTCGAAGATTTCATAATCAACTTCAGAGCCAGCCTAGGCCTCGCAACAATCTGGAAAGAAGGAATGCTCCTCTTCATTCAGTCCCTATGGAGTACAACGAACTTTTTCCACATCTAATTTATAGCTCATTGGTGGTTCTTAAGCCTCTCAAGTCATTGCCAGAGCCGTACCCTCCAGAGTACAACCCTCATGAGCAATGTGGGTATCATGGTGGATCAATAGGGCATTCAACTGAAGATTGCAAATCTTTTCAAGCCAAGGTGCAACAGTTGATTGACAAGGGTACATATCCTTTCCAGAAGGAAGCTTGGTTGTGCATGTCAACCTCTCACCTGATTGAGTTTGAGGACTTCAAAGGAGCGTCTCCTGATTTTCAGTGGTTCAGACAAGAAGATGTCATCAGAATTGGAGATCATTGTATCCTTTATATCATTTGCATTGTAGTTTCCTTCCTGTTAATAGCTATTTGTCTTTTAAACATTATTTTTTTTAATGGTAATATTAATGAAATGATCATGCACTTTTTGAATCAATTATGTCGCATTCGCTCACTTTTTCTTTCCTTCCATAAAAAAAAAAAAATACATCCATATACCTCTCATTTATTTCACTGTTATTTAGAAGATATTTGAGGGAGGATGATGAAAACTGAATACCCATAATTGTTGAAGGTATGTTTTCAAGGTAGAACCAGCTGACGATGTACATGCATTGCTTTAATTCCAAACACAGGAGATATAAGGGAGATAGACCCTCGTCAACCCCTTTGAGCCTCGAAGTAGGAGTTTCTTTTCTGAGCGAAAAAACCCTCACATTCAACCCGGGGCAGGATAGTCATCAGTTACTTTGACCAAGCGTTCAAATTTTCAAAGGAGTGTGCATCTGAGGATCCATTACCTTATATGCATTACACCTCAAGAGTTCAAGGGATGTGAAACCACAATGGTTACCCCTCACCAACAAAGGAATGTGACAGTCACAACCCTTTCATGCAAGTCAGACAAACCAGTGTCACACGATTTGTTCAAGAAAAAAATCAAATAAAAAAAGAGAAATAAATCCCGCTAAGTCAAGAAAAAAAACATGAGGACAAATGACTTAAGCAAAAGTTAGGGCATCCCGTTGGACTTCAAAATTGAAAAAAAATCAAAAAGAAAAATCAGTCCAGGCAAAAGTTAGGGAGTAAAAATCAGGAAGAAAAATCTTCCATAAGAACAAAGTCGTGTGACCACAGACACAAAGACAAAAGGGTGATTGTTACTCCAAAAACCTCATTGGTGCTTAAACTGTCAATGTCTTTGGTTCCTCAACCATCACAAAACCCTTTCGAGAGGTGAGCGCTTAGGCCAAATTAGCTGAGTGTAGGACTAGAGAACATCAAGGAGAATGGGTGGGCACATATAAACTTTGAGCCATAAATCTTTCTTTCTAAAACCGTGAACTAGACCACGTCATAACCCTTGAAAGTCTTAATTGAAACAGGGTCAATTCTGAAAGCATACTACGACGAGGTTGCGTAAACTGACTCCTAAAGACTTGCTAATTCATCACTATGTTTGGACGAAGGGTCCATTTGTAACACACTATCACAACATTCAAATAAATAAATTTTCAAAACCTGCATGAGCGTCACGTTAAAATTACCATTTGTAAATGAACAATTTTAATTGCAAGTCAGTATGTGACATCAGTGGAGTTCCTACAAAGAGCAAACACGAGAGAATTTGATCATTCAACAATGATGACCAGAATCAAGAACATCTTATAAACCTATTAATCAGGGGCATGTTATATAGTGGTTTTGTTGACCAAGGCATCTGTCAGTCTAAAGTAAGCTTCCCAAGCATCAGTTGATTGAGGGGAAATCGTTCAAGAGTCAGTTGATTAGTGAATCTTCCAAACAGGGGCAGGCCACCCGAAATTTCTGTTGACTAAGGTTGAATTCTTCCAATGCTCATTCAAAATGATTCAAGTCGCTTCTACGCTCATACCGGGGAAGGACACTTCCAGAGCTCACTAAGTGCAACTCTCCTCCGGAACATTCAAGTTCTCCATTCCAAGAGTTGGATAATCGGAGCAGTCTGTTCAAAGACTCACCATACTGGGCAACTTTAGCTACACGGAGCAAGTTATATTAGTAATCTTCGAGTTCAAGACGAGTATTGGGAAATCATGTTACTCACCCTTGCCTTTGTCACCTTTCTCAACAAGAAGCCTTGCCATAAGACCTTCCTTCCTACCTCGGGAGCTTTTCTAGATTTTCATGAGCATTGCATAAATCATTTGCATATATTATTCATGTCGCTTCGCTTGAGCATCTAGAGCATACGCATCATAAATGCATTGGGCATACTCCCGCAACATCAATCTCGTGTCGTAGGGCCTCGTAACCCAACTTCTTAACAATTCAAAGTCCAGTTCTCGTCTGGAAAACCTTTTCAAAGTCCAGTTATCGTCTGGAAAACTCATTCCAAAGCCCAGTTCTCATCTGGAAAACCATTTCAAAGTCCAGTTCTCGTTTAGCAAACCTTTTCAAAGTCCAGTTCTCGTCTGGAAAACCATCTCAAAGTCCAGTTCTCGTCTGGCAAACCAACTTCAAATACCATTCCTCGTCTGGTAGGCGAACCTTGTAACCAGTTCTCGTCTGGTCACCTTTTCTTTTACCTTGTTGAACTTCAGTTCTCGTCTGGTAGTCATTCTTTTTCAGAGTCAATTCTCGTTTGACAATGAACCCAAGGAGTCAGTTCTCATCTGACAACTTATTCTTTGCCCATCAGTTCTCGTCTATTGGTCTATCTTCAATAAATCGGTTCTCATCTAGTAATCCACCTTTAAAGTCCATTTACTTGTCAAACAAAAAAAATTCTATTAACCTGGCCCTAACGCCCCAACCATCCTTTTTTATATCATCTCCCGCAACTTGCATATCTTCATATCCTCAGCATCCTTATCATACATCTACATCTTGCATCATTTGCATTGTACCTTCATACTTCATGGTTTCCTTTTCTTGTGTGGAGCAGAATTGTTACAAGATGCAGTCTGGGGCAGTTATCTCGAGATATGATGAATTTCTGCAAGAGTTGGAAGACATTTGAGTTACTTTGGGTGCCAGGTCTTCTGTAAAATCCTTTGGGGACAATATTTTCATAGACAATGTTGTTTGGGGCATAATATGAGGAGTAAAGGGATGCTTGTTCACTCATGATAATCAGTATGCAACTGTTGAGCTCTGTAGCTTGAAGCACCGGGTTGATTCTCAGGGAATGTCAGGTATTTATTTTCTCAGCAGGGCATTGGAAGTTTATTTCTTCCCCGGGCATAGAATTCTCCTTCAGTTGATAAGGTTTTTTCATAAGGAGTTGATCATTCTCATCCAATCAAAGTCCAATTTTCATTGGCATATTTTCCCAACGCAATCGTCATACTATACCCGGGGCATAAGGAGGTTTATTTTGATCTCTGATTCTACAACAAAGTCTCTCCTCAGCAGAGCATTTCCAAATCTTTTCCTCATCCAGGCCAGAAGGTTGACATTTCCCCAGTTGAGTTAGAATAAATGGTTTCCCCAACAAAACTTCAAGGTTAATTGAACTGTTATCATCCCCAAGTGGAGTCATTACAGTGAAGTATTCCCAGTAGGAAGCTGAAGGCCTTGCTTCCCCACAGAGCTTAGAATTGTCAGAATTCTCTCCCCATATAGGTATTGGCAAATTGTTTCCCCAACCGAGTTGAAAGTTTGTCACTCCCCCGCAGAGTTGTGTGATTTGGATTCGGCCCAATGATGAAATATTCCCCCAATAGGTCGCCAAGTTATTTTGGTAGACATGACAAATCAAAGCAGCGCATGCCCGGTTGCAGTTTTGTTCTTATCTCTCCTCAGAAGATGGCTATTTCCAGCCAGGGTTCTGGAGATGGATTTAGTGTTCGTTTGTCATTCCCCAGCAAGAGGTGGTTATTGTGATCTCAACACAATGTCGTCCAAGACGTTGTTATCCCGAGCAGGATTCAGGAGATGGTTATCTCATTTCCTCAACACAATGTCGCCCAAGACATTGTTATCCCCAAAAAGAGGTGGTTATTAACAGAAGATGTGATCTCATTTCCTCACCATAATGTCGCCCATGACGTTTTCATCCCCAATGGAGTTCTAGTAAGAATTCTCCCCAACAAGTGCATATCTTTATCCAGCCCATTGGATCTTTTATTCGAAGTACATACCTGCTTGTTAGGATGGTTATGTCGTATTCAAAATCAAGACAGCGTGTAGTTACACGGATTTTGAAGATCAGGATCAAGACATCATGTTGTTACACGAATTCTGACAGCGATCCAGTCCAGTGGATCTTTTGTTAGGATGGTTATGTCATATTCAAAATCAAGACGACGTGTTATTACATTAATTTTGAAGCTCAGAATCAAGACAGCGTGTTGTTACACAGATTCTGAAAGAGGGTCAAGACTAGGTCTGGGCATCGGTTCGGGCCGATTCAGATTCGAGCCTAAAACCTCAATCCGGCCCAACCGTCGGGTGATATATATGGACCCAATTTCGACCAATTTGAACATCGGTTTTTTCGGGTTTGGTTTTAAATAGGTTCGGGTAATTAGTCTGGTTTATTTCGGATTTCATTTTTCATTTCAGTTGGGCCAATACAAAATCTCAGTACAAATAGTATTTTTTTATTTCTTTATCAGCAATTTAGTAATTGGGCCTGATGAGCTAATAGTAACCTTTTTTATATTTTTTTAAATTCTTTTTTTTCTACTTTCTTTAAATTCTTAAAACCCAATATTACCTGATTTTTTATATAAAAATATTATTGATTATTTGAATTAAAAAGTAATACTTATTTACTAAAAGGGACTATTTTTAGCAGTTTTAGTTAATCCTTCTAAAATCATAAAATTTATCTAAGAATATAATAAAGAACTTAATCCTTTAAAAATAAAATCAATCTTCTTAACAAAATATAATACAGATTTGGAATCATCTTTAATATATATGACAACTTTCTATACAATGTTATGAACATTTTCCTTAACATTAATTTATTGGACAGGAATAGGAACAAGGTTACTGCAACAACTTCTTCTCAAACCTGCACAAAACAAAACATATCAAGAGAACTAAAAAAAACTTATAGAATAAATTTATCTAAGACTAAAAAAACTTACAAAATAACAAATAAATTCAGAGTATTAAAATAAATTAACATAACAAAATATCCAACAATAGATCTAACTTCATCGCCTCAAATAATATTCAAATATATGTATATAGTAAACAAAAATATTAGTATAAAATATTTAACAAAAACTCTCTAACTCTTACCTTAACTTAAGTATCTGGAACACAAAACAGTACGTAATACATAGGAAAAAAATCGTTAATCAAAAAACATATATGATATCAATACTAAGTAAAACAATAGAAACCCTAAAAGGCATTATACATCAGTCCATTACATTTGAGCAAAATAGAGTTAAATCTGCAACAAATACAACATAATATAAAAGATAAAAAAAATAGAACAAAATAAATAAATAGACAAAATAGAAAAATAATAAGATCTGGAAGACAAGATAGATATGATATTCAAAGAAATGAAGATTTGTAGTTTAGAAGAAGCAACAAAAGTGAAAATGTTTAGTTTGTGAGTGAGAGGAAACAGAGAAATTTCTCAGATGAAATTAACACTAATGTGATTGCTAGGGTTTCTATGCAACTTACTAATATAGGTTAGTAACTGGGTATGTATATTGGGCTTTAAAAATCCAGCCCAATTAAAGTCCAACGCTCAGTGAATCTTTGGTCGAATTCGGATTTCGACGGGCCAAATATTATCAACCGAACCCGACCAAAAGCATCCGAGTTCACCCTATTTAGTGGTTTGTTTGAACCCGTGACCTGAAAAAAATAGACCCGCCGTAAAAAATTCGGTTCGGACCTAACGAATTCTCGGACGGTGTTTGTTTTTCCACCCCTAGTCAAGACAGTGCATGCCTAGATGCAGATCCTGACAGTAGGTTATATTGTCAAAATAGTGCAGAAAATCAAGACAACGCGTTGTTACATGGATTTTCGTAATTGTACAATTTTTACCGTATACCTCTAGGTTATACGAAGATAATCAAGATAGTGCATGCCTAGATGCATATTCTATTAAAGATCAAGACAATGTATTCATTAATACGGATCTTGAAGTCATACACGTCTATCCCACAGACTGAAGTGTACCAAGTCCACCATCGCTGTGGCGAGTCAGTAGTCTCCTGGCGTCGTTCAAAAGACAATTTTATGTTGTTATTGTTGTTTACTGTTCACCATACCAAAGATCTCCAAGCGGTGTCTTCTTTGGTTGGGTTCACAACCCTTTTCTTCTTCTCCATCAGAGCACAAATTTCAGGTTTATTTTTGGTATTCAATCACAGTTCATCTCGAACGTATGACAGTCGATGCTCTCATCCTTTTCAGATTAACAGATGATTGAATAGGGGCAGCTGTAACACCCCAAAATTTCCCCCCTGATTTTTTCTATCTTTTTCTGCTTTTCGTTTAGCATTCATAGATCATACATTAGGTCACATAATGTGCATAAGCTCCTGAGACATGGGATCGTTATTTTCTGAAGAATTAGGGCTTCACACCCTATTTGTGGATTATCAAAAGAATTCAAGATTTTGGCTAATGCAACCATCAATGGCATCATTTTCGTGTTGCTTTTGTCACTTGTTTAAGGTTTATTTCCCTAATTAAGTGATACTCAAGGATTTCACGTCCAAAGACCATTCACTAGTATGTCAGTCTCATCATCAGCAGTGAAATGTGAATTGGTTATCTCATCTTCATCAAGTTACAGGGTTATTCTTATTCTTCTCAGCATCTCAGGTTATCTTTTTTCTCAAAGAGCTTTGGTTTCAATTCAAGCATGGTTGTTCATTCAAGATCCAGTTCAAATGGACGTTTGACCTAATCTTGGTCAAACCTTTAGGAGATTTCTTCAAGTGCAAGTTACTCGTATCAGTGGTTTATTTCTCGGGCATTGTGTGTCCCATATTAAGTTGAAGTGTGTGGAATTCTTCAGGTTATCAAGTAGTGATTCGTGTAAGGTTGGTTCGGAAAATCAGATGGTTGTTATTTTAGTGGCAAATTGTTTGGTGGTTCAGGAGTGTGTTCAATCATTTTAATCAGAAGTTGTGTAAAAAAGTTTGAGTGTGGTTGTTGGTTTAAATTCAATCAAGATATGCATGGAGGATATATTCAAGTTCATTCCAAGTTTTATTCATTACCCATACCATTCCAAGTTTAAATTCATTTTTAAGTATTCATTTCATCATCCAAATCACAAATCATTATCCATTCATTTACTAAACCATATCCAATTCCAAATCCATTTCTTGTCCAATTTCAAATAATTATCCATTTCTTTGTATTATTTTTCAATACCCATAACCCCATATTTTTTCCAATTTTTTTCATTAAACCACATTAAACATAATTTCTAATTTTCAGTACATTCATTAAAAGCCTAATCCACATTCAAGGCCCATCAACTTTTTTTATCTTATTATCTTTATTTTACAATGACCGTCAAAAGCTTAAAAAAAAGAGAAATAAATGGTTGTACGTGAACCAACAATAACATGAATATGATTCGCACCAATAAATTTCCAGCTTTCATGCCAATTTTGTCACCAAGGCATACTGCATTTTTACACTCTTCAACACCATGACAAACTACATGCGGACCCACCATCATTTTCCAACAACCACAACCATTGTGTGCACTCTCACAATTGTCCGCACCAAGCATTCTGTGGATAAATTTGTACTACTTTTTTCCTGCCAACTCACAAACAGACACAAAATAACCTCATAAAGTTATCCATTGAATCCGCTACGACATGAACACTCCACCACAAGACACGCTTTTTGCCAACAGAAACTATACTTGCGCAAGAGGAGTCACGTACATCACACAAGCATTTTCGAATTCCACTTTCATCAACATACAAAATACGCACAAGCCTTGCAACAACACAATTCCATTTTTTTCTCTCTAAAAATCACGCATAACACCACAACTCACTCTGAATTTCCATTCTAAAAAAATAACCTGCACAATAGAATCATCACTAAAACCTTCATTCTGCTACTCTGTGTCGCTCCCCGGATTTCCATCCTGGTACAAACGCGAAAGTGGCGCGGAAAGAGATAGAGTCGCCAGCCAGACATTTTATCCCGAAAGAACGGGAATGGTAATGCTGCACAAACCAGAAGAAAAGAAAAGGAAGGACACGGGTCCTGCGAACCAAAGAGACTGAGTTCGGGAGTCGGTTACGACCTAGGAAGGTATTAGCACCCCAGATCGTCCGACGTACCCGACGGGATCCACGCTTACAAAGAAAATGTTTCAAAGGGTGAAGGAATGAAAGCTGCTGCAAAGAAAAAGAACTGAACTGGAAAAAAGAAACGAAAAGGGAACTGAAAAAGAAATGAAACGGAAAAAATGTAGGGAAAATAAAGATTGTGCTCGAACGGGCCCTACCCCGCTGCCTACGTACCTCATCGGGAAAATGAGGATCAGAGTCGCCGTAGTTCCCCTAACTATGGGTGGAAAAGATTGCTTGTGTCTTTAGGCTTGAACTTCCTATGTCAATGCTCAGGTGTTGCAGGCTCGGACGACGAGTGCGTAACCGTCTTGCAAAATGACAAGTAGGAGCAAGTTCGCGAACGGAGCGAAGGAGATGATAAAAGAATTCCCGAAGGAAAGACGCTTATTGTTTGTTTGTGTTTTTTATGAAGCTTTTTATGAGTGTGTCACAAGAAAGTGAACTCAAGCTCTTTTCCATGGAATATGCACTTGTCACTACATTCCAAGATAGAATAATAGAACAAGCACACTCAAGTAAGGAGAAGATCCCCAAAACTTGAACCCAGAGATTAGGGCTTAGGCTCACTAACTCATTAACTTATTAAGTGTTTTTGTATTTACAATGAAGAAGTGTATTTTATGATTTTCTTGGTGAAGATGATATCTTGATCAGACTTGTACATCACAAGACAAGCTTGTACTATCCCAAGATGGGAAAACTACAAGTATCTCATGGGATAAGGCTATTGCTCAAGGTATCACTTCAGACTTTATTAAGTGTCTTCTTTAAGGTTTTTGAGATGAGAAGAGAAGAGGAACCAAAAGGATCACAAAGGTAAAAGTCTAATGGGGGACTAATGAATCCTAAAGTTATCATGCAATGGTAATCCTAAGTTAGTGAGGTTTACTATCCTAAAGAAAGAGAAGAAAAGAAGAAGAATGAAAGGAGAATGGCCATGGTGGCCTAAGCGCACCTCAAGTTGAGAGAGAATAAAAGAAGATGAGGAGGAAGAAATGAGATGAAGAAGAAATAAGAATGAGAGATGAGAAAGCCATGGAGTAAACAAAAAAAAAAGCACAAACAGAGCCTACACCAGTAGGACTTCCAGATGCAACAGCATGCAACAAGTAAAATCGGGCCTCGGTGGTACCTAACGGAGAAGGTCTGTTGCCTCTTCAATGCACGCAAGAGAATCCAGAAATACTTATCAGAAGTCCAAACAAGCAAGACAATCCAACAGCTAAGTACATGTATCAGTCATCAAGTCCAAACAAATTGGAGTATCAAGCGTAATCATCCAAACCAGGAACCAAAATCAAAACCATGAATCGGTCCGCGCAAAGTCAAGGTCTAAGTGCAATTCGTATCTAGAGGTATCATAAATCCAAGTAAGATTATGGAACAATTAGTCACAAAGTCATCTCCATGCTTTATCCTTCATCATCGAAATTGAACAATGGACCTACAAAATATCAAGCGCAAACTAGAACCAAGATTAAGCACAATTCTATTAGACCCAAATAAATCAACATCAAAATTAAAGTCAAAACCAAATTAAAAAAAATAAACAAAAGTAACTAAATAAAATTATGAAAATCTAAAATTAACTCTTAACAAAAATTAATAAACTAAATTAATCAAAATTAAAAATCAAAGCTAAATTGAAATTACTAAACAAAATTAACTAAGTGAAACAACCAAATTATAATAAAATTATAAATCTAAATCTTATTAGTTATCCATTAATTCTAACAAAATTTATAAGAATCCTAATTAAAAAAGGAAGGGACAGAGACAAAGGAATGGGGTGTCCGCCGGTGCAGTCAGAAATATCAGTCGGCGAAACCCAACCTTATCACAAACAGGATATGCCTCAGCAAAATAAAAAAAAATCTGTTTTAAAAAGAAAAATAAACAAAAACAAAATGAAGGGGAGGGGTTTCGCTGACGTTGGTTGTAGATAGCAGAAACTATTTTGGGCCCAGCCCAATATCAGCAACAAGCTATGGGGGGAAGACGCTGAAAGGAGATGGTGCGTTCAGGAAAAAAACAAACGGGCCTGAGCCCAAGTTAGACATCAACAACATATATTTTCATTTAAAACAAACTAAAAGGAAAAGAAGAAATCCGCAAAAGGGCTTGCCAAGCCCACACCAACAACAAAACAAAAGAAAAAGAAGACTGAAAACGTAAATACACAAAAAATAAAAGAGGATGCTTCTCTCTCCCAGATTCAACCCGACAGTTCTGCTTCTCCAACACCGACGAAAACACCGCCAGCGCCGCACCACTCCAGCTCCTCGCAACTCAAATCGCGACACATCACCTTCTTCTCTCTATCTCTCTGGCGAAGCTTCGTCGGTCTTTCTCCGGTCGCGATCTCGCGAAGGCGTCTTGGATTCAGCTCGCTTCATCGGCGCCGCTACTCTTCTGCTTCGGTTAACCCCGTGTTTCCGGTCTTATAACGGTTTGTCACCTTCAATCTTGCTTTTGGATCTTCAATCTCGAATCTCCTTCATCTCTTCTCTGTTTTCCATATTTCCTCTGATTCTGTTTTGGTTTGTTGTTGAAGATGGATGAAGATGTGGTTGAAGCTTAGATTATGGTGTTGATGAAGACTGGTTGTTGGGGGTTATATGAGTTCTGAGTATTGTTGAATGGTTGAAGTTGTGATTTAAGGGTGTTTAAGAAGATGAACGAAGGGTTTGTGATGGTTGTTGAAGAAAGTTTGAGGAAGGGGCTTGTATGATGATTTTTTAGGGTGGTTGGAGTGTTGTAAGGTTGTTGTTACGCAGCAAGGAAAAAAATGAGGCTGAGAGTGAGAGAGTTGTGTATGAGGGTTGGAGGGAGAGTTTTGTTGTGATAGTTTTTAGTGTTGAACGATTTTTTTCGTTGGAAATTTTTTGTGAAAGTGTAGGTTGTATTCTTGTGGGAATGAAATTGTTGTGAGGTGCTGGCCGTGTGGGACGGATTGTGTGGAGTGCGTGTAGAAAAATTGTGCAGCAGTGGAAAAAAGTTGGTGTGGGCCATGGAGGAGTGCATTGTGTGCTGAAGGCGTGAGGTGGTGGAATGGATGCCTCATGAAATTTTTGAGTGGAGTACGCATCAGTGGAATGCGTTGGCATGTGGGGTCCCATTGTAAAAATGTTGCAAGATGGACCTTAATTATTTTCTTTACTTTTCTCTTTGATTGTTGTTAATATTTTTTATGATAAATAAGAAATGGGCCTTGGTATGATTTAAAATGCAATCTTGGCATGATCCATTTTTTTAGAGTTGAATTTGTACGTTGTGTGAATGAAAGAAATAGCTTGTTGGAAATTAATGATGGATGTGGTAGAAGAAAGTTTATTGGAAATTTGTTATAATTGGATTTAGGAAAAGATGATTGGAAATTATATAGAAATTGAAATTAAGACTATGGATTTGAATAATGGGTTATTTAAATGGTGAATAAAATGGATGATAGAAATTGGTGTTTGGATAAGAAAATGAATAAAGAAAAATGATTTTAAAAGAAAAACCAAATTACATCAATTCCAAACTTTTCCACATCACATGAACGCAATCACTTTTGGACAACTCACGACCAAAACAACTGCCATCTGAATCAATTTGAAACCTTGCTCAGATTAATGAACCCACACTCACACAAACTTCAGTTTGGTAAACTGAAGCAATCCCAACACAACAAGTTGACCTTGGATGCACACCAGCTAAGAAATCAAACCCCAAAGCTTCTGAGATGCTGAGAATAGAATAATAGCATTGAGAATAGAGGAATAGCCTGATGATGGGCTAGAGGCATAATGAATAGTCCTTGCAACCATGAAATCCTTGAAGGCAACCAAATCAGGGAAATAAACCCCAATTCAGTGACAAAAGCAATGAGAGGATGATGCCACCTATGGCTGCATAGCTGAAAACCTTGAATTCTCTTGATAATCTACAAATAGGGTGTGAAATCCTAATTCTTCGGAAAATATCAATCCCATGTCTCAAGAGCCAATGCAAATGGAATGCAAAAATGCATATGAATGCAAAACGAAAATCCAGAAAACCAGAGGGCAAATTTAGGGTGTTACAGCTGCCCCTATTCAAGCAACTATTGATCTGAAAAGGCTGAGAGCAACGGCTATTAGACGTTCGAGATAAACAGTGATTGAATACCATAACGACCCTGAAAATTTGCACTCTACCGGAGGATGCAAGCAATGGGAAATAAACCCAACCAAATGACGCTTTGGTGATTGAAGTCGAGAGAAAGCAGACGAGCTCCTTCCAAGTTGAAACTGTTATCTGGAATCAAAATACTTTGACAGACGAGTCTTCTTCGAATAAACCTGTTATGCCAGGAACTGGACATACGAGTCTTTACATACTTTGCAAAACATATGACTTGAGACAGACTAATCTCCTTTGGATACACCTGTTACGCCAGGACCGGCGATGCACTTAAGTCTGTGGGATAGACATGCATAATCAAGGTAGACGAACCTTCTCCATATATTATTCGTGGATATATGGTCTAAGACAGACGAGCCTTTCTTCAAGAAAACCTGTTACGCCAGGTACAACATTAACAAGTGGTGTTTGAGACAGAAAAATCTCCTTCGGATAGACCTGTTACGCCAGGACCAGTAACCATTTTGACATTTATTCCCATAGTCAGGACTTCAAACCTCTTCAATACAGACGAGTATTGGATGATCATCAAGAGAAACACAGACGAGTGCCATAAGTCAATGATACAAACTAATATTAGACGATGATCCGAGAAACACAGACGAACGCTTCAGGCGATGATATAGACGAATATCAGCCACTGATACAGATGAATACCAGAAATACAACACAGACGAGCACTTGGAGAATCAATACAGACGAGTACCAAAGTGATTATTAAATCAACACATAAGGATATAGGCTAACACAGAACGAGTGTGAGGGATGATACAGACGAGTATCCAACAAATGCAAACAAGCTTCGAACAAATAACAAACACAGACGAGTGTTGGAGAAGTGCAGACGAGCAACAGATATCAAACACAGACGGGCGTCGGGGACTGCAGACGAGCAACAAGCAAATACCAAACACAGACGAGTGTTGGGAAGTGCAAACAAGCAACAGCAAATATCAAACACAGAAGAGTGTCAAGTACCAAAAGGAAGTTACACACAGACGAGTGCTGGGAAGTGCAAACGAGCAACAACAATTACAACCATGGGTAACTGCTGGGTAAAGCAAACAAGCAATAACAAAGCGTGAACACATCAAACAGCTAACATCAAACACCGATGAGTGTTGAGGAATGCAGACGAGCAACAAACAAATGTTAAACACAGACGAGTGCCGAGCAATGCAGACGAGCAACAACAATGTGCCCTGATTGGCAATACGATTCACAACTCTGCAGTGGAGAATTAGGTCAAGAGTTTTGGCACTTAACTCTGGCTGGGGAGATGAATAACCGTTTGTATCATCACATTGGCCAAAAATAAATTGGCGACTTCTCTGGGGAATATTTCAATGATGGGAGTGAATCCTAAACATGAAATTCTGCGGGGAACGACCATCTTCAGACTTGGCTGGGGAAATACTCTGTCCACATATTTGCTGGGAGAGAGAATTCTGACAATTCTAACTCTGTGGGGAAGTGAGGTCTCCAGCTGACTGCTGGGAATACTTCATTGTGGAAAGACAACTCCGCTTGGGGATGAGAATGATTCAATTAGCCTTGAAGTTCCGCTGGGGGACATCATCTACTCTAACTCAGTTGGGGATGTCAACCTTCTGGCATGGTTGAGAAAAAGATTTGGCAATACTCTACTGAGGAGAGACTTTGCTGGGGAAATAGATCACGATAAACGAAAGTGTGCCCCAGATATGGCATGACGACTGTGTTGGGAAGATATGCCAATGAAAATAGGATTCCGACTGAATGAGAATAACCAACTCCTCAGGTGGAAATCTTGTCGGCTGAAAGAAGATCTTATGCTCGGGAAGAAATAAACTTCCAATGCCCTGTTTGGAAAATAAATACCAGACATTCCCTGAGAATTAACTCGGTGCCTCAAGCTTATGAGCTCAACAGTTGCATATTGATTATCATGAGTGAACAAGCATTCCATACTCCTCAATTGTGCCTCAAATTGCATTGTTTATAAAGGGATCGTCTCCAGAGGATTTTACAGAAGACTTGGCATCCAGAATTGCCCTAGTGTCTTCAAACTCTCGCAGAAATTCATCAGATCTCAAGATAACTGCCCCAGATTGTGTCTTGAAACGAATCTTGCCCCACATCAGAGATAAAACAGAAACCATGCAGTATGCAAACGAAAATATCGATCCCATGTCTCAAGAGCCAATGAAAATGGTATGCAAAAATGCATATGAATGCAAAATGAAAAGCCAGAAAACCAGAGGGCAAATTTAGGGTGTTACACTCTGCAACCTCACCCTCTCACTCATACTCAAACCGAAACCAACCCTGCATCCATTAACAACCTCTTATATTTTCCATCACACAAACCTCTATTAACCCTTCAAACATCAAAACATAAACCAGAAAAATAGAGAAAGGAGAAATAGGAACGAGATCCTCAATTTCGAAGCATCAGCGGCATAAACCATTTTTCTGCAGCAACAACAACAATAAATCCATAACCTTATTCATCACATAAAAACCTAAACCATGTCTAAATCCCTCCTTCACCAATTGTCTTTCTCTTCCTTCATAAACAACCCTAAACCAACCTTCACGCCATCCCCTGCTCACACAACAATCAACAACACATCATCGAATTAGAAAACAGAGAAGAAGAGTTCAAATTCACACACTCAGAAAATAGAAGAGGAGGAGCATGAGAAAGTTCGAGAGGCAGAGATTGAAACAAACCGTGAGAGAGAAATCAACTGCGGACTTTAAGCTGTCGTCATAGATTTTTGAAGAAGATGAACAAGCTGCAACCATCGTGCGAGGGCGGCGGAATCGACGGTGAAGGTTCCTCTAGTGACTCCATGGTTGTTGTGATGTTGGAGTCGCTCGCAGTGAGAGGGAAGGGTTCTTCCTTTGATGGTGATTTTGCGCAGAAGAAGAAACAGGGTCACGGTGCATTTTGTTCATGATGTTTTCTTTTTATTACATTTTCTTTTTATAAAAAACAAACCCTTATTGTTTTATTTTTTTATTTTATTTTTTAATTTATTTATTTTTCTGATGTTAGTTGTGGATTGGGTTTATAAGTACAAGATCATTCTACCTCCTGCGAATCTTGCTATTGTTGTTATTGTTGGGCCATCAACCAAGCCCATTGAGGATTGTTGTTCACACTACTTTCCAGCAGACAGCCCCTTTGTTTTGTTATTTCTTCTTATTATTTTCTTTTTGTAATTAGATTTCTTTTCTATAATTTTGTTCAATTAATTACTATTTAGTTATTAATTAATACTTATCATATGTTTAGTTTAGAATCCATTAGAATTCTGTAAATTTTAATTTTAATTTTAATATAACTTAGATTTTAATTTTTATTAATTTGGTTTAATTAAATAGGATTTTGTTTAGTTTTGGTTTTAGTTTGCATTTGATGTTTTGTAGGCTTATTGCTTGATTTTGATGATGGAGGATGTAACTTAGTGATGACCTTGTGATCGATTATTTTTTGGACTGGTGGAATCTCTGGACACAATTTGCACTTAGACCTTGACTTTGCACAGACCGATTTTTTGGTGTTAATTTTGTTTCTCTTTGATTGGTCATCTTGGATGTTGGATGCTTATATTTGACTTTTGTCTGATACCCGGATAATTGACAATTGTGCTTGACTGTTAACTCCGCTTACTGGTTGGAACTTTCTGGATTTCTCTTTTGCGTATTGAAGAGGCAACAAACCTTCTATGTTAGGTACCACTGAGACCTAATTTTTACCTTTTGCATGTTGTTGCATCTGAAGTCCTACTGGTATAGGCCTTGTTTGCATTCGTCTAATTACCTGATGTTGTTCTTTCTTCACTGGCACACTTATTGCTTCCATATCCCCACTTCTTTTTTTCACTTCTTTTTGTACTTTCTTAACTAGTAATTGTGATGTGCTTATGCCATCATTTGTCTAACTTCTTTCCATCCCCTTATAGAACAACTTAACTTCTTTGGTATAAGTAAGTTAATTTTCTACCTTCTTTCTTCTTCTTTTTTTCACCTTCATTAGGATATATTCAAACCATACTAACCAAGGATTCCTATGCATTATAACATTAGGATTAGTCTCTCCCCTTAGATTTTACCTTTGAGATCCTTTTGGTTCTTCTCTTCTCATCTTCACACAAAAAACATAAAAAAACACTTTAATAAAGGTTGAAGTAGTCTCTTGTGTAAAGGCCTTATTCCATGGATACTCTTATTGACCCCATATTGGTGGTGGCATAAGTTTATCTATGATGTACAAGTTCAATCATGAGACTATCTTCCAGAGAAAATCATAAAAAACATTTCTTCACTTTAATTCATAAAACACTTAATAATTTCCAAACAAGTTAGTGAATTCAAACCCTAATCTTAGGAAACAAGTTTGAGGGTTTTCTTCATTCTTGGTGGACTTGTTACTCATTCTATTTAGGGATGTGGTAATAAGGACACATTCCTTAGAAAATGATTTGCTTTCACTTCCTTGTGCCACACTCATAAAAAACTCCTAAAAAACACTGGACAAATAATAAGCATCTCTCCATCGGGACTTCTTTACTCATCTTACTCACTCTCATCGTACGAACTTGCTCCTACTTGTCATTTTACAAGACGGTAACGCACTCGTGCCAGACGAGCCAGCAACACCTGAGCATTGACATAAGCAGTTCAAGCCATAAGACACAAGCAATCTTTTCCACCCCTGGTTAGGGGAACTACGACGACTCTGATCCTCATGTCCATATGAGGTACGTAGGCAGTGGGGTAGGGCCCGTTCGAGCACTCATTTATTTTACCTACATTTTCCCCTTTCTTTTCTTTTCTTCAGTCCGGTTCCTTTTCTTTTGCAGCAACTTTCATTTCTTACACCCTTTGAAACAATTTCTTTGCAAGTGTGGATCACGTCGGGTACGGCGAACGATCTGGGTGCTAATACCTTCCTAGAGATTCCCAAACCCAGTTTCTTTGGTTTGCTTGACCTTTGTCCTTCCTTTTCTTTTCTTTGGTTTGTGCAGCATTACCATTCTCGTTCTTTCGGGATAAAAATGCATGGATGACGACTCTACCATTTTCCGCGCCACTTTCGCGTTTGTACCAGGATGGAAATCCAGGGAGCGACAGGGATCACTGTTTATTTTTAATTATTTTATTCGTTTATGTTTATTAACCATTAATTAAAATCCAAAAAAATATTTTTGTTTTCTTTCACTAACATTTTCAGGAAGATGAACCATTGAAAAGGCCAAAAATAGCAGTCTTGCAACTCGAGTAAAATTTCAAAGACAAAAGTCGAAGTTGATCCGCAATTAATTCAAATTTATCTAATCAAGGATTTCCCAAGTTAATTGATTCATTCAAGGAATTCCAAGGTTCATGTGTTTATTTCCATGCCTTCTTCGACGTACAAAAAGAATTGGGCCACAACAACCAGGCAATCATGTTTGAATACAAATTCAAATTTATGCTTGGTTAATCGGTTAACCATTTCTAGTGTAAATTGGTTAACCGGTTAACCAGTGCGAAATTTGAATTTTTCATTCAAATTCAGCACCCTTGGATCATTGATATATTTGGAATATTCTAGATCCATTGGCCTTTGATTTCTCTACATCCTTTGATCATTTCCTACCATAAACCCTCACTAATCACCACTATTTTCCATTTCCCATCAAATTTCTAATTACCAAAGCAAGCTCCATTCCACCAAATTCCCATACCTAAGGCCTTTAAATAGGACCATAATTTCATTTATTCACCAAGCTTTAGAGAGCGAAATTCACCTTGCAAAAATTTCTTGAAGTAACAAATCTCTTACAAAAATTCCCCAAAAACCTAAAAATCCCACTAAAGCTCTTTTCCTCTTTTTTGAAGTTATCAAGAATTCACATTGAATTCTTGACTAACTTGAGCTAATACTTCATCATATTCTTTCTTGTTCATCAATTGCAGTAGATCTAGCTTGATTTGGTCCAATTTGAAGAAGTGCTTTTGGTAATTCACTCTTTCCATAAATCCATACTCACCCTCAACATTCAAGATGTAGATCTTTGGTGCCTTTGATTCTAGATCCTTTGGATATTAATTTGTTGTTTGATTATAGGGATTTCACTGTATTTTGGTTTTAAAATTCGTGCAAATTCAGATCATGATCACCAAGTGTTTGAGAAGGGTTTTGAAAATGGATCATGCTGAATTTTTGCAATTTTTCTGCTACTGGTTCGGTGTTAACCGGTTAACCATCTCTAGTGTAAATTGGTTAACTGGTTAACCAGCTTTAAACTACGCAGGATTTGAAATTTGCTTGCGTTAATTGGTTAACACAAGTCAGAATTGGTTTTTTTGGCTTGTTTTAAGCTCATTTTTTGTTCCTTTTTCTTCTTCTTCTTCTTCCTACTTTTTATTTTTACCTTGAGAAAAACTTTTGGGAGTGATTTCTCCTTAATTTCAATGAACTTTGGGTGTAGATTAGAGTAGTTAATGTTCATTAGTTCAAAACTACCTTTAAGTGAATTATTTAATTCATTTAAGGTATTTTGCATTAGTGGTACATTTTCATGCTTGAATCCACTAAGAAGAGTGGTTGAACTTAAGGATGGAATAATACCATAAGTATAACTCAATTTGGTATTCATCTTTAGTTTTGTGTGGTATTGCGTTCGGATGGCAATTTACATATTGTTTATCTCACATGCATTAGCACTAACATTGTTCACCTTAATTGGTGGTGGTCGAACTTATTTGTTGGGTAATTTCTTCGTAAATTACTCGGCGATTTCTTAACATATACCTAAATGTGTCCCGAATTAGAAGTAAAAAATCCAATTTGATACTTGCACTTTTATGGACCAGACCTCTTGTTGGTCGCGTAATCCCAAAATGTTTGATCATATTGCATTAAGAATCGAGACTTATGAATGTTTGATGCGTAGGTGCTTTGGGTCTCCCAATCACCTTTCAAATTTTATTGAATTTGATTCAGTTTGCCTTGATTAATCGCTATAGTGTAAGATGCTAAACAGATCCGGTTGCCTTTCTATTTTGGTTACTCTTTTGGTTATGGTTGATTAAGTTCACCATACC
This sequence comes from Lathyrus aphaca, assembly GCA_963966055.1. Lineage (NCBI taxonomy): Eukaryota > Viridiplantae > Streptophyta > Magnoliopsida > Fabales > Fabaceae > Lathyrus > Lathyrus aphaca. Next base: position 280,323,477 of record OZ014520.1, on the reverse strand, counting down.
ACTTTTATGTAAATATTATTATACTATTGTTACTATTAATATTTTAGATTCTTGCACTTTAATTTCTTTTGCTACTAACATTTAAATTCTTGCACTTTTATTGCTTTTATTATGCTTTATTCATCCATTATCATGTTTATTATTTGCTCTTATTTTTGTTATGTTGATTTTTTCTTTTGTCCATTAGGACACAAAAACATTAATTAAGGAATAAACCTCTAAAGAACTTGTGATCTTAATCTTTGGACTATTGGTTACTATCCTTGGCATTGGAATGAAGTTTTGGACTTAGATTTTAGGACACCTCTCCTTTGCCCTACTCTTCATGAAGTTGGTACTTGCCTTTATTTGGCCATTTGCTAACTTATAAGGATGGAACTCATATGCTCATAATTGGAAGTGTCATCAAGTTTGGTTAGATTTTTCTTCCTTTATCTCTTTATTTTCTTTTCTAGGATAGTCCCTTCATCTCCACCCCTTCTTTAATTTCAAAATCTTCTCGCTTTTTCAAAGGATTCCCTTTTTTTTAAATCATCACTTCTTTAATAAACAAAACCTTGACTTTTGTCAAGTGGATTTTACGTTTTTTTCTTTTCTTTTAAAACCAATGAATCTAACCATTTTTACCTTAATTCAAAAATAAAAAGAATCAAACTCATTCAAGTTGTTTTGTGCCTTTGTGAACTTTTCTTTGTTTTCTTTAAAAGTGTGTCGATTATGAGTCATTATTCTTTAGTCGGGTGCAAGTCTTTCAATCTCCATGGTTATAGTTTGATGTAATTGAGTCTCTTGTCATTTGTGGGGGTTTAGTGGCATACTCGTTGATTTTATCCGAGTTGGCGCCCTCCCTATAATGATGTATGAGTCCATGCCTTCATTCTCACTGTAGTTTATTTGGCCATCCACTTGAAAATGACAAATTCTCTTCACTTAATAAAATCAATTATAACCAACCCTTTTTTTTACTATTTTTACCACGAACTACGGGGTTTTGATCTCGCATTACACTTTGTGGGTACGTAGGCGTGAGGTGGTAAACCTCTCCAAACACAAAAACATAAAAAAATAATTCTTTTCGCATCCCTCCACTCTCATTTGACAACCATTTTTCAAACCAAAAGCAGTAAATATTTCAAAGGGCTCCCGTGGAGTACCATGAACATTTTGGGCGCGTAAAACCTTCCATTGTGTAACCTATCCCCTTACTTGGTTCTTTGCTTGTTTCTTTTATCTCTTTTTGCTTTTAGATTTGTCGCTCCCACCAAATGACACAGGGCCAGAAGGGGTACAGACGCGAACGGTCGGCGAAAGAGAGAACATGAAGATGAACTTAAAAGAGTCGCCAGCTAGAAATTTTTATCCCAAAGGAAAGGTAATGCTGCATAAACCTAGAAAGATATGGATAAGACGGTCGCGAACCAGAGATGCTGAGAAAGGGGGTTAGTTACAACCTGGGAAGGTATTAACACCCAGATTGTCCGTCGTACTCGACGTGATCCATGCTTGAAAGTTTGTGTTTAAAGGGGTAGTGTCAGTGCTATCTGTGTGCAAAAGCTAGAAAAAGAATGTATAGGTGTTAGTGCAAAAGAGATGTGAAGTGAAATGCTCAGGAATGAGGCTTAAAGAGAATACTAGAAGAGGGGGAAAGAGACAAAGATTTTTGTTCGATAACAGTTAAGTTATGCCTACGTATCCTCGCGTGCAATGAGGAAGTCAGAACACCGTAGTTCGACTCAAAGAGCATGAAAGATAAATTGACTGATGAACTGCTTACTTGTCTATGCTCAAGTGTATGACCTGTCTGGCTCAGGTGCTAACTGTCTTGCATTAGACGGAAGAAGTGAGTTCTCGTTTGTGAGTGAATGAGGTGAGAAAAGAATCCCGAAGGAGGCGATTATTGTTTGTTTTTGATTTTTTCAATCTTTTATTTCCTTTTGTGTTTGTCATAAGAAAATGAGCTTAAGCCTAAACCAAGGGTTAGTAAGCTCATCACATCTTCCCTCTGATTATGGGTGATGAGAATACCTTAAGTATGAAGTAAGCACCTCACCCTTAATCACCATGATGTAGGATTAAGATCATTAACCTACTTACAATTATTTAGATGTTTTTGGAGTTTTTGTTTAGTGTTAAGTAATGAATTTAAGCCATAATCAAAGATTTAATGGACCCATTACACCATCCTAATAGAAGGATAATAGATGAGAACATTTAAGCTGAGGAAGATACCTCAACTTAATCCATGATTAGGGATTAACTTCATGACAAAAAAAAGCCTTTATTAAAGTGGATTATAGTTAATGGTATGATTAAGAAGTGAATTTTTAGGATTTGTAAGACAACTTGAGGGGGACTTGTCCATTAACACTAGGGTTAGTCCTTCTTAACCAATTAAGGAAGAATTAGAACCCTAATGCAAGCCCAAGTTACAAGTTTATTGTCTTAGTGATTATTAGATGGATTGATTAAGATATTTAAACACATCAAGGGTTTAACACTTAGGATTAAAGTTATACACTCCATCCTAAGAGAAGGATGCAGGCATAATCTTAATCACAAAGCCTTAAAACCTTAATGGTTTAGTCCCTGATTATGAGATGAGAGGAGAGACACAAAAGATGACACAAAGGTAAAACTAATGGGGGACTAATCAAAACCATAATTGTTATCATGCTTGGGTGTTCCTAGGGTTTATGAGGCTTGCAAGAGATCTTCAAGAATAAGCCACCAAGGAAGAAGCAGAAGAAAGAGGGAGAAGCAGAAGAAACAAGTTAACTTACTTCACTTAAGAAGATAAGTTACTTGAAGAAAGAAGGTGGATAATGAACATGAGTGAGCAATCTCACTCTAAAGCAAAGATAAAATGAAGCAATTAATGCATAAGAGAGATGAAAAGAGAATGTGAGAAGTGAAGGAAAATTCACTTCTCAAAGTACTTACCACCTGAAAAGTTAGCATAAAAGAAAGAATGAAGTGGAAATGAGATGTATTCAAGGATGCAAACCAAAATCAGAAGCATGTTCATGATGAAAATGATGCTAAGAGATGATGCAAATGTATGTCAAGAGCAATGGATGATCATACAAGTGATGAGAATGCAAATAAAGCATGAAAGAAACATGAAAGTTCATGAATGTTCATGGAATGTAATGAATGCATAACATGGAAAATGGATGAGTAAATGATCAAGAATGAGTCTAATGTGTCCTATGATGTCTTATAAGTCATGTGGATGCATGAAATGTCATGGCAAGTTATTATATGAATGCTTATGCAAGAGGTATGCAAAGGAAGATGAGAAATTAGGGTTTTCATGCAACATGAGATGCAAAACTCAAAAATAGAAGCAATTGACAAGATAAAAAATTGAAAATGAAATCAAAGGATCCCTAACCCTATATGATATCCCACCCCAAAGGAGGAAACCTAACTCTTAACCCTAAGGAAGTTATGATTTTTCTAAGTTATCTAGGGTTTTAAGGCACCTAAAAGGAGAAAATGCAAATCAATTCAGAAATGCAGAAGAAATTTGTGACAAAATTAGGCTAGAAAATACATGTCAAATGAAGATCAATGCAAAAAGAACCATTGTCATACCATTCTTGGTTAGGCAGAAAAGAATTCTTGAAGTTAGGGTTCTAAAATAGGAATTTTATGAACCCTAAATTCAAGAAAATTATCAAAGATGGTTCAAAACCAAAAATAAATTTGTGTGGATGGTATTATAATGTTTCTAAATGTTTAAAGATGCAATGTGAATTTTTTTGGGATTTTTAGAAACCTAAATGATATTTTAATTAATTAATTTCCATTAATTAATTAAAATAAACATTTAAATGTTTTAAAAATGATTTTTTAATGTAAAAAATAAAAATAATAATATTTTTGGGTTGAGAAAATTATTTGAAGTAAACATGCAGAACAAAATATTTTTTAGAATTTTTTAGCTATTTTAAATAAATGGTACAAAACAAATAAGAAAAATTGAAATAAAAAATAAAATAAACAGAAGTATGATGAGTCAAGGGCTGGGATTGATTCTGGGGGTTTCTAGGGTTGACTGCGCGCCAGATCTGATGGCCAATATTCAAATTTCATTAATCTTAATTAATTAATTATTTAATCCATAATTAAAACTAATGAAGTGATCCTAGCCACACAACACACGCGGGAAAGGGAAATCTAAGGGCCCAGATTCAAAAGAAACCCTAACCCTAATTAAGACACTAATGAATTTCAGGTCACCGGAAAAGAGCTCTGGTCGTCTTCTCCGGTGACATCCTCCCCTGAAAATCTCAAACTCCCTCCCTATGTTATTTCTGGAGCTCTAAAGCTCCAGATCAACTCCCCTCATCTCCCTGAACTCGAATCTACCTCTAAAACACATTTATTCTTGCTCAATCTCATGATTCAAAAGAAAGATTAAAAATGGCAGAAATTTCAGAACATTCATACAAACTCATTTCTTAACCATTTTCGAAAATACAAAGCTCAGAGTGATCAGTGAAGCATGCTTTTTCATATTGTAACATAAAAAAGGAGTTCTGGAAAAATGATTTCAGATGACTACCTGAGATGGAGCTTTCCAAACTTGAGCTTTCTGGCCACTTCCTTTGTGTAAAATGACTCCCTTTGACCTCCTGAGGCTAATGGAATGCTTCAAAGGCTTTGAGAATGGCTGGTTTGTTTTGTTGCAACTGAACTGGCCAAGAATCGTGTTTTGTGTATGGGGTTGTAGATGTTTAAGAATTGGCAGAATTTTTGACCAACAAGAAATGTTGAATTCAGTTCAGAATGTCCTATCAGATGTTGGGACATTATCAAACAGAGTATGTGAACTTATTTCAGGATGTCTCATCAGATGTTGGGACATTGTGTAAATAACTTCAGTTCAGTTTTTCAGGATGTTCCAACAGATGTTGAGACATCTCAGACCTGCTACCAGAATTAATAAATGATTAACTGATCAGAGATATTCAAGGAGAGTTATCTGGAATTAATTAATGATGGTTAAAAACAGAACAAGGCGCATCTGTAGGGAGTTTTATATTGAAGATTCAGATTAAAACAGAAGACCTAAATCACCTAGAATCTAGGAGGTAACAAACCCTAAATTCAAGGTGGAAGCTGCATGCGCATTAGGGCTGGATCCTCTGCAGAAAGCCCAAATTACAGATACCTATTTAAGCAACAGAAACTCATAGAATTGAGTACGAATTTCAGAAGACCAAATAGGGTGTCTAGTGTTTTAATAGCAGGTTGTTTAATTGTACCACTTTATAAGCTTTTAAGCAAAAGTGCATTTGTGACTTGATTGAAACTGTTAAGTAAGATCAAGCTGTATTGTTTGAAGGATGTCTTCAATTTTTGTAAACTTGTAAACTTGATCACTGTGTGATTGAGGGGGAGTGAGTAGGGTACTCTTATCTAAGGCGTGTCTTAGGTAGAAATTGCATTGGGTAGTTATTAAGTGATAGATTAAACAGGGTGGTTTAAGTCTAGAATTAATAATACTTATAGTGGATTTCCTCCTGGCTTGGTAGCCTCCAGATGTAGGTGTGGTTATACACTGAACTGGGTTAACAAACTTCTGAGTTGTTTACTTTTCTTGCTATTTAAGTTTTGGTTAAATTTGTCAAGTGTCCTATCAAGTGTTGGGACATCTCTTAGGACATTTCATACCTGATCACAGAATTTCAATTGGCATCAGAGCAGGCACCCTGCCTGTTTATACTGGGTGAGATCTAGGGAATACAAATTCTGTAACATGGACAGAGATTTAGGGTCAGTAAATAGACCACCTATACTGGATGGATCTAATTATGACTACTGGAAGCCAAGAATGATTGCATTCTTAAGGTCACTTGACAACAGGGCATGGAGAGCAGTCAATGTTGGATGGGATCATCCTGTCCAAGACACCAAAGATGGATCAAAAGTGCTGAAACCTGAAGAAGAATGGAGTAAGGAGGAAGAAGACTCAGCACTAGGCAACTCAAAAGCCTTAAATGCTTTATTCAATGGCATTGATAGGAACATTTTCAGACTTGTGCATCATTGTGAGCTGGCCAAAGATGTTTGGGATACTCTCAAAACAACTCATGAAGGAACATCAAAAGTAAAAATGTCAAGACTTCAACTTCTCACCACCAAGTTTGAAAACTTGAGAATGAAGGAAGATGAATCAATTCATGAGTTCTATATGAACATCTTGGATATTGCAAATACTTCTGGAGCTTTGGGAGAAAAGATGACTGATGAAAAGCTTGTAAGGAAGATTCTCAGATCTTTGCCAAAAAGATTTGACATGAAAGTCACTGCAATAGAAGAAGCTCAAGACATATGCTCCATGAAAGTTGAAGAACTCATTGGTTCTCTTCAAACTTTTGAGATGGGAATGAATGACACAAATGTCAAAAAGAACAAAAGCATAGCCTTGGTGTCAAATACAGATGAAGAAGAAGATGATGAATCAGCAAATGATAAAAGCTTATCAGAAAACCTTGCCTTGCTTGGAAGACAATTCAAACAGATTCTCAGAGGAATGGAAGGCAAATCCAAACCTAGTGGAAGAAACACAAACTCTGAGAACAGAAGACCTTATGATGCTAACAAAAGATTAAAGTATGCTGAGAAGACCAGTCAAGATAAAGGAGTCAAATGCCATGAATGTGAAGGATATGGACACATCAAGATTGAATGTCCTACCTACTTAAAGAGGCAAAAGAAAGGACTCTCTGTGACCTGGTCTGATGAAGACTCAGGAGATTCAGAAGAAGAATCAGCTAAGCATATTACTGCTTTAGCTGGACTGTGTGAATATGATAGTGATTCCAGTTGTGGAGAACTTACTTATGAAGAACTTGAGCAAGCATTCAAAGATCTATACAAAAGAAGCTCTGAAATATGCAGTGAAGTTATAAAGCTAAAGAAGCAGAATGAGGCATTAGAAGATGACAAAGCAAATGATCAGGAGATCATTGACACCTTAAAAAGTGAAATAAGCCTTCTCAACTCTAAGTTGGAACATATGTCCAAATCTGTTAGAATGTTGAACAGCAGCTCAAACACACTGGATGTTATTCTCAGCAATAATAAACATTCAGGGGACAAAAGTGGACTGGGATATAACAGAGATGAAGCCAGCTCTAGCAAAACTACTTCAAAAACTACACAGTCAAACAAGATGTCCCAACAGATGCTCCAACATCAGAACACAAAGACAAACATAATGTTCCAACAGATGTCTCAACATTCTGGAAAGAACAAAATGAAGAAGAAGTATCAAAGATGGAGATGCCATCACTGTGGAAGATTTGGGCATATCAAACCTCACTGTTATAAGCTACATGGATATCCAAATCAGATGTATCAGCAACCTTCCAATCAGAAAGTAGAAGGTACCAAGAAAGTGCTGCATAGACATCAAAGAAATCAGCAACCTCCTAAGCAGAAGACAGAGGTCATCAAGAAGGTTTGGAGACCAAAAGCTGACATTCAGACTGATCAAAGCCACATACCCAAGAACCAGATCAACAATCAAGCTTGGAGATCAGCTGAACAACATACAGGGCAGAGACATCAAAAGAAATCTCAACTCATCTGGTCAAATAAAAGTACTGCATACATAGCACATACATCTCTGAGAGTATCAGCTAAAGAAGACTGGTACTTTGACAGTGGATGCTCAAGACACATGACTGGATTGAAGAATTTGCTAGTAAACTTAAAATCACATTCATCCAGGTATGTTACCTTTGGAGATGGAGCTAAAGGAGAAATCAAGGGAGTTGGAACCTTGGATTGTCAAGATGTTCCAAGACTAGATGATGTGCTGCTAGTTAAAGGTTTAACTGCTAACCTGATCAGCATAAGTCAACTATGTGATCAAGGATACAGTGTAAACTTTACCAAATCTGAATGTATAGTGACTAACAAAGAACAAGAGGTTGTCATGAAAGGAGCCAGATCTAAAGACAACTGTTACATGTGGGAATCCCAAAATCTCAGTCTCACTTCAACCTGCTCTCTAGCTAAAGAAGAAGAAGTGAAACTGTGGCATCAAAGACTAGGTCATCTTCATTTCAGAGGCATAAAGAAGATCATATCTATGGATGCTGTAAGAGGTATTCCTAAACTGAAGATTGATGATGGCAAAATATGTGGTGAATGTCAAATAGGCAAGCAAACCAAGATGTCCCATCCAAAGCTCCAACATCTGACAACTTCCAAAGTTTTGGAACTTCTACATATGGATCTTATGGGACCTATGCAGGTTGAAAGTCTTGGTGGTAAGAGGTATGCCTATGTTGTGGTTGATGATTTTTCAAGATATACATGGATAAACTTCATCAAAGAAAAGTCAGATGTATTTGATGTATTCAAAGAATTATGTCAAAGATTGCAAAGGGAAAAATCCAGCTGTGTGATCAGAATAAGAAGTGATCATGGAAAAGAATTTGAGAATCAAAAGTTCTTAGATTTCTGCTCTTCAGAAGGAATCAATCATGAGTATTCTTCACCTATCACTCCTCAACAGAATGGGATTGTTGAAAGGAAGAATAGAACCATTCAAGAATCAGCAAGAGCTATGATCCATGCTAAAAAGTTACCTCTATACTTTTGGGCTGAAGCTATGAACACTGCCTGTTACATCCATAACAGAGTTACTTTAAGGAAAGGAACTTTGTCCACAATATATGAAGTCTGGAAGGGCAGAAAACCCACAGTTAAGTACTTCCATGTTTTTGGAAGTATCTGTTATATTCTGGCAGATAGGGAGCAAAGAAGAAAAATGGATCCTAAAAGTGATGAAGGAATTTTCCTTGGATACTCCATAAAAAGCAGAGCATATAGAGTATTTAATTCTAGAACCAAGGTTATCATGGAATCCATAAATGTGATAATTGATGATGCTCCTACAGATGTCCCAGAAGATGTTGGAACATCTGCTGATATCAAGATTGAAGCTGAAGAAAAGAATGATCAATATAACTTCACTCAAACTGATACAAGGACAGAAGAATCAAGCAAACCTCCTTCCATCAGAATATAAAAGGATCATCCCAAAGATTTGATAATTGGTGATCCCAACAGAGGTATGAGCACTAGATCAAGAGAAGTGATTTCAGGTTCTTGTTTTGTTTCCAAAATAGAACCTAAAAATATCAAGGAAGCTCTCACTGATGAATACTGGATTTGTGCTATGCAAGAGGAATTAGGTCAATTCACAAGGAATGAAGTGTGGAATCTTGTTCCTAGACCTGATGACATAAATGTGATTGGTACAAAATGGGTGTATAAGAACAAGTCAAATGAACAAGGAGTTGTTACAAAGAACAAAGCTAGACTTGTGGCTCAAGGATACACTCAAATTGAAGGGGTAGACTTTGATGAAACATTTGCACCAGTAGCAAGGCTTGAATCAATAAGACTACTGTTGGGAATTGCTTGTATCTTGAAGTTCAAGCTATTTCAAATGGATGTGAAAAGTGCCTTTTTAAATGGCTATCTTAATGAAGAAGTATATGTAGAACAGCCTAAAGGATTTGTTGATCCAAACTGTCCAAATCATGTATACAAACTAAAGAAGGAACTTTATGGTTTGAAGCAAGCTCCAAGGGCATGGTATGAAAGACTGACCACATTTCTTATCAAGCAAGGATACAGAAAAGGTGGAATTGATAAAACCCTGTTTGTTAAAGATGAAGAAGGAAATGTCATGATTGCACAAATATATGTTGATGACATTGTCTTTGGTGGGATGTCTGACAGAATGGTCAAACATTTTGTCAAGCAGATGGAATCTGAATTTGAAATGAGCCTAGTAGGAGAATTAACCTACTTTCTTGGTCTGCAAATAAAGCAAATGGAAGACTCAATGTTCATCTCACAAAGCAAATATTCCAAGAACATAGTCAAGAAATTTGGAATGGAAAATGCTGCTCACAAGAGAACTCCTGCCCCCACACATTTAAAGCTGACTAAAGATGAAAAGGGTGAGAATGTAGATCAAAGCTTATACAGAAGCATGATAGGAAGCTTGCTATACTTGACTGCTAGCAGACCAGACATTGCTTTTGCAGTAGGAGTTTGTGCAAGATATCAAGCTGATCCAAAAGTCAGTCATCTCAATCAAGTCAAGAGAATCCTTAAATATGTTAATGGTACTTGTGACTATGGCATAATGTACTTTCATGGTTGCAAACCAATTCTCACTGGCTTCTGTGATGCTGATTGGGCAGGAAGTGCTGATGACAGAAAAAGCACTTCAGGAGGATGCTTCTTTCTAGGAAACAATCTGATTTCTTGGTTCAGTAAGAAACAGAATTGTGTATCCTTATCTACAGCTGAAGCTGAGTATATAGCAGCAGGTAGCAGTTGTTCTCAGTTGGTTTGGATGAAGCAGATGCTCACTGAGTACAATGTCCCACAGGATGTCATGACATTGTACTGTGACAACTTAAGTGCAATCAACATATCAAAGAATCCTATCCAACATAGCAGGACAAAGCATATTGATATCAGACATCATTTCATCAGAGATCTTGTAGAAGAAAAGGTGATTTCATTGGAGCATGTAGCTACAAATCTGCAGTTAGCTGATATCTTTACCAAAGCATTGGATGCTACACAATTTGAGAACTTAAGGGGCAAACTTGGAATCTGTTTATGTGATATCTAGCAGTTAATGAGATGTGCCAACATGTCATATGACATTGTATGGCATAAGGTCCAGATGGCAAAACTAATCTGGACAAGATCCTTGGGAATTCCAGCTCTAATCATTTGCACAGTAACGGCTACTTATTTAGTAACTGCTTATAATCAGCTATCAAGATTCCCATCATACTATCACAAGCGAATCACATTAACCAGCTATTCTCCAGAAATTAAAAACCCTAAAGCTTTCTATCCATCTTCCTCAACAATGTCTCAAAACCCTAACTCAACTGAAGAAGTTCTCAATCAAGAAGACGTAGTTCATGCCACTCCCATTTCTGTGGTACCAATGCATTCAACCCCATTGGACGAACTCAGGGGAAGCGTTTCTCACACTAAAAAGGCAAGAACTCCAAAGAGAGCTAAAGATCAAGTACGCAGCAAAGCAAAAGGCATTCCCTCTCCTGCTAACAGGCCCCCAAACTCTTCAAAATATGTTGATGATTCCATCAAGGAGATTGTCAACCAAATTCTCTTTGAACAAAGAGTGGTGAGTGGGATCTCTGTTCCTCTGAACACCATGCCTGCACCTCAAGAAGAACAAGCTCAAGCTGCAGAAGAACAAGATGTCCCAACAGATGTTGGAACATCTGAAGATGAGAGAAAGAACTCATCTGATGTTGAGTTCGAACAAACTGAGGACCAGAATAAGGCCTCAAATGAAAATGATGAAGAAATCTCTGAGGATCAGACCAAAGTCTCAAATGAAGGTCAAATCCCTGCTGATCAACAAGCTGAAGAGGAGACTGCTCAATCTCCTCCAGTGGTGAACCTGGAGCAGGACTCTGATGCAGAGATCATAGCCTCTGTTAAACCTAGCATAGCCAAAAGGCTCAGGTCCAGGAAAGGCAAGATGCAAGCTGAAGCAGCAATTCCTGAGAAGAAGAAAGCCTCTCCAAAGAAAGGCAAAGCTAAAGCCACTTTTGGGCCATCAAAACAATGGAGTAAAGTCCAAACTCAGAAAAGGAAAGTTGTCACACCATCAGATTCAGATGTTGGATCAGATGTCCCAACATCTCCTCCCAAGAAAAGACCAGCATCATCCAGAGCTTCAACTACTGTTCCAGAAGCTCCCTTGGACAACATATCATTCCATCATGTCTCCAGTGTCAACAGATGGAAATATGTGTACCAAAGAAGGGTTGCTCTAGAAAGAGAACTGAGCAGCAATGCACTTGAGTGCACAGAACTGATTGACCTCATCTCTGCTGCAGGACTATTCAAGACAGTCTCAGAGTTCTCTCCCTGCTATGAACTTCTTGTCAAAGAGTTCATTGTGAATCTTCAGGAGGATTGCTCAAATGGTAAGTCATCTGAGTTCAGAAAAGTGTTTGTGAGAGGTAAGTGTGTTGAGTTCTCTCCTCAAATCATAAATCAATACCTAGGAAGAGAAACAGATGGACCAAATGAGCTAGGCAAAACAGATAATCAAATCTGTAAGGTGATCACTGCAAATCAGGTCAAGGCTTGGCCTGTGAAGGGAAAGCTCTCTGTGAGCATGCTTACCAGAAAGTATGCCATGCTGAACAGGATTGGAACTTCTAACTGGGTGCCTACCAACCACACTTCTTCAATCTCAACTGGTCTGGCCAGATTCATCTATGTTGTGGGAACTCAAACCAAGATGGATTATGGAGCTTATATTTTTGATCAGACTATGAAGCATGCCATCTCTTCTGCAACAAAGCTGCCAATAGCTTTTCCATCTTTGCTGTGTGGTATTGTGATCAATCAATACCCTGGAATTCTCACTGACAAGGATACAGCCTGCAAAAGAGAAAGCCCCCTGTCTTTTCACTACAAGTTATTCCTCAGTCATCATGCAGCAGATGTTGAAGCACCTTCTGGGACATCTGCAGGTCCTTCAACTACTAGGAATCCAATCTCCAAGAAGACTTTAATTGCTGAACTCAAAAGCACCTGCAAAGAGCTTGAAGCTAGAAAGCAGAAACTTGAGGAAATCATTAAAAGGTTGGAAAGTGAAGAAGATCAGAATGCTGCATCTGATGAAGACAGTGAAGCTGATGAAGAAAGTGAAGCTGATAAAGAAACTGAAGTGGAGGAAGAAACTGAGAGTGATGAATCTGAGTGATCAATGTATGTGAGGCAAATGTAATGACAGCAATGTATTTGGAATAGTGTCTTTGGCCCCTAATTTTGTGTCTACCAAGGGGGAGAACAACATCAAATTATTGTAATTGCTGTTTAAGTATGAATGAAAAAAATCTGTTTGTTTGCTTCTGAACTGAATAAATGTTTTTCTGTTGCAACAAGATTGGATACATATATGTTTGAGGGGGAGTAATCTCAAATAAGAATCAACAGAAAAGTAATGCTATACTCTGATAAAAAGAACTTTTGCTGCACTCTGAAAACCAGAAAAGATGTTAGCCAAAAATTAGCCAAAGGGGGAGTTTGTAGATGTTTAAGAATTGGCAGAATTTTTGACCAACAAGAAATGTTGAATTCAGTTCAGAATGTCCTATCAGATGTTGGGACATTATCAAACAGAGTATGTGAACTTATTTCAGGATGTCTCATCAGATGTTGGGACATTGTGTAAATAACTTCAGTTCAGTTTTTCAGGATGTCCCAACAGATGTTGAGACATCTCAGACCTGCTACCAGAATTAATAAATGATTAACTGATCAGAGATATTCAAGGAGAGTTATCTGGAATTAATTAATGATGGTTAAAAACAGAACAAGGCGCATCTGTAGGGAGTTTTATATTGAAGATTCAGATTAAAACAGAAGACCTAAATCACCTAGAATCTAGGAGGTAACAAACCCTAAATTCAAGGTGGAAGCTGCATGCGCATTAGGGCTGGATCCTCTGCAGAAAGCCCAAATTACAGATACCTATTTAAGCAACAGAAACTCATAGAATTGAGTACGAATTTCAGAAGACCAAATAGGGTGTCTAGTGTTTTAATAGCAGGTTGTTTAATTGTACCACTTTATAAGCTTTTAAGCAAAAGTGCATTTGTGACTTGATTGAAACTGTTAAGTAAGATCAAGCTGTATTGTTTGAAGGATGTCTTCAATTTTTGTAAACTTGTAAACTTGATCACTGTGTGATTGAGGGGGAGTGAGTAGGGTACTCTTATCTAAGGCGTGTCTTAGGTAGAAATTGCATTGGGTAGTTATTAAGTGATAGATTAAACAGGGTGGTTTAAGTCTAGAATTAATAATACTTATAGTGGATTTCCTCCTGGCTTGGTAGCCTCCAGATGTAGGTGTGATTATACACTGAACTGGGTTAACAAACTTCTGAGTTGTTTACTTTTCTTGCTATTTAAGTTTTGGTTAAATTTGTCAAGTGTCCTATCAAGTGTTGGGACATCTCTTAGGACATTTCATACCTGATCACAGAATTTCATGTTCTTGGCTGTTTTTGTGGTTGCTTTGTGATCAGTGGATGATTTTGAGATGAATGGTGGAATTGGTTTTGAGTTTGAGTGAGTGAGCTGAAAGATTCGAAGGAAAACGCAAGAGGGAGTGATTTTGGCAATGCTGAGTTCTTGGAGAGTTAAGCTTGTGTGTGTTATGAAAATGAGTCCTTAGGGCATGCTTGTAAAGTCTGGATTGGGCAGAGAGTGGGTGGTGGACTGTTGTGATTGGTATGGGTGATTTTGCAAAAAGTCAACATTTCTTGTACTTGAGGTATGGGCAAGGGTGTAGCTGGCTTTTGGCATGTCTTTGTGCAGCTGAGTTCAAGGATGTCCACAAAATCAGTCTTGAGGCTATGCAGCAAGTGGGAGCAAAGTTATGGGGCCTTTTGCAAATATGTGAAGTTTTGGCACCTTTGAGAATTCTTGATGTTCAAGGCATGAAATCTTGAAATTCTTTGGGAAATTCTGATCTTAAGGCAATGCACTATGATGTTATGATACATAGAAGTGTGTTTGAAGTCACAAAAAGCCTTGGCAAGTGGTTTTGCAAAGAATCCCTTTTGGTGCATTCTTGAAAATTAGGGGATTTTTGCCAACTTTGACAAGCCATATCTTGAGTTCCAAAATGAATTAGATCTTGTTATTGTACTTTTTGAAAAGGGAATGATCCAATATACAACTTTCATGACCAACAATTTTTCATTTGAAGCATTTTTGGTTGAAAAAGAGGAGGTTGAAAAACTTTCCCAAAATGGAAAGTTTACATTACAAGTTATTTCCATTTTTGGCAACTTTTGGTTTAGCTCAAATTTCTTCAATTTTGTGAACTTCTAAGCACTTCAATGATCAAATAAAGATCATACAACTTCAATTTGATGAAAATCCACTTTGGTTCCATGGATGGGGGCCTCAGATGCCCTGATTTTGCTCTGACTTGCTCAAGAAGTTACCCAATGATCAAATGACTTCCACAATGAATTCCTTCATCAAACTTGGTATATATGATCCTTATAACATATTGATACCAATAGAAACAAGAATGACCAAAAAATTTGGAGTTATGGCCTTTGAAACCAAAACCCTAATTTCAAGTCATTTGTGCAGTTAAACCCTGGCTCTGCTTCCATGCTTTGCAAGTTCTTGTGATCCTTTGACTTCCTTGATATTTGGAGGATATAATATGATGATTGAACATACATGGACCCTCTTGAGATGATTGAAGAACTTTGGAATGGCTCAGATGGATCCTGGATTGCTCAGATCACAAACCCTAGCTGCAGATGAACTCGAACTAATGCAGATGAAACAAAAATGCAATATGATATGATATGCTTAAACTAATGCAAAAATGAAAGATCACAAGCCATGGTGTGAACTTAGTGAGGACAAATTTGGGGTGTTTACAGCTGCCCCTATTCAAACACGAGTTAGCTGTACAGGATGTAAGTGACGGGCTTAACAGACGAACAAGATAACTTATGGTTGAATACCAAAGACAGTCCAAAATTTGCACTCACTGGGGTGAAGAAGAAAATGGATATAAGTTGTGAAAGGAAAGTATAGTGTGATCATCAAATGCGGGTGATGAAGGACGACCATCAAGCAGAGGACGACTGCTGGGGATAAAGCAATGACGGGGACGGCCGACATGCTGGGGAAATGGTGGTAAATAAGGCAATGACGGGGACGGCCGACAAGCTGGGGAGATAAAGGGATCATAATGGGGACGGCCATAAAGTAACAAGGTTCTCTGGGGATTAAAGGAAAGGCAATGATGGGGACGGCCATCAGGTTTGCAAAGTAAAGTAAACAACGATGGGGACGACCATCGGTTCAAAGAATAAATGAAATAATGATGAGGGACGGTCATCAAAGGTGAAGGACAATCACCTAGCAGGGGACGACTGCTCTTTTATCACGACATAGGACGAATGTCGGATAGAAAAGGTCGACGATGGGGACGGCCGTCGGATAAAATGATGAAGGACGATCATCGAGAGGTGAAGGACGATCACCTAGCAGGGTACGGCTGCTCTCAGGATTTATCATGACATAGGACGAATGTCAGATACTAGGATCAATGATGGGGACGACCATCGGATAAAATGATAAAGGACGATCATCAAGAGGCGAAGGACGATCACCTAGCAGGGGACAGCTGCTTTGTTTGGGGAATAAGGATGAGGGACGGTCATCCAAGGTGAAGGACGATCACCTGGCAGGGTATGGCTGCCGAAAGTATCGCGACATAGTACGAATGCCGGATAGAAAAAGGTTCCAACAATGGAGAATCCGTTGAGGAAAGGATGAGGGACGATCATCCAAAGGCGAAGGACGATCACCTGGCAGGGTACGGTTGCCGAAAGTATCACGACATAGGACAAATGTCGGATAGAAAAAGTTACTTTTACTGGGGAATGGTAAACACGGACGAGTGCTTACGGTTTCTAGAATAAAAAGGTATAAGTATTTTGACGCTGTGTATAGATTAAAGATGCGGACGAGCATCCTTAAGGCCATGATACAGACGAGTATCGGTAGAAATAAACGCTGACGCGTGTTCAGAGATGATGATATGGACGGGTACCAACTGGTTAATAGAGAACACGGACGAGTGTCGAATCTGTGGGGAGATGAATATATGTATACAAGATACGGACGAGTATCTGTATAAGTATGAACAAGTATTGTGAAGTATGAATTTATATGTAAAAGGTATTCTAGCGACCTGTGGGGATAGGAAAACACTGACGAGTGTCAACAAGAGTGTATTATAAACAAGTGTTTGGTTTGCGACAAGTGTTTGGGCAACCGTGCTGGGGAGCGGTGACACGGACGGGTGTCAAGAGAGTGTATATAGGTTTTTGTATTCAAAGAGGATGTTTGTGGCTTATATGCGGGGAATGATATGACACGGACGAGTTGTCAAGAAAGTATATATCAACATGTATTTGTGGAGAGTGCAAAAGGGACGTTTTGGATTTCTGTGGGGAGATTGAGGCGACACGGACGAGTGTCGAGAAGAACAAGTTTTGGGACAAGAATTTGTACTTGAGAGTGCAAAGGGGACGTTTTGGCTTTTGTTTGCAAGGGATGTGAGTCTTTTTATATATATTATCGATGAGGTACTGTTGGTATTTGCAGGTGACTGGTTCGAACCTGACTTGTGATCATGCAAATGTTTGATTTTTGCCGTAATGCTCCGTATTAGACGGAATGCTATGCTCTGGGGGGAAAATGATGCGAATGCTATGATTATGCAAAAGAAACCGGTTCGGGATTCGAATCCCACTGCTGCGAAGATCTCTGGCTGATCTGCTTAAAGGATATCCCAGCTGGGGACGAGATCATTGGTAGATCTGATAGGATGTACGACTCTGCTTGGGGAAATAGGTCACTGATAGACCTATCTTTGTAATGAGGAGCCCAGCTAGGGATGTGGAAGCTTTCGTCACTTTGTTGTGTGAGAATTTCAGACATTGCTCTTCTGGGAGAGTCTGGAGCTCCGTGGGGAGGTGGTTCCCTGTCTTTGCTGGAGATGAGAGATTCGGCACTCTGGGGGAGGAAAGATCACTGAACGATCGTCCTAGAGGTATCTGTGAGGATCCTAAAGAGGATGAGGATACTTGACAACTCAGCTGGGGAAATGAGCATTTACTGATGTTGCTCTGGAGAAAATGTGTTGGAGAAGTGATGCCTTGGCAACTTCGTTGGGGGAAAAACATTCCAGATGTTGTTTGGCATGCCCCGTGTTGCGCATTGAATACCTGCAATCCTGTTAAGACAAAGAAATGCACAAGTGTCCCGAGGTATCCCTTACCAGATTCCGTCATAGGAGTTAGATATTCTTGAAAATAAATACATTTCCTGCAAGCATGTAATTTAGAAAGGCACATCTGTTTTATGCAAGTATTATATCATAGATATTGGACATTTTTGCAAACGAAACACCAAAATGTACAAGACGAAGTGTGACTGAAAACTCTGATTTTATTAATCTGGGTGCCCTGAATCGGCAAAATACAGCCAAAGAAACAAATCCCTGAAATGAGGAGATTGTTACAAAAATTGATAAAAATAAGGGTGCTGGCAATGTTGACGACGCTTCAGGTGAGCTTTCCTTTGCTATGAGTATGACCTTGACGTTCTTCTCATCTTGCTTTCTGAAGAAGGTTGATCCTGACCGATACTTTAACCTTTAGAAGCTTGCCATGTTGCGAGTGATACAGACGAATTCAGAATGCAGTTGTTCGCTTATTCCCTTATTTTGCGCGGATCGCCCTTTCGGGTTTTCAATCCACCGGGATACCTATTTTTTCCTGAGCTGTCCAATGTGGCTTTTCAACTCAGCGGGTGTACATTCTTCCTTAGTTTTTCCCTTATTTTTGCCAGAGTCTTTTATTCTGTTTTTGACTCGTCGGGATGCCCTATTTTTGCCCGGACTTACATTCTGTTTTTATGTCTAGTGGGTCCTTTTATGCGAAGTATTTTTTAACTGCATCTGAATTCACAAGGGATAAGAAATCTTCACCATCCATAGTAGTGAGCATCAGTGCTCCACCAGATAAAACCTTCTTTACTAAGAATGGGCCATCGTAATTCGGAGTCCACTTGGCCCTGTGGTCTGTATGAGGAGGAAGAAGTCTTTTCAGCACAAGATCTCCTACTTGGTATTCCCAAAGCCTGACTTTCTGATCGAAGGCTTTCTTCATTCTTTTCTGATATAACTGCCCATGACAGATTGCAGCTAATCTCTTCTCTTCGATCAGATTCAGTTGATTGTACCGAGATCGGACCCATTCTGCCTCATTCAACTTGACATCCATTAGTACCCGTAAGGAGGGTAATTCAACTTCAACCGGTAGGACTGCCTCCATGCCATACACAAGATGATACGGTGTTGCCCCAATGGACGTTCTGATTGAGGTTCGGTACCCATGCAAAGCAAATGGTAGCATCTCATGCCAGTCTTTGTAGGTGACCACCATCTTTTGCACAATCTTCTTAATATTCTTGTTTGCTGCCTCAACAACGCCATTCATCTTTGGCCTGTAAGGAGAAGAGTTATGATGTTGGATCTTGAAGTCCCGACACAGTTCTGCCATCATTTTGTTGTTCAAGTTGGAACCATTATCAGTAATGATTCGCTCGGGTACTCTATACCGACAGATGATGTCTTTTTTCAGGAATCAGGCTACCACTTGCCTGGTGACATTTGCATATGAAGCCGCTTCAACCCATTTGGTGAAGTAATCAATGGCTACCAGGATGAATATGTGGCCATTTGAAGCAGTCGGTTCAATCTTTCCAATCATGTCAATGCCCCACATGGCAAAGGGCCAAGGTGAAGACATTACGTTTAAAGGATTCGGAGGTACATGCACTTTGTATGCGTAGATCTGGCATTTGTGGCACTTTCTGGCATAAGCACAACAATCTGCATCCATTGTGATCCAGTAGTAGCCTGATCTTAATAATTTCTTAGCCATTGCATGTCCTCCAGCATGGGTACCGAAAGATCCTTCATGCACCTCGTGCATCAACAAATTTGCTTCTTTCTTATCAACGCATCTGAGAAGCACCATGTCAAAGTTTCTCTTGTATAACGAACCATCAGCATTCAGGAAGAAACTACCAGCCAGCCTTCTTAATGTTTTCTTATCATTGGATGATGCCCCAGGTGGGTATGTTTGATCCTTTAAGAAACATTTGATGTCATGGAACCAAGGCTTGTCATCTTTAGCAATGTCCACCGAGAATACGTATGCTGGTCTGTCAAGTCTGGATACTGAAATCTGAGGCACAAGGTTGGCAGCTTGAACTTTGATCATGGAGAAAATGGTAGCCAGAGCATCTGCAAACTGATTTTCATCTCGAGGGATGTACTCGAGCTTGACTGTTGTGAAGAAAGTCAGTAATCTCCTCGTGTAGTCTCGCTATGGGATCAGATGCTCTTGGTGGGTGTACCATTTGCCGTTGGTCTGATTGATTACCAAAGCTGAATCTCCGAATACAGTTAAAGTCTTGATCCTGAGGTCAATGGCTTCCTCAAGACCCATGATACAAGCTTCATATTCAGCTTCGTTGTTAGTGCATGCAAAGGTGAGTTTTGCCGAGAAAGGCATGTGAACTCCTTTAGGTGTAATGAGCACTGCACCAACTCCACGACCATTCATGTTAACAGCCCCATCAAACATCATAGTCCATTCTTCTTCTGGGTCAGGCCATTCAGTGTGAACAGGATCTTTATGATCTTTTTCTTTTAGGAACATGATGTCTTCATCTGGGAAGTCAAATCTCATTGGTTGGTAATCATCAATGGGTTGCTCAGTAAGATAGTCAGACAATACACTGCCCTTGATGGCCTTTTAAGATGTGTACTGAATGTCATATTCTGTGAGAATCATTTGCCATCTTGCAACCCTTCCGGTAAGTGCTGGCTTCTCAAATATGTACTTGAATGGATCCATTTTTGAGATCAACAAGGTAATGTGAGTCAACATATATTGTCTTAGTCGGCGAGCAGCCCACGCTAAAGCACAACAAGTTTTCTCGAGCAGTGAATAACGTTGTTCACAGTCGGTAAACTCTTTGCTTAGGTAGTATATTGCATACTCTTTTCGACCAGACTCGTCATGTTGGCCCAGCACACACCCCATTGATCCTTCTAATATTGTCAGGTACATTATTAGAGGTCTTCCTTCAACTGGAGGCATAAGAATTGGAGGTTCTTGTAAGTACTCCTTGATTTTGTCAAAAGCCTTCTGGCAGTCTTCATTCCACCTGACCGTTTATTCTTTTCTTAATAGTTTGAACAGGGGTTCACAGGTTGCAGTAAGATGAGATATGAACCTTGATATGTAGTTCAATCTACCTAGAAACCCCCGAACTTCTTTTTCAGTCTTTGGTGCATGCATTTCTTGAATGGCTTTGACTTTGTCAGGGTCAACTTCAATTCCCTTTTCACTTACAATAAATCCTAGCAGCTTACCGGAACGCACCCCAAATGTGCATTTGCTGGGGTTTAGCTTCAGCTGGTACTTCCTCAGATGCTTGAACAGCTTCAACAGATTTACCAGATGGTCCTCTTCTGTGAGGGACTTGGCAATCATGTCATCCACATAACATTCAATTTCTTTGTGGATCATGTCGTGGAATAATGTTACCATAGCCCGTTGATAAGTTGCCCCGACATTCTTCAGTCCAAATGGCATTACCTTATAACAGAATGTGCCCCAGGGTGTGATGAAAGTTGTCATCTCCATGTCTTCAGGTGACATCTTGATCTGATTATATCCTGAAAGTCCATCCATGAAGGAAAACACCGAGAACTGAGCCGTGTTGTCGACCAATACATCAATGTGAGGTAAAGGGAAATCATCCTTCGGGCTAGCTTTGTTCAGATCCCGGTAATCCACACACATCCGTACTTTGCCATCCTTCTTAGACACTGGTACAATGTTAGCGACCCACGGCGAGTAACTAGTCACAGCAAGGAAACTGGCGTCCCACTGTTTTTGTACCTCTTCTTTTATCTTCATTGCCATATCTGGACGAGTACGGCGTAACTTTTGTTTTACGGGAGGACAGTCTTCTTTTAGTGGCAGCTTGTGCATAACAATGCCGGTATCCAGACCTGGCATATCTTGATAGAACCAAGCAAAGACATCAACATACTCTTGACGCATGTCAATAAGTTGTTCCTTCACTGAATCTTGCAGACGGGCCCCGATATTCACTTCTTTCAAGTTTTCTTCGGTACCAAGACTAACTTTCTCAACTTCCTCCTGATGAGAAGTGATAACCTTCTCCTCTAGCCTTAACAATCTGGCTAGTTCTTCAGGTAGCTCATAATCTTCTTCAACCCCTTCATCGGCTTGATTAATCGGATTGTCAAAGTCATACGAAGTCATAGCAGTGTTGTTGTCGGTGCAATCTGGAGGGCATTTTCTGCAAGGGTTTAGATTGGTTCATTTTAGTGATCAGTTTTATCTTATTTAGAAAAAGTAAAAATGAAGTTATTATTTTGAAAACATTGCCATTTTATTGTTTGTACAAAAAATGAAAAATGAAAAACAGTGAGCGAAAAAGAGAGACTCGTTTGCAAAAGATGTCCTGATATTCATTAATTAATCATTTGCACAAAATACAAGATGACCCTATTACAAAATGAGTCTTGACACCTTGGGCAAGATGCAGGACTTGATGCATGCTAAAAGACAGGAAATAATAATTACTCTGCAGGAGTAACTCTTATAATTTCCTGGGAAGACCAGTTAGAGACTTGGTTCCCCGGGATCCTTGGACGTATCCAGTTTTCCAGGTTGCGGTCATCTTCTTCCTCGTCTTCCAAATTGTTCACAGCATCCGGGGTAAGCATTCCCCCACTGACAAATTTGGGCTCCGTTGCAGCCTCCGGTTGATCTTATCGAGTTGGTCTGTAACCCAACCCGAATCTGTCTTCTTTCTTTTCTACTGGCAGCAGCCTGCCCCAGCCTTTAGAGGTACCCTCTTCAACAACCTTCCGGGCTTGTTGATATGAAGTGATGGAAGTTCCAGACACAGCAGTTGCTTCATTGATGTTAAGGGCCTCAAACCCCTGACTCATAGTCTCATGGATCTCCCCATCCATCTTTATATACTTGTAAGTAGCCAGCTGGCTAACGAAAATGTCTTCCCCCCCGCAGATTGTGATGATCTGGCCTTCCCACTCAAATTTTAATTTCTGGTGAAGGGTAGATGTAACAGCGCCAGCAGCGTGAATCCAGGGTCTACCCAACAAACAGGTGTAGGCCGGTTGTATGTCCATCACGAAGAAAGTAGTTTTAAATATTTAGGGCCAATCATCACAGGTAAATCAATATCTCCAAGCACTGATCTCTTAGAGCCGTGGAACGCTCTCACCACCGAGTTACTTGGACGCAATGCCAAACCATCATATTCCAGCTTCACAAAGGCTTTCTTTGGGAGGACATTGAGCGAGGACCCAATGTCTACCAGCACATGAGAAAGAACAACACCTTTGCATTCTAAGGTGATATGTAAAGCCTTGTTATGATTGCGTCCCTCCGTTGTTAAATCAGCATCTGTAAAGTCCAGTCCATGACTGGTGTTGACATTTGCAACCACTGTTTCCAGCTGATTAACCGTAATCTCTTCCAGCACGTAGGTTGTGTGCAGGACCCTCAACAGTGCATTCCTATGGGCTTCGGAACACATTAACAATGATAATATAGAGATTTTGGAGGGTGTCTGATGAAGCTGGTCCACCACTTTGTAATCACTTTTTTTTATTATTCTCATGAACTCGTCCACCTCTTGCTCAAAAGACGTCTTCGGAGTTTCTTTAACAGTTGGCTCTTCAAGTACCACATTCTTCCCTTTTGCCTTGGCAGCAGCTTCTGCTTCAGCATTGGGTCTTGGTGTTTGTGAGGCAAAAAGGCGTCCGCTTATGGTGAAGCCTCCGCCTCCCCCAACATTGTCAACTTGTGGTGAAGAGGTTGATGAATCTAGAGTGATCTTCTTTCCGTCGCAGTAGAGATCAGAGCCATAGTGCCAAGGTATGGCATTACTGCTTTCATAAGGAACGGGTCCAGGTACCGTAATGGTGATTGGACTGATTGCTGCAGCGGGAGGAACTTTGATGGTATGCGGCTCGTAGTAGATTGTGACTGGAGATCTGACAGTAGGTGTTACAGTTTGTTGTTGAAAATTGTTGTTGGGATGAACAGTTGCCGGGTCATAATAGATCGTGACCGTTGAGACATCTCCATTAGTGTTTGTTGGTGTTATAGGCGATTCCGTTGATAAGATGGGTGTTGATGTTGTAGAAGTAAATGTTGTTGAACTCTGGTTTGTTGAAACAATGGATGGAGTGATTGCTGGAGTTATGGATGAATCAGTGGGAATGATAGTTGTTGCAGTTATAGGAGGATCTGTTGTTGCTGAAGAAAGAATTGTTGATGTTGTAGGAGCCGTTGTGGTAATTTGCAAAATTCCATCTCTGATAAGGCTATCTATGCCAAGCCTTAGCCTCTCACAACCATAATAGCAGTTTTGCACGATTCGCAGCAGGCCTCACAGCCTGGGAACACCTGGCATCTTAAGAGTTGAGCCTTGACTTCTACCAACGGTGTCCTAATCTGTGCAACATTATCAATCAGTGCAAATGGTTGGTCCTCTTCTATGGCATTAATCCTGGGCCCACCATGATTAGGCATAGGATTTATGTTAACATTTGGAGGAGGTGCGGAATTGAGAGCTTTGGAATCGACCAGATCATGAACCTTCATTTGCAAGGCTCTACATTTCTCGGTATTGTGACCAGGTGCGTTGGAGTGAAAGGCACACTTGGCATTTGCATCATAATTCTTCGGGAGGTTGAGAGGATCTGGTGGAGCCAATGTCCTTAACTCAACCAGGTTGAGCTTTAGGAGTTGTGGCAGTAGAGCGACATAAGGCATAGGAATGGGGTCAATCACCCTATTTGCTTGAGATGGCCTTTGTTGAAAAGGGCGCTGTTGTTGGTTGTTGTTGTTATTGTTGTATGTTCTTTGTTGCGGAAAATGAGATTGTTGCTGATAGTGATGTTGTTGTTGTTGTTGTTGAGGAAAAAGTGGTTGTTGTGGAACTGGAGCCGGGATAGTAACGGCTGCTATTGATCTGTGAGAATATTGGGGTCTGCCCCTTCCTGCATGAATAGCATTTGTTTCACCCGCCCTTCGGGGTCCTGAAAAAGGTTTTCTGGGATTGTTGGAGGAACTTGCACCGTTGTTAGAGATTTTTACCATCTTCAAAAGACTCTCAATTCTCTCACCTGCTATAACTACATCAGCAAAACTGGTGGAAGAGAAAGCAGCAAGTCTATCAATATATGTTCCTTGAAGAGTGTTCATAAACATGTCGGCCATTTCTCGTTCAGACATGGGTGGTTGGACAGCAGCAGCAAGTTGTCTCCACCTCTGAGCATAATCCCGAAAGCTTTCCCTTGAAGACTGAGACATGCCCATTAGAAGGGTTCTATTGGGAGCCATGTCTAGGTTGTACTGGTATTGACGGATGAAGGCTTCGGCCAAGTCTTTCCAACATCTTATGGCGGCCCTGGTCAGATGCGAATACCATTCTCTTGATGCTCCAGTCAGGCTGTCCTCAAAATAGAACATCCATAATTTCTCGTCCATGGTATAAGCCTTGAGTCTCCCTAAGAAAGATTGCAGATGAGTACGCGAGCAGGAGGTACCATTATATTTTTCAAAGCACGGGGGTTTGAATTTTTGAGGAATCCTCACCCCATCTACCAGCCCCATATCCATTACGTCAAAGCCTAGAGAATTCTGGGATTCCAAAGACCTTAGCTTTTCAGCAATCTCATCCAGCCTTCGGTCATACACCCCATCCCCAGCCCCAATAACTATGAACTGCTCTTCCTGAGGATCTTCTTGCAAGATCCTACCTCCAGCAGTGTTTCCTTGAATATTCCTTGGGACATTAACATCTGGGTTCAAATGGGGTCCGAACTCTGGTGGGTCGATGCGAGGCTGCTCGCGTTCATTATTGCTGGTTCCTCCTATTCCAGGGTGGGGTTCCTCAGGAGTCTGCCTTTCCACCAATTCCCTCAGCCTTTCCTGGCTCTGAGCTAAGCCAGTCATTACAGCCATGAACTGGGTCATTTGATTTCTCATCTCAACCCTTTCGTTTGCCATTTGGTTTCTTACTTCATTCAGGTCCTGCTGTACCTGATCCATCTGAATGCCCGGAAGATTGTTTCGCGTTGGGTACCGGTGTGTTCGGTTGACAGGGAACACTCTGCGACAAGCAATGTTTCCTAAAACCACAACAAAGTGAGAAACAAATAACAAACAAAAACCTACAAAACAAAGAAAATGCTAGTATGCAATGCAACATGCTTATTTGTCTTCCAAGGGTATCTTGTTTGGTTCTTTGGTTTTGACCTTTCCAGACCTCGAGGAAATGCTTGATGACGTTGAGATAAAGCCCACCAATAAAACAAACAAACTGATATATTAAAAATGATGAAAATACATAGTTTGTTTACAATACATGCCCATAGTGGGTCAAAAATACAACAATCAAAATAAGAAGTACATCAAAAGAAAAGAAATACAAGCAAAAGGAATCAGACATCCAATCCAAAGTCATCCTCCATAACTTCCTTCAGGAGGGCCTCAGTCACCGGACCAGCTGGGTGCTCTGTAATAGTCCTAATGAGGAGGTTCCTGATAGCAATGGCATTAGTCAGCTTCTTATGCCTGTCCTGATCCTTAGATCTCTTTAACCCCGCCCGGAGTTTTAATTCTGATATCTCCTTCTGAGTTGCCAACAAAGCTTCCTGCTACTTCTTCTCATTGGCCTCCAACTGCTCAATCTTGGCCTGAGTCCTATGGTCTTCTTGTGCACGGGCTTCTGTGATCCTGATCCAACTAGCCTGGCTTTCCTCCAGATAATGCTCAACCCTAGCCTTCTAAATCTTGGCTTCCTTGCAGGCATTATTCAAAACCAACTCTCCTGCTTTTGCTTTTCTTATGTAGTCATTTGTCTTTTCAATCTTGGTCAGATGCTCAGTCTTGAGCCTTTCCAATCTCTCAATGTCCAGACGACTGTCACTTCTCTCCCAGAGAGTTTTCTTCAGGGCTTCAGATAGCTGATTATTCCTCTCTTTTAGCTTTTCAAATTCCTCCAGGCTAACAGTTGTTGCAGGCTGTACTGTAAAAGGTCCAGGTGTGTCTTCCAAGGTGAAAGGCATCCTGGTGATCTGAGCTCTAGTACGGGACCAGTCAGAGTACTGGGCTGAAGCAATATTGTTGCACCTTCCAAGGATGGCCGTCCCTTTGGTCTGGATGGTGTCCCAAGCCCAGGCATCTTGTCTGACAACAACTGAGTTAGGTTGAACTTCACAGTATAGGGTCTCAGCCAAATCTTATCCTCTGGGAGGATGAACCAAAGCATATCCCAATTGTCTCTTAAACAGTAAAGGGTTGTAATTGATGCAACCTTTTACTCCTATTAGAGGCACATTAGAGTATTGCCCACAGCTGGTAATAATATCCTTGCCTTTGGTGCTCTGGGTGCACCATCTGATATCATCTAATGTTAAGGCAATGAACCTCTTGGCCCAGTTCTTCTGCTGATGGGGGTTCAAGAAGGCATCTGATTTAGGCAAGTGTCTGAGCAGCCAAGAGTAGAACAGAGGAGCACAACATCTGACTAGTTTCCCTCTTTGCTTTTCATTTCTCGGGTGAATGGAGTATTAGAAGTCCCCTAGCAATGTAGGCATTGGGTTCCTCAGCAAGAACAAGTGGATGGCATTCTTACTCACAAATTTGGGCTCATCTGCAAACAATATAACCCCATATATGCTGAGGGCTAAAAGTGCACAAACTGCCTTCCATTCTCCCACTGCAGCCTTCAGGGTGGCCTGAGAAATCAAGAAGTCCAGATGTAAGCCAGGAATCCCAGCTTTGGTTGTCATGTTTTGCTCAATGAGGGCAGGCTCCAAATGCAATGCCCTTGCTATCTCTTCATTTCTGGGAGCAGTCATCTCTGGATTGAAGGGGATCCCTCTTCTGATAGGCACTCCAATCAACAAGGAAAACTCTTCCAACAGAGGCCCCATCTGGAAATCAGGAAAGGTGAAGCATTTGAGTGGAGGGTCATAAAACTGCAAGCATGTGTGGATCATGCTCCTCTGAGATGAATCAAGATCCATAATCATGTCCAAAATACCCCCATAGTGCTCTCTAAATAGTGGGATGTGGTCAGGTGTGATAAGGGACTGGACCTGCCTGATACCAGTCAAGATGGGCTCAAAGAAGTGGTAAGATATGTTGCTTTTCCTTGGAGTATCCATGAGTGCTGATGAAGAAACTGAAGACAAATGCTAATGAAGATCATAAACTAAGAAGCTGGAGGTAAGTCTCTGACAGACTGATGCATGTGTTGGAGAAGAACTACTGAAGTAGAGGTCTAAGCAGTAGAAGGGGTCAAAACCAAACCAAAAGTAAAATGATGGATACCCTGAAAAACAAATAAACAAATGTTAAATGATGCAATGATGATATATGCAAATGATATGCAATGGTTTGTCATCAAGAGCTGGATCTGATTATCTGTCTTGGTATAAGTCCATGTATGTTTAGAGGTCCGGATGGAGGCTCAGAAATCCAGTAATCAGGGTGGGGAACTCAAATAAAGAGTCACAAATCCGAGGTAATCACAAGAACTGTCCAAAGTGATGCATTCTTAAAACAATACAGTAACAGGGTATGATGTGGCCAAGGGTTCCTGCAAACCTGCAAATATCCCAACCCCCTCACAGGTAATGTTCTAGAACAAGGATCCTCAGACTTGGATCCGTTATGAGAAGTGTAAACACTTCTAACCCGAAGGTACAATGTTTACAATAACCATAAAAGATCCTCCTCTAATTCTCCCCAGATTCTGAAGGTCAAAATAAAGGTCATCCAGACTTAGCAGGCTTCCCAAATAGCCCTAGAACTATAGGAAATTTGTAGCACAGAGTTCTCAAGAAGAAACCCACATCTGAACCGTGTTTCACATTCCCGCACCAGACCGAAATGGAATGGGAAGGAATATGAAGCCACTCTAGCCTAGGTGTCACTCAGGTCCCAGGTATAGGACCTTAATCTCTTAATGAAACCCCTCCCACCAAAGAAAACCAGATCCAGCACAATGATAATGACAGTATGAAATATGCATAAGACTGTAAAAGAAAGCAATAAATAAAGTTGTACATAAAGCAATAAATAAAGCAAACAAATAAGCACAAGTAGCACGTAACACCCCCGTAAACACAAATCAAACAAGCGCTAGGAGGAACCCACAAAAAGAACCAGAAGCCTTGGTTGCAGTATAAGGGTTCACCAGCAGAGTTGCCAAGCTGTCGCTCCCACCAAATGACACAGGGCCAGAAGGGGTACAGACGCGAACTGTCGGCGAAAGAGAGAACATGAAGATGAACTGAAAAGAGTCGCCAGCTAGGCATTTTTATCCCGAAGGAAAGGTAATGTTGCATACACCTAGAAAGATATGGACAAGACGATCGCGAACCAGAGATGCTGAGAAAGGGGGTTAGTTACAACCTGGGAAGGTATTAGCACCCAGATTATCCGTCGTACTCGACGGGATCCACACTTGAAAGTTTGTGTTTAAAGGGGTAGTGTCAGTGCTATCTGTGTGCAAAAGCTAGAAAAAGAATGTACAGGCGTTAGTGCAAAAGAGATGTGAAGTGAAATGCTCAGGAATGAGGCTTAAAGAGAATACTGGAAGAGGGGGAAAAAGACAAAGATTTTTGTTCGATAACAGTTAAGTTATGCCTACGTATCCTCGCGTGCAATGAGGAAGTCATAACACCGTAGTTCGACTCAAAGAGACTGAAAGATAAATTGACCGATGAACTGCTTACTTGTCTATGCTCAAGTGTATGACCAGTCTGGCTCATGTGCTAACTGTCTTGCATTAGACGGAAGAAACAAGTTCTTGTTTGTGAGTGAATGAGGTGAGAAAAGAATCCCGAAGGAGACGATTATTATTTATTTTTGATGTTTTCAATCTTTTATTGCTTTTTGTGTTTGTCATAAGAAAATGAGCTTAAGTCTAAACCAAGGGTTAGTAAGCTCATCACATCTTCCCTCTGATTAGGGGTAATGAGAATACCTTAAGTATGAAGTAAGCACCTCACCCTTAATCACCATGATGTAGGATTAAGATCATTAACCTACTTACAATTATTTAGATGTTTTTGGAGTTTTTGTTTAGTGTTAAGTAATGAATTTAAGCCATAATCAAAGATTTAATTTACCCATTACACCATCCTAATAGAAGGATAATAGATGAGAACATTTAAGCTGAGGAAGATACCTCAACTTAATCCATGATTAGGGATTAACCTCATGACAAAACAAAGCCTTTATTAAAGTGGATTTTAGTTAATGGTATGATTAAGAAGTGAATTTTTAGGATTTGTAAGACAGCTTGAGGGGGACTTGTCCATTAACACTAGGGTTAGTCCTTCTTAATCAATTAAGGAAGAATTAGAACCCTAATGCAAGGCCCAAGTTACAAGCTTATTGTCTTAGTTATTATTAGATGGATTGATTAAGAGATTTAATCACATCAAGGGTTTAACACTTAGGATTAAAGTTATACACTCCATCCTAAGAGAAGGATGCAGGCATAATCTTAATCACAAAGCCTTAAAACTTTAATGGTTTAGTCCCTGATTATGAGATGAGAGGAGAGACACAAAAGATGACACAAAGGTAAAAATAATGGGGGACTAATCAAAACCCTCATTGTTATCATGCTTGGGTGTTCCTAGGGTTTATGAGGCTTGCAAGAGATCTTCAAGAATAAGCCACCAAGGAAGAAGCAGAAGAAAGAGGGAGAAGCAGAAGAAACAAGTTAACTTACTTCACTTAAGAAGATAAGTTACTTGAAGAAAGAAGGTGGATAATGAATAATGAGTGAGCAAGCTCACTCTAAAGCAAAGATAAAATGCAGCAATGAATGCATAAGAGAGATGAAAAGAGAATGTGAGAAGTGAAGGCAAATTCACTTCTCAAAGTACTTACCACCTGAAAAGTTAGCATAAAAGAAAGAATGAAGTGGAAATGAGATGTATTCAAGGATGCAAACCAAAATCAGAAGCATGTTCATGATGAAAATGATGCTAAGAGATGATGCAAATGTATGTCAAGAGCAATGGATGATCATACAAGTGATGAGAATGCAAATGAAGCATGAAAGAAGCATGAAAGTTCATGAATGTTCATGGAATGTAATGAATGCATAACATGGAAAATGGATGAGTAAATGATCAAGCATGAGTCTAATGTGTCCTATGATGTCTTATAAGTCATGCGGATGCATGAAATGTCATGGCAAGTTATTATATGAATGCTTATGCAAGAGGTATGCAAAGGAAGATGAGAAATTAGGGTTTTCATGCAACATGAGATGCAAAACTCAAAAACAAAAGCAATTGACAAGATAAAAAAATTGAAAATGCAATCAAAGGATCCCTAACCTTATATGATATCCCACCCCAAAGGAGGAAACCTAACTCTTAACCCTAAGGAAGTTATGATTTTTCTAAGTTATCTAGGGTTTTAAGGCACCTAAAAGGAGAAAATGCAAATCAATTCAGAAATGCAGAAGAAATTTGTGACAAAATTAGGCTAGAAAATACATGTCAAATGAAGATCGATGCAAAAAGAACCATTGTCATACCATTCTTGGTTAGGCAGAAAAGATTTCTTGAAGTTAGGGTTCTAAAATAGGAATTTTATGAACCCTAAATTTAAGAAAATTATCAAAGATGGTTCAAAACCAAAAAGAAATTTGTGTGGATGGTATTATAATGTTTCTAAATGTTTAAAGATGCAATGTGAATTATTTTGGGATTTTTAGAAACCAAAATGATATTTTAATTAATTAATTTCCATTAATTAATTAAAATAAACATTTAAATGTTTTAAAAATGATTTTTTAATGTAAAAAATAAAAATAATTATATTTTTGGGTTGAGAAAATTATTTGAAGTAAACATGCAGAACAAAATATTTTTTAGAATTTTTTAGCTATTTTAAATAAATGGTACAAGACAAATAAGAAAAATTGAAATAAAAAATAAAATAAACAGAAGTATGATGAGTCAAGGGCTGGGATTGATTCTGGGGGTTTCTAGGGTTGATTGCGCTCCAGATCTGATGGCCAATATTCAAATTTCATTAATCTTAATTAATTAATTATTTAATCCATAATTAAAACTAATGAAGTGATCCTAGCCACACAACACACGCGGGAAAGGGAAATCTAAGGGCCCAGATTCAAAAGAAACCCTAACCCTAATTAAGACACTAATGACTTTCAGGTCACTGGAGAAGAGCTCCGGTCGTCTTCTCCGGTGACATCCTCCCCTGAAAATCTCAAACTCTCTCCCTAGGTTATTTCAGAACATTCATACAAACTCATTTCTTAACCATTTTCGAAAATACAAAGCTTAGAGTGATCAGTGAAGCATGCTTTTTCATATTGTAACATAAAAAAGGAGTTCTGGAAAAATGATTTCAGATGACTACCTGAGATGGAGCTTTCCAAACTTGAGCTTTTTGGCCACTTCCTTTGTGCAAAATGACTCCCTTTGACCTCCTGAGGCTAATGGAATGCTTCAAAGGCTTTGAGAATGGCTGGTTTGTGTTGTAGCAACTGAACTGGCCAAGAATCGTGTTTTGTGTATGGGGTGTTCTTGGCTATTTTTGTGGTTGCTTTGTGATCAGTGGATGATTTTGAGATGAATGGTGGAATTGGTTTTGAGTTTGAGTGAGTGAGCTGAAAGATTAGAAGGAAAATGCAAGAGGGAGTGATTTTGGCAATGCTGAGTTCTTGGAGAGTTAAGCTTGTGTGTGTTATGAAAATGAGTCCTTAGGGCATGCTTGTAAAGTCTGGATTGGGCAGAGAGTGGGTGGTGGACTGTTGTGATTGGTATGAGTGATTTTGCAAAAAGTCAACATTTCTTGTACTTGAGGTATGGGCAAGGGTGTAGCTGGATTTTTGGCATGTCTTGGTGCAAATCAGTTCAAGGATGTCCACAAAATCAGTCTTGAGGCAATGCAGCAAGTGGGAGCAAAGTTATGGGACCTTTTGCAAATATGTGAAGTTTTGGCCCCTTTGAGAATTCTTGATGTTCAAGGCATGAAATCTTGAAATTCTTTGGGAAATTCTGATCTTAAGGAAATGAAATATGATGTTATGATACATAGAAGTGTGTTTGAAGTCACAAAAAGCCCTGGCAAGTGGTTTTGCAAAGAATCTCTTTTGGTGCATTCTTGAAAATTAGGGGATTTTTGCCAACTTTGACAAGCCATATCTTGAGTTCCAAAATGAATTAGATCTTGTTCTTGTACTTTTTGAAAAGGGAATGATGCAATCTACAACTTTCATGACCAACAATTTTTCATTTGAAGCATTTTTGGTTGAAAAAGAGGAGGTTGAAAAACTTTCCCAAAATGGAAAGTTTACATTACAAGTTATTTCCATTTTTGGCAACGTTTGGTTTAGCTCAAATTTCTTCAATTTTGTGAACTTATAAGCACTTCAATGATCAAATAAAGATCATACAACTTCAATTTGATGAAAAATCCACTTTGGTTCCGTGGATGGGGGCCTCAGATGCCCTGATTTTGCTCTGACTTGCTCAAGAAGTTACCCAGTGATCAGATGACTTCCACAATGAATTCCTTCATCAAACTTGGTATACATGATCCTTATAACATATTGAGACCAATAGAAACAAGAATGACCAAAAAATTTGGAGTTATGGCCTCTGAAACCAAAACCCTAATTTCAGGTCATCTGTGCAGTTAAACCATGGTTATGCTTCCATGCTTTGCAAGTTCTTGTGATCCTTTGACTTCCTTGATCTTTGGAGGATATAATATGATGATTGAAAATATATGGACCCTCTTGAGATGATTGAAGACCTTTGGAATTACTCAGATGGATCCTGGATTTCTCAGATCACAAACCCTAGATGCAGATGAACTTGAACTAATACAGATGAAACAAAAATGCAATATGATATGATATGCTTAAACTAATGCAAAAATGAAAGATCATAAGCCATGGTGTGAACTTAGTGAGAGCAAATTTGGGGTGTTTACAAGATTCATTAGGATTTATTCGCTCTTTTTTCCTTTTCCTCTTGGAATAAAATAAAAGCGCGGTGGCAACGCTGTTTACTTTGAGTTAAGTTAACTAATAACTTACACTCATGATTTTGCCGCTGCAGGAAGGATTCCGAAGTGTTGGGTTTATCAATGATCATTTCGCTACTGCCATCATTGAATATGATGAAGATGAAGAAATGCCTAACTTTTTTATGCACGGAAAAATTTGCAAGAACTGTATTGCTATTGATGTTCCTTCTTTTGTTCATGCTTCAAAGTAATTTGTTTTATTTTCTTTCAAAAATTCTTTCACTCTGCCCAAGGTGAAAGTGGTGTTTGTCGGGCTTTGTTTCAAACTTTTATCATCATCAATAAAATGTTATTTTGTTTTTTCCATATGTGTTTTTCCTTTTTGCTTTATCCTAAAAAATGGTAACATAAAAAACCCAAAGATAATAATCACTGTTTATCTGCATGATGTTTGCACTTTTGTTTATACTCTAAAATTTAAATAAAATCATTGTGCAGATTGATTATTAAACCCATTGAAAACAATGATCCTATGCCCACTCCTAACTTTGAATTCCATGTGCTTGAAGCCGAGGAAGAGGATGTTGAAAAGCTTCCTGATGAGATTTCCCGGTTGCTTGAGCACGAGGAGAAGGTTATTCAGCCTCATGGAGAGTCTATAGAAATAGTCAACTTGGGTTTTGAATATGATAAGAAAGAAGTCAATATTGGAGCATTGCTTGGTTCTGATGTTAAGAAGAGGATGGTAGATATTCTTAGAGAATATGTTGATGTGTTTTCTTGGTCTTATCAAGACATGCCGGGTCTTGATACTAATATTGTGGAGCATAGATTGCCGCGGAAGCCTGAATGTCCACCTGTGAAACAAAAGTTGAGAAGAATTCATGTTGATATGGCAGTAAAGATCAAAGAGGAGGTTCAAAAGCAGATTGATACAGGTTTTCTTGTGACATCTAATTATCCTTAATGGGTGGCCAATATTGTGCCCATTCCAAAGAAAGACAGAAAAGTCTGAATGTGTGTTGATTATAGAGATTTGAATAAAGCCAGTCCAAAAGATGATTTTCCATTACCACACATTGATGTGTTGGTAGATAATAAGACTAAGTTTGATGTGTTCTCTTTTATGAACGGATTTTCCAGTTATAATCAAATTAAGATGGCACCCGAGGACATGGAAAAAAACACATTTATTACACCACGAGGAACATTCTGTTACCGAGTGATGCCCTTTAGATTGAAGAATGCTGGTGCGACATACCAAAGAGCTATGACCATGATTTTCCATGATATGATGCACAAAGAAATTGAGGTATATGTTGATTATATGATCGCTAATTAGAGGACTGAAGAGGATCATATTAAACACTTTCTAAAGTTATTTCAGAGGTTAAGGAAGTTTAAGCTTCGTTTAAATCCGAACAAGTGCACGTCTGATGTACGTTATGGAAAGTTGTTAGGTTTCATTGTCAGCCAAAGAGGCATTGAAGTTGATCCTGATAAAGTGAAAGCTATTCGGGAAATGCCTACTCCAAGAACTGAAAAACAAGTAAGAGGATTCTTGGGCCATTTGAATTATATTTCGAGGTTTATCTCTCACATGACTGCCACATGTGCTCCAATCTTCAAGTTGCTTCGGAAAGACCAAGGTTGTGTCTGGACAGACGATTGTCAGAAGGAGTGTGAAAGTATCAAAGAATATCTGCTTGAACCTCCTATCTTGTCTCCTCCGGTGGAAAGTAGACCGTTGATTATATACTTGACCGTGTTGGAAGATTCCATGGGTTGTGTGCTTAGTCAGCAAGATGAATCTGGAAGAAAAGAATATGTGATTTACTACTTGAGTAAGAAATTCACTGATTGTGAGTCTCGGTACTCCATGTAACGCCCGTTTATTTAATTAATTATTTAATTAAATATAAGTGTATTACGTTGTGTTGATTTGTGATGTTTTGTGTATTCGAAGTTGATTTAAGTTGGTTTCGAAAATATCGGAATAATTCATGGATGTTTATAAGTTGATTCAAGTTGAATTTATTAAACAAGTTGATTTAAGTTGTAGATAATAATATTGAATATTTTGCGTTTATAGTTGATTATGTTGATTTGGTAGTTTGGGCGATTTAATTGATAGTCGGTAATTAGTCAGTTTAATCGGGAGAAATAATATTTGAATTAATATTATGGAATTATGCGAGTATTTATTTAAGTGGGTCTAGTTGTGGCGTGGATGGTAGAAGTCGTGGGGGTGCGGATTAGAAAGCTCAATTAAGATTGAATTATAATAACAATAATTATAATAAAAAGAAAAAAATAAAGAGGAGAAGTTGGAATCAATAGAAGTTGAGAAAAGTGGAACGTAGAAAAGTAGAAAGAGTAAAATTGGAGAACGAGGAAAAATGGAGAAAACGGTTACGAGAAGTCGTCGTCGAAAACCAAATCGGAAAGTCAATCGGAGATTCGAAGCGGCCACCGATTAAGGTAAGGGTGGGGTTCGAATTATATAACCGGGATTATGATAATTATTTTGCGGGATTGGGATTACGTGATTTTTATGTTGTTGGATGTTGAATTGATGTTGATTGGGTGCTGATTTTTGTTGTTTTAATTATTGTGAAGAATTTGTTTTTGTGTGACAATCGATAATCGATTTTGTGGATTCGTTAATAGTTGAATTGGAATTTTTTTATGGAGAACACGAAACTGTGAGAAACCCTCTTTTTACGTTGAACGGGTGGCGCAGGCCACCGATTGCATTTAAAGGGGTGGTGCAGGCCACCCAATAGTAATTATAACATGGCGCAGGCCATGAAAGCCACATGTTGGTGGCCATGATGCATATGGCGCAGGCCATAGTGCATGTGTGTGGAAGATAAAAGAAATTACATGGCGCAGGCCACCTGCCACATGGTGCAGGCCGTGCGTGTAGGGCCCAGGCCGTGGCGCATGCCGTGAATATAAAAATATATCACATCACTTTAACTTAAAAGGAATATATATAATGATAACATGCTAACTTTATTATTTCCATTATCATTCTTAATAATATTATACTAAGTATTAATTATATTGTGACATGTGTATAAAAGTGATTAGTATAATTAAATAATAATGCAAATTGGGTTGTAAGAGGTGGAGTATAGTAGTAACATATTTTAGCAGATCATTAGGAGAGACAGAATTAAGAAATCAGTAACATGAGGTTTAGCAGGTGTGAACATTTTTGTATCGTGGTTGAATTCTTATGATAGTATAATTGGCAGCATGATGTGTTGGTATTAGTAAGTTGGAAATTGAACATAATTTGTAAATTGATCAGTAATAGCTGTGGAGTATAAAACAATGCAGTTTGTTTGTTTAGCTGAATATGTGAATTTAAGCGGAGAAATTAGTTGTCCGGAATTTAACGAAAATTATCGAGTTAGTTCGGAATAATAAATAGGTGATTTTAGTCGGTGTATTTTGTTAATTAGTGTTGAACGTGTGAATTTTCTAGTATAGTTGCTTAGGTCGTTTTGTCCCGGTATTTGGGTATTTTTAAGTTGAAGGTCGAAGGACACATTTTGATTATTTGAGTTGTAGGTCGTAAGACCAATGTTGACGTTAAAGTTGTAGGTCGTATGGCCAACGTTGAAAGTTGTAGGCCTATGGCCAAGGTTGAATCATGTTGAATTTAAGTTGTTACATTGTTGTGGTATGTTGTTTGAGTTGTTCGTTGTTTATATGTTGTGTTGATGGTCTCATGGCATCTATTGCATTTCTAAGTTGGAGCGGATGCTCACTACGTTGGCCTGGATCGACAAATTTATTAAGTTGAAGGCTTATGCCTTGCAGATACCTCGATAACCTAGTATATTTTAAGTTGGGAGTTTTACTCCAATGGTACCACATGCATATGCACAGTAGAGTCACATTCTGTGTCACATTAATTATGTTGTTTGTGTTTTTTTATGTTGCCAAGTTGATAAAGTTGTTCTTGTTGCTTACGTTGATAAGTTGTGTACGTTGCTCAAGTTGAATAAGTTTTTTATGTAGATTTAAGTGGATTATATGGTTTAAGTTGATTATGTTGAGTAAGTGGTTCATGTTGGATAAGTTGATTATATGATGATGTTGGATAAGTTGATTATATTATTATGTTTCTAAGTTGATTATATGACTATGTTGCTAAGTTAATTATGCGATTATGTTGAATTAGTTGAATGTATGATTATGTTTCCTGAGTTGTTTATATGTTTATGTTCGTAAAGTAGATTATGCTGATATTGAAGAAGTTGAGTATGTTGTATATGTTCGTCAAAGTTGGGGAAGGTGTCCATGCTAAGTTTATAGTTGGAATTGATTATGTTGATGTGTTAATTAAGATGATAAAATATGTTGGTTGTTTTGGGTGTTTAGTAAGACGTTGTTGTGGATAGTGTTAAAATTGTATGATTCTATCTAGCGTATTAATTATCATACTCTTGTTTATATGGTTCGATATCTCACCCCTTTCTGTTGTTGAATGTTACCTTGATTGGTAATGTGCAGGTATTCCAGATTAGCGTTACTTACTTTCATAGTAAAGTCGGTGTCGTCGCTCTGATACGTAACACTCGGGGGGATGAACGCCTAGTTGTTTTGTTGTTATATTATGTTGTTTTTGAGTTAAGTTATTTCAATGAGAAAATGTTATTACCAAGTTGTTAGGTTGAATAAGAGGTTGGCTGATGCAAAGTTAAATATTGTGAATCCGCTGCCTATTTGTAAAAGTTGCTTTATTTTAAAGAAATGAATAAGAGAGTTGACGTTATAGTTTCATCCTGATTGAAAGTGTTATGTATCAATGTTTACGAAATTAAATGAATTTGTTAAAGTTGAAAAATGTAGCATCCTGTTTTGTTGTTGAAATTTTAGAAACTCTGGATTTATGATTTTCCGCCGGGTAGATTTGGGGTGTTACACTCCATGCTTGAAAAAACTTGTTGTGCCTTAGCTTAGGCTGCAAAGCGTCTTCGCCAGTATATGCTGAATCATACAACTTGGTTGATCTTTAAAATGGATCCGATCAAATATATATTTGAAAAGCATGCTTTGATTGGTAGGATTGCTCGTTGGAAAATGTTGTTGTCAGAATATGATGTCGAGTATCGAGCTCAAAAAGCTATAAAAGGTAGTATCTTGGCTGACCATTTGGCACATCAACTGATTGATGATTACCAACCTATCAAGTTTGATTTTCCAAATATGGATGTAATGTATTTGAAAATGAAAGATTGTGATGAACCTTTGATTAAAGAAAGGTCGGAGCCTGGATCTTGAAAGCTATAAAAGTTGCTATAAAAGTTGCTTTATTTTAAAGAAATGAATAAGAGAGTTGACGTTATGGATTTATCCTGATTGAAAGTGTTATGTATCGATGTTTATGAAATTAAATGAATTTGTTAAAGTTGAAAAATGTAGCATCCTGTTTTGTTGTTGAAATTTTTGAAACTCTGAATTTACGATTTTCCGCCGGGTAGATTTAGGGTGTTACAATTAGTGGTATCAGAGCAGGTCGGTCCGTCCGACCAATGTTGTCTAGTGTTATTAATTCCTTAGTACACGGCATGTGTGTGAAACACTGTCGGTATTTATTGTTAGTTTTTAGTCGTTGTCTGCAGGTGTTGGTTGGAGTTAAGTGGGGGAGAAGCTTGACTCCCAGACTGTTGTTGGAATGTCGAAGTTGGTTCAAAGTTGATGTTGATTGCAGAAGTACAAGGTTGTTGAAGAGACGTTGTTGCGGATCGGCGAGAGCATGGATTCATGAATTCGTATCGGTCGGGTTGAGCAATGCATGGATTTTGGATGGAGATTGTTTAAGGAAGAATGATTTATTCCAAATACAAAGACAAGTTGATGGATTAAGTTGAGGGATCACGTCGGTAGATCACTACGCCTTGAGTGTAGTTGGATTAAAGTCGAGTAATTTTCGAAGTTGGATGTAGAGCAATGTTTTTGATAGAACTTGGTAGTAAGATGGAGAGAGGTGAAATTTATATTCATTAATCTCAAAAATTCTGGTTTTTGCAATCTTGGAGAAGCTGTTACGAGAAGTGACATAACTTTTGAACCGTGATTCAGATTGAAGCAGTTCTGGACTTTTTGAAAAGCTTACGAAATTCCCTATAGTTTGCATATAAGATTTGCATTCAGGAGGTTTATGATTAGGGAGATAAGCGCATTTTAATAGTTGGGTTTGTTGCTGATTTTTGGAAAAATCTGCATACGGGAATTGTTGACCAGTCTCATTGCAAGGAGGATAACTTTTTACTCGTAAATCAGATTCAAACGATTTTTGAAGTTCTGGAATCTGCACAAAATTATCTTCAAGTTAGAATATAATTTTGTGAGTTAGAGGTTTTTATTGGAAGATAAAATTGTGTTTGAAGTTGAGCATTTATTGCTGAAATTTTGGAAAGATGAAGACAAGTGTGGAATGTTAATAGGAATAAGATGTTGGTATTAGAGGAAATGTGAAAGTATCGGAGAACACATATAGATGTGATTTATGTCGAATAGGGATGATTAAGTGCCTATGTTAGAGGATGGTGATGTTGGGAGGAAGATGGAAGTTGATTAGTGTTGTTAAATATTTTAACTTGGATGAAAGTTGTAATTGGAACGGACAATTTTGGATGGTACTTGTTGTAGTGATTCCAATGTTAGAGGGATATTGAAATTCATGTGGTAATATGTGTATACATAAGAGAATGTGTACTGGATTTTTGGACGTTTTTTATCGTTGATGAAGTTGGAATTAAGGGGACTTAGAAGGAGTTGATAAGCCGTGGAGAGTTGGCGGAGCATTATGCTTACGGACTCTGGGCACAAGTTGAAGTACGCTACAGCGTTGGGTAATGATGATTTATGCCACCGTTATGGTTGTCGGACGTCTATTGACAAATTGAGGAACTGATCACCCTTAATCTATTGTTAATAGCAGACAAAATCGTAATTGATGGATAGATGTATCATGCCAACTAGTATAGTATGTACGTCGAATTGGTTGAAGTCAAGCCGAGTGCTTGAGTGTTGTTTGTTTTTTCGATGCAGGTTATTATATGAGGGTATTAGTTGGATTTAAAGATGATAGTATGAAGTTGCGCTTGGATTGAATTTTAATAAGAAAATTCATAGTTGAACTCTGAAGGATTTGAATGTTGTTTTGGTGATGAGTTAAGTGGCATAAGACTTGAAGTTTTCTTGAGGTGATTCGAGGGGAGAGTATATAGAATGTAGGACCATGATTGACAAGGAGGTCAGATGGAATTAAGTTGCAAAGTATTAGAAGAAGTGAAATTATAAGTTGGTTTATTTAAGTGAGATTTTTTGGTTGGAATAAGAAGAGTTGCTTAGTTGTGTCAATTTGGATAAAAATTTATGAAAAGTTGTGTCGGTATGAGTACGAATCGAGTATTCGGTAAGTTGAATTAGTTGGAAGTTAAGGGTATGAGTTATCTTGTGGAGATTCGTTGGACCCTTGTATTTTATGTTGGTGCAATGATGTTGCGTGGTTAAGATGATTTTCGCAGGACATGTTGTTAAAAGATGGTAAAGGTGTAGCCTATGTTGATGATAATTGGGAATTCGTGGAAGTATATTAATGTTTTATCCAAGGATTTGAAAATAGTCACGGTTGTAATTGCGTAGAACGTTCAGAGGCGATATCTCGTGGATCCAAGTTGGAACTATTCTGTAACTTCGAGAGTTAGAATACCTGCTGGGACAGAATTCCAAAAGATTAAGTCGAAGGCTTTGTTGATATGTCGATTTTGATAATTGTAAGCTTTGTTGATATGTCATTTCCGATGGTGGAATTAGCGTTGATCCATCCAAGATTGATGCGGTAATGCAATGGGAAGTTCCTAGATCGGTTACAGAGATTCAAAGCTTTTTAGGCTTTGCGGGTTATTACCGGAGGTTTATTGAAGGATTTTCAAAGTTGGTACTTCCATTGACGCAGTTGACTTGTAAAGGAAAAGCTTTCATTTGGGACATTCATTGTGAAGAGAGTTTTATGGAACTAAAGAGAAGGTTAACGACGGCTCCGATCTTGATTTTTCCGAATCCGACAGAACCATTTGTGGTGTTTTGTGATGCTTCATTGTTTGGGTTAGGTGGTGTTTTGATGCAAGATGGAAAAGTTGTAGCTTATGCTTCAAGACAATTGAGAGTGCATGAAAAGAATTATCCTACGCATGATTTGGAATTAGCGGCCGTGGTTTTTGCTCTAAAAATTTGGAGGCATTATCTTTATGGTGCGAGATTTAAAGTTTTTAGTGATCACAAAAGTTTGAAGTATTTATTTGATCAAAAGGAATTGAACATGAGACAAAGGAGATGGTTAGAACTTTTGAAGGATTATGATTTTGGTTTGAATTACCATCCGGGTAAGGCGAATGTGGTGGCCGATGCTTTGAGTCGTAAGTTGTTACATATGTCTGCATTGATGATAAGAGAATGGGAACTTTTGGAGAATTTTATAGATTTGAGTTTGGTTTGCGAGATGACGCCGAGAAGTGTGAGACTTGGTATGCTTCATGTTACGAATGATTTTCTTGCAACCGTTTGTGAAAAGCAAAAGTTGGATTTGAAATTTATTGATTTGATGATGAATGAGAATGAGGATTTCAAGGTTGATAATTTTGGAGTTTTGAGATTTCGTGGTCGTACTTGTATTCCCAATGATGAGGAGTTGAAAAAGATGATATTGGAAGAGGGACACCGGAGTAATTTAAGTATTCATCCGGGAGCGAATAAGATGTATCAAGATTTGAAGAAGATCTTTTGGTGGTTCGGATTGAAGAGAGATGTAGCTCATTTTGTGTATGCGTGTTTAACCTGTCAGAAGTCTAAGGTGGAACATCAGAAGCCTAGTGGTTTGATGCAACCGTTGGATATTCCGGAATGGAAATGGGATAGTATATCGATGGATTTTGTTACGGGTTTGCCGAATACGCAAAGAGGTCATAATGCTATTTGGGTGATTGTGGATAAGCTTACTAAATCTGCTCACTTTATTCCGATGGATATTAGTTATTCTTTGGAGAAGCTAGCCGAGATTTATGTTTCTGTGATTGTGAAGTTACATGGAGTTCCTAAGAGTATTGTATCAGATAGAGATCCTAGATTTACATCGAGGTTTTGGGAAAGTTTGCAAAAGGCTTTGGGTTCTAAGCTAAGATTGAGTTCGGCTTACCATCCGCAAACTGACGGTCAAACCGAGAGGACGATTCAATCGTTAGAGGATTTGTTGCGTGCTTGTGTGCTAGAACAAGGTGGTATTTGGGATAGTTATTTAGCGTTGATTGAGTTCACCTATAATAATAGTTTTCATTCGAGTATTGGTATGACACCATTTAAGGCTTTGTATGGTCGGAGATGTCGAACACCTTTGTGTTGGCATGAAAGCGGAGAGAGAACGGTAGTTGGACCGGGGATGGTACAACAAACTACGGAAAAGGTGAAGTTTATTCGGGAGAAGATGAGAATTTCTCAAAGTAGACAAAAGAGTTATCATGACAAGAGGAGGAAGGATCTTGAGTTTCAGGAAGGCGACCATGTGTTTTTAAGAGTTACACCGGTTACGGGTGTGGGTCGTGCCTTGAAGTTGAAGAAGTTGACTTCTCGTTTTATTGGGCCGTATCAGATTACTGCACGAGTTTGTGTTGTGGCTTATCGTGTGGCGTTGCCTCCGAATCTTTCGAATTTGCATGATGTGTTCCATGTTTCGCAACTTCGGAAGTATGTTCCGGATCCGTCACATGTTATTCCTATGGACGAGGTTGAGGTAAGAGATAACCTTACGGTGGAAGCTTTGCCGGTTAGGATTTTGGACCGTGAAATCAAGAAGCTAAGAGTCAAGGATATTGCACTTGTGAAAATGGCGTGGGGAGGCGTTGCGGAAGGCAATATGACTTGGGAATTGGAGAG
The DNA here is from genome assembly GCA_963966055.1 of Lathyrus aphaca. Classification (NCBI taxonomy): domain Eukaryota; kingdom Viridiplantae; phylum Streptophyta; class Magnoliopsida; order Fabales; family Fabaceae; genus Lathyrus; species Lathyrus aphaca. The sequence goes on along the minus strand of OZ014520.1, from coordinate 280,279,670 downwards.
TGGGATGCGCGAGTCGTATCCGGAGTTGTTTGAATCAGGTAATATTTTCGAGGACGAAAATTTCTAAAGTGGGGAAGAGTTGTAACGCCCCGATTCGATTTTCCCAATTTTGTGGAGTCTTTTATTTTATTTGTATGATAATTGTTTTATTTGTGAAATTATTATGATGATATGATATGTTGATGAATTAAGGTAATATGTTGGTGTGATATGTGATTTTACCATTTTATGAATTTCCGGGTAAAATTGGATAAGAGGGTATTTAAGGTATTTGTTTATTAAGGATAAGTTAGAATTTAGTAGAATTGGTATTTTGTGAGAAAATAATATTTGGTTGGAGAGAGTAGAAAATAGAAAGAAAATATAAGAGAGTGAGAAAGAGTGAAATAGAAATAGAAGTTATAAGTTGGTAAGAAGAGAAAGAAAAAGAGAAGAAAGAAAAAGGGGAGAAGAGAAAAAGAAGAGAAAAGAGAGAAAAGTTGGAAAAACTTCAAGATTGCTCCAAGGAATCGGAATAATTGGGTAAGGGTGATAAACATTGTTATCTTAATATTGTGTATGATTATGTATGTGTTTGATTGGTTGAGTTTTGGTTTTGATGGAAGTTAGAGAAGATGAATAGTTAGGGTTTGAGAGAAAATGTGAGAAAATTGGTAGATTAATCGGTTAGAAATCGTTATAATTGAAGTATGATGTTAGATATATGTTGTTGATCATGTTTATGGAAGTATTTTAGATATTTGGAGTGTTTAAGGTTGACTGTTCGCAGCTGGTATTTTTCTGGAAATCGTAGTGGTCGCTCAGCAAGCTATCCCTCGCTCAGCGAAAGTTCCAGGGCGATTCTCGCTCAGCGAGCGAGAGGGCGCTCAGAGAGCCTGTAGGTTTTTGAGGGATTATCTGTTTTAATCCGTAGCTTGAGTTTCGGGTATCCGTTTTTTGGGATCCTTATATCGATTTGAAGCTAGAAACGTGTGGAAACCATTGATGCTAAGAAAAGTAATATTTAGCCGACTTTTTCCCGACTTTTCCGATAAAACGTAAAATGAATTAGTTATGGAATTGTGGGTTTGATTGTTGTGTTGTGGCCGTTTGGCAAATAGATACATTGCTTGAATTAAATGCGAATGTATGCTAATTGTATGAGATGAATGCATAACTATATTGTGAATATGTATGCATTTTCAAGAATGTTGTATGTCATTTTGCATGTAAGCATAATGTATGCATTCTTGTGTTGTGAGATTCTTTTTGAATCCGTTGTAGTATCCTGTGCTCATGTGGAGTGTGAGCGATGACTACAACAAGATCGTGTGCCCATGTGGGGTGTGAGCGATTGGATTGTGTGCCCATGTGGGGTGTGAGCAATCCAGAAACATCGTGTGCCCGTGTGGGGTGTGAGCGATGGGTGATTTATTCACGTTGATTGTGTGCCCGTGTGGGGTGTAAGCAATTAGATTGTGTGCCCGTGTGGGGTGTGAGCAATCCATAAACATTGTGTACCCATGTGGGGTGTGAGCAATGAGGAACATCGTGTACCCGACGGGGAGTTACTTTAGGTAACAAGCGATGATTCCATTTGGTTCCTGAGAGAACCTGCTGAAATGTTGAGTCGGTACCGCATTTATATCTGCATAGAGTCGTGTGTCGGTCTCTATGAGTTGCATTTTTATCATTTTAATTATGATATGCAGAAATAAACATGTATGTGTAAATGTTTATTTGGAGTATTATGGAGGTAATAATATGTGTGACGAAACATACTTGCTGATATATATATGCATGTTTGATAGGTATATGTATGTGATTTATACATTTGTAATGTATTGTGTGATTAAACATAGCTAGACGTATGTTTACGCGAAATGAATAGAATTGAGGAATAAACATAAATAATATGAGTTTATGTAAATAGTGAATTGGTGCATTATGAACATGCTTGATTAGTGCATGTACACGTTGCGATGTGTATGGGTGATGAGGTATGAATTGTGGTGAGAATATGTTTTATGTGCATTTTATATGTTGAGATATATAATTATATGCAATATTATTATGATAATGTTTCTCACCCTTCTGTTGTTTTATGATGCTCTATGAGGCATTGCAGAGTAGGTTGCTGGATGATATTTTTGTGAAGTTCGTCTTCATCTTTTGGTCGGTCGGCTCTGATATGTAGCACCAGGTAGCTAGGATTTGGCTTGATGCTTTTTTGTGAATACATTTGTATATGTATTTTGATGTGATATGTTTTATGTAAACATGGAGTATTTTGGTGATTCAAACTTGCAGATATATTTGTGATAAGTATATAAGTTTGAAATTGTTATGTTCTGTTTCCGCTGTTTAATGAATTGATGAATACGGGTGTAAGGATGAAATCCTTGTGTATGCAAGTTACCCCGTTTGTTGCATATCTTTATTGAGCAGGTGTTGTATGTTTTTAAATTCAAGTATAATGTGACATTGCTCTTTTATACCGTTTTTCAAATATACTCTGATGAAATTTTAATATGTGCCTAAGTGAATTAATTGCTTATTTGGGGTATAGAAAGGGGGTAAAATCCCTATGCAGAGTTGATGCTTGATGTTTGATACTCCAGTAGGTAATGATTTATTTGCATCACTGGTAGGCCTTTATCTTGTTTCCCTAAACATAGTTGTGAAGATAATTTCCTCCTTTAGAGTTTAACATGGACTTTTCCCTCTTTCCCCGAGGAGTGGAGGATTTAATGTTGTTGCATCTCCGATATGTTATCCTCTCAGAGTGGAATTTCTGATGATATCCTTAATAAATTATCGAAGTTTGCTTTGCAAATTGATTTCTTAGCAATTGTTTCCTTAGCAGGAGTTTAGCCTTGTAATAGGATTTTATTCCTTTGATGGCTTTTGTTTTTCCCCTATAGGATTTCAAATTGAATCGCCAGCATGATTCCCAACATTGTTGCTTTGGGGTTAGCCGAGTATCCGATTATTGTGGTGTTTTTGTCACCTGTTGCTTATCTTTATGTCTGTTTTGTCAGCATATCCATACACATAAGCATGACATCATTTGTTTGCATTCTTGCATTTATCTTTTTTCCCTGCTCTTTGGTGTGTATTTCCCCCACAAAGTGTGTGTTGTGTCTTCCTCTTAAGTTAGAATGTCAACCATTAAGTAGAAAGTGTTTATCCTTTCTAAATTCCCCACTGAGTTTGTTCCCCATGGATGATTTTTGATTTGGTTTCCTCCTAGCTTGTTGTCTGGATGGAATTTTCCCCATTTGAGATATTTCCTCCTCAGGATGAGTCTTGATTGACCGTTTCTCTTCGACCTGTTCTTGGATTGAACTTTGGTCCTTTTTGTGAGTAATATTGCTCTGGAATTAAGCTGTCGTTGTTCGATAGTGGGTAATATTTTCTCCAGTTTGAGTATATTACTTTGGAATTAAGCTATCACTTGTGAGATAATGGGTAATATTTCTCCCCTCTCATTTGATTGTTTGCTTTGGAATTAAGCTATCACTGTTTGATAGTGAGTAATCTTTCCTTTTGAGTTTATTGCTATGGAATTAAGTTATCATTGTTTGATAGTGGGCAATATTTTCTCCAACTTGAGTATATTACTTTGGAATTAAGCTATCAATTATTCGATAGTGGGTAATATTACCAAGTTAATCAAGCTCATTGCTTTCGCTCCTACCCAGTAAACCGGTAGTTGATGATTCTTTTCCAACTCGGTATTCCTCCATTTTTGGACTCGAATACTTTGTTTGGTTGATATTCCCTGACAGAGTATTTACTCTTCATTGTTGAACTTTTTTACCTTGATTATATCATATTTTTCCCCAATTTGAGTCACCTATCCAATGATTTATTTTCCTGGTAAACTCTTCTGGCGTTTGTTGTCTTCCCCAACGGGATTTTTATTTTGTGTTCCCAAGCTTTTGTTTTCCTCTGGTGGTCATATTTTTCCCCACAGAGATCTTAGGTTTGCATATCATATTCATATCATGTCTCCTTAGTACAAAAATTGGGTTTTCTGTATTTAAGTCTCTCCCATCTTGCAGAGACGAAGATGTCAATCTTCATATCTCCATATTGAAGAAACTTAAATAGGGGCAGCTGTTACACCCTAATTTTTCCCCAATTTTTCTTCGTATTTCATCCGCATCTTGCATGCAAACAAGATTACACTGGTTGCTCGGTTCTTCTCGGGTGTAGGTTTATGTCTCACAGGGGATCACCATGGCTTTTAATTACTTTATTTGTTTATGTTTACTAACCGTTAATTCAAATCCAAAAATATTTTGTTTTTCTTTCACTAACATTTTCAGGAAAAGGAACAATTGAAAATGCAAAAAATAGCAGTCCTGCAGCTCGAATAAAATTTCACAAACAAAAGTCGAAGTTGATCCGCAAGTAATTCAAATTTATCTGATCAAAGATTTTCTCAAGTTAATTGATTCATTCAAGGAATTCCAAGGTTCATGTGTTTATTCCATGCCTTCTTCGACGTACAAAAGAATCGGGCCACAACAACCAATCAATCACATTTGAATAAAAAATTCAAATTTTAGCTTGGTTAACCGCTTAACCCTATGTGTTAACCGGTTAACCAGTGCAAAATTTGAATATTTTATTCAGATTCAGCACCCTTGGATCATTGACCCCATTTAGAATATTCTAGATCCATTTCCCTCTGATTTCTCTACATCACTTTGATCATTTCCTACCATAAACCCTCACTAATCACCACTTTTTTTCCATTTCCCACCAAATTTTCAATTACCAAACCTAATTTGAATTACCAAAGCAAGCTCCATTCCACCAAATTCTCATACATAAAGTCTTTAAATAGCACCCTAATTTTATTCATTCCACAAGCTTTTGAGAGCCAACAAATCTCTTGCAAAATACTCCCACAAAATCAAAAATTTCACTAAAGCTCTTATTTCTTTCTTTTGAAGTTATCAAGAATTCACATTGAATACTTGATCAACTTGAGCTAAATATTCATCCTATTCTTTTCTTGTTCATCAATTTCAGTAGATCTAGCTTGATTTGGTCCAATTTGAAGAAGTGTTTTTGGTAATTTACTCTTTCCATAAACCCATCTTCATCATCAACATTCAAGATATAGATCTTTTGTGCCTTTGATTCTAGATCTTTTGGATCTTAAATTGTTGTTTGATTGCAGGGATTTCACTGTATTTTTGTTTTAAAATTCGTGCAAATTCAGATCATGATAATCAAGTGTTTGAAAAAAGGTTTTGAAAATGGATCATGCTGAATTTCAACATTTTTTCTGCTACTGGTTTAGCGTTAACCGATTAACCATTTTCAGTGTAATTTGGTTAACCGGTTAACTAGTATTGTATTGCACAGGATCTGAAACTGGTTGCGTTAATCGGTTAACCATTTCCAGTGCATTTTGGTTAACCGGTTAACACAAGTCAGAGGCTGTTTTTTTGGCTTATTTTAAGCTTCTTTTTGGTTTCTTTTTCTTATTCTTCTTCCTCCTTTTATTTTTACCTTGGGAAGCACTTTTGGGAGTGATTTCTCTTTAATTTCAATGAACTTTGGGTGTAGATTAGAGTAGTTAATGTTCATTAATTTGAAACTACCTTTAAGTGAATTATTCAATTCATTTAAGGTATTTTTCATTAGTGATACATTTTCATGCTTGAATCCACCAAGATGAGTGATTGAACTTAAATATGGAAGAATACCATAAGTATGACTCAATTTGGTATTCATCTTTAGTTTTGTGCGGTATTGTGTTCGAATAGAGATTTACATATCGTTTATCTCGCATGCATTAACACTAACATTGTTCACCTTAATTGGTGGTGGTCGACCTCATTTGTAGGTTAATTACTTCGTAAATTACTCGGCGATTGCTTAACATATACCTAAATGTGTCCCGAATTCGGAGTAAAAAATCCAATTGGATACTTGCACTTTCGTGGACCAGACCTCTTGTTGGTCGCGTAATCCCAAAACGTTTGATCATTTTGCATTAAGAACCAAGACTTATGAATGTTTGATGCATATGTGCTTTAGGTCTCCCAATCGCCTTTCAAATTTCATTGAATTTGGTTCGGTTTGCCTTGATTAATCGCTATAGTGTAAGACACTAAGCAGATCCAGTTGTCTTTCGTTTTTTGTTACTCTTTTGGTTGTGGTTGATTAAGTTCACCATACCACTATTATGTAAATATTATTATACTATTACTACTATTAATATTTTAGATTCTTGCACTTTAATTGCTTTTGCTACTAACATTTAATTTCTTGCACCTTTATTGCATTTATTTTATTATATTTTATTATGCTTTATTCATCCATTATCATGTTTATTATTTTTTTGCTCTTATTATTCTTGTGTTGATTTTCCTTTTGTCCATTTGGACATAAAAATATTAATAAATGATTAAATCTCTAAAAAAACCTGTGACTTTAATCTTTAGACTATTGGTTACTATCATCGGCATTGGAATGAAGTTTTGGACTTAGATTTTATGACACCTCTCATTTGCTTTGATCTTCATGAAGTTGGTATACTTGTCTTTATTTGGCCATTTGCTAGCTTATAAGGATGAAACTCTTATGCTCATAATTGGAAGCATCATCAAGTTTGGTTAGATCTCTCCTCTTTTATCACCTTATTTTCTTTTCTAGGATAGTCTTTTCATTTCCACCCTTTCTTTAATTTTCAAAACTTTCCTTTTTTTCAAAAGATATTTTTTTTCTTCAAATCATCACTTCTTTAATAAGTAAAACCTTGACTTTTGTCAAGTGGATTTTACTATTTTCTTTTCTTTTAAAATCAATGAATTTAATCATCTTGACTTTAATTCAAAAAATAAAAAAACCAAACTCATTCAAGTTGTTTTATGCCTCTGTGCACTTTTGTTTGTTTTCTTAAAAAAAAAGTGTCGACTATTAGTCTTTATTCTTTAGTCGGGTGCAAGTCTCTCAATCTCCATGGTTGTAATTTGATGTAATTGAGTCTCTTGTCATTCATGAGGGTTTAGTGACATACTCGTTAATTTTATCCGAGTTGGCGCCCTCCCCATAATGATGTATGAGTCCATGTCCTCATTCTCATGGAAGATTTGTTAGGCTATCCACTTGAAAATGACGAATTCTCTTCACTTAATAAAAATCAATCATAACCAACTCTCTTCACTATTTGTACCACGAACTACGGGGTCTTGATCTCGCATTGCACTTTGTGGGTACGTAGGCATGAGGTGATAAACCTCTCCAAACACAAAAATATTAAAAAAATAATTCTTCTCTCATCCCTCATTCTCTTTTTACAAACCATTTTTAAACCAAAAGCAATAAATATTTCAAAGGGCTTCCGTGAAGTACCACAGACATTTTGGGTGTGTAAAACCTTCCTATTTTGTAACCTATCCCTTATCCCCGGTTCTTTGTTGTGTTTCTTTAACTTTTTGCTTTTAGATTCATTAGGATTTATTCAATCTTTTTTCCTTTTCATTTTGGAATAAAATAAAAGCGCGGTTGCGATTCTGTTTACTTTGAGTTAAGTTAACCAATAACTTACACTCATATTTTTACCGCTACAACACCCATGGTAGCCCTAACCTGGTATGTTGTTCGATCAACAACTCTCCCTGCAATAATGTTGTCTCTGCCTTTGTATTTCACTGCAAAAGAAGGAAAAAAAATTAGCAACTATCGAAAATTTCAGAAATTCCGATACAAAACAAAGTTTTTGAATATATCGAAAATTTAAAGTTTCCAGTATACAATCCCATGAAATATACCGAAAATTTCAGAATTCTACAAAATCAGGTTTTTATAACCAGTATATTCAATGAGATTTTATATCGGATATTATGAAATTTCCTGTAAACTTTTCAATATAAACACTAAATTTTTTGAAATTTCGATGCAAAATACTGAAAATTTTGAAAAATTCGATAAAAATAGTCACTTTTTACTAAATTTCCATCTCAGCAATATAAATTTCAAAATTTTTGAGAATAATTTTGCAAGGACAATGCGGTCTTTTCATACGACACGAGGTTCCAGATTTAAGTGGAAGGTGTAAAGTTAAATGCGACTCACATAAACTAAAATATTCTATACGGATTAGATATTGAATTTGGCCAAACAGAGATCATATCGGGTCCACGTACACTACAGAGATAAGTTGAAAATCTTCCAAATATCAAAAAGGAAAAACATACAAAATGGCGCTAAAGTTGTGAAAAGCGGCACTTTTGCCTCCATCGTGTTCTCTTTTCTAGCACCATGCATCTCTATTTCTCCTAGAGTAATTCACTGTTTCTTTCCACGCGCGAAAATTTGAAAGGTACAATCTCAACCTTCATTTTACATAGCGATTATTTCATGTTTTCAATTCATAACTTGATTTGTAACTACACTCTAACTTTTTGTGTTTTAAATATATTTTGTGCTCGTGTTTTGATATAATTAAGCATGTATTTCTTCTAACATAACTACATCTGTATGATTTTGATACTTTTTTAATTTTATATTTTGTTAGCTGCAGATAGATCTCAGTGTGAGAATTTCATAACTTTTTAGTTTTGAGACTTTTTATTGTCTCTATGATTTGTGAACTAATCATGCAGATAGATCTCAGTATTTTTATCCGATGTGTGGAAGGGAGTCCGAGTTTCTTACTCGTTTGTTTATATCTTGTGATTTACTGTGTATCTGGTATGAGATTTTTAGGTGGTTAGGGGAGGTGTTTTATTCTTCCAATGAATCTAAGCTTTATTTCTTGGTTTTTAGATCGTTGGTTGGTAGATCTAGCCTGTTCTATTTTGCGAGGTTCTTGTTTTTTCCTTTTGGCCGAGATCTAGCCAAGGGACCTCCGTTTGAGTATTTCTTGTAATTATTCGGAGGCTTGGTTTTACATCTTCGGAATAATGAAGAAAGGAAATTTTAATTAAATTTACTAATCCACTAGTATTGATAGGTCCTAAAATTTAAATAGAGAATATCTAGAGTGTATCACTACAGGAGTTGGGGGAGTAAAATTCCAAACTCTGCATTTTGATCTAACATTACCCATTACTCATTCATAACGTCGACACTACACTGATAATCACTTGAAAAAATAGAAAAACTCAATCTGAACACATGTGTCTGTCTCAAAACCAACATATATTGGACACCAAACACAACTTTAATGAGAAGTGTTGGTGCTACATGGACTTATGGTGCTACCGATGATACATTATAATAGCCTAATAATACCCTTGAAAGAAAGAAAAACAAATCGGTCCATAGAATGATAAGAAAAACATAAAGCTTAAGATTAAATAATGACTTGGTCATTATCATTTACAACAAGTCACTAAGCAACATAATAGTACAGACCACTACTGTAGTCTTCAGGCTGTTTCTTTCTCCTGAAGGCTGTGACCGTTTGTAATCAGTTTAGGCTCTGTTCCTATCTCCTGAAGGCTGTGACCGTTTGTAATCAGTTCAGGCTCTGTTCCCTTCTCCTGAAGGCTGTGACCGTTTGTAATCAGTTCAGGCTCTGTTCCTTTCTCCTGAAGGCTGTGACTGTTTGTAATAAGTTCAGGTTGTTCAGGATTCGGCTTCGGTTCTTGTGATTTCTTTGCTGGTTTCGGTACTTGTGATTTCTTTGCTGGACTTGGCTCTTTTTTTGTCTTCTCTTTGGCTTTGGCCAATTTACTAGCTGTGAAGTGTAGTCTAGCTATTAGAGGACGCGGTGTTCGTGCTTTCCTTTCAAACCCTCGCACACAGATATACCCTACAAAATATTTTCAGTAGCTGTTAGGTTAATTGCGCACTTACTTTTCTATTCAGTTACTATGTTGATTCCTCTAGCAGAGAAGGATCACATTCTTTGACTTAAATCTTACCTCTCCAAAAGGCCTGTTGAATTTCTTGTGTTGATAAACCTGTTTGTGAAAAAATAATCAGCTCCAATATTCGCCACTAACATATGCCATTATATATTACCATGCTCTGCATTCTTTACCTTTAAATATTGATGTTGTGGAGGTTCCAAAATATACTGTTCTCCTATTGAGGTTCCAGATCCAACTTCGCGGAACACTAACAGGATTAAGGCTTGACTCATGATCAGCAAATACCTGCTTCGACCGACACATGTTAGCGGTGCTTAAATTGCAAACACTCAAGTATAAAAGGGATTGAAATTAGGAAAATCTGTTATCTCAAACTACTTTACCTCGTTGACTTGGAAATAAGTGCCATTTAACGGAAAGCTCCCACGCATAGCAGTTCGACACGGTATCTGTTCATATTTATTATGAGAATTAGTAATGAATAACTCGAATTAGTATACACGTTTAAAAATTAAGATCATTAATTTGATATGAATCCAGACCAGAAGTGTCCCTCTAACTATCTGTGAATTTGCTTCACGGAAACTGTTGCATGAGAAACATTCTTTCTCATTGCAGAGTTGTCCGTATTCTGTGTGAGAGCTGCATTTGCATTCAGGCGCCTGTGTTGAATCTGCCGTCTCTCCTAATTTTATAATTTATTTAATAAATGAGTTAGAAAGTACCAGGAAACTAAAACAAATTATATATTTTTTGAAAATTCCCAACTTATTTTGGTTCATAGAGCAAAACAAGACTTCTTAGGGTAACCAAATCATTATTTTTTTCTACCTGGAGTCCATATAGCAAGAAGATATTTGCCAGGATCGTCGGGTTCTCGCTTGTCCCACTGCAATGCACAAGTATTTAATATAAGTTGGACATATAGGATAAAATAGATTTACAAATGCAGTAATAAATAACTAACCCCTTCCAGAAGAGGATGCGTATCCGGGAGTTCATAACTGTATGAAGGAAACATAAAATCAGCATAATTTAAATTTTTTTTCACTCCTAGGGTATTTAGTTGGAGATGTGTTATGTTACTTACACACAATGCTCTGTTCGTAACCGACTAATATTCTTTAGCTTGGGCACAGGAATGGAGGCAGCCTCTGGATTCAAAGCAACCAGAGCCTTTGACATTTCACCTTCTTGAAGTTCCATGTTTTGTTGCATATAGTTTTGTAAATTCTGAGTGAACTCCTCTATATTAAGTTTAATGGTAGGAATTTCACATGGGTCTTCGTAGAAGGCATCTTCGATGTCACTTAGTATTTGTTCCGAACATTCTGGCTCTGGAGTTGCCGGCTCTTCAATGATAGGTTGGCAGATATTTACTTCAGATCTTGCCAGTTGTCCGCTCATTTCTGTTTCTGGAATTTCTTCCACTTGGTTTGTGTTCCCAGCAAGAGGCAACTGCAACTGACTCATGACTACAGGTGGGTTTTCATCAGGCACACTATTTCCAGCTGCAATAACTATACTCTTCTGCTCTGGTCCAGGCAGGGCAAGCCTTGCACTGCAAGCAGTAAAGCTTCAGTAATTGATCATATCATAATTTACAGTGCATGCATATTGTTGGATTTTAGTGCGGTAACGAGAAATTTTTCAGCTGTTACTGAAGTAGCCATTTCTTAAATATATTGTCTTGATTAGGACTGAATGCTATTAGAGTGATGCCACTATAATGAGGTAACTACTAGCTAGTACAATAATTCTGGATATATGAGCATTCTAGTATTAGTGTCTCTCATGTTCCATATCTACATTGCTAAGATTAATATTTGCAGTGCCTTCTAAAGTTCTAATGCACGAGAACATAGTTCTACCTGATGCTGCATAGTTTTCCCCTCAGAATTTTAAGAAATATATGCATACCTTGCAAATGCACTAGCAAAGTGTCGGCATTCGGCTCTCATTGGGCATGCATTGCAATTTGGTTTGCTTTTTGTACAGAAGACCTGCATTCATCACAGTTCAAGTCCAAATCACAATAGACTTCGGTTAAATAGTGTTGGTCTCTCATAAGAAAATGCAACTTACCTTTCCAAACGTAATCATCTGATAATGCAGCTCATACCTGTAATATATAGCAATTTCAATAAACATAAAAAATAATAATCAATAGGTATATTACCCTTTCTAAACTTACAGAAACAAAAAAAACATTAGTACTTATTTCTGTTTGTTTGCTATGTAAATTCAAAAGAAATATTTACAGTGTTTTTTGATCTAGTTTGCATAATCGAGGCCAGAGATACTTTTGTATGGACTCCAATACTGGGTACCTATAATGGACAATGATATATTAGCTTTTCTCATCCAAGTAAATAGCATCAGCTAGTATAGTCTATTTATGCAGTACTTACATTTCTAGGAGATGCAACTGTAGTGACTCGGGTAGTGGCTGGAGAGGTACCCATCCCAAGCGTACTGCTATACGTCCAACATTTGTGTCTACCTGTTATATGACAATAATTTATTAGATTTATTTCATATTCCTGCAATTTAATACCTTTGTTTTCAACTTACCGGGAAGGCAAGATGGTGCAGTGTTAACAGGCGCACACACTCCACACTTTTCAATCCCAGTCCTCTTACGCTCAGCAAATACTCTCTGTATGATGAATTGAATTTTATTAGGCACTTATATATGTATATTTTGCTACATAAAGGTCTAGTTGCTTGTGTTACCAATGGATCGAGAGTTTAGGATGCTGGTTTTGCCAACCACACAATCAAGACATGCTAAAATTGCATTATGAGAAATAGTATTTCAATTAAGTTTAATTAATCATTCACTTACTTTGCTTGGTCAGGTGGAACGTCTCTCAGCCACTCGAGGTCAATGCTTCCATGATCATCAACCAGTCTCTTCAGGAATTTCTGCATAATAAATTATGTAACATGGCACTGCATCAATAAGTTCTTTCTGTCCAGAAAATGATTAATAGCATTTCATTGAAGTTTCATTTTACCTGAATACGCTCAGCAAGCCTATTGTTCATGCCCCGTTCTTTGATGGTATCAGCAATGTCACCGACATTTGCACATCTCACAGCATCCCAGTCTAAGGAATCCATGGTGTCTTCAGTCTTTTCTCTTTTCCCAGCCTTAGCTTGTGCTTTTCTTCGTAAACTATCCCAGTCAAATTGTTCCTTTTCCTCCTTTACTTGACTTTTAGTCTTTAACTTTATTGGGGCAGAACTTATCTCATTGGTTGCACTCCTCACAACATCTTTGTGATTACCAAAGTTTAAATCCCTTTCTTTCTGAATCAGATCAAGAGTTTGTCCAGCAATGTCAAAAAAGCTTTGCTGCATGTGATTACTCTGTTCCTGAGGATGGACTTGAGATGCAATAGTTTGAGAATGAGTCACTGCAACACAGCCTGCAGATTCATTGCCACTTGACAAAGCTTCCGCGTTGAAAGGATCAGAGCAGTTAATTTCACGAGCTCCTAAGTTGTGTGTGACATTTGACTTTTTCCAGCTTTCTATTGCATTGTCATCTCTCATGTTCTCGATTGATTTGCTTCTTTGACTGTTAACTTCAGAAAACTTGGTTGAACTTACCATTTCAAGAAGCTTAGAGAAGGAACCACAAGTGTTGTATTTTGCTGTGCTCGACAGAACTTCAACTTCTGAGTTGCTATCTGAGCATGATCCTATCTTCTCAGGATTTTGATCATTTGAAAAATCCCCAGATATTTGAGATGAAATGACACAGGATTGGGATGAAATAATGTCATTTAACTCTTTCCCAGTACCATCATGACACGAGTTTTCTTCCCTGTCCTCAATCACCACCATTGGGCTGTGGCATTTTGTAATATTTCTTTGAGGTGATTCTGTTCGTTTGATGTTTGATTCATCTGTTAAGCTAATCGGGCTACTGGTAATTCTGCAGGAATCATTGCTGTTGACAGTTTTTTCTCCAGAATGCTCAATTATATCTACTGTCATAGAACTTTGGTTGCAAACAGATTGATTCAATAAGTTTACATCACATTCGATGTTCTCTTCTGGTTCCACCACACACACTTGTTTGTTGACTGCGAGGCTCGTGCCTTCTCTGCACATGCTGCCTGACTTTTTGGGAAATCGAGCAGCAAGTGACATGAATGCAGAACTGTCAACAGAGAAAAAAGTTGTTGTGGCATGTTGTTAAATTCAAAGTCAGCTAAAAAAAAACTAATAAGAGTATATACCTGGAAAGATGGTCTGTGACATTTTGAGTGAGGAAAACTCCCACCACTGAATCCACAACTGATCCTTTCCATCGAGAAAATCGCCTGTCTCCTGTTGATTATATTTTATATTAATATATGAAATATGCAACTAAAGCCAATGAATGCAAAGGATTAAACTTTGATTGAAGGTCTTGGACTGATACCTTGTACAAGATGCATCCGTGCAATGAATGATTCTGCTCGTCCACGGAACACATTACGTTCTCCTTCCCACCATTTGGCCTTGTCTTCATCTGTTCCATCAACCCCATCATGGTTTATATCTAAAAGCAAAAGCTTCCACACTCTATCAGTCTCCTCATCAAGGTCAACTTTAGGTCGTGGGCGCTGTTTTTTGATGGGATCAAATGAGCCCTGAAAGGGAACAAGTGCAGTCTGCCCATATAAGGCAAGTTCTTTCGCTCCCGTGTTTATGTTTAGCCGTCTAAATTGCTCTGTTAATGCTTCCTCTGTTAATGCTTCAACACTATGCATTAATTTCCTCATGACTCTGCGAGCAGTACCTGCAATGCAAAATTACATTGTATAATATGTCCTTTGGCATCTATACTATGTTACCGACACAAATCAAATGTTTAGTGGAAATACCTGATGGTTTCCCAAGTGTCAGCTGGTGATTTCCCAATGCAGAATTATGGCACTGTTGCATCTCATCTTCGTTTGGACGCATTGAACTGGAAACATCACTTCTCTTTCTATTTCGCTTCTTTTTTGCACATGACACAGCTAAGACGTCAACACTTGTTTGTGGTCTTTCTGCTCCTTGTATTGTTTGCCGGTCTGAATTGTCCAGTTGTTTTGCACTGTAATTTGGTTCAATACAGTTTCTAATTCTCATTAGAGAATTATAATCACAAGTTTGATTTGGTAATTGAGATATTTCTGCCATCCTTCTCAAAGATAATCTGAACTCATCAAATGTTTGAGTATTTTGAATATAATTTTCTCTAGATTCCTTTATTATTGGGCGTACAGCTGCATTACATCCCAAACCATACATCCAGGAGTTGTATTTTGATGCATAAGGATGCATGTGAGCATCTTCGGGAGCGAATATTAGTGGTACTCCATTTTGAGTGTAAGAAGTTTTTCCCTTTTCAGTTCTCCTTTTCTTCTGGATATTTGGAAACTGAAGTGGAATCTTTGACTGGTATGAGTGCAATCCATTAGAGCGTGCCCCAATCAGATTCACGCTGCTGTTATCTGCACTTTCAGTGGTTCCAGAGTGCTCTCTCTCGCAACCAACCAGATTCACGCCGCTGTTATCTGCACGTTCAGTGGTTCCAGAATGCTCATTCTTGCAACCAACCATTTTCATTAGTAACTTTACTGCTGAAGCTTGCCCATTATCTGCACGTTCAGTGGTTCCAGAATGCTCTCTCTCACAACCAACCATTTGTAAATTTACAGTTGAAGCCTGACCATTGCTGATGTTTCCATCCTCAACCTCTGCAAGATCCTTTCTTTTGTTTTTGTTCCTGGCATTCTGCTTCCTTCCAGGAGGATTGCACTTTGTCTGGTATGAGCGCAATCCATTATAGTGTCCCCCGATCAGATTAAGGCTGCTGTTATCTGCACGTTCATTGGTTCCAGAATGCTCTCCCTCGCAACCCACCATTTCCATTTGTAAGTTTACTGTTGAAGCTTGGCCATTGGTTTCAGAATGCTCTCTCATGCAACCAACCATTTGTAAATTTACTGTTGAAGCCTGAGCATTACCGATGTTTCCATCCTCAGCCTCTGTAAGACCCTTTCTTTTATTTTTGTTCCTGGCATTCTGCTTCACCTCAAGAAGATTTATTTTTGGAAGACATGTACTCAAAGCTTGTGTGTTTTCAGACAACGACATGTAATCATGTGCTATCTCTTTCACCAAGGTGTTTTGATCATTGGTGAGGCTTTCATTGCACATACTACTTTCATCTCTTCCTCCTGTGTCAAAATTTATGGACATTCTACACGACATTATGGTAGGTTCAGACAGTTTAGTCCATTCACCGGCCCCTTTTTTTGAAGTAACAGTCCTGTTCGATCTCTTCTTTGTCACAGATAATGCCTTGCAACTGTGTAACGCCTGCTTAATCCAAGCCTCTTTATAGGCCTTGCCTACAGGTGTTTCCTCTACTACATCGCCCATTTGCACATTTACAATTTGTCTGTGAGCAGAACTTTCATCTTTCCCTCCCATATCAAAATCTGAGAACCTACTCATTGTTGTTTCTTTAGTTTCTGGCATCAACACTCCAGTCAGTCCTCCTGTCATTTCTGTTTGGCTAGTAGACTTGTTCAACCGTTTTCTTCTCTGGTACTTATTTGCTGTCAGGTTTCCTTTTGACTTTTCCTCAGGAGAATTAGTTTTTGAAGGAGACATACTTAGGGTTTGTTCAACATTACAACATGACTTGCAATTATTTTCTTCTGCCTGCTTCATGAGAGGCTCTATATCACATGCAATGGCTACATCAATATTCTGCAATTCTGCACCAGTTTCTTTGCACGGATGCACAATTGGGGTATGTTCATTATTACAAAATGATTGGTCATTATTTTCTGCTGCCTGCTTCATGAAAGCCTTCATATCATAGGCAAGGCCTACCTCAACTTCCTGCAGAGCTGTACCAGTTTCTTTTGGCTTTGCCTCAGGGTGGGTGCTCTGTGAAGATGTATCTGGGACTTGTGTATCTTCTGGTAATAACATGGAACTGTTTGATGCATGCTTAACCGGAGTGTTTAAATCACAAACAAGGCCAACATTTGTTTCTTGTACGGCTACACCATTTTCTTTGTCCAAATGTGCAGTTGTATTTTCTCTGCCTGCAGAACTCTCGTCTTTTGCACCTATTTCAAAATTTAAGGACCTTTTACATGACATTTCGGCAGGTTCAGGTAATTTTTCAGTGAGTTCTCCGGTCATTTCTGTTGCAGGAGTAGGAGTTTTGTTCAATTCTTTTCTTCTCACATACTTCCTCTTGCCAGTTGTGTTTCCTTTTGATTGCGCAGGCTTCGGGGTAGCTGGCTTCGGAGTTCTTTTGGGTTTGCCTTCTCTAATGACCTTGGGGCGGTGCTTTTTTCTCCTTGGCTTTTTTTCTGGTGTTTTATTCAGACCTGCACAGAGGCTGCTCTCCTCATCTGGGTTGTGATTCTCCTTCAATGGTGAAGAAACGGCTGTTAATTCCACAACAAGGTTTATGGGTTCTTTGTTTGGCGAGGGTTCATCCTTGTCAAGCATTTTGGCAGGGTCACCCTGGGAAGTTCTCTTGCTACAGCAACCATTGTCGGATGTTTCTGCATCAAAAGTTCAAACAAAACTGAGAATAAAAGCAATACAGCCCCAGTTTCATACAGTATTAAAAGGGAGTTGAAGCTGAAACTTTTGACAAGAAAATATTGAACTGAAGGCGATGCCTCTGGAACAAAAGGTTGTATGGTTTCCATAGGGCATCACAGTCTCAAGAATTACAAGTTTCAAAGGAAATTGTACTCTAAAACCCAGATAAATTTGTTATAAGTTGAAAACTAGTTCTTTCAATGAACTCTCAGAATTCAAAATTGAGTACACAATTCTTCATTTATGTACAAAACCAGTGATAATGGGAAAAAATAATATGCCCAAGACATACTATTTGCTTAGGAGCAAGAATGAAACTACTAATACAATATGATAACTAATTACTGTAGCACAAACACTTTTGATCAAAGACATGTTTGGTGTTTGACACCTGTCGGCAATCACCGAAAGCCTGCACATTCAATTAATCTATTTTCTCAAATTAATATTGGTGTCGACGTGTCAATGTTGCATCTCAAATTATTATCAATGTCAATATGGCTGTGCATATCTCTGTTCATCAAATTGATGAATACCAATTTTATCCTTAAGGCTTAATGTTGTAAATTATTCTTTGTATGGTTTTTAATTTTCATAGCATGTTGTAAATTATTGCTAATACTCATTGTGTTCCTGAGTTTCCCAAAGAAAAGTAAAATTAAAATATAACACTATTAAATTAAAAATAGGCATGAGAGTTAAATACAATAAAAATAGCTGCAGCACTTCACTTACCATGAGGAACCCTGGAATCATCACAGATAACTGAAGGAACAAATAGATCATTCAATCCATCATTGTTTCCGAGCTTAGAATTTGACGAAGCTCCTTCTGTCGGATACATAAATTCGGTCGAACATGAAACATTATCAGAACCTGTCTTTTCACAGATTTTGCCATTATTACCTTCAATGTCTGCAATTGTAGCCACAGATACTGATCCATGACGGGATTCTCTGTTTTCCTCTGACCCATTTGAGAATTCAGAACATGCAACTGCTCCATTACCATGATGATGGGTTTGGTCGTTTCCCTCCACTGGAGTGCAGATCGGAACTGATTTTGGTAAAATTGGCTTCATAGGGGTTGTAGGAATCCATGGAATCTCTGTTTGTTGTTCCTTTCTTCCCATTTCACCAACCTCCATTTTCACAATTCACCTAAAAAAACTGTTTTTCCTTTTTTAATATAAAATTGAAAAGTGGGTCTCTCTTAGAACAGTTGACGGAGCTCAATTTTTAGATTAAGCGGAAAAAATTGATCAATCTTCGAAAGTTGCATTATCAAAGATGAATCATGAACCTAACAGAGAAAAATAGAAAAAATAGAAAAAATTGAAGAATAAAATAAGAAAATTGGGAAATGAGTAAAAATGAATTCATAAAGGAGAAATTGAATAAGAGAATCTGATATAAAAATTAACATTAAGTTAAAAAGTAATTAATTACCTTTGCAACATAACTGGCGACAGATTAAGCTCGTAACTACTCAGTAATTGCTGATAGGTTTGAATAATTTAAGCTAATTAAACAAAAACCGATTTTTTTTGTGAAAAAAAAAAGATGATTCTGATTCGATTGTTGGCTTTGGGAACTCCGTTTCTTCTTCTCCTTCCCTATGCTTCCAACAGAAACAGAGAATAGGAGAAATTCACGGGAAGGGTAGTTACAGAGTCAATGATGGAGATCTGATAACAAAAGTTACACTGTGAGTTCACCGCGGAATAAGAGAAAGAAAGAACACACAAATTTCTTAACCTCACAACTAGGTTACTTCGGTTATAAACTCTTTGCGAGATCAAAGGTGTAGAGGTGCATCCTTTATATATAAAATTATTCTCTCTTTTACATTTATTATGTATGCAGAGCAGAGTTCTTTCTTGAAGAAAGAAAGCCACCATGCACGAAGTTATATAATTAATGAAGAATAATTTTGTAAAACTAGTACGTATGCATATTTGCATGCATGCAAAGTTTAATTTTGATACGCTGTCAATGTAATTAATCAACGATATATACTAAAAGATAAAAAATATAATTAATATCCGCAAAATATATTTTAAAATTTTCATTAAAAAGTTAAAATTAAAATATATTTTTAAAATAAAACAAAAATATTTTCTTAAAATTATTAAAATATTTAATTTTTAAATTAAATTATTAAAAATAAATGATCTCTTATAAATAAAACCAAAAATATATTATTTAAAAAAATGTTTTAAGATACTTTACTCTGAACATGTTACTTAAAGAAGTTGTGATTGTTGATAAAGAAGATACAGAAGAACTAATATCTTAACTATTTAGTTAAGATATTTGTACAGGCATATATATATATTCATGCACACACAATTCTATTTTGATTGAGTGTTAAGTTAAAGTTTATACTTTATCAATATGACTTTCTCTGTATTAATAAAATAAGGTTGTCAGATTGTCTCTTTGTCATAAATTATAAGTCATTTTATTTAAAAAAAATTGTCTAAAATTATAAATAACTTTACAATTTTAATACAACATTAATGACATTTTTCCCTTATATACTCTCTATCATTCATTTATTATTATTTATTCTTGTAATTCTTTAAATTTCTCTTTCATCTATAATAAATAAATGGTACTATTTTAAAGTCATGCATTATTTCTCTCTTCCATACAACATTGATTATGTTTTTTAACTCACGTGAAATATCCAAAACATCTTAGAACATTTCTAATGGTGAAATTCATTTTTGTGCTCGTTGTGAGATCCATTAAATCACATCATTTTGAAACAACTCATTCAATTTTAACTCAAATGATACAACTTTAAAGAACTCATATTGAGTTCCATAATTTTATCTTTTATATTAATATTTTATTTATATTAAATTTCATTTTTATTTAAATATTAATTTAAGTTATTTAAATTAATATTAACATAAATTAATTAATTAAGAGGTCAAAATATATATAAATTAAAATATGAGATGAATGTAATATTATTTAAAATAAAAGATGAAATTTAAATAGAAATTAAAAAAAAATTGTAATGGAGAAATTTAAAATATTTTGTAATTAAATATAATTGTGAAAAGTGAATTAAATGTAATATTATTTAATAGCCCAATTAATAAGTAAAACAATTTTAAAAATTAATAAAATATAGCAGATTTATTTGATAGCAACAAAATTATTTATTTATACTTGTGTCACCGAAGCATCGGTGCATGCTAAAGCAACAACATTGTCATGTTGGCGAACTCCAGTCGTTGAACTGTCTTTAATGTTGCTCCACTAGAGATACTCTTATGATTTGAGACAGAGAGAGTATAAAAGTCTATAAAAATAAATGTATTTTTGTCTTTCTATTTTGAGTAGTTTTAACTTTCAGTCTCTTATTTTAAAATTAGAGTGATAGTTTTGCATATTAAACTATCACTCTATTGTTAATTAAGTAAAAATGGTACAAATCTAGTTAACAAATTAAACAATTAAACAACTATAACAAATTAACATGGTTTGCACATTTTTCCAACCAATATAGTTTTAAGTAATTACAACTATAACCGTTGAACCAATTTGCATATTTTATCAACAATTGAACATATTTGAACACATATTTAATCAAAATATAACAGTTGGATACACATATTCCACCATTATCTTATTCATTACATCAAAATAAAATTTAATTGACCCATGACATCAAACTAATACTTAATTGACCTATCACACAATTCATCCATAGTATTTATGATCTATTACATAATTCATTTGTAACATCAAACTATTACATGATCAACCATGACATCAAAATATTCTATCTTTACAACTTCTTATAATATGCTCCACTACTCCATCTTTTGTACATATAAGCGCTGTCAGTTTTCTTGCCAGTACATGCGATTTTCTTGGTTCATTATTGATCTTGTTCTCATCTTTTTTTTTGATGTCTGATTATTCGTCTCATGATTGGTGGACTAATTGTGATATGATAAACCAAATACCACAATTACAATCTCTTTATTGGGAAAATAATGTTTGAGTAAGTGTTTTCAAATGTTGATTTCCTCCGAAATAAAGAAAATCATCATGTTTTTTATTTCCTATAAACATACAAACAATTAAACATATAACAATGGTATTTCAAACCATTAATAATCCGACACATAATCTACATGTTTTTTCTTGACGTGCCATATACATGTTATGATATGACAACATGGTATCCCAAACAAATCCTATTTCCTACATTAACATATTTACTTTTTTAGATTAACACAATAGATATCTGATTTTAAGGATTCACTTCTAATGCTAGAAATTTCTTCACCAAAAGTCTTATTTTATTTTCCAAAAATTCATTATAATCCTTAAAATCAAGAATGTTATTTTCTAATTCTCATTTTCTTTATCAAAACTTAAACTGAATTTATAGAGTTGCTGACAAGTTAAAGATATTACCTCAATATAATCTCCCTTATTGTAGGTTGCTTTAAGACAAATATGTTCTTTTTTCTTAGGTGATTCTTTATAAGAGTCCTCAAAAGTATTGTCGGGTATATTCTTGAAAATATATTTGCATGAATATCTCAACGAATCTCTTAATGTTTCCTTTATTGGTTCATCATTCGTTGCTCGATCATTTTCATGTGACATTATACATGAGGTATCTTTACACATTCCTCTAGATGTTGACTCTTCACAAATTCTTTTGGATGTCGTCTCTTCATCATCTCCATTTTCAAAGATTCTTCTTGTTGGAATTTCTTTACATATTCTACTTAATGAAGGATCTTACTCAAAGATTCAACTATATGGGATTTCTTCATAAGTTATACTACACAAGGCTTCTTTATATATTCCATCGCATGATGACTCGTTGGATGATTGTTCATCTATTAAGTTTATTTGTTCAAAACAATTTACTAGTGTTGATATTTAACTTTCATCTTCGAGTATTCCTCTTGATGACGATATGATGATGAGGAAGATGAAGATCTTTCGAGTATGTTTGATCTTTCTTCTTTTTCCTTGAGTAGCTAGATCTATTCCATGATTTTGTTGATGATTTATTCCTTTCTAGATTCTTCCTAAAACTCAACAAAGACACTACTATCTTTTGAATTGAGGTTAGATCAGATATTTGATTCCTACTCTTAATTCTTAGATACAAATTTCTAATATAATATCCAAGAGTTCCAATGGATGAGTACCATATATAAGAACAAATCTCATATTCATTTGGCAGTCCAACTTCTTGGATTTGTGTGTTCATTTTCTCTTATTCGATCCTTAGAGAAACTACATGAATCATCTAAAGAATGTCACACACTTCCTTGCGGAATAACAATTGAAGACAATAAAACTCCTTAGAACTTAAAACACTTATGAAAATTTGTTTGACTTTAAAATTAAGTTTTAATTTTTTCTTGTCTTCTTCGATCCAAAGAAAATAGGGTTTATTTAATACTCATTGAAATAAAAAGTAGGAATAAACAAACCATTGATTAAAATATACCACATTTAAAAATTATTTGCTTTTATAAAAATTTCAAATCTTTCTTTCCACAATTCAAACCTTTCACCGTCAAACGGTGGATGTGTATCTATAAAAAGACATTTATTAAAAACAAAAGTGTTCACAATCATCATACTTCCTCCTGAGACGCTTAGTATTTGAATAAGAGTTAGAATCTAATGTCACTTGTTTGGCAAGTGACTCAAAACACTAGAGAGAGAAAGAGAGGGGGGGGGGGGGGGTGAATTGTGTGGTTTTGAAAAATGATGTTCAAATAATTTTTTATTTATAAAATCATAGTTTAAAACAAGTTTGTATAACAAACAACTAATAAGCAATGAAATAAAGAAAATCATAGTAGAAAGGAAAAAACATTGTAAGTAAATGAATGACTGTAATGTAAAGAGATACAGGAAAAGAAATATGCATTAGAGATTTATAGAGTTTTGTCCCAACCACTTGACCTACTCATCTCGCTAAAAATGTCCTATTGAGAGTTTCCACTATGATACGAGAATTTTATAGGCTTTTCACATAAACCTCCTTGCAAAGAGACTAAAGTTTTACAATGGATATCATCCAAACCAAATAGGAGTTTTAACTACGAACACTTCCCAACCAAACAATAGATTTTAACACCAGAACAATCTCAAACCAAACAAGAGCTTTTCATGCTAGGTGAAGCTCACAAACCAAACATGAGACTTTAATAGGCTAATCTTGGAAACTAAATAGAGGTTTTACCAGGTTCAAATCAACAATTAAACAATTTTTTTTAATTGGTTTATTTGAGAATTAAGAATAACATCTCACAAGAGAGATGTTATAATAATGCCCCACACTAGAACCAAACTACCTCACAAGTAAAAATTCACTCTTAAAGCACTAAGAAAAAAATAGAGAGAGAGAGAGCGAGAGAGAGAGAGAGAGAGATCATAATCTTATGCATATCACATAATCAATTATGTAGTTTAAATATGTAAGGCTTTTAAATGGCCCTATCACTAATTAATTAGGATCCCTAATAATAGATTATTAGGGTTACAAAGGTGATAATTGATTAAACCTGATGGACTAATCGATTATGGCATGCAATAAACCCTTTTAATTGATTTGAAAGAGTTTTCAATCCATTAGTTAGGCACAAAAAGGATTTATGGTAGCTTTAATAAGATAAAATAGGCTTTACAATCATTTGAAAATGTGTATGTGTGTGTGATTTGACTTAATATTTTAAGAGTTAATCATATACCTTTATAGACACAAATCCCTTAACACATAAATGACAAGATTTCACACTTCCTTTCTTTCACAACTATAAATATTCAAGACCCTTGATTGATATATCCATGATTTAGTACTTCATCTAGGACTTGACTTATTCAATCTGATGATGATTGATAACTCCATGATTTAGTACTTCATATAAGACTTGACTTATTCAATCTGATGTTCCATAATTAGAGAGATTGCTTGAATGAGATTATTAGGGATTATAATTAACACCGTTTGAAATTGAGTGTTGTCCACCATAGATAAGCTTTTACATCTTGATCTCCAAGAACCACATCTTGATCATCACATCAGATGACATCTTGATCATCGCATCAGATGACATCTTGATCATCGCATCAAATGATATCTTAATCTCTAAGCATCACAACTTGATCATCATATCATATGAAGACTTCAACTCACATTGTTGTCATGATCAAAACAAAATAGGTCAACAGGTTGAAGCAATCATCGTACCGACAAAAACATAGATCCATATTTCAAAGTCAGTAAAATGATTTTTTATTCCACATCCTTCACATTAGTTGATGAACTAGTAAAAATAACATCATTATGAGAAATCTATTTTGATCAGACAATAAAGTGTCAAATCATAGTAAGTCCACCACTAATCTTTGTCCTACCACCCAAATTGAGAAACAAATCAAAAGAGACGCAAGGTTCCCCAGGAGAACTAGTAACCACCTCACCCACTTAAAAATCCCAAACCAAACGGTCGAAGCCACTGTACAAGTAATGAAAAAAGGGAAAGTGATTATAGAAACCCCATATAAATATGATAAAAAACCTCTATCGAGTTAACAATAACCATACACTTGAACATATTCTCTCTATATGAGATATTATCTTGCAAACATTTCCAAGAAAAAACCACCACCTTAGAATGGCCCTACTAACCTAGATGAGAGGAATGTTCAAGTCCCTAACCCAAAGTTAGATATTAGAAGGATTATTTATCTCTAATTGAGAAAAAAATAGAGGCTACAGGGAAAACATCATCTCTTTCATGACACCACCACCATCTACCTCTATATATAGTTACATACATTCCTTAGAGAGTAGGAAAAATATTGATAAGTAAGGGTTGTTCATTGTAAAAAAAAGAACTCATCCACCTTAGACCCTAAACCAACACCCCATGTTCCCACCAACCTATCTCTCCGAAGGTCCCATATGGTTGCTTAAAGATGGTAAAAATCCAAGGAAACCTAATCTTAAGGGGGATGAACCGAACCTATGGGTCATCCCAAAAATAAGTATGAAGACATAATCCCACTCTCTTACTAATACTAACTATAAACCATTATGAAGGATCATCGTCTTTTGAGCCAATGAGAGAAAATCATTTCTATCAAGCGAATGCAAAAAGAAAACTCAAGAATCGACCCTTATGAAGGAAGAGATGACCAAAGTTCCATATCTAGTATCTAGGATCTCACACCAGAGGCGAGAAACACCCCAGATCAACTTTCACCTCCATTTGGACAATAGGGAAAAATTAACCAAACTAAGACCCCTAACTCCAATCCCTGTTTACACTTAGGCTTACAAACATCAAACCACTTAACCCAAGAAATATTTGAATCACCATTCACATCATCTCATTGGAACCTTTTTTTTAATCCTAACTAACTTCTTCTAAACATTCACATGTATTAAAAAAAAAAGATAAGAAAGTAGGAATATAATTTATCAAAGAACTAAGTAAGATAACCCTTCCTAGACTGACATACATATTCTTCCATGAATGAATCATCCTTATTTAAATACTAACAAATGGGTCCCACATAGCTTCGAGGCGTGGGTTAGCCCCCAAAAGCAAATCAAGATACCTAAACGCAGGGGACTCTGGAATATAGTGGAGAAAATCACTAGGTAATCCCAAAAAATCAAGGTCCAAATTAACCTCTATAAGACTACTCTTCGTAAAATTAATTCGAAGGCTCAATGCAAACTTAAAACCCCTAAGAATATCCTTAATAAGCTAAAAATTCGCAATTGAATGATCAACTATGATTAAAGTATCATTAGTATATTGAACATGAGAAACTTCCAAATCAGAGGATCCCACCTTAAAGCTAAATAAATAATCTAACTTTGTAACCCTAGGAGACAATCCACTAAGACATTCTACCTCAAACAGTAAAAAATAGTGCTAAAGGAATCTCTTCCTTCACCCCCCTAAGAATGTTGATCTCAAAGGTGAGACAACCATTCACCAACACCATAAAATTTCAAGAAACACATAAGCACACATGCAAGATCTACATTAATAATTGAATTTGAATATAATAAGCTAATAATCCAGAAATATCAAATTGATTGAATCATATGCTTTCTCAAAATTCACCTTGGAAATGAGACAACTTTTCCTAGTCTTCTTTTCCAAGTTAATCAACTCATTCATAGCCACCACATTTTTTTTCCAAACAATCTCCCTTTGAAAAAATTGATTGACTATACGGGATAAGCTTATCCATCATCTTTACTAGTTTAGCTGCCAAAACTTTACCTACCAACTTGTACAAGGTCCTCACTAGGAAACTAGGTCGGAAGTTGTAACACTCTGAATTTCCCCCGCAATTTTTAATAAACAAAATACAACAATATCAAAGTAACACATCATTTTCAGTTCAAGGTGCTACTTTCAATCAACATCAAACATTCTCTTAAAATTTGATACATAACATGAAATGGAAAATTATTCAAATTAAGGAGCGGAAAAACCAAACTTTAGCGACATCCTTAAAATAGGAAATAGTTTGAAAACTTCTAAAACAACATCAACTTGTTCCAAAATATAACAAATGTACTAAAGCAATAAAACGACGTTCCTGACTCCCATGTTACATATCAGAGCGGACACCACGACCACGACTACTCCTGAGTATCTGCACATTACCAACATAGGGGTAACATTCAAACATAAGGGGTGAGATTCTTAAATCAATTAAAATAGAAAAATGATATAAATATAAAGCATATATCACCTAAGTACAACGACAACATATTCATCATGAGAAGAATCACAACCCAACTACATATCTACCACAAACACATCAATAACATATACATCTACATCATACACATCAACAACAATGCATGCAAATGAGACTCTACCATAGACTCAATACATATGGTACCAAGAATCAATCCCTATTTCATGATCCAGTTACCGTCGGAACTCTCGACCCATTTTCCATGGTCCAGTGCAACCCCTCTTTCATGATTACACCCTCGACCCCTATTTCGTGATCCAGTGTGACCCCTATATCATGATCACACCCTACACCGTGATTGAACATCACCTCACCAACAACGACGATAATATGCAACAACAACAACACTTCATGCATATTCTTTCTCATACTAACAATTTTTAGTAAACAACACATACACAACTAAACATATATCATGCATTCAAATGTTTCATATAACAACATTCAACATCGTCAAAGTGTACATACACCATCTCTAAACGTATCCATCACCTTTACTAGTCTAGCTGCAAAAACTTTACCTACCAACTTTTACAAGGACTTCACCAGAAAAATAGGTCGAAAGTCATCCAGATGAGACATGGATTTGACCTTAGGGATCAATGACACAAAATAAGAAGCAAAGTTCCGAGAGAGCAAAGCAAAACAATGAAAATAATGAAACATAACCCCCAAATCATTCTTCAGCAGATTCCCAAATTTTCTAAAGAAAGAAAAGTTAAAACCACCAAAATCATAACTCTTATTTTCTTGACAGTGTGCCGCTGTCCATTCTAACTAAAAGAGAATAAATGAAGCAGAAAAAACAATGTATTCCTCGTTATAAATAAAGTGAAAAGCAACTCCATACAAATTATGTCTATTAATTAGAAGTGTTTTAAAGAAAGTGGAAAAATAGTTAACAACCTCTTGCAAAATCTCATATCCTGTTTCAATCCAAGGATCATATATTTTAAAAAGTTAAAATAACATTTATTTTACTCCTATTTTTGGCGTAATCATGAAAAAAAGTGTTAGCATCTCTCACCTCTAACCACTAAATTTAAACTTTGAATCTTTATTCGTTTATAAGGACTAAAGTTTGGAAGAAGTATCACTTCATCATTTGAAATTAAATTCATTTGCCTAAAATTGGTTGCCTAAAATATGTTGATGATAATAATAATGAAAATAACCTAATCAATTCTTTTGTGATTTATCCATTTTCCTTATTTATTAATGAGCCAAAAGTCATTTAATGAAGGGGAAGTCAATGGAGTCCGACTTTGCTCCAACTTTGCTCCATTTATGATTCAGAGGAAGATGTTGCTCATTTGTTGTTCGACTGCTATTTTGTGAAAACAGTCTGATAATTTATAGGGCGGTGGAGCGGTATTTCGGTCGTTTTTGGTGGATGCATTTGGTCTTTTCTTTTTAACTGGATTGGACTAGAAAATGAAAAGGAAGACATTAATAGAAGGGATTCTATTTGGTTCTCTGTTTTGTGGATTTTATGGAAAGTTAGAAATAACTTCATCTTTAATTATGGCCGAGTTAATTTTTCGGATATTTGTTGGGACATTAAAATCTTAGCTTGGAAGTGGTCGATTTTATGTGATATTTCTCTTTCCAAAACTGACTTTCTAGTTTATTGTTCGAATCCGTTAGGATAATAGATAGAACGGTTTTGGAGAGAAATTTCTTTTTGTAATCGTATTTTCGGTATTTTTGCTTGTAAGGTTTGAATACACCTAGTATTCTTTTATTAATTCCATTTGCTTTTAAAAAAATAAAATAATAAATAATAAATAAAATTTGTCTTTGAATCTTTATAACCGTTTGATTTAATTTTAACACACCAAACAAATCTATGAAGTGAAATAAAATAAATTGAGAGTTGATAAATGGAACAAAATCAAACTCAAATTAATATGTGCTATAGAATGTGTTCAACAATTAGATCACAATCATAATGATAGAAGACACATAGCAACTTCACCTAATATGTTTCCACTTTCCACATGTATTATTTTTTATTTATTTTTAATTGCAACTAACAATTTGCACTTACTAATTAAACTTTAATTAAAGCTAATGAAATGTTTGATTGATATATTTCCACTTTCCACACATATTATTCTTTTATTTATTTTTAATTGTAATTAAAATGGATGATGTAATTCAACATATAGATGTTAGTTGAATTATAAAAAAACGTAAATATAATGATCTAAGTAACATTTATTTATATTTATATATTACCTATAAATAAGTTATTCATATTAAATGTGATGTTAACATTTTTAAACTCCCATGTTTATTCAAGGTTTTATGAATTATGCTTAAATATATTAAAAAAATTCAAGGTTTTATGAATTATGCTTAAATATATTAAAAAAATTATACATGACTTTTAGTTTGTTAATTCATGTTAGGTATAAAATGCAATTTTTATTCTTTTATTTTTATCTTTTTTAATTTTTTATTTCTATTTTATAAAGATATTATTTTTAAGTTTTGTGCAACTTTTCCTCCCCTCTCTTTCATCTTCAATTCAAATATTTTTCATTCACAATGTCTCTGATTTTACTATTTGTAACCATAAATTATTCTGGTCTAAGAAGAAGAACCAGATATTGGTGTGATATTTAAGGAGGAAAAGTCTTTAAAATTAAAAAATTAGAGTTTTAGATAAAAAAAAAGTTACCGTTATTAATCCTAGTTGTTATTTCACGACGTGTGACAAGTTTTGTTTTGTTGTTCCCAAAAGATAAGATTGGAAGAGCACGTGGAATGTAACATGTATGCATGCATTTTATTTTCTAACCTAGTAGTAGTAGTACAGATGTTTGAGACAATATACCAACTCAAGCCACATCAATTTCACTATACCTTTTGTCTCACAACCTCACAATGAGTGGCCTTTTAATCATTACACACAATTAAAATATAAATAAATTAGGAAATTATATATATATATTTTGGGTGCTATAAGGATAAAAATAATAATTTATGTTATATATTCTTTAAATTTATACAACTGCAACTGATTTATGAAACTAAATAAAATTGATTTAAAAGACAAAATAGTTACTAAGAGATTTAAATATGTAGTGCCATTTGTAGCAAACATATATATATTAATGCAATGTCAATGTCATCATATATCACCAAATATAGAGACCATTCATTCAGTCTACAAATCTTGGATTCCCAACGTATTGGTGTGCAGTTGTTCAATACGAGGTTTGTCAAATGTAATTCCCCAAACTAAATTCATTGTTTTCTAATCAAATTAATTCTAATTTGAAGATACAAACAAAAGCTTCTGGTTTTAGAAATTATTTTTATACTCAAATATTACTATATTTATATTATTCTATAGTAAAATGTTAATAACTTAGTTATTTTAATACCAATTTGATTTGAATTATGTGGAATTTTAAATGTAAGAAATAAACTTCATTTACTTTAAACTAGTATTTAATTTAAAACTTCAAGTAGATTTAACAGCGATATATCCATACCTCTTTATTTAATGTCCTACATAATTATTGAACTAATCTGATTTAATGAAGCTATACTTAGATTTTAAACATGTGTTAAATTTGTAACTTGTTTAGCTTTGATTTTTTATAATGAAATTTAATATTTAATTTATTTAAACATAAATTTATCGAAATACAAACTATTTTATTTTTAATTTAGTATTAATTAATGAGTGAGTAAAATATCGCAATTGATATATTTTAATTGAGTTAAACGTGTGTAAACCATTATTTTAAAAATCAGACTGAATCGGTCGGTTGAACCGGTCGAATCGGTAATCAGAGAGGTCATCGGTCTGTTTTGATTGTTGGATCAGATATACTATTGAACTAGTAGAAACCAACCAGAATCGACAAAAACCGTTAAAAATCGATGAAGTGACGGTTTTGAAAAACCGATGATATTATTTAGAATCTGAGTCATCCGGTTCAACCGATTTATTAAATATATAATATTTGTACCGAGACTGATTTATTCAGTCGAATTATCCGATTTAATCTATTTTGTCATGTGGTTCGATGAGTGATCTAATGGTTCGACCAATAAACTAACGATCTAATATTTTTATCGTTTGATAACCAGTCCAATTTTTAAAACTGTTAATCTAAAGTTAAATCTCTAGTTAATTGTAATATATACTATCTAAAGTTATTTTGCTACCACACATTTAAATACACACTATATAAAAAAAAGTACTAGTAGCTAATCACACATTTACCATTATTTAAAATTATCTACTAGTAGAAAAATAATTTGGTAAGCAAATGTGGTAAGCTTGTAAGCAAACCACCCAGTAAAATCACAGAGCATGATGTGTACTATGCATTAGCAGTATATTAAAAATGATTAACACTATTCAAGATGAGAAATTAATAGTGCAGCTTTTATTTTTCTTCCACTGATAAAAATAAAATTAAGAGACCACGTGATGTTGTGACTCTACAATATAGAGTAGGTTCTAAGACAGGGCATGCAACCAATCAACTGGAATAATTAACTTACATTGTCTAAAAACACACATTTAATGAAACACAGATCGTCATTAAGATTAATTCAAGTAACAACATTGAAAAGAGGATCACATGCAGATGATGCAGAGAAATAGGACCAGCATGCAGAAAGAAACATAACAGCAACCACCGTGAAATCGATTTATGTTTGTTTGTATCGAGATGTCAACTGTTCACTGCTTTGACACTTGACTAATTTTATTTTAAAAATTTGCTTGTTCAATATTCTGACAGATATAACGGTACTTTCTTTCATAGATAGTATACTTGTTGATGTAATGTTTTCTCAATTATCATTAATATTTTTATTGATTTTACTTTAAAGATTATATTTGTGTTTTGAAAAAGAAAAAAAAAAGAGAATTAAGATTTCAAAGGTGAGAGTAAAAAAAGTTTTCATAAAAAGTAAACTTTTATTATTAATATATTTTTAATTTTAAAAATATTATAAAAATATATATTACTTTTTAAAAAAATTATCTAAGTCTTTCAAAATCTCACTAATATTTGATGTATTTTTTATTTATTTTAAAATAATTGATTTTAAAACTTCAAAAACAAACATAAAATTTTTTCGGGCATTTTCGGGCAAGACTAAAAATCTCTAAAAAAATTATGAACTCTAATTTTAAAATTTAAACTCTATATTTTATGTGTGATAGATCGACTCATATGAATTAGTCGATTTTGACAAGGTAAATATATTGGATAAATATGCGTCTTTAACTAATTAGTTAAAAATTATTATTGATTTCATATATTAAAAATAAAAATAATAATACATATAATTTATAATAAAATTCATGCATTACAAATGTTTTTCATTAAATAATTAATTAAAATACATATTATTTAGTATTATCAACATAAAAATAAAATCCAATATATTGTGTTAATTATAATCACTTTAATTAAAAAAATCATTTAAAAATTCTTGAAATATATAATCCGTACACACAGAAAAATGTTCTATAATTAAAAAAAAATCTTCTAAGAAAATAAAAATAGTTAATATATATATATATATATATATATATATATATATATATATATATATATATATATATATATATATATATATATATATATATATATATATATATATATATATATATATATATATATATATATATATATATATATATATATATATATATATATATATATATATTAAAAATAGATTCACAATAGTTTCTACAAGTGATACATTGAAAATTGACCACTAAACAAGCGGCTAGAGTAAAAAAAGTTGAAGCATACAAAATTGAAGATGAGACAAATGTTTTTCATTAAAAAATTTCTTAATTTTTTTTATATAATATTATTTTTTCTATTATGCCCTTAATTATTTATTATTCTCTTTCTTTACAATATCATTAACAAAGAATAATTTTATAAAACTCTTCATAATTTATCTTTTTCATACTATAGTTATTATATTTTTTAATATGTGTGAAAAGTA
Organism: Lathyrus aphaca; assembly: GCA_963966055.1. Lineage (NCBI taxonomy): Eukaryota > Viridiplantae > Streptophyta > Magnoliopsida > Fabales > Fabaceae > Lathyrus > Lathyrus aphaca. The sequence continues at coordinate 280,246,424 of OZ014520.1, read as the reverse complement.
AAAAATAAATTATAATAAAAAATGGAGGAAATAGTATCAAAATAAAAATGAACAATTATAAACTAATTATATATTATAATGTTTCGTACTTCTATTTTTTCATGTTATTTTTTTAAAAATAAGTAAAGGAAAATTCATTAAAGCTTATAATTTATTCATGCAACAATTAATTTTCAGTGACTAATCAAGTCATATTTAGTGTTTTTTAATAATTTAAAAATAAAATATAAATAACTATAATAATTTAGTTGTACTATATGTTAAAAATAAAGCACTTATAAATATTTCTTAAATAATTTTGTTAATTTTTTTAATATTATAAACATAAAATTAGGGCAATTATATTATACTAATTATATATATTATAGAGTGCACAATTCATTTATTTGTTTCACACATTTTTTCATAATTTTGTTGTTTCACATTTTTTTCACCTTTTTTTTATGAAGTTGTTAGAACACACAATTCATACATCGAACTGGAACACATAGTTTGTCACTAATCAACTTATTAATTTTTAAATAAAAATAAGAAAAATTATAACATGTAAATTATAATTTAATTATTAAAAGCATACTTAAGACATCTTTATACTATATAACATAAAAAATATCAATACTTTATTTTTTATTAATAAAAAACATAAAGTACACTTTTTTGTCATTAATTATAATATAATATTGAATAAAAATTTATGATTAATATATTAAAAAGAATTTAATTGATACACTGACAACATAAATATACTTTAATCATAATATATATATATATATATATATATATATATATATATATATATATATATATATATATATATATATATATATATATATATATATATATATATATATATATATATATATAAAAGATTAATTGTTATGCATTGTTAGTGTAAAAAATTTTACACCATCAATCCATCACAACCATTCATAATCATTATTTTAAATATAATTAAAATAAAAGTCAAATATAATTTTGGATCTAACGGTTACCATTCACTGACGGTATAAAACCGCTTTACACTATCAGTGCATTCCAATATATATATATATATATATATATATATATATATATATATATATATATATATATATATATATATATATATATATATATATATATATATATATAATTTTATGAATCATTGTGATACACCGATAATATAAATTATTTATGATGGATGTCAATTAATCTCTATTAAACAAGCATGAGACATATATTTATAACTAATACATTAAAAGAACACAAAATATATATTAATCAATATTTTAAAAATCGGACCGAATCGACCGGTAAGATCGGGAACCGGAGCTGAATTTGATCTAATTAACCTTTTAAAAACATTAAAATCAGAAAAATCGAATTGAACTGTTCGAACTAAAGAATCAAAGTCTGTTTTGTAAAATTGTCCGGTTCAAAAAATGCATCAAACCAATATTTTTTTTTAAATTTACCATATAAGAAAATCTAAGTCCACCAATGTTACCATTATGCCCCTCTAGACACGTGTCACACAACTGGACCTTCTCCAATTACATTGTCTCCTATTACCTCTTCTTCCAATGTTGATTTTTATTTGAATTTTGAAATTCAAACAACCCAAATTTTTCTATTTTCTTTTTCTTTTTTCTCTATGTGAAATCTTCCTCTTTCTATTCATCTCTCTCTCTCTCTCTCAATTTCATTTCTTTCTCTCAACTATCTTCAGATCTGTGTCTGGACTATGTTTTCATTCTTCAGGTAACAATCAAAACCCTAATTTTTCTCCACACCCTAATGTCTTTATTTTTCTACGTTTTTCGGCACCAGACTCAGATGACGCGAATAAGCTGGAGATTCATCTCTTCCGGCTACGTGAAGAACGTTGCTTCCAAATCGGAGCTTGACGGGTTGGAACAAAACCACAAAAATCCATCTCCCCTTACCGAAATGGCGTCGTTCTCTACATCGTCAGCGTAATATGATTTTAATTTTGTTTTTGTGATTTTGATTTTGTTTAGGAGTCATTACTCAAATCTGATTTTGATTTTGTGGTTACAGTTTTTGTGGTGCAGGATGAGTTTTTTGGGCTCTGTTCTTCTTCTCACAGAGGTGCTTTTGTGGTTACGGTTGTTATCCCCAAATCAAGTTGGAGTATGATACATGTTTTGGTGGCAACATCCACCTTTTTCAAGGTACAACAATGATTCTATTACTACATTTTAAACATGATTTCTTATTTAGAAGCTTATTATATTTGACTGTTGATGCTTGATGTCTATATTGTATTAGGAGGTTTATTAGGTGATTATGTCTTGGATGCTGCTGGTGGTGATCTCTTTGAGATGATATGCACCGCTGGTTGATTTGGTCAAGACGACGTTATATATTTAACGTCATCGAATTGAACTTCTGTTTTTCTCTTTGAAACATATTTGTATGAGAATAACTTATTCAAGTTGAAGTTATTGGTGTCAATGATTTAATTATATTATTACAGGCAAGATAATTCTTCCAACATATAATATCCTGTATGAGAAAAACTTATTCATGTCTAATATCCTGTATTGATAAGTTTTTCTTACTGCTGTCTCTTAGTCTGTCCTGTTTATGTTAGTCTGGGAAGCTGGTTTTTTCTTCCACACGGTACTCACGTCTACAACTAACTCATGAACTTCATTTGAAATCAGTACAGAGACATGGGCTATGAAGAGGTAAAGTTTAGTATAAAAGTTTCTTGATATGGGTCAATAATATTTTCTGCTCATAGGTCAAAGAACTTTGAAATGTTATTGCATACATACCATTAATCTTCAAATCTAAATCAACTTTGATCGATGTTTACATACAATTATGTTTATACTTTGGCCACATTAACCTTTTGGTTTAATTTTATCTTATGTTTGAATTCACTTCATATATTTGATACTCCACTGTTGAACGATGCTGTTGGACTTTACTGGAAGTGGAGAGCTTGCTGAACGACAAGTCTGTGAGTCTATCATGTATTATCAGATTTTTTTTATCCCTTCATGTCTAACTTTGTTGAATTAAGGAACTATTTGTAGCAAAAATTGATATATATATATATATATATATATATATATATATATATATATATATATATATATATATATATATATATATATATATATATATATATATATATATATATATATATATATATATATATATATATATATATATATATATATATATGTGTGTGTGTGTGTGTGTGTGCGTTTTCTTGCTTGCTTACAATTGTTAATGAATGCCATTGTCTATTAGCTGTCTAATTTTTGCAGAAATTGTGTTATCAACTGTGCTATCTTTTATCCCTAAAATATAGAGGGACTGGTTTACATGAACAACTCACAATGTTAGTTGGTTTTGTTGCCAAAGCTCATCAATGGTGCTACAGGTATATGAGCTGTACATGTGTTGAGTTCATTTTCTAAAGTTAACAACCCCAAATGTTTGTGGAGTTCTATAAAAATTGATACCTGATTATTGCTAATATTTTTTCAATGAAATGTGTTTTTATGGAGTTGATCATATACATTGAATTCAGGTAGTGCTTCAGTAATGTACTGCTCTATGTGGTGCAAGTAATTTTGGTGTTAGATATCACTGCTTTTCTTCAGCCACCTTTGCTACCCGAGTACGAAGCTGCACATTTTCTTCAGCCACCTTCTTGTGCCCCACAGCTTGATCCTCCAGGCTTTCCTTCTCGGCCTTCAGCGTGTCCCGCTCGAGCTTCAGTTCCTCCAGCTCCTTCTTCAGCCCCTCCTGCAACTGGTGCTCCTCCTTGTAGTCAGATAGATCCTTAGACAATCTATCCTTCTCGGTCCGGGCAGCCAGAAGAACATCCTCTAAAGAAGCCGTGGAAACAGCAGTCTCGGACAGGACCATTGCAGTCTCCATCACCCGGATAACGGCGGCCAGTTCCCCATCTAGGTCTCTTCGCCGGGCGTTGGCATCTTGGTTCAGAATGGCCTTTGCCTCGGGTGCCACCACGACAACGGAACCTTCGGCCTTAAAAAACTCCTGCTCCAGATAGCAAGGAGGCAGTAGATAACTCCCAGGGGCGTCATAATCATTGACCCCCATAGCAGCGGACCGGGCAAGAGTCCCGTCCAGACGCTTTCGCTTGAGCAAAGGAGAGGTGGAAGGAGGGGGACTGTCCCGTATCTGGATCAGAGAGGTTTGTTGAGCGGGCTGAGGGGAGTTGGACACCGGGCTAGCAGTACCCGAGGTACCTGCCCCTAGCTCAGTGGCCACCTCCTGGACACGGGGTGTCACTTTCTTTTTCTTTTTAGGGACCCTGTCCGGGGCCCCAGCCTGGTTCTCCAGCTTCAGAACTCGTTCACGATGAGCGGACATAGTTCATACAAAACAAAAACAAAGGTTAGTTGGACAGACACAAGACCGAGAAAAGAAAGTAAATAAAGAAAACCTACACAGTAACTCCAAGGCTTCCTCGTCCGTATCACACTCGAGCAGATCCCTCATGTTTATAAGACGGGTTTCACAAATCGGCATCCCAGCCTCATCGATATAGGGAGCACCTTTCCGGTTAACCCAAACCGCCAGGTTGAAGCTCTGTAGATACTCCACCAGTCTCTTGTAGGCCAGCCTATCCTCGACCCCCATGCTCGAGAATTTTACCCGATAGTGACTGGTCGAGAGGTTAAAATGGTCGGGTTTCC